>JASWHV010000011.1:39770136-42270136 GCA_030760725.1 Neostapfia colusana | reverse complement strand
ATGTGTATTGGCATGAGTAGAACCTGCCCCAGAGCAAGTTCTCCCCTTCCAAGACCAAGATTTTGCATTCCCAGAGCAGCAGGAAGAAGGCAAGTGTCCTTGACCACTTTGATCCTATACTAGGATGTGTAGCTAGAATTATTTGCATCATCAATTGAAATATGAAACCCATGCTAGGAAGTTTCCCTAGAATTGCATTACCTTGTTTCCTTGTAGCTTTGGTTGGGATTTATTTTATCATGTCATTTATTTATATGCTTATGCTTAGCCATGCTTAGAATGGGATAATTGGGATATGAGATCATCAATATATTTACCTTACTCTTGAATGAGATATTATGAGTTATGTAGAGGTAGGGATCGAGGCAAGTTGGATGATATGGTTGGTGCTGGGTGCACGAGACTCGGGTTTGTGTTTAGTACTTGTCTGGATCCTAAGGACCGGTTCATGGAGCATGTAACCTGGCTTTACCGTGCCAACCACATGCTGAGATGGGGCAGCTTGGCCAATTAATTAGGTGTATCCCCGGCGTAGTATGGGTGTGTTGGATGGTGCGGGGAATAGGTGTCAGCTGGACTACCATATGAACCGCAAGGCTCAAGAGGGGGCCACTGCAGCGGGGTTGGAGCCTCTAGTATGCTGTTAGGGGTGAAACCTTAGTGGGCCCATGCTCGTCGGGAATCCCTTTGTAAAGGCTTCGTAGTGATCTCCTGGCTACACACCTAGGAAGTGTGAATGTGGTTCGCGGCCACTGGCATAATGGAGGTTCTTTTAGTCCACCCGGCAACGGGGGATGAAATCACTACATGTGGGTACAGTGGTGCAAATTCTGCAGAGTCAAAACTGTCATGACAACCGTGCTCATGGTCAAGAGCGGCTTGCACTTCTTCATGATTAGAGGATGATGGATTGGGAAGTTGAGGATGTTAAGCGGGAAGCTTAACATTGGAAATGATACTATGCTTACTTGATATTGATGATGGGTTGAGGGGCTGGGACCATTTCACCTGTGTAGTAATGTAGGTGCCTAATAAGCTAAGGTGGTAGGTAATTATTGCATAGTGCTTTAACCATAAGTTCAACCTCTCCTTGCTCCAGCCATGCATGACATAACTTTCCCACACTTGCTGAGTACCCACGGTACTCAAACTTTCTTTTCTGTTGGTTTATATTGCTGCTCAAGTCAAGAGAATGATGTGGTGTTTAATGACCAAGACTTTGGTCCTGAGGAAGGATTCTAGGTTCACGGAGTCCCCCGGGCAACGCCTGTGATGGAGCCCACAAGATTTATATTCCGCTGCTGTTTTATTTACTTATTATGAACTTATTATCGTCCATCGAGACGTATGCTATGTAAGATTTATTTATATTCGACACCTGGCTTGTAATAAATGATGCTTCACTATTTGTCATCACATGTATGAGAGAATGATCCTGGCATACATGTGGTATTCACTCGGTGGTTCTTCGGAGAAACCGGGTGTGACAACATGGGATAGTAACATTGCAGCAAAGGGACACGCCTATAAGTTCATCCTTAGTTCACCTTTTAGCCACAAGTTTAACAGTTCCAGAATCTGAAATTTAGTAAGCAATATTTGGTGGCACACATGTAGCAATACAATTATATCATAACAGCAATATTGAATCAGAACATTTCATACATTAGTCTACGTCACGAATCAGTGAACAAGCGGTACTCGTCACCACGAGGGACGGCGAATCGACTCGATATACACATGCAGGGATACCCAAAGAGCACGTCACGTACGCCCACCCGTGGAGCTGCACAGCACGCTCACTCGATGTCATAAGGGACAACCTTTCACCCAACAGCCCGAACGTCGAACCGGTCGCACCGAAACGAGCAGGAGGTTCCCTACACGGAGCATCTCTCTATGCCCGTTAGCAGATTTCCACCATGCTGCCCTCAGCCTACACCTATAAATCGGTGCGTTATGCCTCGACGCCCGGAGGTTTAGGCGACATCGGTTTATCGGGGCCCATATATCCGATATGCCTTCGGTACGTTCAATACTTGTTCAGCAGGGCCGCACACGGATCGGTCATCAATCAACACGGACAGGGCTGCGCACACAAGACTTCCTCTTGCTGCGCCCTAGCCCCTGTCTAGTCTCATTTTCATTACTAATGTTATCTCACATCACTCGAACCAAACCTGTGTGTCCCAAACCTAACTCGCGAGTAGATTCCAACTACTCGACTTGTACCGAAGTCCTATGGATCATTAAGCATAGCCTGTCTACTCGAGGTCTTAGACACTATCCTCACTCTTATAGGAAAAATTTCGGGTTATGCAAGTGGGTATTCATCCATCCTACACCTAATGCACATACACACTTCACACTACGTATGTAAACAAAGTAAAACTTTATAAAAGGCTTAATGCAAACCGGGGCTTGCCTTGTTGCTGCTGGTCAGTAGTTAGGTCTTCTTCCGGAAGGAGGAAGTCGAGCACTTCCGGAGCCTCCTCGCCTTCGGCGACTACACGTTAATGAAATACTACATGTTAATGAATATGCACATGAGTTTATTGTAATGCTTCTGTTACAAGTACTAATAACAAGTTTTTTACAACTGGAACTCTGTTTAAGAATTTAAAGTGAAACTGGGGCTGGTGGTTTGGGTTTGGACCTAAGCACATGATTAAGTGCTAAGTGGTTTCCCCCCTCTTCCATATTAATCACCTCAAGTGGTTAAACAGAACAGGGGTGATCCAGAGCTCCAATGGAGCTGAAAAGTTTCATGTGAGTTCCTTGTCACAAGAAAACTCTATGGACCAAAATTTAGCACTTTTCATTGAGTGGTTTGTTCAGAATAACTTTCTTAGCAAATAAGCAAAGAAGAATTAATTCTGAGATAACACCCCTGTTCATGCTAAACTTAGTGAACTACAATTTCAATTATAGCTCATAGAGTTTGCATGAATTTTCCTAGCATTTTTGGGGCTAAGGTTTGTCCAGAACTGAATTTCCATGTTTTGGAAATTCTCTGAAAATGTTTCTGTATTCAATTGAATACAGCACCTTCGAATCTGAATTGCCCTGATCAAATCAACACCAAATGATCTGAAAATTTACAGGGTTCACTAACATCCTAAAGAATATTTCAGCAAAATTTGAGGACTTTTGGATGAACCAAACTCCCTCAAAAATTCTTTTTTCTGAAAAGCTTTCAAGAATTTTCCTGAATTAAATATTGGGTTTCATACAAATTGGGTGGCATATTTGGATAGAGCTATGCAAGATGAATCCACCCCAATTTGAATCACTAAATTTGGATCTTCCTAGCAAAAGTTATGAGGTTCTAAAGTTTGGACTAAATCTGAAAATCCAAATAAACGGGGAAAAGTTTAAATTCTGACCGTGGGCCCATCACACACGTGTCACTGCGGGAGCTGAGCCACACGGGGCCACGGACCCTTCCCGCGCAGCCACACTGGATCCCGGGGCCGCAATTGATCCGCATTTTAAACTTCCCGTCGCTGACACGTGGGGCCTGCTATTCGTCTTCCTCCTCGGGCCAGATCCTTTTCCCGCGCCACCCCCTCGCCGGCACCTCACTGGAGCTCGCCGGACCCGGCTTCCCGGTCGTCTTTGGCCGGAAACTCGCCGCCTGGTCCTAAGTTCATGCGCTGAACACGATGGCATCCTCCTCATCGGCCGGCGGTGGCCCTAACCTAGCCGGCGACGGTGCGGCGGCTCTGTAACCTTTCAGCAACATCGCCCGGCCAACTTAGCCCGCCAAAACCCCGGTGGAGCAGCACTACAGCACCAGGGGATGCTACGGCAGATCGTCCTAGTGGTGAAGCCGCCCAGAGATGGCTCTAACCTAGCTCTCATCGTGAGCCCGAGCCTCCTTGCCGTAATTGCCGTAACAAAACCTAGAAATACCCGGCCTACGTGCGGTTTTAAGCCAGGGACGTGAAGGGCTAACGAGCGCTGATGAGTGGCGGTCCTGTGTGCCAGATTGAATGACCTAAGAACAAGGGTGGCGGGTGAATTTTAGTTTACCGTGTCGGGAGTTCAGTTCGTGCCCGCTGGGGAACTTTCTCCAAATTCGAGCTCTGTGGACCAGGTCACGTGTGACACCCTCATTTCTGGTGTCAGCATATATTCATGTTTTATGAAGAGAAAACATTTTAAGAAGAAGTAGGAACCAAGAAAAATATCAAAGGGATAGCCAATAAGAGCCGAATACAGTTCACTGAGAGCGCTGAAGACAACTTACCACGGCCAGCTGGCCACGTGGCGTGTTCAGAGCTCATCCCTGCGAAGTGGGGAGAGGTCCGCCGCTAAAATGGCTATGTGGCAGGCTCGGGGCTCATCTCCGCAAAAGGGGAGAGGTCTGACCCTGTGGGACACGTGTTGCCCTGAGACAGCCTCTGCGGAAGAAGCAAAGGCATTTTCCGTAGGACACATGTCACCTTCGGAGCTTGTCACCATGGAAATCAGAGGACCAGTCGCACGGGATACGTGTCGATCTCGGAGCTCACCTCCGAGAGATCCGGTTCTATCGAACACGTGTCGCCACCGGAGCTTATCTCTGGGAGGTCCGTCGCTGCTGGACACGTGTTAACCTTGGAGCACGTCTCTGAGGAAAGAAGGAAAGACCGGCACAAACACGTGGCGTGCGCGGAGCCACCTCCGAGTAAGAGAGGGGGTCCCGACCGCCAGGATACGTGGCGCACGCGGAGCTCACCTCCGAAGGAAAAGGGAGGTCTCGCTCGTTTGACATGCGGCACAACCGGAGCCCGTCTCTACGGAAAGGGAGAGACCAGGACCCGGTGGACACGTGGAGCCTCCGGAGCTCATCACCGAGGAGGTAACGAGTTCTAGGAACGGTCTTTGGAATCTGTACGCGTAGAAATACCGGAACAGAAACCGACCTGAATTCCACAATGTTACCGCACCAAATCAACTAAAGATAAGATGTTAGGATCCAACGACGATCTGAATAGGACTCTTATTCGGGATACAATCAGATTAGGACTCTTCTCTTCCCGATTATAAATAGAACCCAGAACCCCTAGCCGAAACCACAAACTTGTTTTCCAACTCCTGAGCCGACGACTTAGAGCCCTAGTCCCAAACCGCCAAGAAAAACCATCGCCGAAGCACGGCAAGGAAGAGCGCCGGAGGGAAGCTTGACGATCTGAGGAGGACCTTGAGACCGAGAAGAACGTAAAGTAGGTCTCCAATACCATCTTACGACATCGTTGTGTTTTCTTTGCATCTGTTCTTTGATTCCTTTCGAACAGAAGCCTTCTCGTGGACAGATCACTTGATGATCAAGTTGATCTAAAGACAAGATCATCACCACGTCCACCTTTGATCCGAACACCTCTGTTCATCATAAAATCCATGCAAGCCATGCAAGAACACGTACAAACCAATCTAATAAAACTAATCATAGGATAGCATGCATGTGCATCATCGCATCTAGTTTAAGGTTTGTGCATGATATTTATTGCTGTGAATCTTGTATGCACGTGATCCTACCTAGCAGGACAAGCTCAGGGAGCTGTCTACGGCGAGATGCAGCAACAAGGTTTTGAGATCCAAGAACAACCGGAACTGCAAGAACAAGGCAAGTGCTCCTTGACCATATTGATCCTATGTTTTGGGTAAAACTGTTTTGTTTCGCGAAAAGGTGTGTGTGCTGAGTCAAACATGATGGGAAATCCTTTTTATAGGAGTTTACTAGTTTTGGTTAAACCACCCTTGTCGCTAGGGAAGTTTATGAGTCGGGTATGGTTTTTCCTTTATGCTTCGCTGAGTCTATGGGATTGGGAAGCGAGATAGATGTGTCTAGCTAACTGCACTCGAAATGATATGAGAAACTGATGATGTTAATGAACATGGATCGGAGGGAGATCTAGGCAAGCCAGGGTTTGTGAACGAGGTAGCATGAGATGGTGGTTTACTTGCCGTAGATCTAAGGACCGGTTCATGCATGCACATGCCAGGATAACAGTGCCACCACAAGGCCAAGTATGGGTGTGGCTTAGCTGAGTAATTAGGTAAGTTGCTAGAGTGTTATGGACTGTGGAAGGCGCGTGGAATGGGAGTCGAGTGAGGACTGCCCTGGAAACTGCATGGCACAAGAGGGGGCCCGTGGGTGGGATAATTGGAGATTCTAGCCTGCCGGTGAAACCTTAGTGAGTCCATACATCTAATAACTCCTTTGTAAAGGCTATTTTGTGATCTCTTGACCATACACCGACGGTTGTGTACTGGTATAATGGAGGTTCTGCCGTCGCCGACGGGTGACGAAATCACAAACTTGTGGGTAAAGAGGTGCAAACTCTGCAGAGTCTAAAACTATCATGATAGCCATGCTTACGGTTACGAGCACCTGGCCAACTGCCATGACTAGTTGGGATGGTTATTTGGATGGTTCTTGGTTATGGTTATGGTTTGGTTTTGGGACTGTTGAGTCCGAGTGATAAGATGGTTGCATGACTGTTGAGTCATGGCAACGAGATTGGTCTCGGTGTCAGACGAAAGTTGTTTATAAGATAAGATGGTAGCGAATACGAGAAGGTATTCGTGAGATGGTAGCGAATACGAGGAGGTATTCGTGAGCAAGAATGAAGTTGGTTAATGTTCGGGTGGAACATGGAAAGTGATGGAGGTATGTTGGTAATTTAATACATGCTGAGATTACATTCATCTAAAGTTAAGTTGTTATTTTATCATGGTTTTATAAATCTGCTTTTCTGCAAATGAGCCTTTTTATACCTACCTTGTTATGAGCTACATATCATGTTTTTCCCACACTTGCTGAGTACATCATCGTACTCAAACTTGCATTATTATTTCATCATCAGTAGCAAGAGAAGATTACTATGAAGACCAAGTGGAGCATTAAGGCGTGTGATCTGTTCTCAACCTTGCCTGTGGAGGGAGTAGATATGGAGTCACTTATGCTTAGATTTGCTTCCGCGTTAGTTAAATTGCTTCCGCATTAGAATAAAGACTTCCGCTGCATAGAAATAAAGACTTCCGTTGTGAGCATGAGGCCAAGACTCATGAGACATTGTAATAAACTCTGTTATTTGTGGTAATATATAATCTGAATTCAGTTTGTGGAATATATGTGTATGTGTGATGAATATCTTGGGCACACATATGCATTAGTTCTCGGTTCCGTGGTTTTCCACAGAATTGAGAGCGTCACAAATTGGTATCAGAGCCACGGGTTGACAGTAGGTTACACGCCTAGATAGAAACCTCAGATTGATATTAGAGACACGGGTCAACAGTAGGTTACCCACCTAAATAGGAATCATAGATTGGTATTAGACACAGATTGGTAGTTAAGCCATGCTGACCCAAGGAAGAATCATAGGACGCTTAGATTGGCTTTAAAACTACCTTGGCATAGGAAACCATTCTTGAATAGGAGTTGTGTGAGCCCTTGTGATGGTTGTTTGTGATTATATGCTTAGTGTGAGTTGTGGGACGTCTTAAAACGTTGTCCATATCCACACGTATGAAGAAAGAGGTGTGAGATGTCTCGGAACTTGTTCACATCCTCATATGGGCTAGTATATATATATAGTCCAACTCACCTTGATGCATATAGTTGAAGGGACCTACCTAACCTTCTAACCTTCTATTCTATTTCGTCCTCTCTCACAGATGGTGAGGGGAAACGCTGGCCGAAGGAACATCCGTGACAACCAAGAGGATGACCATGATGAAGTTCCTGTTAAAACCCGGAGCTGGCGAGAACAACCTGGAAAGTTGATGGCCATACAAAACCAGCTTATGCAAACCATGATCCAAACTTTGGGTCAGTTGCAGGCCAAAAACAACCCTGTTTCGGCACCACCGCCACCACCACCGCCGGCTCACAACAGATTGGGAGAGTTCATGAGGACTCGACCACCCATCTTTGCTCAAGCAAGTAATCCCATGGAGGCCGATGATTGGTTGAAATCCATGGAGAAGAAGCTTGCCATTGTTCAGTGCAATGACCGAGAGAAGGTTCTCTTTGTGTCGCACCAACTTATGGGAGCTGCCGCTGACTGGTGGGATGCCCTATGCAACGCCCATGTCAACCCGGAGACAATCACTTGGACTGAGTTCAAGGAGAGTTTCCGCTCTCATTACATCCCTGCTGGTGTAATGATGCTCAAGAGACAGGAATTTGAAGGTCTCCGCCAAGGACAGAGAAATGTGAATGAGTACGTCAACAAGTTCACGCAACTGTCCCGGTATGACCCCGAGGATGTCAATTCAGACCAGAGAAAGCAGTACCTGTTCATGAGAGGGTTGAACAATGAGATCCAGGTTCAGCTCCTCAACAATGACTACGTAAGCTTCCAGAAGCTGGTTGACAAGGCTATAGTGGTCGAAAGTAAGATCAAAGAGATCGAGCGAGAAGGCAAGAGGAAGGTGCAATACCAGCCCGAAGGGAGCAACGCACGACCTCGGTACATGCCCCCAGCCACACCACAGTATAGGTCAATCACTCCTGCATACCGCCCTGGTCAGCCACCACAGCAACAATTCGTTGCACCAGCACCTCGCCTGCCCATGCCTCCTGCGCCCCGACCTAACAATGGTGCGCCTGTTCAAAACCCCCGCCCCAAGGTACCTGCTGCCGTAGGCAATAGAGCATGCTCTGCATGCGGGGAAATAGGACACTTCGCGAACCAGTGCCCGAGGAGAGGCCCTGGACAGCAAGGTAACGTGCCCAAGCAGAACCCGCGACCGAACGGAGGGGACAATCAAGGAAACCGTGGACAGCAGAACTATGCTCGCGGCAACGTGAACCATGTCTCTGCTGAGGAAGCACAACAGCCTGAGGACGTCGTAATTGGTATGTTCCTTGCCAACTCCTACCCAACCACCATCTTATTTGATTCTGGAGCATCACATTCCTTCATATCATCCAAATATGTTGCCAAACATCATCTACCCGTATCCCACTTAGAATGTGCTATGTTAGTAAATTCTCCCGGAGGAGAAATGAGGACTAATGTAGTATGTCCGAAAGTAAGCCTTAAAATATGGGTGGTAGACTTCCTTGCCAACCTTATTGTCTTGGACTCCCAAGGGATTGACATAATATTCGGGATGGATTCGTTAAGCAAGCACAACGGAGTAATCCAATGTGCTGAAAGGAGCGTGCTGTTGACAAACGAGCACGGTATTCATGTCGAGTTTGAGTCAGCCCAACAAACCACTGAAAAGGCAAATTTGAACCACGTTGAGGGAGAAACATTGGACAGCATTCCGACGGTTCAGGAATTTTTGGACGTGTTCCCGGAAGAGCTTCTAGGTATGCCCCCTGATCGGGACATTGAGTTTGCCATTGATTTGGTACCCGGAACTGCACCCATAGCCAAGAGACCCTATAGGATGCCCGTCAATGAACTAGTAGAACTCAAGAAGCAAATTCAAGAGCAGTTGGAGAAGGGTTTTATACGTCCAAGCTCGTCACCATGGGGAGCTCCTATGCTCTTCGTAGACAAGAAGGATGGAACCCAAAGGATGTGCATGGACTATAGGTCTCTCAACGAGGTAACAATCAAGAACAAATACCCTCTGCCCCGTATAGAGGACCTATTCGACCAAATGAAAGGAGCCCGAGTGTTCTCGAAGATTGATCTTTGGTCGGGATACTTCCAGCTGAAGATTAAGCCCTCCGATATACCCAAGACAGCCTTTCAAACACGGTATGGTTCGTATGAATATACCATCATGTATTTTGGGTTAACAAATGCACCCACATACTTCATGTACCTCATGAACAAGGTTTTCATGGAGTACTTGGACAAGTTCGTCGTGGTTTTCATCGACGACATTATGGTGTATTTCAAAAAGTGAGGAGGAGCATGAAGAACATTTGAAATTGACCTTGTAGAAATTGTGTGAGCATCAATTGTATGCCAAGCTTAACAAGTGTCAATTTTGGCTAAAGGAAATATCTTTCCTAGGCCATATTATCTCCAAGGAAGGGATATCATATGATCCTGGAAAAGTGAGAGATGTTCTGAAGTGGGACCAACCGCAGAACGTGAGGGATATTCAAAGTATTCTTGGGATGGCTGGATACTATCGGCGCTTCATTAAAGACTTCTCTAAGATAGCAAAGCCTATGATGGAGTTGCTAATGAAGGGAAAGGTCTTCCAATGGACACCAGCCTGCCAAGGAAGTTTTGAGGAACTCAAGAAAAGGCTAACCACAACACCGGTTCTAGTATTGCCTGACGTAAGCAAGAGCTTTGACATATATTGCGATGCATCCAGACAGGGGCTCGGATGTGTGCTCATGCAAGAAGGACAAGTGGTAGCCTACGCCTCACGGCAATTAAAGAAGCACGAGCTTAATTATCCTACACATGACTTGGAGCTAGCAGCCGTAGTGCATGCATTGAAGATTTGGAGACATTATATCCTTGGTCATCGATGTGAGATCTATACGGATCATAAAAGCCTCAAGTACATATTTACACAAATGGACTTGAATTTGAGGCAACGTCGATGGTTGGAACAAATCAAGGATTACGATGTTGGAATCAACTACCACCCTGGGAAGGCCAATGTAGTAGCTAATGCATTGAGCCGAAAGGGGGCATGCCACCAACTCACAGTTCGGGAGCTACCACCCGAACTACGTAAGGAGTTCGAACGGTTACACCTCGGATTCTTGAACAACATGGAAATAATGGAGATCCACTCCTCGTTGGAGCAAGAGATAAGAGATGGCCAAGCAACATATGAGGAGATCAAGGAGATCAAGGAAAGAATCCGACAAGGAATAGAGAAGGATTTCAAGGAAGATGAGAAGGGCACGCTTTGGCTAGGAAAAATGATTTGTGTGCCTAACATAAAACACCTCCGCGACATGATATTGAAGGAACCACATGATTCACTCTATTCTATACATCCCGGAAGTACCAAAATGTACAAGGATTTGAAAACTTGTTATTGGTGGGATGGTATGAAGAGGGATATAGCCGAATACGTTGCCCTATGCGACACATGCCAACGGGTGAAGGCCGAACATCAAAAACCCGCTGGATTGTTGCAACCTTTGAAGGTACCAGAGTGGAAGTGGGAAAACACCAGTATGGATTTCATCGTCGGATTGCCACGTACTCAGTCGGGTTACGACTCCATCTGGGTTATCGTGGACCGATTGACGAAAACTGCCCATTTTCTGTAACACCCCAAAATCCTGTTAAGAGGGAAATTTAAAAAATTTTGGACGTATTGCATGTGTTGCAAAAATTCAAATTCAAACTGGAAATTCAAATTAAACTCAAAACAGAAATGAAAAAGAAAAAGAAAAAAATAAACCTTCCCGGCTAGTGGGCCCAAACCCACCAGCCGGCCCACCCAACCCCCGCGCCAGCCCGCAGCCGCGCGCTCACGCCCCCTCTCGCAGACAGGCGGGACCCACCTGTCATCCCGGAGCTCCCGATCGCGCCGACCCCGGACTGTTCCCCCGCGCGCGCGATCTTAACCGACCGGAAAACCGCGCGTTCCCAGCCGACTCCCGGTCCCAGAAGACTCCAGCTCGATCTAAACCAACCCGTCGCCCTCCCCCGTCTATAAAAACCCCGGCATCGTCCCGTTTTCCCCCACGATCCGCCGTTTTTCCTCCCGGTGAGAACCCGAGCTTCTCCGGCAAATTCTGCTCGATCTTCGTTCGGGAATTCTGATCTAACTCGCTGGTCTTGATCCACCGCCTCCGGGGAACCGCGCAGGTGCAGAAAACTCGGTGGTTTGCCGCTCAAACACAGGGCCGACGAGCCTCGCCGTGAATTCACCTCGGACCTCGTCGCCGACCGCTTTCCAGGACCTCCGAGCTCAAGAAAACCCCTGAGGTGAGATCCCCGACCTCCCCTCTACAGATCTATGCCATAAAATCACAGCTTTAGGGAGAATTGACAAATATCCGAAACTCTCCGGCAAGATCGCCGCCTCCCGCCGCCGTGCGCCGCCGGGCAGCGCCGCCCGCGCTCGATCAGAGCGACGTGGCCGCTTGTGCGCCGTCTATTTTAAATCGCACGGTAGAATTTAAATCCCCGCGTACCGGTTCGACGTTATAATCTCAGCCGTCTGTTTTAAATCGGACGGTCCACGTCAGCCCCGCGTTATAAAGGCTGGGATTCTTACGTGCTACCCCCTGGGGTTCTCGGAAAATACGAGCTAGCCCGGAAACTTCTGATCTAGCCCCTGGAACTTCAGAAAATCTTGTAAATTCATTTAAAAATCAGTTTTAGCCCCTGGACTTAATAAAAATTAGGAAAACCCCTCTGTTATATGTAGTTAGACCCCTGGAAATTCTTAAAATAATATGATAGACGCTGTAGTGGGGTGAGTTTACCTTTTTAACCCTATGTGATATTAAATTTAGGAATTTGAATATATGTTTAGTATTTAAAATTTAAAAGATGGGACAAACACATTGTAAATTCAAATTAAAAACATTCCTAGTATTTGGAAAACTTTGGAGTGAGATAAAAATAGATTTTTGGCTGAAATGAATCTGTTTAATTTATTATTCACATTTATTAGTAATAGGGACACATTTTTAAGTAGAGAATAATTCTGAAAATTAGTAAAATAAATGTAAAATAGTTCACATCAGAAGAGAAGTTCGAAAATATATTATTTAATATTTTAGACCCAAAACCTATTCTGTTTAGATGAGGTGTCTTACTATTTTCATAATAAAGTGCACATTTAGGCATAGGAAATAAATCTGAAAATATAGCAAGCTAGGTATAAATAACTAGAAAATGATAAATGAAGTTTCCAAAATCCAAAGAATTCAGTTTAGGGTTGGTAGAAGGTTTGAAGACACATATGAAGTAGGAAAATACCTTTCATGCATACTTGGTAGCTAAATGTGTATCAATTAAATATAAGGGATTTATTTAAATTAGAAATTCATATATAGTATGCCAACATGAATATGAATGCAAAAATAGAAATCATATGTATATGTTTAAAAGTGCATGTAAGCCAAAATCAACACACATAGAGTAACCACAACACATGGAAATGAGAATGGCTTTCATAAATGTGAATGTGTGGCTTGTATGAAGTGGAAGTGTGAACTATGTCTTATGACTTGTTGTTTTCTTTTGCTATGTGTGATGGTATGAGTAGAACATGCTCCAGAGCAAGTTCTTCCTTTCCAAGATCAGGACTACCCATTCCAAGTGCAGCAGGAAGGAGGCAAGTGTCCTTGACCACTTTGATCCTATACTAGGATGTGTAGCTAGAATTATTTGCATTATCAATTGAAAATATGAAACCCATGCTAGGATGTTTCCCTAGAATTGCATTACCTTGTTTCCTTGTAGCTTGGGTTGGGATTCATTTTATCATGTCATTTATTATTATGCATATGCTTAGCCATGCTTAGAATGGGATATTTGGGATATGAGATCATCAGTTTATTTTACCATACTCTTTAATAAGATACTGTGAGTTATGTAGAGGTAGGGATCAAGAAAAGTTGGATGTTTTGGTTGGTGCTGGGTGCACGAGACTCGGGTTTGTGTTTAGTACTTGCCTGGATCCTAAGGACCGCTTCATGGAGCATGTAACCTGGCTTTACCGTGCCAACCACATGCTGAGATGGGGCAGCTTGGCCAATTAATTAGGTGTATCCCAGACGTAGTATGGGTGTGTTGGATGGTGCGGGGAATAGGTGTCAGTTGGATTACCATATGAACCGCAAGGCTCAAGAGGGGGCCACTGCAGCGGGGTTGGAGCCTCTTGTATGCTGTTAGGGGTGAAACCTCAGTGGGCCCACGCTCGTCGGGAATCCCTTTGTAAAGGCTTCGTAGTGATCTCCTGGCTACGCACCTGGGAAGTGTGAATGTGGTTCGTAGCCACTGGCATAATGGAGGTTCTTTTAGTCCACCCGGCAACGGGGGATGAAATCACTACATGTGGGTACAGTGGTACAAACTCTGCAGAGTCAAAACTGTCATGACAGCCGTGCTCACGGTCAAGAGCGGCTTGGACTTATTCATGATTAGAGGAGTGGTGGTTTTGGAAGTTAAAGATGTTAAGCGGGGAGCTTAACATTGGAAATGATGTTATGGTTATTTGATTATGATGATGGGATGGGAGTTTGGGACCATTTCACCTGTGTAGTAATGTAGGTGCTTAATAAGCTAAGGTGATAGGTATTAATTGCGTAGTGCTTTAACCATGAGTTCAACCTCTTCTTGTTCTAGCCCAGCATGACATAACTTTCCCACACTTGCTGAGTACCATCGGTACTCAACCTTGCATATTTGTTGGTTTATATTGCTGCTCAGGTCAAGATAATGAGGTGGTGTATAATGATCAAGACTTTGGACCCGAAGAAGGTTTCTAGGATCATGGAGTCCCCCGGGCAACGCCTGTAATGGAGCCCACAAGAATAATATTCTGCTGCTAGTTTATTTGTGATGAACTTATTATCGTCCATCGAGACATATGCTTTGTAAGACTTATTTATATTCGACACCTGGCTTGTAATAAATGATGCTTCACTATTTCTCATCACATGTATGAGAAAATGATCCTGGCATACATGTGATATTCACTCGGTTGTTCTTCGGAGAAACCGGGTGTGACAGAAGTGGTATCAGAGCCAAGGTTGCCCGTAGGAACGTGGACCTAGGTAGAAATGGACGTATTTAAGGGCCCTATTTTCTTAAAAACTATTTTACAAGGTGTGTGTTGAAAAGTGTTATTTAATGGAGTCACTTTCTTCATCTTACCCCAACTTTCATTCAAAATAGGATTTTTGTTTAAAAGTTTATCTAACCTAAGTTTAAATGCTTTCTGTTTTAGATGGTTCGCATGATTCGCACTGCTCGCAAGTCCACAGGAGGGAGAGTTCCCGTAGTTGCCCTTGCCCAAAGAGAGGAGAGCCGTCCGGTGACATACCTTTCCTACGGATTGGCAGTAGGAGACTTGTTGCGCCGTCTTCGACGTATGCTCCAAGCCGCCGGCAATACGGGCAAGCTAATCATACACTATAGCTCCACCAGGACGATCCGTGAAAAGAGGGAAGAATGGAGTTCAGAGATGAGGATTATCCATGAAAATCAGCTGCTTAAGATCCACCGCTCTCCAGCTTGTCGAGCGACATAGGTCGATGCGGAGAAGGATGTCACCTGGGAAGCCATCACCTGCCAGAGTCACATCTATAGTCGCCACCTGGACAGGACTGAGTACATGTATGTCCTCCAGCGTGAGAGTGGTACAAAGGAGTACAAGTACCCACCAGTGCAGCAGGGGACTTCCCATGAGCACATGGACCTATGCTTGGAGGATGCTGCTATGCTCAGCACTCGACTGCAGGAGTGTCAGCAGGAGCTTCAGTATGTTCGGGACACCCTGAAGGAAACCGAGGCGTTGCTTCGAGCCTGCTTGAGGGCAAGAGAAAGAGGAGATGGGAATGAACTGTGTGTCACCGTGAATGATACATGGACTCCTGACTCCCCAGATCGTCGGGCGATCAGGCGTCGTCGCACTTCTCCACCCGCAGCCTCCCCACCCAAAGCAGAGTCAGAAGGCAGCCGCAATAATGAGGAAGATCCCGAGGAGCCAGCTCAGTGATACGAGTAGTATAGAGTCCTTCCCTTAGTTTAGCAGGATGTCGAGTAGTCGAGTCGTTATCTTAGTTAATGGTGTGTTAATGCTTGGTGTATGACGTGAGTTGTGGAAGCCATGAGCAATTGTCCACAGCCTCGTCTTCAGATTGTTTTGCTTTGGTGTGTGAACCCACATGAAATAATAGTGCATTTATTTTTGTATGAGACATGAACCCTCAGAAAGTATAACAAAACCTCAACACTTCAAAGTAAAAACAAGTGAAAGTAGTAAGATAATACGCAATGCCTTAAATTAACATTTGGTTGATCATGCTAGATGGCCGGAAGAGGAAAGAGTTGTGCTGCCAACCCCGCTAACAACAACGATGAGGCCTGCAACCCTCACCTTTCTGGGAGCGAAGACAGGGGTGGATGCCGTGAGGGAGTTGATCCCATCCACCAAATGCTTGAAAATCAAAATCAGCTCATCCAGAACCTGACTCAAGTGGTGGCCAACTTGCATCAAGTTCCACCTCCACAAGCTGCACCATGCCAACCAAGGTTGAGTGAGTTTCTAGGAACTCAACCTCCGAAGTTTGCAAGTGCTGCTGAACCTCTCGAGGCAGATGACTAGCTAAAGACCATTGAGAGCAAGATGAGGATCATACAGTGCCAAGGGTATGAGAGGGTGCTGTTTGCCTCTCATCAATTGCATGGACCTGCTGCTGATTGGTGGACCGCCTACGTGGCCGCCCATCATGACCCTGAGAACATCACTTGGGAAGAGTTCAAGCGTAGCTTCCGCAACCATTACATACCAAGGGGTGAACTCAAAAACAAGAGGAAGGAGTTCTTGGGGCTGCAGCAAGGAAACATGACTGTGAGGGAATACCTCACTAAATTTACTCAACTCTCCCGTTATGCCCCACGGGACATAGAGACTGATGAGCAGAAACAGGATTGTTTCGTGGAAGGACTTACCGCCGAAATGCAGTGTGCAATGTCCTCCAACGAGTATGAAAGCTTCCAAAAGATGGTGGAAAGAGCATTTGTGGTAGAAAGGAAGTTGAAGGCCTTGGAAAATGAGAACAAGAGGAAGGCCGGCTGGTCACACCAAGCCTCCGGGAGCAACACCCGCCCACGTCTGATGCAGCAACCCGCAGGGCAGACGAACCGTGCTGCGGTACCCTACTCAGCACCAAAAGGGTACAACCCGAACTACAGGCCTCCGGCAGCACCAGCACAGCCACAACGTCAGTTTGTACAGCAGCCTCGCCCCGCATATCCACCTCGACCAGCAGTACAAGGACCTCCAAACCAACCCCAAGACAACAAAGGCCAGGCACCTAAGGTTGGGGTGCAATGTTTTAACTGTGGTGAAGTGGGGCACTACGCCCATAAGTGCCCAAAGAAGAAGCCCGCGCAGCCACAACAGCAGAATGTAATGAGAGGACGGGTGAACCACGTCACCATGGAGGAAGCGCAAGAGGCACCTGACGTGGTAGTTGGTAAGTTTCCTACCAATTTACACATTGCAACCCTGTTGTTTTATTCTGGTGCTACCCACTCGTTCATTGCCCAAGGGTTTGTTAAGAAGCATGATCTAGCAACAACACAAATGAACCATATGCTAGCAGTAAACTCTCCAGGTGGAGAAATAAGGACAAGACAAGTGTGTCCCAAGGTGAACCTAGACATTAATGGGGTAGTATTTACTGCTAACCTCATAGTGATAGATTCACAAGTGATAGATATTATTTTGGGTATGGATTGGTTGACCAAACATAAGGGAATCATCCATTGTTCGACCAGAACGGTGGAACTAACTCACCCTAGTGGCACAAGAGTGAAGTTCATAACAATACAAGAGCCTAGAAGGGACACTAAATTAAATCAAGTTGAGGTGAAAGTGGAGGAGATCAGGACCATCAGGGAATATCCAGATGTTTTTCCGGAGGAGTTGCCAGGTATGCCTCCTGATCGTGAAGTGGAAATCGCAACTGAGCTAGTGCCTGGAACAGCCCTGATATACAAGAGACTTTATCGGATGGACTCCAAACAGCTGGGAGAACTCAAGGATCATTTGAGAGAACTGACGGAGAAGGGGTATATTCGTCCTAGTTCCTCACCATGGGGAGCTCCAGTGATATTTGTTCCCAAGAAGGACGGAACCCAAAGGTTGTGCTTAGACTACCGTGCCTTGAATGAGGTAACCATCAAGAACATGTACCCATTACCCCGCATTGAAGACTTGTTTGATCAGTTGAGGGGAGCTTGTGTATTCTCAAAGATTGATCTCAGGTCAGGGTACCACCAACTTAAGATAAGGCAAGCCGATATTCCAAAGATAGCTTTCGTATCTCGCTACGGACTGTATGAATACACCGTCATGCCTTTCGGGCTAACTAATGCCCCGGCATACTTCATGTATCTCATGAACAAGGTGTTCATGGAATATCTGGACAAATTTGTGGTGGTTTTCATAGATGACATTCTCGTCTTCTCCAAGGATGAAGAGGAACGTGAGAAACATCTAAGGTTGGTGTTGCAGAAGCTGAGAGAACACCAACTATATGCCAAGTTGAGCAAGTGTGAGTTTTGGCTAAAGAGAGTTCCCTTCTTAGGACATATAATCTCGGAGGGAGGAATCTCAGTAGATCCCGCCAAAATCGAGGATATACAGAAGTAGAACACCACTAAAAATGTCGGGGAAGTTTGAAGCTTCTTGGGATTGGCAGGATACTATCGACGGTTTATTGAGGGATTCTCTAAGATCTCGAGACCCCTCACCAAACTGTTGGAGAAGGGAGTCACATTCACATGGACACTGCAGTGCGAGACGAGTTTTCAGGAGTTAAAGAAAAGATTGACAACAGCCCCAGTGCTAGTTATGCCAGACATGCAGAAGAACTTTATGGTGTACTGCGATGCCTCTGGAAACGGGTTGGGATGTGTTCTCATGCAAGAAGGGCATGTCGTGGCTTATGCATCCCGGCAGCTCCGGAAGCACGAGAAGAACTATCCTACACATGACCTAGAGCTAGCCGCAGTGGTACACGCGTTGAAAATTTGGCGGCACTACTTGATGGGGAAGAGGACAGAGATATATACAGATCATAAGAGTCTAAAGTACATTTTCACACAGCCAGATCTCAACCTCAGACAAAGGAGATGGTTAGAGCTAATCAATGACTTTGATGTGAGCATCAACTATCATCCTGGGAAAGCAAACATCGTGGCAGATTTTTTAAGTCGGAAAGTGCAAGTCAATAAGTTGAGCTTGAAGGACATGCCTGCAGAATTGAAGGACGAGTTTATAAGGCTCAATCTATGCCTTGTGAATAGTGGTGAAGCCATCGCCATGGAAGTGGACTCCACACTAGAGCGAGAAGTACGCGAGGGTCAAAAGGATGACGAGAAGATACAAGAAATCAGGCAACTCATCAAGGAAAATAAAGCCCCTGGTTTCAGAGAGGATGAACAAGGAACGGTGTGGCACGGGAAAAGAATCTGTGTGCCAGAAGTAAAGAAGATCCGCGAATTGATTTTGAAGGAGGCTCACGATTCTGTCTATTCCATTCATCCTGGGAGTATGAAGATGTACCACGACCTCAAGAGCAGGTATTGGTGGTATGGCATGAAGCGAGATGTCGCGGAACATGTTGCCCTATGTGACACATGTCAGTTGGTGAAAGCAGAACATCAACGACCCGCGGGATTATTGCAAACACTCAAAGTGCCTGAATGGAAATGGGAAGAAATCGGTATGGATTTCATAGTGGGACTGCTTTGGACCCAATCAGGATATGATTCGATATGGGTCATCATCGACAGGCTAACCAAGGTAGCTCATTTCATCCCCGTGAAAGAAAGCTACAGCGGATCCAAATTGGCGGAGTTGTACATGTCAAGGATCGTGTGTTACCATGGGGTGCCAAAGAAGATAGTGTCGGATCGAGGGACACAGTTCACCTCAAGGTTCTGGCAGAAGTTGCATGAAACCATGGGAACCCATCTGAATTTTAGCTCTGCCTATCATCCCCAAACTGACGGGCAGACGGAAAGAACCAATCAGATTCTTGAGGATATGCTGAGAGCGTGTGCACTCAAAAACAATCGGAGTTGGGATAAGAACTTACCGTATGCGGAGTTCTCCTATAACAACAGCTATCAGGCTAGTATGAAGATGTCACCGTTTGAAGCTTTGTATGGGAGGAAGTGCAGAACTCCCCTATTTTGGAACCAAACAGGGGAAAGTAAAGTGTTTGGTCCCGAAGTACTACAAGAAGCCGAGGCGAAAGTGAGGGAAATTCGCAACAACTTGAGGATAGCACAGACCCGACAAAAGAGCTATGCTGATGTACGGAGAAGAGAGCTCGTTTTCAACGTGGGAGACTATGTCTATCTCAAGGTGTCCCCTATCCGAGGACTTCGTCGGTTCAAGGTGAAAGGGAAGTTGTCACCTCGATACATCGGACCCTTTCAAGTTCTGGAGAGGAAAGGCAAAGTGGCGTATCAACTAGAATTACCGGCTCGCCTATCGGATGTGCACGATGTATTCCATGTGTCACAGCTCAAGAAATGTCTGAGAACGCCTGAAGAGGTGTTACCCATGAATGAGGTTGACGTAGCTGAGGATTTGTCTTATGCCGAGCAACCATCCAAGATTTTGGAAACAATGGAACGCCTCACAAGAAATAAAAGAATCTGGATGTGCAAGGTGCAGTGGAAGCATCACTCGGAAGAGGAAGCCACCTGGGAGCGAGAAGATGAGCTTAAGGCACAATTTCCGGAATTGTTTTCTTAGAACCCCAATCTCGAGGACGAGATTTCTTTTAAGGGGGGTAGAGCTGTAACACCCCAAAATCCTGTTAAGAGGGGAATTTAAATTTTTTTGAACGTATTGCATGTGTTGAAAAAACTCAAATTCAAACTGGAATTCAAATTAAACTCAAAACAGAAATGAAAAAGAAAAAGAAAAAAAATAAACCTTCCCGGCCAGTGGGCCGAAACCCACCAGCCGGCCCAGCCAACCCCCGCACGAGCCCGCAGCCGCGCGCCCGCGCCCCCTCTCGCAGACAGGGGGGACCCACCTGTCATCCCCGAGCTCCCGATCGCGCCGACCCCGGACTGTTCCCCCGCGCGCGCGCGATCATAACCGACCGAAAAACCGCGCGTTCCCAGCCGACTCCCGGTCCCAGAAGACTCCAGCTCGATCTAAACCAACCCGCCGCCCTCCCCCGTTTATAAAAACCCCGGCATCGTCCCGTTTTTCCTCCACGATCCGCCGTTTTTCCAACCGGTGAGAACCCGAGCTTCTCCGGCAAATTCTGCTCGATCTTCGTTTGGGAATTCTGATCTAACTCGCTGGTCTTGTTCCACCGCCTCCGGGGAACCGCGCAGGTGCAGAAAACTCGGTGGTTTGCGGCTCAAACACAGCGCCGACGAGCCTCGCCGTGAATTCACCTCGGACCTCGTCGCTGACCGCTTTCCAGGACCTCCGAACTCAAGAAAACCCCCAAGGTGAGATCCCCGACCTCCCCTCTACCGATCTATGCCATAAAATCACAGCTTTAGCGAGAATTGACGAAGATCCGAAACTCTCCGGCGAGATCGCCGCCTCCCGCCGCCGTGCGCCGCCGGGCAGCGCCGCCCGCGCTCGATCAGAGCGACGTGGCCGCTTGTGCGCCGTCTATTTTAAATCGCACGGTAGAATTTAAATCCCCGCGTACCGGTTCGACATTATAATCTCAGCCGTCTGTTTTAAATCGGACGGTCCACGTCAGCCCCGCGTTATAAAGGCCGGGATTCTTACGTGCTACCCCCTGGGGTTCTTGGAAAATACGAGCTAGCCCCGGAAACTTCTGATCTAGCCCCTGGAACTTCAGAAAATCATGTAAATTCATTTAAAAATCAGTTTTAGCCCCTGGACTTAATAAAAATTAGGAAAACCCCTCTGTTATATGTAGTTAGACCCCTGGAAATTCTTAAAATAATATAATAGACACTGTAGTGGGGTGAGTTTACCTTTTTAACCCTATGTGATATTAAATTTAGGAATTTGAATATATGTTTAGTATTTAAAATTTAAAAGATGGGACAAACACATTGTAAATTCAAATTAAAAACATTCCTAGTATTTTGAAAACTTTGGAGTGAGATAAAAATAGATTTTTGGCTGAAATGAATCTGTTTAATTGATTATTCACATTTATTACTAATAGGGACACATTTTTAAGTAGAGAATAATTCTGAAAATTAGTAAAATAAATGTAAAATAGTTCACATCAGAAGAGAAGTTCAAAAACATATTATTTAATATTTTAGACCCAAAACCTATTCTGTTTAGATGAGGTGTCTTACTATTTTCATAATAAAGTGCACATTTAGGCATAGGAAATAAATCTGAAAATATAGCAAGCTAGGTATAAATAACTAGAAAATGATAAATGAAGTTTCCAAAATCCAAAGAATTCAGTTTAGGGTTGGTAGACGGTTTGAAGACACATATGAAGTAGGAAAATACCTTTCATGCATACTTGGTAGCTAAAATGTGTATCAATTAAATATAAGGGATTTATTTAAATTAGAAATTCATATATAGTATACCAACATGAATATGAATACAGAAATACAAATCATATGTATATGTTTAAAAGTGCATGTAAGCCAAAATCAACACACATAGAGTAACCAAAACACATGGAAATGAGAATGGCTTTCATAAATGTGAATGTGTGGCTTGTATGAACTGGAAGTGTGAACTATGTCTTATGACTTGTTGTTTTCTTTTGCTATGTGTGATGGTATTAGTAGAACCTGCTCCAGAGCAAGTTCTTCCTTTCCAAGATCAGGACTACACATTCCAAGAGCAGCAGGAAGGAGGCAAGTGTCCTTGACCACTTTGATCCTATACTAGGATGTGTAGCTAGAATTATTTGCATTATCAATTGAAAATATGAAACCCATGCTAGGATGTTTCCCTAGAATTGCATTACCTTGTTTCCTTGTAGCTTGGGTTGGGATTCATTTTATCATGTCATTTATTATTATGCATATGCTTAGCCATGCTTAGAATGGGATATTTGGGATATGAGATCATCAGTTTATTTTACCATACTCTTTAATAAGATACTGTGAGTTATGTAGAGGTAGGTATCAAGGCAAGTTGGATGTTTTGGTTGGTGCTAGGTGCACGAGACTCGGGTTTGTGTTTAGTACTTGCCTGGATCCTAAGGACCGGTTCATGGAGCATGTAACCTGGCTTTACCGTGCCAACCACATGCTGAGATGGGGCAGCTTGGCCAATTAATTAGGTGTATCCCAGGCGTAGTATGGGTGTGTTGGATGGTGCGGGGAATAGGTGTCAGCTAGATTACCATATGAACCGCAAGGCTCAAGAGGGGGCCACTGCAGCGGGGTTGGAGCCTCTTGTATGCTGTTAGGGGAGAAACCTCAGTGGGCCCACGCTCGTCAAGAATCCCTTTGTAAAGGCTTCGTAGTGATCTCCTGGCTACACACCTGGGAAGTGTGAATGTGGTTCGTAGCCACTGGCATAATGGAGTTTCTTTTAGTCTACCCGGCAACGGGGGATGAAATCACTACATGTGGGTACAGTGGTACAAACTCTGCAGAGTCAAAACTGTCATGACAGCCGTGCTCACGGTCAAGAGCGGCTTGGACTTATTCATGATTAGAGGAGTGGTGGTTTTGGAAGTTAAAGATGTTAAGCGGGGAGCTTAACATTGGAAATGATGTTATGGTTATTTGATTATGATGATGGGATGGGAGTTTGGGACCATTTCACCTGTGTAGTAATGTAGGTGCTTAATAAGCTAAGGTGATAGGTATTAATTGCTTAGTGCTTTAACCATAAGTTCAACCTCTTCTTGTTCTAGCCCAGCATGACATAACTTTCCCACACTTGCTGAGTACCATCGGTACTCAACCTTGCTTATTTGTTGGTTTATATTGCTGCTCAGGTCAAGATAATGAGGTGGTGTATAATGATCAAGACTTTGGACCCGAAGAAGGTTTCTAGGATCATGGAGTCCCCCGGGCAACGCCTGTAATGGAGCCCACAAGAATAATATTCCGCTGCTAGTTTATTTGTGATGAACTTATTATCGTCCATCGAGACATATTCTTTGTAAGACTTATTTATATTCGACACCTGGCTTGTAATAAATGATGCTTCACTATTTGTCATCACATGTATGATAAAATGATCCTGGCATACATGTGATATTCACTCGGTTGTTCTTCGGAGAAACCGGGTGTGACATTTTCTCCCTGTAAGGGCCAATTACAACGTTGCACATTTAGCCGAGTTGTACATGGAGCAGATCATGTGCCCTCATGGAGTTCCGAGAAGGATAGTCTCAGATCGAGGTTCTCAGATTACCTCTAGATTCTGGAGGAAGCTGCAGAAAGCCATGGGTACACGACTGGATTTTAGCTCCGCCTATCACCCACAAACCGAAAGGACAAACCAAATTTTGGAGGACATGTTGAGAGCTTGCGTCTTGAAACGTGGTGACATGACCCCACGGTCTTGTCGAGCCAGGATCACGCTGAGGGGTGCTGCGTTGCACAGCACCGTATAACACACGTCAAAGGTACAAAGCGGAAGCAAAACTTTTATTACATAAAGTGGTTTATGAACATGTTTACATCAAAATAGGTCCAGTCTACACTCACGGGCGTAGACTACGCATCAAGTCCACGTTCAGCCCTTGAACGTGTCCTTGCTAGCACACACACACACTAACTCTGCGGCGTGCACGACTCCCACTCGACGGGGTTCCCCTCCTGGGGTTCCGTCTCCTCTTCGGGAGTCCCTTCCTCATAGAACCCTGCAAAAGCTTCAAACACAAGCAGTGAGCACGAAGGCTCAGCAAGACTGACCCGTCTCTCCTAAACATGGAACTTCTACATGAGGGTTGATAGGTTACATGAGGTAAAAAGCATTTGCAAGGACTCGCCTAATTAGTGGAACCTTATTTTCAAGTTTTAGCAGCAGGTTGTGGAGAACCTTACGCTAAGGCACATGAGAGAGCCGCAATCAAACAAGAAACGCATTTCTCTTATGTACTTTGCCCAAAGTTAAAAAGAACTTTAGTTAGCTCTAAACTACAGAAAATCATTAGCAATCAGAGTCCATCTTTTAATCAGCAACATTTTAACATGTAACTAGCCTGTTCTTTCTACGTCACGGTACAGTGAACAAGTGGTACTCACTGACCGCGAGGGTCGGCGATTATAATCGATTTACACCTGCAGGGTTACCCGAACAACCCGTCACGTACGCCCGTACTCGATGTTGCCTACAACAACCATCACGGACGCCGTACGCAACTACCTTTCACCCGTTAGCCAAATGTTGAACCGGTCCAATCGTCTCGAGCAAGAGGTCTCTGCACGCGCATCTCTGTGCCGCCAGCCGATTTACACCTCGATCTCTCAACCTACCCTCTGAATAACCAGCTATGCCTCGACACCCAGCTACCCGAGTAACCTCGGTTTCCCGGTTCCCATATAGCCGGTAGGTCTTCGGTACTGTTCTAGCTTGTTCAACAGGCCCGCACACGGCTCGGTCCTCAATCGACACAAGCGGAGCTACAGCACACAGGCCACAAAGTCCTGCTGCCCTTACTCCCCGCTCGGTCTCATCTTTCTTGCCATGTGTATCATGTGCTATCCCTACCCGAGTCGAGTGCCTCTAGCCTATGCTCGCGAGTAGTTCCAACTACTCGACTTGTACCGAATCCTACCCTAACTTAGCTTTGCAGTAGCTAGCGGGGTTTTCAATCCTAATCCCAACCCATGGTTTTCTTGGTTATGCAGTTGGGTTTGCAAACAAGACTCTAATTCAAAGAATCATAATACTCAAGTAAGTGCTCAAAACAATAAAAATTTGTAAAAGGTTAATGCAAACCGGAGCTTGCCTTGCTGCTCTTGGTCGTAGGCTAGCTGTTCCTCCAGAGTAATGAAGTCTAGGACTTTGGGTTCCTCCTCGACCATAGCGACTACATGATAGAAGCAGTACATGTATTAATTTAGATGCTTTTGTATTACTTTTAAACTTGTAAAGTATATAACTCTTACTAAAAAGACCCAATGACGGTGAAACTTTTATTGTGGCTTGGTTACAACCTACACAGGGACTTGGTCAAGTTTTAGTTGCAGCAAAGCTCATTTGAGCCCTCCACAATTAATTATGTACTTGACATTAATTGAAGGCTTTTAGGGTGTTCTAAGGATTTTCATGAAACAAACCATGACTTTATGAAAACTATATTTTCAGAGGGTTCTAATGGAGTTGGTCTCACTTAATTTGAAGGTCCCTAGCTAAAGATATGAGCTAAACAATTTCAGAGAAAATTCTGAAAATGTTTCTGAACATTTTCTATTTTCTTTGGAACAGTTTCACTAATCACACCATTAGGTGGATCAAATCAGCTCAAATGGATCTGAAATTTTTATGGTAGTACAGGGATATTTTGGTGAACATTCCAGAAAAATTTCAAGATTTTTCTCCAAAGGATTCTCCAGTTAAAATTCCAAATATTTTAAATTTTGAGGAATAAATTCTGGAGAAATAAGGATTTTCATGAAGTGAAACTTGATTTGCTGGAAAGTTCTCAGAGAGCTGAATCCAACAAAATTTGGTTTACTTGATTTGGAGCTTTCTAGCCAAAGTTATGAGGATTTGAAGTTTGAATGAAATCTGAAAATCGGGGGAAAAGTTTATATCTGCCGGGGCCCGCGGGGACACGTGTTGAGCGCCGAGGCGACCGCGCACCGCGGCCCACAGGGTCTTTGCACGCCAGCACACCCGATCCCAGCCACACCCGATCCTGATTTAAAATTTTGAGCCGCTGATGCGTGGGCTGGGCTTCGTCTTCCTCCCGACGCGCCTGCGCACCCGCGCCGCCTCCCCTCGCCGGAGTAGACCCGGAGCTCGCCGGCTCGCCTCTGCCGGCCATCCCATGGTATGAAACTCTCCGCCAGGGAGTTTTCGACGTCAAGGAACATGTCGGTTCGGGCAGGCGGTGACCGGAAATAGCCCGGCGACGTGCCGCGGCGTCGGTTGAGGTTCGGCGCAGTCGACCGTGGGTTCTAACCCGCCAAAACCTCGAACAATCGGTCCTAGAGCATCAGTGTACTTCTAGGAAGCTCGACAAGGTGTCAAATGGGTTCTAATATGGCGGCAAGCTGGTCGGCACCGTGTGACCGAGCGTGCCCGCCATGACCGCTCTTGATTGAGCTCAGAATTCGTCACTCCTAGACAGTTTCACACCACGGATGCAGAAAGGAACTTGATCGCCGGCTAGTCCAGCGTCTATGTGCAAGATTTGATAGCTAGAGAAGGATCTTAGAGCGAGAATTTGAAGGATCCGTACCAGAAGCTCAGTTTAAGGTCGCCGGAGCAAAAACTGGAAATTCGCCGTGGACTCTTCACGGTTTGCTTCCAAACTTGGAGGAGAGCAGAACGGTGATCGCGCGCTCCTGTTGCCTCTCTTACTGGACCATGAAAATGCCTATGGAACGGTGTCCATGAGCGCCTGACCTTCGGCTGAGGCTAGGTCGCCGCTGTGGCGATCGTTCTCGGGCAAAGGAGGTCGGAGCTCGGGGTTTTTGGCGTCGGGGAGGTGGAGTGCGATCCCAGGTTGCTGTCTAGCAGCTCAGGGAAGGACAGCGCGATCGTTTGCTGGTTTTTCCCGATCAAGCAGAGAGCTTCGGGGAGAAACAATGCCGCTGCTCGGGGTTGCACGCGAGGGGATAAAGCCAGCCGATCCCTGCTCGGGCTGAGGCGGTGCCGGTCGCGTGGAGGCGCGAGCAAGCCGCCCTGGGCGCCAGCGCGTGGAGAGGGGAAGCAGCTGGTGGCGCCGGTGGCTGCTCGGTGGAATTCCCCACCGAGGCTGTGACTTTGTGTGCAAGACTTCCCTCCTTCTCTCTATGACATGTGGGTCCCACCAGGGGTTTTAACCTCTGAAATTTACTCCTAATCACTGTTGTAAACAGTGAGCCCCAAAATACCCTTGGTGCTACAAATTATTCGCCCATGAACCATTTGAATTGATTAGAATCCAAATTGGGTTTGGTTTGAATGAATTTCAGCACAAGTTCAGTTTGGAATTCAAATAAAGTTTGAATTTGTCCCACTTAGCTCATGTCAAGATCAACTCCAAATGGAGTGAAAATTGGTGTGTGAGCTCCCAAAAATGTGCTGAATAAGAATATGCCTCCCACTTTTAAATTCATGGGATAAAAACAGTTTGAATTTGAATATGGTTTCAAACTGCCCTCTTTCTAGCTATACCCAAAATGACCTCAAAAAGGTTTTGAACTTGGGTGAAACTTGGCATCGACATCCTTAGCAATGTGTAGGAGTTTTCCTATGCCCAGCCCCTCTATATCACATGTGGGAAATACCACTTTTGCAATATGTGAGTTGGTTCTCTAATGAGCATGTTGATGGTGGTTACTTGCTCTTCATTTGTGTTCATCAACTTGCTTCAAATGAGGTGTGTGGTGTGGTGATGAACACTTCAAATATGTGTCAAAAACTGAGGCCCTTACATTCCTCCCCCCTTAAAAGAATCTCGTCCCGAGATTATAAGGTGAAAATGAGAGAGAGGACGGTGGAAAATTACCGGATCTGTGATGTGAAAAAGTCGGGGTAGTTAGTGCGAAGAAATTCTTCGTTCTCCCATGTTGCTTTGTCCATAGAGTGCTTACTCCATAGAACTTTGTAGAACCACAACGTGCGGTTGCGTGTGGTTCGGGCCTTTTCATCAATAATCTGCACCGGTTCCTCCCGATATGTGAGATCCGGTTGCAGTTCTTCAATGTCCTCCAGCTGAATGGTAGTTGATAACTTGAGACACTTCCTCAGCTGGGAAATGTGAAAGACATCGTGCACACCGGAAAGTGCTTCTGGTAATTTCAGCCGGTATGCTACTGATCCACATCTTTCGGTAATCTGGAATGTACCGATGAATCGGGGTGCCAACTTTCCTCTCACTCCAAATCTGTTTACGCCCTTCATTGGAGATACACGTAGATATACGTGATCTCCCACTTTGAATTGTAATGGGCGTCTTCTCCGGTCCGCATACTGTTTCTGACGGGATTGGGCGGCTTTTAGGTTCGCTTGAATCAGTCGAACCTTCTCTTACGCATTGTTGACGAGGTCAATCCCGAAGGTAACCCTTTCGCCAGTCTCACACCAGTTCAATGGTGTGCGGCATTTTCTTCCGTATAGTGCCTCATAGGGCGCCATCTTGATGCTGGCTTGGTACCCATTGTTGTACGAGAACTCGGCTAACGGCAAGTGATCATCCCAATTCTTGCCGTGGTTGATAGCGCAAGCTTGTAGCATGTCCTCTAAGATCTGATTTACCCGCTCGGTTTGCCCATCCGTTTGCGGGTGGTATGCTAAACTACAGATCAGCTTCGTCCCCAAGGCAGCGTGCAGCTGCTCCCAAAAACGGGACACAAATAAAGTGCCCCGATCCGATATGATGGTACGGGGTACGCCGTACAAGCATGAGATCCGTGAGATGTACAGTTCAGCGTACTTCTTGGCGTTGTAGTTGGTGTTGACCGGGATGAAATGGGCAACTTTGGTGAGCCGATCGACGATCACCCACACAGAATCATGTTTCTGCAAGGTGGTGGGTAATCCGACAATGAAGTCCATGCTCACGTCCTCCCACTTCCAGACAGGAACGCCCAGTGGTTGTAGCAGTCCCGGTTTCCGCATATGGTCCGCCTTCACCCTTCGACACGTATCACACTCGGACACGTACTTTGCGATCTCCCGCTTCATCCGTGTCCACCAAAACTTGCTTCTGAGTTCTTGATACATTTTGTTGCTGCCGGGGTGAATAGAAAACTTTGACAGGTGAGCCTCATCAAAGATCTTCTTCCGTAATTCCGGGTTACGGGGTATGACGATCCGGTCCTTGAACCATAGGACACCGTCTCAGTCCTTCCGGAAACATTTCAGCTCCCCACTGTCTACACGTCTCCGCAAATGCGACATGCCCTTGTCATGTTTCTTAGCTGCCGCTATCTCTTCACGGATTGTGGGGATCAAAGCTAAGTTGTATAGAGCTCCATGTGGAATCACATGCAGTGGTGGTTCGCTCTCTTCCAACGGTGTGATGGTCAGATTGTTGACGTGTGACTTGCAGCTCAGCGCATCTGCCACTATGTTTGCCTTGCCCGGATGATAATGGATCTCTATTTCGTAATCCTTTATCAGTTCTAACCATCTTCGTTGCCTCATGTTCAGCTCCTTCTGAGTGAATATGTACTTGAGGCTCTTGTGGTCGGTATATAAATGTACGAGGTTACCGAGTAGGTAGTGCCTCCACATTTTCAGTGCAAGTACCACGGCAGAGAGCTCCAAGTCGTGAGTTGGATAATTCTGCTCATAGTTTCAAAGCTGTCGTGATCCATACGCGACCACTCTTCGGTCTTGCATCAGCACACATCCGAGCCCAATGCTGGATGCATCGCAGTACACATCGAACGGTTTTGTTGTGTCTGGCTGCGCCAAAACCGGTGCTGATGTCAGGTGCTTGACTAAAGCCTTGAATGCTGCTTCACATGTTGGACTCCAAACATATTTGGTAGCCTTCTTCAGCAGCTCTGTCATTGGCTTGGCAATCTTCGAGAAGTTCAGAATGAACCTCCGATAATATCCCGCGAGTCCGAGGAAACTCCGTACCTCATGAACAGTTCTCGGGGATTTCCAATTCAGCACTTGAGTGATCTTGCTCGGGTGTACAGCGATACCCTCCGCTGAGATGATATGCCCGAGAAAAGGCACCTGCGATATCCAGAATTCGCACTTGCTTAATTTTGCGTATAGCTTGTGTCCCGCAGCCGTTGCAAGATTATACGCAGATGTTTCTTGTGATCTTCCTCTGACTTGGAATACACCAGTATGTCATCGATGAAGACCACGACAAACTTGTCCAGCTCCGGCATGAATACCGAGTTCATTAAGCACATGAAGTGAGCTGGAGCATTGGTGAGGCCGAAGGACATGACCAGGTACTCGTAAAGTCCGTACCTCGTCGAGAAAGCTGTCTTTGGAATGTCCTCCGCCCTTATCTTAATCTGATGGTACCCGGATCTTAAGTCAATCTTGGAAAAGATCTTTGCTTCGACCAACTGATCAAACAACATGTCGATCCGTGGCAACGGGTACTTGTTCTTGATGGTTACGGCATTTAATGGACGATAGTCCATGCAAAGCCGCAACGTCTCATCCTTCTTCTTTACAAATAATGCCGAACAGCCCCATGGCGAGGAGCTCGGCCTAATAAAACCCTTCTCCAGAAGGTCCGTGAGCTGAGTCTTCAGTTCAGCCAACTCCTTGGGCGCCATTTTGTACGGCCTTCGGAATATTGGCATGGTTCCCGGTGCAAGTTCAATCTTGAACTCCACCTCTCTATCGGGTGGCATCCCCGGCAAATCGTCCGGGAATACATCAGGGAACTCTCGGACCACTGGAATATCTTCCAATCTGATGGTTGTGGCTTGATAGACACTTGGAAGTTTTATTTCTGGACTGTCCAGAAATAAAGAATGAGATTCGTGCACTTTTGAATTCAAATGCACGATTCGGAGGACGGTGTCTAAAACAGCGCCTTGGCGGGATAACCAAGACATCCCTAGAATGACATCGACCTTTTGTCCCTCTAGGATTATGAGAGACGTAGGGTAGACTCTACCCTGTAAGCACAATGGCGCTTTTGGGACCATCATGCTTGCTGAAATTTTCCCACCCGGTGAACAGATCACATAAGGACTATCGGTGGGTAGTATTTGCAAGCTATATTTATCAATGAAAGCTTGGCTAATGAAGCTATGCGTGGCGCCTGAATCAAATAGTACTATGACGGGATGCTGGTGGAGTTGGAACATACCCGCAAGGATTGGCTCACCCTCCGGCACGTCCTCTATGGCCAGCTGGTGGACAGTGCCGGGCCTAGGGTTTGCCCGCCGCGCATTAGTAGGGTTCCGGGGCTGATTCCTCCCCGGGAACTGTGGTGCAACTCTGCCGCCTTGCCTCTCCGGGCAACTGCTCGCGAAGTGTCCTAGACGACCACACTTGTAACATGTGGCCGCTGCTGGTGTAGTGCTCGGGGGACGAAAGCCCGGCATGCATTGCTGAGGTGCATACGCACGCGGCATCGCCCGCTGCTGCTGTTTTTGCCGAGGTGGTGCTGGCAGTGCCGGCCTGAATGCCGGTGAAGAGTACGGCCGACTGCGAAAAGGCATCGACCTCTGGGGTGGCTGCCAGCGTGGACCTGATGGTGGGCGATTCACCATCCAAAACTTCTGAGAAGGACCGCCTCTTTCTCCGCTGCTTTGCAGTGCGCTTCGCTTTCGCTCCGCCGCCGCCAACTCCTTGCCGGAGTCCTCCTGGACAATCACAGCATCAATGATGTCATTGAGGCTGCCGCGATTGAACATCATCAACTTGTCCTTCAGGAGTCGGTTAAGCCCCTGGTAAAAGTGGTCCCGCCGCTTCTCGTCGGTATCTGCGTGATACGATGCGTAGAGCGCGAGATCGTTGAACGCCCTGGAGTATTCCAGCGTGTTCCGGCTCCCTTGCTGCAGGTGTAGGAATTCCGGCGTCTTCCTCTTCATTAGACCTGGTGGTATGTGATAGGCCCTGAAGGCCGTCCGAAACTCCGTCCAGGTCATTACTCGGTCGGTGGTCTGTGAAGCACAGAAGTTCACCCACCATGCGCTCGCGGATCCTTGGAGCTGCTGGACCGCGAACTGAGTCTTGCGCTGCTCACTTATCTGGAGCAGCCCGAACTTTATCTCTATTGCGTGGAGCCAGTTGTCCACGTCAAGAGGTTCATCCGCCCTTGAGAATACTGGGGGATGAGTTGCCAGGAAGTCAGAGTAGGAGCTCTGTTGACGCTCCTCACGGTCTTGACGTCTCTCTGGGCGAGACGTATTCACGATGAAAGTTTGCAGCAACTCCGTGTGCTGCTGATGTGAACCCGCCATTGCCGCGACGATGTCAGCCAATGTAACCGTTGGCAGTGGCGGTGGCGGTGTTCGCTGTTGCTGTTGCTGCTGTTGCTGCTGCTGTCCCGAGGAGTCCTCGGGAGGTTGTTGGGAGGTCTCTCCCCCCTGGCTAGTACCCCCAACATCCAGGTTGGCACGAGTACGCGTCATCCTGAAATTCAAAACAGCAGCGATTAGCACATGTCTTACTTAAAATTCCATATGCAACAGTAGGTATTGAAGTGACACATGAGTAATTTGCACAACATTCACATATATTGATAAAGCATAAACTTTATACAAGATACATTATTCTCGGGTCTCCGAGAAGTTGTGCTCATGTCGTCACTACCTATACATACGCTACTGCCTACACGACATGTCACCGATTACACTACCCTAGCTGCCCTACTTGGCAAATGTAACCCCCTACTCGGAGTAGAACTCAACCTCCTGCGGGTCGTCCTCCTCCGGTACCTCTGCTGGTGGCTCTGGATCTACCATCTCTTCTCCCATCTCGGGTTCTCCCATTGCTGGAAGACCCAAGACCACCGGTATGCCCAATACCGGAGGTACGAGGTCCTGCAAAGCATGCACCTCGTCCATAGCCTGGCTGTAGTCCTCTTCCCAGCCTTGCCCCTCCTCAATAGCGTCGTCCCGCTCCTGAGTAAGGTCCTCGTTCTGCTGGGTCAGATTCTGTACCAGTTATTGCAACGCCGCGATGTCGACACGGCTTTTTTTCTTTGCCTTCTTCAGACGATGCAACTGATTATGCTGTTCATTCAGTCGCTTGATCGTCGGAAGGAGCACATTGCGGAGTGTGCTGTAAGCACTCTCGAAATGGTCTCCACGGCTTGTGCTCTCCTTGAGCTTTGCGGCGAGATGCTCCGTATGAACAGCTTGGTTGTCCATCACGGCGTTTCCCGCGCTCATCTGGAGGCTAAGGTTTGCCTCCGCGGGGCTGTACCTTGGGCAACCTGGATCGGCTGCCTCACGGTACCTTCCTTCCCACACATGCTGAGTCCGTCCATCCACCGGAATGAGCACGTATGGAGGGCCCTCCATAGCCTAAACGTGTAGTTGGCAGAAGCGTGACATGGTGTCACGGGCTGCCACTTGCCACATCCCTTCCGGCTGTCTACCTCTCACTGACGGTGAACGACACCCAACCGGATGGCGTAGGTCCTGCAGGAACTTCGACATGGATGGTCCACGTCTTGTTCCCCTCTTCGCCTTCTTCCTTGGCGAAGTATTGCGGCATCTGGTTGTATCCGAAATATTGAAGCATCTGCCTCAATGCTTACGGATAGCCGCCGTGGTGAGAACAGTGGGACACCACCCACCCGTTCTCCAACTGTCTATCTGCTGTCATCTGTAAAAATATATTTTAGAGATGTCAAATATTTATTTAAACAGCAAACCATTGAGTTATAACATAAGGCATGTCATTGAACCCATAAAACTTGGAAACATAGTTCAAATTTTAAGCAAATTTGAGTACTGATCTGCTGTTCAACACGACAGCCCTGATCAGTTTCCATCTCAACCTGATTTAGGCCTTGCTAAAGGCAAAACTAGTTCTGGAGCTCAACATCAAAGTTAAAGCTAACTTCGATAGCTTTCCAGAAAGTATTTGCTTGTCCTAATATCTGTCCTGGTTCAAAATTTATGAGAGGTCAATGTTACCAGAATTTCTGGAGAAAATCGGACAGCACCTCCCTGCTTTAGGTACTGATTTGATCCAAGAATCCCAGTTAATTCTGTTCCTAATCTGACAAAACTTTCTGTTACAAAGTTGTAACCCATCTCATAAGATTTCCAGAACTACCACGTTTTCGATTTTTGGATTTTTATGCAGGAAGTTATACTCAATTTACAGAGAGTTTACAGGAGTCTTTGCTCTGTCCTGTTTTCTGGACAGTTTCAACTCCACTGCATTTTTCGATTGGTTAAGGGATGAAACACCTCTGGACCTCCACAGAAAAGTTGTAAAGCTCTTCCCAAGCTTTCCAGAAATGTATCATATGACCCCAACCTCGAAATATCTCAATCTCTAACCTCTGATTAACTTCAGACTTGACTCAGCTGAGAACAGAGTGCTCTGTCCTTAACAACCTATAAGTTGAAAACTTGTTAACTTTGAATATCCTGATTAAGGGAAGGAGTTACCTCAAGTTTTACTACTTTGGATCAAAACCTTCATGTTTTAAATGAAGTTGTTCATTTAATGGGGTGTGACGTCGATGCGTCACCAGATTATGTCAGTACTACGTCCTCACAAAGAAAAACCTATACCGGACTTAGCCGGCTTCGTTAATTCAGTGGCACTAAGCGTCTCTCGCACACGGATGCTATACGTCTACCGTTTTGTGGTTAGACTACCTGCAAATAATTCAAGCAACCGTCAGACTCGGCTGCACACCGAGTCCGGTATCCATACAGTTCGTACACCCGGCCGTCATCACTCGCCCGGATGTTCTCAAGCCAAACACGCCTTGAGCTACGTGTTCACGTTACTGACCACGTGATGGGGTCTCCCAAGTTGCACTACGCACGCCAGGGACAGACGTTGCTCAAATACCCCAAACGACATGAAGAGTCGTAGAGGATATTAAAGCGGGTCGGGTTACCTGCCACCTGTGGGGCTCCACCCTTCAGCTTGTGCGCACTGGTGGACAGCGCTTACGTGCACCCCCAAGACATAAACGTCCCGAGATACACGATTTTCCGACATAGACAAATAGGTTAGTATGCCACTTTCTATATGCTAATAACATCCTTATACGGGCTACTAACTCGTTCCTCACGGGATTTTTGAAAAAGATGACCTTTTAGTGCGTTAAACCTCAAGCGAGCTCTGATACCAACGCTGACACGACCCCACGGTCTTGTTGAGCCAGGATCACGCTGAGGGGTGCTGCGTTGCACAGCACCGTATAACACACGTCAAAGGTACAAAGCGGAAGCAAAACTTTTATTACATAAAGTGGTTTATGAACATGTTTACATCAAAATAGGTCCAGTCTACACTCACGGGCATAGACTACGCATCAAGTCCACGTTCAGCCCTTGAACGTGTCCTTGCTAGCACACACGCACACTAACTCTACGGCGTGCACGACTCCCACTCGACGGGGTTCCCCTCCTGGGGTTCCGTCTCCTCTTCGGGAGTCCCTTCCTCATAGAACCCTGCAAAAGCTTCAAACACAAGCAGTGAGCACGAAGGCTCAGCAAGACTTACCCGTCTCTCCTAAACATGGAACTTCTACATGAGGGTTGATAGGTTACAGGAGGTAAAAAGCATTTGCAAGGACTCGCCTAATTAGTGGAACCTTATTTTCAAGTTTTAGCAGCAGGTTGTGGAGAACCTTACGCTAAGGCACATGAGAGAGCCGCAATCAAACAAGAAACACATTTCTCTCATGTACTTTGCCCGAAGTTAAAAGGAACTTTAGTTAGCTCTAAACTACAGCAAATCATTAGCAATCAGAGTCCATCTTTCAATCAGCAACATTTTAACATGTAACTAGCATGTTCTTTCTACATCACGGTACAGTGAACAAGTGGTACTCACTGACCGCGAGGGATGGCGATTATAATCGATTTACACCTGCAGGGTTACCCGAACAACCCGTCACGTACGCCCGTACTCGATGTTGCCTACATCAACCATCACGTATGCCGTACGCAACTACCTTTCACCCGTTAGCCAAATGTTGAACCGGTCCAATCGTCCCGAGCAAGAGGTCTCTGCACGCGCATCTCTGTGCCGCCAGCCGATTTACACCTCGAGCTCTCAACCTACCCTCTGAACGACCAGCTATGCCTCAACACCCAGCTACTCGAGTTACATCGGTTTCCCGGTTCCCATATAGCCGGTAGGTCTTCGGTACTGTTCTAGCTTGTTCAACAGGCCCGCACATGGCTCGGTCCTCAATCGACACAAGCGGAGCTACAGCACACAGGCCCCAAAGTCCTGCTGCCCTTACTCCCCGCTCGGTCTCATCTTTCTTGCCATGTGTATCATGTGCTATCCCTACCCGAGTCGAGTCCCATAGCCTATGCTCGCGAGTAGTTCCAACTACTCGACTTGTACCGAATCCTACCCTAACTTAGCTTTGCAGTAGCTAATGGGGTTTTCAATCCTAATCCCAACCCATGGTTTTCTTGGCTATGCAGTTGGGTTTCCAAACAAGACTCTAATGCAAAGAATCATAATACTCAAGTAAGTGCTCAAAACAATAAAAATTTGTAAAAGGTTAATGCAAACCGGAGCTGCCTTGCTGCTCTTGGTCGTAGGCTAGCTGTTCCTCCGGAGTAACGAAGTCTAGGACTTTGGGTTCCTCCTCGACCTTAGCGACTACATGATAGAAGCAGTACATGTATTAATTTAGATGCTTTTGTATTAACTTTTAAACTCATGAAGTCTATAACTCTTACTAGACAGACCCAATGACGGTGAAACTTTTATTGTGGCTTGGTTACAACATAAACAGGACTTGGTCAATTTCTAGTTGCAGCAAAGCTCATTTGAGCCCTCCACAATTAATTATGTACTTGACCATAATTGAAGGCTTTTAGGGTGTTCTAAGAATTTTCATGAAACAAACCATGACTTTATGAAAACTAGATTTTCATAGGGTTCTAATGAAGTTGGTCTCACTTAATTTAAAGGTCCCTAGCTAAAGATATGAGCTAAACAATTTCAGAGAAAATTCTGAAAATGTTTCTGAACATTTTCTATTTTCTCTGGAACAGTTTCACTAATCACACCATTAGGTGGATCAAATAAGCTCAAATGGATCTGAAATTTTTATGGTAGTTCAGGGATATTTTGGTGAACATTCCAGCAAAATTTCAGGATTTTCCTCCAAAGTATTCTCCAGTTAAAATTCCAAACATTTTAAATTTTGAGGAATTAATTCAGGAGAAATAAGGATTTTCATGAAGTGAAACTTGATTTGCTGGAAAGTGCTCAGAGAGCTGAATCCAACAAAATTTGGTTCACTCGATTTGGAGCTTTCTAGACAAAGTTATGAGGATTTGAAGTTTGAATGAAATCTGAAAATCGGGGGAAAAGTTTAAATCTGCCGGGGCCCGCGGGGACACGTGTTAAGCGCCGAGGCGACCGCACACCGCGGCCCACAGGGTCTTTGCGTGCCAGCACACCCGATCCCGGCCACACCCGATCCCGATTTAAAATTTTAAGCCGCTGACGCGTGGGCCAGCCGGCTTCGTCTTCCTCCCGACGCGCCCGCGCGCCCGTGCCGCCTCCCCTCGCTGGAGCAGACCCGGAGCTCGCCGGCTCGCCGCTGCCGGCCATCCCATGGTATGAAACTCGCCGCCAGGGGGTTGTCGACATCGAGGAACACGTCGGTGGTATCAGTTCAGGCTGGTGGTGACCGGAAATAGCCCGACGACGTGCCGTGGCCTCGGTTGAGGTTCCGCGCCGTCGACCGTGGGTTCTAACCGCCAAAACCTCGAACAATCGGTCCTACAGCATCAGTGTACTTCTAGAAAGCTCGACATGGTGTCAAATGGGTTCTAAGATGGCGGCAAGCTGGTCGGCACCGGTTGACCGAGCGTGCCCGCCATGACCGCTCTTGATCGAGCTCAGAATTCGTCACTCCTAGACAGTTTCACACCACGGATGCACAAAGGAACTTGATCGCCGGCTAGTCCAGCGTCTATGTGCAAGATTTGATAGCTACAGAAGGATCTTAGAGCGAGAATTTGAAGGATCCGTACCGGAAGCTTAGTTTATGGTCGCCGGAGCAAAAACTGGAAATTCGCCGTGGACTCTTCACGGTTTGCTTCCAAACTTGGAGGAGAGCTGCACGGTGATCGCGCGCTCCTGTTGCCTCTCTTGCTGGACCGTGAAAACGCCTGTGGAACGCTGTCCACGAGCGCCTGACCTTCGGCTGAGGCTAGGTCGCCGCTGTGGCGATCGTTCTCAGGCAAAGGAGGTCGGAGCTCGGGGTTTTTGGCGTCGGGGAGGTGGAGTGCGATCCCAGGTTGCTGTCTAGCAGCTCAGGGAAGGAGAGAGCGATCGTTTGCTGGTTTTTCCCGATCGAGCAGAGAGCTTCGGGGAGAAACAATGCCGCTGCTCGGGGTTGCACGCGAGGGGATAAAACCAGCCGATCCCTGCTCGGGCTGAGGCGGTGCTGGTCGCGTGGAGGCGCGAGCAAGCCGCCCTGGGCGCCAGCGCGCAGAGAGGGGAAGCAGCTGGTGGCGCCGGTGGCTGCTCGGTGGCACAGCCGACAGCTGCTCGGTGGAATTCCCCACCGAGGCTGTGACTTTGTGTGCAAGACTTCCCTCCTTCTCTCAATGACATGTGGGTCCCACCCGGGGTTTTAACCTCTGAAATTTACTCCTAATCACTGTTGTAAACAGTGAGCCCCAAAATACCCCTGGTGCTTCATATTATTCACCCATGAACCATTTGAATTGATTAGAATCCAAATTGGGTTTGGTTTGAATGAATTTCAGCACAAGTTCAGTTTGGAATTCAAATAAAGTTTGAATTTGTCCCACTTAGCTCATGTCAAGGTCAACTCCAAATGGAGTGAAAATTGGTGTGTGAGCTCACAAAAATGTGCTGAATAAGAATATGCCCCCACTTTTAAATTCATGGGATAAAAACAGTTTGAATTTGAATATGGTTTCAAACTGCCCTCTTTCTAGCTATACCCAAAATGACCTCAAAAAGGTTTTGAATTTGGGTGAAACTTGGCATGGACATCCTTAGCAATGTGTAGGAGTTTTCCTATGCCCAGCCCCTCTATATCACATGTTGGAAATATCACTTTTATAATATGTGAGTTGGTTCTCTAATGAGCATGTTGATGGTGGTTACTTGCTCTTCATTTGTGTTCATCAACTTGCTTCAAATGAGGTGTGTGGTGTGGTGATGAATACTTCAAATATGTGTCAAAAACTGAGGCCCTTACACGTGGGCATAGTTGGGATAGGAGTTTACCGTATGCCGAATTCTCCTATAACAACAGCTATCAAGCTAGCTTGAACATGTCGCCTTTCGAAGCATTATATGGTAGGCGGTGTAGAACGCCACTGTTCTGGAATGAAACCGAAGAGAACCAGGTGTTTGGACCCGAAGTGCTACAAGAAGCTGAAAAGCAAGTCCAAACGATACGGGAGAACTTAAAAGCTGCTCAGTCACGACAGAAAGGCTATGCGGACAATAGGCGTAGGAAGTTGACCTTTGAAGTAGGAGACTTTGTATACCTTAAGGTATCGCCTATCCGAGGCTAACGACGCTTCAACGTCAAAGGCAAGCTAGCACCTTGCTACATCGGACCATTTAAGATTTTGGACAAGCGAGGAGAAGTAGCCTATCAACTAGAGCTCCCAACCCACCTCTCCGACGTACATGACGTGTTTCATGTATCCCAGCTCAAGAAGTGCTTGAGAGTACCAGAGGAGCAAGTGTCAATCGGAGAGGTTGAACTTCAAGAGGACCTGACTTATGCGGAACACCCTGTCCGAATCTTGGACGTAAAGGAAAGGGTCACCCGGAACAAGGTGATTCGATGGTGCAAGGTACAATGGAGCCATCACACTGAAGCTAAAGCTACATGGGAGCGTGAAGAGGATATCAAGGCAGGATTTCCCCATCTATTCTCTACTAACGAATCTCGAGGGCAAGATTCAATTTAAGGGGGGTAGATTTGTGACACCCTCATTTCTGGTGTCAGCATATATTCATGTTTTATGAAGAGAAAACATTTTAAGAAGAAGTAGGAACCGAGAAAAATATCAAAGGGATAGCCAATAAGACCCGAATCCAGTTCACTGAGAGCGCCGAAGACAACTTAGCGTGGCCAGCTGGCCACGTGGCGTGTTCAGAGCTCATCCCTGCGAAGTGGGGAGAGGTCCGCCGCTAAATGGCTACGTGGCAGGCTCGGGGCTCATCTCCGCAAAAGGGGAGAGGTCCGACCCTGTGGGACACGTGTTGCCCTGAGACAGCCTCTGCGGAAGAAGCAAAGGCATTTTCCGTAGGACACATGTCACCTTCGTAGCTAGTCACCAAAATCAGAGGACCATTCGCACGGGATACGTGTCGATCTCGGAGCTCACCTCCGAGAGGTCCGGTTCTATCGAACACGTGTCGCCACCGGAGCTTATCTCCGGGAGGTCCGTCGCTGCTGGACACGTGTTAACCTTGGAGCATGTCTCTGAGGAAAGAAGGAAAGACCGGCACCTCCGAGTAAGAGAGGGGGGTCCCGACCGCCAGGATACGTGGCGCACGCGGAGCTCACCTCCGAAGGAAAAGGGAGGTCTCGCTCGTTTGACACGCGGCACAACCGGAGCCCGTCTCTGCGGAAAGGGAGAGACCAGGACCCGGTGGACACGTGGAGCCTCCGGAGCTCATCACCGAGGAGGTAACAAGTTCTAGGATCGGTCTTTGGAATCTGTACGCATAGAAATACCGGAACAGAAACCGACCTGAATTCCACAATGTTACCGCACCAAATCAACTAAAGATAAGATGTTAGGATCCAACGACGATCTGAATAGGACTCTTATTCGGGATACAATCAGATAAGGAATCTTCTCTTCCCGATTATAAATAGAACCCAGAACCCCTGGACGAAACCACAAACTTCTTTTCCAACTCCTGAGCCGACGACTTAGAGCCCTAGTCCCAGACCGCCGAGAAAAACCATCGCCAAAGCACGACAAGGAAGATCGCCGGAGGGAAGCTCGACGATCTTAGGAGGACCTCGAGACCGAGAAGAACGTAAGGTAGGTCTCCAATACCACCTTACGACATCGTTGTGTTTTCTTTGCATCTGTTCTTTGATTCCTTTCGAGCAGAAGCCTTCTCGTGGACAGATCACTTGATGATCAGTTTGATCTAAAGACAAGATCATCGCCACGTCCACCTTTGATCCGAACACCTCTGTTCATCATAAAATCCATGCAAGCCATGCAAGAACACGTACAAACCAATCTAATAAGACTAATCATAGGATAGCATGCATGTTCATCATCGCATCTAGTTTAAGGTTTGTGCATGATATTTATTGCTGTGAATCTTGTATGCACGTTATCCTACCTAGCAGGACAAGATCAGGGAGCTGTCTACGACGAGCTGCAGCAACAAGGTTTTGAGATCCAAGAACAACCGGAACCACAAGAACAAGGCAAGTTCTCCTTGACCATATTGATCCTATGTTTTGGGTAAAACTGTTTTGTTTTGCGAAAAGGTGTGTGTGCTGAGTCAAACATGATGGAAAATCCTTTTTATAGGAGTTTACTAGTTTTGGTTAAACCACCCTTGTCGCCAGGGAAGTTTATGAGTTGGGTATGGTTTTTGCTTTATGCTTCGCTGAGTCTATGGGATTGTGAAGCGAGATAGATGTGTCTAGCTAACTGCACTCGAAATGATATGAGAAACTGATGATGTTAATGAACATGGATCGGAGGGAGATCTAGGCAAGCCAGGGTTTGTGAATGAGGTGGCATGAGATGGTGGTTTACTTGCCGTAGATCTAAGGACCGGTTCATGCATGCACATGCCAGGATAACAGTGCCACCACAAGGCCAAGTATGGGTGCGGCTTAGGTGAGTAATTAGGTAAGTTGCTAGAGTGTTATGCACTGTGGAAGGCGCGGGGAATGGGAGTCGAGTAAGGACTGCCTTGGGAACTGCATGGCACAAGAGGTGGCCCGTGTGTGGGAGAATTAGATTCTAGCCTGCCAGTGAAACCTTAGTGAGTCCATACATCTAGTAACCCCTTTGTAAAGGCTATTTTGTGATCTCTTGACCATACACCGACGGTTGTGTACTGGTATAATGGAGGTTCTGCAGTCGCCGACGGGTGACGAAATCACAAACTTGTGGGTAAAGAGGTGCAAACTATGCAGAGTCTAAAACTATCATGATAGCCGAGCTTACGGTCACGAGCGCCTGGCCAACTGCCATGATTAGTTGGGATGGTTCTTGGTTATGGTTATTGGTTATGGTTTGGTTTTGGGACTGTTGAGTCCGAGTGATAAGATGGTTGCGTGACTGTTAAGTCATGGCAACGAGATTGGTCTCGGTGTGAGACGAAAGTTATTTATGAGATAAGATGTTAGCGAATACGAGAAGGTATTCGTGAGATGGTAGCGAATACGAGGAGGTATTCGTGAGCAAGAATGAAGTTGGTTAATGTTCGGGTGGAACATGGAAAGTGATGGAGGTATGTTGGTAATTTAATACATGCTGGGATTACATTCATCTAAAGTTAAGTTGCTTTTATCATGGTTTTACAAATCTGCTTTTCTGCAAATGAGCCTTTTTATACCTACCTTGTTATGAGCTACATATCATGTTTTTCCCGCACTTGTTGAGTACATCATTGTACTCAAACTTGCATTATTATTTCATCATCAGCAGCAAGAGAAGATTAGTATGAAGACCAAGTGGAGCATTAAGGCGTGTGATCTGTTCTAAACCTTGCTTGTGGAGGGAGTAGAGATGGAGCCACTTCTACTTAGATTTGCTTCCGCATTAGTTAAATTGCTTCCGCATTAGAATAAAGACTTCCACTACATAGAAATAAAGACTTCCGCTGTGAGCATGATGTGGCGGACCGGGATCCGCCCATCCAGGATCGCAAAGGGTGGTGCCGCACGATGCGACACCCGACAGCACACGTCATAAGAACACAATATATTACATGGAAAAAACAACTGAATTGTACAAACAGGTACAATACTCAGTTATAAACTATTGTCTTTATTATACAGCGGAAGTCTACTTTTCAACACTCACGCCCGCCTATATAGCAAAAGTCGGTTGCCCAGCCCTAGGGCAACCCACACTAGCTGCACGTCTCAGCTCAGCGCGGCGTGTATGGCTCCCACTCAGCCGTGGTCCCCGACGGAGGGTAACCCTCGCCAGTGGACTCGTACTCCGAGTCTGTGGGTGGCTCCTCACCTGAAAAACACTTAAGCAGCAACCGTGAGCACGATGGCTCAACAAGACTTAACCGACTCATCTAAGCATGAAACTCTACATGAGGGGTACAATGAACATAGGAGAGTAACAGTGCAGCAATGGACACGCCTACAAGTTCATCCGTAGTTCATATTTTAGCAACAAGTTAACAGTTCAGAAATCTGAAATTTAGTAAGCAATATTTGGTGGCACACATGTAGCAATACAATTATGTCATAACAGCAAGATTGAACCATAACATTTCATACATTAGTCTACGTTATGACGCAGTGAACAAGCGGTACTCGTCACCGCGAGGGACGGCGAATTGACTCGATATACACCTGCAGGGAAACCCAAAGAGCACGCCACGTACGCCCACACGTGGAGCTGCACAGCACGCTCACTCGATGTCGTACGGGACAACCTTTCACCCAACAGCCCAAACGTCGAACCGGTCGCACCGAAACGAGAAGGAGGTTCCCCACACGGAGCATCTCTCTATGCCCGTTGGCAGATTTCCACCTTGCTGCCCTCAGCCTACACCTATAAATCGGTGCGTTATGCCTCGACGCCCGGAGGTTTAGGCTACATCGGTTTATCGGGGCCCATATATCCGATATGCGTTCGGTACGTTCAATACTTGTTCAGCAGGGCTGCACATGGATCGGTCCTCAATCAACACGGACAGGGCTGCGCACACAAGACATCCTCTTGCTGCGCCCTAGCCCCTGCCTAGTCTCATTTTCATTACTAAAGTGATCTCACATCACTCGAACCAATCCCGTGTGTCCCAATCCTAACTCGCGAGTAGATTCCAGATTCCAAATACTCGACTTGTACTGAAGTCCTATGAATTATTAAGCATAGCCTGTCTACTCGAGATCTTAGACACTACCCTCACTCTTATGGGAATATTCTGGTCATGCAAGTGGGGTATTTATCCATCCTACACATAATGCACATACACCCTTCACTCTACGTATGTAAACAAAGTAAAAACTTTATAAAAGGCTTAATGCAAACTGGGGCTTGCCTTGTTGCTGCTGGTCAGGGGTTAAGTCTTCGTCCGGAAGAAGGAAGTCCAGCACTTCCGGAGTCTCTTCGCCTTCAGCGACTACACGTTAATGTAATACTACATGTCAATTTAATTGCAAAGTGTCACTTAAATACTTACTAATAACTCTAGCTAACCCTCCCCTTTGTTTGTGAAATTTTTATGGTGGCTTGGTAGGGTCCTAACCAGAGTCTTGACCAAGTTTCATTTGAAACAAAGTTCATTTGAGCTTTGTACAAATAAAAACCTATTTGGTCAATAATTGATCCTCTAAGTAATTCCAGGGGTTTTCATGGCTCCAACCAATACTTTCTGGAAACTAGAATTTAGGATGCTTCTAATGGAATTGGTTTCATGTCATTTGAAGAATTCTACTGAAAGTTATGCCCTAATTAAGATTGGAGAAAATCTGAAAAATGTTTCTGTACATTTTTTCTATTTTCTCTGGGCAGTTCTTTTAATCACCCCATTAGGGTAACTAAATGAACTTGGATGAGTCTAAAAATTTTACTGTGATGCAGGGATTTACCAATGAACCTCTCAGCCAAATTTCAGAATTTTTCATAAAGTAGTTCTCCAGATAAAATTCCCAACAATTTAAATTTAGGGATTTGATTCTGGAAAACTATTCACTTTCATGAGCTGAATTTGGTATTGCTGGAAAGTACTCAGAATTCTGAGTTCAACAAAATTTGTTTCATCGAATTTGGAGTTTCCTAACCATAGTTCTATTCATTTGAAGTTTGAACTAAAACTGGAAATTTCCAAAATGTTTAAATTCTGCGGATGGGGCCCACTCCTGGAGCCGGCCCACTCAGAATGCGGCCACACTGCGGCCCACGGGGTTTTACCCGTGCTGCCGCACCTAATCCCAGCCGCAAACAGATCCCCGCGTGAGATCAGAGGCTGACCGGTGGACCGGGCCCCCCTTCGTCTACCTCGCGCTCTCCCGCAGCTCCCGCTACGGCGCTTCACCGGAGCGCTCGCCGGCGGGCGTTTCGCCACCCGACCTTCGACGAGACTTGCCGCCTGTGACTAACTCGACTCGGAGAACCCGCTGGTGCCCTCACCGGAGCTCGGCAATGGCCGGAACTATGCCCGCGACGGTGACAGAGCTTCTCTCTACTCCGGCGATGTCACCCGGGCTACTCATGGCCTTATTCTTCCAACGGTTTGCTCCTACAGCTCTGCCGTGGCATGCTGAGCTCGAATACGAGCTCGGTTGGCCATGGAAATGGCCGGAACTAGGACCTCACCATTGACCTAGGCCCGATATCGGCTGTGCTCAGAAAATTTCGAAGAAACCCTAGCCCATGGTTCTTGCTGGTTTTTGATCCTAGGTGGTCGTGGCAGGGTGTAGATCATGTGTGCAGCTCGGTATGCCCGGTGATAAGCGAACACCCGTGAATTTTCGGATTTGGTACAGCTCGGCCTTAGGAACACAGAAACGTCCTGCTACGCGTGGTTCGGTGGCGTGGTTGCTCCAGAGGATCTTGTAGAACCACAATGTCCTGCTACGCGTGGTTCGGGCTATCTCATCAAGAATTGCCACCGGGTATTCATCATATGTCAAGTCCGGTTGCAACTCGCCGATGTCTTCGGTTGTAACAGCATCGGTATGTTTCAGACATTTTCTCAGTTGTGAGACATGGAAAATGTCATGGACACCAGCAAGAGATGCCGGTAGCTCCAGTCTATACGCCGCTGGTCCACACTTCTCGGTGATAGCATAGGGTCCAATGAAATGGGGAGCGAGCTTCCCCTTCACACCGAACCGGTGCACGCCCTTCATCGGAGACACGTGGAGGTACACATGTTCACCGACGTCAAAGTGCAAAGGTCTACGCATCTTATCAGCGTAGCTCTTCTGCCGGGATTGAGCGGCCTTCAAGTTAGCTTGAATCGCCCGAACGCGCTCTTCGGCGTTGTTCACTACATCAACCCCGAATGTGACCCTTTCACCGGACTCGCACCAGTTTAATGGGGTGCGGCATTTTCGACCGTAGAGAGCTTCGTAGGGTGCCATCTTGATACTCGCCTGATAGCCGTTGTTGTACGAGAATTCCGCCAACGGTAGGTGATCATCCCAATTCATACCGTGGTGGATGGCACATGCTCTTAACATGTCTTCTAATACTTGGTTCACCCTCTCTGTTTGCCCATTTATCTGAGGGTGGTAGGCGGAGCTCCGGATCAGCTTAGTGCCCAATGCAGCGTGTAGCTGCTCCCAAAAGCGAGATACAAATAATGCACCTCGATCCGAAACAATGGTCTCGGGTACCCCATATAAGCACAGAATCTTCGCTATGTACAGCTCCGCATATTTGCCGGCACTGGAACGTGTATTCACTGGGATGAAGTGAGCCGTCTTTTTAACCGATCGAGGATTACCCAAATGGAATCATGTTTGTTGGCAGTTAGGGGTAATCCTACAATGAAATCCATGCTCACATCTTCCCATTTCCATGCCGGGATCTTCAGGGGTTGTAGCAGCCCTGATTTCTTCATGTGATCAGCTTTCACTCGTCTACACGTATCACACTCGGATACGTACTTCGCTACCTCCCGCTTCATCCGTGTCCACCAAAATTTCTTTTTCAAATCTTGGTACATCTTGTTGCTGCCCGTATGAATGGAGTATTTGGACAAGTGAGCTTTATCGAGGATCTTTCCTTCAATTCCATATCCCGGGGTACGACTATGCGGTCCTTGAACCATAGCGTCCCCTCATCATCCTTCCGGAAACATTTGATCTCCCCATTGTCTATCCGTCTCTGGAGATGTGCCATGCCTTTATCCGTCTTCTGAACTGCAATGATGTCCTCCCTAATGGTAGGGATGAGGGCAAGGTTGTATAGCGATCCATAAGGAACCAAGTATAAACTCAGCTCTTCCTCCTCCACCGGGGTAATGGTGAGGTTATGAACATGTGACTTCCGACTCAACGCGTCGGCAACCACATTTTCTTTGCCGGGGTGGTAATGGATCTCAATCTCATAGTCCTTGATTAATTCTAACCACCTCCTTTGCCTCATATTCAGCTCCTTCTGGGTGAAGATGTACTTCAAGCTCTTGTGGTCGGTGTAGAGATGCACCAGATTCCCCAGGAGATAGTGCCTCCACATTTTCAGCGCCAAAACCACTGCAGCAAGCTCAAGATCATGAGTGGGGTAGTGCTGCTCATGGTTCCGGAGTTGGCGTGAGCCATAAGCGACCACACGTCCTTCCTGCATCAACACGCAGCCGAGCCCAATACCGGACCCGTCACAATACACGTCGAAGGGCTTTGTTGTATCCGGCTGAGCTAAGACCGGGGCTGTGGTGAGATGCTTCACCAATGCTTGGAACGCTCCTTCACACGCCGTGTTCCAAACATATTTTGTTCCCTTCTTCAGCAATTCTGTCATCGGTTTAGCGAGCTTGGAGAAGCTTGTAATGAATCTCCGATAGTATCCCGCTAACCCGAGGAAGCTTCTGACTTCATGAACTGAAGTGGGAGCTTTCCATTTCAGCACATGCTCTATATTGCTTGGGTCAACTGCAATGCCTTGTGCTGAGATGATATGTCCCAAGAATGGCACTTGGCTGATCCAAAACTCGCACTTGCTGAACTTGGCGTAGAGCTTATGGTCTCGCAATCGTTGAAGAACGATCCTCAAGTGTTCGGCATGTTCGGCTTCTGTCTTGGAGTAAACCAAGATATCATCGATGAACACTACCACGAACTTGTCCAGCTCCGGCATGAACACCGAGTTTATGAGATACATGAAATGGGCTGGAGCGTTTGTGAGACAAAGGACATGACGAGATATTCATATAATCCGTATCTCGTCGAGAAAGCCGTCTTCGGGATATCCTCCGCCCGGATCTTTATCTGGTGATATCCAGAGCGAAGGTCCATCTTGGAGAACACACTTGCACCCACAAGTTGATCAAACAATATGTCAATGCGGGGCAGTGGGTACTTATTCTTGATGGTGACGGCGTTGAGCGGCCGGTAATCCACACACAGCCTCAGGGTTTCATCCTTCTTCTTTACAAACAGCGCCGAGCATCCCCAAGGCGAGGAACTCGGCCTAATAAAACCCTTGCTCAACAGATCATTGAGCTGTTCTTTTAGTTCGCCAGCTCATTGGGAGCCATTTTGTATGGTCTCCGAGATATGGGCGTAGTTCCGGGTGCAAGTTCAATCTTGAACTCGACATCCCACTCAGGTGGCATGCCCGGAAGATCATCCGGGAACACGTCGGGGTACTCCCGGACTACGGGGATGTCCTCTAATTTGAGAGCTTCAGTATTGTTGATCGCTGAAACCTCCCGGACGGGATTATCTAATAGAAGGGACTGCGGACGGTGTAATGGGGAGTTGAGGTGAACCATCGGTGATAGGGTTTCCAGGACAGCGCCATGGTAGCTTAGCCATGACATTCCCAAGATTGCATCAATCTTCTGCCCCTCAAGAATAATCATAGTGGTGGGATATATCTTCCCACCTAAGCACAGTGGTGCTTTTGGAACCATCATAGTTGCTGAAATCTTTCCTCCCTGTGAGCAGATCATATAAGAACACTCGGTTGGAAAGGCTTCCAGCTGATGCTTAACCACATATGATGCACTTATGAAGTTGTGGTTTGCACCAGAATCAAAAAGTATGATGATGGCTTGATGGTTGAGAGTGAACGTACCCGCCAGCACGTTGTCTCCCTCTGGGGCGTCCTAATTGTCGAGGTGGTGAACGCCCCCAGTCCACTGACCAACCTTCTTGATCGGAGGTCGGCCTCGAGCACCGCCCTGGAACTGGGCTTGCCCGCTGCTTTGCTGCCCCTGGGGACAGTCCTTCACGAAGTGGCCCGCCTGGCCACACGTGAAGCAGGTGAAACGGGGCGGTCTCCCGCTAATCGGTAGATGGAAAATCGGTGCGCATTGTGGCGGTGGAAACGCCCGGGGTGTCGTCTGCTGCTGCTGCTGTATTGGTGGTGGCATCGGCGGACGGAACGGAGGTGACTGAAAAGGACGTCCCCCGAACCGTTGAGGTCGCGCCGGTGGATGCTACTGCTGCCCAGATGGTGTCTGATACACCATGCGGTACTTCTCGGGAGCGCCACCCCCATTGCTAGGTGGAGCGCTGCACTTCCTCTGCTCAGCTGCCAACTCCTGCTGAGCGTCCTCTTGCATAATCACGGCATTGACTAGGACGTTGAAGGTGCCGCGATTCCACTGAACGAGATGTGTCTTCATTTCGGGGTGTAACCCCCGATAGAAGTGTTCCCGCTTCTTCTCCTCAGTTGAGATATAGTCTGACGCGTATTGCGCCAGATGGTTGAAGGCACGGGAGTAGTCATGGGCACTCCTCCCGTCGTGCTTCAGTTCCAAAAATTCTTGGAACTTCCACTTCATGATCCCGGGAGGGATATGATAGGCGCGGAACGCCTCCCGGAACTCTTCCCACTCCACGGCATAGCCGGCCGGACGTGAGGCGACATAGTTCGCCCACCACGCGCCAGCGGCACCGTGAAGTTTCTGTGCTGTGAACAGGGTCTTCTGCCGCTCCGTACATTGGAGCAGCCCGAACTTGGACTCGATGGTCCGCAGCCAGTTGTCCGCCTCCAGTGGTTCCTCAGCTTCGGTGAACACTGGAGGGTGCATACTCATGAAGTCTGAGTACGACACCTCACGAGGCTCACGGGGCCCCCTCTCTTGACGTCCCCCCGCCTGGGACGTATTCTGCACGATCGTGCAGAGCAGGTCGGTCTGCTCCTCACGACCTCCCACCAGTGCCACTATCACATCCGCTAGAGTAAGCGGAGGCGGCGGTGGTGGCTGCTGCTGTGGGGTGCTGTCGTATGCCGGTCGCTGGGAGTTATCACCTCCCTGTTGGCTAGAGCCACCAACCTCGTGCGTGGTCCTAGTGCGAACCATCTGCAACCATACGACAATAAACATCAGTCCCACAACATATTGCATGCAATCCAATACAAATAGGCGTAAAAACATAATGACAATAAAACATGCGATACATCTCGTGTATAGATAATGTAATAACTTTGCACAAGCTACACCATTACCAGACCAAATAAAAGCTAGTTTAATCCAACTTGATGAACCCCCTCTTTGGAAGCTCACCACAACTAGGTTTGGTCACTACGAGACGTTACTATCGCGTTGTCATCACGTAAACTACCCTTATATCTTCAATACGACACAAACATGGTCTCTAGTAAAAGAAACTTGAGTGAGACCTATACTCAAATCTTTTACTAGTTGAAGATAACCTTTCATGAGTATGCTCTACCCCACTGGGAGTACTCAAACCCCCTCTAGGGTACCACACTCTCTCACATGAGTTCAACTGTCATTTCTCTGCCAGAATGAACAGTTTCTACACATTCCAGATTTTTACCTGGTTCTGGGCATTTTCATGACTCAAGTTGAATACCAAAGATAAATTTAACTTCAGTATCTTTCCAACGAGTACTCATTTGCACTCAGATCAGTTTTGGTTAAAAAGTTATGGTCATTCAAAGTCAACAGAATTCCTGGAAGAATTTCAACAGCACCCCCTTTTGGGAAGTTTCTGTTTTTAACTCTGATTCCCACTGAATTCTGTGCTGAAATTTCAGAAACTTTGAATTGCAAAGATGTAACACATCTTCCACCCTTTCTAAAGATGTATCATATGAAAATTTTTAATTTTTCTACTAGGAGTTATGTCTGAAAAACAGAACAGTCCAGAGAGTGTTTAACTCTGTCCTGATTCTGGACAGTTTACATTCCTCGGGGATTTAAGCCATCTTAAGGTGGGTTTCAGCTCTGAAAATCTACAACAAAGTTGTAGAGTATTAGATATCTTTCCATAACTATATACCACACCTCCCTGGGCTAAAAGACCTGTGAGTTATGCCCTGTTGAAGATCAGCAACTTGCTGCCCAAAACAGAGCACTCTGTTTTTCATCCCTTTGTCTATCCTGCCCCGCTATCACATTCTTATACCCAACTAGGGCCCTAAATGTTAAACCTAGTGATTTTAATTCCTTGTTATCATTATTTTTCATGCATATGCCTATGATATCTCGGTACTACGTTCCTCACAAAGGAAAATCCTAACCGGATTATACCGGCATATACGTCTCAAGTGTGGCACTAAACGGTCTCTCGCACACGTTTTCTACACAGATACATACGTGGTTAGTACCTGCAGAAGACCACACAATAGTGATGCACTCAACGGTTTTGTTTCCATTTCAGGCAGTACCATATTTGAAAGTAAATACAAACGCCCGTATCATTGTCATACGGCCGTCCTTGAGTTAGGTCACGTCTCAAGGTACGTGATCGTGTTTCAACACCACATGATGGGAAACCCGAGTATGTCATGAATGGGTCGTCACGGTTGGGAATGTTATCAACCCAACAGATACCACCTACTTCCCTGCAGGGCACGCCGATGGCAAGCGCTACGTATGTCCCCCTGGGCTACTTCCAGACGAACACACTCTCACGTTACTGACCACGCGATGGGGTCTCCACTTACTTGCCTAATGCACGCTAGGGATCAGCGTTTCATATGAGCTCAGGAACATGAAGATTCCAAGAGTTTCATATTGACGTCTCACACCAAGCTGTGAGACCTATCCCTGAACCACATTCCTCGTCAGGGGAGCTAACCGAAATTGAACCGCTTTCGGTGGCGTTCCTTACCATGCTTACCAGAGCATAGGTGCGTCGTTACATAATTGAAATTCAGAATTAAAACACATAAGTTAGTCTTTGCAACTTTAAGTAACTATGCTAATATAGTCCTTACTTGGGCAAACTACCGGATCCTCACCGTAAACCTAAGTTTTCCCATAATACAGTCCTTAAGTACTGTGCTATCCCAATGCAGCTCTGATACCAGGCTGTGGCGGACCGGGATCCGCCCATCCAGGATCGCAGAGGGTGGTGCCGCACGATGCGACACCTGACAGCACACGTCATAAGAACACAATATATTACATGGGAAAAACAACTGAACTGTACAAACAGGTACAATACTGAGTTACAAACTATTGTCTTTATTATACAGCGGAAGTCTACTTTTCTACACTTGCGCCCGCCTATCTAGCAAAAGTCGGTTGCCCAGCCCTAGGGAAACCCACACTAGCTGCACGTCTCAGCTCAGCGCGGCGTGTACGGCTCCCACTCAGCCGTGGTCCCCGACGGAGGGTAACCCTCTCCGGTGGACTCGTACTCCGAGTCCGTGGGTGGCTCCTCACCTGAAAAACACTTAAGCAGCAACCGTGAGCACGATGGCTCAACAAGACTTAATCAACTCATCTAAGCATGAAACTCTACATGAGGGGTACAATGAACATAGGAGAGTAACAGTGCAGCAATGGACACGCCTACAAGTTCATCCTTAGTTCATCTTTTAGCAACAAGTTAACAGTTCGGAAATCTGAAATTTAGTAAGCAATATTTGGTGGCACACATGTAGCAATACAATTATGTCATAACAGCAAGATTGAACCATAACATTTCATACATTAGTCTACGTTACGACACAGTGAACAAGCGGTACTCGTCACCGTGAGGGATGGCGAATCGACTCGATATACACCTGCAGGGAAACCCAAACAGCACGCCACGTACGCCCACACGTGGAGCTGCACAGCACGCTCACTCGATGTCGTACGGGACAACCTTTCACCCAACAGCCCAAACATCGAACCGTTCGCACCGAAACGAGCAGGAGGTTCCCCACACAGAGCATCACTCTATGTCCGTTGGCAGATTTCCACCTTGCTGCCCTCAGCCTACACCTTTAAATCGGTGCGTTATGCCTCGACGCCCGGAGGTTTAGGCTACATCGGTTTATCGGGGCCCATATATCCGATATGCCTTCGGTACGTTCTATACTTGTTCAGCAGGGCCGCACACGGATCGGTCCTCAATCGACACGGACAGGGCTGCGCACACAAGACTTCCTCTTGCTGCGCCCTAGCCCCTGCCTAGTCTCATTTTCATTACTAAAGTGATCTCACATCACTCGAACCAATCCCGTGTGTCCCAATCCTAACTCGCGAGTAGATTCCAACTACTCGACTTGTACCGAAGTCCTATGAATTATTAAGCATAGCCTGTCTACTCGAGATCTTAGACACTACCCTCACTCTTATGGAAATATTCTGGTCATGCAAGTGGGGTATTCATCCATCCTACACCTAATGCACATACACCCTTCACTCTACGTATGCAAACAAAGTAAAAACTTTATAAAAGGCTTAATGCAAACCAGGGCTTGCCTTGTTGCTGCTGGTCAGGGGTTAATTCTTCGTCCGGAAGAAGGAAGTCCAGCACTTCCGGAGTCTCTTCGCCTTCAGCGACTACACGTTAATGTAATACTACATGTCAATTTAATTGCAAAGTGTCACTTAAATACTTACTAATAACTCTAGCTAACCCTCCCCTTTGGATCTGAAATTTTTATGGTGGCTTGGTAGGGTCCTAACCAGAGTCTTGACCAAGTTTCATTTAAAACAAAGTTCATTTGAGCTTTATACAAATAAAAACCCATTTGGTCAATAATTGATCCACTAAGTAATTCCAGGGGTTTTCATGGCTCCAACCAATACTTTCTGGAAACTAGAATTTAGGATGCTTCTAATGGAATTGGTTTCATGTCATTTGAAGAATTCTACTGAAAGTTATGCCCTAATTAAGATTGGAGAAAATCTGAAAAATGTTTCTGTACATTTTTTTCTATTTTCTCAGGGCAGTTCTCTTAATCACCCCATTAGGGTAACTAAATGAACTTGGATGAGTCTGAAAATTTTACTGTGATGCAGGGATTTACCAATGAACCTCTCAGCCAAATTTCAGAATTTTTCATAGAGTAGTTCTCCAGATAAAATTCCCAACAATTTAAATTTAGGGATTTAATTCTGGAAAACTATTCACTTTCATGAGCTAAATTTGGTATTGCTGGAAAGTACTCAGAATTCTGAGTTCAGCAAAATTTGTTTCATCGAATTTGGAGTTTCCTAGCCATAGTTCTATTCATTTGAAGTTTGAAGTAAAACTGGAAATTTCCAATATGTTTAAATTCTGCGGATGGGGCCCACTCCTGGAGCCGGCCCACTCAGAATGCCGCCACACCACGGCCCACGAGGTTTTACCCGTGCTGCCGCACCTAATCACAGCCGCAAACAGATCCCCGCGCGCGATCAGAGGCTGACCGGTGGACCCGGCCCCCCTTCGTCTACCTCGCGCTCTCCTGCAGCTCCCGCTACGGTGCTTCGCCGGAGCGCTCGCCGGCGGGCGTTTCACCACCCGACCTTCGACGAGACTTGCCGCCTGTGCCTAACTCGACTCGGAGAACACGCTGGTGCCCTCACCGGAGCTCGGCAATGGCCGGAACTATGCCCGCGACGGTGACAGAGCTTCTCTCTACTCCGGCGATGTCGCCCGGGCTACTCAGGGCCTTATTCTTCCAACGGTTTGCTCCTACAGCTCCGCCGTGGCATGGTGAGCACGAATATGAGCACGGTTGACCATGGAAATGGCTGGAACTAGGACCTCACCGTCGACCTAGGACCGATATCGGCTGTGCTCAGAAAATTTCAAAGAACCGTAACCCTAGCCCAAGGTTCTTGCTGGTTTTTGATCCTAGGTGGTCGTGGCAGGGTGTAGATCATGTGTGCAGCTCGGTATGCCCGGTGATAAGCCAACACCCGTGAATTTTCGGATTTGGTACAGCTCGGCCTTAAGAACACAGAAACGTTCCTCGGGAAAATTCTCCCCCGACAGTGCATGAAATGCTGAACGGTATGGAGGAGCAGAACCAGCACCTTACGGCAGTCGTTTCTTGTGTTGAGTGTCGGGCACGAGGAAGCCTGTGCTGTCCGGGCGCCGGCGATCAGAGGGCGGCGACTCCGGGTGCGCCGCTTCAGATGTGTGCGGGTGGAACCGAGAGAATGGGGAGGGAATTCACGCAGACCAGGGTGCGATTGAGTGTATTGTAGCTGGCGTCCTCATCCCCCGAGCAGGAGGTGGCGTGGTGGCCGCGTTGGGACGGGGTCGACCCCGTGCGCTGTCACCCGCAGTGGTGTTTGACCGCGTGCCTGAGTCGGTTTGATCCCTGGGTGGCTGACCAGTGGGCCCTCTTCTCCCCTCTAATTCTTTCTCCCCCTTCTGCTGTAAAATATCCCCAGCTACTAAACATTGAATGGGAGACTTAGCCCCCAAGTATTGGTTTGAATTTGAGTTCTCAAATTTGAACTTTGTTGGGTTAAATTTGCTTCATGTTCAAACTGAAATTCAAATTCGGTTTTGAATTATTGCAAACTTAGCTCCCGACAAGACGAACTCCAATGGGGATGAAAATTGGTGGGCTAACTCAGAAAAATGTGCTGAGTTTGAATATGAAGCCAACTTTTGAATTTGAGGGATGGAGTTGCTGCAATTTGAATTTACATTAAAATTGGCCTCTTTTTCAAATACCTCCAAAAGTGCCTCAAAAAGTGTTGGATTTACATGAAACTTGGCCTGAACCTTCCCAAGACTTTTTAAGTTCTAGGGGTGAGCTCAACCTCTCATGTTCATGTGTAGAAGTCCTACTTTGTGAAAGTGAAGGCTTTCCCCTCTAATCCCTCTTTTGATGGAGGTTACTTGCTCTTCACAATATTTCCTAAGATATCCACAACAAAAACTGTGGTGTTGTTGGGTGAAGAAAAGTTTTTGCAAGTCCCTTTTCTTGGGCTTTTACATCCCTCCCTCTTTAAAAGAATCTCGTCTCGAGATTATAAAAGAAGAGACCGCGATGTAATAGGGACTTACCCGTGTTGAGACGCCATGAACTCTGGGTAATTTGAGCGAAGGAACTCCTTGCTCTCCCACGTTGCTTCTTCGGCGGTGTGGTTGCTCCAGAGGATCTTGTAGAACCACAATGTCCTGCTACGTGTGGTTCGGGCTTTCTCATCAAGAATTGCCACCGGATATTCATCATATGTCAAGTCCGGTTGCAACTCGCCGATGTTTTCGGTAGTAACAGCAGCAGTATGTTTCAGACATTTTCTCAGTTGTGAGACATGGAAAATGTCATGGACACCAGCAAGAGATGCCGGTAGCTCCAGTCTATACGCCACTGGTCCACACTTCTCGGTGATAGCATAGGGTCCAATGAAACGGGGAGCGAGCTTCCCCTTCACACCGAACCGGTGCACGCCCTTCATCGGAGACACGCGGAGGTACACATGTTCACCGACGTCAAAGTGCAACGGTCTACGCCTCTTATTAGCGTAGCTCTTCTGCCGGGATTGAGCGGCCTTCAAGTTAGCTTGAATCGCCCGAACGCGCTCTTCGGCGTCGTTCACAACATCAACCCCGAAGTGACCCTTTCACCGGACTCGCACCAGTTTAATAGGGTGCGGCATTTTCGATCGTAGAGAGCTTCGTAGGGTGCCATCTTGATACTCGCCTGATACCCGTTGTTGTACGAGAATTCCGCCAACGGTAGGTGATCATCCCAATTCCTACCGTGGTGGATGGCACATGCTCTCAACATGTCTTCTAATACTTGGTTCATCCTCTCTGTTTGCCCATCTGTCTGAGGGTGGTAGGCGGAGCTCCTGATCAGCTTAGTACCCAATGCAGCGTGTAGCTGCTCCCAAAAGCGAGATACAAATAATGCACCTCAATCCGATACAATGGTCTTGGGTACCCCATATAAGCACAGAATCTTGGCTATGTACAGCTCCGCATATTTGCCGGCACTGTAACATGTGTTCACTGGGATTAAGTGAGCCGTCTTGGTTATCCGATCGACGATTACCCAAATGGAATCATGTTTGTTGGCAGTTAGGGGTAATCCTACAATGAAATCCATGCTCACATCTTCCCATTTCCATGCCGGGATCTTCAGGGGTTGTAGCAGCCCTGATTTCTTCATGTGATCAGCTTTCACTCGTCTACACGTATCGCACTCGGATACGTACTTCGCTACCTCCCGCTTCATCCGTGTCCACCAAAATTTCTTTTTCAAATCTTGGTACATCTTGTTGCTGCCCGGATGAATGGAGTATTTAGACAAGCGAGCTTCATCGAGGATCTTTTTCCTCAATTCCATATCCCGGGGTACGACTATGCGGTCCTTGAACCATAGCGTCCCCTCATCATCCTTCCGGAAACATTTGATCTCCCTATTGTCTATCCGTCTCCGGAGATGTGCCATGCCTTCATCCGTCTTCTGAGCTGCAATGATGTCCTCCCTAATGGTAGGGATGAGGGCAAGGTTGTATAGCGATCCATAAGGAACCAACTATAAACTCGGCTGTTCCTCCTCCACCGGGGTAATGGTGAGGTTATGAACATGTGACTTCCGACTCAACGCGTCGGCAACCACATTTGCCTTGCCGGGGTGGTATTGGATCTCAATCTCATAGTCCTTGATTAATTCTAACTACCTCCTTTGCCTCATATTCAGCTCCTTCTGGGTGAAGATGTACTTCAAGCTCTTGTGGTCGGTGTAGAGATGCACCAAATTCCCCAGGAGATAGTGCCTCCACATTTTCAGCGCCAAAACCACTGCAGCAAGCTCAATATCATGAGTGGGATAATTCTGCTCATGGTTCCGAAGTTGGCGTGAGCCATAAGCGACCACACGTCCTTCCTGCATCAACACGCAGCCGAGCCCAATACCGGACGCATCACAATACACGTCGAAGGGCTTTGTTGTATCCGGCTGAGCTAAGACCGGGGCTGTGGTGAGATGCTTCACCAATGCTTGGAACGCTCCTTCACACGCCGTGTTCCAAACATATTTCATTCCCTTCTTCAGCAATTGTGTCATCGGTTTAGCGAGCTTGGAGAAGCTTGGAATGAATCTCCGATAGTATCCCGCTAACCCGAGGAAGCTTCTGACTTCATGAACTGAAGTGGGAGCTTTCCATTTCAGTACTTGCTCTATTTTGCTTGGGTCAACTGCAATGCCTTCTGCTGAGATGATATGTCCCAAGAATGGCACTTGGCTGATCCAAAACTCGCACTTGCTGAACTTGGCGTAGAGCTTATGGTCTAGCAATCGTGGAAGAACGATCCTCAAGTATTCGGCGTGTTCGGCTTCTGTCTTGGAGTAAACCAAGATATCATCGATGAACACTACCACGAACTTGTCCAGCTCCGGCATGAACACCGAGTTCATGAGATACATGAAATGGGCTGGAGCATTTGTGAGACCAAAGGACATGACGAGATATTCATATAATCCGTATCTCGTCGAGAAAGCCGTGTTCGGGATATCCTCCGCCCGGATCTTTATCTGGTGATATCCAGAGCGAAGGTCCATCTTGGAGAACACACTTGCACCCACAAGTTGATCAAACAATATGTCAATGCGGGGCAGTGGGTACTTATTCTTGATGGTGACGGCGTTGAGCGGCCGGTAATCCACACACAGCCTCAGGGTTTCATCCTTCTTCTTTACAAACAGCGCCGAGCATCCCCAAGGCGAGGAACTCGTCCTAATGAAACCCTTGCTCAACAGATCATTGAGCTGTTCTTTTAGTTCAGCCAGCTCATTGGGAGCCATTTTGTATGGTCTCCGAGATATGGGCGTAGTTCCGGGTGCAAGTTCACTCTTGAACTCGACATCCCGCTCAGGTGGCATGCCCGGAATATCATCTGGGAACACGTCGGGGTACTCCCGGACTATGGGGATGTCCTCTAATTTGAGAGCTTCAGTATTGTTGATCGCTGAAACCTCCCGGACGGGATTATCTAATAGAAGGGACTGCGGACGGTGTAATGGGGAGTTGAGGTGAACCGTCCGTGATAGGGTTTCCAGGACAGCGCCATGGTAGCTTAGCCATGACATTCCCAAGATTGCATCAATCTTCTGCCCCTCAAGGATAATCATAGTGGTGGGATATATCTTCCCACCTAAGCACAGTGGTGCTTCTGGAACCATCATAGTTGCTGAAATCTTTCCTCCCGGTGAGCAGATCATATAAGAACACTCCGTTGGAAAGGCTTACAGCTGATGCTTAACCACATATGATGCACTTATGAAGTTGTGGGTTGCACCAGAATCAAAAAGTATGATGATGGCTTGATGGTTGAGAGTGAACGTACGCGACAGCACGTCGTTTCCCTCTGGGGCGTCCTCATTGTCGAGGTGGCGAACGCCCCCAGTCCGCTGACCAACCTTCTTGACCGGAGGTCGGCCTCGAGCACCGCCCTGGAACAGGGCTTTCCCACTTCATTGCTGCCCCTGGGGACAGTCCTTCGCGAAGTGGCCCGCCTGGCCACACGTGAAGCAGGTGAAACGGGGCGGTCCCCCGCTAATCGGTGGACGGAAACCCGGGGCGCGTTGTGGTGGTGGAAACGCCCGGGGTGTCGTCTGCTGCTGCTGCTGTCTTGGTGGTGGCATCGGCTGACGGAACGGAGGTGACTGAAAAGGATGTCCCCCGAACCGTTGAGGTCGCGCCGGTGGATGCCACTGCTGCCCGGATGGTGTCCGATACACTATGCGGTACTTCTGGGGAGCGCCACCCCCACTGCTAGGTGGAGCGCTGCGCTTCCTCTGCTCAGCTGCCAACTCCCGCTGAGCGTCCTCTTGCGTAATCGCGGCATTGACTAGGTCGTTGAAGGTGCCGCGATTCCACTGAACGAGATGTGTCTTCATTTCGGGGTGTAACCCCCGATAGAAGTGTTCCCGCTTCTTCTCCTCAGTGGAGATATAGTCTGACGCGTATTGCGCCAGATGGTTGAAGGCACGGGAGTAGTCATGAGCACTCCTCCCGTCCTGCTTCAGTTCCAAAAATTCTTGGAACTTCCACTTCATGATCCCGGGAGGGATATGATAGGCGTGGAACGCCTTCCGGAACTCTTCCCACTCCATGGCATGGCCGGCCGGACGTGAGGCGACATAGTTCGCCCACCACGCGCCAGCGGCACCGTGAAGTTGCTGTGCTGCAAACAGGGTCTTCTGCCGCTCCGTACATTGGAGCAGCCCGAACTTGGACTCGATGGTCTGCAGCCAGTTGTCCGCCTCCAGTGGTTCCTCAGCTTCGGTGAACACTGGAGGGTGCGTACTCATGAAGTCCGAGTACGACACCTCACGAGGCTCACGGGGCCCCCTCTCTTGACGTCCCCCCGCCTGGAACGTATTCTGCACGATCGTGCGAAGCAGGTCGGTCTGCTCCTCACGACCTGCCACCAGTGCCGCTATCACATCCGCTAGAGTAAGCGGAGGCGGCGGTGGTGGCTGCTGCTGCGGGGTGCTGTCGTAGGCCGGTGGCTGGGAGTCATCACCTCCCTATTGGCTAGAGCCACCAACCTTGTGCGTGGTCCTAGTGCGAACAATCTGCAACCATATGACAATAAACATCAGTCCTGCAACATATTGCATGCAATCCAATACAAATAGGCGTAAAAACGTAATGACAATAAAACATGCGATACATCTCGTGTATAGATAATGTAATAACTTTGCACAAGCTACACCATTACCAGACCAAATAAAAGCTAGTTTAATCCAACTTGTTGAACCCCCTCTTTGGAAGCTCACCACAACTAGGTTTGGTCACTACGAGACGTTACTATCGTGTTGTCATCACATAAACCACCCTTTTATCTTCAATACGACACAAACATGGTCTCTAGTAAAAGAAACTTGAGTGAGACCTATACTCAAATCTTTTACTAGTTGAATATAACTTTCAAGAGTATGTTCTACCCCATTGGAAGTACTCAAACCCCCTCAAGGGTACCAGAATCTCTCACATGAGTTCAACTGTCATTTCTCTGCCAGAATGACCAGTTTCTACACATTCCAGATTTTTACCTGGTTCTGGGCATTTTCATGACTCAAGTTGAATACCAAAGTTAAAGTTAACTTCAGTATATTCCCAACGAGTACTCATTTGCACTCAGATCAGTTTTGGTTAAAAAGTTATGGTCATTCAAAGTCAACAGAATTCCTGGAAGAATTTCAACAGCAACCCCTTTTGGGAAGTTGCTGTTTTCAACTCTGATTCCCACTGAATTCTGTGCTGAAATTTCAGAAACCTTGAATTGCAAAGATGTAACACATCTTCCACCCTTTCTAAAGATGTATCATATGAAAAATTTTGATTTTTCTACTATGAGTTATGTTTGAAAAACAGAACAGTCCAGAGAGTGTTTAACTCTGTCCTGATTCTGGACAGTTTACATTCCTCTGGGATTTAAGCCGTCTTAAGGTGGGTTTCAGCTCTGAAAATCTACAACAAAGTTGTAGAGTACTTAGATATCTTTCCAGAACTATATACCACACCTCCCTGGGCTAAAAGACCTGTGAGTTATGCCCTGTTGAAGATCAGCATCTTGCTGCCCAAAACAGAGCACTCTGTTTTTCATCCCTTTGTCTATCCTGCCCCACTATCACATTCTTATACCCAACCAGGGCCGTAAATGTTGAACCTAGTGATTTTAATTCCTTGTTATCATTATTTTTCATGCATATGCCTATGATATCTCGGTACTACGTTCCTCACAAAGGAAAATCCTAACCGGATTATACCGGCATATACGTCTCAAGTGTGGCACTAAACGGTCTCTCGCACACGTTTTCTACACGGATACATACGTGGTTAGTACCTGCAGAAGACCACACAATAGTGATGCACTCAACGGTTTTGTTTCCATTTCAGGCAGTACCATATTTGAAAGTAAATACAAACACCCGTATCATTGCCATACGGCCGTCCTTGAGTTAGGTCACGTCTCAAGGTACGCGATCGTGTTTCAACACCACACGACGGGGAACCCGAGTATGTTATGAATGGGTCGTCACGGTTGGGAATGTTATCAACCCAACAGATACCACCTACTGCCCTGCAGGGCACACCGATGGCAAGCGCTATGTATGTCATATGAACTCAGGAACATGAAGAGTCCAAGAGTTTCATATTGACGTCTCACACCAAGCTGTGAGACCTATCCCTGAACCACATTCCTCGTCAGGGGAGCTAACCATAATTGAACCGCTTTCGGTGGCGTTCCTTACCATGCTTACCAGAGCGTAGGTGCGTCGTTACATAATTGAAATTCAGAATTAAAACACATAAGTTAGTCTTTGCTACTTTAAGTAACTATGCTAATATAGTCCTTACTTGGGCAAACTACCGGATCCTCACCGTAAACCTAAGTTTTCCCATAATACAGTCCTTAAGTATTGTGCTATCCTCAATGCAGCTCTGATACCAGGCTGTGGCGGACCGGGATCCGCCCATCCTGGATCGCAGAGGGTGGTGCCTCACAATGTGACACCCGACAGCACACGTCATAAGAACACAATATATTACATGGGAAAAATAACTGAACTGTACAAACAGGTACAATACTCAGTTACAAATTATTGTCTTTATTATACAGCGGAAGTCTACTTTTCTACACTCACGCCCGCATCTAGCAAAAGTCGGTTTCCCAGCCCTAGGGCAACCCACACTAGCTGCACGTCTCAGCTCAGTGCGGCGTGTACGGCTCCCACTCAGCCGTGGTCCCCGACGGAGGGTAACCCTCGCCGGTGGACTCGTACTCCGAGTCCTTGGGTGGCTCCTCACCTGAAAAACACTTAAGCAGCAACCGTGAGCACGATGGCTCAACAAGACTTAACCGACTCATCTAAGCATGAAACTCTACATGAGGGGTACAATGAACATAGGAGAGTAACATTGCAGCAATGGACACGCCTACAAGTTCATCCTTAGTTCATCTTTTAGCAACAAGTTAACAGTTCGGAAATCTAAAATTTAGTAAGCAAATTTGGTGGCACACATGTAGCAATAGAATTATGTCATAACAGCAAGATTGAACCATAACATTTCATACATTAGTCTACGTTACGACGCAGTGAACAAGCGGTACTCGTCACCGCAAGGGACAGCGAATCGACTCGATATACACCTGCAGGGAAACCCAAAGAGCACACCACGTACGCCCACACGTGGAGCTGCACAGCACGCTCACTCGATGTCGTACGGGACAACCTTTCACCCAACAGCCCAAACGTCAAACCGGTCGCACTGAAACGAGCAGGAGGTTCCCCACACGGAGCATCTCTCTATGCCCGTTGGCGGATTTCCAATTTGCTGCCCTCAGCCTACACCTATAAATCGGTGCGTTATGCCTTGACGCCCGGAGATTTAGGCTACATCGGGTTATTGGGGCCCATATATCCGATATGCCTTCGGTACGTTCAATACATGTTCAACAGGGCCGCACACGGATCAGTCCTCAATCGACACGGACAGGGCTGCGCACACAAGACTTCCTCTTGCTGCGCCCTAGCCCCTTCCTGGTCTCATTTTCATTACTAAAGTGATCTCACATCACTCGAACCAATCCCGTGTGTCCCAATCCTAACTCGCGAGTAGATTCCAACTACTCGACTTGTACCGAAGTCCTATGAATTTTTAAGCATAGCCTGTCTACTCGATATCTTAGACACTACACTCACTCTTATGGAAAAATTCTGGTCATGCAAGTGGGGTATTCATCCATCCTACACCTAATGCACATACACCCTTCACTCTACGTATGTAAACAAAGTAAAAACTTTATAAAAGGCTTAATGCAAACCGGGGCTTGCCTTGTTGCTGCTGGTCAGGGGTTAAGTCTTCGTCCAGAAGAAGGAAGTCCAGCACTTCGTAGTCTCTTCGCCTTCAGCGACTACACGTTAATGTAATACTACATGTCAATTTAATTGCAAAGTGTCACTTAAATACTTACTTACTAATAACTCTAGCTAACCCTCCCCTTTGGTTCTGAAATTTTTAAGGTGGCTTGGTAGGGTCCTAACCATAGTCTTGACCAAGTTTCATTTGAAACAAAGTTCATTTGAGCTTTGTACAAATAAAAACCCATTTGGTCAATAATTGATCCTCTAAGTAATTCCATTGGTTTTCATGGCTCCAACCAATACTTTCTGGAAACTATAATTTAGGATGGTTCTAATGGAATTGGTTTCATGTCATTTGAAGAATTCTACTGAAAGTTATGCCCTAATTAAGATTGGAGAAAATCTGAAAAATGTTTCTGTACATTTTTTTCGATTTTCTCAGGGCAGTTCTCTTAATCACCCCATTAGGGTAACTAAATGAACTTGTATGAGTCTGAAAATTTTACTGTGATGCAGGGATTTTCCAGTGAACCTCTCAGCCAAATTTCAGAATTTTTCATAAAGTAGTTCTCCAGATAAAATTCCCAACAGTTTAAAATTTAGGGATTTAATTCTGGAAAACTATTCACTTTCATGAGCTGAATTTGGTATTTCTGGAAAGTACTCAGAATTCTGAGTTCAGCAAAATTTGGTTCATCGAATTTGGAGTTTCCTAGCCAAAGTTCTATTCATTTGAAGTTTGAACTAAAACTGGAAATTTACAAAATGTTTAAATTCTGCGGATGGGGCCCACTCCTCGAGCCGGGCCACTCGGAATGCAGCCACACCGCGGCCCACGGGGTTTTACCCACGCTGCCGCACCTAATCCCAGCCGCAAGCAGATCCCCGCGCGAGATCAGAGGCTGACCGGTGGACCCGGCCCCCCTTCGTCTACCTCGCGCTCTCCTGCAGCTCCCGCGGCAGCGCTTCGCAGGAGCGCTCGCCGCCGGGCGTTTTGCCGCCTGACCTTCGACGAGACTTGCCGCCTGTGCCTAACTCGACTCGGAGAACATGCTGGTGCCCTCACCAGAGCTCGGCAATGGCCGGAACTATGCCCGCGACGGTGACAGAGCTTCTCTCTACTCCGGCGATGTCGCCCGGGCTACTCAGGGCCTTATTCTTCCAACGGTTTGCTCCTACAGCTCCGCCGTGGCATGCTGAGCACGAATACGAGCTCGGTTGGCCATGGAAATGGCCGGAACTAGGTGGTCGTGTCAGGGTGTAGATCGTGTGTGCAGCTCGGTATGCCCGGTGATAAGCCAACACCCGTGAATTTTCGGATTTGGTACAGCTCGGCCTTAAGAACACAGAAACGTTCCTAGGGAAAATTCTCCCCAGACGGTGCATGAAATGCTGAACGGTATGGAGGAGCAGAACCAGCACCTTATGGCGGTCGTTTCTTTTGTTGAGCGTCGTGCACGAGGAAGCCTGTGCTGTCCGGGCGCCGGCGATCAGAGGGCGGCGACTCCGGGTGCGCCGCTTCGGATGTGTGCGGGTGGAACTGAGAGAATGGGGAGGGAATTCACGCAGACCAGGGTGCGATCGAGTGTATTGTAGCCGGCGTCCTCATCCCCCGAGCAGGAGGTGGCGCGGTGGCCGCGTTGGGACGGGGTCGACCCCATGCGCTGTCGCCCGCAGAGGTGTTTGACCGCGTGCCTGAGTCGGTTTGATCCCTGGGTGGCTGACCAGTGGGCCCTCTTCTCCCCTCTAATTCTTTCTCCCCCTTCTGCTGTAAAATATCCCCAGCTACTAAACATTGAATGGGAGACTTAGCCCCCAAGTATTGGTTTGAATTTGAGTTCTCAAATTTGAACTTTGTTGGGTTAAATTTGCTTCATGTTTAAACTGAAATTCAAATTCGGTTTTGAATTATTGCAAATTTAGCTCCTGACAAGATGAACTCCAATGGGGATGAAAATTGTTGGGCTAACTCAGAAAAATGTGCTGAGTTTGAATATGAAGCCAACTTTTGAATTTGAGGGATGGAGTTGCTGCAATTTGAATTTACATTAAAATTGGCCTCTTTTTCAAATACCTCCAAAAGTGCCTCAAAAAGTGTTGGATTTACATGCAACTTGGCCTGAACCTTCCAAGACTTCTTAAGTTCTAGGGGTGAGCTCAACCTCTCATGTTCATGTGTAGAAGTCCTACTTTGTGAAAGTGAAGGCTTTCCCCTCTAATCCCTCTTTTGATGGAGGTTACTTGCTCTTCACAATATTTCCTAAGATATCCACAACAAAAACTGTGGTGTTGTGGGGTGAAGAAAAGTTTTTGCAAGTCCCTTTTCTTGGGCTTTTACACATGAGTCCAAGACTCATGAGACATTGTAATAAACTCTGTTATTCGTGGTAATATATAATCTGAATTCAGTTTGTGGAATATATGTGTATGTGTGATGAACATCCTGGGCACACATATGCATTAGTTCTCGGTTCCGTGGTTTTCCACAGAATTGAGGGCGTCACATCACGGCCTGAGCTTCGGATATGAGCACCACCGGTCCCTGACGCGTCCAAGACCGTTCTTGCTCAGCCGTGAAAGGCCCTCTGTTGGGATGTCACCGTGAGCTGAGCTACAGCGGTTTCTCGGTTGTTGCTCAGGACCGTTGAGCTAGGGTTGGGGAGGGCTGAACTCGGCCGTTCTTGCGCCAAGGAGGTAAAGGACGAGCACCCGCGGTGGTTTTTCTGCTTGGGAGGCGCTGTGCGCGGTGATTTTCTGGGTTCTTGATCGGACGCAACCGGCGGCGAGCGCAGGGTTCTCTCTTCGTGCGTACAGGACCCAAGCCTTGGTGGGTTCGTGCTGTGGGAGACCGACTGCCTCGGGGTTGATCGATCCGGGAGCAGCTCGCCAGCTCGGGAAGGAGACCAGGAGGTGGCAGCGCGAGGTGGTCGGGCGCCGACGCTCCCGTGTGCTGGCACGCGGTCTCGGCCAATGGAGGGAAAAATCCCCGAGGAAACTTCAGCCTTAAGGCTGCTGACCAGTGGGCCTCCCCTCTAATTCCCTTTTTAATTTTTCTCACTTCTGTTTATGCTAAAATATCCCCAGCTACTCACAATTGAATGTGAGGCTTACTCACCAAGTCTTGACTTGAATTTGATTTCTCAAATTTGAACTTTGTTTGGCTAAATTTGCTTCATGTTTGAACTGAAATTCAAATTCAGTTTTGAATTCTTGCAAATTTAGCTCTTGACAAAATGAACTCCAATGGGGATGAAAATTGGTGGGCTGACTCAGAAAAATGTGCTGAGTTTGAATATGAAGCTAACTTTTGAATTTGAGTGATGAAAGCTGCTGCAATTTGAATTTGCATTCAAATTGGCCTCTTTGTAAATTGTCTCCAAAAGTGCCTCACAAGGTGTTGGATTTGCATGAAATTTGGCATGAACCTTCCCAAGACTTTTAGAGCCCTACGGGTGAGCTCAACCTCTCATGTTCATGGGTAGGAATCCTACTTTGTGAAAGTTAGGGCTTTCCCCTCTAATCACTCTTTTGATGGAGGTTACTTGCTCTTTACAATTTTTCCTAAGATATCCACAACAAAAACTGTGGTGTTGTGAGGTGATGAAAGTTTTTTGCAAGTCCCTTTGCTTGGGCTTTTACAATAAGTTATATGCCAAGTTCAGCAAATGTTAGTTTTGGATCAGCCAAGTGCCATTTTAGGGACATATCATCTCAGCGGAAGGCATTGCGGTTGACCCAAGCAAAATTTAGCAAGTGCTGAAATGGAAAGCCCCTACTTCTGTACATGAAGTCAGAAGCTTCCTCAGTTTAGCAAGATATTACCGGAGATTCATTCCAAGTTTGTCCAAGCTTGCTAAGCCGATGACAGAGTTACTGAAAAAGGGAACAAAGTATATTTGGAACTCAGCATGTGAAGGAGCATTCCAAGCATTGGTGAAGCATCTTACAACAGCCCAGGTCTTAGCTCAATCGGATACGACCAAGCTCTTCGATGTGTATTGTGATGCGTCCGGCATCGGGCTCGGCTGCGTGTTGATGCAAGAAGGACGTGTGGTCGCATATGGCTCATGCCAACTTTGAAAGCATTAGCAGCATTATCCGACTCATGATCTTGAGCTCGCTGCAGTGGTTTTGGCGCTGAAAATGTGGAGGCACTATCTCCTGGGGAATTTGGTGCATCTCTACACCGACCACAAGAGCTTGAAGTATATCTTCACCCAGAAGGAGCTGAATATGAGGCAAAGGAGGTGGTTAGAACTAATTAAAGATTATGAGATTGAGATTCATTACCACCCTGGCAAGGCGAATGTGGTTGCCGACGTGCTGAGTCGGAAATCACATGTCCATAACCTCACCATTACACCGGTGGAGGAAGAGCCGAGTTTATATTTGGTCCCTTGTGGATCGCTCTACAATTTTGCCCTCATCCCTACCATTAGGGAGGAGATCATTGCAGCTCAGAAAGTTGACAAGGGCATGGCACATCTCCGGAGACGGATAGACAACAGGGAAATCAAATGTTTCTGGAAAGATGATGAGGGGACGCTGTGGTTCAATGACCGCATAGTCGTACCCTGGAATATGGAGCTGTGAAAGAAGATTCTTGATGAAGCTCACTTGTCTAAATACTCCATTCATCTGGGAAGAAACAAAATGTACCAAGATTTGAAAACGAAATTTTGGTGGACACGGATGAAGCGGGAAGTGGCTAAGTACGTATCCGAGTGTGATACGTGTAGACGAGTGAAAGCGGATCATATGAGGAAATCAGGGCTGCTGCAACCCCTGAAAATCCTGGCATGGAAATGGGAAGATGTGAGCATGGATTTTATTGTGGGATTACCCCTGACTTCCAACAAGCATGATTCCATTTGGGTAATCGTTGACCGATTAACCAAGTCGGCTCACTTCATTCCTATGCATACACGTTACAATGTCAGTAAATATGCGGAGCTATACATTGCAAGGATTCTATGCTTACATGGGCTACCCAAGACCATAGTCTCAGATCGAGGTGCACTATTTGTATCTCATTTCCTGGAGCAGTTGCACGCTGTATTGGGTACTAAGCTATTTCGAAGCTCCGCCTACCACCCTCAGACAGATGGACAAACTGAGAGGATGAACCAAGTACTAGAAGACATGTTGAGAGCGTGTGCCATACACCATGGTTGAAACTGGGATGATCATCTACCGTTGGCGGAATTCTCGTACAACAATGGCTATCAAGCGAGTATCAAGATGGCACCCTATGAGGCTCTCTACGGTCACAAATGCCGCACCCCATTAAACTGGTGCGAGTCCGGTGAAAGGGTCACGTTTGGGGTTGATGTGATGAACGACGCCAAAGAGCGTGTTCGGATGATTCAAGACAACTTGAAGGCCGCTCAATCCCGTCAGAAAAGCTACGCTGATAAGAGGCGTAGGCCGCTGCACTTTGACGTCGGGGAACACGTGTATCTCCGTGTATCTCCGATGAAAGGCGTGCACCGGTTCAGCGTGAAGGGGAAACTCGCCCCCCGATTCATCGGACCCTATGCTATCACCGAGAAGTGTGGACCAGTGGCATATAGACTGGAGCTACCGGCATCTCTCGCTGGTGTTCATGACGTTTTCCATGTTTCCCAACTACGAAAATGTCTGAAGTATACGGCTGCTGTTCCCACCAAAGACATCGGCGAGCTGCAACCGGATTGGACGTATGCTGAATATCCGGTGGCAATTATTGATAAGAAGGCCCGGACCACATGTAGCCGAACGCTGTGGTTCTACAAGATACTGTGGAGTAACCACACTGCCGAAGAAGCGATGTGGGAGAGCGAGGAATTCCTTCGCTCAAACTACCCGGAGTTCATGGCGTTTCATCACGGGTGAGTTCCTATTACATCGCTGTCTCTTCGTTTGTAATCTCGGGATGAGATCCTTTTAAGGGGGGAGGTATGTAACAGCCCAAGAAAGTGACTTGCAAAAGTGTTCTTTGCATCACCTCACAACACCACAGTTCATTTTGTGGATAGCTCATGAACACTTGGGAAGAGCAAGTAAACCCCATCAAACGGGGTGATTAGAGGGGAAAGCCCTAATTTCAAAAAGTAGGAGTCATACACATAAACATGAAAGGTTGAGCTCAACCCTAGACCTTAAATAGTCTTTGGAAGGCTCAGGACAAATTTCATGCAAATCCAATACTTTTTGAGGCACTTTTGGAGACATTTGAAAAAGGGGCCAATTTCAATGCAAATTCAAATTTCAGCCACTTTCATCACTTGAATTCAAAAGTTGACGTCATATTCAAACTCAGCACATTTTTCTGAGTTATTCCACCAATTTTCATCCCCATTGGAGTTCATCTTGTCTGGACCTAAATTTGCATTAATTCAAAACTGAATTTGAACTTCAGTTCAAATGTGCAGCAAATTTAGCCAAACCAGTTTCAAATTGAGGAAATCAAATTCAAACCATGACTTTTGGGCTAAGTCTCTCATTCAATTGTGAGTAGCTGGGATCTTGCAGTAAAAATTTGGAAAAGAATTAGAGGGAGAGCTGGGGCCCACTGCTCAGTGACTCAGCCCCATTAAACCGACTCAACCTGAAGGAAATCGACCACGGCGACCGTCGGGCGCTCGGGGGGGCCTACAGCTCGATCGGTTGACGCCACCTCACGGTCAAAAACGCGGCTCAAAGTCCAGCACACGAGCTACTCCATCCGTTCTCGTCGTTCCCTAGTGAACCCAGCTCCCACCGCGCGGTAAAGACTGTTTCCGCTCGCAAGCTGTTTCCGCCGTTCTCTGATCACCGGCGATCAGCCGATCCCGGCTGCTTCACGCGCCACCACCAGAGAAGAAAAGGTGTGCCCGCCTGTGAGGAAGCTGTAGGAGGAAACCTTTCACCGTTTCATGTGGGGTAGAGCGAGAATTCTGAGTTTTCCCCCATGGTGCACCTTAGGGTTAGCAATCGGTCATTGGAAAAATTCGTTACACAGAGGCAACCGTCGGCCGAGCTGCAGCTCACACACGCTCTAGACACCCGTGCGCGTCTTTCCGAGCAAGAACCCGCAGGAAAAACCATCCCAAACCCTAGTTTCACCGATAACAGTCTGGTGGAAGAAAGGGTCGCCGGTGAGGTCCGGGGAACCGGCCGTTTAGGTCCCAACCAAGGTCATGCCGAGTTTCCCGAGGCTTCCCTGGACATGGTGACGAGATTAGCGCGCGAAAGGGGTGGTCAGGAGGACGGGAACACGTTGCCGATGTAGCACAGAGACATAGCGCTCGTCGCTGGCGAGCTACGACGGTTAGCCAGCGGCGGCATGATGTCCAACGTGTTCAGCATCCAAAGTTATGTGGGGGCGGCAAGTCCCACCGTCGCCGGCGAGCTAGGTCGCCGGGAATGCCGACCTCGCCGGAGCTCCGGCGGCTCGGGGCGGCGGCGTCGGGAGGTAGACGAAGGCACGGGTCCCACGTGTCAGCCACGGAGTTAAGCATGTGTGAGAGCACGGTTAGTTTAAATTAAATGGGTGGGCCCCGCTGTCAGTCTCCGGTTGAGCACGGTAGACGATTTTCTGTAGGAAAATAATTCAGGGATCAGTCCAAACTTTGGAAATTCATAACTTTGGTTAGAAGTGTCCAAATTCAGTGAACCAAATTTTGTTGGATTCATCTCTTCGAATACTATCCAGCAAAACAAGTTTCAGCTCATGAAACTTAATAGTTTTCCAGAATTAATTCCCCAAAATTTAAACTGTTGGGAATTTTATCTGGAGAATTACTTGGTGAAAAATTCTGAAATTTGGCTGGATGGTTCATTTGAAAATCCTTGAGTCACAGGAAAAATTTCAGAACCATACAAGTTTATTTAGTCCCCCTAATGGTGTGATTAAGAGAACTCCCTGAGAAAATAGAAAATTGTACAGAAACATTTTTCAGATTTTCTCAAATTTTGATTAAGGCATAACTTCATCCAGAATGCTTCAAATGACATGAAACCAATTCCATTAGAACCATCTCAAACTCTAGTTTCCAGAAAGTAATGGTTGACACCATGAAAAACCCTGGAAATCCTTAGAAGCCCTACTAATGACCAATTAGGCTTTTATTTGTACAAGGCTCAAATGAACTTTGTTTCAAATGAAACTTGGTCAAGACTCTGGTTAGGACCCTACCAAGCCACCATAAAAATTTCAGAGGCAAATGGGAGGGCTAGCTAGAGTTATGGTCTTTAGATATTCAATTTCAAACATTGCATTTAAATTGACATATAGCATATTGCTTACGTGTAGTCGCTGAAGGCGAGGGAACTCCGGAAGTGCTCGATTTCCTTCTTCCGGACGAAGACCTAACCACTGAATAGCAGCAACAAGGCAAGCCCCAGTTTGCATTAACTAATTTTACAAAGTTTTGCTTTATGTATAAGTAGTATGTGGTATGTATGTGAATTAGGTGTAGGATGGATGAAACCCAAGTGCATAGCCAGATTATCTCCACAAGAGTGAGGGTAGTGTATAAGTCCTCGAGTAGTATACGCTGTGCTTAATGTTCATAGAACTTAGGTACAAGTTGAGTAGTTGGAATCTACTCGTGAGTTAGGCTTCGGGACGCACGGGATTGGTTCGAGTGATGTGAGATCACTTTAGAAAGAAAATGAGACTAGGCAGGGGCTAGGGCACAGCAAGAGGAAGTCTTGTGAGCGCAGCCCTGTCCGTGTCGATTGAGGACCGATCCGTGTGCGGCCCTGCTGAACAAGTCTTGAACGTACCGAAGGCATATCGGATATATGGGCCCCGATAAACCGATGTAACCTATATCTCCGGGCGTCGAGGCATAACGCACCGATTTATAGGTGTAGGTTGAGGGCAGCAAGGTGGAAATCTGCTAACGGGCATAGAGAGATGCTCCGTGTAGGGAACCTCCTGTCCGTTTTGGTGCGACCGGTTAGACGTTTGGGCTGTTGGGTGAAAGGTTGTCCCGTACGACATCGAGTGAGCGTGCTGTGCTGCTCCACGGGTGGGCGTACGTGACGTGCTCTTTGGGTATCCCTGCAGGTTTATATTGAGTCGATTCACCGTCCCTCACGGTGATGAGTACCGCTTGTTCACTGCATCGTAACATAGATAAATTATGGAATGTTATGATTCAATCCTGCTGATATGGATAATTGTATTGCTACATATGTGCCGCCAAATATTGCTTACAAAATTTCATATTCATGAACTGTTAACTTGTGGCTAAAAGATGAACAGGATGAACTTGTAGGCGTGTCTGTTTGCTGAAGTTTACCATCCCATGTTCATTGTAAACTGCATGTAGAGATTCATGCCTAGGTGAGTCGGTTAAGTCTTGTTGAGCCATCATGCTCATGGTTGCTGTTATGTGTTTTTCAGGTGAGGAGTATCCCACGGACTCGGGTTACGAGTCCACCGGCGAGGGCTACCCTCCGTCGGAGACCACGGCTGAGTGAGAGCCGTACACGCCGCGCTGAGCTGAGGAGTGCAGCTAGTGTGGGTTGCCCATAGGGCTGGGTAACCGACTTTTGCTAGGTAGATGGTGTGAGTTGTATAAACGTAGCTTCCGCTTTTGTAATCCAAATACTAGTTTGTAACTGAAGTCTTGTACTAGTTTGTACATATTCAGTTGGTTTTCTATGTAATACAATATCGTTCTTATGATGTGTGCTGCCGGGTGTCGCATCGTGCAGCACCACCCTCTGCGATCCTGGATGAGCGGATTCTGGTCCGCCACATCGGCTCTATGAACTCGCTCTCGGTAAAATGGAAAATTCTCACCCGACGGTGTATGAAATGGTATGGGGTTTTCACCGTAGGTTCGAACAGAGGATGGCGCTTCTCTCTGCTGTGGAAAGTTGGCCATGATACTGAGAGGGCCCGACACCCGTTCACCGGGCCGTGCCACTCGCCTGGGAATCGCATTGGGTGGTGCCATGTTATGCGGCACCCAACAGCACACATTTAAGGAAACATGTATTACATAAATCAAAAACGGAAGCTTACAGATGTTCTTTGTAAATAATTTACATCAAATAGCTACAACAGAAGACTATAATCAGCTCACGTCGAATAACTAATGAGCAATCAAGAAGAGGTCCAGCCCGCGGACTCCTCTCGCTAGCAACATGAAGATATTGCAGCTGCTGGGTTCTCCATGTGTTACATGACTCGGAAGTCTCCGAGTCTCACCGGACAACCTTCTTCATTAGTGTCGAGGTTAACCTGCAAAACCACTCATATAGCAAGCATGAGCACATAGGCTCAGCAAGACTTAACCGTCTCTCCTAAGGTATGCAACTCTACATGAAAGTAACTTAAGGCAATAAACATGTAAGTTGCGTAAAGACTCGCCTACATGTTCATCCTTAACTTTCAGATTTTAGCCATCACAGTGGTGACCTTGCACCGAGCAACATTGGAAATCCACAATCAAACAAGAAACGCTTCATTCCAATGTTACTTGTCCCAAGGTGGAAAATTAACTTTAATTTGCTCTATCACTACTTCATACATGGTTTTCATGCAATTCCAATTATCATAGCAGCATATAAAACCTGTAAACTGTTATCACACAATTTGATTACTACGTCACAACACAGTGAGCAAGCGGTACTCATATCCGTGAGGGACGGAGATTCGAATCAAACACTGCTCGGATTACTCGACACATACACCCGCCTCTGAAGACCCAAATTTGGCGTCCTTCATTACGTCGTATGTGGCAACCTTTCGCAGGACATCCGACTGTAGAACCGGTCACACCGTCTCGGGCTCATAGGTCTAACGAGACGATGTGGTATGCCTCTACAATCCAGTTAACCTAGTACATCGGTTTCCTGGGTCCCATATAGCAGTTTGTATCCAGTACACAACTCAATACTTGCTCAGCGGGGCCGCACACGAGAACGGTCCTTAACCGACAAAGGCAGAGCTACTCGACCAAGACCTCGTCTTGTCACTGCCTACACTCTCTGCCCAGTCTCATCTTTGGAAATATAAACTTTAGTTTGCCACTTTAAACCATACCCGTGTGATCCCGAACTATAGCTCGTGAGTAGATTCCAACTACTCGACTTGTACCGGATGTTACAACCTATTTAGCATGGCAATATTCTACAGCGGGGAACACTATTCTACCATTTACTCCAGGGTTCATTTTGGTCATGCATTTGGAGTATAAATCATACCTGACCTAATGCACATACAAACTCTAAACCATAGTAGTGAACAAAGTAAAAACTTTATAAAACAACTTAAATGCAAACTGGAGCTTGCCTTTGTTTTGTAGGTGACTAAGAATCTATATTCAGTTAGTGTCGTCGATAACTTGAGGCTTGATTACTCGATCACCTTTGTGACACCCGGTTTCAAAAATGAACCAAGTGAATGCATATGTGTGCCCAGGATGTTCATCACACATACACATGTATTCCACAAAATGAATTCAGAATATAACCACGAATAAATAGTGTTTAAGTACTTTATTACAATGACTCAATGTATCACTCATGAATCTCTAACTTATTCTTGCAGCGGAAGACTCTAAACGACAGCGGACAAATGACTAAAACAGCAGGCTCCAACTTCAACTCCACAAGCATGTTGACGGTAGTGCGCACGCCTAGTACTCCACATGTTCCTCAAAATATTATTCTCCTGTAGCTGATGTATATGTGGGAATGCAAGGGTGAGTACATGTCGTACTCAATAAGTGACGAGGACATCACTCCTTTGCATACAATACAAGGACTGATCACTAGAGCACGTGCGCGTCGGTTGGATCTCCAGGTACGTTCTAGCCTTGTCAATTGTTTTTCAGAACTTACGCTTGTTTCCGTGCATGTTTTATTGATTAGGAACAATGGAGAGGACTAGAAAGGGCTTGGAGAAGTCCAAGGAGTCAAGTAGGAGGAGATAGGACGTCCACACCAAGGAGGAGTCCAAGCCCAACTCGACTTCGACTCCACCTCGGATTCCAGGAGCTGCCTTCACCAAAATTGACGCCCCGGACACATACGGAGTCGGATTTGGACGTTCTATATAGGGTTGGGACCAGAATTACATAAAGCTTCCAATGGAACCAGTCCCACTTCAAAATTACTTCTGAGTTGACGGGAATCGGCAAAACAAGTGGACATCCAGAATCTGTCATGGTGCTGTATCACTGTCCTTTGGGCCGCTGGCCCGTGTATCGTGTGGAATCCCATTAGGGTTGCATCCAGGGGTCTTGCACGCCCCTAACTCCTTTTTATTCAGCAGCCGCCACCGCATTAGGGTTGGGTTTTGCTTAGTTTTCAATCTGTCATTGAACAGTGTCACCATTCATCGGTTTGTGAGACCCCACTTCGTGATCAATTCAGTTTTGATTGTAATTTCTCTGTTCTTGCTTGTGTTCTTGATTGCGCTTGCAGGGATAAGCCTTCGTGGCTAGGTCATTCGTGTGACATGGGTGATAACCAACGGAGCAGTGGTGTAGTGATTGTGGGGTTCCGTTTGTTCGGAGCCTTGGATCATCAACGTCGAGATCTCCACCCAATCAAGTTTACCATACCTCTCGGAAGATCGGGACTCATTCTACTATCAACTGGTATCAGATATCAGGTTGACCGTGAGGTATACTTGTGTGCCTTTAGATTCATTTTGTTTCACTTCTATAGTACACACAAAGGCACAAATTTTTTTACTTTCCGTGACCTATAGCCCTCGCTCAGGCTTTTGCACAATGTAGTTTCGGAATCCGTAGTTCAGAGTTCATGTCCTAGGTTGAGTTTGGTTGCTGGTTTAGATTTGTTTGTTCAGTTTTGTTTCTTCTATCCACTGCCATCTACAAAAAAACCAATCTACAAAATATTACATCCACCAATTCGATTCGTATCCGTTTCAGTTTCCACCACCACCAAAACCTAATTCGGGGTATCCTCCTTAAAACGGACATAACTTTTCGCTCGGAACTCTGATTGAGGTGCATTTTTTCCTGGAAAGCTATCGAAAACATCCACATACAATTCAACTGCTACACCGGTCATGGCGATTCCAAAAAAATTAAAAAAATCAGGAAGGCCCTCGTTTTGAACTCTGAAGTTCCAGCACCCATTATTTCAAGCGCTCCTGAATTTGTACCGATTACATCTTTCATCGGTTTGAGGTAGTACTTGGTGCTGTTTCTATTCTTGTGCCCCTGGTTGAGAAAAAATATAAAAAAAGTAAAAATAAAAACAAGAATTTGATTTCTACTAGTGCTAAAAGACAAAAACAGGAGGCTCAAGGGGTTTCTACTTGTGCTGTTTTCTGTGTGAATGCTGAACACTTGCTGATATTGTCCTTGTTGTTCATCATCATTCATCCTTGTTTTCACAACTTGCTGATATTGTTCCTTGCTTGTTGCCACAACTGTTCTAATACAATTTTAGGCCAGCAACTAGGTCAAATTCTTTGGACACTTATTCAGTATTGCTATCCGTTACTAACTTGTGTGCCACATACATATACTGCATTTGAGCCTTCCCAAGCTCCACCTTCTATCGAGCATAACATGTAACCTCTGCAATCACACCCACTCTCTGCTTGCTTTCACACAGGTCACCGTTGGCCACCTGCAGTGTTGGTAAGAAACTTGTAAGAGTGGAGTAAGACGCATCTTACTGCTTCATTTCCACTCCCACTTCCACTTCAGAGAGTCTAGTAATAGGGTCCTTCACGATCCTTTTGCCTTTGTTTCCTGTTTTGTACTAACAATGACAGGAAATAAGTCTATGGATAAGACCTCTGGTTCTACACCTCTGGATGATAATGATTGCATGTCCGATCTGGAACTAAGGGACATGATGTGGGCGATGATTGAAACATTCAACAACTACCAGACCACTACAACAGCCACCTTTCAGAGGCTTCATACAAGTGTTGCTGGTCTGACCACACGGTTGGACGAGGTGGAGGCTCGTATTCCCAAACAAACTCCAGCCCCTATCATCCTTGATGCTGACGCACATGCTCACAATGACACAGAGGATGACTTCAATAACGACGAGGTTGATGCACAGCAGCGCCATCGTCTTCGACGAAATCGTCAAGGTATGGGAGGTAGACCTCGTCCTCATGCTCCTGAACAAGATAATGATCCTTCGCTAAGATTAAGTTTTCTATTCCACCGTTTTATGGATCTTATGATGCTGAGACTTACTTCGATTGGGAGATGACGGTAGAACAAAAATTTAGCTCTCATCTTGTTCCCGAGCGACATGGAGTTAGACAAGCCACTAGTGAGTTTAAAGATTTTGCTATCGTTTGGTGGAATGAACTTGTCAATACACGTAATGCCCCACAGACATGGGCTGCGTTAAAAGAAGAGATGTACGCTAGGTTTGTTCCCCTTCATATAGACGTGATATTCTTAAGAAATTGCAACGCTTTGATCAGGGTGACATGACTGTCCAAGAGTACTACCAAGAGTTGCAGAAAGGTATGCTTCATTGTGGGGTAGTTGAGGATCAGGAAGACCAAATTGTTAGGTTTTATGGGGGCTTGCGGCGTGAGATCCAGGACATAGTTGATTACAAGGAATATCATTATATTCAATGTTTATTTCAACTAGCTATGTTAGCAGAAAAAGAAGTGCAGGGTCGCCAACAGCAGCGGCGGAACAACACCTTCACTCCACGACAGCTTCGATGCCATCCAAAGCAGCGCCCTCCCCGAGCGTACGTGTGTCTACACCACCATCTACCGGTGTTGTACGCAGCACCGCGTCTTATACATCATGGGGACAGGATAACAGCAAGTCCCAGACGCCTCCAGGTGTTGCAGCAAAGACTGCTACACCTAACACTTTAACCAGTCGTACCTCCAACATCAAGTGCCACCGCTGCCAGGGATTTGGCCATATGCAACGAGATTGCCCCAGCAAACGGGGTGATCATTGCCACTGCTGATGGTGGGTATGTTAGTGCTTCTGATATTGAAGATGAAAATATTATTTCAGCTAACATTTCAGGTTCTGATGACGGTGCTGAGGAGGTTCTTGGTACATCTGCGACCAACAACTATAGGACTTTGATTATGCAGCGAGCTTTGAGTGCCACGGTTGGAAAGGACGACAACCGCCAATGTCACAATCTTTTCAACATGTTTCTCGTCGTCAAGGACTGCCGTGTGCATACCATCATTGATGGCGGTAGCCGCAACAATTTGGTGAATGTTGAGGTGGTCAAGAAGCTTGGCTTGACCTGGGAGCATTCCCACCCTTATAACATTCAATGGTTTAACAACAATGGTAAGGTAAAGGTAACACAAACAGCAAGGATACGTTTTTCCATTGGTTCTTATCATTATTTTGCTGATTTTGATGTGGTACCTATGGATGCTTATTCTCTTTTGTTGGGACGTCCTTGGGAGTTTGATACTGACGCTATTCATCATGGTCGATCTAATAAGTATACTCTCATGCATAAGGGCAAGAAAATTGTGTTGCTCCCTAGACTCCCACTGAAATTGTGCAATTTGAACATGAGAAAAAGAACAATGCTAAGCAAAAGGGTGTTTTCAATTCTGAAATTTAGCAACCTATTAAGTTGAAAAATCCTGTTTTGCTTGCAACTAAATCTGATCTTCATGACTTATATGCCTCTAATGGAATTTGCTATGCTTTAGTGTGCAAACATGCTTTATATTCCGTTGAGGATGCATCCATTGCTTTGCCACCAGATGTTGCTAACCTTTTGCAGGAGTATATGGATGTTTTTCATCAGATATACCCCTAAATTACCACCTATGCGAGGCATTGAGCACAAGATTGATTTGATTCCAGGGGCGAGCTTGCCAAACCGTGCCGCCTACAGGACCAACCCAGACGAGACTAAGGAAATTCAGCGACAAGTCCAAGATCTTCTGGATCGCGGGTACATTCGTGAGAGCCTTAGTCCTTGTTCTGTTTCTGTTCTTTTGGTTCCTAAGAAAGATGGCACTTGGCGCATGTGTGTTGGTTGTAGAGCCATAAATAACATTACGATTCGTTATCGCTATCCTATTCCTAGATTGGATAACATGCTTGATGAGTTGAGTGGTTCTGTTATTTTCTCCAAGATTTATTTACGTAGTGGGTATCATCAGATTCGTATGGCTTTAAGTGATGAATGGAAAACTGCCTTTAAAACTAAATTCGGACTTTATGAATGGTTAGTCATGCCATTTGGTTTAACTAATGCACCCAGCACTTTTATGAGATGCCTTTCGATCGATACACAGTTGAGGAGGCCGATCACGAACGTGACAGGTGTGGGAGCGATCCTGGGAAGGCAAGGCTAAGACGGCGCCTTGCATATGGGTCGCAAGAGGGTGCTTATGCCCCGACGGTGGGGCCTTATTGGGAAGGGCCCAGCCCAATAGGGACAGCACACCCCCCACTTTAAGTGCATCTTTGTATCGACTTGATGAACGATGTTTTACGTGCTTTCATTGGTAAATTTGTGGTGGTTTACTTTGATGATATCCTTATTTACAGAAAGTCATATGACGAGCATCTTGAACATTTGCGTGCTGTTTTTAATGTCTTGCGTGATGCACATTTATTTGTAACCTTGAGAAGTGCACCTTTTGCACCGATCGTGTCTCTTTTCTTGGTTATGTTGTTACTTTGCAGGGCATTGAGGTGGATGAGGCAAAGATTGTTGCCATCACAAGCTGTCCACTTCCGGCTACAGTCACACAGGTTCGTAGTTTTCTTGGTCTCGCAGGTTTCTACCGGCGTTTCGTGCAGAATTTCAGCACCATTGCGGCACCTCTCCACGAGTTGACAAAGCATGGAGTGCCGTTTCGATGGGGACCAGCACAACAACAAGCTTTTGATGCTCTCAAGTCGAAGCTCACACAAGCACCATTGCTGCAACTTCCTGATTTTGAGAAGACCTTCGAGCTTGAATGTGATGCGAGCGGCATTGGCATTGGAGGAGTGCTCATTCAAGAAGGTAAGCCTGTTGCTTTCTGTAGTGAAAAATTACATGGTCCTTCGCTGAATTATTCTACATATGACAAAGAACTTTATGCTTTAGTGCGTGTCTGGCAAACTTGGCAACATTACCTATGGTCTAAAGAATGTTTCATACATTCAGATCATGAGTCTTTGAAGTATCTTAAAGGACAAACTAATCTGAACAAACGTTGTGCTCAATGGATTGAGTTCATAGAGTCATTTCCTTACATCATTAAACATAAGAAAGGGAAAGACAATGTTATTGCCGATGCTTTATCTAGACGTTATACCATGCTATCCTAACTTTCTCATAACATCTTTGGTTTGGAAACCATAAAGAGATTATATGCTACTGATTTGGACTTCAAAGATGCTTTTGACAATTGTAGAAATGGCAGAACGTGGCACAACTTTCTGCTGCGTAAAGGCCTTCTCTACCGTGCTAACAAGCTGTGTGTTCTTGCTAGCTCCATTCGTCTTTTGTTGTTGCAGGAAGCACATGGAGGTGGTTTGATAGGACATTTTGGTGTTAAAGAGACAGAGGATGTGCTAGCTCTCACTTCTTTTGGCCACGAATGAGGCGTGATGTGGAGCGCTACGTTTCACGTTGCACGACATGCAACAAAGCTAAGTCTCGACTTCACCCACATGGTCTTTATATGCCTCTTCCTGTTCCTAGTGCACCTTGGGAGGATATTTCAATGGATTTTGTTTTAGGATTGCCTAGAACAAATAGGGGAGGGATAGTGTCTTTGTGGTTGTTGATCGTTTTTCTAAAATGGCACATTTTATACCCTGCCACAAGACCGATAATGCTTCACATGTTGCTGATTTGTTCTTTAATGAGGTTGTGCGTTTGCATAGTGTTCCCAATACTATTGTTTCTGATAGGGATGCTAAGTTTTTGAGCCACTTTTGGAGAACTTTATAGTATAAATTGGAAACAAAGTTACTGTTTTCTACTACTTGTCATCCACAAACTGATGGGCAAACGGAGGCAGTTAATTGTAAGGGCCTCAGTTTTTGACACATATTTGAAGTGTTCATCACCATACACACACACCTCATTTGAGGAAAGATGATGAACACAAATGAAGAGCAAGTAACCACCATCGACATGCTCATTAGAAAAACAAACTCACATATTGCAAAAGTGGTATTTCCCACATGTGATATAGGTGGGCTGGACATATAAAAACTCCTACACATTGCTAAGGATGTCCATGCCAAGTTTCACCCAAATTCAAAACCTTTTTGAGGTCATTTTGGGTATAGTTAGAAAGAGGGCAGTCTGAAACCATATTCAAATTCAAACTGTTTTTATCCCATGAATTTAAAAGTGGGAGGCATATTCTTATTCAGCACATTTTTGTGAGCTCACACACCAATTTTCACTCCATTTGGAGTTGATCTTGACATGAGCTAAGTGGGACAAATTCAAACTTTATTTGAATTCAAAACTGAACTTGTGCTGAAATTCATTCAAACCAAACCTAATTTGAATTCTAATCAATTCAAATGGCTCATGGGTGGATAATTTGAATCACCAGGGGTATTATTCGGCTCACTGTTTACAACAGTGATTAGGAGTAAATTGCAGAGGTTAAAACCCCGGATGGGACCCACATGTCATAGAGAGGAGGAGGCAAAACTTGCACACAAAGTCACAGCCTCGGTGGGAAATTCCACCGAGCAGCTGTCGGCTGTGCCACCGAGCAGCCACCGGAGCCACCAGCTGCTTCCCCTCTACGCGCGCTGGTGCCAGGCGGCCTGCTCGCACCCCCACGCGGCCGTCACCGCCTCAGCAGGGTGAAGACCGGGTGCCTTCTTATCCCTGCGAGCAACACTGGGCGGCGCCATTCCTTTTCTTCCCGAGCTCTCGGTCGATCGGGAAAACACAGCAAACAATCGTATTCTCGCCTCTCCGAGTTGCCAGGCAACATCCTGAGCTCGAGCACCACCCTCCCAACGCCTGAACCACCGGGTTTCGGCCCCTGTTCCCGTGATCAACGACGACCGCCGCGGTTTAGCTGAAGAATGGCGATCGGTCTCATGTGGGCAGCACACTACAGCCACTTCCACGGCCGAGCAAGTGCGGCAAAAGGAGCGCACGGACTCCACGCTGCTTCCAACTGAAGCTCAAGCCACGCCATGAACTCTTGCCGGCGAATTCTCAGTTTTTGCTCCGGTGACCTTAAACTGAGCTTCCGGTACGGATTCTTCAAATTCTCGCTCTATGATCTTTCTGTGGTTATCAAATCTTGCACATAGACGCTGGGCTAGCCGGCGATCAAGTTCTTTTCTGCATCCGTGGCGTGAAACTGTCTAGAAGTGACGAATTTCGAGCTCGATCAAGGGCGGTCATGGCGGGCACGATCGGTCACACGGTGCCGACGGACTTGCCGCCATCCCTGAACCCTTTCTACACCTTGTCGAGCTTCCTAGAGGTACACTGATGCTGTAGGACCGTTTGTTCGAGGTGTTGGCGGGTTAGAACCCATGGTCGATGGTGCCGAACCTCAACCGAGGCCACTGCACGTCGCCGGGCTATTTCCGGTGACCCCCAGCCCGACCTGACACCGCCGACGTGTTCCTCGATATCGACAACCCCTGGCGGCGAGTTTCAGACTACGGGAGGTCCGTCAACGGCGAGCCAGCGAGCTCCGGGTCTGCTCCGGCGAGGTCGGCGGCGCGGGCGCGAGAGAGCGGTGGGAGGAAGACGAAGCCGGCCGGCCCACGCGTCAGCGGGTGAAGAATTTAAATCGATATCGGGTGTGGCCGGGATCGGCTGTGCTGGAGCGCAAATATCCTGTGGGCCTCAGTGTGCCGGACACATCCGCGCTCAACACGTGTCCCTGCGGGCCCCGGCCGATTTAAACTTTTCCCCTGATTTTCAGAATTCTTCCATACTTCAAATCCTCATAACTTTGGCTAGAAAGATCCCAATCGAGTGAACCAAATTTTGTTGGATTCAGCTCTCTGAGCACTTTCCAGAAAATCAAGTTTCACTTCATGAAAACCCTTATTTCTCCATAATTAATTCCTCAAAGTTTAAAATGTTAGGAATTTTAACTGGAGAATCCTTTGGAGAAAAATCCCGAAATTTTGCTGGGATGTTCACCAAAATATCCTGGAACCACCATAAAAATTTCAGATCAATTTGAGCTCATTTGATCCACCTAATGGTGTGATTAGTGAAACTGTTCCAGAGAAAATAGAAAATGTTCAGAAACATTTTCAGAATATTCTCTGAAATCGTTTAGCTCATATCTTTAGCTAGGAACCTTCAAATTAAGTGGGACCAACTCCATTAGAACCCTCTGAAATCTAGTTTTCAGAAAGTCATATTTTGTTTCATGAAAATCCTTAGAACACCCTAAAAGCCTTCAATTAAGGTCAAGTACATAATTAATTGTGGAGGGCTCAAATGAGCTTTGCTGCAACTAAAACTTGACCAAGTCTCTGTCTAGGTTGTAACCAAGCCACAGTAAAAGTTTCATAGTCAGTGAGTCTGTCTAGTGGGACTTATAAGCTTCACATGTTCAAACCTAATACAAATGCATTTAAATTGATACTTGTACCTCTTCTATCATGTAGTCGCTAAGGTCGAGGAGGAACCCGAACTCCTAGACTTCGTTACTCCGGAGGAATAGCTAGCCTACGACCAAGAGCAGCAAGGAAAGCTCCGGTTTGCATTAACCTTTTTACAAGTTTTTATTGTTTTGAGCACATACTTGATTACTTTATTCTTTGTATTAGAGTCTTGTTTGGAAACCCAATTACATAGCCAAGAAAACCCCATGGGTTGGGAATTAGGATTGCAAACCCCGTTAGCTACTGCAAAGCTAAGATAGTGTAGGATTCGGTACAAGTCGAGTAGTTGGTACTACTCGCGAGCATAGGCTAGAGGCACTCGACTCGGGTAGAGATAGCACATGATACACATGGCAAGAAAAATGAGACCGAGCGGAGAGTAAGGGCAGCAGGACTTTGGGGCCTGTGTGCTATAGCTCCACTTGTGTCGATTGAGGACCGAGCCGTGTGCGTGCCTGTTGAACAAGCTAGAACAGTACCGAAGACCTACCGGCTATATGGGAACCGGGAAACTGATGTAACTCGGCTAGCTGGATGTTGAGGCATAGCTGGTCGTTCAGAAGGTAGGTTGAGAGCTCGAGGTGTAAATCGGCTGGCGGCACTGAGATGCGCGTGCAGAGACCTCTTGCTCGGGACGATTGGACCGGTTCAACATTTGGCTAACGGGTGAAAGGTAGTTGCGTATGGCATCCGTGATGGTTGTTGTAGGCAACATCGAGTACGGGCGTACGTGACGGGTTATTCGGGTAACCCTGCAGGTGTAAATCGATTATAATCGCCGTCCCTCACGGTCAGTGAGTACCACTTGTTCACTGTACCGTGACGTAGAAAGAACAGGCTAGTACATGTTAAAATGCTGCTGATAGAAGGCTGGACTTGATTGCTAATGATTTGCTGTAGTTTAGAGCTAATTAAAGTTCCTTTCAACTTTGGGCAAAGTACATGATTGAAATGTGTTTCTTGTTTGATTGCGGCTCTCTCATGTGCCTTAGTGTAAGGTTCTCCACAACCTGCTGCTAAAACTTGAAAGTAAGGTTCAACTAATTAGGCGAGTCCTTGCAAATGATTTTTACTCATGTAACCCATCACCTCTCATGTAGAAGTTCCATGTTTAGGTGAGACGGGTCAGACTTGCTGAGCCTTGGTGCTCACTGCTTGTGTTTGAAGCTTTTGCAGGGTTCTATGAGGAAGGGACTCCCAAAGAGGAGACGAAACCCCAGGAGGGGAACCCCGTCGAGTGGGAGTCATGCACGCCGCAGAGTTAGTGTGCGTGTGTGCTAGCAAGGACACGTTCAAGGGCTGAACGTGCACTTGATGCGTAGTCTACGCCCGTGAGTGTAGACTGAACTTATTTTGATGTAAACATGTTCATAAACTTGTTTATGTAATAAAATTTTGCTTCCGCTTTGTACCTTTGACGTGTGTTATACGGTACTGTGCAACGCAGCACCCCTCAGCGTGATCCTGGCTCGACAAGACCGTGGGGTCGTGTCAGCGTGGTATCAGAGCTCGCTTGAGGTTTAACACAGTACAAAGGTCATCTTTTTCCAAAAATCCAGTGAGGAATGAGTTAGTAGCCCATATAAGGATGTTATTAGTATATAGAAAGTGGCATATTAACTTATTTGATTATGTCGGAAAATCGTGCATCTCGGGACGTTTTATGTCTTGGGGGGTGCACGTAAGTGCTGTCCACCAGTGCGCACAAGCAGAAGGGTGGAGCCCCACGGGTGGCAGGTAACCGGAACCGCTTTAGTATCCTCTACGACTCTTCATGTCGTTTGGGGTATTCGAGCAACGTCTGTCCCTGGCATGCATGGTGCAACTTGGGAGACCCTGTCACGTGGTCTGAAACGTGAACACGTAACTCAAGGCGTGTTTGGCTTGAGAACATCCGGGCGAGTGATGACGGCCGGGTGTACGAACTGTATGGATTCTGGGCTCGGTGTGCAGCCGAGTCTGATGATTGTTTGAGTTTCTGCAGGTAGCCTGACCATGAAATGGTAGACGTGTAGCATCCATGTGTGAGTGACGTTTAGTTGAACTGAATTAACAAAGCCGGCTATGTCCGGTATAGGTTTTTCTTTGTGAGGACATAGTACCGACATAATCTGGTGACGCATCGACGTCACGCCCCATTAAATGAACAACTTCATTTAAAACTTGAAGGTTTTGATCTAAAGTAGTAAAACTTGATGTAACTCCTTCCCTCGAACAAGATATTCAAAGTTAACAAGTTTTCAACTTATATGTTGTTAAGGACAGAGCACTCTGTTTTCAGCTGAATCAAGGCTGAAGTTAATCAGAGGTTAGAGGTTGAGTTCTTTCGAGGTTGGGGTCATATGATACATTCCTGGAAATCTTTGGAAGAGCTTTACAACTTTTCTGTTGAGGTCCAGAGGTGTTTCATCCCTTAACCAATCGAAAAATGCAGTAGAGTTGAAACTGTCTAGAAAACAGGGCAGAGCAAAGACTCTCTGTAAACTCTCTGTAAATTGAGCATAACTTCCTGCATAAAAATCCAAAAATAGAAAATGAGGTAGTTCTGGAAAGCATATGAGATGAGTTACAACTTTGTAACAGAAAGTTTTGTCAGATTAGGAACAGAATTAACTGGAATTCTTGGATCAAATCAGTACCTATAGCAGGGAGGTGCTGTCCAATTGTTTCCAGAAATTCTGCTAACTTTGACATCTCATAACGTTTGAACCAGTACAGATCTTAGGACAAGCAAATACTTTCTGGAAATCTATTGAAGTTAGCCTTAACTTTGATGTGGAGCTCCAGAATTGGTTTTGCCTTTAACATGGCCTAAATCAGGTTGAAATGGAAACTGGTCAGGGCTGTCATGGGAACAGCAGATCAGAAATCAAATTTGTTTAAAATTTGAACTATGTTTCCAAGTTTTATGGGTTCAATAACATGTCTTATGTCATAACTCAGTGGTTTGCTGTTTAAATAAATATTTTACATTTCTCAAATATATTTTTACAGATGACAGCAGATAAACAGTTGGAGAACGGGTGGGTGGTTTCCCACTGTTCTCACCGTAGCGGATACCCGGAAGCATTGTGGCAAATGCTCCAATATTTCAGGTACAACCAGATGCCGCAGTACTTCGCCAAGGAAGAAGGCGAAGAGGGGAACAAGACGTGGACAATCCATGTCGAAGTCCCTGCAGGACCTACGCCACCCGGTTGGGTGCCCTTCACCGTTACGGTGAGAGGAAGACAACCGGAAGGAATGTGGCAAGTGGCAGCCCATGACACTATGTCACGTTTCTGCCAACTACACGTGCAGGCTATGAAGGGCACTCCATACGCGCTCGTTCCGGTGGAGGGACGGGCTCAGCATGTGTGGGAAGAGAGGTACCTGGAGGCAACGGACCCGAGTTGCCCAAGGTACAACCCCGCGGAGGCAAATCTCAGCCTCCAGATGAGGGCGGGAAACGCCGTGATGGACAGCCAAGCTGTTCATACGGAGCATCTCGCCACAAAGCTCAAGGAGAACATGAGCCGTGGAGACCATTTCGAGAGTGCTCACAGCGCACTCCACAATGTGCTCCTTCCGACGATCAAGCGACTGAATGAACAACACAATCAGTTGCGTCGTCTGAAGAAGGCAAAGAAGAAGAGCCGTGTTGACATCGCGGCATTGCAAGAACTGGTACAAAATCTGACCCAGCAGAACGTGGAACTTACTCAAGAGCGGGACAACGCTATTGAGGAAGGACAAGGCTGGGAAGAAGATTACAACCAAGCCATGGACGAGGTGCATGCATTGCAGGACCTCGTACCTCCGGTATTGGGCATACCGGTAGTCTTGGGCCTTCCAGCAGTGGGAGAACCCGAGATGGGAGAGGAGGTGGTAGACCCAGAGCCACCAGCAGAGGTACCGGAGGAGTACGACCCGCAGGAGGTCGAGTTCTACTCCGAGTAGGGGACCACAGTTGCTAAGTAGGGCAGCTAGAGTAATGTAACCCAACTTTTGTAATCAATGACATGTCGTGTAGGCAGTAGCATATGTATAGGTAGTAATGATATGAGCACGACTTCTCGGAGAACCGAGAACAATGTATCTTGTATAAAGTTTATGCTTTATCAATATATGTGAATGTTGTGCAAATTATTCATGTGTCACTTCAATACCTACTGTTGCATATGGGATTTTAAGTAGGACATGTGCTAATCGCTGCTGTTTTGAATTTCAGAATGACACGTACTCGTGCCAACCCGGATGCTGAGGGTACTAGTCAAGGGGGAGAGACCTCCCAACAGCCTCCCGAGGAGTCCTCGGGACCGCAGCAGCAACAGCAACAACAGCAACAGCAAACACCGCCACCGCCACTGCCAACGGTTACATTGGCCGATATCGTCGCGGCAATGGCGGGTTCACATCAGCAGCATACGGAGTTGCTGCAGACTCTAATAGCGAATACGTCTCACCCAGAGAGACGTCATGATTGTGAGGAGCGTCAACAGAGCTCCTACTCCGACTTCCTGGCTACTCATCCCCTGGTATTCTCAAGGGCGGATGAACCTCTTGACGTGGACAACTGGCTCCGCGCAATAGAGATGAAGTTCAGGCTGCTCCAGATAAGTGAGCAGCACAAGACTCAGTTCGCGGTCCAGCAGCTTCAAGGATCCGCGAGCGCGTGGTGGGCCAACTTCTGTGCTTCACAGCCCACCGACCGAGTTATGACCAGGACGGAGTTTTGGACGGCCTTCAGGGCCTATCACATACCGCCAGGTCTAATGAAGAGGAAGACGCAGGAGTTCCTGCACCTGCAGCAAGGGAGCCGGAACGCGCTGGAATACTCCAGGGTGTTCAACGATCTTGCGCTCTACGCGTCGTATCATGCAGATACCGACGAGAAGCGGCGGGACCACTTTTACCAGGGGCTTAACCCGCTCCTGAAGGACAAGTTGGCGATGTTCAATCGCGGCAGCCTCAACGACATCACTGATGCCGCGATTGTTCAGGAGGACTCCGGCAAGGAGTTGGCAGCGGCGGAGCGAAAGCGAAGCGCGCCGCAAAGCAGCGGAGAAGGAGGCGGTCCTTCTCAGAAGTTTCGGATGGTGAATTGCCCACCATCAGATCCACGCTGGCAGCCACCACAGAGGTCGATGCCGTTACGCAGTCGACCGTACTCTTCACCGGCATTCAGGCCGGCACTGCCAGCACCACCTCCGCAACAACAACAGCAGCAGCGGACGATGCGGCGTGCGTATGCACCTCAGCAGCGCATGCTGGGCTTTCGTCCCCCGAGCACTACACCAGCAGCGGCCACATGTTACAAGTGTGGTCGTCCAGGACACTTCGCGAGCAGTTGCCCCGAGAGGCAAGGCGGCGGAGTGGCACCACCGTTTCCGGGGAGGAATCAACCCCGGAACCCTACTAATGCGCGGCGGGCAAACCCTAGGCCCGGCACCGTCCACCAGCTTGCCATAGAGGACGTGCCGGAGGGCGAGCCAATCCTTGCGGGTATGTTCCAACTCCACCAGCATCCCGCCATAGTACTATTTGATTCAGGCGCCACGCATAGCTTCATTAGCCAAGCTTTCATTGATAAAAATAGCTTGCAAATACTACCCACCGATAGTCCTTATGTGATTTGTTCACCGGGTGGGAAAATTTCAGCGAGCATGATGGTCCCAAAAGCGCCATTTTGCTTAGAGGGTAGAGTCTACCCTACGTCTCTCATAATCTTAGAGGGACAAAAGGTCGATGTCATCTTAGGGATGTCGTGGTTAACCCGCCAGGGCGCTGTTTTAGACACCGTCCTCCGAGTTGTGCACCTAAACTCAAAAGTGCACGAATCTCACCCCTTATTTCTGGACAGTCCAGAAATAAAGCTTCCAAGTGTCTATCAAGCCACAACCATCAGATTGGAAGATATTCCAGTGGTCCGAGAGTTCCCTGATGTATTCCCGGACGATTTGCCGGGGATGCCACCCGATAGAGAGGTGGAGTTCAAGATTGAACTTGCACCGGGAACCATGCCGATATCCCGAAGGCCTTACAAGATGGCGCCCAAGGAGTTGGCTGAACTGAAGACTCAGCTCACGGACCTTCTGGAGAAGGGTTTTATTAGGCCGAGCTCCTCGCCATGGGGCTGTTCGGCATTATTTGTGAAGAAGAAGGATGAGACGTTGCGGCCTTGCGTGGACTGTCGTCCATTAAATGCCGTAACCATCAAGAACAAGTACCCGTTGCCACGGATCGACATGTTGTTTGATCAGTTGGTCGAAGCAAAGATCTTTTCCAAGATGGACTTAAGATCCGGGTACCATCAGATTAAGATAAGGGCAGAGGACATTCCAAAGACAGCTTTCTCGATGAGGTACGGACTTTATGAGTACCTGGTCATGTCCTTCGGCCTCACCAATGCTCCAGCTCACTTCATGTACTTGATGAACTCGGTATTCATGCCGGAGCTGGACAAGTTTGTCGTGGTCTTCATCGACGACATCCTGGTATATTCCAAGTTGGAAGAAGATCACAAGAAGCATCTGCGTATAGTCTTGCAACGGCTGCGGGATCACAAGCTATACGCGAAATTCAGCAAATGCGAGTTTTGGATATCGCAAGTGCCTTTCTTCGGGCATATCATCTCAGCGGAGGGTATCGCTGTAGACCCGAGTAAGATCACTCAAGTGCTGAATTGGAAGTCCCGGAGAACTGTTCATGAGGTACGGAGTTTCCTCGGACTCGCGGGATATTATCGGAGGTTCATTCCGAACTTCTCGAAGATTGCCAAGCCAATAACAGAGCTGCTGAAGAAGGCTACCAAATATGTTTGGAGTCCAGCGTGTGAAGCAGCATTCAAGGCTTTAGTCAAGCACCTGACATCAGCACCGGTTTTGGCGCAGCCAGACACAACAAAACCGTTCGATGTGTACTGCGATGCATCCGGCATTGGGCTCGGATGTGTGCTAATGCAAGACCGAAGAGTGGTCGCGTATGGGTCACGGCAGCTTCGAAGCCATGAGCAGAATTATCCAACTCACGACTCGGAGCTCGCTGCCGTGGTACTTGCACTGAAAATGTGGAGGCACTACCTACTCGGTAACCTCGTACATTTATATACCGACCACAAAAGCCTCAAGTACATATTCACTCAGAAGGAGCTGAACATGAGGCAACGAAGATGGTTAGAACTGATAAAGGATTACGAAATAGAGATCCATTATCATCCGGGCAAGGCAAACATAGTGGCAGATGCGCTGAGCCGCAAGTCACACGTCAACAATCTGACCATCACACCGTTGGAAGAGAGTGAACCACCACTACATGTAATTCCATATGGAGCTCTCTACCACCTAGCTTTGATCCCCACTATCCGTGAAGAGATAGCGGCAGCCCAGAAAAATGACAAGGGCATGTCGCATTTGCGGAGACGTGTAGACGGTGGGGAGCTGAAATGTTTCCGGAAGGACGGAGACAGCGTCCTATGGTTCAAGGACCGGATCGTCGTACCCGGAAACCCGGAATTACGGAAGAAAATCTTTGATGAGGCTCACTTGTCAAAGTTTTCTATTCACCCCGGCAGCAACAAGATGTATCAAGAACTCAGAAGCAAGTTTTGGTGGATACGGATGAAGCGGGAGATCGCAAAGTACGTGTCCGAGTGTGATACATGCCGAAGGGTGGAAGCAGACCATATGCGGAAACCGGGACCGCTACAACCACTGGGCGTTCCTGCCTGGAAGTGGGAGGACGTGAGCATGGATTTCATCGTCGGTTTACCCACCACGTTGCAGAAACATGATTCTGTGTGGGAGATCGTCGACCGGCTCACCAAAGTTGCCCATTTCATCCCGGTCAACACAAACTACAACGCCAAGAAGTACGCTGAACTGTACATCTCACGGATCTTATGCTTGTACGGCGTACCCCGAACCATCATATCGGATCGGGGCACTTTATTTGTGTCCCGTTTTTGGGAGCAGCTGCACACTGCCTTGGGGACGAAGCTGATCCGTAGTTCAGCATACCACCCGCAGACGGATGGGCAAACGGAGTGGGTAAATCAGATCTTAGAAGACATGTTACGAGCTTGCGCTATCAACCACGGCAAGAATTGGGATGATCACTTGCCGTTAGCCGAATTCTCGTACAATAATGGGTACCAAGCCAGCATCAAGATGGCACCTTATGAGGCGCTATATGGGAGAAAATGTCGCACACCATTGAACTGGTGTGAGTCTGGCGAAAGGGTTACCTTCGGGATTGACCTTGTCAACAACGCGGAAGAAAAGGTTCGACTGATTCAAGCGAACCTAAAAGCCGCCCAATCCCATCAGAAACAATATGCGGACCGGAGAAGACGCCCTACGTGTGTCTCCGATGAAGGGCGTAAACAGATTCGGGGTGAGAGGGAAGTTGGCACCCCGATTCATCGGTCCATTCCAGATACCGAAAGATGTGGATCAGTGGCATACCGGCTACAATTACCAGAAGCACTTTCCGGTGTGCACGACGTCTTTCATATTTCCCAGCTTAGTAAGAGTCTCAAACTATCTACTACCGTTCAGCTGGAGGACATTGAAGCACTGCAACCGGATCTCACCTATCGGGAGGAACCGGTTCAGATTATTGACGAAAAGGCCCGAACCACACGCAACCGTACGTTGTGGTTCTACAAGGTTCTATGGAGTAATCACTCCGTGGACGAAGCAACATGGGAGAGCGAAGAATTTCTTCGCGCTAACTACCCTGACTTTTTCACGTCGCATATCCGGTAATTTTCCACCGTCCTCTCTCTCATTTTCACCTTATAATCTCGGGACGAGATTCTTTTAAGGGGGGAGGAATGTAAGGGCCTCAGTTTTTGACACATATTTTAAGTGTTCATCACCATACACACACACCTCATTTGAGGAAAGATGATGAACACAAATGAAGAGCAAGTAACCATCATCGACATGCTCATTAGAAAAACAAACTCACATATTGCAAAAGTGGTATTTCCCACATGTGATATAGGTGGGCTGGACATATAAAAACTCCTACACATTGCTAAGGATGTCCATGCCAAGTTTCACCCAAATTCAAAACCTTTTTGAGGTCATTTTGGGTATAGTTAGAAAGAGGGCAGTTTGAAACCATATTCAAATTCAAACTGTTTTTATCCCATGAATTTAAAAGTGGGAGGCATATTCTTATTCAGCACATTTTTGTGAGCTCACACACCAATTTTCACTCCATTTGGAGTTGATCTTGACACGAGCTAAGTGGGACAAATTCAAACTTTATTTGAATTCAAAACTGAACTTGTGCTGAAATTCATTCAAACCAAACCCAATTTGAATTCTAATCAATTCAAATGGCTCATGGGTGGATAATTTGAATCACTAGGGGTATTATGGGGCTCACTGTTTACAACAGTGATTAGGAGTAAATTTCAGAGGTTAAAACCCCGGGTGGGACCCACATGTCATAGAGAGGAGGAGGCAAAACTTGCACACAAAGTCACAGCCTCGGTGGGAAATTCCACCGAGCAGCTGTCGGCTGTGCCACCGAGCAGCCACCGGCGCCACCAGCTGCTTCCCCTCTACGCGCGCAGGCGCCCAGGCGGCCTGCTCGCGCCCCCACGCGGCCGTCACCGCCTCAGCAGGGTGAAGACCGGGTGCCTTCTTATCCCCGCGAGCGACACTGGGCGGCGCCATTCCTTTTCTTCCCGAGCTCTCGGTCGATCGGGAAAACACAGCAAACAATCGTATTCTTGCCTCTCCGAGTTGTCAGGCAACATACTGAGCTCGAGCACCACCCTCCCAACGCCTGAACCACCGGGTTTCGGCCCCTGATCCCGTGATCAACGATGACCGCCGCGGTTTAGCTGAAGAACAGCGATCGGTCTCACATGGGAAGCACACTACAGCCACTTCCACGGCCGAGCAAGGGCGGCAAAAGGAGCGCACGGACTCCACGCTGCTTCCAACTGAAGCTCAAGCCATGCCGTGAACTCTTGCCGGCGATTTCTCAGTTTTTGCTCCGGCGACCTTAAACTGAGCTTCCGGTACGGATTCTTCAAATTCTCGCTCTATGATCTTTCGGTGGTTATCAAATCTTGCACATAGACGCTGGACTAGCCGGCGATCAAGTTCTTTTCTGCATCCGTGGCGTGAAACTGTCTAGGAGTGACGAATTTCGAGCTCGATCAAGGGCGGTCATGGCGGGCACGATCGGTCACACGGTGCCGACCGACTTGCCGCCATCCTTGAACCCTTTCTACACCTTGTCGAGCTTCATAGAGGTGCACTGATGCTGTAGGACCGTTTGTTCGAGGTGTTGGCGGGTTAGAACCCATTGTCGACGGTGCCGAACCTCAACCAAGGCTGTGGCACGTCGCCGGGTTATTTCCAGTCACCCCCAGCCCGACCTGACACCGCCGACGTGTTCCTCGACGTCGACAACCCCCTGCCGGTGAGTTTCAGACCACGGGAGGTCCGGCAGCGGCGAGCCGGCGAGCTCCGGGTCTGCTCTGGCGAGGTCGGCGGCGCGGGCGCGAGAGAGCGGCGGGAGGAAGACGAAGCCGGCTGGCCCACGTGTCAGCGGCTGAAGAATTTAAATCGAGATCGGGTGTGGCCGGGATCGGCTGTGCTGGCGCGCAAATACCCTGTGGGCCTCAGTGTGCCGGACACCTCCGCGCTCAACACGTGTCCCTGCGGGCCCCGGCCGATTTAAACTTTTCTCCCGATTTTCAGAATTCTTCCAAACTTCAAATCCTCATAACTTTGGCTAGAAAGCTCCCAATCGAGTGAACCAAATTTTGTTGGATTCAGCTCTCTGAGCACTTTCCAGAAAATCAAGTTTCACTTCATGAAAACCCTTATTTCTTGAGAATTAATTCCTCAAAGTTTAAACTGTTAGGAATTTTAACTGGAGAATCCTTTGGAGGAAAATCCTGAAATTTTGCTGAGTACGACATGTACTGTAAAGGCCTCAGTTTTTGGACACATATTTAAAGTGTTCATCACCACACACACACCTCATTTGAAGAAAGTTGATGAACACATTTGAAGAGCAAGTAACCACCATCAACATGCTCATGAGAGAATAAACTCACATATTGCAAAAGTGGTATTCCCACATGTAGTATATAAGGGCTGGGCAGATGAAAAACTCCTACACATTGCTGGGATTGTCCATGCCAAGTTTCACCCAAATTCAAAACTTTTTGAGGTCATTTTGGGCATAGCTAGAAAGAGGGCAGTTTGAAACTACATTCAAATTCAAACTGTTTTTATCCCATGAATTCAAAAGTGAGAGACATATTCTTACTCAGCACATTTTTGTGAGCTCACACACCAATTTTCACTCCATTTGGAGGTTATCTTGACATGAGCTAAGTGGGGCAAATTCAAACTTTATTTGAATTTCAAACTGAACATGTGCTGAAATTTATCCAAACCCAATTTGAATTCTAACCAATTCAAATGGATCAAAGGTTGATAATTCAAATCACCAGGGGCTTTGTGGGAACTACTGTTTACAACAGTAAATTGGAGTTAAGTTCAGAGGTTAAAATTGAGGGTGGGACCCACATGTCATAGAGCTAAGAGGGAAGACTTGCACACAAAGTCACAGCCTCGGTGGGAAATTCCACCGAGCAGCTGCCGGGTGTGCCACCGAGAAGGAACCGGCGCCACCAGCTGCTTCCCCCTTCGCGCGCTGGTGCCCAGGGCGGCCTTCTCGTGTCCCCATGCGACCGTCACCGCCTCAGCCCGACCGAAGACCGGTTGCCTTTATCTCCTCGCGGGCGACATCGAGCAGCGCCATTTTTCTTCTTCCGAGCTCTCGGTCGATCGGAAAAACGAAGAAAACAATCGCACCCTCGTTCCCCCGAGTTGCTAGGCAGCACGCTGAGCTCAAGCACCACCCTCCCAACGCCTGAACCACCGGGTTTCGGCTTCCGTTCACGTGATAAACGACGACCGCCGCGACTGAGCTGAAGGACGGCGATCGGTCTCACGTGGACAGCGTTCCACAGGGGCTTTCACGGGTCAGCAAGAGCGGCAACAGGAGCGCGCGACCACCGTGTTGCTCTCCTCCAAGTCTTAAAGCAAACCATGAAGAATCCGCTACGAATTTCCAGATTTTGCTCTGGCGGTCTTAAACCGAGCTTCCGTTATGGATTCTTCAAATTCCCGCACTATGATCCTTCTTAAGTTATCAAATCTTGCACATAGGCGCTGGACGGCCGACGGCTCCGAACCTCAGCCGAGGCCGCCGCACGTCGCCGGGTTATTTCCGGTCACCACCAGCCCGAACTGATCCCACAGATGTGTTCCTTGACGTTGATAACCCCCTGGCGGCGAGTTTCAGACTGTGCGATGGCCGGCAGCGACAATCCGGCGAGCTCCGGGTCTGCTCTGGCGAGGGGAGGCGGCGCAGGCGCGAGGGCGCGCCGGGAGGAAGAAGAAGACGCGGGGCCTGGCCGTCAGCGACTTAAAAATTGAAATCGAGATCGGGTGCGGCTGGGTTCCGTTGTGCTGGCGCGCGGGAACCCCGTAGACCCCGGTGTGCCGACGCCTCATTGCGCAACACGTGTCCCCGTGGCCCACCCGCAGGTTTAAACTTTTCCCCGATTTTCAGATTTCGTTTAAACTTCAAATCCTCATAACTTTGGCTAGGAGACTCCAAATCGAGTGAACGAGTGAACCAAATTTTGTTGGATTCAGCTCTCTGAGCACTTTCAGCAAATCAAGTTTCACTTCATGAAAATCCTTAATTATCCAGAATTAATTCCTCAAAGTTTAAAATGTTTGGAATTTTAACTGGAGAACCCCTTGGAGGAAAATTCTGAAATTTTGATATCCCTGAACTACCATAAAAATTTCAGATCCATTTGAGCTTAATTAATCCACCTAATGGTGTGATTAGTGAAACTGTTCCAGAGAAAATAGAAAATGTTCAGAAACATTTTCAGAATATTATCTGAAATTGTTTAGTTCATATCTTTAGCTAGGAACCTTCAAATTAAGTGAGACCAACTCCATTAGAACCCTCTGAAAATCTAGTTTTCAGAAAGTCATAGCTTGTTTCATGAAAATCCATAGAACACCCTAAAAGCCTTCAATTAAGGTCAAGTACATAATTAATTGTGGAGGGCTCAAATGAGCTTTGCTGCAACTAAAACTTGACCAAGTCTCTGTTTAGGTTGTAACCAAGCCACAGTACAAGTTTCACAGTCTTTGGATCTGTCTAGTGAGACTTAGAAGGTTCACAAATTTAAAACTCAATTCAAATGCATTTAATTAATACATGTACTTCTTATATCATGTAGTCGCTAAGGTCGAGGAGGAACCGGAAGTCCTAGACTTTGTTACTCCGGAGGAGCAGCTAGCCTACGACCAAGAGCAGCAAGGCAAGCTCCGGTTTGCATTAACCTTTTTACAAATTTTTATTGTTTTGAGCACTTACTTGAGTATGATGATTCCTTGCATTAGAGTCTTGTTTGGAGACCCAATTGCATAGCCAACAAAAACCATAGGTTGGGATTAGGATTGAAAACCCGTTAGCTACTGCAATGCTAAGATAGTGTAGGATTCGGTACAAGTCGAGTAGTTGGAACTACTCGCGAGAATAGGCTAGAGGCACTCGACTCGGGTAGAGATAGCACATGAAACACATGGCAAGAAAAATGAGACCGACCGGAGAGTAAGGGCAGCAGGACTTTGGGGCCAGTGTGCTACAGCTCCACTTGTGTCGATTGAGGACCGAGCCGTGTGCGGGCCTGTTGAACAAGCTAGAACAGTACCGAAGACCTACTGGCTATATGGGAACCGGGAAACCGATGTAACTCGGGTAGCTGGGTGTTGAGGCATAGCTGGTCGTTCAGAGGGTAGGTTGAGAGCTCGAGGTGTAAATCGGCTGGCGGCACTGAGATGCGCGTGCAGAGACCACTTGCTCGGGACAATTGGACCGGTTCAACATTTGTCTAACGGGTGAAAGGTAGTTGCGTACGACGTCCGTGATGGTTGTTGTAGGCAACATCGAGTACGGGCGTACGTGACGGGTTGTTCGGGTAACCCTGCAGGTGTAAATCGATTATAATCGCCGTCCCTCGCGGTCATTGAGTACCACTTGTTCACTGTACCGTGACGTAGAAAGAATAGGCTAGATACATGTTAAAATGTTGCTGATTGAAAGATGGACTTTGATTGTTAATGATTTGTTGTAGTTTAGAGCTAACTAATGTTCTTTTCAACTTTGGGCAAAGTACATGAGAGAAATGCGTTTCTTGTTTGATTGCGGCTCTCTCATGTGCCTTAGCGTAAGGTTCTCCACAACTGGCTGCTAAACTTGAAAGTAAGGCTCCACTAATTAGGTGAGTCCTTTGCAACTTGTTTTACCTCATGTACCCATCACCCCTCATGTAGAAGTTCCATGTTTAGGAGAGACGGGTCAGTCTTGCTGAGCCTTCGTGCTCACTGCTTGTGTTTGAAGCTTTTGCAGGGTTCTATGAGGAAGGGACTCCCGAAGAGGAGGCGGAACCCCAGGAGGGGAATCCCGTGGAGTGGGAGTCGTGCACGACGCCGTGTTAGTGTGCGTGCGTGCTAGCAGGGACACGTTCACGGGCTGAACATGAACTTGATGCGTAGTCTACCCCCGTGAGTGTAGACTGGACCTATTTTGATGTAAAAATGTTCATAAATCACTTTATGTAATAAAAGTTCACTTCCGCTTTGTACCTTTGATGTGTGTTATCCGGTGCTGTGCAACGCAGCACCCCTCAGCGTGATCCTGGCTCGACAAGACCGTGGGGTCGTGTCAGCGCTGGTATCAGAGCTCGCTTGAGGTTTAACGCACTAAAAAGGACCTCTTTTTCAAAAATCCAGTGAGGAACGAGTTAGTAGCCCATATAAGGATGTTATTAGTGTATAGTAAGTGGCATACTAAACTATTTGTCTATGTCGGAAAATTGTGCATCTCGGGACACTTAATGTCTTGGGGGGTGCACGTAAGCGCTGTCCACCAGTGCGCACAAGCTGAAGGGTGGAGCCCCACGGGTGGCAGGTAACCCGACCCGCTTTAATATCCTCTACGACTCTTCATGTCGTTTGGGGTATTCGAGCAACGTTTGTCCCTGGCATGCGTGGTGCAATTTGGGAGACCCCATCACATGGTCTGAAACGTGAACACGTAACTCAAGGCATGTTTGGCTTTAGAACATCCGGGCGAGTGATGACGGTTGGGTGTACGGACTGTATGGATACCGGACTTGGTGTGCAGCAGAGTCTGACGATTGTTTGAGCTTTCTGCAGGTAGTCTGACCATGAAACGGTAGATGTGTAGCATCCGTGTGTGAGAGACGCTTAGTGCCACTGAATTAACGAAGCCGGCTAAGTCCGGTATAGGTTGTTCTTTGTGAGGACGTAGTACCGACATGATCTGGTGACGCATCGACGTCATACCCCACTAAATGAACAACTTCATTGTAAAACTTGAAAGTTTTAATCTGGAGCATTAAAACTTTGCTGTAACCTTTTCCCTTAATCAGGATATTCAAAGTTAACAAGTTTTCAACTTATAGGTTGCTAAGGACAAAGCACTCTGTTTTCAGCTGAATTAAGGCTGAAGTTAATCAGAGGTTAGAGATTGAGATATTTCGTGGTTGGGGTCATATGATACATTTATGGAAGCTTTGGAAGAGCTTTACAACTCTTCTGTTGAGGTCCAGAGGTGTTTCATCCCTTAACCAATCGAAAAATGCAGTAGAGTTGAAACTGTCCAGAAAACAGGGCAGAGCAAAGACTCTCTGTAAACTCTCTGTAAATTGAGCATAACTTCCTGCATAAAATTCTAAAAATAGGAAATGAGGTAGTTCTGGAAAGCTTATGAGATGGGGTACAACTTTGTAACAGAAAGTTTTGTCATATTGGGAGCAGAATTAACTGGAATTCTTGGATCAAAACAGTACCTAAAGCAGGGAGGTGCTGTCCAATTTTCTCCAGAAATTCTACTAACTTTGACATCTCATAACTTTTGAACCAGGACAGATATGAGGCCAAGCAAATACTTTCTGGAAAGCTAATGAAGTTAGCTTTAACTTTGATGTTGAGCTCTGGAATTGGTATTGCTTTTAACAAGGCCTAAATCATGTTGAGATCGAAACTGATCAGGGCTGTCATGTTGAACAACAGATCAGCAGTCAAATTTGCTTAAAAATTTGAACTATGTTTCCAAGTTTATGGGTTCAATGACATGTCTTATGTTATGACTCAATGGTTTACTGTCTAAATAAATATTTGACATTTATCAAATATATTTTTACAGATGACAGCAGATAAGCAGTTGGAGAACGGGTGGGTGGAATCTCACTATTCTCACCACAGCGGCTATCCGGAGGCATTGAGGCAGATGCTTCAATATTTCGGATACAACCAAATGCTGCAGTACTTCGCCAAGGAAGAAGGCGAGGAGGGGAACAAGACATGGACAATCCATGTCGAAGTTCCTGCAGGACCTATGCCACCCGGTTGGGTGCCGTTCACCGTCACGGTGAGAGGTAGGCCACCGGAAGGGATGTGGCAAGTGGCAGCCCGTGACACCATGTCACGTTTCTGCCAACTACCCATGAGAGCGATGGAGGGAACTCCATACGCGCTCGTTCCGGTGGAGGGACGGGTCATCATGTGTGGGTAGGGAGGTACTGGAAGGCAACAGACCCGGGTTGCCCAAGGTACAACCCCGCGGAGGCAAACCTCAGCCTCCAGATGAGGCCGGGAAATGCCATGATGGACAGCCAAGCTGTTCATATAGAGCATCTTGCCGCAAAGCTCAAGGAGAGCACAAGCCGTGGAGACCATTTTGAGAGTGCTCACAGCGCACTCCTCAATGTGCTCCTTCCGACGATCAAGCGACTGAATGAACAGCATAATCAGTTGCATCGTCTGAAGAAGGCGAAGAAGAAAAGCCGTGTCGACATTGCGGCGTTACAAGAGCTGGTGCAGACTCTAATCCAGCAGAATGAGGACCTTGCTCAAGAGCGGGACGATGCTATTGAGCAAGGGAAAGGCTGGGAAGAGGACTACAACCAGGCCATGGACGAGGTGCATTAATTGCAGGACCTCGTACCTCCGGTATTGGGCATACCGGTGGTCTTGGGTCTTCCAGCAATGGGAGAACCCGAGATGGGAGAAGAGGTGGTAGATCCGGAGCCACCAGCAGAGGTACCGGAGGAGGACAACCTGCAGGAGGTCGAGTTCTACTCCGAGTTGGGAGTTACAGTTGCCAAGTAGAGCAGCTAGGGTAGTGTAACCCAACTTTTGTAATCGGTGACATGTCGTGTAGGCAGTAGCGTATGTATAGGTAGTGACGACATGAGCACGACTTCTCGGAGACCCGAGAATAATGTATCTTGTATAAAGTTTATGCTTTATCAATATATGTGAATGTTGTGCAAATTATTCATGTGTCACTTAAATACCTACTGTTGCATATGGAATTTTAAGTATGACATGTGCTAATCGCTGCTGTTTTGAATTTCAGAATGACTCGTACTCGTGCCAACCCAGACGTTGGGGGTACTAGCCAAGGGGGAGAGACCTCCCAACAGCCTCCCGAGGATTCCTCGGGACAGCAGCAGCAACAGCAGCCACAGCAACAGCAAACACCGCCACCGCCACTGCCAACGGTTACATTGGCCGACATCGTCGCGGCAATGGCGGGTTCTCATCAGCAGCACACGGAGTTGCTGCAAACTTTCATCGCCAATATGTCTCGCCCAGAGAGACGTCAAGACCGTGAGGAGCATCAACAGAGCTGCAGCTCCGACTTCCTAGCGACTCATCCCCCGGTATTCTCAAGGGCGGATGAACCTCTCGACGCGGACAACTGGCTCCGCGCAATAGAGATGAAGTTCGGGCTGCTCCAGATAAGTTAGCAGCGCAAGACTCAGTTCGCGGTCCATCAGCTCCAGGGATCCGCGAGCGCGTGGTGGGCAAACTTCTGGGCTTCACAGCCCACCGACCGAGTTATGACCTGGGCGGAGTTCCGGACGGCTTTCAGGGCCTATCACATACCACCAGGTCTGATGAAGAGGAAGACGCAGGAATTCCTACACCTGCAGCAAGGGAGCCGGAACGCGCTGGAATATTCCAGGGCGTTCAATGATCTCGCGCTCTATGCGTCATATCATGCCGATACTGACACGAAGCGGCGGGACCACTTTTACCAGGGGCTTAACCCGCTCCTGAAGGACAAATTGGCGATGTTCAATCGCGGCATCCTCAACGACATCATTGATGCTGCGATTGTTCAGGAGGACTCCTGCAAGGAGTTAGCGGCGGCAGAGAGAAAGCGAAGCGCGCCGCAAAGCAGCAGAGAAGGAAGCGGTCCTTCTCAAAAGTTTCGGATGGTGAATCGCCCACCATCAGGTCCACGCTGGCAGCCACCGCAGAGGCCGATGCCATTCTGTAGTTGGCCGTATTCTTCACCGGCATTCAGGCCGGCACTGCCAGTACCACCTCCACAACAGCAACAGCAGCAGCGGGCGATGCCGCGTGCGTATGCACCTCAGCAGCGCATGCCGGGCTTTCATTCCCCGAGCACCGCACAAGCAGCGGCCACATGTTACAAGTGTGGTCGTCCAGGACACTTCGCGAGCAGTTGCCCGGAGAGGCAAGGCGGCAGAGTTGCACCGCAGTTTCCGGGGAGGAATCAACCCCGGAACCCTACTAATGCGCGGCGGGCAAACCCTAGGCCCGACACTGTCCACCAGCTTGCCATAGAGGACGTGCCGGAGGGTGAGCCAATCATTGCGGGTATGTTCCAACTCCACCAGCATCCCGCCATAGTACTATTTGATTCAGGCGCCACGCATAACTTCATTAGCCAAGCTTTCATTGATAAATATAGCTTGCAAATACTACCCACCGATAGTCCTTATGTGATCTGTTCACCGGGTGGGAAAATTTCAGCAAGCATGATGGTCCCAAAAGCGCCATTGTGCTTAGAGGGTAGAGTTTACCCCACGTCTCTCATCATCTTAGAGGGACAAAAGGTCGATGTCATCCTAGGGATGTCGTGGTTAACCCGCCACGGCGCTGTTTTAGACACCGTCCTTCGAGTCGTGCACTTAAACTCAGAAGTGCACGGATCTCACTCCTTATTTCTGGACAGTCCAGAAATAAAACTTCCAAGTGTCTATCAACCCACAACCATCAGATTGGAAGATATTCCAGTGGTCCAAGAGTTCTCTGACGTGTTCCCGGATGATTTACCTGGGATGCCGCCCGATAGAGAGGTGGAGTTCAAGATTGAACTTGCACCGGGAACCATGCCAATATCCCGAAGGCCGTACAAGATGGCGCCCAAGGAGTTGGCTGAACTGAAGACTTAGCTCACGGACCTCCTGGAGAAGGGTTTTATTAGGCCGAGCTCCTCGCCATGGGGCTGTTCGGCATTATTTGTAAAGAAGAAGGATGAGACGTTGCGGCTTTGCATGGACTATCGTCCATTAAATGACGTAACCATCAAGAACAAGTACCCGTTGCCACGGATCGACATGTTGTTTGATCAGTTGGTCGAAGCACAGATCTTTTCCAAGATGGACTTAAGATCCGTGTACCATCAGATTAAGATAAGGGCTGAGGACATTCCGAAGACGGCTTTCTCGACGAGGTACGGACTTTACGAGTACCTGGTCATGTCCTTCGGCCTCACCAATGCTCCAGCTCATTTCATGTATTTAAAGAACTCGGTGTTCATGCCGGAGCTGGACAAGTTTGTCGTGGTCTTCATCGACGACATACTGGTATATTCCAAGTCGGAGGAAGATCACAAGAAGCATCTGCGTATAGTCTTGCAACGGCTGCGGGATCACAAGCTATACGCGAAATTCAGCAAGTGCGAATTCTGGATATCGCAAGTGCCTTTCCTCGGGCATATCATCTCAGTGGATGGTATCGCTGTGGACCCGAGCAAGATCACTCAAGTGCTGAATTGGAAATCCCCGAGAACCGTTCACGAGGTACGGAGTTTCCTCGGACTCGCGGGGTATTATCGGAGGTTCATTCTGAACTTCTCGAAAATTGCCAAGCCTATGACGGAGCTGCTGAAAAAGGCTACCAAATATGTTTGGAGTCCGGCATGTGAGGCAGCATTCAAGGCTTTAGTCAAGCACCTAACATCAGCACCGGTTTTGGCACAGCCAGACACAACAAAACCGTTCGATGTGTACTGCGATACATCCGGCATTGGACTCGGATGTGTGCTGATGCAAGACCGAAGAGTGGTCGCGTATGGGTCACGGCAGCTTAGAAACCATGAGCAGAATTATCCAACTCACGACTTGGAGCTCGCTGCCGTGGTACTTGCACTGAAAATGTGGAGGCACTACCTACTCGTTAACCTCGTGCATTTATATACCGACCACAAGAGCCTCAAGTACATATTCACTCAGAAGGAGCTGAACATGAGGCAGCGAAGATGGTTATAATTGATAAAGGATTACGAAATAGAGATCCATTATCATCCGGGTAAGGCAAACGTAGTGGCAGATGCGCTGAGCCGCAAGTCACACATCAACAATCTGACCATCACACCGTTGGAAGAGACCGAACCACCACTGCATGTGATTCCACATGGAGCTCTCTACAACCTAGCTTTGATCCCCACCATCCGTGAAGAGATAGCGGAAGCTCAGAAACATGACAAGGGCATGTCGCATTTGCGGAGACGTGTAGACAGTGGGGAGCTTAAATGTTTCCGGAAGGACGGAGACGGCGTCCTATGGTTCAAGGACCGGATTGTCGTACCCCGTAACCCGGAGCTACGGAAGAAAATTTTTGATGAGGCTCACTTATCAAAATTTTCTATTCACCCCGGCAGCAACAAAATGTATCAAGAACTCAGAAGCAAGTTTTGGTGGACACGGATGAAACGGGAAATCGCAAAGTACGTGTCCGAGTGCGATACATGTCGGAGGGTGAAGGCAGATCATATGCGGAAACCGGGACTGCTACAACCACTGGGCGTTCCTGCCTGGAAATGGGAGGATGTGAGCATGGATTTCATCGTCGGTTTACCCACCACCTTGCAGAAACATGATTCTGTGTGGGTGATCATCGATCGGCTCACCAAAGTTGCCCATTTTATCCCGGTCAACACCAACTACAACGTCAAGAAGTACGCTGAACTGTACATCTCACGGATCCTATGCTTGTACGGCGTACCCCGTATCATCATATCGGACCGGGGCACTTTATTTGTGTCCCGTTTTTGGGAGCAGCTACACGCTGCCTTGGGGATGAAGCTGATCCGTAGTTCAGCGTACCACCCGCAGACGGATGGGCAAACCGAGCGGGTAAACCAGATCCTAGAAGACATGCTACGAGCTTGCGCTATCAACCACGGCAAGAATTGGGATGATCACTTGCCGTTAGCCGAGTTATCGTACAACAATGGGTACCAAGCCAGCATAAAGATGGCGCCCTACGAGGCACTATACGGGCGGAAGTGACGCACACCACTGAATTGGTGTGAGTCTGGCGAAAGGGTCACCTTCGGGATTGACCTTGTCAACAACGCGGAAGAAAAGGTTCGACTGATTCAAGCGAACCTAAAAGCCGCCCAATACCGTCAGAAACAGTATGTGGACCGGAGAAGACGCCCATTACAATTTGAAGTCGGGGATCACGTATATCTACGTGTGTCTCCAATGAAGGGCGTAAACAGATTTGAGGTGAGGGGAAAGTTGGCACCCCGATTCATCGGTCCATTTCAGATTACCGAAAGCTGTGGATCAGTAGCATACCGGCTGAGACTACCAGAAGCACTTTCCGGTGTGCACGACGTCTTTCATATTTCCCAGCTGAGAAAGTGTCTCAAGCTATCAACTACCGTTCAGCTGGAAGACATTGAAGAACTGCAACCGGATCTCACCTATCGGGATGAACCGGTTCAGATCATTGACGAAAAGGCTCGAACCACACGCAACCGCACGTTGTGGTTCTACAAAGTTCTGTGGAGTAATCACTCCGTGGACGAAGCGACATGGGAGGGCGAAGTATTTCTTCGCGCTAACTACCCCGACTTTTTCACGTCGCATATCCGGTAATTTTCCACCGTCCTCTCTCTCATTTCCACCTTATAATCTCGGGACGAGATTCTTTTAAGGGGGGAGGAATGTAAAGGCCTCAGTTTTTGGACACATATTTAAAGTGTTCATCACCACACACACACCTCATTTGAAGAAAGTTGATGAACACATTTGAAGAGCAAGTAACCACCATCAACATACTCATGAGAGAATAAACTCACATATTGCAAAAGTGGTATTTCCCACATGTAGTATATAAGGGCTGGGCGTATGAAAAACTCCTACACATTGCTGGGATTGTCCATGCCAAGTTTCACCCAAATTCAAAACCTTTTGAGGTCATTTTGGGCATAGCTAGAAAGAAAGCAGTTTGAAACTACATTCAAATTCAAACTGTTTTTATCCCATGAATTCAAAAGTGGGAGGCATATTCTTACTCAGCACATTTTTGTGAGCTCACACACCAATTTTCACTCCATTTGGAGTTGATCTTGACATGAGCTAAGTGGGGCAAATTCAAACTTTATTTGAATCTCAAACTGAACATGTGCTGAAATTTATCCAAACCAAACCCAATTTGAATTCTAACCAATTCAAATGGATCAAAGGTTGATAGTTCAAATCACCAGGGGCATTGTGGGAACTACTGTTTACAACAGTAAATTGGAGTTAAGTTCAGAGGTTAAAATTGAGGGTGGGACCCACATGTCATAGAGCTAAGAGGGAAGACTTGCACACAAAGTCACAGCCTCGGTGGGAAATTCCACCGAGCAGCTGCCGGGTGTGCCACCAAGAAGGAACCGGCGCCACCAGCTGCTTTCCCCTTTACGCGCTGGCGCCCAGGGCGGCCTGCTCGTGTCCCCACGCGACCGTCACCGCCTCAGCCCGAGCGAAGACCGGTTGCCTTTATCTCCTCGCGGGCGACATCGAGCAGCACCATTTTTCTTCTTCCGAGCTCTCGGTCGATCAGAAAAATGAAGAAAACAATCGCACCCTCGTTTCCCCGAGTTGCTAGGCAGCACGCTGAGCTCAAGCACCACCCTTCCAACGCCTGAACCACCAGGTTTTGGCTTCCGTTCACGTGATCAACGACGACCGCCGCGACTGAGATGAAGGACGGCGATCGGTCTCACGTGGACAGCGTTCCACAGGGGCTTTCACGGGTCAGCAAGAGCGGCAACAGGAGCGCGTGACCACCGTGTTGCTCTCCTCCAAGTCTTGAAGCAAACCGTGAAGAATCCGCTATGAATTTCCAGATTTTGCTCCGGCGGTCTTAAACTGAGCTTCCGGTACGGATTCTTCGAATTCCCGCTCTATGATCCTTCTTAAGTTATCAAATCTTGCACATAGGCGCTGGACTAGCCGGCGATCAATTTCCTTTCTGCATCCGTGGTATGAAACCGACTAGGAGTGACGAATTTTGAGCTCGATTGAGGACGTTCATGGCGGGCACGATCGGTCACACGGTGCCGACCAACTTGCCGCCATCTTTGAATGCCTTTGCAACCTTGTCGAGCTTCCTAGAGGTGTACTGATGCCGTAGAACTGATTGTTCGAGGTCTTGGCGGGTTAGAACCCACGGCCGACGGCGCCGAACCTCAACCGAGGCCTCCGCACGTCGCCGGGTTATTTCCGCTCACCGCCAGCCCGAACTGATCCCACAGACGTGTTCCTTGACGTCGATAACCCCCTGGCGACGAGTTTCAGACCGTGCGATGGCCGGCAGCGACAATCCGGTGAGCTCCGGGTCTGCTCCGGCGAGGGGAGGCGGCGCGGGCGCGAGGGCGCGTCGGGAGGAAGAAGAAGACGCGTGGCCCGGCCTTCAGCGACTTAAAAATTCAAATCGGGATCGGGTGCTGCTGGGATCCGTTGTGCTGGCGCGCGGGAACCCCATAGACCCCGGTGTGCCGACGCCTCAGTGCGCAACACGTGTCCCCGTGGCCCACCCGCAGGTTCAAACTTTTCTCCGATTTTCAGATTTCATTGAAACTTCAAATCCTCATAACTTTGGCTAGGAGACTCCAAATCGAGTGAACCAAATTTTGTTGGATTCAGCTCTCTGAGCACTTTACAGCAAATCAAGTTTCACTTCATGAAAATCTTTAATTACCACAATTAATTCCTCAAAATTTAAACTGTTTGGAATTTTAACTGGAGAACCCCTTGGAGGAAAATTCTGAAATTTTGCTGGGACGTTCACCAAAATATCCCTGAACTACCATGAAAATTTCAGATCCATTTGAGCTCATTTAATCCACCTAATGGTGTGATTAGTGAAACTGTTCCAGAGAAAATAGAAAATGTTCAGAAACATTTTCAGAATTTTCTCTGAAATTGTTTAGCTCATATCTTTAGCTAGGAACCTTCAAATTAAGTGAGACCAACTCCATTAGAACCCTCTGAAAATCTAGTTTTCATAAAGTCATAGCTTGTTTCATGAAAATCCTTAGAACACCCTAAAAACCTTCAATTAAGGTCAAGTACATAATTAATTGTGGAGGGCTCAAATGAGCTTCGCTGCAACTAAAACTTGACCAAGTCTCTGTTTAGGTTGTAACCAAGCCACAGTAAAAGTTTTACAGTCTTTGGATCTGTCTAGTGAGACTTAGAAGGTTCACAAATTTAAAACTCAATTCAAATACATGTAATTAATACATGTACTTCTTATATCATGTAGTTGCTAAGGTCGAGGAGGAACCCGAAGTCCTAGACTTCGTTACTCCGGAGGAGCAGCTAGCCTACGATCAAGAGCAGCAAGGCAAGCTCCAGTTTGCATTAACCTTTTTACAAATTTTTATTGTTTTGAGCACTTACTTGAGTATGATGATTCCTTGCATTAGAGTCTTGTTTGGAGACCCAATTGCATAGCCAAGAAAAACCATTGGTTGGGATTAGGATTGAAAAACCCGTTAGCTACTGCAATGCTAAGATAGTGTAGGATTCGGTACAAGTCGAGTAGTTGGAACTACTCGCGAGAATAGGCTAGAGGCACTCGACTCAGGTAGAGATAGCACATGAAACACATGGCAAGAAAAATGAGACCGAGCGGAGAGTAAGGGCAGCAGGACTTTGGGGCCTGTGTGCTATAGCTCCGCTTGTGTTGATTGAGGACCGAGCCGTGTGTGGGCCTGTTGAACAAGCTAGAACAGTACCGAAGACCTACCAGCTATATGGGAACCGGGAAACTGATGTAACTTGGGTAGCTGGGTGTTGAGGCATAGCTGGTCGTTCAGAGGGTAGGTTGAGAGCTCGAGGTGTAAATCGGCTGGCGGCACTGAGATGCGCATGCAGAGACCTCTTGCTCGGAACGATTGGACCGGTTCAACATTTGGCTAACGGGTGAAAGGTAGTTGCGTACGGCGTCCGTGATGGTTGTTGTAGGCAACATCGAGTACGGGCGTACGTGACGGGTTGTTCGGGTAACCCTGCAGGTGTAAATCAATTATAATCGCCGTCCCTCGTGGTCAGTGAGTATCACTTGTTCACTGTACCGTGACGTAGAAAGAACGAGCTAGATACATGTTAAAATGTTGCTGATTGAAAGATGGACTTCGATTGTTAATGATTTGTTGTAGTTTAGAGCTAACTAAAGTTCTTTTTCAACTTTGGGCAAAGTACATGAGAGAAATGTGTTTCTTGTTTGATTGCAGCTCTCTCATGTGCCTTAGCGTAAGGTTCTCCACAACCGGCTGCTAAAACTTGAAAGTAAGGCTCCACTAATTAGGCGAGTCCTTTGCAACTTGTTTTACCTCATGTACCCATCACCCCTCATGTAGAAGTTCCATGTTTAGGAGAGACGGGTCAGTCTTGCTGAGTCTTCGTGCTCACTGCTTGTGTTTGAAGCTTTTGCAGGGTTCTATGAGGAAGGGACTCCGGAAGAGGAGGCGGAACCCCAGGAGGGGAATCCCGTCGAGTGGGAGTCGTGCACGCCGCCGTGTTAGTGTGTGTGCGTGCTAGCAAGGACACGTTCACGGGCTGAACGTGAACTTGATGCGTAGTCTACTCCCGTGAGTGTAGACTGGACCTATTTTGATGTAAAAATGTTCATAAACCACTTTATGTAATAAAAGTTCGCTTCCGCTTTGTACCTTTGATGTGTGTTATCCGGTGCTGTGCAACGCAGCACCCCTCAGCGTGATCCTGGCTCGACAAGACCGTGGGGTCGTGTCATGTACTCACCCATGCATTATCACATAAACATCAGAAACAGGAGAAGAGTACTTCGAGGACCATGGGGGGTACTAGGCGTGCGAACTACCGTCAACATGCCTGTGGAGTTGAAGATGGAGCCTACTGCTGCTTAGTTATTTCCGCTGTCGTTTAGAGACTTCCGCCTGCAAGAATAAGATAGAAAATCATGAGTGAGACAATTAGTCGATGTAATAAAGTACTTAAACACTATTTATTCGTGGTTATATTCTGAATTCAGTTTGTGGATTACATGTGTATGTGTGATGAACATCCTGGGCACACATATGCATTAACTTGGTTCTGTTTCCGGAACCGGGTGTCACAGATTGGTATTAGAGTCACGTTGACTGTAGGACGCAAGCCTAGGTAGAATGGACACTCTAAAACACATAGGAACACCCCTCTAAACTGCTATTTTCAAAAATTGCTTGCTGCTGCACTTTTCTTGTCAAGTCAGACACCGCAAAGTGCTATTTTCAGCCCCTCTTTTCTCTTCTTTTGGACAACAACACTTTTGCTCTCTTTCTTCATAGCTTCTGAAGCTTTGAAGTATTTTCTTCCTTCTCTAAAAGTTTCTCATGTCCATTTATAGATGACAGTGATCCGGAGCACGACACGCATAAGTACTCGTTCACCACCACGTGGGAGTGCACTTAACCCCATTGAGGTGTCTGATGGACCACCCCCGTCACACGGCGGGAACAGCACCAGTTCACATGCTTAAGTTTAGGATTCCCATTGAATAAGCTGTAATAGGAACGTTTAAATCGTAGTAGCGTGAATAGGAGTGGTGTGTTGAACTTTTGTGATGATTGCTTGTGTGTGCTAGTGTGAGTTGTGGGACGCTTCTGCGAATGTCTACATCCACACATAGTAGAGAGATGTGAGATGCTTCAGCATGTGTTCACATCCTCATACAGGCTGAAATTAATAAAAGAAGATATTTAGTTGATACCCTTGATGCATATAGTTGGGGGGTCAATCTAAACTTCTCTTTTCTATTCTACCCAATTCTCTCTCACAGATGGTGAGGGAAAATGCCAGCCGCCAAAGGAGGGACGTTCGTGGCCACCCTGAACCACAAGAGGATGGCAACGTTGAAGTTCCTGAAAATGCTAACCCCGGGGATGATGCAAACAACCTTGAATGGTTGATGGCTATGCAGAACCAGCTCATGCAAACCATGATACAAACGTTGGGACAGCTGCAAGCCAACAACCTCAACAATCCTAACCCCGTTCCTATACCCCCACCACCACCACCACCACCACAGCCGGCTCACAACAGATTGGGAGAGTTCATGAGGATTCGACCGCCTACTTTTGCACAAGCTAATGATCCCATGGAGGCTGATGATTGGTTGAAATCCATGGAAAAGAAGCTTGCTATTGTTCAGTGCAATGATCGGGAGAATGTTCTCTTCGCATTGCACCAACTTATGGGAGCAGCCGCTGACTGGTGGGACGCTCTTTGCAATGCTCATGACAACCAGGAGACTATCACTTGGGCTGAGTTCAAGGAGAGTTTCCGCTCTCATTACGTCCCTGCTGGAGTCATGGTGCTTAAAAGGCAAGAGTTTGAATGTCTCCGCCAAGGAAAAAAGAGCGTGAATGAGTACCTCAACAAGTTCACGCAGCTGTCAAGGTATGCTCCCAAAGACGTCAACTCGGATCAAAGAAAGCAATACTTGTTCATGAGAAGACTGAACAATGAGATCCAAGTACAACTGCTCAACAATGATTATGCAAGCTTCCAGAAGCTCGTTGACAAAGCTATAGTGGTTGAGAGCAAGATCCGTGAGATCGAGCAAGAGGGCAAGAGGAAGATGCCATACCAGCCACAAGGGAGCAATGTACGTCCCCGTTTCATGCCCCCAGTTGCACCACAGTATGACTCGTCCGCTTCTACTTTCCACCCTGCAAATCCACCTCGCCGTAATCAACCACCGCATCAACGTCATGTTATGCAAGAACCTCGTATGCCTTTGCCTACTGTGCCCTGTCCCAACATGGGCGTCTATGCTGAAAACCAGCCTCGCCCCAACGTTCCTGCTGTTTTGGGCAACAAAGCATGCTTTTCATGTGGAGAGGCGGGACACTTTACAAGTCAATGCTCAAAGAAAGGCCTTAGACAGCCAAGCAACGCGCCCAAGCAGAACCCACGGCCGAACGGAGGAGCTAATCAAGGTAACCATGGGCAGCAGAACTACGCTCGTGGCAACGTGAATCATGTCTCCGCTGAGGAAGCGCAACAAGCTGAGGACGTCATGATCGGTATGTTCCTTGCCAATTGCAACCCAGCCACTGTTTTATTTGATTCCGGAGCATCACATTCATTCATATCATCCAAGTATGTTGCCAAGTATAATCTACCCATATCACACATGAAACACACTATGTTGGTTAATTCTACCGGTGGAGAGATGAGGACTAATATAGTATGTCCGAAAGTAAACCTTAAAATAAGGGGGGTAGACTTTCTTGCCAACCTTATTGTTTTAGATTCCCAAGGGATTGATATAATACTTGGAATGGATTGGCTAAGCAAGCACAACGGAGTAATTCAATGTGCTGAGAGGAGCATGCAGTTGACAAATGAGCACGGTACTCGTATTGAGTTTGAGTCAGCCCAACCGGCAACCGACAAGGCAGCGTTGAACCACGTCGAAGAAGCAACATTGGAAATCATTCCGGTGGTTCAAGAATTTTCAGATGTGTTCTTGGAAGAACTTCCTGGTATGCCACATGACCGGGACATTGAATTTGCCATTGATTTAGTACCTGGAACTGCACCTATAGCGAAGAGGCCATATAGGATGCCCGTTAATGAACTGGTGGAACTTAAGAAGCAAATTCAGGAGCAGCTAGAAAAGGGTTTTATACGCCCAAGCTCGTCACCGTGGGGAGCCCCCGTGCTCTTCGTAGACAAGAAGGATAGGACCCAAAGGATGTGTGTGGATTATAGGTCTCTCAATGAGGTGTCGATCAAGAATAAATACCCGCTGCCCCGTATAGAGGACCTATTCGACCAAATGAAAGGTGCCCGAATTTTCTCCAATATTGATCTTCGTTCGGGATACTTCCAGCTGAAGATTAAGCCCTCCGACATACCAAAGACTGCTTTTCGAACACGGTACGGTTCGTATGAATATACCGTTATGTCTTTTGGGTTAATGAATGCACCCGCATATTTTATGTACCTCATGAATAAGGTCTTCGTGGAGTACTTGGACAAGTTCATTGTGGTTTTCATCGATGATATCATGGTGTATTCAAAAATCAAAGAAGAACATGAAGAACATTTGAGATTGACATTGCAGAAACTGCGAGAGCATCAATTGTATGCCAAGTTCAGAAAATGTCAATTTTGGCTAAAGGAGGTATCGTTCATAGGCCACATCATCTCCGAGAGAGGAGTATCGGTTGATCCCGGAAAAGTGGGAGATGTTCTGAAGTGGAACCAACCACAGAACGTGAGAGATATTCGGAGTTTCCTTGGGATGGCTGGATACTACCGACGGTTCATCAAGGACTTCTCCAAAATAGCGAAGCCTATGACTGAATTGCTAATGAAGGGAAAAGCATTTCAGTGGACACCAGTGTGCCAAGAAAGCTTTGAGGAGCTCAAGAAAAGACTAACCACATCGCCGGTTTTGGTATTGCCGGACGTAAGCAAGAGTTTCGATATATATTGTGACGCATCAAGACAAGGGCTTGGATGTGTGCTCATGCAAGATGGACAAGTGGTAGCCTATGCGTCGAGACAACTAAAGAAACACGAGCTAAATTACCACACACATGACTTGGAACTTGCAGCCGTGGTACATGCCTTGAAGATTTGGTGGCATTATATCCTTGGCCACCGATGTGAGATCTATACGGATCACAAAAGCCTCAAGTATATATTCACGCAAACGGATCTGAATTTGAGGCAACGTCAATGGTTGGTACTCATCAAGGATTATGATGTTGGAATCAACTATCACCCCGGAAAGGCCAATGTAGTAGCTGATGCGTTGAGCCGAAAGGGAGCATGTCACCAACTCACGGTTCGGGAGCTACCGCCCGAGCTGCACAAGGAGTTCGAACGGTTACATCTCGGGTTCTTGAACGAGATGGAAGTGATAGAACTCAACTATTCGCTGGAATAAGAGATAGGAAATGGCCAAGCAAAGGATGAGGAAATCAAGGAAAGAATCCGACAAGGCATAGAAAAGAATTTCAAGGAAGATGAGAAAGGCACGCTTTGGTTAGGGAAAAGGGTTTGTGTGCCTAACGTGAAGCACATCCACGACACGATATTAAAGGAGGCACATGACTCACCTTATTCCATACATCCCGGTTGTACAAAGATGTACAAGGACCTGAAAACTTGCTATTGGTGGGATGGTATGAAAAGGGACATAGATGAATATGTTGCCTTATGCGACACGTGCCAACGGGTGAAGGCTGAACATCAAAGACCCGCTGGACTGTTGCAGCCATTAAAAGTGCCCAAGTGGAAGTGGGAAGACATCAGCATGGATTTCATTGTCGGATTGCCACGTACTCGGTTGGGTTACGACTCCATTTTGGTTATTGTGGACCGATTATCGAAAACAGCCCATTTCCTTTCTGTTAGAACCACGTACCGCGTCGCAGAACTAGCCGAGCTGTATATGGAACAAATCGTGTGTCGCCATTGAGTTCCGAAGAGGATAGTTTCAGATCGAGGTTCTCAATTTACCTCTAGGTTTTGGAAGAAGCTGCATGAAGCCATGGGTACACGGTTGAATTTCAGCTCCGCTTATCACCCGCAAACTTACGGGCAAACCGAGAGGACAAACCAAATTTTGGAAGACATGTTGAGAGCTTGCGCCTTGAAACATAGGTGTAGTTGGGATAGGAGCTTGCCGTATGCTGAATTCTCATACAACAACAGCTATCAAACCAGCTGGAAGATGTCACCTTTTGAAGCATTGTATGGTAGACAGTGTAGAACGCCGCTGTTCTGGAATGAGACCGGAGAGAGCCAAGTGTTTGGACCCGACGTGCTGCAAGACGCTGAAAAGCAAGTCCAAATGATACGGGAAAATTTGAAGGCTGCTCAGTCACGACAAAAAGGTTATGCGGACAATAGGCGGAAAAGATTGACATTCAAAGTAGGAGAAATCGTGTACCTTAAGGTATCGCCTATCCGAGGCCAACGACGGTTCAACGTCAAGGGCAAATTAGCACCTCGCTACATCGGGCCATTTAAGAGTTTGGGCAAGCGAGGAGAAGTAGCCTATCAACTAGAGCTGCCAACGCACCTCTCTGACGTACACGACGTGTTTCACGTATCCCAACTCAAGAAGTGCTTAAGAGTACCGAAGAACAAGTACCAATGGATGAGCTTGAGCTTCAAGAGGATCTGACCTACGTGGAGCACCCCGTCAAAATTTTGGACGTGAAGGAAAGGGTCACGAGGAACAAAGTGTTCCGTTGGTGCAAGGTACAGTGGAGCCATCACACGGAAGCCGAAACTACATGGGAGCGTGAGGAATACCTCAAGGCAGAATTCCCTCACCTATTCTCTACTCTATCGAAACTCAAGGGCGAGATACAGTATAAGGGGGGTAGGTTTGTAACACCCCCAAATTCGTTTCAATGCATGCATACATTTTTCATATAGAGAAACATTATAAAAGAAGTAGAAATGGAGAAAGAATCATAAAAATGGTGAGGAATGGGAAAACGATAGCTGAAATGAGCCAATTCCAATCTGCCGAAGTGCGCCGTCGACGCTTTCCCCGGCACCACGGGACACGTGGCACCCATGGAGCTCACCCCTGCGGAGGGGGTGAGGTCCGGCACCGTGGGACACGTGGCGCCCGCGGAGCTCACCTCTGCGGAGGGGGTAAGGTCCGACATCGCGGGACATGTGGCGCCTTCAGAGCTCACCCCTGCGGAAGGGATGAGGTCCGGTGCCGCTGGACACGTGTCACCCTCGGAGCTCGCCTCTGGGGAGAAGGGAGGCCCGGCTCCGCGGGACACGTGGCGCCTTCGGAGCTCACCTCCACGGAGTAGGGGAGGTCCGGCACTGCTGGACACATGGCGCCTTCGGGGCTCACCTCCGCGGAGGAGGGGAGGTCCGGCACTGCTGGGCACATGGCGCCTTCGGAGCTCACCTCCGCGGAGGAAGGGAGGTCCGGTCCCGCTGGACACGTGGCGCCCTCGGAGCTCGCCTCTGAGGAGAAGGGAGGTCATGCCTCGCTGGACACGTGGAGCCCTCGGAGCTCGCCCCTGCGGAAGGGGTGAGGCCCGGCTTCGCTGGCCGCGTGGCAGGCCCGGAGCTCGCCTCTAAGGAGAGGGGAAGCCCGGCACCCGCCTGACACGTGGCACCTCCGGAGCTCACCACGGCGGAAATGCGAGGTCCTTAGGCGGATTTTTCTCCTTTGCGCAAGAGTACCCGGTACTAAGGGTACCGACACAATATCCCTAAGGCTGCCGCACCAAACTAAAAAGATAAGTTTGTTAAAATCCAAAGTTGAGTTGGACTCTTATTTGAGCTCCAATTGGAGTAGGACTCCTCTTTTTCCCCGTATAAATAGAACCAAAAACCCCCCTCCTTGGCCGTAACCCCTTTCTTATTTTCCCCCTCCCAAGTCAACAACTTAGAGGCCCTAGCCCCCAACTCAACGAGTTGTACCCCCCCCCCCCCCCCCCCCCCGCTGGAGTTCAGTCGCCGGTGAGCCCCCGCTGCTGCCATTGCTAGGAGGAAGACCCTGCCACCAAAGGGAAGTGAGGTAGGTCTTCGTTACCCATCTTACGATGTTGTCGCTGTTTCGATGCATCCATTTCTTCGCTCCCTTCGAGCAGAAACTTTTACGTGTGGACATATCGTGTTTTGATCGGTTTTTGACGGTGGAATTGATCTTGATCTTGAGTCAAGATCATCACCACGTCCACACTTGATCTCTACACCCTTGTTCATCATAAAACCCCATGCAGGCCCATTAAAACATGCAAGAACTTGTACAAACTGGTTTAATAAAACAGCACCCTAGGATTTGCATTCATCGACACCATTGCATCTTGAGTAGAGTTGTGCATGATGTTTGATTGCTGTAAATTTTGTATGTGCGTGGTCGTGAGTAGGAGGACAAGCTCAGGAAGCCATCTACGAAGAACTACAGCACCAAGACTTCGAGACACTTGAGCAACAAGAGCCACGGGAGCAAGGCAAGTGCCCCTTGACCATATTGATCCCATGTTTTGAAACTGTTTTGTTTGCAAAAACGTGTATGCTTGAGTCAACTTGATGGGACACCCTTTTATAGGAGTTTACTAGATTTGTTAACCGTCCTTGTCGCCGGGAAAGTTGATGAGTCGGGTATGGTCACTTTTCCTTTTTGCTTCGCTTAATCCACGGGATACGGGAAGCTGAATTAAAACATGGTTAGCTACTGCACTCATATGAATAATGATGATGAGAACTTGATGTTAATGAGCATGGAATCGGGGGAGATCTAGGCAAGCTTGGTTCGTGGATGTTGCTGAATGAGATGGTGGTTTACTTTCCGTAGATCTAAGGACTGGTTCATGCCAGCACATGCCAGGAAAACAGTGCCACCACAAGGCCAAATATGGGTGCGTCTTAGCTTACTAATTAGGTGTGTTGCTAGCTTGTTATAGACCGTGAATGGCGCGGGGAATGGGAGTCGAGAGGGACTGCCCTGGGAACTGCATGGCACAAGAGGGGGCCGTGGGTGGGAGAATGGTGATTCGAGCCTGCCGGTGAAATCTCAGTGAGTCCATACATCTAGTAGCCCCTTTGTAAAGGCTATTTTGTGATCTCTTGGCCATACAATGACGGTTGTGTACTGGTATAATGGAGGTTTTGCAGTCACCGACGGGTGACGAAATCACAAACTTATGGGTAAAGTGGTTCCACATCTGCAGAGTGTAAAACTATCATGATAGTCGTGCTTACGGTCACAAGCGTCTGGCCAACTCACATGATTAGAAGGGAAAACATGGGATGGATATTTGGTATGGGTACGGTATGGTCATTGGGATTGGTTTTGGGACTGTTTTGAGTCATGAAAACAAGTTTGGCTTCGGTCATATGAACATGATATGGTTATGAATATTTCGGAGTATGAGATGAACTTGAGAAAGATCATTGGCTGGTTGAGACTTGATAAATGGTGAATTATGATGAAAGAATGTTTCTGATTACTTGGTTATATGGGGATTTAATTCATCTAGACTTAGTTGCTGTTTTTACCATGTTGTGAAATAAAATTCGCTTGCTGCAATGAGCCTTTTTATTCCTACCTTGTTGTAAGCTGCATGTCATACTTTTCCCGCACTTGCTGAGTACGACATGTACTCACCCTTGCATTATCACATAAACATCAGCAACAGGAGAAGAGTACTTCGAGGACCATGGGGAGTACTAGGCGTCCGAACTACCGTCAACATGCCTATGGAGTTGAAGATGGAGCCTACTGCTGCTTAGTTATTTCCGCTGTCGCTTAGAGACTTCCGCTGCAAGAATAAGATAGACAATCATGAGTGAGACAATTAGTCGATGTAATAAAGTACTTAAACACTATTTATTCGTGGTTATATTCTGAATTCAGTTTGTGGATTACATGTGTATGTGTGATGAACATCCTGGGCACACATATGCATTAACTTGGGTCTGTTTCCGGAACAGGGTGTCACACTTACGTCCGGCAATACTAAAACCGGTGCTGTTGTTAATCTCTTCTTTAGCTCCTCAATGCTTTATTGACACGCTGGTGTCCACTGAAATTCTTTCCCCTTCATCAGCAATTCAGTCATAGGCTTCGCTATTTTGGAGAAATCCTTGATGAACCGACGGTAGTATCCAGCCATCCAAAATAAAACTCTGAATATCTCTCACATTCTGCGGTTGGTTTCACTTCAAAACATCTCTCACTTTTCCGGGATCAGCCAATACTCCTCCCTCAGAGATGATGTGGCCTAGGAACGGTATCTCCTTTATCCAAAACTGACACTTGCTGAACTTGGCATATAATTGATGCTCTTGCAGTTTCTGCAATGTCAATCTCAATTGGTCTTCATGTTCTTCCTCACTTTTCAAATACACCATGATGTTGTCGACGAAAACCACGACGAACTTGTCCAAGTACTCTATGAAGACATTATTCATGAGGTACATAAAGTATGCGGGTGCATTCGTTAACCCAAAAGACATAACAGTATATTCATATGAACCATACCGTGTTCGAAATGCCGTCTTGGGTATGTCGGAGGGCTTAATCTTCAGCTGGAAGTATCCTGACTGATGATCAATCTTGGAGAAAATTCGGGCACCTTTCATTTGATCGAATAGGTCCTCTATATGGGGCAGCTGGTATTTATTCTTGATCGTCACCTCGTTGAGAGACCTATAGTCCACACACATCCTTTGAGTTCCATCCTTCTTGTCTACGAAGAGCACGGGGGCTCCCCATGGTGACGAGCTTGGGCGTATGAAACCCTTTTCTAGCTGCTCCTGAATTTGCTTCTTGATCTCCACTAATTCATTAGCAGGCATCCTATATGGCCTCTTCGCTATAGGTGCAGTTCCGGTTACTAAATCAATGGCAAATTCAATGTCCCGGTCAGGTGGCATACCTGGATGTTCTTCTGGGAACACATCTGAATATTCTTGAACCACCGGAATGCTTTCCAATGACGCTTCTTCGATGTGGTTCAGCATTGCCTTCTTGGTTGTAGGTTGGGCTGCCTCGAACTCAATACGAGTACCGTGCTCACTCGTCAACTGCATGATCCTATGAGCACATTGAATCATTCTGCTGTGCTTGCTTAACCAATCCATTACAAGTATTATGTCAATCCCTTGGGAATACAAGACGATAAGTTTGGCAAGAAAGTCTACCCACCTTATTTTAAGGCTTACTTTCGGACATACTATATTTAGGTGCTAGAATTCAGATTTGAAAGAAGCGATTTCTCAACTATATGCATCAAGGTTTATAAACTAGGCAACTTCTTTTATTAATATCAGCCTATATGAGGATGTGAACACGTGCCGAAGCATCTCACATCTCTCCACTATGTGTGGATGTGGGCATTCACCGAAGCGTCCCACAACTCACACCAGCACACAAACACAAGCAATCATCATAAAATTCTGCACACCACTCCTATTTCAGCCTGCTACGTCTAAGCGTTCCTATTACAACTTTATTCAATGGGAAACCTAAACTTAATCGTGAGAACCGGTGCTGTTCTCGCCATGTGACAGGGGTGGTCCATACATGGGTGCATTCCATAGTGAGTCGGCAGTCCATGTAGGCATAGATGACGCTGGTGCTCCATTTGCTCCCACGTTTGAAGGAGTCTCCTCCTGTTTTTCCAACAAGTACAACTTCTTTCGTAGGTAACGGATCTCTTCTTGTGCGCTTCATAGCGGTTTCCTAACTCCACGAGCAACCTCTGAGACTTGTCAGCAGCTTGTCGGTTGGAAAGAGCCCCTTTATGGTGTCCAATGATCTCCCTTGTACCACTCTTCCGATACGGGTGCAGCTCAAAGGTAGTGTTCTCAAGCTGCTCATGGAAAGCGTAGCACAATCCGGTGAGTGCGTCCCATGCAGCATCATCGATAGCTTCTGCCCTTGTAGCTCTCCATGTGGGTGTGAAGTGCCGAGTGACAACTTCTTTGAGCTCCACGGATATAAGTCCTCCTTCCATTCTGTTGGACCGGAATTCTTGAACTGAACGGTTGGCCCGTTCGTCACCTTCATTATTGACCTCAGCAAGGGGTGGCTCCTCTTAGGATTCATCTCCTCCTGACATAGCTTCATGAGGCTCCACTGGGTGTAAGTCCGCGTGAAAGTTCTCATGAGGTGCGTACCAATGCCGTTCTTGTGGATCATCTTCCATGTCGTCTTCGAATGGTTCCACCTCTTCCGGATCCTCTTCCTCATGCATAGAGCTATTGACTTCATCTTCATCATGGGGTTCCATCTTCACCTCCTCCCAGTATGGTCCATCGGACACCTTAGTGGGGTTAAGTACACTTCCACGTGGTGGTGGACGAGTCCTTATGCGTGTTGTGCTCCTAATCACCGGCATCTATAAATAAGACATGAGAAACTTTAGAGGAGAAAGAAATAACTCCAAAACTTCATAAGCTATGAAGCAAGAAAACAAAAGTGTTGCTGTCCAAAAGAAGAGAAAAAGAGGGGCTGAAAATAGCACTTTGCGGTGGCTGAGTTGACAAGTAAAGTGCAGCAGCAAGCAATTTTCGAAAATAGCAGTTTAAAGGGATGTTCCTATGTGTTCTAGAGTGTCCATTATACCTAGGCTTGTGTCCTACGGTCAACGTGGCTCTGGTACCAATTTGTGACACCCGGTTCCGAAAATGAACCAAGTGAATGCATATGCGTGCCCAGGATGTTCATCACACATACACATGTATTCCGCAAACTGAATTCAGAATATAACCATGAATAAATAGTGTTTAAGTACTTTATTACAATGACTGAATATCTCACTCATGAATCTCTAACTTATTCTTGCAGCGGAAGACCCTAAACGACAGCGGACAAATGACTAAAACAGCAGGATCCAACTTCAACTCCACAGGCATGTTGACGGTAGTGCGCACGCCTAGTACTCCACATGTTCCTCGAAATATCCTTATCATGTAGCTGATGTATATGTGGGAATGCAAGGGTGAGTACATGTCGTACACAGCAAGTGCGGGAAAAGTATGACATGTAGCTTACAGCAAGGTAGGCAATAAAAAGGCTCATTGCAGCAAACAAATTTTATTTCACAAATATGGTAAAAACAGCAACTATTTCTAGGTGAGTTTAATCCCAACATAACCAAGTATTTCATCAACATTCCTTCATCATAATTCACCATTTATCATCTTTCAACCAGCCATTAATCTTTCTCAAGTTTATCTCATACTCATAAATATTCATAACCATCTCATATTCATATAAATGAAACCAAAATCATTTTCATGATCCAAAACAGTCCCAAAACCAATCCCAATGACATACCATAACCATAAATGAATAAACATCCCAAGTTTTGCCTCTAATCATGGAAGTTGGCCAGGTGCTTGTGACCGAAAGCACGGCTATCATGATAGTTGCTCTACAGGGGTGGCACCACTTTACCCACAAGTTTGTGATTTCGTCACCCATCGGTGACTGAAAAGAACCTCCATTATACCAGTACACAAAGGTCGGTGTATGGCCAAGCGATCACAAAATAGCCTTTACAAAGGGGCTACGAGTATGTAAGTACCAACTGAGGTTTCACTAGCAGGCTCGAATCTCCATTCTCCCACCCACGGGCCCCAACCTGTGCCATGCAGTTCCCAGGGCAGTCCCTCTCGACTCCCATTCCCCGCTCCATCCAACGGTCCATAACAAGCTAGCAACACACCTAATTAGTCAGCTAAGCCGTACCCATATTTGGCCTTGTGGTGGCACTGTTTTCCTAGCATGTGCTCACATGAACCGGTCCTTAGATCTACGGCAAGTAAACCACCATCTCATTCAGCAACATCCACAAACCAATCTTACCTAGGTCTCCCTGATTCCATGCTCATTAACATCATCAAGTTCTCATCATCTTTATTCATATGAGTGCAGTAGCTAACAAGTTTTATTTCAGCTTCCCGTATCCCGTAAGTTGAGCGAAGCAAAAAGGAAAAACAACCATACCCGACTCATCAACATTACCGGCGACAAGGATGGTTAACAAAACTAGTAAACTCCTATAAAAGGGTGTCCCATCAAGTTGAATCAAGCATAGAGTTTTCGCAAACAAAACAGTTTCAAAACATGGGATCAATATGGTCAAGGGGTACTTGCCTTGCTCCCGTGGTTCGTGTTGCTCAAGCGTCTCAAAGTCTTGGTGTTGTAGTTCCTTGTAGATGGCCTCTTGAGCTTGTCCTTCTACTTACGACCACGCACATACAAAATTTACAGCAATCAATCATCATGCACAAACTTTACTCAAGATACAATGGGATAGATGAATGCAAATCCTATAGTGCAGTTTTATGAAACAAGTTTTTCCTGTTATTGCATGTTTTAATGGGCTTTCACGGGGTTTTATGATGAACAAGGGTGTAGGGATCAAGTGTGGACGTGGTAATGATCTTGACATAAGATGTAGATCAATTCCACCATCAAAAATCGTCCAAAACACGATCTGTCCACACGCAAAAGTTTCTGCTCGAAGGGGCAAAGAAAACGGATGCGTAGAAACAGTGGCGACGTCGTAAAAGGGGTAGTGAAGACTTACCTCACTTCCTCCTTATGGCAGGGACTTCCTCCTAGCAATTGCAGCAGCGGGGGATTTTCTGCGGGAAATTATGGTAGGGCAGAACGTCGGGCTTCTTCTCCGGTTACGGCGAGGCATGACGGGGCTCGACGAGGGGTCTCGACGGCAGGGCTCGATGGCAGGGTTCGTCGGCAGGGTTCAACGGCGGAACTCGTCGGCGGGGCTCGACGGTGGGGCTCGTTGGCGGGTCTCAATGGCGGCAAAACTCTGGCAAGGGGGGGGGGGGCAACTCGGCGTGTTGGGAGGGGGAGCAGGGGCAACTCGGCGTGTTGGGAGGGGGAGCAGGGGCAACTCGGCGAGTTGGAAGGGCAGGGCGGCGGTGGCCAAAGGAATAGGGGGGGCTGGGGGATTGTATTTATAAGGGGGGAAAGGGGAGTCCTAGTCAAGATGGGACTCATCCAAAGAGTCCTAGGGGTGGGGGATAGGGTTTCCCCCCTTCTCAAGCTGCGGCCAGTTTGGGGGAAATTCCCTCCAAATGTGGGGGAAATTCCTCATAAGGGAATTTTGGGGAATTCGGGGAAATTTTGGGGAAATTTGGTGGGGAAATTTGTGATGGCTCAATTCAGCTATCTTATTTTCCATTTTTCTCCATTCCTATGCTCCTTTCTCCATTTCTATATTCCCTTCTCCATTTCTATATTCCCTCCTCCATTTTTTTGGTTCTTTCTCCATTTCTATGGTTCTTTCTCCATTTTGTAAAGGCCTCTAAATTATGAATACAAAGAAACACTTGTTTGCAAAAGTTGGTTTCATGTGTATGAAATTTGGGACTTGTTAAAACTTTTTCCCACATGTGATAACACACATGAGGGCTTTCTTCACACAAGTCAAATGTTTATTTGAGAACTTGGAACCCTAGAGGGGTCTAAAACAAAGATGGGAAGTTCCCATATGTGTGAGAAAACAAAAATCATATTTGGAACAATTTGTTCAAACAAAAATTCAAATGAGAACAACACAATGGAATTCAAAACTGTTGTGCTAAAAATCTCATTTGCAGCAGCCAAAATAAAAATCAGATTTCATATTTGAATTCCTTGAGTCCAAATTAGGGGGTGTGCAAAGTTTCATGATTTATGGAAATGAATTGCAACCCATTTTTCCAAAATGGACTTAAAAATGACAAAGAATTCAAATGCATGTTTGAATTTGGATGAAACTTGCCCAATTATCCAAATGCATACCAGATTTGAATTCCCACAATTGAATTCCATCAATATTCAAATTGGGGAGATATTTTAGAGGGGATAAGGAGGACTGACATGTGGGACCCACATGTCATTGGAGCACTGAAATTGCAAAAGATTTCAGTCCACAGTCTCTGTTTTGCTTACCTCCCACGTGAAGCAATCGGCAGAGCTGACAGCGGCGCTCACCGCCTCGGGCGACCGCCTCCCCACGGGAACCGCCTCATCCAGGGCTTTATTACCCCCTGTCGGCCTCCTTTTCCTTCTCATCACAGAAGCCCCGAAGCCACGCTGTTCTTCCCTTCCTCGTGTGAGAAATCAGCCGAGAACCGCCGCTGAGCTCTCGGTCGATCGACCACCGCCTGGCGCGTGTGCCAGCCGCAGCTGAGCAACAAAACTGCACCGCAAAACACCCCACGACACCCTCGAGCCATCACTGAGCGGGTTCGCGCTCTCTGCAACGAGAACGGCGAGTTTCCACGGCAGCCGCCATAGAACCGAGAGCAAGTGCTCTCGTGGGCAGCTTCAACCGCGGCTTGTCATGACCGAGCTAGGCCATCTCTGGGCACGTGCGACGTCCAGGCAACTCAGCCCCGAAGCTCAGGATCAACCGTGGATCGTCGGCAGGAAATTCCGAGAATTTCTCCCGCTCGGTGCAAACCGACCTTCCGGTACGTTTCCGAGAAATTCCCAGTTGATTATGGTCTAGATAGCCCGAAACTTCGCACACGACGGCTAGACGTAAGGACGCACCAGTTTGCTTTTGAAACCCCGCATGAAACACACTGTGCACGACGTATTTCCAGTCTTTACGACGGCGGCTATGGTGGAAAGGTTCGGGTGCACGGTGAACCCTAATTTAGAACCGTTTCCGAGCCATTGTATTCCCATGTCGATGTTCCTTAGCGTCCGCCGGTGCTCTAGAGCTTGGAAACTGAAGCCTAGAAGGCTTAGAGCGTCGGGGCGACGTCGCCGGACTTCGTCCGAACTGTTGCGCCGTCGCAGGCTAGTTTGGGAGCCCTGCCAGCTCAAGAAAACCCCATCAGCGTGTTCCTCGCGTTGAGTTAGGGGCTGGCGGCGAGTTTCATCGACAGAGGTGGCCGGACGACTGATTCCAGAGCTTCGCCGGTGAGCCCGGCGGCGGGGTCTCGCGGGAGCGGGAGGTTGAAGATGACCTCGCCGGTCCCGCCTGTCAGCGGCTCAAGGGAGCGGGCTGGATATTCTGTGGCGCGGGATCATTTGCAACAGCGCGGGAAATGACCCTGTGACCCCGTGTGGCGCACTCCAGGTGACTGACACGTGCCCCATGGCCCACAGTCAGGTTTAAACTTTTCCCCGGATTTATTCAAATTCCAGATTTTTCCCCAAACTTTAGAAGAGCATAACTTTTGCTAGGAACCTCCAAATTTAGTGATTCAAATTGGGTTAGATTCAGATTGACAAACTCTATCCAAATATGCAACCCAATTTGTATGAAAGTCTTTATTTAATTCTGGAAAATTCTTTAAAGCTTTTCAGCAAAAGAATTTTAGAGGGAGTTTGGTTTATCCAAAGTTCCTCAAATTTTGCCAGAGTATTCTTTAGGGTGTTTATTAGACTCCTGTAAAAGATTCAGCTCATTTGGGGTTGAATTAATCAGGGTAATTCAGATTGTAAATTCCTGTATTCAAATGAATACAGAAAACATTTTCAGCGGATTTCCAAAACTTGTAAATTCAGTTCTGGGAAATTCTTAGCTCCAAAAATCCTAGGAAAATTCATGTAGACTCTATGAACTATAATTGAAATTGTGCTTCACTGAGTTTGACATGAACATGAGTGTTACCTCAGAATTAATTCATCTTTGACCAGACACTTAGAGAATTATTCTGAATAAACCACTCCATGAAAAGTGCTAAATTTTGGTCCAGAGGACTTTCTTGTGACCAGGAACTCACATGAAAAGTCCCAGCTCCATTGAAGCTCTGGATCACCACTGTCATAGGTAACCTCTTAAGGTGATCAACACTTAAGTGGGAAAAGCACTTAATAATTGATCTTAGTGTTTAAGCCCAACCCAAACCACTAGCACCAGTGTCATTTTAAATTCTTAAACAGAGTTCCAGTTTTAAAACTTTCACTAGATCTTATGAGCAAAAGCTTTTCAATTAAATACATATGCATGACCATATCGTGTAGCATATACGTGAAGAAGGTGAGAAGGACTTGAAGTGAAGATCAAGGAGGGAGGAAAACAAGTGATCAAGCTTCAAGTGATCGTCACTAACTGATTGTAACCTTAGTCACCTGCAAAACAGGCAAGCCCCGGTTTGCATTTGAACAGTTTTATAAAGCATTTTCATTTGTAGAGATCATAGCTTTGCATCGTTGATTGCATTACGTCTAGATGATATTGAAAACCCCACTTGCATGACCAGAAATACCTAAGAGATAAAGGGTAGAATAGCAACTCCTCGAGTGGATTTGGCTACGCTAATGTTAGTAGGAATGGTTCGGTAGAAGTCGAGTAGTTGGAATCTACTCGCGAGTTTAGGGCTGGTTTACTCGGAACGGGTCCGAATTAGAAAAGATGAGGAAAGTTCACACATAAGAAATGGAGACCGGGCAGGGAGGTTTAGATGCAGCAGGTTGCAGGCCGTGCGTGCATAGCCCTGCCTGTGTCGGTTAAGGCCCGTCCGTGCTTGGCCCTGTTGGACAAGTTTGAGTTGTGTACCAGGCGCATACTGGCTATATGGGACCCAGGAAACCGATGTACCTTGGGAGATCCATAGTGGAACTTTTCCAACTGCCTTAGGCTTTCGGCGTCAGGGTAGCAGGAGGTACCTCGCTTAAGAACATACCACAGCGGGTATGTACCTTGAGGGAGCTTGCGTACTCAGGGCAGTTGGACTGCGTCCAATGTGGAAGATCTTGGGAAAGGTGGCCGCGTACAACGTCAGTCCAGGTTGCTGCCGGCAACTCGGAGTACGGGTGTACGTGTCGTGTAGTCCGGGCGTGTACTGATTCGAATCACCGTCGCTCGCGGTCATATGAGCATACTTGCCCACTGCGTCTTGACGTAGTAACAACTGGAATTGTTTATCTTTGAACTTGATAAGGCTGTGCTATGACTTGTATTGCAACCATGTTTGAATTAGAGATAGGCTCATTAAAGTTTACTTTCACTTTGTGCAAGGAGCATCGCAACAAAGCGTTTCTTGTTTGATTGTGGAGTTGCGATGCTTTTCGGCTCAAGGTCTGCACAATGAGGCTTAAAATATGAAAGTTAAGGATCAACTTTAGGCGAGTCTTTTATGCAAATCTAGCCGACCCATTTGAAACCATCGTGCATGTAGAGTTTCTTGTTTAGGGGAGACGGGTCAGACTTGCTGAGCCTATTTGCTCACGCTTGCTATATAAGTGGTTTTGCAGGTTAACAACGATGCTGAAAAGAAGGTTGTCCGGTGAGACTCGGAGACTCCCGAGTCAGGTAACACATGGAGAACCTAGCCGCTGCTGCTTGTCTTCGTGTTGCTAGCGAGAGGAGTCCGCGGGCTGGACTTCATCTCGAGTGCTCCTAGTTATTCGACGTGAGTTGATATAGATTTCCGCTGTAGTTACTTGATGTAAGTATTTACAAAGCAAAACTTGTAAGCTTCCGCTATTGTTTTATGTAATACATTGTTCCTCATATGTGTGCTGTTGGGTGCCGCACAACACGGCACCACCCAATGCGATTCCCGGGCGAGTGGCCTGTCTCGGTTGATGGGTCCGCCTCACATTTCTATGGTTTTTTCTCCATTTCTACTTCTTTTCAAATGCTTCTCTACATGAAAAATGTATGCAATGCATGGTAGTGAAATTTGAGGGTGTTACAACCTTGTCTTTGAAATCCCACTTCACTTCCTTCACAAGTCCTCAGGTATATGCTACACGTAATGAATATGCACAAGTATTTAATTGTAAAGATTTTGCTAACAAGTTCTAATGACAAGATACAAACTGAAACTCTGTTTAAGAATTTAAAAAGACACTGGTGCTAAGGTTTGGTCTTGGGTTAATCAACATGATCAAGTGCTAAGTGTTTTCCCCGCTTGTGTTTTGATCACCTAAAGAGGTTAAACAGAACAGTGGTTATCCAGAGTCCCAATGGAGCTGAAAATTTTCATGTGAGTTTCTTGTAACAAGAAAGTCATCTGGGCCAAAAGTTAGCACTTTTCATTGAGTGGTTTATTCAGAACAGTTCTCTAAGAAATTAAGAAAAAAGGAATTAATTGTGAAGTAACTCACATGTTCATGTCAAACTTAGTGACTACAATTTCAATTATAGTTCATAGAGCCTGCATGAATTTTCCTAGGATTTTTGAAGCTAAGAATTGCCCAGAACTGAATTTCCAAGTTTTGGGAATTCTCTGAAAATATTTTTGTATCCATTTGAAAACAGCAACTTAAAATCTGAATTCTCCTAATCAAATCAACTTCAAATGAGATGAAAAGTTTACAGGAGTTAAATAACATATAAAAAATATTCTAGCAAAATTTGAGGATTTTTGGATGAACCAAACTCCCTCCAAAATTCTTTACTGAAAAGCTTCAAAGAATTTTCCAGAATTTATTATTGACTTTCATAACAAATTGGGTTGCACATTTGGATAGACCTTTCCAATCTTAATCTAACCCAATTTCAATCACCCAAATCGGAGTTTCCTAGCAAAAGTTATGAATTTGTGAAGTTTGGCTACACTATGGAATTTTCTTTCTATTGAAAATTCTCTGTACAGTAGCTGGGCCCGCTGAATTTAAATTCAGCCACTCCGGTGCGAGCCTCACCAAAGCTATAGACTTTTCCCACGTGGACACAAAGGATCTCGGCTTCACAGAGGATCCCACAGTGCAGTTTATCATGCTGACAGGTGGGCCCGACAACCCCTTCTTTCTCCTCCGACCGTTTCTCCCGTGCGCGCCTTCCCCCTCGCCGGCAGCGGCGGCGCTGCTTTGGAACCTCATTCTCTGGCTGACTCAGGAGATTAAACTTTCCGCTAGCCCCGTTCTTAGCGTGAGGAACTCGTCCCCACCCTCACCGGAGGTCGGGGACGGTGCTACACCACCGTGCGACGTGTGGCGGCTCGATTTTCACTCCGGCAACGCCGAGCACCCTCGCTAGCACTCCAAACCAGCGGATTGTAACAGCCCTAACTTTTGTAAAGTTCGATTTCAACTTATGAAATAAAGTAAGGCGGTGAAAGGCTATAGTTGTGTCACATGAAATGATGAACACAAATATGGACATGTGAGGGTGTTAAAAATTTTCTCTAGCCCATGCTCAACACATGTTAACCTAGAGAGCTTCATACGGTGCCATCTTGATATTCGCTTGAAATCCATTGTTATAAGCAAATTCTGCCAATGGTAGATGATCGTCCCATCCTTTACCATGGTGAATGGCACATGCTCGAAGCATATCATCGAGAACATGGTTCACCCTCAATGTTTCCCCATTGTTTTGAGGATTATATGCAGAGCTTCTGATTAATTTGCTTCCCAGTGAGGCATATAGCTGCTCCCAGAAACGAGCAACGAACAACGCGCCTCGATCGGAGATGATCGTCCGAGGAACTCCATGTAGGCTTTTTGAGTGAATATGTACTTCAAACTTTTGTGATCGGTGTAGAGATGAACTAGATTTCCCAATAGGTAGTGTCTCCACATCTTCAAAGCTAAGCCACGGCAGCAAGCTCGAGATCATGAGTTGGATAATGTTGTTCATGATTCTGTAATTGTCGTGACCCATATGCGACCATGTGTCCTCCATGCATGAGTACGCAACCAAGTCCGATGCCGGACGCATCACAATAAACATCAAAAGGCTTCGTTGTATCCGGTTGAGCTAACACTGGGGCTGTTGTGAGGTGTTTCACCAACGCTTGAAAAGCTTCCTCACATGGATTGCTCCAATAATATTTGATGCCCTTTTTCAGTAGCTCCGTCATAGGTTTAGAGATTTTGGAAAAGCTCAGGATGAACCTCTGATAATATCCCGTCAAACCTAAGAAGCTACGAACTTCATGGACTGATGTTGGAGACTTCTGATGTGGACATCACTCTTGCAGATATACACAACACCCACATGGTAGACATGCAAGGTCCAATTACTAGAGCTCGAGCACGACAATTGAATTTAGAGATGAGCTCGTTCCTGAATAATTCTTTATATGTGAATTTTGAGAGTATGTTGCTACCTAATGGATTAATTATGATTAGGAACCATGGAGAGGACATGGAGATACATGGAGAGGGGTTTGGAGGCGTGGAGGACCAGAAAATACGCCAACAAGAAGTTAGAGACCGAACCCAACTCAAACTCGAGTCCAACTCGGGCCAGGAGCAGTCCACCTTAAAATGGATGCACAGGAGGCATACGGACTTCGTTTTTGACGTTCTACATATGCACGGAAAGCTGAGAGGATAAACTTTCCAATGGAACTGGCCGCACGTCAAAATTCCCTTGGAGTCGACAGGAAACTTCGAAACAATATAAAGTTTAGAGTCTGTCAGGGTGTTGCATCACCTAGTTGGGCCATTTGGCCTTGTATCGAGTCCAAGTCCATTATGTACGTGTCTTAGGGTTAGGTCACGACCCCAGCACCCCCCTGGTCGTCCTCCACCTCCTTTATACCCCCTAGCCGCCGTCACAAACAGCTGGGTTTTGCTTAGTTACAATCTGTCATTGAACAGTGTCACCGATCATCGGTTGTGAGGCCCCAAATTCGTGATCAATTCAGTTTTGATTGCAACTTCTCTGTTCTTGCTTGTGTTCTCGATTGGGCTTGCAGGGATAAGCCTTCGTGGTGAGGTCATTCATGTGACACGGGTGATAACCAACGGAGCAGTGGTGTAGCGATTGCGGGGTTTCGTTCGTTCGGAGCCTTGGATCATCAACGTCGAGATCTCCACCCAATCAAGTTTACCTTACCTCTCGGAAGATCGGGACTCATCCTCCTATCAATTGGTATCAGATTTCCAGGTTCACCGTGAGGTATACTTGTGTGCCCTTTAGATTTATTTTGTTTCAGTCCTATCGTCCATAAAAAGTCACAAAAAAAATTTTAGTTTCCCTGACCTACAACCCCCGCTCAACCTTTTGCACAATTTAGTTTCGGAGTCCGTAGTTCTGAGTTCGTGTCTTAGGTTGAGTCTGGTTGCTGGTTTAGATTTGTTTTGGTTCAGTTTTGTTTCTTCCATCCGCTGCCATCTACAAAAAAAAATCCATCCACCGATTCGTTTCTGTTGCAGTTTCCACCACCACCAAAACCTGATTCGGGGTATCCTCCTTAAAACGGGCATAACTTTTCGCTCGTAACTCCGATTGAGGCGCATTTTTTCCCAGAAAGGTCTCGAAAAAGTCCACATACGGCATTTTAAAAAAAATAAAAAAATTAAGAAGGCCCTCGTTTCGAACTCCGAAGTTCCAGCACCAGTTTTTTCCAATCGCTCCTGAATTTGTGCCGATCTCATCTTTCATCGGTTTGAGCTAATACTTGGTGCTGTTTCTATTCTTGTGCCCCTGGTTGAGAAAAAAATATCAAAAAAATAAAGAGAAAAAAAGATTTTGATATCTACTAGTGCTTCAAGACAAGAACAGGAGGATAAGGGGTTTTCTAGTTGTGCTATTTCTGTGTGAGTGTTGGATACTTGCTGATATTATCCTTGTTGTTCATCATCATTCATCTTTGTCCTTGCTTGTTACCACAACTTTTCTAATACATTCTTAGGCCAGCAACTAGGTGAAATTCTTTGGACACTTATTCAGCATTGCTATCTGTTACTAACTTGTGTGCCACATACATATACTGCATTTGAGCCTTCCAAGCTCCACCTTCTCTCGAGCAGAACAGGTAACCTTTGCAATCACACCCACTCTCTGCTTGCTTCACACCGGTCACCGTTGGCCACCTGCAGTGCTGGTAAGAAACTTGTAAGAGCGGGGTAAGACGCATCTTACTGATCAATTTTCCACCCACTTCGGAGAGCGTAGTAATAGGGTTCTTCACGATCTTTTTGTCTTCGTTTCTGTTTTGTACTAACAATGACAGGAAAGAAGCCTATGGATAAGACCTATGGTTCTACACCTCCGGATGATGATGAGTGCGTGTCCCATATGGAACTAAAGGACATGATGCGGGCAATGACCGAAGCTTTCAACAATTACCAGACCACTACAACAGCCACCTTTCAGAGGCTCCATACAAGTGTTGCTGGTCTGACCACACGGTTGGACGAAATGGAGACTCATCTTCCCCAACAAGCTACACCCTCTATCATCCTTGATGGTGATGCACATGCTCACTACGACACAGAGGATGACTTCAATAACCATGAGGTTGATGCACAGCTGCGCCATCGCCCTCGACGAAATCGTCAAGGTATGGGAGGTAGACCTCGTCCTCATGCTCCTGAACAAGATAATGATCCTTATGCTAAGATTAAGTTTTCTATTCCAACATTTTATGGATCTTATGATGCTGAGACTTACTTGGATTGGGAGATGACGGTAGAACAAAAATTTAGCTCTCATCTTGTTCCTGAGCGACATAGAGTTAGACAAGCCACTAGTGAGTTTAAAGATTTTGCTATAATTTGGTGGAATTAACTTGTCAATACACGTATGCACCACAGACATGGGCTGCGTTAAAAGAAGTGATGCGCGCTAGGTTTGTTCCTCCTTCATATAGACGTGATCTTCTTAAGAAATTGCAACGCTTTGATCAGGGTGACATGACTGTCCAAGAGTACTACCAAGAGTTGCAGAAAGGTATGCTTCGTTGTGGGGTAGTTGAGGATCAGGAAGACCAAATTGTTAGGTTTTATGGGGTCTTGTAGCGTGAGATCCAGGACATAGTTGACTACAAGGAATATCATTCTATTCAACGTTTATTTCAACTTGCTATGTTAGCAAAAAAAGAAGTGCAGGGTCGCCAACAGCAGCGGCGGAACAACACCTTCACGCCACGACAATTTCCGGTGCCATCCAAAGCAGCACCCTCCTCGAGCGTACGTGCTTCTACACCACCCTCCACGGGTGTTGTACGCAGAAGCATCGCACCTTCTACATCACAGAGACAAGATAACAGCAAGTCCCAGATGCCTTCAGGTGTTGCAGCAAAGGCGGCTGCACCCAACACTTCGACAAGTCGCAGCTCCGACATCAAGTGCCACCGCTGCCAGGGACTTGGCCATATGCAACGAGATTGCCCCAGCAAACGGGCGATCATTGCCACTGCTGATGGTGGGTATGTTAGTGCTTCTGATATTGAAGATGAAAATATTATTGCAACTAACATTTCAGGTTCGGATGATGGTGCTGAGGAGGTTCTTGGTACATCTGCGACAAACAACTATAGGACATTGTGCAGCGAGCTTTGAGTGCCATGGTTCGAGAGGACGACAACCGCCAACGTCACAACCTTTTCAACATGTTTCTCGTCGTCAAGGACTGCCGTGTACATAGTATCATTGATGGTGGTAGCTGCAACAATTTGGTGAATGTTGAGGTGGTCAAGAAGCTTGGCTTGACCACACGGGAGCATCCCCACCCTTATCACATTCAATGGTTTAACAACAATGGTAAGGTTAAGGTAACACAAATAGCAAAGATACATTTTTCCATTGGTTCTTATCATGATTTGCTGATTTTGATGTGGTACCTATGGATGCTTGTTCTCTTTTGTTGGGACGTCCTTGGGAGTTTGATACTGATGCTATTCACCATGGTCGATCTAATAAGTATACTCTCATGCAGAAGGGCAAAAAAATTGTGTTGCTTCCTATGAGTCCCACTGAAATTGTACAATTTCAGCAGGAGAAAGAGAATAATGCTAAGCAAAAGGGTGTTTTCAATTCTGAAATTCAGCAACCTATTAAGTTGAAAAATCCTATTTTGCTTGCAACTAAATCTGATCTTGATGATTTATATGTCTCTAATGGAACTTGCTATGCTTTAGTGTGCAAACATGCTTTATATTCCATTGAGGATACATCCATTGTCTTGCCACCTGCTGTTGCTAACCTTTTGCAGGAATATATGGATGTTTTTCCATCAGAGATACCCCCTGGATTACCACATGTGCGAGACATTGAGCACAAGATTGATTTGGTTCCAGGGGCGAGCTTGCCAAACCGTGCTGCCTACAGGACCAACCCTGACGAGACTAAGGAAATTCAGCGACAAGTCCAAGATCTTCTGGACCGCGGGTACATTCGTGAGAGTCTTAGTCCTTGTTCTGTTCCTGTTCTTTTGGTTCCAAAAAAAGATGGCACTTGGCGCATATGTGTTGATTGTAGAGCCATCAATAACATTACCATTCGTTATCGCTATCCTATTCCTAGATTGGATGACATGCTTGATAAGTTGAGTGGTTCTGTTATTTTCTCCAAGATTGAGTTGCGTAGTGGGTATCATCAAATTCGTATGGCTTTAGGTGATGAATGGAAAACTGCTTTTAAAACTAATTTTGGACTTTATGAATGGTTAGTCATGCCATTTGATTTAACTAATGCGCCCAGCACTTTCATGAGGTTGATTAATGAGGTTTTACGTGCTTTCATTGGTAAATTTGTGGTGGTTTACTTTGATGATATCCTTATTTACAGCAAGTCATATGATTAGCATCTTGAACATTTGCGTGCTATTTTTAATGTCTTGCGCGATGCATGTTTATATGGTAACCTTGAGAAGTGCACCTTTTGCACCGATCGTGTGTCTTTTCTTGGGTATGTTGTTACTTTGCAGGGCATTGAGGTGGACGAGGCAAAGATTGTTGCCATCACGAGCTGGCCACTTCCGACTACGGTCACACAGGTTCGGAGTTTTCTTGGTCTCGCAGGTTTCTACCGGCGTTTCGTGTGGGATTTCAGCACCATTGCGTCACCTCTCCACGAGTTGACAAAGCATGGAGTTCCGTTTCGATGGGGACAAGCACAACAACAAGCTTTTGATGTTCTCAAGTCGAAGCTCACACAAGCACCATTGCTGCAACTTCCTGATTTTGAGAAGACCTTCGAGCTTGAATGTGACGCGAGCGGCATTGGCATTGGAGGAGTGCTAATTCAAGGAGGTAAACCTATTGCCTTCTTTAGTGAAAAATTGCATGGGCCTTCCCTGAATTATTCTACATATGACAAAGAACTTTATGCTTTAGTGCGTGTATTGCAAACTTGATAACATTACCTATGGTCTAAAGAATTTGTCATACATTCAGATCATGAGTCTTTGAAGTATCTTAAAGGACAAGATAATCTGAACAAATGTCATGCTAAATGGATTGAGTTCATAGAATCATTTCCTTACATCATTAAACATAAGAAAGGGAAAGACAATGTGATTGCTGATGCTTTATCTAGACGTTATACCATACTATCCCAATTTTCTCATAAAATCTTTGGTTTGGAAACCATAAAGAGGTTATATGCTACTGATTTAGACTTCAAAGATGCCTTTGAAAATTGTAGAGAGGGAAGAACGTGGCAAAAATTCCTGCTGCATGAAGGCCTTCTCTACCGTGCTAACAAGCTGTGTGTTCCAGCTAGCTCCGTTCGTCTTTCGTTGTTGCAAGAAGCGCATGGAGGTGGTTTGATGGGACATTTTGGTGTTAAAAGGACAGAGGATGTGCTGGCCGCTCACTTCTTTTGGCCACGAATGAGGCGTGATGTGGAGCGCTACGTTTCATGTTGCACGACATGCAACAAAGCTAAGTCTCGACTTAACCCACATGGTCTTTATATGCCTCTTCCGGTTCCTAGTGCACCTTGGGAGGATATTTCTATTGACTTTGTTTTAGGATTGCCTAGAACAAAGAGGGGGAGGGATAGTGTCTTTGTGGTTGTTGATCGTTTCTCTAAAATGACTCATTTTATACCCTGCCACAAGACCGATAATGCTTCACATGTTGCTGATTTGTTCTTTAATGAGGTTGTGCGTTTGCATGGTGTTCCCAATACTATTGTTTCTGATAGGGATGCTAAGTTTTTGAGTCACTTTTGGAGAACTTTATGGTATAAAGTGGGAACAAAGTTGCTGTTTTCTACTACTTGTCATCCACAAACTGATGGGCACACGGAGGTAGTTAATAGTACCTTATCTACTATGTTGCGGGCTGTTTTGAAAGACAATTTGAGGTTGTGGGAGGAGTGTTTGCCACATATTGAGTTTGCTTATAACTGGTCTATTCACTCAACAACCAAGTTAAGTCCGTTTATGGTAGTCTATGGTTTCAATCCTCGTGCTCCAATTGATTTGCTACCTTTACCACATACTGAAATTGTGAACTTAGATGCTACACAACGTTCTGAATTTATTCTTAAGTTGCATGAAACTACTAAGTTACAAATTGAAAAAATGAATGAAAAGTATTTTATTGCTGCTAGTAAAGGTAGGAAGGAGGTAAAATTGGAACCCGGTGATTTGGTGTGGGTTCATTTGAGAAAACATAGGTTCCCGGATTTGAGAAAGTCCAAACTCATGCTACGTGCTGCTGGACCTTTTAAGGTTCTTGAGAATATAAATGACAATGCATATAAACTTGAGTTGCCTCCCGAGTTTGGGGTTAGTCCCACATTTAACATTTCAGATTTGAAGCCATACTTGGGAGAAGAAGATGAGCTTAAGTCGAGGAGAACTCCAATGCAAGAGGGGGAGGATGATGTGGACATCACTCCTACAGATATACACAACACTCACATGGTAGACATGCAAGGTCCAATTACTAGAGCTCGAGCACGACAATTGAATTTAGAGGTGAGCTTGTTCTTGAACAATTCTTTATATGTGAATTTTGAGAGTATGTTGCTACCTAATGGATTAATTATGATTAGGAACCATGGAGAGGACATGGATATACATGGAGAGGGGTTTGGAGGCGTGGAGGACCAGAAAATACGCCAATAAGAAGTTAGAGACCGAACCCAACTCAAACTCGAGTCCAACTCGGGCCCAGGAGCAGTCCACCTTAAAATGGATGCAATGGGGGCATACGGACTCTGTTTTTGACGTTCTACATATGCACGGGAATCTGAGAGGATAAACTTTCCAATGGAACTGGCGCCACGTCAAAATTCCCTCGGAGTGGATGGGAAACTTCGAAACAATATAAAGTTTAGAGTCTGTCAGGGTGTTGCATCATCTAGTTGGGCCATTGGGCCTTGTATCAAGTCCAAGTCCATTATGTACGTGTATTAGGGTTAGGTCACGACCCCAGCACCCCCCTGGTCGTCCTCCACCTCCTTTATACCCCCTAGCCGCCGTCATAAATAGTTGGGTTTTGCTTAGTTACAATCTATCATTGAACAGTGTCACCGATCATCGGTTGTGAGACTCCAAATTCGTGATCAATTCAGTTTTGATTGCAACTTCTCTGTTCTTGCTTGTGTTCTTGATTGCGCTTGCAGGGATAAGCCTTCGCGGCGAGGTCATTCGTGTGACACGGGTGATAACCAACGGAGCAGTGGTGTAGTGATTGTGGGGTTTCGTTCGTTCGGAGCCTTGGATCATCAACGTCGAGATCTCCACCCAATCAAGTTTACCCTACCTCTCGGAAGATCGGGACTCATCCTCCTATCAACTTCCATTTCAGCACTTGTTCAATCTTGCTTCGATCAACAACGATGCCTTCCTCTGAAATAATATCTCCAAGAAATGGCACTTGGTTGATCCAGAATTCACATTTACTAAACTTTGCATAGAGCTTGTGATCTCTCATTCGTTGGAGCACAATATGCAAATATTTAGCATGTTCCTCGTCTGATTTGGAATAGACCAAGATATCATCGATGATACCATGACGAACTGATCCAACTCCGGCATGAACACCGAGTTCATAAGATACATAAAATGAGCCGGAGCGTTGGTCAACCCAAATGACATGACAAGATACTCATAGAGTCCATATCTTGTCGAGAAAGTTATTTTTGGGATATCCTCCGCTCTAATCTGGATTTGATGATATCCCAACCTTAAGTCCATCTTGGAGAAGACTTTAGCACCCACTAGTTGATCGAAGAGAATATCAATTCTTGGTAGTGGATACTTGTTCTTTATCATCACAGAATTTAACGGATGATAATCGACGCATAGCCTCAGCGTCTCATCCTTCTTATTTACAAATGAAGCCAAGCAACCCCATGGTGATGAACTTGTACGAATAAAACCCTTCAGTTCAGCTAATTCATTCGGATACATTTTATGTGGTCTCCGAGATATTGGTGTGGTTCCCGGTATCAATTCTATTTTGAATTCCACCTCGCGCTCAGGTGGTAAGCCTGGAAGATCTTCGGGAAACACGTCCGGGTATTCACGGACTACCGGAATGTCTACTAACTTGCAAGCTTCGGCATTACATACTTCCGGGACTTTGGAAACAGCTTTGCCGAGAAACAACGTATGACGCCCGTGAAGTGGAGAGTCCAAATGAACACTCCGGTTCTCGATGTCCAGAACAGCTCTATGGAAAGTTAACCTTGATATTTGCAATATGGCATTGATTCCTTGATCTTCAAGAATAATGAGGGTGGTAGGATAAAATTTTCCACCCAAACAAAGTGGTGCTCTCAAAACGACTTCATTAGCCGATATGTCTCCCCCTGGCGAATGAATAAGGTAAGAACCCTTTGTGATAATTGTGGAAATATGATCCCGGATCACCGTCGCCTTGCTAATGAAATTATGTGTTGCACCAGAGTCGAATAGAATGACAACCGGCTTGTCATTTAAGGTGAATCTGCCTGTGCGAGAACTGGTCCTCCCTCGGGCAGGTCATCGACTGACACATAATTAACAATTCCGACTTTGTACATGGCTTTTCTTTGCTGTCCAAGATCATTATTTAGAATTGGACCTGCAGATATCATGTTTCTGCTCGGTCCAGTTGCTTCATTGACGTTGTGTTCATTGTCAATTTGAAGTGGAACACCACTCGGTTCAGCTGAGTAATCACCTTGATCATCTTCAATATTTTGAGGGGAATAATATTCTGGTGCACATTGTTGGAACTGAGGTGCACGAGAAATAAGTTGTTGCTGCGGTGGAGGTAAATAAAACCTCTGTGGAGTATAAGAGTCGTCATACAACAAGAATGACTGCTTCTTTTATGGAACCTCTCGACCGGAAGGTGAACGGATTACCAACCGATACTTCTGAGGCAAATGATTGCATTCATCCTGTGATTAGTCCCTCTCCCTATTTTCTTTAAGGAAGAGATTGGAATAGTGGTTTGGTTTTGGTTTAAGCAACATGATCAAGTCCTAAGTGTTTTCTCCACTTGTGTGTTGATCACCTTAAGAGGTTGAACAGAACAGTGGTGATCCAGAGCTCCAATGGAGCTGAAAATTTTCTTGTGGGTTCCCTGTCACAAGAAAGTTATCTGGACCAAAAATTAGCACTTTTCATTGGGTGGTTCATTCAGAACAATTCCCTAAGCATCTAAGCACAAAGGATTTAATTCTGAAGTAAATCACATGTTCATGTCAAACTTAGTGAACTAAAATTTGAATTATAGTTCATATAGGCTGCATGAAATTTCCAAAGATTTTTGGGGCTAAAAAGTGCCCAGAACGGAATTTCCATGTTTTGGGAATTCTCTGAAAATGTTTCTGTATTCTTTTGACCACAGTAAATTGAAACCTAAATTCTCCTAATGAAATCAACTACAAATGAGCTTAAATTTTACAGGAGTTTAATAACAGCCTAAAGAATACTCTGGCAAAATTTGAGGATTTTTGGATGAACCTAACTCCCTCTAAAATTCTTTTTCTGAAAAGTTTTAAAGATTTTTCCAGAATTAAATAATGAATTTCATAAAAATTGGGTTGCATATTTTGATAGAGTTTTTCATCCTGAATCTAAACCAATTTGAATCACTAAATTCGGAGTTTCCTAGCAAAAGTTATGGCCTTCTAAAGTTTGAGGAAAATCTAGGATTCAAATAAATCGAGAGAAAAGTTTAAATCCTGTCTGTGGGACCAGAGGACCACGTGTCATGTACTGGAACCACGACACACGGGCCATAGGGTTATTTCCCACGCAGACACAAATGATCCGGTGTTACAGAGGATTCGGCCTCTCCCTCCCGAGCAACTGACACGCGGGCCCGGCGAGGCCTTCTTCAACCTCGCGACCCCCGCGTCCCGCGCCGCCGGAGCTCGCCGGAGCACCTCTGAACTCGGTCGTCCGGCCATCTCCTGCGCTGCAACTTGCCACCAGCCCCTAAAATTGTGCACTGAACACGTTGGGAGTGCTTCCTCAGGCCGGCAAAGCCCCCAACCTACCTCGCAACGGTGCAGCGGCTCGATGAGAGTTCGGTGACGTCGCCCTGATGCCCTAAACCCTCCCACCTATGGTTTCCAACGCCTAGAGCACCGATGGATGCTAGAGAATCTTGGCATGGTGGTGAAAAGGCTCTGGAATGTCTCTAACCTAGCTTTCATCGTCTCGCCCGATTGTGAAATTGTGTTTGGCCGTCGGAAATCATCCAATTAGAGCTCCTACCGGCGATCTTAGGCTATGGCGTGGAGAGTAAAGGTGCGCTGGCAAGTCTAGATCATCTGTGTGCAATTTGCAGAGCCCTAAACGAATATGGCGCAAGAATTTAAAAGGTCCTTACCCGAACCTCGGTTTGAGCCGGCCGGAGGAAAATCATGAAATTCGCCGGCGATGAGCAAAGGTTCGAGCTGAGATTCGGATGTAAGCAACATGTGATCCTAGCGCTCCTCTGGGCGCCCTCGCTTGGGCATGAGAAGCTCCCAGTCGAGCTGTCCATGTGAGCGCTTGGCCGCTGTTTGCTTTCAGCCGCCGCGGAAACTTTTTTTCTCGGTGTAGGGGGGCTGAGCTCACTCGTTGATGGTGCAAGGAAGTCATGGAGGAGACCATGGTGCGGTTTTGCTGCTCTGCTGGGGCTTGCACACGAGCTCGTATGTGGCCGAGCGATCGATGAAGCAGCGGCAGCCTCTGTTAGGTTTCTTGTGCGAGGAAGAAGGAAACAGAGGGGTCTCGGTGATATGGGCGAAAGGAACACGGCAGTGAGGGATAAGGTCGCTGAGCAAAGTGCCAGCACGAGTAAACGGCAGAGATAGGCAGTTCTCAGCGTCCTCGGTGTCACACGGTGGTACTGCTGTGCTCTGCTCGAGTGAACCGACTGAGAAGCAAAACAGAGACTTGGTGCTCTGAGATCTTTTGCAATTTGAACAGTCTCAATGACATGTGGGTCCCACAATGCAGCCCCTCCTTATTCCTCTCCAAAATATTTCCAAAATTTGCAAATGATGGAATTCAATTGTGGAAGTTCAAATCTGATATGCATTTGGATAATTGGGCAAGTTTCATCCAAATTCAAATAGGTATTTGAATTCTTTGCGATTTAAAGTCCTTTGGAAAATGAGTTGCAAAACATTTCAAAAATTCATGAAACTTTGCATACGCACTAATTTGGACCTAAGGAGTTCAAATATGAAATCTGATTTTAAACTTGGCTGCTGCAAATGAGATTTTTAACACAACAGTTTGAAATTCATTGTGTTGCCCTTGAATTTTGAATTGAATAAATTTGTTCCAAAAATCTTAATTTAGCTTTCTCACACATATGGGAACTTCCCACCTTGGTTTCAAATCCCCTTTGGGTTCCAAGCATTCAAATAAATAATTGAACTTGTGTGAAGAGAGCTCTCATGTGTATTATCACATGTGAAAAAGTTTAAACAAGTCCCATTTTTCATACATATGAAACCAACTTTGTGCAAACATGACTTTCTTTGTATTCATATTTTGGGACCTTTACATTCCTCCCCCCTTAAAAGGAATCTTGTCCCGAGATTACAAAAGAAGAGCGAGACGGGGGTGTATTACAAAGTCTATGACAAAAGTTCCGGATAGTTCTTGTGGATGTAGTCTTCACTTTCCCACGCCGCCTCTTCCGGGGTATGATTACTCCACAGGACTTTGTAAAATTTCAAAGTCCGGTTTCGGGTGATCCGGGTCATTTCGTCGATAATCTGGATGGGTCGCTCGGTGTATGTGAGATCCGGCTTCAACTAGTCGATGTCTTCGGTGCGGACAGCAGCGGTAAACTTGAGACATTTCCGCAGCTGGGACACGTGAAATATGTCGTGAATACTGACAAGGCTTGCCGGTACTTCGAGCCGGTAGGCTACGGTTCCGCACTTCTCTGTGATGGCAAACAGACCGATCAATCGGGGAGCAAGTTTCCCCTTGACACCGAACCGATGAATCCCTTTCATCGGAGACACATGAAGATACACGTGCTCTGCGATGTCGAAAAGCAGCGGTCGATGCCTCTAATCCACGTAGCTTTTCTAACGAGATTGGGCAGCTTTGAGGTTCTCTTGTATTATCCGAACTCTCTCTTCAGCTTCATTGACAAGATCAACTCCGAACATTACTCGTTCACCGGACTCGCACCAATTCAATGGTGTACGGCACTTCTGGCCGTAGAGAGCTTCATACGGTGCCATTTTGATGCTCGTTTGATAACCGTTGTTGTACAAGAACTCTGCCAACGGTAAATGATCATCCCAGCTCTTACCGTGGTGGATGGCACACGCTTTTAGCATATGTTCCAGTATTTGATTCACCCTCTAAGTTTGCCCATTGGTTTGAGGGTGATACGCGGAGTTTCGAATCAGTTTGGTTCCCAAGGATGTGTGTTGCTGCTCCCAGAAACGGGCTACGAACAGCGATCCTCTATTGGATACAATGGTACGGGGAACTCCATGTAAGCACAAGATCCGTGCTATGTATAACTCCGCATACTGCTTTGCATTGTACCTGGTATGCACAGAGATGAAGTGTGCTGATTTGGTTAACCGATCAACGATTACCCAAATTGAATCATGGTTGTGGGAGGTCATAGGCAACCCGACGATGATGTCCATACTCAAGCCTTCCCACTGCCATGCCGGTACATGCAGTGGTTGCAACAGGCCCGAATTCTTCACATGGTCGGCCTTGACTCTTCGACACATATCAACTTCTGAAATGTACTTTGCAACTTCACGTTTCAAGCGTGTCCACGAAAACTTCTTCCGGAGATCTTGGTACATCTTATTGCTGACCGGATGAATGGGAAATTTGGACAAATGAGCTTCATCCAAAATTTTCTTCCGTAGTACCATATCCCGGGGTACTACTATCCGGTCGTTGAACTGCAAAGTACCCTGTTCATCTTTCCGAAAGCACTTCATTTCTCCGTTGTCTATTCTCCGCCGTATGTGAGACATACCCTTGTCTTTTCATTGAGCTTCAATGATCTCCTCTTGGATGGTAGGAATGAGAGCGAGATTATAGAGAGCTCCATACGGAATGACACGGAGACTTGGTTCTTCATCATCCATTTCAGCAATAGTGAGGTAATGGATATGCGCCTTAAGACTGAGCGCATCGGTGAACACATTCGCCTTTCCCGGATGATAATGAATCTCAAGTTCATAATCTTTAATGAGCTCTAGCCATCTTCATTGCCTCATGTTCAATTCTTTCATAGTGAAGATGTATTTCAAGCTCTTGTGGTGGGTGTAGAGGTGTACAAGATTTCCGAGCATGTAGTGCCTCCACATCTTCAAAGCAAGGACCACGGAAGCTAACTCAAGATCATGAGTTGGATAATGCTGCTCGTGATTTCTGAGTTGACGAGATCCATAAGCGACCACTCGTCCTTCTTGCATCAGCACGCAGCCAAGACCGATGCCAGATGCATCGCAATAAACGTCGAATTGCTTCGTCGTATCCGTCTGAGCAAGAACTGGGGCTGTGGTGAGATACTTCACTAGAATCTTGAAGGCTTGTTCACACGCAGCACCCCACACAAATATGGTATTCTTCTTTAATAATTCCGTCATCGGTTTAGCGATCTTGGAGAAGCCAGGAATTAACCTCTGGTAATAAGCCGCTAAACCGAGGAAGCTTTGGATTTCATGCACAGACTTTAGTGACTCCCATTTCTGTACTTGGATAATTTTACTCGGATCTACAGCGATGCCCTCCGCCGAAATAATGTGTCCGAGAAAAGGTACTTGATTAATCCAGAATTCACACTTGCTGAATTTTGCATAGAGTTGATGATCTCGCAATCTTTGTAGCACAATATGCAGATGCTCAGCATGTTCTTCCTCTGACTTGGAGTACACCAAGATATCATCGATGAAGACCATGACAAATTTATCCAACTCTGGCATGAACACTGAATTCACCAGGTACACAAAGTGTTCGGGGCATTGATTAAACAAAAAGACATAAGGAGATACTCATATAGCTCGTATCTCGTTGAGAAAGCCCTCTTCGGAATATCTTCTGCCCGGATTTTAATCTGATGATATCCGGGCCGAAGATCCATCTTCCGAAATACTTTCGCACCCACTAATTGGTTGAAGATCATATCAATGCGAGGTAGTGGATACTTGTTCTTGATGGTCACGGCGTTCAGAGGACGATAATCAACACAAAGCCATAGTGTTTCGTACTTCTTCTTGACAAACAATGCTGAACAACCCCAAGGTGATGAACTTGGTCGTATAAAGCCCTTGCTCATTAGGTCATTCAGCTGTGTCTTCAATTCTGCCAGTTCATTGGGTGCCATCTTGTACGGCCTTCGTGATATTGGTGTTGTTCGCGGTATAAGTTCAATCTCGAACTCTACGTATCACTCGGGCGGCATGCCCGGTAAATCATCGGGAAACACATCCGGATATTCACATACCACCGGAATGTCCTGTATCTTCACAGCTTCCGTGTGGTTCACTGTTGCAATTTGCTGCCGACTGGCGTCCAGAATTAATATATGAAGACTGTGCTGTGGGGAGTTGAGCTCAACGGTCCTAGAGCTGATGTTAATAACTGCTTTGTGGTAATTCAACCACGACATCCCCAAAATAACATCGATCCTCAAACCCTCAAGAATAATGAGAGTCATGGGGTATATTCTACCCCCCAAACAAAGAGGTGCTCGGGAGACAACCTCACTTGTGGTACTGCTGCCCCAGGGCGAAGATATGAGGTATTGCCTCTTGGTATAAGCTGTTTGGAGCTGATGTTGAGCCACAAAAGATTGGCTAATGAAGTTGTGTGTGGCACCGGAATCAAAGAGAATTAAAATGGTAGCTGATTCAGAGAAAACATCCCTGCTAAAGCGGCTTCTGCTTCCGGAACATCATCAATCACTGTATAGTGAATGGTGCCCCTTGTCTGCCCTCCTTTCTGCAGATTTAGGTACAGGTTGGAATATTGTAAATATGATGACCCGCAGCCTTGAGTTCCCTCCGGACAATGCCTAGCATAATGGCCCATACACCAACAAGTGAAACACGGATGTCTCTCCGGTTCTTCGTTGACTTGCGGTTGGATGCTAGGTGCAAATGGCTACAGCGATGGAGCACAAACCACCATTTGATGCTGCTGCTGTGGAGGTGGTGTAAGTTGTGGTACTTGACCAGCAATCAACCTCTAAGGAGTTGATCGTACAGGTGGCCTCCATCTTTCACCGGATGACGCTTGGTACACCAAACGGTACTTCTGAGGCACATAACTCGTGCTGGCCTGCTCGATCTCACTCATTTTTTTTTCTCAGCTTGCCACTCAAGTATCGGCTTTTCTTGTATAAGAGCCGCATCGACCATGTCGGTATAACAGTCTTTATTGTGCACTTAGGCCATGGAAGAATAAATCACATTGTGCCTCTTCCTTCGCCACATATTCGGGAGCATGTTGGGCCAAAAGGTTAAACCTTCTGACATACTCAAGGACACTCATGTCCCCTTGCTTCAAGCCCACAAATTCCTCCCGCTTTGCCTTGACAATACCTAGTGTTATGTGACGAATGTGAAAGGCTTCACAGAATTCAGTCCATGTTACTTGATGGCCCTCCAGAATGGTGGCAAGATGTTCAATCCACCAGTTTCTGGTGGCTCCATGGAGTTGCTGAGTGGCAAACATTGTCTTTTGAACTTCATCACACACGAATACTCCAAATTTGGACTCCATGACACGAAGCCATTGATCTGCTTCCACAGGTTTGGTGGCTTCAGTAAAGATTGGTGGTTGAGTCGCCAAGAAATCAAGATAAGCGTTCCGAGGTGGAATGACTTGTTCCGTGTTCTGGAGTATGCCCTGCTGTTACCAAGCCTAGGAGTAAGCATGTGTTCTCTTGAGTCGCTTCTTGGAGTAGCCTGGTGTTCTCCTGGTTAGACTCGACAACACGAGTCATAAGGTCCATCCATCCTTTGGATAGTGGTTCCGACGGTGGAATAGAAGCATCACCGCCTCGACGAGAACTCCCGGCCTTACTCCTAGAGCGAGTACGAACCATACTGCAAAAATATATTTGAGATGAGTTAAACATGAACTCAGCAGTATGTGAGGCTAATGAAAACATGAATATGTCAAAACTTTATGAAAGCAGTAACAAAATCCATGCTTACACAACTCCTTACAGTAGGCATAGCTAACCAGCCTATCTGTACAGAACAGACTTTTATGCAGTAAGTCCAGATTTTGATCTAGTTAAGAGTATTTTCATAACTCAAGTTGCATACCAAAGTTAAATTTAACTTCAATATATTTCCAACGAGTACTCATATGCCTCCAGATTATCTCTGGATCAAAAGTTATAATTTTCCAAAGTTGACAGAATTCCTGGATAAAATTTGCCAGCATCTCCTTTGTATGTGGCTATTTTTATCACAGTTGTATATGCAAATGCAATAATAATCTGAACAAGCTTTGAACTAAAACAATGTGGCACATTTCATAACCTTTCCAACGTGTATCATAGGCTGCTTAAGGATTTTTATACAGAGAGTTATGGCTTAAAAACAGAAAGGTCCAGAGAGGCTTTTGCTCCTGTCCTGGTTCTGGACAGTTTGCCTTCAACTGGACTTTTCACCAATTTAGCTTGCGATGTTTCTCTGGAGGTCTACAAAGAAGTTGTATAGCACTTAAAAATATTTCCATAACTGTATCATACACCTTAATTGGGTAAAGCTACTCAGAGTTATGCTCTGTCGAATTCCAGCAAAAATTTCTGCCGGAAACAGAGCACCCTGTTTTTGAAATCTTTGAAGCCTAGTCATTCTCTCATTTGAATCTTAGCTCAAAATAAGAGTTCAGTAACTAATATTTGTTTCAAACTTCAATTTTTAGTTAAAAGTTAGTTCCTGAATCATTTCTTCATAGGAAAGAGGTTATTAAGTTTAGTACGGTGTCGATGCACCGTAAGAAACATGTTGGTACTACATAGCATCACAAAAGAAAAACCTAACCGGATTATACCGACATAGACGTATCATAGGTGGCACTAAAATGGTCACTCACAAATGTGTGCTACTCATACTACGGTTTCATGGTTAAACCTGCATCAGTCACACACAATCGTCAGGTCCGGCTGCACAACGAACCTGGTCCCAATACAGTTTGTACACCCGTCCGTCATCACTCGCACAGGTGTTTTCAAGCCAAACACGCCTTGAGCTATGTGTTCACATTACTAACCACGTGAGGGGATCTCCCATAATTGCCCATAGCATGCCAGGGAAGGGCGTTGCTCGAATACCCCAAACGACATGAAGAGTCGTAGAGGATACTAAAGCTGGCCGGGTTACCTGACAACCGTGGGGCTCCACCCTTCAGCTTGTGCGCACTAGTGGACAGCACTTACATGCACCCCCCAAGACATAGAATGTCCCGATATGCATGATTTTCCGACATAGCAAATAAGTTAGGTTGCCACCTTCATATTAGGCTAATAGTACTACTTATGTGGGCCTAGTACTGTACCCTACGTTTTTGTCGTAATACGATACTTATTCCGTGCGCTATGACCAATGCGGCTCTGATACCATGCTGACAGGGACCCGTCCACCCATTCATTCATGGAGCCGTGCCACTCGCCCGGGAATCACATTGGGTGGTGCCGTGTTGTGCGGCAGCCAACAGCACACATATAAGGAAACATGTATTACAAAACAATAGCGGAAGCTTACAAGTTTTTCTCTGTAAATAATTTACATCAAATAGCTACAGCATAAGACTATAAAAGATCATGTCGAATAACTAATGAGCACTCGAGAAGAGGTCCAGCCCGCGGACTCCTCTCGCTAGCAACACGAAGATATTGCAGCGGCTGGGTTCTTTATGTGTTAAATGACTCGAAAGTCTCCGAGTCTCACCGAACAACCTCCTTCTTAGCATCGATGTTAACTGCAAACCACTCATATAGCAAGTGTGAGCACATAGGCTCAGCAAGACTGATTCGTCTCTCCTAAATAAGAAACTCTACATGCACGACGGGATGCAATTAGGTTAGCTAGATTGCATAAAGGACTCGCCTAATGTTGATCCTTAACTTTAAGATTTTAAGACTCATTGTAAGACCTTGAGCCGAACAGCATCGCAACTCCACAATAAACAAGAAATGCTTTGTTGCGATGCTCCTTGCACAAAGTGAAGTAAACTTTGATTATCATATCCCTAATTAAAGCATGATTGCAATACAAGTTACATCACAGCCTTATCAAGTTCAAAAGAAAACCAGTTCAGTTCTTACTACGTCAACACACAGTGGGCAAGTATGCTCATATGACCGCGAGCGACGGTGATTCGAATCAGTACATGCCCGGACTACACAACACATACACCCGTACTCCGAGTTGCCGGCAGCAATCTCGACTGATGTTGTACGTGGCCACCTTTCCCAAGTTCTTCCACATAGGACGCGGTCTAACTGCCCCGAGTAGCAAGCTCCCTCAAGGTACATACCTGCAGTGATATGTTCTTAAGCGAGTTACCTCCTGCTACCCTGACGCTGAAAGCCTAAGACGGTTAGAAAAGTTGCAATGTACATCTCCCGAGGTACATCGGTTTCCTAGGTCCCATATAGCCAGTATGCGCCTGGTACACAACTCAAACTTGTCCAACAGGGCCAAGTACGGACAGGCCTTAACCGACACAGGCAGGGCTATGCAGGCACGGTCCGCAGCCTGCTGCATCTAAACCTTCCTGCCCGGTCTCCATTTCTTATGTGTGAACTTTTCTCATTGTTTCTATTCTTGACCCCCCCCCCCCCCCGAATAAACTAAGCCCTAAACTCGCGAGTAGATTCCAACTACTAGACTTCTACCGGACCTTTCCTACTAACATTTAGCATAGTCAAATCCACTCGAGGAGGTGCTATTCTACCCTTTCTCTATTAGGACATTTCTGGCCATGCAGTTGGGTTTTCTTTATCAACTAGACTTGATGCAATCAAACAGTTCAAAGCTATGATCTCTAGAAATGGAAATACTTTAAAAAACCGTTCAAATGCAAACCGGGGCTTGCCTGTTTTGCAGGTGACTAGTATATAATCAGTTAGTGAAGATCACTTGAGGCTTGATCACTTGATCACCTTGTCTTTGAAATCTCACTCCACTTCCTTCACAAGTCTTCGCGTATATGCTACACGTTATGAATATGCACAAGTATTCAATTGTAAAGATTTTTGCTACAAGTTCTAATGACAATTTAGAAACTGGAACTCTGTTTAAGAATTTAAAATGACACTGGTGCTAGTGGTTTGGGTTTGGTTTAAGCAACATGATCAAGTGCTAAGTGTTTTCTCCACTTGTGTGTTGATCACCTTAAGAGGTTGAACAGAACAGTGGCGATCCATAGCTCCAATGGAGCTGAAAATTTTCATGTGAGTTCCTTGTCACAAGAATGTTATTTGGACCAAAAATTAGCACTTTTCATTTGGTGGTTTATTCAGAACAATTCCATAAGCAATTAAGCACAAAGGATTTAATTCTGAAGTAAATCACATGTTCATGTCAAAATTATCAAACTAAAATTTGAATTATAGTTCATAGAGCCTTCATGAATTTTCCTAGGATTTTTGGAGCTAAGAATTGCCCAGAACTGAATTTCCAAGTTTTGGGAATTCTCTGAAAATGTTTCTGTATTCTTTTGAACACAGTAAATTGAAACATGAACTCTCCTAATGAAATCAACTCCAAATGAGCTGAAATTTTGGCAGGAGTTCAATAACATCCTAAAGCAAACTCTGGCAAAATTTGAGGATTCTTGGATGAACCAAACTCCCTATAAAATTCTTTTGCCGAAAAGCTTTAAAGAATTTTCCAGAATTAAATAATTACTTTCGTACAAATTGGATTACATATTTGGATAGAGTTTTTCAACCTTAATCTATCCCAATTTGAATCACTAAATTTGGAGTTTCTTAGCAAAAGTTATGGCCTTCTAAATTTTGAGGAAAATCTGGGATTCAAATAAATCGAGAGAAAAGTTTAAATCCTCTCTGTGGGACCAGGGGACCACGTGTCTTGTGCTGGAACCACGACACACGGGCCACAGGGTTATTTCCCGCGCGGACACAAATGATCCGGTGTTAAAGAGGATCCGGCCTCTCCCTCCCGAGCGACTGACACGCGGGCCCGGTGAGGCCTTCTTCAACCTCGCGACCCCCGCGTCCCGTGCCGCCAGAGCTCGCCCGAGCACCTCTGAACTCGGTCGTCCGGCCATCTCCCGTGCTACTACTTGCCGCCATTCCCTAAAATCATGCGCTGAACACATTGGGAGTGTTCGCCGGGCCGGTGAAGCCCCCAACCTACCTCACAACGGTGCAGCGGCTCGGTGAGAGTTCGGCGGCATCGCCCTGGCACCCTAAACCCTCCCACCTATTGTTTCCAAGGCCTAGAGCACCGGTGGATGCTAGAGGAGCTCGGCATGGTGGTGAAAAGGCTCGGGAACGGCTCTAACCTAGCTTTCATTGTGCGCCCGATTGTGAAATTATGTTCGGCTGTCGGAAAACATCCAATTAGAGCTCCTACCGGTGATCTTAGGCTATGGCATGGAGAGTAAAGGTGCACTAGCAAGTCTAGATCGTGTGTGTGCAATTTGCAGAGCCCTAAACAAATATGGCGCGAGAATTGAAAAGATTCTTACCCGAACCTCGGTTTGAGCCGGCTGGAGGAAAATCCCGAAATTCACCGGCGATGAGCAAAGGTTCGAGCTGAGCTTCGGATGTGAGCAACACGTGATCCTAGCGCTCCTCTGGGCGCCCTCACTTGGGCGTGAGAAGCTCCCAGTCGAGCTGTCCACGTGAGTGCTTTGCCGCTGTTTGCTTTCGTCCACCGCGGAAACTTTAGTTTCTCGGTGTAGGGGGGCTGAGCTCACTCGGTGATGGTGCGAGGAGGTCGTGGAGGAGACCGTGGTGCGGTTTTGCTGCTCTGCTGGGGCTTGCTCATGAGCTCGTAGGTGGCTGAGCGATAGATGAAGCAGCGGCGGCCTCTGTTCGGTTTCTTATGCGAGGGAGAAGGAAACAGAGGGGTCTCGGTGATATGGGCGAAAGGAACATGGCAGTGAGGGATGAGGTCACCGAGCAAAGTGTCAGCGCGAGTAAACGGCAGAGGAGAGGCAGTTCTCGGCGCCCTCGGTGTCACACGGTGGTACTGCTGTGCTCTGCTCGAGTGAACCGACTGAGAAGCAAAACAGAGACTTGGTGCTCTAATGTCTTTTGCAATTTGAACTGTCTCAATGACATGTGGGTCCCACAATTCAGCCCCTCCTTATCCCTCTCCAAAATATTTCCAAAAATTTGCAAATGATGAAATTCAATTGTGGAAGTTCAAATCTGATGTGCATTGGGATAACTGGGCAAGTTTCATCCAAATTCAAATAGGTATTTGAATTCTTTGCAATTTAAAGTCCTTTTGGAAAATGAGTTGCAAAACATTTCAAAAATTCATGAAACTTTACATACCCACTTATTTGGACCTAAGGAATTCAAATATGAAATCTGATTTTAAATTTGGCTGCTGCAAATGGGATTTTTAACACAACAGTTTGAAATTCATTGTGTTGCCCTCATTTGAATTTTGAATTGAACAAATTTGTTCCAAAAATCTGAATTTAGCTTTCACACATTTGGGAACTTCCCACCTTGGTTTCAAATCCCCTTTGGGTTCCAAGCATTCAAATAAAAAATTGAACTTGTGTGAAGAGAGCTCTCATGTGTATTATCACATGTGAAAAAGTTTAAACAAGTCCCATTTTTCATACATATGAAACCAACTTTGTGCAAACATGAGTTTCTTTGTATTCATATTTTTGGACCTTTACATAATAATATTCTTGAGTTATAGAACAACTAACAAACACATCAAAATTCTTTTGGCTAACTTGAGCCAACTCACATCGCAGCCTAGCAGTCAGCCCTCGGTAAAAATGATAACTCTTCATAGCTGGTGATTTCACATAATCAGGAACATATTGAGCTAAGCAACTAAATTCCTTTGAATACTCAATAACACTCATTTCCCCTTGTTTTATATTCTAGAATTCATCAAGACTTGTTTGCATTATGCCAGCAGGAACGAAGCGAGCACGAAATGCATCCTAGAACTCCGTCCACGTGATACGATGCCCTTCTGGTTTGATAGCAAGGTATTCTGCCCACCAGGCTCCAACAAAGCCGTGAAGCTGCTGAGCATCAAATAGAATATTCTGGAAGTCGTCACATTGAATCAACCCAAACTAGGACTCAATGACACGTAACAAATGATTTGCTTCACAATGGTCGGCCGCTTCGGAAAATACCGGCGGTTGTGTCGCCAAGAAATCCAGATAAGTGCTCTGGATTGGCATGTGATGTTGAGCTTCTCTATTCATCCCTTGCTGAACTAGAGTTTGGAGAGTTTCATTAATTTCGCCATAATTTCTGCCAATCCGATTGGCGATGGCTCTTGTGATGAAGTCGAGTCATTCCCACCTCGACTAGAACCTCCAATCTCCATTTGAGAATGTGTGCGTGCCATACTGCACGAAATAAATTTTGAGTCAATCAAAATTCTATCCCAGCAGTAAGTAAAGATAAGTAAAACATGAAAATGCCATGAACTTTATGAAAGCATAACCACATTCATGTTTAGACAAATCTTATGTATGCTAAACTAATCAGCTTGACTACCCTAACCAGTTCACACAAACTCCAAACTTTACTCAAGTTAACTACAGATTATTGACTCAAGTTCAATACCAAAGTTTTAGTAAACTTCAGTATCTTTCCAATGCTTATTCATATGCCTTCAGATCATCTTTGGATCAAAAGTTATGATTTTCCAAAGTTGACAGAATTCCTGGATAAAATTTGCCAGCATCTCCTTTGTATGTGGCTATCTTTATCACAGTTGTATATGCAAATACAATAAGAATCTGAGCAAGCTTTGAACTACAGCAATGTTGCACATTTAATAACATTTCCAATGGTATATCATAGGCTCCTTAGGGATTTTTCTACAGAAAGTTCTGGCTTCAAAAAAGAAAGGTCCAGAGATGTTTTTCTGCTGTCCTGGTTCTGGACAGTTTGCCTTCAACTGGACTTTTCACAAACTCAACGTGTGATTTCTCACTGGAGGTCTACAGATAAGTTGTAGAGCACTTAAAAATATTTCCAGAACTGTATCATACACCATAATTGGGTAAAGCTACTCATAGTTATGCTCTGTCAAAGTCCAGCAAGAATTCCTGCCAGAAACAGAGCACTCTGTTTTTGAAATGTTTAAAGCCTAGTCATTCTCTCATTTGAATCTTAGCTCAAAATAAGAGTTCAGTAACGAATATTTGTTTCAAACTTCCATTTTTAATTGAAAGTAGTTCATGAATCATTTCTTCATAAGGAGGAGGTTATTAAGTGTAGTAGGGTGTCGATGCACCATAAGAATCATGTCGGTACTACGTAGCCTCACCAAAAGAAAATCTTAATCGTATTATACCGGCATATCCGTATTATAGGTGGCACTAAGATGGTCACTCACAAACATGTGCTACTCGTACTACGGTTTCATGGTTAAACCTGCATAAGTCACACAATCGTCAGGTTCGGCTGCACAACGAACCCGGTCCCAATACAGTTCGTACACCCATTCGTCATCACTCGCACAGTTGTTCTCAAGCCAAACACGCCTTGAGCTACATGTTCACGTTACTAACCACGTGATGGGGTCTCCTGTGAGGAGATACGCCCGGGAATCACAGTGGGTGGTGCCGTGCGATGCGGCACCCAACAGCATGCATGAAAAGACGATAAGAACATATGGAACCATTTTGTTACTCAACATAAGATCTTTTTACAACATAAGTACACACGCAGCGGAAATTAAAACTAGCTGGACAAACTACTCACTCTCTACCCTAACTAAGCCGAAGAGAAGTCGTTCATCCCGTGAATGCTTCCTACTAGCTTCACCAAAGAAAGGCAGCAGCTAGGTTTCCGATGAGTTGAACGAACCGTGAGGTTCGTCGTCTCACAGAACAACCCTCTTTATAGCAGGCATCCTGCTACCTGCAAAAACAACTTAGAAGCAACCGTGAGCACTAAGGCTCAGCAAGACTTAACCGTCACTCCTAAACATGTAACTCTAAATGCAGGGGTAGTAAGACAGTAGGAACAGGAATTTGCAAAATGCAGCTTCACTAAACTTGATCCTTATATTCAGATTCGTATAGCCTTCATTTTAGTGGTCCTCACACCTCACAACACCGGAAGTCCACAATCAAACAAGAAATGCTTATCCCGATGTTGCTAGCCTAAGGTGGAACTGAACTTTAGTTGGCTCTATATCTACTTCAGTCAAGGTTCCAATACAGTGATTAATCCACAAACAGCAAGTTAAGAGACTTAGTTCCTCTTCTTACTACGTCACGGCGCAGTGGGCAAGTATGCTCAATCCTCTTTCGCGAGCGACAGTGATTCGAATTAATAACAAGCCGGAATACATGACACATACACCCGCCTCGAAAGACTCTCTCAAGAGCTATTTCTTACGTTGTATGCAGCAACCTTTCACACGACACCCGGCATAGAAAAATGCTTCGCGCCAAGCAGGATGGTCCTCTACCACTACAGGATTCCCGTCAACATACGACGGCTAAAACCGTTGTATATAAAGCAGAAGCCGTCGTATATAGTTTATATACGACGGCAGTTGTTTATATACGACGATTTGTGGCCGTCGTATATATTTTGTCGTATATATAGTTATATACGACGGCGCCGTCGTATATAACAGTATATATACAACGGCCGCTTATATACAACGGCCCGTTTCGTGGACTTGGCCCAGTGGGCCAGAGCCTTTATATACGACGGCTGGGCCCTGGCTGTCGTATATAAGGCCTTATATACGACAGCCGCTGGGCCCTGGCTGTCATATATAAGGGCTTATATACGACAGCCGCTGGACCGTGGCTGTCGTATATAAGCCCTTATATATGACAGCCTGGCCCAGCCGTCGTATATAATTTAGGCTTATTTACGACAGCCCTGTATAGCGGCCGTTGTATATAAACTATACAGGCCGTCGTATATAAGCTTTTCCATTTCTTAAAAAAAAATAGAAAATGGCTAACCTGGCTCGATGGCCAGCTACACATCCAAAGACAACAACAAAACAGTTTGATATATAAATTCACAACAAAGTGCAATAGTACACATCGACAATCACAAAGTCTGACATCCACACAAATAAAAAAAATCATAAATCTATTGATTACTAGCCCCTCCACTACCTCCGGGAGCGAAGAAGTCATCCTGCCGCGGCGAACCTGGCGCCCTTAGCTATGGCGATGGAGTCTGAGCCTCCGTCCCTGATCCCTGTGAAACAAAGTGACATATGTACAAGTTTACAATTGTTTTTCTAGGTTCATTAGGATTCTTAGCGGTTGGGGCTTCCACTTAATGTAGCTTTCTTTTTATACCTGTAATCCAGGAAACTGCTCCTGTGGTGGCGACGGCTCCAGCGCGAACGGAGGTGGCTGCCACAACGGTATCTGGATTTGCTGCCCTTGCTGTTGAGCTAGTGCCTGCCATTTCAAACATTACAATTTACAAAACTAATTGAAATGCAATGTAATTAAAATATAATTGTATGTTTCTTACTTCCATTGCCGCTTGCATCTGTGCCGTATAGGACGCATGGTACGCCATGGCAGCCCTGTTGTTCTCTCGCTCTCTCGCCAAGGCCTCCTCCTGCCAAGCCAAGCTCTCCCGAAGCGCCATGACTTCGAGATCTCTCTCGGTGACACGGCGGCTGGAGGAGCCTGCAGCCGAAGATAAGTTTCATCATATCATTGTAGCAATTATTAGAGAAGAAATACTTAGATTTGATTGCCATAAATCTGGTCATGAAAGTAAGAAGAGTCATTTCAGTATGATCATGCAACACCTCTTCAGAAGCTTTCAAAAGATTAAAGAATGCGTCTGCCTCATTTGTGGGCGGATCCTCCGTTTGTATATCTTGTAACATCTCATCGATCCTGTCAACACCAGGACAATCATCATCATCTACATGAACGGTTCGAGGAGAAGACTCGCCGTGGAAACTCCACACCTCATAATATGGCATGTAACTGTTTTGGCACAAGTGTAATGACAATGTCGTTTTGTCCAAAAACATAGTATTCCGGCATTTCGCACATGGACAACGAACTTTATCGGTCGTAGACAACGAGAACACTCGATCAATAAAGTCGTATGTCCCGGCATACCACTTATCTGAGTGACCAGTTGCCTTGTTCCAACCGGTATACATCCAACTACGGTCTTCACTCATGTTTAACTCTGCAGTTTTAAGTCAAAGAATTTATAGTTAGTTTATTATTTATTTATATTACGGACCTATATCTATTGGAAAGGATAGGTCCTAAACCCACCCAAGAGTGACCGAGACGAACATGCTTATAACAAGACACGAGGTCTAGATTCAGACGAAATTTCGGCAGCATAACCCCGCTGTTCTCCAACTGCACGTCCAAAAATGGAGCAGCGGAGAACATTAGGGTTACGCTGTCGAAACTACGTCCAAATCTAAACCCCGCGTCTCATTATAAGCACGCCCTCTCGGTCACTCCTAGGCTGTCCAAAAAGGGACAATTCCGAACCTACACGCCTCACATGCGTAACACGTGTGAGACGGGCTGGTTCGAAACGGGTGACGCATATTGTAAAGGTTTACGTCAATCTTTCATTTTTGAGTGATTTCAAAGAGAGAGAGGAAAGGACAATAGAGAGAAGGAAAGAACCATAGTTGTTAAGGCATCGCTTAAGCGGTAAGGCGCCTGGGGATCGTAAGGCGTCCCATCGCCTTAGATCCCGGTGTAAGGCAGGTGAATACGGCGGCGGCGCTTGCACACAAGGGAGGCGGCGGCGGCGCCCACGCACAGGATCTTGCGTTCGTATGAGGTTGAGCACCGGCAGATCCGCGGCAGCCGGTCAATGGAGGCCGACGAGTGCCGGTAGATCGACAGTCCCGCGGCGGAGGAGGCCGAGCGCCGAAGGATTGGCAGTTCCGCGGCAGAGTGTCGGAGGCCTAGCGCTGGCTAAGCCGCGGGGGGGGGGGGGGGGGGGGCAGGGGGATGGGGGATCGGAGGCCGAACGCCGCGGGGGGGGGGGGGGGGGGGGGAGGGGGTGGGGGGTAGGGCGAGGCGGCCTAGGTTGTTCACATCGTGCTTTTGTAGACGTATACGTTACCACTAAATGGGTCGTGTCGGGCCCTAAGCCCATTTATGTACATATAGTACTTTTAAACACTCTAACAATCGAAACAATAATCAATTAAACTATTAACTCATATGCATTAATCATCTAAGCAATTAACAACTCATCTAAACAAACATAATTACCATAGTTAACAAGCTTATCAATTCTAAGCAATTAAAAAAACACCTAGCTAGCAATTCAAATAAACATGGGCAATAATTAAACCTAAGCATATCAATTCATCTAAATCTAAAAAATTATCCACTAAACAATAAAAAACAAACAAGCATAATATAAACAATTGGTAATTAAAAAAACCAAACTATCTAGATGGGGAGGGAGGCGGGCGACTTACCTCACGGTGGAGGTGGCGCGGCACGGTGCGGCTGACAGCGTGTGGAGGCAGACCGACCGGCACGGTGCGGCTGCGCACAGCGCGGGGTGGAGGCTGGGGCGGGGACCTCCGGGGCAGCGGCGGCGGATGTCGGGCGGGTGGCGGCCGGGGCGCCGGCTGTCGGGGGCGGCCGGGGCGGCGGCTGGCGGCGGCGGGCGGGTGGCGGTCGGGGCGGCGGCCGGGGCTTCGGCCGCTGCGGCGCCGGCTGGCGGGGGCGGCCGGCGCGGCGGCCGGGGGGGCTGCCGGGGCGGCGGCCGGGGGGCGGCCGGGGGGGCGGCCGGGGTGGCGGCCGGGCGGCGCCTGGCGGGCGGCGGCCGAGTGCCAGGCCGGGGCGCCGGCTTGCGGGGGCGGCCGGGGCGGCGCCTGGCGGCGGCGGCCGGGCGCGGGTGGGCGACGGTTGGCGGCGGCGGGCGGGCGGCGGCGAGCGGCTCGGGCTCGGGTCGGCGCGAGCGTGAATGCCCGCGCCAACCCGAGCCCCCGCGGGTATATAAGGCTTATTTACGACGGCCACACCATGGGCCGTCGTAAATAAGTGTTATTTACGACAGCCTCGGTGTGGCTGTCGTATATAACTGCTATATACGACAGCCTAGGGTTGGCTGTCGTATATAACTGCTATATACGACAGCCTAGGGTTGGCTGTCGTATATAACACTTATATACGACAGCCACGTACTAAACGACGGCTGTACTGTCGTTTATAAACTTATATACGATAGCCTCGGCTGACCGTCGTATGTAAGTTTATATACGACAGCTAGCCGTCGTATGTTATACTGGCTGTCGTATGTTGCCCTGTTTCCTGTAGTGTACACGGACACGTCGAAGTTGCCCGCTAAAGGATTTACACCTCTCGCCTTCTCAACGCCATTCCCACGCGAAGGATGAGTTTCTATATCACGGTCCATCGAGTTACATCGGTTTCATGGGTCCCATACCCCACTATATATCCGGTACAGCTCAATCTTGTCCAGCAGGGCCCCATACATACGGTCCTTAACCGACACGGACGGGGCTGCAACCAACCTCCACATTTGCCTTACCATATCGGTCTAGGCTAAATGTGGTCTCAAGCATTGTCACACCCCTCGCAGGTCGAGACCAACCTTGAGCGCTCCATCCTACAGGAACATCCCCGTCCCCATCTCATTTTCAAGAGGGTGCTCTTATCATCAACCTCTCACGAGTAACTCCATTACTCGAACTTTCTCGCGAGTAGCTTTTTACTACTCGACTTCTACCGAGCTAGCTACAACATTAGCCTAGCATCTACGACGAGGCAAATCCTACACTAAACTTTCTACTCAGAGATGTAATAGCCATGCAAGTGGGTTTCAATCATCCTAGACATAATGCACAATATCAAGTCTAATAAACATGATGTGAAGTAAAGAAAAATTTAAAATGGTAACGATATGCAAACCGGGGCTTGCCTTGCTCAACGGTTTTGTTAGAAGCTAGGAGTTAGTCTTCCTCCGAAGAATCCGCCAAACTCATCACGAGATGGAGATCCTCGCTGCAGAGTCGAGTCCTCGTCGAACGTCGACGTCACGTGCTATTAAGATGATTTAAGCACATGTTTTCAAAAGCAATTTAGAAAATGATTCAAAACTGTTGTACCAGTTAACTCACACCTAAAAGAGATAAACAACAGCAAAGTTTCTGTTGTTGGATATAAACCTTAGAGAAGAAGAATGCTATGTGACGAGTGATACTAGTAATCACCATGTGATTAAGTCCATTATATGGACACTTAAACCTAAAAGATGGTAGCTCAAGTTCCAGAGGTCCAATGAAGCTGAAAATTTAACCAAAGCTTCTGTGGAAGGTATTTAGGAAGTGTGTAAAAATTGAGCTCATGAAATGGCTTCATGTGACCACAACAAACCCTTATGTGGTTTTCACTAATCTGCCTTTACCCCTAGATATTAAGCTTTCCTATGCTGCAAAGTATACTTTTTGTGAAGAACAAAATGTGTTGAGTCCATATGAATTGGTTTTACCATTTTTAGAGTTTCCTACATGGAGATATGGATTTTACAAAGAATGAGGAAAAGCTGAAATTGTCTCTGTTCATTTTCCTCATTTTTCAGAGACATAAGGAATGAACACATCATTTGACTAAGCAAATGAGGTCCAATTGCTCTGAAATTTTTACTGGAGTTCTAGGAATTTATGAATAATGTCCTGGCCAAATTTGGGAATTTTCCAATAAACAGAACTCCTGCAAAAATTCATACATGATTTTCCTTAAATGAATTAATGAGCCAAATCCAGGGATTTTCATAAACATTGAGCTGCATCCCTGGATAGTACTCTTTGAGAGGAATCCAACAAAATTTGTTTCACAATTTTTGGACATTCCTACACAAAGTTATGGCTCTCCAAAGTTTGAACTAAAGTGGGAAAATCTGGAAAATGTTTAAATGCTGACAGTGGGTCCCACTCGTCATCCCTAACCTTCAGCCTCGCGCCAAACAGAGCAGTGGCGGCTCCCTCCGGCAAGGTCGCCAGAAAGGCACTTCCCAGCCACCTCCGGACACCTGCTGGCCGTCCCCCCCCCCCCCCCCCCATTTTCCCCCACGCTGAACACGTAGAAGACCGACATGAGGTTTAAACAAGCCGGGGAGAGCTCCAAACCTATCGGCACCGTGCGCCCGATATGGTCCAACGGTATACCCTCGAAAAGAACTTGGATTTCTCGCTCTACACTCAATTGCTTGGTCTAAAATTGATGGAGGAGGTGTGCTAGGCAGTTAACATCCTATGTGTGATGTTTGAAACACAACAAACACGATTTGAGGACGAATTTTGCAATTCCTTACCTCAAGGTCAGTTTCTGCCGCCTGGGAGTAAATCTTGAAATTCTCCCTCTGTGATCAATGGCTAGGGCTGAGCTTCGGATGTGAGCAACTAGACTTGTAGGTGCACCGATGGGGTGTCTTGCTTGGGTTGATCACTCCTGGTTTGGGCTGTCCACGGCGATCAGTTCCAGTTTCTTCAGTTTCAACTCGGGAGCAGCAGCAAACGAACTGTTTCTAGGCGCAAGCAAGCATGGATCACCGGGTTGAGGTTGCTAGCCGGCTAGAGCACTCATGGGCGAAGGTTTTTTCTGTTGGAAGCTCGGGCAAAGGGGGTTTGGGTCAGCCTGGGCGATCAGAGGACGCAGAGCGGCTGCTGTTCTTCACTCCGTGCGGGAGGACGAGCAGAGAGACCGAGAGAGGCAAACTGCGATTGGGCTCGTACGTGGATGGATAGGGGAGAGCACTGAAGGCACCACATATGGAAGCAGCTCGCCGGCCACCCTCTGCTCGGTGGCGTGCACTGAGCGACAGAGCAAGTCGGTTTGCATTTTCGTGAGACTGACCGGTGGGATCCACAACCACAATTCTCCCTCTTATCCCCCATTTCGATTTAAAATAGCAAACCAGCTCCGAATTTGATCAAACTTGAAGGATAGGTCAAAATAATTATGAGGAACTCAAATCTGAAATCAGATTTTGAAATTGAGTTTGTTTGGTTCAAAATTCAAATTTAAGTTTGAATTTGAACGTGCCCTCATTTAATCCTCGGAATAAATAGTATATGAAACCTAAAATCCTCCAAATTTGAAACTTAGGCTCTTGAATACATGAGAGATGCATCTATGATCTCACATATAGGCCTTTGGACAATCTGAATAGGAATCCTTTCAAAAGATTCAAAATGGTGTTTAAATTTCCTCCACTCTCCTCATAGAGAAGGTGCACATGAGTTAGAGTTTTGGGAGTGTAATTATTTCCCCTAGGTTAACATGTGTTGAGCATGGGCTAGAGAAGTTTTTTAACTCCCTCACATGTCCATTTGTGTATTCATCATTTCATGTGACACAATTATAGTCTTTCTTTGCCTCACTTTGTTTCACAATGTGAGATAAAACTTTACAAAAGTTAGGACCGTTACATCTCCCATACTTGCCCGTAGCACGCCAGGGAAGGGCGTTGCTCGAATACCCCAAACGACATGAAGAGTCATAGAGGATACCAAAGCTGGGCAGGTTACCTGCCACCCGTGAGGCTCCACCCTTCAACTTGTGCGCACTGGTGGACAGCGCTTACATGCACCCCCCAGACATAGAACGTCCCGAGATGCATGATTTTTCGACATAGCACATAAGTTAGGTTGCCACCTTTATATTAGGCTAATATAGTAGTCCTTATGTGGGCCTAATACCATTTCCTCACCGTATCCTAAGTTTTTGTCATAATACAATCCTTATTCCGTGTGCTATTACCAATGCGGCTCTGATACCACGTTGAGAGGACCCGACACCCGTTCACGGGGCCGTGCAGCTCGCAAGTGAATCACATTGGGTGGTGCCGTGTTATGCGGCACCCAACAGCACACATTTAAGGCAACATGTATTACATAAATCAAAAGCGGAAGCTTACAGATGTTCTTTGTAAATAATTTACATCAAATAGCTACAGCAAAATACTATAATCAGCTCACGTCGAATAACTAATGAGCACTCGAGAAGAGGTCCATCTCGCGGACTCCTCTCGCTAGCAACACGAAGACATTGCAGCGGCTGAGTTCTCCATGTGTTACATGACTCGGAAGTCTCCGAGTCTCACCGGACAACCTTCTTCATAAGCATTGAGGTTAACCTGCAAAACCACTCATATAGCAAGCGTGAGCACATAGGCTCAGAAAGACTTCACCGTCTCTCCTAAGTCATGAAACTCTAAATGAAGGTAACTTAAGGCAATAAACAAGTAAGTTGCATAAAGAGTCTCCTACACGTGCATACTTAACTTTCATATTTTAGCCATTACAGTGGTGACCTTGCACCGAGCAACATTGGAAATCCACAATCAAACACGAAATGCTTCATTCCAATGTTACTTGTCCCAAGGTGGAAAATTAACTTTAATTTGCTCTATCACTACTTCATACATGGTTTTCATGCAATTCTAATTATCATAGCAGCATATAAAACTTGCAAACTGTTATCACACAACTTGATTACTACGTCACAACACAGTGAGCAAGCGGTACTCATATCCGCGAGGGACGGTGATTCGAATCAAACACTGCCCGGATTACTCGACACATACGCCCGCCTCTGAAGACCCAAATCTGGCGTCCATCATTACGTCGTATGTGGCAACCTTTCGCAGGACACCCAACTGTAGAACCGGTCGCGCCGTCTCGGGCTCATAGGTCTAACGAGACGATGTGGTGTGCCTCTACAATCCAGTTAACCTGGTACATCGGTTTCCTGGGTCCCATATAGCAGTAAGTATCCGGTACACAACTCAATACTTGCTCAACGGGGCCGCACACGAGAACGGTCCTTAACTGACACAGGCAGAGCTACTCGACCAAGACCTCATCTTGTCGCTGCCTACACTCTCTGCCCGGTCTAATCTTTGGATATATAAACTTTAGTTTGCCTCTTTAAACCATACCCGTGTGATCCCTAACTATAGCTCGCGAGTAGAATTCTACAGCGGGGAACACTAATCTACCCTTGACTCCAGGGTTCATTTTGGTCATGCATTTGGAGTATAAATCATACCTGACCTAATGCACATACAAACTCTAAACCATAGTAGTGAACAAAGTAAAAACTTTATAAAACCACTTAAATGCAAACCGGAGCTTGCCTTTGTTTTGCAGGTGACTAAGAATGTATATTCAGTTAGTCTCATCGATAACTTGAGGCTTGATTAATCTATCACCTTGTCTTTGAAATCTCACTTCACTTCCTTCACAAGTCCTCACGTATATGCTACATGTTATGAATATGCACAAGAATTTAATTTTAAAGATTTTGCTAACAAGTTCTAATGACAAGTTAGAAACTAGCAGTCTGTTTAAGAATTTAAAATAACACTGGTGCTAAGGTTTGGTCTTGGGTTAATCAACATGATCAAGTGCTAAGTGTTTTCCCCACTTGTGTTTTGATCACCTAAAGAGGTTAAACAGAACAGTGGTTATCTAGAGCTCCAATGGATCTGAAAATTTTCATGTGATTTCCTTGTCACAAGAAAGTCATCTGGACCGAAATTTAGCACTTTTCATTGAGTGGTTTATTCAGAACAGTTCTCTAAGAAATTAAGCAAAAAGGAATTAATTGTGAAGTAACTCACATGTTCATGTCAAACTTAGTGACTACAATTTCAATTATAGTTCATAGAGCCTGCATGAATTTTCCTAGGATTTTTGAAGCTAAGAATTGCCCAGAACTGAATTTCCAAGTTTTGGGAATTCTCTGAAAATATTTTTGTATCCATTTGAAAACAGCAACTTAAAATCTGAATTCTCCTAAACAAATCAACTTCAAATGAGATGAAAAGTTTACAGGAGTTAAATAACATACTAAAAAATATTCTAGCAAAATTTGAGGATTTTTGGATGAACCAAACTCCCTCCAAAATTCTTTACTGAAAAGCTTCAAAGAATTTTCCAGAATTTATTATTGACTTTCATAACAAATTGGGTTGCACATTTGGATAGACCTTTCCAATCTTAATCTAACCCAATTTCAATCACCCAAATCGGAGTTTCCTAGCAAAAGTTATGAATTTGTGAAGTTTGGCTACACTATGGAATTTTCTTTCTATTGAAAATTCTCTGTACAGTAGCTGGGCCCGCTGAATTTAAATTCAGCCACTCCGGTGCGAGCCCCACCAAAGCTATAGACTTTTCCCACGTGGACACAAAGGATCTCGGTTTCACAGAGGATCCCACAGTGCAGTTTATCATGCTGACAGGTGGGCCCGACAACCCCTTCTTTCTCCTCGGACCGTTTCTCCCGTGCGCGCCTTCCCCCTCGCCGGCAGCGGCGGCGCTTCTTTGGAACCTCATTCTCCGGCTGACTCAGGAGCTTAAACTTTCCGCTAGCCCCGTTCTTAGCGTGAGGAACTCGTCCCCACCCTCACCGGAGGTCGGGGACGGTGCTACACCACCGTGCGACGTGCGGCGGCTCGATTTTCACTCCGGCAACGCCGAGCACCCTCGCTAGCACTCCAAACCAGCGGATTGTAACAGCCCTAACTTTTGTAAAGTTCGATTTCAACTTATGAAATAAAGTAAGGCGGTGAAAGGCTATAGTTGTGTCACATGAAATGATGAACACAAATATGGACATGTGAGGGTGTTAAAAATTTTCTCTAGCCCATGCTCAACACATGTTAACCTAGGGGAAAGAATCACACTCCCAAAAACTCTAACTCATGTGCACCTTCTCTATGAGGAGAGTAGAGGAAATTTAAACACCATTTTGAATATTTTGAAAGGATTCCTATTCAGATTGTCTAAATGCATTTGAGTGAATTCACCAATGCATTCCTCAAGTATTCAAGAGTTTAAGTTCCAAGTTTGGAGAATTTTGGAGCTCATCTACTATTTATTCGAAGGAATATTTGCGAGCACATTCAAATTCAAATTTAAATTTGGAAACTGAACCAAATGTGCTCAATTTTGAAATAATATTTCATATTCAAATTCCTCACATTATGTTTGGCCTATACTCCAAATTTGGTGAGATTTGGACAATGTTTGCGTGGGAATCTCAAAGCACAGTGGGGAAATCAAATAAAAGAGGCAGGACCCACATGTCATACACCACAATTCAACAGCCGACTCTGTTTTCTCCCGGAGGCACGCGCGCTCGACAGCAGCAGCTTGGACACGCTCGGTGGCTCGCCAGCTCCTGCTCTCCCGAGCTCGCCTTGCTCTTATCCTCCATGCGGCAGTGCAGCGCGAGTTCTTCTCCTCATTCATACGTAGCTCACCTCGCCCTGTTCAGCCGTGTGCCGCGCTCGGTTCCCTGACCACACACCATCAGCCGATTATTGAGGGCTCATGATCTATACAGCAAATAGCAGCGCTAACTCATGCTCTAGCCGGCTAGCACCTTCCCTCCGCGGTCCCGAGCTCACCGGCGCCTAGAAACGGCTTGCTTGCTGCTGCTCCCGAGTTCAAACTCAAGGAACCGAAACTGATCACTGTGGACAGCCACAACCAGGAGTGATCACGCCCAAGCAAGCCACCCCATCGGTGCACCTACAAGCCTAGATGCTGACCTCCGAAGCTCAGCCCTAGCAATTGATCACAGAAGGAGAATTTCAAGTTTTCCTCCCGGGCGGCAGAAACGGACCTTAAGGTAAGGAATTGCAAAATTCGTCCTCAACTCGTGTTTGTCGGATTTCAAACTTCACACACAGGATGTTAACTGCCTAGCACACCTCCTCTATCGATTTTGAACCAAGAAATTGAGTGTAGAGTGAGGAATCCGAGTTCTTTTCGACGGTATAGCGCTGGACCATATCGGGCGCACGGTGCCGATAGGTTCAGAGCGCTTCCCGGCTTGTTTAGACCTCATGTCGGTCTTCTACATGATCCCCTGGTGCTTAAGAGCCCGAGAACCGACCATTTGGTGAAGAATTTACCGTGCACGACCTCGCCGGAGCCCTATGGTTTGCTGTTGCCGGTGCGCCCTGTTTTCCGGCGGGTTTCAGCCGCCGGCGACCTCACCAACGTGTTCAGCGTGGGGGGAAATGGGGAGGCGGCCAGCAGGGGGTCCGGAGGTGGCTGGGAAGTACCTTTCTGGTGAGCTCACCGGAGGGAGCCGCCACTGCTCTGTTTGGCGCGAGGCTGGAGGTTAGGGATGACTAGTGGGACCCACTGTGGGCATTTAAACATTTTTCCAGATTTTCCCACTTTAGTTCAAACTTTGCAGAGCCATAACTTTGTGTAGGAGTGTCCAAAAATTGTGAAACAAACTTTGTTGGATTCCTCTCAAAGATTACTATCCAGAGATGCAACCCAATGTTTATGAAAATCCCTGGATTTGGCTCATTAATTCTTTTAAGGAAAATCTTTTAGGAATTTGTACAGGAGTTCTGTTTATTGAAAAATTCCCAAATTTGGACAGGATATTCTTAAAAAATTCCTTGAACTCCAGTAAAAATTTCAGAGGCATTGGCCCCTATTTGCTTGGTAAAATGATGTGTGCATTCCTTATGTCTCTGAAAAATGGGGAAAATGAACAGAGACAATTTCAGCTTTTCCCATTCTTTGTAAAATCCATATCTCCATGTAGGAAACTCCAAAAATAGTAAAACAAATTCCTATGTACTCAGGACATTTTGTACTTCACAAAAAGTCTACTTTGCAGCATAGGAAAGCTTAATATCTAGGGGTTAAAGGCAGATTGTGGAAAACCACATAAGGATTTGTTGTTCTCACATGAAGCCATTTCATGAGATCAATTTTTGCACACTGCCTAAATACCTTCCACAGAAGCTCTGGTTAAATTTTCAGCTTTATTAGACCGCTGGAACTTATGCTACCATCTTTTAGGTTTAAGTGTCTATATAATGGACTTAATGACATGGTGATTACTAGTATCACTTGTCACCTGGCATTCTTCTTCTCTAAAGTATAGATCCAACAACAGAAACCTTGCTGTTGTTTGTAACTTTTAGGTGTGAGTTAACCTGTACAACAGCTTTGAATTATTTTCTAAATTGTTTTTGAATACATGTGCATAAATAATCTTAATAGCATGTGACGTCGACGTTCAATAAGGACTCAACTCCACAGCGAGGATCTCCATCTCGTGACGAGCTTGGCGGATTCTCCATAGGAAGACTAACTCCTAGCTTCTAACAAAACAGTTGAGCAAGGCAAGACCCGGTTTGCATATCATTACTGTTTTAAATTTTGCTTTATTTCACCTCATGGTTATTAGACTTGATATTGTGCATTATGTCTAGGATGTTTGAAACCCACTTGCATGGCTATTACGTCCCTGATTAGAAGGTTTAGTGTAGGCTTTGCCTCGTCGTAGATGCTAGGCTAATGTTGTAGCTAGCTCGGTAGAAGTCGAGTAGTAAAAAGCTACTCGCGAGAAAGTTCGAGTAATGGAGTTACTCGCGAGAGGTTAATGATAAGAGAACCCTCATGAAAATGAGATGGGGACAGGGATGTTCCTGTATGATGGAGCGCTCAAGGTTGGTCTTGACCTGCGATGGGTGTGACAATGCTTGAGACCATATTTGGCCTTGACTGGGATGGTAAGGGAAATGTGGAGGTTGGTTGTAGCCCCGTCTGTGTCGGTTAACGACCGTATGTATGCGGCCCTGCTTGACAAGATTGAGCTGTACCGGATATATAGTGGGGTATGGGATCCATGAAACCGATGTAACTCGATGGACCGTGATATAGAAACTCATCCTTCACGTGGGAATGGCGCTGAGAAGGCGGGAGGTGTAAATCCTTTAGCGGGCAACTTCGACGTGTCCGTGTAGAGGACCATCCTGCTTGGCACGAAGCGTTTTTCTATGTCGGGGTGTCGTGTGAAAGGTTGCTGCATATAACGTAAGAAAGCGCTCTTGAGAGCGTCTTTCGAGGCGGGTGTATGTGTCGTGTATTCCGGGTTGTTATTGATTCGAATCACCGTCGCTCGCAGAAGAGGATTGAACATACTTGCCCACTGCGCCTTGACGTAGTAAGAAGAGGAACTAAGTCTCTTAACTTGCTATTTGTGGATAAATCACTGTATTGGAACCTTGACTGAAGTAGATATAGAGCCAACTAAATTTCATTTCCACCTTAGGCTAGCAACATCGGGATAAGCGTTTCTTGTTTGATTGTGGACTTCCGGTGTTGGGAGACATGAGGACCACTAAAATGAAGGCTATAAGAATCTGAATATAAGTATCAAGTTTAGTCAAGCTTCATTTTCACAAATACATGTTCCTATTGTCTTACTACCCTTGCATGTAGAGTTACATGATTAGGATTGACGGTTAAGTCTTGCTGAGCCTTAGTGCTCACGGTTGCTTCTGAGTTGTTTTGCAGGTAGCAAGATGCCTGCTATGAAGAGGGTTGTTCGGTGAGACGGCGAACCTCACGGTTCGTTCCACTCATCGAAAACCTAGCCGCTGCCTTTCTTTGGTGAAGCTAGTAGGAAGCGTTCACAGGTTGAACGACTTCTCTTCAGCGTAGTTAGGGTCGAGAGTGAGTAGATTGTCCAGCTAGTTTTAATTTCCGCTGCGTGTGTACTTATGTTGTAAAAGAACTTATCTTGAGTAACAAAATGGTTTGTTATGTTCTTTAGTCTCTTTTCGTGCATGCTGTTGGGTGCCGCATCGCACGGCACCACCCACTGCGATTCCCGGGCGTGGCCATCAAAGCGTGGTATCAGGGCTGCACTGGGAATAGCACGCATGAAAAGAGAATATTTTTGAAAACTTAGAGGTATACGAGTGAGGAACGTATAGTATGCCCACATAAGGAGTATTATTAGCATAGTTACTTAAGGTGGCAAGCTAACAGTGTGTTAATCTTCAGTATTTTAATTCTGTAATGACGCACCTACGTGGAGGTAAGAATGGTAAGGAATGTCACCGAAAGCGGATCAATTTCGGTTAGCTCACCCATACGAGGAAAGTAGTGTGGGAAGTTCCGTTCAGCAATGGACGGGAAGTGAATATGTTTTCTAAGACTCTTCATGTCTTAGAGACATATGAAATGCACTAGCCTCCAGTGCGCAAACCTAGGGGCAAGAGGAGGAGACCCCATCGTGTGGTTTGTAACACGAAGTATGTTCTCTAGGACTCTTCATGTCCTATGAGGCTTACAGAAGCGCTGTTCCACCGGTGCGCTTTATTGCAAAGGTGTGGAGCCCCCGTCGGGTGGTGAATAACCCGATCATGTACCTTGAGACATGGCTTGACTGCAGGATGGCCCGTATGGCAATGATACGGGGCTTATGTTTTTACTATGATATGGACCTGCCTGAAATGATAAACCAATGTGTGCATCATTATTGAGTGGTTTTCTGCAGGTACCTTAACCACGAGTAGTACATGCCGTGTAGAAAAGGTTTGTGAGTGATCGTTTTAGTGCCACCACTTGAGACTTATATACCAGTATAAAGCCGGTTAGGATTTTAATTTGGTGAGGAAACGTAGTACCGTGATGTGTTTTGAACTGCATGAAAAGGAAGGTTCGAAAAGAAAAAGAGTAAATTTGGAGTCTAGGATTGTATTAGGGGGTAATGAACTCTTATATTAAACTAAGAGTCAATTGGGAGTATAGATTTATTCACCAAGACTTAGGGATAACCTCCCCTGTTTTCGGCTGAATATTTGCTGAACTTGAACAGGACATAACTTTTGTTTGGTTGATCCAATGGAGGTGAGTGATACATTTCTGGAAAGCTATTGAAGTCTTCTACAACACTTCAGTAGAACTCCAGATCAGAATCACCCTCTAAATGAATGAAATTCTCAGAGGAGTGTGAACTGCCCAAAAACAGGGCAGGCACAAATTGCTCTCTGGAAATTTCTGTATTTCGACCATAACTTTCTGTAGAAAATTTTTAAGGGTCAAGTAATACACCGTTGGAAAGCTTGTGATATATGCTATGACTTCGTAGTTCAAAGTTTCTCCAGATCAGGAGTTTAATTGTATGAAATATTGCGGACAAAACAGCCACTTTAAAAGAAGGTGCTGTCAAAATTGTTCCAGATTTCTGTCAAGTTTGAAATATCACAACTTTTGATCCAGAACTGATATGAAGGCAAATGAATACTCGCTGGAAATATATTGAAGTTAACTATAACTTTGATATTCAACTTGAGATAGGAAGTTGCCATTTTCATATTCAAATTCTGGGATTAAGACCTATTGGTCAATCTGAACGGAGTAGTGCTTATTGCCTATGTAACATAGGACTTGTTGTGGACAGGGATGTCTTAGACTTCTCTAAGTCCATAACATGTTCATGAGTTCTTTTTCAGTTTTGCCTACTAATGGAATTAAGGGTTTGAACAAACTTGCTCACGTTTGATAGATTTCAGAATTGTCGAAACCCTGGTTAGATTGTGTAGTGCTGCAATATCTATGTGATGCTTTACGGTTATGTTTTCAATTCAAGTTGAGTTTATACTTTGAATTTTAACCGTAAATTGCTCACTCTTGCAATATGGATCACACTCATTCCAGGAGTGAGGTTGGTGAGTTGAGTCAGGGCGAAAGTAATTCGCCACGACAAGAAGTGCCGACATCATCAACCGGATTGGCGGAAATCTTAGCAAAGATGGCTGAGTCTCTGGATCTGTTGGTGCGACAAAGCATACGACAGTAGACACTACAGCAAAATCCCCCGCCAAGCACATATCTGGATTTCTTAGTAAGACAACCACCAGTTTTCTCGTAAGCGAAGGAACCGTTGGAGTCGGCTCATTGGCTCCAATGTATTGAAGCCAAGTTCGATATGCTTGAGTGCGATGAATATCAGAAGACTCTATTTGCCGCTCAACAACTCCACGGAGCCGCTGGAGCTTGGTGGGCGGAGTACATCGCTACTCTTCCTGAAGGTCATCGAGTGACGTGGGATGAATTCCGGAATGTTTTCCGGGCACGTCATGTTTCTTCGGGAATTCTTCGAACAAAGTATCAAGATTTTCTGGAGCTAAAGCAAGGGGAAAGGAGTGCGTACGAGTACTTCAAAGAGTTCGAAGACTTGATGCAATACGCCACTCATATGGTAGACTCGGAAGCATTGAAGTGCGAGTATTTCTTCTGAGGTTTGAATGTCAAACTTAAGGAACAAGTGGCCTTGTTCAATAACGGTATTTACAATGAGTTGGTAAATGCCACTATCATTAAGGAAGACATGCATCTTCGTTGTGAAGCGGAGCTGAAAAGAAGTATACCGCCAGACAGCGATATCGAGGTTCGTCCGAACTATCAAGTGCGGTATTACTCGCAAGTTAGGCAACAAATTCAGCCTGTGGTGCAACTATCACAACCACGGCTGAAGATGATCACTTATGAGCCTCCACCTCAACAGCAGCGGTCAGAAATTATTCGTGCAACCCTACCGCAACCAGCTACGCACAAATTATCTCCACCTCGTGTTAGTAGAAAGCTGAGGATTTCTGTAGCACGAAACCGTCGTGGAGCTGAGCAGAGCCACACTCATGTATCATCTCCTCAATGCTCAGATCAGCACCGTGAACCTTCAAAGAAGAATCTTTCGAAAGCTGGCAGGGTTAATTACACTGCTATTGAGGACATTGCAAAAGGCGAACCAGTTTTAGTGGGTATGTTCACAGTACATGAATAGCCCACTTTCATTTTATTTGATTCCGGGGCCACCAACAATTTTATTAGCAGAGACTATATGCTGAAGAATAACCTTCCATTTAGCACAGTTAAGCATCCGTTTCATATCAGCACACCCGGAGGCAAGATATCAACAGATGAGATGGTCTCTCGGGCACCGTTATGTTTGGCTGGAAACGTCTATCTTGTGAGCCTTATCATACTCAAAGGCCAAAGGATTGATATTATCTTGGGGATGTCATGGTTGACACATTATGGAGCTATCTTTGACATCAGCTCTCGGACTGTCCAACTAAATTCCCCAATACATGGTTGCAACATATTGAATCTTGTGGATCCATCACAACGAGTTGCAGCGGTGCATCAGATTGAAGCTCCTAAACTTGATTATATTCCAGTGGTATGTGAATATCCAGATGTGTTTCCCGAAGATTTGCCGGGCATGCCGCCCGAACATGATGTAGAGTTCAAGATTGAACTAGCACCGGGAACAACACCTATTTCTTTGCGACCATACAAAATGGCATCGAAGGAGCTAGCAGAATTGAAGGAGCAGCTGAATGAACTCATGGACAAAGGTTTTATACGCCCAAGTTCATCACCTTGGGGCTGTTCCACACTCTTCGTGAAGAAGAAGGACGAGACTTTGAGACTATGCATAGATTATCATCCACTGAATGCTGTCATTATCAAGAATAAGTATCCACTACCACGCATCGATATTTGTTCGATCAACTAATGGGTGCTAAGGTATTCTCCAAGATGGATCTTCGGTCCGGGTATCATCAGATAAAGATCCGGGCAGAAGATGTACCTAAGATGGCGTTCTCAACAAGATATGGTCTTTATGAATATCTTGTCATGTCCTTTGGGTTGACCAATGATCCGGCTCATTTTATGTATCTCATGAACTTGGTGTTCATGCTGGAGTTAGACAAGTTCGTTGTGGTTTTCATCGACGACATTTTGGTCTATTCAAAGTCAGACAAAGAACACGCTGAACATTTGCGTATTGTACTCCAACGCTTGAGAGATCACAAGCTTTATGCGAAGTTCAGTAAATGTGAGTTTTGGATCAGCAAAGTGCCGTTTCTTGGGCATATTATTTCAGCGGAAGGCATCGCTGTGGACCCAAGTAAGATCGAGCAAGTGCTGAATTGGAAATCTCCAACATCTGTTCATGAAGTGAGGAGTTTCCTAGGTTTAGCGGGGTATTACCAGAGATTCATTCCAAACTTCTCCAAAGTCGCTAAACCTATTATGGAGCTGTTGAAGAAAAGCACCAAGTATGATTTGAGCAATTCATGCGAACAAGCTTTTCAAACTTTAGTGAAGCATCTCACTACAGCTCCAGTTTTGGCCCAGCCGGACACAACGAATCCGTTTGATGTTTATTGTGACGCATCCGGCATTGGTTTGGGTTGTGTGTTGATGCAAGAAAGACGTGTGGTCGCGTATGGATCCCGACAACTCAGGGGTCATGAGCAGAATTACCCGACGCACGACCTTGAACTAGCTGCAGTGGTCTTAGCATTAAAAATGTGGAGACATTATCTACTAGGCAATCTAGAACCATCTCTACACTGACCATAAAAGCTTGAAGTACATCTTCACACAGAAAGAACTGAATATGAGGCAGCAAAGGTGGCTAGAATTGATCAAGGACTATGAACTTGAAATTCATTACAATCCGGGTAAAGCGAATGTGGTTGCCGACGCACTAAGTCGTAAAGCCCACGTTCACTATTTAGCCATGGCTGCAGATGCAGAAAGAGAACCAAGCCTGCGCTTAGTTCCCTATGGAACGCTGTTCAACCTCGCTCTTATTCCTACGATCCGAGATGAGATTGTAGAGGCTCAGAAGAGAGATAGGGGTATGTCTCATATCCGGAGACGGGTGGACAACGGTGAATTGAAGATGTTCCACAAGGATGGAGAGGGTACTCTATGGTTTAACAACCGCACAGTGGTACCCCGAAACATGAAATTGCGGAGGAAGATATTGGATGAAGCGCATTTATACAAGTACTAAATTCATCCGGGAAGCAATAAGATGTACCCGGACCTGAAATCTAAATTCTGGTGGACACGAATGAAAAGGGAGATTGCAAAATACGTATCCGAGTGTGATACGTGTCGGCGGGTTAAAGCCGACCATATGAGGAAAGTCGAACCACTTCAACCGATGAAGGTTCCAGCATGGAAGTGGGAAGACATAAGTATGGACTTCATCATCGGTTTACCCATGACCAGCAACAAGCATGATTCTGTTTGGGTAATCATTGATCGTTTGACTAAGACAGCACATTTTATTCCAGTCCATACTAAATATGTGGCAAAGAAGTATGCGGAGCTGTTCATCTCGAGAATCGTGTGTTTACACAGGGTTCCTCGCACCATCGTTTCTGATCGAGGTGCGTTATTCGTATCCAGATTTTGGGAGCAACTGCATGCTTCCTTGGGAACCAAGTTAATTCGGAGTTCAGCGTATCATCCGCAAACTGATGGTCAAACGGAGAGGATAAATCAGATTCTGGAGGATATGCTACGGGCATGTGTCATCAGTCATGGGAAGAATTGGGATGACCATCTACCGTTAGCAGAATTCTCATATAATAACGGCTATCAATCCAGCATCAAGATGGCTCCGTATGAAGCTCTTTACGGCCAGAAGTGCCGCCCACCGCTGAATTGGTGTGAGTCCGGCGAGAGAGTGGTCTACGGGATTGATCTTGTGAATGAAGCCGAGGAATGAGTGCGAGTGATTCAAGCTAATTTAAAGGCTGCTCAATCTCGGCAGAAGAGTTATGCAGACAAAAGACGTCGACCTCTTCACTTTGACATCGGGGACCACGTTTATCTTCGTGTCTCTACGATGAAAGGGGTTCATCGGTTCGGAGTGAAGGGAAAGCTCGCTCCGCGATTCATCAGGCCGTTTGCTGTCACTGAAATATGCGGACCCGTGGCCTATCGTCTGGAGCTACCGACGTCACTTTCGGGTATTCACAATGTTTTCCACGTCTCTCAACTGCGGAAATGTCTTAAGTACCCAGCCGCGGTTCATATGGAGAACATTGAGGATCTTCAGCCGGATCTCACTTATTCTGAGTATCCGATACAGATTATTGACGAGAAGACTCGCGCCACGAGAAATCAGACATTGCAATTTTACAAAGTCTTGTGGAGCAACCACACCGCTGATGAAGCCACGTGGGAAAGCAAGGATTTTCTCCGTTTAAATTTTCCCGACTTGTTTGTACCATATGTCCAGTAGTCATTCTCCCTTTCTTCTTTCTTTTTCTAATCTCGGGACGAGATTCTTTTAAGGGGGGCGGAATGTAACAGCCCTAACTTTTGTAAAGTTTGATTTCAACTTATGAAACAAAGTAAGGCGATGAAAGGCTATAGTTGTGTCACATGAAATGATGAACACAAATATGGACATGTGAGGGAGTTAAAAAATTTCTCTAGCCCATGCTCAACACATGTTAACCTAGGGGAAAGAATTACACTCCCAAAACTCTAACTCATGTGCACCTTCTCTATGAGGAGAGTAGAGGAAATTTAAACACCATTTTGAATATTTTGAAAGGATTCCTATTCAGATTGTCTAAATGCATTTGAGTGAATTCACCAATGCATTACTCAAGTATTCAAGAGTTTAAGTTCCAAGTTTGGAGAATTTTGAAGCTCATCTACTATTTATTCGAAGGAATATTTGCGAGCACATTCAAATTCAAATTTAAATTTGGAAACTGAACCAAATGTGCTCAATTTTGAAATAAGATTTCATATTCAAATTCCTCACATTATGTTTGGCCTATACTCCAAATTTGGTGAGATTTGGACAATGTTTGCGTGGGAATCTCAAAGCACAGTGGGGAAATCAAATAAAAGAGGCAGGACCCACATGTCATACACGACAATTCAGCAGCCGACTCTGTTTTCTCCCGGAGGCACGCGCACTCGACAGCAGCAGCTTGGACACACTCGGTGGCTCGCCAGCTCCTGATCTCCTGAGCTCGCCTCGCTCTTATCCTCCACGCGGCAGCGCAGCGCGAGTTCTTCTCCTCATTCATACGTAGCTCACCTCGCCCTGTTCAGCCGTGTGCCACGCTCGGTTGCCTGACCACACACCATCGGCCGATCGTCGACGGCTCATGATCTATACAGAAAATAGCAGCGCTAACTCATGCTCTAGCCGGCTAGCACCTTCCCTCCACCGTCCCGAGCTCACCGGCGCCTAGAAACGGCTTGCTTGCTGCTGCTCCCGAGTTCAAACTCAAGGAACCGAAACTGATCACCGTGGACAGCCCAAACCAGGAGTGATCACGCCCAAGAAAGCAACCCCATTGGTGCACCTACAAGCCTTGCTCACCTCCGAAGCTCAGCCCTAGCCATTGATCACAGAGGGAGAATTTCAAGTTTTTCTTCCGGGCGGCAGAAACGGACCTTGAGGTAAGGAATTGCAAAATTCGTCCTCAACTCGTGTTTGTCGGGTTTCAAACTTCACACACAGGATGTTAACTGCCTAGCACACCTCCTCTATCGATTTTGGACCAAGAAATTGAGTGTAGAGTGAGGAATCCGAGTTCTTTTCGAGGGTATAGCGGATCGGGCGCACGGTGCCGATAGGTTCGGAGCGCTTCCCGGCTTGTTTAGACCTAATGTCTGTCTTCTACATGATCCCCTGGTTCTTTAGAGCCCAAGAACCGACCATTTGGTGGAGAATTCACCGTGCACGACCTCACCGGAGCCCTAGGGTTTGCTGTTGCCGGTGCGCCTTGTTTTCCGGGGAGTTTCAGCCACCGGTGACCTCACCAACGTGTTCAGCGTGGGGAAAAATGGGGGGGGGGCGGCCAGCAGGGGGTCCGGAGGTGGCTGGGAAGTACCTTTCTGGCGACCTCGCCGGTGGGAGCCACCACTGCTCTGTTTGGCCGAGGCTGGAGGTTAGGAATGACTAGTGGGACCCACTGTCGGCATTTAAACATTTTCCAGATTTTCCCACTTTAGTTCAAAGTTTGGAGAGCCATAACTTTGTGTAGGATTGTCCAAAAATTGTGACACAAATTTTGTTGGATTCCTCTCAAAGAGTACTATCCACGGATGCAGCCCAATGTTTATGAAAATCCCTGGATTTGGCTCACTAATTCATTTAAGGAAAATATTGTAGGAATTTTTACAGGAGTTCTGTTTATTGAAAAATTCCCAAATTTTGCAGGATACTATTACAAAATTCCTTAAACTCCAGTAAAAATGTCAGAGGCATTGGACCCCATTTGGTTGGTCAAATGATGTGTTCATTCCTTATGTCTCTGAAAAATGGGGAAAATGAACAGAGACAATTTCAGCTTTTCCCCATTCTTTGTAAAATCCATATCTCCATGTAGGAAACTCCAAAAATGTTAAAACCAATTCCTATGGACTCAGGACATTTTGTACTTCACAAAAAGTCTACTTTGCAGCATAGGAAAGCTTAATATCTAGGGGGTAAAGGCAGATTAGTGTAAACCACATAAGGACTTGTTGTGCTCACATGAAGCCATTTCATGAGCTAAATTTTTGCACACTGCCTAAATACCTTCCACAGAAGCTGTGGTTATATTTTCATCTTTATTGGACCTCTGGAACTTGAGCTACCATCTTTTAGGTTTAAGTGTCCATATAATGGACTTAATCACATGGTGATTACTAGTATCACTTGTCACCTGGCATTCTTCTTCTCTAAAGTTTAGATCCAACAACAGAAACCTTGCTGTTGTTTGTAACTTTTAGGTGTGAGTTAACCTGTACAACAGCTTTGAATTATTTTCTAAATTGTTTTTGAATACATGTGCATAAATCATCTTAATAGCACGTGACGTCGACGTTCAACAAGGACTCAACTCCACAGAGAGGATCTCCATCTCGTGACGAGCTTGGCGGATTCTCCGGAGGAAGACTAACTCCTAGCTTCTAACAAAACCGTTGAGCAAGGCAAGACCCGGTTTGCATATCGTTACCGTTTTAAATTTTGCTTTACTTCACCTCATGGTTATTAGACTTGATATTGTGCATTATGTCTAGGATGTTTGAAACCTACTTGCATGGCTATTACATCCCTGAGTAGAAGGTTTAGTGTAGTCTTTGCCTCGTCGTAGATGCTAGGCTAATGTTGTAGCTAGCTCGGTAGAAGTCGAGTAGTAAAAAGCTACTCGCGAGAAAGTTCGAGTAATGGAGTTACTCGCGAGAGGTTAATGATAAGAGCACCCTCATGAAAATGAGATGGGGACGGGGATGTTCCTGTAGTATGGAGCGCTCAAGGTTGGTCTCGACCTGCGATGGGTGTGACAATGCTTGAGACCACATTTGGCCTGGACCGGGATGGTAAGGCAAATGTGGAGGTTGGTTGTAGCCCCGTCCGTGTCGGTTAAGGACCGTATGTATGCGGCCCTGCTGGACAAGATTGAGCTGTACCAGATATATAGTGGGGTATGGGATCCATGAAACCGATGTAACTCGATGGACCGTGATATAGAAACTCATCCTTCGCGTGGGAATGGCGTTGAGAAGGCGGGAGGTGTAAATCCTTTAGCGGGCGACTTCGACGTGTCCGCGTAGAGGACCATCCTGCTCGGCGCGAAGCGTTTTTCTATGTCAGGGTGTCGTGTGAAAGATTGCTGCATACAACGTAAGAAAGAGCTCTTGAGAGAGTCTTTCGAGGCGGGTGTATGTGTTGTGTATTCCGGGTTGTTATTGATTCGAATCACTGTCGCTCGCGGAAGAGGATTGAGCATACTTGCCCACTGCGCCGTGACGTAGTAAGAAGAGGAACTAAGTCTCTTAACTTGCTGTTTGTGGATTAATCACTGTATTGGAACCTTGACTGAAGTAGATATGGAGCCAACTAAATTCCATTTCCACCTTAGGCTAGCAACATCGGGATAAGCGTTTCTTGTTTGATTGTGGACTTCCGGTGTTGTGAGGCGTGAGGACCACTAAAATGAAGGCTATAAGAATCTGAATATAAGGATCAAGTTTAGTGAAGCTTCATTTTCGCAAATACATGTTCCTATTGTCTTACTACCCTTGCATGTAGAGCTACATGTTTAGGATTGACGGTTAAGTCTTGCTGAGCCTTAGTGCTCACGGATGCTTCTGAGTTGTTTTGCAGGCAGCAGGATGCCTTCTATGAAGAGGGTTGTTCGGTGAGACGACGAACCTCACGGTTCGTTCCACTCATCGAAAACCTAGCCGCTGCCTTTCTTTGTGTGAGACCTATGTGTGCTGAATACATCGGCTTTGACGATTAAAGTTTTGTATACTACCAAAACACCTTTTTAACAAGGTCTGGCTCTAGGTCCGAGCTCCTGCAAGGTCCGACGATAGGTCCGACTTGTTTTGGGTAGCTCCGGCAAGGTCCGACGTAAGGTCTTACTTGCTTTGTCTAGGTCTGACTTATTTTGGCTAGGTCCGACTTGTTTTTGCTAGCTCCGGTGCTAGGTCCGACTAGCTTTGGTAAGTTCCGTGCTAGGTCCGACTAAGCTTTAGTAAGCTCCGGCGCTGGGTCCGACTAGCTTTGGTAAGCTCCGGTTCAAGGTCCGGTTAACTTTGGTAAGGTTCGGAGCTTGATTGCAATGGTTCTGCTTTTAACTTGCAATGTTTTGAACTTGCTTTACTCTTATGGAAAGTTTGCTTAGTATTATTTTACTAAGTTTTTGGTGTGTTTTGGTGGTTATGGCTGATATCATTTTGCTATGGTTTACAACATGCTTATGTGAGGTGCTCACGTAACATGTTGTAGTTTCGGAACTAACGAGAGTCAAGTCGAGGACTTGTGCTCAGAAGTATTGGTTGTTTATTCATGTGCAGGTGTTGCTTGAGTTCAAGACATGGCTGGTGACGGGATCCATTGAACTAGTCTTAGGGAGAAGATCAGGTTCAACAACCAAGTTCGGGAGGAATTGTGGTTGAGTTGATCGGGAGGTTGCGCAGTATGTTTGAATCAAAAACAATCCCTATGAAGGTATCTTGGACGTCGTTGGAAGATGTTTGCACGTGTGCAAGTAGTGCATGGACGTGGCTTCATGGTTCCAAGGCGTGATGAAGAGATGTGGACGTAAAGAATTAGTCAGAAAGGTCAACCGACTAGGTTATGGACTCAGGCTGCGGCTGAGTCGTGTTTGACTCAAATATGGAAAGTTTTAAGTTGGTTATGATAGGATTTCGTGTGGGGTCACGAATTTGAGTTGCTTTAGGAATGTTTAGGACGTTACTAAGGTATTTGGAAGTCTTAAGATTGCTTCTATCTGCGTGTAGAAGAGTCTTGAGCAGTATTGGAAAGTTACAGTTTGAATCCAAGTAGGAGTAGAAGTCCTAGTTTGAATTGGGTTGGCCTTAGGGCTGGTTATATAAGCAAGGGAGGCCAAGGCTCGTGGGTGCACGACTTTGGGGATGTTCCTCTTGTGTTTTGATAAATAAAATCGTATTCTAAAGGAACTTTTGTGCCTTGTTCGTCCGACTTGTTTCAGACAAGTTTTTCTCGTCGAGTTTCTGTTCAGCACTACCTTGCTTCGGTGGTTTTATCATAGCTCGAGTTTTACAGATCCAATTGATGTGATTATTTTTAGGTTGTCTTAAAAACTTGATTATATATCACTTGTAAAAATTTCATGGTCACTGAATTTGTGGTTTCTGATCTACACGAGTTTCTTTGCAGTATTCCAGAACTGTTTTTCTCGCGTAGGATAGATTGACCTTTGTTCGATCTTTCGATCGTAACTTGAGTTTCTCTCAACGGATTTTCATGATTCTTGTTGTGAAGTCTTCGTGACTTGATTCTCTACAATATATCCTCGTTTTTTCACAGTTAAACACGTTTAGATTAGTCGCACACACAGTTTCTTTAACAGATCGGTTTTCTGCTGAGGGGTGTTTTGTTGCTTCCGCTGAAATGTTTTTATCTACCATTCACCCCCCTCTGGTAGCTTTACACGTGTACTTCGATCCTACAATTGGTAACAGAGCCAGGTTGCTCTAATATTTGTGATTTGCACGTGTCTCGACTAATCATCATAGAGAAATGCTCCGCCAAACCTTGTGTGTTTAGTGGTATTGACTTTCAGGTTTGAAAGGCACGCATGGAAGCTTTCATCCAGGCGCAAGGCTTTGCAATATGGGAAAAGGTGTACAAGCCTTACGATGTGCCTTCAAACAATCAAGTCACGGCTACAAACATGAGAGATGTCAACAACAACAAGGCTCGGAACTTGATCATACAAGGACTAACTCGGAGCGACTTCGACCGTGTTGCACACCTCCGATCGGCGTACGATGTGTGGAGAGCACTTTGTGACTACCACGAAGGATCCAACATGATCAAGGAGGTAAGAGAGGATATGTTCAAGAAAGAATACATGCGCTTTGAGATGCAACCCGGTGAGTCCATTGATGACCTCTTTGCTCGCTTTAATAAAATTCTCAGCAACTTGCGTAGCGTCAATGTTAATTTTTCAGATGCTGAAAATGCTAGGCAATTACTAAGTGCATTAGACATGTCAATTTGGGAGATGAAAGTAACATCGATACTGACACGACCCCAAGGTCCTGTCGAGCCAGGATCACGCTGAGGGGTGCTGCGTTGCACAGCACCGTATAACACACGTCAAAGGTACAAAGCGGAAGCGAAATTTTATTACATAAACAAGTTATGAACATGTTTACATCAAAATAAGTTCAGTCTACACTCGCGGGCGTAGACTAAGCATCAAGTGCACGTTCAGCCCTTGAACGCGTCCTTGCTAGCACGCACGCACACTAACTCTGCGGCGTGCACGACTCCCACTCGACGGGGTTCCCCTCCTGGGGTTCCATCTCCTCCTCGGGAGTCCCTTCCTCATAGAACCCTGCAAAAGCTTCAAACACAAGCAGTGAGCACGAAGGCTCAGCAAGTCTGACCCGTCTCACCTAAACATGGAACTTCTACATGAGGGGTGATGGGTACATGAGATAAAATCATTTGCCAAGGACTCGCCTAATTAGTAGAACCTTACTTTCAAGTTTTAGCAGCAGGTTGTGGAGAACCTTACGCTAAGGCACATGAGAGAGCCGCAATCAAACAAGAAACGCATTTCTCTCATGTACTTTGCCCAAAGTTGAAATGAACTTTAGTTAGCTCTAAACTACAGCAAGTCATTAGCAATCAAGTCCATCTTTCAATCAGCAACATTTTAACATGTAACTAGCCTATTCTTTCTACGTCACGGTACAGTGAACAAGTGGTACTCACTGACCACGAGGGACGGTGATTATAATCGATTTACACCTGCAGGGTTACCCGAACAACCCGTCACGTACGCCCGTACTCGATGTTTCCTACAACAACCATCACGGACGCCGTACGCAACTACCTTTCACCCGTCAGCCAAATATTGAACCGGTCCCATCGTCCCGAGCAAGAGGTCTCTGCACGCGCATCTCCGTGCTGCCAGCCGATTTACACCTCAAGCTCTCAACCTACCCTCTGAACGACGGGCAATGCCTCAATACCCAGCTACCCGAGATACATCAGTTTCCCGGTTCCCATATAGCCGGTAGGTCTTTGGTACTGTTCTAGCTTGTTCAACAGGCCCGCACACGGCTCGGTCCTCAATTGACACAAGCGGAGCTACAACACACAGGCCCCAAAATCCTGCTGCCCTTACCCTCCGCTTGGTCTCATTTTCTTGCCATGTGTTTCATGTGCTATCACTACCCGAGTCGAGTGCCTCTAGCCTATGCTCGCGAGTAGTTCCAACTACTCGACTTGTACCGAATTCCTACTCTATCATAGCAATGCAGTAGCTAACGGGGTTTGCAATCCTAAACCCAACCCATGGTTCTCTTGGCTATGCAGTGGGGCTTCCAAACAAGACTCTAATGCACAGAATAAAGGAAACAAGTATGTGCTCAAAACAATAAAAATTTGTAAAAAGGTTAATTCAAACCGGAGCTTGCCTTGCTGCTCTTGGTCGTAGGATAGCTGCTCCTCCAGAGTTACGAAGTCTAGGACTTCGGGCTCCTCCTCGACCTTAGCGACTACATGATGGAAGGAATACATGTATCAATTTAAATGCATTTGTATTAAGTTTTGAAGTTGTGAAGTCTATAATCCTTGACAGACCCAATGACTGTGAAACTTTTACTGTGGCTTGGTTACAACCTAAACAGAGACTTGGTCAAGTTTTAGTTGCAGCAAAGCTCAATTGAGCCCTCCACAATTAATTATGTCCTTGACCTTAATTGGAACTCTCAGGGTGTTCTAGGGATTTTCATGAAACAAACTATGACTTTCTGAAAACTAGATTTTTCAGAGGGTTCTAATGGAGTTGGTATCACTTAATTTGAAGGTTCCTAGCTAAAGTTATGAGCTAAACAATTTCAGAGAAAATTCTGAAAATGTTTCTGAACATTTTCTATTTTCTCTGGAACAGTTTCACTAATCACACCATTAGGTGGATCAAATTAGCTCAAATGGATCTGAAATTTTTATGGTAGTTCAGGGATATTTTGGTGAACATCCCAGCAAAATTTCAGGATTTTACTCCAAAGGATTCTCCAGTTAAAATTCCAAACAGTTTAAACTTTGAGGAATTAATCCTGGAGGAATAAGAGTTTTTATGAATTGAAACTTGATTTGCTGGAAAGTGCTCAGAGAGCTGAATCCAACAAAATTTGGTTCACTCGATGTGGAGCTTTCTAGCCAAAGTTATAAGGATTTGACGTTTGGAAGAATTCTGAAATTCGGGAAAAAGTTTAAATCTCGCGGGGGCCCGCGGGGACACGTGTCGAGCGCGGAGGTGTCCGGCACACCGGAGATACCACACGTGTCGAGCGCGGAGGTGTCTGGCACACCGGAGCTCACAGGGTATTTGCGCGCCAGCACAGCGGATCCCCGGCCACACCCGATCCCGATTTAAATTCTTCAGCCGCTGACACGTGGGTCAGCCGGCTCCGTCTTCCTCCCGCCGTTCTCTCGCGCCCGCGCCGCAGACCTCGCCGGAGCAGACTCGGGGCTCGCCGGCTCACCGCTGCCGGACCTCCCATGGTCTGAAACTCGCCGCCAAGGGGTTGTCGACGTCGAGGAACGCGTCGGTGGTGTCAGGTCAGGCTGGGGGTGACCGGAAATAGCTCGGCGACGTGCTGCGGCCTCGGTTGAGGTTCGGCACCGTCAACCGTGGTTTCTAAACCCGCCAACACCTCGAACAAACGGCCTTATTGCATCAGCGTACCTCTAGGAAGCTCAACAAGGTGCCAAAAGGGTTCAGGGATGGCGGCAAGTTGGTCTGCACCGTGTGACCGATCGTGCCCGCCATGATCGCCCTCGATCGAGCTCAAAATTCGTCACTCCTAGATAGTTTCACGCGCCGGATGCAGAAAAGAACTTGATCGCCGGTTAGTCCAGCGTCTATGTGCAAGATTTGATGACCTCCGAAAGATCATAGAGCGAGAATTTAAAGAAACCGTACCGGAAGCTCAGTTTAAGGTTGCCGGAGCAAAAACTGAGAATTCGCCGGCAAGAGTTCACGGCTTGGCTTGAGCTTCAGGTGGAAGCAACGTGGAGTTCGTGCGCTCCTGTTGCCGCCCTTGCTCGGCCGTGGAAGTGGTTGCAGTGTGCTGCCCGCGTGAGACCGATCGCCGCCCTTCAGCTAAACTGCGGCGGTCGTCGTTGATCACGGGAACAGGGGCCGAAACCCGGTGGTTCAGGCGTTGGGAGGGTGGTGCGCGACCTCAGGTGGCTGTCTAGCAGCTCAGGAACGAAGGAGGAGATGGTTTTGCTGGTTTTCCCGATTGAGCAGAGAGATGTGGCGAGAAACAATGCCGCTGCTCGGGTTTGCCCGCGAGAAGATAAAGCCGGCCGACTCCTGCTTAGTGGAGGCGGTGCCGGTTGCGTGGAGGCGCGAGCAAGCCGCCCTGGGCGCCAGTGCGCGGAGAGGGAAGCAGCTGGTGGCGCCGGTAGCTGCTCGGTGGCACAGCCGACAGCTGCTCGGTGGAATTTCCCACCGAGACTCTGACTTTGGATGCAAGTTTCTCCTTCTTCCCTCTATGACATGTGGGTCCCACCCCGGGGTTTTAACCCCTGAAATTTACTCCCAATCACTGTTGTAAACAGTTAGCCCCATAATACCCTTGGTGATTCAAATTATTCACCCCTGAGCCATTTGAATTGAATAGAATTCAAATTGGGTTTGGTTTGAGTGAATTTCAGCACAAGTTCAGTTTTGAATTCCAATAAAGTTTGAATTTTCCCCACTTAGCTCATGTCAAGATCAACTCCAAATGGAGTGAAAATTGGTGTGTGAGCTCACAAAAATGTGCTGAGTAGGAATATGCCTCCCACTTTTAAATTCATGGGATAAAAACAGTTTGAATTTGAATATGGTTTCAAACTGCCCTCTTTCTAACTATACCCAAAATGACCTCAAAAAGGTTTGGAATTTGGGTGAAACTTGGCCTGGACATCCTTAGCAAAGTGTAGGAGTTTTCATATGTCCAGCCCCCTTATATCTCATGTGGGAAATACCACTTTGGCAATGTGTGAGTTTGTTCTCTAATAAGCATGTTGATAATTGTTACTTGCTCTTCATTTGTGTTCATCATCCTGCCTCAAATGAGGTGTGTGGTGTGGTGATGAACACTGCAAATGTGTGTCAAAAACTGAGGCCCTTACAGATACGTGAATCCACTGTCATGAGTACTCTTACATTAGATGTGCTTTATTCTAAGCTAAAAACTCATGAAATTGACATTATATCACGTAAGAACCCAAATAAGACTATTGCATTTGTCTCACAACGTGATATGCCTAGCTCCGGTCAATCATCTAGCAATACACTTGCTTTGCTGTCTTCACAAACCCTGGAATAGATTGAGGAGTTTCCAGAGGAGGAGCTAGTACTTCTTTCTACTAGGTTCTCAAAAGCATTGTAAAATGCGAGAACTAGAAGGAGAGGAAGCTCCGGACCTCAATGATGCTTTGAATGTGGTAAGACAGGACACTTTCGTACATATTGCCCTAACCTTTCAGGTCCTTCTAACCGTGATGAAAAGCAGAATAAAGTCAAGTCCTCTTTTGGCAACACAAACAATAAAAAGAAGGGTTTTACAGGACGCAAACTGATAAACAGTTTCATCACCGCACTTCAAGAACTTGGCTCGAGTGATGTTCATTGGAAGTGATGAAGATGAAGATGATCTGGCAAACTTGTGCTTCTTGGCGGGCAAATCAAAATCAAGTATGGAGGATGAAGAACACAACAGTGACAACGAAGAGGTATGTCCTACTTGCGAAGAAATGTGTGATGCTATTTCTCGTGCCACTATTATTATTAAGAAAAAGGACAAAAAGCTTAGGGAGAATGCTGTTAAAATTGAGTCACTAGAATCTGAAATTAGTCGTTTAAAATCCTTGATTCCTAGTGATGATTCTTGTTTCTCATGTGATTTAATATATAAACAATTGTCCTCTCTAAGAAGTGCACACACCTCCACACTTGATAAACTTGAACTCGAAATAAAAAAGAACAAAAAGCTTGCTGCACTTAATGATAAAAACTTGAAAGATGCTTGTTGTTCTACAATTGATTTGCATTGTTCTACTTGCGATGATCTTGATAAGAAACTACAAGATGCTATGAAAGAAATTTCTATATTGAACAATGCTTTACGTTCTCCTGAAGTTAAATATTGTTCCAATTGCAAATTAAAAGGAAAAACTTCATGTGAAAATTGTCTTGATCTATCAAATAAACTTGATAATATGCATAGGATATTAGATCGGTTTTGTAATGGGAATAAGAACCTAAACTTGCTGCTGAATTTTTCCAAGTCTTGCAATGATAAAACTGGTTTAGGTTTTGATTCACATGCTCATGCTAAGGAACATCCACCTAAAATTGTAAAATCATTAGGAAGTGGTTTGATTCAAACAGTTCCTAAACAAAAAGAAGTGGTTTTTAAATCTGCAGGAGTGTTGTCACATTCGGGTTCAAATAAGCATACTGCATGCTCATCTAGACATGAACACAAAGTTAAATTTCATTGTACCTATTGTGGTAGAGATGGTCATGTCATAGATTTTTGTTATAGACTAGCTAAACAACATAAAAAGGAAATAATGCAAGCTAGATCTTATAACTCTCATGCAAAATTTGCTGCACATACTAAACCGAATGTCAGGAACATGTAACCTGCTGTTATGAGTAAGAAATATTCAAAGTTTACCTCCGGACTTCAGTTTTTGCCTCCGGAACTTCAGTTTTTGCCTCCGGACCTTCTGTTTTTGCCTCCGGAGCTACTGATTTTCGTGCTACACAAGTAACACCTCATAGGTAAGTAGTTAAGAATAAAAAATCTCAAACTTTGATTCATAAACCTGCTGTTTTATCTCAGCTTTCGCATGTTATTCCTGCTGGACATCGTGTGACTCAGTACTGGATTCCTAAATGCCTTTTAACTAACCATTGTATTGAGTCATCGACGTATTGTGCTTCTATGTAGGTTACACGCTTGAGGAACGAGAACATTTGGATTGTGGATTCAGGTTGCTCACGCCACATGACCGGTAACAAAGAATGGTTCTCCTCTCTCTCTTTTTTGTAACGTGTAGAGAATGTTACTTTTGCCGATAATTCTTCAACTCCTATAATTGCTAAGGGTTCGGTTAGAGTAAATGATCACTACACTTTGAAGGATGCGGCACTTGTCAAAAATTTGAAATACAACTTGCTTTCTGTTTTACAATTGCTAGATGAAAATCTGGAAATTATTTTCAATAAAAACTGCTGCAAAGTTGTAGGTTCAAATAGTGAGCTTATTTTTAACATGTCTCGGTTTGGAAGAGTTTTTAAAGCTGATTTTGATATGTCTTCCTCTAAGCATAGATGTCTAGTTGCAAATGATTCCAAAGATTTATATTTTTGGCATCGTAGACTTGGTCACGTAGGTTTTGATCATCTCACGTGTGTTAGTGCTCTTGATCGCATACGTGGGCTGCCTAAGCTTAAAGGGGACAAAGAAATTGTGTGCTCTTCTTGTAGACATGCTAAGATGGTTACAGGTTCACATGCTCCTCTCACAATGACCATCACAACTGAACCGGGTCAACTTTTACACCTTGACACCGTAGGACCTTCACGTGTTCAATCCTTCGGAGGTAAATGGTATGTTCTTGTGATTGTTGATGACTATTCTAGATACTCTTGGGTTTACTTTATGGCATCTAAGAATGAAGCTTTTAGTCACTTTAGAACTTTATTTCTTAGATTATCAATTGATCACCCGGGATCTTTAAGAGCAATTAGAAGTGACAATGGAACTGAATTTAAAAATCAATCGTTTGATCACTTTTATGGTGAAAATGCAATAGATCATCAATTTTCTTCACAATATGTACCTCAACAAAACGGTGTTGTGGAGAGAAAGAACAGAACCTTAGTTGAGATGGCTAGGACTATGCTTGATGAATCAAACTCCTAGGAAATTTTGGGCTGATGCAATTGCAACCGCTTGTTATGTCCCAAATCGTGTTCTTTGCGTGCTAAGCTAGGTAAAACACCATATGAGCTCAGGTTTGGACATAGGCCTAGTGTCACACACTTTAGGGTCTTTGGTTACAAATGCTTTGTTAGGAAACATGGTAATCTTGATAAATTTGAAGCTAGATCTGTTGATGGCATGTTTCTTGGTTATCCATCTCATACTAGAGGCTACCGTGTGCTTTTACTTGATACTGACAAAATTGTGGAGACTGTGAGATTTCTTTTGATGAAGCTAGCCCAGGTACTAGTTCAAATATTGCAGGTCCGGATCCATATCCGCAGGGGGAGAGTATTTTTGTTAAAGAAGAGGAAGAAGTGGTGCTGCTGCCCAAAAATTCAGCAGCTAATGACATTGTTCCATCTCCTGATCTCGATTCACAGCCAGCACCGACGACCACCATTGCTGGTCCAGATCCTCCTCACGTCACAAGCTCATCTATTTGTAATGAACATGAAGAAGAAGAAGCTTGTGAAGTGTCCACTCCCCTCCGGATTCTCAAAAGTCATCCTCCACAACAAATTATTGGAAGATTGCATGAACAAGTTACAAGATCTAGGTTTTTCGACCCCAATTCTCATGCTCATTCTGCTTTTGTTGCTTCTTTTGAACCCAAAGATATATCATACGCACTCACTAATGAATCTTGGATTATTGCCATGCAAGAAGAGTTAGAAAATTTTGAAAGAAATAATGTTTGGAAACTTGTACCTCCACCTCAAGGTCACACTTTAATTGGAACTAAATGGGTGTTTAAAAATAAATAAAGTGAGGATGGGGTTGTGGTTAGGAATAAGGCTAGGTTGGTTGCTCAAGGTTTCATACAAGTTGAAGGTCTAGATTTTGATGAAACTTTTGCTCCTGTTGCTAGATTAGAAGCCATAAGAATTTTGTTAGCTTTTGCTGCATCTAAAGGTTTTAAGCTATATCAAATGGATGTTAAAAGTGCATTTCTTAATGGCTACATAGATGAGGTGGTTTATGTCAAACAACCACCTGGTTTTGAAAATCCAAATTTTCCTAATCATGTTTACAAACTGTCCAAAGCCTTGTACGGTCTTAAACAAGCCCCTAGACCATGGTATGATAGGTTAAAAACATTCTTACTTGAAAAGGGGTTTACCATGGGCAAGGTTGATAAAACTCTTTTTGTGCTTAAGCATGGCAATGACTCATTATTCGTTCAAGTGTATGTGGATGATATTATCTTTGGTTGTGCTTCTCATGATCTTGTGTCCAAGTTTTCAGCTATGATGAGTTCAGAATTTGAGATGAGTATGACGGGAGAACTCACATACTTTTTAGGGCTGCAAATCAAGCAAACCAAGGAGGGTACCTTTGTGCATCAAACAAAGTATATAAAAGATCTCCTAAGGCGCTTCAACATGGACAAAAGCAAGCCTCCTCGGACACCAACGGGAACAACAACAACACTTGAACTTGATGAAGATTGTGATCCTGTTGATGAAAAAGAATATAGAAGCATGATCATATCACTTTTGTATCTCACGGCATCAAGACCGGACATACAATTCAGCGTATGTCTTTGTGCACGGTTTCAAGCCTCCCCACGTGCTTCACATCGTCAAGCCGTCAAAAGGATTCTCATGTACTTACATGGAACTCAAGAATTTGGCATTTTTCTTCCTTCTTCCTCAACCGTTACTTTGAAAGCTTTTTCCAATGCTGATTTTGGGGGTTGTAGGATTGATAGGAAAAGTACTTCTGGTGCTTGTCATTTTCTTGGTAATTCACTTGTTGCCTGGTCCTCTAGAAAACAAAGTTCAGTTGCACAACCACAGATGAATCTGAATATTAGCTGCTGCTAGTGCTTGCTCACAAATTCTTTGTATTGTTCAAACACTTAAGGACTATGAGGTTGATCTAGATAGTGTTCCACTGTTTTGTGGTAACACTAGTGCCATTTGCATTGCTAAAAACCTCGTACAACATTCGAGAACTAAGCACATTGACATTAGGTATCACTTTCTCCGTGATAATGTCGAAAAGGGAACATTGTGCTTCACCACGTAGATACCGAACAACAATTGGCTGACATTTTTACAAAACCTTTGGATTTCACTCATTTTTGTTACATTCGTAGTGAAATAGGGGTTATGCATCCTCATGGCTTAAATTGAGGGATAATTTTGAAACTTGGGAAGTCTATGTGTGAATCTGAAATTAAAATACTATGAGCATAATATTTCATGCATATATGACTTTGTGATTCCTTTTTCATGCTGAAAGTTCTTACTACATTACTCGTGTTATACATTTTGTAGTTTTTACCATGTCTAGTAATTGGAATAATTACTTACACTAAATCTGGTCATGGTCAAACTTTCTTGCTGTTTTGAACTTGTTGCATGCTCATAAGTACTTTTAATCATAAAGAATTAATCAAGTAATCAACTCACATGTTGAGTTTTTATGTTCAAATAAAAAATGAGAAAAGATCAAGAGAATATGCATGCATCACACTTCTTCTTTTGAGATGGCTTGTCATTGCACTTAGATATGAACTTGAAAGGAGTTGTGTATGACTAAAACTATGCCCTTAAGCTTCTGACTATCAAATGAAGGCTTGGCTTGGTTGGTTAGAATAAGGCTGATGCTGCATATAATCTCTTGCAAATGTCATAAGATCAAAATTTGTGCTTTAAATGTTATATAAAATGCAGCAACAAGTGTCATGCTTTCAGGTCTTGAAATAGTTAAGTTTGTGAGATCATGACTTGCTTAAATTGAAAATTACACTTGATCTCTAGCATGGCTTACACTACTTTATGTATCTCATTGATGTGTTAGTGTAAGTTACTTGATAGTATGATTTGGATGAGCTTTGTTTTATATGTATATGTTATAATGTGCTCATAACAAATTAAAATTTCTGTTTTGTACCTTGCTGAATACATTGTCAAAGGGGGAGAAATTGATCACACATTGCACACATTCACAAGTGTTTTGGCACGATTCTTCTCAGGGGAGAATTTTTTGTATTTTTGTTTTTTCTTCTCATTTTATTTCTGATTTACAAAGAGGGAGAAATTGTTTTCAAAACTTCTCGTGTGAATAAGCCAATGTTCGGATTTTAAGTGGTGTTGCCAATGTATTCATCAAGGGGGAGATTGTGAGACCTATGTGTTCTGAATACATTGGCTTTGACGATAAAAGTTTTGAATACTACCAAAACACCTTTTTAACAAGGTCTGACTCTAGGTCCGAGCTCCTGCAAGGTCCGATGATAGGTCCGACTTGTTTTGGGTAGCTCCGGCAAAGTCCGATGTAAGGTCCGACTTGCTTTGTCTAGGTCTGACTTATTTTGGCTAGGTCCGACTTGTTTTTGCTAGCTCCGGTGCTAGGTCCGACTAGCTTTGGTAAGTTCCGTGCTAGGTCTGACTAAGCTTTAGTAAGCTCCGGCGCTGGGTCCGACTAGCTTTGATAAGCTCCAGTTCAAGGTCCGGTTAGCTTTGGTAAGGTTCGGAACTTGATTGCAATAGTTCTGCTTTTAACTTGCAATGTTTCAAACTTGCTTTACTCTTATGGAAAGTTTGCATAGTATTATATTACTAAGTTTTTGGTGTGTTTTGGTGGTTATGGCTGATATCATTTTGCTATGGTTTACAACATGCTTATGTGAGGTGCTCACGTAAGATGTTGTAGTTTCGGAACTAACGAGAGTCAAGGACTTGTGCTCGGAAGTATTGGTTATTTATTCATGTGCAGGTGTTTCTTGAGTTCAAGACATGGCTGGTGACGGGATCCATTGAACTAGTCTTAGGGAGAAGATGAGGTTCAACAACCAAGTTCGGGAGGAATTGTGGTTGAGTTGATCGGGAGGTTGCGCAGTATGTTTGAATCAAGAACAATGCATATGAAGGTATCTTGGACGTCGTTGGAAGATGTTTGCACGTGTGCAAGGAGTGCATGGACGTGGCTGCATGGTTCCAAGGCGTGATGAAGAGATGTGGACGTAAAGAATTGGTCGGAAAGATCCAACCGACTAGGTTATGGACTCAGGCTGCGGCTGAGTCGTGTTTGACTCAAATATGGAAAGTTTTGAGTTGGTTATGATAGGATTTCGTGTGGGGTCACGAATTTAAGTGGTTTTAGGAATGTTTGGGACGTTACTAAGGTGTTTGGAAGTCTTAAGATTGCTTCTATCTGCGTGTAGAAGAGTCTTGAGCAGTATTGGAAAGTTACAGTTTGAATCCAAGTAGGAGTAGGAGTCCTAGTTTGAATTGGGTTGGCCATAGGGCTGGTTATATAAGCAAGGGAGGCCAAGGCTCGTGGGTGCACGACTTTGGGGCTGTTCCTCTTGTGTTTTCATAAATAAAATTCGTATTCTGAAGGAACTTTTGTGCCTTGTTCGTCCGACTTGTTTCAGACAAGTTTTTCTCGTCGAGTTTCTGTTCAGCACTACCTTGCTTCGGTGGTTTTATCATTACTCGAGTTTTACAGATCCAATTGATGTGATTCTTTTTGGGTTGTCTTTACAACTTGATTATCTATCATCTGTGAAAATTTCATGGTCATTTAATTTGTGGTTTCGGATCTACACGAGTTTCTTTGCAGTATTCCAGAACTGTTTTTCTCGCGTAGGATAGATTGACCTTTGTTCGATCTTTCGATCGTAACTTGAGTTTCTCTCAATGGATTTTCATGATTCTTGTTGTGACATCTTCGTGACTTGATTCTATACAATCAATACTAGTTTTGTCACAGTTGAACATGATTAGATTAGTCGCACACACGGTTTCTTTAACAGATCGGTTTTCTTCTGAGGGGTGTTTTGTTGCTTCCGCTGAAAAGTTTTTATCTACCATTCACCCCCTCTCTGGTAGATTTACACGTGTACTTCGATCCTACACTTTGGTGAAGCTAGTAGGAAGCGTTCACGGGCTGAACGACTTCTCTTCGGCGTAGTTAGGGTCGAGAGTGAGTAGATTGTCCAGCTAGTTTTAATTTCCGCTGCATGTGTACTTATGTTGTAAAAGAACTTATCTTGAGTAACAAAATGGTTTGTTATGTTCTTGAGCCTCTTTTCGTGCATGCTGTTGGGTGCCGCATCGCACGGCACCACCCACTGCGATTCCCGGGCTGGGCACTCACACGGATTTTTTGTTCTACAGCATCAGTGGGTCATGGGGGTGCTTGACCTGGATCCAAACTTTATCGGCAACGGCTCTAAGTGAGGTCTCACCGTGCGCCCGGTCGTTCCCGCCATGGCCGCCGCTCAAAAATCTTGAAATTAGCTGCAACTACTCGGTTCTAAGCTAGGTTCCTAATGGAAAAAGGTTCCCTACTCAGTCTAGCTTATGTGCGCAAAATGACCAAGCCAAACCGATATTTGAGCTTCAATTTCAAAGATTCTTACCCACGGTTAGGTTTTCCCTGGCCGAGAGAAAAACTTGAAATTCTCAAGCTATGGGGCACGGCTTGAGCTGAAAGTTGGGGAGGAGCAGCGTGACATTTCAGCACTCCTCTGGGTGTGCTCGCTCGGTCGTGAAAGGCTTCGGTGCGAGCTATCCACGGGAGCCCGGTTCAGGTTGCTTTAGGTCGCCGCGAGGAAGTGAGGTTTTCGGTTGGTGCAAGCTCGGACTTTAGCAGCTGCGCGTCGAGGAGGTCGAGGAGGAACAACCAAGACCGTTTTGCTACTCAATGGGGGACTCAGTTCGCATGGAAATAGCCGGCTTGTAGTCGATCAATGATGGCGGCAAGTTTTTCGGTTCTGTGTTGCTCGAGGTCGAGGCAGGCTACCAAGGCTTCGGGTTAGGAGGCAAAAGGAACACGCTGAGGGTTGATGAAACAGCTGAGCTGCTCTCCAGCGCTGCTCAAGCAGCTGGGAGGTGGCGGAAGCCCCCACTCGTTGGCGCGACCTGCTGATCCGTAGCTTCAGTCCATTCAGTTGCAAAACAGAGACTTGGGTTGTAAGTCTTCCCCCTCTCAATGACAAGTGGGTCCCACTGCTTTTCTCCCCCAAAATATCTTCAATTTGGCACATTACAAATTTCAGTCATGAAGAGTTCAAAATTTACCTCCATTTTGGAAAATTGAAAAGGTTTACATCAATTTCAAATTTGAATTCAAATTTCAAGGAAATTCAAAGCCTCTTTGACATATAAATCAAAGTACCTCCAAATTCGTTCAAACTTTGTCATCCCACTAATTTGAACCTGCAAAATTTGGATATGCCATATGATTTTTGAGTTGGTCACTGCAAATAGGAATTTTCAACCAACAGTTTGAACTCCCTTTTTGGAAATGGCCACCTTTTCATTGAAGTGAACAATTTAGTTCAAAACTTAAATTAAAATCCTCTTGCACATGACAACATTCACATGTTTAGAAAAGTTTTTGCAAGTCCCATTTCTTGACACGTCCCTGGAAAGCTCCTCCGAGGCTTAAGACATGGAGAGGACGGGCTGATGTGGAGGCACGGCGGCAGCGCTTCGGCCGGCCACACGCGCAGGCAGCAACTCAGTGGCAGCGGTGAAAAACAGAGCACCGACTGTGTAGAGGTGTGTGGCTGACATGTGGACCCCACCACACCTAATAAAGCTACTGATATTTTTCTAACTTCCTACAAATTAAAAGCTCTGCTTCCTCACAAAGTAATGGGTTTTAATTTGAATTCTACCGAATTCTATTTCAGTTGGAAATTTTGAATTGCAATTGGGTTTTTGTATTTGAATCAACATTTGAATTCCTCCCCTTTTATTGATTCAAAACCCTAGCAAACTAATCCCAAATAATCTAAATTTTGGCATGGATACTATTAAAATGTGGAGAACACATTTGTGAACCCAATTTGCCATTTTGGAGAAGTTTGAATTTGAAACTGAAATTTAAATTCAGATTTGAGTGCTTCCTCTCTTAATTCCAAAAAAATAATAAAGCCCCTCCAAATGAGCTGAAATTTGGCAGGTTTATTATTTGAAATATGGGGACCCGAACTATAAATTCAGATCTCCATGTTTGGAAGTTGTTGGGAGATTTGAATCAGCACTTTGAACTCACACCGTTAAACTGCAAAGTTTTAATTCCCTTCATTTTTCCTAAGTGGGAATTTGCTGAATTACTTGCAAGCATTTTTGGGGATTTTACATCCCTCCCCCTTAAAAAGAATCTCGTCCCGTGATTCTAAAAGAAAAGCGAAATGGGGAAAACTTTACCAGGTATACGATGATGGCAAGTTTGGATAATTCGCTTGTAGATAAGCCTCTCTTTTCCATGTTGCCTCATTAGCGGTATGGTGACTCCCGAAGACTTTATAAAACCATAAAGTCCAGTTTCTTGTGGCGCAAGTCTTTTCATCGATAATCCGGATCAGATACTCCGAATATGTGAGGTCCAGTTGAAGTGTTTCAATGTCTTCGGTGCGGATTTCAGTGGCAGGCTTGAGGCATTTCCTCAGCTGAGAAATGTGGAATACATGGTGAATTCCTATGAGTGACGACAGTAACTCCAAGCGATAGGCCACGGGTCCGTATTTTTCAATGACGCGAATGGACCGATAAATCGCGGAGCTAGTTTTCCCTTCACTCCAAAATGATGAACCCCTTTCATCACAGACACACGGACATAAACATGGTCTCCGGTGTCGAAGTGGAGAGGGTGGCTTCTTTTATCGGCATAGCTCTTCTGACAAGATTGAGCAGACTTAAGATTGGCTTGTATTACTCGTACTCGTTCGTCAGCCTCATTCACAAGCTCAATGCCGTATATGACTCGCTCGCCGGACTCACACCAATTGAGTGGTGTGCGACATTTCCGGCCGTAGAGAGCTTCACGCAATCTTGATGCTAGCTTGATAGCCATTGTTATATGAAAGTTTCGCCAACGGTTAATGATTGTCCCAGTTTTTACCATGGTGGATGGCACAAGCGCGTAGCATGTCTTCAAGCACTTGATTCACCCGCTCAGTTTGACCATCCGTTTGCAGGTGATATGCAGAGCTTCAGATCAGTTTAGTCCCTAATGACGCGGACAGCTGCTCCCAAAATTGTGCAACGAACAGTGCACTGCGATCTGAAATAATTGTGCGGGGAACACCGTGCAATCACAAAATCCTTGGAATATACAACTTCGCATATTGCTGTCACACCCGGTTTCTCCGAAGAACAACCGAGTGAATACCACATGTATGCCAGGATCATTGTCTCATACATGTGATGACAAATAGTGAAGCATCATTTATTACAAGCCAGGTGATGAATATAAATAAGTCTTACATAGCATACGTCTCGATGGACGATAATAAGTTCATGACATGTAAATAAAACAGCAGCGGAATAAAAATCTTGTGGGCTCCGTCACAGGCGTTGCCCGGGGGACTCCGTGAACCTAGAATCCTTCCTCGGGACCAAAGTCTTGGTCATTAAACACCCACAACATTCTCTTGACCTGAGCAGCAATATAAACCAACAGAAAAGCAAGTTTGAGTACCGTGGGTACTCAGCAAGTGTGGGAAAGTTATGTTATGCATGGCTAGAGCAAGGAGAGGTTGAACTCATGGTTAAAGCACTACGCAATTAATACCTATCACCTTAGCTTGTTAAGCACCTACATTACTACACAGGTGAAATGGTCCCAATCTCCCAACCCATCATCAAAATCAAGTAATCATAGTCTCATCTCAAATGTTAAGCTTCCCGCTCAACATCCTCAACTTCCCAATCCATCATCCTCTAATCATGAATAAGTCCAAGCCGCTATTGACCGTGAGCACGACTGTCATGACAATTTTGACTCTGCAGAGTCCGCACCACTATACCCACATGTAGTGATTTCATCCCCCGTTGCCGGGTGGACTAAAAGAACCTCCATTTTGCCAGTGGCCGTGAACCACATTCACACTTCCCAGGTGTGTAGCCAGGAGATCACTACGAAGCCTTTACAAAGGGATTCCCGACGAGCATGGGCCCACTGAGGTTTCACCCCTAACAGCATACATGAGGCTCCAACCCCGCTGCAGTGGCCCCCTCTTGAGCCTTGCGGTTCATATGGTAGTCCAGCTGACACCTATTCCCTGCACCATCCAACACACCCATACTACGCCGGGGATACACCTAATTAATTGGCCAAGCTGCCCCATCTCAGCATGTGGTTGGCACGGTAAAGCCAGGTTACATGCTCCATGAACCGGTCCTTAGGATCCAGGCAAGTACTAAACACAAACCCGAGTCTCGTGCACCCAGCACCAACCAAATCATCCAACTTGCCTCGATCCCTTTCTCTACATATCTCATAATATCTCATTCAAGAGTAAGGTAAATGAATTGATGATCTCATATCCCAATTATCCCATTCTAAGCATGGCTAAGCATAAGCATATAAATAAATGACATGATAAAATAAATCCCAACCCAAGCTACAAGGAAACAAGGTAATGCAATTCTAGGGAAACTTCCTAGCATGGGTTTCATATTTCAATTGACAATGCAAATAATTCTATCTACACATCCTAGTATAGGATCAAAGTGGTCAAGGACACTTGCCTTCTTCCTGCTGCTCTGGGAATGGAAAGTCTTGGTCTTGGAAGGGGAGAACTTGCTATGGGGCAGGTTCTACTCATGCCAATACACATAGCAAAAGAAAACAACAATCCATAAGACTTAGTTCACACTTTCACTTCATACAACCCACACATACATACATATGATAGTCATTCACATTTCTAAGTGTTGTGGTTACTCTAGATGTGTTGATTTTTAGCCTACATGCACTTTTAAACATATGTATATGATTTCTAACTTTTGTATTCAGATTTCTGTTTGCACACTATATATGAATTTTAAATTTGAACAAATTCTTCATATTTAATTAATATACCTCTTAACTACCAAGTTTGCATGAAAGGTAATTTCCTACTCCAAATAGGTTTTCAGATCTCCTACCAAATCCTAAACTGAAGTTTTTGAATTTGGAGACTTCATTTATCATTTTCTAATTATGCATACCTATTTTCCTATATTTTTCAGATTTATTTTCTATGCCTAAAAGTGAATTTTAATATTAAATAGTAGGGCATATCATCTAAACAGAATAGGTTCTGATCTAAAATATTAAATAATATATTTTTGAACTTCTCCTCTGATGTGAACTAATTTAAATTTATTTTACCAATTTTCAGAATTATTTCCTAACCTAAAAATGTGTTCCTATAACTAGTAAATGTGAACAATCAATTAGACAGATTCATTTCAGCCTAAAAATCTATTTTTAACTCATTCTAAAGTTTTCCAAGTGCTAGGAGAGTTTAAATTTTGAATTTGTACATGTGTTTGCCTTACCTTTTAAATTTAAATCCTAGTCACATATTCAAATTTCTGAATTTAATATCATGTAGGGTCAAAAAGGTAAATCCACACTACTGCAGGGTCTAATTTACTATTTCATAAATTTACAGGAGTCTAACTACACATAACAGAGGGGTTTTCCTAATTTTTATTAAGTCCAGGGGCTAAAACTGATTTTTAAATGAATTTACACGAATTTCTGAAGTTCCAGGGGCTAGATCAGAAGTTTTCGGGGCTAGCTCGTGTTTTCCAAGATCCCCACGGGGTAGCGCGTAAGAATCCCGGCCTTTATAACGAGGGGCTGATGTGGACCATCCGATTTAAAATAGACGGCTCAGATTAGATCGCCGAACCGGTACGCGAGGGTTTTAATTCTACCGTGCGATTTAAAATAGACGGCCCTCAAGGGGCCACGTCGCCCTGACCGGAGCCAGCCCGCGCGCACGGCGGCGGGGGGTGGCGATCTCGCCGGCGCAGCCTCGGCTTTTGCCGCTACACGTTAGAAAGCGCATCTTTTTGCATGGATCGGCTGCGGAGGGGTAGGGGACGCTCACCGAGGGGTTTTCCAGAACTCGGAGGTCCTGGAAGTCGGTCGGCGGCGAGCTTCAATGGCGACGATCTTTGGTGCACGTCGGAAAATATGCTAGGGCGCGAAACTTGTCACTTCCTTGAAGTGCAGGACTCCCTGGGGGCGGTGGAGCACGATCAGCGCGTTAGATCAGATAATCTGGGCAATGATCGAGAGAAAACGGGGATCAAATCTTCGTTTCTCACCGGAGAGAAGAACGGCCGATCGGGGGAAAAAATAGGGCGATTGTCGGCGTTTATATAGGCGAGGGAGGGCGGCGGTCTGTTGGGATCGAGTTGGAGACGTCCGGGACCAGAATTCGGGCTGGGGGCGCGGGTTTCCGGAGTTCGTTGCGATCGGGCGCGGGGAGGAAAAGTCCGGGTCGGTTAGGGCGCGGGAGGTAGGAGATGACACGCGGGCCCCGCCTGTCAGTGAGGGGAAGAGACAGCGCGCGGTCGTGGGCTGGCGCGGGGGGGGGGGAATAGTGGGCCGGCTGGCGGGTTTTGGCCCACTTGCCGGTTGGGGGTTTTTTCTTTTTCTTTTTCCGTTTCTTTTCTGTTCTGATTTGAATTTAAATTCCAGTTTGAATTTGAATTTCTGCACCACATGCAATATGTCCAAAAAAATTTAAATTCCCTCCTTTTGCAGATTTTGGGGTGTTACAATTGCTTGGCCACATACTTTGTATGTACGGGGACAAAATGAGCCGATTTGGTCAGTCGATTGACTATTACCCAAATCGAATCATGCTTGTGGGACATGAGTGGTAACCCAACTATGAAGTCCATGCTGATATCCTCCCACTTCCACGCTGGAATGTTCAATGGTTGCAGCTATCCGCCTTTGCGCATGTGGTCGGCTTTCACATGCCAACACGTATCGCATTCGGATACATACTTTGCGATTTCTCTTTTCATCCGTGTCTACCAAAATCTGGTTTTCAGATCCTAGTACATCTTGTTGCTGCCCGGATGAATAGAATACTTGGACATGTGAGCTTCGTACAAGATTTTCTTTCGAAGTTTCATGTCACGGGGTACCACTATACAGTCTTTAAACCATAGAGTACCATGTTCATCTCTTCGGAAGTATTTCATCTCACCATTCTTCATTCTTCTCTGAATGTGCGACATTCCCACGTCTTTCTTCTTAGCTTCCATAATCTCCTCTTGTATGGTAGGGACGAGAGCAAGATTATAAATGCTCCATATGGAACCAAGTATAAACTCGGCTTCTCCCCTTCCATCTGAGTGATGGACAAATGGTTGACGTGAGATTTGCGGCTTAAGGCATCGGCAACCATGTTTGCCTTGCCGGGATGGTAGTGGATCTCAATCTCATAATCTTTGATCAGCTCTAGCCATCTCCGTTGCCGCATATCCAACTCCTTTTGAACGAATATATATTTCAAGCTCTTGCGGCCGGTGTAGAGATGCACTGCGTTCCCAAGTAGATAGTGCCTTCACATTTTCAATGCCAATACCACAGCATCGAGCTCAAGATCATGAGTCGGATAATGGTGCTCGTGGTTACGAAGTTGACGTGAACCATAAGCGTCCACTCTTCCTGCTTGCATCAATACACAGCCAAGCTGATACAGGACGCATCACAATACACGTCGAAGGGCTTGGTCGTATCCGGTTGAGCTAGGACCGAGGCTGTTGTAAGATGCTTCACCAATGTTTGGAAAGCTCCTTCACATGCTGAGCTCTAAACGTATTTAACCCCCTTCTTTAACAATTCAGTCATCGGTTTAGCAAGCTTGGAGAAAGTCAGGATGAATCTCCCATAATATCCCGCTAAACCGAGGAAACTTCTGACTTCATGGACAGAGGTAGGTGACTTACATTTCAGAACTTGCTCAATCTTGCTTGGATCCACCGCAATGCCTTCTGCAGAAATAATATGACCAAGAAATGGCACTTGGCTGATCCAAAATTCGCATTTGCTGAACTTGGCATAAAGTTTATGGTCTCTCAATCGTTGAAGCACGATATGCAAGTATTCGGCCTGTTCTTCTTCAGACTTGGAATAAACAAAGATGTCGTGTATGAAAAGCACCATGAACTTATCCAACTCTGGCATGAACACCGAATTCATAAGGTACATGAAATGTGCCGGGGCGTTGGTGACGCCATAAGACATGACGAGATATGCATACAACCAATATCTCGTCGAGAAGGTCGTCTTTGTAATATCCTCCGCTCGGATTTTATCTGATGATATCCGGAGCGAAGATCCATCTTCGAAAATACACTTGCACCCACAAGTTAATCAAATAAGATATCGATGCGGGGCAGTGGATATTTATTTTTGATGGTGACGGCGTTGAGAGGTCGGTAATCCACACACAACCTCAAGGTTTCATCCTTCTTTTTCACAAACAGCGCCGAGCATCCCCATGGCCAGGAACTCGGTCGAATGAAACCCTTACTCATCAGATCATTGAGCTGCTCCTTTAGTTCAGCTAGCTCTTTCGGAGCCATCTTGTACGGTGTCCGTGATATCGGTGTTGTCCCGGGGCAAGTTCGATCTTGAACTCGACATCCCTTTAGGTGGCATACCCGAGAGATCATCCGGAAATACGTATGGATATTCACAGACCACACGAATATCCTCAAGTTTTTTGGCTTCCGTGTTATAGGTGTCCGGAAGTTCTTGGACCAAACGGTCGAGAATAAGAGTATGCGGTTCATGAAGTGGAGAGTTTAATTGAACCACTCATGGAACGATGTCAAGAACAGCACCATGGCGTTGTAGCCATGACATTGCTAGAATGACATCGAGTTTTTTACTTTCTAATATAATTAGAGAAGTCGGATATAGATTACCACCAAATTGCAATGATGCTCTATAGACCATCCTATCAGCTGTTATTTTCCCACCCGGAGAGCAAATCAAATATGAAATTTTTGTGGGAATGATAGGCAATTGGTATTTAATAACATAAGATTTAATTATGAAATTATGGGTGGCACCGGAGTCAAAAAGTATGACTACAGAATGATCTAATAGAGAAAATGTACCCACGAGAACGGGTTCGCCTTCTGGCACGTCTTCGATAGCTAGGTGGTGGACGTTGCCGGGTTTTGGTGCTCGTTTCTTGGGCTGGTTGCGGGGCTGATTTGCACCCTGATACGGTGCTGGACCCCTGCCCTGTCGCTGCTCGGGGCAGTCCTTGGCAAAATGCCTGACACGGCCACACGTGAAGCACATGTATTGTGTTGAGTTTCCTCCGAACTGTGGACGGAATGCCGGTACACGTGGTGGAAATGGATGTGCATGCGGGACCATCCGTTGCTGCTGCTGTTGCTGTGGTGGGTACGGCGGTCAGAAGATAGGCGCATTGAATTGATGACAGCAAAACTTCGGTGGTCGCGCCGGTGGCTGTAAAATCCCAAGAATTGACTTGCTAAAATGTTCATCAAATCACCACACCACAGCTCATTTGGTGGATAGCTCATGAACATTTGTAAAGAGCAAGTAAACACCATCAAGAGGGGGAGTAGAGGAAAAACCCATAACTTCAAAATGTAGGAGTTCATACACATAAACATGAGAGGCTGAGCTCACCCCTAGACCTTAAATATTCTTGGGAAGGCTCAGGCCATGTTTCATGCAAATCCAAGCCCTTTTGAGCCATTTTTGAAGACATTTGTAAAAAGGGCTAATTTGAACGCAAATTCAAATTTCAGCTACTTTCATTACTTGGATTCAAAAGATGACTTCACATTCAAACTCAGCATATTTTTCTGAGTTAGTCCACCAATTTTCATCCTCATTGGAGTTCATCCTGTCAGGAGCTAAAATTGCATTAATTCAAAACTGAATTTGAATTTCAAATTCAAATGTGAAGTAAATTTATCCAAAACAACTCCAATTTGAAGAATTTAAATTCATTCCCTGACTTGGTGGCTAAGTCTTCCATTTAAGTGTAAGTAGTTGGGATATTTGCAGCAAGAATTGGGGAAAATGAATTAGAGGGGAGAGGAGGGACCCACTGGTCAGATACACAGAGGCAAAACCGGCTCTGTTACACCGAGAGCTCGCCAGCGCACGGTGGAACCTCGCCCCAACGAAGTCGCCGTGCCACCTCCTGTTCCGGGGATCAGACCGCGTGAAGACGTCTTCTCCACATTGTTCGACCCCACACAGAACCATTTCACCGCTGAGCCCTCCCTCACGCACACGTATCGCCTCTGTTCTCACCACCCGAGCGACTCTCGGCTCTCCACCATCTCCGCCATACAAGCCAAGACTCGGTCGATCACCTACAGCAAAAACACATGCCATCCCCTCCTCGATCGTCCGGTGAATGCCTTCCTCCTTTTCGTTCAGTAGTGAGGGAGTATTTTGAGGTTTACCGAATTGCCATTTGTAGGACCGAGAGCGGGCTCGACTCAAAATTCTTGGTGGTCAGTCCATACCAGCTCATTTTCCTTTAGCCATACGTCCTAGACCTTCCAACGGACCTCTAGGATCAACAAACGATGGAAACCATCGACCATGGTGGCTGTTCTTCGAGTTTTTCCGATCGCCGCCATTTTTAACACTAGGTCGTCGTGAGGTCCTAACTCCGGCCGTTTCCGTGGCAAACCGAGTTCATTTCCGTGCTCAGCATTCCACCACGGAGGTGTAGGAGGAAAACGTTCCAAAAATAGGGCCCTACGTAGCTCGGTCAACATCACCGGAGTTGGAGCCGCAACTGTCACCGTCGCGAGCATAGTTCCGGCCATCGCCGAGCTTCGGTGAGTGCACCAACGTATTCCCTGAGCAAAGTTGGACACAGGCGGCGAGTTTCGTCGAAGGTCGTGCCGGGATCGGCTTGCGGCTGGGATCCGATGCGGCAGCGCGGATAAAACCCCGTGGGCTGCGTGTGGCCGCGATCTCAGTGGGCTGGTTTAAAGAGTGGGGCCCACAACCAGAGTTTAACATTTCCAATCATTTCAGAATTTAGTTCAACTTCAAATGCCTATAACTTATGCTAGGTAGCTCCAAATTTAGTGAACCAAATTTTGTTGGATTCAGATCCTCGAGTACTATCCAGAAAAAACAAGTTTGAACTCATGAAACGTATTCTTTTTCTAGAATTAATTCCCTATAATTTAAACTGTTGGGAATTTTATCTGGAGATTGCTTTTACAGAAAATTCTTAAATTTGGCTAGGATGTTCATTTGAAAATCCTTGAGTCACAGGAAAAATTTCAGATTCATCCAAGTTCATTAGTCCCCCTAATGGCGTGATTAAGTGAACTGCCCTGAGAAAATAGAAAATATATACAGAAACATTTTTCAGATTTCCTCAAATCTTGTTTAGGGTATAACTTTCTCTAGGATTCTTCAAATTACATGAAACCAACTCCATTAGAACCATATCAAACTCTAGTTTCCGTAAAGTAATGGTTTGATCCATGAAAATCCTTGGAAATCCTTAGAAGCTCTAGAATTGACCATTTATACTTTTATTTGTGCAGAGCTCAAATGAGTTTTGATTCAAATGAAATTTGGTCAAGTATCTGGTTAGGTCCTTACCAAGCCACCATAAAAATTTAAGAGCCAAGGGGGGGGGGGTCTAGCTAGAGTTCTGCTCTTTACATACTCAATTTTCCACGTTGCATTTAAATTGACATATCGTTAATGTGATTACGTATAGTCGCTGAAGGCGAGGAGACCCCGGAAGTGCTGGACTTTCTACTTCCGGACAGGACTCTAACTCCTGACCAGCAGCAACAAGGCAAGCCCCGGTTTGCATTTAACAAAGTTTATAAAGTTTTTCTTTATATAGACATTTAGCTTGAGGTATGCATATGCATTAGGTGTAGGATGGATAAAACCCCAAATTCATAACCAGATTATTCCAACAAGAGTGAGGGTAGTATTTAAGTCCTTGAGTAGTTCATGCTGAGCTTAACGGTTATAGACTTCGGTACAAGTCAAGTAGTTGGAATCTACTCGCGAGTATAGGCTGCGGGACACACAGGATTGGTTCAAGTGATGTGAGATCACTTTAGTAAGAAAATGAGACTAGGCAGGGGCTACGATGCAGCAAGAGGAAGTCTTGTGTGCGTAGCCCTGTACGTATCGATTGAGGACCGATTCGTGTGCGGCCCTGCTGAACAAGTTTAAATGTACCGAAGGCATATCGGATATATGGGGTCCGATAAACCGTTGTATCCTAAACCTCCGGGCGTTGAGGCATAGCACACCAATTTATAGGTGTAGGTTGAGGGCAGCCAGGTGGAAATCTGCTAACGGGCATAGAGAGATGCTCCATGTTGGGAACCTCCTGCTCGTTTCTGTGCGACCGGTTTGACGTTTGGGCTGTTGGGTGAAAGGTTGTCCTGTACGACATTGAGTGAGCGTGCTGTGCAGCTCCACGGGTGGCCGTACGTGACGTGCTATTCGTGTATCCCTGCAGGTGTATATCGAGTCGATTCACCGTCCCTCACGGTTATGAGTACCGCTTGTTCACTGTGTTGTGACGTAGATAAATTATGGAATATGGTGATTCAATGCTGCTGATATGTATAAATTGTATTGCTACGTGTATGCCACCAAATATTGCTCACTAAATTTCAGATTCATGAACCATCAAATTGTGGCTAAAAGATGAACTAAGGATGAACTTCTATGCGTGTCCTTTGCTGCAATGTGCCATCCTATGTTGGTTATGTCTTGTATGTAGAGTTTCTTGTGTAGGGAGTCGGTTAAGACTTGCTGAGCCATCGTGCTCACTGTTGCTGCTATGAGTGTTTTGCAGGTGAGGACTACCCCACCGACTCGGGGTACAAGTCCACCGGCGAGGGCTATCCTCCGTCGGGGACCACGACTGAGTGGGAGCCGTACACGCCGCGCTGAGCTGAGAAGTGAAGCTAGTGTGGGTTGTCCATAGGGATGGACAACCGACTTTTGCTAGTTAGGTGGGCGTGAGTTGTAAAAATTTAGCTTCCGCTATTGTAGACTCCGTAGATAAATGTAAACTGAAGGTTTGTACTACTTTGTACATATTCAGTTTGTTTTCAATGTAATACAATGTGTTCCTTATGGTGTGTGCGGTCGGGTGTCGCATCGTGCGGCACCACCCTTTGAGATCCTGGGCGTACGGATTCCGGTCCATCACAGGCAGGCATCAGAGCTGCTTAGGGGATAGCACACTGAATAAGGACAGTATTACGGGGAAAACTTAGGATTACGGTGAGGAATCGCTAGTATGCCCAAATAAGGACTATAGTAGTATAGTTACTTAAAGTGGCATGACTAACATATGTGTTATAATTCTGAATTTTGATTATGTAACGACGCACCTACGCTCAGGTAAGAATGGTAAGGAACGCCACTAAAAGCGGTTCAATTTCGGTTAGCTCCCCTGACGATGAATGTGATTCAGTGATAGGTCTCACAGCTTGGTGTGGGACGTTAATATGAAACTCTTGGACTCTTCATGTTCCTGAGTTCATATGAAACGCTGGTCCCTGGCGTGTATTAGGCAAGAAAGTGGAAACCCCATCGTGTGCTCGGTAACACGATAGTGTGTTCTTCTGGGAATAGCCTAGGAGGATATACGTAGCGCTTGCCATCGGCGTGCCCTGAAGGGTAGTAGGTGGTATCTGTTGGGGTGATAAAATTCCCAACCGTGATGACCCGCTCGCGTTCTACTCGGGTTCCCCATCGTGTGGTATGAAAACACGATCACGTATCTTGAGACGTGGCTTAACTCAAAGATGACCGTATGACAATGATACGGGCGTATGTATTTATTTTCAAATATGGACCTGCCTGAAATGACAACAACCTTTGAGTGCATCACTATTGAGTGTTCTTCGGCAGCTACTAACCACGTATGTATCCCGTGTAATACTCGTGTGCGAGAGACCGTTTAGTGCCACAATTGAGACGTATATGCCGGTATAATCCGGTTAGGATTTTCCTTTTTGTGAGGAACGTAGTACCGACATGTATTAGGCATTTGCATTAAAGATAATGGTAACAAGGAACTAAAATAACCTAGTTTCAATATTTAGGACCCCGGTTGGGTAGAAAAATTCAACAGTTGATTAGTTTAGTTCAAAGGGATTGAAAAACAGAGTGCTCTGTTTTGGCAGCAAGGTTGCTGAACTTTAGCAAAGCATAACTCACAGGTTACTTAGCCAATGGGGGTGTGGGATATAGTTATGGAAAGGAGTTTAAGTGTTCTACAACTTTGTTGTAGACTTCCAGAGCAGAATCACAACTTAAACTGGTTGAAATTCCAGATGATTGTGAACTGTCCAGAACCAGGACAGGTTCAAAAACTCTCTAGACTGTTCTGTTTTTCAAGCATAACTTCTTGTAGAAAAATCTAAAATTATTATATGATACATTTTTGGAAAGGTTAGGAGATGTTTTACATCTTGGTAATTCAAAGTTTTTGCAGTTGCAGTACGGATTTCAGTGAAATTTAGAGTTGAAAACAGCAACTTCCAAAGGAGGTGCTGTTGAAATTCTTCCAGAAATTCTGTTGACTTTGAATTATCATAACTTTTTAACCCAGCTGATCTGGGGACAAACAAATACTCATTGGAAATATACTGAAATTAAATTTAACTTTGGTAATCAACTTGAGTCATGAAAATGTCAAGTACCAGGTCAAAATCTGGGATATGTAGAAACTGGTCATTATGGGCAGAGGGATGGACAGTTGAACTCATGTGAGCGATTGTTGTGCCCTAGGGGGTTTGATTACTTACAATGGGGTAGAACATACTCATGAGTGGTTATATTCAACTAGTGAAAGATTTGAGTATATGTCCTACTCAAGTTTCTTTTGCTAGAGACCATGTTTGTGTCGTATTGAAGATAAAGGGTAGTATACGTGATGACAAATCGATATTAACGTCTAGTAGTGACCAAATCTAGTTGAGGTAAACTTACAAAGAGGAAGTTCATCAAGTTGGAATTAACTAGTTTGTATTTGGTCTGGTAATTGTGTAGCTTGTGCAAAGTTATTACATTATCTATTTACGAGATGTATCGCATGTTTACTGTCATTATGTTTACGCCTATTTTATTGTACTGCATGGAGTATGCTGTGGGACTGATTTTTATTGTCGTATGGTTGCAGATTGTAACACCCTCAATTTCATTTCCTTGCATCGCATACATTTTTCATGTAGATAAACATTATAAAAGAAGTAGAAATGGAGAAATATCTATAGAAATGGAGAAAGAACCATAGAAATGGAGAAAGAACCAAAGAAATGGATAAAAGAACCATAGAAATGGAGAAAGAACCATAGAAATGGAGGAAGGAACCATAGAAATCTAGAAAGAACCATAGCAATGGAGGAAGGAACCATAGAAATGGAGGAAAAACTACAGAAATGGAGAAGGGAATATAGAAATAGAGAATGGGGCTTAGAAATGGAGAAGGGCAATGTAGAAATGGAGAATGGGACATAGAAATGGAGAGGGGAAATGTAGAAATAGAGAATGGGACATAGAAATGGAGAGGGGAATGTAGAAATTGTAAAGGCCTACGTTTTTGACACATTCAAGGTGTTCATCACCACACACACACACACCTCAGTTGAAGAAAGTTGATGAACACACTTGAAGAGCAAGTAACCATTATCAACATGATCATTAGAGAACAAACTCACACAATGCAAAAGTGGCATTTCCCACATGCATCATCTAGGGGCTGGACATATGAAAAACTTCTACACTTTGCTAGTAATATCCATGCCAAGTTTCACCCAAATTCAAAACCTTTTTGAGGTACTTTTGGGTATAGCTAGAAAGAGGGTAGTTTGAACTCAAATTCAAACTGTTTTTATCCAATGAATTCAAAAGTGGGAGGCATATTGTTACTCAGCACATTTTTGTGAGCTCACACACCAATTTTTACCCCATTTGGAGTTGATCTTGACATGAGCTAAGTGGTAGCAAATTCAAACTTTATTTGAATTTAAAACTGAACATGTGCTGAAATTTAGTCAAACCAAATCCAATTTGAATTCTAACCAATTCAAATGGCTCAGGGGTGAATAATTCAAATCACCATGGGTATTTTAGGGATTACTGTTTACAACAGTGATATGGAGTTAAGTTCAGGGGTTAAAAATGAGAGTGGGACCCACTTGTCAGCCACTGAAGAGAACTCAGCCGACTGAACACTGCACTCGGGTTCTTGCGCTGAACCGAGCTTGCGCCACGGCGAAGAAACGGCGAGGCCACCAGCTGCTTGCCGCTCCCAGCCACTGAACCGACTCTCGGGGCCTTTATCTACGCGCCCGAGCAGTCGCAGGTGATTCTCACCGCTGCCCCGATGCATTCCCGCCCAGAAAACTGAAGCCCCTCGCCGCCCGGTTGAACCCTCGGTCCCTCGTCGCCCGGCCAACCCCGAGGTTTCCACGGCGATCGGAGACCAGCACTAGGTGCGCCAAGCCATCCTTGACGCCCTCGCACCGGTTCCAGGCTCGAAGCAGTCCTTCCCGAGCTCCACCGCGACGATCTTTCCTCTGCCGGTTCAGCTCAAGCCACCACCGCGGGAACGATCCGTCTGGCCACCACAGCCTACCGTTCGCCGAGCTGTGAACAGCAAAGAGGTTTGCCTTCAGTCCCTCTTCCATTTCCGCAAGCTCCGGCGGCGTGACAGAGACTGCTCACGCCGGAATTTCATGTTGTCGCGACGGTGTGCAAAAGTGGAGTCTGAACCGATCCGTGAAATTCGTAATCCATGCTGCACCACTCATCCTCTCGTGGAGGGGATCACTTCTAGGTACCCGTACGAGCCCATAGGAGCAGGAACCACGAAGAACCGTTAAGGGAAACCGCTGTTCTTCGAGTTTTAGGAGAAATCCCGATTTCCGGCCTAGGTCGCACGGTGAAAGCCCAACACAGCCCTTTTCGAGCTCCGTGGAGCTCATGTCGACCTTTACTAGGGTCCACTGGTGCTCGACGACCTTTTACTTGATCGGTTGAGGTGTTAGGAAGACCGGCCGACACGGCCGAAGTTCTTCCGAAGCTACCGCTCGTCGCCGACCAGGTGCCGGCCATTTTCATGACAAGCGGAGCCCAGAATCATGTTCCCCGAGTGGAGTTAGGCAGGGGCGGCCAGAATCATGAAGTTTGGAGCACCACAGAGGCTGCCGGCGAGCTCTCCGGCGAGGTGTCGCGGCGGCAGAGCGCGGGGAGGGCGAGAGGTAGGCGAAGGGGTGGGTCCCGGCTGTCAGCGGCTCGGATTTTAAATCAGGATCGGTCTGCGGCTCGGATCTGGTGTGCTGGCACACAAAAGCTCCGTGGACACCGGTGTGCCACCGCTCCAGCGCCCAACACGTGTCCCCGTGGACCCACCGGCAGATTTAAACTTTTCCCGATTTTCAGATTCCATTCAAACTTCAAATCCTCATAACATTGGCTAGGAACATCCAAATCGAGTGAACCAAATTTTGTTGGATTCAATCCTCTGAGTACTTTCCAGCAAATCAAGTTTCACTTCATGAAAATCCTTATTTCTCCAGAATTAATTCTTCAAAGTTTAGACTGTTGGGAATTTTAACTGGAGAATACTTTGGAGGAAAATTCTGAAATTTTGCTGGGATGTTCACCAAAATATCCCTGAACTACCATAAAAATTTCAGATCCATTTGAGATCATTTGATCCACCTAATGGCGTGATTAATGAAACTGTTCCATAGAAAATAGAAAATGTCCAGAAAAATTTTCAGAAATTTCTCTGAAATTGTTTAGCTCATATCTTTATCTGGGGAACCTTCAAATTAAGTGAGACCAACTCCATTGGAACCCTCTGAAAATCTAGTTTTCAGAAAGTCATGGCTGGCTCCATGAAAATCCCTAGAACACCCTAAAGCCTCTAATTAAGGTCAAGTACATAATTAATTGTGGAGGGCTCAAATGAGCTTTGCTGCAACTAAAACTTGGCCAAGTCTATGTTTAGGTTCTAACCAAGCCACAGTAAAAATTTCAGGGTCAGTGGGTCTGTCTAGTGAGACTTATAAGGTTCACAATTTAATTCAAATCAAATGCATTTAAATTAACACATATACTTGTATCTCATGTAGTCGCTAAGGTCGAGGAGGAACCTGAAGTCCTAGTCTTCGTTACTCCGGAAGAGCAGCTAGCCTGCGACCAAGAGCAGCAAGGCAAGCTCCGGTTTGCATTAACCTTTTTACGAGTTTTTATTGTTTTGAGAACTTACTTTGAGTACCATTACAGCTTGCATTAGCGTCTTGATTGAAAACCCAAATGCATAGCCAAGAAATCCATGGTTTGGGATTAGGATTGAAAACCTCGTTAGCCACTGACATGCTAGAGATAGAGTAGGATTCGGTACAAGTCGAGTAGTTGGAACTACTCGCGAAAATAGACTAGAGGCACATCGCTCAGGTAAAGATAGCAAATGAAACACATGGCAAGAAAAATGAGACCGAGCGGAGAGTAAGGGCAGCAGGACATTGGGGCCTGTGTGCTATAGCTCTGCTTGTGTCGATTGAGGACCGAGCCGTGTGCGGGCCTGTTGAACAAGCTAGAACAGTACCGAAGACCTACCGGCTATATGGGAACCGGGAAACCGATGTAACTCGGGTAGCTGGGTGTTGAGGCATAGCTGGTCATTCAGAGGGTAGGTTGAGAGCTTGAGGTGTAAATCGGCTGGCGGCACTAAGATGCGCGTGCAGAGACCTCATGCTCGGGATGATTGGACCGGTTCAACATTTGGCTGACGGGTGAAAGGTGGTTGCGTACGACGTCCGTGATGGTTGTTTTAGGCAACATCGAGTACAGGCGTACATGACGGGTTATTCGGGTAACCCTGCAGGTGTAAATCGATTATAATCGCCATCCCTCACGGTCAGTGAGTACCACTTGTTCACTGTACCGTGACGTAGAAAGAACAGGCTAGTTACATGTTAAAATGTTGCTGATTGAAAGATGGACTTTGATTGTTAATGATTTTCTGTAGTTTAGAGCTAATTAAAGTTCCTTTCAACTTTGGGCAAAGTACATTAGAGAAATGTGTTTCTAAGTTTGATTGCGGCTCTCTCATGTGCCTTAGCGTAAGGTTCTCCACAACCTGCTGCTAAAACTTGAAAGTAAGGTTCCAATAATTAGGCGAGTCCTTTGCAAATTGTTTTATCTCATGTACCTATCACCCCTCATGTAGAAGTTCCATGTTTAGGACAGACGGGTCAGTCTTGCTGAGCCTTCATGCTCACTCCTTGTGTTTGAAGCTTTTGCAGGGTTCTATGAGGAAGGGACTCCCGAGGAGGAGACGGAACCCCAGGAGGGGCACCCTGTCGAGTGGGAGTCATGCACGCCGCCGTGTTAGTGTGCGTGTGTGCTAGCAAGGACACGTTCACAGGCTGAACGTGAACTTGATGCGTAGTCTACACCCGTGAGTGTAGACTGAACATATTTTGTTGTAAAAATGTTCATAAACCCGTTTATGTAATAAAATTTTGCTTCCGCTTTGTACCTTTAATGTGTGTTATTCGGTGCTGTGCAACACAGCACCCCTCAGCGTGATCCTGGCTCGACAAGACCGTGGGGTCATGTCAGCGTTGGTATCAGATCTCGCTTGAGGTTTAACGCACTAAAAAGGTCATCTTTTTCAAAAATCCAGTGAGGAATGAGTTTGTAGCCCATATAAGGATGTTATTAGTGTATAGAAAGTGTCATGCTAACCTATTTAATTATGTCAGAAAATCGTGCATCTCGGGACGTTTATGTCTTGGGGGTGCATGTAAGCGCTGTCCGCCAGTGCGCACAAGCTGAAGGGTGGAGCCCCACGGGTGGCAGGTAACCCGACCCGCTTTAATATCCTCTACGATTCTTCATGTCGTTTGGGGTATTCGAGCAACGTCTGTCCCTGGCGTGCATGGTGCAATTTGGGAGACCCCGTCACGTGGTTAGTAACATGAACACATAGCTCAAGGCGTGTTTGGCTTGAGAACATCCGGGCGAGTGATGACGGCCGGGTGTACGAACTGTATGGATACCGGACTCGGTGTGCAGCCGAGTCTGACGATTGCTTGAGTTATTTGCAGGTAGTTTAACCACGAAACGGTAGTCGTGTAGCATCCGTGTGTGAGTGACGCTTAGTGCCACTGAACTAACGAAGCCGGCTAAGTCCAGTATAGGTTTTTCTTTGTGAGGACGTAGTACCGACATGATCTTGTGACGCATCGACGTCACACTCCATTAAATGAGCAACTTCATTATAAAACTTGAAAGTTTTGATGCAAAGCATTAAAACTTGATGTAACTCCTTCCCTTAATCAGGATATTCAAAGTTAATAAGTTTTCAACTTATAGGAGACTAAGGACAGAGTCCCCTGTTTTCAGCTGATTGAAGGCTTAAGTTAATCAGAGGTTAGGGGTTGAGTTCTTCGAGGTTGGGGTCATATGATACATTTCTAGAAATCTTTGGAAGATCTTTACAACTTTTCTGTTGAGGTCCAGAGGTGTTTCATCCCTTAATCAATCGAAAAATGCAGTAGAGTTGAAACTGTCCAGAAAACAGGGCAGATCAAACGCTCTCTGTAAACTCTCTGTAAATTGAGCATAACTTCCTGCATAAAAATCCAAAAACAAAAAATGAGGTAGTTCTGGAAAGATTATGAGATGGGTTACAACTTTTTAACAGAAAGTTTTGTCATACTTGGAGTAGAATTAACTGGAATTCTTGGATTAAACCAGTACCTAAAGCAGGGAGGTGCTGTCCAATGTTCTCCAGAAATTCTGTTAACTTTGGCATCTCATAACTTATGAACCAGGACAGATCTTAGGCCAAGCAAATACTTTCTGGAAATCTATTGAAGTTAGCTTTAACTTTGATGTTGAGCTCCAGAATTGGTTTTGCCTTTAGCATGGCCTAAATCAGGTTGAAATGGAAACTGGTCAGGGCTGTCATGTTGGACAGCAGATCAGCAGTCAAATTTGTTTAAATTTGAACTATGTTTCCAAGTTTTATGGGTTCAATGACATGTTTTATGTTATAACTCAATGGTTTACTGTGAAAATAAATATTTTACATTTCTCAAATATATTTTTACATATGACAGCGGATAAACAGTTCGAGAACGGGTGGGTGGAATCTCACTGTTCTCACCACAGCGGCTATCCGGAAGCATTGAGGCAGATGCTTCAATATTTCGGGTACAACCAGATGCCACAGTACTTCGCCAAGGAAGAAGGCGAGGGGGGGGGACAAGACATGGACAATCCATGTCGAGGTTCCTGCAGGATCTACGTCACCCGGTTGGGCGCCGTTCACCATTACGGTGAGGGGTAGACAACCGGAGGGAATGTGGCAAGTGGGAGCCCGCGACAACATGTCACGTTTCTGCCAGCTACACGTGAGAGCTATGGAGGGTACTCCATACGTGCTCGTTCCGGTGGAGGTACGGGCTCATCATGTGTGGGAAAGGAGGTACCGAGAGGCAACCGATCCGGGTTGCCCAAGGTACAGCCCCGCGGAGGCAAACCTCAGCCTCCAGATGAGGGCGGGAAAGGCCGTGATGGATAGCCAAGCTGTTCATATGGAGCATCTCGCTGCAAAGCTCAAAGAGAGCACAAGCCGTGGAGACCATTTCGAGAGTGCTCACAGCGCACTCCGCAATGTGCTCCTTCCGACGATCAAGCGACTGAACGAACAGCATAATCAGTTGCATCGTCTGAAGAAGGCGAAGAAGAAGAGCCGTGTCGACATCGCGGCGTTGCAAGAACTGGTGCAGACTCTAACCCAGCAGAACGAGGACCTTACTCAAGAGCGAGATGATGCTATTGAGGAAGGGCAAGGCTGGAAAGAAGACTACAACCAGGCCATGGACGAGGTCCACGCGTTACAGGATCTCGTACCTCCGGTAGTGGGCATACCGGTGGTCTTGGGTCTTCCAGCAATGGGAGAACCCGAGATGGGAGAGGAGGTTGTAGATCTGGAGCCACCAGCAGGGGTATCGGAGGAGGACGACCCGCAGGAGGTCGAGTTCTACTCCGAGTAGGGGGTTACCGTTGCCAAGTAGGGCAACCAGAGAAGTGTAACCCAAACTTTTGTAACCAGTGACATGTCGCATAGACAGTACGTAGCGTATGTATAGGTAGTGACGACATGAGCATGACTTCTCGGAGACCCGAGAATAATGTATCTTGTATAGAGTTATGCTTTATCAATACATGTGAATGTTGTGCAAATTATTCATGCGTCATTTCAATACATACTGTTGCATATGGAATTTTTAAGTATGACAAGTGCTGATCGCTGCTGTTTTGAATTTCAGAATGACTCGTACTCGTGCCAACCCGGACGTTGGGGGTTCCAGTCAGGGGGGAGAAACCTCCCAACAGCCTCCCGAGGACTCCTCGGGACAGCAGCAGCAACAGCAACAGCAAACACCGCCACCGCCACCGCCAACGGTTACTTTGGCGGATACTGTAGCAGCAATGGCGGGCTCTCATCAGCAGCATACGGACTTGCTGCAGACCCTCATTGCCAATACATCTCGACCAGAGAGACGTCAAGATCGTGAGGAGCGTCAACAAAGCTCCTACTCTGACTTCTTAGCTACTCATCCCCCGGTATTCTCAAGGGCGGATGAACCCATCGATGCGGACAACTGGCTCCGCACGATGGAGATGAAATTCGGGCTGCTCCAAGTGAGTGAGCAGCGCAAGACTCAGTTCTCGGTCCAACAGCTCCAAGGATCCGCGAGCGCGTGGTGGGTGAACTACTGTGCTTCACAGCCCACCGACCGAGTTATGACCTGGGCGGAGTTCCGGACGGCCTTTAGGGCCTATCATATAACGCCGGGTCTCATGAAGAGGAAGATGCAGGAGTTCCTACACCTGCAGCAAGGGACCCGGAACGTGCTGGAATACTCCAGGACGTTCAACGATCTCGCGCTCTACGCGTCGTATCACGCCGATACTGATGAGAAGCGGCGGGACCACTTCTACCAGGGGCTTAATCCGCTCCTGAAGGACAAACTGGCGATGTTCAATCGCGGCAGTCTCAATGACATAATTGATGCTGCGATTGTTCAGGAGAACTCCTGTAAGGAGTTAGCGGCGGTGGAAAGAAAGCGAAGCGCGCCGCAAAGCAGCGGAGAAGGAGGCGGTCCTTCTCAAAAATTTCGGATGGTGAATCGCCCACCATCAGGTTCACGCTGGCAGCCACCACAGAGGTCGATGCCATTCCGCAGTCGGCCCTATTCTTCACCGGCGTTCAGGCCGGCACTGCCAGCACCACCTCCGCAACAACAACAGCAACAGCGGGCGATGCCTCGTGCGTATGCACCTCAGGAGCGCATGCCGGGCTTTCATCCCCCAAGCACCGGACAAGCAGCGGCCATATGCTACAAATGTGGTCGGCCAGGACACTTCGCCAGCAGTTGCCCGGAGAGGCAAGGCGGCGGAGTTGCACCACAACTTCCGGGGAGGAATCAACCCTGGAACCCCACTAATGCGCGGGGGGCAAACCCTAGGCCCGGCACTATTCACCAACTTGCCATAGAGGACGTGCCGGAGGGAGAGCCAATCCTTGCGGGTATGTTCCAACTCCACCAGCATCTCGCCATAGTATTATTTGATTCAGGCGCCACGCATAGCTTTATTAGCCAAGCTTTCATTGCTAAATACAGCTTGCAAATACTGCCCACCGATAATCCTTATTTGGTTTGTTCACCGGGTGGAAGATTTCAGCAAGCATGATGGTTCCAAAAGCGCCATTATGCTTAGCGGGTAGAGTGTACCCTACGTCTCCCATAATTTTAGAGGGACAAAAGGTCGATGTCATCTTAGGATGTCGTGGTTAACCCGCCACGGTACTGTTTTAGACACCGTCCTCCGAATTGTGCACTTGAACTCAGAAGTGCACGAATCTCATTCCTTATTTCTGTACAGTCCAGAAATAAAACTTCCAAGTGTCTATCAATCCACAACCATCAGATTGGAAGATATTCCAGTGGTCCGAGAGTTCCCTGACGTGTTCCCGGAGGATTTACCGGGGATGCCGTCCGATAGAGAGGTGGAGTTCAAGATTGAACTTGCACCGGGAACCATGCCAATATCCTGAAGGCCGTACAAGATGGCACCCAAGGAGTTGGCTGAACTGAAGACCCAGCTAACGGACCTGCTGGAGAAGGGTTTTATTATGCCGAGCTCCTAACCTTGGGGCTGTTCGGCATTATTCGTAAAGAAGAAGGATGAGACGTTGCGGCTTTGCGTGGACTATCATCCACTAAATGCCGTAACCATCAAGAACAAGTACCCGTTGCCACAGATCGACATGTTGTTTGATCAGTTGGTTGAAGCAAAGATCTTCTCCAAAATGGATTTAAGATCTGGGTACCACCAGATTAAAATACGGGCTGAGGATATTCCGAAGACGGCTTTTTCGACAAGGTACGGGCTTTATGAGTACCTGGTCATGTCCTTCGGCCTCACCAACGCTCCAGCTCACTTCATGTATTTAATGAATTCGGTATTCATGCCGGAGCTGGACAAATTTGTCGTGGTCTTCATCGATGACATATTGGTATATTCCAAGTCGGAGGAAGATCACAAGAAGCATCTGCGTATAGTCTTGCAATGGCTGCGGGGTCACAAGCTATACGCGAAATTCAGCAAATGCGAATTCTGGATATCGCAAGTGCCTTTTCTCGGGCATATCATCTCAGCGGAGGGTATCGCTGTAGACCCGAGCAAGATCACATAAGTGCTGAATTGGAAGTCCCCGAGAACTGTTCACAAGGTACGGAGTTTCCTCGGACTCGCGGGATATTATCGGAGGTTCATCCCGAACTTCTCGAAGATTGCCAAGCCTATGACGGAGCTGCTAAAGAAGGGTACCAAATATGTTTGGAGTCCAGCATGTGAAGCAGCGTTCAAGGCATTAGTGAAGCACCTGACATCAGCACCGGTTTTGGCGCAGCCAGACACAACAAAACCGTTCGATGTGTACTGTGATGCATCCGGCATTGGGCTCGGATGTGTGCTGATGCAAGACCGAAGGGTGGTCGCGTATGGGTCACGGCAGCTTAGAAACCATGAGCAGAATTATCCAACTCACGACTTGAAGCTCGCTGCCATGGTACTTGCACTGAAAATGTGCAGGCACTACCTACTCGGTAACCTCGTACATTTATATACCGACCACAAGAGCCTCAAGTACATATTCACTCAGAAGGAGCTGAACATGAAGCAGCGAAGATGGTTAGAGTTGATAAAGGATTACGAAATAGAAATCCATTATCACCCAGGCAAAGCAAATGTAGTGGCCGATGCGCTGAGCCGCAAGTCACACATCAACAACCTGACAATCACACCGTTGGAAGAGAGCGAACCACCACTGCATGTGATTCCACATGGAGCTCTCTACAACTTATCTTTGATCCCCACTATCCTTGAAGGGATAGCGGCAGCCCACAAGAATGACAAGGGCATGTCACATTTGCGGAGACGTGTAGACAGTGGGGAGCTGAAATGTTTCCGTAAGGACGAAGACGGCGTCCTATGGTTCAAGGACCGGATCGTCGTACCCCGTAACCCGGAGTTACGGAAGAAAATTTTTGATGAGGCTCACTTATCAAAATTTTCTATTCACCCCGGCAGCAACAAAATGTATCAAGAACTCAGAAGCAAGTTTTGGTGGACACGGATGAAGTGGGAAATCGCAAGTACGTGTCCGAGTGTGATACATGTCGAAGGGTGAAGGCAGATCATATGCGGAAACCGGGACTGCTACAACCATTGCGCGTTCCTGCCTGGAAGTGGGAAGATGTGAGCATGGACTTCATCGTCGGTTTACCCACCACTTTTCAGAAACATGATTCTGTGTGGGTAATCGTCGACCGGCTCACCAAAGTTGCCCATTTCATCCCGGTCAACACCAACTACAACGCCAAGAAGTACGCTTAACTATACATCTCACGGATCCTATGCTTGTACAGCATACCCCGTACCATCATATCGGACCGGGGCACTTTATTTGTGTCCCATTTTTGGGAGCAGCTGCACGCTGCATTGGGGACGAAGCTGATCCGTAGTTCAGAATACCACCCGCAGACGGATGGGCAAACCGAGCGGGTAAATCAGATTCTAGAGGACATGTTACGAGCTTGTGCTATCAACCACGGCAAGAATTGGGATGATCACTTGCCGTTATCCGAGTTCTCGTACAACAATAGGTGCCAATCCAGCATCAAGATGGCACCTTATAAGGTGCTATACGGGAGGAAATGCCGCACACCACTAAATTGGTGTGAGTCAGGCGAAAGGGTTACCTTTGGGACTGATCTTGTCAACAACGTGGAGGAAAAGGTTCGACTGATTCAAGCGAACCTAAAAGCCGCACAATCCCGATAGTAACAATACACGGACCGGAGAAGACACTCATTACAGTTCGAAGTCGGGGATCACATATACTTACGTGTGTCTCCAATGAAGGGCGTAAATAGATTCGGGGTGAGAGGAAAGTTGGCACCCCGATTCATCGGTCCATTCCAGATTACCGAAAGATGTGGATCAGTAGCATACTGGCTGAAATTACCAGAAGCACTTTCCGGTGTGCACGACATATTTCATATTTCCCAGCTGAGGAAGTGTCTCAAGCTATCAACTACCGTTCTGCTGGAGGACATTGAAGAACTGAAACCGGATCTCACCTATCGGGAGGAACCGGTTCAGATCATTGATGAGAAGGCCCGAACCACATGCAACCGCACGTTGTGGTTCTACAAAGTTCTATGGAGTAATCACTCCGTGGACGAAGCGACATGGGAGAGCGAAGGATTTCTTCGCGCTAACTACCCCGATTTTTTCACGTCGCATATCCGGTAATTTTCCACCGTCCTCCCTCTCATTTTCACCTTATAATCTCGGGACAAGATTCTTTTAAGGGGGGAGGAATGTAAAGGCCTCAGTTTTTGACACATTCAAAGTGTTCATCACCACACACACACACCTCATTTGAAGAAAGTTGATGAACACACTTGAAGAGCAAGTAACCATTATCAACATGATCATTAGAGAACAAACTCACACAATGCAAAAGTGGCATTTCCCACATGCATAATCTAGGGGCTGGACATATGAAAAGCTCCTACACTTTGCTAGTAATGTCCATGCCAAGTTTCACCCAAATTCAAAACCTTTTTGAGGTACTTTTGGGTATAGCTAGAAAGAGGGTAATTTGAACCCAAATTCAAATTCAAACTGTTTTTATCCAATGAATTCAAAAGTGGGAGGCATATTCTTACTCAGCACATTTTTGTGAGCTCACACACCAATTTTTACCCCATTTGGAGTTTATCTTGACATGAGCGGAGTGTATCAAATTCAAACTTTATTTGAATTTCAAACTGAACATGTGCTGAAATTTAGTTAAACCAAACCTAATTTGAATTCTAACCAATTCAAATGGCTAAGGGGTTAATAATTCAAATCACCATGGGTATTTTAGGGCTTACTGTTTACAACAGTGATATGGAGTTAAGTTCAGGGGTTAAAAATGAGAGTGGGACTTACTTGTCAGCCACTGAAGAGAACTCAGCCGACTGAACACTGCACTCGGGTTCTTGCACTGAACCGAGCTGCCGCCACGGCGAAGAAACAGCGAGGCCACCAGCTGCTTGCCGCTCCCAGCCGCTGAACCGACTCTCCGGACCTTTATCTACGCGCCTGAGCGGTCGCAGGTGATTCTCACCGCTGCCCCGACGCATTCCCGCCCAGAAAACTGAAGCCCCTCGCCGCCCGGTTGAACCCTCGGTCCCTCGTCGCCCGGCCAACCCCGAGGTTTCCACGGCGATCGGAGACCGGCACTAGGTGCGCCAAGCCATCCTTGATGCCCTCGCACCGGTTCCAGGCTCGAAGCAGTCCTTCCCGAGCTCCACCGCGACGATCTTTCCTCTGCCGGTTCAGCTCGAGCCGCCACCGTGGGAACGATCCATTCGGCCACCACAGCCTACCGTTTGCCGAGCTGTGAACAGCAAAGAAGTTCGCCTTCAGTCCCTCTTCCATTTCCGCAAGCTCCGGCGGCGTGACAGAGACTGCTCATGCCGGAATTTCATGTTTTCATGACGGTGTACAAAAGTGGAGTCTGAACCAATCTGCGAAATTCGTAATCCATGCTGCACCACTCATCCTCTCGTCGAGGGGATCACTTCTAGGTACCCGTACGAGCCCATAGGAGCAGGAACCACTAAGAACCGTTGCGGGAAACCGCTGTTCTTCGAGTTTTAGGAGAAGTCCCGATTTCTGACCTAGGTCGCACGGTGACAGCCCAACACAGCCCTTTTCGAGCTCCGTGGAGCTCATGTCGACCTTTCCTAGGGTCCGCTGGTGCTCGACGACCTTTTACTCGATCGGTTGAGGTGTTAGGAAGGCCGGCCGACACGGCCGAAGTTCTTCCAAAGCTATCGCTCGTCGCCGACCAGGTGCCGGCTATTTTCATGACAAGCGGAGCCCAGAATCATGTTCCCCGAGTGGAGTTAGGCAGGGGCGGCCAGAATCATGAAGTTTGGAGCACCACAGAGGCTGCCGGCGAGCTCTCCGGCGAGGTGTCGCGGCGGCAGAGCGCGGGGAGGGCGAGAGGTAGACGAAGGGGTGGGTCCCGGCTGTCAGCAGCTCTGATTTTAAATCGGGATTGGTCTGCAGCTCGGATCTGGTGTGCTGGCGTGCAAAAACTCCGTGGATCCCGGTGTGCCATCGCTCCAGCGCCCAACACGTGTCCCCGTGGACCCACCGGCAGATTTAAACATTTCCCGATTTTCAGATTCCATTCAAACTTCAAATCCTATAACTTTGGCTAGGAACATCCAAATCGAGTGAACCAAATTTTGTTGGATTCGGTTCTCTGAGTACTTTCCAGCAAATCAAGTTTCACTTCATGAAAATCCTTATTTCTCCAGAATTAATTCTTCAAATTTAGACTGTTGGGAATTTTAACTGGAGAATCCTTTGGAGGAAAATTCTGAAATTTTGCTGGGATGTTCACCAAAATATCCCTGAACTACCATAAAAATTTCAGATCCATTTGAGATCATTTGATCCACCTAATGGTGTGATTAATGAAACTGTTCCAGAGAAAATGGAAAATGTTCAGAAACATTTTCAGAATTTTCTCTGAAATTGTTTAGCTCATATCTTTAGCTGGGAACCTTCAAATTAAGTGAGACCAACTCCATTGGAACCCTCTGAAAATCTAGTTTTCAGAAAGTCATGGCTTGCTCCATGAAAATCCCTAGAACACCCTAAAGCCTCCAATTAAGGTCAAGTACATAATTAATTGTGGAGGGCTCAAATGAGCTTTGCTGCAACTAAAACCCGGCCAAGTCACTGTTTAGGTTGTAACCAAGCCACAGTAAAAATTTCAAGGTCAGTGGGTCTGTCTAGTGAGACTTATAAGGTTCACAAGTTTAATTCAAATCAAATGCATTTAAATTAACACATATGCATGTATCTCATGCAGTCACTAAGGTCGAGGAGGAACCTGAAGTCCTAGACTTCGTTACTCCGGAAGAGCAGCTAGCCTACGACCAAGGGCAGCAAGGAAGCTCCGGTTTGCATTAACCTTTTACGAGTTTTTATTGTTTTGAGAACTTACTTTGAGTACCATTACTGCTTGCATTAGCGTCTTGATTGAAAACCCAAATGCATAGCCAAGAAATCCATGGTTTGGGATTAGGATTGAAAACCTCGTTAGCCACTGCCATGCTAGAGATAGAGTAGGATTCGGTACAAGTCGAGTAGTTGGAACTACTCGTGAGAATAGGCTAGAGGCACATCGCTGGGGTAAAGATAGCAAATGAAACACATGGCAAGAAAAATGAGACCGAGCGGAGAGTAAGGGCAGCAGGACTTTGGGGCCTGTGTGCTATAGCTCCGCTTGTGTCGATTGAGGACCAAGCCGTGTGCAGGCCTGTTGAACAAGCTAGAACAGTACCGAAGACCTACCGGCTATATGGGAATCGGGAAATCGATGTAACTCGGGTAGTTGGGTGTTGAGGCATAGCTGGTCGTTCAGAGGTTAGGTTGAGAGCTTGAGGTGTAAATCGGCTGGCGGCACTGAGATGCGCGTGCAGAGACCTCTTGCTCGGGACGATTGGACCGGTTCAACATTTGGTTGACGGGTGAAAGGTGGTTGCGTACGACGTCCGTGATGGTTGCTGTAGGCAACATCGAGTACAAGCGCACGTGACGGGTTATTCGGGTAACCCTGCAGGTGTAAATCGATTATAATCGCCATCCCTCACGGTCAGTGAGTACCACTTGTTCACTGTACCGTGACGTAGAAAGAACAGGCTAGTTACATGTTAAAATGTTGCTGATTGAAAGATGGACTTTGATTGTTAATGATTTGCTGTAGTTTAGAGCTAATTAAAATTACTTTCAACTTTGGGCAAAGTACATGAGAGAAATGTGTTTCTTGTTTGATTGCGACTCTCTCATGTGCCTTAGCGTAAGGTTCTCCACAACCTGCTGCTAAAACTTGAAAGTAAGGTTCCAATAATTAGGCGAGTCCTTTGCAAATTGTTTTATCTCATGTACCTATCACCCCTCATGTAGAAGTTCCATGTTTAGGAGAGACGGGTCAGTCTTGCTGAGCCTTCGTGCTCACTGCTTGTGTTTGAAGCTTTTGCAGGGTTCTATGAGGAAGGGACTCCCGAGGAGGATACGGAACCCCAGGAGGGGAACCCCGTCAAGTGGGAGTCGTGCACGCCACTGTGTTAGTGTGCGTGTGTGCTAGCAAGGACACGTTCATGGGCTGAACGTGAACTTGATGTGCAGTCTACACCCGTGAGTGTAGACTAAACATATTTTGTTGTAAAAATGTTCATAAACCCGTTTATGTAATAAAATTTTGCTTCCGCTTTGTACCTTTGATGTGTGTTATTCGGTGCTGTGCAACGCAGCACCCCTCAGCGTGATCCTGGCTCGACAAGACCGTGGGGTCGTGTCAGAAATGGAGAATGGGACATAGGAATGGAGAGGGGAATGTAGAAATGGAGCACGTGACATAGAACTGGTGTGCAATGGGAAAAGATAGCTGAAATGAGCCATTCCCAAATTTCCCCAAATTTCCCCCAGAATTTCTAAAATCCCCAATTCCCAAAAAGGGGAATTTTCCACACATTTTGGGGATAAAAACCCCAAGGCTGCCGCACCACAAGAGATAAGTTTGTTAAGATCCAAAAAAATTGAATAGGACTCTTATTTGAGCTCCAATTGGAGTAGACATCTCACTTTTTCCCCCTTATAAATATAACCCCCACCCCCTGGCCGAAATCCTCTCTATTTTGGACATCCCCCCTGCTGCCAAGCCCCCTTCCTTGCTGCCAAGTCGCCAAGTCCCCCCCCCTGCCAGAATTTAGCCGCCGTCGAGCCCTGTCACGCCTCGTCGTCGCTGGAGAAGAAGCCCGACAATCTGTCCTGCCATAATCTTCCATAGAAAAATTCCCCGCTGCTGCCATTGCTAGGAGAAAGGCCCTGCCACAAGGAGGAAGTGAGGTATGTCTTCATTACCCATATTATGACGTCGCCGCTGTTTCTACGCATTCGTTTTCTTCGCCTCTTTCGAACAGAAAATTTTGCGTGTGGAAAGATCGTGTTTTGATCGACTTTTGATGGTGGAATTGATCTAGATCTTAAGTCAAGATCATCACCACGTCCACACTTGATCCCTACACTCTTGTTCGTCATAAAACACCATGAAAGCCCATTAAAACATGCAAGAACACGTACAAACTGGTTTAATAAAACAGCACCATAGGATTTGCATTCATCTACCCCATTGCATCTTGAATAAAGTTTGTGCATGATGTTTGATTGCTGTAAATTTTGTATGTGCATGGTCGTGAGTAGAAGGACAAGCTCAAGAAGCCATCTACGAAGAACTACAGCACCAAGACTTCGAGACGCTTGAGCAACAAGAGCCACGGGAGCAAGGCAAGTGGCACTTGACCATATTGATCCCATGTTTTAAAACTATTTTGTTTGCGAAAACTCGTACGCTTGAGTCAACTTGATGGGATACCCTTTTATAGGAGTTTACTAATTTTGTTAACCATCCTTGTCGCCGGGAAAGTTGATGAGTCAGGTATGGTCGTTTTTCCTTTTTGCTTCGCTTAATTCACGGGATATGGAAAGCTGAAATAAAACATGTCTAGCTACTGCACTCATATGAATAATGATGATGAGATCTTGAAGATGTTAGTGGGCATGGAATCGGGGAGATCTAGGAAAGCTTGGTTCGTGAATGTTGCTGGATGAGATGGTGGTACTTGCCGTAGATCTAATGACCGGTTCATGCACGAATATACCAGGAAAACAGTGCCACCACAAGGCCAAGTATGGGTGCGGCTTAGCTGATAAATTAGGTGTGTTGCTAGCTTGTTATGGACCATGGATGGCGCGGAGAATGGGAGTCGATGAGGACTGCCCTGGGAACTGCATGGCACAAGAGGGGGCCCGTGGGTGGGAGAATGGTGATTCGAGCCTGCCGGTGAAACCTCAGTGAGTCCATACATCTAGTAGCCCCTTTGTAAATGCTATTTTGTGATCTCTTGGCCATACACCGACGGTTGTGTACTGGTATAATGGAGGTTCTGCAGTCACCGACGGGTGACGAAATCATGAACTTGTGGGTAAAGTGGTGCCACCTCTGCAGAGTGTAAAACTATCATGATAGCCGTGCTTCCAGTCACAAGCACCTGGCCAACTGTCACACCCAGTTTTTCCGAAGAACAACCAAGTTAATATCACATGTATGCCAGGATCATTTTCTCATACATGTGATGACAAATAGTGAAGCATCATTTATTACAAGCCAGGTGTCGAATATAAATAAGTCTTACATAGCAAATGTCTCGATGGACAATAATAAGTTCATCACAAGTAAATAAACTAGCAGCGAAATATTATTCTTGAGGGCTCCGTCACAGGAGTTGCCCGGGGGTCTCCATGAACCTAGAAACCTTCTTCTGGTCCAAAGTCTTGGTCATTATACACCACCTCATTATCTTGACCTGAGCAGCAATATAAACCAACAAAATATGCAAGGTTGAGTACCAATGGTACTCAACAAGTGTGGGAAAATTATATCATGCATAGCTAGAACAAGGAGAGGTTGAACTCATGGTTAAAGCACTACGCAACTAATACCTATAACCATAACATCATCATAATCCAATGACCATAACATCATTTCCAATGTTAAGCTCCCCGCTTAACATCCACAACTTCCAAAACCATCAATCCTCTAATCATGAATAAGTCCAAGCCGCTCTTGACCGTGAGCACGGCTGTCATGACAGTTTTGACTCTGCAGAGTTTGTACCACTGTACCCACATGTAGTGATTTCATCCCCCGTTGCCGAGGGGACTAAAAGAACCTCCATTATGCCAGTGGCTGCGAACCACATTCACACTTCCCAGGTGTGTAGCCAGGAGATCACTACGAAGCCTTTACAAAGGGATTCCCGACGAGCATGGGCCCACTGAGGTTTCACCCCTAACGGCATACAAGAGGCTCCAACCCCGCTGCAGTGGCCCCCTCTTGAGCCTTGCGGTTTATATGGTAGTCCAGCTGACACCTATTCCCCGCACCATCCAACACACCCATACTACGCCGGGGATACACCTAATTAATTGGCCAAGCTGCCCCATCTCAGCATGTGGTTGGCACTGTAAAGCTAGGTTACATGCTCCATGAACCGGTCCTTAGGATCCAGGCAAGTACTAAACACAAACCCGAGTCTCGTGCAACCAGCACACAACCAAAACATCCAACTTGCCTTGATCCCTACCTCTACATAACTCGCAATATCTCATTCAAGAGTATGGTAAAATAAACTGATGATCTCATATCCCAAATATTCCATTCTAAGCATGGCTAAGCATATGCATAATAATAAATGACATGATAAATAAATCCCAACCCAAGCTACAAGGAAACAAGGTAATCAATTCTAGGGAAACTTCCTAGCATGGGTTTCATATTTCAATTGACAATGCAAATAATGCTAGCTACACATCCTAGCATAGGATCAAAGTGGTCAAGGACACTTGCCTCCTTCCTGCTGCTCTTGAAATGGGTAGTCCTGATCTTGGAAAGGAATAACTTGCTCTTGAGCAGGTTCTACATCATACCATCACACATAGCAAAAGAAAAACAACAATCCATAAGACATAGTTCACACTTCCACTTCATACAAACCACACATTCACATTTATGAAAGTCATTCACAATTATATGTGTTGTGGTTATTCTATGTGTGTTTATTTGTGGCTTGCATGCACTTTTAATCATGTGTATATGATTCCTACTTTTGTGTTCACATTTATACTTACATACTATATATATGAGTTTCCAATTTAAATAAATTCCTTATATTCAATTACTACACCTTTTAGCTACCAAGTATGCATGAAAGGTATTTTCCTTCTCCATATGTGTCTTCAGAATTTCCACCAACCCTAAACTGAATTCTTTGGATTTTAGAACTCCATTTATCATTTACTAGTTGCTATATTTTCAGATTTATTTCCTATGCCTAAATGTGAACTTTATTATGAAAATAATAAGACACATCATCTAAACAGAATAGGTTCTGATCTAAAATATTTACTAATATATTTTTGACCTTTTTCCTCTGATGTAAACTATTTTACAATTATTTTCCCTATTTTCCAGAACTATTCTTTACTTAAAAATGTGTCCCTAAATGTGAATAATAAATTAAACAGATTCATTTCAGCCCAAAATATATTTTTATCTCACTCCAAAGTTTTCTAAATACTGAGAAATTTTTTAATTTAATTTTGACAATATGTTTGTCCCACTTTTTAAATTTTAAACACTAGCCACATATTCAATTTCCTAAATTAAACATTAAACAGGGCTAAAAAGGTAAACTCACCCCACTACAGGGTCTATAATATTATTTTAAAAATTTTCAGGGGTCTAGCTATACATAACAGAGGAGTTTTTCCTAATTTTTATTAAGTCCAGGGACTAAAACTGATTTTTAAATGAATTTACTTGATTTTCTGAAGTTCCAGGGGCTAGATCAGAAGTTTCCGGGGCTAGCTCTTATTTCCCGAGAACCCCAAGGGGTAGCACGTAAGATTTCCAGTATTTATAACGCGGGGCTGACGTGGACCGTCCGATTTTAAACCGACGGCTGAGATTATAACGTCGAACCGGTACGCGGGGATTTAAACTCTACCGTGCGATTTAAAATAAACGGCGCACAAGCGGCCACGTCGCTCTAACCGAGCGCAGGCGGCGCTGCCCGGCGGCGCACGGCGGCGGGAGGCGGCGATCTCGCCGGAGAGTTTTGGATCTTCGGGAATTCTTCCTATAACTGTGATTTTATGGCATAGATCGGTGGAGGGGAGGTCGGGGATCTCACCTCGGGGGTTTTCTTGAGCTCGGAGGTCCTGGAAGGCGGTCGGCGACGAGGTCCGAAGTGAAACCACGGCGAAGCTCGTCGGCACTGTGTTTGAACCGCAAGTCACCGAGTTTTCTGCACCTGCAGGGTTCCCCGGAGGTGGTGGATCAAGACTAGCGAGTTAGATCGGAATTTCCGAGCGTAGATCGGCCAGAATTCGCCGGAGAAGGCTCGGGTTCTCACCGGAGTGAAAACGGTGGATCGCGTGGGAAAAACAGAACGAGGCCGGAGTTTTTATAGACGGGGGAGGGTGGTGGGTTTGTTTAGATCGAGTGGGAGTCCTCCGGAACCAGAATTCGGCCGGAAATCCGGTCGGTTGCGATCGTGCGCGCGGGTGAACAGTCCGAGTTTCGGACGATCGGGGGTTAGGGATGACAGGTGGGTCCCACCTGTCTGAGAGAGAGAGAGCGCGGGCGCGCGGCTGCGGGCTGGCGCGGGGGCAGGGTGGGCCGGATGGTGGGTTTCGGCCCACTGGCCGTTTTTTTCTGTTTTCCTTTTTCTTTTTCTATTTCTTTTCTGTTTTTAGTTTAATTTGAATTCCAGTTTGAATTTAAATTGTTGCAAAACATGCAAAACGTCCAAAAATTTTTAAATTCCCCTCTTAACATGATTTTGGGTCTTAACAAGATTTTGGGGTGTTACAGCTCTACCCCCCTTAAAATAAATCTCGTCCTCGAGATTGGTGGTTCTAAGAAAACAATTCCGGAAATTGTGCCTTGAGCTCATCTTCCCGCTCCCAGGTGGCTTCCTCTTCTGAGTGATGCTTCCACTGCACCTTGCACATCCGGATCCTTTTATTTCTGGTGAGGCGTTCCATTGTCTCCAAAATCTTGTATGGTTGCTCGGCATAAGACAAATCCTCAGCTACGTCCACTTCATTCAAGGGTAACACCTCTTCAGGCGTTCTCAGGCATTTCTTGAGTTGTGACACATGGAACACATCGTGCACATCCGATAGACGAGCCGGTAACTCTAGTTGATACGCCACTTCGCCTTTCCTTTCCAGAACTTGAAAGGGTCCGATGTATCGAGGTGACAACTTCCCTTTCACCTTGAACCGACGAAGTCCTCTGATAGGGGACACCTTGAGATAGACATAGTCTCCCACGTTGAAAACGAGCTCTCTTCTTCGTACATCGGCATAGCTCTTTTGGCGTGTCTGTGCTATCCTCAAATTGTTGCGAATTTCCCTCACCTTCGCCTCGGCTTCTTGTAGTACTTCTGGACCAAACACTTTACTTTCCCCCGTTTGGTTCCAAAATAGGGGAGTTCTGCACTTCCTCCCGTACAAGGCTTCAAACGGTGACATCTTCATACTAGCTTGATAGCTGTTGTTATAGGAAAACTCCGCATACGGTAAGTTCTTGTCCCAACTCCGATTGTTTTTGAGTGCACATGCCCTCAGCATATCTTCAAGGATCTGATTGGTTCTCTCCGTCTGCCCGTCAGTTTGGGGATGATAGGCAGAACTAAAGTTCAGATGGGTTCCCATGGTTTCGTGCAACTTCTACCAGAACCTTGAGGTGAACTGTGTCCCTCGATCCGACACAATCTTCTTTGGCACTCCATGGTAACACACGATCCTTGACATGTACAATTCTGCCAATTTGGATCCGCTGTAGCTTTCTTTCACGGGGATGAAATGAGCTACCTTGGTTAGCCTGTCGATGATGACCCATATTGAATCATATCCTGATTGGGTCCTAGGCAATCCCACTATGAAATCCATACCGATTTCTTCCCATTTCCTATTCAGGCACTTTGAGTGGTTGCAATAATCCCGCGGTCGTTGATGTTCTGCTTTCACCAACTGACATGTGTCACATAGAGCAACATGTTCCGCGACATCTCGCTTCATGCCATACCACCAATACCTGCTCTTGAGGTCCTGGTACATCTTCGTACTCCCAGGATGAATGGAATAGTCAGAATCGTGAGCCTCCTTCAAAATCAATTCACGAATCTACTTTACTTCAGGCACACAGATTCTTTTCCCGTGCCACACCGTTCCTTGTTCATCCTCTCTGAAACCAGGAGCTTTATTTTCCTTGATGAGTTGTCTGATCTCTTGTATCTTCTCGTCATTCTTTTGACCCTCACGGATTTCTTGCTCAAGTGTGGAGTCCACTTCCATGGCGATGGCTTCCCCACTATTTACCAGGCATAGATTGAGCCTTATAACCTCGTCCTTCAATTCTGCAGGCATGTCCTTCAAGCCCAACTTATTGACCTGCACTTTCCGACTTAAAGCATCGGCCACGACGTTTGCCTTCCCAGGATGATAGTTGATGCCCACATCAAAGTCATTGATTAGCTCTAACCATCTTCTTTGTCTGAGGTTGAGATCTGGCTGTGTAAAAATGTACTTCAAACTCTTATGATCCGTATATATCTCTGTCCTCTTCCCCATCAAATAGTGTCGCCAAATTTTCAACGCGTGTACCACTGCGGCTAGTTCTAAGTCATGTGTAGGATAGTTTTTCTCGTGCTTCCGAAGCTGCCGGGATGCATATGCCACGACATGCCCTTCTTGCATGGGAACACATCCCAACCCGTTTCCAGAGGCATCGCAGTACACTGTGAAACTCTTCTGCATATCTAGCATAACCAACACTGGGGCTGTTGTCAATCTCTTCTTTAACTCCTGAAAACTCGTCTCGCACTGCGGCGTCCATGTGAATGCGATTCCCTTCTCCAACAGTTTGGTGAGGGGTCTCGAGATCTTGGAGAATCCCTCAATAAACCGTCGATAGTATCCAGCCAATCCCAAGAAGCTTCGAACTTCCCCGACATTCTTAGGGGTCTTCCACTTCTGTATATCCTCGATTTTGGCAGGATCCACGGAGATTCCTCCCTCCGAGATTATATGTCCTAAGAAGGGAACTCTTTTCAGCCAAAACTCACACTTGCTCAACTTGGCATATAGTTGGTGTTCTTTCAGCCTTTGCAACACCAACCTTAGATGTTTCTCATGTTCTTCTTCATCTTTGGAGAAGACGAGAATGTCATCTATGAAAACCACCACAAATTTGTCCAGATATTCCATGAATACCTTGTTCATGAGGTACATGAAGTATGCCGGGGCATTAGTTAGCCCGAAAGGCATAACAGTGTATTCATACAGTCCGTACCGAGATACGAAAGCTGTCTTGGGAATATCAGATTGCCTTATCTTAAGTTGGTGGTATCCCGACCTGAGATCAATTTTTGAGAACACACAAGCTCCCCTCAACTGATCGAACAAGTCTTCAATGCGGGGTAATGGGTACTTATTCTTGATGGTTACCTCATTCAAAGCACGGTAATCCACGCATAACCTTTGGGTTTCGTCCTTCTTGGGCACAAATATCACCGGAGCTCCCCATGGTGAGGAACTAGGACGAATATACCCCTTCTCCGTCAATTCTCTTAAATGATCCTTGAGTTCTTCTAGCTGCTTGGAATCCATCAGATAAGGTCTCTTGTATATCAGGGCTGTTCCAGGTACTAGCTCAATTGCGAATTCCACTTCATGATCGGGAGGCATACCTGGCAACTCCTCCGGAAAAACATCTGGATATTCCCTGATAGTCCTGATTTCCACAACTTTCACCTCAACTTGATTTAATCTAATGTCCCTCCTAGGCTCGTGTATTGTTATGAACTTTACTCTTGTGCCACTAGGGTGAGTTAGTTCCACCGTTCTGGTCGAACAATGGATGATTCCTTTATGTTTTGTCAACCAATCCATACCCAAGATAATATCTATCCCTTGTGAATGTATCACTATGAGGTTAGCAGTAAATACCACCCCATTAATGTCTAGGTTCACTTTGGGACACACTTGTCTTGTCCTTATTTCTCCTCCTGGAGAATTTACTGCTAGCATATGGTTCATTTGTGTTGTTGCTAGGTCATGCTTCTTAACAAACCCTTGAGCAATGAACGAGTGGGTAGCACCAGAATCAAACAGCAGGGTTGCAAGGTGTAAATTGGCAGGAAACTTACCAACTACCACGTCGGGTGCCTCTTGCGCTTCCTCCATAGTGACGTGGTTCACCCGTCCTCGCATCACAGTCTGCTGTTGTGGCTGTGCGGGCTTCTTCTTTGGGCATTTATGGGGATAGTGCCCCACTTCACCGCAGCTAAAACATTGCACCCCAACCTTAGGTGCCTGGCCTTTGCTGTCTTGGGGTTGATTTGGAGGTCCCTGTACTGCTGGTCAAGGTGGATATGCGGGGCGAGGCTGCTGTACAAACTGACGTTGTGGCTGCGCTGGTGTTGCGGGAGGCCTGTAGTTCGGGTTGTACCCTCTTGGTGCCGAGTAGGGTACCGCAGCACGGTTCGTCTGCCCTGCAGGTTGCTGCATCAGACGTGGGCGAGTGTTGCTCCCTGAGGCTTGATGTGACCACCCGGCCTTCCTCTTGTTCTCATTTTCCAAGGCCTTCAGCTTCCTTTCCACCACAAATGCTCTGTCCACCATCTTTTGGAAGCTTTCATACTCATTTGAGGACATCACACACTGCATTTCAGCGGTAAGCCCTTCCACGAAACAATCCTGTTTCTGCTCATCAGTCTCTATGTCCCGTGGGGCATAACGGGATAGTTGACTAAATTTAGTGAGGTATTCCCTCACCGTCATGTTTCCCTGCTGCAGTCCCAAAAACTCCTTCCTCTTATTTTTGAGTTCACCTCTTGGGATGTAATGGTTGCGGAAGCTATGCTTGAACTCTTCCCAAGTGATGTTCTCAGGGTCATGATGGGCAGCCACGTAGGCGGTCCACCAATCAGCAGCAGGTCCATGCAATTGATGAGAGGCAAACAACACCCTCTCATACCCTGGGCACTGTATGATCCTCATCTTGCTCTCAATGGTCTTAAGCCAATCATCTGCCTCCAAAGGTTCAGCAGCACTTGCAAACTTTGGAGGTTGAGTTCCTAGAAACTCACTCAACCTTGGTTGGCATGGTGCAGCTTGTGGAGGTGGAACTTGATGCAAGTTGGCCACCACTTGAGTCAAGTTCTGGATGAGCTGATTTTGATTCTCCAACATTTGGTGGAGAGGATCAACTTCTTCACGGCGACCACCCCTGTCCTGGCCTCCAGAAAGATGAGGGTTGCAGGCCTCATCGTTGTTGTTGGCGGGGTTGGCAGCACGTCCTTTTCCTCTTCCGTCCATCTGGCATGATCAACCAAATGTTAATTTAAAGTATTACGTATTATCTTACTACTTTCACTTGTTTGTACTTTAAAGTGTTGAAGCTTTGTTATACTTTCCTAGTGTCTCATATCTCTCACAAAAATAAATACAATGTTATTTCATGTGGGTTCACACACCAAAGCAAGACAATCTGAAGACGAGGCTGTGGACAATTGCTCATGGCTTCCACAACTCACGTCACACACCAAGCATTAACACATCATTAACTAACGTAACGACTCGACTACTCGACATCCTTCTAATTTAAGGGAAAGGCTCTACGCTACTCGTTTTCTTGAGCTGGATCCTCGGGATCTTCCTCATCATTTCGCTACGCTACTCGTTTTCTTGAGCTGGCACCTCGGGATCTTCCTCATCATTTCGGCTGCCTTCTGACTCTGCTTTGGGTGGGGAGGCTGCTGGTGGAGAAGTGCGACGACGCCTGATCGCTCGGCGATCTGGGGAGTCAGGAGTCCATGTATCATTCACGGTGACACATAGTTCATTCCCATCTCCTCTTTCTCTCGCCTTCAAGTAGGCTCGCAGCAATGCCTCCGTTTCCTTCAGGGTGACCCGAACATCCTGAAGTTCTTGCTAACACTCCTGCAGTCGAGTGCTGAGCATAGCAGCATCCTCCAAGCACAAGTCCATGTGCTCATGGGAAGTCCCTTGCTGCACTGGTGGGTACTTGTACTCCGTGGTACCACTCTCACGCTGGAGGACATACATGTACTCAGTCCTGTTCAGGTGTCGACGATAGATGTGACTCTGGCAGGTGATGGCCTCCCAGGTGACATCCTTCTCCGCATCGACCTGTGTCGCTCTGCAAGCTGGAGAGCGGTGGATCTTAAGCAGCTGATTTTCGTGTATAATCTTCATCTCTGAACTCCATTCTTCCCTTTTCTCACGGATGGTCCTGGTGGAGTTATAGTGGATGATTAGCTTGCCCGTAATGTCGGCAGCTTCGAGCATACGTCGAAGACGGCGCAACAAGCCTCCTACTGCCAATCCGTAGGAAAGGTACGTCACCGGACGGCTCTCCTCTCTTTCGGCAAGGGCAACTACGGGAACTCTCCCTCCTGTGGACTTGCGTGCGGTGCGAATCATGCGAACCATCTAAAACAAAAAGCATTTAAACTTAGGTTAGATAAACTTTTTAAACAAAAATCCTATTTTGAATGAAAATTGGGGTAAGATGAAGAAAGTGACTCATTAAATAACACTTTTCAACACACACCTTGTAAAAATAGTTTTTAAGAAAATAGGGCCCTTAAATACGTCCATTTCTACCGAGGTCCACGTTCCTACGGGCAACCTTGGCTCTGATACCACTTCTTGTCACACCCGGTTTTTCCGAAGAACAACCAAGTGAATATCACATGTATGCCAGGATCATTTTCTCATACATGTGATGACAAATAGTGAAGCATCATTTATTACAAGCCAGGTGTCGAATATAAATAAGTCTTACATAGAAAATGTCTCGATGGACAATAATAAGTTCATCACAAGTAAATAAACTAGCAGCGGAATATTATTCTTGAGGGCTCCGTCACAGGAGTTGCCCGGGGGTCTCCATGAACCTAGAAACTTTCTTCGGGTCCAAAGTCTTGGTCATTATACACCACCTCATTATCTTGACCTGAGCAGCAATATAAACCAACAAAATATGCAAGGTTGAGTACCAATGGTACTCGGCAAGTGTGGGAAAATTATATCATGCATAGCTAGAACAAGGAGAGGTTGAACTCATGGTTAAAGCACTACGCAACTAATACCTATCACCTTAGCTTATTAAGCACCAACATTACTACACAGTTGAAATGGTCCAAATCTCCCATCCCATCATCATAATCCAATAACCATAACATAATTTCCAATGTTAAGCTCCCCGCTTAACATCCACAACTTCCAAAACCATCAATCCTCTAATCATGAATAAGTCCAAGCCGCTCTTGACCGTGAGCACGGCTGTCATGACAGTTTTGACTCTGCTGAGTTTGTACCACTGTACCCACATGTAGTGATTTCATCCCCTGTTGCCGGGTGGACTAAAAGAACCTCCATTATGCCAGTGGCTACGAACCACATTCACACTTCCCAGGTGTGTAGCCAGGAGATCACTATGAAGCCTTTACAAAGGGATTCCCGACGAGCGTGGGCCCACTGAGGTTTCACCCCTAACAGCATACAAGAGGCTCCAACCCCGCTGCAGTGGCCCCCTCTTGAGCCTTGCGGTTTATATGGTAGTCCAGCTGACACCTATTCCCCGCACCATCCAAGACACCCATACTACGCCGGGGATACACCTAATTAATTGGCCAAGCTGCCCCATCTCAGCATGTGGTTGGCACTGTAAAGCCAGGTTACATGCTCCATGAACCGGTCCTTAGGATCCAGGCAAGTACTAAACACAAACCCGAGTCTCGTGCACCCAACACACAACCAAAACATCCAACTTGCCTTGATCCCTACCTCTACATAACTCGCAATATCTCATTCAAGAGTATGGTAAAATAAACTGATGATCTCATATCCCAAATATTCCATTCTAAGCATGGCTAAGCATATGCATAATAATAAATGACATGATAAAATAAATCCCAACCCAAGCTACAAGGAAACAAGGTAATCAATTCTAGGGAAACTTCATAGCATGGGTTTCATATTTCAATTGACAATGCAAATAATGCTAGCTACACATCCTAGCATAGGATCAAAGTGGTCAAGGACACTTGCCTCCTTCCTGCTGCTCTTGAAATGGGTAGTCCTGATCTTGGAAAGGAATAACTTGCTCTTGAGCAGGTTCTACATCATACCATCACACATAGCAAAAGAAAAACAACAATCCATAAGACATAGTTCACACTTCCACTTCATACAAACCACACATTCACATTTATGAAAGTCATTCACAATTATATGTGTTGTGGTTATTCTATGTGTGTTGATTTGTGGCTTGCATGCACTTTTAATCATGTGTATATGATTCCTACTTTTGTGTTCACATTTATACTTACATACTATATATATGAGTTTCCAATTTAAATAAATTCCTTATATTCAATTACTACACCTTTTAGCTACCAAGTATGCATGAAAGGTATTTTCCTTCTCCATATGTGTCTTCAGAATTTCCACCAACCCTAAACTGAATTCTTTGGATTTTAGAACTCCATTTATCATTTACTAGTTGCTATATTTTCAGATTTATTTCCTATGCCTAAATGTGAAATTTATTATGAAAATAATAAGACACATCATCTAAACTGAATAGGTTCTGATCTAAAATATTTACTAATATATTTTTGACCTTTTTCCTCTGATGTAAACTATTTTACAATTATTTTCCCTATTTTCCAGAACTATTCTTTACTTAAAAATGTGTCCCTAAATGTGAATAATAAATTAAACAGATTCATTTCAGCCCAAAATATATTTTTATCTCACTCCAAAGTTTTCTAAATACTGAGAAAGTTTTTAATTTAATTTTGACAATATGTTTGTCCCACTTTTTAAATTTTAAACACTAGCCACATATTCAACAACAACAACAACAACAACCAAGCCTTTATCCCAAGCCTGTTGGGGTCGGCTAGACATGAAACCCAATATCAATGAAGTAAAAGAGAGGAAGAGTTATAAGAACAAGGAAAAAAAGAAAAAGAAAGGAAAAAAGAAAAGAAAAAAGAGAAAAAGAAGAAAAAAGAAAAAGAGAAAAGAGAAAATAAAAAAGAAAAAAGAAAAAAGAAGAAGAAAAAGAAAAGAGAAAAGAAAAAAGAAAAAAAAACAAGACTACGATTCTGGCACATGGATTGCTACTTTCCATGCGGTCCTATCATGAGCTAAGTCTCTGGATACATTCCGATCTCTCAAATCTCGTTTTACCGCCTCCTCCCAGGTCAACCTTGGTCGTCCTCTACCCCTCCTAATACTTTCTCTACCTCTTAAGATCCCACTGTTAACCGGTGCTTCTGGAGGTCTCCGTTGGATATGTCCAAACCACCTAAGTCGATGTTGGACTAACTTCTCTTCAATCGGCGCCATCCCTACCTTATCTCGAATCGCCTCATTCCTTATTCGGTCTCTTCTCGTGTGCCCGCACATCCACCGTAGCATGCGCATCTCTGCGACACTCATTTGTTGGACATGTTGCCGTTTAGTTGGCCAACATTCCGCCCCATAGAGCATCGCGGGTCTGATCACCGTCCTATAGAACTTCCCTTTTAGCTTTTGTGGGACTTTCCTATCACATAGGATTCCAGAGGCTTGTCGCCATTTCATCCACCCTACCTTGATCCTGTGGCAAACATCCTCATCAATATCGCCATTGCTTTGTAACATTGATCCTAAGTATCGGAAAGAGTCCCTTCTAGGTACTATTTGTCCTTGTAGACTAACATTTCCCTCTTCACGACCAACACCACTAAAGTCACACCTCATATACTCGGTTTTGGTCCTACTAAGTCTAAACCCCTTGGACTCTAAGGTTAGCCACATATTCAATTTCCTAAATTAAACATTAAACAGGGCTAAAAAGGTAAACTCACCCCACTACAGGGTCTATAATATTATTTTAAAAATTTTCAGGGGTCTAGCTATACATAACAGAGGAGTTTTTCCTAATTTTTATTGAGTCCAGGGACTAAAACTGATTTTTAAATGAATTTACATGATTTTCTGAAATTCCAGGGGCTAGATCAGAAGTTTCCGGGGCTAGCTCTTATTTCCCGAGAACCCCAGGGGGTAGCACGTAAGATTTCCAGTCTTTATAACGCGGGGCTGACGTGGACCATCCGATTTTAAACCGACGGCTGAGATTATAACGTCGAACCGGTACGTGGGGATTTAAACTCTACTGTGCGATTTAAAATAAACGGCGCACAAGCGGCCACGTCGCTCTAACCGAGCGCAGGCGGCGCTGCCCGGCGGCGCATGGCGGCGGGAGGCGGCGATCTCGCCGGAGAGTTTCGGATCTTCGGGAATTCTTCCTAGAACTGTGATTTTATGGCATAGATCGGTGGAGGGGAGGTCGGGGATCTCACCTCGGGGGTTTTCTTGAGCTCGGAGGTCCTGGAAGGCGGTCGGCGACGAGGTCCGAAGTGAAACCACGGCGAAGCTCGTCGGCGCTGTGTTTGAACCGCAAGTCACCGAGTTTTCTTCACCTGCAGGGTTCCCCGGAGGCGGTGGATCAAGACTAGCGAGTTAGATCGGAATTTCCGAGCGTAGATCGGCCAGAATTCGCCGGAGAAGGCTCGGGTTCTCACCGGAGTAAAAACGGCGGATCGCGTGGGAAAAACAGAACGAGGCCGGGGTTTTTATAGATGGGGGAGGGCGGTGGGTTTGTTTAGATCGAGTGGGAGTCCTCCGGAACCAGAATTCGGCCGGAAATCCGGTCGGTTGCGATCGCGCGCGCGAGGGTGAACAGTCCGAGTTTCGGACGATCGGGGGTTAGGGATGACAGGTGGGTCCGACCTGTCTGAGAGAGAGAGCGCGGGAGCGCGGCTGCGGGCTGGCGCGGGGGCAGGGTGGGCCGGCTGGTGGGTTTCGGCCCACTGGCCGGTTTTTTTCTGTTTTCCTTTTTCTTTCTCTATTTCTTTTCTGTTTTGAGTTTAATTTGAATTCCAGTTTGAATTTAAATTGTTGCAAAACATGCAACACGTCCAAAAATTTTTAAATTCCCCTCTTAACATGATTTTGGGTCTTAACATGATTTTGGGGTGTTACACCAACTTCTATGATTAGAAGGAAAACTTGGGATGGTTATTCGGTATGATTATGGTATGATCATTGGGATTGGTTTTGGGACTGTTTCGAGTCATAACAATGAGTTTAGTTTTGGCTATATGAATATGAGATGGTTATGAATATTTATGAGCATGAGATGAACTTGAGAAAGATTAATGGCTGAATGAGACTTGATAAATGGTGAATTATGATGAAAGAATGTTGCTGTTTTACTTGGTTATATTGAGATCAAATTCATCTAGACTTAGTTGCTGTTTTTACCATGTTTGTGAAATAAAATTTGCTTGCTGCAATGAGCCTTTTTATTTCCTACCTTGTTGTAAGCTACATGTCATACTTTTCCCACACTTGCTGAGTATGACATGTACTCACCCTTGCATTACAACATAAACATCAGCTACAGGAGATGAGTACTTAGAAGACCATGTGGAGTACTAGGCGTGCGAACTACCGTCAACATGCCTGTGGAGTCGAAGATGGAGCCTGCTGTCTTTAGTCACTTTCAGCTGTTGTTTAGAGTCTTCCGCTGCAAGAATAAGTTAGACATTTATGAGTGAGACATTGAGTCATTGTAATAAAGTACTTAAACCCTATTAATTCGTGGTTATATTCTGAATTCAGTTTGTGGATTACATATGTATGTGTGATGAACATCCTGGGCACACATGCATTCACTTGGTTCTATTTTCAGAACCGGGTGTCACACAGATGGTTCGCACTCGGGCCACACACAAGGTCGGGGGCTCTAGTCAGTGTAAAAGCCCAAGAATTGACTTGCTAAAATGTTCATCACATCACCACACCACAGCTCATTTAGTGGATAGCTCATGAGCATTTGTGAAGAGCAAGTAAACACAATCAAGAGGGTGACTAGAGGAAAAACCCATAACTCCAAAAAGCAGGAGCGCACACACATAAACATGAGAGGATGGGTTTCCTATTAGGCCCTAAACACTCTTGGGGATGCTCATGCCAAGTCTCATGCAAATCTAAATCAGTTTGAGGCACTTTTGGAGACATTTGTAAAAAGGACTAATTGAATGCAAATTCAAATTCCAGCCACTTTCATCACTTGGATTCAAAAGTTGACTTCATATTCAAACTCAGCACATTTTTCTGAGTTAGTCCTCCAATTTTCATCCTCATTGGAGTTCATCTTGTCGGAAGCTAAATTTGCATTAATTCAAAACTAAATTTGAATTTTGAATTAAAATGTGAAGCAAATTTAGCCAAACCAATTTCAAATTGAGGAAATCAAATTCAACCGATGACTTTGTGACTAAGTCAACCATTTAAGTGTGAGTAGTTGGGATATTTGCAGCAAGAATTAGGGAAATGAATTAGAGGGGAGAGGAGGGACCCACTTGTCAGATACACAGCGGCAAAACCGGCTCTGTTCTTCGGTCGAACACCGAGAGCTCGCCAGCGCACGGTGGAACCTCGCCCCAATGAAGTCACCATGCCACCTCCTGTTCCAGGGATCAGACCGCGAAGACGTCTTCTCCACAACGTTCGACCCCAACCGGAACCCTTTCTCCGCTGTGCCCTCCCTCACGCGCGTGTATCACCTCTGTTCTCACCAACCGAGCGACTCTCGGCTCTCCACCGTCCCCGCGATACAAGCTGAGACTCAGTCGATCACCTACAGCAAAAACACGTGCCGTCCCCTCCTCGATCTTCCGGTGAATGCCATCCTCATTTTCGTTCATTAGTGAGGGAGTATTTTGAGGTTTACCGAATTGCCGTCTTTAGGACCGATAGCGGGCTTGACTCAAAAATTTTGGTGGTCAGTCCATACCAGTTCGTCTTCCTTTAGCCATACGTACTAGGCCGTCCAACGGACCTCTAGGATCAACAACCGACGAAAACCGTCGACCATGGTGGCTGTTCTCCATGTTTTTCCGATCGCCACCGTTTTTAACTCTAGGTCGACGGTGAGGTCCTAGCTCCGGCCGTTTCCATGGCAAATCGAGTTCATTTTTGTGCTCAGCATACCACCGCGGAGCTGTAGGAGGAAACCGTTCCAAAAATAGGGCCCTATGTAGCTCCGGCGACATCACCAGAGTTGGAGTCGCCATTGTCACCGTTGCGAGCATGGTTCCGGCCATCGCCGAGTCTCGGTGAGCGCACCAACGTTATCTCCAATCAAAGTTGGGCACAGGCGGCGAGTTTCATTGAAGGTCTTGCAGTAGATCGACCGGCGGCGAGCTCTCCCGCGAAGCGCCACCGTGGGGAGCGCGGGTTGTCGCGAGGAAGACGAAGAAGGGCCGGGTCCACCGGTCAGTTTCTGTTTTCCAGCGGGGATCCATTTTGCGGCTGGGAACCGGTGCGGCAGCACGGGTAAAACCCTGTGGGCTGTGGTGTGACCGCGATTTCAGTGGACCGGTTTAAAGAGTGGGGCCCACACTCAGAATTTAAACGATTTATAAGATTTTCGGATTTTGTTCAAACTTCAAATGCCTATAACTATTGCTAGGAAGCTCCAAATTTAGTGAACCAAAATTTGATGGATTCGGCTCTTCGAGTACTATCCAGCAAAACAAGTTTCAGCTTATGAAACTTATTCTGTTTCCAGAATTAATTCCCCCAATTATAAACTGTTGGGAATTTTATCTGGAGAATTCCTTTATGGAAAATTCTGAAATTTGCTAGGATGTTCATTTGAAAATCCTTGAGTCACAGGAAAAATTTCAGATTGATTCCTGTTCATTTAGTCCCCCTAATAGTGTGATTAAGTGAACTGCCCTGAGAAAATGAAAAAATGTACAGAAACATTTTGCAGATTTTCTCAGATCTTGTTTAGGGCATAACTTCCTCTAGGATTCTTAAAATGACATGAAACCACTTCCATTAGAACCATCTCAAACTCTAGTTTACATAAAGGAATGGTTTGAGCCATGAAATTCCCTGGAAATCCTTAGAGGCTCTAGTAATGACCAAATAAACTTTTATTTGTACAGAGCACAAATGAACTTTGTTTCAAATAAAACTTGGTCAAGTCTCTGGTTAGGATCCTACCAATCCACCATAAAAACTTCAGAGCCAAAGGGGAGGGCTAGCTAGAGTTATGGTCTTTACATACTCAAGTTAACACATTGCATTTAAATTGACATATCGTACATTGTTTACGTGTAATCGCTGAAGGCGAAGAGACCCCGGAAGTTTTGGACTTCCTACTTCCGTACGAAGCGCTAACATCTGACCATAAGCAACTAGGCAAGCCCCGGTTTGCATTTAACAAGTTTACAAAGTTTTGCTTTATATACACATAGCTTGAGGTATATTTGTGCATTAGGTGTAGGATGGATGAAACCCCAAGTGCATAACCAGATTATTCATACAAGAGTGAGGTAGTGTCTAAGTCCTCGAGTAGTCAGGCTGTGCTTAATGTTCATAGAACTTCGGTACAAGTCGAGTAATTGGAATCTACTCGCGAGTATAGGCTTCGGGACACACGGGATGGGTTCGAGTGACATGAGATCACTTTAGTAAGAAAATGAGACTAGGCAGGGGCTAGAGCGCAGCAAGAGGAAGTCTTGTGGGCACAGCCCTGTCCGTGTCGATTGAGGACTGATCCGTGTGCAGCCCCGCTGAACAAGTTTTGAACGTACCGAAGGCTTATTGGATATATGGGCCCCGATAAACTGATGTAACCTATACCTCCGGGCGTCCAGGCATAACGCACCGATTTATAGGTGTAGGTTGAGGGCAGCAAGGTGGAAATCCGCTAACGGGCATAGAGAGATGCTCCGTGTAGGGAATCTCCTGTCCGTTTGGGTGCGAGCGGTTCGACGTTTGGGCTGTTGGTGAAAGGTTGTCCCGTACGACATCGAGTGAGCGTGCTGTGCAGCTCCACGGGTGGGTGTACGTAACGTGCTATTCGGGTATCCCTGCAGGTGTATATCGAGTCGATTCACCGTCCCTCGCGGTTATGAGTACCGCTTGTTACTGCGTCATGACGTAGATAAATTATGGAATATTATGATTCAATTCTGCTGATGTGTATAAATTGTATTGCTACATGTATGCCACCAAATATCGCTTACTAAATTTCAGATTCATGAACTGTTAACTTGTGGCTAAAAGATGAATCAAGGATGAACTTGTAGACGTGTCCTTTGCTGCAATGTGCCATCCCATTTTGGTTATGAACTGCATGTATAGTTTCATGTATAGTGAGTCGGTTAAGACTTGCTGAGCCATCATGCTCACAGTTGCTGCTATTGAGTGTTTGCAGGTGAGGATTACCCCACGGACTCGAAGTATGAGTCCACCGGCGAGGGATACCCTCCGTCGGGGACCACGGCTGAGTGGGAGCCGTACACGCCACGCTGAGCTGAGGAGTGGAGCTAGTGTGGGTTGTCCATAGGGCTGGACAACCGACTTTTGCTATGGAGGTGGGCGTGAGTTGTAAAAACTAAGCTTCCACAGTTGTAGACTCTGTGTTTCGATGTAAACTGAAGACTTGTACTACTTTGTACATATTCAGTTTGTTTTTCTATGTAATACAATGTTTGCCTTATGATGTGTGCTGTCGGGCATCGCATCGTGCGGCACCACCCCCTGAGATCCTGGGCGAGCGAATTTCGGTCCGTCACAGGCTGGCATCAGAGCTGCTTAGGGTATAACACACTAATTAAGGACTGTATTACCGGAAAACTTAGGATTACGGTGAGGAATCGCTAGTATAGTTACTTAAAGTGGCATGACTAACATACTTGTTATAATTCTGAATTTTGATTATGTAACGACGCACCTACGTTCAGGTAAAAATGGTAAGGAACGCCACCAAAAGCGGTTCAATTCCAGTTAGCTCCCTTGACGAGGAAGGTGGTTCAGGGATAGGTCTCACAGCTTGGTGTGAGACGTCAATATGAAACTCTTGAACTCTTCATGTTCCTGAGTTCATATGAAACGCTGGTCCCTGGCGTGCATTAGGCAAGAAAGTGGAAACCCCATCGTGTGGTCGGTAACACGATAGTGTGTTCTTCTGGAAATAGCCTAAGAGGACATACGCAGCGCTTGCCATCAGTGTGCCCTGCAGGGCAGTAGGTGGTATCTGTTGAGGTGATAAAATTCCCAACCGTGATGACCCGTTCGCGCTCTACTCCGGTTTCCCGTCGTGTGGTGTGAAAACACGATCACGTACCTTGAGACGTGGCTTAACTCAAGGACGGCCGTATGGCAATGATATGGGCGTATGTATTTACTTTTAAATATGGACCTGCCTGAAATGACAACAACATTTTAGTGCATCACTATTGAGTGTTCTTCTGCAGATACTAACCACGTATGTATCCTGTGTAGTACATGTGTGCGAGAGACCGTTTAGTGCCACAATTGAGACGTATATGCCGGTAAGGATTTTCTTTTTTTGAGGAACGTAGTACCGACATATAATAGGCATTTGCATTAAAGATAATGGTAACAAGGAACTAAAATATCCAGGTTTCAATTTTTAGTACCCTGGTTGGGTAGGAAAAATTCAATAAGTGAGTAGTTTAGCTCAAAGGGATTGAAAAACAGAGTGCTCTGTTTTGGCAGCAAGTTTGCTGAACTTTAACAGAGCATAACTCACAGATTATTTAGTCAATGGAGGTGTGGGATATAGTTCTGGAAAAAGGTTTAAGTTCTCTACAACTTTTTTGTAGACTTCCAGAGCAGAATCACACCTTAACCTGGTTGAAACTCCAGATGATTGTAAACTGTCCAGAACCAGGACAGATTCAAAAACTCTCTGGACTGTTCTATTTTTCAAGCATAACTTCCTGTACAAAAATCTAAAATTATCATATGATACATTTTTGGAAAGGGTAGGATATTTGTTATATCTTTGTAATTCAAAGTTTCTGCAGTTGCAGCACGGAATTCAGTGGAATTTAGAGTTGAAAACAGCAACTTCCAAAGGAGGTGCTGTTGAAATTCTTCCAGAAATTCTGTTGACTTTGAATTAGCATAACATTTTAACCAGAGCTGATCTGGGGGCAAATAAATACTCGTTGGAAAGATACGGAAGTTAAATTTAACTTTGGTATTCAACTTGAGTTATGAAAATGCCACGTACCAGGTCAAAATCTGGGATATGTTGAAACTGGTCATTCTGGGTCAATGGATGGACAGTTGAACTCATTTGAGAGATTGTTGTACCCTAAGGGGGTTTGATTACTTCCAATGGGGTATCACATACTCATGAGTTGTTATCTTCAACTAGTGAAAGGTTTGAGTATATTTACTACTCAAGTTTCTTTTGCTAGAGACCATGTTTGTGTCGTATTGAAGATAAAAGGATAGTATACGTGATGACAAAGCGATATTAACGTCTCGTAGTGACCAAATCTAGTTGAGATGAACTTCCAAAGAGGAAGTCCATCAAGTTGGATTTAACTAGTTTTTATTTGGTCTGGTAATGGTGTAGCTTGTGCAAAGTTATTATATTATCTATTTACGAGATGTATTGTATGTTTATTGTCGTTATGTTTACGCCTATTTTATTGGACTGCATGAAGTATGTTGTGGGACTGATTTTATTGTCGTATGGTTGCAGATGGTTCGTACTCGGGCCACGCATGAGGTCGGTGGCTCTAGTCAGCAAGGGGACGATGACTCCCAGCCACCTGCCTACGACAGTACCCCACAGCAACAACCACCACCGCCGCCTCCGCTTACACTAGCGGATGTGATCGCGGCACTGGTGGGCAATCATGAGGAGCAGACCGATTTGCTCTGCACGATCGTGCAGAATACGTCCCAGGCGCGGGGGGGGGGGGATTCAAGAGAGGGGGGCTCATGAGACCCACACTACGACGTACTCGGATTTCATGAGTACGCATCCTCCGGTGTTCACCAAAGCGGCAGAACCACTGGAGACCGACAACTGGCTGCGGACGATTGAGTCCAAGTTTGGGCTGCTCCAATGCACGGAGCGGCAGAAGACTGTCTTCGCGGCGCAGCAGCTTCCCGGTGCCGCCGGTGCGTGGTGGGCGAACTATGTCACCTCACTGCCGGCTGGCCACGCCGTAGAATGGGAAGAATTCCGGGAGGCATTCCGCGCCTATCATATCCCTCCGCGATAATGAAGTGCAAGTTCCAAGAATTCTTGGAGCCGAAGCAGGGAGGGAGGAGTGCCCACGACTACTCCCGTGCTTTCAACCATCTGGCGCAGTACGCATCAGATTATGTCTCCACCGAGGAGAGGAAGCGAGAGCAGTTCTATTGGGGGTTAGATCCTGAGATGAAGACGCATCTCATACAATCCAATCGCGGCACTTTCAACGACCTCGTCAATGCTGCGATCATGCAAGAAGATGCTTAGCGGGCATTGGCGCATGAGCAGCAAAAGTGCAGCGCTCCACCCAGCAGCGGGGGTGGAGCTCCTCAAAAATACCGCATGGTGTATCGGACACCATCCGGTCAGCAGTGGCATCCACCGGCGCGACCTCAGCAGTTTGGGGGTCGTTCTTTCCAGCCACCCCCGTTCCGACCGCCGATGCCACCACTGCGCCCGCAACAGCAGCAGCAGCAGCAGATGGTACCCCGGGCGTTTCCACCGCCACAACGTGCCCCAGGTTTCCGTCCGCCAATCAGCGGAGGACCGCCTCGCTACACCTGCTACACATGTGGCCAGGCGGGCCATTTCTTGAAGGACTGTCCCCAGGGGCAGCAAAGCAGCGGGCAAGCCCAATATCAGGGCGGTGCTCGACGCCAACCTCTGGTCAAGGAGGGAGGTCAGCGAACCGGGGGCGTTCACAACCTCGACAATGAGAATGCCGCGGAGGGAGAAAACGTGCTGGCAGGTACGTTCACTCTCAACAATCAAGCCATCATCATTTTATTTGATTCGGGTGCAACCCACAACTTCATAAGTGCATCATATGTGGTTAAGCATCAACTGGAAGTCTTTCCAACCGAGTGCTCTTATATGATCTGCTCACCAGGAGGGAAGATTTCAGCAAATATGGTGATTCCAAAAGCACCACTGTGCTTAGGTGGGAAGATATATCCCACTAGTATGATTATTCTTGAGGGGCAGAAGATTGATGCAATCTTAGGGATATCATGGCTAAGTTACCATGGCGCTGTCCTAGCAACTTTGACATGGACGGTTCACCTCAACTCCCCACTACACTGTCAGTAGTCCCTCATACTAGACAATCTAGTGCCGGAAGTTTCAGCCGCCTATAATACTGAAGCTTCCAAGTTAGAGGACATCCCTGTAGTCCGAGAGTATCCCGACGTGTTCCCGGATGATCTCCCGGACATGCCACCTGAACGGGATGTGAAGTTCAAGATTGAACTTGCACCCGGGACTACTCCCATATCACGAAGACCATACAAAATGGCTCCGAACAAGCTGGCTGAGTTGAAAGAACAGCTCAATGATTTGTTGAGCAAAGGTTTCATTCGACCGAGTTCATCGCCTTGGGGATGCTCGGCACTGTTTGTCAAGAAGAAGGATGAAACTTTGAGGCTGTGTGTGGATTACTGGCCGCTCAAAGCCGTTATCATCAAGAACAAATATCCACTGCCCCGCATTGACATCTTGTTCGATCAGCTTGTGGGTGCAAGTGTGTTCTCCAAGATGGACCTTCACTCCGGGTATCATCAAATAAAAATCCGGGCGGAGGATATTCCGAAGACGGCCTTCTCGACGAGATGTGGCTTATACGAATATCTCGTCATGTCTTTTAGTCTCACTAACGCTCCGGCACATTTCATGTATCTCATGAACTCGGTTTTCATGCCGGAGCTGGACAAGTTCGTTGTGGTGTTCATTGATGATATCTTGGTGTACTCTATGTCTGGAGTAGAACACGGCGAACATTTGAGAATCATTCTTCAACGATTGCGGGACCATAAGCTCTATGCCAAATTCAGCAAATGTGAGTTTTGGATCAGCCAAGTGCCATTTTTGGGACATATCATCTCAGCGGAAGGCATTGCGGTTGACCCAAGCAAAGTTGAGCAAGTGCTGAAATGGAAAGCCTCCACTTCTGTCCATGAAGTCAGAAGCTTTATCGGTTTAGCGGGATACTACCGGAGATTCATTCCAACCTTCTCCAAGCTTGCTAAGCCGATGACAGAATTATTGAAGAAGGGAACAAAATATGTTTGGAACTCAGCATGTGAAGGATTGTTCCAAGAATTGGTGAAGCATCTCACAACAGCCCCGGTCTTAGCTCAACCAGATATGATCAAGCCCTTCGACATGTATTGTGATGCATCTGGTATCGGGCTCGGCTGCGTGTTGATGCAAGAAGGACATGTGGTCACGTATGGCTCATGCCAACTTCGAAACCATGACCAGCACTATCCGACTCATGATCTTGAGCTCACTGCTGTGGTTTTGGCGCTGAAAATGTGGAGGCACTATCTCCTGGGAAATTTGGTCCATCTCTACACCGACCACAAGAGCTTAAAATATATCTTCACCCTGAAGGAGCTAAATATGAGGCAAAGGAGGTGGTTATAACTAATCAAAGACTATGAGATTGAGATTCATTACCACCCAGGCAAGGCGAATGTGGTTGCCGATGCGCTGAGTCGGAAATCACATGTCCATAATCTTACCATTACACCGATGGAAGAGGAAGAGCCGAGTTAATACTTGGTTCCTTATGGATCACTCTACAACCTTGCTCTCATACCTACAAATAGGGAGGATATCATTGCAGCTCAGAAAGTTGACAAGTGCATGGCTCATCTCCAGAGACGTATAGACAGTGGGGATATCAAATGTTTCCAGAAAGATGATGAGGGGACGCTGTGGTTCAATGACCGCATAGTCGTACCCCGGAATATGGAGCTGAGAAAGAATATCCTTGATGAAGCTCACTTGTATAAGTTCTACATTCATCCGGGCAGCAACAAAATGTACCAAGATCTGAAAAGAAAATTTTGGTGGACACGGGTGAAGCGGGAAGTGGCTAAATACGTATCCGAGTGTGATACGAGTTGACGAGTGAAAGCGGATCACATGAGAAAACCAGGGCTGTTGCATCCCCTGAAAATTCCAGCATGGGAAGATGTGAGCATGGATTTCATTGTGGGATTACCCCTGACTTCCAATAAGCATGATTCAATTTGGGTAATCGTTGACCGATTAACCAAGTCGTCTCATTTCATTCCCGTGCATACAAGCTACCATGCCAGTAAGTATGTGGAGTTGTACATTTCAATAATTTTATGCTTGCATGGAGTACCCAAGACCATAATCTCAGATCAAGGGGCACTGTTTGTAGCTCGTTTCTGGGAACAGTTGCACGCTGCATTGGGTACTAAACTGATTAGAAGCTCCGTCTATCGCCCTCAGACAGATGGGCAAACTGAGAGGGTGAATCAAGTATTAGAAGACATGTTGAGAGCGTGTGCCATCCACCACAGTAGAAACTGGGATGATCATCTACCGTTGGCGGAATTCTCGTACAACAATGGCTATCAAGCGAGTATCAATATGGCACTATATGAGGCTCTCTACGGTCGCAAACGCCACACCCCATTGAACTAGTGCGAGTCCGGTGAAAGGGTCACGTTCGGGGTTGATGTGGTGAACGACGCCGAAGAGCGTGTTCGGATGATTCAAGCAAACTTGAAGGCAGCTCGATCCCGGCAGAAAAGTTATGCTGATAAGAGGTGTAGGCCGCTACACTTTGATGTAGGGGAACACGTGTACCTCCATGTATCTCCGATGAAAGGCGTGCACCGATTCGGCGTGACGGGGAAGCTCGCTCCCCGATTTATTGGACCCTATGCTATCACCGAGAAGTGTGGACCAGTGGCGTATAGATTGGAGCTACCGGCATCTCTCGCTGGTGTTCACGATCTTTTCCATGTTTCACAACTACGGAAATGTCTGAAGTATACGTCAGCTGTTCCCGCCGAAGACATTGGCGAGCTGCAACCGGATTTGACGTATGCTGAATATCCGGTGGCGATTATTGATGAGAAGGCTCGGACCACACGTAACCGAACGCTGTGGTTCTACAAGATACTGTGGAGCAACCACACCGCTGAAGAAGCGACGTTGGAGAGCGAGGAGTTCCTTCGCTCAAACTACCCAGATTTCATGGTGTCTCATCACGGGTAATTCCTCGCACATCTTTGTCTCTTCTTTTTTAATCTCGGGACGAGATTCTTTTATGGGGGGTGGGATGTAAAAGCCCAAGAATTGACTTGCTCAAATGTTCATCACATCACCACACCACAGCTCATTTAGTGGATAGCTCATGAGAATTTGTGAAGAGCAAGTAAACACAATCAAGAGGGTGATTAGAGGAAAAACCCATAACTCCAAAAAGCAGGAGCTCACACACATAAACATGAGAGGATGGGTTTCCCATTAGGCCCTAAACACTCTTGGGGATGCTCATGCCATGTCTCATGCAAATCCAAATCAGTATGAGGCACTTTTGGAGACATTTTTAAAAAGGGCTAATTGAATGCAAATTCAAATTTCAGCGACTTTCATCACTTGGATTCAAAAGTTGACTTCATATTCAAACTCAGCACATTTTTCTGAGTTAGTCCTCCAATTTTCATCCTCATTGGAGTTCATCTTGTCGGGAGCTAAATGTAAGGGCCTCAGTTTTTGACACACATATTGCAGTGTTCATCACCACACCACACACCTCATTTGAGGAAGGATGATGAACACAAATGAAGAGCAAGTAACAATTTTCAACATGCTCATTAGAGAACAAACTCACACATTGCTAAAGTGGTATTTCACACATGTGATATAAGGGAGGCTGGACATATGAAAACTCCTACATTTTGCTTAGGATGTCCATGCCAAGTTTCACCCAAATTCCAAACCTTTTTGAGGACATTTTGGGTATAGTTAGAAAGCGGGCAGTTTGAAACCATATTCAAATTCAAACTGTTTTTGTCCCATGAATTTAAAAGTGGGAGGCATATTCTTACTCAGCACATTTTTGTGAGCTCACACACCAATTTTCACTCCATTCGGAGTTGATCTTGACATGAGCTAAGTGGGAGAAATTCAAACTTTATTTGAAGTTCAAAATGAACTTGTGCTGAAATTCATTCAAACCAAACCTCATTTGAACTTTGATCAATTCAAATGGCTCATGGGTGAATAATTTGAATTGCCAGGGGTAGTATGGGGCTCACTGTTTACAACAGTGATTAGGAGTAAATTTCAGAGGTTAAAACCCCGGGTGGGACCCACATTTCATAGAGGGAAGAAGGAGAAACTTGCACCCAAAGTCAGAGTCTCGGTGGGGAAATTCCACCGAGCAGCTGTCGGCTGTGCCACCGAGCAGCTACCGGCGCCACCAGCTGCTTCCCTCTCCGCGCGCTGGCGCCCAGGGCGGCTTGCTCGCACCTCCACGCGACCGGCACCGCCTCCACTGAGCAGGAGTCGGCCGGCTTTATCTTCTCGCTGGCAAACCTGAGCAGTGGCATTGTTTCTCGCCGCAGCTCTCTGCTCAATCGGGAAAACCAGCAAAACAATCTCCTCCTTCGTTCTTGAGCTGCTAGACAACCACCTGAGGTCGCGCACCACCCTCCCAACGCCTGAACCACCAGGTTTCGACCCCTGTTCCCGTGATCAACGACGACCGCCGCAGTTTAGCTGAAGGACGGCGATCGGTCTCACGCGGGCAGCACGCTGCAACCACTTCCACGGCCGAGCAAGGGTGGCAACAGGAGCGCACAGACTCCACGCTGCTTCCACCTAAAGCTCAAGCCACGCCGTGAACTCTCGTCGGCGAATCCTCAGTTTTTGCTCCGGCAACTTTAAACTGAGCTTCCGGTACGGTTTCTTTAAATTCTCGCTCTATGATCTTTCGGAGGTCATCAAATCTTGCACATAGATGCTGGACTAGCCGGCGATCAAGTTCTTTTCTGCATCTGTAGCGTGAAACTGGCTAGGAGTGACGAATTTCGAGCTCGATCGAGGGCGGTCATGGCGGGCACGATCGGTCACACGGTGCCGACCGACTTGCCGCCATCCCTGAACCCTTTTGACACCTTGTCGAGCTTCCTAGAGCTACACTGATGCTGTAGGGACGTTTGTTCGAGGTGTTGGCGGGTTTAGAAACCACGGTCGACGGTGCCGAACCTCAACTGAGGCCGCGGCACGTCGCTGAGCTATTTCCGGTCACCCCCAGCCCGACCTGACACCACCGACGTGTTCCTCGACATCGACAACCCCCTGGCTGCGAGTTTCAGACCATGGGAGGTCTGACAGCGGCGATCCCGAGTCTGCTCCGGCGAGGTCCGCGGCGCGGGCGCGAGAGAACGGCGGGAGGAAGATGAAGCCGGCTGGCCCACGTGTCAGCGGCTGAAGAATTTAAATCGGGATCGGGTGTGGCCGGGGATCGGCTGTGCTGGTGCGCAAATACCCTGTGAGCTTCGGTGTGCCGGACACCTCCGCGCTCGACACGTGTGGTATCCCCGGTGTGCCGGACACCTCCGCGCTCGACACGTGTCCCCGCGGGCCCCGAGAGTTTAAACTTTTTCCCCGATTTTCAGAATTCCTCCAAACTTCAAATCCTCATAACTTTGGCTAGAGAGCTCCAAATCGAGTGAACCAAATTTTGCTGGATTCAGCTTTCTGAGCACTTTCCAGCAAATCAAGTTTCACTTCATGAAATTCCTTATTTTTCCAGAATTAATTCCTCAAATTTTAAACTGTTAGGAATTTTAATTGGAGAATCCTGGGGAGGAAAATCCTGAAATTTTGCTGGAATGTTCACCAAAATATCCCTGAACTACCATAAAAATTTCAGATCCATTTGAGCTCATCTGATCCACCTAATGGTGTGATTAGTGAAACTGTTCCAGCGAAAATAGAAAATGTTCAGAAACATTTTCAGAATTTTCTCTGAAATTGTTTAGCTCATATCTTTAGTTAGGAACTTCCAAATAGTGAAGCATCATTTATTACAAGCCAGGTGTCGAATATAAATAAGTCTTACAAAGCATATGTCTCGATGGACGATAAATAGTTCATCACAAATAAATAAACTAGCAGCGGAATATTATTCTTGAGGGCTTCGTCACAGGCGTTGCCCGGGGGTCTCCATGAACCTAGAAACCTTCTTCGGGTCCAAAGTCTTGGTCATTATACACCACCTCATTATCTTGACCTGAGCAGCAATATAAACCAACAAAATATGCAAGGTTGAGTACCAATGGTACTCAGCAAGTGTGGGAAAATTATATCATGCATGGCTAGATCAAGGAGAGGTTGAACTCATGGTTAAAGCACTACGCACTTAATACCTATCACCTTAGCTTATTAAGCACCTACATTACTACAAGTGATATGGTCCCAATCTCCCATCCCATCATAATCCAATAACCATAACATCATTTCCAATGTTAAGCTCCCCGCTTAACATCCACAACTTCCAAAACCATCAATCCTCTAATCATGAATAAGTCCAAGCCGCTCTTGACCGTGAGCACGGCTGTCATGACAGTTTTGACTCTGCAGAGTTTGTACCACTGTACCCACATGTAGTGATTTCATCCCCCGTTGCCGGGTGGACTAAAAGAACCTCCATTATGCCAGTGGCTACGAACCACATTCACACTTCCCAGGTGTGTAGCCAGGAGATCACTACGAAGCCTTTACAAAGGGATTCCCGACGAGCGTGGGCCCACTGAGGTTTCACCCCTAACAGCATACAAGAGGCTCCAACCCCGCTGCAGTGGCCCCCTCTTGAGCCTTGCGGTTCATATGGTAGTCCAGCTGACACCTATTCCCCGCACCATCCAACACACCCATACTACGTCGGGGATACACCTAATTAATTGGCCAAGCTGCCCCATCTCAGCATGTGGTTGGCACTGTAAAGCCAGGTTACATGCTCCATGAACCGGTCCTTAGAATCCAGGCAAGTACTGAACACAAACCCGAGTCTCGTGCACCCAGCACACAACCAAAACATCCAACTTGCCTTGATCCCTACCTCTACATAACTCACAATATCTCATTCAAGAGTATGGTAAACTAAACTGATGATCTCATATCCAAATATCCTATTCTAAGCTTGGCTAAGCATATGTAATATGAATAAATGATAAAATAAATCCCAACCCAAGCTACAAGGAAACAAGGTAATGCAATTTTAGGGAAACTTCCTATCATGGGTTTCATATTTAAATTGACAATGCAAATAACTCTAGCTACACATCCTAGCATAGGATCAAAGTGGTCAAGGACACTTGCCTCCTTCTTGCTGCTCTTGAAATGGGTAGTCCTGGTCTTGGAAAGGAATAACTTGCTCTTGAGCAGGTTCTACATCATACCATCACACATAGCAAAAGAAAAACAACAATCCATAAGACATAGTTCACACTTCCACTTCATACAAACCACACATTCACATTTATGAAAGTCATTCACCATTATATGTGTTGTGGTTACTCTATGTGTGTTGATTTGTGTCTTGCATACACTTTTAATCATATGTATATAATTCCTACTTTTGTATTCACATTTATGCTTGCATACTATATATATATATATATATATATATATATATATATATATATATATATATATATATATATATATATATATATGAGTTTCCAATTTAAATAAATTCCTTATATTCAATTACTACACCTTTTAGCTACCAAGTATGCATGAAAGGTATTTTCCTTCTCCATATGTGTCTCCAAAACACATCATCTAAACAGAATAGGTTCTGATCTAAAATATTTACTAATATATTTTTGACCTTTTCCTCTGATGTAGACTATTTTACAATTATTTTCCCTATTTTCCAGAACTATTCTTTACATAAAAATATGTCCCTAAATGTGAATAATAAATTAAACAGATTCATTTCAGCCCAAATATATTTTTATCTCACTCCAAAGTTTTCTAAATACTGAAAAAGTTTTTAATTTAATTTTGTCAATATGTTTGTCCCACTTTTTAATTTTTAAACACTAGCCACATATTCAATTTTCTAAGTTAATTACTAAACAGGGCTAAAAAGGTAAACCCACCCCATTACAGGGTCTATAATATTATTTTCAGAATTTCCAGGGGTCTAGCTGCACTTATCAGAGGTGTTTTTCCTAATTTTTATTAAGTCCAGGGGCTAAAACTGATTTTTAAATGAATTTACATGATTTTCTGGAGTTCCAGGGGCTAGATCAGAAGTTTCCGGGGCTAGCTCTTATTTCCCGAGAACCCCAGGAGGTAGCACGTAAGATTTCCAGTCTTTATAACGCGGGGCTGATGTGGACCGTCCGATTTTAAACCGACGGCTGAGATTATAACGTCGAACCGGTACGCGGGGGTTTAAACCCTACCATGCGATTTAAAATAAACGGCGCACAAGCGGCCACGTCGCTCTGATCGAGCGCGGGCGGCGCTGCCGGCGGCGCACGACGGCGGGAAGCGGCGATCTCGCCGGAGACTTTCGGGTTTTCGAGAATTCTTCCTAGAACTGTGATTTTATGGTATAGATCGGTGGAGGGGAGGTCGGGGATCTCACCTCGGGGGTTTTCTTGAGCTCGGAGGTCCTGGAAAGTGATCGGCGACGAGGTCCGAGGCAAAACCACGGCGAAGATCGTCGGCGCTGTGTTTACACCGCAAGTCACCGAGTTTTCTGCACCTGCAAGGTTCCCCGGAGGCGGTGGATCAAGACCAGCGAGTTAGATCGGAAATTCCGAGCTTAGATTGGCCAGAATTCGCCGGAGAAGTCTCGGTTCTCACCGGAGTAAAAATCGGCGATCGTGGGGGAAAAACAGAACGAGGCCGGGGTTTTTATAGACAGGGGAGGGCGGCGGGGTGGTTTAGATCATATCCGCGTCGCCTACGAACAGAATTCAGCGGGGATACGCCGAAATCCCGATCGGTTTTGATTCGGGTGCGAGGGAGTCCGGCGCTGTCGCGAGGTAGACGAAGATCGGGTGGGTCCCGCCTGTCAGCGTGAGGAAGCAGCGCGCGCGGCTGTGGGCTGGCGCGGGCGCTGGCTGGGCCGGCTGGTGGGTTTTGGCCCACTGGCCGTTTTTTTTCTGTTTTCTCTTTTTCTTTTTCTATTTCTTTTCTGATTTGAGTTTAATTTGAATTCCAGTTTGAATTTGAATTTTTGCAAAACATGCAACACGTCCAAAAAATTTTAAATCCCCCTCCTAACAGGATTTAGGGTTTTGAATCAAAATTTTGGGGTGTTACAGCTCTACCCCCCTTAAAAGAAATCTCGTCCTCGAGATTGGTGTGTCTAAGAAAACAATTCCGGAAATTGTGCCTTGAGCTCATCTTCCCGCTCCCAGGTAGCTTCCTATTTTGAGTGATGCTTCCACTGCACCTTGCACATCCGGATTCTTTTATTTCTAGTGAGGCGTTCCATTGTCTCCAAAATCTTGTATGGTTGCTCGGCATAAGACAAATCCTCAGTTACGTCCACTTCATTCATGGGTAACACCTCTTCAGGCGTCCTCAGGCATTTCTTGAGTTGTGACACATGGAATACATCATGCACATCCGATAGGTGAGCCGGTATCTAGTTGATACGCCACTTCACCTTTCCGCTCCAGAACATGAAAGGGTCCGATGTATCGAGGTGACAACTTCCCTTTCACCTTGAACCGACGAAGTCCTCTGATAGGGGACACCTTGAGATAGACATAGTCCCCCACGTCAAAAACGAGCTCTCTTCTTCGTACATCGGCATAGCTCTTTTGGCGTGTCTGTGCTATCCTCAAGTTATTGCGAATTTCCCTCACCTTCGCCTCGGCTTCTTGTAGTACTTCTGGACCAAACACTTTACTTTCCCCTGTTTGGTTCCAAAATAGGGGAGTTCTGCACTTTCTCCCGTACAAGGCTTCAAACGGTGACATCTTCATACTAGCTTGATAGCTGTTGTTATAGGAAAACTCCGCATACGGTAAGTTCTTGTCCCAACTCCTATTGTTTTTGAGTGCACATACCCTTAGCATATCTTCAAGGATCTGATTGGTTCTTTCCGTCTGCCCGTCGGTTTGGGGATGATAGGCAGAACTAAAGTTCCGAAGGGTTCCCATGGTTTCGTGCAACTTCTGCCAGAATCTTGAGGTGAACGGTGTCCCTCGATCCGACACTATCTTCTTTGGCACTCCATGGTAACACACGATCCTTGACATGTACAATTCTGCCAATTTGGATCCGCTGTAGCTTTCCTTCACGGGGATGAAGTGAGCTACCTTGGTTAGCCTATCAATGATGACCCATATTGAATCATATCCTGATTGGGTCCTAGGCAATCCCACGATGAAATCCATGCTGATTTCTTCCCATTTCCATTCAGGCACTTTGAGTGGTTGCAATAATCCCGCGGGTCGTTGATGTTTTGCTTTCACCAACTGACATGTGTCACATAGGGCAACATGTTCCGCGACATCTCGCTTCATGCCATACCACCAATACCTGCTTTTGAGGTCCTGGTACATCTTCGTACTCCCAGGATGAATGGAATAGTCGGAATCATGAGCCTCCTTCAAAATCAATTCACGGATCTCCTTTACTTCAGGCACACAGATCCTTTTCCCGTGCCACACCGTACCTTGTTCATCCTCTCTGAAACCAGGAGCTTTATTTTCCATGATGAGTTGCCTGATTTCTTGTATCTTCTCGTCGTTCTTTTGACCCCCGCGTATGTCTCGCTATAGTGTGGAGTCCACTTCCATGGCGATGGCTTCACCACTATTTACTAAACATAGATTGAGCCTCATAACCTCGTCCTTCAATTCTGCAGGCATGTCCTTCAAGCTCAACTTATTGACCTGCACTTTCCGACTCAAAGCATCGGCCACGACATTTGCTTTCCCGGGATGATAGTTGATGCCTACATCAAAGTCATTGATTAGCTCTAACCATCTCCTTTGTCTGAGGTTGAGGTCTGGCTGTGTGAAAATGTACTTCAAACTCTTATGATCCGTATATATCTCGGTCCTCTTCCCCATCAAATAGTGCCGCCAAATTTTCAACGCGTGTACCACTGCGGCTAGTTCTAGGTCATGTGTAGGATAGTTCTTCTCGTGCTTCCGAAGCTGCCGGGATGCATAAGCCACGACATGCCCTTCTTGCATGAGAACACATCCCAATCCATTTCCAGAGGCATCGCAGTACACTATGAAATTCTTCTGCATATCTGGCATAACCAACACTGGGGTTGTTGTCAATCTCTTCTTTAGCTCCTGAAAGCTCGTCTCGCACTGTGGCGTCCAGGTGAATGTGATTCCCTTCTCCAACAGTTTGGTGAGAGGTCTCGAGATCTTGGAGAATCCCTCAATAAACCGTCGATAGTATCCAGCCAATCCCAAGAAGCTTCGAACTTCCCCGACATTTTCAGGGGTCTTCCACTTCTGTATATCCTCGATTTTGGCGGGATCTACGGAGATTCCTCCCTCCGAGATTATATGTCCTAAGAAGGGAACTCTCCTCAGCCAAAACTCACACTTACTCAACTTGGCATATAGTTGGTGTTCTCTTAGCCTCTGCAACACCAACCTTAGATGTTTCTCATGTTCTTCTTCATCTTTGGAGAAGACGAGAATGTCATCTACGAAAACCACCACAAATTTGTCCAGATATTCCATGAATACCTTGTTCATGAGATACATGAAGTATGCCGGGGCATTAGTTAGCCCGAAAGGCATGACGGTGTATTCATACAGTCCGTACCGAGATACGAAAGCTGTCTTGGGAATATCAGATTGCCTTATCTTGAGTTGGTGGTATCCCGACCTGAGATCAATTTTTGAGAACACACAAGCTCCCCTCAACTGATCAAACAAGTCTTCAATGCGGGGTAATGGGTACTTGTTCTTGATGGTTACCTCATTCAAAGCACAGCAATCCACGCATAACCTTTGGGTTCCGTCCTTCTTGGGTACAAATATCACCGGAGCTCCCCATGGTGAGGAACTAGGACGAATATACCCCTTCTCGGTCAATTATCTCAAATGATCCTTGAGTTCTTCTAGCTGCTTGGAGTCCATCCGATAAGGTCTTTTGTAAATCGGGGCTGTTCCAGGTACTAGCTCAATTGCGAATTCCACTTCACGATCGGGAGGCATACCTGACAACTCCTCCGGAAAAACATCTAGATATTCCCTGATGGTCCTGATTTCCTCAACTTTCACCTCAACTTGATTTAATTTAATGTCCCTCCTAGGCTCGTGTATTGTTATGAACTTTACTCTTGTGCCACTAGGGTGAGTTAGTTCCACCGTTCTGGTCGAACAATGGATGATTCCTTTATGTTTGGTCAACCAATCCATGCCCAAAATAATATCGATCCCTTGGGAATTTATCACTATGAGGTTAGCAGTAAACACTACCCCATTAATGTCTAGATTCACCTTGGGACATACTTGTCTTGTCCTTATTTCTCCACCTGGAGAGTTTACAGCTAGCATATGGTTCATTTGTGTGGTTGCTAGGTCGTGCTTCTTAACAAACCCTTGAGCAATGAACGAGTGGGTAGCACCAGAATCAAACAGCAGGGTTGCAAGGTGTAAATTGGCAGGAAACTTACCAACTACCACGCCGGGTGCCTCTTGTGCTTCCTCCATAGTGACGTGGTTCACCCGTCCTCTCATTACATTCTGCTGTTGTGGTTGCGCAGGCTTCTTCTTTGGGCATTTATGGGCGTAATGCCCCACTTCACCGCAGCTAAAACATTGCACCCCAACCTTAGTTGCCTGGCCTTTGTTGTCTTGGGGTTGGTTTGGGGGTCCTTGCACTGCTGGTCGAGGTGGATATGCGGGGCGAGGCTGCTGCGCAAACTGACGTTGCGGCTGTGCTGGTGCTGCGGGAGGCCTGTAGTTTGGGTTGTACCCTCTTGGTGCTGAATAGGGTACCGCAGCACGGCTCGTCTGCCCCGTAGGTTGCTGCATCATACGTGGGCGGGTGTTGCTCCCTGAGGCTTGATGTGACCACCCGGCCTTCCTCTTATTGTCATTTTCCAAGGCCTTTAGTTTCCTTTCTACCACAAATGCTCTGTCCACCATATTTTGGAAGCTTTCATACTCATTTGAGGACATTGCACACTGCATCTCCGCGGTAAGTCCTTCCACGAAACAATCTTGTTTCTGCTCATCAGTCTCTATGTCTCGTGGGGCATAACGGGATAGTTGAGTAAATTTAGTGAGGTATTCCCTCACCGTCATGTTTCCCTGCTGCAGTCCCAAAAACTCCTTCCTCTTGTTTTTGAGTTCACCTCTTGGGATGTAATGGTTGTGGAAGCTACGCTTGAACTCTTCCCAAGTGATGTTTTCAGGGTCATGATGGGCGGCCACGTAGGCGGTCCACCAATCAGCAGCAGGTCCATGCAATTGATGAGAAGCAAACAGCACCCTCTCATACCCTTGGCACTGTATGATCCTCATCTTACTTTGAATGGTCTTCAGCCAATCATCTGCCTCCAGAGGTTCAGCAGCACTTGCAAACTTTGGAGGTTGAGTTCCTAGAAACTCACTCAACCTTGGTTGGCGTGGTGCAGCTTGTGGAGGTGGAACTTGATGCAAGTTGGCCACCACTTGAGTCAAGTTCTGGATGAGCTGATTTTGATTCTCCAGCATTTGGTGGAGGGGATCAACTCCTTCACAGCGACCACCCCGGTCCTGGCCTCCAGAAAGATGAGGGTTGCATGCCTCATCATTGTTGTTGGCGGGGTTGGCAGCACGTCTTTTTCCTCTTCCGGCCATCTGGCAGAATCAACCAATGTTAATTTGAAAGCATTTAGTATCATCTTACTACTTTCATTTGTTTGTACTTTCAAGTGTTGAGGCTTTGTTATACTTTTACGAGGGTTCATATCTCACACCAAATAAATGCACTATTATTTCATGTGGGTTCACACACCAAAGCAAAACAATCTGAAGACGAGGCTGTGGACAATTGCTCATTGCTTCCACAACTCACGTCACACACCAAGCATTAACACACCATTAACTTAACGTAACGACGCGACTATTCGACATCTTGCTAACTAAGGGAAGGACTCTACACTACTTGTTTTCTTGAGCTGGCTCCTCAGGATCTTCCTCATCATTTCGGCTGCCTTCTGACTCTACTTTGGGTGGGGAGGCTGCTGGTGGAGAAGTGCGACGACGCCTGATCGCTCGACGATCTGGGGAGTCAGGAGTCCATGTATCATTCATGGTGACACACAGTTCATTCCCATCTCCTCTTTCTCTCGCCCTCAAGCAGGCTCGCAGCACCGCCTCTGTTTCCTTCAGGGTGTCTCGGACATCCTGAGGCTCTTGTTGACACTCCTGCAGTCGAGTGCTGAGCATAGCAGCATCTTCCAAGCACAAGTCCATGTGCTCATGAGAAGTCCCTTGCTGCACCGGCGGGTACTTGTATTCCGTGGTACCACTCTCACGTTGGAGGACATACATGTACTAAGTTTTTTCCAAATGGCGATGATAGATGTGACTCTGGCAGGTGATGGCCTCCTAGGTGACATCTTTCTCCGCATCGACCTGTGTCGCTCTACAAGCTGGAGAGTGGTGAATCTTAAGCAGCTGATTTTCGTGTATAATCCTCATCTCTGAACTCCATTCTTCCTCCTTCTTTTCACGGATGGTCCTGGTGGAGTTATAGTGGATGATTAGCTTGCCCGTATTGCCGGCGGCTTCGAGCATACGCCGAAGACGGCGCAATAAGCCTCCTACTGCCAATCCATAGGAAAGGTACGTCACCGGACGGCTCTCCTCTCTCTCGGCAAGGGCAACTACGGGAACTCTCCTTCCTGTGGACTTGCGAGCGGTACGAATCATGCGAACCATCTAAAACAAAAAGAATTTAAAATTAGGTTAGATAAACTCTCAAACAAAAATCCTATTTTGAATGAAAATTGGGGTAAGATGAAGAAAGTGACTCATTTAAATAACACTTTTCAATCCACACCTTTGAAAAATAGTTTTTAAGAAAATAGGGCCCTTAAATACGTCCATTTCTACCTAGGTCCACGTTACTACGGGCAACCTTGGCTCTGATACCACCTCTGTCACACCCGGTTTTTCCGAAGAACAACCAAGTGAATATCACATGTATGCCAGGATCATTTTCTCATACATGTGATGACAAACAGTGAAGCATCATTTATTACAAGCCAGGTGTCGAATATAAATAAGTCTTACAAAGCATATGTCTCAATGGACGATAAATAGTTCATCACAAATAAATAAACTAGCAGCGGAATATTATTCTTGAGGGCTTCGTCACAGGCGTTGCCCGGGGGTCTCCATGAACCTAGAAACCTTCTTCGGGTCCAAAGTCTTGGTCATTATACACCACCTCATTATCTTGACCTGAGCAGCAATATAAACCAACAAAATATGCAAGGTTGAGTACCAATGGTACTCAGCAAGTGTGGGAAAATTATATCATGCATGGCTAGATCAAGGAGAGGTTGAACTCATGGTTAAAGCACTACGCACTTAATACCTATCACCTTAGCTTATTAAGCACCTACATTACTACAAGTGATATGGTCCCAATCTCCCATCCCATCATAATCCAATAACCATAACATCATTTCCAATGTTAAGCTCCCCACTTAACATCCACAACTTCCAAAACCATCAATCCTCTAATCATGAATAAGTCCAAGCCACTCTTGACCGTGAGCACGGCTGTCATGACAGTTTTGACTCTGCAGAGTTTGTACCACTGTACCCACATGTAGTGATTTCATCCCCCGTTGCCGGGTGGACTAAAAGAACCTCTATTATGCCAGTGGCTACGAACCACATTCACACTTCCCAGGTGTGTAGCCAGGAGATCACTACGAAGCCTTTACAAAGGGATTCTCGACGAGCGTGGGCCCACTGAGGTTTCACCCCTAACAGCATACAAGAGGCTCCAACCCCGCTGCAGTGGCCCCCTCTTGAGCCTTGCGGTTCATATGGTAGTCCAGCTGACACCTATTCCCCGCACCATCCAACACACCCATACTACGCCGGGGATACACCTAATTAATTGGCCAAGCTGCCCCATCTCAGCATGTGGTTGGCACTGTAAAGCCAGGTTACATGCTCCATGAACCGGTCCTTAGAATCCAGGCAAGTACTGAACACAAACCCGAGTCTCGTGCACCCAACACACAACCAAAACATCCAACTTGCCTTGATCCCTACCTCTACATAACTCACAATATCTCATTCAAGAGTATGGTAAACTAAACTGATGATCTCATATCCAAATATCCCATTCTAAGCATGGCTAAGCATATGTAATATGAATAAATGATAAAATAAATCCCAACCCAAGCTACAAGAAAACAAGGTAAAGCAATTCTAGGGAAACTTCCTATCATGGGTTTCATATTTAAATTGTCAATGCAAATAACTCTAGCTACACATCCTAGCATAGGATCAAAGTGGCCAAGGACACATGCCTCCTTCTTGCTGCTCTTGAAATGGGTAGTCCTGGTCTTGGAAAGGAATAACTTGCTCTTGAGCAGGTTCTACATCATACCATCACACATAGCAAAAGAAAAACAACAATCCATAAGACATAGTTCACACTTCCACTTCATACAAACCACACATTCACATTTATGAAAGTCATTCACCATTATATGTGTTGTGGTTACTCTATGTGTGTTGATTTGTGTCTTGCATACACTTCTAATCATATGTATATAATTCCTACTTTTGTATTCACATTTATGCTTGCATACTATATATATATGAGTTTCCAATTTAAATAAATTCCTTATATTCAATTACTACACCTTTTAGCTACCAAGTATGCATGAAAGGTATTTTCCTTCTCCATATGTGTCTCCATAATTTCTACCAACCCTAAACTGAATCCTTTGGATTTTAGAACTCCATTTATCATTTACTAGTTGCTATATTTTCAGATTTATTTCCTATGCCTAAATGTGAACTTTATTATGAAAATAACAAAACACATCATCTAAACAGAATAGGTTCTGATCTAAAATATTTACTAATATATTTTTGACCTTTTCCTCTGATGTAGACTATTTTACAATTATTTTCCCTATTTTCCAGAACTATTCTTTACTTAAAAATATGTCCCTAAATGTGAATAATAAATTAAACAGATTCATTTCAGCCCAAATATATTTTTATCTCACTCCAAAGTTTTCTAAATACTGAAAAAGTTTTTAATTTAATTTTGTCAATATGTTTGTCCCACTTTTTAATATTTAAACACTAGCCACATATTCAATTTCCTAAGTTAATTACTAAACAGGGCTAAAAAGGTAAACTCACCCCATTACAGGGTCTATAATATTATTTTCAGAATTTCCAGGGGTCTAGCTACACTTATCAGAGGTGTTTTTCCTAATTTTTATTAAGTCCAGGGGCTAAAACTGATTTTTAAATGAATTTTCATGATTTTCTGGAGTTCCAGGGGCTAGATTAGAAGTTTCCGGGGCTAGCTCTTATTTCCCGAGAACCCCAGGGGGTAGCACGTAAGATTTCCAGTCTTTATAACGCGGGGCTGACGTGGACCGTCCGATTTTAAACCGACGGCTGAGATTATAACGTCGAACCGGTACGCGGGGGTTTAAACCCTACCGTGCGATTTAAAATAAACGGCGCACAAGCGGCCACGTCGCTCTGATCGAGCGCGGGCGGCGCTGCCGGCGGCGCACGGCGGCGGGAAGCGGCGATCTTGCCGGAGACTTTTGGGTTTTCGATAATTCTTCCTAGAACTGTGATTTTATGGTATAGATCGGTGGAGGGGAGGTCGGGGATCTCACCTCGGGGGTTTTCTTGAGCTCGGAGGTCCTGGAAAGTGATCGGCGACGAGGTCCGAGGCAAAACCACGGCGAAGCTCGTTGGCGCTGTGTTTACACCGCAAGTCACCGAGTTTTCTGCACCTGCAAGGTTCCCTGGAGGCGGTGGATCAAGACCAGCGAGTTAGATCGGAAATTCCGAGCTTAGATCGGCCAGAATTCGCCGGAGAAGTCTCGGTTCTCACCGGAGTAAAAATCGGCGATCGTGGGGGAAAAACAGAACGAGGCCGGGGTTTTTATAGACGGGGGAGGGCGGCGGGGTGGTTTAGATCATGTCCGCGTCGCCTACGAACAGAATTCAGCGGGGATACGCCGAAATCCCCATCGGTTTTGATTCGGGTGCGAGGGAGTCTGGCGATGTCGCGAGGTAGACGAAGATCGGGTGGGTCCCGCCTGTCAGCGTGAGGAAGCAGCGTGCGCGGCTGCGGGCTGGCGCGGGCGCTGGCTGGGCCGGCTGGTGGGTTTCGGCCCACTGGCCGGTTTTTTTCTGTTTTATCTTTTTCTTTTTCTATTTCTTTTCTGATTTGAGTTTAATTTGAATTCCAGTTTGAATTTGAATTTTTGCAAAACATGCAACACGTCCAAAAATTTTTAAATCCCCCTCCTAACAGGATTTAGGGTTTTGAATCAAAATTTTGGGGTGTTACAATACCAGCTCGTCTTCCTTTAGCCATACGTCCTAGGCCTTCCAACGGACCTCTAGGATCAACAACCGACGAAAACCGTCGACCATGGTGGCTGTTCTCCGAGTTTTTCCCATCGCCGCCGTTTTTAACTCTAGGTCGACGGTGAGGTCCTATCTCCGGCCGTTTCCATGGCAAACTGAGTTCATTTTCGTGCTCATCTTGCCACCGCGGAGCTGTAGGAGGAAACCATTCCAAAAATAGGGCCCTATGTAGCTCGGGCGACATCACCGGAGTTGGAGTCGCCACTGTCAACGTCGCGAGCATGGTTCCGGCCATTGCCGAGCCTCAGTGAGCGCACCAACGTGATCTCTGATCAACGTTGGGCATAGGCGGTGAGTTTCGTCTAAGGTCGTGCACTAGATCGACCGGCGGTGAGCTCTCCGGCAAAGCGCCACCGCGGGGAGCGTGGGTTGTCGCGAGGAAGACGAAGAAGGGCCGTGTCCACCAGTCAGTCTCTGTTTTCCAGCGGGGATCCGATTTGCGGCTGGGCCCCGGTGCGGCAGCACGGGTAAACCCCCGTGGGCTGCAGTGTGGCCACGATTTCAGTGGGCCGGTTTAAAGATTGGGGCCCACATTCAGAATTTAAACATTTAGAAGATCTTCAGATTTTTGTTCAAACTTCAAATGCCTATAACTTTTGCTAGGAAGCTCCAAATTTAGTGAACTAAATTTTGTTGGATTCAGCTCTTCGAGTACTATCCAGCAAAACAAGTTTCAGATTATGAAACTTATTATGTTTCCATAATTAATTCCCTCAAATTTAAACTGTTGGGAATTTTATCTGGAGAATTCCTTTATGGAAAATTCAGAAATTTCGCTAGGATGTTCATTTGAAAATTCTTGAGTCACAGGAAAAATTTCAGATCCATTCCAGTTCATTTTTCCCCCTAATGGTGTGATTAAGTGAACTGCCCTGAGAAAGTGGAAAAATGTACAGAAACATTTTGCATATTTTCTCAAATCATGTTTAGGGCATAACTTCCTCTAGGATTCTTCAAATGACATGAAACCACTTTGATTAGAACCATCTCAAATTCTAGTTTCCAGAAATTAATGGTTTGAGCCATGAAAATCCCTGGAAATCCTTAGAGGCTCTAGTAATGACCAAATAAACTTTTATTTGTACAGAGCTCAAATGAACTTTATTTCAAATAAAACGTGGTCAAGTCTCTGGTTAGGACCCTACCAAGCCACCATAAAAATTTCAGAGCCAAAGGGGAGGGCTAGCTAGAGTTATGGTCTTTACATACTCAAGTTAACACAATGCATTTAAATTGACATATCGTACATTGTTTACGTGTAGTCGCTGAAGGCAAAGAGACCCCGAAAGTTTTGGACTTCCTACTTACGTATGAAGCGCTAATATCTGACCAGAGGCAACAAGGCAAACCCTGGTTTGCATTTAACATGTTTACAAAGTTTTTGCTTTATATACACATAGCTTGAGGTATATTTGTGCATTAGGTGTAGGATGGATGAAACCCCAAGTGCATAACCATATTTTTCCTACAGGAGTGAGGGTAGTGTATAAGTCCTCGAGTAGTCAGGCTGTGCTTAATGTTCATAGAACTTCGGTACAAGTCGAGTAGTTGGAATCTACTCGTGAGTATAGGCTTCGGGACACACGGGATGGGTTCGAGTGACATGAGATCACTTTAGTAAGAAAATGAGACTAGGCAGGGGCTAGAGCGCAGCAAGAGGAAGTCTTGTGGGCGCAGCCCTGTCCGTGTCGATTGAGGACCGATTCGTGTGCCGCCCCGCTTAACAAGTTTTGAACGTACCGAAGGCATATCGGATATATGGGCCCTGATAAACCGATGTAACCTATACCTCCGGACGTCGAGGCATAACGCACTGATTTATAGGTGTAGGTTGAGGGCAGCAAGGTGGAAATCCGCTAACGGGCATAGAGAGATGCTCCTTGTAGGGAACCTCCTGTCTGTTTGGGTGCGACCGGTTCGACGTTTGGGCTGTTGGTGAAAGGTTGTCCCGTACGACATCGAGTGAGCATGCTGTGCAGCTCCACGGGTGGGCATAAGTGACGTGCTATTCGGGTATCCCTGCAGTTGTATATCGAGTCGATTCGCCGTCCCTCGCGGTTATGAGTACTGCTTGTTTACTGCGTCGTGACGTAGATAAATTATGGAATATTATGATTCAATTCTGCTGATATGTATAAATTGTATTGCTACATGTATGCCACCAAATATCGCTTACTAAATTTCAGATTCATGAACTGTTAACTTGTGGCTAAAAGATGAATCAAGGATGAACTTGTAGGCGTGTCCTTTGCTGCAATGTGCCATCCCATGTTGGTTATGAACTGCATGTAGAGTTTTATGTATAGGTGAGTCAGTTAAGACTTGCTGAGCCATCGTGCTCACGGTTGCTTCTATTGAGTGTTTGCAGGTAAGGATTACCCACGGACTCGGGGTATGATTACACTGGCGAGGGCTACCCTCTGTCAGGGACCACGGCTGAGTGGAAGCCGTACACGCCGTGCTGAGCTGAGGAGTGGAGCTAGTGTGGTTTGTCCATAGGGATGGACAACCGACTTTTGCTAGTGAGGTGGGCGCGAGTTGTAAAAATTAAGCTTCCGCAGTTGTAGACTCTGTGTTTAGATGTAAACTTAAGACTTGTACTACTTTGTACATATTCAGTTTGTTTTTCTATGTAATACAATGTTTGCCTTATGATGTGTGCTGTCGGGTGTCGCATCGTGCGGCACCACCCTCTGAGATCCTGGGCGAGCGGATTTTGGTCCAACACAGTCAGCAAGGGAGTGATGACTCCCAACCACCTGCCTATGACAACACCCTGCAGCAACAACCACCACCGTCGCCTCCGCTTACACTAGCGGATGTGATCACGGCGCTGGTGGGCAATCGTGAGGAGCTGATCGATCTGCTCCGCACGATCGTGCAGAATAGGTCCCAGGCAGGGGGGGGCGTCAAGAGAGTAGGCCTCGTGAGCCCCACAACACGACGTACTCAGATTTCATGAGTACGCATGCTCCGGTGTTCACCGAAGCGGTAGAACCACTGGAGGCCGACAACTGGCTGCGGACGATCGAGTCCAAGTTCGGGCTGCTCCAATGCACGGAGCGGCAGAAGACTCTCTTTGCAGCACAGCAGCTTCATGGTGCCGCCGGTGCATGGTGGGAGAACTATATCGCCTCACTGCCTGCTGGCCACGCCGTGGAATGGGCAGAATTCCGGGAGGCGTTCCATGCCAATCATATCCCTCCCGGGACAATGAAGAGGAAGTTCCAAGAATTCTTGGAGCTGAAGCAGGGCGGGAGGAGTGCCCACGACTACTCCCATGCGTTCAACCATCTGTCGCAGTATGCGTCGGATTATGTCTCCACCGAGGAGAAGAAGCAAGAGCAGTTCTATCGGGGTTTAAATCCCGAGATGAAGACACATCTCATACAGTGCAATCGCGGCACTTTCAACGACCTTGTCAACGCCACGATTATGCAAGAGGATGCCCAGCCGGAATTGGCAGCTGAGCAGCAAAAGCGAAGCGCTCCACCAAGCAGCGGGGGCGGAGCTCCTCAAAAATACCGCATGGTGTATCGGACACCATCCGGTCAGCAGTGGCATCCACCGGTGCGACCTCAGAAGTTTGTGGGGGGCGTTCTTTTCAGCCACCCCCATTCCGACTGCGGATGCCACCACCGTGACCACAACAGAAGCAGCAGCAGATGGTAGCCCGGGCGTTTCCACCACCACAACGCCCCCCGGGCTTCCATCCACCGGTCAGCGGAGGATCGCCTCGCTACACCTGCTACACGTGTGGCCAGGCGGGTCATTTCTCGAAGGACTTTCCCCAGGGGCAGCAAAGCAGCGGACAAGCCCAATATCAGGGTGGTGTTCGAGGCCGACCTCCGGTTAAGAAGGGAGGTCAGCGAACAGGGGATGTTCGCAACCTCGACAATGAGGATGCCCCCGAAGGAGAGAACGTGCTGGCGGGTACGTTCACTCTCAACGATCAAGCAATCATCATTTTATTTGATTCTGGTGCAATCCACAGTTTCATAAGTGCATCCTATGTGGCTAAGCATCAACTGCAAGTCTTCCCAACGGATTATTATATGTGATTTGCTCACCGGGAGGGAAGATTTCAGCAAATATGATGATTCCAAAAGCACCACTGTGCTTAGGTGGGAAGATATATCCCACCACCTTGATAATCCTTACAGGACAGAAGATTGATGCAATCTTAGGGATGTCATGGTTACGCTACCATGACGCTGTCGTGGAAACTCTATCACGGACGGTTCATTTAAATTCTCCATTCCACCGTCCGCATTCAATAGTGTTAGACAACCCTGTTCCGAAAGTTTCAGCAGCCTATAACACTGAAGCTCCCAAGTTAGAGGACATCCCTATAGTCCGAGAGTACCCTGATGTGTTCCCGGATGATCTTCCGGGCATGCCACCTGAACGGGATGTGGAGTTCAAGATAGAACTTGCACCCCCGACTACTTCCATATCACGGAGACCGTACAAAATGGCTCCGAATGAGCTGGCTGAGTCTAAAGAACACCTGAGTTGAAAGAACGAGCTGGCACCTTCAACGACCTTGTCAACGCCTCGATTATGCACGAGGATGCTCAGCGGGAACTAGCAGCTGAGCAGCGAAAGCAAAGCGCTCCACCAAGCAACGGAGATGGAGCTCCTCAAAAATACCGCATGGTGTATCGGACACCATCCGGTCAGCAGTGGCATCCACCGACGCGATCTCAGCAGTTTGGGGGTCGTTCTTTTCAGCCACCCCCATTCCGACCGCTGATGCCACCACCGCGACCGCAACAGCAGCAGCAGCAGCAGCAGCAGCAGCAGATGGTACCCCGGGCGTTTCCACCGCCACAATGCGCCCCAGGCTTCCGTCCGCCGGTCAGCGGAGGATCGCCTCGCTACACCTGCTATACGTGTGGCCAGGCAGGTCATTTCTGGAAGAACTGTCCCCAGGGGCAGCAAAGCAGCGGACAAGCCCAATATCAGGGCGGTGCTCGAGGCCGACATCCGGTTAAGAAGGGAGGTCAGCGAACCGGGGGCGTTCACAACCTCGACAATGAGGACGCCCCGGAAGGAGAGAACGTGTTGGCGGGTACGTTCACTCTCAACGATCAAGCAATCATCATTTTATTTGATTCGGATGCAACCCACAGTTTCATAAGTGCATCCTATGTGGCTAAGCATCAACTGCAAGTCTTCCAAACCAATTACTCATATGTGATTTGTGAAAGCCCAAGAAAAGGGACTTGCAAAAGTGATCATTTTCATCACCTCACAACACCACAGCTCATCTTGTGGATATCTTGTGAACACATGTGAAGAGCAAGTAACCACCATCAAAAGGGTGATTAGAGGGGAAAAGCCCTAACATCCAAAAAGTAGGATTTCTACACATAAACATGAAAGGTTGAGCTCAACCCTAGACCTTATATAATCTTGGGAAGGCTCAGGCCAAATTTCATGCAAATCCAATACATTTTGAGGCACTTTTGGAGGCATTTGAAAAAGAGGCCAATTTGAATGTAAATTCAAATTGCAGCCACATTCATCACTTGAATTCAAAAGTTGACTTCATATTCAAACTAATCACATTTTTCTGAGTCAGTCCACCAATTTTCATCCCCGTTGGACTTCATCTTGTCGGGAGCTAAATTTGCATTAATTCAAAACTGAATTTGAATTTCAGTTCAAATGTGAAGCAAATTTAGCCAAACCAATTTCAAATTTAGGAAATAAAATTCAAACAATGACTTGGAGGCTAAGTCTCACATTCAATTGTGAGTAGCTGGGATATTTTCAGTGAAAACAGAGATGAAAAATTAGAAGAGAATTAGTGGGGAGGGACCCACTTGTCAGTAGCCTTCAAACTGAAGTTTTCTTCGGGTTGATCTTTTTCGCTCGGCCGAAGCTGCGCGCGCCAGCCAGCCCCGACTTCGGCGCCCGACCGCCTCGCCTTTGCCACCTCCTGCTCGGTGACTGAGGGCTCCGGGAGCAACACGCGGTTAAAACGCCAGCCCACGTGAATCCGCCCTCATCCTCTTCGTTCTGACCCGCACACATCCGAAATGAAATACTTCGTCGGCCGCTCTCCTCGGGTCCTCGGTGTGCCGCTGATCCAGGCACTCTCACGACCAATGATCAACAGCAAAGAGATGCGCCGGAGGCTGCTCGAACTCACGGTGAAAACCCTACCTCCTTTCGTGCCCTGTAGGGAAAGAATTTCCACGTTTAGTCCTCGGTGTTCAAAGAACTGAGCTAGCAAAGAATCCAAAATTCGTGGTAATCGGTCCACCACTGCGTAAACCCAGCTAAGCACATGTTCTACACGTCCCCACGGCCACCTAGGATCAAAGACCATCGAAAACCATCGAGTCCTGGCGCTGCTATTCAAGTTTTTTGAGCATCCGCCGTTTTAGCCCTAGGTCGACGGTGAGGTCCTAGCTCTGGCCGTTTCCATGGCAAACCGGGTTCATTTTCATGCTCAGCGTGCCACAGCGGAGCTGTAGGAGCAAACCGTTCAGAAAATAAGGCCCGGAGTAGCTCGGGCGACATCGCTGGAGTGGGGATCGCCGCTGTCACCGTCGCAAGCGTGGTTCCGGCTATCGCCAAGCTTTGGTGAGTGCACCAACGTGTTCTCCGAGCAAAGCTGGGCACAGGCGGCGAAATCCGTTGAAGGTCGTGCGGTGAAAGGGCTGGCGGCGAGTTCTCCGGCGAAACACCGCCGCGGGAGTCGCGGGAGGTCGCGAGGTAGACGAAGGGAGCGCCGGGTCCACCGGTCAGTCCCTGTTCTCTCGCGGGGATCCACTTTGCGGCCGGGATCCGGTGCGGCAGAGCGGGTAAAACCCCATAGGCTGCGGTGTGGACGCGATCTCAGTGGGCCGTTTTAAAGAGTGGGGCCCGCCCGGTTTAAACATTTTTGGGATTTTCCAGTTTAGTTCAAACTTCAAATGCATATAACTTTTGCTAGGGAGCTCCAACTTCGGTGAAGTAAATTTTAATGAATTCAGCTTTTTGAGTACTTTCCAGCAACACAAATTTCAGTTCATAAAACTTAATGGTTTTCCAGAATTAATTCCCTAAAATTTAAACTGTTAGGAAATTTATCTGGAGAATTACCTTATGAAAAATTCTGAAATTTGGCTGGGAGGTTCATTGGAAAATCCTGGAGTCACAGTAAAATTTTCAGACCCATCCAAGTTCATTTATTCCCCCTAATGGTGTGATTAAGTGAACTGCCCTGAGAAAATAGAAAAATGTACAGAAACATTTTTCAGATTTTCTCAATTCTTGTTTAGGGCATAACTTCATCTACAATTATTCAAATGACATGAAACCAATTCCATTAGGACCATCTCAAATTCTAGTTTCCAGAAAGTAATGGTTGGAGCCATGAAAATCCCTGGAATTCCTTAGAGGCTCTACTAATGACCAAATAGGCTTTTATTTGTACAAAGCTCAAATGAACATTGTTTCAAATGAAACTTGATCAAGACTCTGGTTAGGACCCTACCAAGCTACCATAAAAATTTCAGAACCAAAGGGGAGGGCTAGCTGGAGTTATAGTCTTTACTTATTCAGTTCTAAACATTGCATTTAAAATTGACATATAGTATATCATTTACGAGTAGTCGCTGAAGGCGAGGAAACTCCGGAAGTGCTCGACTTCCTTCTTCTGGACGAAGCCCTAACCACTGACCAGCAGCAACAAGACAAGCTCCGGTTTACATTAAACCATTTTACAAAGTTTTGCTTTGTTATTTACTTAGTATGAGGTATATGAATGTGCATTAGGTGTAGGGTGGATGAAACCCCAAGTGCATAAACAGATTTTCCTATAAGAGTGAGGGTAGTGTCTAAGTCCTCGATTAGACGGGCTATGCTTAATGATTCATAGAACTTTGGTACAAGTCGAGTAGTTGGAATCTACTCGCGAGTTAGGCTTGGGACACACGTGATTGGTTTGAGTGATGTGAGATCACTTTAGTAATGAAAATGAGACTAGGCAGGGGCTAGGGCGCAGCAAGAGGAAGTCTTGTGTGCGCAGTCCTGTTCGTGTCGATTGAGGACCGATCCGTGTGCAGCCCTGCTGAACAAGTATTGAACGTACCAAAGGCATATCGGATATATGGCCCCCGATAAACTGATGTAACCTATACCTCCGCGCGTCGAGGCATAACGCATGGATTTATAGGCATAGGCTGAGGGCAGCAAGGTGGAAATCTGCTAACGGGCATAGAGAGATGCTCCGTGTAGGGAACCTCCTGCTCGTTTCGGTGCGACCGGTTCGATGTTTGGGCTGTTGGGTGAAAGATTGTCCCGTACGACATCGAGTGAGCGTGCTGTGCAGCTCCACGGGTGGGCGTATGTGACGTGCTCTTTGTGTATCCCTGCAGGTGTATATCGAGTCGATTCGCCGTCCCTCGCGGTGACGAGTACTGCTTGTTCGCTGCGTCGTAATGTAGATAAACTATGGAATGTTATGATTCAATACTGCTGATATGTATAATTGTATTGCTACATGTGTGCCACCAAATATTGCTCACTAAATTTCATATTCGTGAACTGTTAACTTGTGGCTAAAAGATGAACTAAGAATGAACTTGTAGGCGTGTCCATTTGCTGAAATTTACCATCCCATGTTCGTGTAAACTGCATGTAGTTTCATGCCTGGTGAGTCGGTTAAGTCTTGTTGAGCCATCGTGCTCATGGTTGTTGCTTAAGTGTTTTTCAGGTGAGGAGTATCCCACGGACTGTCACACCCGGTTTTTCCGAAGAACAACCAAGTGAATATCACATGTATGCCAGGATCATTTTCTCATACATGTGATGACAAATAGTGAAGCATCATTTATTACAAGCCAGGTGTCGAATATAAATAAGTCTTACATAGCAAATGTCTCGACGGATGATAATAAGTTCATCACAAATAAATAAACTAGCAGCGGAATATTATTCTTGTGGCCTCCGTCACAGGCGTTGCCCGGGGGTCTCCATGAACCTAGAAACCTTCTTCGGGTCCAAAGTCTTGGTCATTATACACCACCTCATTATCTTGACCTGAGCAGCAATATAAACCAACAAATATGCAAGGTTGAGTACCGATGGTACTCAGCAAGTGTGGGAAAGTTATGTCATGCATGGCTAGAACAAAGGGAGGTTGAACTCATGGTTAAAGCACTATGCCATTAATACCTATTACCTTAGCTTATTAAGCACCTACATTACTACACAGGTGAAATGGTCCCAATCTCCCATCCCATCATCAAATAACCATAACATCATTTCCAATGTTAAGCTCCCCGCTTAATATCCACAACTTCCAAAGCCATCATCCTCTAATCATGAATAAGTCCAAGCCACTCTTGACCGTGAGCACGGCTGTCATGACAGTTTTGACTCTGCAGAGTTTGCACCACTGTACCCACATGTAGTTATTTCATCCCCCGTTGCCGGGTGGACTAAAAGAACCTCCATTATGCCAGTGGCTACGAACCACATTCACACTTCCCAGGTGTGTGGCTAGGAGATCACTACGAAGCCTTTACAAAGGGATTCCCGACGAGCATGGGCCCACTGAGGTTTCACCCCTAACAGCATACAAGAGGCTCCAACCGCGCTGCAGTGGCCCCCTCTTGAGCCTTGCGGTTCATATGGTAGTCCAGCTGACACCTATTCCCCGCACCATCCAACACACCCATACTACGCCGGGAATACACCTAATTAATTGGCCAAGCTGCCCCATCTCAGCATGTGGTTGGCACGGTAAAGCCAGGTTACATGCTCCATGAACCAGTCCTTAGGATCCAGGCAAGTACTAAACAAAAACCCGAGTCTCGTGCACCCAACACCAACCAAAACATCCAACTTGCCTTGATCCCTACCTCTACATAACTCATAATATCTCATTCAAGAGTATGGTAAAAATAAACTGATGATCCTTATCCCAAATATCCCATTCTAAGCATGGCTAAGCATATGCATAATAATAAATGACATGATAAAATAAATCCCAACCCAAACTACAAGGAAACAACGTAATACAATTCTAGGGAAACTTCCTAGCATGGGTTTCATATTTCATTTGACAATGCAAATAATTCTATCTACACATCCTAGCATAGGATCAAAGTGGTCAAGGACACTTGCCTCCTTCCTGCTGCTCTTGGAATGGGTAGTCCTGATCTTGGAAAGGAAGAACTTGCTTTGGAGCAGGCTCTACTCATACCATCACACATAGCAAAAGAAAACAACATGTCATAAGACATAGTTCACACTTCCACCTCATACAAACCACACATTCACATTTATGAAAGCCATTCACAATTCTATGTGTTGTGGTTACTCTATGTGTGTTGATTTTTGGCTTACATGCACTTTTAAACATGTGTATATGATTTCTACTTTTGTATTCATATTCATGTGGGCATACTATATATGAATTTATAATTTAAATAAATCCCTTATATTTAATTGATTCACATTTTAACTACCAAGTATGCATGAAAGGTATTTTCCTACTTCATATATGTCTTCAAACCTTCTATCAACCCTAAATTGAATTCTTGGGATTTTAGAAACTTCATTTATCATTTTCTAGTTATTCATACCTAGCTTACTATATTTTCAGATTTATTTCCTATGCCTAAATGTGAACTTTATTATAAAAAATAGTAAGACACCTCATCTAAACAGAATAGGTTTTGGGTCTAAAATATTAAATAATATATTTTTGAACTTCTCCTCTGATGTGAACTATTTTACATTTATTTTACAAATTTTCAGAATTATTCTCTACTTAAAAATATGTCCCTATATCTAATAAATGTGAATAATCAATTAAACAGATTCACTTCAGCCAAAAATCTATTTTTATCTCACTCCAAGGTTTTCCAAGTACTAGGAAAGTTTTTAATTTGAATTTGACACTATGTTTGTCCCACCTTTTAAATTTTAAATACTAGCCACTTATTCAAATTCCTAACTTTAATATCAAATAGGGTTAAAAAGGTAAACTCACCCCACTACAGGGTCCATTAATTTATTTTAAGAATTTCCAGGGGTCTAACTACACTTAACAGAGGGGGTTTTCCTAATTTTTATCAAGTCCAGGGGCTAAAACTGATTTTTAAATGAATTTACATGATTTTCTGAAGTTCCAGGGGCTAGATCAGAAGTTTCCGGGGCTAGCTCTTATTTTCATAGAACCCCAGGGGGTAGCACGTAAGAATTCCAGTCTTTATAACGCGGGGCTGACGTGGACCGTCCGATTTAAAACAGACGGCTGAGATTATAACGTCGAACCGGTACGCATGGATTTAAACTCTACCGTGCGATTTAAAATAAACGGCGCACAATCGGCCACGTCGCTCTGATCGAGCGCGGGCGGCGCTGCCCGGCGGCGCACGGCGGCGGGAGGCGGCGATCTCGCCGGAGAGTTTCGGATCTTCATAAATTCTTCCTAGAACTCTGATTTTATGGCATAGATCGGTGGAGGGGAGGTCGGGGATCTCACCTCGGGGGTTTTCTTGAGCTCCGAGGTCCTGGAAGGCGGTCCGCGACGAGGTCCGAGGTGAATTCACGGTGAGGCTCATCGGCGCTGTGTTTGAACCGCAAACCACCGTGTTTGCTGCACCTGCGAGGTTCCCCGGAGGCGGTGGATCAAGACCAGCGAGTTAGATCGGAATTTCCGAGCGTAGATCGGCCAGAATTCACCGGAGGGGCTCGGGTTCTCACTGGAGAGAAAATCAGCAGATCGTGGGGAAAACGGGACGATGCCGGGGTTTTTATAGACGGGGGAAGGGCGGCGTTCGGTTGTGATCGAGTTTGCGTCGCCCACGAACAAAATTCGGCTGGGATACGCAGGAATCTGGGTCGGTTTTGATTCGGGGTGAAAGAGAGTCCGGCCGAGCGTGGCGCTAGCGCGAGGAAGAAGAAAGACTGGCGGGCCCCGCTTGTCAGTGGGAAGAAGAGGGCGCGCGCGACTGCGGGCTGGCGCGGGATCGGTGGGCCGGCTGGTGGGTTTCGGCCCACTGGCCGGTTTTTTCTGTTTTCCTTTTTCTTTTTCTATTTCTTTTCTGTTTTGAGTTTAATTTGAATTCCAGTTTGAATTTGAATTTTTGCAACACATGCAACACGTCCAAAAAATTTTAAATTCCCCTCTTCACAGGATTTTGGGGTGTTACACGGACTCGGGCTACGAGTCCACCGGCGAGGGCTGCCCTCCGTCGGGGACCACGGTTGAGTGGGAACCGTACACGCCGCGGTGAGCTGGAGGAGTGCAGCTAGTATGGGTTGCCCTAGGGCTGGGCAACCGACTTTTGCTAGGTAGATGGGCGTGAGTTGTGCAAAATTAGCTTCCGCTGTTGTAATATAAACACTAGTTTGTAACTGAAGTATTGTACTACTTTGTACATTTCAGTTGGTTCCCTATGTAATACAATATCGTTCTTATGATGTGTGCTGTCGGGTGTCGCATCGTGTGGCACCACCCTCTGCGATCCTGGATAAGCGGATTCCGGTCCGCTACATGATTTGCTCACTGGGAGGGAAGATTTCAGAAAATATGATGATTCTAAAAGAACCACTGTGCTTAGGTGGGAAGATATATCCCACCACCTTGATAATCCTTACGGGACAGAAGATTGATGCAATCTTAGGGATGTCATGGTTACGCTACCATAGCGCTGTCCTGGAAACTCTATCACGGACGGTTCATTTAAATTATCCATTCCACTGTCCGCATTCAATGGTGTTAGACAACCCTGTCCCGGAAGTTTCAGCAGCCTATAACACTGAAGCTCCCAAGTTAGAGGATATCTCCGTAGTCTGAGAGTACCCTGATGTGTTCCCGGATGATCTTCCGGGCATGCCACCTGAACGGGATGTGGAGTTTAAGATAGAACTTGCACCCGAGACTACTCCCATATCACGGAGACTGTACAAATGGCTCCGAACAAGCTGGCTGAGTTGAAAGAACAGCTCAATGATTTGTTGAGCAAGGGTTTCATTAGACTGAGTTCCTCACCTTGGGGATGCTCGGCGCTGATCGTCAAGAAGAAGGATGAAACCTTGAGGCTGTGTGTGGATTATCGGCCGCTCAATGCCGTCACCATCAAGAACAAATATACACTGCCCCGCATTGACATTTTTTTTATCAGCTTGTGGGTGCAAGTGTGTTCTCCAAGATGGACCTTTGCTCCAGGTATCATCAATTAAAAATCTGGGCGGAGGATATCCCGAAGACAGCATTCTCAATGATATATGGCCTATATGAATATCTCATCATGTCTTTTGGTCTCACCAACGCTCCGGCCCATTTCATGTACCTCATCAACTCGGTGTTTATGCTGGAGCTGGACAAGTTCGTTGTGGTGTTCATTGATGATATCTTGGTTTACTCCAAGTCAGAAGCAGAACACGCCGAACACTTGCTGATCGTCCTTCAACGATTGCGAGACCATAAGCTCTATGCCAAATTCAGCAAATGCGAGTTTTGGATCAGCCAAGTGCCATTTTTGGGACATATCATCTCAGTGGAAGGCATTGTGGTTGACCCAAGCAAAATTGAACAAGTGTTGAAATGGAAAGCCCCCACTTCTGTCCATGAAGTCAGAAGCTTCCTCGGTTTAGCGGGATATTACCGGAGATTCATTCCAAGATTCTCCAAGCTTGCTAAGCCGATGACAGAATTATTGAAGAAGGGAACAAAATATGTTTGGAACTCAGCATGCGAAGGAGTGTTCCAAGCATTGGTGAATCATCTCACAACAGCCCCGGTCTTAGCTCAACCGGACACGACCAAGCCCTTCGACGTGTATTGTTATGCGTCCGGTATCGGGCTCAGCTGCATGTTGATGCAAGAAGGATGTGTGGTTGCATATGGCTCACGCCAACTTCGAAACCATGAGCAGCACTATCCGACTCATGATCTTGAGCTCGCTGCTGTGGTTTTGGCACTGAAAATGTGGAGGCACTATCTCCTGGGGAATTTGGTGCATCTCTACACCGACCACAAGAGCTTAAAGTTTATCTTCACCCAGAAGGAGATGAATATGAGGCAAAGGAGGTGGTTAGAACTAATCAAAGACTATGAGATTGAGATTCATTACCACCCCGGCAAGGCAAATGTGGTTGCCGTCGCGCTGAGTCGGAAATCACATGTCCATAACCTTACCATTACACCGATGGAAGAGGAACAGCCGAGTTTATACTTGGTTCCTTATGGATCACTCTACAACCTTGCCCTCATCTCTACTATTAGGGAGGAGATCATTGCATCTCAGAAGGTTGACAAGGGTATGGCACATCTCCGGAGGCGGATAGACAGTGGGGATATCAAATGTTTCCGGAAAGATGATGAGGGGACGCTATGGTTCAATGACCGCATAGTCGTACCCCGGAACATGGATCTGAAAAAGTATATCCTGTAAGGGCCTAAGTTTTTGCACACATCCAAAGTGTTCATCACACCACACACACCTTATTTGAGGAAAACTTATGAACACCTTTGAAGAGCAAGTAACCACAATCAATATGGTCATTAGAGGATAAACTCACAAAATGAAAAAGTGGTATTTCCCACATGCATCAAATAGGGCTGAGCATATGAAGAACTCCTACACCTTGCTAGGAATGATCATGCCAAATTTTACCCAAATCCAAAACCTTTTTGAGGTATTTTGGGTATAATAAGAAAGAGACTAGTTTGAACTCAAATTCAAATTCAAACTCCTTTCATCCCATGAATTCAAAAGTGGAATTCATATTCACACTCAGCACATTTTTGTGAGCTCACACACCACTTTGCACTCCATTTGGAGTTGATCTTGACATGAGCTAATTTTAGCAAATTCAAAGTTAATTTGAATTTCAAACTGCATATGTGCTGTAAATATATTCAAACACTTCACAATTTGGATTCTATCAAATTTAAATGGGCATTTGGTAGATAATTCAAATTTCAAAAGGTATTAGTGGAACTACTGTTTATAGCAGTGGGAGAAAGTTAATTTCAGAGGTTAAAATGGAAGTGGGGCCTATCTGTCAGCCTAACCAGCAATTCAACCAACTGAAGACTGCCGGGCGCGGGTTCTCGGGCTGCAGCTGCGGTCGCCACCGAGCGGGATGCCGTTGCCAGCTCCTGCTCGGCCTGTGCCACGCTCAGCCGACGTCTCCCCCTCTTATCCCCGAGACCGAGCCGGCAATAGGCGTATCCGTTTGCATCTCTGCTCCCTCACGCAAGAAATGCCGCCCTCGTCGCTGCTCTCTCGGATTTTATCAGAGAACCGGTAACCAAAGCTCCCCCACTCCCTACGAACTTCAAAACGGTACTAGAGCCTCTCCTCCTTCTTCCCCGTCATAGAAGCCAGCCGAGTCCGGTTGCTCTCGAACCATACCGAAGGTTTTTCCAGTGACCTAAGATCTTCCTCACCTCAGTCTCCCGTGGACAGCATAAATGGGGAGGTGTCACGCCCAAGCTAAGGCCTTCCAGGACGTGTTAAGGTCTCGTGTTTCTCACCCCAAAACCATAGCCCGAGTGGTCGATCACCGGCGAAAAATTTCATTTTCCCTTTCCATTCGGTGCAGACCGACCTTCGGGTGCGGATTCGCCAAATTCTCGTTCCATAGTCGTTTAGAGATCCTCAAACTGCACCTACACGAGATAGACTTGGCAGCGAGCAACTTTTCTTCACAGTCTTAGCATGAAAACCTTGGTAGACCGGCCATTTCTAGCTTTTCTACCGGCGTAATGGCAGAAGCCGTCGGGCGTACGGTGAGAGCTCACCTAGGACCTTTTCCGAGCTTCCTTGAGCCCATTAAAATCTTCCCTAGGGTGCACTGATGCTCTACGGCCTTTTGCTCGATCGTTTGGGGTGCTAGGAACCCCGGCCGACACGGCCGAAGTTCTTCCGAAGCCGCCGCTCGTCGCCAGCCATGTTCCGGTGGTTGTCATGTCGAGCTAAGTCCGGCACCGTGTTCCCCATGTGGGATTAGGCAGAGGCGGCAAAAATCGTGGAGTTTGGCACACGGCAAAGCCCCTCCGGCGAGCACTCCGGCGAGGGGGGCGGAGGCCGAGCGCGGAAGGTCGGGAGGTAGACGAAGCCCCTGGTCCCACGTGTCAGCGGCCGGATATTTAAACCGGGGATCAGCTGTGGCACCAGATCTGATGTGGCTGCGCGTGAAATACTTCGTAGCCCCGTGTGTCAGCCGCTGAGAAACTGACACGTAGCCCCGGTCCCACGCGCAGTGATTTAAACTTTTCCCCGATTTTCAGAGTTAGTTCAAACTTCAAACCCACATAACTTTGGCTAGGAATCTTCAAATCAAGTGAACCAAATTTTTTTGGATTCATCCCTCTGAGTACTTTCCAGCAAATCAAGTTTCACTTTATGAAAATCCTTATTTCTCCAGAATTAATTCTTCAAAGTTTAAAATGTTTAGAATTTTAACTGAAGAACCCTTTGGAGGAAAATTCTGAAATTTGGCTAGGGTGTTCATCATAATATCCCTGAGCTACCATAAAACTTTCAAATCCATTTGAGCTCATTTGATCCACCTAATGGTGTGATTAATAAAACTGTTCCAGAGAAAATGGAAAATGTCCAGAAACATTTTCAGAATTTCCCAGAAATTGTTTAGCTCATATCTTTAGCTAGGAACCTTAAAATTAAATGAAACCAAGTCCATTGGAACGCTCTGAAAATCTAGTTTTCAGAAAGTCATGGCTTGCTCCATGAAAATCCCTAGAACACCCTAAGAGCTCCAACTAAGGCCAAGTACACAATTCATTGTGGAGAGCCCAAATGAGCTTTGCTGAAAATGAAACTTGACCAAGTCTCTGTTTAGGTTGTATCCAAACCACAGTAAAAATTTCAGAGTCATTGGGCCTGTCTAGTAAGAATTATAGTCTTCACAAATTCAACTTCAATTCAAATGCATTCAAATTGATACATATATGTATTTATCTCATGTAGTCGCTAAGGTTGAGAAGGAGCCCGACCAACAGTAGCAAGGCAAGCTCCGGTTTGCATTAGCCTTTTTATAAATTTTACTGTTTTGAGAACTTACTTTGAGCACCCACTTAAATTTTTCATTAGAGTCTTGTTTGAAAACCCAAATGCATAGCCAAGAAAACCCTGGGTTGGGCTTAGGTTTGTAAACCTCGATTAGCTACTGCAAAGCTAAGACAGTGTAGGATTCGGTACAAGCCGAGTAGTTGGAACTGCTTGCGAGAATAGGCTAGAGGCACACTACTCGGGTAAAGGTAGCAAATGGAACACGTGGCAAGAAAAATGAGACCGAGCGGAGAGTAAGGGCAGCAGGATGTTGGGGCCTAGGTGCCATAGCTCCGCTTGTGTCGATTGAGGATCAAGCCGTGTACATGCCTGTTGAACAAGCTAGAACAGTACCGAAGACCTACCGGATATATGGGAACCGGGAAACCGATGTAATTCAGGTAGCTGGGTGTTGAGGCATTGCTTGTCATCCAGAGGGTAGGTTGAGAGCTTGAGGTGTAAATCGGCTGTCGGCACTGTGGATGCGCGCGCAGAGACCTCTTGCTTGGGACGATAGGACCGGTTCAACATTTGTCTGACGGGTGAAAGGTGGTTGCGTACGACGTCCGTGATGGTTGCTGTAGGCAACATCGAGTACGGGCGTACGTGACAGGTTATTCGGGTAACCCTGCAGGTGTAAATCGATTATAATCGCCGTCCCTCACGGTCAGTGAGTACCACTTGTTCATTGTACCGTCATGTAGAAAGAATAGGATAGAGTCATGTAAAAGTTGCTGATTGAAAGCTATACATTGATTGTTAATGATTTGCTGTAGTTTAGAGCAAATTAAAGTTCTTTTCAACCTTGGGCAAAGTACATGAGAGAAATGGGTTTCTTGTTTGATTGTGGTTCTCTCATGTGCCTTAGCGTGAGGTTCTCCACAAATTGCTGCTAAAACTTGAAAATAAGGTTCAAATAATTAGGCGAGTCCTTTGCAACTTATTTGCCTCATGTACCCTGTAACCCCTCATGTAGAAGTTTCATGTATAGGAGAGACGGGTCAGACTTGCTGAGCCATCATGCTCACTGCTTGTGTTTGAAGCTTTTGCAGGGTGTTATGAAAAAGAGACTCCCGAGGAGGAGACGGAACCCCAAGAGGGAAACCCCGTCGAGTGGTAGTCGTGCACGCCGCCGTGTTAATGGGTGTGTGTGTTAGCGGGGACACCTTCACGGGCTGAACGTGAACCTGATGCGTAGTATATGCCCGTGTGTGTAGACTGAACATATTTTGTTGTAAAAATGTTCATAAACTTGTTTATGTAATAAAACTTTGCTTCCTCTTTGTACCATTTTATGTGTGTTATCCGGTGTTGTGCAACGCAGCACCCCTCAGCGTGATCCTGGCTCGACGAGGCCGTGAGGCCCTCGCAGATCCTTGATGAAGCTCACTTGTCTAAGTTCTCCATTCATCCGGGCAGCAACAAAATGTACCAAAATTTGAAGAGTAAATTTTGGTGGACACGGATGAAGCGGGAAATAGCCAAGTACGTACCACGGATACGTGTAGACGAGTGAAGGCAGTTCACTTGAGAAAAACAGGGCTGTTGCAACCCCTGAAAATTCCAGCATTGAAGTGGGAAGATGTGAGCATGGATTTCATTGTGGATTACCCATGACTTCTAACAAGCATGATTCCATTTGGGTAATCGTTGACCGGTTAACCAAGTCAGCTCACTTCATTCCGGTGCATACCAACTACCATGCCAGCAAGTATGCAGAGTTGTACATTGCAAGAATCTTGTGCTTGCACGGAGTATCCAAGACTATAATCTCAGATCGAGGGGCACTGTTTGTGGCTTTTTTATGGAAGCAGTTGCATGCTGCATTTGGTACCAAAGTGATTAGAAGCTCCGGTTATCACCCTCAGATAGATGGGCAAACTGAGAGGGTGAATCAAATATTAGAAGACATGTTGAGAGCGGGTGCCATCCACCATGGTAGAAATTGGGATGATCATCTACCGTTGGCGGAATTCTTGTACAACAATGGCTATAAAGCGAGTATCAAGATGGCACCATATGAGGCTCTCTACGGTCTCAAATGCCGCACCCCATTGAACTGGTGCGAGTCAGGTGAAAGGGTCACGTTCGGGATTGATTTTGTGAATGACGCCGAAAAGCCCGTTCGGATGATTCAAGCAAACTTGAAGGCCGCCGAATCCCGACAGAAAAGTTACTCTGATAAGAGGCGTAGGCCACTGCACTTCGATGTCGGGGAACACGTGTACCTCCGTGTATCTCCGATGAAAGGCGTCCACCGATTCGGCGTGAAGGGCAAACTCGCTCCCCGATTTATTGGACCCTATGCCATCACCGAGAAGTGTGGACTAGTGGCATATAGAATGGAGCTACCGGCATCTCTCGCTGGTGTTCATGATATTTTCCATGGTTCACAACTCCGGAAATGTCTGAAGTATACAGCTACTGTTCCCACCGAAGACATTGACGAGCTACAACCGGATTTGACTTATGCTGAATATCTGGTGGTGATTATTGATGAGAAGGCCTGAACCATGCGTAATCGAACGCTGTTGTTCTATAAGATATTGTGGAGCAACCACAACGCTAAGGAAGCGACGTGGGAGAGCGAGGAGTTCCTTCGCTCAAACTACCCGGACGTCTTGGCGTCTCATCACGGGTAATTCCTCGTACATCTTCGTCTCTTCTTTTATAATCATGGGACGAGATTCTTTTAAGGGGGGAGGGATGTAAAGGACCAAGAATTGACTTCCTAAAATGTTCATCACATCACCACACCACAGCTCATTTGGTGGATAGCTCATGAACTTTTGTAAAGAGCAAGTAAACACCAACAAGAGGGGGAGTAGAGGAAAAAACCATAACTTCAAAAAGTAGGAGTTCATACACATAAACATGAGAGGATGAGCTCACCCCTAGACCTTAAATATTCTTGGGAAGGCTCAGGCCAAGTTTCATGCAAATCCAAGCCCTTTTGAGCCATTTTTGGAGACATTTGTAAAAAGGGCTAATTTGAATGCAAATTCAAATTTCAGCTACTTTCATCACTTGGATTCAAAAGATGACTTCACATCTAATCTCAGCATATTTTTCTGAGTTAGTCCACCAATTTCCATCCTCATTGGAGTTCATCTTGTCGGGAGCTAAATTTGCATTAATTCAAAACTGAATTTGAATTTCATATTCAAATGTGAAGCAAATTTAGCCAAACCAACTCCAATTTGAAGAATTTAAATTCATTCCCTGACTTGGTGGCTATGTCTTCCATTTAAGTGCGAGTAGTTAGGATATTTGCAGCAAGAATTGGGAAAAATGAATTAGAGGGGAGAGGAGGGACCCACTGGTCAGATACACAGAGAAAAAACTGGCTCTGTTCTTCGGTCGAACACCGAGAGCTCGCCAGCGCACGGTGGAACCTCGCCCTAACAAAGTCGCTGTGCCACCTCCTGTTCCGGGGATCAGACCACGCGAAGACGTCTTCTCCACGTCGTTCGACCCCACCCAGAACCATTTCACCGCTGAGCCCTCCCTCACGCGCACGTATCGCCTCTGTTCTCACCACCCGAGCGACTCTCGGCTCTCCACCGTCTCCGCGATACCAGCCGAGACTCGGTCGATAACCTACAGAAAAAGCACGCGCTGTCCCCTCCTCGATCGCCCGGTGAACGCCTTCCTCCTTTTTGTTCAGTAGTGAGGGAGTATTTTGAGGTTTACGAATTGCCGTTTGTAGGACAGAGAGCGGGCTCGACTCAAAATTCTTGGTGGTAAGTCCATACCAGCTCATTTTCCTTTAGCCATACGTCCTAGACCTTCCAACGGACCTCTAGGACCCACAACCGATGGAAACCATCGACCATGGTGGCTGTTCTTCGAGTTTTTCCGATCGCCGCAGTTTTTAACTCTAGGTCATCGGTGAGGTCCTAGCTCCGGCCGTTTCCATGGAAAACCGAGTTCATTTTCATGCTCAGCATGCCACCACGGAGCTGTAGGAGGAAACCGTTCCAAAAAATAGGGCCCTATGTAGCTCGGTCGACATCACCGGAGTTGGAGCCGCCACTGTCGCCGTCGTGAGCATGGTTTCGGCCATCGCCGAGCTTCGGTGGTTGCACCAACGTTTTCCCTGAGCAAAGTTGGACACATGCGGCGAGTTTCATCGAAGGTCGTGCGGTAGAACGACTGGTGGCGAGCTCTTCGGCGAAGCGCCGCCGCGGGGAGCGCGGGTTGTCGCGAGCAAGACGAAGAAGGGCCGGCTCCACCGGTCAGTCTCTGTTTTCCAGCGGGGATCGGCTTGCGGCTGGGATCTGATGCGGCAGCGCGGGTAAAACCCCGTGGGCTGCGGTGTGGCCGCGATCTCAATGAGCCCGTTTAAAGAGTGGGGTCCACAACCAGAGTTTAAACATTTCCAATGATTTCAGAATTTAGTTCAACTTCAAATGCCTATAACTTTTGCTAGGGAGATCCAAATATTTAGTGAACCAAATTTTGTTGGATTCAGCTCTTTGAGTACTATCCAGAAAAACAAGTTTCAACTCATGAAACATATTCTTTTCCAGAATTAATTCCCTATATTTTAAACTGTTGGGAATTTTATCTGGAGATTGCTTTTACGGAAAATTCTGAAATTTAGCTAGGATGTTCATTTGAAAATCCTTGAATCACAGGAAAAATTGCAGATCCATCCATGTTGATTTAGTTCCACTAATGGTGTGATTAAGTGAACTGCCCTGAGAAAATAGAAAAAATGTACAGAAACATTTTTCAGATTTCCTCAAATCTTGTTTAGGGCATAACTTTCTCTAGGATTCTTCAAATGACATGAAACCAACTCCATTAGAACATCCTCAAACTCTAGTTTCCAGAAAGTAATAGTTTGATCCATGAAAATCCTTGGAAATCCTTAGAAGCTCTAGAATTGACCATTTATAGTTTTATTTGTGCAGAGCTCAAATGAGTTTTGATTCAGATGAAATTTGGTCAAGTCTCTGGTTAGGTCCTTACCAAGCCACCATAAAAATTTCAGAGCCAAAGGGGGGTCTAGCTAGAGTTCTTCTCTTTACATACTCAATTTAACACGTTGCATTTAAATTGACATATCGTTAATGTGATTGCATATAGTCGCTGAAGGCGAGAAGACCCCGGAAGTGCTGGACTTTGTACTTCCGGACGAGACTCTAATTCCTGACCAGCAGCAACATGGCAAGCCCCGGTTTGCATTTAACAAAGTTTATAAAGTTTTGCTTTATATACACATTTAGCTTGAGGTATGTATATGCATTAGGTGTAGGATGGATGAAACCCCAAATGTAACCAGATTATTCCAACAAGAGTGAGGGTAGTATTTAAGTCCTCGAGTAGTTCATGCTGAGATTAATGGTTATAGACTTCGGTACAAGTCGATTAGTTGGAATCTACTCGCGAGTATAGGCTGCGGGACACACGGGATTGGTTCGAGTGATGTGAGATCACTTTAGAAAGAAAATGAGACTAGGCAGGGGCTATGACGCAGAAAGAGGAAGTCTTGTGTGCATAGCCCTGTCCGTGTCGATTGAGGACTGATTCATGTGCGGCCCTGCTGAGCAAGTTTGAATGTACCGAAGGCATATCAGATATATGGGGTCCGATAAACCGATGTATCCTAAACCTCCGGGCGTCGAGGCATAGCACTCTGATTTATAGGTGTAGGTTGAGGGAAGCCAGGTGGAAATCTGCTAACGGGCATAGGGATATGCTCTGTGTAGTGAACCTCCTGCTCATTTCGGTGCGACCGGTTCGACGTTTGGGTTGTTGGGTGAAAGGTTGTCACGTACGACATCGAGTGAGCGTGCTGTGCAGCTCCACGGGTGGGCGTACATGATGTGCTATTCGGGTATCCCTGCAGGTGTATATCGAGTCGATTTGCCGTCCCTCACGGTTATGAGTACTGCTTGTTCACTGTGTCGTGACATAGATAAATTATGGAATATGGTGATCCAGTGCTGCTGATATGTATAAATTGTATTGCTACGTGTGTGCCACTAAATATTGCTCACTAAATTTCAGATTCGTGAACCATCAAATTGTGGCTAAAAGATGAACTAAGGACGAACTTGTAGGTATGTCCTTTGCTGCAGTGTGCCATCCTATGTTGGTTATGTCCTGTATGTAGAGTTCCATGTGTAGGGAGTCGGTTAAGACTTGCTGAGCAATCGTGCTGACGGTTTCTGCTATGAGTGTTTTGCAGGTAAGGACTACCCCACGGACTCGGGGTACAAGTCCACCGGCGAGGGCTATCCTCCGTCGGGGACCATGGCTGAGTGGAAGCCGTACACGCTGCGCTGAGATGAGAAGTGGAGCTAGTGTGGGTTGTCCATAGGGCTGGACAACCGACTTTTGCTAGTTAGATGGGCGTGAGTTGTAAAAATTTAGCTTCCGCTGTTGTAGACTCCGTAGATAAATGTAAACTGAAGGTTTGTACTACTTTGTACATATTCAGTTTGTTTTCGATGTAATACAATGTGTTCCTTATGGTGTGTGCTGTCGGGTGTCGCATCGTTCGGCACCACCCTCTGAGATCCTGGGCGTACGGATTCCGGTCCATGACAGTGGCTGCCATCTCTGAACGGATGGTGAGTGATACACCACTCGGTATTTCTGTGGAGCCCCACCACTGCTGCTCGAAGTCACGCTACGTTTCCTCTTATCAGAAACTAGCTCGCGCTGAGCGTCTTCTTTCACATCACGGCATTGGCAAGGTCATTGAATGTGCTGCGGTTGCTTTGGGCGAGTTGAACCTTCATCTTTGGATTCGGACCCCGGAAGAATGTGTTCCGCTTCTGGTCTTCCGTTGCCACATATTCTGGCGCATATTGCGCCAGCTGGTTGAATTCTCGGGAGTACTCATGAGCACTCCTCTCGCCTTGTTTTAGCTCCAGGAACTCTGAAGCTTCCTCTGCATAATTCGGGGAGGTATATGGTAGGCGTGGAACACCTCCCGGAACTCCGGCCATGTGACGGCATGGCCAGCGGGTAATGAGGCGATGTAATTCGCCCACCATGTACCGGCGTCCCCTTGAAGCTGTTGCGCTGCAGATAGCGCCTTCTGATGTTCGGTGCACTGAAGTAGACTGAATTTCGCTTCGAGGGTGCAGATAAAGCTTTCCGCCTCCAGAGGCTCTTCGGCCTCCGTGAAGACCGGTGGATGGGTCGCCAAGAAGTCTGAGTACGAAGTCTGTTGGGGCTAGCATTGCCCATTATCTTGGCGTCCTCCCTGACAGGACGCATTCTGCTGCACTCAGTTTGCTCATCGCGCGAGCCGAGTACTGCAGCGAGAACCTCCGCGAGAGATCTTGAAAGTTCTGGTGGTGGAGAAGGTGGTTGTTGCTGCATCGTGGTTTGCTCCAGGGGTGGAGACTCATCACCACGAACCTGACTTGGGCCTCCCTCCTCGTGCGTGGACCGTGTACGAACCATTCTGCATTCACACCATTCAAACAATCAGCACATGTTTATTTACTTCATCCGGTCTAGACAATAATAATGCGAGAATAAAATAAATGATATGCATAACATTCACACATATAGATAAAGTATACACTTTATACAACATATCCATCCCTGGACCATGTTACCACAATCGAGTTCCAAGGTAATGAACTTCATGGATTGAAAGTTCATTTCGACCATCGTTGGTCACCATGGGATGTTAAGTGCGTTAGCATGCGTATATCCTCGCTATTGTACAGGACACAAACATGTTATTTCTCGATGTGATGTGTCGAATGCATCAATCCAACCCACTGTTTTACAACAGCCGCTGGATATCGAAATGTGGAACCAAGTGATTTGAATTGAAAACTTCAAGCATGGTTTCCCTGTCCAGATGCTAGTCCAGCTGACCAGTCTGGAGAATTTCACTGTTTTGACCACTTTGGAGGTAAAATCTGAACTGGAGTTCAAAACAAAGATGTAGTAGACTCAAAAATGAATCTTGATTGTATTTATTTGCCTCCATAGCCTTTATGATTTAGGAGTTATGATTTTTACAAGTTGACAGTTTTCTGTAAAAATTTTGACAGTACCTCCGGCACGGATATGGTCATCAACGTGCCAGAGGAAACTGGAATGCAATGCTGGTACTACGCCCGCACCAAATAAGATCCTAAACCAGTATTCCGGCATATATGTGTCAAATGGTGAACTAGAAACATCACTCACAAACGATTTCTAAACGTCATGCCCAAACATGTTCAATGTAACTGTAGAAAATCACTCAATAATGGGGCACACAATGGTTTAACATTCCAGGCAGGTCCATATCATAGTAAAAACATACGGTCCGTATCATTTCCATACTTATCTTCCTTGAGTCATTCTACGTCTTAAGGTACATGGTCGTGTTTTCACACCACATGACGGAGAACCCGAGTAGAGCGCAAACGGGTCGTCACGGTTGGGAATTTTATTAACCCAACGGATACCACCTACTGTCTCATGACCGTTGAGACACGCTGATGGTGATCGCTGTGTACGGGCCTTTGAACATTGAACGTTCAAGAGTTTCATACTATCATGTTGCTTACCACATGATGGGGTGTCCTCACTTTTGCCTAAAGCACGCTGGGGATTCGCGTTTTCATATGCTCTCAGCACCATGAGAAGGTTCAGAGACTCATATTCACTACCATGCCAAGACACAGCAAACCATCCCATATCGTTGCTCGTATGGCGAGCTTACCGCAATTGATCCACCTGTGGTGGTGTACCTTACTTCTTACCTGTATATACGTCTCCGCAAATGCGACATGCCCTTGTCATGTTTCTGAGCTGCCGCTATCTCTTCACGGATGGTGGGGATTAAAGCTAAGTTGTAGAGAGCTCCATGTGGAATCACATGCAATGGTGGCTCGCTCTCTTCCAACGGTGTGATGGTCAGATTGTTGATGTGTGACTTGCGACTCAGTGCATCCGCCACTACGTTTGCCTTGCCGGGGTGATAATGGATCTCTATTTCGTAATCCTTTATCAACTCTAACCATCTTCGCTGCCTCATGTTCAGCTCTTTCTGAGTGAATATGTACTTGAGGCTTTTGTGGTCGGTATATAGATGTACGAGGTTACCGAGTAGGTAGTGCCTCCACATTTTAATTGCGAGCACCACAGCAGCGAGCTCCAAGTCATGAGTTGGATAATTCCGCTCATGGTTTCTGAGCTGCCGTGATCCATACGCGACCACTCTTCGGTATTGCATCAGCACACATCCGAGCCCAATACCGGATGCATCGCAGTACACATCGAACGGTTTTGTTGTGTCTGGCTGCGCCAAAACCGGTGCTGATGTTAGGTGTCTCACTAATGCCTTGAACGCTGCTTCACATGCTGGACTCCAAACATATTTGGTAACCTTCTTCAGCAGCTCTGTCATAGGCTTGGCAATCTTCGAGAAGTTCGGAATGAACCTTCGATAATATCCCGCGAGTCCGAGGAAACTCCGTACCTCGTGAACAGTCCTCGGGGACTTTCAGTTCAGCACTTGTGTGATTTTACTGGGGTCTACAGCGATGCCCTCCGCTGAGATAATATGCCCGAGAAAAGGCACTTGCGATATCCAGAATTCACACTTGCTGAATTTCGCGTATAGCTTGTGATCCCGCAGCCGTTGCAAGACTATACGCAGATGCTTCTTGTGTTCTTCCTCCGACTTGGAATATACCAATATGTCATCGATGAAGACCACGATAAACTTGTCCAGCTCCGGCATGAATACCGAATTCATCAAATACATGAAGTGAGCTGGAGCGTTGGTGAGGCCGAAGGACATGACCAGGTACTCATAAAGTCCGTACCTCGTCGAGAAAGTCATCTTCGGAATATCCTCAGCCCGTATTTTAATCTGGTGGTACCCGGATCTTAAGTCCATCTTGGAAAAGATCTTTGCCTCGACCAACTGATCTGCGTTTAGTGGACGATAGTCCACGCAAAGCCGCAACGTCTCGTCTTTCTTCTTCACGAATGATGCTGAACAGCCCCATGGCGAGGAGCTCGGCCTAATAAAACCCTTTTCCAGCAAGTCCGTCAACTGCGTCTTCAGTTCAGCCAATTCCTTGGGCGCCATCTTGTACGGCCATCGGGATATTGGAAAGGTTCCCTGTGCAAGTTCAATCTTGAACTCCACCTCTCGATCGGGTGACATCCCCGGTAAATCATCCGGGAACATGTCAGGGAACTTACGGACTACTGAAATGTCTTCCAATCTGATGGTTGTGGACCGATATACACCTGGAAGTTTTATTTCTGGACCGTCCAGAAATAATGAATGTGACTCGTGCATTTCTGGGTGTAAATGCACGACTCGGAGGACGGTGTCTAAAACACCGCCGTGGTGGGTTAACCACGACATCGCTAAGATGACATCGACCTTCTGTCCCTCTAAAATTATGATAGATGTAGGGTATACTCTACCCGCTAAGCATAGTGGCGCTTTTGGAACCATCATGCTTGCTGAAATTTTCCCACCCGGTGAACAAATCAAGTATGGACTATCGGTGGGTAGTATTTGCAAGCTGTATTTAGCAATGAAAGTTTGCCTAATAAAATTGTGCCTGGCGCCTGAATCAAATAATACTATGGCGGGATGCTGGTGGAGTTGGAACATACCCGCAAGGATTGGTTCACCCTCCGGCACGTCCTCTATGGCAAGTTGGTGGACGGTGCCGGGCCTAGGGTTTGCTCGCCGCGCATTAGTGGGGTTCCGGGGCTGATTCCTCCCCGGAAGTTGTGGTGCAACTCCGCCGCCTTGCCTCTCAGGACAATTGTTGGCGAAGTGTCCTGGACGACCACATTTGTGGCATGTGGCTGCTACTTGTCCGGTGCTTGGGGGACGAAAGCCCGGCATGCGCTGCTGAGGTGCATAGGCACGCGGCATCGTCCACTGCTGCTGTTGTTGCTGCGGAGGTGGTACTGGCAGTGCCAGCCAGAATGCCGGTGGAGAATATGGCCGACTGCGGAATGGCATTGGCCTCTGTGGTGGCTGCCAGCGTGGACCCGATGGTGGGCAATTCACCATCCGGTATTTTTGAGAAGGACCGCATCCTTCTCCGCTGCTTTGCGGCGCGCTTCGCTTCCTTTCCGCCGCCGCTAACTCCTTGCCGGAGTCCTCCTGAACAATCGCAGCATCAATTATATCGTTGAGGCTGCCGTGATTGAACATCGCCAGCTTGTCCTTCAGGAGCGGGTTAAGCCCCTGGTAGAAATGATCCCGCCGCTTCTCGTCGGTATCGGTGTGATACGAGGCGTAGAGCGCAAGATCATTGAACGCCCTGGAATATTCCAGCGCGTTCTGGCTTCCTTGTTGCAGGCATAGGTACTCTTGCGTCTTCCTCTTCATGATACCCGGCGGTATGTGATAGGCCCTAAAGGACGTCCTGAATTCCGTCCAGATCATAACTCGCTCGGTGGGTTGCGAGGCGCGGAAATTCGCCCACCAAGCACTCACGGATCCCTGAAGCTGTTGGACCGCGAATTGAGTCTTACGCTGCTCACTCACTTGGAGCAGTCCGAACTTCATCTCCATCGTGTGGAGCCAGTTGTCCGCATCGATGGGTTCATCCGCCCTTGAGAATACCGGGGGATGAGTAGCCAGAAAGTTGGAGTAGGAGCTCTGTTGGCACTCCTCACGATCTTGACGTCTCTCTGGTTGAGACGTATTCGCAATGAGGGTTTGCAGCAACTCCGTGTGCTGCTGATGAGAGCCCGCCATCGCTGCCACAATGTCAGCCAAAGTAACCGTTGGCGGTGGCGGTGCGGTTGTTGCTGTTGCTGTCCCGAGGAGTCCTCGGGAGGCTGTTGGGAGGTCTCTCCCCCCTGACTGGAACCCCGACGTCCAGGTTGGCACGAGTACAAGTCATTCTGAAATTCAAAACAGCAGCGATCAGCACATGTCATGCTTAAAATTCCATATGAAACACTAAGTATTTGAAGTGACGCATGAATAATTTGCACAAAATTCACATATATTGATAAAGCATAAACTTTATACAAGATACATTATTCTCGGGTCCCCAAGAAGTCGTGCTCATGTCGTCACAATCTATACATATGCTACTGTCTACACGACAAGTCACCGATTACAAAAGTTTTGGTTACATCACCCTTGCTACCCTGGCAACAGTACCCTCCTACTCGGAGTAAAATTCGACCTCCTGTGGGTCGTCCACCTCCGGTACCTCTGCTGGTGGCTCTGAGTCCACGAACTCCTCTTCCGGCTCGGGTTCCCCATCGCCAGAAGACCCAACACCACAGGTACAGCACCTACCACCGGTATGCCCATTACCGGAGGTACGAGGTCCTGCAACGCGTGCACCTCGTCCATGGCTTGGTTGTAGTCCTCTTCCCAGCCTTGCCCCTCCTCAATAGCGTCGTCCCGCTCTTGAGTAAGGACCTCGTTCTGCTGGGTCAGAGCCTACACCTGTTGTTGCAAATCCATGATGTTGACACGGCTTTTCTTCTTCGCCTTCTTCAGACAATGCAACTGATTATATTGTTCGTTCAGTCGCTTAATCGTCGGAAGGAGAACATTGCGGAGTGCGCTGTGAGCACTCTCGAAATGATCTCCATGGCTGTTGCTCTCCTTGAGCTTCATGGCGAGACATTCCGTATGAACAGATTGCCTGTCGATCACGGCCTTTACCGCCCTTATCTAGAGGCTGAGGTTCGCCTCCGCGGGGTTGTACCTTGGGCAACCCAAATCTGTTGCCTCCATGTACCTCCATTCCCACACATGGTTAGCCCGTCCCTCCACCGGAACGAGTGCGTATGGAGTGCCCTCCATAGCTCTCATGTGTAGTTGGCAGAAACGCGACATGGTGTCGCGGGCTGCCACTTGCCACATTCCCTCCGGCTGTCTACCTCTCACCGTAACGGTGAACGGCGCCCAACCAGGTGGCGTAGGTCCTGCAAGAACTTTGACATGGATCGTCCACGTCTTGTTCCCCTCCTCACCTTCTTCCTTGGTGAAGTACTGCAGCATCTCAACATACCCGAAATATTGAAGCATTTGTCTCAACGTTTCCGGATAACTGCTGCGGTGAGAACAGTGGGATACCACCCACCCGTTCTCCAATTGTCTATCTGCTGTCATCTGTAGAAACATATTTGAGAAATGTCAAATATTTGTTTGAACAGTAAAGTATTGAGTTATAACATAAAACATGTCATTGAACTCATAAAACTTGGAAACATAGTTCAAACTTAAACAAATTTGACTGCTGATCTGCTGTCCAATATGACAGCCCTGACCAGTTTCCATTTCAACCTGATTTAGACCATCCTAAAGGCAAAACCAATTCTGGAGATCAGCAAAAAAGTTAAATATAACTTCAAAATCTTTCCATAAAGTATTTTCTTGGCCTAAGATCTGTCCTGGTTCAAAAGTTATGAGATGTCAAAGTTGACAGAATTTCTTGAGAAAATTGGACAGCACCTCCCTGCTTGAGGTACTGATTTGATCCAAGAATTCCAGTTAATTCTACACCAAATTTGCCAAAACTTTCTGTTACAAAGTTGTAACCCATCTCTTAGACTTTTCAGAACTACCTTATTTTCTATTCTCTTAGACTTTTCAGAACTACCTTATTTTCTATTTTTGGATTTTTATGCAGGAAGTTATGCTCAATTTACAGAGAGTTACAGAGAGTGTTTGCTCTGCCCTGTTTTCTGGACAGTTTCAACTCAACTGCATTTTTCGATGGGTTAAGGGATGAAACATCTCTGGACATCAACATAACAGTTGTAAAGCCCTTCTAAATCTTTTCCATAAATGTATCATATGACCCCAACCTCGAAAGAACTCAACCTCTATCCTCTGATTAACTTTAGCCTCATTTCAGCTGAAAACAGGGGACTCTATCCTTAGTATCCTATAAGTTGAAAACTTGTTGACTTTGAATATCCTGATTAAGGGAAGGAGTTACATCAAGTTTTAGTGCTCCAGATTAAAACTTTCAAGTTTTACAATGCAGTTGCTCATTTAGTGGGGTGTGACGTCGATGCGTCACCAGATCATGTCGGTACTACGTCCTCACAAAGAAAAACCTATATCGGACTTAGCCGGCTTCGTTAGTTCAGCGGCACTAAACGTCTCTCGCACACGGATGCAACACATCTACCATTTTGTGGTTAGACTACCTGCAGATAACTCAAACAATCGTCAGACTCGGCTGCACACCGAGTCCGGTATCCATACAGTTCGTACATCCGGCCGTCATCACTCGTCTAGATGTTCTCAAGCCAAGGACGCCTTGAGCTATGTGTTCACATTACTGACCACGTGATGGGGTCTCCTAAATTGCCCAAAGCACGTTAGGGACAGACGTTGCTCGAATACCCCAAACGACATGAAGAGTCGTAGAGGATATTAAAGTGGGTCGGGTTACCTGCCACCCGTGGGGCTCCACCCTTCAGCTTGTGCGCACTGGTGGACAGCTTACGTGCACCCCCCAAGACATAAAGTGTCCCGTGATGCATGATTTTATGACATAAGCAAATAGGTTAATATGCCACTTTCTATACACTAATAACATCCTTATATGGTCTTCTAACTCGTTCCTCACCGAATTTTTGAAAAAGATGACCTTTTTTGTGCATTAAACCTCAAGCAAGCTCTGATACCACGCTGACACGACCCCACGGTCTTGTCGAGCCAGAATCACGCTGAGGGGTGCTGCGTTGCACAGCACCGGATAACGCACATCAAAGATACAAAGCAAAGCAAAGTTCTATTACATAAATAGGTTTATGAACATTTGTACAACAAAATATGTTCCATCTACACTCACGGGCATAGACTACGCATCGAGTTCACGTTCAGCCCGTGAACGTGTCCTCGCTAGCACGCACACACACTAACACGGCAGCGTGCACGACTCCCACTCGACGGGGTTCCCCTCCTGGGGTTCCGTCTCCTCCTCGGGAGTCCCTTCCTCATAAACCCCTGCAAAAGCTTTAAACACGAGCAGTGAGCACGATGGCTCAGCAAGACTGACCCGTCTCTCCTATACATGAAACTTCTACATCGATGGTTTTAGGGTACATGAGGTAAAATAAGTTGCAAAGGACTCGCCTAATTATTTGAACCTTACTTTCAAGTTTTAGCAGCAGGTTGTGGAGAACCTTACGCTAAGGCACATGAGAGATCCGCAATCAAACAAGAAACGCATTTCTCTCATGTACTTTGCGCAAAGTTGAAAAGAACTTTAATTAGCTCTAAACTACAACAAGACATTAACAAGCAAAGTATGTCTTTCAAATCAGCAAACTTTTAACATGTGTCTAGCCTGTTCTTTCAACGTCACGGTACAGTGAACAAGTGATACTCACTGACCGTGAGGGACGGCGATTATAATCGATTTACACCTGCAGGGTTACCTGAATAACACGTCACGTATGCCCGTACTCGATGTTGCCTACAGCAACCATCACAGACGTCGTACGCAACCACCTTTCACCTGTTAGCCAAATATTGAACCGGTCCTATCGTCCCGAGCAAGAGGTCTCTGCGTGCGCATCTGCAGTGCCGCCAGCCGATTTACACCTCGAGCTCTCAATCTACCCTCTGAACGATAGGCAATGCCTCAATACCCAGCTACCCGAGTTACATCGGTTTCCTGGTTACCATATAGCCGGTAGGTCTTCGGTACTGTTCTAGCTTGTTCAACAGGCCCGCACACGGCTTGGTCCTCAATCGACACAAGCGGAGCTATAGCACCCAGGCCCCAAAGTCCTGCTGCCCTTACTCTCCGCTCGGTCTCATTTTTCTTGCCATGTCTTTCATTTGCTATCTTTACCCGAGCGATGTGCCTCTAGCCTATTCTCGCGAGCAGTTCCAACTACTCGACTTGTACCGAATCCTACATTATCTTAGTATTGCAATAGCTAACGAGGTTTTCAAACCTAATCCCAACCCAGGGTTTTCTTGGCTATGCATTTGGTTTTCAAACAAGACTCTAATGCAAGAAGTAAGTGGGTGCTCAAAGTAAGTTCTCAAAACAGTAAAAATTTGTAAAACGGGTTAATGCAAACCGGAGCTTGCCTTGCTGCTCTTGGTCGTAATGTAGCTGCTCTTCCGGAGTGATGAAGTCTAAGACTTCGGGTTCCTCCTCGACCTTAGCGACTACATGAGATAACATGTATATGTATCAATTTAAATGTATTTGAATTTTAACTTGTGAAGACTATAAGTCTCACTAGACAGACCCAATGACTCTGAAATTTTTACTGTGGTGTGGTTAAAACCTAAACAGAGACTTGGCCAAGTTTTATTTGCAGCAAATCTCATTTGAGCTCTCCAAAATTAATTATGTACTTGAGCTAAACAATTTCAGAGAAATTCTGAAAATGTTTCTGGACATTTTCTATTTTCTCTGGAACAGTTTCATTAATCACACCATTAGGTGGATCAAATGAGCTCAAATAGATCTGAAATTTTTATTGTAGCTCAGGGATATTTTAGTGAACAACCTAGCAAAATTTCAGAAATTTCCTCCAAAGGGTTCTCCAGTTAAAATTCTAAGCAGTTTAAATTTTGAAGAATTAATTATTGAGAAATAAGGATTTTCATAGGGTAAAACTTGATTTTCTGGAAAGTACTCAGAGAGCTGAATCCAACAAAATTTGGTTCACCCGAATTAGAGCTTCCTAGCCAAAGTTGTGTGGGTTTGAAGTTTGAACTAAAATTGAAAATTGGGAAATGTTTAAAACACTGCATGTGGGTCCCATGCACAGTGCCTTCATCTACCTCCCGCCAGCGCCCGAGCGCGCGACGTCCAGCGACGGTGGCACGGTTCGTTCTCGGCCACTACTGCCTACTTTTTGACAAGGTTTCTTCCTACGTGACCCTTGGAGCACGGCGCACACGCAGGGCAACTTCTCGGACCTCAACATCGCCGGAACATTGGAACTCCACAATCAAACAAGAAATGCTTCATTCCAATGTTACTTTGCTCAAGGTCACTACTATTATGGCTAAAATCTGAAAGTAAGGATGAACTCGTAGGCGAGTCTTTTCGCAAGTGACAGGCTTAAGTCTTAGGTTACTTTCATATAGAGTTTCATGTCTTAGGAGAGACGGTTAAGTCTTGCTGAGCCTTTGTGCTCACTCTTGCTATATAAGTGGTTTTGCCGGTAAACCTCGACGCTATAAAGAAGGTTGTCCGGTGAGACTCGGGAACTTCCGAGTCAGGTCACACTTGGAGAACCTAGCCGCTGCCATGTCTCCGTGTTGCTAGCGAGAGGAGTCCGCGGGCTGGACCCCTTCTCGAGTGCTTCTTAGATAATCAACGTGAGCTGTTTATAGACTTCCTCTGTAGCTATTTTATGTAAATTATTTATGAAGAACAATTGTAGGCTTCCGCTTTTGATTTACGTAATACATTGTTCTTTATATGTGTGCTGTTCGGTGCCGCATAACACGGCACCACCCAATGCGATCCCCGGGCGAGGCGGCATGGCCCCATGATCGAGGTCGGGCCCTCTCAGCGTGGTATCAGAGCCGCATTGGTAATGGCGCACGGAATAAGGATGGTATTACGACAAAAACTTAGGATACGGTGAGGAAACGATATTAGACCCACATAAGGACTATAGTAGTGTAGTTACTTAAAGTGGCAAGACTAACATATGTGTTTTAATTCTGAATTTTCATTATGTAACGATGCACCTACGCTCAGGTAAGAATGGTAAGGAATGCCACCGAAAGCGGTTCAATTTCGGTTAGCTCCCTTGACGAGGAAAGTGGTTCAGGGATAGGTCTCACAGCTTTGTGTGAGACGTCAATATGAAACTCTTGGACTCTTCATGTTCCTGAGTTCATATGAAACGCTGATCCATAGCATGCATTAGGCAAGTAAGTGGAGACCCCATCGTGTGGTCAGTAACGCGATAGTGTGTTCATCTGGAAATAGTCTAGGAGGACATACGCAGCGCTTGCCATCGGCGTGCCCTGCAGGGCAGTAGGTGGTATCCGTTGGGTTGATAACATTCCCAACCGTGACGACCCATTCATGATATACTCGGGTTCCCCGTCGTGTGGTGTTGAAACACGATCACGTACCTTGAGACGTGACTTAACTCAAGGACAGCCGTATGACAATGATACGGGTGTTTGTATTTACTTTCAATTATGGTACTGCCTGAAATGGAACAACCTTTGAGTGCACCACTATTGAGTGTTCTTTTGCAGGTACTAACCACGTACGTATCCCTTGTAGTATACATGTGTGAGAGACCATTTTAGTGCCACTGCTAATACGTATATGCCGGTATAATCCGGGTAGGATTTTCTTTGGTAAGGTAACGTAATACCGACATGTTTCTTACGGTGCATCGACACCGTACTACACTTAATAACCTATTTCCTACGAATAAATGATTCATGAACTAACTTTCAACTAAAAATGGAAGTTTGAAACAAGTAGTAGCTACTGAACTCTTATTTTGAGCTAAGATTCAAATGAGAGTATAACTAGGTATCAAAGTTTTCAAAAACAGAGTGCTCTGTTTCTGGCAGAAATTCTTGCTGGACTTTAACAGAGCATAACTATGAGTAGCTTGACCCAAATAAGGTGTATGATACAGTTCTGGAAAGATTTTCAAGTGATCTACAACTTCCTTGTAGGCCTCCAGAGCAGAATCACACGTTACCTGGGTGAAAAGTCCAGTTGAAGGCGAACTGTTCAGAACCAGGACAGTAGCAAAAACCTCTCTGTACCTTTCTGTTTTTGAGCCATAACTTCCTGTAGAAAAATCCTTAAGGAGCCTATGAGTACTCGTTGGAAAGATACTGAAGTTTACTAAAACTTTAGTATTGAACTCGAGTCAAGAGTCTGTTGATAACTTGAGTAAAATTTGGAGTTTGTGTGAACTGGTCAGGGTAGTCCCGCTGATTAGTTTAGCGTACTTAAGATTTGTTTAAACATGAATGTGGTTATGCTTTCATAAAGTTCATGACATGTTCATGTTTTACTTATCTTTACTTACTACTGAAATAGAATTTTGACTCACTCAAAATTTTGTTTCGTGCAGTATGGTACGCACACATCCTCAAATGGAGATTGGAGGTTCAAGTCGAGGTGGGAATGACTCGACTTCATCACAAGATCCATCGCCAACCGGATTGGCGGAAAGCATGGCAAGGATGAATGAAACTCTCCAAACTCTACTTCAGCAAGGAATAAATAGAGAAGCTCAGCATCACAGGCGAACCCCGAGCACGTATCTGGATTTCTTGGCGACACAACCGCCGGTATTCTCTGAGGTGGCTGACCATTGTGAAGCAAATCACTGGTTACGTGTCATTGAGTCCAAGTCTGGGTTGATCCAATGTGATGAATTTTCGAAGACTCTATTTGCCTCTCAGCAGCTTCACGGCTTTGCGGGAGCATGGTGGGCAGAGTACCTTGCTGTCCAACCAGCAGGGCATCGTGTCACATGGGCGGAGTTCCAGGCTGCATTTCGTGCTCGTTTCATCCCTGCGGGCATAATGCAAACAAGCCATGATGAATTCTGGAACCTAAAGCAAGGCGACATGAGTGTTATTGAGTATGCGAAGGAATTCAATCGCTTAGCTCAATATGTCCCTGACTATGTGAAGTCACCAGCCATGAAGGGTTATCACTTTTACCGAGGGCTTACCGCTAGGCTGCGATGTGAATTGGCTCAAGTTAGCCAAGAGAATTTTGATGAATTTGTGAGCTGTGCTATCACTCAGGAATATTATTCCAATCTCTACCTCAAAGAAAAGAGGGAGAGGGACTCATCACAGGAGGAATGCAATCATCTACCTCAGAAGTATCGGTTGGTGATCCGTTCACCTTCCGGTCGAGAGATTCCACAAGAGGTGCAATCATTCTGGAAGTGTGACGCCTCTTCTACCCCACAGAGGTCTTATTCACCTCCACCGCAGCAGCGACTTGTTTCTCATGCACCTTAGTATCAACAAGGTGCACCAGAATACTATTTCCCTCAAGAGGTTGAAGATGAACAAGGTGATTTCTCAGCTGAACCGAGTGCTGTCCCACTTCTTATTGACAATGAACTCAACGTCAATAAAGCGACTGAACCAACCAGCAACGTTATGTCTGCGAGTCCAGTTCTAAAAAGTGATCGTGGACAGCCAAGAAAAGCTATGTCAAAAGTGGGGACAGTTAATTATGTGTCAGTCGATGATCTGCCAAAGGGAGGACCTGTTCTTGCCGGCAGGTTCACCTTAAATGACAAGCCGGTTGTTATTTTATTCGACTCTGGTGCAACACATAACTTCATTAGCAGGGCAACGGTACTCCGGGATCAGATCTTCACCACTATCACCAAAGGTTCATACCTTATTCATTCACCGGGTGGAGACATATCCACTAATGAAGTCGTCTCTCGAGCACCCCTCTGTTTGGGTGGAAAAATTTATCCGACCACCCTCATTATTCTCGAAGACTAAGGAATCAATGCCATATTGGGAATATCATGGTTGACCTTCCATAAGGCTGTTCTGGACATCGAGAACAGGAGTGTTCACTTGGACTCTCCACTTCACGGACGTCAAACATTGTATCTCGACAAAGCGGGTTCCAAAGACCCGGAAGTATGTATTGCCGAGGCTTGCAAGTTAGAAGACATTCCGGTAGTCTGTGAATATCCGGACGTGTTTCCCGAAGATCTTCCAGGCTTACCACCTGAGCGCGAGGTGGAATTCAAAATAGAGTTGATACCGGGACCCACGCTGATTTCTAGGAGACCATACAAAATGGCTCCGAATGAACTAGCAGAACTGAAGGAGCAACTCAAGGATCTGATGGACAAGGGGTTTATTCGTCCAAGTTCATCACCATATGGTTGCTCAGCTTTATTTGTGAAGAAGAAGGATGAGACGCTGAGGCTATGCGTCGATTATCGTCCTTTGAATGCTGTGACAATAAAGAACAAGTATCCACTACCAAGAATTGATATTCTCTTCGATCAACTAGTGGGTGCCAAAGTCTTCTCTAAGATGGACTTAAGGTTGGGATATCATCAAATCAAGATTCGAGCGGAAGATATCCTAAAAACAGCATTCTCGACAAGATATGGACTCTATGAGTATGTTGTCATGTCATTTGGGTTGACCAATGCTCCGGCTCACTTTATGTACCTTATGAACTCGGTATTCATACCAGAGCTGGATCAGTTCGTCGTGGTATTCATCGACGACATTTTGGTCTATTCCAAATCTGAAGAGGAACATGCTAAACATTTGCATATTGTGCTCCAACGACTGAGAAATCACAAGCTCTATGCGAAGTTTAGTAAATGTGAATTCTGGATCAACCAAGTGCCATTTCTTGGGCACATTATTTCAGCAGAAGGCATTGCTGTTGATCCAAGCAAGATTGAACAAGTGCTGAAATGGAAGTCTCCAACATCAGTCCATGAAGTTCGTAGCTTCTTGGGTTTGGCAGGATATTATCGGAGGTTCATCCCGAGCTTCTCAAAAATCTCCAAACCTATGACGGAGCTACTGAAGAAGGGCATCAAATATGATTGGAGCAAGCCATGTGAGGAAGCGTTTCAAGCGTTGGTGAAACACCTCACAACAGCCCCGGTTCTAGCTCAACCGGATACAACCAAGCCCTTTGATGTTTATTGTGATGCATCTGGCATCGGGCTTGGTTGCGTACTAATGCAAGGAGGACGTGTGGTCACCTATGGATCACGGCAATTACGGAATCATGAGAAATATTACCCAACTCATGATCTCGAGATTGCTGCCGTGGTACTAGCTTTGAAGATGTGGAGACATTACCTATTGGGAAATCTGGTCCATCTCTACACCGACCACAAAAGTTTGAAGTACATATTCACTCAGAAAGAGTTGAATATGCGGCAAAGGCGATGGTTGAAGCTGATCAAGGACTATGAGATTCAAATTCATTATCATCTGGGCAAGGCAAATGTGGTTGCCGATGCACTCAGCCGGAAGTCTCATATTCATAACCTGACCATTGCGCCGATAGAGGAGGAAGAACCAAGTCTCTACTTGGTTCCATATGGAGCTTTACATAATCTAGCTCTCATACCTACAATAAGAGAGGAGGTCATGGAAGCTCAAAAGAAAGACAAGGGCATGGCTCATATCAGAAGGAGATTGAAGAACGGGGAGATGAAATGTTTCTGGTTAGATGATGAAGATACCTTGTGGTTCAAGGACCGGATAGTCGTACCCCGTGATATGAGGCTGCGGAAGAAGATTTTGGATGAGGCTCACTTATCCAAATTTTCTATTCATCCTGGCAGCAATAAAATGTACCAAGACCTCCGGAAGAAGTTTTGGTGGACACGTATGAAACGTGAAGTTGCCAAGTACGTTTCAGAATGTGATACGTGTCGAAGGGTTAAGGCCGACCACGTGAAGAAGTCGGGCCTGCTGCAACCACTACAATACCGGCATGGAAGTGGGAAGACTTGAGTATGGATTTCATCGTTGGGTTGCCGATGACCTCCCACCACCATGATTCGATTTGGGTAATCGTTGACCGATTAACCAAATCGGCACGTTTCATTCCGGTACATACCAACTACAGCGCCAAGCAATATGCGGAGTTGTACATAGCACAAATCTTATGCTTGCATGGAGTTCCCCGTACCATTGTCTCTGACAGAGGATCGCTGTTTGTAGCCGTTTTTGGGAACAACTACACGCATCCTTGGGAACTAAACTGATTCGAAGCTCCGCGTATCACCCTCAAACTGATGGACAAACTGAGAGGGTGAATCAAATCCTTGAAGATATGCTAAGGGTGTGTGCCATCCACCACGGTAAGAGCTGGGATGATCACTTACCGTTGGCGGAGTTCTCGTATAACAACGGTTATCAAACGAGCATAAAAATAGCACCTTATGAAGCTCTCTACGGCCGGAAGTGCCGCACACCCTTGAACTGGTGTGAATCTGGCGAGAGAGTGATTTACGGGATTGATCTCGTAAATGAAGCTGAAGAGAGGGTACGGCTTATTCAAGCAAATCTTAAAGCCGCTCAGTCCAGGCAAAAGAGCTATGCGGATAAGAGACGTCGTCCTCTGAACTTTCAAGTTGGAGACCACGTCTACCTCCGCGTATCTCCTATGAAGGGAATTCACCGATTCGGAGTGAAAGGGAAACTAGCTCCACGTTCTATTGGTCCCTTCGCCATCATTGAAAGGTGTGGACCCGTGGCATACCGTTTGGAGCTGCTGGCAGCCTTAGCCGGAGTACATAACGTCTTCCACATATCTCAGTTGCGGAAGTGTGTGAAAGTTCCAACGGAGATTCTCACGGGAGACATAGCAGATTTGAAGCCGGACCTCACTTATGTTGAGCGACCAACCCGGATAGTTGATGAGAAGACTCGCGAAACAAGAAATCGGACGTTGCGATTTTTCAAAGTTCTATGGGAAAATCACACGTCCGACGAAGCTACATGGGAAAGCGAGGAGTATTTGCAACACAATCATCCGGAGTTGTTAGAGGCTTATGTTGAGTAGTTGTCCTCTCCATGTTGTCCTTAATCATGAATCTTGGGACGAGATTATTTTTAAGGGGGGAGGAATGTAAAAGTCCCAAAAACTTGTAAATTGAAAACTCGAGCTATGAATAAAGTTGAGTTTATATACAAGAAATGGGACTTACAAAAACTTTTGTGTTACTCATGAAAGTGTTGGCATGTGCAATAAAACTTTGTATTCAGTTTGAATTAAGAGGTGCACTTCAAAAAGAAGAAGGGCATTTTCAAAAGAGAAAATTCAAACTGTTGTTTGAAAAAGTGTATTTGCAATAGCCAACTCAAAGATCAGAGGACATATTTGAATTCCTCAGATCCAAATTATGAGGGAGCCAAGTTTTGAGCAAATTTGGAGGGGCTTTGATAGAAATATCCAAAGGACTTGTAAATTTCACCCAAATTTGAATTTAAACTTAAAACTGTGGCACAAATTGTCAAATGGCAAAATGGCCTTTGAATTTGGATCCCTCACAGCTGAATTTACAAGGTGTCAAAGTTTGGAGATATTTGGGAGATGGACTGTGGGTTCCAATGGTCATTGAGGAGAGGGAAAGACTTAGCACTTAAGCAAATTGCTCTCTGTTCAGACTCAAACTGGATCACTGTTTTCGCTCGAAGGACCGAACACGCGCGCGCGCCACTGAAGCCACGCGACCGCCAGCTCCCGAGCTGCTTCAACGTCGGTTCACTCGCGCCCTTATCGGTCTCCCACCGAGTGCGCTCCTCACAGCACCGAGAACCCGTCCGAGCCACGCCCCGTCCACGCCACAGTATCATTCCCGGGAATTTTCTTGCCGCTCGACCGAAGCTCAGCGCCCATGCACGGCCGTCTGAGCTCGTGGCAGCGTGCGCAAGACCCCACTGATCCTCCTCGAGCTACCCAAACCAATCAACCAGCCCGTGTGCGCGGTTCACAGCAAGAAGTTGCCGTGGAGCTTCGGTCCAAACCGCCGCCGTGCCTTCTCAACGCCTCAGCGATACAGGCTGTGTCACACCGAGGGCCGAACAGCGAAAAGGTGTGCCACTCCCTCCTCTTCACGCTTCCAAAGCCCCTAGGCAATTCATCCACGGTAGCCCAGGAATTTCTAGAAAAACGGACGAGGTGTCCATAAGCCGTGGTTGGGGAATTTCCCAAAATTCGTGATCAACAGCTATTCTTTGCTCATGCTGATCATGGGATGGGCTAGAGACCCCCTTGTGAGTCACTGACATCAAAAATCCAGACGAATCATAGAGCCCCTACAGTGTTCTTCGAGTTTTAGCGTCGGCCACCAGTTTTTGAGCTAGGGCGCACGGTGACTTAGTAGTTGGGGGCGTTTCCGAGCTCTGTTCCTTACATGATGACCTCGGCCATGAGTCACTGGTGCTCTGGAGCAAGAAATCCGCGAATTTGGGTTAGTAGGGAAGCTGGCCGACGTCGCTGGACAAGGGCCGAGGCCGCTGCCCGTCGCCCGACCCCTTGCGGTCCTCTACAGCCGACGCAGACCCCGGGAATGGCTTTCCCGCCCTCAAGAACCCCCAGGCGGCGTACTTCAGGCCGGGAGACGACCGGGGAACGAGGGAACCGAGAGGGGGGATTTCTGCCAGCGAGAGGGCGCGGGCGCGGGAAAGAGAGGAGCGGGAGGTTCAAGAAGGTGGTGGACCCACCTGTCAGCCGCTGAGGGGTTAAACAGGATCCCCTGTGGCTGCTGATCATTTGTGGCTATGGGCGAATAACTGTGTAAACCCGTGTGTCCTCGAATTCTATTGGCTGCCCTTTTAAACAGTGGGTCCAGTTAGATTTGCTGTAGGAAATTAATTCCAGATTTCAAACAAAGTTTGGAAATTCATAACATGTGCTAGGGAGCTCCAAAAATTAGTGATTCAATTTGGGTTGGATTCAGTATGAAAATATCTATCCAAATATGCAACACAATTTGCATGAAAACCAATAAAAAATTCTGGAAAATTCTTTAAATCTTTTCAGCAAAAGAATTTTAGAGGGAGTTTGGTTCATCCAAAATTCCCCAAATTTTGCCAGAATATTCTTTAGGATGTTAGGAAACTCCTGTAAAAGTTTCAGCTCATTTGGAGTTGATTTAGTCAGGGTAATTCTGGTTTCAAGTTTCTGTATTCAAATGAATACAGAAACATTTTCAGAGAATTTTCAAAACTTGGAAATTCAGTTCTGGGCATTCCTTAGCTCCAAAAATCCTAGAAAAATTCATGCATGCTCCATGAGCTAGGTATGAAATTATGGTTCACTTGGATTTGCATGAAAGTGCAAGTTTAATCAGAATTAATTCCTTTATTCCTAAATGCTTAGGGAATTGTTCTAGACGATCTAATCTGTGAAACATTCTGAATTTTGGTCCTGAGGACTTTCTTGTGACAAGGAACTCACAAGAAAATTTCCAGCTCCATTGGAGCCCTGGATCAGTAGTGTTCTGTTCAACCAATTAGGTGATCACCACCCAAGTGATGAACCTCACTTCTCACTTGATGATAGTGCTTAAACACACACCCAAACCACCACCCCAGTGTCATTTTAAATTCTTAAACAGAGTTCCAGTTTTAAACTTGTCTTTAGCACTTGTTAGCAAGGGTTTTATAATTAAACATGTATACATATTCATAACATGTAGTGATTAAACGTGGAAAGTGAAGAAGGGAAAGTTGAGCTTGGATCGAGGAGCAAGAAGGGCAGGAGTTGAACTTCAAGACATCAGAAACTAACCCCATATCATCTGACTTTAGTCACCTGCAAAACCAAGGCAAGCCCCGGTTTGCATTTAAGTTGTTTTTAAAGTTTTCCTTTTGTTCACTACTATTGGTCAAAGTTTGTATGTGCATTAGGTCAAGAATGTTTTATACCCCACTTGCATAACCAAACATGAACCTTGAGGTCAAGGGTAGCATTGTGTCATCGCTGTAGAATAAGGCCATGCTAAATAGACTAGGGCATCCGGTAGAAGACGAGTAGTTGGAATCTACTCGCGAGCTATAGTTTAGAATATCATAAGTGTGGTTGGGAAAGGAAGCAAACTAAAGTTTACATTTCTAAAGATGAGACCGGGCAGAGGGGTTAGGCAGCGACAAGACGAGGTCTTGGTCGAGTAGCTCTGCCTGTGTCGGTTAAGGACCAATGTGTGTGCCGCGTCCAGGAGCAAGTATTGAGTTGTGTATCGGATGCTTACTGATATATGGGAACCAGGAAACCGATGTACCAGGTTCACTGGATTGTAGAGGCATACCACATCGTCTCGTTAGACCTATGAGCCCGAGACGGCGCGACCGGTTCTACAGTTTAGTGTCCTGAGAAAGGTTGCCACATACGACATAATGAAGGACGCCAGAGTTGGGTCTTCAGAGGCGGGCGTATGTGTCGAGTTATCCGGGTAGTGTTTGATTCGAATCACCGTCCCTCGCGGTTATTGAGTACCGCTTGCTCCCATGTTGTGACGTAGGAATCAACTTGTGTGGTAACAGTTTGCAAAAGTATAATTGCTGCTATGATTATGTTAAGTTGCATGAGAACCTTGTTTGAAGTAGAGATAGAGCAAACTAAAGTTATTTTTCCACCTTGGGACAAGTAACATTGGAATGAAGCGTTTCTTGTTTGATGTGGAGTTCCAATGTTGCTGGGCGCAAGGTCACTACTTTTATGGCTAAAACTTGAAAGTTAAGGATGAACTCATAGGCGAGTCTTTTCGCAAAAGACAGGCTTAAGTCTTAGGTTACTTTCATGTAGAGTTTCATGTTTTAGGAGAGACGGTTAAGTCTTGCTGAGCCTTTGTGCTCACTCTTGCTATATAAGTGGTTTTGCAAGTAAAACTTCGACGCAATAAAGAAGGTTGTCCGGTGAGACTTGGGGACTTCCGAGTCATGTCACACTTGGAGAACCTAGCCGCTGCCATGTCTTCGCGTTGCTAGCGAGAGGAGTCCGCGGGCTGGACCTCTTCTCGAGTGCTTCTTAGATATTCAACGTGAGCTGTTTATAGACTTCCGCTGTAGCTATTTTATGTAAATTATTTACGAAGAACAATGGTAAGATTCCGCTTTTGATTTATGTAATACATTGTTCCTTATATGTGTGCTGTTGGGTGCTGCATAACACGGCACCACCCAATGCGATCCCCGGGTGAGGCGGCACGGCCCCGTGATCGGGACCAGGCCCCTCTCAACGGCGGTGCGGGGCGGCGACGCAATGGCGCCGGCGGCGGCCCATGGTGGCGGCGCGATGGTGTAGGTGGCGGCTAAAGATGGCTGTGTCATTAGGGTTAGGGTTAAGCCCTAATCCTAAACTAACCTAGCTAATCTGATACCATATTAGAGAAAGCAGGATTGGATGATTAATCCAAGGGTCAAAGGGTATATTATATAGAGGGATTAGGTGAGGGGAAAGGACTAAACTGCCCCTAACCCTAATCCCCTACAAAGGACTAAAATGCCCCTGATTAGCCCACTTAATTACACAGTCTAACACTAAGCATTGTGTACCATAGCAATGATGCATTCTAAAATTATTTTAAAAATCAGGACTTTTCAAGCCCAAAAAAACAGCATGGGAAAAAAGAATGTCAAAAATTCTGCACAGAGTAGACACGCAGATAGAGCAGCCCAGCAGGCCCACATGCATGAGAGCCTCTCCCCCTCCCACTCCCTCTGTCGCTCTCCCTCCCTCCCTCTCCCTCCAAATTGAGAAATAGAAGAAGAAAATTTAGGGATTAATCTTCCCAGAAATCCAACAATTGGTATTAGAGCTACAAGATCAAGGGGACGAGCGTACCTCAAGGAGGGCGATGGCAGGAGGCGGCCCAAGCTTGAATCAAGGCGGATCTGGGCGGCTGCGAGACCGTGCAGTCGTGGGCGCAGTGGCGGCTAGGAAACCCAGCACTAGAGCTTGTGGCGGCCACTTCCATCGGGTGGACCATGTGGATCTAGACGCTTGCTGCCACCACAGGATCTCTGTCACGAACGCGGCCAGGGCCTTGGTCACCGACTCAACAGACTACGGGGTGAGCCTCGTCGTGGCCGTGCTCCGCAGGGTCGCCACCGTGGACGCGTATGTCCGACGTGGCCTTGGGCTGCGGACAACGACTACTCGCTCACCGTTAAGGTGAGAGGCAAGCGTGTGGAGATCGTCGGTCTCAGTCGCATCGGGTTGCTAGTGGCGCGGCGTCAGTCCGCATTTGGGTACTTCATGTCCTACCACTTTGGTCGCGGAAGCCGTCGGTATTGTACAGGTTCTCTCGCATGGTGCGCGAGCTGGCAGCGGACAATGAAGAGCTGGTGTTGTGCGTGCGTGGGAGCCAGACAAGAGGAGGAAGAAGATTCAAGAAAGGCGAAGAGAGCTCGGTTGGGGGGTTGTGTTAGTGATTTTTCCTAAGGTCACCCAAAGTGTACCCAGAGTCTTGTGTCGCTTCGCTAAACATACACAGGAGGTGTACACAGACAGAGCACGAGTTAGTGCTTCACTTTATCCGGCCGCAGCTATGCGGATTCCCACAGCGCAAGGCGGGTGTTTGGGTAGAAGCGGACCCCTACAATATGGCACCGTGGGAACTCTTGGCAAGCTACGGTATACATGATCAGAGATATTTCTTCGTGATACGCAGGCGAAGCAAGCCTCTAATACAATGGTCTTGTAGCGGCGGCATCAGGAAGCATAGCGCAACCAAGTGCGCACAGTCAATTTCCAACATGTGAGTCGTGGTGCAGTGGTGTCTGGTCAAGTTCTGCTTCTCCATGCGCGGGGAGCTCGGGAAGCAACGTATACGGGGTGGATATTGGAGGAGTATGAGATCACTGACCCACTGCGTTACCCTCACGATGATGAGGATGAAGAAGAAGAATATTAGGTGCTCTGCCGTGTGAAAAAGAGTAGTCCAATGTGAGGTGTGCTCGAGATGAAGATGTGACCATCTTGAGTCTGTGATCGAAATGAAGATGCGCCCATTCCGAGATCGAGTGCAGGATGAAACGAGCCCACCCCAAAATTGAGTGCCCTGGGTGATGTGTCCGGCCCAGTGGCTGATGTGTTCACCCAAAATTCATGTTACGGATGACGTGTTCATTCCAAAAGATGATGTGTTCTTCTCAGGGGATGTGTTCGTCTAAGGGTTGGTGATGTGTTCATACTGGGGGTGTAGTTGTGTCCATCCCAAAAGTGTATGTAAAGTGCAAGTGTGCCTCTATCCTGATTAGTATTGAGTGTAATCTAGAAAAAACAAGATTACAGGGTGATAGTTAGAGTTAATCTGTTTTTCTATAATAGGATAGAGTTAGAGATAGATTACAAGTCCATCTCTATTTAGAATAGGAGTCTAGAGAGTAGTATTAGACTAAGATTTTATTGTAATTGGGGCTCTACATACAACCACCCATAATTGAGAAATAGATGAAGAAAATTTAGGGATTAATCTTACCCGGAAATCCAACACACAACTTCCAATACCCCCTGCGCCTTCAAACAAGCCCTTCATATTGATAGCCCATGTTGTGTAGTTGGTCCTCATTAGCAGGGGTGTAGCGCCATTAATTTATCCTCCATATTGCGTACACCTCCTGTTTATGTTCAGTGAATCAACAAACAACCTCTGGTTGCACATAGCAAGAAAACCTCAGATAGATGGGCTCGGTTCAGCCAGTCGAGCCCGTCCCTATTCGATCTTCTCATCGATTGCCAGCGAAGCGCAGTCCTGAATGCCTTCTACAGTTCCGTCCTTCTCCAGCCCGAATCGATAGCAACAATAACCATATCGGTGGAGGCGCCGCAATAGGGGTGATAAGCTACGTGCGGCCGCGGTTGGATCTGCACTCGAGCGCCGCCCGAACCTCACCTCCTCATGCCACCCACAAGCTCCCGTCGGATCTCTGTCGCCATCTCTTCCAAGCTTTGTTCTGCAATGAACTTGCGCCGCTGACTAGGTACGTCCGACTCCCGATCTCAACGAGACCCACTCCTGTTGGGGCATCTCAAGTGTTAACCCTCGATCTAACCCTCGCTTTGATTACCAATTGTTGTAAATCCGACCAAATTTCTTAATATGGCGGCGGGCCAGGCGGCTGTATATAAAGGCCCCTTACAAAGAGATTAGATTACAATCCATGTCTATTGAACTCCTAATCTGAACTAGACTCCTCTAACCTGTTGTTATGTGCACCCCTAAAGGCGCCTGGACCTAGCCTCTTCTGGGAAACATGATTAAGACTCAACGTGATGGAATAAGTCTTGTACTCTTGGTCTTTATGGCCCCCTAGTTAGAACAGCATCTTAGTCATTGTTAGGACAGCATCTTAAACCAAGGGGACAGCATCTTAGTCCTTTGTTAGGACAGCATCTTGGCATCTTAAACTAGCATCTTGGTATATGCTTGCTTGCCTTAGCTATAAATATGTAACCCCAACCCCTAGGTTGGGCATGGCATTGTGTGTGAAATGAACCAACAAAAATTTCCCCAACACCTAGTGTCATCCTCTCCATGAGAGTAAAAATTCAGATAGTAACAAGTGGTATCAAAGCCGTTCTATCCTGTAGCCTAGACATCTCCTGCTCATCTCCTTCCCACGCCTCTTTTTGTCCTCACCCTACAGCACGAACACCGGTTGTTTCAGCTCATCCCTCCTCTCCTGCACAGACAAGCAACAACTTGTATGAGGCAGCCTCTTCCCCACACAACACTCCCCCACTAGCGCGCCATGGCCGAAGGACAGTCTCAGAGCTTGGTCGCTTCATGCGTACGACATCATCAGAAGGCCGAGGTCGCCCCAGCAGAAGAACGCGAGCGAGCGGCATTAGAGACTGCAGCGACGGTGGCGAGGCTGGCGGTGGCGGAACTGGCAGCGGTGAGGGCGGAAGTAGAAGCAGCAGCGGCTGCGGATGCAGCGCATGCGGTTGCAGAAGAGCTTGAGGCTCTGTGTGGCAGTAGCGCCAAAGGCTCTGTTTCTACCGACGGTGGCACCAATGAAGACCTCAAGCTGGCGAGGGAGGTAGCACGACCACAGACACCTCAGTGGGCAGCCACGCACCCCCATGGGCGCGGCGGCTGCAGCCCAGATGGGTGCGGACGCGCTAGCGGCGCTCCCGGCGGGGGCTGCTAGGTCGACGAAGATCGCGGCTTTTACAGGCGGCACAACTCTGCCTTCCCGGACAGGTACCATGGTCACCTAGGGATCCAGGCCATTGTCAGGGACGTCGGTCCCGGCGGTGGGTGGCCTACCCTTACCAAGACCAACTACGTCGAGTGGGCCGCGGTGATGAGGATACGGCTCCAAGTGCGGCACATGTGGGAAGCAGTCCGATACGGCGACGGCGACTACTACGAGGATCGACGGGCATTGGATGCCCTCATTGCTGCAGTACCGCCTGAGATGCTGTTCTCGCTTTCCAAGAAGCGAACTGCCAAGGAGGCCTAGGACACCATCGCTGTGGCACGCATCGTCAATGACCGCGCCCGCAAGACCACTGCAGGCACTCCGCAAGGAGTGGGAGAACCCGGCCCTCAAACCAGGTGGGGACGTTGATGACTTTTCTCTCCGTCTCAACACACTGCAGCAGAAGATGGTGCAGTTCGGTGACAACACCTACGACGAGGAGAGAGCCGTTGAGAAGCTCTTCCGATGCATTCCCGATAAGTACAAGCAGATTGCTCGATCGATCGAGTCTCTACTGGACCTCTCCACGATCGTCATCCTCACCACCGAGTCTCGTGAGCACAAGCTGCTCATCGGAGGCTACTACATCCCCGCGTTGAGGAACTCTATCATCAACATGGGACAGCTAGATGAGAACGGTTCACACGTGTAGATCAAGGACAGAGTCATGAGGAGTTGGGATCACCATAATCACCTTCTTGCCAAGGTAACTAGAGGCACCAATCGACTCTACGTCCTTAACATGCAGGTAGCACAACCCCTCTGCCTTGCTACTCGTCGGGATAATGAGGCGTGGCAGTGGCACGAGCGCTTCTGGTACCTTCACTTCGAGGCCCTGAAGCGGCTCAGTGCCAAGGAGATGGTACGGGGCCTGCCGTGCCTTGACCACGTGGAGCAGTTCTGCGCGACGTCTGCGTGTTGACAAAGCAGATACGGCTCCCCTTTCCCCAGCAGTCGAGCTTCTGAGCCAAGGAGCGGCTCGAGCTCGTGCACGGGGACTTGTGTGGCCCGGTGACACCGGCTACACCGGGAGGACGACGTTACTTCCTGCTGCTCGTCAACGACCTCGCTACATGTGGGTGATGGTCCTCGGCAGCAAGGGAGAGGATGCGAACACCATCAGGCGCGCGCAGGCCACTGCGGAGGCAGAGTGCAGCCGCAAGCTGTGCGTGCTGCGCACCGACAACAGCGGGGAATTCGCGGCGGCTGATTTTGCGTCGTACTGCATGGATGAGGGTGTTCAACGCCACTACTTCGCGTCGTACAGCCCGTAGCAGAACGGCGTCATCGAGTGGCGCAACCAGACGGTTGTGGGGATGGTTGGGGCCCTTCTCAAGCAGAGGGGAATGTCGGCTGTCTTCTGGAGAGAGGCGGTGGTGATGGCGGTCTACATCCTCAACCGCTATCCCACCAAATTCTCAACAGCGGGACACCGTACGAGGCTTGGCATGAGTGCAAGCTGACAGTCTCTCACTTACGGGTCTTCGGCTGCCTCGCGTTCGCCAAGGAGCTTGGCCACATCTGCAAGCTTGACGACAGGAGCACTCCAGGGGTGTTCATCGGCTATGTGGAGAGCTCGAAGGCCTACCGCATTCTCAACCAAGGAACACAGCGCGTGCGCACGACACGCAATGTAGTCTTCAACGAAGAGCGAGGATGGGCATGGGACAAGGCAGTGGACGACGGCTCGACTCCGACGTACGACAACTTCATCGTCGAGTACGTCCACTTCAAGAGAACTAGGGGAGTAGGCAGCTCTTCTCCACCGAGCATGTCTACCCCAGTCCTCGAGCCTCCATTGACTTCACCGCCACGCGCTCCAGTCATGACCTCGACTGCAACGAGTTCTTTGCCACCACCATCACAGCCGGCGACCCCACGCACTCCAGCACCGACAGCCATCCCTCCGGGTACGTCCACTCCGACACCAGCTCGTGTCGAGCACAACCCGGTAGAGTTCACTACTCCGCTCTCCCATGACTAGGAGCGCATCGACGCGTACCATGACGGCGAGCCGTTGCGGTATCTACGATGGAGGATCTTCTTGGCGACTAGTCGGTGCCAGGACTAGTCCCTCGCGATCCGGAGGCGCAGTTGCATCTTGCATGCGATGACGGCAAGCCTCGTTCTTTCGCGGAGGTTGAGAGACATGCGACATGGCGTGCCGAGATGCAGTCGGAGATGGACGCGGTTGAGAACAACCACACCTTGGAGCTTGTTTACTTCCCTCGTGGTCACCGCGCGATCACCCTTAAGTGGGTGTTCAAGCTAAAGAGGGATGATGTAAAAGTCCCAAAAATGCAAAGTCAATAAAGTGAATGTTGATTCCCATTTATGTTGGAATGCATGAAAATGGGACTTACAAAAAAATTTGTATACGTGATGATGCACATGGGTGTCCAACCAAACGAGCTCTTACATTCGTTTGAAGGTGTTAAGCCAAGGTTGGATTAAACACCATGTGTAAAGTTCTCACATATAGGGAGGAGTTCAAATTCAGATTTTGAACTCAATTGTTCTCCTCAAGTTGCTGCCAAAAAGTTGGAGCATACAGGTATCCTCACATCATTGAATTCGAGGAAATTCATGGTGGCCACATCCTGATTTCAGGGTGGGCTAAAAAGGAGTCAAATATGACCATTTCCAGATGTGAGCTGAATTCCAAGTTGAAAGTGAACTTCACACTGAATTCGGTTTATTCAAACTTCAGCCCACGTTTAAACCCCCGAAATATCAGATTGAGGGGATTTACTGGAATGAAGACCTTTTGGAAACATTTGGAGGATAAGAAGAGTATGGGGGTAGACCCCACATGTCATCTGGCTGCTTTAACTTGCTCCCGAAGTCTTTCTCTGTTCGGTGTCGAACACCACCCGAGCCTCCTCAGAGCGCCACCGAGGACAGCCACCTCCAGCTTCTTGTGTCGAGCTGGCAACCTGCTCGTGGCTTCAACACCTCACTGCGTAATCCTACCCCTCACCAACCAAGCTGCAAGCGGAGGCCACCTCCTCGCTGCTTTCATCGCGCTGGCGACCAGCTCGTGATATTGAGTAGTCCCGGCATGATCTTTTGCTCGTAAAACTGCAAACCCGAGCGCTATTTCTTCCGCTCATATGAAACCTCATACATTTGAAAGTGAGGAAATATTGGAATGACAAACTTCTAGTTTAGGATGGGCCAAAAAAAAAGGAGTTGAATAGGAGTATTTCCAAATTCAAACTGAATTCCAATTTGAAAGGCAAATTTAAACTGAATTCGGTTAATTCAAAGTACAGCCAACTTCTAAACTTTAGAAATAATCAGACTGAGGGTGATTAGCCTGGAGAATATCTTTTGAGGGAGAAAAATCAGGTGGACCCCACTGGTCAGTGAAGTGCTTGACTTGCAACCGAAGGTTTCTGCTTCTGTTCCACTCGAATCAAGCCAAGCACCCCATGGGCGCCACCAAATCCAGTACGGAAGCCACCTCCTGCTTCTCCTGCGTCGTGCTGGAGACTGGATTGGGACTCTCCTCATCTCACGAACGTGATCTTTTTCTTAACACAGTCGAGACACTGGGTTTTGCTTCTCCCTCGATCAAAAACAGAGCCGTGCGCCACCGCTCTCAGACCTCACCCTGGATCAAATTCCAGCCACTGTGGCGCCTCGCTGAGCCAACAAGAGGGTGCGCTGGTCTCCACTGGACGTCATTCTCACCTCCCCAGCTTGTGTCCATCATTCTCCGGCCGGTGCTGAGCGAACATTTTCCCATTGGTGCTGCACGACATGGCCATCGCTGCACCTCGTCTTCCGGCCGCTCCAACGCCTCTCCCGCACGTCCAACACCTCCCTAAGGTGAGCCAAGGTGTGTAGGTCATTCTACCTCAGTCCCCTTGCCCTTCCCCATCGCTGTCTCGCCGGAATTTGAGTTTTGGCGCCGGTACACGTGAAGAACCGCCCCAAACAAAAACTGGAAATTCGTCCAAAGTGGTTGATCATCAGTTCTACAATTCAAGCCACAGAAACTAGTGACCCTAGCGCCCTCTCACGCCAAATCACGGGTTAAACAAGCCATCCCACGCCCCGGGCGACGAGAAATCGCCGGCGGCGGCAAAAACGGGTCAGTCCTCTGGCGAACCCCATGTTCCGGCCATTTGCTGCAAGGTTTAGCCTGCGTTCCATGTTCCCCGATCATTGGTGATGCTTTAGGGCAAGGTATCTCACCGGGATAAGCTTCGGACGTGCCAGAACGCGTTGATGCCGAGCTCCCGAGCCGCCCCACCGGTGCCGGCCTGTTTTCGGCCGTTTTCATACGTGGAAACCTTGCCCGGTAGCTGCGCCATGTTCCCAGGAGCATGTAGGGTGAAACCGGAGCTAATTTGGTGGAGAAATGAGGGAGAACGAGCCATGCCACGATTTGAGCTGGTGTGCACGCGCGTCTCTGGCGGGAGATTGAAGAAGGACCTGACGAGTGGGCCCCCCTGTTAGGTCTCAGTGTAGGTTTTAAACAGAGAGCTATCACAGTTTGAAAAATTCATAACTTTGTGTAGACAACTCCAAAAAGGGTGAGACCAATTTTGTTTGAATCCTTAAGAGGCGTACTTCACACAGAAACAAATTGCATGCTATTAAAATGCCCAAGAATTTCTGTAGAATTATTTTTAGTAAATCCTTTAGGGATTTATTACAGGAGCAATTCTTTATGAAATATTCCCAAATTTGGGAAGCTAGTCCTTTTCATAGTGCCTGATCTCCATTAAAAATTTTAGGATTTTTGGAGCTGATTTAGAGGTCTTAATAAGTAGGTTATCTCAGGATTAAATAAATTAGCTAAAAATCGTAGAATTGATTTCCAGAAAAATGGCTCAACCTTCATACCCCCATAACTATCGGTAGGGATGTCCAAAATTTGTGAAACGAATTTTGTTGGATTTCTCTCAGTCAGTACTTTGGATAAATGCAAACAAATTGATCTGAAGATCTCTGGAAATTTCTCCAAAATTCATCAAAGTTAAATCTTTGGGAATTTAGTCCAGAAGATCTCTGTTATGGAATTTCTTCAGATTTTGCTAGGAAGTTCCTATTGATACTGATATTCAGTAAAAAGTTAAGCTTGATTGGAGTTCATTTTCTAGGCTGAATTACCTGCCAAAGTTCAGCCTTCATTTGGAAATTCAAAATTTAAACAGAAACTATTTCAGCACTCCTATCCAACTTCAAAAATTCATATCTCTCTGATGGTAGCTCCAAAAATGGTGAAACAAATTTTGTTAGAATCATGGAGACTTACCCTAATCAGATCTTCCACTATTAGCTATGTCAAAGCTACTGAATTGGGCTCAAAATTCAGAGAAGCATTGTACTTGTAGGAATTTTAAAGACTACATTGTGCAATGACATGTCTCCAAATTTTTCTCAGATCATCCTTAGAGAGTCTAGCATCCACTGTAAAAATCCCAAAGCCATTTAAGGACTCTAAATAGCAGTAGCTATGAATATAAGTTCGATTCTTATAAGTCTTTAATACTTATACACATGTATTTTATTAAATTTCATAATAGTGACCGAAGTTGAGGACGCACCGGAGCCCTTGGACGTCCTTCCACCAGAAGCTGACTTCTCATTTAACTCGCAACCAGGCAAGCCCCTGTTTGCGCTTAAGTACCTTTTATAAAATTCTTTATTTGTATCACTTATGTCTAGGGTGAATGTTTGCATTAGAGTTAAGGTGATTGAAACCCCACTTGCATAACCTTTTAAATCCTATGAAGGGTTAGGTAGATTACAGAGCCGACGAGTAGACAAGGCCCCGCTAATATGCTTAGTACCTCGGTAGAAGTCGAGTAGTTGGAATCTACTCCCGAGGTAAGGTTTATCACACGGTTTGGTCAGAATAAAAATGGCTTAAGAGTGGTGAAAATAAGACCCAGCAGGGGGATAGGAAGCAGTGAGCGTAGGTCTCACGTGCGTAGCCCTGTTGGTGTCGATTGAGGACCGAGTCGTGTGCGGGCCTGCTGAACAAGTATCGAACAGTACCGGATGGCATACTAACATAAGCAGGAAACCGATGTAAATGGTTAACCTGGGTGTCGAGGCTTACCCAACCGTAAACAGGGGTGGGTTGAGGGTAGCAAGGTGTAAATCTGCCGGTGGGCACAGTCACGCTCCACGTGGGGACCTCCTACCCGTTACGGATGGACCGGTTCGGCATTTGGATTGCCTTTGAAAGGTTGTTGCATACAACAGAGTAGGAAGGGTTGTGGGATCACGCTTCTGAATGTGGGTGTATGCAACATGTTGTCCGGGTGTCTCCTGATTGCAATCACCGCCCCTCGCGGTTATTTGAGTACCGCTTGTTCACTGTTTTGTGACGTAGTAAGAAGTGAAGTAAGCCAGTTGAATGATAATATGCTGTGATGATATATTCATGTTTTGGAAACCATGTCTGCTGTAGATGTAGAGCTAATTAAGTTTATTTTCCGCTTTGGGCATCACCACATCGGAGGAAAGCGTTTCTTGTTTGATTGTGGACTTCCGATGTGAGGGCTGCCTAAGGCACATGAATTTGCTGCTATAAAACTGAAGGTAAGGATCAACTTATAGGCGTGTCTTTGTTGCAAATTCCTTTTCCTATCATACACCTCCCTGCATGTAGAGTTCCATGCCTAGGTCAGACGGTTAAGCCTTGCTGACCATCGTGCTCACGGTTGCAATATTTGAGCTGTATGCAGGTGAGAGCTATGAGGAGGGTTCTGAGGATGAGGCGATGCCCCCGTCAGGGTACACGGCCGAGATGGAGCCCTGCACGCCGCCGTGATTTCTCCGGTTCCATGCTGCTAGCGTGTAGCGTCCCCGGTCTAGACAGCTGCACTTTTGCATAGTTAGGATGAGAGGCTACTAATGTACATTACTTCCGCTGTATAGTTATATTTTGTAAAAGACTTCCGCTGTTTTATATCAAATAAAAGTTTGTATGTTGTTCTTTATTCTTTTCGTGTGTGCTGTTGGGTGCCGCATCGTACGGCACCACCCTATGCGATCCTGGAGTGGGTGAACCACGAGGTGGTCCCCACAGATGAAGCCGACGCCATCGTCAAGCACAAGGCTCGGTTGGTGGCACGTGGTTTCGTGCAACAGGAGGGGATCGACTTCGATGATACCTTCGCACCCGTGGCACGGATGAAATTTGTGCGACTCCTTGCGCTGGCTGCCCAGGGAGGCTGGCGGGTTCAGCACATGGACGTCAAGTCGGCGTTTCTTAACGGTGATTTAAAGGAGGAGGTCTATGTGCACCAGCCGCCGGGATTTGCAATTTCTGGTAAGGAGGGCAAGGTGTTGCTCCTGCACAAGGCTCTCTATGGCTTGCGGCAGGCATCCGGGGCGTGGAATGCCAAGTTGGACTCCACGCTCAAGGGGATGGGCTTCGAGCAAAGCCCGCACGAGGTGGCCATCTACCGGCAGGGCAATGGAGGAAACGCCCTACTGGTGGGTGTCTGCGTCGACAACTTAGTGATCACCGGCACCAAGGATGCGGAGGTGGCATCGTTCAAGGAAGCGATGAAAACCACCTTCGAGATGAGTGATCTGGGATCTCTCTCCTTCTACTTGGGGATCGAGGTGCACCAGACCGACTCCGGGATCATGCTTCGACAGACTGCCTACGCCAAGCGTGTTGTTGAGCTGGCTGGGCTCACAGAGTGCAACTGAGCTCTCATTCTGATGGAGGAGAGACTGAAGCTGAGTCATGACCGCACGACGAAGGAGGTGGACGCTACGTTGTATCGGCGTCTTGTGGGGAGCCTTCGCTACCTCGCCAACACACGATCGGACCTGGCATTCTCTGTCGGCTATGTCAGTCGGTTCATGCAGCGACTGACGATGAAGCACCAGCAGGCTGTGAAGAGGATCATCCGCTACGTTGCGGGGATTCTCGACCACAACCTCTACTATACGAGGTGCCCTAGGGAGGCACACCTTGTCGGGTACAGCGACCACGCCGGCAACATGGACACTAGCAAGAGCACGAGCGGGATTTTCTTCTTCCTCAACAAGTGCCTCGTTAGCTTGCAGTCGGTCAAGCAGCAGGTGGTGGCCCTGTCCAGCTGCGAGGCCGAGTACATAGCAGCCTCTGCCGCTTCGACTCATGCGCTCTGGCTTGTTCGATTGCTTGGTGATCTCCTTGGCAAAGACACTGGAGCGATGGAACTCAGGGTGGACAACAAGTTCGCTTTAGCTAGGAGAGACGGGTCAGACTTGCTGAGACATCATGCTCACTGCTTGTGTTTAGTGCTTTTGCAGGGTGTTATGAGGAAGAGACTCCAGAGGAGGAGACGGAACCCCAAGAGGGAAACCCCGTTGAGTGGGAGTCGTGCATGCCGCCGTTTTAGTGTGTGTGTGTGCTAGCGGGGACACGTTCACGGGCTGAACGTGAACTCGATGAGTAGTCTACGCTCGTGAGTGTAGACTAAACATATTTTGTTGTAAAAATGTTCATAAACTTGTTTATGTTATAAAACTTTGCTTCCGCTTTGTACCATTTTATGTGTGTTATCTGGTGTTGTGCAACGCAACACCCCTTAACGTGATCCTGGCTCGACGAGGCCGTGAGGCCCTCGCATAAAACATGATGAATGATGGAGTACAATGGTATTGAACATGAGGCATGATGAAATACTTGGTTATGTTGGGATTTAACTCACCTAGACATTGTAGGTTGTTTTCTTATGATTGTGAAATAAAACTTGCTTGCTGCAATTATCCCTTGTTCCAATCTTATTTAGGTTACATGTCATACTTTTCCACACTTGTTGAGTACGCCATGTACTCACCCTTGCATTTCCCACAATAATTAAGCTACAGGAGAAACTTGGGAGTACTTCGAAGATCAGGTGGAGTACTAGGTATGCACACTACCGTCAACCGCCTTTGGAGTTGGAGTTGGAGCCCCGTTGTCTTTAGTTTTCTTTCCGTTGCAAAATAAATTAGATACTCATGTTGAGACATTGAACTACTGTAATAAAGCACTTAAGTACTATTTGTTACGTGGTTAAGTTCTGAATTCAGTTTGTGATGTAATTGTGTATGTGTGATAAACATACGGGACACACATACGGATCACTTGGCACTATGCTTTCAGCCATGCCGCAGTAGGCGCCTTTCGCAGTATCCCCACGTGCAGGTGAGAGTAAGAGTGTGTCGTTTCATCGTCCATCTTGTCCGACCTCTGCCCAAGGGTATGGTAGGGCGGCGACCATGCTCCACCTGTCACTGTTGGCCTCTGCCCGAGGGTATGGCAGCACCACCTACCACTATTGACGATTGTTAAATACTTTTTTGACTGTCAAATATACTCAAATTAATGAAGAACTTTATATTTCTTACATGGGAGTCATTTACAAATAATTAGTTCCACTTATACTTGAAAAATTGTGCATGCAGTTGATTTTATATAAAAATGAGGACAAAAACACTCACATGATGAAGAAACACAACTCCGGCCAATGAGAGATTGCCACGTGGACTACCCATGGATTAAAGGGTCCACAAACAAGCGCAATCGACTCAAACTTCACATGAATCACTGACCACGAAAAGGACCCACATGTCAATCTCCTAGCTAAGAGGCGGCACAAAAAGGTCCACCAGAGGGTCGACCAACTTGGTCCTGCGCCTCTAGTCTCGCTCGCACCATATGATGTCACCTGGTGGCTCACTGAAGTCGGTTCTGCCTGGATACCGGCCTCAGCATTACCTTAGTGGGACTATAAATAATAGGGTTTGTCTCACTCAACACACACCAAAGAAGCAATCACTCTCTTGTAATTATGATTCTGCCAAACTTCAGTGAAATTAGCCTAGAAAGGAGCCTCTCTAGTACCCCAAATCCTCCTTTAAATTTTGGTATGACTTTTGCATCCTTTTTCTCTTTTTTTTATTCTATTTAATAAAATTAGTCTTCTTATATAATTGTATTTGTGATGTTTTTCTTATTTGGTAATATGTCACATGTAAATGGTATCATCATAGTCCAGTATTAATACTATACTATCATGATAGTTATATAAGACCACTATAAATTCACTTATATATTAAATATTATGAATGTGTAGGCTAGTCGATTTTTATAGACCAACCCATAAATATGAAAGTAGAGGGCCCTTTACAGTGGCGTAGTTAGAGATACTCTTAGTAAGAAAACGGTGGATCATGTAACATGCCGTAGGTAGGCCGCAAGTTAAATAGCTTCTTTACACTGCAGGTTGCTGACTTTTTGTTAAACTTATTTAGAAAACAAAGATACGGTCTAATACTCAAAAAGCAATAGAAGTGTTGATTGAATCCACGTGTATGACAAGCAAAAAATAATCTCGAGACAATTGTTTTAGGGAATTTTGCCTCCCTAATGTCCACCTTATTAGAAATGTACATCTGACAAACTGGAAAGGATACAAAGAACACTACATTGCTTGCACAGAAATGACATACAACAATAAGAACAACAACATAAAAGCCTTTCTTTCAAACCAGTTAGGATTGACTAAATATGAAATCCAGTTATTTTATTTTTATTCATTAAAAAATTAAGTAAAAGAAAACAAATGAAATAACAGTAAACATAACACAAGTAAACTATGATCCGACATATGAATCACTGATTTACATGCAGTCATGAGCCAAATCTTTAAAATCGGAATTTGTCTAGATATTTGGGTCATGATAGGTTTGCATGAAAGTCAACAATTAATGTGCGAAAATTGTCAGTAAAAAAAGTTTGAAGGTGCTATTGTCAAACAGATAATGCCAAAACAGCACTACATTGTGCTGCGGGTACATTTTCATCAATCCTTAAATTTAAGAGGCAACTTATGGGGCACACAGGGCCTTCCCTTTAAATTACAAGCTATAGCATATGTTTTGTTAACTAAGCAAAACATTTTATGTAGCTAGTATGGCTGGTGTCGGTTTTTTCTCTTTTGCAGCTTTGACACTAGTGTACTTGAGATCCAAGATTTGTTTATTTCTGCCATTTCGTCGGAGCGCCAGCAACATAAACGACCGTCCTCACCTCCAGTCCATCCAAAGATACCTCTAGGCTGTCCAAGGCTCTGATGGGTGCTTGGAGCAAGAAACACGGTCCTAACAACTCCTGTATGGCCTCCTTCTAGGACAGCTTCCACTGAGCCTATTGCTCCTGCAGGATTGTTTCTTACAGGGAAATAGCCCAATGTCCCTGCGGTTGTGCCGCCAATCAACCATAGCCGGTCATCAGGCACAGTGTAGTGACAGTCAACAAAATAGTCAACCTGCACAAAATACCAAAAGTATTGGTTAAGGAATACGCTCAACAAAGAAACACAAACAATATTATGCCCTTCAGATAACTGTTAGCAATGCAATTGGCTAAACCCTTCAAAAAGAGTAGAAAAGGCAACCATCGCAAAGCAAATGATATGTACATTATTCAGGATACAACATAGTTGGTATAGGTCGTGAGAGTACTAGTGGAATAATGAGCATGTACTTTGATTAAAAAATAATATGCTAGATAACCTCACTAGACAAGCAGCATGAACCCAAGAACAGATGTTGAAAGGGCAGAATAAAAGTAATGACAACTGCAACCAGAATCATTCATCAATAACCAAATGATATTATTGCTGATTTGGAATCTGTTTTTCTTGTTGCATGCCGCATGCCAAAATGTCAGAGTAAAAGGCGAAACATCAATATTTATTGTAATGCCGGGATAGCTTTGTAATAGTTAACATATAAAGCTACATGAAAGTCTGAACAGTATAAATCTAAAGAAGAAAGTCCAAATTTAAGCTAAGTAATACTCACGTGGTCAAGGCTCCACCTATCAGTGGCCATGGAACGAGCATCTTCCATATTCAATTCTCTAGTCCCATCATTCCAGTCCCAGATACTATGAAAATTGAAGGGAACCAGCATAACCATTAAGCATTTATAGTTCAATTATTCAACTTATAAACAAGGGACAAGTTTCCGTCGAGTTGAAGCCTCAGGAAAAATTCTTGTCAACTGCAATTGTACAGGCAAAAACATAACTATGCATGGAGATGTTACCTTAATGTTTCAATATGGGTTAGACACCAAAGCTTCTGATACATATTTCCAAAAAATCCTACTTTGGCAACAGATGTTTCCGCGTTCATAACCTAGAGAGATCCAACATCAAATAATCATCAGAAATTTATAAGATGTGTGCTACTGGCAGAATCATTAATGAAAGGCTTTACAAACATAATCTTGCAATGAGTAACTTTTTTATGCGAGAAATGAGCACCAAGTTATTTGTCAACTAACCAATAAATTTCATCAATGGCCATTTCAAACAAATATCTCACACCTAGAGATCAGATATGGAACTATCTAGCTTAACATTAAAAGAATCCCAGGTGATCTGCATTGTTGCCCCAGTTTGATCGCTAGTTGCACGATTGTACTCGTTTGTTCAACTCAGCACGTTTGGCTTACTTTTGGAAAGTTATGGCACATGTTTGCCCCTATTTTTCAGGGGAAAACAGAAGCAAACGTGCAACTGTAGAGGAAAATGTGCCATCCTTTCCAAAACATGGGCAAACATGCCAAGATGAAAAAACGAGGGCGGATGGGCAATTAGATATCGAAACAGGGGTACAGAGCAATTATCTCAAGATTCTACTTTGCATGTTCATCATCACAAATAGCTTTATGAACATAACTTGGAGCTCTATTGAGCAGGTTAGTAACAGGTAATTGAAGATTGAACTCAACCAATAGTTACATGACAAGTTAAAGATTACAGTTTGTGAAATATGACATACAGATAGCAGATGACTATCCTCGTCAATGTCTCCATCAGTGTCAAAGACACATACTAATCCGTCAACTGCTGCAGAAATGAGCTTACTCTGTTGATTTGGTGCAAATTTGACCTGTCCAGGAATGGCAACAAATCAGGGGAACACAGGTTAATAATCACCTGATCTGGAAATCAGTGGATATCCCTGGCACAAACTTAGTTAATTTAAATGAAGTTTATGAACATAATATTGGTCAAATGTTTGGAGCTTCGGAGGAAAAATGTATGTATAACTTGCCATGCAGTGGGAGAACATACAACACAACTGGTGTCACATTGTAAGATGATACAATTCACATCACTCAAATGTTCATTTCTTTCCTGGGTTTGCAAAACACCCCTCAAATTAAAATTGTTCACCATCCAGTGTCAAACAATCCAACCCCATTTCTATGCCCTAAACTATCTACTTCGCCAATAACATGACCTGATGATAATGATAAGACCTTTTCCTTTGCCCCTCTCCACTCGTACCATGTAACTAGCAAACACATTTCAGCCACAAAAAATAGCTTCTCCTGATTCTGTGAAGCAATTCTGTCCTAATTCTAAGAGTTTATGCCATGCAGTGGGAGACCATACTGTTGGACTGTACGTGTATTAGGGGGCATTTTAGTCATTTGTATTAGGGTTACTTAGCCCTTAAGCTGTGTCCCCCTATATATGTATCCTCCTTGATAGGCTGTTAACTAACTAATCACTTTTCCCTAATCTAATTTGGTATCAGATTGCCTCTCTCTCTCTCTGCCCTTCTCTCTCTCCCGGCCGCCGCGCCGCCCTCGACGCGCGCCGCCCGGCTGCCGCGCCCCCCCTCCTTCTCACGCACGCCACCGCCGTCCTCCTCGACGCACCCCGCCGAGAACTCCGACCACCAGGCGCAGGCCATCACCGTCGCGCAAGCAGGGTTCGTCTTCCCCGGTGCGGGAGGGGCCACTGGCGGCGGCGACACGGGCTTCCTTCCGTCGTCGCTCGACTCCGACTCCATCTCGGACACGATCAAGTCGTTCTTCCGCGTGGGTGGCGTGGGAGACGGCGAGGCGTCGTCGTCCATGGCGCAGTCGTCGGTCATGCGGGGCTTCCAGAGCTACACTCCTGACCTCCTATCGCGCACCGGCAGCCACAGCCAGGAGCTCCGTCTGTCGCTGCAGTCGCTCCCGGACCCCATGTTCCAGCACCACCACCACCAGGAGCACGACCAGTCGGACGGCCACGGCTCCGCGCAGCAGGCCCTGTTCCCCAGCTACTCCTTCGGCGACAACGCCATGTGGGCTAAGCAGGCGCAGAGCCAGCGCATGTTGCCGTGGAGCGTGCCCGACCCGGGCGGCTACCTGTTCAACGTGTCGCAGCATGCGGCGGCGCCGTTCGGAGCCCCGCCTCCCGCTGCAACAGGTGGGTTCAGGGGCTCGACGCCTCTTCAGGTCCCTTTGCTGCCACCCACCGGCACACCCCTGCTGCTGCCCGCTGGCGCACCCGTACTGCCGCCCGCCGGCGCGACCCCACGCTGGCCGCCGGTGCTCCTGCAGCCCCCAGCGCTGCCACCCCTCGAGCCGCTGCTGCCGCCTGGCCTGCCATCATCGCCTCTACAGCACCCCACGATGGCGCCACTACCTGGCCTGCAGCAGCCGCAGCCGCCCCTTGGGCCGCCGGTCCTGCCGCCCTGGGCGGTACTTCTCGGCCGTCATCGGCTGATGTACCTGGTTCGGCTGTTGCCTACTCGGTTGGCACCACCGTCGAGGGTCCGACCGTGTTGCCTTCCTTCCCGGCGCCGCCACCGCCGGGGCAATGTCGCGACCCGTTCTACACCGTCGGTCTACCTGCGGGGTCTCACGCCATCTGGCCCTGACTGGGTGGTAGACTCCGGTGCTGATGCTATGTCAAAGTTGTCTGGTAGTTCAGTAATTTCGCGTACTCGGGGTACTCATGACTCTCTTTCCCATGCTTGTCAGTTGGGTCGCCATGTTCGACTTCCTTTTCCGCATTCTGTCACTCGTGTCGAGCACATCTTTGATTTGATTCACTGTGATCTTTGGACTTCACCTGTTCTCAGTGTTTCTGGATATAAGTATTACTTGGTGGTCGTTGATGATTTTTCGCACTATTCGTGGACTTTTCCCTTGTGACAGAAGTCTGATACGTTCGGCACTCTTTCTCACTTCTTCGCTTGGGTGTCCACCTAGTTTGGGCGCACGATCCGTGCGGTCCAGTGCGATAACGGGCGCGAGTTTGACAACTCTACGTTCCGTGACTTTCTGCTTTCTCGCGGTGTTCAGTTGCGCATGTCTTGCCCGTACACTTCCCCCCAGAACGGTAAGGCTGAGCGCATGATTCGGACCACCAACGATGTCATGTGCTCTCTGATGTTTCAGGCTTCTATCCCTGCTCGTTACTGGGCGGAGGCGCTTCACACCGCCACCTACCTCATTAATCGCCTTCCTACTAAATCGATTAGTGCTCCCACCCCTCACTTCGCTTTGTTCGGCACCCCTCCTCTCTACGACCACCTTCGAGTGTTTGGGTGCGCTTGCTACCCTAACCTCTCCGCCACAGCTTCTCATAAGCTTGCGCCTTGCTCGACTCGGTGTGTGTTCCTTGGGTACTTCCCTGACCACAAGGGGTGTCGGTGCCTTGACCCTACCACCCGTCGTATCTTGATCTCCCGACACATCGTCTTCGACGAGTCTTCCTTTCCTTTTTCCACCCCGTCTCCTGACTCCGTCGCTGAGTTGGATTCCCTCTTCTCCACTGACCCCGAGGCCGCTCCTGTACCGCGACCTTGTCTTTTACCTCTTGCAGGTTACCCTTCCACTGCGCCACGCGCAGCTTCAGCGTCTTCCACGCCACCTGTTGTACCTTACGTGACACCGACGTCCCTGATGCCACCTGCTGCGCCACGCGCGGCCCCGGCGTCCCTGACGCCACTTGCTGCGCCACGCGTGGGCCCGGTGTCCCTGACACCACTTGCTGCGCCACGCGCAGCACCGGCGTCCCTGACGCCGCCAGCTGCGCCACGTGCGGCCCCGACGTCCCCGACGACACCTGTTGCGTCACGCGCGGCCCCGACGTCCCCGTCGACACCTGCTGCGCCGAGCGTAGCTCTGGCGTCCCTGTCGACGCCTGCTGCGCCGAGCGCGGCCTCGGCGTCCCCGACACCAGCAGTCGCGCCGTGCGCGGCCTCGGCGTCCCCGACTTCGACTACTGCACCACGCGCGGCTCCTGCAGCGCGGTATGCCGACCCCACTCTTGTCTATCAGCGACGAGCGTGGGATGGTGGATCGTCCTCTTCGCGTCCTGAGGATCTGGTATATCACCCTCCACTGCTTCACCGGGACCCTCGTCACGTTCACCCGATGGTGACTCGACGGGGCGCCGGAGTACTTCGTCCTGTGGAGCGCTTCTCCGGGGTCGTTCTCTCGTCCTCGACCCCCCCCCCCCCCCGGAGCCTGCCACGTCACCCATCTCGCCTATCCCCTCTTCTGTCCGTAGCGCCCTCGCCGATTCTCATTGGCGTCGGGCTATGGAAGAAGAGTATGCGGCCCTGCTTGCCAACTGGACCTGGGACCTGGTTCCCCGTCCTGGTCGTGGCAATGTTGTCACGGGCAAGTGGGTGTTTACGCATAAGAGGGAGGCGGATGGGTCTCTGGAGAGGTACAAGGCACGGTGGGTGCTTCGCGATTTCACGCAGCGTCCCGGCGTCGACTACGACGAGACTTTCAGCCCGGTGGTGAAGCCGGCGACGGTTCGCACCGTTTTGTCGCTGGCTCTATCGCGTTCTTGGCCTGTCCACCAACTGGACGTCAAGAACGCCTTCCTCCACGGGACGTTGACGAAGACGGTGTACTGCAGTCAGCCGACAGGGTTCGTTGATTCAGCCCGTCCAGACATGGTCTGCCGGCTGAACAAGTCTCTGTACGGGCTGAAGCAGGCGCCTCGGGCTTGGTACAACCGGTTCGCCTCCTTCCTAGCCCCGCTCGGCTTCGTCGAGGCCAAGTCGGACACTTCGCTCTTCATCTACAGGCGTGAGGGTGACACTGTCTACCTCCTTCTATACGTGGACGATATTGTCCTCACGGCATCCAGCCCGGCTCTACTTCGGCGCACGATCTCCGCCCTGCAGCGCGAGTTCGCGATGAAGGATCTCGGCCAGCTCCACCACTTCCTGGGCGTTGCGGTCGAGCAACGCCCTGGTGCTCTTTTCCTCCACCAGCGCCAGTACTGCCTGGATATCCTCGAGCGAGCAGGCATGGCTGATTGCAAGCCGTGCTCCACTCCCGTGGACACCCAGGCGAAGGTGTCTTCGTCCGACGGCGCCCCGGTCGCCGACCCCACCACTTACAGGAGTCTTGCAGGTGCACTGCAGTACCTCACCTTCACCAGGCCGAACATCTCCTACGCGGTTCAGCAGGTGTGTCTCCACATGCATGATCCGCGGGAGCCGCATCTCACGGCTGTGAAGCGGATCCTTCGATACCTGCGTGGCACCCACGACTACGGCCTCCTTCTGCGGCGCGACTCTGCCTCCGAGCTGGTTGTCTACACCGACGCTGACTGGGCAGGTTGCCCGGACACCCGCCGGTCCACCTCCGGCTACGTCGTCTTCCTGGGCGGCAACCTCGTCTCCTGGTCCTCGAAGCGACAGCACGTGGTGTCCCGCTCGAGTGCTGAGGCGGAATACCACGTTGTGGCCAAAGGCGTGGCCGAGTCCTCCTGGCTTCAGCAGCTGCTTCAGGAGCTACACTCCCCCCTCGCCCGGAGTACGTTGGTCTACTGCGACAACGTCAGCGCCGTGTACCTCTCCACCAACCCGGTACAGCATCAGCGCACGAAGCACGTGGAGATCGACCTTCACTTCGTTCGTGAGCGGGTGACTCTCGGGGAGGTGCGAGTCCTGCACGTTCCGACGTCGTCGCTGTTCGCCAACATCTTCACCAAGGGACTCCCTTCGACGGTGTTCACCGAGTTTCGGTCCAGTCTCAACATCTGTCGTGGCTAGATGTTGGGACTGCAGGGGGTTGTTGGACTGTACGTGTATTAGGGGGCGCATTTTAGTCCTTTGTATTAGGGTTACTTAGCCCTTAAGCTGTGTCCCCCTATATATATATATCCTCCTTGACAGACTGTTAACTAACTAATCACTTTTCCCTAATCTAATTCATACAACACAATTGATATCACATTGTAAGATGATACAGTTTACATCACTCAAATGTTTATTTCTTGCCTGGGTTTGCAAAACACCCCTCAAATTAAAATTGTTCACCATCCAGTGTCAAACAATCCAACCCCATTTCTATGCCCTAAACTATCTACTTCGCCAATAACATGACCTGATGATAATGATAAGACCTTTTCCTTTGCCCCTCTCCACTCGTATCATGTAACTAGCAAACACATTTCAGCCACGAAAAAAATAGCTTCTGATTCTGTGAAGCAATTCTCTGTCCTAATTCTAAGAGTTTATGCTAGAGGATCACGAAAAACTACTTTCAGCCACAAAATAAATTTTCTTCAGAGAATCACTTCATAAGAAGCTCTACCAAACAGGCCTTTAAACAGCCCCTTTGGCTCCTCCAAATAAGACTGAGCCACATCATCTTACAAGTGGTTGAATCACAGTATGGACATGGACCAGAAACAAAAGGCCGTCACAGTGTCATTGCTACATGCCAGCGACTAATCAGAATTATTCTGAATATGGCATTCATAAAATATTCAATGATATTGTTGAAATATAAGTGAATTGCCCACCCTTTCCCATCGACTTAAACTTTTTGGGTCAACCGGTCGGTGCATAGTAACTTATCATGGTATCAAAGCCAGAGATCAGTTTGAATCCTAGCAAGCGCAATTTATTAAAATAAATTACAGGCGACTCCTTTTCCACTTTTGCGGCCCAAGAGAGCCTGCACGTGAGGGGAGTGTTGAAATATAAGTGAATTGTCCACCCTTCTCCATCGGCTTAAACTTCTCGGGTCAACGGTCGGTGCATAGGAGCTTATCAGATATAACACATTCCTAGATAGTGATAAGTGGAAGCTTGTTTTTCTACACCAAAGCATGACTGAAAAAGTTTCATTCACCCAAAAGTATGTCATATGATCTGGCTTCTGTAATTCTGTTGTGTAAATATATGATAAGAGGGAAGGCGGAGGATGATGACTAGAGACAGCACTAATGGATACACTTAGGAGAGGGACTCGACTACTTGAGTGCGATGGATGTGGTGATTACAAGGGAGCACATAAACTTTTCCTTTGACTAATTGTATTTAGCCCTAATGAACCATGGTAGCCTTTATAAGACAAATGCAAACTACTTGGAAACAGCCAATCCTTGTCAATTATTTGATCATGTAATCAGTTTTTCATAGGCCGTGAGCCAGATGTTGCCATGATGCTGCTACTCCTGGCCTAGTGCCACATTAAAAAATAGGGACACCCTATTTTAAAGTCCAATTGTATTTTTGACCCTCCTTTTTAGGGTTTGCACATTCGACTTTGGTTTTTAAAGTTGAAGCCACCGTTTGACCCTGTTTTAACCTTCTGTTAGCTCCATCTAATTTGGATTAATAAAAAAATAAGGAAATCATAACTCCGCCTATATTGTAATAACATAGCCGGTCCCAAGCCCTGTTAAAGGAGGAGGGGGTTGTGATAGGCTTGGCGAGCCAACAACTACACTTAGCCATTCTCATGGAAATGAAACCCAATAGAAATTCGTTGGGGCGTAACCCTCTTAGCGACACGCCATATCGGAACCCGTGTATGGTGTTAAGTGGGCAAGGGTCGGGTCGCCACCGCCTTTGTGGCGCGCCATATCGGAACCCGGATATGGTGTTAAATGAGCAAGGGCCGGATCGCCACCACCTTAGTGGCGCGCTACATCATCGCCCGGATGTAGTGATAAGTGAGCAAGGATCTTTGCATCTTACTCGACGGGTGCAAAGCGTAAGGAAGCTAGCCGAGGAACATAGATTTCAGGTGGTTAGTTGGAATGTAGGATCCTTGATGGGGAAGCTACGTGAGTTAGTAGATGTTGCCATTAGATGACGAGTAAATATCCTTTGTGTACAAGAGACTAGATGGGCGGGTCAGAAGGCGAGAGAAGTCGAGAATACCGGTTTCAAGCTTTGGTATTCTGGATCGGCTGGGACTAGAAATGGCGTAGGTGTTCTAATAGATAAGAGTATTAAGGATGGAGTAGTGGATGTTCGAAGACGAGGGGATAGGATCATCTTAATCAAGATAGTAATTGGGGACATTGTCTTAAATGTCATTAGTGCTTATGCCCCACAAGTTGGGCTCAACATGAGTGCTAAGAGGCAATTACTTGAAGGATATGGTTAGTAGTGTACCGATAACCGAGAAACTCCTCATAGGAGGAAATCTCAATGGTCATGTGGGTGCAACTAACCTAGGATTTGAGGGAGTACATGGAGGCTTTGGATGCGGCGATAGAAATCAAGAGGGTAAGGACATCTTAGACTTTGCCGTAGCCTATGATCTGTTGGTAGCTAACACCCTCTTTAAGAAGAGGCAATCTCACCTAGTGATCTTTAGTAGTGCCCAACACTCTAGCCAGATTGACTTTGTCCTCACTACGAGAAGGGATAGACGGGAGTGTCTAGATTGTAAGGTGATCCCCGGGGAGTGTGTTGTGACACAAAGTAAGCTTGTGGTTGTTGACTTTCGCTTCAATACATGTTCTTTGCGGGACAAATGTGTCAAAATCACAAGAACAAAGTGGTGGAAGTTGAAAGGAGAACCACAAGAATCCTTTAAAAATAGGGTGATCACAGAAAGACCCTGGACAGAAAATGGAGATGCAGATAGTATGTGGGTGAAGATGGCAACTTGCATTAGGAAGGTAGCTAGTGAGGTGTTCGGTGTGAAAAAAGGAAGGAAAGTTGTAGATAAAGACACTTGGTGGTGGAATGAGGATGTACAAAAAGCCATTAAGGAGAAGAAGGAGTGTTTCAAGAGTTGGCATAATGATAAAAAGCGCAAGCAACATGCTTAAGTACAAAGAGGCCAAGAAAAATGCAAGACGGGCTATGAGTAAGGCAAGAGGACAGGCCTATGATGAGTTATATGAGAGACTAGAGACAAAAGAAGGTGAAAAGGACATATACAAGATACCAAAAATCCGCGAGAGAAAGATGAGGGATTTCAATCAAGTTAAATGCATCAAAGATGAGACTGACCACATTCTAGTGAAGGATGAAGAGATTAAGAATAGATGACGGGATTACTTTAATGGGCTATTCAATGATGGGAATGGGAGCACTATGGTTGAGTTGGATGACTCCTTTGATGACTCCAACAGGCGGTTCGTGCGGAGGATACAAGAGTTTGAGGTTAAGCAGGCCTTAAAAAGGATGAAAGGAGGAAAGCCTCTCGGCCCTAATGTCCCTATTGAGGTGTGGAGATGCCTTGGGGACGTGGCAATAGTATGGCTCACAAAGCTATTCAACCATATTTTTCAGTCAAACAAGATGCCTAAAGAATGGAGGAAAAGTATATTAGTACCTATCTTCAAAAATAAAGGTGATATTTAAAGTTGTACTAATTATCGAGGGATTAAGCTTATGAGTCATACTATGAAGCTTTGGGAGAGAGTGATTGAACACCGCCTGAGGAAAGCGACCAATGTCACTAAAAACCAGTTTGGTTTTATGCCTGGGAGGTCTACAATGGAGGCGATTTTCTTGCTTCGTCACCTTATGGAGAGATATAGGGAGCAGAAGAAGGGCTTGCATATGGTGTTCATTGACTTGGAGAAGGCGTACGACAAGATTCCAAGGTCAGCCATGTGGTGGGCACTAGAGAAACATAAAGTTCCAACAAAGTACATTACCCTTATCAAGGATATGTACAATAATGTTAGGACAAGTGTGCGCGTAAGTGATAGTGAGACTGATGTATTTCCTATCACGGTAGGAGTACATCAAGGATCAGCTTTGAGACCATACATCTTTTCCTTGGTGATGGATGAGGTGTCGAAGGATATACAAGGGGATATCCCTTGGTGCATGCTCTTTGCCGATGATGTAGTGCTGGTAGATGAAACTAGGGATGGTGTTGATAAGAAATTAGAGTTATGGAGACAAACCTTAGAGTCCAAGGGGTTTAGACTTCGTAGGACCAAGACCGAGTATATGAGGTGTGACTTTAGTGGTGTTGCTCGTGAAGAGGGAAATGTTAGTCTACAAGGACAAGTAGTACCTAGAAAGGACTCTTTCCGATACTTAGGATCAATGTTACAAAGCAATGACGATATTGATGAGGATGTTTGCCACAGGATCAAGGTAGGGTGGATGAAATGGCGACAAGTCTCTGGAATCCTATGTGATAGGAAGGTCCCACAAAAGCTAAAAGGGAAGTTCTATAGAACGGTAATCAGACCCGCGATGCTTTATGGGGCAGAATGTTGGTCAACTAAACGGCAACATGTCCAACAAATGAGTGTCGCAGAGATGCGCATGCTACGGTGGATGTGCGGGCATACGAGAAGAGACCGAATAAGGAATGAGGCGATTCGTGTGATAAGTTAGGGGTGGCGCCGATTGAAGAGAAGTTAGTCCAACATCGACTTAGGTGGTTTGGACATATCCAGCGGAGGCCTCCAGAAGCACCGGTTAACAGTGAGATTTTAAGAGGTAGAGAAAATATTAGGAGGGTAGAGGACGACCAAGGTTGACCTGGGAGGAGGCGGTAAAACGAGATTTGAGAGATTGGAATGTATCCAGAGACTAAGCTCATGATAGGACCGCATGGAAAGTAGCAATTCATGTGCCAGAACCTTAGTCTTGTTTTTTTTCTTTTTTCTTTTTTTCTCTTTTTTCTTTTTTTTTCTCTTTTTTCTTTTTTTCGTTTTTGTCTTTTTTTCTTTTTCCTTTTTTTCCTTTTTTTATTTTTTCTTTTTTCTTTTTCTTATATCTCTTCCTCTTTTACTTTATTGATATTGGGTTTTGTGGGTACCCTCAATACCGGGTACCCATGCGCATAGGGTAAAACCGCCTAAGGACCTCGCCCCCTCCGCAGGGGCAAGCTCCGAAGGCAGCACATGTCCGGCAGGGCCGGAGCTCTCCTCTCCTCAGAGGATAGCTCCGGGCCTGCCACGTGGCCCAGAAGGCCAGACCTCGCCCCCTCCGCCGGGGCGATCTCTGAAGGAGCCACGTGTCTAGTAGGGCCGGAGCTTCCCTCCCCTCGGAGGATAGCTCCGGGCCTGCCACGTGGCCCAGAAGGCCGGACCTCGCCCCATCCGCCGGGGCGAGCTCCGAAAAGGCCACGTGTCCAATAGGGCCAGAGCTTCCCTCCCCTCGGAGGATAGCTCCGGGCCTGCCACGTGGCCCAGAAGGTCGGACCTCGCCCCACCCGCCGGGGCGAGCTCCGAAGGAGCCACGTGTCCAGTAGGGCCGGAGCTTCCCTCCCCTCGGAGGATAGCTCCGGGTCTGCCACGTGGCCTAGAAGGCCGGACCTCGCCCCCTCTGCGGGGGTGAGCTCCGAAGGCTCCACGTGTCCGGCGGGGCCAGAGCTCCTCCTCTCCTCAGAGGAGAGCTCCGGACCCGATACGTGGCCAGCAGAGCAGCGTTGTCCACCTAGTGCGGTAGGCAGCAAGAGTAAAGGCGCGCCATGCCTTTACCGTACAAGGCATTCAGGACCCGCGCCTTCCCAAGACGCGGAGGCGCAGCGCACGCCTGGCAGGCGCCACTGTGACCAGTCACAGTCAAGACAGGCACACAATGTCAGAAGCTGCAGTCCATTGAAGGCAGCGACAAGACACGGACAAGACATGCCCTACCGTCCTGCCGTCACCAACGGTTGCACACTACACCTAGCCTGCAGCATGGACAGTGTGGCAGGACGAGGACCTCGACACCAGCACCAAGACATAGAAGCTGGTAGGAAATCACCCCGGGACCACCTGTCGGGTCCCTGGGGCCCACCTTGTAAGCCGCCCAAGCCTTGGACTATAAAAGGCTCGGGTAGGCAACGTTAGCGGGGGTTCGCACTCCGGCCAATCGCAACCTTAGGTTCGCACTCTAGCAACTCGCACCCTAGACATAACTCACCCGCAAGCTCAGGACTCCGGTTCTGAGCAACAAGCAATACAGCGAGCACCTCCGCTTACCGTGGACGTAGGGTTTTACGCTCCGGCGGCCCGAACCACGTAAAACTCGCCGTGTCAAGCTTCTCCCTCACTCGTCCCTTACGCTGAAACTCTCCGTAAGCGACTAGCCCCTCCGAAAAAGAGCCTCCGCGGGCTGCCCAGAGCAGGTCCGGGGGAAGTGTCGACCACACACTTCGACAGGTTTCATGTCTAGCCGACCCCAACATGCTTGGGATAAAGGCTTGGTTGTTGTTGTTGTTGTTGTGAAAAAAATAAGGAAATCATAGAAAAAGACCAAAATACCCCTATGTACACAAATAGTATGTGTTTAACCTGTTTCTAAAATTTTTCCATAATAATATGGATTAGTTGAAATATTGGTGTATAATGTAGGGTCATACATAAAGATTACATTGAAAAGTAGGGGCAACGGTGCAAGGATAAAGATATCTTTTTGCCGTGAACTTAACACCATTAAATAGTTTAGACAGAGTAGGGTCAATCCATTTGTTCATTTTGAAAAAATAGGGTCATATGCACAAACCCTAGAAAAGAAGGTCAAACGTGCAGTTAGAATTTAAAACGGGGTCAGTTTCGCAAATGCCCCTAAAAAATATGCTTTCTTATGAACAGGGGCAAGTGGAGATAAACAAATTGAGTCCTAATGTGAGATACATTGAAACTGCATGCCAAGCTAGAGTTGTGATGAGGACATCTCTAGTAATATTGCGGGTCCAATAACAAGGAGGGCTATATAATTGTAAAAGAAAATGCACAATCAGGTGCATGCCAGCCTTTTGTCTTAATTGGTTATAATATTTCAGATAGTTCCATGCTACGAGCTTCTAGTCTTAATATTCTTTTTTCAAAGCATTTGCCCCAAATACGTTGAGCTTCTTGTTTTAATATTCTTAGAAATGATAAACTACACGAAAGCGAGTGGGATGGCGATGGTTTCGTCCCTCGAGCAAGAGAAAATTCGGCGCTAGGTACTAAGCGGGTTGTAACCCCCCGCCTAGAGCTTAGGTATTCCTAAGCGGCACCTAAGTATTAGAGAAAGCGAGATTGGATGATTAATCCGAGGGTCAAAGGGTACATTATATAGAGGGATTAGGTGAGGGGAAAGGACTAAACTGCCCCTAACCCTAATCCTCTACAAAGGACTAAAATGCCCCTGATTAGCCCACTTAATTACACAGTCTGACACCCCCCGTAGTCACAACATCTAGCAACTGCAGATTTTGAGACTGGACCGAAACTCAGAGAACAGCAACGACGGGAGGCCCTTCGTGAAGATGTCAGCAAACTGTGTCGTCGTCGGGACATGATGTACCCAAACCTCGCCACGTGCAACCCGCTCACGAACGAAATGTAGGTCAATCTCCACATGCTTTGTGCGTTGATGCTGGACCGGGTTGGTGGAGAGGTATACGGCGCTGATGTTGTCGCAGTAGATCAGGGTGCTCCTGGCGACGGGGGTGTGGAGCTCCTGAAGCAGCTGCTGAAGACAGCCTCGGCTACGCCGTTAGCCACGGCGCGATACTCCGCCTCAGCACTCGAACGCGACAACACGTGCTGTCGCTTCGAGGACCAAGAGACGAGATTACCGCCCAGGAAGACGGCGTACCCAGAGGTAGACCGGCGAGTGTCTGGGCAGCCTGCCCAGTCAGCGTCGGTGTACACGACCAGCTCGAAGGTCGCGTCACGTCGAAGAAGGAGGTCGCGGTCGAGGGTGCCACGCAGGTACCGAACAATTCGCTTCACAGCGGTGAGGTGCGGCTCCGTTGGGTCATGCATGTGGAGGCACATCTGCTGAACCGCATAGGAGATATCCGGCCTAGTGAAGGTGAGGTACTGAAAAGCACCTCCAAGACTCTTGTAAGCAGTAGGGTCAGTGACGGGTGTCCCATCGGTAGCGGAGAGCTTCGCCTAAGTATCAACTGGAGCGAAGCACAGCTTGCACTCAGCCATGCCCGCTCGCTGCAGGATATCCAGACAGAACTGTCGCTGGTGACGGAACAAGCCGCCTGGTCGGTCCTCGACCGCAATACCGAGGAAGTGGTGGAGGCGACCCAGGTCCTTCCTAGCGAACTCCTGCTGTAAAGCAGAAATAGTGCGCTGAAAAAGACCCGGACTGGACGCTGTCAGTACAATGTCATCGACGTACAGTAGTCAGTAGAAGGTAATCAGTGTCACTGCCACGTCGATAGACAAACAGCGAAGTGTCTGACTTAGCTTCGCAAAGCCCTGTGAGACCAAGAAGGAGGCGAACCAGCTATACCAGGCTCTCGGTGCCTGCTTCAGACCGTACAAGGATTTGTTCATCTTACAGACCATGTCTAGATGAGCTGAGTCAACAAATCATGTCGGTTGACTGTAGTACACCGTCTCGGTCAGTGTACCATGGAGGAAGGCATTCTTGACGTCCAACTGGTGGAGGGCCAAGAACGCGAGAGAGCCAACAACAAAACGGTACGAACCGTCGCCAGCTTCACCACCAGGCTGAAGGTCTCGTCATAGTCGACTCTAGGGCGCTGAGTGAAGCCCCGAAGTACCCACCGAGTCTTGTACCTCTCTAAGGTACCGTCCGCCTTCTTCTTATGTGTGAATACCCACATGCCCGTGACAACATTGCCACGACCGGGGCGGGAAACCAGGTCCCAGGTCCAGTTGGCAAGTAGCGCCTCATACTCTTCCACCATAGTGCGATGCCAGTGAGGGTCGGCGAGGGCGCTACGGACGGAAGTCAGTATGGGTGAGGTCAAAGAAGAGTCGATCGGTAGAGACGTCGTCGACGAGAAGATAGCTCCGGGGAAGCGCTCAACCGGCCAGATACTCCCGGACGCACGTCGAATCACCATCGGGTGGATGTGACTGTTGGAAATACGGCCTCTGTACCACCTGTTCTTGCCCCCTGCTGCTGTACTGCGCTGGAACAACAGAGAACAGGGATGAACAGGGAGGAATAGCAGATTTGATCTACATTATATTCTGAACAAGCGCAGAACAGGAGAGAGGAAGAGAATTGCTGCCGTAGGGGCTTTTCTTGGTGGAATAGTTTATTCAGCAAACATCTGATTTGATTGGTACAGCAGAGGGGGGGCACCCCTGCCTTTTATAGGGGACGGCTGGGAGAGTCCCAGCCCCTTACAACTTGATCTCTAATTTAAAATAGGACTCCTAATAGATTACTACCTAATCTATATCTCTAGTAATATATTTCTTCTAGAGGAAATCCCTTGGCATCTCACCAGGCCGCACCCTACTGGTGCGCACACCCCTAGGTGGGCCACAAGGCTGTCGCACCAGTGGCCAGGTCCAAGGTGACCCGTCATTCTCTTCCTGACCCTAGACCTGCAATATATCCAGAATACCGATTCTTCTCCTCGTCTCGACGAACTTCTGTCTTCCAAGCGCCTTAGTCAAGATGTCCACCGTCTGGTCCTTCATAGAAATCTGCTCAAGCACTATAACACCGTTCTCCACATACTCACGTATGTAGTGGTATTTGGTGTCTATATGCTTGCTCCTGTCATGGTGTACCAGGGTTTCTCAAGTCTATAGCAGACTTGTTGTCAACTCGCAAAACTGGAGCCTTCACTTTTCCAGCCAAGTCTCTCACACCTTGACATGCTCCTTGAGCTGCTGCAATATTTCTGCTTCACACGAGGACAGGGTCACCACCTTCTGCTTGCTAGACTGCCACGAAACGGGGCTGTTTCCAAGACAAAACAGCACCCCGCTTGTGCTCTTGCTGTCCTCCACGTCTCCCGCATAGTCGCTATCCGAGTAGCCAATCAACTCCATGTTGCCTCCCTTTGGATAGAAGACTCCGAAGTGGATCGTACCCGCTATATAGCGTACGATACGCTTGACTGCAGCGTAGTGTTCTTCCCTTGCCTCCTCCAAGAACCGACTCACATACCCAACCGAGTAGGAGAGGTCGGGGCGTGTGTTCACCAAATATCGCAGCCCTCCCACCAAACTTCTGTAGTCTGTTGCGTGCACCAATGGACTGTCACTTGTCTTGTAAAGCTTCAGGCCTTGCTCCATGGGGAATGCACAAGGGTTGCACTCCTCCCGGCCACCTTTTGAGACAAGCTTGGAAGCGTAGGCCGCCTGCCCAACGCTTATCCCTGCTTGAGACTGTCGTACTCAAGGCCAAGATAATACGTCAAGAGGCCCAAGTCGCTCATCTTGAACCGCTTCATCACCTCCTCCTTGAACTTCTTGATGTCGCCGCCTCCTTTGATCATGAGATCGTCGACGTAAACGCCGACGATGAGCTTCTCCTCTCCAGCTCCACGAGAGTAAATCCCGTGCTCGCTCGTACTCTTCTTAAAACCAAGCAATAGCAAGCTATCTTTGAACTTGGCATTCCAGGCCCTGGGCACCTGACGAAGTCCGTACAATGCCTTCTTGAGCCGGTACACCTTGTGTTCGGCTCCGTCGACGATAAAGCCAGTGGGTTGAGAGACGTACACCTCCTCCATCAGATCGTCGTTCAGGAAGGCGCTCTTCACGTCCATGTGGTGTACCTCCCATCCCTTGTGCACAACAACTGCAAGGAGCAAGCGAACAGACTCGAGACGGGCTACAGGAGCGAATATTCGTCAAAGTCTATTCTTTGCCGCTGGACATAGCCTTTAGCCACCAATCGAGCCTTGTGCTTCACCACCTCTCCACGCTCGTCCCTCTTCACCTTGAACACCCACTTGAGACCAAAGGGCTTGTGTCCTGCAAGAAGATCAACAAGTTGCCACGTCTTGTTCTCTTCTATAGACTCCATCTCCTCGAGCATGGCCCGTCTCCAGCACGGGTGTTCCTCGGCATCGGCGAAGTACGTCGGCTCCTCCACGGTGGTGAACATGAGCTCCCCCTCCTCCAGGCTCGGTGGACGTGGCGCGCGCCCAGGAGGGGTGAGGGTTCCCAACACGTTGCGCATCGTGCGGAACCGAGTGCAACGTCGTCGTGGTGGTAGGCGTCGACTTTGCTGCTGACATCCGTCGGCGGCGTAGCGAAGCGGATGGGTCGTGGAGGCTGCTGGGGGGGGGGGGGCAACGAAGGTGCTGGAATCTTCAAATCCGGACCCTCCCGCTCCTGCTGACCCCTGTGCAGCACTGTCCCAGCTCTGCTCCTTGCTGGGCAGACCCTGCAGGAGCCACCGGGGAGTCGCGGGGGGTGCTGGTCGCCTACCAGCAGCCCTGGGCTGCCGCGCAGGAGCCCCTAGAGTCTGGACAGATCCTTCTGCGCCCCTTCTGCGTGCTGCAGGGGTGCTGTTCGGCCCCTCCGGGCCCTGCAGCACCTCGCCAGGTGCTGGACCAGCGGGTCCAGCAGGCGCTAAACCCATGGAGTCAACATAGAACGCGTTGTAGTCCTCTTCTTCAGCTCCTTCACGCCAGTCCCACTTGGCCGCCTCGTCGAATATCACGTCACGTGATATGTGTGTGCGCCCATCGGCCAAATTATACATCCGGTAGCCCTTCGTTCCTGCAACATAGCCAAGAAAAACCATCGGCGTACTCCGGTCTTCCAAATTTTTCAGGTGGGGGCTCGTGTTTTTTACATGCCCCACGCACCCAAAAGTACGGAAGTAATTGACGGCTGGTCGCTCCCCGTGCCAAGCTTCGTATGGTGTGTTCCCGTCGAGACCGCAGGTGGGGGATCTATTCCAGATGTAGACGGCCGTTAGGACCGTCTCACCCCAAAAGAACCCGGGCATACCCTTCGCCTTCAACATGCTTCTCGCCACTCCGACCACCATTTGGTTGCGCCACTCCACAACCCCATTTTGCTGCGGCGTATACGGGGCTGTGAGCTGACGTTGTACGCCGTGCTGAGCGCGGTACTCGCCAAACTCCTGTGAGGTGAACTTCCCTCTGCGATCAGTACGGAGTAGCTTCAGCCTCCTCCCAGACTCTAATTCAGCCGTCGTCTGGAATTGTTGAATTAATTCGGGCGCCTTGTCCTTGCTTGCTAGGAGATAGAGCCACATGTAGCGGCTCATGTCGTCTACTAGCAGAAGGAACATCTTCTTGCCGCCTAGAGTCGTCGGCGTAATTGGCCCGCAGATGTCGTCGTGGACGAGGTCGAGCGCGCCCTCACGCGCCAACGAGCTTGCGTAGGGAAGCTAGATGTTAGATATAATCCCGTTTTTCTAGAGTAATTAGAGTTAGAGATAGAGTACAATTCAAATAAGAGTAGGAGTCTAGGTAGTATTAGATTAGGACTCTGTAAATCGAGGCTATATATACAGCCCCCCCCCATTGAGAAAAAATCAAGAGAAAAAGAGAAGATTAGAGAGAATTTTATCCACGGATTTCCAACACTAGAGCGCCTCTGCTTCCCGGCCAAGCAAGCCTCGCACAATTGATCAACGTGATCAATTTGCGGAAGCCCGAGCACCATCTCCTCCTTCGCCAGGTTCCGAAGCGCCTGGAAGTCGACGTGGCCGTAGTGTTCGTGCCAACGCCACGCGACATCACCACGCCGTGCGGTCAGACAGATCGAACGTGTGATGTTGAGCCTGACGGGGTACAGCTTGCTATCGTCACGTCGTACCCGTGTGATGAGACGGTTCTGCTCGTCCCGAATGTGCATCACGCCTGCATGCATGGTGACGTTGTAGCCATCCTCATCCACCTACCCGAGGCTGATGAGGTTGGTGGTGAGACGCGGGATGAGGTAGACGTCAGTAAGCTTCCGATACTCACCAGTGTCGCAGGCGAATAGGACCGTGCCCTTCCCCTCGATCCGCATGACCGAGTTGTCGCCGAACTTGATGGTGCCGACAACGTTCTCGTCGAGCTCGAAGAAGACAGCGCGCGAACCAGTCATGTGGTTGGTCGCGCCCGTGTCGAGGTACGAAAGGGCGTCGTCGGAGTCGTCGTCGTCGTGGCCACGATGCGCGAAGACGCGTCCCTCCACTATCTCTAGTGGACGCGTGGAACGCTCGCGTACAGGCTCCTCCTGCACTGAGATCGCCCTTGTCATGAACAAGGCGCCATCCTCCTCTGCCTTCGTCACGTGCACCTGCTGTTGCGGCTCCTCCTGCTACTGCTTCTTCGAACGACACTCCTTGGCCCAATGGCCCTTCTTGCCACACTTCCTACACTGGTCCCACGGAATGTCCTTCCCGGAACCCTTCTTCTTCTTGGACGCGCCCTTGCGGCCGCCCTTCTTCGAAGAACCCTCATCACCCCACTCTTCCTGAGTGAGGTACAGCATGCCGTCGTGCACTCCTCCCTTGTGCCGCGACGTGTCGAAGGCGTTTTCGGCAGCCCTCAGCCGCCCCGTCACATCCGACAATGTGAGATTCGACACATCCAGTAGGGTCGGGATCGCCACCACGATCAGAACGCTTCGAGGGAGCTTCTCCACCGCCACAGCTTCTCGATCTCCTCCCCTAGCGCCTCGAGAAGGGCTATGATGCCGCTCAGACGAAGGGAGAGATCTTCCACACTCTCTCCATCCTTGAACACAGCGTTGTCGAACTCCCACTTGAGTTGACGCGTCGTGGTCTTCTTCACGCGATCGGCCCCAACCCGCATGAGGGCAATCGTGTCCCACGCCTCCTTCGTCGTCTTCTTCTTCCCGATCATCGTGATCATCTTCGGCGGGACGGCGCTGACGAGGATATCCGGCGCCATCATGTCCTCCTGCTGCGTCACCACGCCTGTGCAGCTCGCCGCCTCCCACAACATCCAGGCCTTCAACTTGATCTCCATCATGACCCCCTACTCCGCGTAGTTGGTCTTGGTGAGTAGCGGGAACCCGGTTCCCGTGTTCACCTCACGAACTACTTGAGAGGTCATCTTGATCTTGTCGCCGGTCACGGAACCGGTGCCGCTGGTGTTGCTGGGAGGAGGGGTAGGATCCCGTCAACATGGCTCTGGTGCCACTATTGTTGGAAATCCGACCTCTGTATCACCTGTTCTTGCCCCCTGCTGCTGTATTGAGCTGGAACAACATAGAACAGGGAGGAATAGCAGATTTGATCTGCTATTCTATTCTGAACAGGCGCAGAACAGGAGAGAGGAAGAGAATTGCTGCCGTAGAGGCTTTTCTTGGTAGAATAGTTTATTCAGCAAACATCTGATTTTGATTGGTACAGCAAAGGGGGGGGCACCCCTGGCTTTAATAGGGGACGGCTGGGAGAGTCCCAACCCCTTACAACTTGATCTCTAATTTAAAATAGGACTCCTAATAGATTACTACCTAATCTATATCTCTAGGAATATATTTCTTCTAGAGGAAATCTTCTGGCATCTCTACTGGCCGCACCCTCTAAAAAGAGGTCGTCAGGTAGAAAGACAAACCAAATGGGTCAAACTCAATGGAAACATTGTTGTCAGTGGTAAAACGACGGACGAAAAGCAAATTTTGAATGATATCCGAAGCAACAAGAATGTTTTTAAGCTAGAAAGAACCCAGGAGACCAAAATCACCTACTGAGGTGACCGGAAGAACAAACCCATTCCCAACAACGATAGATGAAGGAAAAAAGGTATTGGGAGGGTGGGTGGCATTTGGGGTGGTATAGTATGACGCTCCGGAGTTAGCTATCCAGTCGGCACCTGGTGGAATAAGATACATGGTGCTGAAGGAAGAGGCCAGGATAGTCGGTGACTCTGTAGGTCAAGATTGACTGTCCGCTAGAAGGGTAGCCAGGTCCAACGTAGGCTTGAGTCAGCGACCCACCAGCACTGTAGGTTGGTCCATTGTAGCCCGGGGTGGCTACGAACGCCGACTGGGGGTGTGGTGGCCGTGGAGGATGAGAACCCGGAGACGGCCCAAGCCACATGTAGATCTGGCCAGTCCACGGGTTGTAGGGTGTGGGCCAGGGCGCACCTCCCCGGCCGGTACCCCCACTACCACCAGTAGCCGGAGTAGTAGATGTAGAAGTGCCGCCTGCACTGCTACCTCCACCACGGCCGCTGTGTTTGCCTCGGCGGCGACGATTTTCACCTCCAGTACTAGTAGGAGTGTCTGGGGTGGAAGGTGGTCGTGACAGTGGTCCACCAGTAGCTGGTGAGGGTGGACGAGGGGACTGCCCAGAGCCATAAAAGGTTGTGGCAGACCCGAAGCCAGTAGAGCCTCCTGCGGTGATCTCCTCAAGCTCAAGGTCAGACCATACCTTCTCGAAGGTAGGGGGTGGCTCCAGACGGGGTAGCCACGTCCGTAGGTGACAATAGCGCTCATTCAGACCCTGAAGGACCCGAAGGACGAGAGCGCTATCTGCGACTGGCTCGCCAAGGTCACGTAAAGCATCTGCCATGCCCTTCATCTCCCGGAAGTCGGTGGAGACAGAGCGGTCACCCTGGACGGTGTTCTGGAACCGAGCGCCGATGTGAAGGGCTTGAGTAGCGCGGTTCCCCAAAAAACGTTGCTCAAGGACCAGCCAAGCCCGTCGAGCGGTGCCACCACCGCGTTGCCTGGCAATGTCCTGTAGCTCCTCCGGCAAGGAGCCAAGGATCCAGGATAGGACCAGGTTGTCCATGCTGATCCAGGAGACATCCACTGAAGAGTCATCCTGGGGGACGTGGTCGTCGAGGCGGAAGCGCCTCAGTGTGAGGAGCACCAGGTCACGCCACCGGGCATATGAGGTAAACTCGGAGCTGAGGACAACCGGCACGAGCGTTCGGATGTTCTAATCCCGGCGGCCTGCGTATGAAGAGCAGCCACAAGTGAACCTGAGTATGTACCAGCGTCCGAGTGAGGCTCGTGGGCAGCACTCGTTGGTCGGTGAGCACTCTCCTCAAGCTGGTGAGATAGAGCGGCCACGGAGGCACGCTCCTGCTCCAAGGCGAGAGCGAGTGCCCACTCGCGCTCATGAGAGGCAGCCAGAGTTGCGTCGATGTCGGAGGTGTCCGTCGTGTCGGTGCCGTAGAAAGAAGTAGTTGCGCTCTCAGCAGTGGCGCCAGCGACTAGAAACGGGATCGGCGGGACGGTGGTCGTGGTGCTCCCGTCGATGTCGAGGCCGGTGGCGGTAGAATCACGTGGCCCAGAGGTACCTGCCATGAAAATGATAGCGGCGGCGGGTGTGGCGGGTTTGCCGGTGGTACCTACAAGAGGTTCGCCGGCAGTAGGACCGGTCTTCAGAGACATAGGGGAGGCGACGGCACCTCCCAGAACAGAGGCGACGACCTGCCAAGGGAGGGGCGTGCCAACTCCCCCCGGAACAGAGATGGCGGCCGGCTAAGGGAGGGTGGCGGCAGCCGATCCAGCAGCAGCCCCCCCCCCCCCCCCGCGGGGAAGCACCTCCCAGGGCGGCAGCGGAGGCCCACCCCTGCGCGCTGGCTAGTGTCGGCCTGCCGTAGCCAGCAGCGGCTGCCCCCCCGTGCGCACTGGCTAGGTGTGGCGCTGGCCAACCGAGGCCCGCCGGTAACGCGCCTCCCAGGGCGGCGGCCGCAGCCCCCCCCCCCCCCCCGTGCGCGCTGGCCAGGTGGGCCGCCGGCTGGCAGCAGCCGATCCGCCCCGAATCCAGGCGCCATCGACAGTGGCGGCGGCACAGTTCCTTGCGACAGCGGCAGCGGGTACAAGGGCGGCGGCGGTAGGGTGGGTCACGGCGGTGCGGGGCGGCGACGCAATGGCGCCGACGGCGGGCCATGGTGGCGGCGCAATGTTGTAGGCGGCGGCTAAAGATTGTTGTGTCATTAGGGTTAGGGTTAAGCCCTAATCCTAAACTAACCTAGCTAATCTGATACCATATTAGAGAAAGCAGGATTGGATGATTAATCTAAGGGTCAAAGGGTATATTATATAAAGGGATTAGGTGAGGGGAAAGAACTAAACTGCCCTTAACCCTAATCCCCTACAAAGGACTAAAATGTCCCTGATTAGCCCACTTAATTACACAGTCTAACATTAAGCATTGTGTACCATAGCAATGATGCATTCTAAAATTATTTTAGAAATCAGGACTTTTCAAGCCCAAAAAACAGCATGGGAAAAAAGAATGTCAAAAACTCTGCACAGAGCAGACACGCAGATAGAGCAGCCCAGCAGGCCCACATGCATGAGAGCCTCTCCCCCTCCCCCTCCCTCTGTCGCTCTCCCTCCCTCACTCTCCCTCCCTCCCTCTCTCTCCAATAATTGGTATTAGAGCTACAAGATCAAGGGGACAAGCGTACCTCAAGGAGGGCGAGGCGGCCCAAGCTTGAATCAAGGCGGATCTGGGCGGCTGCGAGACCGTGCAGTCGTGGGCGCAGTGGCAGCTAGGAAACCCAGCACTGGAGCTTGTGGCGGCCACTTCCATCGGGTGGACCATGTGGATCTAGACGCTTGCTGCCACTGCAGGATCTCTGTCACGAACGCGGCCAGGGCCTTGGTCACCGACTCAACAGACTACGGGGTGAGCCTCGTCGTGGTCGTGCTCTGCAGGGTCGCCACAGCGGACGCGTATGTCCGACGCGGCCGTTGGGCCGCGGACAACGACTACTCGCTCACCGTTAAGGTGAGAGGCAAGCGTGTGGGGATCGTCGGTCTCAGTCGCATCGGGTTGCTAGTGGCGCGGCGTCTGTCCGCGTTTGGGTACGTCATGTCCTACCACTTTGTCGCGGAAGCCGTCGGCATCGTACAGGTTCTCTCGCATGGTGCGTGAGCTGGCAGCGGACAATGAAGAGCTGGTGTTGTGCGTGCATGGGAGCCAGACAAGAGGAGGAAGAAGATTCAAGAAAGGCAAAGAGAGCTCGGTTGGGGGGTTGTGTTAGTGATTTTTGCTAAGGTCACCCAAAGTGTACCCAGAGTCTTGTGTTGTGTCGATTCGCTAAACATACACAGGAGGTGTACGCGGAGAGAGCACGAGTTAGTGCTTCACTTTATCCGGCCGCAGCTATGCGGATTCCCACAGCGCAAGGCGGGTGTTTGGGTAGAAGCGGACCCCAACAATGTGGCACCGTGGGACCTCTTGGCAAGCTACGGTATACGTGATCAGAGATACTTCTTCGTGATACGCAGGCGAAGCAAGCCTCTAATACAATGGTCTTGTAGCGGCGGCATCAGGAAGCATAGCGCGACCAAGTGCGCACAGTCAATTTCCAACATGTGAGTCGTGGTGCAGCGGTGTCTGGTCAAGTTCTGCTTCTACATGCGCGGGGAGCTCGGGAAGCGGCGTACACGGGGTCGATCATCGAGGAGTACGAGATAGCTAACCCACGGCGTTACCCTCACGATGATGAGGGTGAAGAAGAAGAATATTAGGTGCTCTGCCGTGTGAAAAGAGAGTAGTTCAATGTGAGGTGTGCTCGAGATGAAGATGTGACCATCTCGAGCCTGTGATCGAAATGAAGATGCGCCCATTCCGAGATCGAGTGCAGGATGAAATGAGCCCACCCCAAAATTGAGTGCCCAGGGTGATGTGTTCGGCACAGTGGCTGATGTGTTCACCCAAAATTCATGTTAGGGATGATGTGTTCATTCCAAAAGATGATGTGTTCATCTCAGGGGATGTGTTCGTCTCATGGTTGGTGATGTGTTCATAGTGGGGGTGTAGTTGTGTCCATCCCAAAAGTGTATGTAAGGTGCAAGTGTGCCTCTATCCTAATTAGTATTGAGTACAACAACAACAACCAAGCCTTTATCCCAAGCCTGTTGGGGTCGGCTAGACATGAAACCCAATATCAATAAAGTAAAAGAGAGGAAGAGATATAAGAACAAGGAAAAAAGAAAAAAAAAAGAGAAAAAAAAGAAAAAAAAAGAAAAAAAAGAAAAAGGAAAAAGAGAAAAGAAATAAGAAAAAAGGAAAAGAAAAGAGAAAAGAAAAAAGAAAAAAGAAAAAAAGAAAAAAAACATAGGATTCCAGAGGCTTGCCGCCATTTCATCCACCCTACCTTGAACCTGTGGCAAACATCCTCATCAATATCGCCATTGCTTTGTAACATTGATCCTAAGTATCGGAAAGAGTCCCTTCTAGGTACTATTTGTCCTTGTAGACTAACATTTCCTTCTTCACGACCAACACCACTAAAGTCACACCTCATATACTCGGTTTTAGTCCTACTAAGTCTAAACCCCTTGGACTCTAAGGTTTGTCTCCATAACTCTAATTTCTTATCAACACCATCTCTAGTTTCATCTACCAGCACTACATCATCAGCAAAGAGCATGCACCAAGGGATATCCCCTTGTATATCCTTCGACACCTCATCCATCACCAAGAAAAAGATGTATGGGCTCAAAGCTGATCCTTGATGTAGTCCTACCGTGATAGGAAATGCATCAGTCTCACTATCACTTACGCGCACACTTGTCCTAACATTATTGTACATATCCTTGATAAGGGTAATGTACTTTGTTGGCACTTTATGTTTCTCTAGTGCCCATCACATGACTGACCTTGGTATCTTGTCGTACGCCTTCTCCAAGTCGATGAATACCATATGCAAGTCCTTCTTCTGCTCCCTATATCTCTCCATAAGCTGACGAAGCAAGAAAATCGCCTCCATTGTAGACCTCCCAGGCATAAAACCAAACTGGTTTTTAGTGACATTGGTCACTTTCCTCAGGCGGTGTTCAATCACTCTCTCCCAAAGCTTCATAGTATGACTCATAAGCTTAATACCTCGATAATTAGTACAACTTTGAATATCTCCTTTATTTTTGAAGATAGGTACTAATATACTTTTCCTCCATTCTTCAGGCATCTTGTTTGACCGAACAATGTGGTTGAATAGCTTTGTGAGCCATACTATTGCGACGTCCCCAAGACATCTCCACACCTCAATAGGGACATCTTCAGGGCCGAGGGCCTTTCCTCCTTTCATCCTCTTTAAGGCCTCCTTAACCTCAAACTCTTGTATCCTCCGCACGAACCGCCTGTTGGAGTCATCAAAGGAGTCATCCAACTCAACCATAGTCCTCTCATTCCCATCATTGAATAGCCCATTAAAGTAATCACGCCATCTATTCTTAATCTCTTCATCCTTCACTAGAATGCGGTCAGTCTCATCTTTGATGCATTTAACTTGATTGAGATCCCTCATCTTTCTCTCGCGGATTTTTGCTACCTTGTATATGTCCTTTTCACCTTCTTTTGTCCCTAGTCTCTCATATAACTTATCATAGGACTGTCCTCTTGCCTTACTCACAACTCGCCTTGCATTCTTCTTAGCCTCTTTGTACTTAAGCATGTTGCTTGCGCTTCTATCATTATGCCAACTCTTATAACACTCCTTCTCCTTAATGGCCTTTTGTACATCCTCATTCCACCACCAAGTGTCTTTATCTACAAGTTTCTTTCCCTTTGTCACACCGAACACCTCACTAGCTACCTTCCTAATGCAAGTTGCCATCTTCATCCACATACTATCTGCATCTCCATTTTCTGCCCAAGGTCCTTCTGTGATCACCCTATTTTTAAAGGATACTTGTGATTCTCCCTTCAACTTCCACCACTTTGTTCTTGTGATTTTGACACCTTTGTCCCGCAAAGAACATGTATGGAAGCGAAAATCAGCTACCACAAGCTTATGTTGTGTCACAACACACTCCCCCGGGATCACCTTACAATCTAGACACTCCCGTCTATCATTTCTCCTAGTGAGGACAAAGTCAATCTGGCTAGAGTGTTGGGCACTACTAAAGGTCACTAGGTGAGATTGCCTCTTCCTAAAGAGGGTGTTAGCTATCAACAGATCATAGGCTACGGCAAAGTCTAGGATGTCCTTACCCTCTTGATTTCTATCGCCGCATCCAAAACCTCCATGTACTCCCTCAAATCCTAGGTTAGTTGCACCCACATGACCATTGAGATCTCCCCCTATGAGGAGTTTCTCGGTTATCGGTACACTACTAACCATATCCTCCAAGTCCTCCCAAAATTGCCTCTTAGCACTCATGTTGAGCCCAACTTGTGGGGCATAAGCACTAATGACGTTCAAGACAATGTCCCCAATTACTATCTTGATTAAGATGATCCTATCTCCTCGTCTTCGAACATCCACTACTCCATCCTTAAGACTCTTATCTATTAGAACACCTACGCCATTCCTAGTCCCAGCCGAACCAGAATACCAAAGCTTGAAACCGGTATTCTCGACTTCTCTCGCCTTTTGAACCGCCCATCTAGTCTCTTGTACACAAAGGATATTTACTCGTCTCCTAATGGCAACATCTACTAACTCACGTAGCTTCCCCGTCAAGGATCCTACATTCCAACTACCCACCCGAAATCTATGTTCCTCGGCTAGCTTCCTTACGCTTTGCACCCGTCGAGTAAGATGCAAAGACCCTTGCTCACTTATCACTACATCCGGGCGATGATGTAGCGCGCCACTAAGGTGATAGCGATCCGGCCCTTGCTCATTTAACACCATATCCGGGTTCCGATATGGCGCGCCACTAAGGCGGTGGCGACCCGGCCCTTGCCCACTTAACACCATACCCGGGTTCCGATATGGCGTGTCGCTAAGAGGGTTACGCCCCAACGAATTTCTATTGGGTTTCATTTCCATGAGAATGGCTAAGTGTAGTTGTTGGCTCGCCAAGCCTATCACAACCCCCTCCTCCTTTACCCGGGCTTGGGACCGGCTATGTCATTACAACATATGCGGAGTTCCTAATTAGTATTGAGTGTAATCTAGAAAAAACAAGATTACAGAGTGATAGTTAGAGTTAATCTGTTTTTCTATAATAGGATAGAGTTCGAGATAGATTACAAGTCCATCTCTATTTAGAATAGGAGTCTAGAGAGTAGTATTAGACTAAGATTCTATTGTAATTGGGGGTCTACATACAACCACCCATAATTGAGAAATAGATGAAGAAAATTTAGGGATTAATCTTACCCGGAAATCCAACACACAACTTCCAATACCCCCTACACCTTCAAACAAGCCCTTCATAATGATAGCCCATGTTGTGTAGTTGGTCCTCATTAGCAGGGGATATTGTAGCGCCATTAATTTTTACTCCATATTGCGTACACCTCCTGTTTATGTTCAGTGAATCAACAAACAACCTCTGGTTGCACATAGCAAGAAAACCTCAGATAGATGGGCTCGGTTCAGCCAGTCGAGCCCGTCCTCTATTCAATATTCTCATCGATTGCCGGCCAAGCCCAGTCTCGAATGCCTTCTACAGTTTCGTCCTTCTCCAGCCCGAATCGATAGCAACAATAACCATATCGGTGGAGGCGCCGCAATAGGGGTGATCGGCTACGTGCGGCCACGGTTGGATCTGCACTCGAGCGCCGCCCGAACCTCACCTCCTCATGCCGCCCACGAGCTCCCATCAGATCCGTGTCGCCATCTCTTCCAAGCTTTGTTCTGCAATGAACTTGCGCCGCTGACTAGGTACGTCCGACTCCCGATCTCAACGAGATCACTCCTGTTGGGGCATCTCAAGCATTAACCCTCGATCTAACCCTCGCTTTGATTACCAATTGTTGTAAATCCGACCTAATTTCTTAATCTGGCTGCGGGGCAGGCGGCCGTATATAAAGGCCCCTTACAATCCATGTCTATTGAACTCCTAATCCGAACTAGACTCCTCTAACCTGTTGTTATGTGCATCCCTAAAGGCGCCTGGACCTAGCCTCTTCTAGGAAACATGATTAAGACTCAACGTGATGGAATAAGTCTTATACTCTTGGTCTTTATGGCCCCCTAGTTAGAACAGCATCTTAGTCCTTATTAGGACAGCATCTTAAACCAAGGGGACAGCATCTTAGTCCTTTGTTAGGACAGCATCTTGACATCTTAAACTAGCATCTTGATATATGCTTGCTTGCCTCAGCTATAAATATGTAACCCCAACCACTAGGTTGGGCATGGCATTGTGTGTGAAATGAACCAACAAAAATTTCCCCAACACACCTAGTGTAATCCTCTCCATGAGTAAGAATTTAGATAGTAACAAGTGGTATCAAAGTCGTTCTATCCTGTAGCCTAGACATCTCCTGCTCATCTCCTTCCCACGCCTCTTTTTGTCCTCACCCTACAACACGAACACCGGTTGTTTCAGCTCATCCCTCCTCTCCTGCACAGACAAACAACAGCTTGTCTGAGGCAGCCTCTTTCCTACACAACACTCCCCCACTAGCGCACCATGGACGAAGGACAGTCTCAGAGCTTGGTCACTTCAAGCGCACGACATCATCAGAAGGCCGAGGTCGCCCCAGCAGAAGAACGCTAGCGAGCGGCGGTAGAGACTGCAGCGACGGCGGCGAGGCTGGCGGTGGCGGAACTGGCAGCGGCGAGGGTGAAAGTAGAAGCAGCAGCGGCTACGGATGCAGCGCGTGCGGTTGCAGCAGAGCTTGAGGCTCTGTGTGGCAGTAGCGCCAAAGGCTCTACCGACGGCGGCACCAATGAAGACCTCAAGCTGGCGAGGGAGGTAGCACGACCATAGACGCCTCAGTGGGCAGCCGCGCACCCCCATGGGCGCGGCGGCTGCAGGGGGCGCGGACGCGCTAGCGGCGCTCCCGGCGCGGGTTGCTAGGTCGACGAAGATCGCGGCTTTTACAGGCGGCGCAACTCTCCCTTCCCGGACAGGTACCATGGTCACCTACGGATCCAGGCCATTGTCAGAGACGTCGATCCTAGCGGTGGATGGCCTACCCTCACCAAGACCAACTACGTCGAGTGGGCCGCGGTGATGAGGATACGGCTCCAAGTGCGGCACATGTGGGAAGCAGTCCAATACGGCGACGTCGACTACTACGAGGATCGACGGGCACTGGATACCCTCATTGCTGCAGTACCGCCTGAGATGTTGTTCTCGCTTTCCAAGAAGCGAACTGCCAAGGAGGCCTAGGACGCCATCGTTGTGGCACGCATCGTCAGTGATCGCGCCCGCAAGACCACTGCAGGCACTCCGCAAGGAGTGGGAGAACCCGGCCTTCAAACCAGGTGGGGACGTTGATGACTTTGCTCTCCGTCTCAACACACTGCAGCAGAAGATGGTGCAGTTCGGTGACAACACCTACGACGAGGAGAAAGCCGTCGAGAAGCTCTTCCGATGCATCCCCGATAAGTACAAGCAGATCGATCGAGTCTCTACTGGAACTCTCCACGATGCCGATCGAAGAGGGGGTAGGCTGCCTCAAGGTCATCGACAGCAACGAACCTCAGCCTCTCTCAGGGCCTATCACCATCGGCGGGAAGTTACATCTCACTCGGGAGTAGTGGGAGGCCTGCCAAGGTGACGGGAAGAAGGGGGGGCCCTCTTCCTCGAGAGGCGGTCGCAAGCGCGACAAGATGGGCAAGGTGCGCGGAGGTGCCCAGGCCGGGGCGCGGAGACGTGCCGAGGGTGGCGCCCGCGGAGGCGCCCAGGGCGGTGCCGCCGGCAACCGGAAGCCAGCACGAGATGACGTCTGCCACAACTGTGATCTTGGTCATTGGGCCAAGGAGTGTCGGCAGCCACGACGTGGCCAGGCCCACAGAGCCACCTCCAGTGGCATCGGCCGCAGCGGCTCTCCACCTCGATGAGCCGAGAGCGCACGCCTTCCTCGGCGACAGCTCCAGCAACGACAAGACTGACGGGTGGTGCCTCGACACCGGCGCCACCCATCACATGACCGGTCGACGGGAGTTCTTCACTAAGTTTGACCCCAATGTCCGAGGCTCCGTCAAGTTTGGGGATGCCTCCAATGTGGAGATCAAGGGTGTCGGCTTCCTCACCGCCGAGTCTTGTGAGCACAAGCTGCTCATCGGAGTCTACTACATCCCCGCGTTGAGGAACTCTATCATCAACATGGGACAGCTAGATGAGAACGGTTCGCGCGTGTAGATCAAGGACGGAGTCATGAGGATTTGGGATCACCATCATCGCCTTCTTGCCAAGGTAACTAGAGGCACCAATCGACTCTACGTCCTGAACGTGCAGGTAGCACAACCCCTCTGCCTTGCTACTCGTCGGGATAATGAGGCGTGGCAGCGGCACGAGCGCTTCTGGTACCTTCACTTCGAGGCCCTGAAGCGGCTCAGTGCCAAGGAGATGGTACGGGGCCTTCCGTGCCTTGATCACGTGGAGCAGTTCTGCACGGCGTCTGCGTGTTGACAAAGCAGAGACGGCTCCCCTTTCCCTAGCAGTCGAGCTTCCGAGCCAAGGAGCGGCTCGAGCTCGTGCACGAGGACTTGTGTGGCATGGTGACACCGGCTACACTGGGAGGACGACGTTACTTCCTGCTGCTCGTCAACGACCTCGCTACATGTGGGTGATAGTCCTCGACAGCAAGGGAGAGGATGCGAACGCCATCAGGCGCGCGCAGGCCACTGCGGAGGCAGAGTGCGGCCGCAAGCTGCGCGTGCTGCGCACCGACAACAGCGGGGAATTCACGGCGGCTGAGTTTGCGTCGTACTGCGTGGATGAGGGTGTCCAACGCCACTACTTCGCGTCGTACAGCCCGTAGCAGGATAGCGTCGTCGAGCGGCACAACCAGACGGTTGTGGGGATGGCTAGGGCCCTTCTCAAGCAGAGGGGAATGTCGGTTGTCGTCTGGGGAGAGGCGGTGGTGACGGCGGTCTACATCCTCAACCGCTCTCCCACCAAGGTCTCAACAGCAGTACGTCGTACGAGGCTTGGCATGAGCGCAAGCTGACAGTCTCTCACTTACGAGTCTTCGGCTGCCTCGTGTTCGCCAAGGAGCTTGGCCACATCTGCAAGCTTGACGACAGGAGCACTCCGGGGGTGTTCATCGGCTACGCGGAGAGCTCGAAGGCTTACCGCATTCTCGACCCAGGAACACAGTGCGTGCGCACGACACGTAATGTAGTCTTCAACGAAGGGCAAGGATGGGCATGGGACAAGGCAGTGGACGACGGCTCGACTCCGGCGTACGACAACTTCATCGTCGAGTACGTCCACTTCAAGAGAACTAGGGGAGTAGGCAGCTCTTCTCCACCGAGCATGTCTACCCCAGTCCCCGAGCCTCCACTGACTTCAGCGCCACGCGCTCCAGTCATGACCTCGACTGCAACGAGTTATTTGCCACCACCACCACAACCGGCGACCCCACGCACTCAGCACCGATGGCCATCCCTCCGCGTACGCCCACTCCGACATCAGCTCGTGTCGAGCACAACCAGGTAGAGTTCAATACTCCGCTCTCCCACGACTAGGAGCGCATCGACGCGTACCATGACGGCGAGCCGTTGCGGTATCGTACGATGGAGGATCTTCTCGGCGACCAGTCGGTGCCGGGACTGGTCCCTCGCGATCTAGAGGCGCGGTTGCATCTTGCATGCGACGAAGGCGAGCCTCGTTCTTTCGCGGAGGTTGAGAGACACGCGACATGGCATGCCGAGATACAGTCGGAGATGGACGCGGTTGAGAACAACCGCACCTTGGAGCTTGTTGACTTCCCTCGTGGTCACCGCGCGATCACCCTTAAGTGGGTGTTCAAGCTAAAGAGGGATGAAGCCAACGCCATCGTCAAGCACAAGGCTCGGTTGGTGGCACGCGGTTTCGTGCAACAGGAGGGGATCGACTTCGATGATACCTTCGCACCCGTGGCGCGGATGGAATTTGTGCGACTCCTTGCACTGGCTGCCCAGGGAGGTTGGCGGGTTCAGCACATGGACGTCAAGTCGGCGTTTCTTAACGGCGATTTAAAGGAGGAGGTCTATATGCACCAGCCGCCGGGATTTGCGATTTCTGGCAAGGAGGGCAAGGTGTTGCGTCTGCGCAAGGCCCTCTATGGCTTGCGGCAGGCATCCAGGGCGTGGAATGCCAAGTTGGACTCCACGCTCAAGGGGATGGGCTTCGAGCAAAGCCCGCACGAGGCGGCCATCTACCGGCAGGGCAATGGAGGAAACGCCCTACTGGTGGGTGTCTGCGTCGACAACTTAGTGATCACCGGCACCAAGGATGCGGAGGTGGCATTGTTCAAGGAAGCGATGAAAACCACCTTCCAGATGAGTGATCTGGGATCTCTCTCCTTCTACTTGGGGATCGAGGTGCACCAGACCGACTCCGGGATCATGCTTCGACAGACTGCCTACGCCAAGAGTGTTGTTGAGCTGGCTGGGCTCACAGAGTGCAACCGAGCTCTCATTCTGATGGAGGAGAGACTGAAGCTGAGTCATGACCGCACGACGAAGGAGGTGGACGCTACGCTGTATCGGCGTCTTGTGGGGAGCCTTCGCTACCTCGCCAACACACGATCGGACCTGGCATTCTCTATCGGCTATGTCAGTCGGTTCATGCAGCGACTGACGATGAAGCACCAGCAGGCTGTGAAGAGGATCATCCGCTACGTTGCGGGGATTCTCGACCACAATCTCTACTATCCGAGGTGTCCTAGGGAGGCACACCTTGTCGGGTACAGCGACCACGCCGGCGACATCGACACTAGCAAGAGCACGAGCGGGATTTTCTTCTTCCTCAACAAGTGCCTCGTTAGCTGGCAGTCGGTCAAGCAGCAGGTGGTGGCCCTATCCAGCTGCGAGGCCGAGTACATAGCAGCCACTGCCGCTTCGACTCAGGCGCTCTGGCTTGTTCGATTGCTTGGTGATCTCCTCGTCAAAGACACTGGAGCGATGGAACTCAGGGTGGACAACAAGTTCGCTTTAGATCTGGCTAAGAACCCCGTCTTTCATGAACGTAGCAAACACATCCGGGTGAGGTACCACTTTCTACGAAGCTGCTTGGAGGAAGAGAGCATCAAGGCGTGCTACATGAACACCAAGGACCAGCTTGCGGACCTGCTCACCAAGCCCCTTGGGAGGATCAAGTTCTTTGAGCTTTGCTCCAGGATCGGGATGGTCCAACTTTCCCACAACACGACACACAAGACTTAGGGGGAGAATGATGGAATAAGTCTTGTACTCTTGATCTTTGTGGCGCCCTAGTTAGGACAGCATCTTAGTCCTTGTTAGGACAGCATCTAGACCAAGGGGACAACATCTTAGTCCTTTGTTAGGACAGCATATTAGTCCTTTGTTAGGACTATAAATATGTAACTCCAACCCCTAGGTTGGGCATGGCATTGTGTGTGAAATGAACCAACAAAAATTTCCCCAACACCTAGTGTCATCCTCTCCATAAGAGTAAGAATTCAGATACTAACACAACGATTAGCAGTTCACACATGCAAGGGTGCTACAGTTTCCAACTTCTAGTTTATGTTATTATTGCAATGAAACCTGCCAACTAGCACTATATGTACCCATGTATTAGGAAGTTACGAGGGACTTTTTAGCTTCAATTTCACGAACATGCTGTATAGTTCATCTCCCATAAGTCTTGAGAGACTCACAACACTTCTTCTTTTGATTTCTGAGGGGGGTTATAGAATGCCAAAATGTGGTTCACCCCATTAGCGCCTTCATGTCTATACAGCGTGATTATCTCAGTAGTTCATCCCGTGTGAAAAATCTCACAGTGCACCACTTCTTCGCCAAGTCAAATATCAATATTTATTAAGTTCTTGAGATCCTTCGAGAAGATTGGGTCAGAAAAGGTTGCTCTGGCATAACCCATATGCGTGCACATATCAAGTTGTGTAGTAGTACATCATAGGGACCTCGAGAGATGCCAGGCAGTAAGTCTAAGGTAGTGGGCTGCGTGTAGGGGATGGGGTGCTCAAGATGAAGCTGAAAAGCGGACCAGCTGCATTTGTTTTAGTATGTTGATATGAAGTTATGGGTGTTTGAGCAGAAGGCCTTAACAAGGTACAACTTAGGTGCATCTCAGTCTGAAACAACTGTTCACAGCTCTATGCCAATCAAGAAATAATCAGAGGTCTCGGCCAGATTGTGGCCCATCCATGTCTTTAGGTCCACTAAAATTCAGTGCTGTAACTCATAATGAATAAGTTCCTGGGTCTAAGAAAAATTGGAAAATATACTTTGGCTTTTTAGTTCACTCCATAACAATGGCAAAAAATACCCTACATACTGACAGATCATCAGTAACTTGTTTGTGACATGACAACAAAAGTTTGGAAAACAAGAAATGCCAAATAATTTCCATAACAATAACCATGCCAGGCTAACTTGATCAATTGTCTCTAACCAGCAACAACCACCAAGAGCAACAGTGCAAGGATGCGTGACTTCGAACAAAAGATATAGGTCCAGGGGGTAAGGATGGTACTGAATTTGCTTGTTAAATTTTTGTACAAATTAATGAACCTCAGATTAAGTTCCCACAAAGAAAGTTTTATACGTGCAATTACAAGTTACATGTTTATAACATGATACCAACAACTACAAAGATGAGTTGAACACTTGAAGGAAATAAACTTATTTCTAACAAGCAGAGGTGGCCACAGTTCACTGGTGAGAACAAAGTTTCAACCAATCCTTAAAGTGAAAAGAACAAACAAAAAATGAAATTGCATCAACAAAGAGTAATACGTACCTGTGTCACATCATCCATGTGGGATTCCTCTAGGCATGCAAGCTGCTTTGAATTTCTCCAATCCCACAATAGAACCTAACAAGTTGTAGGAATGGGATACATCATTAAGAAAAGCAAGTCATAGAAACTTCTGCTTTTAGCAAAGAACTCAGACCCCATATCAGTTCTAGTTCCCATGGGCAAAATGTAATCTGACAAGTGGCAAGTAGTTTATGAGACCATGAGATACGACAAATGTCATATATACAAAGCAAGCAGGAGCAGTAGGTCATCTGACTAAAATCTCGAGTGTATATAATTTGTCAAAGAGTGCTAGAGCTAATCTTGTTTTCGTATGCGAGTCAGATTGGGGCTGGCAGGTGTGGAGTCCTTCCGTATTGGTCTAGGTCTTTAGTTTAGGAAAGAAATAAAAAAATCCTAGGGATAGAAATAGTTTTGTAGTTTTGGAATAAGTTTAAAGAGTCCTAATAGAACAGGAATAAAGAGTCCTAGTCACTCATACCATGGATCATATCCTAGTAGGACTACACATGTACCCCTATATAAGAAAAGGAATAGAGTAGATGTCGGACAATGAGAACCAGTGCCAGATTCCAATATTTGGTATCAAAGCAGGAGCTGCACTGCGTTTGCACATGCACAAGAACTGGTTCTCCAACGCGATCTTCAACGCAACAACAGATACCTCGAAAGGTCTTGATCACGTCGAGCAATGCGCACGCACATAGGCCGTTGGGCGATATGCTGCCCTGTTGCGAGATTCCATGGCAGCACAGATTCCTAATGTCGGGTCCGAGGTGGCACGTGGGCACGGAGGACCTGGTTGTGACATCCTGGCTCCCAGCTTAATAGGATTGATAGTGTACTCATACCATCAAGATATACCTTCTTTTCCAGAAGCCCACCTGCAAAGGACTCCGGGGTTAAGCGTGCTTGGCCCAGAGAAATTTGGGGATGGGTGACCAACCGGGAAGTTATCCCGGGTGCGCACGAGTTAGGACAAAGTGCGCAGAAAAGACTAGTGTTGGTATGTGGGGCCAGTCTATGATCCTAGAGAGCTGCCACAAATGGTATCAGAGCCGACTCTCGCAGTTTCACGGGTGCGTACAGGTCAATGAGAAGGATACGGTACCGTGCGGGTCAGGGACGTGGGTACATATGCATGACGCGTGGGTCCTCTGTGTGGGACATGCTATGGTACGTATGCTGCTAACAGAACGTACGGTATGCGTATGCCAGTACTAAACGTACGGACATGGCTAAGAGAGGACGTTCCTGTCTTGGTGTTGACCGACAAGGACGTCGGTCTTCTAAGGGGGTGGATTGTGACATCCTGTCTCCCAGCTTAATAGGATTGATAGTGTACTCATACCATCAAGGTATACCTTCTTTTCCGGAACCCCACCTCCAAAGCACTCCGGGGTTAAGCGTGCTTGGCCCAGAGAAATTTGGGGATGGGTGACCGACTGAGAAGTTTTCCCGGGTGCGCACGAGTGAGGACAAAGTGCGCAGAAAAATACTAGTGTTGGTCTGTGGGGCTAGTCTATGATCCTAGAGAGCTGCCACACTGGTGGCAACGTGGTGGACCATTGCGGCGGTGGGCTCGCCCAAACGATAACCTAGACGGTGATTGCATGGAGGAGCTTGGGCCGAGCAACTTGAGGAGTCCAACGCATGGCAGCCTGGGCGACGAGAGGCCCCTAAACACTGCATCAAGCAAGCGCTGTGTGAAGGCACGTCAGGGCAAGCGTGTGGAGCACGCTAGGCTCTGGGCGGACGGTGGCTTGTTTCGCGGTGAGGAGGCGTAGCAGAGATGGATCCGGCTAGAGGTGTACCCTCTATTCGTGGCAACGGGGATGGCAGTGAGCATTTGATGCAGAGGTGATGTAAAGATGCGTTCCACCCCAACATCAAGCGCACGAGATGTAAAGATATGTTCCATCCCGAGATCATGTGTAGAGGATGTAAAGATGTTTTCCATCAAAAAATTGAGTGTGGATATAAAGATGTGTACCATCACGAGATCGAGTGCACAGGATGTAAAGTTGTGTTCCATCCCAATATCGAGTGCACAGGATGTAAAGATGTGTTCCATCCCGAGATCGAGTGCACGGGATGTAAAGATGTGTTCCATCCCCTGATTGAGTGTAGAGGATAAAAATATGTGTACTATTTAGTGTTCCAAAAAACGTCATGAGGCGTTGGCCCAAGCCTGCTTAAGCACTGGGCAAAGGTCAGACGTTGCGCCTAGGGGTAAAGTGGAGCCGAGGCAGACGTGGGCGTGTGGAGGCGGAAGAAGCGGCGGGTGGGGACGAGATTGAAATCGGTGAAGTGGAGCTTGCCCTTGACCTCGGCGACGCGGACGGTCAGGAAGTGATCAACCGTGTCCCTTGTAGTAGTTGGCAGCGGGAGTCGCGTTTGACGTGGAGCCAGGAGCGGCACGCGCCTGCGGTGCATGTGCGGTCAGAGGCGGTGGGGGTGGGGGGAGGTATGATCTTAGATATCGTCTAGAGGCACGGCGGCTAGGGTCGCGCGCGAGCCTTCATGACACATGGTGACAACAGGCGCCATCGGATCCAGCTACCCATCAGCAAGGCAAAACGTGAGAGCAGCTCTATGAGGCAGCAGTAGGGATCCCGTTGGGGAGAGCATCTGACTGGTGAAAAAGCTAGAATGGGAGTAGCTCCTGCCTCTGCCTGTGAAGTCTTCTATCTTCTGCCTTCTCTCTCTCTTCTTTCATTATTTTTATTTTTCCTTTTAGAGAGAGGAAGAGTGATTTTGTATGTTTAGATATTCCTTTTGTGTTTTCTTCTCAGTTTTATTTTTATCTATATGTGGCTTGTAGGGACGTGGGTATGAGCAGTGACGGGAGGAGGAAGGACTTTTGTTCAGTTTGGAGAAGCAATGGGAGTGGATGAAAAACTTGAGTGTGTCAAATTGCAAGAATGAGAGCTTTATGGAGAAGAGGAATTTGATTCTGAAGAAGAGGATTTAAAGATAGAAGAGAAAGTCATGGATGAGGATCGAGGGGTTGAACAAATATGCAATGCATTGTCATGTCTCATGTGTTCTTTTGTCTTTTTAAGTGTGTAATGAACTCTTGGGTACTCTCATGTATCTTTTAATTCTGAACTAAGCAAGAATTCTATTTATGAATTTTTTTTATGAAACTTGGGATCTGCCATAGCTCTCCATGTTCATGAATCGTACATTAGAATTCGAATGACTTTGGAAGATAACAACAAGAGCCTATGAGATCACTAAGATGAGTATTAATTTTGTTCTATTAGTTCTTTATTCATATATTATGGCATTCATGAGTTAATGATCCTTCATTGATATTTGTCATCTCTAAGTAGCTCCTAGGACCAAGAAGTTAAAAAAAAGAAAGATGTGTGTTCACCATCTTAAAGATGAGTGCAAGGTGTGTCAAAATTGGAGTTCGTGAAGAAAATAAGATTAAGGGAAGCGTTAATCTTGTCTTTTGGATTCAAGTCGGCTTGAGGCTGGCGGGTTCAGCTGAGGAGTCCTCGCCGCATTGGTCTAGGTCTCTAGTTTAGGAAAGAAGTAAAGAGTTTTATAGATAAAAGTAGTTGCAGTTTTAGAATAAGTTTAAAGAGTTCTAGTTGAGCAGGAATAAAGAGTTCTAGTCAGATTGTGGGTTAAGTGCTAGTAGGACTACACATATACATCTGTATAAGAAAAAGAATAAAGAGGCTGTTGGACAATGAAAACCAACGCCGGATGTCCAAAGAGCAACCGGTCTGCAGTGTGTCTCAAGGCATAGTGGCATTATGGGAAACCTTGGCAGCACAGCCTATGGAGGCAGCATGGCATTGACTAAGATCAGCAAAGAAATAATGACACTGGGCAAAGTCACTGCACACCTTAGCATCAGGGTTGCGAATCCACGCCTAGACGTCTAGGTGCCCGCAGGCCGCCTAGGCGAGCGCCAGGTGAGGAGAGGCCTAGGCGGCGCCAAGTACAGGGGGGGGGGGGGGGGGGGGGGCGAGCGGCGCCCGCAGGCGGGCAGAGGCGGCGGGCGGGCGACGGCGGACGGGCGCGGTTGGGCAGGCGGGCTGGCGTGATCGGTCGGGCGGTCGGCCCGATTAAGGAGGACCGTCGGATGAGTTTCAGATCAGGCCATATATATCTAACCACCCCTCAGGCCCTCGCCCCTAACCCTAACTCTTTCCTCCCTCATTCCCTCTCTTCCTCCACTGGCGGCTGACAGAGAGCGACGGCGAGGGTGGCAACGGTGGCGGCGAGGACAGCAACGGCAGCGGCGGGGGCGGCAACAGCGGCGGCGGCGACCCAGCTGTGACGGCGAGGGCGGAAATGGCGGCAGCGGCGGCAACCGCCGGCCATGGCGTTCGGGCTGGAGCGCCTGGACACCTAGGCGACGCCTTGAAAACGCTGCTATGGATAGTGAAGGGAAAACATCTGACTAGATATTTGAATTTCCTTTGAAAACTATAAGGCATGAATAGAATTCCTATAGATTGCTTTGGTAGAATCGAGTGAAAATGGGTAAACCTTACTCATTCAAAAGGAATTTAAATCTCTCATTTTTTCCCATGCTTTTGAGCACAATCTGAAGGATGATTAGGTGGTCGTGAGTCTGTCAATGGCTACGAGAGGGTATTAAATGCTATACCTAACTGCATGTGTATCATACCCATAACATGTCTTCCCTCACAAGATAACTGACCCTTCAACTATGCTTAGATACGCATGCTACGGCGGATGCGCGGTTACACAAGAGAAGACCGAATTAGGCACAAGGTGATTCGTGATAGGGTGGGGATGGCACCAATTAAAGAGAAGCTAGTCCAACATCGACTAAGATGGTTCGGGCTTATCCAGCGGAGTTATTCAGAAGCACCGGTTTACAATGGGATACTAACGGAAGGGAAAGTAATAGGAGGGGCAGAGGACGACCAAAGTTAACAACGCCTATGTTGTAATGACATAGCCGGTCCCAAGCCCGAGTAAAGGAGGAGGGGTTGTGATAGGTTTGGCGAGCCAACAACTACACTTAGTCATTCTCATGGAAATGAAACCCAATAGAAATTCGTTGTGGCGTAACCCTCTTAGCGACGCGTCATATCGGAACCCAGGTATGGTGTTAAGTGGGCAAGAGCCGGGTCGCCACCGCCTTAGTGGCGCGCCATATCAAAACCCGGATATGGTGTTAAATGGGCAAAGGCCGGATCGCCACCACCTTAGTGGCATGCTACGTCATCGTCTGGATGTAGTGATAAGTGAGCAAGAGTCTTTGCATCTTACTCGACGGGTGCAAAGCGTAAGAAAGCTAGCCGAGAAACATAGATTTTGGGTGGGTAGTTGGAATGTAGGATCCTTGATGGGGAAGCTACGTGAGTTAGTAGATGTTGCCATTAGGAGACGAGTAAATATTATTTGTGTACAAGAGACCAGATGGGCGGGTCAAAAGTCGAGAGAAGTCAAGAATACCGGTTTCAAACTTTGGTATTCTGGATCAGCTGGGACTAGGAATGGCGTAGGTGTTCTAATAGATAAGAGTCTTAAGGATGGAGTAGTGGATGTCCGAAGACGAGGGGATAGGATCATCTTAATCAAGATAATAATTGGGGACATTGTCTTGAACGTCATTAGTGCTTATGCCCCACAAGTTGGGCTCAACGTGAGTGCTAAGAGGCAATTTTGGGAGGACTTGGAGGATATGGTTAGTAGTGTACCGATAACCGAGAAACTCCTCATAGGAGGAGATCTCAATGGTCATGTTGGTGCAACTAACGTAGGATTTGAGGAAGTACATGGAGGCTTTGGATGTGGCGATAGAAATCAAGAGGGTAAGGACATCGACTTTGTCGTAGCCTATGATCTGTTGGTAGCTAACATTCTCTTTAGGAAGAGGCAATCTCACCTAGTGACCTTTGCTGGAATAACTCTTGTAGTCCTTTGGTCTTTGGTCCCCTAGTCCCTTGTACCCTAGTCCTTTAGTTTGTTGCACTTTAGTCCTTGGTCTTTGTTGTACTCTAGTCCTTTGGTCTTTGTGGCCCCAATTAGGACAGCATCTAAGGACACTAGGACAGCATATTAAGGACACTAGGACAGCATCTTAGTGTCAGCCATGGACAGCATATTAGGACAGCATCTAAGCATCTTAGACTAGCATCTTTGTGGCATATGCTTGGCTGCCATGGCAGCTATAAATATGTAGCCTCAACCCCTTGGGTTGGCATGGCATTGTGTGAGAAATAGACAAGAAAATTGCCCCAACTCCTAGTGTCATCCTCTCTTTCAATGAGAGTAAGAATTCAGCTACTAACACTTGGTATCAGAGCCGTTCTATCCTGTAGCTTAAATATCTCCTGCTCATCCCCTTCCCGCACCTCTCTCCGTCCGCAACCGGCAGCAGGAACACCTGCTGTTCCAGCTCATTCCTCTCCTGCACAGACGAGCAGCAGCTTGTCTTCCACATACAACAGCCCTTCCCCACTAGTGCGCCATGTCCGACGGACAGTCTCAGCGCTCGGTCGCCTCGAGCGCGCGGCAGACGGAGGTCGCCGCGGCAGAGGAGCGCGAGCGAGCGGCGGCAGAGACTGCGGCGACGGCGGCAATGGCGGCAAGGTTGGCGGCGGCGGAACTGGCAGCAGCAAGGGCAGAAGTGGAAGCAGCGGCGGCGGCGGCTGTAGCGCGTGCGGCGGCAGCGGAGCTGGAGGCTCTGCGCTGCAGTAGCTCCAGCGGCTCTGTCGACGGCGGCGTCGACGATGAGCTCAGGCCGGTGAGGGAGGCGGCGCGAGCACGAGAGGTGCAGCTAGCAGCCGCGCGCCCCCATGGGCGCGACAACCGCAGCCCAGACGGGCGCGGACGCGCCGGTGGCGCTCCCGGCGGTGGCGGCTGGGTCGACGGAGAACGCGTCCATTACAGGCGGCGCGGTTCTCCCTCTCCCGACAGGTACCATGACACCACGGGGTCCAGGCCATTGTCAGGGACGTCGGTCCCGGCGGTGGGTGGCCTACCCTCACCAAGACCAACTACGTCGAGTGGGCCGCGGTGATGAGGGTACGGCTCCAGGTGCGACACATGTGGGAAGCAGTTCAGTACGGCGACGTCGACTACTACGAGGATCGACGGGCGTTGGATGCCCTCATTGCTGCAGTCCCGCCCGAGATGCAGTTCTCGCTTTCCAAGAAGCGGACTGCTAAGGAGGCATGGGATGCCATCGCTGCAGCACGCATCGGCAGCGACCGCGCCCGCAAGTCCACACTGCAGGCGCTTCGCAAGGAGTGGGAGAACCTGGCCTTTAAGCCAGGTGAGGACGTTGATGACTTTGCGCTCCGTCTCAACACTTTGTTGCAGAAGTTGGTGCAGTTCGGCGACGACACCTACAACGAAGAGAGAGCTGTCGAGAAGCTCCTTCGGTGCATTCCCGAGAAGTACAAGCAGATCGCTCGCTCGATCGAGTCTCTGCTGGACCTCTCCACGATGTCGATTGAAGAGGCGATAGGTCGCCTCAAGGTCGTCGACAACGACGAACCACAACCTCTCTCGGGGCCTATCACCATTGGCGGGAAGCTTCATCTCACTCGCGAGCAGTGGGAGGCTGGCCAGGGTGACCGGAAGAAGGGGGAGTCCTCTTCCTCGACAGGCGGCCGCAAGCGCGGCAAGTCGCGCAAGGGGCGTGGAGGTACCCAGGCCGGGGCACGCGGACGTACTGAGGGTGGCGCCCGCGGAGGCGCCCAGGGCGGCACCGTCGGCAACCACAAGCCGACACGAGACGACACCTGCCACAACTGTGGCAAGCTTGGTCATTGGGCCAGGGAGTGTCGACAGCCACGACGTGGCCAGGCCCACGTGGCACAAGTGGAGAAGGAGGCCCACGTGGCACAGGTAGAGGAGGAGCCAGCTTTGCTTCTGGCACACGGAAGCATCAAGCCACCTCTAGTGGCATCGACCGCAGCGGCTCTCCTTCATCTTGATGAGCCAAAAGCACACGCCTTCCTCGGCGACGGCTCCAGCAACGACAAGACTGACGGGTGGTGCCTCGACACCGGCGCCACCCATCACATGACCGGTCGACGGGAGTTCTTCGTTGAGCTTGACTCCAATGTCCGAGGCTCTGTCAAGTTTGGTGACGCCTCCGGCGTGGAGATCAAGGGTGTTGGCTCCGTCATCCTCACCGCCGAGTCTGGTGAGCACAGGCTGCTCGTCGGAGTCTACTACATCCCCGCATTGAGAAACTCCATCATCAGCTTGGGACAGCTGGATGAGAACGGTTCGCGCGTGGAGATTAAGGACGGAGTCATGAGGATTTGGGATCGCCATCGTCGCCTTCTTGCCAAGGTAACTAGAGGCACCAATCGACTCTATGTCCTTCACGTGCAGGTAGCACAGCCTGTCTGCCTTGCCACTCGTCGGGACGACGAGGCATGGCAGTGGCACGAGCGCTTTGGGCATCTTCACTTCGAGGCCCTAAAGCAGCTCAGTGCCAAGGAGATGGTGCGAGGCATGCCATGCCTTGACCACGTGGAGCAGCTCTGCGACGTCTGCGTATTGACGAAGCAGAGGCGGCTTCCTTTTCCCCAGCAGTCGAGCTTTCGAGCTAAGGAACGACTCGAGCTCGTTCACGGGGACTTGTGTGGCCCGGTGACACCAGCTACACCGGGAGGACGACGCTACTTCCTGCTGCTCGTCGACGACCTCTCCCGCTACATGTGGGTCGTGGTCCTTGGCAGCAAGGGAGAGGCTGCGAACGCCATCAGGCGCGCGCAGGCCATTGCGGAGGCGGAGTGCGGCCGCAAGCTGCGTGTGCTACGCACCGACAACGGCGGCGAATTCACGGCGGCTGAATTCGCGTCGTATTGCGCGGATGAGGGTGTTCAGCGCCACTACTCCGCGCCCTACAGCCCGCAGCAGAACGGCGTCGTCGAGCGGCGCAACCAGACGGTTGTGGGGATGGCTCGGGCCCTCCTCAAGCAGAGGGGAATGCCGGCTATCTTCTGGGGAGAGGCGGTGGTGACGGCTGTCTACATCCTCAACCGCTCGCCCACCAAGGCTCTCAACGGCAGGACGCCGTACGAGGCTTGGTATGGGCGCAAGCCGGCGGTCTCTCATCTACGGGTCTTCGGCTGCCTCGCGTTTGCCAAGGAGCTTGGCCACATCAGCAAGCTCGACGACAGGAGCACTCCGGGGGTGTTCATCGGCTACGCGGAGGGCTCGAAGGCCTACCGCATTCTCGACCCAGAGACACAACGTGTGCGCACGACGCGCGACGTTGTGTTCAACGAAGGGTGAGGATGGGCATGGGACAAGGCGGTGGACGACGGTTCGACCTCGACGCACGATGACTTCATCATGGACTACGTCCACTTCAAGGGAGTTGGGGGAGTAGGCAACTCTTCTCCACCGAGCGTGTCTACCCCAACCCCCGACCGTCCACCTCCACCTCAGCCGGCGACCCCACGCACTCCAGCACCGACGGCCACTCCTCCGGGCACGCCCACTCCGTCCCCAGCTCGTGTCGAGCACGGCCCAGTGGAGTTTGTTACTCCGCTCTCCCACGACGAGGAGCGCCTCGACGGGTGCTACGACGGCGAGCCGTTGCGGTATCGCAAGATGGAGAACATTCTTGGCAACCAGCCGGTGCCGGGACTGGCCCCTCACGATCTGGATGATCGAGATCTGGAGGCGCAGTTGCACCTTGCGTGCGATGACGGCGAGCCTCGGTCTTTTGCGGAGGCCGAGAAACACGCGGCATGGCGTGCTGCGATGCAGTCGGAGATGGACGCGGTTGAGACGAACCACACTTGGGAGCTTGCTGATCTCCCTCGTGGTCACCGTGCGATCACCCTTAAGTGGGTGTTCAAGTTGAAGAGGGATGAAGCCGGCGCCATCGTCAAGCACAAGGCTCGCTTGGTAGCACGCGGCTTCGTGCAGCAGGAGGGGATCGACTTCGACGATGCTTTTGCCCCCGTGGCACGGATGGAATCCGTGCGACTCCTTCTTGCACTTGCTGCCCAAGAAGGCTGGCGTGTCCAGCACATGGACGTCAAGTCGGCGTTCCTCAACGGCGACTTGAAGGAGGAGGTCTACGTACACCAGCCGCCGGGGTTTGTGGTCCCTGGCAAGGAGGGCAAGGTGTTGCGCCTGCGCAAGGCCCTTTATGGCTTGCGTCAGGCACCAAGGGCGTGGAATGCCAAGTTGGATTCCACGCTCAAGAGGATGGGCTTCGGGCAATGCCCGCACGCGGCAGCCATCTACCGGCGAGGCAATGGAGGAAACACCCTACTGGTGGGTGTCTACGTCGACGACTTGGTGATCACCGGCACCAAGGATGCGGAGGTGGCAGCGTTCAAGGAAGAGATGAAAGCCACCTTCCAGATGAGTGACCTGGGATCTCTCTCCTTCTACCTTGGGATTGAGGTGCACCAGGCCGACTCCGGGATCACACTTCGACAAACCGCCTACGCCAAGCGCATTGTTGAGCTAGCTGGGCTCACAAACTGCAACCCAGCTCTCACTCCGATGGAGGAGAGGCTGAAGCTGAGCCGCGACAGCACGGCGGAGGAGGTGGACGCTACGCAGTACCGGCGTCTTGTGGGGAGCCTTCGCTACCTCACCCACACACGGCCGGACTTGGCATTCTCCGTCGGCTACGTTAGTCGGTTCCTGCAACGACCGACGACGGATCACCAGCAGGCTGTGAAGAGGATCATCCGCTATGTTGCGGGGACTTTCGATCACGGCCTCCACTACCCGAGGTGTCCTGGGGAGGCACACCTTGTCGGGTACAGCGATAGCGACCACGCCGGCGACATCGACACCAGCAAGAGCACCAGCGGGATCCTCTTCTTCTTCGGCAAGTGCCTCGTTAGCTGGCAGTCGGTCAAGCAACAGGTGGTGGCCCTGTCCAGCTGCGAGGCCGAGTACATAGCGGCCTCCACCGCTTCGACTCAGGCGCTCTGGCTTAGTCGACTGCTTGGTGATCTCCTCAGCAGAGACACTGGAGTGGTCGAACTCAGGGTGGACAACGTGTCCGCTCTGGCCCTGGCAAAGAATCCCGTTTTCCATGAACGGAGCAAGCACATCCGGGTGAGGTACCACTTCATCCGACAATGCTTGGAGGAAGGGAGCATCAAGGCGAACTACATCAACACCAATGACCAGCTTGCGGACCTGCTCACGAAGCCCCTTGGGAGGCTCAAGTTCATTGAACTTCGCACCAAGATCGGGATGGTCCAACCCTCTCAGAAGACGACGTACAAGACTTAGGGGGAGAATGCTGGAATAACTCTTGTAGTCCTTTGGTCTTTGGTCCCCTAGTCCCTTGTACCCTAGTCCTTTAGTTTGTTGCACTTTAGTCCTTGGTCTTTGTTGTACTCTAGTCCTTTGGTCTTTGTGGCCCCAATTAGGACAGCATCTAAGGACACTAGGACAGCATATTAAGGACACTAGGACAGCATCTTAGTGTCAGCCATGGACAGCATATTAGGACAGCATCTAAGCATCTTAGACTAGCATCTTTGTGGCATATGCTTGGCTGCCATGGCAGCTATAAATATGTAGCCTCAACCCCTTGGGTTGGCATGGCATTGTGTGAGAAATAGACAAGAAAATTGCCCCAACTCCTAGTGTCATCCTCTCTTTCAATGAGAGTAAGAATTCAGCTACTAACAACCTTTAGTAGTGCCCAACACTCTAGCCAGATTGACTTTGTCCTCACTAAGAGAAGAGATAGACAGGAGTGTCTAGATTGTAAGGTGATCCCCGAGGAGTGTGTTGTGACACAACATAAGCTTGTGGTAGTTGACTTTCGCTTCCATACATGTTCTTTATGGGACAAAGGTGTCAAAATCACAAAAACAAAGTGGTGAAAGTTGAGAGAAGAATCACAATAATCCTTTAAAAATAGGGTGATCACAGAAGGACCCTGAGCGGAAAATGGAGATGTAGATAGTATGTGGGTGGAGATGGCAACTTGCATTAGGAAGGTAGCTAGTGAGGTGTTCTGTGCGACAAAAGAAAAGAAACTTGTAGGTAAAGACACTTGGTGGTGGAATGAGGATGTACAAAAGGCCATTAAGGAGAAGAAGGGGTGTTACAAGAGTTGGCATCATGATAGAAGCGCAAGCAACATGCTTAAGTACAAAGAGGCCAACAAAAATGCAAGGCGGGATGTAAGTAAAGCAAGAGGACATGCCTATGATGACTTATATGAGAGACTAGAGACAAAAAAAGGTGAAAAGGACATATACAAGATAGCAAAAATCCGTGAGAGAAAGATGAGCGATTTCAATCAAATTAAATGTATCAAAGATGAGACTTACCGCATTCTAGTGAAGGATGAAAAGATTAAGAATAGATGGCGGGATTACTTTAATGGGCTATTCAATGATGGAAATGGGAGCACTATGGTTGAGTTGGATAACTCCTTTGATGACTCCAACAGGCGGTTCGTGCGGAAAATACAAGAGTTTGAGGTTAAGGAGGCCTTAAAAAGGATGAAAGGAGGAAAAGCCCTCGGCCCTGATGATGTCTCTATTGAGGTGTGGAGATGCCTTGGGGACATGGCAATAGTATGGCTAACAAAGCTATTCAACTACATTTTTTAGTCAAACAAGATGACTGAAGAATGGAGGAAAAGTATATTAGTACATATCTTCAAAAATAAAGGAGATATTCAAAGTTGTACTAATTATCGAGGGATCAAGCTTATGAGTCATACTATGAATGAGTCATACTATGAAGCTTTGGGAGAAAGTGATTGAACACCGCCTAAAGAAAGTGACCAATGTCACTAAAAATCAGTTTGGTTTTATGCCTGGGAGGTCTACTATAGAGTGTTGCAATTCTAGTCCTAAAATTGTCTCTGAGTTCCTGTTCCAGCCGCCTAAACTGATCTGAAAATCAGTACAGCACGCCTTCTCTGAACAGAGAAGATCAGAGATGATTTGGGAGAAGAACAGAGGAGATTTGTGATGTTCTGTGCTTCTGATCCTGTGCAGGACAGATCAGATCACAGGGAGAAGCAGCCACGCCAGGTGCTGATCAGGATGATCTGAACGGGGGAGAAACTAGATGAGCCGCCTGCTCTGTTCTTGATCTGAGGCGCAGAGCAGAGCAGGGAAATCAGGGAGGGGCGGCAGCTAGGGTTTGGCCTCCTGGTGGTGGCGGCTAGAGAGAGGGAGGCGCCGACCTTGGAGAGATGAGAGGGGGCGGCGGCTGCAGCAGGGGAGAGAGGCGGCTAGGGCAGAAAAGTGGAGGAAAATTTCTTTTATTTCAACTCTATCACAATTTGGGGTGTTTTTGGCTTGTATATATAGCCCCCCCTTACAAGAGTCCTAATCTATTACCAAAGGATCTTTTAGTCTATCTCTAAGAAGATTAAACTCAGATTCCTTCTAGAAAGGGGGCCCGGCCTGGGCCAGGGCTGACCAGCCCACTTGGCCCAGTTCTGGCCGCCCTGGGCCAGGGGCAGATCAGCCCACATTCTCCTCCTGATCCTGACACTGGCCCATGTCTAGGATCCCGATCCTTCTCCTCATCTCGACGAACTTCTGTCTTCCAAGAGCCTTGGTCAAGATGTCCGTCATCTGGTCTTGAGTGGAGATTTGCTCAAGCACAATAGTACCGTTGTCCACACACTCCCGTATGTAGTGGTACTTGACGTCGATGTGCTTGCTCCTGTCATGGTGTACCGGATTTTTGCTCAAGTCTATAGCGGACTTGTTATCAACCCGCAGCACCGGCGCCTTCGATTTTTCAGCTAAATCCTCCATCAGCCGTGTCATCCATACACCTTGACATGCTCCTTGAGCTGCTGCGATATACTCTGCTTCACATGAGGACAAGGCCACCACCTTCTGCTTGCAGGACTGCCATGAAACGGGCTGTTTCCAAGACAAAACAGCACCCCGTTTGTGCTCTTGCGGTCCTCCACGTCTCCCACATAGTCACTATCCGAGTACCCAATAAGCTCCATGTCTCCTCCTCTTGCATAGAAGACTCCATAGTTGATTGTACCGGCTATGTAGCGTACAATGCGTTTGACTGCAGCAAATTGATCCTCCTTGGGCTCCTCCAAAAACCGACTCACATACCCGACTGAGTAGGCAATATCGGGACGTGTGTTCACCAAGTATCGCAGCCCTCCAACCAAGCTCCTATAGTCCTTTTGCATGCACCAACGGGCTATCACTTGTCTTGCAAAGCTTGAGGCCTTGCTCCATGGGAAATGCACAGGGATTGCATCCTTCCAGGCCAGCTTTAGAGACAAGTTTGGAAGCGTAGGCCGCCTGCCCAACGCTTATCCCTGCATCAGTTTGCCGCATCTCCAGGCCAAGATAATATGACAAGAGACCCAAGTCGCTCATCTTGAACCTCTTCATCATCTCCCCTTTGAACTTCTTGAGATCGCCTCCTCCTGTGATCACAAGATCGTCGACGTACACGCCGACGATGAGCTTCTCATCTTCAGCCCCACGAAAATAAATCTCGTGCTTGCTCGTACTCTTCTGGAAACCAAGCGATAGCAAGCTATCGTTGAGCTTGGCATTCCAAGCCCTGGGCGCCTGACGAAGTCCATATAAAGCTTTCTTGAGCCGATACACCTTGTGTTCGGCTCCGTCGATGATGAAGCCAGCGGGTTGGGAGACGTACACCTCCTCCATCAAGTCGTCGTTCAGGAAGGCGCTCTTCACGTCCATGTGGTGTACCTCCCACCCCTTGTGTGCAGCAACTGCAAGGAGCAAGCGAATAGATTCGAGACGAGCTACAGGAGCAAATACCTCGTCAAAATCTATTCCTTGCCATTGGACATAGCCTTTTGCCACCAGTCGAGCCTTATGCTTCACCACCTCCCCATGCTCGTCCTTCTTCACCTTAAACACCCATTTGAGGGCAATGGGCTTGTGTCCTGCAGGAAGATCAACAAGTTGCCAAGTCTTGTTTTCTTTTATGTACTCCATCTCCTCGAGCATGGCCCGTCTCCAGCACGGATGTTCCTCAGCATCGGCGAAGGACGTGGGCTCCTCCGCGGTGGTGAACATAAGCTCCCCCTCCTCCAAGCTTGGTGGGCGCTCAGCCCGACCAGGAGGGGTGAGGGTTCCGAGTATGTTGCGCATCGTGCGAAACCGCAGTTTCACGCCGTCGTCATAGTAGGCGTCGACAACATTGCTGCTGGGGTCCGACAGCGGTGAGGCGAAGCAGATGGGCCGTGGAGGATTCCGGGGCGTGACGAAGGTGCTGGAATCTTCAAGTCCGGAATCTCCCGCTGCTGCTGACCCCCGTGCAGGACTGCCCCAGCCCTGATTTGCGCTGGACAGCCCCTGCAGAGGCCCTTAGGGCGACGCTGCAGGTGCTGGACTCTCTCCAGCAGGTCTGGAGGCTGGCGCAGGAACTCCTAGGGTATGTACAGACCCTTCTGTGCCCTTCCTGGGCAGTGTAGGGGTGCTGTTCGGCCCCTCCGGACCCTGCAGCACCTCTCCGGGTGCTGAAACAGCACGTCCAGCACCTGCTGGACCTAAGGACTCGACATGGAAGGTGGTGTAGTCCTCTTCTCCTGCTCCTTCTCCCCAGTCCCACTTGGCCGCCTCGTCGAATATCACGTCACGTGATATGTGTGTGCGCCCATCAGCCGGATTATACATCCGATAGCCCTTCGTCCCTGCAGCATAGCCAAGAAAAATCATCGGAGTACTCCGGTCTTTCAACTTTTTCATGTGGAGGCGCGTGTTCTTGACATGCCCCACGCACCCAAAAGTTCGAAAATAATTGACGGTTGGTCGCTCTTCATGCCAAGCTTCATATGGCGTCTTCCCGTCGAGGCCGCGGGTAGGGGATCGATTCAGGATATAGACAGCCGTGATAACTGCCTCACCCCAAAATATCCCGGGCATACCCTTCGCCTTCAACATGCTCCTCGCCATGTCGACCACCGTCTGGTTGCGCCGCTACACAACCCCGTTTTGCTGCGGCGTATACGGGGCTGTGAGCTGACGTTATACTCCGTGCTGAGCGCAGTACTCGCCGAACTCCTGTGAGGTGAACTCCCCTCCGCGATCAGTACGGAGTAGCTTCAGCCTCCTCCCGGACTCTAATTCAGCTGTCGCCTTGAATTGCTGAATTAAGTCGGGCGCCTTGTCCTTGGTTGCTAGAAGATAGAGCCACATATAGCGGCTCATGTCATCCACAAGCAACAAGAACATCTTCTTGCCACCTGGAGTCGTCGGCGTGATAGGCCCGCAGATGTCGTCGTGGACAAGGTCGAGCGCGCCTGTCGGTACCCTCGATATGGGGTACCCCCGCGCACAAGGGAAAATGCCTAAGGATCTCGCCCTTCTCCGCAGGGAGAGCTCCGAAGGCGCCACGTGTCCAGCGGGGCCGGACCTCCCTCTCCTCAGAGGAGAGCTCCGAGTCCGCCACGTGGCCAGCAGCAGACGGACCTCCCCCTCCGCGGGGAGAGCTCCGAAGGCGCCACGTGTCTCGCGGGGCCGGACCTCCCTCTCCTCAGAGGAGAGCTCCTAGCCCGCCACGTGGCCGACAGAAGCCAGACCTCCCCCTCCGCGGGGAGAGGTCCGAAGGCTCCATGTGTCCCGCGGGGCCGGACCTCCCTCTCCTCAGAGGAGAGCTCCGGGCCCGCCACGTGGCCAGCAGGACGACGCTGCCTGCCCCCGCGCGGTAGGCAGTAGGTGTAAAGACGCACCATACCTTGCCCGTACAAGGTATTCAAGGCCCGCGCCTTCCCAAGACGCGAATACGCGGAGCACGCCTCTGTCAGGTGCCGTTGCGCCCAGTCGCATCACAGACTGGCGCACCATGTCAGATCCTGCCAGAATAAACACAGCGACAAGACATCCCCTGCCGCCCCCGCCGTCATCAACCACTACGACTAGCTTGCAGCATGGGCAGGGCGGTAGAACGAAGACTCGGAAGCCTTCGTTAGAGAAAACTACCGACATAACTGCAGATACGATAATCGGCAAGCAATCTCCCCGGGACCACCTGTCGGGTCCCGGGCCCCCCTTGTAAGCCGCTCGAGCCTTGGACTATAAAAGGCTCGGGTAGGCAACGTTAGCAAGGGTTCGCACTCCAGCAACTCGCACCCTAGACATAACTCACCTGCAAGCTCAGGACTCCGGTTCTGAGCAACAAGCAATACATCGAGCACCTCTGCTCACCGTGGACGTAGGGTTTTACGCTTCGGCGGCCTGAACCACGTAAAACTCGCCGTGTCAAGCTTCTCCCTCACTCGTCCCTAACGCTTAAGCTCTCCGCAAGCGACTAGCCCCTCCGAAAAAAAACCTCCGCGGGCTGCCCAGAGCAGGTCCGGGGGAAGTGTCGACCACACACTTCGACATTTGGCGCGCCAGGTAGGGGGCTTTTCCCTCGCGCGACGAGTTTCCGCCGACGAAGATGACGAAGCTTCCTTCAGCGGCAAGCTCTCCTCCCCCGCGTTCACGGCGGACCGTGACTAGCGGGGAATACGTGTCGACACACTCAGGACGGAGTGTGTCGGCGCAAGCTGGAAGCCAGCAGCCGACTCCGGCAACGCCGACTCCGGCAATGCAGGCTCCGGCTAGCGTGAGATCTTCCGCAGCGCTGAGCGTTCCCCACGGGGGCGCGCTAGCTGCAGCAAGAGCGCTATTGCGCAATCCACCTGCTGGGGACGCGCCTCAGTCAGCGACCCAGCAGTGGATTCGCGAGGTAGACCGTCTCGTCGTCGCCGCCGTAAACCCTCGACTTCGGCGGGGACGACGCTCCGGCCAACCGGTTGTGTCGTTGACGTGCATGCCAACGGTTGACGGGCAGACGGCGGATTCCAGCTTCACCAGGCTCCCATCGACGGACCTGAGGACAGAGCTGGAACGATGCCACTTGGGCCAAGATGCCCGAGTGTTCCTCGAGCGACATCGAGAAAGGCGTCGCAACCAAGAGGCCGGCGACAGCATGACGTCAGCCTCGACCCTGCCTGAGGCACAGACCTTCGCCACGCGATCTCTGCCCGAGGCATACGCCACGCAGCATATGCCACAGCCATATGCCCTGCAAACGGCGCCCCCGGTCTATGGCGCACCCTTGCCCATACCGGGGTACACAGTGCCAGCAGCGAACCAAGCGTTCGCGGCACCAACCCCTACGGCAACAGGAGCAGGATGTGCGGCCCTGGCGCCCCACCTTCGCTTCGCGAGGTGGCCGCGCAAGTTTCGGCTGCACCTGCCCGAGAAGTACGACGGCAGCGTCAACCCGGCGGAGTTCCTCCAGATCTACTCCGCTGCCGTCCTTGCCGCAGGAGGGGATGAGGTCGTAATGGCCAACTACTTCTCCGTCGCCTTGACCGGCCCAGCCCGGTCCTGGCTCATGAACCTCCCCCAGGGTTCCATAACTTCCTGGGGGGGAGCTCTGCCGGCAGTTCACCGCCAACTTTGGCAGTTCCTACACCTGGCCTGGCACGGAGCTCGATCTCCACGCCATCCAGCAACAACCTGGGGAATCGCTGCGCTCTTTCATCCAGCGGTTCTCCCAGGTATGGAATACCATCCCACATATCCAAAGTGCTTCTGTGGTGGTGGTGTTCCGGCAAGGCGTTCGGGACAAGAAGATGCTCGAGAAGCTCGCGACCAGAGAGGTCCGCGACGTCTCGAAGCTCTTCAGCCTGGCGGACAAGTGCGCCAGAGCAGCAGAAGGGCGGAACTGGCACTCCCTACCAGCCTCTGAGTCAGGAGGGCAGCCAGGATCTGGCGCCACTTTCTATGGAAGCGGCAAGAAGATCAAGAACCAGGGCGGTGGCAAGATGAAGCCACCGGCCGCGGCTCCCGTTGCCGGCCGCGCCCCGACAAAAGGCAGCGACAGTCACCAGCCCCAGATGGTGACCAAGGCGAGCTATGCCCCGTGCATGGCACCAGCAATCATACTGCTGCCGAGTGCTGGAACATCCAGAGGCTTGCAGAGCGCTTCCGCAAAGGGAGGCAGCTGAGAGCTGATGCTCCGCCCCTCCCTCAAAGGGAGGGCAAGCAGAAGGTCGACGCCTCAGTCAGCGTCGGCCACCAGGTGGGGTTTTAGGAGCCTCAGCGCGTCATAAAGACGGTGCACAACGGTGAGGACTCCAGCTCCGGTGATGACGAGTCGGGGCAGTAGCTGACTGCAGCTACCCCGAAAGGTCAGTGGAGACCGCACTGCTGCGATGTCAACCTTGAGGAAGCTCCAAGTAGTCGCAGCAGCCCAAGCACCAGCCCCGACGGTGCAGAACCGGGCCAGCTCCACCCGAATGCATGTCTTTGTGTCTCGGCCTTACCTCCTGGGGGCCGCCCAGGGTCCGTCAACCTCTTGACGGCCTTAGCCAGAAGGGGAAAGACGCCTTGGGTCTCCCAAGAAGAGTCCGGGACCTCCCACCTCTTGAAGGCCTTAGCCAGAAGGGGAGGGTAGGTACCCCGGGGCTCCTAGGAGAAGCCACGCAGGACCCGCTCCAGCGTGAAGATGACGACCTCGTCGGCGGGGCCCGGCTGCAGGTGACACCCAACAACGCACGGCCTCGGTTGGTGCTCTAGCACTACCGCTAAAGGACCAAGCGCGTCAGGGACCTGCAAGAAGGCGACCTGGTGCCGCGGCACACACTTTCCCGCGAAGGACCTATAAACTCTCCCCCAGCCGGGAAGGTCCCTTCCAAGTCACGAAAGTTGTCGTCCCAGGTACACATGCCTTTCAACCGAGGATGGGATCCGTTCCCAAACCCTTGGCATGGAACAACACTGTAAGTCCTACCTCCTGAGCGTTAGTAGAACAGGGCCATACCCTTCTGTAATAAATCCCATAGAGTCTAGGAACAGTGCTCGGGGCAGCTAAGTCTCAGGGGACGGTCCAGGACAACGTCCAGCTTGGCCTGGTTCCGACCCTAAGCGCGTAGAGTCTTGCTTCCCTTCTTAATGAGGCGGGTCGTTGCCTCCATGTACAGCCTGACTTCCCCCTATGGGCATTTACTCAGAAACCTGTTCTACTTCGCTCTCTCTCTCACGTGCTCATTTAAATTACGTATTAGTTTTTATGACCGCACTTTCTATGTATGATCACCGTACATTTAGCTCCCATTTTCCCGCGCTCATCCATAGTCAGCATTTGCTATCCTACCGAAGGCGGTTGCACTTGAGGCACCTGCCGATGGCCAGGGGGGCCTCTCGAGCCTCTGTCGGTACCTGAGATATGGGGTACCCCCGCGCACAGGGTAAAATGCCTAAGGTGCTCGCCCTTCTCCGCAGGGAGAGCTCCGAAGGCGCCACGCGTCTGGCGGGGCCGGACCTCCCTCTCCTCAGAGGAGAGCTCCGGGCCCGCCACGTGGCATACAGAAGCCGGACCTCCCCCTCCGCGGGAGAGAGGTCCGAAGACGCCACGCGTCCAGCGAGGCCGGACCTCCCTCTCCTCAGAGGTGAGCACCGGGCCCGCCACGTGGCATGCAGAAGCCGGACCTCCCCCTCCGCGGGAGAGAGGTCCGAAGGCGCCACGCGTCCAGCGGGGCCGGACCTCCCTCTCCTCAGAGAAGAGCTCCGGCCCCGCCACGTGGTTGGAAGAACGGTGCTGCCTGCCCCCGGGCGGTAGGCAGCGGGCGTAAAGGCGCCCCTCACCTTGCCCGTACAAGGAATTCAAGGCCCGCGTCTTCCCAAGACGCGGAAACGCGGAGCACGCGCCTGTCAGGTGCCGTTGCGTCCAGTCGCATCACAGACTGGCGCGCGGTGTCAGAACCTGACAGGTAATAAACGCCGCGACAAGACATCCCATGCCGCCTGCGCCGTCATCAACCACTACGACTGGCGCACGGCATGGGCAGGGCGGCAAAAGGAAGACTCAGAAGCCTTCGACCGGAGGCAACCACCGGCATAACTACAGATACGGTAGATAATAGACAATCTTCCCGGGACCACCTGTCGGGTCCCGGCTTCCCTTGTAAGCCGCCCGAGCCTTGGACTATAAAAGGCTCGGGTAGGCGTCGATAGCAAGGGTTCGCATTCTGCAACTCATACGCTAGCCATACACTCTCAAGCTGTAACTCACCCCCAAGCTCAGGCCCCCGGCCCTGAGCAGCAAGCAATACAGCGAGCTCCATAGCTCGCCGTGGACGTAGGGTTTTACGCTCCGGCGGCCTGAACCACGTAAAACTTCTTGTGTCAAGCTCTCACTAACTCGTCCATCCGCGCAAGCTCTCCGCTAGGAACTAGCCCCTCCGAAAAAAGAACCTCCGCGGGCTGCCCAGTGCAGGCCCGGGGGAAGTGTCGATCGCACACTTCGACATTTGGCGCGCCAGGAAGGGGGCTTTTCCCCTAGCGCGACGAGTTTCCGCCAACGAAGATGACCAAGCTCCCTTCAGCGGCAAGCTCTCCCCCTCCGCATTCACGGCGAACCGTGACCAGCGGAGAGTACATGTCGACGCACTCAGGACGGAGTGTGTCGGCACAAGCGGGTAGCCAGCAGCCGACTCCGGCAACGCCGACTCCGGCTATGCAGGCCCCGACCAGCGTGAGGTCTTCTGCAGCGCTGAGCGTACACCATGGAGGTGCGCTAGCTGCAGCAAGGGCGCTACTGCGCAACGCACCTGCAGGGGATGCGCCCCATTCAGCAACCCAGCAATGGGTCCGTGAGGTGGACCGCCTCGTCGTCACCGCCGCGAACCCTCGGTTTCGGCGAGGGCGGCGCCCAGGGAAACCAGCTGTGTCGCTGACGCGCACACCCACGATTGACGGGCTAACGGCGGATTCCAGCTCCTCCAGGCTCCTGTCGACGGACCTGCGAAGGGAACTGGAGCGGTGCCACTTGGGGCAGGACGCCCGAGTGTACCTCGAGCGACATCGAGAAAGGCGTCGCAACCATGAGGCAGGCGACAGCATGTCATCGGCCTCGACACAACCGGAAGGGCAGGCCTTCGCCATGCGAGCCCCGCCTCAGGCATATGCTGCGCAACATATGCCACCACCATATGCGCCGCAAGTAGCGGCCCCGGCCTATGGTGCAGCCTTGCCCATGCCGGGATACGTGGTGCCAGGTGTGAACCACCTGCTCGCAGCAGCAGGTGCAGGATGTGCGGCCCTTGCGCCCCACCTTCGCTTCGCAAGGTGGCCACGCAAGTTTCGCCCGCACTTGCCCGAGAAGTACGACGGAAGCGTCAACCCGGCGGAGTTCCTCCAGATCTACTCCACCGCCGTACTTGCTGCAGGAGGCGATGAGGCTGTCATGGCCAACTACTTTCCCGTCGCCTTGACCGGCTCAGCCCGGTCCTGGCTCATGAATCTACCCCAGGGGTCCATAACCTCCTGGGGTGAGCTCTGTCGGCAGTTCGTCGCCAACTTCGGCAGCTCCTACACCCGTCCCGGCACGGAGCTCGATCTCCACGCCGTCAAGCAACAACCTGGGGAGTCGCTGCGCTCTTTCATCCAGCGGTTCTCTCAGGTGCGCAACACCATCCCACATATCCAAAGCGCCTCTGTGGTGGTGGCGTTCCGACAAGGTGTCCGGGACGAGAAAATGCTCGAGAAGCTCGCGACCAGAGAGGTCCGCGACGTCTCGGAGCTCTTTAGCCTGGCGGATAAGTGCGCCAGGGCAGCCGAAGGGCGGAACTGGCACGCACTACCGACCTCCGAGTCAGGAGGGCAGCCCGGATCCGGTGCTGCAGCCTATGGGGGTGGCAAGAAGACCAAGAACCGGGGGAGTGGAAAGATGAAGCCACCATTCACGGCCCCCGTCGCCGCAGCTGCGACAACCAGCGGAGCTCGGGGGCCGCGCCCCGACAAGAGGCAGCGGCAATCACCGGCCCCAGACAGTGGCCAGGGCGGGCTATGCCCCGTGCATGGCACCTGCAACCATACAGCTGCCGAGTGCTGGGAGATCCAGAGGCTCGCAGAGCGCTTCCGTAATGGAAGACAGCAGAGGGCTGAAGCACCGCCCTACCCTCAGAGGGATGGCAAACAGAAGGCCGATGCCCCAGTCACCGCTGCCCACCAAGTGGGGTTCCAGGAGCCTCAGCGTGTCATAAAGACAGTGCATGACGGTGAGGACTCCAGTTCTGACGGTGACGGGCCAAGGTGTTAGCCAGCTGTGGCACGCCTCCGTGCCTCGAACATACCTCTCGGGGGCCGCCTAGGGTCCGTCAACCCCTTGAAGGCCTTGCCAGAAGGGGGAGACGCCTTAGGTCATCCAAGGCGAGCCCGGGTCCACCTACCCCTTGAAGGCCTTAGCCAGAAGGGGAGAACTCCCCGGGGGCCCCGGAGAGAAGCCACGCAGGACCTGATCCAGCGTGAAGACAACAACTTCGACAAGACTCGGCTTGCAGGGAACACCCCACAACGCACGGTCTCGGCTAATGCTCTAAGCACTACCGCCAAAGAACCAGACGCGACGGGGGCCCGCAAGAAGGCAGCCTGGTGAAGCGGCACGCTATATTCCAAGAAGGACCCATAAGCTCTCCCCCAGCAGGGAAGGTCCCTTCCGAATCATGAAAGCTGCCGCCCCAGGTACACATGCCTTTCAACCGAGAGTGGGATCCATTCCCAAAAATCCTTGCCATGGAGCAACACTGTAAGTCCTACTTACTGAGCATCGGTAGAACAGGGTTATTCACTTCTGTAATAGACCCCATAGAACTTAGGAACAGAGCTTGGGGTAGCCAAGTCTCAAGGGACGGTACAGGACTACGTCCAGTTTAGCCTGGTTCCGACCCTAAGCGCGTAGAGTGTTGCTTCCCTTGTAGACGAGGCGGAACATTGGCCCCACGAACAGCCAGAATTCCACCAATGGGCGCGAATACAGAGACCTGTTCTACTTAGCTCCTTCTCATGCGCTCATTTAAATTATGCATTAATTTTTATGATCGCACTATCTCTGTATGTTCATCATACGTCTAGCTCCCCCTCTCCTGCGCTCACCCATAGTCGGCATTTGCTATCCTCCCGAAGGCGGCTGCGCTTGAGGCACCTGCCGATGGCCGAGTGAGTCTCTCGGGCCTCCCCCAGTCAGGTGTTGCGGTGTCAGTTGGTCACCTCCAGGAAAGGCCAGCGTTGTGCATGGGGGGTCCAAGGTGCGTATCCAGCTTAGCCGGCCCAGAGCCCAAAGCATGCGCATCCTGCTCCCCGGAGGTCCAGGGGAGTACGTCCGCTTTGCCTGGTCATGAACCCAAAGCGCGTGCACTCTGCTTCCCCAGCGCATGGCCCGGTACTAGGGATCGGACGGCCGTACCCGGTCCTCGGAGGGAGCCGGAGCTCCGGCGCCTCGTGCACAGAATTGCCCAAGCCCCGTATAGCGGGCCAGGACCATAAGACGGATAAGACTAGGAGACAGGAGGGGAGGACCCCCCGAGGAGAATTACGTTTCCTCTACCTGTGTGCAGGACCTTCAGGTTACGGCAACAGGGACTGCATGAAGCGGGGGGAAAGGAGCTACCAGCTACACCGGCCTGGGACTGGAAGGACCGGGACCTGCCCCCCAGAGGGGCAGGGCCCGGGGGCCCCGCGTGTCCAGCAGGCCCGGAACTCCTTTCTTGAGGGCTCCGGGCTCGCCACGTGGTAGGCAGGAATCGAACCTCCCCCCTCAGTGGGAGGGCTCCGAAAGCCCTACGTGTCCAACATGACCGGAGCTCCCGTCTCTTAAGGAGGAGCTCCGGACCCACCACGTGGCCGGCAGATTTGGAGCCCCCCCATAGGGCGAGGTTCGGAGACCTACGAGGGCCCCTAACACAGTTAGGACCCGGGGGGGTGTCTGAGCGAAGCTCCGAGATTGGAAATGACCTCTGAGTACCTTGCGAAGCTAAGGACTCAGCCAGGCAAAGCCAAGAAGGAGGGAAAAGCATCACAGACACAAGTATCCAAGAGAGTCAATTTAAGCAAGGCTCCTTGAGCTGGACTACAGACTCGATAAAAAAGGGAAAAGCAAGTCCTAAGGACCACCCGGCTCTCGCCGGAACCTTGCTGCTACAAGGGCGGCCACATCCTCGACTTCAGCCCTGGCAGCTTCCTCCCGCTCCGCGGCTGGGCCCTCTCTTGCTGGCTCCAGTGAGAAAGAGGGGTCGCGGCTCTTGAAGCATGCCAGCACATGCGAGGCGACCTCTAAAGCTAAGCCGCGGCCCTCGGCTTCAAGCTCGCTGGCGACCACCGAGTCGAGTCTGTCCAGCTTGGCGCCGATCGACTCCAATGCAGGGATCACATCTGCCACCTGCAATGCGGGAGTTGCGGCCCTCACCGGACTGAAACCAAGAGGGATCAGGGCGGACCCCGCCCGATCCACGAAGCTTGAGACCGCAAGGGCCTCGGAGGACCGTAGGGCTGAGAGTTCCTCCACCTCGCGGCGGGCCGCCCGCAGAGCCTCCAGGTTCCTCTCGGAGAATTCCTTCTCCTGGGCCAACTCAGCGGCCCTGAAGCCGGCAGTCAACTCGCGGTCCAAGACCGCCCGGCGATCATGGGAGACCTGTTCATCCCTCAAGTCGAGGTCTGCCTTCAGAATCTCCAGCTCCTCCATCCGAGCTCGGAGGTCATCCTCGCCCGCAGCCAGCTGCGCGGCGACCCTCTCTGCCTCAGCTGCCACGGAACGCTCCCGCTCCTCAACGGCGAGTTCGCGGCGCTCCAACCGCTGCCGTATTTCCACAGCAGCTGAGAGGCTCTCTTTGGCCCGGGCATGAGCCTCCAGGGCCTCCCTGTTGATCCGCCGCGACTGGGTGTCCATGCGGTCAACAGCCCGCTTCATCCGGTCGACGAGCGTTTCCCGGAAGTCGAGCAACTCCCGCCTGGAGTCGAGCTCGCTCTTAACCTTCGCGGTCCTCTCCCGCAAAAGGTTCCCCCAGGTGAGGAGGCGGTCCCGTTCAACCGTATACTCCTCCCGCTCGCGCCCTAGTGCAGCCAAGACCTGCCGGACGCTCGACTCGGCGAGCGCGAAGGCGTCCGCCAGAGGCAATGGAGCAACAGAAGCTGGGGCAGTCCCTCCGACCTCCTCCATTACCTCGTCCTCGGGAAGAGCCGGCGCGCCAGCCGCCGAGACGAGACGCCGATCAGGAGAAACTGGCCCAGCGGCCCTAGCAGCCGGGCCAGCCGGACTTTCTTCAGCTTCAGGCTCCTTGACCTGAGGAGGGGGACGAGCCGGGGAAGACGGAGCTGGAGAAGAAGCCAGGCCGCCTAGTGCAGGATCAACCTGTGCTGGCTCGGGGGCCGCGGTAACCGTCTCGGCAGGAAGAGACGGCGCCGCCGCGGAGTCCGGGCACACCGGAACAGGAGAAGTCCGCGCTGGCCTGGCGGCCGCAGCAGTCGCCCCTGGCTCCGAGCGCATCGGCACAGATTCCCCGCAAGACGGGGAAGACCGGGAAGCGCGGACACTCCAGCGGGCTCTGAACCCCGACTTCCGAGCCGGGGTAGGATTTCCAGAGCCCGCTACCGTCTCCGACGACCGCTCCGCAGTCGCTTGGACTGGCGGAACAGGGGACGCCGCAGAGGCTTCCCCTAAGCACATCAGCCCGGGGCCTCTTCGAGTCGCCACCGGAGGGGGTGTCAGGCACCCCAGAATCCCGACTTGGCACTGGCGCCGTTGCTGGAGGAGATCGGGCGCGTTTCTTCTCTGGCAGCGGGTTGGAAGCCATGGCAAGGGAGAGCTCAAAGGCAAGAAAGCAAAAGCGCAAGAGTCCAAGAAGAAACGCAGAGAAGTGCGAAGGGAAGCTACAACATGGGTGAGACCCCCTCTAAAAAGCTTCCCGGTGTAGTTCCAAGCGATTCGGAACTCTTCGAATACCCCGCACCCGCAACCGCTTCGGTTCCTAGACCGAGTGCCGATGACGGGTGGGCCCAAGCCGCTTAACTGGAGCGGTGGGGGCAAGGAGTCAGTCCCCTAAGAAGACGAGCCGGCGAGGCCCTTCGGCGGTTACCGAAGAAAGCGCCGCAACGTGCAGAAGTGGCAGCCTTGGGAACCACCGCAGTAAAAGCAATCATCAAGTGGGCGCATGCTCTCACGACCCCGCGGCCGTTCGTGCTCCAGCAGCGGTCAAGTCGGGACTTAGAGAAAGTGCGCGGATCGGAAGAGACGGAGGTCCCACCTCGGGCTCGCTATCTCCCCCGAGATGGGCCCGGGGGCCACTGTCGGTACCTGAGATATGGGGTACCCCCGCGCACAGGGTAAAATGCCTAAGGTGCTCGCCCTTCTCCGCAGGGAGAGCTCCGAAGGCGCCACGCGTCTGGCGGGGCCGGACCTCCCTCTCCTCAGAGGAGAGCTCCGGGCCCGCCACGTGGCATACAGAAGCCGGACCTCCCCCTCCGCGGGAGAGAGGTCCGAAGACGCCACGCGTCCAGCGAGGCCGGACCTCCCTCTCCTCAGAGGTGAGCACCGGGCCCGCCACGTGGCATGCAGAAGCCGGACCTCCCCCTCCGCGGGAGAGAGGACAGAAGGCGCCGCGCGTCCAGCGGGGCCGGACCTCCCTCTCCTCAGAGAAGAGCTCCGGACCCGCCACGTGGCTGGAAGAACGGTGCTGCCTGCCCCCGGGCGGTAGGCAGCGGGCGTAAAGGCGCCCCTCACCTTGCCCGTACAAGGAATTCAAGGCCCGCGTCTTCCCAAGACGCGGAAACGCGGAGCACGCGCCTGTCAGGTGTCGTTGCGTCCAGTCGCATCACAGACTGGCGCGCGGTGTCAGAACCTGACAGGTAATAAACGCCGCGACAAGACATCCCATGCCGCCTGCGCCGTCATCAACCACTACGACTGGCGCACGGCATGGGCAGGGCGGCAAAAGGAAGACTCAGAAGCCTTCGACCGGAGGCAACCACCGGCATAACTACAGATACGGTAGATAATAGACAATCTTCCCGGGACCACCTGTCGGGTCCCGGCTTCCCTTGTAAGCCGCCCGAGCCTTGGACTATAAAAGGCTCGGGTAGGCGTCGATAGCAAGGGTTCGCATTCTGCAACTCATACGCTAGCCATACACTCTCAAGTTGTAACTCACCCCCAAGCTCAGGCCCCCGGCCCTGAGCAGCAAGCAATACAGCGAGCTCCATAGCTCGCCGTGGACGTAGGGTTTTACGCTCCGGCGGCCTGAACCACGTAAAACTTCTTGTGTCAAGCTCTCACTAACTCGTCCATCCGCGCAAGCTCTCCGCTAGGAACTAGCCCCTCCGAAAAAAGAACCTCCGCGGGCTGCCCAGTGCAGGCCCGGGGGAAGTGTCGATCGCACACTTCGACAGCCTCCCCTAGTCAGGTGTTGCGGTGCCAGTTGGTCACCTCCAGGAAAGGCCGGCGCCGTGCATGGGGGGTCCAGGGTGCGTATCCCGCTTAGTCGGCTCTGTACCCAAAGCGTGCGCACCCTGCCCTCTGGAGGTCCAGGGGAGTACAGCCGCTTTGCCTGGTTCCGTACCAAAGCCTGTGCACTCTGCTTCCCCGGCGAACGGTCCGGTACTAGGGGTCGGACGATCGTACCCGGACCTTGGAGGGAGCAGGAGCCCCGGTGCCTCGCGCACAGAATTGCCCAAGTCCCGTATACCGGACAGGGACCATAAGCCGAATAAGACTAAGAGATGGGAAAGGGAGGACCCCCCGAGGAGAATCACGTTTCCTCTGTCTGTGTGCAGGACCTCCAGGTTATAACTACAGGAGCTACATGAGGTGGGGGGCGAGGAGCCATCAACTACTCCAGCGCCGGACCAAAAGGTCCGGGTTTCGCCCTTCAACAGGGGCGGGGCCCGAAGGCCCCACGTGTCCAGCGGGACCGGAGCTCCCGCCTCCTCAGGAGGGGCTCCGGACCCGCCACGTGGCCGACAGAAGCCGGACCTCCCCCTCCAGGGGGGGGCTCCGAAGGCTCCACGTGTCCCGCGGGGCCGGACCTCCCTCTCCTTAGAGGGGGGCTCCGGTCCCGCCACGTGGCCGGCAGATCCGGACCCCCCCATCCTCAGGGGGTGAGCTCCGGAGACCTCCAGGGCCCTTAATACATTAAGGACCTGGGGAAGGTGTCTGTGCAGAGCTTCGAGATTGGTGGCCTCTGAGTACCTTGCGGAGCTAAGGGCTCGGCCAGGCAAAACCAAGAAGAAGACAAAAAGCATCACAGGCACAAATATTCACGAGTATATTTATTCATGGCACCATGAGCTGGACTACAGACTCGAAAAAAAGAAAGAAACAAGCCCTAGGGTCCCCCTGGCTCGCGCCGGAACCTGGAGGCTACAAGGGTGGCCACATCCCCGACTTCAGCCCTGGCGGCCTCCTCCCGCTCCGCGGCAGGGTCCTCTCTCGCTGGCTCCAGTGAGAAGGAAGGGTCCCGGCTCCTGAAGCATGTCAACACATGCGTAGCAACCTCCAAGGCCAGGCCCTATCCCTCTGCCTCAAGCTCGCTGGCGACCACCGAGTCCAGCCTGTTCAGCTTGGCGCCGAGTGACTCCAGTGCGGGGATCACTTCAGCCACCTTCAGCGCAGAAGCCGCCGCCTTCACCGGGCTGAAGCCAAGAGGGACCAAGGCGGACCCCGCCTGGTCGACGAAGCTCGAGACCGCATGGGCCTCGGAGCACCGCGAGGCCAAGAGCTCCTCTACCTCGCGGCGGGCTGCTCGCAGGGCGTCGCGGCTTCCCTCGGAGGATTCCTTCTCCTTGGCCGCAAGTGAGCTTTCCCGGAGGCGGAGAGACTGGGCAAGCCGCTCCAGCTCTGACGCACGGAAGTCAACAGCCAGCTCCCGATCCAGGATCGCCTGATGTTCTCGGGAGACATGCTCCTCCCTCATGGCAAGGTCAGCCCCCTGGGCCTCTAGCTCCCTGGCCCGAGCTCGCAGGTCGTCCTCGCCTGCCGCCAGCCGCGCGGCGACCCTCTTCGCCTCGGCTGCCGTGGAGCGCTCCTGGTCCTCAACGGCGCGCTTACGGCGCTCCAACCTCTGCCGCACCTCCTCCATGGTAGAGAGGCTCTCCTCGGCCTGGGCATGCACCTCAAGGGCCTCCCTGTGGAGCCGCCGCGTCTCGGAGTCCAGACGGTCGACAGCCCGCTTCTGCCGGCTGAGGAGCGCTTGGGCGAGCACGAAGGCATACGCCAGGGGCAGTGGGGCAGCAGAGGCCGGAGCGACACCCCCGATCTCTTCCATCACATCGTCCTCAAGAAAGGACGACGCGCCGGGGGCCGGGATGAGACGCCGGTCAGGAGAAGCTGGCGCCGGGACCACGACAGCAGGACCCGCCGAACCCTCACTGACAGCTGGCCCCTCAGCCGGTGGAGAGGGACGAGTGGAAGGAGTTGGCGCTGACGTAGAATCCGGGCAGACCGGAACAGAAGAGACTCGCGCTGGCTTGGGGGCCACGGCAGCTGTCTCGGTTTCCGAGCGCAACGGCACAGACTCCCCATCAGTCGGGGACGGCCGAGAAACACGAGCACTCCAACGTGTTAGTAGTTGAATTCTCACTCTCATTGGAAGAGAGGATGACACTAGGAGTTGGGGCAATTTTCTTGTCTATTTCTCACACAATGCCATACCAACCCAAGGGGTTGTGGCTACATATTTATAGCTGCCATGGCAGCCAAGCATATGCCACAAAGATGCTAGTCTAAGATGCTTAGATGCTGTCCTAATATGCTGTCCTTGGCTGACACTAAGATGCTGTCCTAGTGTCCTTAATATGATGTCCTAGTGTCCTTAGATGCTGTCCTAATTGGGGCCACAAAGACCAAAGGACTAGAGTACAACAAAGACCAAGGACTAAAGTGCAACAAACTAAAGGACTAGGGTACAAGGGACTAGGGGACCAAAGACCAAAGGACTACAAGACTTATTCCAGCATTCCCCCCCTAAGTCTTGTACGTCGTCTTCTGAGAGGGTTGGACCATCCCGATCTTGGTGCGAAGTTCAATGAACTTGAGCCTCCCAAGGGGCTTCGTGAGCAGGTCCGCAAGCTGGTCATTGGTGTTGATGTAGTTCGCCTTGATGCTCCCTTCCTCCAAGCATTTTCGGATGAAGTGGTACCTCACCCGGATGTGCTTGCTCCGTTCATGGAAAACGGGATTCTTTGCCAGGGCCAGAGCGGACGCGTTGTCCACCCTGAGTTCGACCACTCCAGTGTCTCTGCTGAGGAGATCACCAAGCAGTCGACTAAGCCAGAGCGCCTGAGTTGAAGCGGTGGAGGCCGCTATGTACTCGGCCTCGTAGCTGGACAGGGCCACCACCTGCTGCTTGACCGACTGCCAGCTAACGAGGCACTTGCCGAAGAAGAAGAGGATCCCGCTGGTGCTCTTGCTGGTGTCGATGTCGCCGGCGTGGTCGCTATCGCTGTACCCGACAAGGTGTACCTCCCCAGGACACCTCGGGTAGTGGAGGCCGTGATCGAGAGTCCCCGCAACATAGCGGATGATCCTCTTCACAGCCTGCTGGTGATCCGTCGTCGGTCGTTGCAGGAACCGACTAACGTAGCCGACGGAGAATGCCAAGTCCGGCCGTGTGTGGGTGAGGTAGCGAAGGCTCCCCACAAGATGCCAGTACTGCGTAGCGTCCACCTCCTCCGCCGTGCTGTCGCGGCTCAGCTTCAGCCTCTCCTCCATCGGAGTGAGAGCTGGGTTGCAGTTTGTGAGCCCAGCTAGCTCAACAACGCGCTTGGCGTAGGCGGTCTGTCGAAGTGTGATCCCGGAGTCGGCCTGGTGCACCTCAATCCCAAGGTAGAAGGAGAGAGATCCCAGGTCACTCATCTGGAAGGTGGCTTTCATCTCTTCCTTGAACGCTGCCACCTCCGCATCCTTGGTGCCGGTGATCACCAAGTCGTCGACGTAGACACCCACCAGTAGGGTGTTTCCTCCATTGCCTCGCCGGTAGATGGCTGCCGCGTGCGGGCATTGCCCGAAGCCCATCCTCTTGAGCGTGGAATCCAACTTGGCATTCCACGCCCTTAGTGCCTGACGCAAGCCATAAAGGGCCTTGCGCAGGCGCAACACCTTGCCCTCCTTGCCAGGGACCACAAACCCCGGCAGCTGGTGTACGTAGACCTCCTCCTTCAAGTCGCCATTGAGGAACGCCGACTTGACGTCCATGTGCTGGACACGCCAGCCTTCTTGGGCAGCGAGTGCAAGAAGGAGTCGCACGGATTCCATCCGTGCCACGGGGACAAAAGCATCGTCGAAGTCGATCCCCTCCTGCTGTACGAAGCCGCGTGCCACCAAGCGAGCCTTGTGCTTGACGATGGCGCCGGCTTCATCCCTCTTCAACTTGAACACCCACTTAAGGGTGATCGCACGGTGACCGCGAGGGAGATCAGCAAGCTCCCAAGTGCGATTTGTCTCAACCGCGTCCATCTCCGACTGCATCGCAGCACGCCATGCCGCGTGTTTCTCGGCCTCCGCAAAAGACCGAGGCTCGCCGTCATCGCACGCAAGGTGCAACTGCGCCTCCAGATCTTGATCATCCAGATCGTGAGGGGCCAGTCCCGGCACCGGCTGGTTGCCAAGAATGTTCTCCATCTTGCGATACCGCAACTGCTCGCCGTCGTAGCACACGTCGAGGCGCTCCTCGTCGTGGGAGAGCGGAGTAACAAACTCCACTGCGTCGTGCTCGACACGAGCTGGGGACGGAGTGGGCGTGCCCGGAGGAGTGGCCGTCGGTGCTGGAGTGCGTGGGGTCGCCGGCTGAGGTGGAGGTGGACGGTCGGGGGCTGGGGTAGACACGCTCGGTGGAGAAGAGTTGCCAACTCCCCCAACTCCCTTGAAGTGGACGTAGTCGACGATGAAGTCGTCGTGCGTCGAGGTCGAACCGTAGTCCACCGCCTTGTCCCATGCCCATCCTCACCCTTCGTTGAACACAACGTCGCGCGTCGTGCGCACACGCTGTGTCTCTGGGTCAAGAATGCGGTAGGCCTTCGAGCCCTCCGCGTAGCCGATGAACACCCACGGAGTGCTCCTGTCGTCGAGCTTGCTGATGTGGCCAAGCTCCTTGGCAAACGCGAGGCAGCCGAAGACCCGTAGATGAGAGACCGCCGGCTTGCGCCCATACCAAGCCTCGTACGGCGTCCTGCCGTTGAGAGCCTTGGTGGGCGAGCGGTTGAGGATGTAGACAGCCGTCACCACCGCCTCTTCCCAGAAGATAGCCGGCATTCCCCTTTGCTTGAGGAGGGCCCGAGCCATCCCCACAACCGTCTGGTTGCGCCGCTCGACGACGCCGTTCTGCTGCGGGCTGTAGGGCGCGGAGTAGTGGCGCTGAACACCCTCATCCGCGCAATACGACGCGAATTCAGCCGCCGTGAATTCGCCGCCGTTGTCGGTGCGCAGCACACGCAGCTTGCGGCCGCACTCCGCCTCCGTAATGGCCTGCGCGCGCCTGATGGCGTTCGCAGCCTCTCCCTTGCTGCCAAGGACCACGACCCACATGTAGCGGGAGAGGTCGTCGACGAGCAGCAGGAAGTAGCGTCGTCCTCCTGGTGTAGCTGGTGTCACCGGGCCACACAAGTCCCCGTGAACGAGCTCGAGCCGTTCCTTAGCTCGAAAGCTCGACTGCTGGGGAAAAGGAAGCCGCCTCTGCTTCGTCAATACGCAGACGTCGCAGAGTTGCTCCACGTGGTCAAGGCAAGGCATGCCTCGCACCATCTCCTTGGCACTGAGCTGCTTTAGGGCCTCGAAGTGAAGATGCCCAAAGCGCTCGTGCCACTGCCATGCCTCGTCGTCCCGACGAGTGGCAAGGCAGACAGGTTGTGCTACCTGCACGTGAAGGACATAGAGTCGATTGGTGCCTCTAGTTACCTTGGCAAGAAGGCGGCGATGGCGATCCCAAATCCTCATGACTCCGTCCTTAATCTCCACGCGCGAACCATTCTCATCCAGCTGTCCCAGGCTGATGATGGAGTTTCTCAACGCGGGGATGTAGTAGACTCCGACGAGCAGCCTGTGCTCACCAGACTCGGCGGTGAGGATGACGGAGCCGACACCCTTGATCTCCACGCCAGAGGCGTCACCAAACTTGACAGAGCCTCGGACATTGGAGTCAAGCTCAACGAAGAACTCCCGTCGACCGGTCATGTGATGGGTGGCGCCGGTGTCGAGGCACCACCCGTCAGTCTTGTCGTTGCTGGAGCCGTCGTCGAGGAAAGCGTGTGCTTTTGGCTCATCAAGATGAAGGAGAGCCGCTGCGGTCGATGCCACTAGAGGTGGCTTGATGCTTCCGTGTGCCAGAAGCAGAGCTGGCTCCTCCTCTACCTGTGCCACGTGGGCCTCCTTCTCCACTTGTGCCACGTGGGCCTGGCCACGTCGTGGCTGTCGACACTCCCTGGCCCAATGACCAAGCTTGCCACAGTTGTGGCAGGTGTCGTCTCATGTCGGCTTGTGGTTGCCGACGGTGCCGCCCTAGGCGCCTCCGCGGGCGCCACCTTCGGTACGTCCGCGTGCCCCGGCCTGGGTACCTCCGCGCCCCTTGCGCGACTTGCCGCGCTTGCGGCCGCCTGTCGAGGAAGAGGACTCCCCCTTCTTCCGATCACCCTGGCCAGCCTCCCACTGCTCGCGAGTGAGATGAAGCTTCCCGCCAATGGTGATAGGCCCCGAGAGAGGTTGTGGTTCGTCGCTATCGACGACCTTGAGGCGACCTATCGCCTCTTCGATCGACATCGTGGAGAGGTCTAGCAGAGACTCGATCGAGCGAGCGATCTGCTTGTACTTCTCGGGGATGCACCGAAGGAGCTTCTCGACAGCTCTCTCTTCGTTGTAGGTGTCGTCGCCGAACTGCACCAACTTCTGCAACAAAGTGTTGAGACGGAGAGCAAAGTCATCAACGTCCTCACCTGGCTTAAAGGCCAGGTTCTCCCACTCCTTGCGAAGCGCCTGCAGTGTGGACTTGCGGGCGCGGTCGCTGCCGATGCGTGCCGCAGCGATGGCATCCCATGCCTCCTTAGCAGTCCGCTTCTTGGAAAGCGAGAACTGCATCTCGGGCGGGACTGTAGCAATGAGGGCATCCAACGCCCGTCGATCCTCGTAGTAGTCGACGTCGCCGTACTGAACTGCTTCCCACATGTGTCGCACCTGGAGCCGTACCCTCATCACCGCGGCCCACTCGACGTAGTTGGTCTTGGTGAGGGTAGGCCACCCACCGCCGGGACCGACGTCCCTGACAATGGCCTGGACCCCGTGGTGTCCATGGTACCTATCCGGGGAGGGAGAACCGCGCCGTCTGTAATGGCCGCGTTCTCCGTCGACCCAGCCGCCGCCGCCGGGAACGCCACCGGCGCGTCCGCGCCCGTCTGGGCTGCGGCTGTCGCGCCCATGGGGGCGCGCGGCTGCTCGCTGCACCTCTCGTGCTCGCGCCGCCTCCCTTACCGGCCTGATCTCATCGTCGACGCCACCGTCGACAGAGCTGCTGGAGCTACTGCCGCGCAGAGCCTCCAGCTCCGCTGCCGCCGCACGCGCTACAGCCGCCGCCGCCGCTGCTTCCACTTCCGCCCTTGCTGCTGCCAGTTCCGCCGCCGCCAACCTTGCCGCCATTGCCGCCGTCGCCGCAGTCTCTGCCGCTGCTCGCTCGCGCTCCTCTGCCGCAGCGACCTCCGTCTGCCGCGCGCTCGAGGCGACCGAGCGCTGAGACTGTACGTCGGACATGGCGCACTAGTGGGGAAGGGCTGTTGTGTGTGAAAGACAAGCTGCTGCTCGTCTGTGCAGGAGAGGAAGGAGCTGGAACAGCCGGTGTTCCTGCCGCCGGTTGCGGACAGAGAGAGGTGCGGGAAGGGGATGAGCAGGAGATGTTTAAGCTGCAGGATAGAACGGCTCTGATACCAGATGTTAGTAGTTGAATTCTCACTCTCATTGGAAGAGAGGATGACACTAGGAGTTGGGGCAATTTTCTTGTCTATTTCTCACACAATGCCATACCAACCCAAGGGGTTGAGGCTACATATTTATAGCTGCCATGGCAGCCAAGCATATGCCACAAAGATGCTAGTCTAAGATGCTTAGATGCTGTCCTAATATGCTGTCCTTGGCTGACACTAAGATGCTGTCCTAGTGTCCTTAATATGCTGTCCTAGTGTCCTTAGATGTTGTCCTAATTGGGGCCACAAAGACCAAAGGACTAGAGTACAACAAAGACCAAGGACTAAAGTGCAACAAACTAAAGGACTAGGGTACAAGGGACTAGGGGACCAAAGACCAAAGGACTACAAGACTTATTCCAGCACAACGGGCCCTGAACCCCGACTTCCGAGCCAGGGTAGGACCCCCAGAGCCCGCCGTCGCCGCCGACGGCCGCTCCGCAGTCGCCTGGACTGACGGAGCAGGGGACGCTCCAGAAGCCCCCTTGACGCATCAACAAGTTCCCTGGAGACTCCGCTACTTGAGGAAGGAGGGCGCGACGTCCGGGAACCTTCGGCCTGTTGTCGCTTAAGAGGAGTCCCGTCGGGATGATGAGCCCGGGACCTCTTGGGGTCGCTACCGGGCGGAGCACCATCTCCAGAAGCAGGAGGTGCAGGCACCCTGTTTCCCCGACTTGGCACGGATGCCGCCACCGGAGGAGATCGAGCGCGCTTCTTCTCTAGGGGCGGGTTGGAAGCCATGACAGGGATGAGCTCGACGACAGGGAAGACAAGGGCGCAAGAATCCAAGGAAAAGCGCTGGGAAGTGCGAAGGGAAGCCGTGATGTGGGTAAGATCCACTTTTTAAAACTTCCCGGGTGCGATTCAAAGCGACTCGAAACTCTTCGAATACACCCCATGGGCAACCACTTCGGCTCCAAGACCGAGCGCCGATGACAGGTGGACCTAAGTCGCCCAGCTGAAGCGGTGGGTCAAGGAGTCAGTCTCCCAAGAAGACGAGCCGGCAAGGCGCTTCGGCGGTTCCCGAAGAAAGCGCCACAACATGCAGAAGTGGCAGCCTTGGGAACCGCCGCAGTAAAAGCAACCATCAAGTGAGCGCACGCTCCCACGATCCCGCGGCTGTTCGTGCTCCGGCAGCGGTCAATGCGGGACTTAGAGGAAGTGCGCGGAACAGAAGAGACGGAGGCCCCACCTCAGGCTCGCTATCTCCCCCGAGATGGGCCCGGGGGCCACTGTCGGTACCCTCGATATGGGGTACCCCCGCGCACAAGGGAAAATGCCTAAGGATCTCGCCCTTCTCCGCAGGGAGAGCTCCGAAGGCGCCACGTGTCCAGCGGGGCCGGACCTCCCTCTCCTCAGAGGAGAGCTCCGAGTCCGCCACGTGGCCAGCAGCAGACGGACCTCCCCCTCCGCGGGGAGAGCTCCGAAGACGCCACGTGTCTCGCGGGGCCGGACCTCCCTCTCCTCAGAGGAGAGCTCCGGGCCCGCCACGTGGCCGACAGAAGCCAGACCTCCCCCTCCGCGGGGAGAGGTCCGAAGGCTCCACGTGTCCCGCGGGGCCGGACCTCCCTCTCCTCAGAGGAGAGCTCCGGGCCCGCCACGTGGCCAGCAGGACGGCGCTGCCTGCCCCCGCGCGGTAGGCAGCAGGTGTAAAGACGCACCATACCTTGCCCGTACAAGGTATTCAAGGCCCGCGCCTTCCCAAGACGCGAATACGCGGAGCACGCCTCTGTCAGGTGCCGTTGCGCCCAGTCGCATCACAGACTGGCGCACCATGTCAGATCCTACCAGTCAATAAACACAGCGACAAGACATCCCCTGCCGCCCCCGCCGTCATCAACCACTACGACTAGCTTGCAGCATGGGCAGGGCGGCAGAACGAAGACTCGGAAGCCTTCGTTAGAGACAACTACCGACATAACTGCAGATACGATAGTCGGCAGGCAATCTCCTCGGGACCACCTGTCGGGTCCCGGGCCCCCCTTGTAAGCCGCTCGAGCCTTGGACTATAAAAGGCTCGGGTAGGCAACATTAGCAAGGGTTCGCACTCCAGCAACTCACACCCTAGACATAACTCACCCGCAAGCTCAGGACTCCGGTTCTGAGCAACAAGCAATACAACGAGCAAGGGTTTTACGCTCCGGCGGCCCGAACCACGTAAAACTCGCCGTGTCAAGATTCTCCCTCACTAGTCCCTTACGCTGAAGCTCTCCGCAAGCGACTAGCCCCTCCGAAAAAAAACCTCCGCGGGCTGCCCAGAGCAGGTCCGGAGGAAGTGTCGACCACACACTTCGACAGCGCCCTCCGCGCGCCGCCGAGCTTGCTTGGGGAAGCTGGAGCGCCTCTGCTTCCCGACCAAGCAAGCTTCGCACAATTGATCGACATGATCAATTTGCGGAAGCCCGAGCACCATCTCCTCTCGTGCTAACTTCCGAAGCGCCTGGAAGCCGACGTGTCCGTAGCGTTCGTGCCAACGCCACGCAACATCATCACGCCTCGCGGTTAGGCAAACCGGACGTGTGATGTTGAGCCTGATGGAGTACAGCTTGCTGTCGTCGCGCTGAACTCGTGTGAGGAGACGCTGCTGCTCATCCCGTATGTGCATCACTCCTCCTTGCACCGTGATGCTGTAGCCATCCTCATCCAGCTGGCCGACGCTGATGAGGTTGGTGGTGAGGCGTGGGACGAGGTAGACGCCGGTGAGCCTCCTATGCTCACCCGTCTTGGCGGCGAATAGGACCGTACCCTTCCCCTAGATACGCACGACGGAATTATCGCCGAACTTGATGGTTCCGACGACGTTTTCGTCAAGCTCGGAGAAGACGGCGCGCGAACCCGTCATGTGGTTGGTCGCGCCCGTGTCGAGGTACCAACGAGTGTCGTCAAAGTCATCGTTGTTGCTGCGGTGAGCGAAGACACGTCCCTCCACTATCTCCAGTGGGCGCATAGGACGTTCTTGTACAGGCTCCTCCTGTACTGAGGCCACCCTTGTCATAAACAAGGCGCCCTCCTCCTCCGCCTTTGCCACGAAAGCCTGCTGCTGCGGCTCCTCCTTAGGCTTCGACCGACACTCCCTGGCCAAGTGGCCCTTCTTCCCGCACTTCCTGCACTGGTCCCGCGGAATATCCTTTCCGGAACCTCCCTTCTTGCCTCCGTTCTTCTTGGGCGAGCCCTTTCGGCCGCTCCTCTTAGAAGAACACGTGGACTGGGTAGACCGCTCATCCTTCCGCTGTGCCTCCCACTCCTCCCGAGTGAGGTACAGCTGGCCGTTGTGTACTCCTCCCTTCCGCTGCGTCGAGTCGAAAGCGTTCTCAACCGCCCTGAGACGCCCCGTCACCTCCGACAAGGTGAGGGTCGACACGTCCAGCAGTGTCGTGATCGCCACCACGATCTGTTGGAAGCGTTCTGGAATGCTTCGCAGGAGCTTCTCCACGGCCCTCTCTTCTCCTATCTCCTCCCCTAGCGACGCAAGCCGTGATAGCATGCCGCTCAGGCGGAGGGAGAAGTCCTCCACGCTTTCGCCATCCTTGAAGACAGCGTCTTCGAACTCCTTCCGGAGTTGTTGTGCTGTTGTCTTCCTCACGCGGTCGGCCCCGACCCGCATGATGGCGATCGTGTCCCATGCCTCCTTCGCCGTCCTCTTTTCTCCGATCGTCGTGATCATCTCCGGCGGGACAGCGCTGACCAAGATGTCAAGCGCCATCATGTCTTCCTGCTCGCTCACGTTCCCCTCCTCCACGGCCTTCCAAAGCAGTCGTGCCTTCAGCTTGATCTTCATCATGATAGCCCACTCCGCGTAGTTGGTCTTGGTGAGCACGGGGAACCCCGTCCCGGTGTTCACCTCACGAGCTGCCGGTGAGGGTGTCCCATGGCTGATGGCGCTGCCGCTGCTTGTAGGTGTAGACGACATCTTGTAGAATTCAGCCTAGGGTTAAAACCGGCTCTGATACCACGAATGTTGCAATTCCAGTCCCAAAACTGTCTCTGAGTTCCTGTTCCAGCCGCCTAAACTGATCTGAAAATCAGTACAGCACGCCTTCTCTGAACAGAGAAGATCATAGATGATTTGGGAGAAGAACAGAGGAGATTTGTGATGTTCTGTGCTTCTGATCCTGTGCAGGACAGATCAGATCACAGGGAGAAGCAGCCACACCAGGTGCTGATCAGGATGATCTGAACAGGGGAGAAACTAGATGAGCCGCCTGCTCTGTTCTTGATCTGAGGCGCAGAGCAGAGCAGGGAGATCAGGGAGGGGCGGCAGCTAGGGTTTGGCCTCCTGGTGGTGGCGGCTAGAGAGAGGGAGGCGCCGACCTGGGAGAGATGAGAGGGGGCGGCGGTTGCAGCAGGGGAGAGAGGCGGCTAGGGCAGAAAAATGGAGGAAAATTTCTTTTATTTCAACTCTCTCACAATTTGGGGTGTTTTTGGCTTGTATATATAGTCCCCCTTACAAGAGTCCTAATCTATTACAAAAGGATCTTTTAGTCTATCTCTAAGAAGATTAAACTCAGATTCCTTCTAGAAAGGGGGCCCGGCCTGGGCCAGGGCTGACCAGCCCACTTGGCCCAGTTCTGGCCACCCTGGGCCAGGGGCAGATCAGCCCACATAGAGGCGATTTTTTTGCTTCGTCAGCTTATGGAGTGATATAGGGAGCAAAAGAAGGACCTATATATGGTGTCATTGACTTGGAGAAGACGTACGACAAGATACCAAGGTCGGTCATGTGGTGAGCACTAGAGAAACATAAAGTGCCAACAAAGTACATTACCCTTATCAAGGATATGTACAATAATGTTAGGACAAGTGTGCGCGTAAGTGATAGTGAGATTGATGCATTTCCTATCACGGTATGACTACATCAAGGATCAACTTTGAGCCCATACATCTTTTCCTTGGTGATGGATGAGATGTCGAAGGATATACAAGGGGATATCTCTTGGTGCATGTCTTTGTCGATGATGTAGTGCTGGTAGATGAAACTAGGGATGGTGTTGATAAGAAATGAGAGTTATGGAGACAAACCTTAGAGTCCAAGGGGTTTAGACTTAGTAGGACCAACACCGAGTATATGAGGTGTGACTTTAGTGGTGTTGGTCGTGAAGAGGGAAATGTTAGTCTACAAGGACAAATAGTACCTAGAAGGGACTCTTTCCGATACTTAGGATCAATGTTACAAAGCAATGGTGATATTGATGAGGATGTTTGCCACGGGATCAAGGTAGGGTGGATGAAATGGCGACAAGCATCTGGAATCCTATGTGACAGGAAGGTCCCACAAGAGCTAAAAGGGAAGTTCTATAGGACGGTGATCAGACCCGTGATGCTATATGGGGTGAAATGTTGGCCAACTAAACGGCAACATGTCCAACAGATGAGTGTCGCAGAGATGCGCATGCTACGGGGGATGTGCATGCACACGAGAAGAGACCAAATAAGGAATGAGGCGATCCGTGATAGGGTAGGGGTGGCGCCGATTGAAGAGAAGTTAGTCCAACATCGACTAAGGTGCTTTGGACATATCCAGCGGAGACCTCCAGAAGCATCGGTTAACAGTGGGATTTTAAGAGGTAGAGAAAATATTAAGAGGGGTAGAGGACGACCAAGGTTGACCTGGGAGGAGGCGGTAAAACGAGATTTGAGAGATTGAAATGTATCCAAAGACTTAGCTCATGATAGGACCGCGTGGAAAGTAGCAATCCATGTGCCAGAATCTTAGTCTTTTTTCTTTTCTTTTTTTATTGTTACTCCTATATCTCTTCCTCTATTGTACTTCATTGAAATATATATATATATTGGGTTTCATGTCTAGCCGACCCCAACATGCTTGGGATAAAGGCTTGGTTGTTGTTGTTTGTTGTTGTTGTAGAGGACGACCAAAGTTAACTTGGGAGGAGGAGGTAAAACGAGACATGACGGATTAGAATGTAAGACTTAGCTCATGATAGGATTGCATGAAAAGTAGCAATTCATGTACCAGAATCTTAGTTCTCTTATATTTTGTTACTCGTGTCTCTCTTCCTCTCTTTTACTTTATTTTTAAAATAACATTATTGGGTTTCATATCAGGCCTACCCAACGTGCTTGGGATAAAGATATAATCTTTGTTTCAGGCAAGTTATTATTCAGCAGTGCCCTGACCATCATTATAATCTTGTTAGGACTGAGGAGACCCTACAAATAAGGAGGCATCACAACTCAAGGAGTCAAGGAAAATTAAACAAAATTTCATAGCACTGTTCCCTCCCTTCCTCCATGCTACTGACTTTTCTAATCCCTACCTCAGCAATATTCCTCAAAAAAAGACAGTTCAATCGGTGACAGAAAAGTACTGGTCTACCTGGGCATTAGTACCAGCAGCAAGTAGGTTACCACTTGATCCACCAAAAGAGAAGCTGAACATTTCTTGAGACGAACCTCCTCTTAGCAAAGATATCTAGGTTAATATTCAGGGGATTGAGTTCAGAAAATATGTATAATAATGATTGAGCACAAAGATCTATATGATCTATCAAGTAGCAAAAGTACAAAAATAATCAAAAAATATGTAAAAATAGTTATATTTCCCTGTTAACCTGGACAAGAATTAATGCTAATAAATTACATGGCAATCACAAAGTACAAAAGTCACATTGGAGAATTGTTCACAGACTACATTAGCTCTGTTATTGTTTTCCTAGTGAATGGAAGATATTTAAAGAATCATACAGTATAAACAGAGCATGGCAACCTTTGGAAAAAATAATATCATTTCCATGATCCGAGCTCAAACAAATCAAACATGAAACATAAATAATTAAAATACGACTCCACTGAATAGTAGAATTTATAAAGCAAAAAAAATAAAAAGCTTAGAGCTTTTGTATATGGAGCAGAATATAACAAATGGTCATGGCACCATAGCTGCTTCAAGCACTGTAAAAGTAAATTGCAGTTGATACAGCAGTACAGAAAATGAAAGAGTAAAGATGACCAGTTGAAGTGAATAACGTAGCCGCTATATTTACAATAAACGAACAAAAGATTCTAAACATAAGACTGATACGAGAGATAAACGAATCAAAAATACTTACCTATTTGGAATTTATTTCTATTTATATAACTATTTGGACTAATTTGGTACACAATGGTACACTTTCCCTATGATAATTATGTTAAAATCCTTTAACAAAATTCATTTGCTCTCACAAATCGCTAGCTGGGTCTCCACAGCCTTCAAATCCTCCCAGGTCTCCCAAACAAGGCTGTGGTAGTCCTACCACAATCAGGCGCATTCTCTATGCAGACAGTGAGGCGACCTCTACATGGGGCATGCCAGGAGTACGGTGAGGATGGACCTCTTTATGTAATACCCAAGCATGAAACAAAAGAGGATGTGGTGCCGAGAGTACTGTGAAGCATAAGAAGACAAATTCATGACAGAAGTGTAATGCTGTTGGGCACCATAACAGAACCACCCTGTGTTGCACTACCACACTCACCAATTCAGGTGACAGCAGGCCTCTAGCTCATTGTCCTCTAGCCTCTAGGTTTCGTAATCATGACCAGGCATAATCGTTGTTGAATGACCGAACAAGGTACCTTGAGCAATCACGACCATGCATAACAGATGTTGTATAACTGACAGCAAAACTCGACAACCATAATGTGTAAGAAAACAAACCTGCTTGAAGTTCCTTGTATCCCACGCTCTAATAGTTCCATCTGAAGAACAAGAACAGACTACTTGTGGTGAAGATGGAACTGAGAAGGAAATTTCATTGATCCTTCCTCCATGTCCTTTGCACTCTCCTAGATATTGTCCAGTTGCTGGGGAATAAAATTTGAGTGCATTTGTTGACAAGGAAACTGCAAGCGTCGAGATCTCCAGGCTTGTAACCAGATATATCAAACAAGAAGAAAAAGGCAAGACCAAATGAGTACTAGATACACGAACAGTATGAACTAAGTTATGAAACATCAAAGCGGGAAAGGATGATTAGAAAGATAGGAATATGGTTATGAAAGCACCATATCACAAGCCAGAGAACTCATATATAACAGATAAGCCTACATCTAAGTGAAACCATAATTATTGGCATAAGGAGCGACAAAAACGAAAAAAAAATGATCATATTCCAAGAAACTGGTCGATACATCAAAATGTAAGCTTAAGGCTACTCCCAATGGAGGTTCATTTTCATCAAAAGAGATGCTATTTAAGCAATTTTGATGACATGGAAAGAGAGAAAAGGAAATAGTTTCATCCAGATGAAACTGGGTATATAAGATTACCAAGATATGAAACACTGTGACACTAACATTAGAGAACAAGAGTTTCATTTCATCCTATATACAACCAATAAAACAACATAGAATTAAGTGTTGTGAAATATCGAAATGAAACTATGCATTGTAGATATTGTGTCATCTGTGGTTTTAAAATATTTTAGATGACATGACACTCTTAAAAAAACAAAATGAAATCTCCATTGGGACTGGCCTAAATGGCCACCTAGTTCTATCTAAACAATTCACAACTCCGGGAACTTGTAGTCAGGAACGAATTAGTGTGCGCGCACTTACGAAGAAGCGATCTGGAAGACATAATCGTCGCCGAAGTTGGTCTGGATGCTGTTCTTAATGCCCAGCCGTCTTGGGGAGGAGATGTTATCCGAGTTTTGGGATGAGAAATTGAAGGACGCGGGAGGGGGGGTCCTAGCGCACGGCATGATCTCCGCTTCAACCTCCATTGCCGCCACGACAGCTGGCTCTCCGTCTCCTTCCATCGCACAATCCCCACCAAGCCTGTGGAAGCAGTGCGGAACTTCGGAAAAACTTCCTCGGAATTCAGAAACAAGGATCAGCGACGCGGGACTGTTGTAGCCGTAGGGTTTGGGGAAGGGTATGTGCCAACGGTGGATAGATGGCCGTGGAAAGAAGCGGGCGACCAGCGAGCGGTCAAGAGGAAGATGGAGCAGGGCGGCGGCGTGGGCAGTAGGCGGTCGCTGCTGTCGGGGTGGCGGAAGAGGGACAGGAAGCGGCGCCGCGACGTTACCTAGGGCAACTCTTCCATCCTCACAAACCAGAGGATTTTAGTCACCCGGTCTTTTATTCTGAGAGTACCAGATGCCCGATGACCCAGTCCTCTTGCTTCACAGCATCAGATCGTCATTAAGGGAAAGGGACAATTCTATAAGGGAACGACTGCAAACAGCGCTATAGGACAATCGTGTAAAAAAACATGACTATATATTTACACTTAAACTTTTCTATAAACTTTTCTACTTTCGTACTTTGCTTTTTTTCAATTTTCCCCGCATATCACAAACAACTCTACTCTGGAAAAGGTAAAGTTGGTCGACTATAGTTAGAGTTGTTTATGATGATAATTGTTCAGAAAATATCCATCACAGAAAAAAGAGAGTTTTCAAGGCGCAATACTATTATTGTCTTTTGTTAGGCCGATATGTATATTAAGGGTGTGTTTGGCAACGAGAAACGTTTCAGATTCTAAGTTGAATCACTTGAAACGGTACCAAATAGCAAAAAAGTGAAATGTTTCGACAGTAAATATGTAAGAAATGATTCACTTTTTTCCTACGAATCTGAATCACTGAAAAGGTGTTCCACATCCTGAATCACTTCATATTATTGTACCTACCCTCCAGTTTCATAATTATTTACAATAATTTACCGTCGTTTACCTTTATTATCAACTCGTCGTCGTTGTTGCGGCGCAACAAAGATTTATCCGTGCATCTGGATGATGATATATAATTTACAATGACACTTATAAATAATGTTTATTACAAGAATTTATTATATATTATACTATGACAAAAACAATATAGTCCATCAACGATAAATAGGTCATTTCAATCCTGCTCCTCCCTATATTGAAACTTAAATCAGAAAACTAGCCAAACGGTTTCTAAAGTGATTCTGTTTCAGTTGAGAAATATTTCTGCGTTGAAACTGAAACGTTTCTGATTCTCGGAGAATCTGTAACTGTACCAAACGAGCCCTAAGTTGTAACATCCTATTTTTTACTAGTTAATAAATTAAGCTTTATACCAGTAATTTCAAACATGTGTATATAAATTATTATGCATATGCACAGATGTTTTAGAAGAAATGGAGAGCTGGAAATAAGAAAGAGAAAAAGAAAATAAAATAGAATTGAGATCAACCAATTAATTCTTAATACAACGACAAATATAATTATGTCTCACTTATCTCCCTTTCTTCCCCTCGCGTTGTTGCACACGTTGTCCTACTGCCGACTCGTCTCCTTACTCAACCGTCGTCACGCCTACCTGTGACATCCCATCACCTTAATTGCAAGATCAGTTACACGACGCACAACTCTAGAGACCTTCTCACTGCTCATGTGTTAATGACGCTCAGTACCATTAATGCTCATTTTTGAGCCGTCGTCTCACCCCTGTACCTCTCTAAGTCGTTGCCCATTGTTGGTATTTGCTAACGTCTACAGTTCATCCTAGCAATGAATACCAGCAATGCTTGTGACAACTAGGCTAACCTAGATTCAAAGCAAGATGAGTTCCGCAAGCGCACGAAAAATACTGTTGTAGCATTTCACCCAAGAATATTCCCTAGGGTATCGTATTTTTTATCCCAAAGAAAAATGTGAAGTGTGACAGGATTATGGATAGTGTAGGATGGATAGATAGATAATAAGGTTAGTGTGATACACACTTAGGATGTCTACTCTAAATGTTAGTGTAGTCCTAGTGGAAGTTAGACTAGGATCAATGTTTGTTCCTAAAGTGCTCCTATTATACATATGCATAGCATAATAATGTGCACATAGATATGCTAGTGGTGAATACTAATGCTTAGTGGTCCAACACATCAGGCACGAGCTTACCTCTGGCAGCTCCGGACAGACTCCCGCTAAGAGCATATGGCGTAGCCGAACGTGGGGGAGTACAAAGGACAGATAGGGATGTCACCACCAGCAGTCTACCCCTATAATCTGTGGGACTACGAGACATCCAACGCTACCTAACTATCCAAACACCACGCTTGCATGCTAAGCGAATATCTTAAGAGTTACAATACAAGTAAAATCCTAGGGTAATGACTAACTTAAATATCGTTCAACCAATGTTGGATCTTAGCACTAATTTGTTCATACTAACATATTCACGTATTACCTAATTACACTATAGTGAAAGATTATGATGATTTATGATAACATGATAGTAACATTACTATATTATCATAAAATACAACTATACCTATCACATATATGGAATCGATAATCAAACAGAAAACGCTTCATCCAAGCATATGAATAATAAAAGACTATTATTATAAATAAGTATTGTCGGTACCCTGCAGACTGGGTACCCCTGCGTGGTGGGTTCAAGACAGCCTAGATCCCGTCTCCCTGCTGAGGTGGGCGCTGGCAAGGCCACGTGTCCTTGGCCCTAGACCAAGCCTCCCCCTTCGAGGTCTAGAGCTGCCACGTGTATCCAGGCTTTGAACCTCCTCCCCGCCGAGGAGGGCTCCAGAGTCGACACGTGCCCTTGGCCTCGCACCAAGCCTCCCTGCTGAGGTGACATCCGGAGCTGCCACGTGTATCCGGGCTCTGAACCTCCTCCCCGCTGAGGAGGGATCCGGAGCCGACAAGTGCCCTTGGCCCCGGACCAAGCCTCCCCGCTGAGGTGAGGTCCAGAGCTGCCACGGGTATCCGGGCTCTGAACCTCATCCCCACTGAGGAGGGCTCCGTAGCTGACACATGCCCTTGGCCCCGGACCAAGCCTCCCCGCTGAGGCGAGGTCCGGAGCTGCCCGTGTATCTGGGTTCTGAACCTTCTCCCCGCCGAGGAGGGCTCCGGAGCCACCGCGTGTCCCACGATCTATTGTGGGACGTGGGATTTCAAAGTCAAGGAGGAACTGTGCTGTGGCGCCTTCCCCAGAAGCATGGCGCACGGTGCACGCCTCTGTCCCATGCCCGTTTGCCATTACGGTGACAAGACAGGGCGGCGAGGCGTGATAGTGGCATAGTGCCGCCCAACGGCACAGTGCCGCCCAGCAGAGCGAGAGGACGCGACGACAATAAGGCATCTTCATCATCACCTGCAATATGATCATAGGTGCTCAGCGCAACAGGCGACGGGACTTAACTCCTCCGCCAACCACTCTACTCATAGCTATAAGAACCCTAGATTGTGTATAGGGTTCAGACAGCCTTGGGGCCACCTGTCGGGCCCCAGGCCACATTGTAACTGCCCTGGTCCGTGGTGTGACACTCGGTTCCAAAAATGAACCAAGTGATGCGTATGTGTGCCTAGGATGTTCATCACGCATACACGGATTTATCACAAACTTAACTCAGAATATAACCATGTTACAAATAGTGCTTAAGTGCTTTATTATAATAACTCAATGTCTAATCATGGTATCTAATTTATACTGCATCAGAAGACTCCAAATGAAAGATGAAGTAAACTAAAGACAATTGGGCTCCAACTTCGACTCCACAGGCAGTTGACGGTAGTGTGCCTAGTACTCCACTACTCTTCGAAGTACTCTTCTCCTGTTGCTAAATTATATGTGGGAATGCAAGGGTGAGTACATGTCGTACTCACTAAGTGCAGGAAAGTATGACATGTAGCTTAAAACAAGGTAGGAAACAAAAGGTTTATTTGCAGCAAGCAAGTTTTATTTTACAATCAGAAGAAAATATCCTACTATGTCTAGGTGAATTAAATCCCAACGTTACCAAGTAATTCATCATCCCTCATGTTCCATACCATCATAATTCATCTTTTATCAAGTCCCAACCAGCCAATTCTCATTTTCAAGTTCACCTCATATTCTCAAATGCTCATGATCAGCAGATATGCACAAATCCAAATCCAATATCATAGTTCTAACCAAATCCAGTCCCAAAACCAGTCCTAAAGACAATACCATAACCATACCCGAATAAACATCCCAAATTTTGCCTCTAATCATGGAAGTTGGCTAGGTGCTTGTAACCGGAAGTATGGCTATCATGATAGATTTACACTCTGCAGAGGTGGCACCACTTTACTCACAAGTTCATGATTTTGTCATCCGTCGGCGACTAGAAAGAACCTCTGTTCTGCCACTACGCAACCTTCGGTGTATGGCCAATATATCACAAAATAGCCTTTACAAAGGGGCTACTAGTATATACGGACCCACTGAGGTTTCGCCGGCAGACTCAAATCTCCATTCTCCCACCCACGAGCCCCCTCGTGTGCCATGCAGTTCCTAGGGCAGTCCTCCTCGACCCCCATTCCCCGAGTCATCCAATGGTCCATAACAAGCTAGCAACACACCTAATTAGTTAGCTAAGCAGGACCCATATTTAGCGTTGTGGTGGCACTGTTTTTCTGGCATGTTCTCGCATGAATCGGTCCTTAGATCTAAGGCAAGCAAACCACCATCTCATTCAGCATAACCACGAACCAAGCTTGCTTAGATCTCCCTGATCCCATGCTCATTAACATTATCATGTTCTCATCATCTTTAATCTTTATGAGTGCAATAGCTAAACATGTTTATTTTAGTTTTCCCGAATCCTGTAGGTTATGTGAAGCAAAAGAGAAAATGACCATACCCGACTCAACAAGTTTTCCGGTGACAAGGGTGGCTAACAAAACTAGTCAACTCCTAGTAAAGGGTTTCCCATCAAGTCACACAAGCATGCAATTTTCACAAATTCTTTTTTCAAAAACATAGGTTCAATATGATCAAGGGGCACTTGCCTTACTCCCGCGGTTCGTGTTGCTCAAGCGTCTCGAAGTCTTGGTGTTGGAGTTCCTCATAGACGGCCTCTTGAGCGTGTTATTCTATTCACAACCACTTACGTACAAATAATACAACAATCAATGTTATGCACAAGCTTTACTCAAGATGTAATGATGTGGATGCATGCAAATCCTATAGTGCAGCCTATAGCGATCAATTTGCATGTGTTCTTGCGAGTTCTAGTAAGCTTTCATGGGGTTTTACGACGAATGGTGCTGCTGGAAAAAGTGTGGATGTGGCTATGATCCAAAATCGAGTAGTAGATCAATTCCACCGTCAAAACGTAGATCGGAGCGCGATCTACATACGTGCAGTAGCTCCTGCTCACAGGGTGTGGAGAAACAGGGTTCGTAGCAACACAACAGCGACGTGGCGATGATCCTAAAATCGAGTAGTAGATCAATTCCACCGTCAAAACATAGATCAGAGTGTGATCTACACACGTGCAGTAGCTCCTGCTCGCAGGGTGTGGGGAAACGGGGTTCGTAGCAACACAGCAGCGACGTGGTAAGAGGGGTGACGGGGACCTACCTCTCTTTTTCCTCCTCTCCTCATCTGCGGCTGGTCTTTTCTTGCAATGGCAGCAGCCGGAGTTTTTCCTCGTGGCAGAACGGTGCTGCAGCTAGGGCTGGGCTCTGGGGTCTTCTTCTCCGACGATAGCGAGGCGGGGCAGAGCTTCGACGACGGACAAGGCACCAACAGGGCAGCGACCAAAGATTGGCAGCAAGGGGCGGCGGCCAAGGGGGTTTTGGGGCAGGGGTGGCGGCTAGGAGAGGGGAAGGGTATTATTTATAAGGGAGAAAAATAGCCAAGGGTGCTAGGATTTCAGCAAATGTTTTAATCAAGGGCTCAGATTTAATTTGAGAAAAGGTGGGAGCAAGGGGCTGGGATTTAATCAAATATTTTCCATCAAGGACTGAGATTAATTTGGGGAAAAGAAAATCCCTATAGGGTTAATTTTTGGTGTGGCTACGGTTTTCTCCCCCTAAGGGGTTGTGGCCAGGGGGGAGAAAAATCCCCAAAGTGGGGAAAATCCCTAGGGATTTTTGGGTCGGCTAAAATTTGGGGAAAATCCCTATGGGGATTTTAGGTGGACATTAGGGGAAAATTGGAGGGGGAATTTTGAGGGGGGGATTTGGGGAGGGGAATTTTGGGGCGGTCAGGTTTTTCCCTTTTTTCTTTTTTTATTTCTTTTTCTTTTCTATTTTTTATTATTTCCTTTTTTGTTTTCTTTTTAAATGCTTCTCTACATGAAAACGGATGCAATGCATGGTGATGAATATGAGAGTGTTACACTTGGAGTAAAAGGACCGGGGCGGCCACCCGTCAAAGGGTTCCGGTTCGCAACCCATCAACTCAGACACATACGCCAAGCAATACAACAATCACCCCCGTGGACGTAGGGTTTTACGCTCTGGCGGCCCGAACCACGTAAATCCTCATGTCCATCTTCTTCCTCAAGTTCGTTCGCTGTAGGGACGTCGTTTCCAGGCAGGAGACGAGGAGTCCACTTCTCGTTCCAAGGCGGGCAGATCTGGTCTGGAAGGCGACCAGACAGTCGGCGTGCCCATGGCACCCGCGGCTGCTACCTCCCAGCGGCCTTCTACCCTGGCAGTAGCGACGGTACACCACTACCAAGCCCGAGAGTGTGCTGGCTGCAGCACGCGCTCTTCTCCACAACCCCTCGAGCGAGGGCGTTACCCCTGCGGCGGCAGAGCAGTGGCGCAACGACGTCGACCACCTCATCGCCGCTGCCATGAACATGCTCGCCTACAGAAGGCAGTGGGTCGACCCCTCGCAGGCCCAGTCGCGTACACTGACGGTGGCCCGCGAGATAGCAGCCACGCGTGCGATGACCAAGCCCAAACAAGCCATAACCGACCTCAGGGTCGAGCTGGATCGCTGTCGCGTGAGTGAAGGTGGTCGCGTCACCATCGAGCGACGCTGCTAGAGGCGTCGCAACCGTGAAGGAGAGTACGGCTCCCCGAGCGCTGTACCAGCGGGACGTTCCCCGCAGACCCCTACCTCTCCTGTAGCAGGCGAGGGCTGCATGGCACTCGCCCCGCACCTTTCCATGGTGGTCTGGCCACCCAAGTTCCGGCCGCACTTGCTGGAGAAGTACGACGGGACCGTCAACCCCGACGAGTTCTTGCAGATCTACTCCACCTCCATCCTAGTTGCAGGAGGGAATGAGGCTGTCATGGCCAACTACTTCTCGGTAGCCCTGACCGGCACTACCCACTCTTGGCTCATGAACTTCCCCCGAGGCTCCATCTCGTCCTAGGAAGAGTTGTGCTGGAGATTCACGACCAACTTTGGGAGTTTCTACACACACCCCGACAGCGAGCTCGACCTCCATACTATGCGTCAGCGCGAGGGGGAATCGTTGCGATCCTTCATCCAGCGGTTCTCCTAGGTCAGGAACACCATCCCCTGCATCTCCAATGCCTCCGGCGTCGTCGCCTTCCGGCGGGGCATACAAGACAAGAAGATGCTTGAGAAGTTAGCCACGCACGACGTGCAAGATGTCTTTGAGCTCTTTAGCCTGGCGGACAAGTGCGCCAGGGCGGTGGAGGGCTGGGACTGGCACTCGTGACCTGACTCCATGGTGGGGAGTGCCGGTGAGACCGCTACTCTGGGCATCGACAAGAATAAGAAGAAGGTTGGACACAAGGACAAGCCTCTGGCCCGGGCACCCACCGTTGCGGCAGCAGCAGTCGGTGGAGGCCGAACCACGCACGTCGACAAGCGCCCAAGACCGCCGTCTATCGGCGACAATGATTAATGGTGCCCGGTGCACAACTCCAGCCGCCACGACGCCAGTAAGTGCTGTGAGATCAAGAAGATCGTAGAATGTTTCCGTGAGCTGCAACAGTAGCGGCCATGCCGAGACGACGCGCCCTTCCACCAGCGGGAGGGCAAACAAAAGGCTGAGCCAGAGGCCAGTGCCGAGCAGGAGATGGAGTATCAAGACGCTACGTGGGCATTGAAGGCTGTTTACGGCCACTCCGACTCCGGCTCCAGTGCTGACAACGTGCAGCGCAAGAAGCTCCATGTGATGTATGGAGGCTCCTCCGACGTCTCGTCCCAATGAGTTGTCATGACCCTGTGCCAAGCAGTGGTAGGAGCTGCTCCAACTCCCGGACCGGCGGCTCACCACAAGTGGACGGAAACGCCAATCAGCTTTGATGCCTCCGACTTCCCCAAGAACATGACAGGCGCCGGGAAGCTATTACTCCTCATCACCCCGACCATCGCCAACATGAAGCTCTACCATGTGTTGATCGATGGCGAGGTGTCCCTCAGCGTCATCAGCCTTTGCAGCTTTCAAGAAGCTGTAGATCCCAATGTCCCACTGACCCCCTCACGTCCATTCTGTGGGTGGGCCGGGACCCTATCTTCCCGTGCGGTAGCATCTCCCTCCCGGTGACATTCGGGATACTCGAGAACTACCGCACGGAGAGCGACGTCTTCGACGTAGCTGGGGTCATCCTCCCCTTCAACGCCATCCTCGGTAGGCCAACTTTGTACCAGTTCATGACAGTAGCCCACTATGGCTACTTCGTCTTGAAGATGTCATCCCCGGGTGGCATCCTCAAGATCCACGGAGACCGCATGACTACCGTCTCAACGCTGAAGAAGCTCCAAGCATTAGCAGCAGCGCAGGAGGCTGCTTCCGACCATGCAGAAGCTAGTCGGCCGTCTCCAAGCACGCGACAGCGAGGGATGACATCTGCACCCCGTGTGCAGCCCTCAGACGGCGAGGATGGCCCCGTCAAGGTCGTCCAAGTCGGCTCCGACGTCACCCAGACTACCTGCATCACTGGGGGCATGGGTGACAAATAGGAAGACACACTCATCACCTTCCTCCGGGCTAACGTTGACGTGTTTGCATGGCAATCGTCGGAGATGCCCGGGAGCCCCAGGGAGGTGATCGAGCACCGTCTGAAGATCTACCCCGATGCCAAGCCGGTCCAACAGATGCCTTGGAAGCAATCCATCGAGCGGCAAGACTTCACCCGTGAAGAAATCAAGAAGTTGCTCGATGTCGGCTTCATCCGAGAGGTCCACCATACACAATGGTTGGCCAACCCTGTTGTCGTCCCCAAGGCTGGCGGGAAGCTTCGGATGTGCATCGACTACACCACCCTCAATAAGGCATGTCCAAAGGATCCATTTCCTCTCCCTCGTATAGACCAAATAGTGGATTCCACATTTGGCTGTGATCTACTGTGTTTCCTAGATGCTTGTTCAGGTTTTCACCAAATACCTATGTCTAGGGAAGATGAAGAGCATATTACCTTCATCACAGTAGATGATCTATACCGCTATGTATCCATGCCTTATGGTCTTAAGAATGCCCTTCCCACTTTCGTGCGTGCAATGCATAAAACATTTGGGAATCTCATTCGAGATCTTGTAGAGGTGTATGTCGATGACATTGTAGTAAAGGTTAAGTCGCAAGCATCTTTGCTCGAGAACCTATCCTTAGTCTTCAACACACTGCGTTCGACATGCACGAAGTTGAACCCAAACAAATGTGTCTTCGAGGTCTCTGTCGGGAAGCTGCTCGGTTTCTTGGTCTCACACCGTGGGATCGAGGCTAACCCAGAGAAGATTAGGGCAATAGAATTGATGTGGCCACCTGCCCGCATCAAGGACGTGCATTTGCTCACGGGATGTTTGGCTACACTCAGTTGGTTTATCTCTAGACTGGCTGGGTGGGCTCTTCCGTTCTTCAAGCTTCTGCACAAATCTGGTCCTTTCGTATGGACCGAGAAGGCAAATGAGACGTTCTAGGAGCTTAAGAAGTTCCTCACAACGCTGCCTATCATGGTGGCCCTCGAACAAGGCGAGCCTCTTCTCCTCTATATCGCTGCAACAACGGAGGTTGTGAGCATGGTCCTAGTCGCAGAGCGACCAGAACTCCATCGACCTCAAGTCCTAGATGAGGCTCCTGCTGCCGTTGGTCCAGAGTCCTAGGACTCGGACTCCGCTGGAGACCCAAGGAATGGGGAGTTAGTCAGGTCCCGGCCAGCTAGACCTAATGATCAATGCATATCCGAGTCCGAGCTCCCGGAATGCAGTCCCAGACCCGAGGGCCAGGGGTCCCCGAGTCCCGAACCTCCCCAAGAAGAGCTAGTTTGGTCTCAACCAACTAGACCTGATGACCAATGCACGTCTAGGTCCCAGCTCCTAGAGTGCAATCCCGAACCCGGAGGCCGGGGGCCCCCCGAGTCCTATACCTCCAAAAGATGATGTACTAGACCCCTCCGGGAGGGTCTGGACCATCTAGCGTTCAGTCTACTTCATCAGCGAGGTCCCCCATGATGCCAATACAAGATATCTAGAGGTGCACAAGCTACTCTACGCAGCTCTCGTTGCGTCAAGGAAGTTGCGCCACTACTTCTAAGCTCACAAGATCTCAGTGGTCACCTCATACCCACTGAGAACCGTTCTCCACAGCCCCAATGCAACTGGGAACATAGCCAAATGGGCTGTGGAGCTGGCGGAGTTCGAGCTGGACGTCATACCGCACCATTTGGTGAAGAGTCAGGTGCTAGCTGACTTCGTGGCAGAGTGGACACCACCACCTTGCCACTCAGGGGGCCAAGACATCGGGTGAACTAGAGCCCAGAGCTCTGGCGTTCACTAAGCCTCACTGGACTCTCTTCTTTGATGGATCCTCACGCAACCAATGTGCCGGAGCGGGGGTGCTGCTCCTCACACTGACTGGGAGCATTTCAAGTACATGGTGCGACTTGAATTCAAGGCAACCAACAACATGGCAGAGTATGAGGTTCTCATCTTCGGGTTAAAGACCGTCCTGTCCCTCGGCGTCCAACAGTTGTTGGTGAAAGGTGATTCCCAGCTGATCGTCAAGCAAGTCAAGGGAGAGTGCTGCTGCAATGACCCTCAATTTGCAGCCTATCTCCTCCCAGTACAGAAGTTGGAGAAGGACTTCTTATCCTTGTACTTGCGCCATGTTCCCCATGCCAACAACACAATAGCCGACGACTGTCAACGAAGGCTTCCACCTGGGCTCTAGTGCCTGAGGGGGTCTTCAAAAGGAAGTTGTTGCGACCTACCGCCTGGCCGGCCGAACCAGGCGAAGGGGGCAAGATCAGCACCTCGAAGCTGGCGGTCCCGGCGACCGTGCTACCATGGTGCCCGCCAAGGATCGTAGGTGTCACCGGGGACTCTGTGCAACCTGGCGCTCAAGATCCAAATGCTCAAGTAGGTCTCGATGCATGGATCACGGAGATCCAGTACTACTTGAAAGACAATAAACTTCCTTATGAACGTGTGTCCGCTGAACGGATCGCTCGGTTGGCTAAGAGATACGCGCTGGTAGAAGGGGATCTCTACCGGCGTGGCGCCAATGGTGTCCTATTGTGGTGCATAACCCGGGAGGGGGGCCACGATTTGCTCGCAGATATCCATGGAGGTGAGTGTGGGAACCATGCATCTTCCCGCACGCTAGTCGGTAAAGCCTTCCAGCATGGCTTCTACCGGCCGACTGCTCTCCAAGATGTCGTCGACTTGGTTAAGAGATGCAAGGCTTGGCAATTCCATGCCAAGCAGATCCACACATCGGTGCAGACGCTATAAATGATCCCTCCTTCATGTCCCTTCGCTTTGTGGGGGCTAGACATCCTGGGGCCATTCCCTAGATCTATCGGAGGGTACCAGTACCTCTAAGTCACTGTAGACAAGTTCACCAAGTGGCCGGAGCTGCCCCTGTTGTAACAATCAACAAGCAGCCAACAGTCAAGTTCATCAAGTTAATGATATGCCGGTTCGGGGTCCCGAACAGAATCATCACTGACAACGGGACCCAGTTTACCAGTGCAGTGTTCCAAGACTACTACGAAGACCTTGACATCCAAGTTTGCTACGCTTCTATTGCTCACCCAGAGAGCAACGGCCAAGTCGAAAGAGCAAACGCCGAGATACTCAGGGGACTCAAGACGCGCACCTATGATTGCTTGAAGAAGCATGGTGCCAATTGGGTAGAAGATCTCCCGTGTGCACTGTGGGCTTGTCGGACGTCCCTCAATCGCGCGACAAGGGAAATACCCTTCTTGGAGTATGGGGCTGAGGGCGTCCTCCTCCCGGAGATCACCATGGGCTCATCTCGTGTCCAAGCGTACGACAAATTCACACAGGACCAACTCTAGAGTGAAGATATCGACCTTGTCGACAAGCGAAGGTGGTAAGCAGCTGCTCGAAACGCATGATACCGCCAGGCGCTCCAGCATTATTAGCAATGGTTCGTGTGGAGTAGACAGCTCGAGGTGGGCGACCTAGTTCTTCAGCGAATACTTTCTAGAGAAGAGGCAAAGAAACTCTCTCCCAGCTGGGAGGGTCCCTTCCGAGTGACACAAGTATGCCACCCCAGGTGCGTCCGCCTTGCCACGGAGGATGGGGTATCTCTACCCAATCTATGGAACATAGAACACCTCCTTAAGTTATATCCTTAGCTTAACAATAGGGTTCTTTTTCTCTTTAATGGCGTCATAGAGTCTAGGAGCAGCGCTTAGAATAGCTAAGCTCCGGAAGGGTCCTGCTACTCTTGTCATCCGGAGCGGGTCGCTGTCTTTTTGTATGACCTATTTCCTCCTATGAATAAAGCCTGCTATGATAAAATTTATCTTACCCTACATCTCCTCTCCCTCCCTCTCTTTACAGTTTGTGCTCACTCATGCATATCAACTATAAATGGCATGTCCGAAGCCCGTCCTACATACTTGTCCCAGGTCTCGTTGCGCTGGAAGGTCCCCATATTAAAAGGTTAATGCCCTTGGGAGGTCCAGGGCACGCAACCTGCTTTTCCTAGTTCCATACCCTAAGTCTGCCACACTGCCTCCCCAGCGCTACAACTGAGTACTTGGGAGCCGGAAGGTACACAACTACAGACAAGGAAGTAACCGAACCACGGGCATCGCCCCTTTCCTTCTCGTGCTTTCTTTCCATACCGCTCCGGTCGTGTGGCCAATCACTTTTTCCTTGCTTACCTATAGTAGGAGTTGTGCTATCCTTCTATAGGCGGGTCCACTTGAGGTACTTGCAGAGTACCCGACGTCCTTTAGTTACCTCATTACTTGGGGGCCCTACGGCACCGAATGGTCCCTCCCCTAAAAGGCTAACACCAGCGAGAGGTCCAGGGTGTGTAGCCTGCTTAGTCCGATTCCATACCTAAGCTTGCACACTCTGCCTCTCCAACGCTACAGCTAAGTATCGGGGAGCCAGACGTCTCATACCTCTGAGCAAGGTTATAACCATACCCTGGATGCTCTCGTATCGAATTACCCAAGCCCCGTAGCTCGGCTATGGACCGTAAGCCACAACAAAACTAGAAGCAGTAAAGAGTGGCTAGAAAGCACAACTACTTCCGTTTCTCTGCCATGTCTGCAGGTCCAAACAGGTCCTTGGCGTCCCGGACCCCTCAAGAGGTCCGAATCTGATGTCCTGCCCCAACCAGTCTGCTTGGTAGGTGCGCCCCAACTTAAGGGCCACACCTACCAGGAGGCCATCACGGTGAATCATGCAAGCAGGATGTCGGACCACTGCAACGACAAGCGGAGAACTCGGAGCTCCAACTACAACAAGTTGAAGACACAGGCCGAGGTTCCCTCAGGCCCTTGCGCTACCAAGGACCCAAGAGGACGCGTTAGCCACACCGCCGGTGCACTCTGGTTCCTTACGCTACTAAGGACCCGGGGTAACAAGCTTGCAACATCGGCAACGAGCTATCCACCTCGACTAAGTCATTTCGGACCCTTGCGCTACCAAGGGTCTGAAGTCTGCATAAACAACTCAAGACACACAGACTTCAAACAAACAAGTATTTATTCAAGGCAGAGCTCCGACATACAGAGGGGCATACAACGAGGGCAGGAGACCTAGAAGCTACTTGCGCTGGAACCTAGCAGCTACAAGTCGGGCGACCTCCTCCATAGTAGACTTGACCGCCTACGACTGTTTTGCGCTGTGGCCTTGCGCCACAGGTTCCAAGGAGATGTTGGGGTCACAACTCCGAAAGCATGAAAGCACATGCTCTCTTACCTGCTTGGCCATAGCCTTGCCTTTGGTCTCCAACTGCTCCCTGACAACGTTCTCCAGTGCTAGGAGCTTGGCTCCGGTTGACTTTAGGGCAGGGAGCACTTGACTCACCTTCTGGACTGGACCGTCGAAGCGCAGGGGACTGAAGCTGAAGGGTTCAACGCCGCCTCCGCGTGGCCAAGGAAGTCCCTGACCCTCTCTGCTTCAATGGCATGAGAATCCCGGATTTCTTCGACCGTCTTGGCTGTGGAAGTGAGCTCCCCTACCAAGTCCCTACTCGCCAGCTCCTACTCCCGAGCAGCCAACTCCTGCTCCTTGGCGGCCAGCGACGCAGCCCTCTCGTTCAGGTCGGACTCCTTGGTCGTGGCGGCGAGCTCCCGGTTGTACATGCCCTGAAGCCGCTTCTTCAGGCGCTCCTGCTCCTCCGCATTGGCGGCTAGGTGGTCGGAGAGCTTGTAACACCATCACATTCACCATCATGCATTGCATATATAGAGAAACATTTAGAAGGAATAGGAATAGATATAAAGAGCATAGGAACAAACAAATAAGAAAATAAAAATAGGAAATGAAATAAAATAAAATAAATAAATAAAAGAAAAGAAAAAGAAAGAAAAGAAAAAAGAGAAAGAAAACTTGGCCGCCCCAAATCCCCCAAAAATCCCGCCTAGGGAATTTCCCCACATTTAGGGATTTCTCCCCTAATTTGGCCGGTGCGCAAAATCCCTAGAGATCCCCCCCCCCCCACATTAGGATTGCCCCCTCCTTGGCCGCACCCCATGGGGAGAGAAAACCCTAGCCGCGGCCCTAAAATTCCTCCTTGGTATTTTCCTGTCCCCCAATTAATCTCAGCCCTTGATTGAAAATATTTGGAAAAATCCTAGCCCCTAGCTCCAACCTTTTCTCAAATTAAATCTCAGACATTGATTAAAAGATTTGCTGAAATCCTAGCCCCTTTTGGTGTTTTCCCCATATAAATAAAACCCTCTTCCCCCTCCTAGCCGCCACCCCTGCCCCCAAAACTCCTAGTCGTCGCCCCCTTTGCTGCCAAGCCCTGGTCGCCGCCCCTGCTGCTGTCTTGGCCGCCGTCGAAGCTCCTCCCCACCTCGCAGCCGCCGGAGAAGAAGACCCCAGCGCCCTGCCCTAGCCGCAGCTCCGTTCTGCCCCAAGGAAAAAAACCCAGCTGCTGCCATTGCAAGGAGGTGGCCAGCCACTGAGGAGGAGAGGAGGAAGAAGAGAGGTAGGTCCCATCACCCCTCTTACCACGTCGTTGTTGTCGTAACAAACCCCGTTACACCACACCCTGCAAACAGGAGCTATTGCACGTAAGTAGGACAGCCCTCGGTTTAGCTTTGATGACGGTTTGATCTAATACGAAGAATAGAATCATAGCCACGTTCCAACAATTTCCAGCAGCACCAATCGTCGTAAAAACCCCACTAAACCTAACTAGAACTCACAAGAACACAGACAAACTGGTTGCTATAGGTCACATTATAGGACTTGCATGCATCCACATCATCGCATCTTGAGTAACCCTTGTGCATGATATTGATTGCTGTATTGTTTGTATGTACGTGGTCGTTAGTAGAAGAACACGCTCAAGAGGCCGTCTACGAGGACCTCGAGCACCAAGACTTCAACACGCTTGAGCAACATGAACTGCGGGAGCAAGGCAAGTGCCCCTTGACCATATTAAACCTATGTTTTTGAACTATTTTTCTAGGGAAAACTGCATGCTCGTGTCAACTGGATGGGAAATCCTTTAGTAGGAGTTTACTAGCTTTGTTGGCCACCCTTGTTATCGGGAAATTTGTTGAGTCAGGTATGGTCGTTTTCTCTTTTGCATCGCATAACTTATCGGATTCGGGAAAACTAAAATAAACTTGTTTAGCTACTGCACTCATAAAGATTAAAGATGATGAGAACATGATGATGTTAATGAGCATGGAATCAGGGAGATCTAGGCAAGCTTGGTTCGTGGTTATGCTGAATGAGATGGTGGTTTGCTTGCCTTAGATATAGGGACCGGTTTATTGCGAGAACATGCCAGGAAAATAGTGCCACCACAAAGTCAAATATGGGTGCGGCTTAGCTGACTAATTAGGTGTGTTGCTAGCTTGTTATGGACCATTGGATGGCGTGGGGAATGGGAGTCGAGGAGAACTGCTCTGGGAACTGCATGGCACATGAGGGGGCCCGTAGGTGGGAGAATGGAGATTCAAGCCTACCGGTGAAACCTCAGTGGGTCCTTACATTCTAGTAGCCCCTTTGTAAAGGCTATTTTGTGATCCCTTGGTCATACACCGATGGTTGTGTAGTGGCAGAATGGAGGTTTTCTCTAGTCGCCGACGGGTGACAAAATCACAAACTTGTGGGTAAAGTGGTGTCACCTCTGCAGAGTGTAAAACTATCATGATAGCCGTGCTTCCGTTTACAAGCACCTGGCGAACTTCCATGATTAGAGGCAAAACTTGGGATGGTTATTCGGGTATTGTTATGGTATTGTCATTGGGACTGGTTTTGGTTGTGATTATGAGGTTGATTTTGGTTATGTGCATATGTGCTGATCATGAGCAATTATGAATATAAAATAAGTTTGCGAAAGAACATTGGCTGGTTGAGACTTGATAAATGATGAATTATGATGGTTACGTTGGGATTTAACTCACCTAGATATAATAGGCTGTTTTTTATTGTGATTGTGAAATAAAACTTGCTTGCTGCAATGATACCTTTATTTCCTACCTTGTTTAAGCCACATGTCATATTTTCCCGCACTTGCTGAGTATGACATGTAATCACCCTTGCATTCCCACATATAATTCAGTTATAGGAGAAGAGTACTTCGAAGAGCAGGTGGAGTACTAGACATGCGCACTACCGCCAACAGCCTGTGGAGTTGAAGTTGGGGCCCAATCGTCTTTCGTTTACTTCCTGTCATTTAGAGTCTTCCACTGTAGAATAAGTTGGATACTCATGATTGAGTCATTGTGTTATTGTAATAAAGTACCTAAGCACTATTTGTAACGTGGTTATGTTCTGAATTCAGTTTATGATGGATCTATGTATGTGTGATGAACATCCTGGGCACACATACGCATCACTTGGTTCATTTCCGAAACCGGGTGTCACAAATTGATATCAGAGACACATTGATCGTAGGACACAAGACTAGATAGAATGGACACTCTAAAACACATAGGAACACCCCTATAAACTACTATTTTTTAATTGCTTGCTGCTGCATTTTACTTGTCAATTCAGCCACCACAAAGCGCTATTTTCAGCCCCTCTTTCTTATTTTCTTTTGGATAGCCACACCCTATGTTTTCTTGTTGAATAGTTGCTGAAATATTGGATTTATTTCCTTCTTCTCTAAGTCTCTCATGTCTTATTCATAGATGCCGGTCACTAGGAGCACAACACACATGAGAACTCGTCCACCGCAACGTGGAAGTGCACTTAAGCACATCGAGGTGTCAGGTGGACCATATTGGGAGGATGTAAAGATGGAACCTCATGATGAATATGAAGTCAATAGCTCTATGCATGAGGAAGAAGATATGTAAGAGGTGAAACCAATTGAAGATGACATGGAAGACGATCCACAAGAAGAACAACACTGGTACGCACCTCCAGAGGAATACCACGCGGGCTTACACCCAGCGGAGCCCCATGAAGCTACGTCGGAAGAAGATGAATCCGGAGAGGAGCTACCACCTGCTGAGTCCAAGAATGAATATGATGAACGGGCCATCCGTTATGTTCAGGAATTCCGGTCCAACAGGGTGGAGGGAGGACACATAACTAGGGAGCTGAGAGAGTTCCTTGATTGCTGCAGTTTATACCCGGAGTACCCCCTCAAGAAAGTCCCTCATCTCGAACATGAAGAGTGGAAGGCTGAAGTAACCATTCTATCTAATGGTAGGGTTGTCACCTGACACTTCGGGCCCACATGTAGGGCCACAAGAGCAGAAGTTGTTGATGCTGCTGCATGGGATGCACTCACCGGACCGTGCTACGCTTTCCGTGGGCAGCTTGAGAACACTACCTTTGAGCTGCACCCGTATCGGAATAGTGGTACAAGATAGACCATGGACCCCATGGAGGAGCTCTTTCTAACCCACAAGCTGCTGACAAGTCTCAGAGGATGCTCGTGGAGTTGGGAAACCGCTATGCAGGCGCACAAAAAGAGATCCGCTACCTCCGCAAGAAGTTGTACTTGCTAGAGAAACAAGAGGAGACTCGTGCCAACGCAGAGACAAATGGAGCACCAGCGTCACCTACTCCTACATGGACTGCCGACTCACCATGGCGTGCGCCCATGTATGGACCACCCCCGTCACACGGTGAGAACAACACCGAGTCTCACGATTAAGTCTAGGTTCCCTATTGAATAAAGTTGTAATAAGAACGCTTAGATTTAGTAGCTTGAATAAGAGTGGTGTGCTGAACTTTTATGATGATTGCTTGTGTTTGCATGCTTGGCTGTGAGTTGTGGGACGCTTCGGCCAATGTCCACATCCACAGATAGTAGAGATTTGAGATGCTTCGGTACTTGTTCACATCCTCATGTAGGCTGATATTAATAAAAGAAGTTGCTTAATTCATATACCTTGATGCATATTGTTGGGAGATCGCTTCTTTCAAATCTGAATTCTAGCTCCTACAGATATAGTAGGTCTGAGAGAAAGCATTAAAATAAGGGGGGGTAGATTTCTTTCCAACCTTATTGTCTTGGATTTCCAAGGGATTGATATACTACTTGGAATGGACTTGTTAAGCAAGTATAATGGAGTGATTCAATGTGCTAATAGGGTCGTGCAGTTGACGAGTGAGCACGGTACCCCGTATCGAGTTTGAGGCAGCCCAACCTGCAACCAAGAAGGCAATGCTGAACCACGTGGAAGAAGTGACATTGGAAAGCATTCCGGTGGTTCAAGAATATTCATATGTGTTTCCAGAAGAACTGCCAGGTATGTCACCAGATCATGACATTGAGTTTGCCTTTGATTTAGTACCCGGAACTGCACTTATAGCTAAGAGACCATACAGGATGCCTGCTAATGATTTAGTGGAGCTCAAGAAGAAAATTCAAGAGCAGCCAGATAAGGGTTTTATATGTCCAAGATCATAACCGTGGGGAGCCTCCGTGATCTTCGTAGATAAGAAGGAGGGAACCCAAATGATGTGTGTGGACTATAGGTCTCTCAACGAAGTGACAATCAAGAATAAGTACCCGCTGCCCCGCATAGAGGACTTGTTCGATCAAATGAAAGGCGTCCGAATCTTTCCAAGATTGATCTTCGGTCGGATATTTCCAGCTGAATATTAAACCCTCCGACATACCCAAGATGGCTTTTCAAACATGGTATGGTTTGTACGAGTACACTGTCATGTCATTCGGATTGACAAGTGCGCTCGCATACTTTATGTACCTCATGAACAAGGTCTTCATGGAGTACTTGGACAAGTTCATCATGGTTTTCATCGATGATATTATATTGTATTTAAAAAGCAAGGAAGAACATGAGGAACACTTGAGATTGACATTGCAGAAACTGTGAGAGCATCAATTGTATGCCAAGTTCAGTAAGTGTCAATTTTGGCTAAGGAGATATCATTCTTAAGTGGAACCCACCGCAGAATGTGAGGAACATTCGAAGTTTCCTTGGGATGGCAGGATATTACCGCCGGTTCATCAAGGATTTCTCCAAAATAGCAAATCCTATGACTGAATTGCTAATGAAAGGGAAAGCATTTCGATGGACCCAAGCATGTCAAGAAAACTTTGAGGAGTTAAAGAAGAGATTGACAACAACACCAGTTTTGGTATTGCCGGACGTAAGCAAGAGCCTTGATATATACTGTGACGCCTCAAGACAGAGACTTGGATGTGTGCTTATGCAAGAAGGCCAAGTGGTAGCCTATGCATCAAGACAACTGAAGAAACATGAGCTGAATTACCCTACGCATGACCTGGAGTTTGCAGCAGTGTACACGCCTTGAAGATTTGGAGGCATTACATCCTCGGTCACCAATGTGAAATTTATATGGATCACAAAGCCTCAAGTACATATTCACGCAAACGGATCTGAATTTGAGGCAACATAGATGGTTGGAACTCATCAAGGATTATGATGTAGGAATCAACTATCACCCCGGAAAAGGCCAATGTAGTAGCGGATGCGCTGAGCTGAAAGGGAGCATATCACGAACTCACGGTTCGGGAGCTGCCACCCGATCTACATAAGGAGTTTGAAGGGTTACATCTTGGGTTCTTAAATGAGATGGAGGTGATAGAACTAAACTCAACTCTAGAACAAGAGATACGATATGGCCAAGCAATGAATGAGGAGATAAAGGAAATCAAGGAAAGAATCCGACAAGGGATAGAGAAGGATTTCAAGGAAGACGAGAATGGCACACTTTGGTTAGGAAAAAGGATTCGTGTGCCTAACGTGAAGCACATCCATGACGCGATACTAAAGGAGGCACTGACTTGCCTTATTCCATACATCCCGGCTGTACAAAGATGTATAAGGATTTGAAAACTTTCTATTGGTGGGATGGCATGAAAAGGGACATAGCTGAATATGTTGCCCTATGCGACACGTGCCAACAAGTGAAGGCCGAGCATTAGAGACCCGCTGGATTATTGCAGTCGTTGAAAGTACCCGACTGGAAGTGGGAAGAAATCAATATGGATTTCATAGTTGAACTGCCACGTACTCAGTCAAATTATGACTCTATTTGGGTTATCGTGGACCGATTGACAAAACCAGCCCACTTCATTCCTGTTAGGACCAAGTACACCGTGGCACAATTGGGCGAGGTGTATATGGAGCAAATAGTATGTCGTCATGGAGTTCCGAAGAGGATAGTTTCAGATCGAGGTTCACAATTTACCTCTAGGTTCTGGAAGAAGCTGCATGAATCCATGGGTACACGGTTGAATTTCAGCTCCACATATCATCGACAAACCAACGCAAACCGAGAGGATAATGGAGGACATGTTGAGAGCTTGCACCTTGAAACATGGGCGTAGTTGGGACAAGTGCTTGCCGTATGCTGAGTTATCATACAACAATAGTTACCAAGCCAGCCTGAAGATGTCACCTTTCAAGGCACTATAAGGTAGACGGTGTAGAACACCCCTGTTCTGGAATGAGATAGGAAAAAACCAAGTGTTTGGACCCGAAGTGTTGTAGGACGCTGAAAAGCAAGTCCAAACAATACGTGAAAACCTAAAGGCCGCTTAGTCACGTCAAAAAGGCTATGCGGACAATAGGCGAAGGAGTCTAACCTTCGAAGTCAGAGACTTCGTGTATCTCAAGGTATCGCCTATCCGAGGCCAACGACGGTTTAAGGTCAAAGGAAAGCTAGCACCTTGCTACGTTGGACCATTCAATATTTTGGGCAAGCGGGGAGAGGTAGCATATCAATTATAGCTGCCAACACACCTCTCCGACGTGCACAACATATTGCACGTATCTGTGCTCAAGAAGTGACTAAGAATGCCGAAAGAACATGTATCAATGGATGAGTTAGAACTCTAGGAGGATCTGACCTACGCGGAACACCCCATCAAAATCTTGGATACAGAGGAAAGAGTCACGAGGAACAAGGTAATTAGTTGGTGCAAAGTACAATAGAGCCATCACACGGAAGCCGAAGCTACATGGGAGCATAAAGAAGACCTCAAGACGGAATTCCCTCATCTTTTCTCCAATATTTCGAATCTCAAGGGCGATATTCATTCTAAGGGGGTAGGTTTGTAACACCCTCACATTAACCATCCTGCATTGCATATAGAGAAGCATTTAGAAAGAAGAAGAAAAGAGCAAAGGAAAAAATAAATAAGCAAATAAAAATAGGAAATAAAATAAAATAAATAAAAATAGAAAATAAAAAATAAATTAAGAAGAAAAATAAAAATAAAAGAAAACCTGGTCGCCCCTAACTCACCCCCAAATTCCCCCTAGTGAATTTCCCCACATTTAGGTATTTTCCCCCTAATTTGGTCGACGCCCAAAATCCCTAGGGATCTTCTCCCACATTGGGATTTCCCCCTGTTGAAGTGCAGCTACGACACTTCCCCCGGTCTTCTACGTAAGCAGCCCGCAGAGGTTCTTTGATTGGAGGGGCTTGACGACTCTAGGGCAATCCAACTCGAGCGAGCGGGTGAACACCGAGATTTACGTGGTTCGGGCCGCCGAAGTGTAATACCCAACGTCCACAGCGGTGATCGTTGTATTGCTTGCGCGTATGAGCGTGTGGGTTAGCAGGGTTGCAAATGTATGCAAACCCCTTGTCGGGTGTACACTCTGGTCCTTTTGTAGTTCAAGGCTGGGGTGGTTACAATAGGGCCTGGGGCCCGACAGGTGGCAGCGAAGCTGCCTGAACCCTATACATGATCTAGGGTTTTTACATCCCTGGGTAGAGTGGTTGGCGGGGGAGTTAAGGCGTCGCCTGGCGCGCTGAGCGCCTCTGACCATGCTGCAGGTGATGATGAAGACGCCGTCTTGTCACTGCGTCTTCTCGCTCTGCAGAGTGGCACCGTGTCGTTGGGCGGCACTGTGCCGCTATCACACCTCGCCACCCTGTCTTGTCACCGTAATGGCGAATGGGCAGAGGACGGAGGCATGCGTCGTGCGCCATGCTTCCGGGGAAAGCGCAAGCCTTTGAATGCACGGCCTGACATCGCACTTCCTTCTTGACTTCTTCAACTCACGGCCCACGACGGATCGTGATATACGTGGTGGCTCCGGAGTCCTCCTCAGTGGGGAGGAGGTTCAGAGCCGACATACACGTGGCAGCTCCGGATCTCACCTCAGCAGGGAGGCTTGGTCCGTGGCCAAGGGCACATGTTGGCTCTAGAGCCCTCTGCACTAGGGAGGAGGTTCGGAGCCCGGGTGCACGTGGCAACTCCAGACTCACCTCAGCGCGGAGGCTTGGTCCGGGGCCAAGGGCACGTGTCTGCTCCGGAGCCCTCCTCAGCAGGGTGGAGGTTCAGAGCCCGGATACATGTGGCAGATCTGGACCTCACTTCAGCAGGGAGGCTTGGTATGGGGTCAAGGGCACGTGTCGGCTCCGGAGCCCTCCTTAGCAGGGAGGAGGTTCAGAGCTCGAATACACGTGGCAGCTCCGGACCTCACCTCAACAGGGAGGCTTGGTCTAGAGCCAAGGGCATGTGTCAGCTCCGGAGCTCTCCTGAGCAGGGAGGAGGTTAAGAGCCAGGATACACGTGGCAGCTCCGGACCTCTCCTCAGTAGGAAGGCTTGGTCCGGGGCCAAGGGCACGTGTTGGCTCTGGAGCCTTCCTCAGTAGGGAGGACGTTCGGAGCCTGGGTAGATGTGGCAGATCCGGACCTCACCTCAGCGGGGAGGCCTGGTCCGGGGCCAAGGACATGTGTCGGGTCCAAAGCCCTCCTCAGAGGGGAGGAGGTTCAGAGCCCTCATACACGTGGCAGCTCCGGACCTCACCTCAGCGGGGAGGTTTGGTCCTGAGCCAAGGGCAGTGTTGGCTCCAGAGCCTAGGCGCACGTGACAGCTCCGGGGTCGGCCCCGGCGCCGAGGACACGTGGCCATGCTAGCGCCCGCCTCAGCAGGGAGGCGGGGTCTGGGCTGCCTTTAACCCTCCACGCGGGGGTACCCGGTCTGCAGGGTAGTGACAGCCCCCTCCTTGGCCGCACCATTGGGGGAAGAAAACTCTAGCCGCAGCCCTAACCCCCCCTCAGGATTTTCTCTCCCTCAATTAATCTCAGCCCTTGATTGAAAATATTTGGAAAAATTCTAGCCCCTAGCTCCCACCTTTTCTCAAATTAAATCCCAGCCATTGATTAAAAGATTTGCTGAAATCTTACCCCCCTTGGCTGTTTTCCCCCTAATAAATAAAACCCTCTTCCCCCTCCTAGCCGCCACCCCTGCCCCAAAAACTCCTGGTCGTCGTCACCTTTGCTGCCAAGCCCTGGTCGCCGCCCCTTCTGCTGCATTGGCCGCCGTCGAAGCTCTGCCCTGCCTCGCCGTCACCGGAGAAGAAGACCCCAGCGCCCTGCCCTAGCCGCAGCTCTGTTCTGCCCCAAGGAAAAAACCCCAGCTGCTGCCATTGCAAAGAGATAGCCATCCACAGAGGAGGAGAGGAGGAAGAAGAGAGGTAGGTCCCGTCACCCCTCTTACCACGCCGCTGCTGTTGTTACAAACCCCGTTACACCACACCCTGCGAACAGGAGCTATTGCACGTAAGTAGGACAGCCCTCGGTTTAGCTTTGATGACGGTTTGATCTAATACCAAGAATAGAATCATAGCCACGTTCCAATCAATTTCCAGCAGCACCAATCATCATAAAAACCCCACTAAACCTAACTAGAACTCACAAGAACACAGTCAAACTGGTTGCTATAGGTCACATTATAGGATTTGCATGCATCCACATCATCGCATCTTGAGTAACACTTGTGCATGATATTGATTTCTTTATTGTTTGTATGTACGTGGTTGTGAGTAGAATAACACGCTCAAGAGGCCATCTACGAGGACCTCCAGCACCAAGGCTTCAACACGCTTGAGCAACACGAACCGCAGGAGCCAGCCGAGTGCCCCTTGACCATATTGATGTAAGGGCCCAAGTTTTTCATTTGCTAAAAGTGTTCATCACACCACACCTCAACCCATTTGTGGAAATCATGTGAACACATTTGAAGAGCATGTAACCTCCATCAATAGATTCATTAGGAGATAAACTCACAAAATGCAAAAGTGGTATTTCCCACATGCATCATATAGGGGCTGAGTTATGGTTAACTCCTAAAATTTATTAGGAATGCTCATGCCAAATTTCAACCAAATCCAAAACCTTTTGAGGTATTTTTGGTTACACTTAGTAAAAGGGCTAGTTTGAATTTAAATTCAAATTCAATCTCCTTTCGTCCCATGAATTCAAAAGAGGAGTTCATATTCACACTCAGCACATTTTTATGAGCTCAGAAACCAATTTTCACTACATTTGGAGTTGATCTTGGCATGAGCTATTTTGGCTAAATTCAAATCAAATTTGAATTTCAGTTAACATTTGCTGCAAATTTGATCAAATCAAATCACACTTTGATTCATTCAAATTCAAATGGGATTTGGAGGTTTGATCAAACTACAAGGAGCATTAGGGTCCCCAAAAACTAAGAGCAGTAGGAATTCAATTTGTGAGGTTAAATTGGAGAGGTGGGACCCTCCTGTCAGCCTCACAGTGAAGTGAACCGACTGAAGAACCGTTGCTCTGTTTCTCGGGCTGAAGCAGTGAACGCCACCGAGGGAGATCGACCCAGCCACCTCCTGGTTGCTTGTGGCAGCGCTGGCGACCAGCTCGTGAGTCATAGGAGCTCCCCGGGTGATCTTTTCCCTCACAACACAAGCTCTCGAGGCTGCACTCCTTCCCCGAGCGAAAACCGAGCAGCTCACCCCAATGCCACTTCGGTGATCATCGGGAAACCAGTATACCTCGCGCACCCCACCCCTCCGAGCTGCAAAACGGCAGCGCAACATTCCTCTGACCTCCTAGCCACAATAACGAGCTGAAAACAGCTCTCCTCGAGCAACCCCGAACGTTTTTGCGGCGACATGAAAGTTGCCGCCGTTCGGTGCTCCCATGGGCAGCCCAACTCAGTAGCTTTCACACCCAAGCAAGGGTGCCTAAAGACGTGGTAGTGCTTCGTGCTGCTCACCTCCGAAGCTCAAGCCAAGCCGTGGATCATCGCCGGTGAATTTTGTAATTTTGCTCTGGCGTGCACAAACCAATGTTCTGGTACGGGACCTCCAAATTCTACTTCCCTATTCGGTTTTAGATCACCAATTTCTTGCACACAGGGGCCTGACTAGCTGGCGATCGTGTGCTCTTCACAACCCTAGCTCGGAAACGCACATAGACAGCAGAATTTCTAGGTTTTCCGAGCTCAAACGTGGCAGATGTCTCGAGCGCACGGTAACAACCTAGTTGGAGCCGTTCCTGAGCAAGTTTGAGGCCATGTCGATCATCCTCGAGGTCCACTGGTGCTGTAGTGCCATTTTGCCGAGCTTTTAGCGGGCTAGAACAGTTGGCCGACGATTATGAAGTCGTCCCGAGGCCGCTGCACATCGCCGACATGTTTCCAGCCACCGGTAGCTCTAGCTCGTGCCACAGACGAGTTCCTCACCCTCCCAAACTCACAGGCGGCGAGAATTAAGCTGAGAGGTGGTCGGAAACTGCACTCCGGCGAGCTCTGGCGCGGGCGAGGGAAATGGACCGTGATTGAAGAAGGGTGCGCCGGGCCCAGCAGTCAGTGAGAGGGATTTCAAAACCTAGATCCTTTGCGGCTCCGGATCATTTGTGGTTGCGCGCTGAGAATGTGATGGACAGAAATCCGTACATGGGTGGTGCCGCACGATGCGACACCCGACAGCACACAGCATAAGGAAACCATAGTATTACATTGAAAACATTTTGAATATGTACAAAAGTAGTACACTCTTCAGTTACAACTCCTGTATAGAGTCAACTACAACGGAAGGTTTTTATACAACTTACGCCAACACCTAACTAGCGAAAGTTGGTGGTCCGGCCCTACGGACAACCCACACTAGCTGCCCTCAGCTTCAGCGCGGCGTGTACAGCTCCCACTCAGACGTAGTCCCCGACGAAGGGTAGCCCTCGCCGGTGGACTCGTACTCCGAGTCCGTGGGGTACTCCTCACCTGCAAACACTTATAGCAGCAACTGTGAGCACAATGGCTCAGCAAGGCTTAACCGACACTCCTACACAGGAAACTCTACATGCAAGTCATAACAAAGGTAGGATGGCAATTTGCAGCAAAGGACTCACCTACAAGTTTATCCTTAATTCATCTTTTAGCCACAAGTTAACGGTTCATGAAACTGAAATTTAGTGAGCAATATTTGGTGGCACACATGTAACAATACAAGTTAATCATATCAGCAATATTGAATCATAACATTCCATATATTAACCTACGTCACGACACAGTGAACAAGCGGTACTCATAACCGCAAGGGACGGTGAATCGGCTCGTTATACAGCTGCAGGGATACCCGAATAGCACATCTCGTACGCCCATACTCGGAGCTGCACACAGCACGCTCACCCGACGTCGTACGCCACAAGCCCACAACCTTTCACCAAACAGCCCAAACGTCGAACCGCTCGCACCTAAATGGACAGGAGGTTCCCTACACGGAGCATCTCTCTATGCCCGTTAGCGGATTTCCACCTTGCTGCCCTCAACCTACACCTATAAATCGGTGCGTTATGCCTCGACGCCTGGAGGTATAGGTTACATCAGTTTTTATCAGACCCCATATATCTGATATGTCTTCGGTACATTCAAACTTGTTCAGCGGGGCCGCATAGGGATCGGTCCTCAATCGACACGGACATTGCTACGCACACAAGACTTCCTCTTGCTGCGTCCTAGCCCCTGCCTAGTCTCATTTTTCTTGCTAAGTTGTCTCACATCTTGAACCAATCCCGTGTAACGAACCCTATACTCGCAAGTAGATTCCAACTACTTGACTTGTACCGAAGCCTATTAACATTAAGCAAAGCATGATCTACTCGATGACTTAGACAATACCCTCACTCCTTTTGGATTAATCTGGTTATGCATTTGGGGTTTCATCCATCCTACACTTAATGCACATACATACTTCAAACTAAGTGAATATAATTTGAAACTTGATAAACTTGGTTAAATGCAAACTGGGGCTTGCCTTGTTGCTGCTGGTCAGGTGTTAATGTCTCCTCCGGAAGTATGAAGTCCAAAACCTCCGGGGTTTCCTCGCGTTCAGCGACTACACGTAAGCAATTTAACGATATGTAAATTTTAAATTCAAATGTTTTGAATTGAGTATATAAAGACCATAGTTCTAGCTAGACATCCCAATTGGCTCTGAAAATTTTACTGAGGCTTGGTCAGAACCTAAACAGAAACTTGGCCAAATTTCATTTGAATCAAAGCATAATTGAGCCCTGCCCAAATAAAAGTCTAAATGGTCATCACTAGAGCTTCCAAAGATTTCCAGGGATTTTCATGGATCAAACCATTACTCTCTGGAAACTAGAGTTTGATATGGTTCTAATGGAGTTGGTTTCATGTAATTTGGAGAATTCTAGAGAAAGTTATGACCTAATCAAGATTCGAGAAAATTCTGAAAAATGTTTCTGTATATTTTTCTATTTTCTCAGGGCAGTTCACATACTCACACCATTAGGGGGACTAAATGAACTTGGATGGATCTGAAATTTTCCTGTGACTCAAGGATTTTCAAATGAATCTCCTGGCCAAATTTCAGATTTTTCCATAAAGGAATTCTCCAGCTAAAATTCCCCATAGTTTAAAATTTAGGGAATTAATTCTGGAAAATAATAAGTTCCATGACTGAAATTTGTTTTGCTGGACAGTACTCGAAGAATTGAATCCAACAAAATTTGGTTCACTAAATTTGGATAATTCTAGACAAAGTTATGAATTTCTAAAGTTTGAGCTGATCCCTAAATTATTTTCCTAAAGGAAATCCTTTCCCGCGCCTAACAGCGACTGACAGCGGGGCCCGTGTGTTTAATTTAAACTAACCCCCCGCGCGCTTAGTGCTGTGGCTGACACGTGGGACCCGGCCCTTCGTCTACCACGCGATGCCGCCGCCCCGAGCCGCTGGAGCTCCGGCGAGGTCGGCGTTCCCGGCGACCTAGCTCGCCGGCGATGGTGAAATTCACCGCCCCCACCTAACTTCGGACGCTGAACACGCTGGACACCTTGCTTCCACCGGCGAACCGCCGTAGCTTGCCGGCGACGAGCGCTATGCCACTGTGCCCCATCGGCAACATGTTCCCATCATTCCAACCACCCCCTTCGCGCGCTAATCGCGTCACCACGTCCAGGGCAGCCTCGGGAAACTCGGCATGACCTCGGTTGGGACCCAAACAGCCAGAAAACCGGACCTCACCGGCGGCACCCTCTTCCGCCAAACTGTTCCTCGGTGAAACTAGGGTTCTGGTGGGTCTTTCTTGCTGGTTCTTGGTCGAGGAGAAGCGCAAGGACCTCTAGAGCGTTTGTGGCCTGCAGCTCGACCGACGGTTGCCTCTGTGCAACAAATTTCACCGTCGACCGATCGCTAACCCTGATACACACCGTGAAGGAAAACTAGGAATTCTCGCTCTACAGCACAAGAAACGGCAAACGCTCTTCTCCTACAGCTTCCTCACAAGCAGACACACCTTTTCTTCTCTGGTGGCGGTGCGTGAAGCAGCCGGGATCGGCCGGTCGCCGGTGATCAGAGAGCGGCGGCGAGAATTTTGGTTGCGGGAGCCACGAGGGTGTGCGTGAGAGTCGGTTCAGCTCGGGCACGATGAAAATGGACGAGATGTATGTTGTGATGGAGTGGTGACTCGATGTTTTCACCATGCGGTGGCCTCTCCTTCAGCGAGCTGGACTGCATGCGGCGCTGCTGTGCTCACTCGGTTGGAAAGACTTGCAGTTGATGCTTAACCACAGATGATGCATTTATGAAGTTGTGGGTTGCACCAGAATCAAATAAAATGATGATTGCTTGATCGTTGAGAGTGAACGTACCTGCCAGCACGTTCTCTCGTTCCGGGGCATCCTCATTGTCGAGGTAACGAACACCCCAGGTTCGCTGATCTTCCTTCTTCACCGGTGGTCGGCCTCGAGCGCTGCCCTGATATTGGGCTTGCCCGCTGCTTTGCTGCCCCTGTGGACAGTCCTTCGAGAACTGACCCGCCTGTCCACACGTATAACATGTGTAGCGAGGCGGTCCTACGCTGACCGGCGGATGGAATCCCGGGGCGCATTGTGGCGGTGGAAATGCTTGGGGTACCATCTGCTGCTGTTGATGCTGTTGTGGTTGCGGTGGTGGCATCGGCGATCGGAATGGGGGTGGCTGAAAAGAATGACCCCCAAACTGTTGAGGTCATGCCGGTGGATGCCACTGCTGACTGGATGTTGTCCGATACACCATGCAGTATTTTTGAGGAGCTCCACCCCCGCTGCTTGGTGGAGCGCTGCGCTTCCGCTTCTCAGCCACAAATTCCCGCTGAGCATCCTCTTGCATAATCGCGGCATTGACGAGGTCGTTTAAGGTGCCGCGATTGCATTGCGTGAGGTGAGTCTTCATCTCGGGGTTTAACCCCCGATAAAACTGCTCACACTTCTTCTCCTTGGTGGAGATGTAATGTGACGCATACTGCGCCAGATGGTTGGACACACGGGAGTAGTCGTGGGCACTCCTCTTACCTTGCTTTAGTTCCAAGAACTCTTGGAACTTCCTCTTCATCATTCCGGGAGGTATGTGATAGGCGCGGAACACCTCCCAGAACTCCTGCCATTCCACGGCGTGGCCAGCAGGTAGTGAGGCGACATAATTCACCCACCACGCACCGGCGGCACCGTGAAGCTTCTGCGCCGCAAAGAGAGTCTTCTTCCGCTCCGTGCATTGGAGCAGCTCAAACTTGGACTCGATCGTCCGCAGCCAGTTGTGGGCCTCCAGTGGTTCTACCACTTCGGTGAACACCGGAGGATGCGTACTCATGAAATCCGAGTACGTCGTGATGTGGGGCTCCCGAGGCCCCCTCTCTTGACGCGTCTCCGCCTAGGACGTATTCTGGACAATCGTGCGGAGTAGGTCGGTCTGCTCCTCACGAGAGCCCACCAACACCGATATCACATCCGCTAGCGTAAGCGGAGGCAGCGGCGGTGGTTATTGCTGCGGGGTGTTGTCGTAGGCAGGTGTCTGGGAGTCATCACCCTCTTGCTGACTAGAGCCCCCGACCTCGTGCGTGGTCCGGGTACGAACCATCTGCAACCATAAGACAATAAAATCAGTCCCACAGCATACTCCATGCAGTCCATAAAATAGGAGTAAAACATAATGACGGTAAACATGCGATACATCTCGTACATGGATAATGTAATAACTTTGCACAAGCTACACCATTACCAGACCAAAAACGCATTTGTGAAATCCAAATTGACGGACTTCCTCCCTGGAAGTTCATCTCAACTAGATTTGGTCACTATGAGACGTTAGTATCGCTTTGTCATCACGTATACCACCCTTTATCTTCAATACGACACAAACATGGTCTCTAGCAAAAAGAACTTGAGTAGGAAATATACTCAAATTCTTCACTAGTTGAAGATAACAACTCATGAGGATGTTCTACCCGATTGGAAGTAATAAAACCCCAATAGGAACCACAATCTCTCAAATGAGTTCAACTGTTCATTCCTCTGCCCGGAATGACCAGTTTCTACTTATCCCAGATTTTGACCTGGTACTTGGCATTTTCATAACTAAAGTTGAATACCAAGTTAAAGTAAACTTCAGTAAATTTCCAACTAGTATTTATTTGTCCCCAGATCAGCTCTGATTAAAAAGTTAAGCTAATTCAAAATCAACAGAATTTCTGGAAGAATTTCAACAGCACCTCCTTTGAAAGTTGCTGTTTTCAATTCCTCATTCCACTGAATTCCGTGCTGTAACTGCAAAAACTTTGAATTACAAAGATGTAACACATCTCCTAAGCTTTCCAATAATGTATCCTATGACTATTTAGATTTCTCTACAGAGAGTTATGCTTGAAAAACAGAACAGTCCAGAGAGTTTTTTAAATCTGTCCTGGTTCTGGACAGTTTACAATCATCTGGAATTTCAACCAATTTGATGTGTGATTCTGTTCTGGAAGTCTACAACAAAGTTGTAAAGCACTTAAACACCTTTCCAGAACTATATCCCACACCTCCATTGGCTAAGTAACCTGTGAGTTAGGCTCTGTTAAAGTTCAGCAAACTTGCTGCCCAAAAACAGAGCACTCTGTTTCTCAAGTCCTTTGAGCTGAACTAATCCACTTTTGAATTTTTCTACAAAATCAGAGTCCTAACGATTAACAATTGGTTATCTTAGTTCCTTTTCAAAATTGTTTTTAATGCAAATGATTAATACATATTGGTACTACGTTCATCATAAAAAGGGAAATCCTAACCGGATTATACCGGCATATACGTCTCAATTGTGGCACTAAACGGTCGCTCGCAAACATGTACTACACGGGATATGTACGTGGTTAGCACCTGCAGAAGAACACACAATAATGATGCACTTAAAGGTTTTTGACATTACAGGCAGGTCCATATCATAATAAAAACATACGCCCGTATCATTGTCACACGATCGTCCTTGAGTCAAGTCACGTCTCAAGGTACATGGTCATGTTTTTACACCACACAACGAGGAACCCGAGTAGAGCGCGAACGGGTCGTCACAGTTGAGAATTTTATCGCCCCAACGCATACCACCTACTGCCCTGCAGGGCACGCTGATGGCAAGCGCTGCGTATGTCCTCCTAGGCTATTTCCGGAAGAACACACTATCGCTTTACCGAACACATGATGGGGTTTCCACTTTCTTGCCTAATGCACGCCAGGGACCAGCGTTTCATATAAAATCAGGAACATGAAGAGTCCAAGAATTTCATATTAACGTCCCACACCAAGCTGTGAGACCTATATCCTGAATCACTTTCCTCGTCAGGAGAGCTAACTGAAATTGAACCGCTTTCGGTGGCGTTCCTTACCATGCTTACCTGAGCGTAGGTGCGTAGTTACATAATCAAAATTCAGATTATAACAAGCAAATTAGTCATGCCACTTTAAGTAACTATACTAATATAGTCCTTATTTGGGCATACTAGCGATTCCTCTCCGTAAACCTAAGTTTTTCCCGTAATACTGTCCTTATTTAGTGTGCTATCCCCTAAGAAGCTCGGATGCCAGCTTGTGACAGACAGAAATCCGTACATCCCAGGATCTCAGAGGGTGGTGCCACACGATGCGACACCCAACAACACACATCATAAGGAAACCATAGTATTACATTGAAAACATTCTGAATATGTACAAAAGTAGTACAATCTTCAGTTACAACTACTGTACAAAGTCTACTACAACGGAAGGTTTTTATACAACTCACGCCAACACCTAACTAGCAAAAGTTGGTTGTCCGGCCCTACGGACAACCCACACTAGCTTCACTCAGCCTCAGCACGGCGTGTACGGCTCCCACTCAGCCGTAGTCCTCGACGGAATGTATCCCTTGTTGGACTCATACTCCGAGTACGTGGGGTACTCCTCACCTGCAAACACTTATAACAGCAACCGTGAGCACGATGGCTCAACAAGGCTTAACCGATGCTCCTACACAGGAAACTCTACATGCAAGTCATAACAAAGGTAGGATGACAATTTGCAGCAAAGGACTCGCCTACAAGTTTACCCTTAATTCATCTTTTAGCCACAAGTTAACGGTTCATGAAACTGAAATTTAGTGAGCAACATTTGGTGGCACACATGTAACAATACAAGTTAATCATATTAACAATATTGAATCATAACATTCCATATATTAACCTACGTCACGACACAGTGAACAAGCGGTACTCATAACCGTGAGGGATGGCGAATCGACTCATTATACACCTGCAGGGATACCCGAATAGCATGTCACGTACGCCCATACTCGGAGCTGCACACATGTGACACCCGGTTCCAAAAAATGAACCAAGTGAATGCATATGTGTGCCCAGGATGTTCATCACACATACACATGTATTCCACAAACTGAATTCAGAATATAACCATGTACGAATAATGTTTAAGTACTTTATTACATCGACTCAATGTCTCAAATAACGAATATCTAACTTATTCTTGCAGCGGTAGACTCTAAACGACAGCGGAAAATCACTAAAGACAGCAGGCTCCAACTTCAACTCCACAGGCATGTTGATGGTAGTGCGCACGCCTAGTACTCCACATGTTCCGCGAAGTACTTTTCTCTTGTTGTTGTTGTATATGTGGGAATGCAAGGGTGAGTACATGTCATACTCAGCAAGTGCGGGAAAAGTATTACATGTAGCTTACAACAAGGTAGGCAATAAAAAGGTTCGTTGTAGCAAGCAAATTTTATTTCAAAAACATGATAAAAACAGCAACTATTTGTAGGTGAGTTAAAATCCCATCATAACCAAGTTAAATCATCAACATTCCTTCATCATATTTCACCATATATCAAGTCTCAACCAGCCATTAATCTTTCTCAAGTTCCTTTCATACTCATAAATATTCATAACCATCTCATATTCATATAACTGAAACCAAACTCATTTTCATGACTCAAAACAGTCTCAAAACCAATCCCAATGATCATACCATAACCATACCCAAGTTTTACCTCTAATCATGGAAGTTGGCCAGGTGCTTGTGACCGGAAGCACGACTATCATGATAGTTTTACGCTCTGCAGAGGTGGCACCACTTTATCCACAAGTTCATGATTTCGTCACCCGTCAGCGACTAGAAAGAACCTCCATTATACCAGTACACAACCGTCAGTGTATGGCCAAGAGATCACAAAATAACCTTTACAAAGGGGCTACTAGAATGTAAGACCCACTGAGGTTTCACCGGAAGGCTCGAATCTCCATTCTCCCACCCACGTTCCCCCTCTTGTGCCATGCAGTTCCCAGGGCAGTCCCTCTCGACTCCTATTCCCTGCGCCATCCAACGGTCCATAACAAGCTAGCAACACAACTAATTAGTCAGCTAAGATGCACCCATATTTGGCCTTGTGGTGGCACTGTTTTTCTGGCATGTGCTCGCATGAACCGGTCCTTAGATCTATGGCAAGTAAACCACCATCTCATTTGGCAACATCCACGAACCAAGCTTGCCTAGATCTCCCTGATTCCATGCTCATTAACATCATCAAGTACCCATCATCATTATTCATATGAGTGCAGTAGCTAGACATGTTTTATTTCAGCTTCCCGTATCCCGTAAATTAAGCGAAGCAAAAAGGAAAAATGACCATACCCGACTCATCAACTTTCCCGGCGACAAGGATGGTTAACAAAACTAGTAAACTCCTATAAAATGGTGTCCCATCAAGTGAGTCAAGCATACGTTTGCAAACAAAACAGTTACAAAACATGGGATCAATATGGTCAAGGGGCACTTGCCTTGCTGCCGTGGTTCGTGTTGCTCAAGCGTCTCGAAGTTTGGGTGCTGTAGTTCCTCGTAGATGGCCTCTTGAGCGTGTCCTTCTACTCATGACCACACACATACAAAATTTACAGCAATCAATTATCATGCACAAACCTTACTCAAGATGCAATGGGGTAGATGAATGCAAATCCTATAGCGCAGTTTATAAAACCGGTTTGTACGTGTTCTTGCATGTTTTAATGGGCTTTCATGGGGTTTTATGATAAACAAGGGTTCTGGGATCAAGTGTGGACGTGTTGATGATCTTGACACAAGATGTAGATCAATTCCACCGTCAAAAATTGATCAAAACATGATCTGTCCACACGCAAAAGTTTCTGCTCGAAGGGGGCGTTGAAAATGGATGCGTAGCAACAGCAGCGACGTGGTAAGAGGGGTGACAGGGACCTACCTCTCTTCTTCCTCCTCTCCTCCTTGCAGCTGGACTTCTTCCGTTGCAATGGCAGCAGCTGGGGTTTTTCTTTGGAGAAGAATAGGGCTGCGGCCAGGGCTTGGCAGGAGGGGTCTTCTTCTCCGTCGACGGCGAGGCGGGGCAGAGTTTCGACGGCAGCCAAGGCAGCAGCAAAGGGGTGGCGACCAGGGCTTGGCAGCAGGGGGAAACAGGCTTGTTTTGGCAGGGGTGTGTAACGGTCCTAACTTTTGTAAAGTTTTATTTCACATTGTGAAACAAAGTGAGGCAAAGAAAGACTATAATTGTGTCACATGAAATGATGAACACACAAATGGACATGTGAGGGAGTAAAAAATTTTTCTCTAGCCCATGCTCAACACATGTTAACCTAGGGGAAAGAATTACACTCTCAAAACTCTAACTCATGTGCACCTTCTCTATGAGGAGAGTGGAGGAAATTTAAACACCATTTCAAATCTTTTGAAAGGATTCCTATTCATATTGTCCAAAGGCCTATATGTGAGATCATAGATGCGTTTCTCATGTATTCAAGAGCCTAAGTTTCAAATTTGGAGAATTTTAGGTTTCATATACTATTTATTCCGAGGATTAAATGAGGACACGTTCAAATTCAAACTTGAATTTGAATTTTGAACCAAACAAACTCAATTTCAAAATCTGATTTCAGATTTGAGTTTCTCATAATTCTTTTGACCTATCCTCCTAGTTTGATCAAATTCGGAGCTTGTTTGCTATTTTAAAATGAATTGAGATATAAGAGGGCAGAATTGGGGCCCACATGTCAGTAGACTTCAACACGAAGTCTTCTCTGTTTCGCTTGGACAGCACGCACGCGCCACCTCCCGTCGGCCGGCGCCAACTGATGATTCACTGAGTACAGCTCCTGCTTGCGTGGTCGTTGCCGGTCTGATCAACACGCGCACGAGTGCAGCAAAGCCGTTTTGCTTTCTCCCAGCCCGAGCGCTGGCTCGCTGTTTTCCTCCCGAGCAGAACCCCACCGCTCTGCTGCTCCCGATCACACACATCTACCTGAGCCTCGGTTGCTCACACTTGCCACATGAAAAAGCATCGCCAACGAGTGTTCTAGCCGGCTAGCACCTTTCCTCCGCCGTCCCGAGCTCACTGGCGCCTAGAAACAGCAATGTTTCCACTGCTCCCGAGCTGAAACTGAGGAAAACAAACTGGTCACCGTGGGCAGCCCAAACCAGGAGTGATCACGCCCAAGCAAGCCACCCCATCGGTGCACCTACAAGCCTAGTTGCTCACCTCCGAAGCTCAGCCCTAGCCATTGACCACAGAGGAAGAATTTTAAGATTTTCTCCCGGGCGGCAGAAACTAACCTTGAGGTAAGGAATTGCAAAATTCGTCCTCAAATCGTGTTTGTTGTGTTTCAAACTTCACACACAGGATTTTAACTACCTAGCACACCTCCTCCATTGATTTTAGACCAAGAAATTGAGTGTAGAGCGAGGAATCTGAGTTCTTTTCGAGGGTATACCGCTGGACCATATCGGACGCACGGTGCCGATAGGTTTGGAGCGCTCCCCTGCTTGTTTAGACCTCATGCCGATCTTGTACACGACCCCCTGGTGCTTTATAGCCCAAGAACCGACCATTTGGTGGAGAATTCACCGTGCACGACCTCGCCGTAGCCCTAGGGTTTGCTGTTGCCGGTGCGCCCTGTTTTCCGGCGAGTTTCAGCCGCCGCCGACCTCACCAACAGGTTCAGCGTGGGGGAAAATGGGGGGGGGGGGTGGACAGCAGGGGGACTGGAGGTGGCCGGGAAGGTCCTTTCCATCGACCCTCGCAGGAGGGACCGCCACTGCCCTGTTTGGCGCGAGGCTGAAGGTTAGGGATGACAGGTGGGACCCACTGGCAGGTTTTAAACATTTCTAGAAATTCCCATTTTAGTTCGGAGAGCCATAACTTTGGGTAGGAGTGTCCAAAAATTGTGAAACAATTTTTTTTGGATTCCTCTCAGAGAGTACTATCCATGGGTACAGCCCAATGTTTAAGAAAAGTCTTATATTTGGCTCATTAGTTCATTTAAAAAAATTTGTATTAATTTTTGCAGGAGTTCTGTTCATTGGGAAATTCTCAAATATGGGCAGGACATTATTCCAAAATTCCTTGAACTCCAATAAAAATTTCGGAGGCATTAGACCTTATTTGCTTGGTCAAATGATGTTTTCATTCCTTATGTCTCTGAAAAATGGGAAAAAGGAACATAGACATTTTCAGCTTTTCCCCAATCTTTGTAAAATTCATAGCTCCATATAGGAAACTCCAAAAATGGTAAAACCAATTCCTATGGACTCAGGACATTTTGTACTTCACAAAAAGTCTACTTTGCAGCATAGGAAAGCTTAATATCTAGGGGTTAATGGCAAATTAGTGAAAATCACATAAGGATTTGTTGTGCTCACATGAAGCCATTTCATGTGCTCAATTTTTGCACACTGCCTGAATACCTTCCATAGAAGCCGTGGTTAAATTTTCAGCTTCATTGGACCTCTGGAACTTGAGCTACCATCTTTTAGGTTTAAGTGTTCATATAATGGACTTAATCACATGGTGATTACTAGTATCTCTTTTCACCCTAGCTTTCATCATCTCTAAGGTTGTAGATCCAACAACAGAAACCTTGCTGTTGTTTGTCCCTTTTAGGTGTGAGTTAACTGGTACAACAGTTTTGAATCATTTTCTAAATTGCTTTTGAATACATGTGCATAAATCATCTTAATAGCACGTGACATCAAAGTTCGACGAGGACTCAACTTTGCAGCGACGATCTCCATCTTGTGACAAGTTTGGCGGATTCTCCGGAGGAAGACTAACTCATAGCTTCTAACAAAACCATTGAGCAAGGCAAGCCCCAGTTTGCATATCGTTACTGTTTTAAATTTTGCTTTACTTCACCTCATGGTTATTAGACTTGATATTGTGCATTATGTCTAGGATGATTGAAACCCACTTGCATGGCTATTACATCACTGATTAGAAGGTTTAGTGTAGGCTTCGCCTCGTTGTAGATGCTAGGCTAATATTGTAGCTAGCTCGGTAGAAGTCAAGTAGTAAAAAGCTACTCGCGAGAAATCGAGTAATGGAGTTACTCGCGAGAGGTTGATGATAAGAGCACCCTCATGAAAATTAGATGGGGACAGGGATGTTCCTGTAGGATGGAGCGCTCAAGGTTGGTCTCGACCTGCGATGGGTGTGACAATGCTTGACACCACATTTGGCCTGGACCGGGATGGTAAGGCAAATGTGGAGGTTGGTTGTAGCCCCGTCCGTGTTGGTTAAGGACCGTATGTATGTGGCCCTGCTGGACAAGATTGAGCTGTACCTGATATATAGTGGGGTATGGGACCCATGAAACCGATGTAACTCGATGGACCGTGATATAGAAACTTATCTTTCGCGTGGGAATGGCATTGAGAAGGCGGGAGGTGTAAATCCTTTAGCGGGCAACTTCGACGTGTCCGCGTAGAGGACCATCCTGCTCGGCGCGAAACATTTTTCTATGTCGGAGTGTCATGTGAAAGGTTGCTGCATACAACGTAAGAAAGAGCTCTTGATAGAGTCTTTCGAGGCAGGTGTATGTGTCATGTATTTCGGGTTGTTATTGATTCGAATCACCGTCGCTCACGGAAGAGGATTGAGCATACTTGCCCACTGCGCCGTTCACATGCTGTTTATGGATTAATGTTTGTGTTGGAACCTTGACTGAATTAGAGATAGTGCCAACTAAAGTTCATTTCCACCTTAGGCTAGCAACATCGGGATAAGTGTTTCTTGTTTGATTGTCGACTTCCGGTGTTGTGAGGCGTGAGGACCACAAAAATGAAGGCTATAAGAATCTGAATATAAGGATCAAGTTTAGTCAAGCTGCATTTTGCAAATTCATGTTCCTACTATCTTACTACCCCTGCATGTAGAGTTACATGTTTAGGTTTGACGGTTAAGACTTGCTAAGCCTTAGTGCTCACGGTTGCTTCTGAGTTGTTTTTACAGGTAGCAGGATGCCTGCTATGAAGAGGGTTGTTCGGTGAGACGATGAACCTCATGGTTTGTTTCACTCATCGGAAACCTAGCCGCTGCCTTTTTTCTGGTGAAGCTAGTAGAAGCGTTCACGGGCTGAACAACTTCTCTTCAGCGTAGTTAGGGTCGAGAGTGATTAGATTGTCCAACTAGTTTTAATTTCCGCTGCGTATGTACAATATGTTGTAAAAGAACTTATCTTGAGTAACAAAATGGTTTCATGTTTTCTTGAGCTTCTTTTCATGCATGCTGTTGGGTGCCACATCGCACGGCACCACCCACTACGATTCCCGGGCGTGGCTCCTTGACAGCGTGGTATCAGAGCCGCATTGGGAATAGCACGCATGAAAAGAGCATATTTTTGAAAACTTAGGAGTATACGAGTGAGGAACGTATAGTATGCCCACATATGGAGTATTATTAGCATAGTTACTTAAGGTGGCAAGCTAACAGTGTGTTATCATTCAGTATTTCAATTCTGTAACGATGCACCTACGTGGAGGTAAGAATGGTAAGGAACGCCACCGAAAGCGGATCAATTTCGGTTAGCTCCCCCATACGAGGAAAGTAGTGTGGGATGTCCCGTTCAGCAATGGACAGGAAGTGAATATGTTTTCTAAGACTCTTCATGTCTTAGAGACATATGAATGGCACTAGCCTCCAGTGCGCAAACCCAGGGGCAAGAGGAGGAGATCCCATCCTGTGGTTTGTAACACGAAGTGTGTTCTCTAGGACTCTTCATGTCCTATGAGGCTTACGAAAGCGCTGTTCCACCGGTGTGCTTGATTGCAAAGGTGTGGAGCCCCCGTCAGGTGGTGAATAACCCGATCATGTACCTTGAGACGTGGCTTGACTCAAGGACGGCCCGTATGGCAATGATATGGGGCGTATGTTTTTACTATGATATGGACCTGCCTGAAATGATAAACCAATGTGTGCATCATTATTGAGTGGTTTTTTGCAGGTACCTTAACCACGAGTAGAACATGCCATGTAGAAAACATTTGTGAGTGATCGTTTTAGTGCCACCACTTGAGACGTATATGCCGGTATAAAGCCGGTTAGGATTTTAATTTGGTGAGGCAACGTAGTACCGTGATATGATTTGAACTGCATGAAAAAGGAGGTTTGCAGAGAAAAAAAAGTAAATTTGGAGTCTAGGATTCTATTAGGAGGTAATGAACTCCTATATTGAACTAAGAGTCAATTGGGGTATAGATTTATTCAAAAAGACTTAGGAATAACCTCCCCTGTTTTTGGCAGAATTTTTGCTGAAGTTGAACAGGTCATAATTTTTGTTTGGCTGAAACAATGGAGGAGAGTGATACATTTCTGGAAAGTTTTAGAAGTCTTCTACAACTTCTCTGTAGAAGTCCAGACCAGAATCACCCTCCAAATGGATGAAATTCTCAGATGAGTGTGAACTGTCTAAAAACAGGGCAGACACAAATTGCTCTCTGGATATTTCTGCATTTCGACCATAACTTTCTGTAGAAAAATTTCTAAGGGTCAAGTAAGACACCGTTGGAGAGTTTAGGAATTGTGCTACGACTTTGTGGTTCAAAGTTTCTCCAGATTTGGAGTTTAATTGTATGAAATCTTGCAGATAAAACAGCTACTTCCAAAGGAGGTGCTGTCAAAATTGTTCCAGATTTCTGTCAACTTTGAAATATCATAGATTTTGATCCAGAACTTATATGAAGGCAAATAAATACTCGTTGGAAATATATTGAAGTTAACTATAACTTTGATATTCAACTTGAGTCATGAAATTGCCATTTTCATATTCAAATTCTGGGATTAAGACCTATTGGTCATTCTAAACAGAGTAGTGCTTATTGCCTATGTAACTTAGGACTTGTTGTGGACAGGGATGTTTTAGACTTCTCTAAGCTCCATAACATGTTCTTGAGTTATTTTCCAGTTTGTCCTACTGTTGTAATTAAGGGTTTGGACAAACTTGTTAAAGTTGGTAGATATCAGAATTGTCGAAACCCTAGTTAGCTTGTGCAATGCTGCAATTTTGATGTGATGCTTTTACAGTTATGTTTTTGAATTCAAGTTGAGTTTAAACTTTGAATTTTAACCGTAAATTGCTCACTCTTGAAGTATGGATCACACTCATTCCAGGAGTGAGGTTGGTGAGTCGAGTCCCGGCGAAAATAATTCACCAGGACAAGAAGTGCCGACATCATCAACCGGATTGGCGGAAATTTTGGAAAGATGGCTGAGTCTCTTGATCTGTTGGTGCAACAAAGTATCCGACAAGAGACACTACAGCGTAATCCCCCACCAAGCACTTATTTGGATTTCTTAGCAAGACAACCACCGGTTTTCTCGGAAGCGAAAGAACCGTTGGAGTCGGCTCATTGGCTCCAATGTATTGAAGTCAAGCATGATATGCTTGAGTGCGATGAATATCAGAAGACTCTATTTGCCGCTCAACAACTCCACGGAGCTGCTGGAGCTTGGTGGGCGGAGTACATCGCTACTCTTTCTGAAGGTCATCGAGTGACGTGGGATGAATTCCAGAATGTTTTCCGTGCACGTCACGTTTGTTCGGGAATTTTTCAAACAAAGTATCAAGACCTTTTGGAATTAAAGCAAGGAGAAAGGAGTGCGTACGAGTACTTCAAGGAGTTTGAAGACTTGATGCAATAAGCCACTCATATGGTAGACTCAGAAGCGTTGAAGTATGAATATTTCTTCCGAGGTTTGAATGTCGATCTTAAAGAACAAGTGACCTTGTTCAATAACGGTATTTACAATGAGTTGGTAAATGCTACTATCATTAAAGAAGACATGCATCTCCGTTGTGAAGCGGAGCTGAAAAGGAGTATACCGCCAGACAGTGATATCGAGATTCCTCCGAACTATCGAGTGTGGTATTACTCGCCAGTTAGGCAACAAATTCATCCAGTGGTGCAACTCTCACAACCACACCTGGAGTTGATCACTTATGAGCCTCCATCTCAACAGCAGTAGTCAGAAATTATTCGTGCAACCCTACCGCAACCAGCTAAGCACGAATTATCTCCACCTCGTGTTAGTAGGGACCTGAGGATTTCTACAACACGAAACCGTCGTGGTGCTGAGCGGAGTCACACTCGTGTGTTGTCTCGTCGATGCTCAGATCAGCATCATGAACATTCAAAGAAGAATCTTTCAAAAGCTGGCAGGGTTAATTACACTGCTATTGAGGACATTGCAAAAGGCGAACCAGTTTTAGCGGGCATGTTCACGTTACATGAACAGCGCAGTTTCGTGTTATTTGATTCCGGGTCCACCCACATTTTATTAGCAGAGACTATGTGCTGAAGAATAATCTTCCATTTAGCACGGTTAGACATCCGTTTCATATCAGCTCACCCGGAGGCAAGATATCAACATATGAGATGGTCTCTCGGACACTGTTATGTTTGGGTGGAAACATCTATCCTGCGAGCCTTATCATACTCAAAGGCCAAAGGATTGATATTATCTTGGGGATGTCATGGTTGACACATTATGGAGCTATATTTGATATCAGCTCTCGGACTGTCCAACTGAATTCCCCAATACACGGTTGCAACACATTGAATCTTGTGGATCCATCACAACGTGTTGCAGCAGTGCATCAGATTGAAGCTCCTAAACTTGAGGATATTCCAGTGGTATGTGAATATCCAGATGTGTTTCTCGAAGATTTGCTGGGCATGCCGCCCGAACGTGATGTTGAGTTCAAGATTGAACTAGCACCGGGAACAACACCTATTTCTCGGTGACCATATAAAATGGCGCCAAAGGAGCTAGCAGAATTGAAGGAGCAACTGAATGACCTCATGGACAAAGGTTTTATACGCACAAGTTCATCACCTTTGGGCTGTTCCGCACTCTTCGTGAATAAGAAGGACGAGACTTTAAGACTATGCGTAGATTATCGTCCACTGAATGCTGTCACTAACTACCTAGCATCAACTAGTGGGTGCTAAGGTATTCTCCAAGATGGATCTTCGGTCCGGGTATCACCAGATAAAAATTCGGGAAGAAGACGTACCTAAGACGGCGTTCTCGACAAGATATGTTCTTTATGAATATCTTGTCATGTCTTTTGGGTTGACCAATGCTCCGACTCACTTTATGTACCTCATGAACTCTGTGTTCATGCCGGAGTTAGACAAGTTCGTCGTGGTTTTCATTGATGACATCTTGGTCTATTCAAAGTCAGAAGAAGAACACGCTGAACATTTGTGTATTGTACTCCAACGTTTGAGAGATCACAAACTCTATGCAAGTTCAGTAAATGTGAGTTTTAGATCAGCAAAGTGCCGTTTCGCACATTATTTCAGCGGAAGGCATCGCTGTGGACCCAAGTAAAATCGAGCAAGTGCTGAATTGGAAATCTCCAACATCTGTTCATGAAGTGAGGAGTTTCCTAGGCTTAGCGGGTTATTATCGGAGATTCATTCCAAACTTCTCCAAAGTCGCTAAATGTATGACGGAGCTGTTGAAGAAAATCACCAAATATGATTGGAGTAATTCATGTGAACAAGCTTTTCAAACTTTAGTGAAGCATCTCACTACAACTCCAGCTTTGGCCCAGCCGGACACAACGAAGCCGTTTGATGTTTATTGTGATGCATCCGACATCGGTTTGGGTTGTGTGTTGATGCAAGAAGGACTTGTGGTCGTGTATGGATCCCGACAACTCAGGGGTCATGAGCAGAATTACCCGACACATGACCTTGAACTTGCTGCAGTGGTCTTAGCATTGAAAATGTGGAGACATTATCTACTAGGCAATCTAGTACATCTCTACACTGACCACAAAAGCTTGAAGTACATCTTCACACAGAAGGAACTGAATATGAGGCAGCGAAGATGGCTAGAATTGATCAAGGACTATGAACTTGAAATTCATTACCATACGGGCAAAGCGAATGTGGTTGCCGACGCACTTAGTCGGAAAGCCCATGTTCACCATTTAGCCATTGCTGCACACGAAGAAGGAGAACCAAGCCTGCGCTTAGTTCTCTATGGATCGCTGTTCAACCTTGCTCTTATTCCTACAATCCGAGATGAGATTGTAGAATCTTAGAAGAGAGACAGGGGTATGTCTCATATCCGAAGACGGGTGGACAGTGGTGAGTTGAAGATGTTCCGCAAGGATGAAGAGGGTACGCTCTGGTTTAACAACCGAATAGTTGTACCCCGGAACATGAAATTGCGGAGGAAGATATTGGATGAAGTGCATTTATCCAAGTATTCCATTCATCCAAGAAGCAATAAGATGTACCAGGACTTAAAATCTAAGTTCTGGTGGACACAGATGAAAAGAGAGATTGCGAAATACGTATCCGAGTGTGATACGTAGCCGACCATATGCCGGAAGCCGGACCACTTCAACCGCTGAAAGTTCCAGCATGGAAGTGGGAAGACATAAGTATGGACTTCATTGTCGGTTTACCCATGACCAGCAACAAGCATGATTCTATTTGTGTAATCGTCGATCGTTTGACCAAGACAACATATTTTATTCCAGTCCATACTAAATATGTGGCAAAGAAATATGCAGATCTGTTCATCTCGAGAATCGTGTGTTTACATGGGGTTCTCCGCACCATGGTGTCTGATCGAGGTGCGTTATTCGTATCCAGATTTTGGGAGCAACTACATGCTTCACTGGGAACCAAGCTAATACGGAGTTCAGCGTATCATCCGCAAACTGATGGTCAAACGGAAAGGGTAAATTAGATTCTAGAGGATATGCTACGGGCATGTGTCATCAATCATGGAAAGAATTGGGATGACCATCTACCGTTAGCAGAATTCTCATATAATAAACGGTTATCAATCCAGCATTAAGATGGCTCCGTATGAAGCTGTGAGACCTATGTGTGCTGAATACATTGGCAATTAGGATAAAAGTTAGCATTAACATTCAAAGTTTTGAATATTGCCAAAACATTCTTCTGTGGCAAGGTCCGACAAGTTCTTTGTTAGGTCCGCCAAGTGTTGGCAAGGTCCGGAGAGCTCCTGCAAGGTCCGGAGAGCTTCTGTGAGGTCCGGAGCTTGTTTTTAGGGAGCTCCTGTGAAGTTCAACTCGTAGAACTGCAGCGTCTTGTTTTTTCTTTTAACTCGCAATGTTTCAAACTTGATTTATGGGAAGGTTTGCTTAGTATTAATTTGCTAAGTTTTTGGTGTGTTTTGGTGGTTATGGCTGTTATCATTTGATATAGTTTGCAACATGCTTATGTGACGTGCTATGTAAGGTGTTGTGGTTTTCGAACTAACGTGAGTCAAGTCGAGGACTTGTGCTCGGAAGAATTGGTTGTTTATTCATGTGCAGGTGTTGCTTGAGTTCAAGACATGGCTGGTGACGGGATCCTTGGACTAGTCTCAGGGAGGAGATGAGGTTCCAACAACCAAGTTCGGGAGGAGCTGTGGTTGAGTTGATCGGGAGGTCGCGCAGCATGTTTGGATCAAGGGCAGTGCATATGAAGGTTGCGTGTACGTCGTTGGAAGGTGTTTGCACGTGTGCAAGGAGTGCATGGATGTGGCAACATTGTTCCAAGGCGTGATGAAGAGAAGTGGACGTAAAGAATTGGTCGGAAAGGTCCAACCGGCTGGATTGCGTACTCAGGCTGTTGGCTGAGTCGGATATGGCTCAAATATGGAAGATTTGAGTTGGTTATGATAGGATTTCGTGTGGGTCACGAATTTGAGTTGTTTTAGGAATGTTTAGGACGTTCCTAAGGTGTTTGTAAGTCTTAAGATTCCTTCTATCTGCGTATAGAAGAGTCTTGAGCAGTATTGGAAAGTTACAGTTTGAATCCAAGTAGGAGTAGGAGTCCTAGTTTTAATTGGATTGGCCATAGAGCTGGTTATATAAGCAAGGGAGGCTAGAGCTCGTGGTGCACGACTTTGGGATGTGCCTCTTGTGTTTCTATTGAATAAAGTTCATAGTTTCGAGGAGCTTTTGCGCCTTGTTCGTCCGACTTGTTTTTCGTCAAGTCTTTCTCGCCGAGTTTCTGGACAGACCGACGTTGCTTCGGTGTTTCGTTCATAACTCGAGTTTTACAGATCCGATTGACGTGATTCTTTTTGGGTTGTCTTCAGAACTCAATTATCTATCATCTGTGAAATTTTAACGAGCTTCGAATCTGTAGTTTTTGAGATACACGAGTTTCTTTGCAGCGTTGCAGATCTGTTTTATATCGGGTAGAACAGATTGATCTTCGTTTAATGTTTTGATCGTATCTCAAGTTTTACTTCGTGTTTTCAAGTGATTCTTGTTGCATTAGATCCGTGACTTGATTCTCTACCTCTCTACTTGATTTGTCACGGTTGAACACGTTTGAAAACACTTGCACACACAGTTTCTTTAACCGATTGATTTTTTGCTGACGGGTTTTTGTTGTTTCCGCTGCGAAAAGTTTTAATCTACCATTCACCCCCCTCTGGTAGCTTTTCACGCGCTCTTCGATCCTACAATTGGTATCAGAGCCAAGGTGCTCTAATCTTTGTGATTTGTACGTGTTTTTGACTAACCATCATGGAGAAGTACTCCGCAAAACCTTGTGTGTTCAATGGCATCAATTTTCAGGTTTGGAAGGCGCGGATGGAGGCCTACATATAGGCGCAAGGCTTCGCCATATGGGAAAAGGTCTACTGGAACTTTGATGTACCACCCAACGATCAAGTTACGGCTGTGAACATGAGAGATGTTGACAACAACAACAAGGCTCGCAACTTGATCATCCAAGGATTGACTCAAAGCGACTTCGACCGTGTTGCACACCTCCGATCTGCATATGATGTTTGGAAAGCTCTTTGTGACTACAATGAAGGATCCAATACGATCAAGGAGGTAAGGCAATATATGTTCAAGAAAGAATACATGCGTTTTGAGATACAACCCGGTGAGTCAATTGACGACCTTTTTGCTCGCTTTAATAAAATTCTCAGCAACTTGCGTAGTGTCAATGTTAACTTTTCAGATGCTGAAAATGCTAGACAATTGTTAGAAGCATTAGATATGTCAATTTGGGAGATGAAAGTTACATCTATTCGTGAATCTACTGTCATAAGTTCTCTTACTTTAGACATGCTTTATTCTAAATTGAAAACTCATGAAATTGACATCATCTCACGTAAAAACCCCAACAAGTCTATTGCATTTGTTTTGCAATGTGACATGTCTAGTTCTAGTAAATCATCATCTAGTGGTGCACTCTCTTTGCTGTCCTCTATAACCCTTGAACAGATTGAAGAGTTTCCAGAGGAGGAGCTTGCACTCATCTCTACTCGGTTCTCAAAAGCATTGCAAAATATGAGAACTAGAAGGAGAGGAAGCTCCGGACCTCAACGATGTTTTGAATGTGGTAAGACAGGACATTTTCGTACGGAGTGCCCTAACCTTTCAGGTCCGACTTCACATGAAGAAAAGCAAACAAGGCCGAAGATATTGTTTGCAAAGAATAAGAAGAAGAAAGATTTATCAATGCGCAACATAGTGCATAGTATGATCTCTGCACTTCAAGATTTCGGTTCAAGTGATGTGGACACCGGTAGTGATGAAGATGAAGAAGCTATGGCAAATATGTGCTGCATGGCGAGCAAGTCAAGTTCAAGCTCCGAGGAGGCAGAACACAACAGCGACGATGAAGAGGTTTCACGTTTGAGGAAGGAGAACATTTGGATTGTGGATTCAGGTTGCTCACGCCACATGACCGGTAACAAAGAATGATTCTCCTCTCTCTCTTTTGTGTCACGTGTAGAAAATGTTACTTTCGCCGATAACTCTTCTACTCCCATAATTTCTAAAGGTCCAATTAGAGTAAACAATCTCTACACTTTGAAAGATGTGGCACTTGTTAAAAATTTGAAATACAACTTGCTTTCGGTTTCACAATTGCTAGATGAAAATCTAGAGGTTAGCTTTGCTAAAAATTGCTGCAAGGTTGTAGATTCAAAAGGTGAGCTTTTGTTTAACATGTCTAGGTTTGGAAGAGTTTTTAAAGCTGATTTTGATTTGTCAACTTCTAAGCATCGGTGTCTAGTTGCTAATGATACAAAGGATCTATATTTTTGGCATCGTAGACTTGGTCACATAGGCTTTGATCATCGCACTCGTGTTAGTGCTCTCGATCGCATACGTGGGCTGCCGAAGCTTAAAAAGGACAATGATATTGTGTGCTCTTCTTGTAGACATGCTAAGTTTGTTGCAGGTTCACATGCTCCTCTCACAATGACCATGACAGCTGAACCGGGAAAACTTTTACATCTTGACACAGTAGGTCCGGCACGTGTTCAATCCTTCAGAGGTAAATGGTATGTGCTTGTGATTGTTGATGATTATTCCAGATATTCTTGGGTTTATTTCATGGCATCTAAGAATGACGCTTTTAGTCATTTTAGAACTTTATTTCTTAGATTATCTATTGATCACCCAGGATCATTAAAATCAATTAGAAGTGATAACGGAACTGAATTTAAAAACCAATCCTTTGATCACTTTTGTGCTGAAAATGGAATAGATCATCAATACTCTTCACCCTATGTACCACAACAAAATGGTGTCGTAGAAAGAAAGAACAGGACCTTAGTTGAGATGGCTAGGACTATGCTTGATGAATATCAAACTCCTAGGAAATTTTGGGCTGATGCAATTGCAACCGCTTGTTATGTCTCAAATCGTGTTTTCTTGCGTGCTAAGCTTGGAAAAACCCCATATGAGCTCCGGTTTGGACATAGGGCCTAGTGTTACACACTTTAGGGTTTTTGGTTGCAAATGCTTTGTTAAGAAACATGGTAATCTTGATAAATTTGAAGCTAGATCTATTGATGGCATGTTTCTTGGATATCCATCTCATACTAGAGGCTACCGTGTGCTTTTACTTGACACTGACAAAATTGTGGAGACTTGTGAGGTTTCTTTTGATGAAGCTAGCCCAAGTACTAGCTCCGATATTGCAGGTCCGGATCCATATCCGCAGGGGGAGAGTATTTTTATTGAAGAAGATGAAGAAGTGGTGCTGCTGCCCGAAAACTCGGAAGTAAATAACGATCAAGCTGCTGATTTTGCACCACAACCAGCACCAACAGTCACTACTGCTGGTTCGGACCTTCCTCAATCAACAAGCTCTCCTAATCAAAGGTCCGAACATGAAGAAGAAGGTGCTTGTGAAGTGTCTACTCCCCTCCGAGTACTCAAAAGTCATCCTCCACAACAAATCATTGGAAGCTTGCATGAACGAGTCACTCGGTCCAGGTTTTGCGATCCAAACTCTCATGCTCATTCTGCTTTTGTTGCTTATTTTGAACCCAAGGATATATCACACGCACTCACTAATGAATCTTGGATTAATGCCATGCAAGAAGAGTTAGAAAATTTTGAAAGAAATAATGTTTGGAAACTTGTACCTCCACCTCAAGGTCACACATTAATTGGAACTAAATGAGTATTTAAAAATAAGCAAAGTGAGGATGGGGTTGTTGTTAGGAATGAAGCTAGGTTGGTTGCTCAAGGTTTCACTCAAATTGAAGGTCTAGATTTTGATGAAACATTTGCTCCTGTTGCTAGATTAGAAGCTATAAGAATTTTATTAGCATTTGCTGCATCTAAAGGTTTCAAGTTATATCAAATGGATGTTAAAAGTGCTTTTTTTAATGGCTACATAGAGGAGGAGGTTTATGTTAAGCAGCCACCGGGTTTTGAAAATCCAAATTTTCCTAATCATGTTTACAAACTGTCCAAAGCCTTGTACGGTCTAAAACAAGCCCTTAGAGCATGGTATGATAGGTTAAAAACATTCTTACTTGAAAAGGGGTTTACCATGGGCAAGGTTGATAAAACTCTTTTTGTAATTAAGCATGGCAATGACTCATTATTCGTTCAAGTGTATGTGGATGATATTATCTTTGGTTGTGCTTCTCATGATCTCGTGTCCAAGTTTTCAGCTATGATGAGTTCAGAATTTGAGATGAGTATGATGGGAGAACTCACATACTTTTTGGGGCTGCAAATCAAGCAAACAAAAGAAGGAACTGTTGTGCATCAAACTAAGTATACAAAGGACCTTCTTAAGCGCTTCAACATGGACAAATGCAAGCCTCTTCAGACACCAATGGGAACAGCAACAACACTTGAACTTGACGAAGATGGTGACCTGCTCGATAAAAAAGAATACAGAAGTATGATTGGATCACTTTTGTATCTCACGGCGTCACGACCGGACATACAATTCAGCGTATGTCTTTGTGCACGTTTTCAAGCTTCTCCACGTGCTTCACATCGCCAAGCCATCAAAAGGATTCTCAGGTACCTACATGGAACTAAAGAATTTGGCATTTTTCTTCCTTCTTCCTCAACCGTTTTTTTGAAAGCTTTTTCGGATGCTGATTTTGGGAGTTGTAGGATTGATAGGAAAAGTACTTCGGGTGCTTATCATTTTCTTGGTAATTCACTTGTTGCTTGGTCCTCTAGAAAACAAAGTTCAGTTGCACAATCCACGGCCGAATCTGAATATGTAGCTGCGGCTAGCGCTTGCTCACAAATTCTTTGGATTGTTCAAACACTTAAGGACTATGGGGTTGATTTAGATAGTGTTCCACTGTTTTGTGATAACACTAGTGCAATTTGTATTGCTAAAAACCCCGCGAAACACTCTAGAACTAAGCACATTGACATTAGGTATCACTTTCTTCGTGATAATGTTGAAAAAAGAAACATTGTGCTTCACCATGTCGATACCGAACAATAATTGGCTGATATTTTTACAAAACCTTTGGATTTCACTCGTTTTTGTTTCATTCGTAGTGAAATAGGGGTTATGCATCCTCATGGCTTAAATTGAGGGGGAGTTTTTGAAACTTTGAAAGTCTATGTGTGAATCTGAAACTAAAATAATATAGCATAGTATTTCATACATATATGACTTTGTGATTCCTTTTACAGGCTGAAAGTTCTTACTACATTACTCATGTTATACATTTTGTAGTTTTTGCCATGACTAGTAATTGGAATAATTACTTACACTAAATATGGTCATGATCGAACTTTCTTGCTGTTTTGAACTTGTTGCGTGCTCACAAGTGCTTTTAATCATAAAAAATTAATCAAGTGATCAGCTCACATGTTGAGTTTTCAAATAAAAAATTGAGAAAAGATCAAGAGAATATGCATGCATCGCACTTCTTCTTTTGAGATTGCTTATCATTGCACTAAGATATGAACTTGGAAGGAATTGTGTATGACTAAAACCATGTCCTTAAGCTTCTGATTGTCAAATGACATAGGCTTGGCTTGGTTGGTTAGAATAAGGCTGATGCGGCATATAATCTCTTGCAAATATCATATAATCAACTTTGTGCCTTAAATGATTATGAATAATAAAAATGCAGCAACAAGTGTCATGTTTTCAGGTTTTGAAATAGTTGAGTAAGGGAGATCATGACTTGCTTAAACTAAAAAATACATTTGATCTCTAGCATGGCTTACACTACTTTATGTATCTCATTGATGTGATAGTGTAAGTAACCTGATAGTATGACTTGGATGAGCTTTGTTTTGTATGTATATGTTATAATATGCTCATAACATTTAAAAAATTTCTCTTTTGAAACTTGCTGAATACATTGTCAAAGGGGGAGAAATATGTATAAGGAGAGATTTTTTTTTACACTTTGCATATGTTATACACTTTCTTCCTTCTCTGATTTTAAAAAATGGGGAGAAATTAATAAAGGGGGAGAAATGAGTTTTCAAAGCTTTTCAAAACTTTTCATAAGCCAATGTTCGGATTTTAATTGGTGTTGCCAATGCATTCATCAAGGGGGAGATTGTGAGACCTATGTGTGCTGAATACATTGGCAATTAGGATAAAAGTTAGCATTAACATTCAAAGTTTTGAAGATTGCCAAAACATTCTTCTGTGGCAAGTTCCAACAAGTTCTTTGTTAGGTCCGTCAAGTGTTGGAAAGGTCCGGAGAGATCCTGCAAGGTCCGGAGAGCTTCTGTGAGGTCCGGAGCTTGTTTTTAGGGAACTCCCGTGAAGTTTAACTCGTAGAACTGCAACGTCTTGTTTTTTCTTTTAACTCGCAATGTTTCAAACTTGCTTTATGGGAAGGTTTGCTTAGTATTAATTTGCTAAGTTTTTGGTGTGTTTTGGTGGTTATGGCTGTTATCATTTAATATGGTTTGCAACATGCTTATGTGACGTGCTCATGTATGGTGTTGTGTTTTTCGAACTAACGTGAGTCAAGTCGAGGACTTGTGCTCGGAAGAATTGGTTGTTTATTCATGTGCAGGTGTTGCTTGAGTTCAAGACATGTCTAGTGACGGGATCTTTGGACTAGTCTCAGGGAGGAGATGAGGTTCCAACAACCAAGTTCGGGAGGAGCTGTGGTTGAGTTGATCGGGAGGTCGCGCAACATGTTTGGATCAAGGGCAGTGCATATGAAGGTTGCGTATACGTCGTTGGAAGGTGTTTGCACGTGTGCAAGGAGTGCATGGACGTGGCAACATTGTTCCAAGGCGTGATGAAGAGAAGTGGACGTAAAGAATTGGTCGGAAAGGTCCAACCGGCTGGATTGCGTACTCAGGCTGAGGCTGAGTCGGATATGGCTCAAATATGGAAGATTTGAGTTGGTTATGATAGGATTTCGTGTGGGTCACGAATTTGAGTTGTTTTAGGAATGTTTGGGACGTTCCTAAGGTGTTTGGAAGTCTTAAGATTCCTTCTATCTGCGTATAGAAGACTCTTGAGCAGTATTGGAAAGTTACAGTTTGAATCCAAGTAGGAGTTCTAGTTTGAATTGGATTGACCATAGAGCTGGTTATATAAGCAAGGGAGGCCAGAGATCATGGTGCATGACTTTGGGCTGTTCCTCTTGTGTTTTTATTGAATAAAGTTCATAGTTTTGAGGAGCTTTTGCGCCTTGTTCGTCCGACTTGTTTTTCGTCAAGTCTTTCTCGCCGAGTTTCTGGACAGACCGACGTTGCTTCGGTGTTTCGTTCATAACTCGAGTTTTACAGATCCGATTGACGTGATTCTTTTTGGGTTGTCTTCACAACTCAATCTATCATCTGTGAAATTTTCACGAGCTTCGAATCTGTAGTTTTTGAGATACACGAGTTTCTTTGCAGCGTTGCAGATCTGTTTTATATCGGGTAGAACAGATTGATCTTCGTTTACTGTTTTGATCGTATCTCAAGTTTTACTTCGTGTTTTCAAGTGATTCTTGTTGCATTAGATCCGTGACTTGATTCTCTACCTCTCTACTTGATTTTTCACGATTGAACACGTTTGAAAACACTTGCACACACGGTTTCTTTAACTGATTGATTTTTTGCTGAGGGGTTTTTGTTGTTTCCGCTGCGAAAAGTTTTAATCTACCATTCACCCCCCTCTGGTAGCTTTTCACGTGCTCTTCGATCCTACAGAAGCTCTTTACGGCCGGAAGTGACGCACACCGCCGTATTGGTGTGAGTCCGGCGAGAGAGTGGTCTACGGGATTGATCTTGTGAATGAAGCCGAGGAACGAGTGCGAGTGATTCAAGCCAATTTAAAGGCTGCTCAATCTCGGCAGAAGAGTTATGCAGACAAAAGACGTCGACCTCTTCACTTTGACATCGGGGACCACGTTTATCTTTGTGTCTCTTCGATGAAAGGGGTTCATCGTTTCAGAGTGAAGGGAAAGCTCGCTCCGTGTTTCATCGGGCCGTTTGCTTCCACTGAGATATACGGACCCGTGGCCTATCGTCTGGAGTTACCGACGTCACTTTTGGGTATTCACAATGTTTTCCACGTCTCTCACCTGCGGAAATGTCTTAAGTACCCAACCGCAGTTCATATGGAGAATATTGAGGATCTTCAACCGGATCTCACTTATTATGAGTATCCGATACATATTATCGACGAGAAGACTCGCGCCACAAGAAATCGGACATTGCAATTTTACAAAGTCTTGTGGAGTAACCACACCGCTGATGAAGCCACGTGGGGAAGCGAAGAATTTCTCCTTCTAAATTTTTTAGACTTGTTTGTACCATATGTCCAGTAGTTTTTCTTCCTTCCTCTTTCTTTTTATAATCTCGGGACGAGATTCTTTTAAGGGGAGGAATGTAACGGTCCTAACTTTTGTAAAGTTTTATTTCACATTGTGAAACAAAGTGAGGCAAAGAAAGACTATAATTGTGTCACATGAAATGATGAACACACAAATGGACATGTGAGGGAGTAAAAAATTTTCTCTAGCCCATGCTCAACACATGCTAACCTAGGGGAAAGAATTCACTCCCAAAACTCTAACTCATGTGCACCTTCTCTATGAGGAGAGTGAAGGAAATTTAAACACCATTTTGAATCTTTTGAAAGGATTCCTATTCAGATTGACGAAAGGCCTATATGTGAGATCATAGATGCATTTCTCATGTATTCAAGAGCCTAAGTTTCAAATTTGGAGAATTTTAGGTTTCATATACTATTTATTCCGAGGATTAAATGAGGGCACATTCAAATTCAAACTTGAATTTAAATTTTGAACCAAACAAACTCAATTTCAAAATCTAATTTCAGATTTGAGTTTCTCATAATTCTTTTGACCTATCCTCCATGTTTGATCAAATTCGGAGCTTGTTTGCTATTTTAAAATGAATTGAGATATAAGAGGGCAGAATTGGGGCCCACATGTCAGTAGACTTCAACACGAAGTCTTCTCTGTTTCGCTTGGACAGCACGCACGCGCCACCTCCCATCGGCCGGCGCCAACTGATGATTCACTGAGTACAGATCCTGCTTGCGTGGTCGTTGCCGGTCTGATCAACACGCGCACGAGTGCAGCAAAGCCGTTTTGCTTTCTCCCAGCCCGAGCGCTGGCTCGCTGTTTTCCTCCCGAGCAGAACCCCACCGCTCTGCTGCTCCCGATCACACACATCTACCTGAGCCTCGGTTGCTCACACTTGCCACATGAAAAAGCATCGCCAACGAGTGTTCTAGCCGGCTAGCACCTTTCCTCCGCCGTCCCGAGCTCACTGGCGCCTAGAAACAGCAATGTTTCCACTGCTCCCGAGATGAAACTGAGGAAAACAAACTGGTCACCGTGGGCAGCCCAAACCAGGAGTGATCACGCCCAAGCAAGCCACCCCATCGGTGCACCTACAAGCCTAGTTGCTCACCTCCAAAGCTCAGTCCTAGCATTGATCACAGAGGGAGAATTTCAAGATTTTCTCCCGGGTGGCAGAAACTGACTTTGCGGTAAGGAATTGCAAAATTCGTCCTCAAATCGTGTTTGTTGTGTTTCAAACTTCACACACAGGATGTTTGTGAGACCTATGTGTGCTGAATACATTGGCAATTAGGATAAAAGTTAGCATTAACATTCAAAGTTTTGAATATTGCCAAAACATTCTTCTGTGGCAAGGTCTGACAAGTTCTTTGTTAGGTCCGCTAAGTGTTGGCATGGTCCGACGCAAGGCCCGGAGAGCTCCTGCAAGGTCCGGAGAGCTTCTGTGAGCTTTGGAGCTTGTTTTTAGGGAGCCCCCGTGAAGTTCAACTCGTAGAACTGCAGCGTCTTGTTTTTGTTTTTAACTCGCAATGTTTCAAACTTGCTTTATGGGAAGGTTTGCTTAGTATTAATTTGCTAAGTTTTTGGTGTATTTTGGTGGTTATGGCTGTTATCATTTGATATGGTTTGCAATATGCTTATGTGACGTGCTCATGTAAGGTGTTGTGGTTTTCGAACTAACGTGAGTCAAGTCGATAACTTGTGCTCGGAAGAATTGGTTGTTTATTCATGTGCAGGTGTTGCTTGAGTTCAATACATGGCTGGTAACGGGATCCTTGGACTAGTCTCAGGGAGGAGATGAGGTTCCAACAACCAAGTTCGGGAGGAGCTGTGGTTGAGTTGATCGGGAGGTCGCACGGCATGTTTGGATCAAGGGCAGTGCATATGAAGGTTGCGTGTACGTCGTTGGAAGGTGTTTGCATGTGTGCAAGGAGTGCATGGACGTGGCAACATTGTTCCAAGGCGTGATGAAGATAAGTGGACGTAAAGAATTGGTCGGAAAGGTCTAACCGGCTGGATTGCGTACTCAGGTTGAGGCTGAGTCGGATATGGCTCAAATATGGAAGATTTGAGTTGGTTATGATAGGATTTTGTGCTAGGCACGAAGTTGAGTTGTTTTAGGAATGTTTAGAACGTTCCTAAGGTGTTTGGAAGTCTCACGATTGCTTCTATCTGCGAATAGGAGAGTCCTGAGCAGTTATGGTAAGTTAGGATACGAGTCCAATTAGGAGTAGAAGTCCTAGATTGGATTGATTAGCCTGAGGACTGGCTATAAAAGCAAGGGAGGCCAGAGCTCTCATGTGTAGAGAACTTTGGGCTGTTTCTCTTGTGTTTCTATTGAATAAAGTTCATAGTTTCGAGGAGCTTTTGTGCCTTGTTCGTCTGACTTGTTGTTCGTCAAGTCTTTCTCGCCGAGTTTCTGGACAGACCGACGTTGCTTTGGTGTTTCATTCATAACTCGAGTTTTACAGATCCAATTGACGTGATTCTTTTTGGGTTGTCTTCACAACTCAATTATCTATAATCTGTGAAATTTTCACGAGCTTCGGATCTGTAGTTTTTGAGATACACGAGTTTCTTTGCAGCGTTGCAGATCTATTTTATATCGGGTAGAACAGATTGATCTTCGTTTATGTTTTGATCGTATCTCAAGTTTTACTTCGTGTTTTCAAGTGATTCTTGTTGCATTAGATCCGTGACTTGATTCTCTACCTCTCTACTTGATTTGTCACGGTTGAACACGTTTGAAAACACTTGCACACACAGTTTCTTTAACCGATTGATTTTTTTGCTGAGGGGTTTTTGTTGTTTCCGTTGCGAAAAGTTTTAATCTACCATTCACCCCCCTCTGGTAGCTTTTCACGTGCTCTTTGATCCTACAATGTTAACTGCCTGGCACACCTCCTTCATCGATTTTAGTTCAAACTTTGGAGAGCCATAACTTTGGGTAGGAGTGTCCAAAAATTTTGAAACAAATTTTGTTGGATTCCTCTCAGAGAGTACTATTCAGGGGTACAGCCCGATATTTATGAAAATCCCTGGATTTAACTCATTAATTCATTTAAAGAAAATTTTGTATGCATTTTTGCAGGAGTTATGTTTATTGGAAAATTCCCAAATTTGGGCAAGACATTCTTCTAAAAGTCCTTGAACTCCAGTTAAAATTTCAGAGGCATTGGACCTCATTTGCTTGGTGAAATGATGTGTTCATTCCTTATCTCTCTGATAAATGGGAAAAAGGAACAGAGACATTTTCAGCTTTTCCCAATGTTTGTAAAATTCATAGCTCCATGTAGGAAACTCCAAAAATGGTAAAACCAATTCCTATGGACTCAGGACATTTTGTACTTCACAAAAAGTCTACTTTGCAGCATAGGAAAGCTTAATATCTAGGGGTTAATGGAAGATTAGTGAAAACCACATAAGGATTTGTTGTGCTCACATGAGCCATTTCATGAGCTCAATTTTTGCACACTGCCTGAATACCTTCCATAGAAGCTGTGATTACATTTTCAGCTTCATTGGACCTCTGGAACTTGAGCTGCCATCTTTTAGGTTTAAGTGTTCATATAATGGACTTAATCACATGGTGATTACTAGTATCTCTTTTCACCCTAGCTTTCATCATCTCTAAGGTTGTAGATCCAACAACAGAAACCTTGCTGTTGTTTGTCGCTTTTAGGTGTGAGTTAACTGGTACAACAGTTTTGAATCATTTTCTAAATTGCTTTTCAATACATGTGCATAAATCATCTTAATAGCACGTGACGTCAACGTTCGACGAGGACTTGACTCTGCAGCGAGGATCTCCATCTTGTGACGAGTTTGGCAGATTCTCCGGAGGAAGACTAACTCCTAGCTTCTAACAAAACCATTGAGCAAGGCAAGCCCCGGTTTGCATATCATTACCGTTTTAAATTTTGCTTTACCTCACCTCATGGTTATTAGACTTGATATTGTGCATTATGTCTAGGATGATTGAAACCCACTTGCATGGCTATTACATCCATGATTAGAAGGTTTAGTGTAGGCTTTGCCTCATTGTAGATGCTAGGCTAATTTTGTAGCTAGCTCGGTAGAATTCGAGTAGTAAAAAGCTACTCGCGAGAAAGGTCGAGCAATGGAGTTACTCATGAGAGGTTGATGATAAGAGCACCCTCATGAAAATGAGATGGGGACGGGGAGTGTTCCTGTAGGATGGAGCGCTCAAGGTTGGTCTCAACCTGCGATGGGTGTGACAATGCTTGAGACCACATTTGGCCTGGACCAGGATGGTAAGGCAAATGTGGAGGTTGGTTGTAGCCCCGTCTGTGTCGGTTAAGGACCGTAAGTATGCGGCCCTGCTGGACAAGATTGAGCTGTACCGGATATATAGTGGGGTATGGGACCCATGAAACCGATGTAACTCAATGGACCGTGATATAGAAACTCATCCTTCGCGTGGGAATGACATTGAGAAGGCGGGAGGTGTAAATCCTTTAGCGGGCAACTTCGACGTGCCCGCGTAGAGGACCATCCTGCTCGGCGCGAAACGTTTTTCTATGTCCGGGTGTCATGTGAAAGGTTGCTTCATACAACGTAAGAAAGAGCTCTTGAGAGAGTATTTCGAGGCGGGTGTATGTGTCGTGTATTCCGGGTTGTTATTGATTCGAATCACCGTCGCTGGCGGAAGAGGATTGAGCATACTTGCCCATTGCGCCGTGACGTAGTAAGAAGAGGAACTAAGTCTCTTAACATGCTGTTTATGGATTAATCTTTGTATTGAAACCTTGACTGAATTAGAGATAGTGCCAACTAAAGTTCATTTCCACCTTAGGCTAGCAACATCGGGATAAGCTTTCTTGTTTGATTGTGGACTTCCGGTGTTGTGAGGCGTGAGGACCACTAAAATGAAGGCTATAAGAATCTGAATATAAGGATCAAGTTTAGTCCAGCTGCATTTTGCAAATTCATGTTCCTACTATCTTACTACCCTTGCATGTAGAGTTACATGTTTAGGTTTGACAGTTAAGACTTGCTGAGCCTTAGTGCTCATGGTTGCTTCTGAGTTGTTTTCGCAGGTAGCAGGATGCCTGCTATGAAGAGGGTTGTTCGGTGAGACGATGAACCTCACGGTTCGTTCCACTCATCGGAAACCTAGCCGCTGCCTTTCTTTGGTGAAGCTAGTAGGAAGCGTTCACGGGCTGAACGATTTCTCTTCGGCGTAATTAGGGTCGAGAGTGATTAGATTGTCCAACTAGTTTTAATTTCCGCTGCGTGTGTACAATATGTTGTAAAAGAACTTATCTTGAGTAGCAAAATGGTTTCATATGTTCTTGAGCTTCTTTTCTTGCATGCTGTTGGGTGCCACATCGCACGGCACCACCCACTGCGATTCCCAGGCGTGGCTCCTCGACAGGGTGGCGGCCAGGGAAGACTGTATTTATAAGGGGGAAGATCTCCTACTCAGTTTGGAGGATGAGAGGGACTCTATGTCCAAGAGATGCAATCTCCTACTCAATTTGGAGGAGGAGAAGGACTCTATCCCTAAGAGGTGCGGCCAGCAGGGTGTTTTATCTCCAAAACTTTATCTCTAAGCTCTATCTTTAAGCTTATCTAGAAGCTTTATCTCTAAGGTTCCTCTAGAAGCTTTATCTCTAAGGTTTATCTCCAATATTCTTCTAGAAGCTTTATCTCTAAGGTTTATCTCCAAGATTCTTCTAGAAGCTTTATCTCCAAGATTCTTCTAGAAGATTTATCTCCAAGATTCTTTTAGAAGCTTTATCCCCAAGATTCTTCTAGAAGATTTATCTCTAAAATTCTTCTAGAAGCTTTATCTCTAAAATTCTTCTAGAAGGTTTATCTCTAAGATGTGGCCAGGGTTTTCTCCCATTTCTCTTTATTCTATGTTCCTTTCTCCATTTTTATATTCTCTTCTCCATTTCTATGGTTCTTTCTCCATTTCTATGGTTCTTTCTCCATTTCTACTTCTTTTCAAATGCTTCTCTACATGAAAAATGTATGCAATGCATGGTAGTGAAATTGAGGGTGTTACAACACAGCATGCGCACCCGGCGTGGTATGTCATAACCTTTCACAAAACAGCCCAAACATCGAACCGGTCGCACCCAAACGGACAAGAGGTTCCCTACACGGAGCATCTCTCTATGCCCGTTAGCAGATTTCCACCTTGCTGCCCTCAACCTACACCTATAAATCGGTGCGTTATGCCTCGACGCTCGGAGGTATAGGTTACACCAGTTTATTGGACCCCATATATCCGATATGCCTTCGGTACATTCAAACTTGTTCAGCGGGGCCGCACACGGATCGGTATTCAATCGACACGGAAAGGGCTACACACACAATACTTCCTCTTGCTGCGTCCTAGCCCTGCCTAGTCTCATTTTTCTTGCAAAGTGGACTCACATCTCGAACCAATCCCGTGTAACAAACCCTATACTCGCGAGTAGATTCCAACTACTCGACTTGTACCGAAGCCTATTAACATTAAGCAAAGCATGATCTACTCGATGACTTATACACTACCCTCACTCCTTTTGGATTAATCTGGTTATGCACTTGGGGTTTCATCCATCCTGCACCTAATGCACATCATACTTCAAACTAAGTGAATATAATTCGAAACTTGATAAACTTGCTTAAATATAAACCAGGGCTTGCCTTGTTGCTGCTGGTCAGGTGTTAGTGTCTCCTCCGGAAGTATGAACTCCAAAACCTCCGGGGTTTCCTCGCGTTCAGCGACTACAAGTAAGCAATTTAACGATATGTAAATTTTAAATGCAAATGTTTTGAATTGAGTATATAAAGACCATAGTTCTATCTAGACATCCCAATTGGCTCTGACAATTTTACTGAGGCTTGGTAAGAACCTAACCAGAAAAGTGACCAACTTTCATATGAATCAAAGCCTAATTGAGCTCTGCCCAAATAAAAGTCTAAATAGTCATTACTAGAGCTTCCAAGGATTTTCAGGGATTTTCATGGATCAAACCATTACTTTCTGAAAACTAGAATTTGAGATGATTCTAATGGAGTTGGTTTCATGTAATTTGGAGAATCCTAGAGAAAGTTATTCCCTAATCAAGATTTGAGAAATTCTGAAAAATGTTTCTGTACATTTTTCTATTTTCTCAGGGTAGTTCACATACTCACACCATTAGGGGGATTAAATGAACTTGGATGGATCTGAAATTTTTCCTGTGACTCAAGGATTTTCAAATGAACTTCCTAGTCAAATTTCAGAATTTTCCATAAAGGAATTCTCCAGCTAAAATTCCCCACAGTTTAAAATTTAGGGAATTAATTCTAGAAAAATAATAAGTTTCATGACTGAAATTTGTTTTGCTGGACAGTACTCGAAGAGCTGAATCCAACAAATTTTGGTTCACTAAGTTTGGATAAATCTACACAAAGTTATGAATTTCTAAAGTTTGAGCTGATCCCTGAATTATTTTCCTAAAGGAAATCATTTCCCATGCCTAACAGCGGCTGACAGCGTGGCCCGCGTGTTTAATTTAAACTAACCCCCACGCGCTTAGTGCTGTGGCTGACATGTGGGATCTGGCCCTTCGTCTACCTCGCGACGCCGCCGCCCCGAGCCGCCGGAGCTCCGGCGAGGTCAGCGTTCCCAGTGACCTAGCTCGCCGGCGATGGTGAAACTCGCCGCCCCCACCTAACTTCGGACGCTGAATATGCTGGACACCTTGCTGCCACCGGCTAACCGCCGTAGCTCACCGGCGACGAGCGCTATGCCACTGTGCCCCATTGGCAACGTGTTCCCATCATTCCGACCACCCCCTTCGCGCGCTAATCGCGTCACCACGTCCAAGGCAGCCTCAGGAAACTTGGCATGACCTCGCTTGGGACCCAAACAGCCGGCAAACCTGACCTCACCGGCGACCCCCTCTTCCGCCAAACTGTTCCTCGGTGAAACTAGGATTCCGGTGGGTCTTTCTTGGTGGTTCTTTGTCGAGGAGAAGCGCAAGGACCTCTAGAGCGTGTGTGGCCTGCAGCTCGACCGGTGGTTGCCTCTGTGCAACGAATTTCACCGTCGACCGATCGCTAACCCTAATACACACCGTGAAGGAAAACTAGGAATTCTCACTCTACACCACATGAAACGGCAAACGCTCTTCTCCTACAGCTTCCTCACAAGGAGGTATAACTTTTCTTCTCTTGTGGTGGTGCGTGAAGCAGCCGGATCGGCCGGTCGCCGGTGATCAGAGAGCGGCGGCGAGAAGTTCGGTTGCGGGAGCCACGAGGGTGTGCGTGAGAGTTGGTTCAGCTCGGGCACGACGAAAACGGACGAGCTGTGTGTCGTGCTGGAGTGGTGACTCGATGTTTCCACCGTGCGGTGGCCTCTCCTTCGGCGAGCTGGACTCTACGGGGCGCTGCTGCGCTCACTCGCGAGGCACCGAGTCGGTTCAGTGAAAACAGCCTCTGTCAAGTGGGTCCCCTTCCCTCTAATTCTTTTGTTTTGTTTGTGCAAATATCTCAGCTACTCACACTTAAATGATAGACTTAGCCACCAAGTCAGGGAATGAATTTGAATTCTTCACATTGGAGTTTGTTTGGCCACATTTGATTCACATTTTAAACTGAATTTCAAATCCAGTTTTGAAATAATCCAAATATAGCTCCCAACAAGATGAACTCCGATGAGGATGAAAATTGGTGGACTAACTCAGAAATATGTGCTGAGTTTGAATATGAAGTTAACTTTTGAATTCAAGTGATGAAAGTGGCTGAAATTTGAATTTGCATTCAAATAGCCCTTTTTGCAATTGTATCCAAAAGTGCCTCAAAATAATTTGAACTTGCATTAAACTTGGCATGAGCACTCCTAATAATGTTTAGGGCCTAACTGTATGCTCAGCCTCTCATTTTTATGTGTGTGAACTCCTACTTCTCGGAGTTATGAGTTTTTCCTCTAATCACCTCTTGATGGTGTTTACTTGCTGTTCACAAATGTTCATGAGTTATCCACAAAATGAGCTGTGGTGTAGTGATGTGATGAACACTCTAGCAAGTGAAATCTTGGGCTTTTACAGAGAACTCAGTGGCCCCGCGTGGAATTCGCTGAGGAGCCGACATGTAGCCCCGGACCCACAGGCAGAGTTCAAAATTTTCTCCGATTTTCAGATTTCATTCAAACTTCAAACTCACATAACTTTGGCTAGGAAGCTCCAAATCGAGTGAACCAAATTTTGTTGGATTCATTTCTCTTATTACTTTCCAACAAATTCAGTTTCACCTCATGAAAACCTTTAATTCTCCAGAATTAATTCTCCAAAAATTTAAAACGTTTAGAATTTTAACTGGAGAACCCTTTAGTGGAAAATTCTGAAATTTGGCCAGGATGTTATTGGTAATATCCCTGAGCTACCATAAATATTTAAGATCTATTTGAGATCATTTGATCCACCTAATGGTGTGATTAATGAAACTGGTCCAGAGAAAATGAAAAATGTCCAGAAACATTTTTCAGATTTTCTCTGAACTTGTTTAGCTCATATCTTTTGCTAGGAATCTTCAAATTAGATGAAACCAATTCCACTAGAACCATATAAAAATATAGTTCCCATAAAGTCATGGCTTGCTCCATGAAAATCCTTAGAAATCCCTAAGAGCTCTAATTAGGGCCAAATACACATTTATTTGTGCAGGGCTCAAATGTGCTTTGCTTCAAATGAAATTTGGCCAAGTCTCTGTCTAGGTTGTATCCAAACCACAGTAAAAAATTTCGTAGTCAATAGAACTGTCTAGATATACTTATAGCCTTCACAATATCAAATTCAACTCATTTACATTTAAATTGACACGCATCGTAATTCTTTTTCGTGTAGTTGCTGAGATCGAAGAAGGCCCGGATATTTTAGACTTCATCACTCCGGAGGAACAAGTAGCTTACGACCAGCAGCAAGGCAAGCTCCAGTTTGCATTAGCCATTTCATAAAGTCTTTTGTTTTGATAACTTACTTTCTGTATTTCTTACAATTGTAGATTAGAGTCTTGTATGAAAACCCAAATGCATAGCAAAGAGAACCAGGATTTTGGGCTTAGGTTTGAACCTCGAGTAGCCACTGCAATGCTAAATTAGTGTAGGATTCGGTACAAGTCGAGTAGTTGGAACTACTCGCGAGAATAGGCTAGAGGCACACAACTCGGTTAGAGATAGCAAATGAATCACATGGCAAGAAAAATGAGACCGAGCAGAGAGTAAGGGCAGCAGGACTTTGGGGCCTGGGTGCCATAGCTCCGCTTGTGTCGATTGAGGACCGAGCAGTGTGCGGGCCTGTTGAACAAGCTAGAACAGTACTGAAGACCTACCGGATATATGGGAATAGGGGAACCGATGTAATTTTTGTAGCGATCTGTTGAGACATTGCTTGTCGTCCAAAGGGTAGGTTGAGAGCAGCGAGGTGTAAATCGCCTGGCGGACACTACGGATGCTCCGCACAGAGACCTCCTGCTCGGGACGATAGGACCGGTTAACACTTGGCTGAAGGATGAAAGGTGGTTGCGTACGACGTCCGTGGTGGTTGCTGTAGGCAACATCGAGTACGGGCGTACGTGACGGGTTATTCGGGTAACCCTGCAGGTGTAAATCGATTCTAATCGCTGTCCCTTGTGGTCAGTGAGTACCACTTGTTCACTGTACTGTAACGTAGAAAGAACAGGCTAGTTCCATGTTAAAAGATTGCTGATTGAAAGCTGTACTTTGTTTGCTAATGACTTGCTGTAGTTTAGAGCTAATTAAAGTTCTTTTTAACCCTAGGCAAGGCACATGAGAGAAATGTGTTTCTTGTTTGATTGCGGCTCTCTTATGTGTCTTAGCACGAGCTTCTCCAACAAATTGTTGCTAAAACTTGAAAGTAAAGTTTAACTATTTAGGCGTGTCTTTTGCAATATACATTCCTACTATACACTGCAAACCCAACATGTAGAGTTTCATGTGTAGGTAAGACGGGTTAGTCTAGCTGAGCCATCATGCTAAGTTCTTGTGTTTGAAGCGTTTGCAGGGTGCTATGAGGAGGAGGCTCCCGAGGAGGAGACGGACCCCCAAGAGGGAAACACTATTGAGTGGGAGCCGTGCACGCCACCGTGTTAGTGTGCGTGTGTGCTAGTGGGAACAGTTCACGGGCTGAACGTGAACTCTTTTGCGTAGTCTACGCTCGTTAGTGTAGACTTCACGTTATTTTGATGCAAACATGTTCATAAACTTATCTATGTAATAAAACTTTCATTTCCGCTTTGTTCCTTCTATGTGTGTTATCTGGTGCTGTGCAACGCAACTCCCCTCAGCGTGATCCTGGCTAGTCGAGACCGTCGGGTCCTCGAAGCGTGGTATCAGAGCTTTGTTGAGGTTTAACGCACTTAAAAAGGTTATTTTTTCAAAAACTCGGTGAGGAACGAGTTAGTAGCCCATATAAGGATGTTATTAGTGTATAGCAAGTGGAAACACTAACCTAATTGCTTATGTCAGAAAATCATGCATCTCGGGACGTCATATGTCCATGGGGGTGCATGTAAGCGCTGTCCACCAGTACGCACAAGCTTAAGGGTGGATCCTCACGGGTGGCAGGTAACCCGGCCAGCTTTAGTATCCACTACGACTCTTCATGTCGTTTGGGGTATTCGAGTAACGCCCTTCCCTCGCGTGCTACGGGCAAGTATAGGAGACCCGTCACGTGGTTAGTAACGTGAACACGTAGATCAAGGCGTGTTTGGCTTGAGAACAACCGTGCGAGTGATGACGGACGGTTGTATGAACTGTATTGGGACTGGGTTCGGTGTGCAGCTGAACCTGACGATTGTGTGGTTTAATTACAGATAGTCTAACCACGAATCGGTAGACGAGTAGCATACGTATGCGAGAGACGTTTAGTGCCACTGAATTAACGAAGCCGGCTAAGTCCGGTATAGGTTTTCTTTGTGAGGAACATAGTACCGGCATGAATTGGGTGACGCTTCGACATCACATTCCACTAAATGATCAACACATTGTAAAAAATGAAGGTTTTAATCCAGAGCACTAAAACATTGATTTAATTTCTTCTCTTAATCAGGATGTTTAAAGTAAGCAAGTTTTCAACTTATAGGATATTAAGGACAGAGTCATCTGTTTTCAGCTGAAATAATGCTGAAGTTATACAGAGGTTAGAGGTCGAGTTCTTTCGATGTTGGGGTTGTATGATACATTTATGGAAAGCTTTGGAAGAACTTTACAACTTTTCTATTGATGTCCAGAGGTGTTTCATCCCGTAAATAATCGAAAAATAGAGTAGAGTTGAAACTGTCCAGAAAACAGGGCAGAGCAAATACTCTCTGTAATTCTCTGTAAATTGAGCATAACTTCTGCTTAAAAATCCAAAAATAGGAAATGAGGTAGTTCTGAAAAGTTTTTAAGATAGGTTACAACTTTGTAACAGAAAGTGTTGTCAAATTCGAGGTAGAATTAACTGGAATTCTTGGATCAAATCAGTACCTCAAGCAGGGAGGTGCTGTCCAATTTTCTCCAGAAATTCTGTCAACTTTGACATTTCATAACTTTTGAACAAAGACAGATCTGATGGCAAACAAATACATTCTGGAAATATATTGAAGTTAACTTTAACTTTGATTTTGATCTCCAGAACTGGTTTTTCTTTATCATGGTCTAAATCAGGTTAAAAGGGGAACTGGTCAGGGCTATCAGTTTGGGCAGCAGACCAGCAATAAAATTTGTTTTATGTTTGACTTGTGTTTCCATGTTTTATGAGTTCAATGACATGTTTTATGTTATAAATCATTGATTTACTGTTGAAATGAATATTTGACCTTTTTCAAATATGTTTCTACAGAGGGCAGAGGATAAACAACTGGAGAACGGGTGGGTGGTATCCCACTGTTCTCAATGCAGCGGGTATCCGGAACTGTTGAAACTGATGCTTCAATACTTCGGGTACGCGGAGACGCAGCGATACCTCACCAAGGAAGAAGGCGAGGAGGGAAAAAAGACATGGACTGTCCATGTCTATGTTCCAGCAGGACCTACGCCACTCGGTTGAGCACCGTTCACCGTCACGGTGAAAGGTAGACAACCGGAAGAGATGTGGCAAGTGGCAGCCCGCGATACCGTATCGCGTTTCTGCCAGCTACACGTGAGGGCTATGGAGGGCACTCCATAGGCGCTTGTTCCGGTGGAGGGACGAGCTAATCACATGTGGAGGGAAAGGTACGTTGCGGCAACTGATCTGAGTTGCCCAAGGTATAACTCCGCGGAGGCGAACCTCAGCCTCCAGCTAATGGCAGGGAAGAACGTAATGGAGAGCCAAGCTGTCCATACAGCTCGACTTGTCGTGGAGCTCATGGAGAGCATCAGCCGCCAGAACCATTTCGAGAGTGCTCACAGCGCATTCTGTAATGTGCTCCTTCCGATGATCAAGCGACTTAATGAGCAACACAATCAGTTGCGTCGTCTGAGGAAGGTGAAGAAGAAAAGCCGTGTTGACATCACGGTCCTTACTTAAGAGCGTGATGATGCTATTGAGGACGGGCAGAACTGGGAAAAAGATTACAATCAGGCCATGGATGAGGTGCATGCTTTGCAAGACCTCGTACCTCCTGTAGTGGGCCTATCCATGGTAGGTGCAGTTCTCGTGGTTTTGGGTATCCCGGCGATGCCGGAACCTGAACCCGAAGAGGAGGTCATGGACCCTGAGCCACCAGTAGAGTTAACAGAGGAAGAAGACCCGCAGGAGGTTGAGTTCTACTCTGATTAGTGAGTTTACCATTGCTAAGTAGGGCAGCGAGGGTGGTGTGTAAAAACTTTTGTAACAGTGACATGTCGTGTAGACAGTAGCATGTGTATAGGTAGTGACGACATGAGCACGACTTCTCGGGGATCCGAGAAAAATGTATCTTGTATAAAGTTTATGCTTTATCAATATATGTGAATGTTGTGCAATTTTATTCATGTGTCACTGCAATACCTACTGTTTTTCATGGAATTTTAAGTATGACATGTGCTGATCATTGCTGTTTTGAATATCAGAATGACTCACACTTGTGCCAACCCGGAGGTTGGGGGTTCTAGTCAGGGGGCAGATGCCTCCCAACAGCCTCCCGAGTGTTCCTCAGGACAGTAGCAGCAACAACAATAGCAACCTCAACCACCTCCACCGCCAACAGTTACATTAGCCAACATCGTTTCGGCCATGGCAGGCTCACATCAGCAGCACACAGAGTTGCTACAAACTTTAATCGCCAATACGTCTCGACCAGAGAGGCGTCAAGACCGGGAAGAACGACAGAAAAGTTCTTACTCGCATTTTTTAGCTACCCATCCCCCGGTATTCTCAAGGGCGGATGAACCGCTCGATGCGGACAACTGGCTGCGCACGATGGAGAAGAAGTTTGGGCTGCTCCAAGTCAGTGAGCAGCGGAAGACTCAGTTCGTGGCCCAGCAACTTCAGCGGTTCGCGAGCGCTTGGTGGGACAATTTTTTCACCTCGCAACCCACCGAGCAAGTGCTGACCTGGGTGGAGTTCCGGAGACCTTCAGAGCCTATCATATACCGCCGGGTCTGATGAAGAGGAAGATGCAGGAATTTCTTCACCTGCAGCATGGCAACAGGAACGCACTGGAGTACTCCAGGGCGTTCAATGATCTCGGGCTCTACACTTCCTATCACCCCGATACGGATGAGAAGTGGCGAGACCACTTTTACCAGGGGCTGAATGTGCTCCCGAAGGACAAGGTGGCGATGTTCAATCGTGGCAGCCTCAATGATATAATTGATGCTGCGATTGTTCAAGAGGACACCGGCAAGGAGTTAGCGGCGGTGGAAAAGAAGCGAAGCGCGCTGCAAAGCAGCAGAGAGGGAGGTGGTCCTCCCTATAAATACCGGATGGTGTATCGCTCACCGTCGGGTCAACGCTGGCAGCCACCGCAGCGACCGATGCAATTTGGCAATCGGACGTATTCACCACCGTCTTTCCGACCGGCCTTACCAGCACCACCTCTGCAGCAACAACAGCAGCAGCGAGCGATGCCGCGTGCGTTTGCACCTCAACAGCGCATGCCGAGCTTTTGCCCTCCAAGTACGGGCCAGCCATCGACCGCATGTTTCAAATGGATCTTCAAGGACATTTCGCCAACAACTGCCCCGAAAGGCAAGGTGGCAGAGTGGCACCACAGTTTCCGGGGAGGAATCACTCCCGAAATCCAATTAATGCGTGGCGGGCAAACCCTAAGCCCGGCACCGTCCACCAACTCGCCATAGAGGACGTGCCGGAGGGAGAACCCATCCTTGCGGGTATGTTCCAACTCCACAAGCATTCCGCCGTAGTTTTATTTGATTCAGGTGCCACACATAATTTTACTAGCCAAGCTTTTATTGCTAAATACAGTTTGCAAATACTACCCACCAAAAGTCCATACTTGATTTGTTCACCGGGTGGGAAGATTTCAGCAAGTATGATGGTTCCAAAAGCGCCATTATGCTTAGGGGGTAGAGTATACACTACGTCTCTCATAATTTTAGAGGGACAAAAGGTCGATGTCATGTTAGGGATGTTGTGGTTAACCCGCCACGGTGCTGTTTTAGACACCGTCCTCCGAGTCGTGCATCTACACCCTGAAATGCACGAGTCTCATTCATTATTTCTGGACAGTCCAGAAATAAAGCTTCCAAGTGTATACCAATCCACCACCATCAGATTGGAAGATATTCCAGTAGTCCATGAGTTCCCAGATGAGTTTTCGGATGATTTACCGGGGATGCCGCCCGACAGAGAGGTTTAGTTCAAGATTGAGCTTGCACCGGGAACTATGCCAATATCCAGAAGGCCGTACAAGATGGGCCAAAGGAGTTGGCAGAATTAAAAACGCAGTTCACGGACCTGCTGGAAAAGGGTTTTATTAGGACGAGCTCCTCGCCATGGGGTTGTTCGGCATTATTTGTGAAGAAAAAAGATGAAATGTTGTGGCTCTGCGTCGGCTATCGTCCACTAAACGCCGTGACTATCAAGAACAAGTACCCGTTGCCACGGATCGACATGTTGTTTGATCAGTTGGTCGAAGCAAAGATCTCCAAAATGGACATAAGATCAGGGTACCATCAGATTAAGATACGGGCTGAGGACATTCCGAAGACAGCTTTCTCGACGAGGTACGGGCTGTATGAGTGGTCATGTCCTTTGGCCTCACCAACGCTCCAGCTCATTTCATGTACTTGATGAACTCAGTATTCATGCCGGAGCTGGACTGTAAAAGTACCAAAAGTATGAATGCAAAGAAAGTATGTTTGAACATCATTGTGTTTCTGGTTCATGAAAAATGGGACTTACAAAATCTTTCTTACTCATGATGGTGTACATGGGGTTCAACAACACGGGTTCAAGCATTCATTTGAATGTGTCGGACCAAGGTGGAGTCAAACCCATGTGTAAATCATACATGTGCATGAGAAAGAATAAAAAGCAGATCTATAGACCCAAATGCTCACCTCAACTTGCTGCCAAATTTTTGAATACGCATGAAACCTCATACATTTGAAAATTGAGGAAAATTCATGGTGGCCACCTTCAGATTTTAGGGTGGGCATAAAGGGAATTAATCAAGATCAATTGTGAATCCGTGCTGAATTCAGATTTGAATGGGCAAGTTCAAACTGAACTTGTGAAGTGCAGATTAGGACCAAGAGTGATCAAGCATGTGCTATGAGAAAACCAAAATTTTCACTCAAATTCAAATGGGTCATCACAAAAGAGGCTTTAAAAGTGATGGTTCAAATTTTATGTTTGCGGCATCCAAATTTGAAATCTGATCCCATCATTGAAATCCTCAGCTTCAAATGTGTGGGAATATAAAGTTTTACCACATTTGGAGGTGTTTGACTAAGTATTTGCAAGAGAATGTGAAATGGCATTTGAATTCAAATTCAAATTCAAACTTGGATGAAACTTTGCCATATGTCCAAATAAATCCCCAAATTTGAGATCTACATATTGGAATTTCTTACCTGCCGAATTTGGGAGATATTTGTGAGGATTTTTGGGGGGATAAGAAGAGGGAAACGAGTGGACCCACATGTCATTGATGCAATGAAACTTGCAACCGAAGACTTCTCTGTGGATCCACTCGAACAGCCGAACGTCCTCCGAGCGCCACCGAGGGCTGGGAACTGAGCCACCTTGTCATGGCTTCATCGCGTTGGAGACCTGCTTGTGCTGTCATCAGCGTGTGAGGCGATCTTTTCATGCACAAACCGCCACACCGAGGCTCTGTCCCCCTCGCACAAGAACAGAACAGGGCCGCTCACGGCCGCCCCTGTTGATCGGTCGGGAGCCGGCCAAACCTCATGCAGACGTTCCCTCCAAGCTGCAAAATGGCGTGGGTAGTCTTTCCTCTGCCTCCTCGTCGCGAAAATGGAACGCGCGACAGCTTCTGAACCCTAAAACAGTTGTGTGCGAGGCGACCAACCGAGACCGCCGCATGGGGCTCACGTGGACAGCCCAACCAAGGGACTTCCATGCACGAGCAAGGACACCCAAGGACGCGCTGTTGATCCATGCTGCTCATCTCCAAACCTCAAGTCGAGCCATGGACCACCGAGCGCCAATTTGGAGTTTTTCCTTCGGAGGGCGCAACTCGACCTTCAAACTCGATTGCAATTCATGCTTTTAGTTCACCAAATCATGAACATGTGCACTAGATTGGCTAGCGGTTGATTTTCCTTCATAACCCTAGCTAGAAACCAATTGTACACGAGCTAATTTGAGGTTTTCGGAGCTCAAGCATGGCGGCATGCCTCGGGTGCATGATGAAACCCTAGTAGCTGCCTCTCCGGAGGGTATTTGCTTGCTTTTCAATCTTCCTCAAGGTCTACTGATGCTTTAGAGCCAATTCCCTGAACTTTTGGCAGGCTAGGGCGACCGGTCATCGGCGCCGAAGCTTCGCCGAAGCCGCCGCATGCCACCAACCTAGTTCTGCCCCTCTAGCGCCCACATCGACACCACAAACGAGTTCCCCGACCCCGAAAACCCCCGGGCGACGAGTCTCCATCCGGGAACCCACGGCCGGTGAGGTGCCGCCTTTGTCCGGCGAGGAGGTCGCGCGCTCGGGAGGAAAGAGCGGGAGGTTGAATAAGGGTGGGGCTGGCCCACCTGTCAGCGAGTGTAGTTAAAATCGGGATCAGCTGTGGCTCTTGGATCATCTGTGGCTACGCGCGAGGAACCTAGTAGCCCCGTGTGCCCTCCAATCCTATTGGCTGCAGTTTAAACCATGGGCCCAGCTCGAGTTTTCAATAGAAAAACAATTCCAGATTTAGCTCCAACTTTAGAAATTCATATCTTGGTGTAGGAAATTCCAAATTGGGTGATTCAAATTGTGTTGGATTCATTTTGCAAAGATCTATCCAAATATGAACCCCAATTTGTACGAAAGTCAATAATAAATTCTGGAAAATTCTTTGAAGGTTTTCTGACAAAAATATTATGGGAGTTTGGTTCATCCAAAAATCCTCAAATTTTGCCAGAATATTCTCTACGATATTATTGACCTTCTAGCCAGTTTTCAGCTCACTTGAAGATGATTTGAGTAGGAATTTGCTAAATTCAAACTGCTGTGTTCAAAGTGGTTCAGAAACTTTTTCAGAAAAAGTTTCATCTTTGTAAAATTCATTCTGGGCAATCCTTAGCTCCAAAAATCATAGGAAAATTCAGGCATGCTCTAGGAGCCATAATTGAAATTGTATTAACTTGATTGCACATGAAAATGCACATTACTTCAGAATTTATTCCTTGTAGAATAACTGCTTATAGAATTATTCTGGAGGAACTACTCAACGAAAAGTCCTGAAATTTGGACCAAAATAGTTTCTTGTGACCAGTAACTCACATGTAAAGATCGAGTTGATGACAGGGACCACGCCGCCCGTTCAATCACGGGGCCGTGCCACTCGCCCTGGAATCGCATTGGGTGGTGCCGTGTTGTGCGGCATCCAACAGCACACATATAAGGAACAATGTATTACATAAAACAATAGCGGAAGCTTCCAAGTGTTTCCTTTGCAAATAGTTTACATCAAGTAGCTACAGCGGAAGCTATAAATGGCTCACATCGAATAACTAAAGAGCACTCGAGAAGAGGTCCAGCACGCGGACTCCTCTTGCTAGCAACACGAAGACAACAACAGCGGCTGGGTTCTCCATGTGTTAAACGACTCAGAAGTCTCCGAGTCTCACCGGACAACCTGCTTCTTAGCATCGATGTTAACCTGCAAAACCACTCATATAGCAAGCGTGAGCACATAGGCTCAGCAAGACTGATCCGTCTCTCCTAAACAAGAAACTCTACATGCACGACGGATTGAAATAGGGTAGCTGAATTTGCATAAAGGACTTGCCTAATGTTGATCCTTAACTTTCAGATTTTTAAGCCTCATTATAAAGACTTTGAGCTGAACAGCATCGCAACTCCACAATCAAACAAGAAACGCTTTGTTGCGATGCTTCTTGCACAAAGTGAAGTAAAGTTTAATGAGCACTATATCTACTGCAAACATGGTTCCAATACAACTTAAATCACAGCCTTATCAAGTTCAAAAGAAACCATTCAGTTGTTACTACGTCAAGACGCAGTGGGCAAGTATGCTCATATGACCACGAGCGATGGTGATCCGAATTAGTACATGCCCGGACTACACGACACGTACACCCGTACTCCGAGTTGCCGGCAGCAACCTCGACTGACGTTGTACGCGGCCACCTTTCCCAAGATCTTCCACACAGGACGCGGTCTAACTGCCCCGGAGTACGCAAGCTCCCTCAAGGTACATATCCACAGTGATATGTTCTTGAGCGAGTTACCTCCTGCTACCGTGACGCCAAAAGCCTAAGACAGTTAGAAAAGTTCCAATGTGGATCTCCCGTGGTACATCGGTTTCCTGGGTCCCATATAGCCAGTATGCGCCCGATACACAACTCAAACTTGTCCAACAGGGCCAAGCACGGATGGGCCTTAACTGACACAGACAGGGCTATGCACGCACGGTCCGCAACCTGCTGCATCTAAACCTCCCTGCCCGGTCTCCATTTCTTAAGTATGAACTTTTCTCATTGTTTCTATTCTTGACCTGCTCCGAATAAATCAGCCCTAAACTGGTGAGTAGATTCCATCTACTCGACTTCTACCAGACCTTTCCTACAAACATTTAACGTAGCCAAATCCACTCGAGGAGGTTCTACACACGTTCTCATGTAGATGCTACATGATATGAATATGCATATGTATTTACTCCCTCCGGTGCACAAAAAACTGTCGTTTTGGATATGTTCTCGCATACCAAGGAAGTATTAAATAGATTTTCTTTCCATTATTGTCGTAGTCTCTTTAATGGCTTGACTGGTCTCCTCCACTGGTTCCCAGGCCTCTCATGCAGGTTCGATTCCTAGCCACACATTTTACCACACGTTTATTACGTTTTTTCACGAGACAAACTCTTCAGTTCTGCTTCAACGTCAATTTTTTGTGCACTCATGGCTTCTGTGTAGAAAGACAATTTTTTGTGCACCAGAGGGAGTAATTGTAAAGCTTTTGCTAATAATCTCTAATGATAAGTTTAAAACTGTAACCATATTTAAGAATTTAAAATGACACTGGTGTTAGTGGTTTGGGTTGGGTTTAAGAAACATGATCAAGTGCTAAGTGTTTTCTCCACTTGTGTGTTGATCACCTTAAGAGGTTGAACAGAACAGTGGTGATCCATAGCTCCAATGGAGCTGAAAATTTCATGTGAGTTCCTTGTCACAAGAAAGTCATCTGGACCAAAAATTAGCAGTTCTCATTGAGTGATTTATTCAGAACAATTCTCTAAGCAATTAAGCCAAGAGGAATTAATCCTGAGGTAACACCCATGTTCATGTAACACCCTCAATTTCATAATTCATGCATGCATTCCTATTTCATGTAGAGAAACATTTTAAAGAAGTAGAAACGAAGAAAGAATCAGAAAGATAGCTAAAAAGAGCCAGATCCAGTTCGCCGAGGAGCGCCGTAGACACTTCCCGTGGCCCGCTGGCCATGTGGCGCCTTCGGAGCTCATCCCCGCGGAGGGGGAGAGGTCCGCCGCTAACTGGCCATGTGGCAGGCTCGGAACTTGCCTCCGCGGAAGGGGCGAGGTTCGACCCCGTGGGACACGTGTTGCCCCCGGAGCCAACCTCTATGGAGGAGCGAGGCCAGCCCCACTGGACACGTGTCGCCTTCGGAGCTAGTCACTACGGAGAAGCGGGAGGTCCAACCAACGGGACACGTGTCGCTCTTGGAGCTCACCTCCGAGAGGTCCAACACTATTGAACACGTGTCATCCTCGGAGCTCACCTTCGAGGAGAAGGTCCCGATGGACACGTGTCATCCTTAGATCTCACCTCCGGGAGGTCCGACACTGCTTGACACGTGTCGTTCTCGGAGCTTACCTCCGAAGAAAAGAGAGGTATGATGCAGATGGACATGTGTCGACCTCGGAACTCATCTCTGAGCAAAAAGGAGATCCGGCGCTGCTAGGACACGTGGCACTTCCGGAGCCCACCTCCAAAGAGAGGAGAGGTCCGACACTGACACGTGGCACTCTTGGAGCCACCTCCGAAGAGAGGGGAGGTCCGGCACTGACGTGGCACTCTAGGAGCTCACCTCCAAAGAGAGGGGAGGTCCAGCACTGACACGTGGCGTACGCGGAGCTCGTCTCTAAAAAGAGGGGAGGTCCCGACCCACCAGACACGTGGCGCACGCAGAGCTCGCCCCTGAGGAAAAGGGAAGCCCAGGCCCCCGCTAGACACGTGGAGCCTTCGGAGCTTATCTCTACGGAAGGACGAGGTCCCTAAGCGGTTTTGCCCTGTGCGCGAGCGCCCGATACAGAAGAAACCAACACGATTTCTTCTACGATTGATACCGCACCAAATCTATTGAAGATAAGTTGTTAAGATCTAAACACAAATCAAATAGGACTCTTATTTGAAATCCAATCGGAATATGACTCTTCTTTTTTCCGGTAATAAATAGAACCCGAAACACCCCCTTGGCCGCAATCACGTACTTTTATTTTCTACCTCCCGAGTCAACGACTTGGAGGCCCTAGCTTCCAACTCGCCGAGTTCCACCCCCTTGCCGGAGTTCCGTCGCCGGTGAGACCGCCGACGAGCCCGACAAGATCGCCGGAGGAGAGCCGACGATCTGTTTTGCTGCCATTACTAGGAGGAAGGACCCGAAGAAAGTAAGGTAGGTCTCCATTACCACCTTACGGCATCATTGCGGTTTTTCTTTGCATCTGTTTCTTCGATCCCTTTGAACAAAAGCTTTTTTCGTGTGGACAGATCACGTGTTGATCGGTTTGATCTAGATCTTGAAACAAGATCATCACCACGTCCACATTTGATCTTCACACCCTTGTTCATAGTAAAACCCCATGCAAAGCCATTAAAACATGCAAGAACACGTACAAACCAAATTAATGAAACTGCACCATAGATCAGCATGTATCTACACCATTGCATAAGTTTGTGCATGATGATTGACTGTTGTAAATCTTGTATGTGCGTGATTGTGAGTAGAAGGACAAGCTTAGGAATCTATCCACGAAGAACTACAACACCAAGACTTCGAGATCCGAGAGCAACAGAAGCCACAGAAACAAGGCAAGTGCCCCTTGACCATATTGATCCCATATTTTTAGAAACTATTTTGTTTGCGAAAACTGTGTATGCTGAGTCAACTTGATGGGAAACCCTTTTATAGGAGTTTACTAATTTTGTTAACCACCCTTGTCGCCAGGGAAGTTTATGAGTCGGGTATGGTCATTTTTCTTTTTTGCTTCGCTAATGTACGGGATATGGGAAGCGATAGAATGTGTCTAGCTACTGCACTCATAATGTTAATGAGAACTTGATGATAATGAACATGAATCGGGGGAGATCTAGGCAAGCTTGGTTCGTGGATGTGGTAGAATGAGATGGTAGTTACTTGCCGTAGATCTAAGGACCTGTTCATGCCAGGAAAATAGTATCACCACAAGGCCAAATATGGGTGCGGCTTAGCTGACTACTTAGGTAAGTTGCTAGGTTGTTATGGACCGTGGAAGGCACAGGGAATGGGAGTCGAGAGAGGACTACCCTGGGAACTGCATGGCACAAGAGGGGGCCCGTAGGTGGGAGAATGGTGATTCGAGCCTGCTGGTGAAACCTTAGAGAGTCCATACATCTAGTAACCCCTTTGTAAAGGCTATTTTGTGATCTCTTGGCCATACACCGACGGTTGTGTACTGGTATAATGGAGGTTCTGCAGTCGCCGACGGGTGACGAAATCACAAACTTATGGGTAAAGTGGTGCAAACTCTGCAGAGTGTAAAACTATCATGATAGCCGAGCTTACGGTCACAAGCGCCTGGACAACTAACATGATTAGATGGGATGGTTATTGGGATGGTGATTGGGATGGTATTTGGTTTGGTTACAGGTTTGGTCATGGATGGTCTTTGGTTTTGGTTTCAGGACTGTTGAGTCTTGGTAATAAGAATTGGACCGTTGAGTCGTGATAATGAGCTTTGGTCTCGGTTATGAGACGGAATTGAATATGAGTTGAGATGGTAATGAATACAAGATGGTATTCATGAGCATGAGAAAAAGTTGAGAAAGATAAATGGCTGGATGAGACATGAAAGGTTGTGGAATATGATGGAGGTATGTTGATGTTTTAATTGGATAAATGTTGGGATTACATTCACTTAAAACTAGTTGCCGTTTTTATCATGTCTGTGAAATAAAGTTTTATTTCTGCAATGAGCCTTTTTATGCCTACCTTGCTGTAAGCTAAATATCATATTTTCCCGCGCTTGCTGAGTACGTCATGTACTCAAACTTGCATTATTACTTCATCATCAGCAACAGGAGAAGAGTACTTCGAAGACCATGAGGAGTATTAGGCGTGTGATCTACCGTCAACTTGCCTGTGGAGTAGGAGATGGAGCCGCTGCTGCTTAGTTTGCTTCCGCAATAGTTTAGAAGACTTCCGCTGCTAGAATAAAGACTTCCGCTGCTAGAATAAATTAGACACTCTTGAGACGATGTAATAAAACCCTATTATTCGTGGTACTATTTTGAATTCAGTTTGTGGATTATATGTGTATGTGTGATGAACATACTGGGCACACATATGCATCAGCTCGGTTCCAGGGTTTTCTCGGAACAGGGGCATCACAGTTCATATCAAACTTAGTGAACTAAAATTTCAATTATAGTTCATAGAGTCTGCATGAATTTTTCTAGGATTTTTGGAGCTAAGAATTGCCCAGAACTGAATTTCCAAGTTTTGGGAATACTCTGAAAACGTTTCTGTATTCATTTGAACACAGCAACTTAAAATCTGAATTCTCCTAATCAAATCAACCCCAAACGATCTTAAATTTTTACAGGAGTTCAATAACAACCTAATGAATATTCTGGCAAAATTTGAGGATTTTTGGATGAACCAAACTCCCTCTAAAATTCTTTTTCTGAAAAGATTTAAAGAATTTTCCAGAATTAAATATTGCCTTTAATACAAATTCGGTTGCATATTTGGATAGAGTTTTGCAACCTGAATCTAACCCAATTTGAATAACTAAATTTGGAGTTTCATAGCAAAAGTTATGCTCTTCTAAAGTTTAAAGGAAATCTGCAATTTGAATTAAATCCGGGAAATGTTTAAATCCTGACCGTGGGTCCGGGGAAACACGTGTCACTCATTGAAATCAAGCCACACGGGGCCACAGGATTATTTCCCGTGCTGTCACAGATGATCCGAGCCCAAGACGATCCCACACCCGGTTTTCTTCTCACTGACAGCGGACCCGACCCCGGTCGTCGTCTACCTCGCGCCCCCCACGCGATAGCGTCGCCGTGCTCGCCGGAGCACCTCGGAACCCGGTCGTCCAGCAAACTCTCACGCGTAAACTCGCCGCCAGCCCTTAAAACCATGCGCTGAATACGTTGGAGGGATTTCCCCCAGCCGGTGTCGTCTCTATCCTGGCTCGCACCGATGCGGCGGCTCGGCAGAGGTTCAGCGTCGTTGGTCCGATGAGCTAGCCCGCCAAAAGCTCCCTGGAAAGGCCCTACAGTATCAGTGATGGCTATAGAAGCTCAGTATGGTGGAAAAAGAGACAGGGAATAGCTCTAACCATACTCTCACCGCACGAAGCTTCCCGACATTGCCGCCGTCGGAAAAGCTCAAACACCGGCTACACGTAGTTTCATGCTAGGTTTGTGAAGCAAACTTGTGCGCCATCAAGTCTAGCTCCTGTGTGTGAATTTTTGTGGTTTCTAAACAAGAATCAATCAGGAATTTCATGAATTCATACCCGAGGGTCGGTTTGCACCCCCGGTCGGAGGAAAATCTCAAAATTCGCCGTCGATGATCCGTGGTTGGACTTGAGCTTCGGAGGTGAGCTGCGTGGATGTCGTGCACGTCCAACGGTGCCCTTGTTTGGCTGTCCACGAGAGGACCTCACCGCTTTTTGCTTTCGGCCGCCACGGGAGAAGTTGTTTCCGCATGAGGAGAAACCTAGCACACTCGGTGAAGCATTGAGGAGGAAGGAGAAGATGGCTAAGTGCCGTTTCGCCACTCAGGGGCTTTTTTTGCATGAATTCATGGGATCCCGAGCGATTGAAACCTCGGCGGCGGTTGTTCTGTGCTTGAGTGTGAGCGAGCATAAAGCAGAGGGGGTTCTCGGTTCTATGGCAAAAGGAGCCCGGGACCAAGTGAAGAGAACGGAGAAGCAGCTCGCCAGCTGATGAGGACATCACAACAGTGGATACTCACGTTGATATACAAGGACCAATCACAAGAGCACGAGCACGGTTACTAAATCAGCAGGTGAACTCGTTCCTAACTTCCTACCCATGTGATTTTAAGAATGGATTGCTATTGAATGATTTAATTGTTATTCGGAACCATGGACATGATCAACAAGTAAAGGGAGGAGGATTTGGGGACGTGGAGAACCAGATGGGACGTCCACAAGTTGATGGAAACAGTCACCAACTCGGACTCGAGTTCAACTCGGAGTCCAGGAGCAGTCCATCTTAAAACGGACGCCCAGGATGCATACAGACTCCGTTTTCGATGTTCTACATATGCATGGAAAGATGAGAAGATAAACTTTCCAATGGTTCTGGTCCCACATTAAAATTCGCCAGAAGTCATTGGGAGTTGTCGAAAGAATCGAATTCAGAGTTCTGTCCGGTGCTGCACCACTGTATTGGGCTTTTGGGCCTTATATCCCGTATGAGTCCATTAGGGACGCATCCAAGGGTCTTATGGATGAACCCTAGCCTTTAAATACTGTAGCCGCCAGCCAAATTCGTGGGTTTTGCTTAGATTAAACACTTTCGCCGTTCTACGGTTTGTGAGACCCCAATTTCGCAATTTCAGATTGCATCTTCATTGTTCTTGCTTGTGTTCTCAATTGCACCTGCAGGGATAGCCTTCTTGGCGAGGTCAAGCATGTGAAGTACGGTTGATAACCAATGGAGCAGTGGTGTAGTGATTGCAGGGGTATTCGGGTCTGCTCGAGTGCCTCGGATCATCAACGTCGAGATCTCCACTTCAATCGACCTACCTTTCGGAAGATCGGGCCTAAACCACTCATCATTTGGTATCATATTTCAGGTTGCCCATGAGGTACTTTGATTCCCCACTAGATTAGTTTTTATTTTTCATACCTAGAGTCGACAGAAAAAACCACAAAAAAATCATATCGTGTTTACCGATTCCTAGACCACAGCTGCCGTCGTATATAGTTTATATACGACGGCTTCTGCTTTATATACGACGGTTTTAGCCGTCGTATGCTGACGGGAATCCTGTAGTGTGTTGAGTTTGCATTCGTGTGGTCGAGTCTTGTTGCTGGTTTAGCATTGTGTTTTTGGGTCGTAGTTATCGTTTTTCTTCCTTGTTTTTTCTTGCTGCTCACCTATTCCACAATCTCTAAACAACAAACCGAGCCAATAAGATCATTGGTTTGCCCTAGCTAGCCGCCTTGCGTGAACCCCCACATCGCCAGCCCTAGAACAGGTGACAAACCATTGTGCCAGTCCTCCTTGATCCATCACACAACATCCCATCATTCGTCATTGCTAAATTCCAATTGTTTTTCACATTTTATTGCGAGATCTTTTTCAAAACCGAGGCTGAATCGACATAAAAAACAGTAACTCGGGTAGCCTACCTTAAAACGGCCATAACTTTTGCATACGAACTCGAAATCGGGCGATTTTTTTTTCAAATTAATCTACTTGAAAGTTTGCAACCGATTTTCTACTGCTTAGCCATGTTTGGCCAAATTTCTTTGGCCAAATTCCCTTTGGAAGATAGACTATCCGGCCTCCGAAGTTTCAGCCCTAATTTTAAAGAATTTTCCTGATTTTCTATTGGCCACATCTTACATGCAGTTGAGCTGCAAAGTTGTGTGCTTTCTATTTTCGTGCTCTCGAGTAAACAAAAAATATCAGAAAAATATTAAAAAAAGAAAAAAATAGTGAAGAGAGCACATATATTAAAGCATTGACAGCACACACTTGAAAACAGTTGGCCTATACACTTGTGCTGTCTTGTTGGTTATATCTTCCTGATTTTCTATTTGCCTTTCTACTGCCTTGTATTGTGCTAGGCCTTGAACACTTGTTAACCAGCAACAGTTCATACATTGAATACTTATTCATCTTTGTTTGCTGTTAACGATTTTTTTGCTTATTAGCCACCATATTGTGCCATCCAATCTTCACTTTTCCTCTTGAGCAGAACAGGTACCTTTGCAATCACTCCACGCTTCATTGGTTCTCACCGTCCACCGTTTACCACCTGCTGTGTTGGTAAGAACACTTGTAAGAACGTGGTAGGACGCTTTAGAGAGAGATTGTTTCCTTCCTTCCACTTTTCACATTGCCACAATCCTTTGTAGTTGATAGGGATACCATATTTTTGTTGTCTTTTGTTTACTACTAACAATGGCAGAAGATAAAAGGGATGATGAATGTGTTCAACATGCTGAGTTGCGTGACATGATGAGGGAAATGACAGATATGTTCACGAAAACCCAAGCATCGACAGAGGCGTCATTGACGTTTGAATTGCCAACTTGCTGATCTTGTTGTTCGGATGGATACTCTTGAGGCGCGGCTGCCTCTCGCTGAAGATCGTGAAGACGGTGCTTATAATATGGAAGATCATAACAATAAACCACGACTTCCACTTTATCTACGAGGTATGTGAGGTAATAATCGTTATAATTACAATGATCGTCATAACAATTTTAATCGCCCTCTTGATGATCCTTTTGCTAAAGTCAAATTTACTATACCCTCTTTTTCTGGTGCTTATGATGCTGAGGCATATCTTGATTGGGAGATGACAGTAGAGAAGAAATTTAATGCCCACCTTGTGCCTGAACAACATAGAGTTCGTCAAGCCACTAGTGAGTTTAAGGATTTTGCTATCATATGGTGGAATGAACTTGTTAAAACTAGAACTGATCCTCCAACATGGGATAGATTAAAGAAAGCTATGCGTGTTCGTTTTGTTCCTCCTTCTTTTTAGCGGGACCTTCACAAAAAATTGCAGCACTTAGACTAAGGTAACATGTCCATAGAGGAGTATTATCAAGAGTTACAAAAGGATATGTTGCGCTGTGGGGTAGTAGAGGACATGGATGATAAAATACCTCGTTTTTATGGGGGGTTGAGGCGTGAAATTCAGGACATTGTTGATTATAAGGAATATGATACTGTTAACAGATTATTTCAGCTGGCTATGTTGGCAGAAAAAGAATTGTAGGGCCGCCAAAAGCAGCAGCACCAACGCACGAGGAGCACCTTCACACCATGTTCGACATCTACACCATCCAAGACAGCACCATATTCATGTTTTCCTACTGCCACTACACCATCCAATGGTGGCCAACGAACTTCATCTACTGCTCCTTTTCCTCGCGCGACGGAGGGCAGCAAGACGACACCATTCAAGTCTACGTCTTCCACTCCTTCCATGAGTCAAACTTCCAACATTAAGTGTCACCGCTGCCAGGGAGTTGGTCATGTGATGAAAGATTGCCCTAGCAAACGAGCATACATAGCACGAGATGATGGTGGGTATGATAGTACTTCGGATGTTGAAGATGAATATTCTCTTGCTACTAACGTTGCAGGACCAAAAGATGACCACTATAGCACAGATGAAGAGGTACTTGGTACTGCAGCAACGGAAAATTATAGAAGCTTAATTGTGAAGCGTGCTTTGAGCTCCAAAGTTGAGGCGGATGACAAGCTACAGCGACACAATCTTTTTCACATGTTTCTCATCATCAAGGACTGCCGTGTGCAGACCTTAATTGATGGAGGCAGTTGCAATAACTTGGTGAACACGGATGTGGTCAAGAAACTTGGGTTGACAACAAGAGCACACCCTCATCCATACCACATTCAGTGGTTCAACAACAAAGGTAAGGTTAGGGTAACACAAACAGCGAGAGTACATTTTTCGATTGGTTCTTACCATGATTTTGCCGATTTTGATGTCGTACCTATGGATGCTTGTTCTCTTTTATTGGGACGTCCGTGGGTATTTGAAACAGATGCTATTCATCATGGTAGAACTAATAAATATACTCTGATGCATAAAGGAAAGAAAATCACTTTGCTTCCTATGACTCCTGCTGAAATTGTACATTTGGAGAAAAGTAAAACACGTGATGATAAGGCAACAAAATCACTAGACTTTGAAAAACAGAAAGTAATTAAGTTAATATCACCTTCGCTGCTCACAACTAAATCTGACCTTGCTGATTTATTTAATACCAAGGGGATGTACTATGCTTTAGTTTGCAAAGAAGCCATGTTTTCGCTTCATGAAGTGTCCATTGCATTGCCCCCTGCTGTTGCTAACCTTTTGCAGGATTTTGTGGATGTGTTTCCCCCCGAGATACCCCTGGATTACCACCTATGAGGGGCATTGAACATAAGATCGACTTGATTCCAGGGACAAGTTTGCCAAATCGTGCGGCGTACAGGGCGAATCCGGAAAAGACAAGGGAAATTCAGCGACAAGTTCAAGATCTTTTGAACCGCGGGTATATTCGCGAAAGCCTTAGTCCTTGTTCTGTTCCTGTTCTTTTGGTTCCTAAGGAAGATGGTAGCTGGCGCATGTGTGTTGATTGTAGATCGATTAATAACATCACCATTCGATATCGTTATCCTATTCCTCGCTTAGATGACATGCTTGATGAATTGAGTGGTGCTATTATTTTCACAAAAATTGACTTGCGTAGTGGTTACCACCAAATTAGAATGGCACTAGGAGATGAATGGAAAACTGCATTTAAAACCAAGTTTAGACTTTATGAGTGGTTAGTCATGCCTTTTGGTTTAACTAATGCACCTAGCACTTTTATGCGGTTAATGAACGAGGTTTTACGTGCTTTTATTGGAAAATTTGTGGTGGTTTACTTCGATGATATCCTCATTTACAGCAAGTCATATGATGAACATCTTAATCATTTACGTGCTGTTTTCAGTGTCTTGAGAGATGCACGTTTGTTTGGTAACCTCGAAAAGTGCATCTTTTGCACCAATCGAGTTTCGTCTCTTTGATATGTTGTTTCATCGCAGGGAATTGAGATGGATGAGGCAAGAATTGTGGCGATCACTAGCTGGCCAACTCCATCGACCGTCACACAGGTGCATAGTTTTCTTGGTCTTGCAGGTTTTTATCGACGCTTTGTGCAGGATTTCAGCACCTTTGCAGCAGCTCTCCATGAACTGACGAAGAAGGGAGTGCAGTTTCGATGGGGCGAAAAGCAGCAACAATCTTTTGATGTTCTCAAACCAAAGCTTACACAAGCACCATTGCTACAACTTCCTGATTTTGACAAGACATTTGAGCTAGAATGTGATGCAAGCGGCATTGGTATTGGAGGTGTTCTCATACAAGGAGGTAAACCCGTTGCATTCTTTAGTGAAAAATTGCATGGTCCTTCTCTGAATTATTCCACTTATGATAAGGAGATGTATGCCTTAGTGCGAGTTCTACAAACATGGCAACATTACCTGTGGTCTAAGGAGTTCGTTATACATTCCGATCATGAATCTTTGAAGTATCTTAAGTGTCAAACCAATCTGAATAAACGACATGCTAAATGGATTGAGTTCATATAATCATTTCCATACATCATTAAGCATAAGAAAGGGAAGGATAATGTTTTTGCAGATGCATTATCTAGACGTTACACCATGCTCTCCCAACTTGATCATAAAATATTTGGTTTGGAAACAATAAAAGGATTATATCCTACTGATTTGGACTTCAAAGATGCCTTTGAAAATTGTAGAGAAGGAAGAACTTGGAATAAATATGTACTATGGGAGGGCCTCCTCTATCGTGCTAACAAGCTATATGTTCCTGCTAGTTCCGTTCGCCTATTACTTTTGCAGCAAGCTCATGGAGGAGGTTTGATGGGACATTTTGGAGTGAAGAAAACTGAGGACGTGCTGGCCACGCACTTCTTTTGGCCAAAGATGAGACGTGATGTCGAGCGCAACGTGTCACGATGCACTACTTGCAATAAAGCTAAGTCTCGACTTAACCCACATGGTCTTTATATGCCTCTTCCTGTTCCTAGTGTACCTTGGCAGGATATTTCCATGGATTTTGTTTTGGGATTGCCTAGGACTAAGAGGGGGAGGGATAGTATATTTGTGGTTGTTGATCGTTTCTCCAAAATGGCACATTTTATACCTTGTCATAAGAATGATAATGCCTCACACATTGCTGATTTGTTTATGATGGAAATTATTCGTTTACATGGTGTACCAAATACCATTGTTTCTGATCGCGATGCAAAATTTTTACGTCATTTTTGGAGAACTTTGTGGTATAAATTGGGAACCAAGCTGCTTTTTTCAACCACATGTCACCCACAAACCGATGGACAAACTGAGGTAGTAAATTGTACTCTATCCACTATGTTGCTGGCTGTTTTAAAAACAAATTTAAAGGGTTGGGAGGATTATTTACCACATATAGAATTTGCTTACAACAGGTCAGTTCACTCTACTACAAAAGTAAGCCCGTTCCAGGTAGTGTATGGTTTCAATCCCCGTGCTCCTATTGATTTATTACCTTTGCCTCCTTCTGAAACTATAAATTTGGATGCTACACAACGATCTGAATTCATTCTTAAGATGCATGAAACTACAAAGAAAAATATTGAAAGGATGAATGAGAAGTATAGAATTTCTGGTAGTAAAGGTAGAAAAAAGTAAAACTTGAACCAGGGGACTTGGTATGGCTACATTTGAGAAAAGAACGATTTCCTCACTTGAGAAAATCTAAACTTATGCCACGAGCTGCTGGTCCTTTTAAGATTGTTGAAAAGATCAATGACAATGCATATAAGCTTGAGTTGCCTCCCGATTTTGGGGTTAGTCCCACATTTAACATTTCAGATTTACGACCATACTTGGGGGAAGAATATGATCTTGAGTCGAGGACGACTCCGATTCAAGAGGGGGAGGATGATGAGGACATCACAACAGTGGATACTCACATTGATATACAAGGACCAATCACAAGAGCACGAGCACGGTTACTAAATCAGCAGGTGAACTCGTTCCTAACTTCCTACCCATGTGATTTTGAGAATGGATTGCTATTGAATGATTTAATTATTATTAGGAACCATGGACATGATCAAAAAGTAAAGGGAGGAGGATTTGGGGACGTGGAGAACCAGATGGGACGTCCACAAGTTGATGGAAACAGTCACCAACTCGGACTCGAGTTCAACTCGGAGTCCAGGAGCAGTCCATCTTAAAACGGACTCCCATGATGCATACGGACTCCATTTTTGACGTTCTACATATGCATGGAAAGATGAGAAGATAAAATTTCCTATGGTTCTGGTCCCACATTAAAATTCACCAGGAGTCATTGGGAGTTGTCAAAACAAGTCGAATTCAGAGTTCTGTCCAGTGCTGCACACCGTATTGGGCTTTTGGGCCTTGTATCCCGTATGAGTCCATTAGGGACGCATCCAAGGGTCTTATGGCCGAACCCTAGCCTTTAAATACTGTAGCCGCCAGCCAAATTCGTGGGTTTTGCTTAGATTAAACACTTTCACCGTTCTACGGTTTGTGAGACCCCAATTTTGTAATTTCAGATTGCATCTTCATTGTTCTTGTTGTGTTCTCGGTTGCACCTGCAGGGATAGCCTTCTTGGCGAGGTCAAGCGTGTGAAGCACGGTTGATAACCAATGGAGCAGTCGTGTAGTGATTGCAGGGGTATTCGGGTCTGCTCGAGTGCCTTGGATCATCAACGTCGAGATCTCCACTTCAATCGACCTACCTTTCGGAAGATCGGGCCTAAACCACTCATCACCAGCGCAAGGAAATCAAGGAGGAGGTGGCTTCGGTGCTGCTCGGTGTCGCACGGCGAGGAGCCTCGGTTGCTTCGAGTGGAGAAGGAAAACAGAGACTGTGCACTGCAAAAATGAAGATCTTTTGCACACTAAATTTCCTCAATGACATGTGGGTCCCACCGAAGCTCCCTCTTATCCTCTAAAATATCTCCCAAAATTTGCAAATGGTGAAATTAAATTGGGGGAGTTCAAATCTGAGGTGCATTTGGATAATTGGGCAAGTTTAATCCAAATTCAAATGGATATTTGAATTCTTTGCAATTTAAAGTCCATTTTGGAAAATGAGTTGCAAAACACTTCAACAATTCATGAAACTTTGCATACCCACTAATTTGGACCTAAGGAATTCAAATATGAAACCTGATCATTGGTTTTGCTGCTGCAAATGAGATTTTTGACACAACAGTTTGAATAACATTGTTGCCCTCATTTGAAATTTGCGTTGAACACATTTGTTTCCAAAATCTGAAAGCTTTCTCACACATATGGGAACTTCCCACCTTGGATTCAAATCCCTTATGGGTCCCAAGTATTCAAATAAATATTTGAACTTGTGTGAAGGGAGCTCTCATGTGTATTATCACATGTGAAAAAGTTTAAACAAGTCCCATTTTCAAACATATGAACCCAACTTGTGAAAACATGAGTTTCTTTGTATTAATATTTTGGGACCTTTACATTCCTCCCCCCTTAAAAGGAATCCAGTCCCGAGATTACAAAAGAAGAGCGAGACGGGAGGGTAATTACAAAGTTTATGACAAAAGTTCCGAATAATTCTTGTGGATGTAATCTTCACTTTCCCACGTCGCCTCTTCCGGGGTATGATTACTCCACAGGACTTTGTAAAATTTCAAAGTCCGATTTCGGGTGATCCGGGTCTTTTTGTCGATAATCTGAATAGGCTACTCGACATATGTGAGATCCGGCTTCAACTCATCGATGTCTTCGGTGTGGACAGCAGCGGTAAACTTGACACACTTGCGCAGCTGGGACACGTGAAATATGTCATTAATACTGGCAAGGCTTGCCGGTAGTTCCAGCCGGTAGGCTACAGTCCCGCACTTCTCCGTGATGGCAAACGGACCGATGAATAGGGGAGCAAGTTTCCCCTTGACAACGAACCGATGAATCCCTTTCATTGGAGACACACGAAGATAAACATGCTCTCCGACGTCGAAATGCAGCGGTCGACGCCTCTGGTCCGCGTAGCTTTTCTGAAGAGATTGGGCAGCTTTAGGTTTCCCCTTGACAACGAACTGATGAATCCCTTTCATTGGAGACACACGAAGATAAACGTGCTCTCTGACGTTGAAATGCAGCGATCGACGCCTCTGGTCCGCGTAGCTTTTCTAAAGAGATTGGGCAGCTTTAAGTTTCTCTTGTATTATCCGAACTCTCTCTTCGGCTTCATTGACAAGATCAACCCCGAACGTGACTCGTTCGTGGGACTCGCACCAATTCAATGGTGTACGGCACTTCCGGCTGTAGAGAGGTTCATAGGGTGCCATTTTGATGCTCGTATGATAACCGTTGTTGTACGAGAACCCTGCCAACGGTAAGTGATCATCCCAGCTCTTACCGTGGTGGATGGCACACGCTCTTAGCAAATCTTCGAGTATTTGATTCACCCTCTCAGTTTGCCCATCTGTTTGAGGGTGATGCGCGGAGCTTCTAATCAGTTTGGTTCCAAAGGATGCGTGTAGCTGCTCCCAGAAACGGGCTACGAACAGCGATCCTCTGTCGGACACAATGGTACGGGGAACTCCATGTAAGCACAAGATCCGTGCTATGTACAACTCCGCATAATGCTTTGCATTATACCTGGTATGCACAGGGATGAAATGTGCTGATTTGGTTAACCGGTCAACGATTACCCAAATCGAATCATGGTTGTGGGAGGTCATCGGCAACCCGAGATGAAGTCCATACTCAAGTCTTCCCACTTCCATGCCGGTACTTGCAATAGTTGCAGCAGGCCTGACTTCTTCACATGGTCGGCCTTGACTCTTTGACACGTATCACATTCTGAAACGTATTTTGCAACTTCACGTTTCATACGTGTCCACCAAAACTTCTTCTGGAGATCTTGGTACATTTTATTGCTGCCAGGATGAATGGAAAATTTGTACAAATGAGCTTCATCCAAAATTTTCTTCCATAGTCCCATATCCCGGGGTACTACTATCCGGTCGTTGAACCACAACGTACCTTCATTGTCTTTCCGGAAGCATTTTATTTCTCCGTTGTCTATTCTTCGACGTATGTGAGACATACCCTTGTCTTTTCGTTGAGCTTCAATGATCTCCTCTTGGATGGTAGGAATGAGAGCGAGATTATAGAGAGCTCCATATGGGATGACAAAGAGGCTTGGTTCTTCGTCATCCATTTCAGCGATAGTCAGGTGATGGATATGCGCCTTATGACTGAGCGCATAAGCGACCACATTCGCCTTTCCTGGATGATAATTAATCTCAAGTTCATAGTCTTTAATGAGCTCTAACCATCTTCTTTGCCTCATGTCCAATTCTTTCTAAGTGAAGATGTATTTCAAGCTCTTGTGGTCCGTGTAGAGGTGTACACAATTTCCGAGCAAGTAATGCCTCCACATCTTCAAAGCAAGGACCATGGCAGCTAACTCAAGATCATGAGTTGGATAATGATGCTCGTGATTTCTGAGTTGACGAGATCCATAAGCGACCACTTGTCCTTCTTGCATCAGCACGCAGCCAAGACCGATGCCAGAAGCATCGCAATAAACGTCGAATGGCTTCGTCGTATCCGGCTGAGCAAGAACTGGGGCTGTTGTGAGATGCTTCACTAGAGTCTTGAAGGCTTTTCACACACAGCACCCCACATAAATCTGGTATTCTTCTTCAATAATTCATCATCGGTTTAGCGATCTTGGAGAAACCTGGAATGAACCTCCGGTAATAACCCGCTAAACCGAGGAAGCTACGGATTTCATGCACTGACTTTGCTGACTCCCATTTCTGTACTTGGATAATCTTACTCAGATCAACAAAGATGCCCTCCGCTGAAATAATGTGTCTGAGAAAAGGTACTTGATTAATCCAGAATTCACACTTGCTGAATTTTGCATAGAGCTGATGATCTCGCAATCTTTGTAGCACAATATGCAGATGCTCAACATGTTCTTCCTCTGACTTGGAGTACACCAAGATATCATCGATGAAAACCACGAAGAATTTATCCAACTCCGGCATGAACACTGAATTCATCAGGTACATAAAGTGTGCCGGGGCGTTGGTCAACCCAAAAGACATAACGAGATACTCATACAGCCCGTATCTCGTTGAGAATGCCGTCTTCAGAATATCTTCTGCCTGGATTTTACTCTGGTGATATCCGGACCGAAGATCCATCTTCGAAAATACTTTCGCACCCACTAATTGTTCGAAGAGCATATCAATGCGAGGTAGTGGATACTTGTTCTTGATGGTCACGGCATTAAAAGGATGATAATCAACACAAGGCCGTAGTGTTCCGTCCTTCTTCCTGACAAAAAACGCTGAACAACCCCAAGGTGACGAACTCGGTCATATAAAGCCCTTGCTCACTAGGTCATTCAGCTGTGTCTTCAATTCTGCCAGTTCATTGGGTGCCATCTTGTACGACCTTCGTGATATAGGTGTTGTTCCAAATATAAGTTCAATCTTGAACTCTACGTCTCGCTCGGGCGGCATGCCCGGTAAATCATCGGGAAACACATCCGGATAATCACGTACCACCAGAATGTCCTCTATCTTCACAGCTTCTGTGTGGTTCACTGTTGCAATCTGTTGCCGACTGGCGCCCAGAATTAAAATATGAAGACCGTGCTGTGGGGAGTTGAGCTCAACAGTCCTAGAGCTGATGTTAAGAACCGCCCTGTGGTAATTCAACCACGACATCCCCAAAATAACGTCGATCTTCATACCCTCAAGAATAATTAGAATTGTGGGGTATATTCTACCCCCAAACAAAGAGGTGCTCGGGAGACAACCTCGCTTGTGGTACTGCTGCCCCCGGGCGAAGATATGAGGTATTGCCTCTTTGTATAAGCTGTTTGGAGCTGATGTTGAGCTACAAAAGATTGGCTAATGAAGTTGTGTGTGGCACCGGAATCAAAGAGAATTAGAACCGGTAGCTGATTCAGAGAAAACATCCCTGCTAATGTGGCTTCTCCTTCCGGAACATCATCAATCACTGTATAGTGAATGCTGCCCCATGTCTGCCCTCCTTTCTGCAGATTTCGGTATGGGTTGGAATATTGTAAATATGATGACCTTCAGCCTTGAATTCCCTCCAAACAATGCCTAGCATAATGGCCCATATGCCAACAAGTGAAACACGGATGTCTCTCCTGTTCTTTGTTTACTTGCGGTTGGATGCTAGGTACACGTGGCTGCAGCGATGGAGCACAAACCACCGTCTGATGCTGCTGTTGTGGAGGTGGTGCAAGTTGTGGAACTTGACCAGCAATCAATATCTGAGGAGTTGATCGTACAGGTGACCTCCAACTATCACCAGATGGCGTTTGGTACACCACACGGTTTTTTTGAGGCACATAACTTGTGCTGGCCTGCTCGATCTCACTCATTTTTCTCTTCTCTGCTTGTCACTCCTTGGATGAGAGCCGCAGCGACCATGTCAGTGTAACTTCCGTTATTGTGCACGGCCAACTTCTCCTGTAATATGACACTCAGGCCATGGAAGAATAAATCACACTGTGCCTCTTCTTTCGCCACATATTCGGGAGCATATTGGGCCAAAAGGTTAAACCTTCTAACATACTGAAGGACACTCATGTCCCTTTGCTTCAATCCCCAAAAATTCCTCCCGCTTTGCCTTGACAATACCCAGTGGTATGTGACGAGTACAAAAGGCTTCACAGAATTTACTCCATGTTACTTGATGGCCCTCCGGAATGGTGGCAAGATGGTCAACCCACCAGTTTCCGGCGGCTCCATGGAGTTGCTGAGCGGCAAACATGGTCTTCTGATATTCATCACACTCGAATACTCCGAATTTAGACTCCATGACACGAAGCCATTGATCTGCTTCTACAGGTTCGGTGGCTTCAGTAAAAATTGGCGGTTGAGTCACCAAGAAATCCAGATAAGCGTTCTGAGGTGGAACGACTTGTTGCGTGTTCTGGAGTATGCCCTGCTGTACCAAGGCTTGGAGTAAGCACATGTTCTCTTGAGTCGCTTCTTGGAGTAGCCTAGTGTTCTCCTGGTTAGACTCGACAATCTGAGTCATAAGATCCATCCATCCCGTGGATGGTGGTTCCGACGGTGGAAAAGAAGCATCACCGCCTCGACGAGAACTCCCGGCCTTACTCTTAGAGCGAGTACGAACCATACTGCAACAATATATTTGAGATGAGTTAAACAGGAACTCAGCAGTATGTGAGACTAATGAAACCATGAATATGTCAACACTTTATGAAAGCAGTAAAAAATCCATGTTTACACAACTCCTTAGAGTAGGCATAGCTATCCAGCCTATCTGTACAGAACAGACCTTTATGCATTATCTCCAGATTTTGATCTAGTTAAAAGCATTTTCATAACTCACGTTGAATACCAAATTTAAATAGCTTCAGTATCTTTCCAACAAGTACTCATATGCCTCCAGATCATTTCTAGATCAAGAGTTATGATTTTCCAAAGTTGACAAAATTCCTGGATAAAATTTGCCAGCATCTCCTTTGTATGTGGCTGATTTTATCACAGTTGTATATGCAAATACAATAAGAATATGATCAAACTTTGAACTACAACAATGTTGCACATCTCATAACCTTTCCAAAAGTGTATCATAGGCTCCTTAAGGATTTTTCTACAGAAAGTTACGGCTTAAAACAGAAAGGTCCAGAGAGGTTTTGCTGCTGTCCTCGTTCTGGACAGTTTACCTTCAACTGGACTTTCCTCCAATTTAACGTGTGATTTTGCTCTGGAGGTATACAAAGAAGTTGTAGACCACTTGAAAATATTTCCAGAACTGTATCATACACCCTACTCGGTTAAAGCTACTCAGAGTCATGCTCTGTCTAATTCTAGCAAGAATTCATGCTGAAAACAGAGCACTCTGTTTTTGAAATCTTTGACGCCTAATCATCCTCTCATTTGAATCTTAGATCAAAATAAGAGTTCAGTAACTAATATTTGTTCCAAACTTCCATTTTTAGTTGCAAGTTAGTTCATGAGTCATTTGTTCATAGGGAAGAGGTTATTGAGTTCAGTACGGCGTCGATGCACCGTAAGAAGCATGTCGGTACTACGTAGCCTCACAAAAGAAAAAAAATCCTAACTGGATTATACCGGCATATCCATATCTTAGGTGGCACTAAAATGGTCACTTGCAAATGTGTTCTACTCGTACTACGATTTCGTGGTTAATCCTGCATTAGTCACACACAATCATCAGGTCCCGCTGCACACCGAACCCGGTCCCAATACAGTTCGTACACCTGTCCATCATCACTCGCACAGGTGTTCTCAAGCCAAACATGCCTTGAGCTACGTGTTCATGTTACTAACCACATGACGGGGTCTCCCATACTTGCCCGTAGCACTCCAGAGAAGGGCGTTGCTCGAGTACCCCAAATGACATGAAGAGTCATAGAGGATACTAAAGCGGGCCGGGTTACCTGCCATCCGGTGGGGCTCCACCCTTCAGCTTGTGCGCACTGGTGGACAGCGCTTACGTGCACCCCCAAGACCTAAAACGTCCCGAGATGCACGATTTTCTGACATAGCAAATAAGTTAGGTTGCCACATTCATATTAGGCTAATAGTAGTCCTTATGTGGGCCTAGTACTGTATCCTCACCGTAACCTAATTTTTTGTCGTAATACCATCCTTATTCCGTGCGCTATTACCAATGCGGCTCTGATACCACGCTTACAGGGACCGCGCCGCCCGTTCAATCACGGGGCCATGCCACTCGCCCGGGAATCACATTGGGTGGTGCCGTGTTGTGCGGCATCCAACAGCACACATATGAGGAACAATGTATTACATAAAACAATAGCAGAAGCTTACAAGTTTTTCCTTTGCAAATAGTTTACATCAAGTAGATACAGCAGAAGTCTATAAACAGCTCACGTCAAATAACTAAAGAGCACTCGAGAAGAGTTCCAGCCCGCGGACTCCTCTCGCTAGCAACACGAAGACGACAGCAGCGGTTGGGTTCTCCATGTGTTAAACGACTCAGAAGTCTCCGAGACTCACCGGACAACCTGCTTCTTAGCATCGATGTTAACCTGCAAAACCACTCATATAGCAAGCGTGAGCACATAGGCTAAGCAAGACTGATCCGTCTCTCCTAAACAAGAAACTCTACATGCACGACGGATTGAAATAGGGTAGCTGAATTTGCATAAAGGACTCACCTATTGTTGATCCTTAACTTTCAGATTTTTAAGCCTCATTGTAAAGACTTTGAGATGAACAACATCACAACTCCAAAATCAAACAAGAAACGCTTTGTTGCGATGCTTCTTGCACAAAGTGAAGTAAAGTTTAATGAGCACTATATCTACTGCAAACATGGTTCCTATACAACTTAAATCACAGCCTTATCAAGTTCAAAAGAAACCATTCAGTTGTTACTACGTCAAGACGCAGTGGGCAAGTATGCTCATATGACTGCGAGCAACGGTGATTCGAATTAGTACATGACCGGACTATACGACACGTACACCTGTACTCCGAGTTGCCGGCAGCAACCTCGACTGACGTTGTACGCCACCACCTTTCCCAAGATCTTCCACACAGGACGCGGTCTAACTGCCCCGCGTATGCAAGCTCCCTCAAGGTACATATCCACATGATATGTTCTTGAGCGAGTTACCTCCTGTTACCCTGATGCCGAAAGCCTAAGACAGTTAGAGAAGTTCCAATGTGGATCAACCGTGGTACATCGGTTTCCTAGGTCCCATATAGCCAGTATGTTCCCGTCCCGTATAGCCAGTTTCCCGGGTATAAGCAGCAGCAATCAAGGAACTCTCTAAGCTCCTTGGATATGTGTCCTTCCTCCATCCCGTCGGACAGGAATTCTTGAACTGAACGGTTGGCCCGTTCATCACCTTCATTCTCGGCCTCAGCAGGGGGTGGCTCCTCTTCGGATTCATCTAATTCCAACATAGCTTCATGATGCTCCGCTGGGTGTAAGCCCACGTGAAATTCCTCCTAAGGTGCATACCAATGCTGCTGTTCTTGTGGATCGTCTTCCATGTCGTCTTCGATTGGTTCCACCTCTTCTGGATCCTCTTCCTCATGCATAGAGCTACTGACTTCATCTTCCTCATGTGGTTCCATCTTCACCTCCTCCCAATATGGTTCATCGGACACCTCATTGGGGTTAAGTGCACTCCCAAGTGGTGGTGGACGAGTCATTATGCGTGCTGTGCTCCTAGTTACCGGCATCTATAAATATGACATGAGAAACTTTAGAGAAGAAGAAAATAACTCAAAAACTTCAGAATCTATGAAGCAAAAAAACAAAAGTGCTGCTGTCCACAAGCAATGAAGAAAAGAGGGGCTGAAAATAGCACTTTGCGGTGGCTGAGTTGACAATTAAAATGCAGCAGCAAGCAATTTTCGAAAATAGCAGTTTAGAGGGGTGTTCCTATGTATTTTAGAGTGTCCATTATACCTAGGCTTGCGTCCTACGGTCAACGTGGCTCTGATGCCAATTTGTGACACTCGGTTCCAAAAATGAACAGTGAATGCATATGTGTGCCCAGGATGTTCATCACACATACACAGCTTTATCACAGACTGAATTCAGAATATAATCATGTACAAATAATGTTTAAGTACTTTATTACAATAACTCAATGTTTCACTCATGAGTATCCAACTTATTCTTGCAGCGGAAGGGTCTAAACGACAGAGGAAAATAACTAAAGACGACGGACTCCAACTTCAACTCCACAGGCATGTTGACGGTAGTGCGCACGTCTAATACTCCACCTGTTCATCAAAGTATTCTTCTCCTGTAGTGGATGTATATGTGGGAATATAAGGGTGAGTATATGTCGTACTCAGCAAGTGCGGGAAAAGTATGACATGTAGCTTACAACAAGGTAGGGAACAAAAAGGTTCATTGCAGCAAGCAAATTTTATTTCACAAACATGTTAAAAACTGCAACTATTCCTAGGTGAGTTAAATCCCAATATAACCAAGTAATTCAGCAACATCCTTTCACCATAATTCACCATTTATCAAGCCTCAACCAGTCAATACTCTTTCTCAAATTCATCTCATACTCATAGATATTTATAACAATCTCATTTTGATAGAACCGAAACCAAACTCATTGTCATGAACCAAAACAGTCCCAAAACCAATCCCAATGACCATACCCGAATAACCATCCCATGTTTTGCCTCTAATCATGGGAGTTGGCCAGGTAAATATAACTCGAAGCATGGCTATCATGATAGTTTTACACCCTGCAGAGGTGGCACCACTTTACCCACAAGTTTGTGATTTCGTCACGCGTCGGCGACTAGAGAGAACCTCCATTATACCAGTACACAATCGTCGGTGCATGGCCAAGAGATCACAAATAGTCTTTTCAAAGGGACTACTAGGATGTACGGACCCACTGAGGTTTCACCGGCAGGCTCGAATCTCCATTCACCCACCCACGTGGCCCCTCTTGTGCCATGCAGTTCCAAGGGCAGTCCTCCTCGACTCCCATTCTATGCACCATCCAATGGTCCATAACAAGCTAGCAATACACCTAATTAGTCAGCTAAGCCACAGCCATATTTGCCCTTGTGGTGGCACTATTTTCCTAGCATGTGCTTGCATGAACCGGTACTTAGATCTACGGCAAGCAAACCACCATCTCTTTCAGCAACATCCACGAACCAAGCTCGCCTAGATCTCCCCGATTCAATGCTCATTAACATCATCAAGTTATCATCATCTTTATTCATATGAGTGCAGTAGCTAACAAGTTTTATTTCTGCTTCCTGTATCTCATAAATTGAGCAAAGCAAAAAGGAAAACGACCATACCCAACTCATCAACTCTCTCGGCGACAAGGATGTCTAACAAAACTAGTAAACTCCTATAAAAGTGCATCCCATCAAGTTGGCACAAGCATACAAGTTTTCACAAGCAAAACAGTTTCAAAAACATGGGATCAACATGGTCAAGGGGCACTTGCCTTGCTCCCGTGGTTCGTGTTGCTCAAGCGTCTCAAAGTCTTGGTGCTGTAATTCCTCGTAGACGGCCTATTGAGCGTGTCCTTCTACTCACGACCACGCACATACAAAATTTACAGCAATCAATTATCATGCCCAAACTTTGCTCAAGATGCAACGAGGTGGATGAATGCAATTCCTATGGTGCAGTTTATAAAAATCAGTTTGCACGTGTTCTTGCAAGTTTTAGTAGGCTTCCATGGGGTTTTATGATGAACAATGCTGCTGGGATCAACTGTGGACGTGGTTAAGATCTTGACACACTTTGTAGATCAATTCCACCATCAAAAATCGACCAAAACATGGTCTGTCCACACGCAGAAATTTCTGCTCGCAGGTGGCAGGGAAAACGGGTGCGTAGAAATAGCGGCGTTGGGTAAGAGGGGTAACGAATACCTACCTCACTTCTTCCTCCTCTCTTTCTTGCAGCAGAACCTCCTTCCTTGCAATGGCAGCAGCGGGAGATTTTCTATGGAGAATTACGAGGCTGCGTCTAGGGCAGAACGTCGGGGGTTTTTTTTTCGGCGACGGCGAGGCATGACGGAGATCCGACGACGGCCAAATTCCAGCAAGGGGAGAAATGGCGGCAGAAAAAAAGAGGGCTGGGGTGGCGGCTAGGGGGGAGGGTTTTATTTATAAGATGGGAAAAGAGCTAGGGAGGCTAGGATTTTAGCAACCCAATTATCCAAGGGCTGAGATTTAATTTTAAAAGAGGTGGGAGCTAGGGGCTGGGATTTATTATTTATTTTCCACCAATGGCTGGGATTAATTGGGAAAATAAAAGCCCACAAAAAAAGCAAAAGGGGGGCGGCGGCTAGGGTTTCCCCCCACCTAATGGGCTGCGGCCAAGGGGGGTGGGGCCCATTAGGCCCCCCCCCCCCCCCCGCCCTAAGTGGTGCGGCCAAAGTTGGGAGAAAATTCCCCCCAAATGTGGGGAAAAATTCACTAGGGGAATTTCAGGGAATTTGGGGAAATCAGGAAAATTGGGGTAAATTAGGGAAATTAGGGGAGAGGGGAATTTGGGGGAAAATTGGGAAAAATTGGGGGTGGCCAAATTTGGCTATTTTATTTATATTTTTTCTTTTTATTTCTTTTCCTTTTCTATTTATTTTCATTATTTTCCATTTTTATTTCCTTTCACTATTTTATTTGCTTCTATATTCCTCTCTTTTTTTCTTCTTCATTCTAAATGCTTCTCTATATGAAAAATGTATGCAATGCATGGTAGAAATTTTTGAGGGTTTTACAAACCTACCTCCCTTAAAATGAATCTCGCCCTCGAGATTCGATAGAGTGGAGAAAAGATGAGGGAATTCTGCCTTGAGGTCTTCCTCACGTTCTCACGTAGTTTCGGCTTCCATGTGGTGGCTCCATTGAACCTTGCACCAACAGATTACTTTGTTCCTCATCACCCTTTCCTTTACGTCCAAGATTTTGATGGGATGTTCAGCATAGGTCAAATCCTCCTGAAGTTCTAGCTCATCCATCAGTACTTGTTCTTCCAGCACTTCTTGAGCTGAGATACGTGAAATACGTCGTGCATGTCAGAGAGGTGCGTTGGCAGCTCTAGTTGATAGGCTACCTCTCCTCGCTTGCCCAAAATCTTGAATGGCCCGATGTAGCGAGGTGCTAACTTGCCTTTGACGTTGAACCGTTGTTGGCCTCGGATAGGTGACACCTTAAGATACACGAAGTCTCCAAATTCGAATGTCAAACTTCTCTGCCTATTTTCCACATAGACTTTTTGTCGTGACTGAGCGGCCTTCAAGTTTTCACGTATTGTTTGGACTTGCTTTTCGGCGTCTTGCAGCAATTCATGTCCAAATACTTGGCTTTCTACAGTCTCATTCCAGAACAGCGGTGTTCTACACCGTCTACCATACAATGCTTCAACAGGTGACATCTTCAAGCTGGCTTGGTAACTGTTGTTGTACGAGAATTCAGCATATGGAAAGCTCTTGTCCCAACTACGCCCATGTTTCAAAGCGCAGTCTCTCAACATGTCTTCCAAAATCTGATTTGTCCTCTCAGTTTGCCCGTCGGTCTGTGGGTGATATGCGGAGCTGAAATTCAACCGTGTACCCATATCTTCATGTAACTTCTTCCAGAACCTAGAGGTAAATTGAGAACCTCGATCTGAAACTATCCTCTTCGGAACTCCGTGACGACACACGATTTGCTCCATATACAGCTCGGCTAATTGAGCCACGGTGTACCTAGTCCTAACAGGAATAAAGTGGGGTGTTTTCATCAATTGGTCCATGATAACCCAAATAGAGTCGTAGCTGGACTGAGTTCGTGGCAATCCGACTATGAAATCCACACTGATGTCTTCCCACTTCCACTCGGGTACTTTCAATGGTTGTAATAATCAGCGGGTCTTTGATGTTTGGCCTTCACTCGTTGACACGTATCGCATAGGGCATCATATTCAGCAATATCATTTTCATACCATCCCACTAATAGCAAGTTTTCAGGTCCTTGTACATCTTTGTACAGCCGGGGTGTATGGAATAAGGCGAGTCATGTGCCTCCTTTAGTATCGTAACACGGATGTGCTTCACGTTAGGCACACAAATCCTTTTCCCTAACCAAAGTGTTCCATTCTCGTCTTCCTCGAAATCCTTTTCTATCCCTTGTCGGATTCTTTCCTTGATTTCCTTTATTTCCTCATCCGTTGCTTGACCATCTCGTATCTCTTGTTCCAGCGTTGATTTCAGTTCCACCACCTCCATATCGTTCAAGAACCCGAGATGTAACTGTTCAAACTCCTTACGCAGCTCGGGTGGCAGCTCCCGAACCGTGAGTTGGTGAAATGCTCCCTTTCGGCTCAATGCATCAACTACTACATTGGCCTTTCCGGGGTGATAGTTGATTCCAACATCATAATCCTTCATGAGTTCCAACCATCGATTTTGCCTCAAATTCAGATCCGTTTGCGTGAATACATACTTGAGGCTTTTGTGATCCGTATAGATCTCACATTGGTGACCAAGGATATAATGCCTCCAAATCTTCAAGGCATGTACCACAACAGCAGTTCCAGGTCATGTGTGGGATAATTCAGCTCATGTTTCTTTAATTTCCTCGATGCATAGGCTACCAATTGTCCTCCTTGCATAAGCACACATCCAAGCCCTTGTCTTGATGCGCCACAATATATATCGAAACTCTTGCTCACATTCAGCAATATCAAAACCGGCGCTGTTGTTAATCTCTTCTTTAGCTCCTCAAAGCTGTCTTGACACGCTTGTGTCCACTGAAATGCCTTCCCTTTAATCAGCAACTCGGTCATAGGCTTCGCTATTTTGGAGAAATCCTTGATGAACCGGCGGTAGTATCCAGCCATCCCAAGGAAACTCCGAATATCCCTCACATTCTGCGGTTGGTTCCACTTCAAAACATCTCTCACTTTTCCGGGATCAACCGATACTCCTCCTTCGGAGATGATGCGGCCTAGGAACGATATCTCCTTTAACAAAAATTGACATTTGCTGAACTTAGCATACAATTGATGCTCTCGCAGTTTCTGCAATGTCAATCTCAAGTGTTATTCATGTTCTTCCTTGCTTTTTGAATACACCTTGATATCGTCAATGAAAACCACGACAAACTTGTCCAAGTACTCCATGAAGACCTTATTCATGAGGTACATAAAGTATGCAGGTGCTTTCGTCAACCCAAATGACATAACGGTATATTCATATGAACCATACCGTGTTTGAAATGCAGTCTTGGGTATGTCGGAGGGCTTAATCTTCAGCTGGAAGTATCCCGACCAAAGATCAATCTTGGAGAAAATTCGGGCACCTTTCATTTGATCGAATAAGTCCTCTATGTGGGGCAGCGGGTATTTATTCTTGATCATCACTTCGTTGAGAGACCTATAGTCCACACACATCCTTTGGGCCCCATCTTTCTTGTCTACGAAGAGCATGGGGGCTCCCCACGGTGACGAACTTGGGCGTATAAAACCCTTATCTAGCTGCTCCTGAATTTGCTTCTTGAGCTCCACTAATTCATTACCAGGCATCCTATATGGCCTCTAAGCTATAGGTGCAGTTCCGGGTACTAAATCAATGGCAAATTCAATGTCCCTGTCAGGTGGCATACCTGGAAGTTCTTTCGGGAACACATCTGAATATTCTTGAAACACCGGAATGCTTTCCAATGTCGCTTCTTCGGTGTGATTCAGCACTGCCTTCTCCGTTGTGGGTTGGGCTGCCTCAAACTCAATACGAGTACCGTGCTCACTCGTCAATTGCACAATCCTTTGAGCACATTGAATCACTCCGTTGTGCTTGCTTAACCAGTCCATTCCAAGTATTATGTCAATCCCTTGGGAATCCAAGACGATAAGGTTGGCAAGAAAGTCTATCCCCCTTATTTTAAGACTTACTTTCGGACATACTATATTATTTCTCATCTCTCCACCAGGAGAATTAACCAACATAGTTTGTTTCATGTGGGATATGGGCAGATTATACTTGGCAACATACTTAGATGAGATGGATGAATGTGATGCTCCAGAATAAAATAAAACGGTGGCTGGGTTGGAGTTGGCGAGAAACATACCAATCACGACGTCCTCAGCTTGTTGTGCTTCCTCAGCGGAGACATGATTCACATTGCCACGAGTATAGTTTTGCTGTCCATGATTACCTTGCATAGCTCCTCCATTTGGCCATGGGTTCTGTTTAGGTGCGTTGCTCGGCTGTCCAAGGCCTTTCTTCAAGCACTGGTTTCAAAAGTGTCCCGCCTCTCCGCATGAAAAACATGCCTTGTTGCCCATAACAGCAGGAATGTTGGGGTGATGCTGGTTTTGAGCATAGGCGCCCATGCTGGGACGGGGCGCAGGAGGCATAGGCAAATGAGGTGCTTGCATAAAAGGGCGTTGCTGCAGTGGCTGATTAGAGCAAGGTGGATTTACTGGGCGGAAAGTAGTAGTGGACGAGCCATAGTGTGGTGCACTGGTGGCATGAAGCGGGGACGTACGTTACTTCCTTGTGGCAGTCCTTGATATGACATCTTTCTCTTTCCCTCTTGCTTTCCACCACTATAGCTTTGTCAACCAGCTTTTGGAAGTTTGCATAATCATTGTTGAGCAGCTGGACTTGAATTTCATTGTTCAATCCTCTCATGAACAAGTATTGATTTCTGTGATCCGAGTTGACATCTTCTAGAGCATACCCTGACAGCTGCATGAACTTGTTGAGGTACTCATTCACGCTCTTCTTCCTTGATGGAAACCTTCAAACTCTTGCCTTTTAAGCATCATGACTCCTTCAGGGACATAGTGAGAGCGGAAGCTCTCCTTGAATTCAGCCCAAGTGATAGTCTCCTGGTTGACATGAGCATTGCAAAGAGCGTCCCACCAATCAGCGGCTGCTCCCATAAGCTGGTGTGATGTGAAGAGAACATTCTCCCGATCATTGCACTTAACAATAGCAAGCTTCTTTTCCATAGACTTCAGCCAATCATCAGCCTCCATAGGGTCATTGGCTTGTGCAAAAGTAGGCGGTCTAGTCCTCATGAACTCTCCCAATCTGTTGTTAGCCGGCGGTGGCTGCGGTAGGGGTGCAGGAATGGGGTTAGGATTGTTGTTGGTCTGCAGCTGACCCAACGTTTGTATCATAGTTTGCATGAGCTGGTTCTGCATAGCCATCAAATGTTCAAGGTTGCTTGCACCAGCCCCGGAGTTGGCATTTTCAGGAACTTCCACATTGCCATCCTTTTGTGGTTCATTGTTACCACGAGCATTCCTTCGTTGGCGGTTGGAATTTTCCCTTGCCATCTGTGAGAGAGTAGAGTAGGGAATATAAATTTAGATTGATCTCCCAACTATATGCATCAAGATGTATGAATTAAGCAACTTCTTTTATTAATTTCAGCCTATATGAGGATGTGAACAAGTACCGAAGGATCTCACATCTCTCCACTATGTGTGGATGTGGACATTCGCCGAAGCGTCCCACAACTCACACCAAGCACACAAACACAAGCAATCATAATTCAGCACACCACTCATATTTCAGCCTACTATGTCTAAGCGTTCCTATTACAACTTTATTCAATGGGAACCTAAACTTAATCGAGAGAACCGGTGCTGTTCTTGCCGTGTGACGGGGATGGTCCATACATAGGCGCACGCCATGGTGAGTCGGCAGTCCATGTAGTGATAGATGACACTGGTTCTCCATTTGTTACCGCGTTGGCACGAGTCTCCTCTTGTTTTTTCCAGCAAGTACAGCTTTTTGCGGAGGTAATGGATCTCTTCTTGTGCGCTTGCATAGTGGTTTGCTAACTCCACGCGCAACCTCTGAGACTTGTCAGCAGCTTGTGAGTTGGAAAGAGCTACTCCATGGGGTCCAATGATCTCCCTTGTACCACTCTTCCGATACGGGTGCAGCTCAAAGGTAGTGTTCTCAAGCTGCTCACGGAAGGCGTAGCACAGTCCTGTGAGTGCATCCCATGCAACATCATCAATAGCTTCTGCCATTGTAGATCTCCATGTGAGTGTGAAGTGCCGGGTGACAACACTACCGTTAGATAGGATGGTTACCTCAGTCTTCCACTCTTCATGTCCGAGACGAAGGACTTTCTTGAGGAGATACTCCGGGTATAAGCAGTAGCAATCAAGGAACTCTCTAAGCTCCTTGGATATGTGTCCTCCCTCCATCCCGTCGGACCGGAATTCTGGAACTGAACGGTTGGCCCATTCATCACCTTCATTCTCAGCCTCAGCAGGGGGTGGCTCCTCTTCGGATTCATCTCCTTCCGACATAGCTTAATGAGGCTCTGCTGGGTGTAAGCCAGCGTGAAATTCCTCCTGAGGTGCGTACCAATGCTGCTGTTCTTGTGGATCGTCTTCCATGTCGTCTTCGATTGGTTCCACCTCTTCTGGATCCTCTTCCTCATGTATAGAGCTACTGACTTCATCTTCCTCATGGGGTTCCATCTTCACCTCCTCCCAATATGGTCCATCGGACACCTCAGTGGGGTTAAGTGCACTCCCAAGTGGTGGTGGACGAGTCCTTATGCGTGCTGTGCTCCTAGTCACGGGCATATATAAATAAGACATGAGAAACATTAGAGAAGAAGAAAATAACTCAAAAACTTCAGAAGCTATGAAGCAAAAAAACAAAAGTGTTGCTGTCCACAAGCAATAAAGAAAAGAGGGGCTGAAAATAGCACTTTGCGGTGACTGAGTTGACAATTAAAATGCAGCAGCAAGCAATTTTCGAAAATAGCAGTTTAGAGGGGTGTTCCTATGTATTTTAGAGTGTCCATTCTACCTAGGCTTGCATCCTACGGTCAACGTGGCTTTAATGCCAATTTGTGACACCCGGTTCCAAAAATGAACCAAGTGAATGCACATGTGTGCCCAGGATATTCATCACACATACATTGCTTTATCACAAACTGAATTCAGAATATAACCACATACAAATAATGTTTAAGTACTTTATTATAATAACTCAATGTTTCACTCATGAGTAGCTAACTTATTCTTGCAGCGGAATACTCTAAACGACAGCAGAAAATAAATAAAGACGATGGACTCCAACTTCAATTCCACAGGTATGTTGACGGTAGTGCGCACGCCTAGTACTCCACCTGTTCCTCGAAGTATTCTTCTCCTGTAGCTGATTTATATGTGGGAATGTAAGGGTGAGTACATGTCGTACTCAGCAAGTGCGGGAAAAGTATGACATGTAGCTTACAACAAGGTAGGGAATAAAAAGGTTCATTGCAGCAAGCAATTTTTATTTCACAAACATGTTAAAAACAGCAACTATTTCTAGGTGAGTTAAATCCCAACATAACCAAGTAATTCAGCAACATCCTTTCACCATAATTCACCATTTATCAAGCCTCAAGCAGCCAATACTCTTTCTCAAGTTCATCTCATACTCATAGATATTCATAACCATCTCATTTTCATAGAACCGAAACCAAATTCATTGTCATGACCCAAAACAGTCCCAAAACCAATCCCAATGACCATACCCGAATAATCATCCCATGTTTTGACTCTAATCATGGAAGTTGGCCAGGTGCTTGTAACCGGAAGCACGGCCATCATGATAGTCTTACACTCTGCAGAGGTGGCACCACTTTACCCACAAGTTCGTGATTTCGTCACCTGTCGCTGACTAGAGTGAACCTCCATTATACCAGTACACAACCGTCAGTGTATGGCCAAGAGATCACAAAATAGCCTTTGCAAAGGGGCTACTAGGATGTACGGACCCACTGAGGTTTCACCGGCAGGCTCGAATCTCCATTCTCCCACCCACGGGCCACCTCTTGTGCCATGCAGTTCCCAGGGCAGTCCTCCTCGACTCCCATTCCCCGCACCATCCAATGGTGCATAACAAGCTAGCAACACACCTAATTAGTCAGCTAAGCCGCACCCATATTTGGCCTTGTGGTGGCACTGTTTTATGGGCATGTGCTTGCATGAACCGGTCCTTAGATCTACAACAAGCAAACCACCATCTCTTTCAGTAACATCCACGAACCAAGCTCGCATAGATCTCCCCGATTCCATGCTCATTAACATCATCAAGTTATCATCATCTTTATTCATATGAGTGCAGTAGGTAACAAGTTTTATTTCTGCTTCCCGTATCCCATAAATTGAGCAAAGGAAAAAGGAAAAAAGACCATACCCGACTCATCAACTTTCCTAGCAACAAGGATGGCTAACAAAACTAGTAAACTCCTATAAAAGGGCATCCTATGAAGTTGGCACAAGCATACAAGTTTTCGCAAGCAAAACAGTTTCAAAAACATGGGATCAACATGGTCAAGGGGCACTTGCCTTGCTCCCGCGGTTCTTGTTGCTCAAGCGTCTTAAAGTCTTGGTGCTGTAGTTCCTCGTAGACGGCCTCTTGAGCGTGTCCTTCTACTCACGACCATGCACATACAAAATTTACAGCAATAAATTATCATGCACAAACTTTACTCAAGATGCAATGAGGTGGATGAATGCAATTCATATGGTGCAGTTTATAAAAATCAGTTTGCACGTGTTCTGACATGTTTTAGTAGGCTTCCATGGGGTTTTATGATGAATAAGGCTGCTGGGATCAAGTGTGGACGTGGTTAAGATCTTGACACACTTTGTAGATCAATTCCACCGTCAAAAATCGACCAAAACATGGTCTGTCCACACGCAGAAATTTCTGCTTGCAGGGGGTGGGGAAAATGGGTGCGTAGAAACAGAAGCGACGTGGTAAGAGGGGTAACGAAGACCTACCTCACTTCTTCCTCCTCTCTTACTTGCAGCAGAACCTCCTTCTTTGCAATGGCAGCAGCAGAAGAATTTCTATGGAGAATTATGAGGCTGCGGCTAGGGCAGATCGTCGGGGGCTTCTTTTCCGACGACGGCGAGGCGTGACGGAGCTCCGATGGCGGCTAAATTCCAGCAAGGGGCGGCGACCAAGCTTGGCAGCAGGGGGAGAGAGGGCGGCGGCCAAAAAGAGGGCTGGGGTGGCGGCTAGGGTGGAGGGTTTTATTTATAAGAGGGGGAAAATAGCTAGGGAGGCTAGGATTTTAGCAACCCAATTATCAAAGGGCTGAGATTTAATTTTAAAAGAGGTGGGAGCTAGGGGCTGAGATTTTCTTATTTATTTTCCACCAATGGCTGGAATTAATTGAGAAAATAAAAGCCCACAAAAAAGCAAAGGGGGGCGGCTAGGGTTCCCCCCCTAATGCTGCGGCCCAGGGGGTGGGGCCCATTAGGGTCCCCCCCAGTGGTGCGGCCAAAATTGGGGGAAAATTCCCCCCAAATACGGGGAAAAATTACCTAGGGGAATTTTGGGGAATTTGGGTAAAATCAGGAAATTGGGGAAAATTAGGGAAAATAGGGGCGAGGGGAATTTGGGGAATTTTGGGAAAAATTGGGGGTGGCCAAATTTGGCTATTTTATTTATATTTTTATTTTTCTTTCTTTTCCTTTTCTATTTGTTTTCATTATTTTCCATTTTATTTCCTTTTATTATTTTATTTGCTTCTATATTCCTCTCTTATTTTGTTCTTCATTCTAAATGCTTCTCCATATGAAAAATGTATGCAATGCATGGTAGAAATTTTTAAGGGTGTTACACAACTGATACTCTTCCTTCGGAAATGATGTCGCCTATGAATGATATCTCCTTTAGCCAAAACTGAAACTTGCTGAACTTAGCATACAATTGATGCTCTCACAGTTTCTACAATGTCAATCTCAAGTGTTGCTCATGTTCTTCCTCGCTTTTTGAATACACCATGATGTCGTCGATGTAAACCACGACGAACTTGTCCAAGTACTCCATGAAGACCTTATTCATGAGGTACATAAAGTATGCAGGTGCATTCGTCAACCCAAATGACATAACGGTATATTCATACAAACCATACCGTGTTCGAAATGCGGTCTTGGGTATGTCGGAGGCTTAATCTTCAGCTGGAAGTATCCCGCCCGAAGATCAATCTTAGAGAAAATCCGGGCATCTTTCATTTGATCGAACAAGTCCTCTATACGGGGCAGCGGGTACTTATTCTTGATTGTCACTTTGTTGAAAGACCTATAATCCATGCACATCCTTTGAGTTCCATCGTTCTTGTCTACGAAGAGCACGGGGGGCTCCACACGGTGATGAGCTTGGGTGTATAAAACCCTTATCTAGCTGCTCCTGAATTTGCTTCTTGAGCTCCACTAATTCATTAGCACACATCCTATATGGCCTCTTAGCTATAGGTGCAGTTCCGGGTATTAAATCAATGGCAAATTCGATGTCCCGATCAGGTGGCATACCTGGAAGTTCTTTAGGGAACACATCTGAATATTCTTAAAAAACGGAATGCTTTCCAATGTCACTCCTTCCATGTGGTTCAACACTGCCTCCTCGGTTGCAGGTTGGGCTACCTCAAACCCAGTACGAGTACCGTGCTCACTCGTCAACTACACAATCCTCTTAGCACATTGAATTACTCCGTTGTACTTGCTTAACCAGTCCATTTCAAGTATTATATCGATCCCTTGGGAATCCAAGACGATAAGGTTGGCAAGAAAGTCTACCCCCCTTATTTTACGGCATACTTTCGGACATACTATATGCATCAAGGCATATGAACTAAGCAACTTCTTTTATTATATCAGCCTATATGAGGATGTGAACAAGTGCCGAAGCATCTCACATCTCTCCAATATGTGTGGATGTGGACATTCGCCGAAGCGTACCACAACTCACACCAAGCACACAAACATAAGCAATCATCATAAAAATTCAGCACACCACCCTTATTCAAGCTATTACGATCTAAGCATTCTTATTACAACTTTATTCAATGGGAAACCTCACTTAATCGTGAGAATCGATGCTGTTGTCACCGTGTGACAGGGGTGGTCCATACATGGGCGCACACCATGGTGAGTCGGCAGTCCATGTAGGGATAGATGACACTGGTGCTCCATTTGTTCCTGCGTTGGCACGAGTCTCCTATTGTTTTTCCAGCAATTTCAGCTTCTTGCGGAGGTAGCGGATCTCTTCTTGTGCGCTTGCGTAGCGGTTTCCTAACCCCACGAGCAACCTCTGAAACTTAACAGCAGATTGTGGGTTGGAAAGAGCTCCTTCATGGGGTCCAATGATCTCCCTTGTACCACTCTAACGATAAGGGTGCAAATCAAATGTAGTGTTCTCAAGCTGCTCATGGAAGGCGTAGCACAATCCGGTGAGTGCATCCCATGCAACATCATCAATATCTTCTGCCCTTGTAGCTCTTCATGTGGGTGTGAAGTGCCGTGTGACAACCCTACCGTTATATAGGATGGTTACCTCAGCCATCCACTCTACATGTCCGAGACGAGGGACTTTCTTGAGGAGATACTCCGGGTATAGGCTGCAGCAATCCAGGAACTCTCCAAGCTCCTTGGATATGTGTCCTCCCTCCATCCCGTCGGATAGGAATTCTTGAACTGAACGGTTGGCCCGTTCTTCACCTTCATTCTCGGCCTCAGCAGGGGGTGGCTCCTCCCCGGATTCATCTCCTTCTGACATAGCTTCATGAGGCTCCGCTGGGTGTAAGCCCGCGTGAAATTCCTCCAGAGGTGTGTACCAATGCTGTGGTTCTTGTGGATCATCTTCCATGTCTTCTTCGATTGGTTTCACCTCTTCCGGATCGTCTTCCTCATGCATAGAGCTACTGACTTCATCTTCCTCATGGGGTTCCATCTTCACCTCCTCCCAATATGGTCCATCGGACACCTCAATGAAGTTAAGTGCACTCCCACGTGGCAGTGGACGAGTTCTCATGCGTGCTGTGCTCCTAGACACCGGCATCTATAAATAAGACATGAGAAACTATAGAGAAGAAGGAAATAACTCCAAAATTTCATAAGCTATGAAGCAAGAAAACAGAAAGTGTGGCTGTCCACAAGAAAAGAAGAAAATAGGGGCTGAAAATAGCACTTTGCGGTGGCTGAGTTGACAAATAAAGTGAAGCAGCAAGCAATTTTTGAAAATAATAGTTTAGAGGGGTGTTCCTATGTGTTTAGAGTGTCCATTATACCTAGTCTTATGTCCTATGGTCAACGTGGCCATGATGGCAATTTGTGACACCCGGTTCCGAAAAACGAACCAAGTGAATGCATATCTGTGCCTAGGATGTTCATCACACATACACAGCTTTATCACAAACTGGACTCAGAATATAACCACATACAAATAATGTTTAAGTACTTTATTACATTGACTCATTGTCTCACTCATGAATATCTAACTTATTCTTGCAGCGGAAGACTGTAAATGACAGCAGAAAATGACAAAAACAGCAGGCTCCAACTTCAACTCCACAGGCATGTTGATGGTAGTGCGCACGCCTAGTATTCTATCTGTTCCTCAAAGTATTTTTCTCCTGTAGTTGATTTATATGTGGGATTGCAAGGGTGAGTACATGTCATACTCAGAAAGTACGGGAAAAGTATGACATGTAGCTTACAACAAGGTAGGGAATAAAAAGGTTTATTGCAACAACTAAATTAAATTTTATTTCACAAACATGGTAAAAACAACAACTATCTCTAGGTGAGTTAAATCCCAACATAGCCAAGTAATTTATCAACATTTCTTCATCATAATTCACCATTTATCAAGCCTTAATCAGCCAATACTCTTTCTCAAGTTCATCTCATACTCATAAATACTCATGATCAACACATATTCATGAAATCAATCCCAATGACCATTCCCGAATAACCATCCTATGTTTTGCCTCTAATCATGGAAGATGGACAGGTGCTTGTAAGCGGAAGCACGGCTATCATGATAGTTTTACACTTTGCAGAGGTGGCACCACTTGACCCACAAGTTTGTGATTTCGTCACCTGTCGGCGACTAAAGAGAACATCCATTCTGCCACTACACAACCGTCGGTGTATGGCCAAGAGATCATAAAATAGCCTTTACAAAGGGGCTACTAGAATATACTGACCCACTGAGGTTTCGCCGGCAGCCTCGAATCTCCATTCTCCCACCCACGGGCCCCCTCTTGTGCCATGCAGTTCCCAGGGCAGTCCTCCTCGGCTCCCATTCCCCGCGCCATCCAACAGTCCATAACAAGCTAGCAACACACCTAATTAGTCAGCTAAGCCGCACACATATTTGGTGATGAGTTGTTTAGGCCCGATCTTCCGAAAGGTAGGTCGATTGAAGTGGAGATCTCGACGTTGATGATCCAAGGAACTCGAGCAGACCCGAACACCCCTGCAATCACTACACCACTGCTCCATTGATTATCAACCATACTTCACGCGCTTGACCTCGCCAAGAAGGCTATCCCTGCAGGTGCAACCGAGAACACAAGCAAGAACGACGAAGATACAATCTGAATTTGCGAAATTGGGGTCTCACAAACTGTAGAACGGCGAAAGTGTTTAATCTAAGCAAAACCCACCAAATATGGCCGACGGCTGCAGTATTTAAAGGCTAGGGTACGACCATAAGACCCTTAGACGCGTCTCTAATGGACTCATACGGGATACAAGGCCAAAAAGCCCAATACGGTGGTGCAACACCGGACAGAACTCCGAATTCAACTTGTTTCGACAACTCCCAACGACTCCTGGCAAATTTTAATGTAGGACCAGAACCATTGGAAAGTTTATCTTCTCATCTTTCCATGCATACGCAGAACATCAAAAACGGAGTCCGTATGCATCTGGGCGTCCGTTTTAATATGTACTGCTCCTGGACTCCGAGTTGAACTCGAGTCCGAGTTGGTGACTGTTTCCATCAACTTGTGGACGTCCCATCTGATTCTCCACGTCCCCAAATCCTCCTCCCTTTACTTGTTGATCATGTCCATGGTTCCTAATAACAATTAAATAATTCAATAGCAATCCATTCTCAAAATCACATGGGTAGGAAGTTAGGAACGAGTTCACCTGCTGATTTAGTAACCGTGCTCGTCCTCTTGTGATTGGTCCTTGTATATCAATGTGAGTATCCACTGTTGTGATGTCCTCATCATCCTCCCCCTCTTGAATCGGAGTCGTCCTCGACTCAAGATCATCTTCTTCCCCCATGTATGGTCGTAAATCTGAAATGTTAAATGTGGGACTAACCCCAAAATCGGGAGGCAACTCAATCTTATATGCATTGCCATTGATCTTTTCAACAATCTTAAAAGGACCAGCATATCGTGGCATACGTTTAGATTTTCTCAAGTGAGGGAATCGTTCTTTTCTCAAATGTAGCCATACCAAGTCCCCTGGTTCAAGTTTTACTTCTTTTCTAACTTTACTACAGAAATTCTATACTTCTCATTCATCCTTTCAATATTTTTCTTTGTAGTTTCATGCATCTTAAGAATGAATTCAGATTGTTGTGTAGCATCCAAATTTATAATTTCAGAAGGAGGCAAAGGTAATAAATCAATAGGAGCACGGGGATTGAAACCATACACTACCTGGAATGGGCTTACCTTTGTAGTAGAGTGAACTGACCTGTTGTAAGAAAATTCTATATGTGGTAAACAATCCTCCCAACCCTTTAAATTTGTTTTTAAAACAGCCCGCAACATAGTGGATAGAGTACGATTTACTACCTCAGTTTGTCCATCGGTTTGTGGGTGACATGTGGTTGAAAACAGCAGCTTGGTTCCCAATTTATACCACAAAGTTCTCCAAAAATGACTTAAAATTTTTGCATCACGATCAGAAACAATGGTATTTGGCACACCATGTAAACGAATAATTTTCCGTCATAAACAAATCAGCAATGTGTGAGGAATTATCATTCTTATGACAAGGTATGAAATGTGCCATTTTGGAGAAACGATCAACAACCACAAAAATATTATCCCTCCCCCTCTTAGTCCTAGGCAATCCCAAAACAAGATCCATGGAAATATCCTGCCAAGGTACAATAGGAACAGGAAGAGGCATATGAAGACCATGTGAGTTAAGTCGAGACTTAGCTTTATTGCAAGTAGTGCATCGGACACGTAGCGCTCGACATCGCGTCTCATCTTTGGCCAAGAGAAGTGTGTGGCCAGCACGTCCTCAGTTTTCTTTACTCCAAAATGTCCCATCAAACCTCCTCCATGTGCTTCCTGCAAAAGTAATAGACGAACGGAACTAGCAGGAACACATAGATTGTTAGCACGATAGAGGAGGTCCTCCCGTAGTACATATTTATTCCAAGTTCTTCCTTCTCTACAATTTTCAAAGGCATCTTTAAAGTCCAAATCAGTAGGATATAATCCTTTTATTGTTTCCAAACCAAATATTTTATGATCAAGTTGGGACACCATGGTGTAACGTCTAGATAATGCATCTGCAATAACATTCTCCTTCCCTTTCTTATGCTTAATGATGTACGGAAACGATTCTATGAACTCAATCTATTTAGCATGTCGTTTATTCAGATTGGTTTGACACTTAAGATACTTCAAAGATTCATGATCGGAATGTATGATGAACTCCTTAGACCACAGGTAATGTTGCCAAGTTTGTAGAACTCGCACTAAGGCATACAATTCCTTATCATAAGTAGAATAATTCAGAGAAGGACCATGCAATTTTTCACTAAAGAATTCAACGGGTTTATCTCCTTGTATGAGAACACCTCCAATACCAATGCCGCTTGCATCACATTCCAGCTCAAATGTCTTGTCAAAATCAGGAAGTTGTAGCAATGGTGCTTGTTTAAGCTTTGATTTGAGAACATCAAAAGCTTGTTGGTACTGTTCGCCCCATCGAAACTGCACTCCCTTCTTCGTCAGTTCATGGAGAGGTGCTGCAATGGTGCTGAAATCCCGCACAAAGCGTCGATAAAAACCTGCAAGACCAAGAAAACTACGCACCTGCGTGATGGTCGATGGAGTTGGCCAGCTAGTGATCGCCACAATTTTTGCCTCATCCATCTCAATTCCCTGCGATGAAACGACATATCCAAGAAACGAAACTCGATTGGTGCAAAAGACGCACTTTTCAAGGTTACCAAACAAACGTGCATCTATCAAGACACTGAAAACAGCACGCAAGTGATTAAGATGTTCGTCATATGACTTGCTGTAAATGAGGATATCATCGAAGTAAACCACCACAAATTTTCTAATAAAAGCACGTAAAACCTCATTCATTAATCGCATAAAAGTGCTAGGTGCATTAGTTAAACCAAAAGGCATTACTAACTACTCATAAAGTCCAAACTTGGTTTTAAATGCAGTTTTCCATTCATCTCCTAGTGCCATTCTAATTTGGTGGTAACCACTACGCAAGTCAATTTTTGTGAAAATAATAGCACCACTCAATTCATCAAGCATGTCATCTAAGCGAGGAATAGGATAACGATATCGAATGGTGATGTTATTAATCGCTCTACAATCAACACACATGCGCCAGCTACCATCTTTCTTAGGAACCAAAAGAACAGGAACAGAACAAGGACTAAGGCTTTCACGAATATACCCACGGTTCAAAAGATCTTGAACTTGTCGCTGAATTTCCTTTGTCTCTTCCGGACTCGCCCTGTACGCCGCACTATTTGGCAAACTTGCCCCTAGAATCAAGTCGATCTTATGTTCAATGCCCCTCATAGGTGGTAATCCAGGGGGTATCTTGGGGGGAAACACATCCGCAAAATCCTGCAAAAGGTTAGCAACAGCAGGGGGCAATGCAATGGACACTTCATGAATTGAAAACATGGCTTCTTTGCATACTAAAGCATAGTACATCCCCTTGGTATTAAATAAATCAGCAAGGTCAGATTTAGTTGTGAGCAACGAAGGTGATTTTAACTTAATTACTTGCTGTTTTTCAGAGTCTAGTGATTTTGTTGCCTTATCATCACGTGTTTTACTTTTCTCAAAATGTACAATTTCAGCAGGAGTCATAGGAAGCAAAGTGATTTTCTTTCCTTTATGCATCAGAGTATATTTATTAGTTCTACCATGATGAATAGCATCCGTATCAAATTCCCAAGGACGTCCCAACAAAAGAGAACAAGCATCCATAGGTACGACATCAAAATCAGCAAAATCATGGTAAGAACCAATCGAAAAATGTACCCTCGCTGTTTGTGTTACCCTAACCTTACCGCTGTTGTTGAACCACTGAATGTGGTATAGATGAGGGTGTGCTCTTGTTGTCAACCCAAGTTTATTGACCACATCCATTTTCACCAAGTTGTTGCAGCTGCCTCCATCAATTATAGTGTGCACGCGGCAGTCCTTGACGATGAGAAACATGTGAAAAATATTGTGTCGTTGTAGCTTGTCATCCGCCTCAACTTTGGAGCTCAAAGCACGCTACACAATTATGCTTCTATAATTTTCCGTTGCTGCAGTACCAAGTACCTCTTCATCTGTGCTATAGTGGTCATTTTTTGGTCCTGCAACGTTAGTAGCAAGAGAATATTCATCTTCAACATCTGAAGTACTATCATACTCGCCATCATCTTGTGCTATGTATGCTCGTTTGCTAGGGCAATCTTTTATCACATGACCAACTCCCTGGCAGCGGTGATACTTAATGTTGGAAGTTCGACTCGTGGAAGGAGTGGAAGATGTAGGCTTGAATGGTGTCGTCTTGCTGCCCTCCGGCGCGCGAGAAAATGGAGCAGTAGATGAAGTTCGTTGGCCACCATTGGATGGTATAGTGACAGTAGGAAAACTCGAAGATGGTGCTGTTTTGGATGGTGTAGATGTCGAACGCGGTGTAAATGTGCTCCTCATGCGTTGGTGCTGCTGCTGTTGGCGGCCCTGCAATTCTTTTTCTGCCAACATAGCCAGCTGAAATAATCTGTTAACAGTATTATATTCCTTATAATCAACAATGTCCTGAATTTCACGCCTCAACCCACCATAAAAACGAGCTATTTTATCATCCATGTCCTCTACTACCCCACAGCGCAACATACCCTTTTGTAACTCTTGATAATACTCCTCTACGGACATGTTACCTTAGTCTAAGCGCTGCAATTTTTGCGAAGGTCCCGCTGAAAAGAAGGAGGAACAAAGCGAACGCGCATAGCTTCCTTTAATCTATCCCATGTTGGAGGATCAGTTCTAGTTTTAACAAGTTCATTCCACCATATGATAACAAAATCCTTAAACTCACTAGTGGCTTGACGAACTCTATGTTGTTCAGGAACAAGGTGGGCATTAAATTTCTGCTCTACTGTCATCTCCCAATCAAGAGGGTATAGTAAATTTGACTTTAGCAAATGGATCATCAAGAGGGCGATTAAAATTGTTATGACAATCATTGTAATTATAACGATTATTACCTCCCATACCTCGTAGATAACGTGGAAGTCGTGGTTGATTGTTATGATCTTCCATATTATAAGCATCGTCTTCACGATCTTCAGCGAGAGGCAGCCACGCCTCAAGAGTATCCATCCGAACAACAAGATCAGCAAGTTGGCGATTCAAGGTCGTCAATGACGCCTCTGTCGATGCTTGGGTTTTGGTGAACAAATCTGTCATTTCCCTCATCATGTCACGCAACTCAGCATGTTGAACACATTCATCATCCCTTTTATCTTCTGCCATTGTTAGTAGTAAACAAAAGACAACAAAAAGATGTGATCCCTATCAACTACAAAGGATAGTGGCAATGTGAAAAGTGGAAGGAAGGAAATAATCTCTCTCTCTCTCAAGCGTCTTACCACGTTCTTACAAGTGTTCTTACCGACACAACAGATGGTAAACGGTGGACGGTGAGAACCAATGAAGCGTGGAGTGATTGCAAAGGTATCTGTTCTGCTCAAGAGGAAAAGTGGAGCTTGGATGGCACAATATAGTGGCTAGTAAGCAAAGCAAATCGTTAACAGCAAGACAAAGTTGAATAAGTATTCAATGTAGGGACTGTTGCTGGTTAACAAGTATTCTAGGCCTAGCACAACACAAGGCGGTAGAGAGGCAAATAGAAGATCAGGAAGATATAAGCAACAAGTACAGCACAAGTGTATAAGCCAACTGTTTCAAGTGTGTGCTGTCAATGCTTTAATATCTGTGCTCTCTTCACTATTTTTTTCTTTTTTTAATATTTTTCTGATATTTTTTGTTTACTTGAGAGCACAAAAATAGGAATCACACAACTTTGCAGCTCAATTGGATGTAAGATGTGGCCTATAGAAAATCAGGAAGATTCTTTAAAATTTGTGCTGAAACTTCGGAGGCCGGATAGTCTATCTTGCGAGGGGAATTTGGCCAAACAAATTTTGCCGAACACGGCAAAGCAGTGGAAGATCGGTTGCGAAATTTTGAGTAGATCAATTTGAAAAAAATCACCCGATTTCGAGTTCGTATGCAAAAGTTATGGCCATTTTAAGGTAGGCTACCCGAGTTACTGTTTTTTTATGTTGATTCAAACTCGGTTTTGAAAAAGATCTCGCAATAGGATGTGAAAAACAATCGGAATTTAGCAACGACGGCTGATGGGATGTTGTGTGATGAATCAAAGAGGACTGGCACAAGGGTTTGCCACCTGTTCTAGGGATGGCGATGCGGGAGTTCATGCAAGGCGGCTAGCTAGGGCAAACCGATGATCTTGGTGGCTCGGTTTGTTGTTTAGGGATTGTGGAATAGGTGAGCACAATAAAAACAAGGAAGAAAAACGATAAGCTAAACCAGCAACTAGACTCGACCACACGAATGCAAACTCAACAATGCAAACTAAAAAACGAAAACTTGCAGGCACTATAGTCTAGGAATCTGTAACACAATATGTTTTTTTGTGGCTTTTTCTGTGGACTCTAGGTATGAAAAACAAAAACTAATCTAGTGGGAAATCAAATACCTCATAGGCAACCTGAAATCTGATACCAAATGATGAGTTGTTTAGGCCCGATCTTCCAAAAGGTAGGTCGATTGAAGTGGAGATCTCGACGTTGATGATCCGAAGAACTCGAGCAGACCCGAACACCCCTGCAATCACTACACCACTGCTCCATGGGTTATCAACCGTGCTTCACACGCTTGACCTCGCCAAGAAGGCTATCCCTGCAGGTGCAACCGAGAACACAAGCAAGAACGACGAAGATGCAATCTGAAATTGCGAAATTGGGGTCTCACAAACCATAGAACGGCGAAAGTGTTTAATCTAAGCAAAACCCACCAAATATGGCCGGCGGCTGCAGTATTTAAAAGCTAGGGTTTGACCATAAGACCCTTAGACGGGTCCCTAATGGACTTATACGGGATACAAGGCCCAAAAGCCCAATACGGTGGTGCAACACCGGACAGAACTCCGAATTCAAATTGTTTCGACAACTCCCAACGACTCCCGGCGAATTTTAATGTGGAACCAGAACCATTGGAAAGTTTATCTTCTCATCTTTCCATGCATATGTAGAACATAAAAAACAGAGTCTGTATGCGTCCTGGGCGTCCGTTTTAAGATGTACTGCTCCTGGACTCCGAGTTGAACTCGAGTCCGAGTTGGTGACTGTTTCCATCAACTTGTGGACGTCCCATCTGATTCTCCACGTCCCCAAATCCTCCTCCCTTTACTTGTTGATCATGTCCATGGTTCCTAATAACAATTAAATCATTCAATAGCAATCCATTCTCAAAATCACATGGGTAGGAAGTTAGGAACGAGTTCACCTGCTGATTTAGTAACCGTGCTCGTCCTCTTGTGATTGGTCCTTCTATATCAATGTGAGTATCCACTGTTGTGATGTCCTCATCATTTGGACTTGTGGTGGCACTATTTTCCTGACATGTGCTCGCATGAACCGGTCCTTAGATCTACGGCAAGCAAACCACCATCTCATTCAGCAACATCCACGAACCAAGCTCGCCTAGATCTCCCCGATTCCATGCTCATTAACATTATTAAGTTCTCATCATCTTTAGTCTCATGAGTGCAGTAGCTAAACATGTTCTATTTCAGCTTCCCGTATCCCATAAATTAAGCGAAGCAAAAGGGAAAAACGACCATACCCGACTCATCAACTTTCCCGGCAACAAGGATGGCTAACAAGATTAGTAAAGTCCTATAAAAGGGTTTCCCATCAAGTTGACACAAGCATACAAGTTTTCACAAGCAAAACAGTTTAAAAAACATGGGATCAATATGGTCAAGGGGCACTTGCCTTGCTCCCGCGGTTCGTGTTGCTCAAGCGTCTCGAAGTCTTGGTGCTGCAGTTTCTCGTAGAAGGCCTCTTGAGCGTGTCCTTCTACTCACGACCACACACATACAAAGATTACAACAATCAATTATCATGCACAAACTTTACTCAAGATGCAATGAGGTGGATGAATGCAATTCCTATGGTGCAGTTTATAAAAATCAGTTTGCACGTGTTCTTTCCAGTTTTAGTAGGCTTCCATGGGGTTTTATGATGAACAAGGCTGCTGGGATCAAGTGTGGACGTGGTTATGATCTTGACACATTTTTTAGATCAGTTCCACCGTCAAAACTTGACCAAAATGTGGTCTGTCCACACGCAGAATTTCTGCTCGCAGGGGGTGGAGAAAACGGGTGTGTAGAAACAGCGGCGACGTGGTAAGAGGGTTAAGTAAAACCTACCTCACTTCTTTATCCCTTCCTCCTTGCGGCAGGGACTTCTTCCTTGCAATGGCAGCAGCTGAAGATTTTCTATGGAGATTGGGAGGCTGCGGCTTGGGCAGAACGTCAGGGGCTTCTTCTCCGGCGATGGCGAGGTGTGATGGAGCTTCGATGGCGGCCAAAATCAGCAGGGGCGGCAACCAATCTTGGCAGAGAGAGAGAGAGAGAGAGAGAGAGGGCGGCGGCAAGAAAATATGAGCTGGGGGTGGCGGGTAGGAAGGAGGGTTTTATTTATAAGAGGGGAAAATAGCTAGGGAGGCTAGGATTTTAGAAACTCATTTATCCAAGGGCTGAGATTTAATTTTAATAGAGGTGGGAGCAAGGGTCTGTGATTTAATTATTTATTTTCCACCAATGGCTGAGCTTATTTGGGGGAAAAGAAAATCCCACAAAAAAGATTAGGGGGGGGGGGGGTAGGGTTCCCCCCTTTAGGTGGTCCGACCAAGGGCGAGGGGGCTGGCTAGGGTTTCTTCCCCCCCTAGGTGGTGCGGCCAATTTGGGGGGAAATCCCCCAAATGTGGGGAAAAATTCCCTAGGGAAATTTTGGGGAAATTGGGAAAAATCAGGAAAATTAGGGAAATTAGGGGAGAGGGAAATTTGGGGAATTCTAGGGAAAAATTAGGTGCGGCCAGGTTTGGCTATTTTATTTCTTTTTCTTTTTCTTTTTGTGTTTATTTCTTTTTCTTTTCTATTTATTTCCATTATTTTTTATTTTTATTCTCTTTTATTTTTTATTTGCTTCTATATTTCTCTCTTTATTTCTTCTTCTTTTTAAAATGCTTCTCTATATGAAAAATGCATGCAATGCATTGTAGTAAAATTGAGGGTGTTACAGACATGTACTCACCCTTGCATCCCCACATATAATTCAGCTACAGGAGAGTACTTTGAAGAGCAGGTGCAGTACTAGGCATGCGCACTACCGTCACCTTTCTGTGGAGTTGAAGTTGGGGCCCAATCGTCTTTAGTTTACTTCCGCTGCCATTTAGAGTGTTCCGCTGCAGAATAAGTTGGATACTCATGATTGAGACATCGAGTTATTGTAATAAAGTACCTAAGCACTATTTGTAACGTGGTTATATTCTGAATTCAATTTGTGATGGATCTGTGTATGTGTGATGAATATCCTGGGCACACATACGCATCACTTGGTTCATTTTTGGAACCGGGTGTCACAGAGCTCCCTCTCCTTTTCCTGTGCCTCCTTCTCCCGCCGAAGGAGTGTGTCCTGAAGCTCTAACAGAGCCGCAAGATGTTCATCAGTGTAGGCATGGAGCTCCTAGGCCCACCGCACTCTTATTGAGCTCAGAGACAGCAGCCTCCTTCTCCTCGTGGAACTCCTCCCTCACCTCCAGTCGCTCCTCCTGCGCCTACGCCTTCTCTTTGGCGGACTTGACCCGCACCTTCAACAGGTTGTCCCAGTCCCGAAGGCGCCCCCGCTTGGAACTCAGCCGACTCACTACTGGTCGAGCACCTCCTGCATGTGGTCCAAGCTTGAGTGAACTGCCCTTACGGCCTTGGGGAGCGGGATGGCCTTCGGCATCGACAGTCGAGGAATTACCTCAATCTCCTATGGCTCTTCATCTTCCGGTGGGGCTACCACCACAACAGCCTGTGGAGGAGAAGGAGGAGGGCTGGTGACACGCCTCGCTGCAGCTTCGCCGCTACCAGAGATATCCGTGTCCGCTGGTTGGCTGGCCTTGGGGCCTGAATGCCGGCATCCGGAGCCGGTCCAGGCGCAGGCTCAGGCACTGCCTACGGCATTGGAGCTTGGGAGGTGAAGGAGCTCTGGCTCCTAGGCTGCTTCTGCGGAGGAGGAGCGCTCCGCAAAGAAGCCCTGCAAGGAGGAGCGCTAAGATCAAGCACACAATCTAGCAATCCTGTGCGCAACCTAACCTAAAAGGTTGAGCCGTACCTGGGGGCTTTGAAGTTCCACAACAAGCGGAGGTTCTTGCACGGAGGGATGGAACCACTCGCCCTTGCTGGTCGCTGGGCTGAAGTGTGTCAAAAATTGGGGCCGCCCCTACCGGCTTCGGAACCGGTGACGACTCAGGAGCCTTCGCCGCTGCAGGCGGTGCAACGACAGTCTCCCTAGCTGTTGGCCTCGATGCACGAGTCGTGCCCTGTGCTGGGGCTGCCCTCGATGGCTGTGGGGCTTACGGCGCTGTAGGAGCCTTTGTCATCACCGACGATGCTTCAGGGGTCTTCCCCGCCGATGGCTTCTGAGCCGGTGACGCGCCAAAGGATTTCTTCTGCATCGTAGGCATGTCAGAGGCCTTTCTTGAAGCAGAAACAATGCCAGGCATCGTCCCCGTGTCCGCCAGGCCTGCCCTGGCAGCAGCAGTTCCAGAACTGCCACCGGCGCCGGCCGCCAAGCCCGGCGCATAGCCACTGGAAGCCTGAGGACCCCCCGCTTGGGGGCCCGAGACGGAGCTCCCATCGAAGTGGACCAGCCTCCTCTTCGGTGCCCGGCTTGACTCCACGGTGTCTTTGGGCGGTGAGCAGGGTTGCGGCGTGAACACGGGACCACCTCCCGACACCTTCTCCTTCCCCTTGTGAGGGGGAGGGACCGGCGCGGGTGTCGGTTGGTCACTGGTGCCGCTTCCTCTGCCGATCTCCATGCCCCGTGAAGCGTCACCGACTTGCCGCACTGCGACATCGATGTCGTCCGGTGTCGGCAGCTCCTTCAACAGCCTAGACCGCGCCTGCTGAAAGAGGCAGACAGGCTGGCAGCTCACTAGTGGGTTGATGGACTCGTCAGAGATCGGGTCACAGGAGAGCTTCTGTAGCATCATGTTCAGCATCTCCCAATTCGGCGACGGCCCAGCTCCATGTGCCAACCGGGGTTGTCGAAGTGTGTGGTCGACACTTCCCCCGGACCTGCTCTGGGCAGCCCGCGGAGGTTCTTTTTCGGAGGGGCTAGTCTCTTACGGAGAGCTTCAGCGTAAGGGACGAGTGAGGGAGAAGCTTGACACGGCGAGTTTTACGTGGTTCGGGCCACCGAAGCGTAAAACCCTACATCCACGGTGAGCGGAGGTGCTCTCTGTATTGCTTGTTGCTCAGAACCAGAGTCCTGAGCTTGCGGGTGAGTTATGTCTAGGGTGCGAGTTGCTGGAGTGCGAACCTAAGGATGCGATTGGCCGGAGTGTGAACCCCCGCTAATGTTGCCTACTCGAGCCTTTTATAGTCCAAGGCTTGGGCGGCTTACAAGGTAGGCCGCGGGGACCCGACAGGTGGTCTCGGGGTGATTTCCTACCAGCTTCTATGTCTTGGCGCTAGCGTCGAGGTCCTCGTCCTGCCACCCTGTCCACGCTGCAGGCAAGGTGTAGTGTGCAGCCGTTGGTGATGGCAGGGACGGTAGGGCATGTCTCGTCCGTGTCTTGTCGCTGCCTTCAATGGACTGCAGCTTCTGACACTGTGTGCCTGTCTTGACTGTGACTGGTCACAGTGGCGCCTGCCTGGCGTGCGCTGCGCCTTCGCGTCTTGGGAAGGCGCGGGTCCTGAATGCCTTGTACGGTAAAGGCATGGCGCGCCTTTACTCCTGCTGCCTACCGCACTGGGTGGACAGCGCTGCTCTACTGGCCACGTGTCGGGCCCGGAGCTCTCCTCTGAGGAGAGGAGGAGCTCTGGCCCCGCCGGACACGTGGAGCCTTCGGAGCTCACCCCCGCGGAGGGGGCGAGGTTCGGCCTTCTAGGCCACGTGGCAGGCCTGGAGCCATCCTCCGAGGGGAGGGAAGCTCCAGCCCTACTGGACACGTGGCTCCTTCGGAGCTCGCCCCGGTGGATGGGGTGAGGTCCGGCCTTCTGGGCCACGTGGCAGGCCCGGAGCTATCCTCCGAGGGGAGGGAAGCTCCGGCCCTACTGGACACATGGCCTTTTCGGAGCTCGCCGCGGCGGATGGGGCGAGGTCCGGCCTTCTGGGCCAAGTGGCAGGCCCGGAGCTATCCTCCGAGGGGAGGGAAGCTCCGGCCCTACTGGACACGTTTCTCCTTCGGAGCTCGCCCCGGCGGAGGGGGTGAGGTCCGGCCTTCTAGGCCACGTGGCAGGCCTAGAGCTATCCTCTGAGGAGAGGAGAGCTCCGGCCCTGCCGGACACGTGGTGCCTTCGGAGCTTGCCCCTACGGAGGGGGCGAGGTCCTTAGGCGGTTTTACCCTGTGCGCGGGGGTACCCGGTATTGAGGGTACCGACAGTGGCCCTCGGGCCCACCTCAGGGGAGGTAACGATCCCGGGGTGGGGCCTTCTTCTTTCTGCGCACTTCCTTGTCTTGAGTATTCCCTGTGCTGATAGGGTCTCGATGGCTTCGGAGTTCAGCTTCTGAGGAGAGGGTGAACCCTGGCATCGGAGCTCAGCCCTGCCATGGGGGTGGAGGTCCGGAAGTCATCGGAGCTTAGTCCCACGAAGGGCGTGAGGTCCGGCATCAGGGCTCGCCTCTGAAAGGAGGGAGAGGGCTGGCATCGGAGCTCGGCCCAGCTGTGGGGGCGGAGGTCCGGAAGTCATCGGAGCTCAGGCCCACAGAGGGCGTGAGGTCCGGCATCAGGGATCGCCTCTGAAAGGAGGGCGAGGGCTGGCCTTGGAGCTCGGCCCAGCTGTGGGGGCGAAGGTCCGGAAGTCATCGGAGCTCAGGCCCACGAAGGGCGTGAGGTCCGGCATCAAGGCTCGCCTCTGAAAGGAGGGCGAGGGCTGGCATCGGAGCTCGGCCCAGCTGTGGGGGTGGAGGTCCGGAAGTCATCGGAGCTCAGGCCCACGAAGGGCGTAAGGTACGGCATCAGGGTTCGCCTCTGAAAGGAGGGCGAGGGCTGGCATCGGAGCTCAGCCCAGCTGTGGGGGCGGAGGTCCGGAAGTCATCGGAGCTCAGGACCATGAAGGGCGTGAGGTCTGGCATTAGGGCTCGCCTCTAAAATGAGGGCGAGGGCTGGCATCGGAGCTTGGCCCAGCTGTGTGGGCGGAGGTCCGGAAGTCATCGGAGCTTAGACCCACGAAGGGCGTGAGGTCCGGCATCAGGGCTCGCCTCTGAAAGGAGGGTGAGGGCTGGCATCAGAGCTCGGCCCAGCTGTGGGGGAAGAGGTCCGGAAGTCATCGGAGCTCAGACCCACGAAGGGCGTGAGGTCCGACATCAGGGCTCACCTCTGAAAGGAGGGCGAGGGCTGGCATCGGAGCTCGGCCCAGCTGTGGGGGCGGAGGTACGGAAGTCATCGGAGCTCAGACCCACGAAGGGCGTGAGGTCCGGCATCATGGCTCGCCTCTGAAAGGAGGGCGAGGGCTGGCATTGGAGCTCGGCCCAGCTGTGGGGGCGGAGGTCCGGAAGTCATCGGAGCTCAGGCCCATGAAGGGCGTGAGGTCCGGCATCAGGGCTCGCCTCTGAAAGGAGGGCGAGGGCTGGCATTGGAGCTCGGCCCAGCTGTGGGGGCGGAGGTCCGGAAGTCATCAGAGCTCAGGCCCACGAAGGGCGTGAGGTCCGGCATCAGAGCTCACCCCTGTGGAGGGGTGATGTGCGTCTTCATAACTCAGCCCAGTGTAGGGCGCAAGGTCTGACTTCGGCGTTCACCCCTGTGGGGTGGCGACCGGCTTCCGAGATCACACCTGCGATATGTGTGTCGTCCGGCATCGGACCTTAGCCCAGTGTAGGGCACACGGTCCAGCTTCGGTGTTCACCCCTGTGGGGTGGCGACCGGCTTCGGAGATCACACCTGCGATAGGTGTGTCGTCCGGCATTGGACCTTAGCCCAGTGTAGGGCACACGGTATGGCTTCGGTGTTCACCCCTATGGGGTGGCGACCGGCTTCGGAGATCACACCTGCGATAGGTGTGTCGTCCGGCATCAGACCTTAGCCCAGTGTAGGGCACACGGTATGGCTTCGGTGTTCACCCCTGTGGGGTGGTGACCGGCTTCGGAGATCACACCTGCGATAGGTGTGTCGTCCAACATCAGACCATAGCCCAGTGTAGGGCACACGGTCCGGCTTCGGTGTTCACCCCTGTGGGGTGGCGACCGGCTTCGGAGATCACACCTGCTATAGGTGTGTCGTCCGGCATCGGACCTTAGCCCAGTGTAGGGCGCATGGTCCGGCTTCGGTGTTCACCCCTGGGGGGTGGCGACCGGCTTCGGAGATCACACCTGCGATAGGTGTGTCGTCTGGCATCGGACCTTAGCCCAGTGTAGGGCACACGGTCTGGCTTCGGTGTTCACCCCTGTGGGGTGGCGACCGGCTTCAGAGATCACACCTGCGATAGGTGTGTCATCCGGCATCGGACCTTAGCCCAGTGTAGGGCAAACGGTCCGGCTTCGGTGTTCACCCCTGGGGGGTGGCGACCAGCTTCTGAGATCACACCTGCGATAGGTGTGTCGTCCGGCATCGGACCATAGCCCAGTGTAGGGCACACGGTCCGGCTTCGGTGTTCACCCCTGTGGGGTGGCGACCGGCTTCGAAGATCACACCTGCGATAGGTGTGTCGTTTGGCATCGGACCTTAGCCCAGTGTAGGGCGCACGGTCCGGCTTCGGTGTTCACCCCTGTGGGGTGGCGATCGGCTTCGGAGATCACACCTGCGATAGGTGTGTCATCCAGCATCGGACCTTAGCCCAGTGTAGGGAACACGGTCCGGCTTCGGTGTTCACCCCTGCCGAGGGGGTGAGGTCCGGCGCTGCTCAGGGGCCCTCCCTTTCCTGTCCCTTAGTCTCATTTGGCTTACTGTCCCATGCCGGAATACGGGGCTTGGGTAATCTAGTGCACTCGGTCCCGGAGGTCTGGCCCCCAGCCCTAGTCAGGGTGTAACCGTCCGGCCCCCTAGTACTCAGAAACGTAGCGCTGGGGGCAGAGTGTGCATGCTTTGGGTGCAGGACTGGGAAAAGCAAGGCTCCTGACCCCCCGGTCTGGCGTAGGTCTTTTCCTGGAGGAGACCAACTGGCGTTACAGTACCCTTACAGGGGGAGGTCCAAAAGGCCCCCGGGCCTCTGGCAGGTACCCCAAGCACTACCGCCTTCGGCAGGATGGCAAATATCGACTATGTGTGAGAGAAGGAAAGAGGAACCGAGTGTACAATGGATGTACACTGTCTAGAGCGTGGGAAGGTGATCATATAAATTAATGCGTAATTTAAAGAAACACCTAAGTAAGCATGGTGAACTTACTGGGGTAGCGTCGGAGTGCTTGTCTTGGGCTTGCTGGAGTCGGCGCTGCGCGAGTCGGTTGCTGGCTTCCAGCTTGCACCGACACACTCCATCCTAAGCGTGTCGAGAAGTAGTCCCCGCTGGTCTCCGTTCGTCGTGAACGTGGCCGGGGAGAGCTTGCCGCTGACAGAAGCTTCGTCATCTTCGTCGGTGAAAGCTCATCGCGCAAGGGAAAAGCCCCCTACCTGGCGTGCCAAATGTCGATGTGTGTGGTCTACACTTCCCCCGGACCTGCTCTGGGCAGCCCGCGGAGGTTCTTTTTCGGAGGGGCTAGTCGCTTATGGAGAGCTTCAGCGTAAGGGACGAGTGAGGGAGAAGCTTGACACGGCGAGTTTTACGTGGTTCGGGCCGCCGGAGCGTAAAGCCCAACGTCCACGGTGAGCGGAGGTGCTCGCTGTATTGCTTGTTGCTCAGAACCGAAGTCCTGAGCTTGTGGGTGAGTTATGTCTAGGGTGCGAGTTGCTGGAGTGCGAACCAAAGGGTGCGATTGGCCGGAGTGCGAACCCCCGCTAACGTTGCCTACCCGAGCCTTTTATAGTCCAAGGCTTGGGCGTCTTACAAGGTGGGCCCCGGGGACCCGACAGGTGGTCCCGGGGTAATTTCCTACCAGCTTCTATGTCTTGGCGCTGGCGTCGAGGTCCTCGTCCTGCCACCCTGTCCATGCTGCAGGCTAGGTGTAGTGTGCAGCCGTTGGTGATGGCAGGGACGGTAGGGCATGTCTTGTCCGTGTCTTGTTGCTGCCTTCAATGGACTGCAGCTTCTGACACTGTGTGCCTGTCTTGACTGTGACTGGTCACAGTGGCGCCTGCCTGGCGTGCTCTGCGCCTCCGCGTCTTGGGAAGGCGCGGGTCTTGAATGCTTTGTACGGTAAAGGCATGGCGCGCCTTTACTCCTGCTGCCTACCGCACTGGGTGGACAGCGCTGCTCTGCTGGCCACATGTCGGGCCCGGAGCTCTCCTCTGAGGAGAGGAGGAGCTCTGGCCCTGCCGGACACGTGGAGCCTTCGGAGCTCACCCCCGCGGAGGGGGCGAGGTCCGGCCTTCTAGGCCACGTGGCAGGCCCGGAGCTATCCTCCGAGGGGAGGGAAGCTGTGGCCCTACTGGAAACGTGGCTCCTTCGGAGCTCGCACCGGCAGATGGGGCGAGGTCCGGCCTTCTAGGCCACGTGGCAGGCCCGGAGCTATCCTCCGAGGGGAGGGAAGCTCCGGCCCTACTGGAGACGTGGCCTTTTCAGAGCTTGCCCCGGTGGATGGGGCGAGGTCCAGCCTTCTGGGCCACGTGGCAGGCCCGGAGCTATCCTCCGAGGGCAGGGAAGCTCTGGCCCTACTGGACACGTGGCTCCTTCGGAGCTCACCCCGGCGGAGGGGGCGAGGTCCGGCCTTCTGGGCCACGTGGCAGGCCCGGAGCTATCCTCTGAGGAGAGGAGAGCTCCGGCCCTGCCGGACACGTGGTGCCTTCGGAGCTTGCCCCTGCGGAGGGGGCGAGGTCCTTAGGCAGTTTTACCCTGTGCGGGGGGGGGGGGGTACCCGGTATTGAGGGTACCGACAGGGTTCATGTCACCCCGGTGTACATCAAGGCAGACCGGATGCGCTGCTGGAGAGGAGCAATCCGGCGAGACAGCAAGTCGGCCAGGACCATCAGCGACGTCAGGCCTTTCTCTGCCATGTACCTGATCCTCTCTAGCACCGGCGTTTAGGCATCCTGCAGGTCAGGGATCTCGTCTCTGACGGTTTCCTCGGTGACTGGGGGACCGTTCGACAGCTCCAAGTGGCCTTGTACGTCGATCTGGCCGATAACACAATCCTCCCTCCAGTGCTCCCACTTCCGGGGAGAGAAGGGCGCGATGTATGGCATGGAGTTCCTCCCTCGATGCTGGAAGTAGTAGGCCCCCAGGTGGCCTGTGCTTCTACCCGAGGCCCTGAAGGAGAAGAACAACCTGAAGAGCCGCACCGAGGGCCGCACGGACACAAACATCTCGCAAAAATAGACAAAGACCGCCACTAGTGTGAGGGCGTGCAGCGTGAGGTGCTGGAGCTTGAGCAAAAACACCTCCAGCAGGGTGAGGAGGAAGGACGACGCCGGGAGCGTGAACCCAAACAAGATGTATGAGGTGAAGAGGACCACCTCGCCAGGCTGCATGTCTGTGAGTGGGACCCTCCCGCGATGGATCTTTCCGTCGAACATGGCGGATTGCCAGACGAGCAGGCACCTCACGCGCCCAAGGTCATATTCAGTGGGAAGCCGGGAGGAGCGGAGGCCGGAAGCCATGGCAGGGAATGGTGTCTGAGAGCGCTGGGGAGCGGAGGCTTCGAGGGCTAAAGTGGAAGGCGAAGGACACAAGAGGCAGGAGAGAAGGAACCACCCTTCTCCGGAAGGCTTCCTTTGCTATGCCCGTAGCCTTCGGCAGGGCAAAAGACGCGACGCTTGAGTTGCCACCACCGCACGCTGCCCGTGTCCCCAATGACGGGTAGGACCCAAGTCCACCCGTCAGACACTGGGGGCCAGGCGAGCTGCGTCTCGGAAACAAGGCTCTGGCGGTTCCCGATAAAAGTGGCACTGTGGAACTGCCGCAGTTGACCCAAGAACCACTGCAGTTAATACCTCGGGGCGGCCCCTCGAGCACGTCGCCACGACACACCAGTCAACAGCGAACACGCGCCCATTCCACCGATGACGTGCTGCCGTTTTGTAACAGCTCTATAGGATCATAGACTAGCCCCACATACCACCACTCGTCTTTTCTACGCACTTTGTCCTCACTCGTGCGCACCCAGGAAGACTTCCCGGTCTGTCACCCATCCCCAAATTCCTCCGGGCCAAGCACGCTTAACCCTGGAGTCCTTTGCAGGTTGGCTTCCGGAAAAGAAGTTATACCTTGGTGGTATGAATACTCTATCAATCCTATTAAGCCGGGAGTCAGGATATCACACGTTTCGACTGTCGAATACGCCCTTTACGCCAATTAGGTGCAACCTTTTCATCTGCAAGGTACAACTGCACACCCACTACGCTAGAATCTCGCTGCCACTTCAACTTCCAAAGTGTAGGATCAAAGTGACCATGCGGGAAAGATGGAGGCCCCACCTGCGGGATCGTCGCCTCCCCCGAGATGGGCCTAGGGGCAACTTTTGGTACCTTGGAGACCGGGTACCCCCACGTGGTGGGATCAAGGCAGCCCAGACCCTGCCTCCACGTTGAGGCGGGCGCTGGCAAGGCCACGTGTCCTTGGCCCTGGAATCGGCCTCCCTGTTGAGGCCTGGCTCGGCACTGCCACGTGTGCCTAGGCTCCAGAGCCAACACGTGTGATGAGGACATCTCTCCTTTGCATACAATGCAAGCACCGATCACTAGAGCACGTGCACGATAATTGGATCTCCAGGTACGTTCTAACCTTGTCAATTGTTTTTCAGAACTTACGCTTGTTTTCATGCATGTTTTATTGATTAGAAACAATGGAGAGGACCAGCAAGGGCTGGGAGGAGTCCAAGGAGTAGGAGATAGGACGTGCACACCAAGGAGGAGCCCAAGTACAACTCGACTTCAATTCCACCTCGGGTTCCAGGGGCTGCCTTCACCAAAACTGATGTCCCGGACACATACGGAGACGGATTTGGACGTTCTATATATGGTTGGAACCGTGATTTCATAAAGCTTCCAATGGAACCAGTCCCACCTCAAAATTCCTTCTAAGTTGACGGGAATCAGCGAAACAAGTGGGCGTCCAGAATCTGTCCGGTGCTGCGCCACCGCCTTTTGGGCTGCTGGCCCGTGTATCGTGTGGAAGCCCATTAGGGTTGCGTCCAGGGGTCTTGCATGCCCTTAAACTCCTTTTTATACAGCAGCCGCCACCACATTAGGGTTGGGTTTTGCTTAGTTACAATCTGTCATTGAACAGTGTCGCCGATCATCGGTTGTGAGACCCCAAATTCGTGATCAATTCAGTTTTGATTGCAACTTCTCTGTTCTTGCTTGTGTTCTTGATTGCGCTTGCAGGGATAAGCCTTCGTGGCGAGGTCATTCGTGTGACACGGGTGATAACCAACGGAGCAGTGGTGTAGTGATTGCGGGGTTTCGTTCGTTCAGAGCCTTGGATCATCAACGTCGAGATCTCCACCCAATCAAGTTTACCCTACCTCTCGGAAGATCGAGACTCATCCTCCTATCAATTGGTATCAGATTTCCAGGTTCACCGTGAGGTATACTTGTGTGCCCTTTAAATTTATTTTTTTTCAGTCCTATCGTCCATAAAAAGCCACAAAAAAATTAGTTTCCCTGACCTACAACCCCCGCTCAACCTTTTGCACAATTTAGTTTCGGAGTCCGTTGTTCTGAGTTCGTGTCCAAGGTTGAGTCTGGTTGCTGGTTTACATTTGTTTTGATTCAGTTTTGTTTCTTCCATCCGCCATCTACAAAAAACCAATCTACAAAAAAATTCCATCCACCGATTCGTTTCTGTTGCAGTTTCCACCACCACCAAAACCTGATTCGGGGTATCCTCCTTAAAACGGGCATAACTTTTCGCTCAAAACTCCGATTGAGGCGCATTTTTTTCCAGAAAGGTCTCGAAAAAGTCCTCATATGGCGTTTTCAAAAAAAATATAAAAAAATTAAGAAGGCCCTCATTTCGAACTCCGAAGTTCCAGCACCAGTTTTTCCAATCGCTCCTGAATTTGTGCCGATCTCATCTTTCATTGGTTTGAGATAATACTTGGTGCTGTTTCTATTCTTGTGCCCCTGGTTGAGAAAAAATATAAAAAAAATAAAGAAAAAAAAAGATTTTGATTTCTACTAGTACTTCAAGACAAAAACAGGAGGCTAAGGGGTTTTCTAGTTGTGCTATTTCCGTGTGAGTGCTGGATAATTGCTGATATTATCCTTGTTGTTCATCATCATTCATCCTTGCCCTTGCTTGTTGCCACAACTGTTCTAATACATTCTTAGGCCAGCAACTAGGTGAAATTCTTTGGACACTTATTTAGCATTGCTATCTGTTACTAACTTGTGTGCCACATACATATACTGCATTTGAGCCTTCCAAGCTCCACCTTCTCTCGAGCAGAACAGGTAACCTTTGCAATCACACCCACTCTCTGCTTGCTTCACACGGTCACCGTTGGCCACCTGCAGTGCTGGTAAGAAACTTGTAAGAGCGGGGTAAGACACATCTTACTGATCGATTTTCCACCCACTTCGGAGAGTGTAGTAATAGGGTTCTTCACGATCTTTTTGTCTTCGTTTCTGTTTTGTACTAACAATGAAAGGAAAGAAGCCTATGGATAAGACCTCTGGTTCTGCACCTCCGGATGATGATGAGTGTGTGTCCCATATGGAACTAAAGGACATGATGCGGGCAATGACCGAAGCTTTCAACAATTACCAGACCACTACAACAGCCACCTTTCAGAGGCTCCATACAAGTGTTGCTGGTCTGACCACACGGTTGGACGAGATGGAGACTCGTCTTCCCCAACAAGTTACACCCTCTATCATCCTTGATGGTGATGCACATGCTCACTACGACACAGAGGATGACTTGAATAACGATGAGGTTGATGCACAACAACGCCGTCACCCTCGACGAAATCATCAAGGTATGGGAGGTAGACCTCGTCCTCATGCTCTTGAACAAGATAATGATCCTTATGCTAAGATTAAGTTTTCTATTCCAACATTTTATGGATCTTATGATGCTGAGACTTACTTGGATTGGGATATGACGGTAGAACAAAAATTTAGCTCTCATCTTGTTCCTGAGCGACATAGAGTTAGACAAGCCACTAGTGAGTTTAAAGATTTTGCTATAATTTGGTGGAATGAACTTGTCAATACACGTAATGCACCACAGACATGGGCTGCGTTAAAAGAAGAGATGCGTGCTATGTTTGTTCCTCCTTCATATAGACGTGATCTTCTTAAGAAATTGCAACACTTTGATCAGGGTGACATGACTGTCCAAGAGTACTACCAAGAGTTGCAGAAAGGTATGCTTCGTTGTGGGGTAGATGAGGATCAGGAAGACCAAATTGTTAGGTTTTACGGGGGATTGCAACGTGAGATCCAGGACATAGTTGACTACAAGGAATTTCATTCTATTCAACGTTTATTTCAACTTGCTATGTTAGCAGAAAAAGAAGTGCAGGGTCGCCAACAGCAGCGGCGGAACAACACCTTCACGCCACGACAATTTCCGGTGCCATCCAAAGCAGCGCCCTCCTCGAGCGTACGTGCTTCTACACCACCCTCCACGGGTGTTGCACGCAGCAACATCACACCTTCTACATCATGGGGACAAGATAACAGCAAGTCCCAGATGCCTCCAGGTGTTGCAGCAAAGGCGGCTGCACCCAACACTTCGACAAGTCGCAGCTCCGACATCAAGAGCCACCGCTGCCAGGGACTTGGCCATATGCAACGAGATTGCCCCAGCAAACGGGCGATCATTGCCACTTCTGATGGTGGGTATGTTAGTGCTTCTGATATTGAAGATGAAAATATTATTGCAACTAACATTTCAGATTCAGATGATGGTGCTGAGGAGGTTCTTGGTACATCTGCGACAAACAACTATAGGACTTTGATTGTGCAGCGAGCTTTGAGTGCCACGGTTCGAGAGGACAACAACCGCCACGTCACAACCTTTTCAACATGTTTCTTGTCGTCAAGGACTGCTGTGTACATACCATCATTGATGGTGGTAGCTGCAACAATTTGGTGAATGTTTAGGTGGTCAAGAAGCTTGGCTTGACCACACGGGAGCATCCCCACCCTTATCACATTCAATGGTTTAACAACAATGGTAAGGTTAAGGTAACACAAACAGCAAGGATACATTTTTCCATTGGTTCTTATCATGATTTGCTGATTTTGATGTGGTACCTATGGATGCTTGTTCTCTTTTGTTGGGACGTCCTTGGGAGTTTGATACTGATGCTATTCACCATGGTCGATCTAATAAGTATACTCTCATGCATAAGGGCAAGAAAATTGTGTTGCTTCCTATGAGTCCCACTGAAATTGTACAATTTGAGCAGGAGAAAAAGAATAATATAATGCTAAGCAAAAGGGTGTTTTCAATTCTGAAATTCAGCAACCTATTAAGTTGAAAAATCCTATTTTGCTTGCAACTAAATCTGATCTTGATGATTTATATGCCTCTAATGGAACTTGCTATGCTTTACTGTGCAAACATGCTTTATATTCCATTGACGATACATCAATTGTCTTGCCACCTGTTGTTGCTAACCTTTTGCAGGAATATATGGATGTTTTTCCATCAGAGATACCCCCTGGATTACCACCTGTGTGAGGCATTGAGCACAAGATTGATTTGGTTCCAGGGGCGAGCTTGCCAAACCGTGCTGCCTACAGGACCAACCCCGACGAGACTAAGGAAATTCAGCGACAAGTCCAAGATCTTCTAGACCGCGGGTACATTCGTGAGAGCCTTAGTCCTTGTTCTGTTCCTGTTCTTTTGGTTCCAAAAAAAGATGGCACTTGGCGCATGTGTGTTGATTGTAGAGCCATCAATAACATTACCATTCGTTATCGCTATCATATTCCTAGATTGGATGACATGCTTGATGAGTTGAGTGGTGCTGTTATTTTCTCCAAGATTGATTTGCGTAGTGGGTATCATCAGATTCGTATGGCTTTAGGTGATGAATGGAAAACTGCTTTTAAAACTAAATTCGGACTTTATGAATGGTTAGTCATGCCATTTGGTTTAACTAATGCGCCCAGCACTTTCATGAGGTTGATGAATGAGGTTTTACGTGCTTTCATTGGTAAATTTGTGGTGGTTTACTTTGATGATATCCTTATTTACAACAAGTCATATGATGAGCATCTTGAACATTTGCATGTTGTTTTTAATGTCTTGTGCGATGCACGTTTATATGGTAACCTTGAGAAGTGCACCTTTTGCACCGATCGTGTGTCTTTTCTTGGGTATGTTGTTACTTCGCAGGGCATTGAGGTGGACGAGGCAAAGATTATTGTCATCACAAGCTGGCCACTTTCGACTACGGTCACACAGGTTCGGAGTTTTCTTGGTCTCGCAGGTTCCTACCGGCGTTCCATGCGGGATTTCAGCACCATTGCAACACCTCTCCACGAGTTGACAAAGCATGGAGTGCCATTTCAATGGGGACCAGCACAACAACAAGCTTTTGATGTTCTCAAGTCGAAGCTCACACAAGCACCATTGCTGCAACTTCCTGATTTTGAGAAGATCTTCGAGCTTGAATGTGACGCGAGCGGCATTGGCATTGGAGGAGTGCTAGTTCAAGGAGGTAAACCTGTTGCCTTCTTTAGTGAAAATTGCATGGGCCTTCGCTGAATTATTCTACATAAGACAAAGAACTTTATGCTTTAGTGCGTGTCTTGCAAACTTGGCAACATTACCTATGGTCTAAAGAATTTGTCATACATTCAGATTATGGGTCTTTGAAGTATCTTAAAGGACAAGCTAATCTGAACAAATGTCATGCAGAATGGATTGAGTTCATAGAATCATTTCCTTACATCATTAAACATAAGAAAGGGAAAGACAATGTGATTGCCAATGCTTTATCTAGACGTTATACCATGCTGTCCCAACTTTCTCATAAAATCTTTGGTTTGGAAACCATAAAGAGGTTATATGCTACTGATTTGGACTTCAAAGATGCCTTTGAAAATTGTATAGAGGGAAGAACGTGGCAAAAATTCCTGCTGCGTGAAGGCCTTCTCTACCGTGCTAACAAGCTGTGTGTTCCAGCTAGCTCCGTTCGTCTTTTGTTGTTGCAGGAAGCGCATGGAGGTGGTTTGATGGGACATTTTGGTGTTAAAAAGACAGAGGATGTGCTGGCCGCTCACTTCTTTTGGCCATGAATGAGGCATGATGTGGAGCGCTACGTTTCACTTTGCACGACATGCAACAAAGCTAAGTCTCGACTTAACCCACATGGTCTTTATATGCCTCTTCCGGTTCCTAGTGCCCCTTGGGAGGATATTTCTATTGACTTTGTTTTAGGATTGCCTAGAACAAAGAGGGGGAGGGATAGTGTCTTTGTGGTTGTTGATCATTTCTCTAAAATGGCTCATTTTATACCCTGCCACAAGACCTATAATGCTTCACATGTTGCTGATTTGTTCTTTAATGAGGTTGTGCGTTTGCATGGTGTTCCCGATACTATTGTTTCTGATAGGGATGCTTAGTTTTTGAGTCACTTTTGGAGAACTTTATGGTATAAATTGGGAACAAAGTTGCTGTTTTCTACTACTTGTCATCCACAAACTGATGGGCAAACGGAGGTAGTTAATCGTACCTTATCTACTATGTTGCGGGCTGTTTTGAAAGACAATTTGAGGTTGTGGGAGGAGTGTTTGCCACATATTGAGTTTGCTTATAACAGGTCTATTCACTCCACAACCAAGTTAAGTCCGTTTATGGTAGCCTATGGTTTCAATCCTCATGCTCCAATTGATTTGCTACCTTTACCACATACTGAAATTGTGAACTTAGATGCTACACAATGTTCTGAATTTATTCTTAAGTTGCATGAAACTACTAAGTTACAAATTGAAAAAATGAATGAAAAGTATCACATTGCTGCTAGTAAAGGTAGGAAGGAGGTAAAATTGGAACCCGGTGATTTGGTCGGTTCATTTGAGAAAATATAGGTTCCCGGATTTGAGAAAGTCCAAACTCATGCCACGTGCTGCTGGACCTTTTAAGGTTCTTGAGAAGATAAATGACAATGCATATAAACTTGAGTTGCCTCCCGAGTTTGGGGTTAGTCCCACATTTAACATTTCAGATTTGAAGCCATACTTGGGTAAGGAAGATGAGCTTGAGTCGAGGATGACTCTAATTCAAGAGGGGGAGGATGATGAGGACATCTCTCCTTTGCATACAATGCAAGGACCGATCACTAGAGCACGTGCACGACAATTGGATCTCTAGGTACGTTCTAACCTTGTCAATTGTTTTTCAGAACTTACGCTTGTTTCCATGCATGTTTTATTGATTAGAAACAATGGAGAGGACCAGCAAGGGATGGGAAGAGTCCAAGGAGTCAAGGAGGAGGAGATAGGACATGCACACCAAGGAGGAGCCCAAGTACAACTCGACTTCGACTCCACCTCAGGTTCCAGGAGCTGCCTTCACCAAAACTGACGTCCCGGACACATACGGAGTCGGATTTCGACGTTCTATATATGGTTGGAACCGTGATTTCATAAACTTCCAATGGAACCAGCCCCACCTCAAAATTTCTTTTAAGTTGACGGGAATCAGTGAAACAAGTGGGTGTCCAGAATCTGTCTGGTGCTGCGTCACCGCCTTTTGGGCTGCTGGCCCGTGTATCGTGTGGAAGCCCATTAGGGTTGCGTCCAGGGGTCTTGCACGCCCCTAAACTCCTTTTTATACAGCAGCCGCCACCACATTAGGGTTGGGTTTTGCTTAGTTACAATCTGTCATTGAACAGTGTCACCGATCATCGGTTGTGAGACCCCAAATTCGTGATCAATTCAGTTTTGATTGCAACTTCTCTGTTCTTGCTTGTGTTCTTGATTGCGCTTGCAGGGATAAGCCTTCATGGCGAGGTCATTCGTGTGACACGGGTGATAACCAACAGAGCAGTGGTGTAGTGATTGCAGGGTTTCGTTCGTTCGGAGCCTTGGATCATCAACGTCGAGATCTCCACCCAATCAAGTTTACCCTACCTCTCGGAAGATCGGGACTCGTCCTCCTATCAACGTGTCCTTGGCCCCGGGCCAACCCTCCCCGCTGAGTTGAGATCCGGAGCTGCCACGTTGAAATTGCATCTTGGCATCCCTTGTGGGTTTTGGTTGATTTATGACAAACAAATGAGACCCTAACAAAATTGTTGAGATGAGCGCAGGTTCTTAAAGAAATTAGGAAGAAAGCGCAGAATGAAAGGAGAAGGAGGATCCAAATTGATAAGAGCTCATGAGCTGAAAAGATTAGATCACTTAGAATAGAGTGTGTTGGAGAAACACACCCCAAGAGCTCAAGTGAAAGAAATCACACTAACTGAACAAAAATCAGCATGTGCGGACTAGTCCGATATCAACCGGACTAGTCCGATTTTCTTTCTGACAAGAAAACGGACTAGTCCGATATGGACCGGACTAGTCCAATTTTTTCTCTGGATAGACAATGGACTAGTCCACACTCTTACGGACTAGTCTGGTATCTCACAACACTTAGGGATTTCCACACGCCGCACACCGGACTAGTCCGGAGTCCACCGCGGACTAGTCCGGACATCACAAACCCTAACGTAACCATTGGAAACCCTATTATAAAAAGAGGTGTATGTCCATACCACCATAACTTTTCGACCCCCTGCGCCATCACACCTCCCAAGAGCCCAAAATTCACATCTCTCCACACATTCTAACCCAAAAAGGATAAAATCTTTGGGGATTAACAATTGATCAAAGGAGAGACTTGTTCTACACATCTTGAGCTCTTGGCTTTGATATCTAGCACACTCTTGTTCGTTTATTGTTCATCTTTTGAGTGTGTTTGGTTGTGTTCACTCATTGTAATTCTTGGGGAGCCCTCAACTTGTGAGAAAGCCCCTTGAACGATTTATTTGCCCCTTGTGATTAGTGGAAGAGAATCAACCTCCGTGGCGATTCGACGAGGGTAGGGTTGGTAAGACCCAGTTATTAGTGGACTCCTCAACGGGGACGTAGATTTCCTTCGTGGAATCGAACCTCGGGATAAAATCTTGTCTCTCACTCTTGTTCATTTATTGTTCATCAAATTCTAGTGTATAATTAATCTTGTGAAATTCACGTTGAAGCATTGAAATCAAAGTTGATCTCTATCATTCATTGTTTCACTGTTGTAATACATCTAAGCTCTTAATTAATTTCCGCTGCATAGGGTACTAGAAGTGAACATATTGATCAACCTTGATCTTTATAGTCCACGCATACTGGACTAGTCCGCACAGTACCGGACTAGTCCGATTTTTCTCTGAGTAGAAAGCTGACTTGTCCGTACTCTACCGGACTAGTCTGATTTCCCTGTATTTGATAAACCTACTAAGTGTTTTAGGGATTAACAAAGCGTCGAAAAGCCTATTCACGCCCATCTAGGCTACATTCAATTGGTATCAGAGCCAAACTCTTCAAAAGAGACTCACCGCTCGAAGAGACTATGTCGGACGTCAAGGATGTACACAAGAAGATCGACGACGAAAAGAGTAATGAGGAAAGGACTCAGAAGCTAAAGAAGCTACTCGACGCCATTCAAGACAGTGAGGACGATGATGAGGAGGTTCTCCAACTCAAGGCTCTTCTACGGAAGAAGGAACTCTCCCCAAAAGGGAAAAAGAAGATTGATGATGAAAAGAAGATGAAAGGGGGTAGTCACACAGACTACTCCCGATATCCTTTTGACTATGAAAGTTTAAATTCTAACAATAGTCATTACTTATCAATTTCTCTTGGGAAAGCACCTTACTTTGATGGCAATGACTATTCAATGTGGAGACAAAACATGACAATGCACCTTATATCTCTTAACCCAAGTTTGTGGCATATAGTGTGTAGAGGGATAGATATCCCGGATTATGATGAAGAGCTGACCCCAAGCCAAGAACAAGCTGTTCATCGGAATGCTCAAGCTGCAGCTGTGATTACGTCATCACTGAGTCAAGATGAGTTTACTAAGGTGGATGGACTCAAAATTGCCAAGGATATATGGGACACACTACAAACCACACATGAAGGTGACCGTCATGTACGCAAAGCCAAGATAAAAATGATTGAAGGTGAATTTGGAAGATTCACGATAGAAGGAGATGAATCACCACAAGATATGTACAATCGACTGAAGAATCTTATCAACAAAGTCCGAGCTTATGGCAGCAAAAAGTGGAATGATCATGAGGTCGTGAAGTTGATTCTCAGAGCATTCATGCCTCACAACGTGACTCTTTGCTCTATGATTAGAGAAAGACCTGGGTACCGGAAAATGACCCCATACGAACTTCTTGGCAAGATCATCAACTTTGAAATGATGGATAAGCAAACCAAGCATGTCAAGGAAATTACTGATCTCACCTCAGCAAAGAATAAAGGAGTTGCTTTGAAGTCAACCTGTAAACCCATATCAAAAGAAGCCCGAGAAGCTCACGGAGAAGACGACAGTGATGCTGAAAGTAGTGATATCGATGAAGAAGACATGATCTTGTTCATGAAGAAGTTCAAGAAAATGATGACAAGAAGAAAGGGTAGCAGCTCAAACGAAGTAAGACAAAGGGACAAACAAAGACCCAAGATGAGACGGGCGTGCTATAACTGCGGAGAATACGATCACTTCATAGTAGATTGTCCATATGAAGGAAACAAGAAGAAGACTAAAGACAACAAGCCTCAATCAAAGAAAATGTTCAAGAAGAAGAAGCAATATGGCCAAGCGCATCTAGGGAAGGAGTGGGACTCCAATGATGAATCCTCATTCGAAGAAGAAGAGGAGATGGCCACCATAGCCATAAAGAAGACTACCAAGAAATCCACTCTCTTCCCAACCATGGGTGCATGCAAGGACACCGACAACACTTGTCTAATGGCAAAGGAAGGTAAAAGAAAGGTACCAACTAAATCTTCCCTCTCGCATTCTTTTACTAGTGATAGTGATAATTCTAATGAGGATGATAGCAGTGATGAAAATGAATATATGCTTAGGGGTTTAGACAGAAAGACAACTGCTAAGATGAAATTTCTATTTGATAAGCTTGTTCATATAGAGAAATTAGTCAATCGTCAGGAAGATATGATCATCTCCCAAAAAGAGGAGTATCTTGAGATTGAAAAGCTTCTTGAACTTGAAAAGGGGCGAAGTAAATCACTAGAACTTGAGTTAGCTTCAAGCAAGGAAGCTTGCTTGAAGTTAAAAGACTCAAACACCACCATCAAGGATGAACTTGCTAACTTAACCAAAGTTAACAAGATCCTTGAGGTAAAAATTGAGTCACTCAAGCAAAGTGGTTCTTCATCCACTTCAAGCTCACCTTCTCAACATATAAAATCTGAAACTAGTATTACTTGTGCTTGTGCCAAAAGTGACACTAACTTGAAGAAAAAGCCAAACTCGACAAAGGACAAGCAATCTTCTCAAAGTGGCATATTTGACAAGGAGAAGATCAAGTATGCACGCAGTGCATACTCGGTCACAAGACCTCCTAATGTCAAATATGGCATTGGATATTCTTATGGTGAAAAGCAAAACGCTAGAAGCTACAAGAATAACAAGGGTTGTATTGCCTTTGTCATGGGAAACTCTTCTCAAGTTAGAAAACTTAATAATGTTGAACAACTTCTATTTAGAACTTTTGATACTTCATATGTACTTATGAAAAGTAATCTTGGAAGATTTTATGCTAAATATGTTGGGCCACGCCATTGGAACACCAAGTCTCATGTGTGGGTGCCCAAATCACTTGTGACTAACCTCAAAGGACCCAAGCAAGCTTGGGTACCTAAGACCAAGGCATAAATTGTTTTTCCAGACTTATTCATCCGGTGGAGCAAAATGGGTGCTAGTTAGTGGATGCACCAATCACATGACCGGAGAAAGAAGAATGTTCATGGAATTGAAGAAAATGAAGATCCAAACGAAGGCATTTACTTTGGTGATAATAGTCAAGGAAGAGTGCTTGGTACCGGGTTATAATTGCTTATTCGCTAATGAGGGTGTGACTGTCTTTAGAAGGAGTGATAACTCAATTGCATTCAAGGGTGTGTTGAAGGGAAAACTTTATCTAGTTGACTTCAACAAAGATAAAGCCAAACTTGACACATTCTTGATTGCAAAGACCAATATGGGCTGGCTGTGGCATAGATGGCTAGCACATGTTGGTATGAGGAATCTTCAAAAACTCCTCAAAGGCGATCACATCCGAGGTTCAAAGGATGTTGTTTTTGAGAAAGACAGGCCGTGTAGAGCGTACCAAGAAGGGAAGCAAGTAGGAGCACCCCATCCCACGAAGAATGTCATGACTACAACAAGACAACTTGAGCTTCTCCACATGGATCTATTCGGTCCAATTGCTTACATAAGCATCGGCGGTAATAAATATGGTCTAGTCATTGCTGATGATTTTTCACGCTTCACGTGGGTTTTCTTTTTGCATGATAAGATAGAAACTCAAGGAACCCTCAAGAAGTTCATCAAGCGTGCCCAAAATAAATTCTCATTGAAGATCAAGAACATACAAAGTGACAATGGGACAGAATTCAAGAACACCCAAGTTGAGGAGTATCTAGACGAATAAGGAATAAAGCACGAATTTTCAGCACCATATACTCCTCAACAAAACGGAGTAGCCGAAAGGAAGAACAGAACTCTCATTGAGATGTCGAGGACAATGCTCGATGAATACAAGACTTCGGACAGGTTTTTGGCTGAAGCGGTTAACACCGCTTGTCACGCCATAAACCGACTATATCTTCATTGGTTGCTCAAGAAAACTTCATATGAACTACTCACGGGTAACAAGCCGAATATTTCATGTTTTCGAGTTTTTGGTTCAAAATGTTATATGTTAAACAAGAAGCCAAGGGCTTCAAAGTTTGCTTCAAAGTCCGATGAAGGTTTCTTACTTAGCTATGATTCGAACTCCTACGCTTATCGTGTCTTCAACAAAACCTCCGGACTTATTGAAGTAGCACGTGACGTAGAGTTTGATGAAACTAACGGCTCTCAAGAAGAGCAAGTTGATCAATGTGTGTTAGATCAAGAAGAAGCTCCATGTCAAGCATTGAGAAGAATGGTATTGGGCGATGTTCGACCACAAGTGCTACCTTCAAATGCGAATGAAGAAAATGAACCACGGGTGGAGGAAAATGATCAAGGGGGAGCTTCCATACATCAAAAAAACAATGAGGGCAACTATCCAGGGGGAGAATAAGATGATAATGAAGATTCAAGACCACAAGTGCCACATACAAGGGTACACCAAAGCATCCAAAGAGATCACCTCGTTGACAACATAATCGGTGACATCCAAAAGCGAGTAATAACTCGATCTCGCATAGCTAATTTTTGTGAACACTATTCTTTTGTATCCTCTTTGGAACCATACAGGGTTGAGGATGCATTAAAAAATCTGGATTGGGTGATGGCGATTTAAGAAGAATTGAACAACTTCAAAAGGATTGGAACCATACAGGGTTGAGGATGCATTAAAAGATCCGGATTGGGTGATGGCGATGCAAGAAGAATTGAACAACTTCAAAAGGAGCGAAGAGTGGGAGCTTGTTGAAAGATCCAAGTCCAACGTTGTCAGCACTAAATGGGTCTTCCGCAACAAGCAAGACGAACATGGAGTGGTAACAAGGAACAAGGCATGACTTGTGGCAAAAGGGTACTCACAAGTCGAAGGTTTGGATTTCAACGAGACTTTTGCTCCCATAGCTAGGCTTGAATCGATTCGTATATTACTTGCATATGCTACTCACCATGATTTCAAACATTATCAAATGGATGTAAAAAGCGCCTTTCTCAATGGACCGATCAAGGAGGAGGTGTACGTGGTGCAACCACCCGGTTTTGAAGATCAAGAGCACCCGGACTATGTGTTCAAACTGCGTAAGGCTCTCTATGGCTTCAAACAAGCTCCTAGAGCTTGGTATGAGTGCCTTAGAGATTTTTTGATTAAAAATGACTTCAAGATTGGAAAAGCTGATTACACCTTGTTCACTAAACACTTTGATGATGATCTCTTCATTTGCCAAATCAATGTTGACGATATTATATTTGGTTCAACTAACAAATCCTTTGTCACGAATTTATTAAGATTATGACAGATAGTTTCGAGATGTCCATGATGGGAGAGTTGAGGTACTTTTTGGGATTCCAAGTGAAGCAACAAAAGGACGGGACGTTCATAAGCCAAACAAAGCACACTCAAGACATTCTCAAGAAGTTTGGAATGGACAAAGCAAAGCCCATAAAGACTCCCATGGTGACTAATGGACACTTGGATCTCAATGAAGACAGACCAAATGTGGATCAAAAAGTATATCGTTCCATGATTGGCTCCTTACTCTATTTATGTGCATCTAGGCCTGATATCATGTTGAGTGTATGTTTGTGTGCAAGGTTTCAAGTCAATCCTAAGGAATGTCATTTGATAGCCGTTAAAAAGATCTTGGGATATTTAGTTCATACACCCAACCTAGGCCTTTGGTATCCCAAAGGTTCAAAATTCAATCTCATTGGATACTCCGATGCAGATTATGCCGGATGCAAGGTAGATAGAAAAAGTACTTCCGGTACTTGCCAATTCCTAGGTAGATCTTTAGTTTCTTGGTCCTCCAAGAAACAAAATTCAATTTCCTTTGGATGCGACAAAATTCAATTGCAGCCGGTAGTTGTTGTGCACAACTCCTTTGGATGGGACAAACTCTAAGGGATTACGGTTACAATATGAGCCGTATTCCACTTCTTTGTGACAATGAGAGTGCAATTAAAATTGCCCATAACCCTATTGAGCACTCTAGAACCAAACACATAGATATCCGGCATCATTTTTTGAGAGATACTCAATGAAAGGAGACATAGCCATTTCCCATGTCAGCACTGAAAAAGAGCTAGCCGATATCTTTACCAAGCCACTGGATGAAAAACGCTTTTGTGAGCTCCGAAATGAATTAAATATCCTTGATGCTCGAAACATGGCTTGAAAACTTGCATACCTGTATGCCATCCTCAAAATCATGCTAATTTTGTTGAAAAATCATCTCTCTCTATTTTTCTCCTAAAAACTATGTTAGTTACTTGATCTTGATGAATTATGATCATAGCTTGATTGTTGTATGTTTACTTATCATATTCATCTAGAATATATGTGTGTCTTTGTCCCCTATTCCTTAATAGGAACCTTTGAATACATACATACATATATATATATATATATATATATGTTTTGTACATTTCTGTACAAGGGACCACAGACTAGTCCTTGGTCACCCCGGACTAGTCCGCACATTGCAGACTAGTCCGAACTTGGTTCGCTAGTCCGGACTAGTCCGGTTCGACCACGGACTAGTCCGATATTTTGACTCCATAAGCCTAGGGCCGGCTCAAACCTAATCTTCTTCATCCTCACAACCCCTCCCGCGCTCTCTCTCCTCACTCAAGTGCTCCCAAGGCGGTTTTGAGATTTCTCCATCAAAACCACCCAAATCTCCGTGGGAATTGATCCCCACTGCAAAGGGATCAAAGACCCCGGACTAGTCCGCATCAAGAACTCCTTCAAACGCCTCGAATGGAAGGATTTGGTAAACTTCTCTCCAAACCCTAGAACCTTCGATTTTCTTTGTTTTTGCTCAATTAGCTTAGCTCCTCCAGTCAATACGTGCTCTATTGATGTATTCCATGTACCCTAGATCATATTTGCCTTGAATAACATCAAATTTCGACAAGTTAGGGCTTGAGCAGCCTCATAACAACAAGTCTGGTACTCCGGACTAGTCCGACCCTGAACACCGGACTAGTCCGGTATGCCCAGATTAGAATCTTAGCTTATATCAATTCAATGCAATCCCTTGTCATCCTTGATTATTCATATCCGTTATACCTTCCTTGTCAGAAATCATGTCGTGATCGAATGAAAATCTCTCCGACTTTGAAGCCGAGATGGATCAAGATCAAGATGTGATGTCTCATATTCTGGAGTCTCGCTCCAAAAGGAGACAAGATCGTGCTGTCGAGCCCTTGCTCACCCCACCTAGGGTTCACCGAAAGGTTACAATCAAGAGACCAGCTTCAAGAGCAAATATGGCGGATTCTAGCTCGGCAGCTCAACGCCAAAGCAAGGGCAAGGGGCTTGCTTCCGGCCCGATTGGTCCCCTTAAGATGACAGCTCCAAGGCAGGGAAATAGGGATCCCTCGAAGGAGAAGTTCAATGGCAAGGGGAGTGATGTGGCATGGAACCTAAGGAAGGTTGACGCCTATAGCTCTTGCAAAAAGGCAGCAGACAAAAGATTTTGGAGCAACTTTCACTCGGACTATTACAGTTCGGTGTACCTCCAAATGAAGACTCCAGCAGTCTGCAGTCAATGGATCGACTGGACATATTTTGAAAGGAAGGGTTGTGAAGCCTTTGAGGAGGTAATATAGGCTGCAGAGAGACACGGACTCAAGGACTTGCTCTCCTTCAGATACAACTGGAATGATGAGATCATCGCCCAGTTCTATGCAACTTGCCACTTTGCCCACGATGGAGAAGACAAAGTGACTTGGATGACACATGGATCCATGTACACAATTTCTTATACTGAGTTTGCCAGACTACTGCACCTTGAGGACACAGGCAATGATGAGATTGTGATTCACAATCTTGGTATTGTGGAGAAGGACAAGATGGAATTCCTCTATGATACTCGACTCCCACTCAATCCTCCCTCAACCAAGAACATGAAGCCCTTCTTCATTGTTCTCAACAGAGTGCTCCAAAAGACCATTGCTCCAAAGGATGGAGATGCCGGGAGTGTCCAAGGTTATTTGAGAACCTTGATGAAAGTAATTAGCAGGAGGAGAAGATTTGATATCTTTGATTACGTTTGGAATGACATGATGAACATATCTTGCACACCAAACCATTCTTGTGGCTATGCACCATACTTGATGTTCATGATTGAAAAAGTCACAAGAATTGAGTTTGTGAAGGATGTGGAGCACACTGCTCTAAGGCCTCAGAAGCATCCTCAAGCCTCTTTCCCAGCTGCTCCCTCACCTGGCTCACCTGAACAACATCCAGATAGAGCTCAGGAAGATGCAAGGCCTTCATCCAAGACTAGGGCCTCTCCACACAAAGGGTTCTCTAGTGGAATTATGAAGTATTTGGCTGCTATTTTTAGTTCTTGCCACAAAACCGAGGTGAAGCTTCATAAGATGAACAAGGCAAGAAAAGAAGAAATGAGATACATGAAGGCCAATGTCAAAGCAATATGCCAGAAACTGGAGATTGAGCCCAATGGATCTCCAGTCATCTCAGAGAACCCTACATCTGACTTCACATAGCTTCCTCCTCTCTCTCCATCAGAGCGTGCCTACTTTGGCACGACGAGTGGTCCTCCTCCTCCTCAGCCTAATGATGAAGATGAAGAAAGGACCGACAGCGAGGAGTGAGCCGGCGATGACAAGTAGATCCCTCTTGTCCTTCTTTTTGGTGCCTTGATGCCAAAGGGGTAGAGATTGAGGGGGAGTCTTAGTTTGTAGGCTCTTCTTTTCATGTCCTAGTTTGAGAAATGAGTTTTTTTGTAAGACATGTGCTGTCATTATGCTTTTGTAAGACTTATGATATCACTATGCTTTTGGACATGTAATGTGAAATGATAACTATGTTATGCTTATGGTTAATGGTGTACGTTTAAAACTGTTATGTAGGATTGAGACTCTTGATGATTTTATGATTATGCTCATTATGATATTCACATCAAAATTATTGCTCACACACATAGTTTTTCACCCCACGATAAAGAGTGCACATATGTCTTATGTCTACATTGCCTATTTTGTCCAAAGCTCATATGTGTGCACACTTTATGAAAATCTGAATTTTTTTTGTCATATTTGAGTGATCTCAATTGGTTGTCATCAATCACCAAAAAGGGGGAGATTGAAAGTGCATCTAGGCATCCCTTGTGGGTTTTGGTTGATTTATGAAATACAAATGGGACCCTAACAAAATTGTTGAGATGAGCGCAGGTTCTTAAAGAAATTAGGAAGAAAGCGCAAAAGGAAAGGAGAAGGAGGATCCAAATTGATAAGAGCTCAGGAGCTGAAAAGATTAGATTACTTAGTATAGAGTGTGTTGGAGAAACACACCCCAAGAGCTCAAGTGAAAGAAATCACACTAATTGCACAAAAATCAGCATGTTTCCGATTTTGCCTCTGGATAGACAACGGACTAGTCCGCACTCTTATGAACTAGTCCGGTATCTCACAACACTTAGGGCTTTCCACACGCCGCACACCGGACTAGTCCGGAGTCCACCACGGACTAGTCCAGACATCGCAAACCCTAACGTAACCATTGGAAACCCTATTATGAAAAGAGGTGTACGGCCATACCACCATAACTTTTTGACCCCCTGCGTTGTCACACCTCCCAAGAGCCCAAAATTCACATCTCTCCACACATTCTAACCCAAAAAGGATCAAATCTTTGGGGATTAGCAATTGATCAAAGGAGAGACTTGTTCTACACATCTTGAGCTCTTGGGTTTGATCTCTAGCACACTCTTGTTCGTTTATTGTTCATCTTTTGAGTGTGTTTGGTTGTGTTCACTCATTGTAATTCTTGGGGAGCCCTCAACTTGTGAGAAGGCCCCTTGAACGATTTATTTGCCCCTTGTGATTAGTGAAAGAGAATCGGCCTTCGTGGCATCGACGAGGGTAGGGTTGGTGAAGACCCGGTCCTTAGTGGACTCCTCAACGAGGACGTAGATTTCCTTCGTGGAATTGAACCTCGGGATAAAATCTTGTCTCTCACTCTTGTTCATTTATTGTTCATCATATTCTAGTGTGTTAATTAATCTTGTGAAATTCACGTTGAAGCATTGAAATCAAAGTTGATCTCTATCATTTTTTGTTCCACTGTTGTAATACATCTAAGCTCTTAATTAATTTCCGCTGCATAGGGTACAAGAAGTGAACATATTGATCAACCTTGATCTTTCTAGTCCACGCATACCGGACTAGTCCGCACAGTACTGGACTAGTCCGATTTTTCTCTGAGTAGAAAACGGACTAGTCCGTACTCTACCGGACTAGTCCGATTTCCCTGTATTTGATAAACCTACTAAGTGTTTCAGGAATTAACAAAGCGTCGAAAAGCCTATTCACCCCCCCCTCTAGGCTACATTCACACGTGTATCCGGATTATGAACCTCCTCCCCGCTTAGGAGTGCTCCGGTGCCGACACGTGCCCTTGGCCCCGCACCAATCCTCCCTACTGAGGCGAGGTCCGGATCTGCCAAGTGTACCCGGGCTCTGAACCTCCTCCCCGCCGAGGATGGCACCAGAGCCGACACGTGCCCTTGGCCCGAACCAAGCCTCCCCACTGAGGTGACGTCTGGAGCTGCCACGTGTATCCGGGCTATTAACCTCCTCCCCGCTGAGGAGGGCTCTGAAGCCGACACGTGCCCTTGGCCCCGGACCAAGCCTCCCTGCTGAGGTGAGGTCCGGAGCTACCACGTGTATCCGGGCTCTAAACCTCCTCCCCGACGAGGAGGGCTCCGGAGCCGACACGTTCCCTTGGCCCCGGACCAAGCCTTCCCGCTGAGGCGAGGTCCGGAGCTGCCATGTGTATCCAGGCTCTGAACCTCCTCCCCGCCAAGGAGGGCTCCGGAGCCACCACGTGTCCCACGATCCATCGTGGGCCATGGGACTTCAAAGTCAAGGAGGAACTACACTGTCAGGCTGTGCATTAAGACTCGCGCCTTCCCCAGAAGCATGGCGCATGCCTCCGTCCTATGCCCGTTCGCCATTATGGTGACAAGATAAGGCGGCGAGGCATGACAACGGCACAGTGCCGCCCAGCAGAGCGAGAGGATGCGGTGACAAGACGACGTCTTCATCATCACCTGTAGCATGATCAGAGGTGCTCAGTGCACCAGGTGGCGGGACTTAACTCCTCCGCCAACCACTCTACTCATAGCTATAAAAACCCTAGATTATGTATAGGGTTCAGACAGCCTCGGGGCCACCTGTTGGGCACCAGGCCACATTGTAACTGCCCCGGTCCTTGACTATAAAAGGACCGGGGCGCCACCCGTCAAAGGGTTCTGGTTCACAACCCAGCAACTCACACACATACGTGCAAGCAATAAAACAATCACCCCCGTGGACGTAGGGTTTTATGCTCCGGCGGACCAGACCACATAAATCCTCGTGTTCATCTTCTTCCTCAAGCTTGATTGCTCTTGGGACGTCAAGCCCCTCCAAACAAAGAACCTCCGCGAGCTACTTCGGTAGCAGACCGGGGATGTGTCATTGCTACACTTCGACAAGTATAGAATCACAAATAAAGGAAAAGATACATAAATCATACAATTCCCAAAATGGACTTGGGAACTAGAGACTCCTATCTGTAGCCTAAACTCCATTAAGGTGTAAGATCTAGGTGTGCTGAATACATTGACAAAGGAGTTTTAATGTGAGGTTCTTGTAAAGTTTTGAGCATTCACATAGAGTTTGACGTGTCGTTTGACATGGAACGTGTTATGTCTGTTTTTGATATGTAGAACATAATACTTTCTGTTTATTGAATGAGTTCTTGATGTGTTTTAGTGGTTCATGGATGGCTCAGGTTTACAACATACTTGTGTGAGGTGCTTACACAAGGTGTTGTGGTGTTTGGACTAAGTCAAGTCGTGGACTTATGCTCGCATGGATTGGTTGATTGCTCATGTGCAGGTGTTGCTTGAGGTCAAGACATGGCTGGTGATGGTGATATTTGAAATAAACTTTGGGAGAAGTTGAGGTTAAACAACAAAATTCAAAAGGAATCGTGGTTGAGGCGATCAAAGGTGTCATACATCATGTTTGGACCAAGAACAATGCATATGAAGGTACTTGAGACGTGTCAATGGTGTTGCAGACATGTGCGGAAGTCATGGGCACAAGTGCAGGGATGACACGATATTGTGACGTGATTCCAAGATGTTTGGACTATGAAGAGTGAAGGTTGAACTTGTTTGTAAGCTGTGCACATGTGCAAGGAATGCATGGACGTGGCAAAATGGTTCCAAGGCATGTTGGAGGTGTTCGAACGTGTGTGGACATTGTCACAAGTTTGTGGCATGATTCCAACATGTTCGGACGTGAAAAAGTTGATCTTAGGCAGCTTCGGACGTGAATCGAGTTCTAGTCGGAATCTGGTGGTTCGGAAGCGCGTTTTGTTTAAGAAATCAGGTTTTGTCAGAAAATGGCTAACTCCGAGTTGATTGTGAGTTCGAGCTGGAGAGTCCAAGGTAATGTCAGATTTTTAGTTGTTTGTGTCCATAAAATCTTGTGGCTGCGCCCAAAGAGTTTTGGAAGGTTAGAACTCTTATCTATGTGCCAATAGATAGAGTCCAAGTAGATTAGGAGGTTTCATATGTTAATATGACTCCTTTGTTCGTGTCCTACTTGGCTTTTATTGGCCTGAGGGTTGTGGATATAAATAGAAGGTACTTGGCTACGAGGGAGGCATCCCTTGCAGCTGGCTTACATGTGTTTTGAGGTAAAAGTCATCCCTTGCTCACTTGTGCGAGATTTTGCATTGTAATCCGAAAACATCGTTTTTCATCGTTCAGGCGCTGTTTTTCCTCATAAGTATTGTGTTTCTCGCGTCCATTTAATTTCAGTCGATCAACGATCACTCTTTTGACCATAACTTTAGTTATACCCATCCAATTGACATGATTCTTTTTCTGCTATCTTCTGAAAGTGTATCTAGGCCCCCATGTGGGTTTTGGAGGATTGATGACGAACAATTAAAATGCTAATAACTTGGAATGAGCATGTGTGCAGAAAAGATGGACATGAAAAAGAGATTGTGGACGTTTCAAAAGGAAAAATGGAGAAGAAGGCATGAAGTTATACAAAAGATCTAAGGTTTTTATTTTCTTGAGTATAGGAATACTGCACTATTAAGAGGGACACAACACGCAGCAAAGAAAAGTCAAAGCTCAATCCTACTCTAAAACACACTTAGTGTAGAGAAGAGTTCATAAGTCAATTAATTTCGGATATGTCAGAGAGATTCGGACAAGTACTCTCTGTGTGGGTTCGGACATGTCCGAAGGTTTTGGAAAGTGCTCTCTATGTAGACTCGGACATATCTGAACAAATTCGGACATGTCCGAGGTCTAGAGGGTTATGGAGGTTTAAGTAAGGTAGGGTCGGACATGTCAGAAACACTCGGAAATGTTGTCTCTGTGTCAGGTCGGACATATCCGACATAGGTCGGACATGTCCGAAGTCCAAAAAGTTCGAGTGGATTTTCAGACAAGTAGGGTCGGACATGTCTGAAAAAGTCGAACAAGTACACTCTGTGTAGGTCCATACATGTCTGAAGTGTTCGGACAAGTTCTCTCTATTTAGGGTCGGACATGTCCAAAGTAACTTGAACATATCTGGAGTCTGAGGATATCCGAGGCTTGATTCGGATATGTCAGCTCGGATATGTCCAAAATGGAATAACAAGGCAAGTTCAAATTAGTGTCAGCTGGGGACGTCATTTTACCAATCTCGGACATGTCGGAAGTGGAGTTTGGACATGTCTGAACTTTAGTGGTTGGCAACGGTAACATTTTGGGGACCCCTATAAAAGGAGGGATCTCATTCCCATTTGAAGGCTGATCAACAACAAAGCATTCACCAACATTCTTGAGCATTTCTAGACCTCCCTCACACCTCCTAGCACTCAAATTTGAGGGTTTGTGAGGAAAGTCAAGAGAAGAGCATTTGGATTTGAGCTTGTTGATCTTCACAACTCTTTGCTGCCGTGGTTTGTGTTTGTTACTCTTGGGACTTTGTCCCTAGCCGGCTAGGTGTCGCCCGGTGACTCCCAACTTGTGGTGAGACCCGAGGAGTTTGTATCACCCCGTGATTTGATAGCGGAACAACCAAGTTTTGTTCTTTGTGACCACTTGGTGAGGGTTAGGGTTGAAAGAGACCTGATCCTTTGTGGACTCCTCAACAGAAACATAGATTTCTGTGTGGAAGCGAACTTTGGTGAAAAATCCTTGTGTCCACTTGTGCTCACTTACTTGTTCATAGTATTTCATATTGTTACTCTTACTTGTGTTGACCTTACCCTAGCTCTTAGTTATTCAAATCTCTAGATCATCAAATTCATGTAATAGGTTGCTAGTACTGTTTGAGTGTTGCTGCTAGATCATATTACTCATACACCTGACCTAAAACTAGCCTTATTTATCTCCGCTGCGACTAGTCTCGGGCAAGCCTGATATTATCAGACTTATCCAAAAATTTTGGACTTATCCGAAATATTTTGGACTTGTCTGAATCAGCCAAAATTTGCTGATTATTGTGTTTTAATTTATGTTAGCCTATTCAAATACCCTCTAGGCAACTTTCTATTGGTATCAGATCCTAACTATTCATTTAAGGGCTTAACCGCTCGAAGAGGACATGGCGGAGATAAGCGCTTATTACGAGAGCAAGAAGTAAATCGCTCATGGTGATGGTGAGCGAATTAACTCACATCACTCTCACACATGTGAGAGTGAAGATGAAGCCAATTTCGTCACTCCTTTTATGAGGAGGAGACATGCAGGTCAAAGAGCATGCTTTGATGCCTCAAGTGATGAAGATGAAGAGGTGGAGCGCCTCATGGTCTTGATCAAGAAAAGGAAGGATGAAAAGAAGAAGAAAAAGGAGGAGGACCCCAAGGACTACTCCCAATATACTTTTAACTATGAACGCTTGAATACTAATGCAAATTTCCTTTCTATTCCTGTTGGAAATCCTCCATACCTTGATGGTACAAACTATACAATGTGAAGGCATAACACGAAATTGCATCTTACCTCGCTTAACCCCGGCCTTTGGAGCGTTGTGTGTACAGGTGTAGAGATTTCGGAAGATGATGAAGAGCTCACTCTGGATCAAGAGCAACAAATTCACCGCAATGCTCAAGTCGCAGCTGTCATCATCTCATCATTGTCAAAAGAGGAATTTCACAAGGTGGACAGTTTGGAGATTGCAAAGGATATTTGAGACACTCTTAAGGTTGCACATGAAGGCACCAAGTCCATCAGTGAAGCTAAGATTGAGATGATTGAGAAGGAGCTTGGAAGGTTTGCAATAGAGGATAATGAAACCCCTCAAAAAATGTACAATTGACTCAAGATTCTTATCAACAAGAATTGAGCCTATGGTTGCAAGAAGTGGACTAACCATGAAGTGGTCAAAAGGATGATTAGAGCCTTCACGGTGTGCAATCTCACACTTTGCAACATGATACGGGAGAGTCCTCACTTTGACTCCATGACTCCACGCGAAGTTCTTGGAAAGTTTGTGAACCATGAGATGATTGGAATTGAGGCCACTCATGTGAAGGACTTGTACAAGGTAACTCATCCAAAAGGCATGACATTGCATTCAAAGCCTCCAAGAAGTCAGAATGCAAGGAAGTGCAGGAAGAGAGCTCATACGAAGAAATTGATGATAGGAGCTCCATGGATGATGAAGAGATGACCCTCTTCATAAGAAAGTTCAAGAGAATGACGAGGAAGAAAAAGAGCTCGAGTTATGAGAACAAGTCCGTGGACAAGGTGAAGTCAAGAACAAAGCGAGCTTGCTACAATTGTGGCAAATATGAGCACTACATTGCTAATTGTCCACATGAGAAGAAAGATGAACATGAGGACAAGAAGAAGAAGGAGGCAAAACCCCAAGACAAGAAGGCCTTCAAGAAGAAGAAGTTCTTTGGGGCTGCTCATATAGGAGAGGAGTGGGACTCAAATGTTGAGAGCTCCTCATCCGAATATGAAGAAGTGGCAAACATTGCTAGTGACAAATCTTCAAGCAAGAAGGTGTTATTGCCCAATTGAGATGATTGTAAGAAAGGGAAGCACACTTGTCTCATGGCCAAGGAGACAAAGCATAAGGTAAGCTCCAAATCCACCTCCATTTACAATGCTAGTCATGGTCCTTGTGATAGTGTAGTAGTGATATAGAATTTATGTTTAAAGGTATGAGCAAAAAGACCATTGCTAAAACGGAAAGCCTAATGGATCAAGTAGTTGATATGGAGATGCTTCTTGATAAACAAGAAGGATTGCTTATAGTTGAGAAAGAGAAAAACCTGAAACTTGAGAAACTTTTAGAACTTTAAAAGGAGAAGAGTAGAAAACTAGAGATAGAACTTGCATATTGCAAGAAGACATGTTCAAGTCTCAAGAGCTCAAATGTTGTACTTCAAGATAAATTTGAGAGTTTGTCAAAAACTCATAAATCACTTGAAGTGCAATTTAAGACTCTCAAGTCTAGTGCTTCATATTACATAGGTCCACTCAAATCAATTAAGAATTCCATCAATAAGAGTTATGATTCTGCAAAATTAATAATTAACTTGAAGGAGCAACTTAGTGCAGCCCAAGGCAAATCTCAAGCCAAGAAAGGAGTATTTGATATGGAAAAACTCAAATATGCAAGAAGTGGATATTTGAACTCTAGATTTCCACTAGTCAAAGATGGTCTTGGCTATGTTAGAGGTGGCAAAGAAAACACTAGAGTTATTAAGGACAACAAGGAACATATTACTTTTGTTATGGAAGGCTCATCCAAGAATGTGCACTTAGACAACTCTCTTCATGCAAATACTCATGCTTCAACTATGCCATTTCATGATTTTTATGCTTCTTATGTTCTAATGAGAAATAAATTTGGTAAAGTTATTGCTAAATATGTTGGGCCATACCACAAGAAATCAAAAACTTGTGTGTGGGTGCCCAAAACTTTTGTGACTAATGTGAGAGGACCCAAACAATCTTGGGTACCTAAAACCAAGCATAACTTGTTTTGTAGGCACATTCCTCTAGTGGATCAAAATGGGTACTTGATAGTGGGTGTGGAAACCATATGGCCAGAGAGAAGGAGATGTTCATTGCATAGAAGAAAATGATGATCGAAGTAAAAGCATCTCCTTTGGAGACAATAGTCAAGGAACAATACATACACGAAGGATTGAACATGGTAGCTGAAATTTGTATAAAGGACTCGCCTACAGTTGATCCTTAACTTTCAGATTTTAAAGCCTTGAGCCGAACAGCATCGCAACTCCACAATCAAACAAGAAATACTTCGTTACGATGCTTCTTGCACAAGGTAAAGTAAACTTAATTGGCACTATATCTAATTCAAACATGGTTGCAACACAATTTATAGCACAATACTTATCGATTTCATAGTAATTCACTTCACTTCTTACTACGTCAAGACTTAGTGTCCAAGTATGCTCATATAACCACGAGTGACGGTGATTCGAACCAAGACATGCCCGGGCTGCACGACATGTATACCCATCCCTGAGTTGCCATCGACACACTCGACTGATTTTGCACACAGCCACCTTTCCCAAGTTCATCCACACCGGACGCAGTCCCATCGATCCGAACAGAAAGCTCCCTCAAGGTACATATCCGCTGTGATATGGAGCGAGTTACCTCTTGCTGTACTGATGCCGAAAGCCTAAGCTGATTGGAAAAATTCCAATATGGATCTCACGAGGTGCATCTGTTTCCTGGGTCCCATATAGCCAGTATGCGCCCGGTACACAACTCAAACTTGTCCAACAGGGTGAGAGGGACCACGCCGCCTGTTCAATCACGGGGTCGTGCCACTCGCCCGGGAATCGCATTGGGTGGTGCCGTGATACGCGGCACCCAACAGCACACATATAAGGGAACATGTATTACATAAATCAAAAGCGGAAGCTTACAAATGTTTCTTTGTAAATAATTTACATCAAAAACTACAGCGGAAGACTGATTATCTCATGTCGAATAACTACTAAGCACTCGAGGAGAAGTCCAGCCCGTGGAATCTTCTCGCTAGCAACACGAAATCATACGGCAGCGGCCGGGTTCTCCACGTGTTAAATGACTCGGAAGTCTCTGAGTCTCACTGGACAACCTTTTCATAAGCACCGAGGTTAACCTGCAAAACCACTGATATAGCAAGCGTGAGCACATAGGCTCAGCAAGACTGACCCGTCTCACCTAAACATGTAACTCTATATGCTAGGATTGCAATGTGAAATAGGGAGGTAAGTTGCAAAAGACACGCCTATTTAGTTTGCTCTTACTTCCAAGTTTTAGCAGCAAGTTGTGGAGAACCTCACGCTAAGGCACATGAGAGAGCCGCAATCAAACAAGAAATGCATTTCTTACATGTACTTTGCCCAAGGTTGAAATGAACTTTAATTAGCTCTAAACTACAACAATCATTAACAATCAATGTATAGCTTTTAACTCATCAAACTTTTAACATGTATCTAGCCTGTTCTTTCTACATCACGGTACAGTGAACAAGTGGTACTCACTGACTGCGAGGGACGGCGATTATAATCGATTTACACCTGCAGGGTTACCCGAATAACCCGTCACGTACGCCCGTACTTGATGTTGCCTACAGCAACCATCACGGACGTCGTACACAACCACCTTTCACCCGTCAGCCAAATGTTGAACCGGTCCAATCACCCTGAGCAAGAGGTCTCTGCACCGATTTACAACTCGAGCTCTCAACCTACCCTCTGAACGACCAGCTATGCCTCAACACCCAGCTACCCGAGTTACATCGGTTTCCCGGTTCCCATATAGCTGGTAGGTCTTCGGTACTGTTCTAGCTTGTTCAACAGGCCCACACACGGCTTGGTCCTCAATCGACACAAGCGGAGCTATAGCACCCAGACCCCAAAGTCCTGCTGCCCTTACTCTCCGCTCGGTCTCATTTTTCTTGCCATGTGTTTCATTTGCTATCCTTACCCGAGTGATGTGCCTCTAGCCTATTCTCGTGAGTAGTTCCAACTACTTGACTTGTACCAAATCCTATACTATCGTAGCATTGCAGTAGCTAACGAGGTTTTGAAACCTAATCCCAACCCAGGGCTTTCTTAGCTATGCATTTGGGTTTCAAACAAGACTCTAATGCAGGAAGTAAGTGGGTGCTCAAAGTAAGTTCTCAAAACAGCAAAATTTGTAAAAATGGTTAATGCAAACCGGAGCTTGCCTGTTTTGCAGGGTAGTAGTATATAATAGAAGTTAGTGATCTTCGATCCCTTGATCCTTCTGAATTTCCTCAACCGATCCACACGTCAAGGGATGACTCCGTCGAACTCCTCCGTCGTGAACCCTATCGACATGTATATGCATAATCTTTTATAATGCAATTTATAGATTTAGAGATTAAAACTTCTTAAGAACAGAGGCTGTGTGGAGATCCTAGGATGAAGTTGTTGCCTCTGTTGTGCAAAGAACTCAAAGAAACTAAATCTACCATAGATGTTTCATTACATCTATAGCTAAGTTTCTAATGACATATAAGACGAGCTCTAATGATTTGGACCTAACTAAAGATCCTTATCTCCAATGACTTCGACATTTTTACAGGAAGTCATACACTACACAGGAACTTAGCTTGCCAAATTGCAGCTGAAGTGGAAAGAAATTGTGTCTCCCACAATTTCCACACCAACCCCCATGTTGTTCTTCACATACAATAGAATGGACAACAAGGACAGGGAGATCCAAGGCTCAATTTGAGCTGAAAGTTTGCATGTGAATTCCTGGTCACATGAAAGTGTTCTGGACCAAAAATGAACACTTTTCATTGAGTGTTTTATTCAGTACAATTCCCTAAGCAATTAAGCAAAAAGAAAGTACTTCTGAAGTAACTCATGTGTTCATGCCCAACTTAGTGAACTACCACTTAAATTATAGTCCATAGAGTCTAAATAAATTTTCCTAGGAGTTTTAGAGCTAGGAATTGCCAGAAATGATTTTTCCAACTCTGGAACATTTTCTGAAAAGTCTCTGTATTCATTGGAACACAGTATTTGAAATCTGAATTGTACCACCAAATTCAACTCCAAATGAGCTGAAATTTTTACAGGAGTTCAATAACATCCGAAGGATTATCCTGGCAAAATTTGAGGATTTTTGGATAAACCAAACTCCCTCTAAAATTCTTTTACTTATCTGCTTCAAAGAATTTTCCTTAATTAATTATTGACTTTCATACAAATTGGGTTGCATATTTAGATAGAGTCTTTCAAACTGAATCTGACCCAATTTTAATCACTAAATTTGGAGGTTCCTACACAAAGATATGATCTTTACAAGAATTGGGTAAAATCTGAAAATGAACTCTGTTCTATTTTTTTTTCCAATTTTCAGAGGCATAAGGAATTAACACCACATTTGGCCAAGCAAATGAGGTCCAATGCCTTTGAAACTTTTACTGTAGTTCAAGTGTGTTTGGAAGAATCTCCTTCCCAAATTTGGGAATTTTCCAATACACAGAACTCCTGGAAAAATTCCTACAAAATTTTCTTTTTATGAATTAATGAGCCAAATCCAGGGATTGTCATAAATATTGGGCTGTACCCCTGGATAGTACTCCATGAGAGGAATCCAACAAAATTTGTTTCACAATTTTTTGTCATTCCAACACACGAAGTTATGGCTCTCCAAAGTTTGAACTAAAATGGGAAATTCTGGAAATGTTTAAAACCTGCCCGTGGGTCCCACCTGTCATCCCTAACCTTCAGCCTCACGCCAAACAGGGCAGTGGCGGCTCCCTCCGGCGAGGGTCACCGAAAAGGACCTTCCCGGCCACCTCCAGTCCCCCTGCTGGCCGCCCCCACCCCCCCCCCCCCCCCCATTTTCCCCCACGCTGAACCTGTTGGTGAGGTCGCCAGCGGCTGAAACTCGCCGGAAAACTGGGCGCACCGGCAACAGCAAACCTAGGGCTCCGGCAAGGTCATGCACGGTGAATTCTCCACTAAATGGTCGGTTCTTGGGCGATAAAGCACCAGGGGATCATGTAGAATATCGACATGAGGTCCAAACAAGTCGGGGAGCGCTCCAAACCTATCGGCACCGTGCGTCCGATATGGTCCAGCGGTATACCCTCGAAAAGAACTTGGATTCCTCGCTCTACACTCAATTTCTTGGTCTAAAATCGATGGAGGAGGTGTGCTAGGCAGTTAAGATCCTGTGTGTGAAGTTTGAAACACAACAAACACGATTTAAGGACGAATTTTGCAATTCCTTACCTCAAGGTCAGTTTCTGCCGCCCGGGAGAAAATCCTGAAAATCTCCCTCTGTGATCAATTCCTTACCTTGTAGGTGCACCAATAAGGTGGCTTGCTTGGGCGTGATCACTTCTGGTTTGGGCTGCCCGCGGTGACCAGTTCGGTTTACTTCAGTTTCAACTCAGAAGCAGCAGAGACTTTTCTGTTTCTAGGCGCCCGTGAGCTCGGGACGGCGGAGGAAAGGTGCTAGCCGGCTAGAGCATTAGTTAGCGCTGCTACTTGCTGTAGAGACCTTGATCCTTTGACGATCGGCCGATGGTGTATGGTCGGGAGGACCGAGCGCGGTACACGGCTTGCGGGGAGAAAGGAAAAGGGCTAGGTAAGCTACGAATGAGGAGAAGAACTCGCGCTGTGCTACCTGCGTGGAGGATAAGAGCGAGGCGAGCTCGGGAAAGCAGGAGCTGGCGACCGCGAGCCATCGACGTGGTCGGAACAGCTGGCAGTCGAGCGCGCGCGCGTCCGGGAGAAAAACAGAGTCGGTTGTTGAATTGGGGTGTATGACATGTGGGTCCGGCCCCTTTTATTTGATTTCCCCACTGTGCTTTGAGATTCCCACGCAAACGTTGTCCAAATCTCGCCAAATTTGGAGGATAGGCCTAACATACTGTGAGGAATTTGAATATGAAATCTGATTTCAAATTTAACACATTTGGTTCAGTTTCCAAATTCAAATTTGAATTTGAATGTGCTCGCAAATATTCCTTCGAATAAATGGTAGATGAGCTCCAAAATTCTCCAAACTTGGAACTTAAACTCTTGAATACTTGAGGAATGCATTAGTAAATTCACTCGAATGCATTTAGACAATCTGACCATGAATCCTTTTAAATGATTCAAATTTGTGTTAAAATCTCCCTCATCTTCTACTCACAAAGGATGTGCACATGAATGAGATTGGTGGAGTGAATTTCTTTCCTCATGTCATCCTGTGTTAAGCATGGGCTAAAGAAGATTTTTAACTCCCTCACATGACCATTTTGGGGTTCATTATTTCAGGTGACACATGATCAAGAAATTCCTATGCCTTAACTTTGTTTTGTAAGTTGAAATCAAACTCTCCCAAAATATCTCCACGGTTTGCAAATGAGGAAATGCAATTGTGTGGAGTTAAAAACTGAACTGCCTTTGGATAATTGGGCACAATTCATCCAAATTTAAATGTGTATTTGAATTCATTGTACATTTAGGTCTATTTCGAAAAATGGGTAGCAAATATCTTCAAAAATTCATGAGACTTTGCCTACCCCCTAATTTGGACCTAAAGAATTCAAATATGAAACCTGATTTTTGGTTTGGCTGCTGCAAATGAGGTTTTGATCACAACAGTTTGCATTCCTATTGTTGCTCTCATTTGAAAGTTGAGTTTGAACAATTCGAGTTTAAAGATCTGAATTTCATTTCCCCTTGCACATGAGAGTTTACACATGGGTTTTAAAATAACTTTGTTCCTTACACTCAATTAATCCTAGGCTAGAGTGGTGGGACACTCATGTGTGTCATCACATTTAGAAAAAATTAAACAAGTCCAAATTTTCATAACTTGAAAACAAATGGTGTTCAAACTTCAGTCCCTTTTTATTCAATTTTGGGACCTTTACACAGGGCCAAGTACGGACGGGCCTTAACCAACACAGCCCAGGGCTACGCACGCATGGAACTCGTCCTGCTGCATCTCTACATCCCTTCTCATTTGTGAATATTTCTCAATGTTCTATTCATAAACCCATACCGAGATCCTCCCAAGCCCTAAGCTCGTGAGTAGATTCTAACTACTTGACTTTTACCGGTCCTTCCAATTGAACATTAACGTAGCCTAACTCACTCGATGAGGTACTATTCTACCCATTTCTCTCAGGGTAAATCTGGTAATGCAATTGGTTATTCAAATCATCTAGACCTAATGCACATCATAATCTCATACCTATAGTATCTACAAATGGAAAACTTTATAAATATTGCTTGAATGCAAACCGGGGCTTGCCTGTTTTGCAGGTGACTAATAGTATATAAACCAGTTAGTGTTGCTGATCACATGAGACTTAATCACTTGATCACCTTGCTCCTTGATCCACACTTCACTTGCTTGATGAAGCTCCACGTCGATTACTACACGTTATGAACATGCATATGTATTTAATTGTAAATATTTTGCTATCAAGGCCTAATGACAAGTTAAAAACAGAACTTATGATTAGGAGTAGGAATTGAACTGATCCTAGTGGATAGAGTTGGATTTAGCAAATGGGATCAAGTGGTAAGTGTTTCTTCTAATTGTGGTATTTTCACCTAAGCAAAATATACTGAAAAGTAATGATCCATAGCTCTAATGAGGGGGCCCTGACCCGATCACGGGGCCGTGCCGCTCGCCCGGGAATCGCATTGGCTGGTGCCGTGCGACGCGGCACCCAACAGCACACATAATAAAGCATCATATTACATAAATCAAGCGGAAGCTTACAAAGTGATAATTTTACAAATACTTCTCAAAATAATCTACAGCGGAAGACTGATACAACTCATGTCTCATATCTATGGTAAGCAACAAAGAAGATGTCCAGCCCGCGGACCCTTCTCACTGGCAACACGATCACAATGGCAGCGGCAGGGGTTTCCATGAGTTCACCACTCGGAGAGTTCTGAGTCTCATCGGACAACCGTACTCCTCAGAGTAGTGTTATTACCTGCAAAACAACTCGTGTAGTATCCGTGAGCATAAGGCTCAGCAAGACTTAACCGTCAACCCTAGTCATGAAACTTTACACGCTGAAAATAGAGGGCTGAATAGAGAAGTTTGCACAAATGATGGACTTGAGCTAAAAGAGAGTCCTTACTTCATGTTTTAGGCAACTTTTATAGGCCTCGCACAATTTACATCGAGACTCCACAATAAAACAAGAAACGCTTCATCTAGATGCCACTTGCCCGAGGAGAAAGTAACTTTAGTGAGCTACCCTAGACCCATACATACCTTACGCCATCAACGCCGAGACTCCACAATAAAACAAGAAACATTTTGTCTCGACGCTCCAAGCCCAAGGTGGAAAGTAAATTTAGTGAAACTGTTGATCATCCCTCATCTCCAATATGAGGATTACTCATGAAGCATATTAACGTTTCCCTAGTTTCTTACTACGTCACGACACAGAGAACAAGTATGGTTACTGTGAGCGACGGTGATTCGAATAAAAAAAAACCCGGCTAACACGACACATACGCCCATCCGAGACTGGTGATCAACCGATCCCCTCAACGTCGTGTGTGGCAACCTTTCACACGATACCCAAATATGGAACCGGTCCAACCAACTTGGGTTAAGTCTCACTATGACAAACCCTCGTAGAGCCGACTTCTCTATCCTTTAAGCATCTGCATAAGACGGTGGGGATTGCCTCGACACCCAGGTTAACATGTCACATCGGTTTCCTGGGTCCCATATAGCCAGTATGCATCTGGTACACAACTCAAACTTGTCCCGCAGGGCTGCACTCGAGAACGGGCCTTAATCGACTCAGACAGAGACTAGGTTCACATGACCACGTCCTTGAGCCTTCCATCCATACTTCCCGTTCTCCATTCTCAACTATGAGGATCAATTCCCAACTCTTCCGATTGACCCCCTTAATCCCGGGTCACGAGTAGGAAACAGCCTACTCGAGTTATGCCTCTTATAATCCACTTTTGTTAACTTGGTCGCAGCATATGTCATTAAGTGAAACCTACTCTATATAAAACTCTAGGGTTTTCTGGTTCATGCATGTGGAGTGTCATACCATCTAGACTTATGCAATAACCAAAATGCTAGATATTATAAAGTGAATACAAATAAAAACTTGTAAATTTTGATGCAAACCGGAGATTGCCTTTGTTTTGCATGGAACTAGTATATAGAGTTCAGTTAGTGAAGACCACTTGAGGCTTGATCACTCACTTTCCTCCCTCTTTGATCTCCACTCCGATTGTTTCACAATCTTCACGTAGATGCTACACATGATGAATATGCATATGTATTTAATTGTAAAGATTTTGCTAACAATTTCTAATGACAAGTTTAAAAACTGGAACTCTGTTTAAGAATTTAAAATAACACTGGTGCTAAGGATTAGGTTTGGGCTTGGGTTAATCCACATGATTAAGTGCTAAGTGTCTTCCCCACTTGTGTTTTGATCCCCTACAAGGTTAAACAGAACAGTGGGTATCCACATATCCAATGGAGCTGGAAATTTTCATGTGAGTTCCTTGTCGCAAGAAAGTAACCTGGACCAAAATTTAGCACTTTTCACTGAGTGGTTTACTCAGAACAATTCTATAAGCACTTAAGCAAAAAAAAAAATTAATTCTGAAGTAACTCACAAGTTCATGTCAAACTTAGTGAACTACGATTTCAATTATAGTTCATAGAGCCTGAATGAATTTTCCTAGGATTTTTGGAGCTAAGAATTGCCCGGAACTGAATTTCCAGGTTTGGGGAATTCTCTGAAAATGTTTCTGTATCCATGTGAACCCAGCAATTTAAAATCTGAATTCTCCTAATCAAATCAAATCCAACTGATCTGAAATGTTTACAGGAGTTCAATAACTTCCTAAAGAATATTCTGGCAAAATTTGAGGATTTTTGGATGAACCAAACTCCCTCTAAAATTCTTTTGCTGAAAAGCTTTAAAATTTTTTCCAGAATTAAATAATGACTTTATTACCAATTGGGTTGAATATTTGGATAGAGTTTTTCAACCTGAACCTATCCAATTTGAATAACTAAATTTGTAGTTTCCTAGCAAAAGTTATGGCCTTCTAAAGTTTGTAGGAAAATCTAGAATTCAAATAATCCTGGAAAAGTTTAAATCCTGACTGTGGGTCCAGGGGGCACGTGTCACGTGCTGGAACAAAGTCACACAGGCAACAGAATTTTTCCCGCGTTGCCACAGTGTGATCCGAGGCCACAGAAGTTTTTTCCCTCTGAATCCTGACACTGACGCGTGGGCCCTCCACCCTCTTCGTTGACCTCCAGCCCCCCGCGCGCCAGCGCCGCCGAGCTCGCCGGAGCTCGCCGGTTTTCATCTTCCCGGCCGTCTCCCGAGCTACTTCTTGCCGCCAGGGCCTAACCCATCACGGTGAACACGTTGGTGGGGGTTCCCCGAACCGGCGAAGCCTCGAACATGGCTCTCAACGGGGCAGCGGCTTGGTAAGGGTTCGGCGACATTGCCCCGACGTGCTAGTCCGCCAACTGCCCGTTTAAACGGCCCTAAAGCATCAGTGGATGCTAGAGAATCTCGACAAGGTGGTGAAAAGGCCCGGGAATGGCTCTGACTACGATCTCACCGTGCACCCGAAGCTTCCCGCCACTGCCTCCGTCGGGAAAACTAAAAATACACCGGCTACACGTGGTTTCATGCCAGGTTTTCAAAGTAAACTTGTGCGCCATAGATTCTAGATCCTATGAGTGCAATTTCGTGGGCTCTAAACAAGTATTGATCGAGAATTCGAAGTTTCCTTACCCGCGGGTCCGTTTACACCGGCCGAGACAAAAATTGAATTCCACCGGCGATGATCCACTGTTGGCCTTGAGCTTCGGATGTGAGCAGCGTGGAGTCTTGGCGCGTCCAAAGGCGCTCTTGCCCGGCCGTGAAAGGCTCTCTATAGCGCTGTCCATGTGCGATCTCCATTCAGTTCCAGTTCGGACGCCGCGGGAACTCTGTGTGCGCCGGGTTGTGGAGGCCGAGCTCACTCGATTGTGGTCCGAGGAGGTCCTGGAGAAGACCGTGGGGTTGTTTTGCTACTGCCTGTGGCTTTGAACGTGATGAGGAGCCGGCTCACGATCGCCTGAGGGTTGCGGCGGCGCCTCAGCGCTGTTCTTGCACGAGGGGGGAAGCAAAATGTGGTTTCTCCAGTTTGTGGGCGGAAAGGGGCACGGCAACGAGGAATGAGGACACAGGCAGCTCTCCAGCGCGAGAGAAAAATGGGGAGAGGTGTCTCGACCTTCCCTCGGTGTCGCCCGGTTGCTGTACGATGTTGTCTCGGTGGCTTCTGACTGGGAGAACCAAAACACAGAACAAGACTTAGAGTGTAAGACAATTTGTTCCAATGACCATTGGGCCCCACTCCATTTCACCCCCTTATCCTCCTCAAAATATCTCCAAAATTTGGAAAATGGTGAAAATAAATTGTGGGAGTTCAAATCTGAATTGTATTTGGATAATTGGGCAAGTTTTATCCAAATTCAAATGTGTATTTGAATTCCTTGCAAATTTAAGTCCATTTGGAGAATGGATAGCAAATCATTTCAAAAATTCATGAAACTTTTCATACCCACTAATCTGGACTTAAGGAATTTAAATATGAAACCTGATTTTAGTGTTAGCTGCTGCAAATAAGAGTTTGAACACAACAGTTTGCATTTCCATTGTGTAGCCCTCATTTGAAATTTGAATTGAACAATTAGTTCACAAATCTGATTTTTAAACATTCCATTGCACATGAGACTTCAACTATGTGGTTTTAATCCACCTTGGTTCCAACCATGTAAGTAACCATGAGCTTGTGTGGAGAGAGCTCTCATGTGCATCATCACTTGTGAAAGTTTAAACAAGTCCCATTTTTCATACATATGAAACCAACCTTCCTTCAAATTTTGTTCATTTGTATTCACATATTTTGGGACCTTTACATTCTCCCCCCGTAAAAAGGAATCTCGTCCCGAGATTACAAAAGAAAAGCGAGACGGGAGGGTAACTTACAAAGTCTATGACAAAAGTTCCGGATAGTTCTTGTGGATGTAATCTTCACTTTCCCAAGTTGCCTCTTCCGGGGTATGATTAATCCACAGGACTTTGTAAAATTTCAAAGTCTGGTTTCGTGTGATCTGGGTCTTTTCGCCGATAATCTGAACGGGCTGCTCGGTGTAGGTGAGATCCGGTTGTAATGTCTCCATGTCTCCCGAGAGAACCTCTGTCAGCTCCTTCAAAAATTTTCTCAATTGTGAGATATGGAAGATATCATCGATGCCCAATAATGATATTGGCAGCCTCAAACAGTAGGCTACCGGTCCACACCGTTCGGTCCACACCGTTCCGTAATAATGAACGGACCAATAAAACAAGGCGCTAGCTTCCCCTTGACCCTAAATCGATGAATTCCCTTCATCAGGGATACTCGGAGATAGACGTAATCTACGACTTCAAAATACAAGGGTCGGCGTCGCTTGTCCGCATAACTTTTCTGGCGAGATTGAGGTTTGCTTGAATAAGCTGGACCTACTCTTCGGCATCTTTCACAAGATCAATGCCGAAGATCACCCTCTCGCCGGATTCACACCAATTGAGTGGCGTGCGGCACTTCCTGCCATATAGTGCTTTGTATGGTGCCATTTTAATGCTGGATTGTAACCATTATTGTAGGAGAATTCCGCTAATGGCAAATGGTCATCCCATTTCTTTCCTTGATCTATGGCACATGCTCTCAGCATATCTTCTAGAATCTGATTCACCCTCTCCATTTGACCGTCGGTCTGAGGATGGTATGCTGAGTTTCTAATTAACTTTGTCCCCAAAGATTCATGTAGTTGCTCCCAGAAACGAGCAATGAATATAGAACCCTGGTCGGATACAATGGTTTTGGGGACTCCGTGTAAGCACACAATTCTTGAGAGATACAACTCAGCATAATGCTTAGTCGAAAATCTCGTATTCACTTGGATGGAGTGGGCTGATTTTGTTAACCGATCAACAATCACTCAAATGGAGTCATGCTTTCTGAATGTGAGAGGCAATCCGACATTAAAATCCATGCTGATGTCCTCCACTTCCATGCCGGAATACTTAACGGTTGCAGCATTCCCGCTTTCTTTATATGACCAGCTTTGACTCGCCGACATGTATCAAACTCGGATACATATTTGGCAATTTCTCGCTTCATCCGAGTCCACCAAAATTTTGTTTTGAGGTCTTGATACATCTTATTGCTTCCTAGATGTATCGAGTACTTGGACATATGAGCTTCAACCAAGATCTTCTTTCTTAGCTTCATGTTCCGGGGCACCACAATACGGTTGTTAAACCGTAACACACCTTGATCATCTTCCCGGAAGCATTTCATTTTATCATCTTTAATTCTTGGCCCAGATTTTCCGCGTTCCTTTATCTCTCTTTTGGGCTTGTACAATCTCTTCTCCAGTGGTAGGCACAAGAGCAAGATTATACAACGCCCCATATGGTTCCTCTTCCTCATCCGGAATAACCGACAAGTTATTCACGTGGGACTTACGACTGAGTGCATCAGCCACCACGTTAGCTTTGCCCGGATGGTAATGGATCCCGAGTTCATAATGTTTGATTAATTCCATCCATCTCCGCTGCCTCATATTGATATCCTTCTGAGTGAATATATACTTGAGGCTCTTATGGTCGGTGTAGAGGTGCACTAAATTTCCGAGTAAGTAGTGCCTCCACATTTTTAACGCTAGCACCACCGCAGCGAGTTCTAGGTCATGAGTAGGGTAATGCTGCTCGTGTTTGCGGAGTTGATGAGATCCATACGCGATCACGCGTCTATCTTGCATTAATACGCAGCCAAGTCCAATGCCTGAGGCATCACAATAAACATCGAATGGCTTTGTTGTATCCGGTTGGGCTAGAACCGGTGCTGTTGTGAGATGTTTCTTCAGAGTTTGAAATGCCTCTTCACAGGCTTCCGTCCATACATACTTGCTGCCCTTCTTCAGTAATTCTGTCATTGGCTTAGTCATCTTCGAGAAGCTAGGAATAAACCTCAGGTAATACCCCGCTAGTCCTAGGAAACTGCGGATTTGATGAATGGATGTCGGAGACTCCCACTTCAATACTTGCTCGACTTTGGTTGGATCTACGGCCACACCCTCCGCTGAAATAATGTGGCCTAAGAATGGTACCTTGCTGATCCAAAATTCACACTTGCTGAATTTCGCAGACAGCTTATGTTCTCATAAGCGTTGGAGCACAATATGGAGATATTTGGTGTGCTCTTCCTCTGATTTGGAGTATACGATAATGTCATCAATGAAAACCACAACGAACTGATCCAACTCTGGCATGAATACGGAATTCATGAGATACATGAAATGTGCGGGTGCATTCGTTAATCCGAAAGACATGACTAGATACTCATAGAGCCCGTATCTAGTCGAGAATGCTGTCTTCGGGATATCCGCTGCTCTGATTTTTATATGATGATAACTGGACCTCAAGTCCATCTTGGAGAATACTTTGGCACCCACTAACTGATCAAATAATATATCAATCTGCAGCAGTGGATATTTATTTTTGATCATCACTGCATTCAGCGGCCGATAATCCACACATAACCGAAGTGATTCATCCTTTTTCTTCACAAGGAGGGCTGAACAGCCCCATGGTGATGAGATTGGCCTGATGAACCCTTTATCCATTGAGTCCATTAGCTGCTCTTTCAGATCAGATAATTCCTTCGGAAACATTTTGTACGGCCTCCGAGATATCGGTGTGGTTCCCGGTGCTAACTCGATCTTGAATACCACGTCTCTTTCAGACGGCATCCCTGGAAGATCGTCGGGAAACACATCTGGGTACTCACGGACCACTGGAATATCCTACAGTTTCATGGTGACACTGTTGTACACAACTGGATTTTTAGAATCCATGCCTTCAAGTATGAGTGTTTGAAGACCGTAGAACGGAGTGTCCAAGCTAACAATCAGTGGACCGATGTCAAGAACAGCCCCATGGTAGTTCATCCACGCCATTCCTAAGATCACATTGATCTTCTGCCCCTCTAACACAATGAGGGTTGTGGGGTATAATTTTCCACCTAAGCACAAGGGTGCTTTGATCACTACTTCATTAGCAGCTATATTTCCACCGGGTGAGCTGATAAGGTAGTGATCTTTCGGTGTAGTGGTGGAGAGCTCAATTTTGCACACAAATAACCTGCTGATGAAATTATGTGTGGCTCCAGAGTCGAATAAAATCACTACGGGTAGTTCATTGAGTGAGAACGTTCCCGCTAGCTGTCACACCCTGTTTTTCCGAAGAACAACCAAGTGAATATCACATGTATGCCAGGATCATTTTCTCATACATGTGATGACAAATAGTGAAGCATCATTTATTACAAGCCAGGTGTCGAATATAAGTAAGTCTTACATAGTAAATGTCTCGATGGACAATAATAAGTTCATCACAAGTAAATAAACTAGCAGCGGAATATTATTCTTGAGGGCTCCATCACAGGCGTTGCCCGGGGGTCTCCATGAACCTAGAAACCTTCTTCGGGTCCAAAGTCTTGGTCATTATACACCACCTCATTATCTTGACCTGAGCAGCAATATAAACCAACAAAATATGCAAGGTTGAGTACCAATGGTACTCAGCAAGTGTGGGAAAGTTATGTCATGCATGGCTAGAACAAGGAGAGGTTGAACTCATGGTTAAAGCACTATGCATCTAATTCCTATCACCTTAGCTTATTAAGCACCTACATTACTACACAGGTGAAATAGTCCCAATCTCCCATCCCATCATCATAATCCCATAACCACAACATCATTTCCAATGTTAAGCTCCCCGCTTAACATCCACAACTTCCAAAACCATCACTCCTCTAATCATGAATAAGTCCAAGCCGCTCTTGACCGTGAGCACAACTGTCATGACAGTTTTGACTCTGCAGAGTTTGTACCACTGTACCCACATGTAGTGATTTCATCCCCCGTTGTCGGGTGGACTAAAAGAACCTCCATTATGCCAGTGGCTACGAACCACATTCACACTTCCCAGGTGTGTAGCCAGGAGATCACTACGAAGCCTTTACAAAGGGATTCCCGACGAGCGTGGGCCCACTGAGGTTTCACCCCTAACAGCATACAAGAGGCTCTAACCCCGCTGCAGTGGCCCCCTATTAAGCCTTGCGGTTCATATGGTAGTCCAGCTGACACCTATTCCCCGCACCATCCAACACACCCATACTACGCCGGGGATACACCTAATTAATTGGCCAAGCTGCCCCATCTCAGCATGTGGTTGGCACTGTAAAGCCAGGTTACATGCTCCATGAACCGGTCCTTAGGATCCAGGCAAGTACTAAACACAAACCCGATGTAAGGGCCTCAGTTTTTGACACTCATTTGCAGTGTTCATCACCACACCACACACCTCATTTGAGCAAGAATGATGAACACAAATAAAGAGCAAGTAACAATTATCAACATGCTCATTAGGGAACAAACTCACACATTACAAAAGTGGTACTTCCCACATGTGATATAGATGGGCTGGACATATGAAAACTCCTACACTTTGCCAAGGATGTCCATGCCAAGTTTCACCCAAATTCAAAACATTTTTGAGGTCATCTTGGGTGTAGATAGGAAAGGGGCAGTTTGAAAACATATTCAAATTCAAACTGTTTTCACCCACTGAATTTAAAAGTGGAAGGCATATTCTTGCTCAGCACATTTTTGTGAGCTCACACACCAATTTTCACTCCATTTGGAGTTGATCTTGACATGAGCTAAGGGGGAGAAATTCAAACTTTATTTGAATTTCAAACTGCACTTGTGCTGAAATTCATTCAAACCAAACCTCATTTGAACTTTGATCAATTCAAATGGCTCTTGGGTGAATAATTTGAGTTGCCAAGGGTAGAATAGGGTTCACTGTTTACCACAGCTGTTAGGAATAAATTTCAGAGGTTAAAAGAGGAGTGGGACCCACATGTCAGCCTCAGCCTCAAAGCAAACCGACTGAACCACAGTTCAGTCGGTTCCCGGCTGTTGTGCGCGCGCGCCACCAAAGGGGGCAGCCGGCGCCAGCTCCTGCTGCGTGCCCCAAGCCGGAGACCGGCCGACCGGCCTATTTATTCCCTCCCCGGCGTGCTTCAGTCGCCATTCCCCGAGCTGCCGACGTGCACGATCCATTTCTCCACTGCCATCACCGGCGCTCGAGTTCCTGCTGGATCGAGCTGATCGCAGCTTCCTCTTTCCACTCCAGGGTCCCAGCCAGGTACTAGCGACCATCCTCCATCCTTCCCATTGATAGAAATCGATTGAAACCGAGTGATATCGGCTGTGCCGAAAGATCAAACTCGGAACTGGAAACCGCCGCACCTCGGGCTCTCGTGGACAGCCCAACCTGGGCGTTGTCACGCCCGAGCCAAGGCACCCTTGGACGCGCAAGTGATCGGTGCTGCTCATCCCCGAGCCACAGCTCGAGTGGTTGCTCACCGGCGGCGAATTTCCACTTTTCCCCTTTCTGTGTGCAGAACGACCCTCGGGTACGATTCTGTTTAATTCGTGCTCTAGAAAGGATTAGAGGGCCTCAGGCCACTCCCACACGAACTAGACACGGTGACGCACAAGTTGCCTTCACAACTCTGGGCCGGAGAACTTCTGTGCCCGGCGTAATTCAAGGTCTACTAATGGCGGAACGCACGGGGGGTATCGGGCGCACGGTGAGGACCTATTTCGGGCCTTCCCCGAGCTGCCCCGAGTTCATGTCGACCTTCTCTGAGGTCCACTGATGCTCCCCGACCGGTTTCCCAAGTAGCTGAGGCACTAGGAGCATCAGCCGACATGGCCGAAGTCGTTCCGATATGGCGGCTCGTCGCCGACCATGCTCCGGCCGTTGTCATGAGCAGCTGACCCTCGGATCATGTTCCCCAAGTAAAAGTAGGCAGGGGCGGCCAGAATCAAGAAGTTTGAAGCTGTACAGCAGCCGGCGGCGAGCTCTCCGGCGAGGTCCCTCGGCGGCGGAGCGCGGGTGTCGCGAGGTTGAAGAAGGGGGTGGACCCCAGCTGTCAGCGGCCGATATTTTGAATCGGGATCCGGCTGCGGCCGGGATCGGGTGTGCTGGCGCGCAAAAGCCTTGTGGGCCGCGGTGTGCTGTCGCTTCGGCGTGCGACGCGTGTCTCCTGGGCCCACGCGCGAGTTTAAACTTTTTCCCGATTTTCAGATTTCCTTCAAACTTCAAATCCTTATAACTTTGGCTAGAAAGCTCCAAATTGAGTGAACCAAATTTTGCTGGATTCAGCTCTCTGAGTACTTTCCAGAAAATCAAGTTTCACTCCATGAAATTCCTTAATTCTCCAGAATTAATTCCTCAAAGTTTAAACTGTTAGGAATTTTAACTGGAGAATCCTTTGGAGGAAAATCCTGAAATTTTGCTGAGATGTTCACCAAAATATCCTTGAGCTACCATAAAAATTTCAGACCCATTTGAGCTCATTTAGTCCACCTAATGGTGTGATTAATAAAACTGTTCCAGAGAAAATAGAAAATGTTCAGAAACATTTTCAGAATTTTCTCTGAAATTGTTTAGCTCATATCTTTAGTTAGAGACTTCCAAATTAAGTGAGACCAACTCCATTAGAACCCTCTGAAAATCTAGTTTTCAGAAAGTCATAGTTTGTTTCATGAAAATACCTAGAACACCCTAAAAGCCTTTAATTAAGGTCAAGGACATAATTATTTGTGGAGGGCTCAAATGAGCTTTGCTGCAACTAAAACTTGACCAAGTCTCTGTTTAGGTTGTAACCAAGCCACAGTAAAAGTTTCACAGTCATTAGATCTATCTAGTAAAGGTTATAGACTTCACAACTTCAAAGTTAATACAAAAGCATTTAATTAATACATACATTGTTCTTATCATGTAGTCGCTAAGGTCGAGGAGGAACCCGAAGTCCTAGACTTCGTTACTCCGGAGGAACAGCTAGCCTACGACCAAGAGCAGCAAGGCAAGCCCCGGTTTGCATTAACCATTTTATAAATTTTTATTGTTTTGAGCACATACTTGTTTTCTTTATGTTGTGCATCAGAGTCTTGTTTGGGAAACCCCACTGCATAGCCAAGAAAACCATGGGTTGGGGTTTAGGATTGCAAACCCCGTTAGCCACTGCATTGCTAGGATAGAGTAGGATTCGGTACAAGTCGAGTAGTTGGAACTACTCGCGAGAATAGGCTAGAGGCACATTGCTCGGGTAGAGATAGCACATGATACACATGGCAAGAAAATGAGACCGAGCGGAGAGTAAGGGCAGCAGGACTTTGGGGCCTGTGTGCTGTAGCTCCGCTTGTGTCGATTGAGGACCGAGCCGTGTGCGGGCCTGTTGAACAAGCTAGAACAGTACCGAAGACCTACCGGCTATATGGGAACCGGGAAACTGATGTAACTCGGGTAGCTGGGTATTGAGGCATTGCCCGTCGTTCAGAGGGTAGGTTGAGAGCTCGAGGTGTAAATCAGCTGGCGGCACAGAGATGCGCGTGCAGGGACCTCTTGCTCGGGACGATGGGACCGGTTCAATATTTGGCTAACGGGTGAAAGGTAGTCGCGTACGGCGTCCGTGATGGTTGTTGTAGGCAACATCGAGTACGGGCGTACGTGACGGGTTGTTCGGGTAACCCTGCAGGTGTAAATCGATTATAATCGCCGTCCCTCGCGGTCAGTGAGTACCACTTGTTCACTGTACCGTGACGTAGAAAGAACAGGCTAGTTACATGTTAAAATGTTGCTGATTGAAAGTTGGATATTGATTGTTAATGATATGTTGTAGCTTAGTGCCAACTAAAGTTCTTTTCAACTTTGGGCAAAGTACATGAGAGAAATGCGTTTCTTGTTTGATTGCGGCTCTCTCGTGTGCCTTAGCGTAAGGTTCTCCACAACCTGCTGCTAAAACTTGAAAGTAAGGTTCTACTAATTAGGCGAGTCCGTGCAAATGATTTTTACCTCATGCAACCCATTACCCTCATGTAGAGTTCCATGTTTAGGTGAGACGGGTCAGACTTGCTGAGCCTTCGTGCTCACTGCTTGTGTTTGAAGCTTTTGCAGGGTTCTATGAGGAAGGGACTCCCGAAGAGGAGACGGAACCCCAGGAGGGGAACCCCGTCGAGTGGGAGTCGTGCACGCCGCAGAGTTAGTGTGCGTGTGTGCTAGCAAGGACACGTTCGAGGGCTGAACGTGTACTTGATGCTTAGTCTACGCCCGCGAGTGTGGACTAAACTTATTTTGATGTAAACATGTTAATAAACTTGTTTATGTAATAAAGCTTCCGCTTCCGCTTTGTACCTTTGACGTGTGTTATACGGTGCTGTGCAACGCAGCACCCCTCAGCGTGATCCTGGCTCGACAGGACCAGTGGGGTCGTGTCAGCGTGGTATCAGAGCTCGCTTGAGGTTTAACACAGTACAAAGGTCTTCTTTTTCAAAAATCCAGTGAGGAACGAGTTAGTAGCCCGTATAAGGATGTTATTAGTATATAGAAAGTGGCTTAGTAACCTATTTGTTATGTCGGAAAATCGTGCATCTCGGGACGTTAATGTCTTGGGGGGTGCACGTAAGCGCTGTCCACCAGTGCGCACAAGCTGAAGGGTGGAGCCCCACGGGTGGCAGGTAACCCGACCCGCTTTGATATCCTCTACGACTCTTCATGTCGTTTGGGGTATTCGAGCAACGTCTGTCCCTGGCGTGCGTGGTGCAACATAGGAGACCCCGTCACGTGGTCTGAAACGTGAACACGTAACTCAAGGCGTGTTTGGCTTGAGAACATCCGGGCGAGTGATGACGGCCGGGTGTACCAACTGTATGGATTCCGGGCTCGGTGTGCAGCCGAGCCTGATGATTGGTTGAATTTCTGCAGGAAGCCTTACCACGAAACGGTAGACGTGTAGCATCCGTGTGCGAGTGACGAGTAGTGCCACTGAACTAACGAAGCCGGCTAAGTCCGGTATAGGTTTTTCCTTTGTGCGGACGTAGTACCGATAAAATCTGGTGACGCATCGACGTCACACCTAACTAAATGAACAACTTCATTTAAAAACTTGAAGGTTTTGATCCAAAGTAGTAAAACTTGATGTAACTCCTTCCCTTGAACAGGATATTCAAAGCTAACAAGTTTTCAACTTATAGGATGTTAAGGACAGAGCACTCTGTTTTCAGCTGAATCAAGGCTGAAGATAATCAGAGGTTAGAGGTTGAGTTCTTTCGAGGTTGGGGTCGTATGATACATTTCTGGAAAGCTTTGGAGGAGCTTTACAACTCTTCCGTTGAGGTCCCGAGGTGTTTCATCCCTTAACCACTCGAAAAATGCAGTAGAGTTGAAACTGTCCAGAAAACAGGACGGAGCAAAGACTCTCTGTAAACTCTCTGTAAATTAAGTATAACTTCCTGCTTAAAAATCCAAAAATAGGAAATGAGGTAGTTCTGGAAATCTTATGAGATGGGTTACAACTTTGTAACAGAAAGTTTTGTCAGATTAGGAACAGAATTAACTGGGATTCTTGGATCAAATCAGTACCTAAAGCAGGGAGGTGCTGTCCAATTGTTTCTAGAAATTCTGTTAACTTTGACATCTCATAACTTTTGAACCAGGACAGAACTTAGGCCAACCAAATACTTTCTGGAAAGCTATTGAAGTTAACTTTAACTTTGATGTTGAGCTCCAGGACTGGTTTTGCTTTTAACCTGGCCTAAATCAGATTGATATGGAAACTGGTCAGGGCTGTCATGGTAACAGCAGATCAGCAGTCAAATTTGTTTAAAAATTTGAACTATGTTTCCAAGTGTTATGGGTTCCATGACATATCTTATGTTATAACTCAATGGTTTACTGTTCAAATAAATATTTGACATTTCTCAAATACATTTTTACAGATGGCAGCAGATAAACGGTTGGAGAATGGGTGGGTAGTTTCCCACTGTTCTGACCGTAGCGGCTACCCGGAAGCATTGCGGCAAATGCTCCAATATTTCGGGTATAACCAGATGCCGCAATACTTCGCCAAGGAAGAAGGCGAAGAGGGAAACAAGACGTGGACAATCCATGTCGAGGTCCCTGCAGGGCCTACGCCACCCGGTTGGGTGCCATTCACCGTCACGGTGAGAGGAAGACAACCGGAAGGGAGGTGGCAAGTGGCAGCCCGTGACACTATGTCACGTTTCTGCCAACTACACGTGCAGGCTATGGAGGGAACTCCATACGCACTCGTTCCGGTGGAGGGACGGGCTCAACATGTGTGGGAAGAGAGGTACCTGGAGGCAACGGACCCAAATTGCCCAAGGTACAACCCCGCGGAGGCAAACCTCAGCCTCCAAATGAGGGCGGGAAACGCTGTGATGGACAGCCAAGCTGTTCATACGGAGCATCTCGCCACCAAGCTCAAGGAGAGCACAAGCCGTGGAGATCATTTTGAGAGTGCTCACAGTGCACTCCGCAATGTGCTCCTTCCGACGATCAAGCGACTGAATGAACAACACAATCAGTTGCGTCGTCTGAAGAAGGCAAAGAAGAAGGGCCGTGTTGACATCGCGGCGTTGCAAGAGCTGGTGCAGACCCTAACCCAGCAGAATGAGGACCTTGCTCAAGAGCGGGACGACGCTATTGAGGAAGGACAAGGCTGGGAAGAGGACTACAACCAGGCTATGGACGAGGTGCATGCATTGCAGGACCTCGTGCCCCCGGTGTTAGGCATACCGGTGGTTTTGGGTCTTCCAGCAATGGGAGAGCCCGGAATGGGAGAAGAGGTGGTAGATCCAGAGCCACCAGCAGAAGTACCGGAGGAGGACGACCCACAGGAGGTCGAGTTCTACTCCGAGTAGGGGGTTACGGTTGCCAAGTAGGGCAGCTAGGGTAGCGTAACCCAACTTTTGTAATCGGTGACATGTCGTGTAGACAGTAGTTTATGTATAGGTAGTGACGACATGAGCACGACTTCTCGGAGATCCGAGAATAATGTATCTTGTATAAAGTTTATGCTTTATCAATATATGTGAATGTTGTGCAAGATAATCATGCGTCGCTTCAATACCTACTGCTGTTTATGGAATTTTGAGTAAGACATGTGCTAATTGCGGCTGTGTTGAATTTCAGAATGACGCGTACTCGTGCCAATCCTGATGTTGGAGGTACTAGCCAAGGGGGAGAGACCTCCCAACCGCCTCCCGAGGACTCCTCGGGACAGCAGCAGCAACAGCAACAGCAAACGCCGCCACCGCCACTGCCAACGGTTACATTGGCCGACATTGTCGCGGCAATGACGGGTTCACATCAGCAGCACACAGAGCTGCTGCAAACGTTAATTGCGAATACGTCTCGCTCAGAGAGACGTCAAGATCGTGAGGAGCGCCAACAGAGCTCCTACTCCGACTTCCTGGCGACTCATCCCCCTGTATTCTCAAGGGCGGATGAACCACTTGACGCGAACAACTGGCTCCGCGCCATAGAGATGAAGTTCGGGCTGCTCCAAATCAGCGAGCAGCGCAAGACTCAGTTCGCGGTCCAGCAGCTCCAAGGATCCGCGAGCGCGTGGTGGGCCAACTTTTGTGCTTCACAGCCCACCGACCGAGTGATGACCTGGGCGGAGTTCCGGACGGCCTTCAGGGCCTATCATATACCGCCCGGTTTGATGAAGAGGAAGACGCAGGAGTTCCTACACCTGCAACAAGGGAGCCGAAACGCGCTGGAATATTCCAGGGCGTTCAACGATCTCGCGCTCTACGCGTCGTATCACGCAGATACGGACGAGAAGCGGCGGGACCACTTTTACCAGGGGCTTAACCCGCTCCTGAAGGACAAGCTGGCGATGTTCAATCGCGGCAGCCTCAACGACATAATTGATGCTGCGATTGTTCAGGAGGACTCCGGCAAGGAGTTGGCGGCGGCAGAGCGAAAGCGAAGCGCGCCGCAGAGCAGCGGAGAAGGAAGCGGTCCTTCTCAAAAGTTTCGGATGGTGAATCGCCCACCATCAGGTGCACGCTGGCAACCACCACAGCGGTCGATGCCGTTCCGCGGTCGGCCGTATTCTTCACCGGCATTCCGGCCGGCACTGCCAGCACCACCGCAACCACAACAGCAGCAGCGGGCGATGCCGCGTGCGTTTGCGCCTCCGCAACGCATGCCGGGCTATCGTCCCCCGAGTACTCCACCAGCAGCGGCCACGTGCTACAAGTGTGGTCGTCCAGGACACTTCGCGAGCAGTTGCCCGGAGAGGCAAGGCGGCGGAGTGGCACCACAGTTTACGGGGAGGAATCAACCCCGGAACCCTACTAATGCGCGGCGGGCAAACCCTAGGCCCGGCACTGTCCACCAGCTTGCCATTGAGGACGTGCCGGAGGGCGAGCCAATCCTTGCGGGTATGTTCCAACTCCACCAGCATCCCGCTATAGTACTATTTGATTCAGGCGCCACGCATAATTTTATTAGCCAAGCTTTCATTGCTAAACACAGCTTGCCAATACTACCCACCGATAGTCCCTATTTAATTTGTTCACCGGGTGGGAAGATTTCAGCAAGCGTAATGGTCTCCAAAGCACCATTATGCTTAGCGGGTAGAGTGTACCCCACGTCTCTCATTATCTTAGAGGGGCAGAAGGTCGATGTCATCCTAGGGATGTCGTGGTTAACCCGCCACGGCGCGGTTTTAGACACCGTCCTTCGAGTCGTGCACTTAAACTCAGAGGTGCACGGTTCTCACTCATTATTTCTGGACAGTCCAGAAATAAAACTTCCAAGTGTCTATCAAGCCACAACCATCAGATTGGAAGACATTCCAGTGGTCCGAGAGTTCCCGGATGTGTTCCCGGACGATTTGCCGGGGATGCCACCCGATAGAGAGGTGGAGTTCAAGATTGAACTTGCACCGGGAACCATGCCAATATCCCGAAGGCCGTACAAGATGGCGCCCAAAGAGTTGGCTGAACTGAAGACTCAGCTCACGGACCTTCTGGAGAAGGGTTTTATTAGGCAGAGCTCCTCGCCATGGGGCTGTTCGGCATTATTTGTCAAAAAGAAGGATGAAACGTTGCGGCTTTGCGTGGACTACCGTCCATTAAATGCCGTAACCATCAAGAACAAGTACCCGTTGCCACGGATCGACATGTTGTTTGATCAGTTAGTCGAAGCAAAGATCTTTTCCAAGATGGATTTAAGATCCGGGTACCATCAGATTAAGATAAGGGCGGAGGACATTCCAAAGACAGCTTTCTCGACAAGGTACGGACTTTATGAGTACCTGGTCATGTCCTTCGGCCTCACCAATGCTCCAGCTCACTTCATGTACTTAATGAACTCGGTGTTCATGCCGGAGCTGGACAAGTTTGTCGTGGTCTTCATCGACGACATCCTGGTATATTCCAAGTCGGAGGAAGATCACAAGAAACATCTGCGTATAGTCTTGCAACGGCTGCGGGATCACAAGTTATACGCAAAATTCAGCAAATGCGAGTTTTGGATATCGCAAGTGCCTTTCCTCGGGCATATCATCTCAGCGGAAGGTATCGCTGTGGACCCGAGCAAGATCACGCAAGTGCTGAATTGGAAATCCCCGAGAACGGTTCATGAGGTACGGAGTTTCCTCGGACTCGCGGGATATTATCGGAGGTTCATTCCGAACTTCTCAAAGATTGCCAAGCCAATGACAGAGCTGCTGAAGAAGGCTACCAAATATGTTTGGAGTCCAGCATGTGAAGCAGCATTCAAGGCTTTAGTCAAGCACCTGACATCAGCACCGGTTTTGGCGCAGCCAGACACAACAAAACCGTTCGATGTGTACTGCGATGCATCCGGCATTGGGCTCGGATGTGTGCTGATGCAAGACCGAAGAGTGGTCGCGTATGGATCAAGGCAGCTTAGGAATCATGAGCAAAATTATCCAACTCACGACTTGGAGCTCGCTGCCGTGGTACTCGCACTGAAGATGTGGAGCCACTACCTACTCGGTAACCTCGTACATTTATATACCGACCACAAAAGCCTCAAGTACATATTCACTCAGAAGGAGCTGAACATGAGGCAACGAAGATGGTTAGAACTGATAAAGGATTACGAGATAGAGATCCATTATCATCCGGGCAAGGCAAACGTTGTGGCAGATGCGCTGAGCCGCAAGTCACACGTCAATAATCTGACCATCACACCGTTGGAAGAGAGCGAACCACCACTACATGTAATTCCACACGGAGCTCTCTACAACCTAGCTTTGATCCCCACCATCCGTGAAGAGATAGCGGCAGCCCAGAAGAATGACAAGGGCATGTCCCATTTGCGGAGACGTGTAGACAGTGGGGAGTTGAAATGTTTCCGGAAGGACGGAGACGGCGTCCTATGGTTCAAGGACCGGATCGTCGTACCCCGAAACCCGGAGTTAAGGAAGAGAATCTTTGATGAGGCTCACTTATCAAAGTTTTCTATTCACCCCGGCAGCAACAAGATGTATCAAGAACTCAGAAGCAAGTTTTGGTGGACACGGATGAAGCGAGAGACGGCAAAATACGTGTCCGAGTGTGATACATGCCGACGGGTGAAGGCAGACCACATGCGGAAACCGAGACTGCTGCAACCACTGGGCATTCCTGCCTGGAAGTGGGAGGACGTGAGCATGGATTTCATCGTCGGTTTACCCACCACTTTGCAGAAACATGATTCTGTGTGGGTGATCGTCGATCGGCTCACCAAAGTTGCCCATTTCATCCCGGTCAACACCAACTACAACGCTAAGAAGTACGCTGAACTGTACGTCTCACGGATCCTGTGCTTATACGGCGTACCCCGTACCATCATATCGGACCGGGGCACTTTATTTGTGTCCCGTTTTTGGGAGCAGCTACACGCTGCCTTGGGGACGAAGCTGATCCGTAGTTCAGCCTACCACCCGCAGACGGATGGACAAACCGAGCGGGTAAATCAGATTCTAGAAGACATGCTACGAGCTTGCGCTATCGACCACGGCAAGAATTGGGATGATCACTTGCCATTAGCCGAGTTCTCATACAACAATGGGTACCAAGCCAGCATCAAGATGGCGCCCTACGAGGCGCTATACGGCAGGAAATGCCGCACACCACTGAACTGGTGTGAGTCTGGCGAGAGGGTTACCTTCGGGATTGACCTTGTCAACAACGCGGAAGAAAAGGTTCGACTGATTCAAGCGAACCTAAAAGCCGCTCAATCCCGACAGAAACAGTATGCGGACCGGAGAAGGCGCCCGTTACAATTCGAAGTTGGAGACCACGTATATCTACGAGTGTCTCCAATGAAGGGCGTAAACAGATTTGGGGTGAGAGGAAAGTTGGCACCCCGATTCATCGGTCCATTCCAGATTACCGAAAGATGTGGATCGGTAGCATACCGGCTACAATTACCAGAAGCACTTTCCGGTGTGCACGACGTCTTTCACGTTTCCCAGCTGAGGAAGTGTCTCAAGCTATCAACTACCGTTCAGCTGGAAGACATTGAAGAACTGCAACCGGATCTCACCTATCGGGAGGAACCGGTGCAGATCATAGATGAAAAGGCCCGAACCACACGCAACCGTACGTTGTGGTTCTACAAGGTTCTGTGGAGTAATCACTCCATGGACGAGGCGACATGGGAGAGCGAAGAATTCCTTCGCACTAACTACCCCGACTTTTTCACGTCGCATATCCGGTAATTTTCCACCATCCTCTCTCTCATTTTCACCTTATAATCTCGGGACGAGATTCTTTTAAGGGGGGAGGAATGTAAGGGCCTCAGTTTTTGACACTCATTTGCAGTGTTCATCACCACACCACACACCTCATTTGAGCAAGAATGATGAACACAAATAAAGAGCAAGTAACAATTATCAACATGCTCATTAGGGAACAAACTCACACATTACAAAAGTGGTACTTCCCACATGTGATATAGATGGGCTGGACATATGAAAACTCCTACACTTTGCCAAGGATGTCCATGCCAAGTTTCACCCAAATTCAAAACATTTTTGAGGTCATCTTGGGTGTAGATAGGAAAGGGGCAGTTTGAAAACATATTCAAATTCAAACTGTTTTCACCCACTGAATTTAAAAGTGGAAGGCATATTCTTGCTCAGCACATTTTTGTGAGCTCACACACCAATTTTCACTCCATTTGGAGTTGATCTTGACATGAGCTAAGGGGGAGAAATTCAAACTTTATTTGAATTTCAAACTGCACTTGTGCTGAAATTCATTCAAACCAAACCTCATTTGAACTTTGATCAATTCAAATGGCTCTTGGGTGAATAATTTGAGTTGCCAAGGGTAGAATAGGGTTCACTGTTTACCACAGCTGTTAGGAATAAATTTCAGAGGTTAAAAGAGGAGTGGGACCCACATGTCAGCCTCAGCCTCAAAGCAAACCGACTGAACCACAGTTCAGTCGGTTCCCGGCTGTTGTGCGCGCGTGCCACCAAAGGGGGCAGCCGGCGCCAGCTCCTGCTGCGTGCCCCAAGCCGGAGACCGGCCGACCGGCCTATTTATTCCCTCCCCGGCGTGCTTCAGTCGCCATTCCCCGAGCTGCCGACGTGCACGATCCATTTCTCCACTGCCATCACCGGCGCTCGAGTTCCTGCTGGATCGAGCTGATCGCAGCTTCCTCTTTCCACTCCAGGGTCCCAGCCAGGTACTAGCGACCATCCTCCATCCTTCCCATTGATAGAAATCGATTGAAACCGAGTGATATCGGCTGTGCCGAAAGATCAAACTCGGAACTGGAAACCGCCGCACCTCGGGCTCTCGTGGACAGCCCAACCTGGGCGTTGTCACGCCCGAGCCAAGGCACCCTTGGACGCGCAAGTGATCGGTGCTGCTCATCCCCGAGCCACAGCTCGAGTGGTTGCTCACCGGCGGCGAATTTCCACTTTTCCCCTTTCTGTGTGCAGAACGACCCTCGGGTACGATTCTGTTTAATTCGTGCTCTAGAAAGGATTAGAGGGCCTCAGGCCACTCCCACACGAACTAGACACGGTGACGCACAAGTTGCCTTCACAACTCTGGGCCGGAGAACTTCTGTGCCCGGCGTAATTCAAGGTCTACTAATGGCGGAACGCACGGGGGGTATCGGGCGCACGGTGAGGACCTATTTCGGGCCTTCCCCGAGCTGCCCCGAGTTCATGTCGACCTTCTCTGAGGTCCACTGATGCTCCCCGACCGGTTTCCCAAGTAGCTGAGGCACTAGGAGCATCAGCCGACATGGCCGAAGTCGTTCCGATATGGCGGCTCGTCGCCGACCATGCTCCGGCCGTTGTCATGAGCAGCTGACCCTCGGATCATGTTCCCCAAGTAAAAGTAGGCAGGGGCGGCCAGAATCAAGAAGTTTGAAGCTGTACAGCAGCCGGCGGCGAGCTCTCCGGCGAGGTCCCTCGGCGGCGGAGCGCGGGTGTCGCGAGGTTGAAGAAGGGGGTGGACCCCAGCTGTCAGCGGCCGATATTTTGAATCGGGATCCGGCTGCGGCCGGGATCGGGTGTGCTGGCGCGCAAAAGCCTTGTGGGCCGCGGTGTGCTGTCGCTTCGGCGTGCGACGCGTGTCTCCTGGGCCCACGCGCGAGTTTAAACTTTTTCCCGATTTTCAGATTTCCTTCAAACTTCAAATCCTTATAACTTTGGCTAGAAAGCTCCAAATTGAGTGAACCAAATTTTGCTGGATTCAGCTCTCTGAGTACTTTCCAGAAAATCAAGTTTCACTCCATGAAATTCCTTAATTCTCCAGAATTAATTCCTCAAAGTTTAAACTGTTAGGAATTTTAACTGGAGAATCCTTTGGAGGAAAATCCTGAAATTTTGCTGAGATGTTCACCAAAATATCCTTGAGCTACCATAAAAATTTCAGACCCATTTGAGCTCATTTAGTCCACCTAATGGTGTGATTAATAAAACTGTTCCAGAGAAAATAGAAAATGTTCAGAAACATTTTCAGAATTTTCTCTGAAATTGTTTAGCTCATATCTTTAGTTAGAGACTTCCAAATTAAGTGAGACCAACTCCATTAGAACCCTCTGAAAATCTAGTTTTCAGAAAGTCATAGTTTGTTTCATGAAAATACCTAGAACACCCTAAAAGCCTTTAATTAAGGTCAAGGACATAATTATTTGTGGAGGGCTCAAATGAGCTTTGCTGCAACTAAAACTTGACCAAGTCTCTGTTTAGGTTGTAACCAAGCCACAGTAAAAGTTTCACAGTCATTAGATCTATCTAGTAAAGGTTATAGACTTCACAACTTCAAAGTTAATACAAAAGCATTTAATTAATACATACATTGTTCTTATCATGTAGTCGCTAAGGTCGAGGAGGAACCCGAAGTCCTAGACTTCGTTACTCCGGAGGAACAGCTAGCCTACGACCAAGAGCAGCAAGGCAAGCCCCGGTTTGCATTAACCATTTTATAAATTTTTATTGTTTTGAGCACATACTTGTTTTCTTTATGTTGTGCATCAGAGTCTTGTTTGGGAAACCCCACTGCATAGCCAAGAAAACCATGGGTTGGGGTTTAGGATTGCAAACCCCGTTAGCCACTGCATTGCTAGGATAGAGTAGGATTCGGTACAAGTCGAGTAGTTGGAACTACTCGCGAGAATAGGCTAGAGGCACATTGCTCGGGTAGAGATAGCACATGATACACATGGCAAGAAAATGAGACCGAGCGGAGAGTAAGGGCAGCAGGACTTTGGGGCCTGTGTGCTGTAGCTCCGCTTGTGTCGATTGAGGACCGAGCCGTGTGCGGGCCTGTTGAACAAGCTAGAACAGTACCGAAGACCTACCGGCTATATGGGAACCGGGAAACTGATGTAACTCGGGTAGCTGGGTATTGAGGCATTGCCCGTCGTTCAGAGGGTAGGTTGAGAGCTCGAGGTGTAAATCAGCTGGCGGCACAGAGATGCGCGTGCAGGGACCTCTTGCTCGGGACGATGGGACCGGTTCAATATTTGGCTAACGGGTGAAAGGTAGTCGCGTACGGCGTCCGTGATGGTTGTTGTAGGCAACATCGAGTACGGGCGTACGTGACGGGTTGTTCGGGTAACCCTGCAGGTGTAAATCGATTATAATCGCCGTCCCTCGCGGTCAGTGAGTACCACTTGTTCACTGTACCGTGACGTAGAAAGAACAGGCTAGTTACATGTTAAAATGTTGCTGATTGAAAGTTGGATATTGATTGTTAATGATATGTTGTAGCTTAGTGCCAACTAAAGTTCTTTTCAACTTTGGGCAAAGTACATGAGAGAAATGCGTTTCTTGTTTGATTGCGGCTCTCTCGTGTGCCTTAGCGTAAGGTTCTCCACAACCTGCTGCTAAAACTTGAAAGTAAGGTTCTACTAATTAGGCGAGTCCGTGCAAATGATTTTTACCTCATGCAACCCATTACCCTCATGTAGAGTTCCATGTTTAGGTGAGACGGGTCAGACTTGCTGAGCCTTCGTGCTCACTGCTTGTGTTTGAAGCTTTTGCAGGGTTCTATGAGGAAGGGACTCCCGAAGAGGAGACGGAACCCCAGGAGGGGAACCCCGTCGAGTGGGAGTCGTGCACGCCGCAGAGTTAGTGTGCGTGTGTGCTAGCAAGGACACGTTCGAGGGCTGAACGTGTACTTGATGCTTAGTCTACGCCCGCGAGTGTGGACTAAACTTATTTTGATGTAAACATGTTAATAAACTTGTTTATGTAATAAAGCTTCCGCTTCCGCTTTGTACCTTTGACGTGTGTTATACGGTGCTGTGCAACGCAGCACCCCTCAGCGTGATCCTGGCTCGACAGGACCAGTGGGGTCGTGTCACCCGAGTCTCGTGCACCCAGCACACAACCGAAACATCCAACTTGCCTTGATCCCTACCCCTACATAACTCACAATATCTCATTCAAGAGTATGGTAAAATAAACTGATTATCTCATATCCCAAATATCCCATTCTAAGCATGGCTAAGCATATGCATAATAATAAATGACATAATAAAATAAATCCCAACCCAAGCTACAAGGAAACAAGGTAATGCAATTCTAGGGAAACTTCCTATCATGGGTTTCATATTTAAATTGACAATGCAAATAACTCTAGCTACACATCCTAGCATAGGATCAAAGTGGTCAAGGACACTTGCCTCCTTCCTGCTGCTCTTGAAATGAGTAATCCTGATCTTGGAAAGGATTAACTTGCTCTTGAGCAGGTTCTACATCATACCATCACACATAGCAAAAGAAAAACAACAATCCATAAGACATAGTTCACACTTCCACTTCATACAAACCACACATTCACATTTATGAAAGTCATTCACCATTATGTGTGTTGTGGTTACTCTATGTGTGTTGATTTGTGGATTGCATGCACTTTTAATCATATGTATATGATTCCTACTTTTGTGTTCACATTTATACTTACATACTATATATATGAGTTTCCAATTTAAATAAATGCCTTATATTAAATTACTACACCTTTTAACTACCAAATAAGCATGAAAGGTATTTTCCTTTTCCATATGTGTCTTCATAATTTCTACCAACCCTAAACTGAACTCTTTGGATTTTAGAACTCCATTTATCATTTACTAGTTGCTATATTTTCAGATTCATTTCCTATGCCTAAATGTGAACTTTATTATGAAAATAACAAGACACATCATCTAAACAGAATAGGTTCTGATCTAAAATATTTACTAATATATTTTTGACCTTTTCCTCTGATGTATACTATTTTACAATTATTTTCCCTATTTTCCAGAACTATTCTTTACTTAAAAATGTGTCCCTAAATGTGAATAAGAAATTAAACAGATTCATTTCAGCCCAAAATATATTTTTTATCTCACTCCAAAGTTTTCTAAATACTGAGAAAGTTTTTAATTTAATTTTAACAATATGTTTGTCCCACTTTTAAATTTTAAACACTAGCCACATATTAAATTTTCCTAAATTAAATATCAAACAGGGTTAAAAAGGTAAACTCACCCCACTACAGGGTCTATAATATTATTTTCAGAATTTCCAGGGGTCTAGCTACACTTATCAGAGGAGTTTTTCCTAATTTTTATTAAGTCCAGGGGCTAAAACTGATTTTTAAATGAATTTACATGATTTTCTGAAGTTCCAGGGGCTAGATCAGAAGTTTCCGGGGCGAGCTCTTATTTCCCAAGAACCCCAGGGGGTAGCACGTAAGATTTCCAGTCTTTATAACGCTGGGCTGACGTGGACCGTCCGATTTTAAACCGACGGCCGAGATTATAACATCGAACCGGTACGCGGGGGTTTAAACCCTACCGTGCGATTTAAAATAAACGGCGCACAAGCGGCCACGTCGCTCTGATCGAGCGCGGGCGGCGCTGCCGGCGGTGCACGGTGGTGGGAAGCGGCGATCTCGCCGGAGACTTTCGGATCTTCGAGAATTCTTCCTAGAACTGTGATTTTATGGTATAGATCGGTGGAGGGGAGGTCGGGGATCTCACCTCGGGGGTTTTCTTGAGCTCGGAGGTCCTGGAAGGTGATCGGCGACGAGGTCCGAGGCGAAACCACGGCGAAGCTCGTCAGCGTTGTGCTTACACCGCAAGTCACCGATTTTTCTGCACCTGCAAGGTTCCCCGGAGGCGGTGGATCAAGACCAGCGGGTTAGATCGGATTTTCCGAGCTTAGATCGGCCAGAATTCGCCGGAGAAGTCTCGGTTCTCACCGGAGGAAAATCGGCGGATCGCGTGGGAAAAACAGAACGAGGCCGGGGTTTTTATAGACGGGGGAGGGTGGCGGGGTGGTTTAGATCAAGTCCGCGTCGCCTACGAACAGAATTCAGCGGGGATACGCAGAAATCCCAATCGGTTTTGATTCGGGTGAGAGGGAGTCCGGCGCGGGCACGAGGTAGAAGACGAGCTGGTGGGTCCCACCTGTCAGCGGAAGGAAACAGCGCGCACGGCTGCGGGCTGGCGCGGTTGCTGGGTGGGCCGGCTGGAGGGTTTCGACCCACTGGCCGGTTTTTTTCTGTTTTCTCTTTTTCTTTTTCTATTTCTTTTCTGATTTGAGTTTAATTTAAATTCCAGTTTGAATTTGAATTTTTGCAAAACATGCAACACGTCCAAAAATTTTTAAATTCCCCTCTTAACATGATTTAGGGTTTTAAATCAAAATTTTGGGGTGTTACACTAGCACAGGTGCACCTTCCGGCACATCCTCTAGAGCTGTATGATAGATACACCTGGACTTTGGTGCTGTTCCTTGGAGATGAGCATGGGATTGATTTAAACCCTGCTCCAGTGTATTTCCTCTGTGCCGTATCCTTTCTGGACATCGCTGACACGACCCCACGGTCTTATCGAGCCAGGATCACGCTGAGGGGTGCTGCGTTGCACAGCACCGAATAACACACATCAAAGGTACAAAGTGGAAGCAAAACTTTTATTACATAAAGTGGTTTATGAAAATTTGTACATCAAAATAAGTCCAGTCTACACTCACGGGCGTAGACTACGCATCAAGTTCACGTTCAGCCCTTGAACGTGTCCTTGCTAGCACACACACACACTAACTCTGCGGCGTGCACGACTCCGCCTCGACGGGGTTCCCCTCCTGGGGTTCCGTCTCCTCTTTGGGAGTCCCTTCCTCATAGAACCCTGCAGAAGCTTCAAACACAAGCAGTGAGCACGAAGGCTCAGCAAGTCTGACCCGTCTCACCTAAACATGGAACTTCTACATGAGGGGTGATGGGTTACATGAGGTAAAAATCATTTGTAAGGACTCGCCTAATTAGTAGAACCTTACTTTCAAGTTTTAGCAGCAGGTTGTGGAGAACCTTACGCTAAGGCACATGAGAGAGCCGCAATCAAACAAGAAACACATTTCTCTCATGTACTTTGCCCAAAGTTGAAAAGAACTTTAGTTAGCTCTAAACTACAACAAATCATTAGCAATCAGGTCCATCTTTCAATCAGCAACATTTTAACATGTAACTAGCCTGTTCTTTCTACGTCACGGTACAGTGAACAAGTGGTACTCGCTGACCGCGAGGGACGGTGATTATAATTGATTTACACCTGCAGGGTTACCCGAATAACCCGTCACGTACGCCCGTACTCGATGTTGCCTACAACAACCATCACGGACGCCGTACGCAACTACCTTTCACCCGTTAGCCAAATGTTGAACCGGTCCAATCGTCCCGAGCAAGAGGTCTCTGCACGCGCATCTCAGTGCCGCCAGCCGATTTACACCTCGAGCTCTCAACCTACCCTCTGAACAACCAGCTATGCCTCAACACCCAGCTACCCGAGTTACATCAGTTTCCCGGTTCCCATATAGCCGGTAGGTCTTCGGTACTGTTCTAGCTTGTTCAACAGGCCCGCACATGGCTCGGTCCTCAATCGACACAAGCGGAGCTACAACACACAGGCCCCAAAGTCCTGCTGCCCTTACCCTCCGCTTGGTCTCATTTTCTTGCCATGTGTTTCATGTGCTATCTCTACCCGAGTCGAGTGCCTCTAACCTATGCTCGCGAGTAGTTCCAACTACTCGACTTGTACTGAATCCTACCCTAACTTAGCTTTGCAGTAGCTAGTGGGGTTTTGCAATTCCTAAACCCAACCCATGGTTTTCTTGGCTATGCACTTGGGTTTCGAAACAAGACTCTAATGCAAGTAATAATGATACTCAAGTAAGTGCTCAAAAGAAAAATTGTAAAAGGTTAATGCAAACCGAAGCTTGCCTTGCTGCTCTTGGTCGTAGGCTAGCTGCTCCTTCAGAGTAACGAAGTCTAGGACTTCGGGTTCCTCCTCGACCTTAGCGACTACATGATATAAGACACACATGTATTAATTTGAATGCAATTATATTAAGTTTGAACTTGTGAAGCTTATAAGTCCCACTAGACAGACTCAATGACTGCGAAACTTTTACTGTGGCTTGGTTACAACCTAAGTACAGACTTGGTCAAGTTTTAGTTGCAGCAAAGCTCATTTGAGCCCTCCACAATTAATTATGTACTTGACATTAATCGAAGGCTTTTAGGGTGTTCTAAGGATTTTCATGGAACAAACTATGACTTTATGAAAACTAGATTTTCAGAGGGTTCTAATGGAGTTGGTCTCACTTACATTGAAGGTTCCTAGCTAAAGATATGAGCTAAACAATTCCAGAGAAAATTCTGAAAATGTTTCTGAACATTTTCTATTTTCTTTGGAACAGTTCCACTAATCACACCATTAGGTGGATCAAATGAGCTCAAATGGATCTGAAATTTTTATGATAGTTCAGGGATATTTTGGTGAACATTCCAGCAAAATTGCAGAATTTTCCTCCAAAGGATTCTCCAGTTAAAATTCCAAATAATTTAAATTTTGAGGAATTAATTCTGGAGAAATAAGGATTTTTATGAAGTGAAACCTGATTTGCTGGAAAGTGCTCAGAGAGCTGAATCCAACAAAATTTGGTTCACTCAATTTGGAGCTTTCTAGCCTAAGTTATGAGGATTTGAAGTTTGAATGAAATCTGAAAATCGGGGGAAAAGTTTAAATCTGCCGGGGCCCGCGAAGACACGTGTTAAGCGTGGAGCCGACAGCACACTGAGGCCCACAGGGTTTTTGGCGTGCCAGCACACCCGATCCCGGCCGCAGCCCGATCCCGATTTAAAATATCTCCCGCTGACAGCTGGGGTCCACCCTTTCGTCAACCTCCCGCCGCCCGCGCTCTGCCGCCGGGGGACCTCGCCGGAGAGCTCGCCGGCAGCTTCTGTGGAGCTCCAAACTTCACGATCTTGGCTGCCCCTGCCTACTTTTACTCAGGGAACAGGACTCTGGGGTCAGCTCGTCATGACAACGGCCGGTGCATGGTCGGCGACGAGCCGCCGCCTTGGAAAGACTTCGGCCGTGTCGGCTGACTTCCCTAGCACCTCAACTACTCGAGCAACTGGTCGGGAAGCATCAGTGGACCTCAGGGAAGGTCGACATGAGCTTGAGGCAGCTCGGGGGAGGCCCGAAGTAGGTCCTCACCGTGCGCCCGATGCCTCCCGCATACTCCGCCGTCGGTAAACTTCGAAATACGCCGGGTACAGAGGTTCTCCGGCCAAAGGTTGTGAAGGCAACTTGTGCGTTACCATGTCTAGCTTGTGTGAGAGCGGATTGAGGCCCTGTAATCCTTTCTAGAACCGCACCCGAAGGTCGGTCTGCATCCAGAAAGGGGAAAACTGGAAATTCGCCGCCGGTGAGCAAACACTCGGGCTTTGGCTCGGGGGTGAGCAGCACCGGTTACCAGCGCGTCCAAGGGTGCCTTGGCTCGGGCGTGACAACGCCCCGGTTGGGCTGCCCACGGGAGCCCGAAGTGCGGCGACGTTAGGTCAGTGAATTAAGCTCTCGGTATAGCCGAGATCGACCGGTTTCAGCTGAATTCTAGCCACGGGGAAAAAGGAGGAAGGCTATTAGTACCTTGCTGTAGCTCTGGAGGGGACGGGAAGGCTGTGATCGGCACTCCCGATCGGTTCCAAGCGGCGGAAGGAGTTGTTCCGGCGCTGTGTTCTTGCGGGGGAAGAAACTGGCGAGGCTTCGGCCGAGGAGGGGGGAGAACGCCTTAAGAAGGCTCTGAACCGCCTCATGCCCGCGCGTGACCAAGCAGCTGCTGGCGCGGCGGCTCCCCTCGGTGGTGATCACAGCGGCGGCTCGGCAACCCGAGTGAGAAAAGTCTCAGTCGGTTGAATCCTCTCTGTGGCTGACATGTGAGTCCCACGGTCCCACCCGGGGTTTTAACCTCTGAAATTTACTCCTAATCACTGTTGTAAACAGTGAGCCCCAAAATACCCATGGTGATTCAACACCCATGAGCCATTTGAATTGATTAGAATTCAATTTGGGTTTGGTTTGAATGAATTTCAGCACATGTTCAGTTTGAAATTCAAATAAAGTTTGAATTTGCCCCACTTACCTCATGTCAAGATCAACTCCAAATGGAGTGAAAATTGGTGTGTGAGCTCACAAAATTGTGCTGAATAATATTATGCCTCCCACTTTTGAATTCATGGGATAAAAATCAGTTTGAATTTGAATATGGTTTCAAACTGCCCTCTTTCTAGCTATACCCAAAATGACCTCAAAAAGGTTTTGAATTTGGGTGAAACTTGGCATGGACATCCCTAGCAATGTGTAGGAGTTTTCATATGCCCAGCCCCTCTATATCACATGTTGGAAATACCACTTTTGCAATATGTGAGTTTGTTCTCTAATGAGCATGTTGATGGTGGTTACTTGCTCTTCATTTGTGTTCATCAACTTGCTTCAAATGTGGTGTGTGGTGTGGTGATGAACACTTTAAACATGTGTCAAAAACTGAGGCCGTTACATTCCTCCCCCCTTAAAAGAATATTGTCCCGAGATTATAAGGTGAAAATGAGAGAGAGGACGGTGGAAAATTACCGGATATGCGATGTGAAAATGTCGGGGTAGTTGGCGCAAAGAAATCCTTTGCTCTCCCATGTCGCTTCGTCCACGGAGTGATTACTCCATAGAACTTTGTAGAACCACAACGTACGGTTGCGTGTGGTTCGGGGCTTTTCGTCAATAATCTGAACCGGTTCCTCCCGATAGGTGAGATCCGGTTGCAGTTCTTCAATGTCTTCCAGCTGAACGGTAGTTGATAGCTTAAGACATTTCCGCAGCTGGGAAATGTGAAAGACGTCGTGCACACCGGAAAGTGCTTCTGGTAATTTCACCCGGTATGCTACCGATCCACATCTTTCGGTAATCTGGAATGGACCGATGAATCGGGGTGCAAACTTTCCTCTCACCCCAAATCTGTTTACGCCCTTCATTGGAGACACACGTAGGTATACGTGATCCCCGACTTCAAATTGTAATGGGCGTCTTCTCCGGCCCGCATATTGTTTCTGCCGGGATTGGGCGGCTTTTAGGTTCGCTTGAATCAGTCGAACCTTTTCTTCCGCATTGTTCACAAGGTCAATCCCGAAGGTAATCCTTTCGCCAGACTCACACCAGTTCAACGGGGTGCGGCATTTTCTTCTGTATAGCACCTCGTAGGGCGCCGTCTTTATGCTGGCTTGGTACCCATTGTTATACGAGAACTCGGCTAACGGCAATTGATCATCCCAATTCTTGCCGTCGTTGATAGCGCAAGCTCGTAGCATGTCTTCTAGTATCTGATTCACCCGCTCCGTTTGCCCATCCGTCTGCGGGTGGTATGCTGAACTACGGATCAGCTTCGTCCCCAAGGCAGCGTGTAGCTGCTCCCAAAAACGGGACACAAATAAAGTTCCCCGATCCAATATGATGGTACGGGGTACGCCGTACAAGCATAGGATCTGTGAGATGTACAGTTCAGCGTACTTCTTGGTGTTGTAGTTTGTGTTGACCGGGATAAAATGGGCAACTTTGGTGAGCCGGTCGATGATCACCCACACAGAATCATGCTTTCGAAGAGTGGTGGGTAAACCATGATGAAGTCCACTCTCACATCCTCCCACTTCCAGGCAGGAATCCCAGTGGTTGCAGCAGTCCCGGTTTCCGCATATGGTCTGCCTTCACCCTTCGACATGTATCACACTCGGACACGTATTTTGCAGTCTCCCGTTTCATCCGTGTCCACCAAAACTTGCTTCTGAGTTCTTGATACATCTTGTTGCTGCCGGGGTGAATAGAAAACTTTGACAAGTGAGCCTCATCAAAGATTTTCTTCCATAATCCGGGTTACGGGGTACGACGATCCGGTCCTTGAACCATAGGACGCCGTCTCCGTCCTTCCGGAAACATTTCAGCTCCCCACTGTCTACACGTCTCCGCAAATGCGACATGCCCTTGTCATGTTTCTGAGCTGCCGCTATCTCTTCACGGATGGTGGGGATCAAAGCTAGGTTGTAGAGAGCTCCGTGTGGAATCACATGTAGTGGTGGTTCGCTCTCTTCCAACGGTGTGATGGTCAGATTGTTGACGTGTGACTTGCGGCTCAGTGCATCTGCCACTATGTTTGCCTTGCCCGGATGATAATGGATCTCTATTTCGTAATCCTTTATCAATTCTAACCATCTTCGTTGCCTCATGTTCAGCTCTTTCTGAGTGAATATGTACTTGAGGCTTTTGTGGTCGGTATACAAATGTACGAGGTTACCGAGTAGGTAGTGCCTCCACATTTTTAGTGCAAGTACCACGGCAGCGAGCTTCAAGTCGTGGGTTGGATAATTCTGCTCATGGTTTCTAAGCTGCCGCGATCCATACGCGACCACCCTTCGGTCTTGCATCAGCACACATCCGAGCCCAATGCCGGATGCATCGCAGTACACATCGAACGGTTTTGTTGTGTCTGGCTGCGCCAAAACCGGTGCTGATGTTAGGTGCTTGACTAAAGCCTTGAATGCTGCTTCACATGCTGGACTCCAAACATATTTGGTAGCCTTCTTCAGCAGCTCTGTCATAGGCTTGGCAATCTTTGAGAAGTTCGAAATGAACCTCCGATAATATGCCGCGAGTCCGAGGAAACTCCGTACCTCATGAACAGTTCTCGGGGATTTCCAATTCAGCACATGAGTGATCTTGCTCGGGTCTACAGCAATACCCTCCGCTGAGATGATATGCCCGAGAAAAGGCACTTGCGATATCCAGAACTCGCATTTGCTGAATTTCGCGTATAACTTGTGATCCCGCAGCCGTTGCAAGACTATACGCAGATGTTTCTTGTGATCTTCCTCTGACTTGGAATATACCAGGATGTCGTCGATGAAGACCACGACAAACTTGTCCAGCTCCGGCATGAATACCGAGTTCATCAAGTACATGAAGTGAGCTGGAGCATTGGTGAGGCCGAAGGACATGACCAGGTACTCATAAAGTCCGTGTAACACCCCAAAAATTCTTGTTAAGACCCTAAATCATGTTAAGAGGGGAATTTAAATTTTTTTGGACGTCTTGCATGTTTTGCAAAAATTCAAATTCAAACTGGAATTCAAATTAAACTCAAATCAGAAAAGAAATAGAAAAAGAAAAAAAAAGAAAACAGAAAAAAACCGGCCAGTGGGCCGCAACCCACCAGCCGACCCAACCAGAACCCACGCCAGCCCGCAGCCGCGCGCGCCCCTTTCCTCCCACTGATGGGCGGGGCCCGCCAGTTCTTCGTCTACCTCGAGCCCGCGCCGGACTCTCTCACCCCGAATCCAAACCGATCCGGATTTCTGCGAATCCTATCCGAATTCCGCTCGGGGGCGACGCGAACTCGATCTAAACCACCCCGCCGCCCTCCCCCGTCTATAAAAACCCTGGCCTCGTTCTGTTTTTCCCACACGATCTGCTGTTTTTCCATCGGTGAGAACCCGAGCCTTCTCCGGCGAATTCTGGCCGATCTACGCTCGGAAATTCCGATCTAACTCGCTGGTCTTGATCCACCGCCTCCGCGGAACCTTGCAGGTGCAGAAAACTCGGTGACTTGCGGTGTAAACACAGCGCCGACGAGCCTCGCCGTGAATTCACCTCGGACCTCGTCGCCGATCACCTTCCAGGACCTCCGAGCTCAAGAAAAACCCCGAGGTGAGATCCCCGACTTCTCCTCCACCGATCTATGCCATAAAATCACAGTTCTAGGAAGAATTCTCGAAGATCCAAAAATCTCCGGCGAGATCGCCACTTCCTGCCGCCGTGCGCCGCCGGCAGCGCCGCCCGCGCTCGATCAGAGCGACGTGGCCGCTTGTGCGTCGTTTATTTTAAATCGCACGGTAGGGTTTAAATCCCCGCGTACCGGTTCGGCGTTATAATCTCAGCCGTTTGTTTTAAATCGGACGATCCACGTCAGCCCCGCGTTATAAACACTGGAAATCTTACATGCTACCCCCTAGGGTTCTCGGGAAATAAGAGTTAGCCCCCGGAAACTTCTGATCTAGCCCCTGGAACTTCAGAAAATCATGTAAATTCATTTAAAAATCAGTTTTAGCCCCTGGACTTAATAAAAATTAGGAAAAACTCCTCTGTTATGTATAGCTAGACCCTTGAAAATTGTTAAAATAATATTATAGACCCTGTAGTGGGGTGAGTTTACCTTTTTAGCCCTGTTTCATATTTAATTTAGGAAATTGAATATGTGGCTAGTGTTTAAAATTTAAAAAGTGGGACAAACATATTGTCAAAATTAAATTAAAAACTTTCTCAGTATTTAGAAAACTTTGGAGTGAGAGAAAAATATATTTTGGGCTGAAATGAATCTGTTTAATTTATTATTCACATTTAGGGACACATTTTTCAGTAAAGAATAGTTCTGGAAAATAGGGAAAATAATTGTAAAATAGTTTACATCAGAGGAAAAGGTCAAAAATATATTAGTAAATATTTTAGATCAGAACCTATTCTGTTTAGATGATGTGTCTTGTAATTTTCATAATAAAGTTCACATTTAGGCATAGGAAATAAATCTGAAAATATAGTATCTAGTAAATGATAAATGGAGTTCTAAAATCCAAAGAATTCAGTTTAGGGTTGGTAGAAATTCTGAAGACACATATGAAGAAGGAAAATATGTTTCATGCATACTTGGTAGCTAAAAGGTGTAGTAATCGAATATAAGGAATTTATTTAAATTGGAAACTCATATATATAGTATGTAAGTATAAATGTGAACACAGAAGTAGGAATCATATACATATGATTAAAAGTGCATGCAAGCCACAAATCAACACACATAGAGTAACCACAACACATATAATTGTGAATGACTTTCATAAATGTGAATGTGTGGTTTGTATGAAGTGGAAGTGTGAACTATGTCTTATGGATTGTTGTTTTTCTTTTGCTATGTGTGATGGTATGATGTAGAACCTGCTCAAGAGCAAGTTATTCCTTTCCAAGATCAGGACTACCCATTTCAAGAGCAGCAGGAAGGAGGCAAGTGTCCTTGACCACTTTGATCCTATGCTTGGATGTGTAGATAGAATCATTTGCATTGTCAATTGAAATATGAAACCCATGCTAGGAAGTTTCCCTAGAATTGCATTATCTTGTTTCCTTGTAGCTTGGGTTGGGATTTATTTTATTATGTCATTTATTTACATGCTTATGCTTAGCCATGCTTAGAATGGGATCTTTGGGATATGAGATCATCAGTTTATTTTACCATACTCTTGAATGAGATGTTATGAGTTATGTAGAGGTAGGGATCAAGGCAAGTTGGATGATTTGGTTGGTGCTGGGTGCACGAGACTCGGGTTTGTGTTTAGTACTTGCGTGGATCCTAAGGACCGGTTCATGGAGCATGTAACCTGGCTTTACCGTGCCAACCACATGCTGAGATGGGGCAGCTTGGCCAATTAATTAGGTGTATCCCCGGCGTAGTATGGTGTGTTGGATGGTGCGGGGAGTGGGTGTCAGCTGGACTACTTTATAAACCGCAAGGCTCAAGAGGGGGCCACTGCAGCGGGGTTGGAGCCTCTTGTATGCTGTTAGGGGTGAAACCTCAGTGGGCCCACGCTCGTCGGGAATCCCTTTGTAAAGGCTTCGTAGTGATCTCCTGGCTACAACCCTGGGAAGTGTGAATGTGGTTCGTAGCCACTGGCATAATGGAGGTTCTTTTAGTCCACCCGGCAACGGGGGATGAAATCACTACATGTGGGTACAGTGGTGCAAACTCTGCAGAGTCAAAACTGTCATGACAGCCGTGCTCACGGTCAAGAGCGGCTTGGACTTATTCATGATTAGAGGATTGATGGTTTCGGAAGTTGTGGGTGTTAAGCGGGGAGCTTAACATTGGAAATGATGTTATGGTTATTGGATTATGATGATGGGATGAGAGATTGGGACCATTTCACCCGTGTAGTAATGTAGGTGCTTAATAAGCTAAGGTAATAGGTATTAATTGCGTAGTGCTTTAACCATGAGTTCAACCTCTCCTTGTTCTAGCCATGCATGATATAATTTTCCCACACTTGCTGAGTACCATTGGTACTCAACCTTGCATATTTGTTGGTTTATATTGCTGCTCAGGTCAAGATAATGAGGTGGTGTATAATGACCAAGACTTTGGACCCGAAGAAGGTTTCTAGGTTCATGGAGAGCTCGGGCAACGCCTGTGACGGAGCCCTGAAGAATAATATTCCGCTGTTAGTTTATTTACTTGTGATGAACTTATCATTGTCCATCGAGACATTTGCTATGTAAGACTTATTTATATTCGACACCTGGCTTGTAATAAATGATGCTTCACTATTTGTCATCACATGTATGAGAAAATGATTCTGGCATACATGTGATATTCACTTGGTTGTTCTTCGGAAAAACCGGGTGTGACAGAAGTGGTATCAGAGCCAGGGTCGCCCGTAGGAACGTGGACCTAGGTAGAAAGGGACGTATTTAAGGACCCTATTTTCTTAAAAACTATTTTTATAAGGTGTGTGTTGAAAAGTGTTATTTAAGGAGTCACTTTCTTCATCTTACCCCAATTTTCATTCAAAATAGGATTTTTGTATAAAAAGTTTATCTAACCTAAGTTTAAATGCTTTTTGTTTTAGATGGTTCGCATGATTCGCACCGCTCGCAAGTCCACAGGAGGGAGAGTTCCCGTAGTTGCCCTTGCCGAAAGAGAGGAGAGCCCTCCGGTGACGTACCTTTCCTATGGATTGGCAGTAGGAGGCTTGTTGCGCCGTCTTCGACGTATGCTCGAAGCAACCGACAATACGGGCAAGCTAATCATCCACTATAACTCCACCAGGACCATCCGTGAAAAAAGGGAAGAATGGAGTTCAGAGATGAGGATTATACACGAAAATCAGCTGCTTAAGATCCACCGCTCTCCAGCTTGTAGAGCAACACAGGTTGATGCGGAGAAGGATGTCACCTGGGAAAAAATCACCTGCCAGAGTCACTTCTATCGTCGCCACCTGGACAGGACTGAGTACATGTATGTCCTCCAGCGTGAGAGTGGTACCACGGAGTACATGTACCCGCCAGTGCAGCAAGGGACTTCCCATGAGCACATGGACTTGTGCTTGGAGGATGCTGCTATGCTCAGCACTCGACTGCAGGAGTGTCAGCAAGAGCTTTAGGATGTTCGGGACACCCTGAAGGAAACGGAGGCATTGCTGCGAGCCTGCTTGAGGGTGAGAGAAAGAGGAGATGGGAATGAACTGTGTGTCACCGTGAATGATACATGGACTCCTGACTCCCCAGATCGCCGAGCGATCAGGCGTCGTCGCACTTCTCCACCAGCAGCCTCCCCACCCAAAGCAGAGTCAGAAGGCAGCCAAAATGATGAGGAAGATCCCGAGGAGCCAGCTCAAGAAAACGAGTAGTGTAGAGTCCTTCCCTTAGTTAGCAAGATGTCGAATAGTCGAGTCATTACGTTAAGTTAATGGTGTGTTAATGCTTGGTGTGTGACGTGAGTTGTGGAAGACATGAGCAATTGTCCACAGCCTCGTCTTTAGATTGTTTTGCTTTGGTGTGTGAACCCACATGAAATAATATTGCATTTATTTTGTGTGAGAAATGAACCCTCAGAAAAGTATAACAAAGCCTCAACACTTCAAAGTACAAACAAATGAAAGTAGTAAGATGATACTAAATGCTTTCAAATTAACATTGGTTGATTCTGCCAGATGGCCGGAAGAGGAAAAGGATGTGCTGCCAACCCCGCCAACAACAACGATGAGGCGTGCAACCCTCATCTTTCTGGAGGCCAGGACCGGGGTGGTCGCCGTGAAGGAGTTGATCCCCTCCACCAAATGCTGGAGAATCAAAATCAGCTCATCCAGAACTTGACTCAAGTGGTGGCCAACTTGCATCAAGTTCCACCTCCACAAGCTGCACCACGCCAACCAAGGTTGAGTGAGTTTCTAGGAACTCAACCTCCAAAGTTTGCAAGTGCTGCTGAACCTCTGGAGGCAGATGATTGGTTAAAGACCATTGAAAGCAAGATGAGGATCATACAGTGCCAAGGGTATAAGAGGGTGCTGTTTGCCTCTCATCAATTGCATGGACCTGCTGCTGATTGGTGGACCGCCTATGTGGCTGCCCATCATGACCCTGAGAACATCACTTGGGAAGAGTTCAAGCGTAGCTTCCGCAACCATTACATCCCAAGAGGTGAACTCAAAAACAAGAGGAAGGAGTTTTTGGGACTGCAGCAGGGAAACATGACGGTGATGGAATACCTCACTAAATTTACTCAACTATCCCGTTATGCCCCACGAGACATAGAGACTGGTGAGCAGAAACAAGATTGTTTCGTGGAAGGGCTTACCGCCGAAATGCAGTGTGCGATGTCCTCAAATGAGTATGAAAGCTTCCAAAAGATGGTAGACAGAGCATTTGTGGTGGAAAGGAAGCTGAAGGCCTTGGAAAATGAGAACAAGAGGAAGGTCGGGTGGTCACATCAAGCCTCAGGGAGCAACACCCGCCCACGTCTGATGCAGCAACCTATAGGGCAGACGAACCATGCTGCGGTACCCTACTCAGCACCAAGAGGGTACAACCCGAACTACAGGCTTCCGGCAGCACCAGCACAGCCACAACGTCAGTTTGCACAGCAACCTCGCCCCGCATATCCACCTCGACCAGCAGTGCAAGGACCTCCAAACCAACCCCAAGACAATAAGGGCCAAGCCCCTAAGATTGGGGTGCAATGTTTTAGCTGTGGTGAAGTGGGGCACTACGCCCATAAGTGCCCTAAGAAGAAGCCCACACAGCCTCAACAGCAGAATGTAATGAGAGGACGGGTGAACCACGTCACTATGGAGGAAGCACAAGAGGCACCCGACGTGGTAGTTGGTAAGTTTCCTGCCAATTTACACATTGCAACCCTGCTGTTTGATTCTGGTGCTACTCACTCGTTCATTGCTAAAGGGTTTGTTAAGAAGCATGATATAGCAACAACACAAATGAACTATATGCTAGCAGTAAACTCTCCAGGTGGAGAAATAAGGACAAGACAAGTGTGTCCCAAGGTGAATCTAGACATTAATGGGGTAGTGTTTACTGCTAACCTCATAGTGATAGATTCCCAAGGGATCGATATTATTTTGGGTATGGACTAGTTGACCAGACATAAGGCAATCATCCATTGTTCAACCAGAACGGTGGAACTAACGCACCCTAGTGGCACAAAAGTAAAGTTTATAACAATACAAGAGCCTAGGAGGGATGTTCAATTAAATCAAGTTGAGGTGAAAGTGGAGGAGATCCGAATTATCAGGGAATATCCAGACGTTTTTCTGGAGGAGTTGCTAGGTATGCCTCCCGATCGTGAAGTGGAATTCACAATTGAGCTAGTGCCTGGAACAGCCCCGATATACAAGAGACCTTATCGGATGGACTCCAAGCAGCTAGAAGAACTCAAGGATCATTTGAGAGAATTGACGGAGAAGGGGTATATTCATCCTAGTTCCTCACCATGGGGAGCTCCGGTGATATTTGTGCCCAAGAAGGACGGAACCCAAAGGTTATGCATGGATTACCGTGCCTTGAATGAGGTAACCATCAAGAACAAGTACCCATTACCCCACATTAAAGACTTGTTTGATCAGTTGAGGGGCGCTTGTGTGTTCTCGAAAATTGATCTCAGGTCGGGATACCACCAACTCAAGATAAGGAAAACTGATATTCCCAAGACAGCTCTCGTATCTCGGTACGGACTGTATGAATACACCGTCATGCCTTTCGGGCTAACTAATGCCCCGGCATACTTCATGTATCTCATGAACAAGGTATTCATGGAATATTTGGACAAATTTGTGGTGGTTTTCATAGATGACATTCTCGTCTTCTCCAAAGATGAAGAAGAACATGAGAAACATCTAAGGTTGGTGTTGCAGAGGCTGAGAGAACACCAACTATATGCCAAGTTGAGCAAGTGTGAGTTTTGGCTGAAGAGAGTTCCCTTCTTAGGACATATAATCTCGGAGGGAGGAATCTCCGTGGATCCTGCCAAAATTGAGGATATACAGAAGTGGAAGACCCCTAAGAATGTCGGGGAAGTTCAAAGCTTTTTGGGATTGGCTGGATACTATCGACGGTTTATTGAGGGATTCTCCAAGATCTCGAGACCCCTCACCAAACTGTTGGAGAAGGGAATCACATTCACCTGGACGCCACAGTGCGAGACGAGTTTTCAGGAGCTAAAGAAGAGATTGACAACAGCCCCAGTGCTAGTTATGCCAGATATGCAGAAGAACTTTACGGTGTACTGCGATGCCTCTGGAAACGGGTTGGGATGTGTTCTCATGCAAGAAGGGCATGTCGTGGCTTATGCATCCTGGCATCTCCGGAAGCACGAGAAGAACTATCCTACACATGACCTAGAACTAGCCGCAGTGGTACACGCGTTGAAAATTTGGCGGCACTATTTGATGGGGAAGAGGACCGAGATATATACGGATCATAAGAGTTTGAAGTACATTTTCACACAGCCAGACCTCAACCTCAGACAAAGGAGATGGTTAGAGCTAATCAATGACTTTGATGTGGGCATCAACTATCATCCTGGGAAAGCAAACGTCGTGGCCGATGCTTTAAGTCGGAAAGTACAGGTCAATAAGTTGAGCTTGAAGGACATGCCTGCAGAATTGAAGGACGAGGTTATGAGGCTCAATCTATGCCTGGTAAATAGTGGTGAAGCCATCGCCATGGAAGTGGACTCCACACTCGAGCGAGACATCCGCGAGGGTCAAAAGAAAGACGAGAAGATACAAGAGATCAGACAACTCATCAAGGAAAATAAAGCTCCTGGTTTTAGAGAGGATGAACAAGGAACGGTGTGGCACGGGAAAAGAATCTGTGTGCCAGAAGTAAAGGAGATCCGTGAATTGATTTTGAAGGAGGCTCATGATTCTGACTATTCCATTCATCCTGGGAGTACGAAAATGTACCAGGACCTCAAGAGAAGGTATTGGTGGTATGGCATGAAGCGAGATGTCGCGGAACATGTTGCCCTATGTGACACATGTCAGTTGGTGAAAGCAGAACATCAACGACCCGCGGGATTATTGCAACCACTCAAAGTGCCTGAATGGAAATGGGAAGAAATCAGCATGGATTTCATCGTGGGATTGCCTAGGACCCAATCAGGATATGATTCGATATGGGTCATCATTGATAGGCTAACCAAGGTAGCTTATTTCATCCCGGTGAAAGAAAGCTACAGCGGATCCAAATTGGCAGAGTTGTACATGTCAAGGATCGTGTGTTACCATGGAGTGCCAAAGAAGATTGTGTCGGATCGAGGGACACAGTTCACCTCAAGGTTCTGGCAGAAGTTGCACGAAACCATGGGAACCCATCTGAACTTTAGTTCTGCCTATCATCCCCAAACTGACGGGCAGACGGAGAGAACCAATCAGATCCTTGAAGATATGCTGAGGGCATGTGCACTCAAAAACAATATGAGTTGGGACAAGAACTTACCGTATGCGGAGTTTTCCTATAACAACAGCTATCAAGCTAGTATGAAGATGTCGCCGTTTGAAGCTTTGTACGGGAGGAAGTGCAGAACTCCCCTATTTTGGAACCAAACAGGGGAAAGTAAAGTGTTTGGTCCAGAAGTACTACAAGAAGCCGAGGCGAAGGTGAGGGAAATTCGCAATAGCTTGAGGATAGCACAGACACGCCAAAAGAGCTATGCCGATGTACGAAGAAGAGAGCTCGTTTTCAACGTGGGAGACTATGTCTATCTCAAGGTGTCCCCTATCAGAGGACTTCGTCGGTTCAAGGTGAAAGGGAAGTTGTCACCTCGATACATCGGACCCTTTCAAGTTTTGGAGAGGAAAAGCAAAGTGGCGTATCAACTAGAATTACCGGCTCATCTATCGGATGTGCACGATGTATTCCATGTGTCACAACTCAAGAAATGCCTGAGGACGCTTGAAGAGGTGTTACCCATGAATGAAGTGAACGTAGCTGAGGATTTGTCTTATGCCGAGCAACCATACAAGATTTTGGAGACAATGGAACGCCTCACCAGAAATAAAAAAATCCGGATGTGCAAGGTGCAGTGGAAGCATCACTCAGAAGAGGAAGCCACCTGGGAGCGGGAAGATGAGCTAAAGGCACAATTTCCGGAATTGTTTTCTTAGAACCACCAATCTCGAGGACGAGATTTCTTTTAAGGGAGGTAGAGCTGTAACACCCCAAAAATTCTTGTTAAGACCCTAAATCATGTTAAGAGGGGAATTTAAAAATTTTTGGACGTGTTGCATGTTTTGCAAAAATTCAAATTCAAACTGGAATTCAAATTAAACTCAAATCAGAAAAGAAATAGAAAAAGAAAAAAAGAAAACAGAAAAAAACCGGCCAGTGGGCCGCAACCCACCAGCCGGCCCAACCAGAACCCACGCCAGCCCGCAGCCGCACGCGCCCCTTTCCTCCCACTGACAGGCGGGGCCCGCCAGTTCTTCGTCTACCTCGAGCCCGCGCCGGACTCTCTCACCCCGAATCCAAACCGATCCGGATTTCTGCGAATCCCAGCCGAATTTCGCTCGGGGGCAACGCGAACTCGATCTAAACCACCCCGCCGCCCTCCCCCGTCTATAAAAACCCCGGCCTCGTTCTGTTTTTCCCATGCGATCTGCTGTTTTTCCACCGGTGAGAACCCGAGCCTTCTCCGGCGAATTCTGGCCGATCTACGCTCGGAAATTCCGATCTAACTCGCAGGTCTTGATCCACCGCCTCCGGGGAACCTTGCAGGTGCAGAAAACTCGGTGACTTGCGGTGTAAACACAGCGCCGACGAGCCTCGCCGTGAATTCACCTCGGACCTCGTCGCCGATCACCTTCCAGGACCTCCGAGCTCAAGAACCCCCGAGGTGAGATCCCCGACCTCTCCTCCACCGATCTATGCCATAAAATCACAGTTCTAGGAAGAATTCTCGAAGATCCGAAAATCTCCGTCGAGATCGCCGCTTCCTGCCGCCGTGCGCCGCCGGCAGCGCCGCCCGCGCTCAATCGGAGCGACGTGGCCGCTTGTGCGCCGTTTATTTTAAATCGCACGGTAGGGTTTAAATCCCCGCGTACCGGTTCGGCGTTATAATCTCAGCCGTTTGTTTTAAATCGGACGATCCACGTCAGCCCCCCTCGTTATAAACACTGGAAATCTTACGTGCTACCCCCTGGGGTTCTCGGGAAATAAGAGTTAGCCCCCGGAAACATCTGATCTAGCCCCTGGAATTTCAGAAAATCATGTAAATTCATTTAAAAATCAGTTTTAGCCCCTGGACTTAATAAAAATTAGGAAAAACTCCTCTGTTATGTATAGCTAGACCCCTGAAAATTGTTAAAATAATATTATAGACCCTGTGGTGGGGTGAGTTTACCTTTTTAGCCCTGTTTCATATTTAATTTAGGAAATTGAATATGTGGCTAGTGTTTAAAATTTAAAAAGTGGGACAAACATATTGTCAAAATTAAATTAAAAACATTCTCAGTATTTAGAAAACTTTGGAGTGAGATAAAAATATATTTTGGGCTGAAATGAATCTGTTTAATTTATTATTCACATTTAGGGACACATTTTTAAGTAAAGAATAGTTCTGAAAAATAGGGAAAATAATTGTAAAATAGTTTACATCAGAGGAAAAGGTCAAAAATATATTAGTAAATATTTTAGATCAGAACCTATTCTGTTTAGATGATGTGTCTTGTTATTTTCATAATAAAGTTCACATTTAGGCATAGGAAACAAATCTTAAAATATAGTAACTAGTAAATGATAAATGGAGTTCTAAAATCCAAAGAATTCAGTTTAGGGTTGGTAGAAATTCTGAAGACACTTATGAAGAAGGAAAATATGTTTCATGCATACTTGGTAGCTAAAAGGTGTAGTAATTGAATATAAGGAATTTATTTAAATTGGAAACTCATATATATAGTATGTAAGTATAAATGTGAACACAGAAGTAGGAATCATATACATATGATCAAAAGTGCATGCAAGCCACAAATCAACACACATAGAGTAAACACAACACATATAATTGTGAATGACTTTCATAAATGTGAATGTGTGGTTTGTATGAAGTGGAAGTGTGAACTATGTCTTATGGATTGTTGTTTTTCTTTTGCTATGTGTGATGGTATGATGTAGAACCTGCTCAAGAGCAAGTTATTCCTTTCCAAGATCAGGACTACCCATTTCAAGAGCAGCAGGAAGGAGGCAAGTGTCCTTGACCACTTTGATCCTATGCTTGGATGTGTAGATAGAATCATTTGCATTGTCAATTGAAATATGAAACCCATGCTAGGAAGTTTCCCTAGAATTGCATTATCTTGTTTCCTTGTAGCTTAGGTTGGGATTTATTTTATTATGTCATTTATTTACATGCTTATGCTTAGCCATGCTTAGAATGGGATATTTGGGATATGAGATCATCAGTTTATTTTACCATACTCTTGAATGAGATGTTATGAGTTATGTAGAGGTAGGGATCAAGGCAAGTTGGATGATTTGGTTGGTGCTGGGTGCACGAGACTCGGGTTTGTGTTTAGTACTTGCCTGGATCCTAAGGACCGGTTCATGGAGCATGTAACCTGGCTTTACCATGCCAACCACATGCTGAGATGGGGCAGCTTGGCCAATTAATTAGGTTATCCCCGGCGTAGTATGGGTGTGTTGGATGGTGCGGGGAGTGGGTGTCAGCTGGACTACCTTATAAATCGCAAGGCTTAAGAGGGGGCCACTGCAGCGGGGTTGGAGCCTCTTGTATGTTGTTAGGGGTGAAACCTCAGTGGGCCCACGCTCGTCGGGAATCCCTTTGTAAAGGCTTCGTAGTGATCTCCTGGCTACACACCTGGGAAGTGTGAATATGGTTCGTAGCCACTGGCATAATGGAGGTTCTTTTAGTCCACCCGGCAACGGGGGATGAAATCACTACATGTGGGTACAGTGGTGCAAACTCTGCAGAGTCAAAACTGTCATGACAGCCGTGCTCACGGTCAAGAGCGGCTTGGACTTATTCATGATTAGAGGATTGATGGTTTTGGAAGTTGTGGGTGTTAAGCGGGGAGCTTAACATTGGAAATGATGTTATGGTTATTGGATTATGATGATGGGATGGGAGATTGGGACCATTTCACCCGTGTAGGAATGTAGGTGCTTAATAAGCTAAGGTGATAGGTATTAATTGCGTAGTGCTTTAACCATGAGTTCAACCTCTCCTTGTTCTAGCCATGCATGATATAATTTTCCCACACTTGCTGAGTACCATTGGTACTCAACCTTGCATATTTGTTGGTTTATATTGCTGCTCAGGTCAAGATAATGAGGTGGTGTATAGTGACCAAGACTTTGGACCCGAAGAAGGTTTCTAGGTTCATGGAGACCCCGGGCAACGCCTGTGACGGAGCCCTCAAGAATAATATTCCGCTGCTAGTTTATTTACTTGTGATGAACTTATCATTGTCCATCGAGACATTTGCTATGTAAGACTTATTTATATTCGACACCTGGCTTGTAATAAATGATGCTTCACTATTTGTCATCACATGTATGAGAAAATGATCCTGGCATACATGTGATATTCACTTGGTTGTTCTTCGGAAAAATCGGGTGTGACAGTCCGTACCTTGTCGAGAAAGCCGTCTTCGGAATGTCCTCAGCCCTTATCTTAATCTGATGGTACCCGGATCTTAAGTCCATATTGGAAAAGATCTTTGCTTCGACCAACTGATCAAACAACATGTCGATCCGTGGCAACGGGTACTTGTTTTTTATGGTTACGGCATTTAATGGACGATAGTCCACGCAAAGCCGTAACGTCTCATCCTTCTTCTTCACAAATAATGCCGAACAGCCCCATGGCGAGGAGCTCGGCCTAATAAAACCCTTCTCCAGAAGGTCCGTGAGCTGAGTCTTCAGTTCAGCCAACTCCTTGGGCACCATCTTGTACGGCCTTCGGGATATCGGCATGGTTCCCGGTGCAAGTTCAATCTTGAACTCCACCTCTCTATCGGGCGGCATCCCCGGCAAATCATCCTGGAATACATCAGGGAACTCTCGGACCAATGGAATATCTTCCAATCTGATGGTTGTGGCTTGGTAGACACTTGGGAGTTTTATTTCTGGACTGTCCAGAAATAAGGAGTGAGGCTCATGCACTTCTGAGTTCAAGTGCACAACTCGGAGGGCGGTGTCTAAAACAGCGCCGTGGCGGGTTAACCACGACATCCCTAAGATGACATCGACCTTTTGTCCCTCTACGATTATGAGAGACGTAGGGTAGACTCTACCCTCTAAGCACAATGGCGCTTTTGGGACCATCATGCTTGCTGAAATTTTCCCACCCGGTAAACAGATCACATAGGGACTATCGGTAGGTAGTATTTGCAAGCTATACTTATCAATGAAAGCTTGGCTAATGAAGCTATGCGTGGCGCCTGAATCAAATAGTACTATAGCGGGATGCTGATGGAGTTGGAACATACCCGCAAGGATTGGCTCGCCCTCCGGCACGTCCTCTATGGCAAGCTGGTGGACGGTGCCAGGCCTAGGGTTTGCCCGCCGCGCATTAGTAGGGTTCCGGGGTTGATTCCTTCCCGGAAACTGCAGTGCCACTCCGCTGCCTTGCCTCTCCGGGCAACTGCTCGCGAAGTGTCCTGGACGACCACACTTGTAACATGTGGCCGCTGCTGGTGTAGTGCTCGGGGGACAGAAGCCCGACATGGGTTGCTGAGGTGCATACGCACGCGGCATCGTCCGCTGCTGCTGTTGTTGTTGCGGAGGTGATACTGGCAGTGCCGGCCTGAATGTCGGTGAAGAGTACGGCCGACTGTGGAAAGGCATCGACCTCTGGGGTGGCTGCCAGCGTGGACCTGATGGTGGGCGATTCACCATCCGAAACTTCTGAGAAGGACCGCCTCCTTCGCCTCTGCTTTGCGGCGCGCTTCGCTTTCGCTCCGCCGCCGCCAACTCCTTGCTGGAGTCCTCTTGAACAATCGCAGCGTCAAATGTCGTTGAGGCTGCCGCGATTGAACATCGCCAACTTGTCCTTCAGGAGCGGATTAAGTACCTGGTAAAAGTGGTCCCGCCGCTTCTTGTCGTAATCTGCGTGATACGACGCGTAGAGCGCGAGATCATTGAACGCCCTGGAGTATTCCAGCGCGTTCCGGATCCCTTGCTGCAGGTGCAGGAACTCCATCGTCTTCCTCTTCATCAAGCCTGGCGGTATGTGATAGGCCCTGAAGGCCGTTCGGAACTCCGCCCAGGTCATAACTCGGTCGGTGGGCTGTGAAGCACAGAAGTTTGCCCACCATGCGCTTGCGGATCCTTGGAGCTGCTGGACCGCGAACTGAGTCTTGCGCTGCTCACTTATCTGGAGCAGCCCGAACTTCATCTCTATTGCCCGGAGCCAGTTGTCCGCGTCAAGAGGTTCATCGGCCCTTGAGAATACCGGGGGATGAGTCGCTAGGAAGTCGGAGTAGGAGCTCTGTTGACGCTCCTCACGGTCTTGACGTCTCTCTGGTCGAGATGTATTAGCAATAAGAGTTTGCAGCAACTCCGTGTGCTGCTGATGTGAACCCGCCATTGTCGCGACGATGTCGGCCAACGTAACCGTTGGCAGTGGCGGTGGTGGTGTTTGCTGTTGCTGTTGCTGCTGTCCCGAGGAGTCCTCGGGAGGCTGTTGGGAGGTCTCTCCCCCTTGGCTAGTACCCCCAACGTCCGGGTTCGCTCGAGTACGCGTCATTCTGAAATTCAGAACAGCAGCGATTAGCACATGTCTTACTTAAAATTCCATATGCAACAGTAGGTATTGAAGTGACACATGAATAATTTGCACAACATTCACATATATTGATAAAGCATAAACTTTATACAAGATACGTTTTTCTCGGTTCTCCGAGAAGTCGTGCTTATGTCGTCACTACTTATACATACGCTACTGTCTACACGACATGTCACCGATTACAAAATTTTGGTTACACTACCCTAGCTGCCCTACTTGGCAACTGTAATCCCCTACTCGGAGTAGAACTCGACCTTCTGTGGGTCATCCTCCTCCGGTACCTCTGCTGGTGGCTCTGGATCTACCACCTCTTCTCCCATCTCGGGTTCTCCCATTGCTGGAAGGCCCAAGACTACCGGTATGCCCAATACCGGAGGTACGAGGTCCTGCAATGCATGCACCTCGTCCATAGCCTGGTTATAGTCCTCTTCCCAGCCTTGCCCTTCCTCAATAGCGTCGTCTCGCTCTTGAGTAAGGTCCTCGTTCTGCTGGGTCAGATTCTGTACCAATTCTTGCAACGCCGTGATGTCGACACGGCTCTTCTTCTTTGCCTTCTTCAGACGATGCAACTGATTGTGCTGTTCATTCAGTCGCTTGATCGTCGGAAGGAGCACATTACGGAGTGCGCTGTGAGCACTCTCGAAATGGTCTCCATGGCTCGTGCTCTCCTTGAGCTTCGTGGCGAGATGCTCCGTATGAACAGCTTGGCTGTCCATCACGGCGTTTCCCGCCCTCGTCTGGAGGCTAAGGTTTGCCTCCGCGGGGTTGTACCTCGGGCAACCATGATCTGTTGCCTTCCGGTACCTCTTTTCCCACACATGCTGAGCCTGTCCCTCCACCGGAACGAGCGCGTATGGAGTGCCCTCCATAGCCTGCACGTGTAGTTGGCAGAAACGTGACATAGTGTCACGGGCTGCCACTTGCCACATCCCTTCCGGTTGTCTTCCTCTCACCGTGACGGTGAACGGCCCCCAACCGGGTGGCGTAGGTCCTGCAGGGACTTTGACATGGATTATCCACGTCTTGTTCCCCTCTTCGCCTTCTTCCTTGGCGAAGTACTGCGGCATCTGGTTGTATCCGAAATATTGAAGCATTTGCCACAATGCTTCCGGATAGCCGCTGCGGTGAGAACAGTGGGACACCACCCACCCGTTCTCCAACTGCTTATCTGCTGTCATCTGTAAAAATATATTTGAGAAATGTCAAATATTTATTTTAACAGTAACCCATTGAGTTATAACATCAAACATGTCATTGAACTCATAAAACTTGGAAATATAGTTCAAATTTAAACAAATTTGACCGCTGATCTGCTGTTCACATGACAGCCCTGATCAGTTTCCATCTCAACCTGATTTAGGCCATGTTAAAGCAAAACCAATCCTGGCGCTCAACGTCAAAGTTAAAACTAACTTCAATAGGTTTCCAGAAAGTATTTGCTTGGTCTAAGATCTGTCATGGTTCAAAAGTTATGAGATGTCAAAGTTAACAGACTTTCTGGAGAAATTTGGACAGCACCTCCCTGCTTTAGGTACTGATTTGATCTAAGAATTCCAGTTAATTCTGATCTAAATCTGACAAAACTTTCTGTTACAAAGTTGTAACCCATCTCATAAGCTTTCCAGAACTACCTCATTTTCTATTTTTGGATTTTATGCAGGAAGTTATGCTCAATTTACATAGAGTCTTTGCTCTGCCCTGTTTTCTGGACAGTTTCAACTCTACTGCATTTAGGATGAAACACCTCTGGACCTCAACAGAGAAGTTGTAAAGCTCTTCCAAAGCTTTCCAGAAATGTATCATATGACCCCGGCCTCGAAAGAAATCAACCTCTAACCTCTGATTAACTTCAGCCTTAACTCAGCTGAAAACAGAGTGCTCTGTCCTTAACAACCTAGAAGTTGAAAACTTGTTAACTTTGAATATCTTGATTAAGGGAAGGAGTTACATCAAGTTTTACTACTTTGGATCAAAACTTTCAAGTTTTAAATGAAGTTGCTCATTTAGTGGGGTGTGACGTCGATGCGTCACCAGATCATGTCGGTACTACGTCCTCACAAAGAAAAACCTATGCCGGACTTAGCCGGCTTCGTTAATTCAGTGGCACTAAACGTCACTCGCACACGGATGTTACACGTCTACCGTTTTGTGGTCAGACTACCTGCAGGAAACTCAAGCAATCGTCAGACTCGGCTGCACACCGAGCCCGGAATCCATACAGTTCGTACACCCGGCCGTCATCACTTGCCCGGATGTTCTCAAGCCAAACACGCCTTGAGTTACGTATTCACGTTTCAGACCACATGACGGGGTCTCCCAAATCGCACCATGCACGCCAGGGACAGACATTGCTCGAATACCCCAAACGACATGAAGAGTCGTAGAGGATATCAAAGCTGGTCGGGTTACCTGCCACCCGTGGGGCTCCACCCTTCAGCTTGTGCGCACTGGTGGACAGCGCTTACGTGCACCCCCCAAGACATAAACGTCCCGAGATGCACGATTTTCCGACATAGACAAATAGGTTAATATGCCACTTTCTATACACTAATACCATCCTTATACGGGCTACTAACTCGTTCCTCACTGAATTTTTGAAAAAGATGACATTTATAGTGCGTTAAGCCTCAAGCGAGCTCTGATACCAACGCTGACACGACCCCACGGTCTTGTTGAGCCAGGATCACGCTGAGGGGTGCTGCGTTGCACAGCACCGAATAACACACATCAAAGGTACAAAGCGGAAACAAAACTTTTATTACATAAAGTGGTTTATGAACATTTGTACATCAAAATAAGTCCAGTCTACACTTACGGGCGTAGACTACGCATCAAGTTCACGTTCAGCCCTTGAACGTGTCCTTGCTAGCACACACGCACACTAACTCTGCGGCGTGGACGACTCCCACTCGACGGGGTTCCCCTCCTAGGGTTCCGTCTCCTCTTCGGGAGTCCCTTCCTCATAGAACCCTGCAAAAGCTTCAAACACAAGCAGTGAGCACGAAGGCTCAGCAAGTCTGACCCGTCTCACCTAAACATGGAACTTCTAAATGAGGGGTGATGGGTTACATGAGGTAAAAATCATTTGCAAGGACTCGCCTAATTAGTAGAACCTTACTTTCAAGTTTTAGCAGCAGGTTGTGGAGAACCTTACGCTAAGGCACATGAGAGAGCCGCAATCAAACAAGAAACACATTTCTCTCATGTACTTTGCCCAAAGTTGAAAAGAACTTTAGTTAGCTCTAAACTACAACAAATCATTAGCAATCAGGTCCATCTTTCAATCAGCAACATTTTAACATGTAACTAGCCTGTTCTTTCTACGTCACAGTACAGTGAACAAGTGGTACTCACTGACCGCGAGGGACGGCGATTATAATCGATTGACGCCTGCAGGGTTACCTGAATAACCCGTCACATATGCCCGTACTCGATGTTGCCTACAACAACCATCACGGACGCCGTACGCAACTACCTTTCACCCGTTAGCCAAATGTTGAACCGGTCCAATCGTCCCGAGCAAGAGGTCTCTGCACGCGCATCTCAGTACCGCCAGCTGATTTACACCTCGAGCTCTCAACCTACCCTCTGAACAACCAGCTATGCCTCAACACCCAGCTACCCGAGTTACATCAGTTTCCCGGTTCCCATATAGCCAGTAGGTCTTCGGTACTGTTCTAGCTTGTTCAATAGGCCCGTACATGGCTCGGTCCTCAATCGACACAAGTGGAGCTAAAGCACACAGGCCCCAAAGTCCTGCTGCCCTTACCCTCCGCTTGGTCTCATTTTCTTGCCATGTCTTTCATGTGCTATCTCTACCCGAGTCGAGTGCCTCTAGCCTATGCTCGCGAGTAGTTCCAACTACTCGACTTGTACCGAAATCCTACCCTAACTTAGCTTTGCAGTAGCTAGCGGGGTTTTGCAATTCCTAAACCCAACCCATGGTTTTCTTGGCTATGCACTTGGGTTTCCAAACAAGACTCTAATGCAAGTAATAATGATACTCAAGTAAGTGCTCAAAACAAATAAAAATTTGTAAAAGGTTAATGCAAACCGGAGCTTGCCTTGCTGCTCTTGGTCGTAGGCTAGCTGCTCCTCCAGAGTAACGAAGTCTAGGACTTCGGGTTCCTCCTTGACCTTAGCGACTACATGATATAAGACATACATGTATTAATTTGAATGCATTTATATTAAGTTTGAACTTGTGAAGATTATAAGTCCCACTAGACAGACTCAATGACTGTGAAACTTTTGCTGTGGCTTGGTTACAACCTAAGTACAGACTTGGTCAAGTTTTAGTTGCAGCAAAGCTCATTGGAGCCCTCCAAAATTAATTATGTACTTGACCTTAATCGAATGCTTTTAGGGTGTTCTAAGGATTTTCGTGAAACAACCTATGACTTTCTGAAAACTAGATTTTCAGAGGGTTCTAATGTTGTTGGTCTCACTTAATTTGAAGGTTCCTAGCTAAATATATGAGCTAAACAATTCCAGAGAAAATTCTGAAAATGTTTCTGAACATTTTCTATTTTCTTTGGAATAGTTCCACTAATCACACCATTAGGTGGATCAAATGAGCTCAAATGGATCTGAAATTTTTATGGTAGTTCAGGGATATTTTGGTGAACATTCCAGTAAAATTTCAGGATTTTCCTCCAAAGTATTCTCCAGTTAAAATTCCAAAAAGTTTAAATTTTGAGGAATTAATTCTGGAGAAATAAGGATTTTAATGAAGTGAAATCTGATTTGCTGGAAAGTTCACAGAGAGCTGAATCCAACAAAATTTGGTTCACTCAATTTGGAGCTTTCTAGCCCAAGTTATGAGGATTTGAAGTTTGAATGAAATCTGAAAATCAGGGGAAAAGTTTAAATCTGTCGGGGCCCGCGGGGACACGTGTTAAGCGCGGAGCCGACAGCACACTGAGGGCCACAGGGTTTTTGGCGCGCCAGCACACCCGATCCCGGCCGCAGCCCGATCCCGATTTAAAATATCTCCCGCTGACAGCTGGGGTCCATCCTTTCGTCAACCTCCCGCCGCCCGCGCTCTGCCGCCGGGGGACCTCGCCGGAGAGCTCGCCGGCAGCTTCTGTGGAGCTCCAAACATCACGATCTTGGCCGCCCCTGCCTACTTTCACTTGGGGAACAAGACTCTGGGGTCAGCTCGTCATGACAATGGCCGGTGCATGGTCGGCGACGAGCCGCCGCCTTGGAAAGACTTCGGCCGTGTCGGCTGACTTCCCTAGCACCTCAACTACTCGAGCAACCGGTCGGGAAGCATCAGTGGACCTCAGGGAAGGTCGACATGAGCTTGAGGCAGCTAGGGGGTGGCCAGAAGTAGGTCCTCACCGTGCTCCCAATGCCTCCCGCATACTCCGCCGTCGGTAAACTTCGAAATACGCCGGGTACAGAGGTTCTCCGGCCGAAGGTTGTGAAGGCAACTTGTGCGTTACCGTGTCTAGCTTGTGTGAGAGCGGATTGAGGCCCTGTAATCCTTTCTAGAGTATGAATTCGACGGAACCGCACCCGAAGATCGGTCTGCACCCAGAAAGTGGAAAACTGGAAATTCGCCGCTGGTGAGCAAACACTCGGGCTGTGGCTCGGGGGTGAGCAGTACCGGTCACCAGCGCGTCCAAGGGTGCCTTGGCTCAGGCGTGACTACGCCCCGGTTGGGCTGTCCATGGGAGCCGAAGTGCGGCGGCATTAGGTCAGTGAATTAAGCTCTCGGTATAGCCGAGATCGACCGGTTTCAGCTGAATTCTAGCCACGGGGAAGAAGGAGGAAGGCTCCTAGTACCTTGCCGTAGCTCTGGAGGGGATGGGAAGGCTGTGATCGGCGCTCCCGATCGGTTCCAAGCGGCAGAAGGAGTTGTTCCGGCGCTGTGTTCTTGCGGGGGAAGAAACTGGTGAGGCTTCGGCCGAGGAGGGGGGAGAACGCCTTAAGAAGGCTCTGAACCGCCTCATGCCCGCGCGTGACCAAGCAGCTGCTGGCGCGGCGTCTCCCCTCGGTGGCGATCACAGCGGCAGCTCGGTAACCCGAGTGAGAAAAGTCTCAGTCGGTTGAATCCTCTCTGTGGCTGACATGTGGGTCCCACCCGGGGTTTTAACCTCTGAAATTCACTCCTAATCACTGTTGTAAACAGTGAGCACCAAAATACCCATGGTGATTCAAATTATTCACCCATGAGCCATTTGAATTGGTTATAATTCAATTTGGGTTTGGTTTGAATGAATTTCTGCACATGTTCAGTTTAAAATTCAAATAAAGTTTGAATTTGCCCCACTTAGCTCATGTCAAGATCAACTCCAAATGGAGTGAAAATTGGTGTGTGAGCTCACAAAATTGTGCTGAATAAGATTATGCCTCCCACTTTTGAATTCATGGGATAAAAATCAGTTTGAATTTGAATATGGTTTCAAACTGCCCTCTTTCTATCTATACCCAAAATGACCTCAAAAAGGTTTTGAATTTGGGTGAAACTTGGCATGGACATCCCTAGCAATGTGTAGGAGTTTTCATATGTCCAGCCCCTCTATATCACATGTGGGAAATACCACTTTTGCAATATGTGAGTTTGTTCTCTAATGAGCATGTTGATGGTGGTTACTTGCTCTTCATTTGTGTTCATCAACTTGCTTCAAATGAGGTGTGTGGTGTGGTGATGAACACTTTAAACATGTGTCAAAAACTGAGGCCCTTACAATCACCTGCTGATGTGACCCAAATAACCGCACGTGAAGCACGGTTTCTCACCCGGTTCTATGTTACTCTGAGTACGGACACTGGGTGCATTCTGTTGCGGCATGAACCCTTGAGGAACAGAATATAGTGGCTGCATATACCGTTGTTGCAGCTGCCCGAATTCAGAATATTGAGATGAACGACTCGAATATTGTTGGAGTCGTCTAGCCGGCTGCATCAGCTGACAGTTCAAGGTACTGCCTACCACCCGGTATTTATTAGGAGCAATATTGCTACTATCCGGTGGTATACTGTTCTTTCCTTTCTCAGCCTGAACATCTCACTGAGCATCTTCAACCATGATGGCAGCACTCATCAATTTGTCGAAGTTATTTCGATCTGCTAAGACGAGTCTTTCCTTTAGCTTGCGATTGAGGCTGTGAAAGAACCATTCGCACTTTTTTGCCTCAATGTTCACATATTCAGGCGCATACTGTGCCAGTTTGTTGAACACTAGCGAATGTGAGTATGCATCCCTCCCCCCTTGTTTTAAGACTAGAAACTCCTCGAGTTTCTGCTGAATTATTCCAGAAGGAACATGATAATCAAGAAATGCCTTCCGGAATTCCGCCCATGTGAACTTATGTCCAGCTGGTAGGGAGGCGAGTTGATTTGCCCACAATGCACTGGCGGACCCGTGAAGTTGTTGCGCCATGTATAAGACTTTCTGATGTTCGGTGCATGGGAGCAACTCGAACTTAGATTCAATGGTACGGATCCAGCTATCCGCCACCAGAGGATCCTCAGCTTCAATGAAAACCGGTGGTTGAATCACCAAGAACTCAACGTAGGAACTCATTTGAGGTTGGCGAAAGTCTTCATCTTGACATCCTTCTTGACGGGATGTATTCATCACAAGGGTGCGGAGCAAGTCGGTTCGCTCATTGCTTGCACCCGTCATGGCAGCCAGAATGTCTGCCATTGTAACCGTAGGTGAAGGTGCTGGTGGCTGCTGCTGTTGCGGAGCTCGCTGCTCCTGCTGTGGAGAGTTACCCCCACCACCACCACTGGAACCACCCACTTCAGCCATGGAAGGAGTTTGCACCATTCTGCAATTGCAAGAGTTCATTATCAGCTCAACACTATCACTTGATTTATTCCATGAACAAAGTAGTGAAACACTGATAATAAAGTCTTAACATGTAAGCAAAATGGTTTATGCGCAAACTGATTCAGCTACAGCAAGGATTTAAAGAATAACTGGAACAATCACAGTTATGGTCACTCTGTCTCAGATTGACTGGTCCTCAAACAAACCAGATTTCTGTTGTCCAAACAACGGTTTCATGGTTTGGGTTAAATACCAAAGTTAAAGATAACTTCAATATATTTTCAACAAGTATTTAAATGCCTCCATATCACTTTTGGATCAAAAGTTATGATTTTACAAATTTGACAGAATTCCTGGATAAAATTTGCCAGCATCTCCTTTGTATGTGGCTGATTTTATCACAGTTGTATATACAAATACAATAAGAACCTGAACAAGCTTTGAACTACAACAATGTTGCACATTTCATAACCTTTAGAACGGTATATCATAGGCTCCTTAGGGATTTTTCTACAGAAAGTTATGGCTTAAAAATAGAAAGGTCCAAAGAGGTTTTGCTGCTGTCCTAGTTCTGGACAGTTTTCCTTCAACTGAACTTTCCACCAATTTAACGTGTGATTTTTCTCTGGGGGTCTACAAAGAAGTTGTAGAACACTTAAAAATATTTCCAGAACTGTATCATACACCTTACTTGGGTAAAGCTACTTAGAGTTATACTCTGTCAAAGTTCGGCACAAATTTCTGCCTTAACAGAGCACTCTGTTTTTGAAATCTTTGAAGCCTAGTCATCCTCTCATTTGAATCTTATCTCAAAATAAGAGTTCAGTAACTAATATTTGTTTCAAACTTCTATTTTTAGTTGAAAGTAGTTCATGAATCATTTCTTCATAGGGAATACGTTATTAGGTGTAGTACGGTGTCGATGCACTGTAAGAATCATGTCGGTACTACGTTGCCTCACCAAAGAAAATCCTAACCGGATTATACTGGCATATCCATATTATAGGTGGCACTAGGACGGTCACTCGCAAACATGTGCTACTAGTACTACGGTTTCATGGTTAAACCTGCATAAGTCACACACAATTGTCAGGTTCGGCTGCAGAGTCGCAGAGGATACCAAAGCTGGCAGGGTTACCTGCCACCCATGAGGCTTCACCCTTCAGCTTGTGCGCACGGGTGGACAGCGCTTACATGCACCCTCAAAGACATAGAACATCCTGAGATGCATGATTTTTCGACATAGCACATAAGTTAGGTTACCGCCTTCATATTAGGCTAATATAGTAGTCCTTATGTGGGCCTAATACCGTTTCCTCACCGTATCCTATGTTGTTGTCGTAATACGATCCTTATTCCATGTGCTATTACCAATGCGGCTCTGATACCACGCTGAGGGGGCCCGGACCCGATCACGGAGCCGTGCCACTCGCTCGGGAATCACATTGGGTGGTGCCGTGCGATGCGGCACCCAACAGCACACATAATAAAGCATCATATTACATAAATCAAGCGGAAGCTTACAAAGTGTGAATTTTACAAATACTTCTCAAAATAATCTACAGCGGAAGACTGATACAACTCATGTCTCATATCTATGCTAAGCAACAAAGAAGACGTCCAGCCCGCGGACCCTTCTCACTAGCAACATGATCACAATAGCAGCGGCAGGGGTTTCCATGAGTTCACCACTCGGAGAGTTCTGAGTCTCATCGGACAACTGTACTCCTCAGAGTAGTGTTATTACCTGTAAAACAACTCGTGCAGTATCCTTGAGCATAAAGCTCAGCAAGACTTAACCGTCAACCCTAGTCATGAAACTCTACATGCTGAAAATAGAGGGCTGAATAGAGAAGTTTGCACAAACGATGAACTTGAGGTAAAAGAGAGTCCTTACTTCAAGTTTTAAGAAACTTTTATAGGCCTCACACAATTTACATCGAGACTCCACAATTACACAAGAAACGCTTCATCTCGATGCCACTTGCCCGAGGAGAAAGTAACTTTAGTGAGCTACCCTAGACCCATACATACCTTGCTCCATCAACGCCGAGACTCCACAATAAAACAAGAAACACTTTGTCTCGATGCTCCTAGCCCAAGGTAGAAAGTAAATTTAGTGAAGGTGTTGATCATCCCTCATCTCCAATATGAGGATTACTCACGAAGCATATTAACGTTTCCCCAGTTTCTTACTACATCACGACACGGAGAACAAGTATGCTCACTATCACGAGCGATGGTGATTTGAATAAAAAACACCCGGCTGACACGACAAATACGCCCGTCCGAGACCGGTGATCAACCGATCCCCTCAACGTCGTATTGGCAACCTTTCACACGACACCCAAATACCGAACCTGTCCCAACGACTTGGATTAAGTCTCACTACGGCAAACCCTCGTAGAGCCGACTTCTCTATCCTTTCTGCATAAGACGGTGGGGATTGCATCGACACCAAGGTTAACATGTTACATCGGTTTCCTGGGTCCCATATAGCCAGTATGCATCCGGTACAAAACTCAAACTTGTCCTGCAGGGCCACACACGAGAACAGGCCTTAATCGACTAAGACAGAGACTAGGTTCACAGGACCACGTCCTTGAGCCTTCCATCCATACTGCCCGGTCTCCGTTCCCAACTATGAGGATCAATTCCCAACTCTTCCGATTGATCCCCCTTAATCCTTGTTCACGAGTAGGAAACGGCCTACTCGAGTTATGCCTCTTTTAATCCACTTTTGTTAACTTGATCGCAGCAGATTTCATTAAGTGAAACCTACTCTAAATAAAACTCCAGGGTTTTTCTGGTTCATGCATGTGGATTGTCATACCATCTAGACTTAATGCAATAACCAAAATGCTAGACATTATAAAGTGAATACAAAAAACTTGTAAATTTTGATGCAAACCGGGGCTTGCCTTTGTTTTGCAGGGGATTAGTATATAATGTTCAGTTAGTGAAGACCACTTGAGGCTTGATCACTCGCTTTCCTCCCTCTTTGATCTCCACTCCGTTTGTTTCACAATCTCCACGTAGATGCTACACGTGATGAATATGCATATGTATTTAATTGTAAAGATTTTGCTAACAAGTTCTAATGACAAGTTTAAAAACTGGAACTCTAGTTAAGAATTTAAAATAACACTGGTGCTAAGGTTTGGGTTTGGGCTTGGGTTAATCCATATGATCAAGTGCTAAGTGTCTTCCCCACTTGTGTTTTGATCACCTAAAGATGTTAACCATAACAGTGGTGATCCAGAGCTCCAATGGAGCTGGAAATTTTCACGTGAGTTCCTTGTCACAAGAAAGTCATCTGGACCAAAATTTAGCTCTTTTCACTGAGTGGTTTATTCAGAACAATTCTGTAAGCACTTAAGAAAAAAGAATTAATTCTGAAGTAACTCACATGTTCATGTCAAACTTAGTGAACTAAAATTCCAGTTATAGTTCATAGAGCCTGCATAAATTTTCCTAGGATTTTTTGAGCTAGAAATTGCCCAGAACTCAATCTCCAAGTTTTGGGAATTTTCTGAAAATGTTTCTGTATCCATGTGAACCCAACAACTTAAAATCTTAATTCTCCTAATCAAATCAACTCCAAATGATCTTAAATTTTAACATGAGTTCAATAACATCCTAAATAATATTCTGGCAAAATTTGAAGATTTTTGGATGAACCAAACTCCCTCTAAAATTCTTTATCTGAAAAGTTTTAATGAGTTTTCCAGAATTAAATAGTGACTTTAGTACAAATTGGGTTGAATATTTGGATAGAGTTTTTCAACCGGAATCTAACCCAATTTGAATCACTAAATTTGGTGTTTCCTAGCAAAAGTTATGGCCTTCTAAAATTTGTAGGAAAATCTGGAATTCAAATAATCCGTGGAAAAGTTTAAATCCTGACTGTGGGTCCAGGGGGCATGTGTCACGTGCTGGAACAAAGCCACACAGGCCACAGAGTTTTTCCCGTGTTGCCACATTGTGATCTGAGGCCACAGAAGATCTTTCCCTCTGAATCCAGACACTGACACGTGGGCCCTCCACCTTCTTCATCTACCACCAGCCCCCCGCGTGCCCGCGCCGCCGAGTTCGCCGGAGCTCGCCAGTTTTCATCTTCCCGGCCGTCTCCCGAGCTACTGCTTGCCGCCAGGGCCTAACCCATCGCGCTGAACAAGTTGGTGGGGGTTCCCCGAACCGGGCGAAGCCTCGAACATGGCTCTCAATGGTGCAGCGGCTCGGTAAGGATTCGGCGACATCGCCCCGACGTGCTAGCCCACCAACTGCCCATTTAAATGGACCTAAAGCATCAGTGGATGCTAGAGAATCTCGACAAGGTGGTGAAAAGGCCAGGGAATGGCTCTGACCACGATCTCACCATGCGCCCGAAGCTTCCCGCCACTGCCACCGTCGGGAAAACTCAAAATACACCGTCTACACGTGGTTTCATGCTAGGTTTGCAAAGCAAACTTGTGCGCCATCGAGTGTAGCTCCTGTGATTACAATTTCGTGGGCGGTAAACAAGTATTGATCGGGAATTCGGAGTTTCCTTACCCGCGGGTCCGTTTAGACCGGCCGAGACAAAAATTGAAATTACGCCGGCGATGATCTAAGGTTGGCCTTGAGCTTCGGATGTGAGCGGCATGGAGTCTTGGCACTTCCAAAGGTGCTCTTGCTCGGCCGCGAAAGGCTCTCTGTAGGGCTGTCCACGTGCGACCTCCGTTCGGTCGCAGTTCGGCCGCCGCGGGAACTCGGTGTGTGTGGGGTTGTGGAGGCCGAGCTCACTCGGTTGTGGTCCGAGGAGGTTGTGGAGAAGACCGTGGGGTTGTTTTGCTACTGCCTGGGGCTTTGCACGTGATGAGGAGCCGGCTCACGATTGGCCGAGGGTGGCAGCAGCGCCTCGGCGCTGTTCTTGCACGAGGGGGAAGCAAAACATGGTTTCTCCGGTTTGTGAGCGAAAGGGGCGCAGCAACGAGGAATGAGCACCCAGGCAGATCTCCAGCGCGAGAGAAAAATGGGGAGAGGTGTCTCGGCCTTCCCTCGGTGTCACCCGGTTGCTGCCCGATGTTGTCTCGGTGGCTTCCGAGTGGGAGAAGCAAAACAGAGAACAAGACTTAGAGTATAAGGCACTTTGTTCCAATGACCATTGGGCCCCACTCCATTTCACCCCCTTATCCTCCTCAAAATATCACCAAAATTTGGCAAATGGTGAAAATAAATTGTGGGAGTTAAATTCGAATTGTATTTGGATAATTGAGCTTGTTTTATCCAAATTCAAATGTGTATTTGAATTCCTTGCAAATTTAAGTCCATTTGGAAAATGGATAGCAAATCATTTCAAAAATTCATGAAACTTTGTATACCCAGTAATTTGGACCTAAGGAATTCAAACATGGAACCTGATTTTAGTGTTAGCTGCTGCATATAAGAGTTTGAACACAACAGTTTGCATTTCCATTGTGTAGCCCTCATTTGAAATTTGAATTGAACAATTAGTTCACAAATATGATTTTTAAACATTCAATTGCACATGAGACTTCAACTATGTGGTTTTAATCCACCTTGGGTCCAAGCATTTAAGTAACCGTGAGCTTGTGTAGAGAGAGCTCTCATGTGCATCATCACTTCTGAATGTTTAAACAAGTCCCGTTTTTCATACATATGAAACCAAGTTTCCTTCAAATTTTGTTCATTTGTATTCACATATTTTGGGACATTTACATCTAATGGAGCTGAAATTTTTCATGTGACTTCCTTGTCACAAGAAAGTATTCTGTACCAAAATTCAAGACTTTTCATTGAGTAGTTCATCCAGAACAATTCCCGTAAGCATTTAGGATAAAATGAATTAATTCTGAAATAATTTGCATGTTCATGCAAAAAAAAGTGAATTACAATTTCAAACATAGCTCAGGGAGCATGCATGAATTTTAATAGTATTTTTGGAGCTAAGAATTGCCCAGAACTGATTTTACAAGTTTGGGATATTTGCTTAAAAAGTTTCTGGACTTATTTGAGCACAGTGATTTGTACTCATAATTTTCCTACTCAAATCAACTCCAAATGAGCTGAAATTTTTCCAAGAGTTTAATAGTATCCTAAAGAATATTCTGGAAACATTTAGGAGATTTTGGATGAACTAAACTCCCTCAATAATTCTTTTATTGAAAATATTCAAAGAATTTTCCAGAACTTATTATTGACTTTAGTACTAATTGAGTTGCAAATCTCGATAGATATTTACATGCTGAACTAACCCAATTTGAATCACCCGATTTGGAGCTTATAAAATTTGAACAAAATCTGGAATTTAAACTAATCCGGAAAAATTCAAAACCCTGACAGTGGGGCCATGGGTGACGTGGCGCCACCAGAGACAACGGCACACGGGCTACAGAGATAATTGCACGTAGCCACACCCAAATCCGAAGCCACAGAGAATCCTACCGGGAAATAATGTGTCACTGCCAAGCGGGCCCGGGATTCTTCTTCTTCCTCCCGATGGTTCCCGCTCGCGCGAGCCCCCCCCCCCTCGTCGGAGCTCTTCGGAACTCGGTTTCCCGACCACCGCCCACGCCCAAAATCGCCACTAGCCCCTAACCCAATGTGATAAACATGAGGGTGAGGTTTTCCTGAGCCGGCGACGACCCTACCTCGGCTCGCAACGTGCAGCGGCAAAAACCTCACTCCGGCGATGTCGGCCGCCTCTTCTAGGTTCCTAAACCTGATGATCCTTGGTCCTACAGAACCAGTGTATGATGTGGATGCTCTTTGTGGATGCAAACAAGGTCGGAAACGGCTCTAAGTAGGTTGTCACCATGCGCCCTACGGTCTAGCGACGGTTCGCCGTCGGGAAACCATGAAATAATGCTTCTACATCTGATATTAAGCTATGGATTTGAGCGTGGAGGTTCGCCAGCAAGTATAGAACATGTGTGTGCAATTTGAATAACCCTAACCGAGGATTGAGCGAGAATTTGGCGGATTCGTACCTGGAAGTTGGTTTGCACTGGTCGGAATCAAAACTCAAAATTCCCACTCAATGAGCAACAGCTCGGGCCACGGCTTGGGGAGGAGCAGCTCGAAGTTCCAGCGCTCCTATGGGCGCTCTTGCTCGGGCGTGAAAGGCTCCAGTGCGAGCTGTCCACGTGAGCCTCGCGTCTAGGTTGTGTTCAGTCGCCGCATGAAAAAGAGGTTCTCGGTGTTGGGGAGGCCGAACTCGCTCGGTTGCGTGTCGAGGAGGTGGAGAACGAGTCCACAGTGCCGTTTTGCTACTAAAAGAGGCTCTGTTCACATGAAAATGGCTGGCTCCTGATCGAGCGAGGCGGCGGCGGTGTTGCGGTTCTGTTATTGGCTCAAGGGAGAGACCGAGCGTCGGGGTGTTGGTTTGTGGGCGAAAAATGATCACGTACGAACTGATAAGGGCAACGCTGAGGTGGTTCGAGTGAGCTGGGATCGATCGGAAACGTCAAGCACGTGCGCTGGCGCTGCTAGCCCCTGCTGTCGAGCGCTCGGTAGAAGCAAAACAGAGACCATCTGTTGCACAGCAGATCTTTTGGGGTGAGCTGCCAAGTGGGTCCCACACCGCCCCTTATCTCACAAAACTCTCTCAAACATGGCAAATGATCCAATTCAATTGTGTGGAACTCAAATCTAAGCTTCATTTGGATAATTGATCATGTTTCATCAAAATTCAAATCTGAATTTGAATTGCTATGCAATTTAAGGTCATCTTTGAATTGGATAGCAAAGCATCTCCAAATTCCCTCAAACTTTGCATTTCCACTAATTAGGACCTGAGGAATTCAAATATGAAATATGATTTTTAAATTAACTGTTGCAAATGGGGTATTTAACACAACAGTTTGCATTTCTTTTGTGATGCCCACATTTGAAATTTGAGTGAACAAAGTGAGTTCAAAATCTGAATTTAAATTCTCCTCTTGCACATGAGAATCTAACACATGGTGTTTAATTCAACCTTGGCTTAAAACTTTCAAATAAACGTGGGAGCTCATTTGGTTGGACACTCATGTGCATCATCACGTGGAGAAATTTTTGTAAGTCCCATTTTCATGGACTTGAAACCAAATGGCATTCAGCCTTCATGTTATTTCATTTACAATTTTGGTACTTTTACATTCCCCCCTTAAAAGATTCTCGTCCCGAGATTACAAAAGAAGAACGAGACAGGAGGGTAATTTACACGGCCTACATGGGTCTTCTCATCAATAATCTGGACCGGTTTCTCGGCGTATGTGAGATCCGGTTTCAACTCGTCGATGCTTTGGGTGAGGACAGCAGCGGTAAACTGGAGACACTTCCTCAGCTATGACACATGAAATATGTCATAATACCAGCAAGGTTCGCCGGTAATTCCAGCCGGTAGGCTACAGTTCTGCACTTCTCCGTGATGGTAAACGGACCGATAAATCAGGGAGCAAGTTTCCCCTTGACACCGAACCGATGAATTCCTTTCATCGGAGACACACGAAGATAAACGTGCTCTCCGATGTCGAAATGCAGCGGTGGATGCCTCTGATCCACGTAGCTCTCTTTTGACGATATTGAGCAGCCTTCAGGTTCTCTTGTATTATCCGAACTCGGTCTTCGGCTTCATTGACAAGATCAACCCCGAACGTTACTCGTTCACCGGACTCACACCAATTCAATGGTGTACGGCACTTCCAGTGTAGAGAGCGTCATATGGTGCCATTTTGATGCTCGTTTGATAACCGTTGTTGTACGAGAACTCCGCCAACTTTAAGTGATCATCCCAGTTCTTACCGTGGTGGATGGCACACGCTCTCAATATATCTTCAAGTATTTGATTCACCCGTTCAGTTTGCCCATCAGTTTGAGGGTGATATGTGGAGCTTCGAATTAATTTGGTCCCCAATGCTGTGTGAATCTGCTCCCAAAAATGGGCTATGAACAGCAATCCTCTGTCGGATACAATTGTATGGGGAACTCCATGTAAGCACAAAATCCGCGCTATGTAAAAGTCTGCATATTTATTCGCGTTGTAACTGGTATGCACGGGGGTGAAGTGTGCTGATTTGGTTAATCGGTCTACGATTACCCAAATCGAATCATGATTGTGGGGGTCATACTCAAGTCTCCCCATTTCCATGCTGGTACTCTCAATGGTTGCAGCAGGCCTAACTTCTGCATATGGTCGGCCTTTAATCTTCGACACGTATCACATTCCGAGACATATTTTGCTATTTCTCGCTTCATGTGTGTCAACCAAAATTTCTTCCGGAGAACTTGGTACATTTTATTGCTGCCCAGATGAATGGAAAATTACGACAAATGAGCTTCATCCAGAATTTTTTTCGGTAGTCCCATATCCCGCGGTACTACTATTCGGTCTTTGAACCACAATGTACCATATTTGTCTTTCCAGAAGCACTTCATTTCTCTGTTGTCTATTCTCCCCCGTATGTGGTACATACCTTTATCTTTTTCTTGAGCCTCAATAATCTCCTCTCGGATTGTAGGAATGAGAGCAAAATTATAAAGCACTCCATACGGAATGACACGGAGACTTGGTTCTTCATCATCCATTTCAGCAATGGTTAGGCTGTGGACATGCAACTTGTGACTAAGCGCATCGGCGACCACATTCGCTTTTCCTGGATGATAATGAATTTCAAGTTCATAAACTTTAATGAGCTCTAGCCATCTTCATAGTCTCATGTTCAGTTCTTTCTGAGTGAAGATGTATTTCAAACTCTTGTGGTCGGTGTAGAGATGTACAAGATTTCTGAGCAAGTAATGCCTCCACATCTTTAAAGCAAGGACCATGGCAGCTCGCTCAAGATCATTAGTTGGATAATGCTGCTCATGGTTTCAGAGTTGACGAGATCCATATGCGACCACTAGTCCTTCTTGCATCAGCACACAGCCAAGACCGATGCCAGATGCATCACAATAAACGTCAAATGGCTTGGTTGTATCCGGCTGAGCAAGAACTGGTTCTGTTGTGAGATGCTTCACTAATGTCTTGAAAACTTGTTCACATGCAGCACCCCAAATAAATTTAGTACCTTTATTAAGCAGCTCCGTCATCGGTTTAGCGATCTTTCAGAAGCTCGGGATGAATCTCTGGTAATAACCCGCTAAACGGAGGAAGCTTCGGATTTCATGAACAGATTTAGGTGACTCCCATTTCTGCACTTGGATAATCTTACTCGGATACACAGTGATACCTTCCGCTGAATAATGTGTCCGAGCAAAGGTACTTGATTTATCCAAAATTTGCACTTGTTGAATTTTGCATAGAGCTTGTGATCTCGTAATCGTTGCAGCACAATATGCAAATGCTCAGCATGCTCTTCCTCTGATTTGGAGTACACCAAAATGCCGTCGATAAAGACCATGATGAATTTATCCAATTCCGGCATGAACACAGAATTCATCAGGTACATAAAGTGCTCCTCAGAATTGGTCAACCCAAAAGACATGACGAGATACTCGTAGAGCCCGTATCTCGTCGAGAATGCCGTCTTCGGAATATCTTCTGCCCAGATTTTTTTCTGATGATATACGGACCGAAGATCCATCTTCAAGAATACTTTAGCACCCACTAGTTGATCTAATAACATATCAATGCGAGGTAGTGTATACTTGTTCTTGATGGTAACAGCATTAAGTGGACAATAATCAACACATAGCCTCAGTGTTTCATCCTTCTCCTTTACAAACAACGCTGAGCAACCCCAAGGTGACGAACTTGGCCATATAAAACCTTTGCTCATGAGGTAATTCAGCTGTTCCTTCAACTCTGCTAATTCATCGGGTGCCATCTTGTACGGCCTTCGTGAAATCGATGTCGTTCCTGGCGCAAGTTCAATCTTGAACTCTACGTCCCGTTCGGGCGGCATGCCTGGCAAATCATCGGGGAACACATCCGGATATTCATGCGCCACCGGAATGAATTTTAACTTCACTGTTTCCATGTGGTCCAATGCTACAAACTTCTGCGTACTGGCTCCCAGAAATAATGTATGAAGACCATGCTGTAGGGAGTTGAGTTCAATAGTTCGGGAACTGATGTTGAGAACCGCATTGTGGTTATTCAACCACGACATCCCCAAGATTATGTCAATCTTCACACCCCCAAGAATGATGAGGGTGGTGGGATATATTCTACCCCCCAAACAATGTGGTGCTCGGGAGACAACATCGCTTACAGTAATGCTGCCCCGGGTGAAGATATGAGGTATTGGCTCTTTGTGTAAGCGGTTTGGAGCTGATGTTGGGCTACAAACAATTGGCTAATTAAGTTATGTGTGGCACCGGAATCGAAGAGAATCAACGCCGGTAGCTGATTAAGAGAAAACATCCCTGCTAACGAGGCTTCTCCTTCCGGAACATAATCAATCACTGTGTAGTGAATGCTGCCCCTTTTCTGCCCTCTTTTCTGCAGGTTTTGGTACGGGTCTGAATATTGAAAATATGATGACCCGCAGCCTTGATTTCCCTCCGGACAATACCTAGCATAATGGCTCACACGACCACAAGTGAAACACGGATGTTTCTCTGGTTCTTCGCTGACTTGTGGTTGGAAATTAGGTACACATGGCTGCAGCGATGAGCACATACCACCGTATGATGCTGCTGCTGTGGAGGTGGTACAAGTTTTGATACTTGACCAGCAAACTGTTGATGAGTTGATCGTACAGATGGCCGCCATATTTCACCGGATGGCGTTCGGTAGTAGCAAACGGTATTTCTGGGGCACAATACTTTTGCTGTCCTGTACATCACTCCCCTTCCTATTCCCTGCTTGACACTCAAGTGTTGTCTTCTCTTGCATAATGGCCGCACTGACCAACTCGGTGTAATTGCCTTTATTGAACAAGGCCAATTTATCCCTTAATATGGCACTCAGGTCATAAAAGAAATAATCACACCTTGCTGCTTCTATCGTCACATATCAGGAGCGTATTGTGCCAAATGGTTGAACCTTTTGACATACTCGAGGACATTCCTATCCCCTTGCTTCAATTTCAAGAATTCCCCCCGCTTGGTCTTGATAATTCCCACAGGCATGTGACGAGCATGAAAAGTTTCACGAAATTCCGTCCATGCCACTTGATGGCCTTCCGGGATGGTGGCGAGATATTCAACCCACCAATTTCTGGCGGCTCCATAAAGTTGTTGAGCGGCAAATAAAGTTGTCTGATATTCATCACACTGGAATACTCCAAATTTAGACTCTATTACATGAAGCCACTGATCTGCTTGCACAGGTTCGGTAGCTTCCGTGAAGATTGGTGGTTGAGTCGCCAAGAAATCCAAATAAGCGTTTCGAGGTGGAATGACTTGTTGCGCTTGATGAAGCATGCCTTGCTGTACCAAGGCTTGGAGTGATCTAGTGTTTTCTTGGGTAGACTCTTGGAGTAGCCTGGTGTTCTCTTGGTTAGACTCGACAACTCGAGTAATAGTATCCATCCCATGGATGGCGGTGCCGGCGGTGGAGTCGAATCATCACCGTCTCGGCGAGAACTTACGCATACACCGGAGTGCGCACCAGACAGTGGCTATGGCACGGCCCGTTCTCGGCCGATTATCCCTCATTTTTGAAACGATTTCTTCCTACACGTTCCTTGGAGCATGGCACACATGCCAGACAACCTCTCGCAGCTCGGCATCGCCGGAAATATGATTGCCGACGGCAGCGGTGGAGTTGAGCTTGGGTCGGATGGCGATAACGCGGCTCAGTGGTCAACACGACAAACAGAGGGGTCGTACAGCACCACTAGGGCACGGGGAAGCCAACCCTGCACCCCTCGTGGGCTGGGATCACCGGGAAAGGGGTCTTCACCGGCGACCCGACTCTTTTTCATCGGCGGCAATGAAAACTCGGTGTTCTGCTTGCCGGATGAACGACCTTCGCTAAGTTAGGGCCTAGATGATCATGAGGTGCTCTACTAGCTCTAGATAAACCAGATAATCGGATGATCAAGTGGTTGTGAAGAATTTTGCGATTTGGTTCTAGCTGTTCTACACGGCGGCCAATGCGGAAACTGGAATTCTGGCTCACCGGCGTTGAGGGAGCTTAACTGGGTCTAGGAGGATGAACTAGGGTTGATGGCTAACCTCTGTGACCGTTTGTTCAGGCCGGAGAGGCGGTGGTTTGGCCGGGCGATGAAAACTTCCGCCGGCGACTTTGCTCTGTCCCGAAGAAGAACATCGTCGGGTACAGCTCGAAAGAAGCCGTGAATCAGCTCGGGGCTGCATCGAGGACGTAGAGGAGAGTCAGGCGATACTATTTTGGGGCCTCAGCTCTACGTGAAATCCTCTGAGCTGGCTGGTCAACGGTGGGGGCATGGCGGTGCAAGCGAGCGGCGATGACTGTGTGCGCTGTTTCTGTGCGAGGGAGCGACGAAGCAGTGGAGAAATGATCTTTTGCCGACCTGTGCTCGGGGATAAGAGGCTGGGATGAGTGATCGGCAGCAAGGACTCGATAGCAGCTGCTGGCAGCAGCTTTCTTGCCGTGGCGTCCGCGTGACAGTGCGCAAGAAACCGAGCAACCCGAGTTCAGTTGGTTCATTTAGCTTGTGTGGCTGACAGTGGGTCACACAGCACCAAATTTGTCCTCACAAATTGAATTTCTACTGTTGCACAAATTTTGGGACCCTCCTGCCCTTTGAACTTTAATCAAACCACAAAATGACATTTGATTTTGAATAATTCAAAGTGTAGAGTGGTTTGAATGAAATTGCATCAAATATGCAATCTGAAATTCAAATTCAGTTTGAATTTGATCCAACTAGCTCATGTCAAGATCAATCAAAAATAGGATGAAACTTGGTGGAGTATCTCATAAAAATATGCTGAGTTTGAATATGAATCCCTCTTTTGAATTCATGTGATGAAAGTAGTTTGAATTTGAATTTACATTCAAACTAGTCCTCTTAATAATTGTATCCAAAAGTACCCCAAACATGTTTGGATTTGCATGAAAATTTGCATGATCATTCCTAATAATGTTTTAGGACCTAATAGTGAGCTCAGCCTGTGGCACCGGTTCCGAAAAATAGAACCAAGTGAATGCATATGTGTGCCCAGGGTGTTCATCACAAATACACATGTAATCCACAATCTGCATTCAGAATATAACCATGAATAAATAGTGTTTAAGTACTTTATTACAATGACTCAATGTCTCACTCATGAATATCTAACTTATTCTTGCAGCTGAAGACTCTAAACGACGGCAGAAAATAACTAAAACAGCAGGCTCCAATCTTCAACTCCACAGGCATGTTGACGGTAGCGCGCACGCCTAGTACTCCACATGTTCCTCGAAGTACTCTTCTCCTGTAGCTGATGTATACGTGGGAATGCAAGGGTGAGTACTTGTCATACTCAGCAAGTGCGGGAAAAGTATGACATGTAGCTTACAACAAGGTAGGGAATAAAAAGGCTCATTGCAGCAAGCAAATTTTATTTCACAAACATGGTAAAAACAGCAACTATTTCTAGGTGAGTTTAATCCCATCATAACCAAGTATTTCATCAACATCCCTTCATCATAATTCACTAGTTATCAAGTCTCAATCAGCCATTAATCTTGCTCAAGTTCATCTCATACTCATAAATATTCATAACCATCTCATATTCATATAACCAAAACCAATTTCATTGTCATGACCCAAAACAGTTCCAAAAAACAATTCCAATGACCATACAACAACCATACCGAATAAACATCCCAAGTTTTGCCTCTAATCATGGAAGTTGGCCAGGTGCTTGTGACCGGAAGCACGGCTATCATGATAGTTTTACAACCTGCAGAGGTGGCACCACTTTACCCACAAGTTTGTGATTTCATCACCCGTCGGCGACTAGAAAGAACCTCTATTATACCAGTACACAACCATCGGTGTATGGCCAAGAGATCACAAAATAGCCTTCACAAAGGGGCTAATAGGATGTACGGACCCACTGAGGTTTCACCAGCAGCCTCGAATCTCCATTCTCCCACCCACGGGCCCCCTCTTGTGCCATGCAGTTCCCAGGGCAGTCCCTCTCTTGCTGGGGGGATGTATTTATAACGGGAAAAAAAGAGAGTCCTAGCAAGATGGGACTCAACCAAAGAGTCCTATGGGTGGGGGATAGGGTTCCCCCCCTCAAGGCTGTGGCCGGTTTGGGAGGGGGGAATTTGGGGAGATTCGGGGAAATTTGGGATGACTCAATTTAGCTATCTTATTTCCATTTATCTCCACTTCTATGTTCCTTTCTCCATTTCTATATTCCTTTCTCCATTTCTATGGTTCTTTTCTCCATTTCTATGGTTCTTTCTCCATTTCCATGGTTCTTTCTCCATTTCTATTTCTTTTTAAATGCTTCTCTACATGAAAAATGTATGCAATGCATAGTAATGAAATTGAGGGTGTTACAAACCTACCCCCCTTAAAATGAATCTCGCTCTCGAGATTCGATAGAGTGGAGAAAAGATGAGGGAATTCTGCCTTGAGAGCTTCCTCACGTTCCCATGTAGTTTCCGCTTCCGTGTGATGGCTCCATTGTACCTTGCACTAACGGACCACTTTATTTCTCATGACCCTTTCCTTCATGTCCATGATTTTGACAGGGTGTTCCGTGTAGGTCAGATCCTCTTTAAACTCTAGCTCATCCATCAGTACTTGTTCTTCCGGTACTCTTAAGCACTTCTTGAGTTGGGATACGTGAAACACGTCGTGCACGTCGGAGAGGTGCGTTGGCAGCTCTAGTTAATAGGCTACCTCTCCTCAATTTCCCAAAATCTCGAATGGCCCGATGTAGCGAGGTGCTAATTTGCCTTTGACGTTGAACCGTCGTTGATAGGCGACACCTTAAGATACACGAAGTCTCTCACTTCGAAGGTCAATCTTCTTCGCCTATTGTCCGCATAACCCTTCTGTCGTGACTGAGCGGCCTTCAAGTTTTCACGTATCGTTTGGACATGCTTTTCAGCGTCTTGCAGCACTTCGGGTCCAAATACTTGGCTATCTCCGGTCTCATTCCAGAACAGCGGTGTTCTACACCGTCTACCATAAAATGCTTCGAAGGGTGACATCTTCAAGCTGGCTTGGGAACTGTTGTTGTAAGAGAATTCAGCATATGGCAAGCTCTTATCCCAACTATGCCCATGTTTCAAGGTGCAAGCTCTCAACATGTCTTCCAAAATCTGATTTGTCCTCTCGGTTTGCCCGTCGGTTTGCGGGTGATATGCAGAGCTGAAATTCAATCGTGTACCCATGGCTTATTGCAGCTTCTTCCAGAACCTAGAGTTAAATTGAGGACCTCGATCTGAAACTATCCTTTTCGGAACTCCATGGCGACACACGATTTGCTCCATATACAGCTTGGCTAGTTGTGCGACGGTGTACTTGGTTCTAACAGGAAGGAAGTCGGCTGTTTTCGTCAATCTGTCTACGATAACCCAAATGGAGTCGTAGCCGGACTGAGTACGTGGTAATCCGACTATGAAGTCCATGCTGATGTCTTACCACTTCCACTCAGGTACTTTTAATGGCTGCAACAATCCAGCGGGTCTTTGATGTTAGGCCTTCACTCGTCGGCACGTGTCGCATAGGGCAACATATTCAGCAATATCACTTTTCATGCCATCCCACCAATAGCATGTTTTCAGGTCCTTGTACATCTTTGTACAGCCGGGGTGTATGGAATAAGGCGATTCATGTGCCTCCTTTAGTATCGTGTCATGGATGTGCTTCACGTTAGGCACACAAATCCTTTTCCCTAACCAAAGCGTACCATTCTTGTCTTCCTTGAAATCCTTTTCTATGCCTTGTCGGTTTCTTTCCTCGATTTTCTTGATTTCCTCATCCGTTGCTTGGCCATCTCATATATCTTGTTCCAGCGTTGGGTTCAATTCTATCACCTCCATCTCATTCAAGAACCCGAGATGTAACCGTTCAAACTCCTTACGCAGCTCGGGTGGCAGCTCCCGAACCGTGAGTTGGTGACATGCTCCCTTTCGGCTCAACGCATCAGCTACTACATCGGCCTTTCCGGGGTGATAGTTGATTCCAACATCATAATCCTTGATGAGTTCCAGCCATCGACGTTGCCTCAAATTCAGATCCATTTGCATGAATATATACTTGAGGCTTTTGTGATCCGTATAGATCTCACATCGATGACCAAGGATATAATGCCTCCAAATCTTCAAGGCATGTACCACGGTAGCAAGTTCCAGGTCGTGTGTGGGGTAATTCAGCTCATGTTTCTCTAGTTGTCTCAATGTATAGGCTACCACTTGGCCTCCTTGCATGAGCACACGTCCAAGCCCTTGTCTTGATGCATCACAATATATATCAAAACTCTTGCTTACGTCCGGCAATACAAAAACCAGCACTGTTGTTAATCTCTCCTTTAGCTACTCAAAGCTGTTTTGACACGCTGGTGTCCACTGAAATGCTTTCCCCTTCATCAGCAATTAGGTCATAGGCTTCGCTATTTTGGAGAAATCCTTGGTGAACCGGCGGTAGTATCCAGCCATCCCAAGGAAACTCCGAATATCTCTCACATTCTGCGGTTGGTTCCACTTCAAAACGTCCCTCACTGTTCCGGGATCAACAGATAATCCTCCTTCCGATATGATGTGGCCTAGGAACGATATCTCCTTTAGCCAAAATTGACACTTGCTGAACTTAGCATTCAATTGATGCTCTCGCAGTTTCTGCAACGTCAACCTCAAGTGTTATTCATGTTATTCCTCGCTTTTTGAATACACCATGGTATCGTCGATGAAAACCACGATGAACTTGTCCAAGTACTCCATGAAGACCTTATTCATGAGGTACATAAAGTATCCGGGTGCATTCGTTAACCCAAAAGACATAGCGGTATATTCATACGAACCATACCATATTTGAAATGCAGTCTTGGGTATGTCGGAGGGCTTAATCTTCAGCTGGAAGTATCCTGACCGAAGACCAATCTTGGAGAAAATCTGGGCACCTTTCATTTGATCAAACAGTCCTCTATGCAGGGCAGTAGGTATTTATTCTTGATCGTCACTTCGTTGAGAGACCTATAGTCCCCACACATCCTTTGGGTCCCATCTTTCTTGTCCATGAAGAGCACGGGAGCTCCCTACGGTGACGAGCTTGGGCGTATAAAACCCTTTTCTAGCTGCTCCTAAATTTGCTTCTTGAGCTCCACTAATTCATTAGCAGGCATCCTATACGGCCTCTTCGCTATAGATGCAGTTCCGAGTACTAAAGCAATGGCAAATTCAATGTCCCGGTCAGGTGGCAACCTGGAAGTTCTTCCGGGAACACATCTGAATATTCTCGAACCACCGGAATGCTTTCCAATGTCGCTTCTTCGACGTCGTTCAGCGTTGCCTTCTTGATTGCAGGTTGGGCTACCTCCAGCGCAATACTGGTACCGTGCTCACTTGTCAACTGCACAATCCTCTGAGCACATTGAATCACTCCGTTGTGCTTGCTTAACCAATCCATTCCAAGTATTATGTCAATCCCTTGGGAATCCAAGACGATAAGGTTGGCAAGAAAGTCTACCCCTCTTATTTTAAGGCTTACTCTCGGAATAGAATTCAGAATTGAAAAAAGTGATTTCCCAACTATATGCATCAAGGTGTATGAAATAAGCAACTTCTTTTAATAATTTTAGCCTATATGAGTATGTGAACACGCGACGAAGCATCTCACATCTCTCTACTATGTGTGGATATGGACTTTCGCAGAAGCGTTCCACAACTCACACCAGCACACAAACACAAGCAATCACCATAAAATTTTCTGCACACCACTCTTATTTGACCTACTTCGATCTGAACGTTCTTATTACAACTTTATTTAATGGGGAACCTAGACTTAATCGTGAATACCGGTGTTGTTCTGGCCGTGTAACGGGGGTAGTCCATACATGGGCACACGCCATGGTGAGTCGGCAGCATATGTAGGGATAGATGACGCTGGTGCTCCATTTGCTCCCGCGTTGGCACGAGTCTCCTCCTGTTTTCCAGCAAAGACAGCTTCTTGCAGAGGTAACGGATCTCTTCTTGTGCGCTTGCATAGCGGTTTCCTAACTCCGCGAGCAACTTCTGAGACTTTTTAGCAGCTTGTGGGTTGGAAAGAGCTCCTCCATGGGGTCCAATGATCTCCCTTGTACCACTCTTCCGATACAGGTGCAGCTCAAAGGTAGTGTTCTCAAGCTGCTCACGGAAGGCGTAGCACAGTCCGGTGAGTGCATCCCATGCATCATCATTGATAGCTTCTGCCCTTGTAGCTCTCCATGTGGGTGCGAACTGCCGAGTGACAACCCTACCATTAGATAGGATGGTTACTTCAGCATTTCACTCTTCATGTCCGAAACGAGGGACTTTCTTGAGAAGATACCTCGGGTATAAGCTGCAGCAATCCAGAAAATCTTTGAGCTCCTTGGATATGTGTCCTCCTTCCATTCCGTCGGACCGGAATTCTTGAACTGAATGGTTGGTCCGTTCATCACCTTCATTCTCGGCCTCAGCAAGGGGTGGCTCCTCTTCAGATTCATCTCTTTCCGACATATCTTCATGAGGCTCCATGGGGTGTAAGCCCGCGTGAAAGTTCTCCTGAGGTGCGTACCAATGCCGTTCTTGTGGATCATCTTCCATGTCGTATTCGAATGGTTCCACCTCTTCCAGGTCCTCTTTCCTCATGCATAGAGTTATTGACTTCATCTTCATCATGAGGTTCCATCTTCACCTCCTCCCAATATGGTCCATCGGACACCTCAATGGGATTAAGTGCACTCCCAAGTGGTGGTGGACGAGTCCTTATGCGTGCTGTGCTCCTAATGACCGGCATCTATAAATAAGACATGAGAAACTTTAGAGAAGAATAAAATAACTTCAGAAGCTATGAAGCAATAAAGAAAAAGTGTTGCTGTCCAAAAGAAGAGAAAAAGAGGGGCTGAAAATAGCACTTTGCGGTGGCTGAATTGACAAGTAAAGTGCAGCAGCAAGCAATTTTCTAAAATAACAGTTTAGAGGGGTGTGCCTATATATTTTAGAGTGTCCATTCTACCTAGGCTTGCGTCCTATGGTCAACCTGGCTCTGGTACCAATTTGTGGCACCCGGTTCCGAAAAATAGAACCAAGTGAATGCATATGTGTGCCCAGCATGTTCATCACACATACACATGTAATCCACAAACTGAATTCAGAATATAACCACGAATAAATAGTGTTTAAGTAATTTATTACAATGACTCAATGTCTTACTCATGAATATCTAACTTATTCTTGCAGCGGAAGACTCTAAACGACAGCGGAAAATAACTAAATCAGCAGCCTCCAATCTTCAACTCCACAGGTATGTTGACGGTAGGGCGCACGCCTAGTACTCCACATGTTCCTCGAAGTACTCTTCTCCTGTAGCTGATGTATATATGGGAATGCAAGGGTGAGTACATGTCATACTCAGCAAGTGCGGGAAAAGTATGACATGTAGCTTACAACAAGGTAGGAATAAAAAGGCTCATTGCAGCAAGCAAATTTTATTTCACAAACATGGTAAAAACAGCAACTATTTCTAGGTGACTTTAATCCCATCATAACCAAGTATTTCATCAACATCCCTTCATCATAATTCACCATTTATCAAGTCTCAACCAGCCATTAATCTTTCTCAATTTCATCTCATACTCATAAATATTCATAACTATCTCATATTCATATAACCGAAACAAATTTCATTGTCATGACCCAAAACAGTCCCAAAACCAATCCCAATGACCATACCAAATAAATAACCCAAGTTTTGCCTCTGTAAAAGCCCAAGAAAAGGGACTTGTAAAAACTTTTCTTCATCTCACAACACCACAATTTTCATTGTGGACACCTTAGGAAATGTTGTGAAAAGCGTGTAACCTCCATCAAAAGAGTGATTAGAGGGGAGAGTCTTCACTTTCACAAAGTAGGGTTTATACACATATGATCACACAATGAGGAATTCAAAACTGTTGTGTCCAAACTATTGTTTGCAGCAGCTAACACAAGGATCAAGTGGCATATTTGGATTCCTTAGGTCCAAATTAGTGGGGAGGCAAAGTTTCATTAATTTTTGAAAAGTCTTGCTGCCCATTTTTCCAAAGGAAGTCAAATGTGCAAAGAATTCAAATGAATATTTGAATTTGCATGGAATTTGTCCAAACCTGTCAAATGAGCTCAGTTTCCAATTTTCAAACAATTGGGTTGGATAATTGTCAAACTTTGGAGATATTTTGAGGAAAAAGAGGTACTGAGTTGTGGGGCCCACATGTCATAGGAATGAGTAGACTTAACACTTAAGTTTTCTCTCTGTTTCCTCACTCCACCGGGGTTTCACCCGCGGGCGACACCTAGCGGCCGCCCCCGTCGACCGAGGCTCCACCTCCTGATCTTTGCTCGGGCCGCTGGCAGCACGGGAGTCGGCGGTGCCTCTTACATGATCCTCCCGCGTGACCGAGACGACCATCCGTGTTTCTTCTCCTCACACGCGCGTTCTCCCGAAAACAAAACCGAGCTCGCCGCTCCTCTGGAAAGCCATCGGGAGCCGGCTAAACCGCGCCACAGAGCCTCCCCGAGCTGCACAACGACGCTGTGCCCTCGTTCCGCACCTTCTGAGCGCGAGAGCTAGCCATCCGTGGTGGGTTTCGAGCATTAAACGCCTCACCCGCGGCGAACCACAGCCAGCCGACGATCGGGCGCACGCGGGCAGCCTTCCACAAGGGTTGTCACGTCCGAGCAAGCCCGGCCACGGGAGCGCGCCATCGTGCTGCTGCTCTCCTCCAAAGCCTGGAGCAAACCGTGGAGGATCGGCGGCCAATTCGGAGATTTTGTCCCGGCGACCTCCAACAGAGCATCCGGTAATCGCCGCCAAAATTCTCCCTCTCCAATCCTATGTAGCTTGTCAAATCTTGCACACAGGACCACCACTAACCGGCGATCAGTAGTCCTTCACAACCCTAGTTGTAAAGATGCACATAGACCGCATGAAATCCAGAATTTCCGACCTCAAACGCGGAGGAGGTTTCGGGTGCACGGTGAGACACCATTAGCCGCCGGTCCCGAACAGTTTTGAGGCTACGTCGAGCATCCCTATGGTCCACTGGTTCTGTAGCGCCATTCCACCGAGGTCTGGGCAGGCTAGGATGACCGGGCGACGTTGCCGAACCGGTCCAGAGCCGCCGCACCGTGGCCAGCTAGGTTAGAGCCATTGCCGACCGGGGAAGAGTGTTCCATCGTGTTCAGCACGGGAAATTAGGCCCTAGCGGCGAGGGAGAGCTCGGGGGATGGCCGGGAGGCCGGAATCCGTCGAACTCCGGCGAGCCCGGCGGCGCGCAGGCGCGGGTGGCCGGAGGTAGAAGACGACCGGTGGGTCCCGCCCGTCAGCGACGGTTTTTCAAATATTTGATCAGCTGTGGCACAGGGATCTGGTGTGGAGGCGCGGGAAATAACCTGTAGCCTCGTGTGGCTTGCCCCGACGCGTGACACCTGTCCCCGGACCCACAGCCAGTATTTGAACATCTTGGGGAATTTCAGTTTTTAGTTCAAACTTTGAATAGCTACAACTTTGGGTAGGAGAATCCAAAAATTGTGAAACAAATTTCGTTGGATTCCTCTGATAGAGTACTATCCAAATGTAGAACCCAATTTGTATGAAACCCTTTAATTAACTCTGGAAAATTCTTTAAAGCTTTTCAGCAAAAGAATTTTAGAGGGAGTTTGGTTCATCCAAAAATCCACAAATTTTGCCAGAATGTTCTTTAGGGCATTAGTAAACCCCTGTAAAAGTTTCAGACCATTTGGAGTCGATTTGGTCAGAGCAATTCAAAATGGAAGGTGCTGTGTTCATTTGAATGCAGAAACATTTTCAGAGAATTTCCAAAACTTGGAAATTCAATTCTGGGCAAACCTTGACTCCAAAAATGCTAGGAAAATTCATGCAAACTCTATGAGCTATAATTGAAATTGTAGATCATCAAGTTGAGCATGAACAGGGGTATTACCTCAGAATAAATTCTTCCTTGCTGATTTGCCAAGAGAATTATTCTGAGCAAACCCCTCCATGAAAAGTGCTAATGTTTGGTCCAGAGAGTTTTCTTGTGACAAGGAATTCACACAAAAATTCTCAGCTCCATTGGAGCTCTAGATCACCCCTGTCCTGTTTAACCACTTAAGGGATTAATGTGGAAAAGGAGGGAAAACCACTTAGCATTTAACCATGTGAGTAAGTTCAAGCCAAACCACCAACACCAGTTCATCTTTAAATTCTTAAACAAAGTTCCAGGTGTTAGAGGCTGGTTATTAGAACTAATAGTAGAAGTCTTACTCTAAAACTCACATTTGCATCTAAATTAACATGTAGTATTTCATTAACGTGTAGCCGTTGAAGAAGAGACTCCGGAAGTGCTGGACTTCCTTCTTCCGGACGAAGAACTAACTCCTGACCAGCAGCAACAAGGCAAGCCCCGGTTTGCATTAACCCTTTTTAAAAGTTTTACTTGTATACATGTGTCACATGAAGTATGTATGTGCATTAGGTATAGGATGAATGAAACCCCACTTGCATAACCAAAGTTTCCTAAAAGAGTGAGGGTAGTGTCAGGGACCTCGAGTAGACAGGCTATGCTTAATGAGTCATAGGACTTTGGTACAAGTCGAGTAGTTGGAATCTACTCGCGAGATAGGCATTGGGACACACGGGTTCGGTTGAGTGATGTGAGATCACTTTAGTAATGAAAATGAGACTAGGCAGGGGCTAGGGCGCAGCAAGAGAGAGTCTTGTGTGCGCAGCCCTGCCCGTGTCGATTGAGGACCGATCCGTGTGCGGCCCTGCTGAACAAGTATTGAACGTACCGAAGGCATATCGGATATATGGGCCCCGATAAACTTATGTAGCCTAAACCTCCGGGCGTCGAGGCATAGCACACCGATTTATAGGTGTAGGTTGAGGGCAGCAAGGTGGAAATCTGCCAACGGGCATAGAGAGATGCTCCGTGTGGGGAACCTCCTGCTCGTTTCGGTGCGACCGGTTCGACGTTTGGGCTGTTGGGTGAAAGGTTGTCCCGTACGACATCGAGTGAGCGTGCTGTGCAGCTCCACGGGTGGGCGTACGTGACGTGCTCTTTGGGTTTTCCCTGCAGGTGTATATCGAGTCGATTCGCCGTCCCTCGCGGTGACGAGTACTGCTTGTTCACTGCGTCGTAACGTAGACTGATGGATGAAATCTGTTGATTCAATGATGCTGATTGATATAATTGTATTGCTACATGTGTGCCACCAAATACTGCTTACTAAATTTCAGATTTCATGAACCGTTAACTTGTTGCTAAAAGATGAACTAAGGATGAACTTGTAGGCGTGTCATTTTGCTGAAATGTTACTATCCTATGTCCATTGTACACCTCATGTAGAGTTTCATGCTTAGGTGAGTCGGGTAAGCCTTGCTGATCCTTCGTGCTCACGGTTGCTACTTAAGTGTTTTTCAGGTGAGGAGCCACCCACGGACTCGGAGTACGAGTCCACCGGCGAGGGTTACCCTCCGTCGGGGACCACGGCTGAGTGGGAGCCGTACACGAAGCGCTGAGCTGAGACGTGCAGCTAGTGTGGGTTGCCCTAGGGCTGGGCAACCGACTTTTGCTAAATAGGCAGGCGAGTTGTATAGTGTAGTCTTCCGCTGTGTAATAGAACAATAATTGTAACTGAAGTTTGTACTTGTTTGTACAGTTTCAGCTGTTTTTCCCATGTAATATATTGTGTTCTTATGACGTGTGCTGTCGGGTGTCGCATCGCGCGGCACCACCCTCTGCGATCCTGGATGAGCGGATTCCGGTCCGCCACAGCCTGGTATCAGAGCTGCAGTGGGGATAGCACAGTACTAAAGGACTGCATTATGGGAAAAACTTAGGTATACGGTGAGGATTCGGTAGTTGCCCAAGTAAGGACTATATTAGCATAGTTACTTAAAGTGGCAAAGACTAACTTATGTGTTATAATTCTGAATTTCAATTATGTAACGACGCACCTACGCTCTGGTAAGTATGGTAAGGAACGCCACCGAAAGCGGTTCAATTTCGGTTAGTTCTCCCTGACGAGGAACGTGGTTCAGGGATTGATCTCACAGCTTGGTGTGAGACGTTAATATGAACCTCTTGGACTCTTCATGTCCCTGAGTTCATATGAAACGCTGATCCCTAGCGTGCATTAGGCAAGTAAGTGGAGACCCCATCGCGTGGTCAGTAACGCGAGAGTGTGTTCGTCTGGAAATAGCCCAGGAGGACATACGCAGCGCTTGCCATCGGCGTGCCCTGCAGGGCAGTAGGTGGTATCTGTTGGGTTGATAACATTCCCAACCGTGATGACCCGTTCATGACATACTCGGGTTCCCCGTCGTGTGGTGTTGAAACACGATCACGTGCCTTGAGACGTGACTTAGCTCAAGGACGGCCGTATGACAATGATACGGGCGTTTGTATTTACTTTTAATTATGGAACTGCCTGAAATGAACAAACTTTGAGTGCACCATCATTGTGTGGTCTTCTGCAGGTACTAACCACGTATGTATCCGTGTAGAGAACGTGTGCGAGGGACCGTTTAGTGCCACACTTGAGACGTATATGCCGGTATGATCCGGTTAGGATTTTCTTTGGTGAGGAACGTAGTACCGAGGTATTGTAGGCAGATGCATGAAAATATTGAGAACAAGGAATTAAAATCTATAGGTTCCACATTTAGGACCCTGGTTGGGTATAAGAGTGGGATAGTGATGGAGTGTAGTTCCCAAAAAGACTGAAAAACAGAGTGCTCTGTTTTGGGACAGCAAGTTTGCTGATCTTCAACCGGGCATAACTCACAGGACTTTAGCCGAGAGAGGTGTGCCATATAGTTCTGGAAAGGTATTTAAGTATTCTACAACTTTGTTGCAGACTTCCAGAGCTGAAACTCACCTTAAGATGGCTTAAATCCCAGAGACATGTAACTGTCCAGAACTAGGACAGTGTTAAAACATTCTCTGGACTGTTCTGTTTTTCAAGGATAAACTCCCAGTAGAAAAATCTAAAATTTTCATATAATACATCCTTAGAAAGAGTAGAAGATGTGTGACATCTTTGCAATTCAAAGTTTCTGAAGTTTCAGCACAGAATTTAGTGGAAATCAGGGTTGAAAACAGCCACCTCCAAGGGAGGTGCTGTTAAAATTCTTCCAGAAATTCTGCTAACTTTGAATTAGCATAACTTTTTAATCAAAGCTAATCTGGGGGCAAATGAGTACTTGTTGGAAAGATACTGAAGTTAACTTTAACTTTGGTATTCAACTTGAGTCATGAAAATGCCCAGAACCAGATCAAAACTTGGAATAGGTAGCAACTGGTCATTCTGACAGAAGAATGACGATTGAACTCATTGAAAGGGTGTTGTACCCTAAGGGTGTTATACGTGATGACAACGCAATAATAATGTCTCGTAGAGACCAAACCCAGTTATGGTGAGCTTCCAAAGAGGGGGTTCATCAAGTTGGATTAAGCTAACTTGTGTTTGGTCTGGTAATGGGGTAGCTTGTGCAAAGTTATTACATTATCTACTTACGAGATATTTTGCATGTTTTGGTTGTCATAATGTTTTTACGCCCAGTTCTATTGGACTGCATGCAAAAATGTTGCGGGACTGATGTTTAATGTCATACGGTTGCAGATGGTTCGTACTAGGACCACGCACGAGGTTGGTGGCTCTAGCCAAGGTGGAGGCGATAACTCCCAGCCGCCGGCCTACGACAGCACCCCGCAGCAGCAGCCACCACCGCCGCCTCCGCTTACTCTAGCGGATGTGATAGCGGCATTGGTGGGAGGTCGTGAGGAGCAGACCGACCTGCTCCGCACGATCGTGCAGAATACGTCCCAGGCGGGAGGACGTCAAGAGCAAGGGCCTCGTGAGCCCCGCGAAGTGTCGTACTCGGATTTCATGAGTACGCACCCTCCAGTGTTTACCGAAGCTGAAGAACCACTGGAGGCGGACAACTGGCTGCGGACTATCGAGTCCAAGTTCGAGCTGCTCCAGTGTACGGAGCGGCAGAAGGCGCTGTTCGCAGCACAGCAGCTCCACGGTGCCGCTGGTGCGTGGTGGGCGAATTATGTCGCCTCACGTCCGGCTGGCCATGCCGTGGAATGGCAAGAGTTCCGGGAGGCGTTCCGCGCCTATCACATCCCTCCCGGAATAATGAAGAGAAAGTTCCAAGAATTTTTGGAACTGAAGCAGGGCGGGAGGAGTGCCCACGATTACTCCCGTGCCTTCAACCATCTGGCGCAGTATGCGTCAGACTACATCTCCACGGAGGAGAAGAAGAGGGAGCACTTCTATCGGGGGTTACACCCCGAAATGAAGACCCACCTCGTACAATGGAACCGCGGCACATTCAACGACCTAGTCAATGCCGCCATCATGCAAGAGGACGCTCAGCGGGAGTTAGCAGCTGAGCAGAGGAAGCGCAGCGCTCCACCTAGCAGCGGTGGGAGTGGCGCTCCCCAGAAGTACCGTATGGTGTATCGGACACCATCCGGGCAGCAGTGGCAACCACCAGCGTGACCGCAACGGTTCGGGGGACGTCCCTTCCAGGCACCTCCGTTCCGTCCGCCGATGCCACCACCAAGACAGCAGCAGCAGACGGTACCCCGGGCGTTTCCACCGCCACAACGCGCCCCGGGATTCCGTCCACCGATCAGCGGGGGACTGCCCCGTTTCACCTGCTTCACGTGTGGCCAGGTGGGCCACTTTGCGAAGGACTGTCCCCAGGGGCAGCAGAGCAGCGGGCAAGCCCAGTTCCAGGGCGGTGCTCGAGGCCGACCTCCGGTGAAGAAGGTTGGTCAGCGGACTGGGGGTGTCCGCAACCTCGACAGTGAGGACGCCCCAGAGGGAGACAACGTGCTGGCGGGTACGTTTACTCTCAACCATCAGGCCATCTTCATATTATTTGATTCTGGTGCAACCCACAGCTTTATAAGTGCATCCTATGTGGCTAAACATCAATTGCAAGTCTTCCCAACCGACTGCACTTATATGATCTGCTCACCGGGAGGGAAGATTTCAGCTAATATGATGATTCCAAAGGCACCTCTGTGCTTTGGTGGGAAACTATATCCCACCACCTTGATAATCCTTATGGGACAAAAGATTGATGCAATCTTAGGGATGTCATGGCTGCAATACCATGGCGCTGTCCTAGAGACTCGGACACAGACGGTTCACTTAAATTCTCCATTTCACCGTCCGCATTCCATGGTGTTAGACACACCAGTCCGGGAAGTTTTAGCAATTAATAATGCTGAAGTTCTCAAGTTAGAAGACATCCCCGTAGTCCGGGAGTATCCTGACGTGTTCCCGGACGATCTTCCGGGCATGCCACCTGAGCGGGATGTCGAGTTCAAGATTGAGCTCGCACCCGGGACTACGCCCATACCACGGAGACCATACAAGATGGCTCCAAATGAGCTGGCGGAACTGAAAGAACAGCTCAATGATCTGTTGAGCAAGGGTTTCATTAGGCCGAGTTCCTCGCCTTGGGGATGCTCGGCGCTATTCGTGAAGAAAAAGGATGAGACCCTGAGGCTGTGTGTGGATTACCGGCCGCTCAACGCCGTCACCATCAAGAATAAGTACCCACTGCCCCGTATTGATATCTTGTTTGATCAACTGGTGGGGGCAAGTGTGTTCTCCAAGATGGACCTTCGCTCTGGATATCACCAGATCAAGATCCGGGCGGAGGATATCCCGAAGACGGCGTTCTCGACGAGATACGGCTTATACGAATATCTCGTCATGTCCTTTGGTCTCACAAATGCTCCAGCCCATTTCATGTATCTCATGAACTCGGTGTTCATGCCGGAGCTGGACAAGTTCGTGGTAGTGTTCATCGACGACATCTTGGTTTACTCCAAGACCGAAGCTGAACATGCCGAACACTTGCGGATCGTTCTTCAACGATTGCGAGACCACAAACTCTATGCCAAGTTCAGCAAATGCGAATTTTGGATCAGCCAAGTGCCGTTCTTGGGACATATCATCTCAGCTGAAGGCATCGCGGTTGACCCAAGCAAAATAGAGCAAGTGTTGAAATGGAAAGCTCCCACTTCAGTCCATGAAGTCAGAAGCTTCCTCGGGTTAGCGGGGTACTATCGGAGATTCATTCCGAGTTTCTCCAAGCTCGCTAAGCCGATGACAGAGTTGCTGAAAAAAGGGAAGAAATATGTTTGGAACACGGCGTGTGAAGGAGCGTTCCGAACATTGGTGAAGCATCTCACAACAGCCCCGGTCTTAGCTCAACCGGATACAACAAAGCCCTTCGACGTGTATTGTGACGCGTCCGGTATTGGGCTTGGCTGCGTGTTGATGCAGGAAGGACGTGTGGTCGCTTATGGCTCACGCCAACTTCGGAACCATGAGCAGCACTACCCGACTCACGATCTTGAACTTGCTGCCGTGGTGTTGGCGCTGAAAATGTGGAGGCACTATCTCCTGGGGAACTTGGTGCATCTCTACACCGACCACAAGAGCTTGAAATACATTTTCACCCAGAAGGAGCTGAACATGAGGCAGAGGAGGTGGTTAGAACTGATCAAAGATTATGAAATTGAGATCCATTACCACCCCGGCAAGGCGAATGTGGTTGCCGACGCGCTGAGTCGGAAATCACATGTCCATCACCTCACCATTACACCGGTGGGGGAGGAAGAGCCAAGTTTATACTTGGTTCCTTATGGATCGCTGTACAACCTTGCCCTCATCCCTACTATTAGGGAGGACATCATTGCAGCTCAGAAAACGGATAAAGGCATGGCACATCTCCGGAGACGGATAGACAATGGAGAAATTAAATGTTTCCGGAAGGATGATGAGGGGACGCTGTGGTTCAATGACCGCATAGTCGTACCCCGAGATATGGAGTTGAGGAAAAAGATTCTCGATGAAGCTCACTTGTCCAAACACTCCATTCATCCGGGCAGCAACAAAATGTACCAAGATTTGAAAAAGAAATTTTGGTGGACACGGATGAAGCGGGAGGTAGCTAAGTACGTATCCGAGTGCGATACGTGTAGACGAGTGAAAGCTGATCACTGGAAGAAATCAGGGCTGTTGCAACCCCTGAAGATCCCGGCCTGGAAATGGGAAGATGTAAGCATGGATTTCATTGTGGGATTACCCCTAACAGCCAACAAGCATGATTCCATATGGGTAATCGTTGATCGGTTAACCAAGACGGCTCACTTCATTCCGGTGAATACACGTTACAATGCCGGCAAATATGCGGAGCTATACATAGCAAAGATTCTATGCCTATACGGGATACCCAAGACCATTGTCTCAGATCGAGGTGCATTATTTGTATCTCGCTTTTGGGAGCAGCTTTTGGGAGCTCCGCCTATCACCCTCAGACAGATGGTTAGACAGAAAGGGTGAATCAAGTCCTGGAAGACATGTTGAGAGCATGCGCCATCCACCATGGTAGGAACTGGGATGATCACCTACCATTGGTGGAATTCTCGTACAACAACGGTTATCAGGCGAGTATCAAAATGGCACCCTATGAAGCTCTCTACGGTCGTAAATGCCGCACCCCATTAAATTGGTGCGAGTCCGGTGAAAGGGTCACATTCGGGGTTGATGTGGTGAACGACGCCGAGGAGCGCGTTCGGACAATTCAAGCCAATTTGAAGGCCGCTCAATCCTGACAGAAGAGCTACGCTGATAAGAGGCGTAGGCCGTTGCACTTTGACGTTGGGGAACACGTGTACCTCCGCGTATCTCCAATGAAGGGCGTGCACCGATTCGGTGTGAAGGGGAAGCTCGCTCCCCGTTTCATTGGACCCTACGCTATCACCGAGAAGTGTGGACCAGCAGCGTATCGATTGGAGCTACCGGCATCTCTGGCTGGTGTCCATGATATTTTCCATGTTTCGCAACTGCGAAAATGCTTGAAGCATACAACTGCTGTTCCTACCGAAGACATCGGCGAGCTGAAGCCGGATTTAACATATGATGAATATCCGGTGGGAATTCTTGATGAGAGAGCCAGGACCACGCGTAGCAGAACGTTGTGGTTCTACAAAATACTCTGGAGTAACCACACCGCCGAGGAAGCGACGTGGGAGAGCGAGGAGTTCCTTCGCTCAAATTACCCGGAGTTCTTGGCTTCTCAACACGGGTAAGTCCCTATTACATCGCTATCTCTTCTTTTATAATCTCGGGACGAGATTCTTTTAAGGGGGGAGGGATGTAAAAGCCCAAGAAAAGGGACTTGTAAAAACTTTTCTTCATCTCACAACACCACAATTTTCATTGTGGACACCTTAGGAAATGTTGTGAAAAGCGTGCAACCTCCATCAAAAGAGTGATTAGAGGGGAGAGTCTTCACTTTCACAAAGTAGGGTTTATACACATATGATCACACAATGAGGAATTCAAAACTGTTGTGTCCAAACTATTGTTTGCAGCAGCTAACACAAGGATCAAGTGGCATATTTGGATTCCTTAGGTCCAAATTAGTGGGGAGGCAAAGTTTCATTAATTTTTGAAAAGTCTTGCTGCCCATTTTTCCAAAGGAAGTCAAATGTGCAAAGAATTCAAATGAATATTTGAATTTGCATGGAATTTGTCCAAACCTGTCAAATGAGCTCAGTTTCCAATTTTCAAACAATTGGGTTGGATAATTGTCAAACTTTGGAGATATTTTGAGGAAAAAGAGGTACTGAGTTGTGGGGCCCACATGTCATAGGAATGAGTAGACTTAACACTTAAGTTTTCTCTCTGTTTCCTCACTCCACCGGGGTTTCACCCGCGGGCGACACCGAGCGGCCGCCCCCGTCGACCGAGGCTCCACCTCCTGATCTTTGCTCGGGCCGCTGGCAGCACGGGAGTCGGCGGTGCCTCTTACATGATCCTCCCGCGTGACCAAGACGACCATCCGTGTTTCTTCTCCTCACACGCGCGTTCTCCCGAAAACAAAACCGAGCTCGCCGCTCCTCTGGAAAGCCATCGGGAGCCGGCTAAACCGCGCCACAGAGCCTCCCCGAGCTGCACAACGACGCTGTGCCCTCGTTCCGCACCTTCTGAGCGCGAGAGCTAGCCATCCGTGGTGGGTTTCGAGCATTAAACGCCTCACCCGCGGCGAACCACAGCCAGCCGATGATCGGGCGCACGCGGGCAGCCTTCCACAAGGGTTGTCACGTCCGAGCAAGCCCGGCCACGGGAGCGCGCCATCGTGCTGCTGCTCTCCTCCAAAGCCTGGAGCAAACCGTGGAGGATTGGCGGCCAATTCGGAGATTTTGTCCCGGCGACCTCCAACAGAGCATCCGGTAATCGCCGCCAAAATTCTCCCTCTCCAATCCTATGTAGCTTGTCAAATCTTGCACACAGGACCGCCACTAACCGGCGATCAGTAGTCCTTCACAACCCTAGTTGTAAAGATGCACATAGACCGCATGAAATCCAGAATTTCCGACCTCAAACGCGGAGGAGGTTTCGGGTGCACGGTGAGACACCATTAGCCGCCGGTCCCGAACAGTTTTGAGGCTACGTCGAGCATCCCTATGGTCCACTGGTTCTGTAGCGCCATTCCACCGAGGTCTGGGCAGGCTAGGATGACCGGGCGACGTTGCCGAACCGGTCCAGAGCCGCCACACCGTGGCCAGCTAGGTTAGAGCCATCGCCGACCGGGGAAGAGTGTTCCATCGTGTTCAGCACGGGAAATTAGGCCCTAGCGGCGAGGGAGAGCTCGGGGGATGGCCGGGAGGCCGGAATCCGTCGAACTCCGGCGAGCCCGGCGGCGCGCAGGCGCGGGTGGCCGGAGGTAGAAGACGACCGGTGGGTCCCGCCCGTCAGCGACGGTTTTTCAAATATTTGATCAGCTGTGGCACAGGGATCTGGTGTGGAGGCGCGGGAAATAACCTGTAGCCTCGTGTGGCTTGCCCCGACGCGTGACACCTGTCCCCGGACCCACAGCCAGTATTTGAACATTTTGGGGAATTTCCGTTTTTAGTTCAAACTTTGAATAGCTACAACTTTGGGTAGGAGAATCCAAAAATTGTGAAACAAATTTCGTTGGATTCCTCTGATAGAGTACTATCCAAATGTAGAACCCAATTTGTATGAAACCCTTTAATTAACTCTGGAAAATTCTTTAAAGCTTTTCAGCAAAAGAATTTTAGAGGGAGTTTGGTTCATCCAAAAATCCCCAAATTTTTCCAGAATGTTCTTTAGGGCATTAGTAAACCCCTGTAAAAGTTTCAGACCATTTGGAGTCGATTTGGTCAGAGCAATTCAAATTGGAAGATGCTGTGTTCATTTGAATGCAGAAACATTTTCAGAGAATTTCCAAAACTTGGAAATTCAATTCTGGGCAAACCTTGACTCCAAAAATGCTAGGAAAATTCATGCAAACTCTATGAGCTATAATTGAAATTGTAGATCATCAAGTTGAGCATGAACAGGGGTATTACCTCAGAATAAATTCTTCCTTGCTGATTTGCCAAGAGAATTATTCTGAGCAAACCCCTCCATGAAAAGTGCTAATGTTTGGTCCAGAGAGTTTTCTTGTGACAAGGAATTCACACAAAAATTCTCAGCTCCATTGGAGCTCTAGATCACCCCTGTCCTGTTTAACCACTTAAGGGATTAATGTGGAAAAGGAGGGAAAACCACTTAGCATTTAACCATGTGAGTAAGTTCAAGCCAAACCACCAACACCAGTTCATCTTTAAATTCTTAAACAAAGTTCCAGGTGTTAGAGGCTGGTTATTAGAACTAATAGTAGAAGTCTTACTCTAAAACTCACATTTGCATCTAAATTAACATGTAGTATTTCATTAACGTGTAGCCGTTGAAGAAGAGACTCCGGAAGTGCTGGACTTCCTTCTTCCGGACGAAGAACTAACTCCTGACCAGCAGCAACAAGGCAAGCCCCGGTTTGCATTAACCCTTTTTAAAAGTTTTACTTGTATACATGTGTCACATGAAGTATGTATGTGCATTAGGTATAGGATGAATGAAACCCCACTTGCATAACCAAAGTTTCCTAAAAGAGTGAGGGTAGTGTCAGGGACCTCGAGTAGACAGGCTATGCTTAATGAGTCATAGGACTTCGGTACAAGTCGAGTAGTTGGAATCTACTCGTGAGATAGGCATTGGGACACACGGGTTCGGTTGAGTGATGTGAGATCACTTTAGTAATGAAAATGAGACTAGGCAGGGGCTAGGGCGCAGCAAGAGAGAGTCTTGTGTGCGCAGCCCTGCCCGTGTCGATTGAGGACCGATCCGTGTGCAGCCCTGCTGAACAAGTATTGAACGTACCGAAGGCATATCGGATATATGGGCCCCGATAAACTGATGTAGCCTAAACCTCCGGGCGTCGAGGCATAGCACACCGATTTATAGGTGTAGGTTGAGGGCAGCAAGGTGGAAATCTGCCAACGGGCATAGAGAGATGCTCCGTGTGGGGAACCTCCTGCTCGTTTCGGTGCGACCGGTTCGACGTTTGGGCTGTTGGGTGAAAGGTTGTCCCGTATGACATCGAGTGAGCGTGCTGTGCAGCTCCACGGGTGGGCGTACGTGACGTGCTCTTTGGGTTTTCCCTGCAGGTGTATATCGAGTCGATTCGCCGTCCCTCGCGGTGACGAGTACTGCTTGTTCACTGCGTCGTAACGTAGACTAATGGATGAAATCTGTTGATTCAATGATGCTGATTGATATAATTGTATTGCTACATGTGTGCCACCAAATACTGCTTACTAAATTTCAGATTTCATGAACCGTTAACTTGTTGCTAAAAGATGAACTAAGGATGAACTTGTAGGCGTGTCGTTTTGCTGAAATGTTACTATCCTATGTCCATTGTACACCTCATGTAGAGTTTCATGCTTAGGTGAGTCGGGTAAGCCTTGCTGAGCCTTCGTGCTCACGGTTGCTACTTAAGTGTTTTTCAGGTGAGGAGCCACCCACGGACTCGGAGTACGAGTCCACCGGCGAGGGTTACCCTCCGTCGGGGACCACGGCTGAGTGGGAGCTGTACACGCCGCGCTGAGCTGAGACGTGCAGCTAGTGTGGGTTGCCCTAGGGCTGGGCAACCGACTTTTGCTAAATAAGCAGGCGTGAGTTGTATAGTGTAGTCTTCCGCTGTGTAATAGAACAATAATTGTAACTGAAGTTTGTACTTGTTTGTACAGTTTCAGCTGTTTTTCCCATGTAATATATTGTGTTCTTATGACGTGTGCTGTCGGGTGTCGCATCGCGCGGCACCACCCTCTGCGATCCTGGATGAGCGGATTCCGGTCCGCCACAGCCTCTAATCATGGAAGTTGGCCAGGTGCTTGGGACCGGAAGCACGACTATCATGATAGTTTTACACTTTACAGAGGTGGCACCACTTTACCCAAAAGTTTGTGATTTCGTCACCTGTCGGCGACTAGAAAGAACCTCCATAATACCAGTACACAACCGTCGGTGTATAGCAAAGAGATCACAAAATAGCCTTTACAAAGGGGCTACTAGGATGTACGGACCCACTGAGGTTTCACCGGCAGGCTCGAATCTCCATTCTCCCACCCATGGGCCACCTCTTGTGCCATGCAGTTCCCAGGGTAGTCCCTCTCGACTCCCATTCCCCTCGCCATCCAACGGTCCATAACAAGCTAGGAACACACCTAATTTGTCAGCTAAGACGCACCCATATTTGGCCTTGTGGTGGCACTGTTTTCCTGACATGTGCTCGCATGAACCGGTCCTTAGATCTATGGCAAGTAAACCACCATCTCGTTCAGCAACATCCACGAACCAATCTTGCCTAGATCTCTCCGATTCCATGCTCACTAACGTCATCAAGTTCTCATCATCATTATTCATATGAGTGCAGTAGCTAACCATGTTTTATTTCAGCTTCCCGTATCCCGTTAATTAAGCGAAGCAAAAAGAAAAAGCGACCATACCTGACTCATCAACTTTCCCGGCGACAAGGATGGTTAACAAAACTAGTAAACTCCTACGAAAGGGTGTCCCATCAAGTTGACTCAAGCATACATGTTTTTGCAAAAAAAAAACAGTTTTAAAACATGGGATCAATATGGTCAAGGGGCACTTGCCTTGCTCCCGTGGTTCATTTTGCTCAAGCGTCTCGAAGTCTTGGTGCTGTAGCTCCTCGTAGACGGCCTCTTGAGCTTGTCCTTCCACTCACAACCATGCACATACACAATTTACAGCAATCAATCATCATGCACAAACTTTACTCAAGATGCAATGGGGGTAGATGAATGCAAATCCCATAGCGCAGTTTTATAGAACCAGTTTGTATGTGTTCTTGCATCTTTTAATGGGCTTTCATGGGGTTTTATGATGAATAAGGGTGCTGGGATCAAGTGTGGATGTGGTGATGATCTCGACACAAGATGTAGATCAATTCCACCATAAAAAATTGATCAAAACATGATCTGTCCACACGCAAAAGTTTCTGCTCGAAGGGGGCGATGAAAACGGATGTGTAGGAACAGCGGCGACGTCGTAAGATGGGTAATGAAGACCTACCTCACTTTCTCCTGGCGGCAGGGCTTCCCTCCTAGCAATGGAAGCAGTGGGGGATTTTTCTGCGGAGAATTATGGTAGGGCAGAACGTCGGGCTTCTTCTCCGGCGACGGCGAGGCGTGATGGGGCTCGACAGCGGGGATCAACAGTGGGGCTCGACGGCGGGGCTCGATGGCAGCCAAACTCCGGCAAGGGGGAGGAAACTTGATGAGTTGGGGGGGGGGCAGGGGGCAACTCGGCGAGTTGGGGGGCAGGGGGCGGCGGCCAAAGGAATAGGGGTGGCTGGGGGTTGTATTTATAAGGGGGAAAAAGAGTGTCCTAGCAAGATGGGACTCAACCAAAGAGTTCTAGGGGTGGGGATAGGGTTCCCCCCCCCTCAAGGCTGCGGCCAATTTGGGGGAAAATTCCCCCTAGGGGAATTTGGGGAGATTTGGGGAAATTTGGGATGGCTCAATTTAGCTATCTTATTTCCATATCTATGTTCCTTTCTCCATTTCTATATTCCTTTCTCCATTTCTATATTCCGTTCTCCATTTCTATGGTTCTTTTCTCCATTTCTATGGTTCTTTCTCCATTTCCATGGTTCTTTCTCCATTTCTATTTCTTTTTAAATGCATCTCTACATGAAAAATGTATGCAATGCATGGTAGTGAAATGTAGGGTGTTACACAGCCTCTCAAGCTTACAAGTTGGAAATCCCACTTTTGGATTTTGTGACTTCTTCCTCTAATCATCCTATTTATGGTGGTTACTTGCCCGTCAAACTTGTTCATGTGATTACCACAATATGAGTTGTGGTGTGTGGTGTGATGAACACTTTTGCAAGTCAAAAACTTTGGCTTTTACATGCCCCCCCCCCTTAAAAGAATTTCATCCTGAGATTATATGGTGAAAATGAGAGGATGGTGGAGAATTACCAGATATGCGACGTTAAAATTCCGGATAATTGGTGCGAAGAAACTCCTCGCTTTCCCACGTTGCTTCCTCCTCATAGTGATTGCTCCATAATATTTTGTAGAACCACAACATCCGATTACGTGTGGTTCAGGCCTTTTCGTCGATGATCTGAACCGGATCCTCCCGATATGTGAGATCCGGTTTCAGTTCCTTGATGTCTCCCAGCTGGACTGCGGTTGAAAACTTGAGACACTTTCTTAGCTGAGATATGTGGAATATATCGTGCACACCGGAGAGTGTCGCTGGTAATTCCAGCCGGTATGCAACGGATCCACACTTTTCTGAAATCTTGAAGGGACCAATGAATCGGGGTGCCAACTTTCCTCTGATCCCAAATCTGTTTACCCCCTTCATCGGAGATACTCGTAGATATACATGATCACCTACTTCAATAATGCTTTTGTTGGGATTGGGCGGATTTCAAGTTTGCTTGAATAATCAGAACTTTGTCTTCCGCATTGTTGACAAGATCAATCCCGAAGGTGACTCTCTCGCCGGACTCACACCAATTCAGCGGTGTGCGGCATTTCCTACCGTATAGCGCTTCATAGGGCGCCATCTTTATACTGACCTGGTACCCATTGTTGTACGAGAACTCGGCTAATGGTAAGTGATCATCCCAATTCTTACCATGATTTATAGCACAAGCCCGTAACATGTCCTCCAGAATTTAGTTTACCCTCTCGGTTTGACCATCCGTATGCGGGTGGTATGCTGAACTACGGATCAGTTTTGTACCCAATGCAGCATGTAACTGTTCCCAAAAACGACACACAAGTAAGATGTCTCGATCCGAGATGATGGTGCGGGGTACGTCGTGTAAACATAGAATCCGGGAGATGTATAGTTCAGCATACTTGTTGGTATTGTAATTTGTGTTGACTGGGATAAAATGGGCAGATTTCATGAGCCGGTCGATGATTACCCAAACTGAATCATGTTTCTGAAATGTCGTGGGTAAACTGACAATGAAATCCATGCTCCCGTCCTCCTATTTCCAGGAAGGGATGCCTAGCGGTTGCAACAGTCCCGGTTTCTTTATGTGATCTGCTTTTATCCTTCGACATGTATCACACTCGGACACATATTTAGCGATATCTCGCTACATCCGTGTCCACCATAATTTGCTCTTGAGCTCTTGATACATCTTGTTGTTGTCGGGGTGAATCGAAAATTTTGACAAGTGAGCCTCGTCAAAGATTTTCTTCCGTAGCTCTGGTTTATGGGATACGACTATTCTGTTTTTGAACCACAGAACACCGTCTCCGTCTTTCCAGAAACATTTCAGCTCCCCGCTGTCCACACGCCTCCGCAAATGTGACATACCCTTGTCATGTTTCTGGGCTGCCGCTATCTCTTCATGGATGGTGGGAATGAGAGCTAAGTTGTAGAGATCTCCATGACCAAATACAGACTTGGTTCACTCTCTTCAATCGGTGTGATGATTAGATTATGAACATGTGACTTGCGACAGTGCATCGGCCACCACGTTCGCCTTGCCGGGATGATAATGGATCTCTATTTCGTAATCCTTTATCAACTCTAACCATCTTCTCTGCCTCATGTTCAATATATGTTTGAGGCTTTTGTGGTCGGTATATAGATGTACGAGGTTGCCAAGCAATTAATGCCTCCACATCTTGAGTGCGAGTACCACAGCAGCTAGTTCTAAGTCATAAGTTGGATAGTTTCGCTCATGATTCCGGAGCTGCCGTGATTCATACGTGACCACTCTTCTCCTGCATCAGCACACATCCGAGTCCAATGCCGGATGCATCGCAATACACATCAAACGGTTTTGTGGTATACGGCTGCGCCAAAACGGGTGCTGATGTGAGGTGCTTCACTAAAGCCTTGAATGCCGATTCACTTGATGGGCTCCAGATATATTTGGAAGCCTTCTTCTGCAGTTCGGTCATTGGATTTGCAATTCTTGAGAAGTTCGGAATGAACCTCCGATAATATACCGCGAGTCCGAGGAAACTACAAACCTCATGAACAGACCTCGGGGATGTGAGGGGTGCCCTTATGGGGTCAGCATCTCTCGCCCGGGAATCGCACTGGGTGGTGCCGTGCGATGTGGCACCCAACAGCATGCAGGAAAAGACGGTAAGAACGTATGAAACCATTTATTACTCAACATAAGCTCTTTTACAATATAATGTACACACGCAGCGGAATTTAAAAGTTGGACAACTAGTCACTCTCGACCCTAACTACGCCGAAGAGAAGTCGTTCAGCCCGTGAACGCTTCCTACTAGCTTCACCAAGTAAGGCAGCGGCTTGGTTTCCAATGAGTCGAACGAACCGTGAGGTTCGTCGTCCCGTCAAACAACCCTCTTCATAGCAGACATCCTTCTACCTGCAAAAACAACTCAGAAGCAACCGTGAGCACTAAGGCTCAGCAAGTCTTAACCGTCAATCCTAAACATGTAACTCTACATGCAGGGGTAGTAAGACAGTAGGAACATGAATTTGCAAAATGAAGCTTGACTAATTTGATCCTTATATTCAGATTCTTATAGCCTTCATTTTAGTGGTCCTCACACCTCACATCACCGGAAGTCCACAATCAAACAAGAAACGCTTATCCCGATGTTGCTAGCCTAAGGTGGAAATAAACTTTAGTTGGCACTACCTCTAATTCAGTCAAGATTCCAACACAATGCTTAATCCATGAACAACAAGTTAAGACACTTAGTTCCTCTTCTTACTATGTCACGGCGCAGTGGGCAAGTATGCTCAATCCTCTTCAACGAGCGACGGTGATTCGAATCAATAACAACCCGGAATGCACGACACATACACCCACCTCGAAAGACTCTCTCAAGAGCTCTTTCTTATGTTTTATGCAGCCACCTTTCACACGACACCCCGACATAGAAAAATGTTTCACGCCGAGCAGGATGGTCCTCTACACGGACACGTCGAAGTTGCCCGCTAAAGGATTTACACCTCCCGCCTTCTCAACGCCATTCCCACGCGAAGGATGAGTTTCTATATCACGATCCATCGAGTTACATCGGTTTCATGGGTCCCATACCCCACTATATATCCGGTACAGCTCAATCTTGTCCAGCAGGGCCGCATACGCGCGGTCCTTAACCGATACGGACGGGGCTCAACCCAACCTCCACATTTGTCTTACCATCCCGGCCCAGGCCCAATGTGGTCTCAAGCATTGTCACACCCATCGCAGGTGGATACCAACCTTGAGCACTCCATCCTACAGGAATATCCCCGTCCGCATCTGATTTTCATGAGGGTGCTCTTATCAACAACCTCTCGCGAGTAAACTCCATTACTCGAACTTTCTCGCGAATAGCTTTTTACTACTTGGCTTCTACCGAGCTGGCTACAACATTAGCCTAGCCATATACTATGATGCAAATCCTACACTAAACCTTCTACACAGGGATTTAATAGCCATGCAAGTGGGTTTCAAACATCCTAGACATAATGCACAATATCAAGAACCAGGGCTTGCCTTGCTCAACGGTTTTGTTAGAAGCTAGGGGTTAGTCTTCCTCCGGAGAATCCTCCAAACTCGTCACGAGATGGAGATCCTCGCTGCGGAGTTGAGTCCTTGTCGAACGTCGACGTCAGGTGAGCTATTAAGATGATTTATGCACATGCACTGCTACAATAAGCTTCATCGCAGGCGGCTCCAAACGTAGTATCACACGCGGTTTCCAAAACCGCCTGAAACGAAGAGCCTGTTATAATCTACAATTTCACAGGTGGAATGTAATACTGCATGTGAAATAGATTTATCACAGGCGATCCTTTATCTAGGCCTAACGGCTTGTGAAGACACATTATCACATGCGGTTAGTAACGTAAGTTCTACCGCCTGTGATATCTATATTAGCACAGGCGGTCCTCTAACTACTAAGAGCCGCCTGTGAAGAAACTTTATCGCAGACGGTTAGTAACGTAAGTTTTACCGCCTGTGATATCTTTATTAGCACAGATGATCCTCTAACTACTACTAGCCGCCTGTGAAGACACTTTATCACAGGCGGTTTGTACCGTAAGTGTAACCGCCTATGTAATCCTTTTATCACAGGGGGTTCTTTACCTATTACTAGCCGCCTGTGATAATATAATTTCACAGGCAGGTCTAGCCGTAGGTAAAGAACCGCGTGTGATAAAGTATACCCTATGCAGTAGTACCTGCTGTTATTTCTAATTTCCAGGTCAATTTCACTAAAACAATTTAATCAAAAAACTCATCTCATAGTTTACATTAAAACAATATAATACAGAAGTCAATTTACTAAAACAATGTACAGGTTACACAGAAGTGATCTCATAGTTTGTTACACCAACAGTCATCATATATAGTTTACAAGTTTCACTAAAAGATGTTTCTATTGTCATACTGGCAAAGTTCTGGCACATCAGCTACTCCACCATCATTATCGAAGTACAACCCCTCTTCGGTGGAAGAATTCACGACGCATGAATTGACACAATTCACTCGCAATCTTGTCGGCTCCTCCATCAGGAATACTTCTACAAACCGGCCATTCTTGGTAAACATTCTTCACGTGCTGCAATGAAATATATAACAACTCATGAGTAGAACAATAGTAATAATTCTATGAAGTAACAAGCATAACAGATTTTTTCTGTAATGGCTATACAGATAAACCCTAGTTGTGGTAAGAAAATACACTAGTTACAATGAAAATAAAACTCAAAAGTAAGGAAATACAATATCGACATTAAGGATAACTTACATCCTCACGATTCACTCTATATTCGCAGGTGGTCCGAAGATGCTCACATACGTAATACCCGCATAACACGCTCCCAGAAGGCTTCTTGGGACAAGGAAAATTTGTCGATATCTCCAATGCATCCTTATTGGGAGGGCTCTGACCGCCAAGTTCTTTCACGTAAAACCGCCAAGCCCTGTGATACAAGGAATGTCATATAAAACTCGTCAACACATTTTAAATGTGTGTAAATTAAAAGTATTGAATAACCGTACAGTTTCAAAATGGAAAGGAAATCTTTGTAATGATCTGATGTGTAATCAGCCGAGTCCAAGACCGTTGCCAAACCCTGCGTTGGCTTGATGAAGATCATTATGTAGTGGTTACTACACACGTACAAACACACGTGTTAAGTTAACAATTAGCAATAATTGCTATTTCAATGTCATATGTCGAACTTACTCGAAGTGATATGGAGCCTTTATTAAGTACTTGCCATCTCTGACAAACTTAAATATGGCATGTCTTATGTATGTTGCAACACTTAACATTTTATCCTTCTTTTCTTTTGCGATTGTTTTGTCAAATTCTTTTTTTTCAGGTGCTTGTACTTAGAAGACTTCCGATCCACTTGAAAGTCGAATTGGCACTTTGCAATCATTGTAGGGTAAGGGATACCTATCTTGGTATCCATCTTTTTACTATCCATGTATTGCATCATATTGAAAAAGTTTGGAATTGTTATAATCTCATGACATGTGTATCCGTGTAGTAAGAAAAGCAAATTCGAAATATTAGAGGCACTTACAAGCACCAGATGAGTAGCAGGTTGATTTCGAGCATGCCTCGATAGAAAAGGCTATGTAGATCTTCAAAGAGAAGGCCTCATTTTTCTGATCCAATGCTCCAGAATGCATCTTTTGGCACAATAAATGTGACGTAAGAAAGTTCATATTTCGTGCTGGCGGTTATGTACCACTGGTGCATTCTTCTGAGCGACAAAGGTTGCTTGCTAAGTTGTACCGATGTCATAAATGGCTTCCCGTTCTCATATCTAGGAGGAACGGCATTAATCTTATATATTGGAACTCCTGGTTTAACTAAAGCTGTTTGCAGATTATATATGATGTAAAGGTCCCAAAAATATGAATACAAAGAAACTCATGCTTGCACAAAGTTGGTTTTATATGTATGAAAAATGGGACTCGTCTATGTAACAGCCCTAACTTTTGTAAAGTTTGATGTCAACTTATGAAACAAAGTTAAGGCGATAAAAGACTACAGTTGTGCCACATGAAATGATGAACACAAATATGGACAGGTAAGGGAGTTAAAAAATTTCTCTAGCCCATGCTCAACACATGTTAACCTAGGGGAAAGAATTACACTCCCAAAACTCTAACTCATGTGCACCTTCTCTATGAGGAGAGTGGAGGAAATTTAAACACAATTTTGATCCTTTTAAAAGGATTCATATTCAGATTGCCAAATACTAGCAAAGGAATTCACCAATGCAATTCCCAGGTATTAAGGAGCTTCTGGTCCAAATTGGAATAATTTTGGAGCTCGTATACTATTTATTCCGAGGACTAAATGAGGGCATGTTTAAATTCAAACTTAAATTTGAATTTTGAACCAAACAAACTCAATTTCAAAATCTGATTTCAGATTTGAGTTCCTCGTAATTCTTTTGACCTATCCTCCAAGTTTGAACAAATTTGGAGCTCATTTGCTATCTTAAATCGAAATGGGGGATAAGGGAGAATTGTGGCTGTGAACCCCACTGGTCAGTCTCACAAAAGTTCAAACCGACTCCACCAACGGCAGAGCGTGCGACAGCTCTCGGCAGCCGATCGCACACGACGATCTTCGGTGCCACCTCCTCCTCTCCGGTGCCCTTATCTTCCCCGAAGGCTGCACAAGCGAGGTTCTCCTCTGCTGTGCCACGCGAAGAACACCTCGCCCGTCAGTGCACAAGCGACTGCTGTTTCCTCTGATCGCCCGAGCAAACCAGTGACTTTTGCTCACGCCTTCCACAGTAAAAAGCTTCGCCCACGAGTTGTCTAGCCGGCTAGCACCCTTCCTCCGCTGTGCCATGCTTGCTGGCGCCTAGAAACAGCGAGGTTTCCTCTGCTCCCGAGCTCAAACTGAAGGAACCGAAACTGGACGCCGTGGACAGCCCAAACCAGAAGGGATCATGCCAAAGCAAGCCACCCCATCTGTGCACCTACAAGCCTAGTTGCTCACCTCCAAAGCTCAGCCCTAGCCATTGATCACAGAGGGAGAATTTCAAGTTTTTCTCCCGGGTGGCAGAAACGGACCTTGAGGTAAGGAATTGTAAAATTCGTCCTCAAATCGTGTTTGTTGGGTCTCAAACTTCACACACAGGATGTTAACTGCCTAGCACACCTCCTCCATCGATTTTATACCATGAAATTGTGTGTAGAGTGAGCAATCCGAGCTCTTTTAGAGGGTATGCCGCTGGACCCTATCGGGCGCATGGTGCCGATAGCTTTAGAGCCCTCTCCAGCTGGTTTAGACCTCATGCCGGTCTTCTACATGATCCCCTGGTTCTGTAGAGCCCAAGAACCGACCATTTGGTTAAGAATTCACCGTGCAAGACCTCACCGAAGCCCTAGGGTTTGCTGTGGCTGGTGCGCCCTGTTTTCCGGCGAGTTTCAGCCGCCGGCGACCTCACCAACGTGTTCAGCATGGGGAAATATGGGGGGGGGGCGGCCAGCAGGGGGTCTGGAGGCGGCTGGGAAGTGCTTTCCCGGCGAGCTCGCCGGAGGGGGCCGCCACTGCCCTGTTTGGCGCGAGTCTGGAGGTTAGGGATGGCAGGTGGGACCCACTGTCGGCATTTAAACATTTTCCAGATTTTCCCACTTTAGTTCAAACTTTGGAGGGCCATAACTTTGTGTAGGAGTGTCCAAAAATTGTGAAACAAATTTTGTTGGATTCCTCTCAAAGAGTACTCTCCAGGGATGCAGCCCAATGTTTATGAAAATCCCTGGATTTGGCTCATTAATTCTTTTAAATAAAATTTTGTATGAATTTTTACAGGAGTTCTGTTTATTGGAAAATTCCCAAATTTGGACAGGACATTCTTCCAAAATCCTTGAACTGCAGTAAAAATTTCAGAGGTATTGGAACTCATTTGCTTGGTCAAATGATGTGTTCATTCCTTATGTCTCTGAAAAATGGGAAAATAAACAGAGACATTTTCAGCTTTTCCCCAATCCTTGAAAAATCCATATCTCCATGTAGGAAAGTCCAAAAATGGTAAAACTAATTCCTATGGATTCAGGACATTTTGTAATTCACAAAAAGTCTACTTTTCAGCATAGGAAAGCTTAATATCTAGGGGGTAAAGGCAGATTAATGAAAACCACATAAGGATTTGTTGTGCTCACATGAAGCCATTTTATGAGCTTAATTTTTGCACACTGCCTAAATTCCTTCCATAGAGGCTGTGGTTAAATTCTCAGCTTCATTGGACCTCTGGAACTTGAGCTACCATCTTTTAGGTTTAAGTGTTCATATAATGGACTTAATCACATGGTGATTACTAGTATCTCTTTTCACCCTAGCTTTCATCATCTCTAAGGTTGTAGATCCAACAACATAAACCTTGCTGTTGTTTGTCCCTTTTGGTGTGAGTTAGCTGGTACAACAGTTTTGAATCATTTTCTAAATTGCTTTTGAATACATGTGCATAAATCATCTTAATAGCACGTGACGTCGACGTTAGACGAGGACTTGACTCTGCAGCGAGGATCTCCATCTCGTGACTAGTTTGGCGGATTCTCCGGAGGAAGACTAACTCCTAGCTTCTAACAAAACCGTTGAGCAAGGCAAGCCCCAGTTTGCATATCGTTACCATTTTAAATTTTGCTTTACTTCACCTCATGTTTATTAGACTTGATATTGTGCATTATGTCTAGGATGATTGAAACCCACTTGCATGGCTATTACATCCCTGAGTAGAAGGTTTAGTGTAGGCTTTGCCTCGTTGTAGATGCTAGGCTAATGTTGTAGCTAGCTCGGTAGAAGTCGAGTAGTAAAAAGCTACTCGCAAGAAAGGTAGAGTAATGGAGTTACTCGTGAGATGTTTGATGACAAGAGCACCCTCATGAATATGAGATGGGGACGGGGATGTTCCTGTAGGATGGAGCGTTCAAGGTTGGTCTCGACCTGCGATGGGTGTGACAATGCTTGAGACCACATTTGGCCTGGACCGGGATGGTAAGGCAAATGTGGAGGTTGGTTGTAGCCCCGTCCGTGTCGGTTAAGGACCGTATGTATGCGGCCATGCTGGACAAGATTGAGCTGTACCGGATATATAGTGGGGTATGGGACCCTTGAAATCAATGTATCTCGATGGACCGTGATATAGAAACTCATCCTTCGCGTGGGAATGGCGTTGAGAAGGCGGGAGGTGTAAATCCTTTAGCGGGCAACTTCGACGTGTCCGCGTAGAGGACCATCCTGCTCGGCGCGAAGCGTTTTTCTATGTCAGGGTGTCGTGTGAAAGGTTGCTGCATACAACGTAAGAAAGAGCTCTTGAGAGAGTCTTTCGAGGCGGGTGTTCGTGTATTCCGGGTTGTTATTGATTCGAATCACCGTTGCTCGCAGAAGAGGATTGAGCATACTTGCTCACTGCGCCGTGACTTAGTAAGAAGAGGAACTAAGTCTCTTAACTTGCTGTTTGTGGATTAATCACAGTATTGGAACCTTGACTGAAGTAGGTATAGAGCCAACTAAATTTCATTTCCACCTTAGGCTAGCAACACCGGGATAAGCGTTTCTTGTTTGATTGTGGACCTCTGATGTTGTGAAGCGTGAGGACCACTAAAATGAAGGCTATAAGAATCTGAATATAAGGATCAAGTTTAGTCAAGCTGCATTTTGCAAATTCCTGTTCCTACTATCTTACTACCCCTGCATTTAGAGTTACATGTTTAGGAGTGACGGTTAAGTCTTGCTGAGCCTTAGTGCTCACGGTTGCTTCTAAGTTGTTTTTGCAGGTAGCAGGATGCCTGCTATGAAGAGGGTTGTTCGGTGAGACGATGAACCTCACGGTTCGTTCAACTCATCGGAAACCAAGCCGCTGCCTTTCTTTGGTGAAGCTAGTAGGAAGCGTTCACGGGCTGAACGACTTCTCTTCGGCGTAGTTAGGGTCGAGAGTGATTAAATTGTCCAGCTAGTTTTAATTTCCGCTGGGTGTGTACTTATGTTGTAAAAGCACTTATCTTGAGTAACAAAATGGTTCCGTTATGTTCTTATCGTCTTTTCGTGCATGCTGTTGGGTGCCGCATCGCACGGCACCACCCACTGCGATTCCCGGGCCGGGCATCACATACGTGGTATCAGAGCCGCATTGGGAATAGCACACATGAAAAGAGTCTATTTTCAAAAACTTAGAGGTATACGAGTGAGGAACGTATAGTATGCCCACATAAGGAGTATTATTAGCATAGTTACTTAAGGTGGCAAGCTAACAGTGTGTTATCATTCAGTATTTCAATTCTGTAACGACACACCTGCGTGGAGGAAAGAACGGTAAGGAACGCCACAGAAAGCGGATCAATTTCGGTTAGCTCACCCATACGAGGAAAGTAGTGTGGGATGTTCCGTTCAGCAATGGACGGGAAGTGAATATGTTTTCTAAGACTCTTCATGTCTTAGAGACATATGAATGGCACTAGCCTCCAGTGCGCAAACCAAGGGGCAAGAGGAGGAGACCCCATCGTGTGGTTTGTAACACGAAGTAATTTCTCTAGGACTCTTCATGTCCTATGAGGCTTACGAAAGTGCTGTTCCACAGGTGTGCTTTATTGCAAAGGTGTGGAGCCCCCGTCGGGTGGTGAATAACCCGATCAAGTACCTTGAGACGTGGGTTGACTCAAGGACGGCCTGTATGGTAATGATACGGGGCGTATGTTTTTACTATGATATGGACCTGCCTGAAATGACAAACCAATGTGTGCATCATTATTGAGTGGTTTTCTGCAGGTACCTTAACCACGTTAGAACATGTCGTGTAGAAAACATTTGTGAGTGATCGTTTTAGTGCCACCACTTGAGACGTATAAGCCGGTATAAAGCCGGATAGGATTTTAATTTGGTGAGGAAACGTAGTACCGTGATGTGTTTTGAACTGTATGAAAAAGAAGGTTCGAAAAGGAAAAGAATAAATTTGGAGTCTAGGATTCTATTAGGGGTAAATGAACTCCTATATTGAACTAAGAGTCAATTGGGAGTATAGATTTATTCACAAAGACTTAGGAATAACCTCCCCTGTTTTTGGCAGAATTTTTGCTGAAGTTGAACAGGACATAACTTTTGTTTGGTTGAACCAATGGAGGGAGTGATACATTTCTGGAAAGCTATTGAAGTCTCCTACAACTCTTCAGTAGAACTCCAGATCAGAATCACCCTCCAAATGGATGAAATTCTCAGAGGAGTGTGAACTGCCCAAAAACAGGGCAGTCACAAATTGGTCTCTGGAAATTTCTGTATTTCGACCATAACTTTCTGTAGAAAATTTTCTAAGGGTCAAGTAATACACCTTTGGAAAGCTTGTGATATATGATATGACTTTGTAGTTCAAAGTTTCTCCAGATTTGGAGTTTAATTGTATGAAATCTTGCGAACAAAACAGCTACTTTCAAAGCAGGTGCTGTCAAAATTGTTCCAGATTTCTGTCAATTTTGAAATATCACAACTTTTGATCCAGAACATATATGAAGGCAAATGAATACTTGTTGGAAAGATATTGAAGTCAACAATAACTTTGATATTCAACTTGAGACCTGAAATTGCCATTTTCATATTCAAATTCTGGGATTAAGTCCTATTGGTCATTCTGAACAGAGTAGTGCTTATTGCTATTTAGCTTTAGACTTGTTGTGGACAGGGATGTTTTAGACTTATCTAAGCTCCATAACATGTTCTTGAGTTATTTTCCAGTTTATCCTACTGTTGGAATTAAGGGTTTGGACAAACTTGCTCAAGTTTGGTAGATTTCAGAATTGTCGAAACCCTAGTTAGCTTGTGTAATGCTGCAATATTGATGTGATGCTTTTAAGGTTATGTTTTCAATTCAAGTTGAGTTTAAACTTTGAATTTTAACCGTTAATTGCTCACTCTTGCAGCATGGATCATGCTCATTCCAGGAGTGAGGTTGGTGAGTCGAGTCACGGAGAAAGTAATTCGCCACGACAAGAAGTGCCGACATCATCAACCGGATTGGCGGAAATCTTGGCAAAGATGGCTGAGTCTCTGGATCTGTTGGTGCGACAAAGCATACGACAGGAGACACAACAGAAAAATCCCCCGCCAAGCACTTAGCTGGATTTTCTAGCAAGACAACCACCGGTTTTCTCGGAAGCGAAAGAACCGTTGGAGTCGGCTCATTGGCTCCAATGTACTGAAGCCAAATTCGATACGCTTGAGTGCGATGAATATCAGAAGACTCTATTTGCCGCCCAACAACTCCACGGAGCCGCTGGAGCTTGGTGGGAGGAGTACATCGCTACTCTTCCTGAAGGTCATCGAGTGACGTGGGATTAATTCCGGGATGTTTTCCGGGCGCGTCACATTTGTTCGGGAATTCTACGAACAAAGTATCAATACTTTTTGGAATTAAAGCAAGGAGAAAGGAGTGCGTACGAGTACTTCAAAGAGTTTGAAGACTTGATGCAATACGCCACTCATATGGTAGACTCGGAAGCGTTGAAGTGCGACTATTTCTTCCGAGGTTTGAATGTCGAACTTCAGGAACAAGTGACTTTGTTCAATAACGGTATATACAATGAGTTGGTAAATGCCGCTATCATTAAAGAAGACATGCATCTCCGATGTGAAGCTTAGTTGAAAAGGAGTATACCGTCGGACAGTGATATCGAGGTTCCTCCGAACTATCGAGTGCGGTATTACTCGCCAGTTAGGCAACAAATTCAGCCTGTGGTGCAACTCTCACAACAACGGCTGGAGTTGATCACTTATGAGCCTCCACCTCAACAGCAGCGGACAGAAATTATTCGTGCAACCCTACCGCAACCAGCTACGCACGAATTATCTCCACCTCGTGTTAGTAGAGAGCTGAGGATTTCTGCAGCACGAAACAGTCGTGGAGCTGAGCAGAGCCACAATTATGTGTTGTCTCATCAATGCTCAGATCAGCACCGTGAACCTTCAAAGAAGAATCTTTCAAAAGCTGGCAGGGTTAATTACACTGCTATTGAGGACATTGCTAAAGGCGAACCAGTTTTAGCGGGCATGTTCACGTTACATGAACAGCCCACTTTCATTTTGTTTGATTCCGGAGCCACCCACAATTTTATTAGCAGAGACTATGTGCTGAAGAATAATCTTCCATTTAGCACAGTTAAGCATCCGTTTCATATCAGCTCACCCTGAGGCAAGATATCAACAGATGAGATGGTCTCTCGGGCACCTTTATGTTTGGGTGGAAACATCTATCCTGCGAGCCTTATCATACTCAAAGGCCAAAGGATTGATATTATCTTGGGGATGTCATGGTAGACACATTATGGAGCTATCTTCGACATCAGCTCTTGGACTGTCCAACTGAATTCCCCAATACATGGTTGCAACATATTGAATCTTGTGGATCCATCACAACAAGTTGCAGCAGTGTATCAGATTGAAGCTCCTAAACTTGAGGATATTCCAGTGGTATGTGAATATCCAGATGTGTTTCCCGAAGACTTGCCAGGCATGCCGCCCGAACGTGATGTAGAGTTCAAGATTGAACTAGTACCGGTAACAACACCTATTTCTCGGCGACCATACAAAATGACACCAAAGGAGCTAGCAGAATTGAAGGAGCAGCTTAATGACCTCATGGACAAAGGTTTTATACGTCCAAGTTCATCACCTTGGGGCTGTTCCGCACTCTTCGTGAAGAAGAAGGATGAAACCTTGAGACTATGCGTAGATTATCGTCCACTGAATGCTGTCACTATCAAAAATAAGTATCCACTACCACGCATGGACATTTTGTTTGATCAACTAGTGGGTGCTAAGGTATTTTCCAAGATGGATCTTCGGTCCGGGTATCACCAGATAAAAATCCGGGCAGAAGACGTACCTAAGACGGCGTTCTCAACAAGATATGGTCTTTATGAATATCTTGTCATGTCCTTTGGGTTGACCAATGCTCCAGATCATTTTATGTATCTCATGAACTCTGTGTTCATGCCGGAGTTAGACAAGTTCGTCGTGGTTTTCATCGACGACATTTTGGTCTATTCAAAGTCAGAAGAAGAACATGCTGAACATTTGCGTATTGTACTCCAACGCTTGAGGCATCACAAGCTATATGCAAAGTTCAGTAAATGTGAGTTTTGGATCAGCAAAGTGCCATTTCTTGGGCATATTATTTCAGCGGAAGGCATCGCTGTGGACCCAAGTAAAATTGAGCAAGTGCTGAATTGGAAATCTCCAACATCTGTTCATGAAATGAGGAGTTTCCTAGGTTTAGCAGGTTATTAACGGAGATTTATTCCAAACTTCTCCAAAGTTGCTAAACCTATGACGGAGCTGTTGAAGAAAAGCACCAAGTTTGATTGGAGTAATTCATGTGAACAAGCTTTTCAAACGTTAGTGAAGCATCTCACTACAGCTCCAGTTTTGGCCCAGCCGGACACCACGAAGCCGTTTGATGTTTATTGTGATGCATCCGGCATTGGTTTGGGTTGTGTGTTGATGCAAGAAGGACGTGTGGTCGCGTATGGATCCCGACAACTCACGGGTCATGAGCAGAATTACCCGACGCACGACCTTGAACTTGCTGCAGTGGTCTTAGCATTGAAAATGTGGAGACATTATCTACTAGGCAATCTAGTACATGTCTACACTGACCACAAAAGCTTAAAGTACATCTTCACACAGAAAGAATTGAATATGAGGCAGCGAAGATGGCTCGAATTGATCAAGGACTACGAACTTGAAACTCATTACCATCCGGGCAAAGCGAATGTGGTTGCCGACGCACTTAGTCAGAAAGCCCACATTCACCACTTAGCCATGGCTGCAGATGCAGAAAGAGAACCAAGCCTGCGCTTAGTTCCCTATGGATCACTGTTCAACCTTGCTCTTATTCCTACAATCCGAGATGAGATTGTAGAGGCTCAGAAGAGAGACAGAGGTATGTCTCACATCCGGAGGAGAGTGGACAACGATGAATTGCAGATGTTCCGCAAGGATGAAGAGGGTACTCTATGGTTTGACAACCGCATAGTTGTACCCCGGAATATGAAGTTGCGGAGGAAGATACTGGATGAAGCGCATTTATCCAAGTACTCCATTCATACGGGAAGCAACAAGATGTACCAAGACTTAAAATCTAAGTTCTGGTGGACACGGATGAAGAGAGAGATTGCGAAATACGTATCCAAGTGTGATACGTGTCGGCGGGTTAAAGCCGACCATATGAGGAAAGCCGGACCACTTCAACCGCTGAAGGTTCCAGCATGGAAGTGGGAAGACATAAGTATGGACTTCATCATCGGTTTACCCATGACCAGCAACAAGCATGATTCTATTTGGGTAATCGTCGATCGTTTGACCAAGACAGCACATTTTATTCCAGTCCATACCAAATATGTGGCAAAGAGGTATGCGGAGCTGTTCATCTCAAGAATCGTGTGTTTACACGGGGTTCCCCGCACCATCATTTCTGATCGAGGTGCATTATTCGTATCCAGATTTCGGGAGCAACTGCATGCTTCCTTGGGAACCAAGTTAATTCGGAGTTCAGCGTATCATCCACAAACTGATGGTCAAACGGAGAGGATAAATCAGATTCTGGAGGATATGCTACGGGCATGTGTCATCAATCATGGGAAGAATTGGGATGACCATCTACCCTTACCAGAATTCTCATATAACAACGGTTATCAATCCAGCATCAAAATGGCCCCGTATGAAGCTCTTTATGGCCGAAAGTGCCGCACACCACTTAATTGGTGTGAGTCCGGTGAGAGAGTGGTCTACGGGATTGATCTGGTAAATGAAGCCGAGAAACGAGTGCGAGTGATTCAAGCCAATTTAAAGGCTGCTCAATCTCGGCAGAAAAGCTATGCAGATAAATGACGTCGACCTCTTCACTTTGACATCAGAGACCACGTTTATCTTCGTGTGTCTCCGATGAAAGGGGTTCATCGGTTCGGAGTGAAGGGAAAGCTTTCTCCGTGATTCATCGAGCCGTTTGCTGTCACTAAAATATGCGAACCCGTGGCCTATCGTCTGGAGCTACCGGCGTCACTTTCGAGTGTTCATAATGTTTTCCACGTCTCTCAGCTGCGGAAATGTCTTAAGTACCCAACTGCAGTTCCTATGGAGAACACTGAGGATCTTCAACCGGATCTCACTTATTGTGAGTATCCGATACAGATTATTAATGAGAAGACTCGTGCTACAATAAATCGGACATTGCAATTTTACAAAGTCTTGTGGAGCAACCACACCGCTGATGAAGCCAGTGGGAAAGCGAGGAATTTCTCCGTTTAATTTTTCCCGACTTGTTTGTACCATATGTCCAGTAGTCATTCTCCCTTTTTCTTTCTATTTGTAATCTCGGGACGAGATTCTTTTAAGGGGGGAGGAATGTAACAGCCCTAACTTTTGTAAAGTTTGATGTCAACTTATGAAACAAAGTTAAGGCGATAAAAGACTACAGTTGTGTCACATGAAATGATAAACACAAATATGGACAGGTGAGGGAGTTAAAAATTTTCTCTAGCCCATGCTCAACACATGTTAACCTAGGGGAAACAATTACACTCCCAAAACTCTAACTCATGTGCACCTTCTCTATGAGGAGAGTGGAGGAAATTTAAACACAATTTTGATCCTTTTAAAAGGATTCATATTCAGATTGCCAAATACTTGCAAAGGAATTCACCAATGCAATTCCCAGGTATTAAGGAGCTTCTGGTCCAAATTGGAATAATTTTGGAGCTCGTATACTATTTATTCCAAGGATTAAATGAGGGCATGTTTAAATTCAAACTTAAATTTGAATTATGAACCAAAACAAACTCAATTTCAAAATCTGATTTCATATTTGAGTTCCTCGTAATTCTTTTTACCTGTCCTCCAAGTTTGAACAAATTTGGAGCTCATTTGCTATCTTAAATCGAAATGGGTGATAAGAGGGAGAATTGTGGCTGTGGACCCCACTGATCAGTCTCACAAAAGTGCAAACCGACTACACCGACGGCTGAGCGTGCGACAGCTCTCGGCAGCGGATCACACACGACGATCTTCGGTGCCACCTCCTCCTCTCCGGTGCCCTTATCTTCCCCGAAGGCTGCACAAGCGAAGTTCTCCTCTGCTGTGCCACGCGAAGAACACCTCCCCCGTCAGTGCACAAGCGACTGCTGTTTCCTCTGATCGCCCCAGCAAACCAGTGACTTTTGCTCGCGCCTTCCACAGAAAAAAGCTTCGCCCATGAGTTGTCTAGCCGGCTAGCACCCTTCCTCCACTGTTCCATGCTTGCTGGCGCCTAGAAACAGCGAGGTTTCCTCTGCTCCCGAGCTCAAACTGAAGGAACCGAAACTGGACGCCGTGGACAGCCCAAACCAGAAGGGATCACGCCCAAGCAAGCCACCCCATCTGTTCACCTACAATCCTAGTTGCTCACCTCCAAAGCTCAGCCCTAGCCATTGATCACAGAGGGAGAATTTCAAGTTTTTCTCCCGGGCGGCAGAAATGGACCTTGAGGTAAGGAATTGTAAAATTCGTCCTCAAATCGTGTTTGTTGGGTCTCAAACTTCACACAAAGGATGTTAACTGCCTAGCACACCTCCTCCATAGATTTTAGACCAAGAAATTGAGTGTAGAATGAGCAATCCGAGCTCTTTTAGAGGGTATGCCGCTGGACCCTATCGGGCGCACGGTGCCGATAGGTTTAGAGCCCTCTCCAGCTGGTTTAGACCTCATGCCGGTCTTCTACATGATCCCCTGGTGCTGTAGGTCCCAAGAACCGACCATTTGGTGAAGAATTCACCGTGCAAGACCTCGCCGGAGCCCTAGGGTTTGCTGTGGCCGGTGCGCCCTGTTTTCTGGCGCGTTTCAGCCGCCGGCGACCTCACCAACTTGTTCAGCGTGGGGAAATATGGGGGGCGGCCAGCAGGGGGTCTGGAGGCGGCTGGGAAGTGCTTTTCCGGCGACCTCGCCGGAGGGGGCCGCCACTGCCCTGTTTGGCGCGAGTCTGGAGGTTAGGGATGATAGGTGGGACCCACTGTCTGTATTTAAATATTTTCCAGATTTTTCCACTTTAGTTCAAACATTGGAGAGCCATAACTTTGTGTAGGAGTGTCCAAAAATTGTGAAACAAATTTTGTTAGATTACTCTCAAAGAATAATATCCAGGGATGCAGCCCAATGTTTATGAAAGTCCCTGGACTTGGCTTATTAATTAATTTAAGTAAAATCTTGTATGAATTTTTACAGGAGTTCTGTTTATTGGAAAATTCCCAAATTTGGACAGGACATTCTTCTAAAATTCCTTGAACTGCAGTAAAACTTTCAGAGGCATTGGACCTCATTTGCTTGGTCAAATGATGTGTTCATTCCTTATGTATCTGAAAAATGGGAAAATAAACAGGGACATTTTCAGCTTTTCCCCAATCCTTGAAAAATCCATATCTCCATGTAGGAAACTCCAAAAATGTAAAACCAATTCCTATGGATTCAGGACATTTTGTGCTTCACAAAAAGTCTACTTTTAAGCATAGGAAAGCTTAATATCTAGGGGGTAAAGGAAGATTAGTGAAAACCACATAAGGATTTGTTGTGCTCACATGAAGCCATTTCATGAGCTCAATTTTTGCACACTGCCTAAATTCCTTCCATAGAGGCTGTGGTTAAATTCTCAGCCTCATTGGACCTTTGGAACTTGAGCTACCATCTTTTAGATTTAAGTGTTCATATAATGGACTTAATCACATGGTGATTACTAGTATCTATTTTCACCCTAGCTTTCATCATCTCTAAGGTTGTAGATCCAACAACAGAAACCTTGCTGTTGTTTGTCCCTTTTTGGTGTGAGTTAACTGGTACAACAGTTTTGAACCATTTTCTAAATTGCTTTTGAATACATGTGCATAAATCATCTTAATAGCACGTGACATCGACGTTCGACGAGGACTCGACTCTGCAGCGAGGATCTCCATCTCGTGACGAGTTTGGTGGATTCTCCGGAGGAAGACTAACTCCTAGCTTCTAACAAAACCATTTAGCAAGGCAAGCCCCGGTTTGCATATCGTTACCGTTTTAAATTTTGCTTTACTTCACCTCATGTTTATTAGACTTGATATTGTGCATTATGTCTAGGATGATTGAAACCCACTTGCATGGCTATTACATCCCTGAGTAGAAGGTTTAGTGTAGGCTTTGCCTCGTTGTAGATGCTAGGCTGATGTTGTAGCTAGCTCGGTAGAAGTCAAGTAGTAAAAAGCTACTCGCGAGAAAGGTCGAGTAATGGAGTTACTCGCGAGATGTTTGATGATAAGAGCACCCTCATGAATATGAGATGGGGACGGGGATTTTCCTGTAGGATGGAGCGCTCAAGGTTGGTCTCGACCTGCGATGGGTGTGACAATGCTTGAGACCACATTTGGCCTGGACCGGGGTGGTAAGGCAAATGTGGAGGTTGGTTGTAGCCCCGTCTGTGTCGGTTAAGGACCATATGTATGCGGCCCTGCTGGACAAGATTGGGCTGTACCGGATATATAGTGGGGTATGGGACCCATGAAACCGATGTAACTCAATGGACCGTGATATAGAAACTCATCCTTCGCGTGGGAATGGCGCTGAGAAGGCGGGAGGTGTAAATCCTTTAGCTGGCAACTTCGACGTGTCCGCGTAGAGGACCATCCTGCTCGGCGCGAAGCGTTTTTCTATGTCAGGGTGTCGTGTGAAAGGTTGCTGCATACAACGTAAGAAAGAGCTCTTGATAGAGTCTTTCGAGGCGGGTGTATGTGTCGTGTATTCCGGGTTGTTATTGATTCGAATCACCGTCGCTCGCGGAAGAGGATTGAGCATACTTGCCCACTGCGCAGTGACTTAGTAAGAAAAGGAACTAAGTCTCTTAACTCGCTGTTTGTGGATTAATCACTGTATTGGAACCTTGACTGAAGTAGGTATAGAGCCAACTAAATTTCATTTCCACCTTAGGCTAGCAACATCGGGATAAGCGTTTCTTGTTTGATTGTGGACTTCCGATGTTGTGAGGCGTGAGGACCACTAAAATGAAGGCTATAAGAATCTGAATATAAGGATCTAGTTTAGTCAAGCTGCATTTTGCAAATTCCTGTTCCTACTATCTTACTACCCCTGCATTTAGAGTTACATGTTTACGAGTGACGGTTAAGTCTTGCTGAGCCTTAGTGCTCACGGTTGCTTCTAAGATGTTTTTGCAGGTAGCAGGATGCCTGCTATGAAGAGGGTTGTTCGGTGAGACGATGAACCTCATGGTTCGTTCAACTCATCGGAAACCTAGCCGCTGCCTTTCTTTGGTGAAGCTAGTAGGAAGCGTTCACGGGCTGAACGACTTCTCTTCGGCGTAGTTAGGGTCGAGAGTGATTAAATTGTCCAGCTAGTTTTAATTTCCGCTGCGTGTGTACTTATGTTGTAAAAGCACTTATCTTGAGTAACAAAATGGTTCTGTTATGTTCTTATCGTCTTTTCGTGCATGCTGTTGGGTGCCGCATCGCACGGCACCACCCACAGCGATTCCCGGGCCGGGCATCAGAGTTTAAACTTTTTCACATGTGATAATACACATGGGAGCTCTCTTCACACAAGTTCAAATACTTATTTTAAAAAGTTGGAACCAAAAAGGGGTACGTAAATTTCAGGAGGTGTTTCCCAATTGTTTACCGGGCACACCACCCGAACGGGACGTAGAGTTCAAGATGAAACTTGCGCCGGAAACACCACCGAGTTTGCGAAGGCCATACAAGTGGCACCCAATGAATGGGCAGAGTGGAAGACACCGCTAAATAACCCTATGAGCAAATGTTTTATACGACTGAGTCGTCACCTTGGGGTATTCAGCATTGTTTGCAAAGGAGAAGCACAGAACACTACAACTTTGTTTGGTGTTCGTCTGCTTAACACTGTGACAATGTACCCGTTACCACAGATCGACATATTGTTTGATCAGTTGGTCAAAGCAAAGATCTTGTCCGAGATGGACTTAAGATCAAGGTACCATCAGATTGAGATACGGGCTGGGGATATTTCAAAGACAGCTTTTCGACGGGGTACAGGCTTCATGAGTACCTTGTCATGTTCATTAGTCTCACCAACGCTCCAGCTCAGTTCATGTACTTGATGAACTCGGTATTCATGCCGGAGCTGGTCAAGTTTGTCGTGGTCTTCATCAATGACCTACTGGTTTATTCCAAGTCAGAGGAAAAACACGAGAAGCACCTGTGTATAGTCTTGCAAAGGCTGCGGGATCACAAGCTATACACGAAATTCAGCAAGTGCGAATTCTAGATATCAAAAGTACTTTTTCGCGGGCATATCATCTCAGCGGAGGGCATCGCTGTAGACCCGAGTAAGATCGCACAAGTGCTGCATTGGAAGTCCGTGAGGACTGTTTACGAGGTACGGAGTTTCCTCGGACTCGCGGGATATTATCGGAGGTTCATTCCGAACTTCTTGGAGATTGCCAAGCCTATGACAAAGCTGTTGAAGAAGACTACCAAATATGTTTGGAGTCCAGCATGCAAAGCAGCATTCGAGGCATTAGTGAAGCACTTAACATCAGCACCAGTTTTGGCGCAGCCAGACATAACGAAACCGTTCGATGTGTACTGCGATGCATCTGACGTTGGGCTTGGATGTGTGCTGATGCAAGACTGAAAAGTGGTCGCGTATGGGTCACGACAGCTTAGAAACCATGAGCAGAATTATCCAACTCACGACTTGGAGCTCGCTGCCGTGGTACTCGCACTTAAAATGTGGAGGTACTACCTACTTGGTAACCTCGTACATTTATATACCAACCCCGAAAGCCTCAAATACATATTCACTCAGAAGGAGCTGAACATGAGGCAACGAAGATGGTTAGAGTTGATAAAGGATTACGAAATAGAGATCCATTATCACCCCGGCAATCAAACGTGGTGGCGGATGTGCTGGGTCGCAAGTCACACGTTCATAATCTAACCATCGCTCCGTTGGAAGAGAGCGAGCCACCAGTACGTGTGGTTTCCCCTAGAGCTCTCTACAATTTAGCTTTTTATCCCCACCATCCGTGAATAAAGGGTGGCAGCCCAGGAACAGGACAAGGGCATGCCACATTTGCGGAGACATTTAGATAGTGGCGAGTTGAAATGTTTCCGGAAAGACGGAGACGACATCCTGTGGTTTAAGGACAGAATCGTCGTACCCCGTAACCCGAAATTTAGGACGAAAATTTTTGGACGGGGTTCACTTGTCAAAATTTCTATTCACCCCTATTCATTGCATCCATTCCAGGTTTTGGAAAGATGTGGCTCCGTTGCATACCGGCTGGAATTACCAACAATATTCACCGGAGTGTACGACATCTTCCATAATTCTCAGCTGAGGAAGTGTCTCAAGTGTTTAACCACCATTCAGCTAGGGAATATCGAGGAACTGAAACCAGATCTCACATATTAGGAGGGACTGGTTCAGATCATTGACATAAAGGACCGAACCACACGCAACCATACGTTGTGGTTCTATAAAGTTTTATGGAGTTGTTACTCCAAAGTTGAAGCGACATGGGAGAGCAAAGGATTTCTTCGCGCTAATCATCCCGACTTCTGACATCACGCATCCTATAAGTTTTCCATCATCCTCTCTATCATTTCTACCTTATAATTTCGGGACAAGATTCTTTTAAGGGGGGAGGAATGTAAAGGTCCCAAAAATATGAATACAAAGAAAATCATGCTTGCACAAAGTTGGTTTCATATGTATGAAAAATGGGACTCGTTTAAAGTTTTTCACATGTGATAATACACATGGGAGCTCTCTTCACACAAGTTCAAATACTTACTTGAAAAACTTGGAACCAAAAAGGGGTCTTAAACCAAGGTGGGAGGTTCCCATATGTGTGAGAAAGCTAAATTCAGATTTTTGGAACAAGTTTGTTCAACTAAAAATTCAAATGAGAACAACACATTGAATTTCAAAATTGTTGTGCTAAAAATCTCATTTGCAGCAGCCAAATCAAAGAGCAGATTTCATATTTGACTTTTTTAGGTCCAAATTAGGGGTAGGCAAAGTCTCATGAACTTTTGAAGATATTTGCTACCCATTTTTCCAAATAGGCCTAAATGTACAATGAATTCAAATACATAATTGAATTTGGATGAATTTTGCCCAATTATCCAAATGCATTCCAGTTTTTAACTCCACACAATTGAATGTCATCACTTGCAAATTTTGGGATATTTTGGAAGAGATAAGAGGGAGATGGGACCCCTTGTCATTTGTACCAAAATATCTATACAAAGGAATTGGGTCTCTGTTTTGCTGCCTCCGGGGGATCGACAGCAGTTGCTCGGGACAGCACACCGGCAGCTGGTCGACCGCTTCAACACTGACTCCAGCCCCGATTCAGGCCCCCTCGGCGTTCTCATCCGGTCATAACGTGCTTCTCCCTCTGCTCATGAACAGAACACCGAGGCTCTCCCTCTTCCTCACACCGAGCCGAGCAAACTCGCCTCCACCACACCACCGATCGCTCGGTGACTCACAAACTCCCACGAACGGAGGCTACTGAGGGTCAAAATAGCACCGGCGCAGCTCCCTCTCCCTCCTCGACGCGACCCAGCCGATAATCGGCTCTCCAACCCCAGGAACACCGCGACCGCGTGGAAGCCGAACGAGAGCCGATGAGGAGGCGTCCATGGACAGCTCAACCTGGTGTTTGTCACGTCCAAGTACCGGTGCCCTCGGACGCGCCAAGGCACCACACTGCTCACCTCCCAAGCTCAGACCATGCTATGCACCACCGCGAGAGAATTTGGAAAAGTTTCTCCGGCGTACCCGAATCGACCTTCCGGCATGGTTGTGATATCCTGACTCCCGGTTTAATAGGATTGATAGAGTACTCATACCACCAAGGTATACCTTCTTTTCTGGAAGCCCACCTGCAAAGGACTCCCGGGTTAAGCGTGCTTGGCCCGGAGGAATTTGGAGATGGGTGACCGACCGGGAAGTTTTCCCGGGTGCGCGCGAGTGAGGACAAAGTGCGCAGAAAAGGCGAGTGGCGGTATGTGGGGACAGTGTATGATCCTAGAGAGCCATCAAAAATGGTATCAGAGCCGACCCTCGCAGTTTCACGGGTGCGTACGGGTCAGTGAGAAGGATACTGTAGCGTACGGGTCAGGGACGTGGGTACGTATGCATGACGCGTGAGTCCTCTGTGTGGGACACGGTATGGTACGTATGCTGCTAACCGGACGTACGGTATGCGTATGCCAGCACTGAACGTACGGACGTGGCTAAGAGGGGACGTTCCTGTCTTGGAGTTGACCAACGAGGACGTCGGTCTTCTAAGGGGGTGGATTGTGTGATATCCTGACTCCCGGTTTAATAGGATTGATAGAGTACTCATACCACCAAGGTATACCTTCTTTTCTGGAAGCCCACCTGCAAATGACTCCCGGGTTAAGCGTGCTTGGCCCGGAGGAATTTGGAGATGGGTGACCGACCGGGAAGTTTTCCCGGGTGCGCGCGAGTGAGGACAAAGTGCGCAGAAAAGGCGAGTGGCGGTATGTGGGGACAGTGTATGATCCTAGAGAGCCATCAAAATAGTAATCCCAAATTTCCCCTAAATTCTTATTCTTAGGTCGTCAAAGTTTGCACAAGGGGCCCAAGGTAGTAGGCGATCCTTTGCTCTTCACATTTCTAGCTTGAAACTGCACCTAGGTTGGGTATTTCGCGATTTTCTAACGACAACCGAGGCGGGGACCGTGGTCTCATGGTGAAACCCTATTTGCCACCGTTCCCGAGCATTTTTGAGGCTAGATCGAGCTCCCATATAGTTCACTGGTGCTGTAGCACCGTTATACCGAGCTGTTAGCGCGCTAGGACAGCCGACCGACGTCGCCGATGGTGTACCGAGCTATCACACCGCCGCTAGCCACCGTAGAGGCCTTACCGGCTCAGGGAAACTTCATCATCGTGTTCAGCGTGGCGGGTTAGGCCCTGGCAGCGAGCAGGGGCTCGGGCAGAGGCCGGGAGACCGGATTCCGACGATCTCTGGCGAGGGCGGCTGTGACGCCCTCAATTCTGTGGAAAACCACGGAACCAAGAACTAATGCATATGTATGCCCAGGATGTTCATCACACATACACATATATTCCACAAACTGAATTCAGAATATATATAACCACGAATAACAGAGTTTATTACAATGTCTCATGAGTCTTGGACTCATGTTCACAGTGGAAGTCTTATTTCTATGCAGCGGAAGTCTTTATTCTAATGCGGAAGCGATTTGACAAATGCGGAAGCAAATCTAAGCAGCGATGACTCCATCTCTATTCCATTCCCACAGGCAAGGTTGAGAACAGATCACACGCCTTAACGCTCCACTTAGTCTTCATAGTAAGCTTCTCCTGCTGCTGATGATGAAGTAATAATGCAAGTTTGAGTACAATGATGTACTCAGCAAGTGCGGAAAAAAACATGATATGCAGCTCGTAGCAAGGTAGGTATAAAAAGGCTCATTTGCAGAAAAGCAGATTTATAAAAACATGATAAAACAACAACTTAACTTTAAATGAATGTAATCCCAGCATGTATTAAATTACCAACATACCTCCATCGCTTTCCATGTTCCACCCAAACATTAACCAACCTTATTTTTACTCATGAATACCTCCTCGTATTCGCTACCATCTCACGAATACCATCACGTATTCGCTACCATCTTATCCCATAACCAACTTTGTCTCACACCGAGACCCATCTCGTTACCATGACTCAACAGTCATGCAACCATCTTATCACCCAGACTCAACAGTCCCAAAACCAAACCACAACCAAAAACAATAACCATAACCAATAACCATCCCAATAACCATCCCAACTAATCATGGCAGTTTAGTCAGGCACTCGTGACCGTAAGCTCAGCTATCATGATAGTTTTAGACTCGACAGAGTTTGCACCTCTTTACCCACAAGTTTGTGATTTCGTCACCCGTCGTCCACTGCAGAACCTCCATTATACCAGTACACAACCATCGGTGTATGGTCAAGAGATCACAAAATAGCCTTTACAAAGGGGCTACTAGATGTATGGACTCACTAAGGTTTCACCGGCAGGCTAGAATCTCCAATTCTCCCACCCACGGGCCCCCTCTTGTGCCATGCAGTTCCCAGAGCAGTCCTCACTCGACTCCCATTCCCCGCGCCTTCCACAGTCCATAACACTCTAGCAACTTACCTAATTACTCAGCTAAGCCGCACACATACTTGGCCTTGTGGTGGCACTGTTATCCTGGCACATGCACGCATGAACCGGTCCTTAGATCTACGGCAAGTAAACCACCATCTCATGCTACCTCATTCACAAACCCAGTATTGCCTAGATCTCCCTCCGATCCATGTTTATTAACATCATCAGTTTCTCATATCATTACGAGTGCAGTTAGCTAGACACATCTATCTCGTTTCCCAATCCCATGGACTCAGCGAAGAAAAAAGCAAAAACCATACCCGACTCATAAACTTCATTGGCGACAAGGGTGGTTTAACCAAAGCTAGTAAACTCCTATAAAAGGGTTTCCCATCATGTTTGACTCAGTACGCACACCTTTTCGCAAAACAAAACAGTTTCACCCAAAACATAGGATGAATATGGTCAAGGAGCACTTGCCTTGTTCTTGCGGTTCCGGTTGTTCTTGGATCTCAAAACCTTGTTGCTGAAGCTCGTCGTAGACAGCTCCCTGAGCTTGTTCGGCTACGTAGGATCACGTGCATACAAGATTCACAGCAATCAATATCATGCAGAAACCTTAAACTAGATGCGATGATGCATATGCATGCTATCCTATGATTAGGTTTATTAGATTGGTCTGTACGTGTTCTTGCATGGCTTGCATGGATTTTATGATGAACAGGGGTGTTTGGATCAAAGGTGGACGTGGCGATGATCTTGTCTTCAGATCGACCTGACCATCAAATTATCTGTCCACGAGAAGGCTTCTGTTCGAAAGGGATCAGAGAACAGATGCAAAGAAAACACAATGATGTCGTAAGGCGGTATTGGAGACCTACCTTACGTTCTTATCTGTCTCGAGGTCCTCCTCAGATCGTTGGGCTTCCTCCGGCGATCTTCCTTGCTGCACTCCGGCGATGGTCTACTCGGCGGTTGGGACTAGGGCTCTAAGTTGTCAGCTCAGGAGTTGGAAAAGAAGTTTGTGATTTGGGCCAGGGGTTCTGGGTTCTATTTATAATCGGGAAGAGAAGAGTCCTAATATGATTGTATCCCGAATATGAGTCCTGTTTGAATCTTACAACTTATCTTTAGTTGATTTGGTGAGGTATCATCGTGGAATTCAGGTCGGTTTCTGTTCCGGTATTTCTACGCGTACAGATTCCAAAATCGCTTCAGAACCCGTCACCTTCACGGTGATGAGCTCCGGAAGCTCCACGTGTCCACCGGGCCTGGTCTCTTCCTTACCGCAGAGACGGGCTCCAGTTGTGCCGCGTGTCAAACGAGCAAGACTTCCCTCTTACTCGGAGGTGAGCTCCGCGTGCGCCACGTATCCTGGCGGTCGGGACCTCCTCTCTTACTCGGAGGTGGCTCCACGCATGCCACGTGTCAGTGCCGCACCTTTCCTCTCTTCTTTCCTCAGAGACGAGCTCCGAGGTTGACACGTGTCCAATAGTGACGGATTTCCCGAAGATAAGCTCCGGTAGCGATACGTGTTCAATAGAACCGGACCTCTCGGAGGTGAGCTCCGAGATCGACACGTATCCCGTGCGACTGGTCCTTTGATTTCCGTGGTGACTAGCTCCGAAGGTGACATGTGTCCTGCGGAAAATGCCTTTGCTTTTCCCGCAGAGGCTTGCTCCGGGGCAACACATGTCCCACAGGGTCGGACCTCTCCCCTTTTGTGGAGATGAGCCCCGAGCCTGCCACGTAGCCTACTTTAGCAGCGAACCTCTCCCCACTTCGCAGGGATGAGCTCCGAACACGCCATGTGGCCAGCAGGCCGCGAAGTTATCTTCGGCGCTCTCTGAGAGCTGGATTCGGCTCTTATTGGCTATCCTTTTGATATTTTTCTCTGTTCCTACTTTCTTAAAATGTTTTCTCTTCATAAAACATAAACATATGCTGACACCCGAGATGAGGGTGTCACAAATCTACCCCCCTTAAATTGAATCTCGCCCTCGAGATTCGTCAGTAGAGAATAGATGGGGAAATTCTGTCTTGATATCCTCTTCTCGCTCCCATGTGGCTTCAGCTTCGGTGTGATGGATCCATTGTACCTTGCACCATCGAATCACCTTGTTCCAGGTGACCCTTTCCTTTACGTCCAAGATTCGGACAGGGTGTTCCGCATAAGTCAGATCCTCTTGAAGTTCAAGTTCTCCCATTGATACTTGTTCCTCTGGTGCTCTCAAGCATTTCTTGAGTTGGGATACATGAAACACGTCATGTATGTCGGAGAGGTGGTCTGGGAGCTCTAGTCGATAGGCTACTTCTCCTCGCTTGTGCAAAATCTTAAATGGTCCGATGTAGCGAGGTGATAGCTTGCCTTTGACGTTGAAACATCGTTGGCCTCGGATAGGCGATATCTTAAGGTATACGAAGTCTCCTACTTCTAAGGTCAACTTCCTACGCCTATTGTCCGCATAGCCTTTCTGTCGTGACTGAGCAGCTTTTAAGTTCTCCCGTACCGTTTGGACTTGCTTTTCGGCTTCTTGTTGCACTTCGGGTCCAAACACCTGGTTTTCTCTGGTCTCATTCCAAAACAGCGGCGTTCTACACCGTCTACCATATAATGCTTCAAAAGGTGACATCTTTAAGCTAGCTTGATAGCTGTTGTTATAGGAGAATTCGGCATACGGTAAACTCCTATCCCAACTACGCCCATGTTTCAAGGCGCAAGCTCTCAACATTTCCTCCAAAATTTGGTTTGTCCTTTCATTTTGTCCATCGGTTTGTCCATCGGTTTGTGGGTGATAGGCGGAGCTAAAATCCAGTCGTGTACCCATGGCTTTCTGCAGCTTCTTCCAGAATCGAGAGGTAAACTGAGAATATCGATCTGAGACTATCCTTCTTGGGACTCCGTGACGGCACACGATCTGCTCCATGTACAACTCTGCTAATTGTGCAACGTTGTAATTGGCCTTATAGGGAGGAAATGGGCGGTTTTTGTCAATCGGTCCGCGATAACCCAGATGAAATCGTAACCCAACTGGGTACGTGGCAATCTGACGATAAAATCCATACTGATGTCCTCCCACTTCCATTCGGGTACCTTCAAGGGTTGCAACAATCCAGCGGGTTTTTGATGTTTGGCCTTCACCCGTTGGCATATGTCGCATAGGGCAACGTATTCGGCTATATCCCTCTTCATACCATCACACCAATAACAAGATTTCAAATCCTTGTACATTTTGGTGCTTCCGGGATGTATAGAATAGGGGGAATCATGTGCCTCCTTCAATATCATGTCGCGGAGGTGTTTTATGTTAGGCACACAAATCCTTTTTCCTAGCCAAAGCGTACCCGTCTCGTCTTCTTTGAAATCCTTCTCTATTCCTCGTCGGATTCTTTCCTTGATCTCCTTGATCTCCTCATCTGTTTCTTGGCCATCTCTTATTTCTTGCTCCAATGAAGAGTGGATCTCCATTATTTCCATGTTGTTCAAGAATCCGAGGTGTAACCGTTCGAACTCCTTGCGTAGTTCGGGTGGTAGCTCTTGAACCGTGAGTTGGTGACATGCTCCCTTTCGGCTCAATACATCAGCTACTACATTGGCCATCCCGGGGTGGTAGTTGATGAGTTCCAACTATCGACGTTGCCTCAAATTCAAGTTCGTTTGTGTAAATATGTACTTGAGGCTTTTTATAACAGCTCTGATGCCACGCTGAGACGGCCCCACGGGATCTCGTCGGGTGGTGCCGTGTTATGCGGCACCCAACAGCACACGGGTCGATGAACACACATCATATTACATAAATAGTTTGCGGAAGCGTACAAGATTGCTTTACAAATAAGTATATCAGAGTAAACTACAGCGGAAGACTATCACTCTCACGGCTCATGTCTAAACTAGCAACAAAGAAACGGTCCAGCCCGCGGACGTTTCTTACTAGCAACACGAAGATCAATCTGCAGCGGCGAGGATGCTCTTTGAGTAAGCACTCGGAGGTTTTCGAGTCTCATCGGCATCCCTTCTCATAAGCATCGAGTCAATTACCTGCAAAACAACTCGGATAGCATCCGTGAGCATAACGCTCAGCAAGGCTTAACCGTCACCCTAAACATGAAACTCTAAGTGAGGTTATAGACCTAACATAGGATGGCATAAGCATAATTAACTCGCCTAAAAGTGCATCCTTACTTTCAGGTATTAATTTCAGCATTTTAAGTAACCCTGGGCACGCCACATCGGGAGTCCACAATCAAACAAGAAACGCTTTCCCCCGATGTAAATTGCTCATGGCATAAATGAATCGAGTTTGCACTAGCCTATTCATCAAGCTCCAATACAAGGTAGAATAATACTTCACATCAAAATGATTAGTTCCTTTCCCATGCAAGTTCTTACTACGTCACGACTATGATAACAAGTATGCTCGGTCCATTCCGCGAGCGACGGTGATTCGAATCAATAACACCCGGACTACACGACACGTACGCCCGTACTCGACGTTGCCTACAACAACCATCACTGACGTCGTACGTGGCAGCCTTTCCCCCGTTTCACCCCCGCTGAATCGATCAAGTCGCCCCATACAGTAGCTACTCTCATGGTGCACCTTCCGACGTGAGATGTCATGAGAATATTCCCCACATACTGCACACCGGCCGTCCGCCTGAGGCGACCCGAAAAGTCCCAACGACAGCTTCCCGAGGTACATCGGTTTACTAGGTCCCATATAGCCAGCATGAGTCCGGTACACAACTCAAACTTGTTCAACAGGGCCGCATACGGATCGGTCCTTGACCGACACGGACAGGTCTACAGCACCCAGGCCCCTATGTCCTGCTGCTCCTACAACCTTCCGGTCTCAACTTTAACTTGCTACATCATTTATGAACCAATCCCGTATGCCCCTGTTGTTCCTGAAACTGCGAGTAGAATCTCACCACTCGACTTCTACTGAACCGTACTTAAGCATGGCGGTTCTACACGGTGAAAGACACCTACCCAATACTCCATGGGTCATTTGGCTATGCAAGAGGAGTATCAATCACTAGACCTAATGCACAGTCCATATCTTGACCGAAAGTGAGTACAAAATAAAAACTTAACAGCTGTTAAATGCAAACCGGAGCTTGCCTGTTTTGCAGGGTAGTCGTATATAACCAGTTAGTGTCCTTGCAGATCCACCCTTGACTCTCTGGAGCTTGATCCACTTCGATGGATCACTCCTTTGAGTCCCCTTCGTTGTGGTTCCTATTGAGATGCATATGCACATATTTTATAGAATGTAATGGAAAGAAGTTATAGAATTAATCTCTTAGTAACAGAGGTTGTGTGGAAAAGCCAAGCATGGCTTGGTTTGCCTCTGTTGTGCAAAGAACAGAAATAAACTAATTTGTCCTAAAGGCTTTAACTATACACTAATCATGTTCCGTAATGAACATAATAGATAAGCTGAAAGGATTTGAGTGCAACTGAAGAACAAGAACTCCACTGGCCTCAAAACTTTTACAGCAGGTTCTATACTACCTAAGGATTTAGCTTGCCAAATTGCAGCTAATGTGGAGTCATATTGTGTCCTCCCCATAATTCTCACAACATCTCTTATGTATTCCCACATATACACAAGTATGGAGAACAAGAACAGGGAGTTCCAGGACTCATCTTGGGCTGATAATTTACATGTGAGTTCTTGATCACATGAGGGTCATCTAGTCCAAAATTCAGCCCTTTTACTTGGGTAGTTCTCCCAGAACAATTCTTTAAGTATTTGTACTCAAAAGAATTAATTCTGTAGTAATGTGCATTTTCATGCCCAACTAATTGAACTACAATTCCAAGTATGTCTCAGAGAGCTTGACTAAATTTTCCTAGGATTTTTGGAGCTATGGATGGCTCAGAACAGATTTTTGAAGTGGGAAACATTTTCTGAAAATGTTTCTGGACTCTTATGAACACAGCAGATTGCAATTAGAAAATTCCTACTCCAATGATCTTCAAATGAGCTGAAAATTTGCTAGTAGGTCAATACTATGCTAAAGAATATTCTGGCAAAATTTGGGCATTTTTGGATAACCCAAACTCCCTCAATAATTCTTTTTCAGAAAACTTTCAAAGAATTTTCCAGAATATAATACTGACTTTCATACAAATTTGAGTTCATATTTGGATAGAACTCAGAGAGATGAATCCATCCCAATTGGAATCACTCAAATTGGAGTTTTCCACAGGGAGATATGAATTTCTAAAGATTGAGCTAAGTCTGGAATTATTCTCCTATTGAAAATCCCACTGGGCCCGCTTATTTGAATTCCAACCAATCAGAACTGGGCCACACCGGGGCCACGGGGTTTTTCGCGCCAGCACACGGGATCCCGGCCACACCCGATCCCGGGTTTAAAAATTGAGCTGCTGACCGGCGAGGCCCACGCTTCGTCTTCTACCTCTGGCTCCCTCTCTCGCGCCCGCGCGCTTCCCCTCGCCGGAGTAACCGGAAGCTCGCCGGACCGGCCTTCCCGGCCACCGCCGGAGCTACAACTCGCCGCCAGGGGGTTTAGGGCCTTGAGGAACAGGGCTGTGGGGTTTACTAGGGCCGCCGACGACCGGAACATGGCCGGCGACGTGTAACTGCCTCTGTGGAAGTCCGACAGCGTCGCCCGGGGTCTCCAGCCCTCAAAAGCTTGTCCCGACGAGCCCTACAGCACCAGCGTACCCCTAGGAGGATCGACACGACCTCAAAATGGCTCGGGAGTGGCTGTAAATAGGTTGTCGCCGTGCGACCGAATGGGTCCGCCATGAACACCTCCAGTCGAGCTCGAATTCCGTCGTGCTGAGGTGTTTTCATGCGCTGGATCCTAAAGGAGAAATGACCGCCGGCTAATCCAGCGTCTATGTGCCAAATTTGATGACTTAAGGAGGATCAGAGGGCAAGAATTTTAAAGAGTCATACCGGAAGCTCGGAATGGGGTCGCCGGAGCAAAACTTCGAAATTCGCCGGCGATGCTTAACGGTATGGCCTGAGCTTGGGCTGAGAGCAGCACCGCACCCGTGCGCGTCCGTAGGTGTGATCGTTCGGCCGTGGAACCCGCTGTGGAGGGCTGTCCACGAGCGCCCGATCACTTTCTCGGCTTAGGTCGCCGCGGCGGCGGTCGTTCTCGGGCACCGGAGGCCGCAGCTCACTTGCTCGTGGGTCAGGGAGGTGGAGGCCGAGCTCGCGGTGATGTTTAGCAGCTCAGGGGAGGAGAGAGCGTGGTGGTTTCGCCGTTCTTCCGATCGGACCGAGAGGCGGAGGGGAAGAGGGTTGCTGGCCGTGCGCTCGCGAGGAGAGAAGAAGGGACGGCCTTTGCTTCGTCCAGGGGGGGTTGATCAGGCCGCAGAACCGCCTCTGGGCGCCGTATGTGGGAAAATGCAGCAGCTGGTGGCGCTGCCGAGCGTTCCCGTGGCTCCACGGTGGGAGCTGCTCGTGGCCCACGTGCTGCTCGATGAATTTCCCCACTGGGCTGAGACTTAGGGTGCAAGGTTCCTTCCTTTAGCTCTATGACATGTGGGTCCCACTCCACATGTACCTCCCAAATATCTGTTCAAGCTGATCCTCTTAATTCCCACAATTCTGAGTTTAAAGTGTGGGTTAGAATTTGAATCCTTCCAATTCAGTTTGAATTTGCTTTTCCAAATTTGAATTTGGTTGAAGTTTGCAAATTCTCCTCTTTAACTCCCTTTTGAGCTTACCCTACAATTGAAAAGTTTATGAGCAAACTTTTCCCTATAATCCCAACTATAGGGCTGCATGTTTATTCAAAGTTTTTGGTCACTACTTGTGTGAACTTTGAATTTAAAATCTGATTTTTAAACTTACATGCAAAGAGGTATTTAACTCCTTATTGGTCCAACACTTTTAAATAAAAAGGTGAACCTCATGTTGGATATTCATCCATGTATTACTTTGCATGAAGAAAAATTTTAGCAAGTCCCATCTTTCCTGTCATTGCCACACATATGAACTCAATCCATAGTTTTTATTCATACACATTTTTTTGGGACTTTTACATTCCTCCCCCCTTAAAAGAATCTCATCCCGAGATTACAAAAGAGGAACAAGACGGGAGAGGTAATTACAAACTGTACAAAGATAAAAGTTCCGGGTAGTTGGTGCGGAGGTAATCTTCACTTTCCCACGTCGCCTCTTCCGCGGTGTGATTACTCCACAGCACCTTGAAAAATCGGATCGTCCGGTTCCGGGTTACCCGGGTCTTTTCATCCAAAATCTGAACCGGTCGCTCGGTGTAGGTCAGGTCCAGTTTCAATTCGTCGATGTCCTCAGTGCGAACAGCAGCGGTGAATTTGAGGCACTTCCGCAGCTGTGAAACATGAAATACATCATGAACACCCGCTAGACTTGCCGGTAATTCCAGCCGGTAGGCTACGGGTCCGCACTTCTCCGTGATAGCAAAAGGACCAATAAAATGGGGAGCGAGCTTCCCCTTTACACCGAACCGGTGAATTCCCTTCATCGGGGATACACGAAGATAAACGTGTTCTCTGACGTCAAAATGTAATGGCCTACGCCTCTGATCCGCGTAGCTCTTCTGTCGGGATTGTGCAGCCTTTAAGTTCTCTTGTATCAACCGAACTCGGTCTTCGGCTTCGTTGACAAGATCAATCCCAAACAGAACTCTTTCGCTAGACTCACACCAATTCAGTGGTGTGCGACACTTCCGGCCATAGAGAGCTTCATACGGTGCCATTCTAATACTCGCTTGATAACCGTTGTTGTATGAAAACTCCGCCAGCGGTAGGTGATCGTCCCAATTCCTACCGTGGTTGATGGCACACGCTCTCAACATATCCTCAAGTACTTGATTCACCCTCTCAGTTTGTCCATCGGTTTGAGGGTGATATGCGGAGCTCCTAATCAGCTTAGTGCCCAACGAGGCATGCAGCTGCTCCCAAAAACGAGCAACGAACAGCGCACCTCGATCTGAAATGATGGTCTTCGGGACACCATGTGAGCAAATAATTCTGGAGATGAATAACTCCGCATATTGCCTTGCTCGATAATGAGTGTTCACCGGTATGAAATGAGCCGACTTTGTCAACCGGTCGACGATCACCCATATCGAGTCATGCTTCCTGGATGTGAGCGGTAACCCGACGATGAAATCCATACTCACATCCTCCCATTTCCATGCCGGTATCTTCAAAGGTTGTAGCGGTGCGGCTTTCCGCATATGATCAGCCTTGACCCGTCTACACGTATCACACTCGGATACGTATTTAGCAATCTCCCTCTTCACCCTCGTCCACCAAAATTTCTGTTTCAAATCTTGGTACATCTTGTTACTTCCGGGATGAATGGAAAACTTAGACAGGTGAGCTTCATCCAAAATCTTCTTCCGGAGTTTCATATTACGCGGTACCACTATACGGTCTTTATACCATATCGTACCGTTCTCATCCTTCCGGAAGCATTTCATCTCTCCATTGTCGAGTCTTATCCGTATGTGAGACATACCTCTGTCTCTTCTTTGAGCCTCAACAATCTCTTCATGGATTGTTGGAATGAGCGCGAGATTATAAAGCGCGCCATACGGAATGACACGGAGGCTGGGTTCTTCATCTTCCAACTCAGCAACCGCTAAGTTGTGAACGTGGGCTTTCCGACTAAGCGCGTCGACAACCACGTTGGCTTTTCCTGGGTGATAGTGGATCTCAATTTCATAATCTTTTATGAGCTCCAACCATCTCCGTTGTCTCATATTCAGCTCCTTCTGCATGAAGATATACTTCAAGCTTTTATGGTCGGTGTAGAGATGAACAAGATTACCCAGTAGGTAATGCCTCCACATCTTTAACGCCAACACCACAGCAGCAAGCTCAAGATCGTGAGTTGGATAATGCTGCTCGTGGTTTCGCAGTTGACGAGACCCATAGGCGACTACACGCCCTTCTTGCATCAGAACGCAGCCGAGACCGATGCCGGATGCATCACAGTATACATCAAATGGCTTCGTCGTGTCCGGCTGAGCAAGAACTGGAGCCGTTGTGAGATGTTTGACCAAAGTTTTGAATGCGGCTTCACATGCTGCATTCCACATGTATTTAGTGCCCTTCTTCAGTAGCTCCGTCATTGGTTTAGCAATCTTTGAGAAGCTCGGAATAAACCTCCGATAATACCCTGCTAAACCTAGGAAACTTCAGACCTCGTGGACTTATTTGGGAGGTTCCCACTTCAGCACTTGTTCAATCTTGCTGGGGTCCACGGCAATCCCTTCTGCTGAAATAATATGGCCAAGGAAAGGCACTTGATCAATCCAAAACTCGCACTTTCTGAACTTGGCATACAATTGGTGCTCCTGTAACCGTTGTAGCACAGTACGCAGATGTTCAGCGTGCTCTTCTTCCGATTTGGAGTAAACCAATATGTCGTCGATGAATACCACGACGAACTTGTCTAACTCCGGCATGAACACAGAATTCATCAAATACATGAAGTGTGCCGGAGCGTTGGTTAATCCAAATGACATGACGAGATACTCGTAGAGTCTGTATCTCGTCGAGAAAGCTGTCTTCGGTATGTCCTCCGGTCAGATCTTGATTTGATGATAGCCCGACCGAAGATCCATCTTCGAAAATACCTTTGCACCCACAAGTTGATCAAACAGGATGTCGATGCGAGGCAAAGGATACTTGTTCTTGATCGTGACAGCATTGAGAGGACGATAATCAACACATAGCCGTAGTGTTTCATCCTTCTTCTTAACGAACAGCGCTGAGAAACCCCAAGGTGAAGAACTTGGTCGTATGAAACCCTTGCTTATGAGTTTATTCAGTTGCTCTTTCAACTCCGCTAGCTCGTTAGGTGCCATCTTGTAAGGCCTTCGTGAAATAGGCGTCGTTCCCGGCGCCAGTTCAATTTTGAACTCGACGTCCCGTTCGGGCGGCATGCCCGGTAAGTCATCGGGAAATACATCGGGATAATTACGTACCACCGGAATATCTTCAAGCTTCAGCGCTTCCGTGTGGTAGGCCTCTACCATATCTGGATCTTCGCTGTCTAAAAACAGCGTGTGCTGTCCGTGAATCGGCGAGTCAATCTGGACAGTCCGGTTACCGATATTGAGAACGGCACCGTGACGATTTAACCAAGACATCCCCAATATAATGTCTAACTTCTGCCTATCCAACATAATCAGCGATGCTGGGTATATTTTTCCGCCCAAACACAAAGCTGCTCGGGACACAATCTGATTGGCAGAGATATTTCCTCCCGGTGAACGTATGAGAAAACTCGTTGTGGGAGTATTGGTGGATAATTGGTGCTGATCCACGCATGTTTTGCTGATAAAATTTTGGGTTGCACCTGAATCAAAAAGTACCAATACGGGCACGTCCTTGAGAGTAAACATGCCCGCTAACACCGGTGCTCCCTCCGGGACATCCTCAATAGCAAGATGTTGCACACTCCCGGATTGCAATGCTGTTACATGGACTTGAGAAGGTGGCGGCATACCACCTGATGATGATGGCTGTCTGGTGTTCACCAACTTCTCCTGGCATTCTTGCCTAAATGCCCTGAACGGTGGCAATAAGAACACGGAGGTTTCCCCGGTTCTTCGTTGACTTGTGGTTGAGAATTGATGTACTTGGCTGCAGCAATGATGCAACAGGTATCATTCGTTGCTGCGGTAATGGCGCTGCTTCAAGATAAGATTCTTGAGCAGGAAATCTGTACGGAGTTGATCTCACTGGTGATTGCCATATTTCATCGGATGGTGTGTGATACACCACACGGTATTTGCGAGGAACAACTGGTGTGCCTTCTTGCACATCATCTCGGTCCCTCTTCTCTGCTTGACACTCAAGTGTCACTTGTTCTTGCAGCAGAGCAGCACTGATCAACTCGGTGTAACTGCCTTGATTGAACAAAGCTAACTTCTCTTTTAGTATGGCACTCAAGCCATAGAAAAAGTAGTCACACATTGCAGCTTCGCTCGACGCATAAGCAGGAGCATATTGTGCCAGAAGGTTGAATCGTCTGACATAATCGAGGACACTCATGTCCCCCTGCTTCAAGTTTCTGAATTCTTGCTGCTGGGCCTTGATAAAACCCATAGGAATGTGACGAGCCCGGAATGCTTCACGAAATTCCGTCCATTCCACTTGATGGCCTTCCGGAACAGTGGCGAGATACGCAAACCACCAATTTCCGGCGGCTCCATGGAGCTGTTGAGCTGCAAATGATGTCTTCTGATATTCGTCGCACTCAAACACCCCAAACTTGGACTCCATAACTCGAAGCCACTGATCAGCTTCCACTGGTTCATGGGCTCCCGTGAAGATTGGCGGTTGTGTCGCCAAGAAATCCAAGTAGGCGTTCCGAGGTGGAACGTCCTGTTGTGCACGCTGGAGTAAGCCCTGTTGTACCAAGGCTTGGAGTAGTCTTGTGTTCTCTTGACTTGACTCGACCATCTGAGCCATGACACCCGCCCATACCGTTGATGGCGGTGCCCGTGGTGGAGTCGAGTCATCATCGTCTTGACGAGAACTATCAACCCTACTCGGAGAATGAGTACGCACCATACTGCACAAGGATAATTTTTGAGGGGAGTCAAAACATGATCTCAGCAGTATGTGAAAGTATGTAAAACATGAACATGCTAAAACTTTATGAAAGCATAACAACATTTCATGTTTACACATCTTTCTAAAGCCAACATATTCAGTCCCTCACTCTGTACAGAACAGACCTTTATGTACTTAACCCAGAATTTGATCCATTTATTAGCATTTTCATAACTCAAGTTGAATACCAAAGTTAAAGTTAACTTCAGTATATTTTCAACGAGTACTCACATGCCCCTAGATCATTTCTGGAACAAAAGTTAGGATTGTTCAAAGTTGACAGAATTTCTGGCTAAAATTTGCCAGCACCTCCTTTGTATGTGGCTGTTTTCATCACAGTTTTACATACAACTGGGTACAATTCTGAACAAACTATGAACTACAAAATCGTTGTAAGTTTCATAACCTTTCCAACGGTGTATTACATGACCCTTAGAAATTTTCTACAGATTGTTATGACCAATTTACCGAAACATCCAGAGAAGTTTGCAGCTGCTCTGTTTTCTGAACAGTTTGCATTCATCTGGACATTCAACCAAGTTGGTGTCGGATTTGGCTCTGGAGTTCTACAGAAAAGTTGTAGAGCACTTAATAACCTTTCCAGAACTGTATCAAACACCTCCATTGGGTCAAGCTAATCAGAGTTACGCTCTGTTCAAGACCAGAAAAATTTCCGTCTGAACAGAGCACTCTGTCTTTGAGATCAAAAGAAGCCTAACAAGTCTCTTCTTTGAAACTTAGTTCAAATGAAGAGCTCAGTAACTAATATGTGCTTTATCACATCCATTTTTAGTTTGGAAGTTATTCATGAATGATTTCTTCATAGGTAAGAATACTATCCAGTGTAGTACGGTGACGATGCACCGTAAGACATATGACGGTACTACGTTGCCTCACCAAAGAAAAACCTAACCGGATTACACCGGCATACACGTATCATTAGGTGGCACTAAAACGGTCACTCGCAAACGTGTTCTACATGCACTAAGGTTTTTCGTGGTTAGCACCTACATAAGCCACACTCAATCATCAGGTCCGGCTGCACACCGAACCCGGTATCCATAACAGTTTGTACACCCGGCCGTCATCACTCGCCCAGGTGTTCTCAAGCCAAACACGCCTTGAGCTACGTGTTCACATTACTGACCACGTGACGGGGTCTCAAAAATTGCACCACGCACGCCAGGGAAGACGTTGCTCGAATACCCCAAACGACATGAAGAGTCGTAGAGGATACTAAAGTGGGTCGGGTTACCTGCCACCCGTGGGGCTCCACCCTTCAGCTTGTGCGCACTGGTGGACAGCGCATACGTGCACCCCCCAAGACATAAACCATCCTGAGATGCACGATTTTCCGACATAACAAATAAGTTAGGTTGCCACCTTCATAATATGCTAATAGTAGTCCTTATGTGGGCCTAGTACCGATATCTCACCGTACCCTAAGTTTGTGACATAATATGATGCTCAATCCGTGCTCTGTTCCCAACGCAGCTCTGATACCATGTGTAACAGCTCTGATGCCACGCTGAGATGGCCCCACGGGATCTCGTCGGGTGGTGCCGTGTTATGCGGCACCCAACAGCACACGGGTTGATGAACACACATCATATTACATAAATAGTTTGCGGAAGCGTACAAGATTGTTTTACAAATAAGTATATCAGAGTAAACTACAGCGGAAGACTATCACTCTCATGGCTCATGTCTAAACTAGCAACAAAGAAACGGTCCAGCCCGCGGACGTTTCTTACTAGCAACACGAAGATCAATCTGCAGCGGCGAGGATGCTCTTTGAGTAAGCACTCGGAGGTTTCCGAGTCTCATCGGCATCCCTTCTCATAAGCATCGAGTCAATTACCTGCAAAACAACTCGGATAGCATCCGTGAGCATAACGCTCAGCAAGGCTTAACCGTCACCCTAAACATGAAACTCTAAGTGAGGTTATGGACCTAACATAGGATGGCATAAGCATAATTAACTCGCCTAAAAGTGCATCCTTACTTTCAGGTATTAATTGCAGTATTTTAAGTAACCCTGGGCACGCCACATCGGGAGTCCACAATCAAACAAGAAACGCTTTCCCCCGATGTAAATTGCTCATGGCATAAATGAATCGAGTTTGCACTAGCCTATTCATCAAGCTCCAATACAAGGTAGAATAATACTTCACATCAAAATGATTAGTTCCTTTCCCATGCAAGTTCTTACTACATCATGACTGTGAGAACAAGTATGCTCGGTCCATTCCGCGAGCGACGGTGATTCGAATCAATAACACCCGGACTACACGACACGTACGCCCGTACTCGACGTTGCCTACAAAAACCATCACTGACGTCGTACGTGGCAGCCTTTCCCCCGTTTCCCCCCCGCTGAATCGATCAAGTCGCCCCGTACAGTAGCTACTCTCATGGTGCACCTTCTGACGTGAGATGTCATGAGAATATTCCCCACATACTGCACACCGGCCGTCCGCCTGAGGCGACCCAAAAAGTCCCAACGACAGCTTCCCGAGGTACATCGGTTTACTGGGTCCCATATAGCCAGCATGAGTCCGGTACACAACTCAAACTTGTTCAACAGGGCCGCATACGGATCGGTCCTTGACCGACACGGACAGGTCTACATCACCCAGGCCCCTTTGTCCTGCTGCTCCTACAACCTTCCGGTCTCAACTTTAACTTGCTACATCATTTATGAACCAATCCCGTATGCCCCTGTTGTTCCTGAAACTGCGAGTAGAATCTCACCACTCGACTTCTACCGAACCGTACTTAAGCATGGCGGTTCTACACGGTGAAAGACACCTACCCAATACTCCATGGGTCATTTGGCTATGCAAGAGGAGTATCAATCACTAGACCTAATGCACAGTCCATATCTTGACCGAAAGTGAGTACAAAATAAAAACTTAACAGCTGTTAAATGCAAACCGGAGCTTGCCTGTTTTGCAGGGTAGTCGTATATAACCAGTTAGTGTCCTTGCATATCCACCCTTGACTCTCTGGAGCTTGATCCACTTCGATGGATCACTCCTTTGAGTCCCCTTCGTTGTGGTTCCTATTGAGATGCATATGCACATATTTTATAGAATGTAATGGAAAGAAGTTATAGAATTAATCTCTTAGTAACAGAGGTTGTGTGGAAAAGCCAAGCATGGCTTGGTTTGCCTCTGTTGTGCAAAGAACAGAAATAAACTAATTTGTCCTAAAGGCTTTAACTATACACTAATCATGTTCCATAATGAACATAATAGATAAGCTGAAAGGATTTGAGTGCAACTGAAGAACAAGAACTCCACTGGCCTCAAAACTTTTACAGCAGGTTCTATACTACCTAAGGATTTAGCTTGCCAAATTGCAGCTAATGTGGAGTCATATTGTGTCCTCCCCATAATTCTTACAACATCTCTTATGTATTCCCACATATACACAAGTATGGAGAACAAGAACAGGGAGTTCCAGGACTCATCTTGGGCTGATAATTTACATGTGAGTTCTTGATCACATAAGAGTCATCTAGTCCAAAATTCAGCCCTTTTACTTGGGTAGTTCTCCCAGAACAATTCTTTAAGTATTTGTACTCAAAAGAATTAATTCTGTAGTAATGTGCATTTTCATGCCCAACTAATTGAACTAAAATTCCAAGTATGTCTCAGAGAGCTCGACTAAATTTTCCTAGGATTTTTGGAGCTATGGATGGCTCAGAACAGATTTTTGAAGTGGGAAACATTTTCTGAAAATGTTTCTGGACTCTTATGAACACAGCAGATTGCAATTAGAAAATTCCTACTCCAATGATCATCAAATGAGCTGAAAATTTGCTAGTAGGTCAATACTATGCTAAAGAATATTCTGGCAAATTTGGGCATTTTTGGATAACCCAAACTCCCTCAATAATTCTTTTTCAGAAAACTTTCAATGAATTTTCCAGAATATAATACTGACTTTCATACAAATCTGAGTTCATATTTGGATAGAACTCAGAGTGATGAATCCAACCCAATTGGAATCACTCAAATTGGAGTTTTCCACAGGGAGATATGAATTTCTAAAGATTGAGCTAAGTCTGGAATTATTCTCCTATTGAAAATCCCACTCGGCCCGCTTATTTGAATTCCAACCAATCAGAACTGGGCCACACCGGGGCCACGGTGTTTTTCGCGCCAGCACACGGGATCCCGGCCACACCCGATCCCGGGTTTAAAAATTGAGCTGCTGACCGGTGGGGCCCACGCTTCGTCTTCTACCTCCGGCTCCCTCTCTCGCGCCCGCGCGCTTCCCCTTGCCGGAGTAACCGGAAGCTCGCCGGACCGGCCTTCCCGGCCACCGCCGGAGCTACAACTCGCCGCCAGGGGGTTTAGGGCCTCGAGGAACAGGGCTGTGGGGTTTACTAGGGCCGCCGACGACCGGAACATGGCCGGCGACGTGTAACTGCCTCTGTGGAAGTCCGGCAGCGTCGCCCGGGGTCTCCAGCCCTCAAAAGCTTATCCCGACGAGCCCTACAGCACCAGCGTACCCCTAGGAGGATCGACACGACCTCAAAATGGCTCGGCAGCGGCTGTAAATAGGTTGTCGCCGTGCGACCGAATGGGTCCGCCATGAACACCTCCAGTCGAGCTCGAATTCCGTCGTGCTGAGGTGTTTTCATGCGCTGGATCCTAAAGGAGAAATGACCGCCGGCTAATCCAGCGTCTATGTGCCAAATTCGATGACTTAAGGAGGATCAGAGGCAAGAATTTGAAAGAGTCATACCGGAAGCTCAGAATGGGGTCACCGGAGCAAAACTTCGAAATTCGCCGGCGATGCTTCATGGTATGGCCTGAGATTGGGCTGAGAGCAGCACCGCACCCGTGCGCGTCCGTAGGTGTGATCGTTCGGCCGTGGAACCCGCTATGGAGGGCTGTCCATGAGCGCCCGATCACTTTCTCGGCTTAGGTCGCCGCGGCGAAGGTCGTTCTCGGGCACCGGAGGCCGCAGCTCACTTGCTCGTGGGTCAGGGAGGTGGAGGCCGAGCTCGCGGTGATGTTTAGCAGCTCAGGGGAGGAGAGAGCGTGGTGGTTTCGCCGTTCTTCCGATCGGACCGAGAGGCGGAGGGGAAGAGGGTCGCTGGCCGTGCGCTCGCAAGGAGAGAAGAAGGGACGGCCTTTGCTTCGTCCAGGGGGGGGGGGTTGATCAGGCCGCAGAACCGCCTCTGGGCGCCGTATGTGGGAAAATGCAGCAGCTGGTGGCGCTGCCGAGCGTTCCCGTGGCTCCACGGTGGGAGCTGCTCATGGCCCACGTGCTGCTCGATGAATTTCCCCACTGGGCTGAGACTTAGGGTGCAAGGTTCCTTCCTTTAGCTCTATGACATGTGGGTCCCACTCCACATGTACCTCCCAAATATCTGTTCAAGCTGATCCTCTTAATTCCCACAATTCTGAGTTTAAAGTGTGGGTTAGAATTTGAATCCTTCCAATTCAGTTTGAATTTGCTTTTCCAAATTTGAATTTGGTTGAAGTTTGCAAATTCTCCTCTTTAACTCCCTTTTGAGCTTACCCTACAATTGAAAAGTTTATGAGCAAACTTTTCCCTATAATCCCAACTATAGGGCTGCATGTTTATTCAGAGTTTTTGGTCACTACATGTGTGAACTTTGAATTTAAAATCTGACTTTTAAACTTACATGCAAAGAGGTATTTAACTCCTTATTGGTCCAACACTTTTAAATAAAAAGGTGAACCTCATGTTGGATATTCATCCATGTATTACCTTGCATGAAGAAAAATTTTAGCAAGTCCCATCTTTCCTGTCATTGCCACACATATGAACTCAAACCATAGTTTTTATTCATACACATTTTTTTGGGGCTTTTACACTTTTATGATCCGTATAGATCTCACATCGATGACCAAGGATATAATGTCTCCAAATCTTCAATGCATGCACTACTGCTGCTAGCTCCAAGTCATGTGTAGGATAATTAAGCTCGTGCTTCTTTAATTGTCGTGAGGCATAGGCTACCACTTGTGCTTCTTGCATGAGCACACATCCAAGCCCCTGTCTGGATGCGTCACAATATATGTCAAAGCTCTTGCTTATGTTTGGCAATACCAGAACAGAACCGGTGCTGTGGTTAGCCTTTTCTTGAGTTCCTCAAAACTTCCTTGGCAGGCTGGTGTCCATTGGAAGACTTTTCCCTTCATTAGCAACTGCATCATAGGCTTTGCTATCTTAGAGAAGTCTTTAATGAAGCGTCGATAGTATCCAGCCATCCCAAGAAAACTCCGAATATCCCTCACGCTCTGCGGTTGGTCCCACTTCAGAACATCTCTCACTTTTCCGGGATCAACCGATACCCCTTCCTTGGATATAATGTGGCCTAGGAAAGATATTTCCTTCAGCCAAAATTGACACTTGTTAAGCTTGGCATACAATTGATGCTCACGCAATTTCTGCAAGGTCAATTTCAAATGTTCTTCATGCTCCTCCTCACTTAATACACCAAAATGTCGTCGATGAAAACCACGACGAACTTGTCCATGTACTCCATGAAAACCTTGTTCATAAGGTACATGAAGTATGCGGGTGCATTGGTCAACCCAAAAGACATAACGGTATATTCATACGAACCATATCGTGTTCGAAAAGTTGTCTTGGGTATATCGGAGGGCTTAATCTTCAGCTGGAAGTATCCCGACCGAAGATCAATCTTGGAGAACACCTGGGCTCCTTTCATTTGGTCGAACAGGTCCTCTATACGGGGCAGAGGGTATTTGTTCTTGATTGTTACCTCGTTGAGAGATCTATAGTCCACGCACATCCTTTGGGTTCCATCCTTCTTGTCTACGAAGAGCACAGGAGCTCCCCATGGTGACGAGCTTGGGCGTATGAAACCCTTCTCCAACTGCTCTTGAATTTGTTTCTTGAGTTCTACTAGTTCATTGACGGGCATCCTATAGGGTCTCTTGGCTATGGGTGCAGTTCCGGGTACCAAACCAATGGCAAACTCAATGTCCCGATCAGGGGGCATACCTGGAAGCTCTTCCGGGAACACGTCCGAAAATTCCTGAACCACCGAAATGCTGTCCAATGTTGCTCCTTCAACGTGGTTCAAATTTGCCCTTTCAGTGGTTTGTTGGGCTGACTCAAACTCGACACAGATGTCGTGCTCATTTGTCAACTGCACGCTTCTTTCAGCACATTGGATTACCCCGTTGTGCTTGCTTGACCAATCCATCCTGAGTATTATGTCAATCCCTTGGGAGTCCAAGACAATAAGGTTGGCAAGGAAGTCCACCCCCCTTATTTTAAGGCTTACTTTCGGACATACTATATTAGTCCTCATCTCTCCACTGGGAGAATTAACTAGCATAGCACATTTTAAGTGGGATATGGGTAGGTGATGTTTGGCAACATATTTGGATGATATGAAGGAATGTGATGCTCCAGAATCAAACAAGATGGTGGCTGGGTTGGAGTTGGCAAGGAACATACCAATTACGACGTCCTCAGCCTGTTGTGCTTCCTCAGCAGAGACATGGTTCACATTGCCGCGATCATAGCTCTGCTGTCCCCGATTTACTTGATTGTCCCCTCCGTTCGGTCGCAGGTTGTCACATCCGGTTTTTCCGAAGAACAACCAAGTGAATATCACATGTATGCCAGGATCATTTTCTCATACATGTGATGACAAATAGTGAAGCATCATTTATTACAAGCCAGGTGTCGAATATAAGTAAGTCTTAAATAGTAAATGTCTCGATGGACAATAATAAGTTCATCACAAGTAAATAAACTAGCAGCGGAATATTATTCTTGAGGGCTCCATCACAGGCGTTGCCCGGGGGTCTCCATGAACCTAGAAACCTTCTTCGGGTCCAAAGTCATGGTCATTATACACCACCTCATTATCTTGACCTGAGCAGCAATATAAACCAACAAAATATGCAAGGTTGAGTACCAATGGTACTCAGCAAGTTATGTCATGCATGGCTAGAACAAGGAGAGGTTGAACTCATGGTTAAAGCACTATGCAATTAATTTCTATCACCTTAGCTTATTAAGGACCTACATTACTACACAGGTGAAATAGTCCCAATCTCCCATCCCATCATCATAATCCCATAACCATAACATCATTTCCAATGTTAAGCTCCCCGCTTAACATCCACAACTTCCAAAACCATCACTCCTCTAATCATGAATAAGTCCAAGCCGCTCTTGACCGTAAGCACGGCTGTCATGACAGTTTTGACTCTGCAGAGTTTGTACCACTGTACCCACATGTAGTGATTTCATCCCCCGTTGCCGGGTGGACTAAAAGAACCTCCATTATGCTAGTGGCTACGAACCACATTCACACTTCCCAGGTGTGTAGCCAGGAGATCACTACGAAGCCTTTACAAAGGGATTCCCGACGAGCGTGGGCCCACTGAGGTTTCACCCCTAACAGCATACAAGAGGCTCCAACCCCGCTGCAGTGGCCCCCTCTTGAGCCTTGCGGTTCATATGGTAGTCCAGCTCACACCTATTCCCCGCACCATCCAACACACCCATACTACGCCGGGGATACACCTAGTTAATTGGCCAAGCTGCCCCATCTCAGCATGTGGTTGGCACTGTAAAGCCAGGTTACATGCTCCATGAACCGGTCCTTAGGATCCAGGCAAGTACTAAACACAAACCCGAGTCTCGTGCACCCAGCACACAACCAAAACATCCAACTTGCCTTGATCCCTACCTCTACATAACTCACAATATCTCATTCAAGAGTATGGTAAAATAAACTGATTATCTCATATCCCAAATATCCCATTCTAAGAATGGCTAAGCATATGCATAATTATAAATGACATAATAAAATAAATCCCAACCCAAGCTACAAGGAAACAAGGTAATGCAATTCTAGGGAAACTTCCTTTCATGGGTTTCATATTTAAATTGACAATGCAAATAACTCTAGCTACACATTCTAGCATAGGATCAAAGTGGTCAAGGACACTTGCCTCCTTCCTGCTGCTCTTAAAATGAGTAATCCTGATCTTGGAAAGGAATAACTTGCTCTTGAGCAGGTTCTACATCATACCATCACACATAGCAAAAGAGAAACAACAATCCATAAGACATAGTTCACACTTCCACTTCATACAAACCACACATTCACATTTATGAAAGTCATTCACCATTATGTGTGTTGTGGTTACTCTATGTGTGTTGATTTGTGGATTGCATGCACTTTTAATCATATGTATATGATTCCTACTTTTGTGTTCACATTTATACTTACATACTATATATATGAGTTTCCAATTTAAATAAATGCCTTATATTCAATTACTACACCTTTTAACAACCAAATAAGCATGAAAGGTATTTTCCTTCTCCATATGTGTCTTCATAATTTCTACCAACCCTAAACTGAACTCTTTGGATTTTAGAACTCCATTTATCATTTACTAGTTGCTATATTTTCAGATTCATTTCCTATGCCTAAATGTGAACTTTATTATGAAAATAACAAGACACATCATCTAAACAGAATAGGTTCTGATCTAAAATATTTACTAATATATTTTTGACCTTTTCCTCTGATGTATACTATTTTACAATTATTTTCCCTATTTTCCAGAACTATTCTTTACTTAAAAATGTGTCCCTAAATGTGAATAAGAAATTAAACAGATTCATTTCAGCCCAAAATATATTTTTATCTCACTCCAAAGTTTTCCAAATACTGATAATGTTTTTTTAATTTAATTTTAACAATATGTTTGTCCCACTTTTAAATTTTAAACACTAGCCACATATTAAATTTTCCTAAATTAAATATCAAACAGGGTTAAAAAGGTAAACTTAACCAACTACAGGGTCTATAATATTATTTTCAAAAATTCCAGGGGTCTAGCTACACTTATCAGAGGAGTTTTCCTAATTTTTATTAAGTCCAGGGGCTAAAACTGATTTTTAAATGAATTTTCATGATTTTCTGAAATTCCAGGGGCTAGATCAGAAGTTTCCGGGGCTAGCTCTTATTTTCCGAGAACCCCAGGGGGTAGCACGTAAGATTTCCAGTCTTTATAACGCGGGGCTGACGTGGACCTTCCGATTTTAAACCGACGGCCGAGATTATAACATCGAACCGGTACGCGGGGGTTCAAACCCTACCGTGCGATTTAAAATAAACGGCGCACAAGCGGCCACGTCGCTCTGATCGAGCGCGGGCGGCGCTGCCGGCGGCGCACGGCGGCGGGAAGCGGCGATCTCGCCGGAGACTTTCGGATCTTCGAGAATTCTTCCTAGAACTGTGATTTTATGGTATAGATCGGTGGAGGGGAGGTCGGGGATCTCACCTCGGGGTTTTCTTGAGCTCGGAGGTCCTGGAAGGTGATCGGCGACGAGGTCCGAGGCGAAACCACGGAGAAGCTCGTCGGCACTGTGTTTACACCGCAAGTCACCGAGTTTTCTGCACCTGCAAGGTTCCCCGGAGGCGGTGGATCAAGACCAGCGAGTTAGATCAGAATTTCCGAGCTTAGATCGGCCAGAATTCGCCGGAGAAGTCTCGGTTCTCACCGGAGGAAAATCGGCGGATCGCGTGGGAAAAACAGAACGAGGCCGGGGTTTTTGTAGACGGGGGAGGGCGGCGGGGTGGTTTAGATCAAGTCCGCGTCGCCTACGAACAGAATTCAGCGGGGATACGCAGAAATCCCGATCGGTTTTGATTCGGGTGAGAGGGAGTCCGGCGCGGGCGCGAGGTAGAAGACGAGCTGGTGGGTCCCACCTGTCAGCGGAAGGAAACAGTGCGCGCGGCTGCGGGCTGGCGCGGTTGCTGGGTGGGCCGTCTGGTGGGTTTCGGCTCACTGGCCGGTTTTTTCTGTTTTCTCTTTTTCTATTTCTTTTCTGATTTGAGTTTAATTTAAATTCCAGTTTGAATTTGAATTTTTGCAAAACATGCAACATGTCCAAAAAATTTTAAATTCCCCTCTTAACATGATTTAGGGTTTTAAATCAAAATTTTGGGGTGTTACACGGGTTCTGCTTGGGCACGTTGTCTTGCTGTCCAGGGCCTCTCCTCGGGCACTGGTTCGCGAAGTGTCTAATCTCCCCGCATGCAAAGCACGGCAGCAGGTACGTTGGGGCGGGGGTTTTGAATAGGAGCGCCATTGTTAGGTCGGGGCGCAGGAGGCATGGGCACACGAGGTGCTGGTGCAACGGGTCGTTGCTGTGGTGGCTGACTAGGGCAGTATGCAGGAGTGGTCGATCCATACTGCAGTGCAGGGGGCATGTACCGAGGTTGTACGTTGCTCCCTTGAGGCTGGTATGGCATCTTCCTCTTGCACTCCCGCTCAATCTCTTGGATTTTGTTTTCAACCACTATGGCCTTGTCAACCAGCTTCTGGAAGCTTACGTAGTCATTGTTGTGGAGTTGAACCTGAATCCCATTGTTCAACCCTCTCATGAACAGATACTGCTTCCTCTGATCTGAGTTGACATCTTGGGGGGCATACCGGGACAGTTGCGTGAACTTGTTGAGGTACTCATTCACACTTTTCTGACCTTGGCGGAGACCTTCGAACTCCTGCCTCTTGAGCATCATTACACCAGCAGGGATGTAATGAGAGCGGAAACTTTCCTTGAACTCGGTCCAAGTGATTGTCTCCGGGTTGACATGGGCGTTGCATAGGGCATCCCACCAGTCAGCGGCAGCTCCCATAAGTTGGTGCGACGCAAAGAGAACCTTCTCTCGGTCATTGCACTAAACAATGGCAAGCTTCTTCTCCATGGATTTCAACCAGTCATCGGCCTCCATGGGATCACTAGCTTGAGCAAAGGTGGGTGGCCGAGTCCTCATGAACTCTCCCAGTCTGTTGTGAGCCGGCGGTGGTGGTGGCGGTGGTGCCGGAACAGGGTTGTTGTTGGCCTGCAACTGACCCAAAGTTTGGATCATGGTTTGCATAAGCTGTTTTTGCATGACCATCAACCTTTCTAGGTTGTTCTCGCCAGCTCGGGGGTTAACATGAACTTCCTCGTGATCATCCTCTTGGTTGTCACGGACGTTCCTTCGGCCGGCGTTTCCTCTCACCATCTGTAAGAGAGGTCAAAATAGAATAGAATGTTAGAAGGTTAGGTAGGTCCCTTCAACTATATGCATCAAGGTGAGTTGGACTATATATTAGCCCATATGAGGATGTGAACAAGTGCCGAAACATCTCACACCTCTTTCTACTTCCGTGTGGATATGGACAACGTTTGGGGAACGTCCCACAACTCAAACTAAGCACACAATCACAAACAATCATTGCAAGGGCTCATACAACTCCTATTCAAGGATGGTTCCCTATGTCAAGGTGGGTTTAAAGCCAATCTAAGCGTCCTAGGGTGCTTCCTTTGGTCAGCGTGGCTTAACTACCAATCTGTGTTTTAATACCGATCTATGATTCCTAGTTAGGGGTGTAACCTATGGCTAACCTGTGGCTCTAATGTCAATCTAAGGTTTCTATCTAGGCGTGTAACCTATTGTCAACCCGTGGCTCTGATACCAATCTGTGACACCCTCAATTCTGTAGAAAACCACGGAACCAAGAACTAATGCATATGTGTGCCCAGGATGTTCATCACACATACACATATATTCCACAAACTGAATTCAGAATATATATAACCACGAATAACAGAGTTTATTATAATGTCTCATGAGTCTTAGACTCATGTTCACAGCGGAAGTCTTATTTCTATGCAGCGGAAGTCTTTATTCTAATGCAGAAGCAATTTAACTAATGCGGAAGCAAATCTAAATAGCGATGACTCCATCTCTATTCCATTCCCACAGGCAAGGTTGAGAACAGATCACACGCCTTAACGCTCCACATGGTCTTCATAGTAAGCTTCTCCTGCTGCTGATGATGAAGTAATAATGCAAGTTTGAGTACAATGATGTACTCAGCGAGTGCGGAAAAAAACATGATATGCAGCTCATAGCAAGGTAGGTATAAAAAGGCTCATTTGCAGAAAAGCAGATTTATAAAACCATGATAAAACGACAACTTAACTTTAAATGAATGTAATCCCAGCATGTATTAAATTACCAACATACCTCCATCGCTTTCCATGTTCCACCCGAACATTAACCAACCTCATTTTTACTCACGAATACCTCCTCGTATTCGCTACCATCTCACGAATACCTTCACGTATTCGCTACCATCTTATCTCATAACCAACTTTGTCTCACACCGAGACCCATCTCGTTACCATGACTCAACAGTCATGCAACCATCTTATCACCCAGACTCAACAGTCCTAAAACCAAACCACAACAAAAACAATAACCATAACCAATAACCATCCCAATAACCATCCCAATAACCATCCCAAACTAATCATGGCAGTTTAGCCAGGCACTCGTGACCGTAAGCTCGGCTATCATGATAGTTTTAGACTCTGCAGAGTTTGCACCTCTTTACCCACAAGTTTGTGATATCGTCACCTGTCGGCGACTGCAGAACCTCCATTATACCAGTACACAACCGTCGGTGTATGGTCAAGAGATCACAAAATAGCCTTTACAAAGGGGCTACTAGATGTATGGACTCACTAAGGTTTCACCGGCAGGCTAGAATCTCCAATTCTCCCACCCACGGGCCCCCTCTTGTGCCATGCAGTTCCCAGGGCAGTCCTCACTCGACTCCCATTCCCCGCGCCTTCCACAGTCCATAACACTCTAGCAACTTACCTAATTACTCAGCTAAGCCGCACACATACTTGGCCTTGTGGTGGCACTGTTATCCTGGCATGTGCATGCATGAACCGGTCCTTAGATCTACGGCAATTAAACCACCATCTCATGCTACCTCATTCACAAACCCAGTCTTGCCTAGATCTCCCTCCGATCCATGTTTATTAACATCATCAGTTTCTCATATCATTACGAGTGCAGTTAGCTAGACACATCTATCTCGCTTCCCAATCCCATGGACTCAGCGAAGCAAAAAGCAAAAACCATACCCGACTCATAAACTTCCCAGGCGACAAGGGTGGTTTAACCAAAGCTAGTAAACTCCTATAAAAGGGTTTCCCATCTTGTTTGACTCATTACACACACCTTTTCGCAAAACAAAACAGTTTCACCCAAAACATAGGATCAATATGGTCAAGGAGCACTTGCCTTGTTCTTGCGGTTCCGGTTGTTCTTGGATCTCAAAACCTTGTTGCTGCAGCTCGTCGTAGACAGCTCCCTGAGCTTGTTCGGCTACGTAGGATCACGTGCATACAAGATTCACAGCAATCAATATCATGCACAAACCTTAAACTAGATTCGATGATGCATACGCATGCTATCCTATGATTAGGTTTATTAGATTGGTCTGTACGTGTTCTTGCATGGCTTGCATGGATTTTATGATGAACAGGGGTGTTTGGATCAAAGGTGGACATGGCGATGATCTTGTCTTTAGATCGACCTGACCATCAAATGATCTGTCCACGAGAAGGCTTCTGTTTGAAAGGGATCAAAGAACAGATGCAAAGAAAACACAATGATGTCGTAAGGCGGTATTGGAGACCTACCTTACGTTCTTCTCTGTCTCGAGGTCCTCCTCAGATCGTTGGGCTTCCTCCGGCGATCTTCCTTGCTGCACTCCGGCGATGGTCTACTCGGCGGTTGGGACTAGGGCTCTAAGTTGTCGGCTCAGGAGTTGGAAAAGAAGTTTGTGATTTCGGCCAGGGATTTTGGGTTCTATTTATAATCGGGAAGAGAAGAGTCTTAATCTGATTGTATCCCGAATATGAGTCCTATTTGAATCTTACAACTTATCTTTAGTTGATTTGGTGAGGTATCATCGTGGAATTCAGGTCGGTTTCTGTTCCGGTATTTCTACGCGTACAGATTCCAAAATCGCTTCAGAACCCGTCACCTTCGCGGTGATGAGCTCCGGAAGCTCCACGTGTCCACCGGGCCTGGTCTCTTCCTTTCCGCAGAGACGGGCTCCGGTTGTGCCGCGTGTCAAACGAGCAAGACTTCCCTCTTACTCGGAGGTGAGCTCCGCGTGCGCCACGTATCCTGGCGGTCGGGACCTCCTCTCTTACTCAGAGCTGGCTCTGCGCACGCCACGTGTCAGTGCCGGACCTTTCCTCTCTTCTTTCCTCAGAGACGAGCTCCGAGGTTGACATGTGTCCAACAGTGACGGATTTCCCGAAGATAAGCTCCGGTAGCGATACGTGTTCAATAGTACCGGACCTCCCAGAGGTGAGCTCCGAGATCGACACGTATCCCGTGCGACTGGTCCTTTAATTTCCGTGGTGACTAGCTCCGAAGGCGACATGTGTCCTGCGGAAAATGCCTTTGCTTTTCCTGTAGAGGCTTGCTCCGGGGCAAAATGTGTCCTACAGGGTCGGACCTCTCCCCTTTTGCGGAGATGAGCCCCGAGCCTGCCACATAGCCTACTTTAGCGGTGAACCTCTCCCCACTTCGCAGGGATGAGCTCCGAACACGCCACATGGCCAGCGGGTCGCGGAAGTTATCTACGGCGCTCTCTGAGAGCTGGATTCGGCTCTTATTGGTTATCCTTTTAATATTTTTCTCTGTTCCTACTTTTCTTAAAATGTTTTCTCTTCATAAAACATGAACGTATGCTGACACCCGAGATGAGGGTGTCACAGCGGCGGCGCGGGCTCGCAGGCGCGGGAACGGACCGAGGTTGAAGAAGGGTTTGGCAGGCCCAGCCGTCAGAGAGAAGAAATTTGAAAACCCGATCTTATGTGGCTGTTGGATCCGGTGTGACTGCACATATGGAAATGTGTGGCCCTGTGTGTCCTTGTTTCTATGAGTGACACGCAGCCCGGACCCATAGTCAGCTTTTAAACATTTTCAGAATTTCCTATTTCATTTCAACCTTTGAAGAGCCATAACTTTGTGTAGGAATGTCCAAAAATTGTGAAACAAATTTTGTTGAATTCCTCTCAAAGGGTACTATCCAGGGGTGCATCCCAATGTTTATGAAAATCTCTGGATTTGGCTCATTAATTCATATAACTAAAATCTCGTGGGATTTATTCCAGGAGTTATATGTGTGGGAAAATTCCCAGGTTTGGACAGAAGGTTCTTCCAAAAATCCTGGAGCTCCAGTAAAAGTTTCAGGGGTATTGGACCTCATTTGCTTGGCCAAATGTATGGTTAATTCCTTATGTCTCTGAAAATTGGAAAATAGAACAGAGCTCATTTCCAGATTTTCCCCAATTCTTGTGGAGCTCATATCTTTGTGTAGAAACCTCTAAATTTAGTGATTCAAATTGGGTTAGATTCAGATAGAAATACTCTATCCAAATATGCAACCCAATTTGTATGAAAGTCAATAATTAATTCTGGAAAATTCTTTGAAGCAGGTCAGTAAAAGAATTTTAGAGGGAGTTTGGTTTATCCAAAAATCCTCAAATTTTGCCATAACAATCATTAGGATGTTATTAAACCCCTGTAAAACTTTCAGCTCATTTGGAGTTGAATTATGTTGGAGAATTCAGATTTCAATGTACTGTATTCAAATGAATACAGAGACTTTTCAGAAATTGTCCTAGAGTTAGAAAAATCATTTATGGGCAATTCTTAGCTCTGAAAATCCTAGGAAAATTTAGGCAGACTCTATGAACTATAATTGAAATTGTAGTTCACTAAGTGGGGCATGAACATGTGAGTTAATTCAGAATTTACTTCTTTTTCCTTAATTTCTTAGGGAATTGTTCTGAATAAAACACCCAATGAAAAGTGTTCATTTTTGGTCCAGAGCACTTTCATGTGACCAGGAATTCACATGCAAATTTTCAGCTCAAATTGAGCCTTGAGTCTCCCTGTCGTTATTCTCCATTCTATTGGATGTGAAGAACAACATAGGGTTAGTGTGGAGATTGTGGGAGACACAATTTCCTTCCACTTTAGCTGCAATTTGGCAAGCTAAATCCCTGTGTAGTGTATGACTTCCTGTATAAATTTCGAAGTCATTGGAGATCAGGATCTCTAGTTAAGTCAAAATCATTAGAGCTCCTCTTATATGTCATTAGAAACTTAGCTAGAGATATAATGAAACATCTAAGGTAGATTTAGTTTCTTTGAGTTCTATGCACAACAAAGGCAACAACTTCATCCTAGGATCTCTACACAGCCTCTGTTCTTAAGAAGTTTTAATCTCTAGGCCTTTAAATTACATTATAGAATACTATGCATATACATGTCGATAGGGTTCATGATAAAGGACTTCGACGGAGCCATCCCTTGACGTGTGGATCAGTTGAGCAAGTTCAGAAAGATCAAGGGATTGAAGACCACTAACTTCGATTATATACTACTACCCTACAAAGCAGGTAAGCTCCAGTTTGCATTAACCCTTTTACAAATTTTTACTGTTTTGAGAACTTACTTTGAGTACCATTACTGCTTGCATTAGAGTCTTGTTTGAAAATCCAAATGCATAGCCAAGAAAACCATGGGTTGGGATTAAGATTGAAAACCTCGGTAGCCACTGCAATGCTAAGATAGAGTAGGATTCGGTACAAGTCGAGTAGTTGGAACTACTCACGAGAATAGGCTAGAGGCACATTGCTCGGGTAGAGATAGCAAATGAAACACATGGCAAGAAAAATGAGACCGAGCGGAGAGTAAGGGCAGCAGGACTTTGGGGCCTGTGTGCTATAGCTCCGCTTGTGTTGATTGAGGACCGAGCCGTGTGCGGGCCTGTTGAACAAGCTAGAACAGTACCAAAGACCTACCGGCTATATGGGAACCGGGAAACCGATGTAACTCGGGTAGCTGGGTGTTGAGGCATAGCTGGTCGTTCAGAGGGTAGGTTGAGAGCTCAAGGTGTAAATCGGCTGGCGGCACTGAGATGCGCGTGCAGAGACCTCTTGCTCGGGACAATTGGACCGGTTCAACATTTGGCTAACGGGTGAAAGGTGGTTGTGTACGACGTCCGTGATGGTTGTTGTAGGCAACATCGAGTACGGGCGTACGTGACGGGTTATTCGGGTAACCCTGCAGGTGTAAATCGATTATAATCGCCGTCCCTCACGGTCAGTGAGTACCACTTGTTCACTATACGTGACGTAGAAAGAACAGCCTAGTTGCATGTTAAAATGTTGCTGATTGAAAGATGGACTTTGATTGTTAATGATTTGCTGTAGTTTAGAGCTAATTAAAGTTCCTTTCAACTTTGGGCAAAGTACATGAGAGAAAAGCGTTTGTTGTTTGATTGCGGCGCTCTCATGTGCCTTAGCGTAAGGTTCTCCACAACCTGCTGCTAAAATTAGAAAGTAAGGTTCCAGTAATTAGGCGAGTCCTTGCACCTTGTTTTATCTCCTGTACCTATCACCCCTCATGTAGAAGTTCCATGTTTAGGAGAGACGGGTCAGTCTTGCTGAGCCTTTGTGCTCACTGCTTGTGTTTGAAGCTTTTGCAGGGTTCTATGAGGAAGGTACTCCCGAGGAGGAGACGGAACCCCAGGAGGGGAACCCCGTCAAGTGGGAGTCGTGCACGCCGCCGTGTTAGTGTGTGTGCGTGCTAGCGGGGACACTTTCACGAGCTGAACATGAACTTGATGCGTAGTCTACGCCTGTGAGTGTATACTGGACATATTTTGTTGTACAAATGTTCATACACTGATTTATGTAATAAAACTTTGCTTCCGCTTTGTACCTTTGATGTGTGTTATCCGGTGCTGTGCAACGCAGCACCCCTCAGCGTGATCCTGGCTCGACAAGACCGTGGGGTTGTGTCAGCGTTGGTATTAGAGCTCGCTTGTGGTTTAACGCACTACAAAGGTCATCTCTTCAAAAATCCAGTGAGGAACGAGTTAGTAGCCCATATAAGGATGTTATTAGTGTATAGAAAGTGGCATACTAACCTATTTGCTTATGTCGGAAAATCGTGCATCTCGGGACGCTTAATGTCTTGGGGGTGCACATAAGCGCTGTCCACCAGTGCACACAAGCTGAGGGGTGGAGCCCCACGGGTGGCAGGTAACCCGACTCGCTTTAATATTCTCTACGACTCTTCATGTCGTTTGGGGTATTCAAGCAACGTCTGTCTTTGGCGTGTGTGGTGCAATTTGGGAGACCCCATCACGTGGTCAGTAACATGAACACGTAGCTCAAGGCGTGTTTGGCTTGAGAACATCCGGGCGAGTGATGACGGCCGGGTGTATGAACTGTATGGATACCGGGCTCGGTGTGCAGCCGAGTCTGACGATTGTGTGAGTTATATGCAGGTAGTCTAACCATGAAACGGTAGACGTGTAGCATCCGTGTGTGAGAGACACTTAGTGCCACTGAACTAACGAAGCCGGCTAAGTACGGTATAGGTTTTTCTCTGTGAGGCAACGTAGTACTGTCATATGTCTTACGGTGCATCGCCACCGTACTACACTTTGTAACTTCTTTCCTATGAAGAAATCATTCATGAATAACTTTAAACTAAAAATGGAAGTTGGAAAATACATATTAGTTACTGAACTCTTCATTTGAACTAAGTTTCAAAGGGGAGAATTCATAGGTTTCTATGTTTCTCAAAAACAGAGTGCTCTGTTCTGGCAGAAATCATTGCTTGACTTTGATAGAGCATAACTCTGAGAAGATTGACTCCATGGAGGTGTATTATACAGTTCTGGAAATATTTTTAAGTGCTCTACAACTTCTTTATATAACTCCAGGGCAAAATCACACTCCAAATTGGTTGAATGTCCAGTTGAATGCAAACTGTTCAGAAAACAGGACAGATGCAAATCTTCCTGGATGTTTCTGTATAACACTTATAACTTTCTGTAGAAAAATCCCTAAGGGTCATATGATACACCATTAGAAAGTGTATGAGATAGGCAACATTGTTGTAGTTCAAAGTTTGTTCAGATTCCTATTGTAATTGCATATACCACTGTGATAAAACCAGCCACATACAAAGAAGATGCTGGCAAATTTTATCCAGGAATTCTGTCAATTTTAAAAAATCATAATTTTTGATCCAGAAGTGATATAAAGGCATGTGAATACTCGTTGGAAATATATTGAAGTTAACTTTGACTTTTGTATACAACTTGAGTTATGAAAATGCTTCTAACTGGATCAAAATCTAGATTTAGTGCATCAAGGTCGGCTCTGTACATAGGAGGAAAATGAGTGATATCGTGCAGGCTAGTACAAGTTATGTGCCCCAAAAGTACCAGTTGGTGTTCCGAACGCCATTCAGTGAAATGGAGGCCCCTGTACGATTAACTCCTTAGAGGTTGATTGCTGGTCAAGTACCACAACTTGCACCACCTCCAGAACAGCAGCATCAGACAGTGGTTTGTACTCCATCGCTGCAGCTATATGTATCTAGCTCCAACCAAAAGTTAGAGAAGAGCCGGAGAGACATCTGTGCTTCATTTGTGGTTTGATGGGCCATTATGCTAGGTATTGTATAGAGCGAATTCAAGGTTGCGGATCATCATACTTTCGATGATCAGACCCGTACCTATATCTGGAGAAAAGGGGGCAGACAAGGGGCAACATTCACTACACAGTGAGTGATGATGTTCTAGAAGGAGAAGCCGTGTTAGCAGAGATGTTTTCTCTGAATCGGCTACCGGTATTAATTCTCTTGGACTTAGGTGCCACACCTAGCTTTGTTAGTCAATCTTTTGTGGCTCAACATCAGCTCCAAACCACTTTTACAAAGAGGCAATACCTCATATCTTCGCCAGGGCAGCATTACAAAAAGTGATGTTGTTTTCTGAGCACCTCTTTGTTTGCAGGTTAGACTATAACCCACGACCCTCCTTACTCTTGGGGTCTGAATATCGATATTATTTTGGGGATGTCGTGGTTGAATTACCACAAAACGGGTCACAACATAAGTTTTAAACAGTTAAGCTCAAAATCCCCTCAGCATGGTTTTCATACATTAGTTCTGGGCGCCAGTCGGCAACAGATTGCAATATTGAACCACTCGGAAGCTTTTAAGATAGAGGACAGTCCGGTGGTACGTAAATTTCAGGAGGTGTTTTCCAATTGTTTACCGGGCATACCACCCGAACGGGACGTAGAGTTCAAGATGGAACTTGCGCCGGGAACACCACCGAGTTTGCGAAGGCCGTACAAGTGGCACCCAATGAATGGGTAGAGTGGAAGACACCGCTAAATAACCCTATGAGCAAATGTTTTATACGACTGAGTCATCACCTTGGGGTATTCAGCATTGTTTGCAAAGGAGAAGCACAGAACACTACAACTTTGTGTGTTGTTCGTCTGATTAACACTGTGACAATGTACCCGTTACCACAGATCGACATATTGTCTGATCAGTTGGTCAAAGCAAAGATCTTGTCCGAGATGGACTTCAGATCAAGGTACCATCAAATTGAGATATGGGCTGGGGATATTTCAAAGACAGCTTTTCGACGGGGTACAGGCTTCATGAGTACCTTGTCATGTTCCTTAGTCTCACCAACGCTCCAGCTCAGTTCATGTACTTGATGAACTCGGTATTCATGCCGGAGCTGGGCAAGTTTGTCGTGGTCTTCATCAATGACCTACTGGTTTATTCCAAGTCAGAGGAAGAACACGAGAAACACCTGTGTATAGTCTTGCAAAGGCTACGGGATCACAAGCTATACACGAAATTCAGCAAGTGTGAATTCAAGATATCAAAAGTACTTCTTCGCGGGCATATCATCTCACCGGAGGGCATCGCTGTAGACCCGAGTAAGATCGCACAAGTGCTGCATTAGAAGTCCGCGAGGACTGTTCACGAGGTACGGAGTTTCCTCGGACTCGCGGGATATTATCGGAGGTTCATTCCGAACTTCTCGGAGATTGCCAAGCCTATGACAAAGCTGTTGAAGAAGACTACCAAATATGTTTGGAGTCCAGCATGCAAAGCAGCATTCGAGGCATTAGTGAAGCACTTAACATCAGCACCAGTTTTGGCGCAGCAAGACATAAGGAAACCGTTCGATGTGTACTGCGATGCATCCGACGTTGGGCTCGGATGTGTGCTGATGCAAGACTGAAAAGTGGTTGCTTATGGGTCACGACAGCTTAGAAACCATGAGCAGAATTATTCAACTCACGACTTGGAGCTCGCTGCCGTGGTACTCGCACTTAAAATATGGAGGCACTACCTACTTGGTAACCTCGTACATTTATATATCGACCACGAAAGCCTCAAGTACATATTCACTCAGAAGGAGCTGAACATGAGGCAGCGAAGATGGTTGGAGTTGATAAAGGATTACGAAATAGAGATCCATTATCACCCCGGCAAGCAAACGTGGTGGCGAATGCGCTGAGTCGCAAGTCACACGTTCATAATCTAACCATCACTCCGTTGGAAGAGAGCGAGCCATCAGTATGTGTGGTTCCCCCTAGAGCTCTCTACAATTTAGCTTTTATTCCCACCATCCGTGAATAAAGGGTGGCAGCCCAAGAACAGGACAAGGGCATGCCACATTTGCGGAGACATTTAGACAGTGGTGAGTTGAAATGTTTCCGGAAAGACGGAGACGACATCCTGTGGTTTAAGGACAGAATTGTCATACCCCGTAACCCAGAATTTAGGAAGAAAATTTTTTGACGGGCTTCACTTGTCAAAGTTTCTATTCACCCTAATTCATCAGTCCATTCCAGGTTTTGGAAAGATGTGGCTCCGTTGCATACCGGCTGGAATTACCAACAATATTCACCGGAGTGTACGACATCTTCCATAATTCTCAGCTGAGAAAGTGTCTCAAGTGTTTAACCACCATTCAGCTAGGGAATATCGAGGAACTGAAACCAGATCTCACATATTAGCAGGGACTGGTTCAGATCATTGACATAAAGGACCGAACCACACGCAACCATACGTTGTGGTTCTATAAAGTTTTATGGAGTTGTTACTCCAAGGTTGAAGCGACATGGGAGAGCGAAGGATTTCTTCGCGCTAATCATCCCGACTTCTGACGTCACACATCCTATAAGTTTTCCATCATCCTCTCTATCATTTCTACCTTATAATCTCCGGACGAGATTCTTTTAAGGGGGAGGAATGTAAAGGTCCCAAAAATATGAATACAAAGAAACTCATGCTTGCACAAAGTTGGTTTCATATGTATGAAAAATGGGACTCATTTAAACTTTTTCACATGTGATAATACACATGGGAGCTCTCTTCACACAAGTTCAAATACTTATTTGAAAAACTAGGAACCAAAAAGGGGTTTGAAACCAAGGTGGGAGGTTCCCATATGTGTGAGAAAGCTAAATTCAGATTTTTGGAACAAGTTTGTTCAACTAAAAATTCAAATGAGAACAACACATTGAATTTCAAAACTGTTGTGCTAAAAATCTCATTTGCAGCAGCCAAATCAAAGAGCAGGTTTCATATTTGAATTCTTTAGTTCCAAATTAGGGGGTAGGCAAAGTCTCATGAACTTTTGAAGATATTTGCTACCCATTTTTCCAAATAGGCCTAAATGTACAATGAATTCAAATACATAATTGAATTTGGATGAATTGTGCCCAATTATCCAAATGCAGTCCAGTTTTTAACTCCACACAATTGAATTTCATCACTTGCAAATTTTGGGATATTTTGGAAGATATAAGAGGGAGATGGGACCCACTTGTCATTTGTACCAAAATATCTATACAAAAGAATTGGGTCTCTGTTTTGCTGCCTCCGGGGGATCGACAGCAGCTGCTCGGGACAGCACACCTGCAGCTGGTCAACCGCTTCAACACCGTCTCCAGCCCCGATTGAGGCCCCCTCGGTGTTCTCATACGGCCATAACGTGCTTCTCCCTCTGCTCACGAACAGAACACCAATGCTCTCCCTCTTCCTCACACTGAGCCGAGCAAACTCGCCTCCGCCACACCACCGATCGCTCGGTGACTCACAAAGTCCCATGAACAGAGGCTACTGAGGGTCAAAATAGCACCGGCGCAGCTCCCTCTCCCTCCTCGACGCGCCCCGGTCGATGATCGGCTCTCCAACCCCGGGAACACCGCGACCGCGCGGAAGCTGAACGAGAGCCGATGAGGAGGCATCCGTGGACAGCTCAACCTGGTGTTTGTCACGGCCAAGTACCGGTGCCCTCGGACGCGCCAAGGTACCGCACTGCTCACCTCCCAAGCTCAGATCATGCTATGCACCACCGCGAGATAATTTGGAAAAGTTTCTCCGGCGTACCCGAATCGACCTTCCAGCACGGTAATCCGGTCGCCAAAGTTTGCACAAGGGGCCCAAGGTAGTAGGCGATCCTTTGCTCCTCACATTTCTAGCTTGAAACTACACCTAGGTCGGGTATTTCGCGGTATTCTAACGGCAACCGAGGCGGGGGACCGCGGTCGCACGGTGAAACCCTATTTGCCACCGTTCCCGAGCATTTTTGAGGCTAGATCGAGCTCCCCCATAGTCCACTGGTGCTGTAGCACCGTTATACCGAGCTGTTAGTGCGCTAGGACTGCCGGCCGACGTCGCCGATGGTGTACCGAGCTACCAAACCGCCGCTAGCCACCGTAGAAGCCTTACCAGCTCGGGGAAACTTCATCATCGTGTTCAGCGTGGCGGGTTAGGCCCTGGCGGCGAGCAGGGGCTCGGGCAGAGGCCGGGAGACCGGTTTCCGACGATATCCGGCGAGGGCAGCGGCGCGGGCTCGCGGGCGCGGGAACGGACCGAGGTTGAAGAAGGGTTCGGCGGGCCCAGCCGTCAGAGAGAAGAAATTAGAAAACCCGATCTTCTGTGCCTTTTGGATCCGGTGTGACTGCACGTATGAAAATGTGTGGCCCCGTGTGTCCTTGTTTCTGTGAGTGACACGTAGCCCGGACCCATATTCAGCTTTTAAACATTTTCAGAATTTCCCATTTCATTTCAACCTTTGAAAGGCCATAACTTTGTGTAGGAATGTCCAAAAATTGTGAAACAAATTTTGTTGAATTCCTCTCAAAGGGTACTATCCAGGGGTGCATCCCAATTTTTATGAAAATCTCTGGATTTGGCTCATTAATTCAGATATGAAAATTTTGTGCGATTTATTCCAGGCGTTCTATGTGTGGGAAAATTCCCAAGTTTGGACAGAAGGTTTTTCCAAACATCCTGGAGCTCCAGTAAAAATTTCAGGGGCATTGGACCTCATTCGCTTGGCCAAATGTATGGTTAATTCCTTATGTCTCTGAAAATCGGAAAATAGAACAGAGCTCATTTCCAGATTTTCCCCAATTCTCGTGGAGCTCATATCATTGTGTAGAAACCTCTAAATTTAGTGATTCAAATTGGGTTAGATTCAGATTGAAATACTCTATCCGAATATGCAACCCAATTTGTATGAAAGTCAATAATTAATTCTGGAAAATTCTTTGAAGCAGATAAGTAAAAGAATTTTAGAGGGAGTTTGGTTTATCCATAAATCCTCAAATTTTGCTAGAATAATAATTAGGATGTTATTAAACTCCTGTAAAACTTTCAGCTTATTTGGAGTTGAATTATGTTCGAGAATTCAAATTTCAATGTACCGTATTCAAATGAATACAGAGACTTTTCAGAAATTGTCCCAGAGTTAGAAAAACCATTTCTGGGCAATTCTTAGCTCTAAAAATCCTAGGAAGATTTATGCAGACTCTATGAACTATAATTGAAATTGTAGTTCACTAAGTGGGGCATGAACATGTGAGTTAATTCAGAATTTACTTCTTTTTGCTTAATTGCTTAGGGAATTGTTCTGAATAAAACACCATTGAAAAGTGTTCATTTTTGGTCCAGAGCATTTTCATGTGACCAGGAATTCACATGCAAATTTTCAGATCAAATTGAGCCTTGAGTCTCCCTGTCGTTATTCTCCATTCTATTGGATGTGAAGAACAACATAGGGTTAGTGTGGAGATTCTGGGAGACACAATTTCCTTCCACTTTAGCTGCAATTTGGCTAGCTAAATCCCTGTGTAGTGTTTGACATCCTGTAAAAATTTTGAAGTCATTACAGATCAGGATCTTTAGTTATGTTCAAATCATTAGAGCTCCTCTTATATGTCATTAGAAACTTAGCTAGAGATATAATGAAACATCTAAGGTAGATTTAGTTTCTTTGAGTTCTTTGCACAACAGAGGCAACAACTTCATCCTAGGATCTCTACACAGCCTCTGTTCTTAAGAAGTTTTAATCTCTAAGCCTTTAAATTACATTACAAAATACTATGCATATACATGTCGATAGGGTTCACGATAAAGGACTTCGACAGAGCCATCCCTTGACGTGTGGATCAGTTGAGCAAGTTCAGAAAGATCAAGGGATTCAAGATCACTAACTTCTATTATATACTACTACCCTACAAAGCAGGCAAGCTCCGATTTGTATTAACCCTTTTACAAATTTTTACTGTTTTGAGAACTTACTTTGAGTACCATTACTGCTTGCATTAGAGTCTTGTTTGAAAATCCAAATGCATAGCCAAGAAAACCATGGGTTGGGATTAAGATTGAAAACCTCGTTAGGCACTGCAATGCTAAGATAGAGTAGGATTCGGTACAAGTCGAGTAGTTGGAACTACTCGCGAGAATAGGCTAGAGGCACATTGCTCGGGTAGAGATAGCAAATGAAACACATGGCAAGAAAAATGAGACCGAGCGGAGAGTAAGGGCAGTAGGACTTTGGGGCCTGTGTGCTATAGCTCCGCTTGTGTCGATTGAGGACCGAGCCGTGTGCGGGCCTGTTGAACAAGCTAGAACAGTACCGAAGACCTACCAGCTATATGGGAACCGGGAAACTGATGTAACTCGGGTAGCTGGGTGTTGAGGCATAGCTGGTCGTTCAGAGGGTAGGTTGAGAGCTCGAGGTGTAAATCGGCTGGCGGCACTGAGATGCGCGTGCAGAGACCTCTTGCTCGGGACGATTGGACCGGTTCAACATTTGGCTAACGGGTGAAAGGTGGTTGCGTACGACGTCCGTGATGGTTGTTGTAGGCAACATCGAGTACGGGCGTACGTGACGGGTTATTCGGGTAACCCTGCAGGTGTAAATCGATTATAATCGCCGTCCCTCGCGGTCAGTGAGTACCACTTGTTCACTATACGTGACGTAGAAAGAACAGCCTAGTTGCATGTTAAAATGTTGCTGATTGAAAGATGGACTTTGATTGTTAATGATTTGCTGTAGTTTAGAGCTAATTAAAGTTCCTTTCAACTTTGGGCAAAGTACATGAGAGAAATGCGTCTCTTGTTTGATTGCGGCTCTCTCATGTGCCTTAGCGTAAGGTTCTCCACAACCTGCTGCTAAAATTTGAAAGTAAGGTTCCAGTAATTAGGCGAGTCCTTGCAACTTGTTTTATCTCCTGTACCTATCACCCCTCATGTAGAAGTTCCATGTTTAGGAGAGACGGGTCAGTCTTTCTGAGCCTTCGTGCTCACTGCTTGTGTTTGAAGCTTTTGCAGGGTTCTATGAGGAACGAACTCCCGAGGAGGAGACGGAACCCTAGGAGGGGAACCCCGTCGAGTGGGAGTCGTGCATGCCGCCGTGTTAGTGTGTGTGCGTGCTAGCGGGGACACGTTCACGGGCTGAACGTGAACTCGATGCGTAGTCTATGCCCGTGAGTGTAGACTGGACATATTTTGTTGTACAAATGTTCATACACTGGTTTATGTAATAAAACTTTGCTTCCGCTTTGTACCTTTGATGTGTGTTATCCGGTGCTGTGCAACGCAGCACCTCTCAGCGTGATCCTGGCTCGACAAGACCGTGGGGTCGTGTCATATGACACCGTCTTCTTCCCACTCCTCAATATCTTCTATTGCTGGCTCATGTGAAGAACGAGATGCAGTTGATTTTGCAATATTTTCCTTCAGTTTTTCCAAATACTTTGACACTTCTGATGAATGTTTCTTATTTTCATATGAGCTAACTTTTATAGGCACTGATGATCGAGGAGTAGTCGTCGGAAGTTGCTCAACTGGTTGCTCTATACTACCAGCAACTTCATCTGGTACTGCTTCAAGCTGTTGTTCAACTAGTTGTTCTTTGTTATCTTCACTAGCAAGGTTAGTATCATCCTTGCTGAGACATAGCGCCTGTGAGGTTTTGTCATCACAGGCGGTTATTGTTTCATTCGTCACCACAGTCGCATTTCCTTGCGGACAGCCTGTGTTTGAAAATCGAGGCGCCTGTGAAAATACTTTTTGTAGTAGTGATGTATTCAAAAGCAATTTAGAAAATGATTCAAAGCTGTTGTACAAGTTAACTAACACATAAGAGGGATAAACAACAGCAAGTTTTCTGTTGTTGGATCTAAACCTTAGAGAAGAAAATGCTATGTGAAATGGAGGTACTATTAATCACCATGTGATTAAGTCCATTATATGAACACTTAGACCTAAATAATGGTAGCTCAAGAACCAGGGGTCCAATGAAGCTTAAAATTTAACCACAGCTTCTAGGGAAGGTATTTAGGCAGTGTGCAAAAATTGAGCTCATGACATAGCTCCATATGATCACAATAATTTCTTATGTCATCTTTGCTAATCTGCCTTTACCTCCTAGGTATTAAGCTTCCCTATGCTCAAAAGTGAACTTTTTGTGAAGTAAAAAATGTCCTGAGTCTATAGGGATTGGTTTTACCATTTTTGGAGTTTCCTACATGGAGATATGGATTTTTCCAACTTGGGTAGAAGTCTGAAAATGTCTCCGTTTATTTTTCCTATTTTTCAGAGATATAAAGGATTGACACTTCATTTGGCCAACAAATTAGGTACAATTCCTCTGACATTTTTACTGGAGTTCAAGTATTTTTGGAAGAATGTCCTGCCAAAATTTGGGAATTTTCCAAAAAATAGAACTCCTGTAATAAATCCTACATGATTTTAATTCTATGAATTAATGAGCGAAATCCATGCATTTGCATAAATATTAGGCTGCACCGTTGGATAGTAATCTCTGAGAGGAAGCCAACAAAATTTATTTGAGAATTTTTGGACATTCCTACACAAAGTTATGGCTCTTCAAAGTTTGAACTGAAATGGGAAAATCCTGGAAATGTTTAAACCCTGCCCGCGGGCCCCACATGTCAGCACTCTCTTCAACCTCACGCCAACAGAGGACAGCGGCGGCGCCCTCCGGCGAGGGTCACCAGAAGGGCCTTCCTGTCCACCTCCCGACCTCCTGTTCGCCGCCCCCCCCCCCCCCATTATTTGGCCCGCTGAACACGTTGGGAGGGTCGCCGGTGGCCATAATCGCCGGAAAGCAGCGCGCACCGGTCACAACGCTGGCTAGGGTTCCGGCGAGTTCGGGGAGGCGCATTTCTTAACTAAATGATCGGTTCTTGGGCTCTATATCACCAGTGGAACGTGTAGAAGATGGACATGGAGGATAAACGAGCTGAGAAGCGCTCCAACCACATCGGCACCGTGCGGCCGACGGCGTCCGAAGGTGCTCCCTCGACAAAACGTGGAATTTCTTCCTCTACACCCCATCTGTAAGGGCCTAAGTTTTTGCACACATTCAAAGTGTTCATCACACCACACACACCTCATTTGAAGAAACTTTATGAATACATTTGAAGAGCATGTAAACACCATCAACATGGTCATTAGAGAATAAACTCACAAAATGCAAAAGTGGCATTTCCCACATGCATCATATAGGGGCTGGGCATATGAAAAACTCCTACACCTTGCTAGGAATGCCCATGCCAAATTTTACCCAAATCCAAAACCTTTTTGAGGTCTTTTTGGGTATAACTAGAAAGAGAGTAGTTTGAACTCAAATTCAAATTCAAACTACTCTTATCCCATGACTTCAAAAGTGGGAGGCATATTTATACTCAGCACATTTTTGTGAGCTCACACACCAATTTTCACTCCATTTGTAGTTGATCTTGACATGAGCTAAGTTTACCAAATTCAAACTCAATTTGAATTTCAAACTGCATATGTGCTGAAAATATATTCAAACACTTCACAATTTGAATTCTATCAACTTCAAATGGGCATTTGGTAGATAATTCAAATTCCAAAGGGTATTTGGGTCTCTACTGTTTGGAGCAGTGGGGAAAATTCAGTTTCAGAGGTTAAAACTGGAGTGGGACCCACATGTCAGCCTCACTAGCGTTTTAACCCACTGAGGCCACCGAGACTTGGTTTTTGCGCGTGCCCACGCGATCGCCACGACATTGCACACCGCTGCCACCTCCTGGTCGCCGATCAGATCTGCACACCACTTCCTCAGCTATTTAGCATCGAGCTGCCGACGGCAGCAGCCGATTTTCACGCTGCCTCGACGTTTCCAGCACTGAGAAACCAGAGCAAGTTGCCGCACACCCCCAACTCACCACCCCGCCGTCGACCGGCCAAAGCAGTCCCTTCCACCACAAGATGAGGCCACAAATGGCACCGCCGGTCTTTGCTCGACGTGCTACGGCCCTCAGCTGCTCGTGATCAGCTTTGGTTGAGCTTGTCCGAGCCGATCTTCCATCGCTCTGTCAACCCGAAAGCTCCTCCGACTCGACGCCGTTGTCCGAGCAGCTCTAAGCTTCTCCAGCGTGGCAAACATGTCTCTGAGGTTAGCATCAGAGTCTAGTAGCTCTCCCCGAGCTCCCTAGCTCCCTCTTAGCGTCGGTTAGCCGGAATTTTTATTCTTCCGATAATCACCGTATAGACCACCGAGAACCAAAACTCCAAATTCGTCTCGATCACTTGATCACTGGAAATCCTGGTCGAGCTGAAGCTAGAGTAGCACTTCACGGTTACCTCAGCCAAATCCTAGCGATGATGATCAACCCAGTGAGCAGAGCACCGTAGTTGGGCCACCGCCTGTGAAAATGGTTTGGGTCGCCGGTGAAGTCTACTTTCCCGGCGATCTCCAGCCAGGAGGAGGGTGGGGTTAGCTTCCCCGTGCCCCAGTGGTGCTTTACGACCCATTGGTCGATCGTGTTCACCGCTGAGACAAGCTAGCACCGTCGGACCCGAGCTCATGTTCCGCCTCCACCGTCGCCGACTATGTTTCCGGCGACGTCGAGGTCCGAGAAGTTGCCCGGCGTGTGCGCCGTGCTCCAAGGATCACGTAGGAAGAAACCGTGTCGATAATTAGGAAGTAACGGCCGAGAACGAACCGCGCCACCGTCGCTGTGCATCGCACACTCGCGCGCTGGTGGGAAGTAGACGGAGACACTGTGCGTGGTACCCATGTTTAGTGTTTTAAGCATTTCCCCGATTTTCAGATTTAGTTCAAACTTAAAACCCACATAACTTTGACTAGGGAACTCCAAATCGAGTGAACCAAATTTTGTTGGATTCATCTCTCTGAGTACTTTCCAAAAAATCAAGTTCCACTTTATGAAAATCCTTATTTATCCAGAATTAATTCTTCAAAATTTAAACTGTTTAGAATTTTAACTGGAGAACCCTTTGGAGGAAATTTCTGAAATTTTGCTAGGATGTTCAACAAAATATCCCTGAGATACCATTCAGATCCATTTGAGCTGAATTGATCCACCCAATGGTGTGATTAATAAAACTAGTCCAGAGAAAATGAAAAATGTCCAGAAACATTTTCCAGAAATTCTCTGAACTTGTTAAGCTCATATATTTAGATAGGAATCTTCAAATTAAGTGAAACCAATTACATAAGAACACTCTGAAAATCTAGTTTTCAGAAAGTCATGGCTTGTTCCATGAAAATCCCTAGAACACCCTAGGAGCTCCAATTAAGGCCAAGCACATAATTATTTGTGGAGGGCTCAAATGAGCTTTGCTGCAAATGAAACTTGGCCAAGTCTCTGTTTAGGTCATATCCAAACAACAGTACAAGTTTCAGAGTCATTAGGTCTGTCTAGCAAAACTTATAGTCTTCACAAGTTTAACTTCATTTCGAATGCATTTAAATTGACACATATTTGTACCTATCACATGTAGTCGCTAAGGTTGAGGAGGAACCCGAAGTCTTAGACTTCATCACTTCAGAGGAACAGCTAGCCTACGACCAAAAGCAGCAAGGCAAGCTCCGGTTTGCATTTACCCTTTTTCAAATTTTTATTATTTTGAGAACTTACTTTGAGCACCCACTTAATTCTTTCATTAGAGTCTTGTTTGAAACCCAAATGCATAGCCAAGAAAACCCTGGGTGGGATTAGGTTTGTAAACCTCGTTTAGCTACTGCAATGCTAAGATAGTGTAGGATTCGGTACAAGTCGAGTATTTGGAACTACTCGCGAGAATAGGCTAGATGCACATTGCTCGGGTAAACATAGCAAATGAAACACATGGCAATAAAAATGAGACCTAGCGGAGATTAAGGGCAGCAAGACTTTGGGGCCTGGGTGCCATAGCTACGCTTGTGTCGATTGAGGACCGAGCCGTGTGTGGGCCTGTTGAACAAGCTAGAACAGTAACGAAGACCTACCGGCTATATGGGAACCGGGAAACCGATGTTACTCGGGTAGCTGGGTGTTGAGGCATAGCCGGTCGTTCAGAGGGTAGGTTGAGATCTCGAGGTGTAAATCGGCTGGCGGCACTGTGGATGCACGCGCAGAGACCTCTTGCTCGGGACGATTGGACCGGTTCAACATTTGGCTAACGGGTGAAAGGTAGTTGCGTACGACGTCCGTGATGGTTGCTGCAGGCAACATCGAGTACGGGCGTACGTGACGGGTTATTCAGGTAACCCTGCAGGTGTAAATCGATTATAATCGCCGTCCCTCATGGTCAGTGAGTACCACTTGTTCAATACCGTGACGTAGAAAGAATAGGCTAGACACCTGTTAAAAGTTTGCTGATTTGAAAGATATACTTTGCTTGTTAATGTCTTGCTGTAGATTAGAGCTAATTAAAGTTCTTTTCGACCTTGGGCAAAGTACATGAGAGAAATGCATTTCTTGTTTGATTGCGGCTCTCTCATGTGCCTTAGCGTAATGTTCTCCACAACTTGCTGCTAAAACTTGAAAGTAAGGTTCAAATAATTAGGCGAGTCCTTTGCAACTTATTTACATCAAGTACCCCAAAACCCCTCATGTAGAAGTTTCATGTATAGGAGAGACGGATCAGACTTGCTGAGCCTTCGTGCTCACTTCTTGTGTTTGAAGATTTTGCAGGGGTTTATGAGGAAGGGACTCCTGAGGAGGAGAGGGAACTCCAAGTGGGAAACCCCGTCGAGTAGGAGTCGTGCACGCCGCCATGTTAGTGTGCGTGTGTGCTAGCGAGGACACGTTCACGGGCTGAACGTGAAACTGATGCGTAGTCTACGCCCGTGAGTGTAGACTGAACATATTTTGTTGTAAAATGTTCATAAACTCGTTTATGTAATAAAACTTTGCTTCCGCTTTGTATCTTTGATGTGCGTTATCTGGTGCTGTGCAACGCAGCACCCCTCAACGTGATCCTGGCTCGACGAGGCCGTGGGGCTGCATCAGCGTGGTATCAGAGCTCGCTTGATGTTTAACGCACTACAAAGGTCATCTTTTTTAAAAATTCGGTGAGGAACGAGTTTGTAGCCCATATAAGGATGTTATTAGTGTATAGAAAGTGGCATACTAACCTATTTGTTTATGTCGTAAAATCATGCATCTCGGGACGATTCATGTCTTGGGGGTGCACGTAAGCGTTTTCCACCAGTGCGCACAAGCTGAAGGGTGGAGCCCCACGGGTGGCAGGTAACCCGACCCACTTTAATATCCTCTACGACTCTTCATGTCGTTTGGGGTATTCGAGCAACGCCTTTCCCTGGCGTGCTTCGGGCAAGTTTGGGAGACCCCGTCACGTGGTCAGTAACGTGAACATGTAGCTCAAGACGTGTTTGGCTTGAGAACATCCGGGTGAGTGATGACGGCAGGGTGTACAAACAGTATGGATACCGGGGTCGGTGTGCAGCTGAGTCTGACTATTGTATGAGTTATTTGAAGGTATTCTAACCATGAATCGGTAGAAGGGTAGCATCCGTGTGCGAGAGACGTTAGTGCCACTGAACTAACGAAGCCGGCTAAGTCCGGTATAGGTTTTTCTTTGTGAGAAACGTAGTACCGACATGAACTGGTGACGCATCGACGTCACACCCTACTAAATGAGCAACTTTATTGTAAAACTGAAAAGTTTCAATCTAGGGCACTAAATTTTTGATGTAACTCCTTCCCTTAATCAGGATATTCAAAGTTAACAAGTTTTCAACTTATAGGATACTAAGGACAGAGTCCCCTGTTTTAAGCTGAAATAAGGCTGAAGTTAACCAGAGGTTAAGGGTTGAGTTCTTTCGAGGTTGGGGGTCATGATACACTTCTGTAAAGCTTTGGAAGAGCTTTACAACTTTTTTGTTGAGGTCTAGAGGTGTTTCATCCCTTAACCAATCAAAAAATGCAGTAGAGTTGAAACTGTCCAGAAAACAGGGCAGAGTAAACACTCTCTGTAACTCTCTGTAAATTGAGCACAATTTCCTGCATAAAAATCCAAAAATAGAAAATGAGGTAGTTCTGAAAAGTTAATGATATTAGTTACAATTTTGTAACAGAAAGTTTGGTCAAATTTGGGGTAGAATTAACTGGAATTCTTGGATCAAATCAGTACCTCAAGCAGGAAGGTGCTGTTCAATTTTCTCCAGAAATTCTGTCAACTTTGATATCTCATAACTTTTAAACAAAAAAATATTTTAAGCCAAGTGAATACTTTATGGAAAGCTATTGAAGTTAGATTTAACTTTGATGTTTAGCTCCAGAATTGTTTTTGCTTTAGCATGGTCTAAATCAGGTTGAAATGGAAATTGGTCAGGGCTGTCAGATTAGGCAGCAGACCAGCAATCAAATTGTTCTAAATTTGAGTTGTGTTTCCAAGTTTTATGAGTTCAATGACATGTTTTATGTTATAACTCAATGAATTACTGTTGAAATAAATATTTGACCTTTTTCAAATATGTTTCTACAGATGACAGCGGATAAACAATTGGATAACGGGTGGGTGGTATCCCACTGTTCTCACCGCAGCGGTTATCCGGAAGTGTTGAGGCAAATGCTTTAATATTTTGGATACGTCAACATGCCACAGTACTTTGCCAAGGAAGAAGGAGAGGAGGAGAACAAGACGTGGACAATCCATGTCGAAGTTCCTGCAGGACCCACGCCACCCGGTTGGGCACCGTTCACCGTCACGGTGAGAGGTAGACAGCAGGAGGGAATGTGGCAAATGGCAGCTCGCGATACCATGTCGCGTTTCTGCCAATTACACGTGAGAGCTATGGAGGGCACTCCATACGCGCTCGTTCTGATGGAGGGATGAGCTAATCATGTGTGTGTGTGGGGGGGGGGGGAAGGTACATGGAGGCAACAGATCCGGATTGCCGAAGGTACAACCCCGCGGAGGCGAACCTCAGCCTCCATTTGAGGGCAGGAAAAGCCATGATGGACAGCCAAGCTGATCATACGAATTGTCTTTCTGCAAAGCTCAAGGAAAGCACAAGCCGTGGAGACCATTTCGAGAGTGCTCACAGCGCACTATGCAATGTTCTCCTTCCGACGATAAAGCGACTGAATGAGCAACACAATCAGTTGCATCGTCTTAAGAAGGCGAAAAAGAAAAGCCGCGTCGACATAACGGCTTTGCAACAGCAAGTGCAAGACTTGACCAAGCAGAATGAGGTCCTCACTCAAGAGCGTGATGACGCTATTGAGGAGGGGCAAGGCTGGGAAGAGGACTACAACCAGGCAATGGATGAGGTGCACACGTTGCAGGACCTTGTACCTCCGGTAATGGGCATACCAGTGGTAGGTGCCGTACCCGTGATTTTTGGTCTTCCGGCAATGGGGGAACCCGAACCGGAAGAGGAAGTTGTGGACCCGGAGCCACCGGCAGAGGTAGCGGAGGAGGACGAGTTCTACTCCGAGTAGTAGGTTACCGTTGCCAAGTAGGGCAGCGAGGGTGATGTAACAAAAACTTTTGTAATCAGTGACATGTCGTGCAGACAGTAGAATATGTATAGGTAGTGACGACATGAGCACGACTTCTCAGATACCCGAGAATAATGTATCTTGTATAAAGTTTATGCTTTATCAATATATGTGAATGTTGTGCAAGTTATTCATGTGTCACTTCAATACCTACTGTTTCATATGGAATTTTAAGTATGACATGTGCTGATCGCTGCTGTTTTGAATTTCAGAATGACTCGCACTCGTGCCAACCCAGACGTTGGGGGTTCCAGTCAGGGGGGAGAGACCTCCCAACAGCCTCCCGAGATTCCTTGGGATAGCAACAGCAACAACCGCCACCGCCACCGCCACCGCCGACGGTTACATTGGCCGACATCGTTGCGGCGATGGCGGGTTCTCATCAGCAGCACACGGAGTTTCTGCAGACCCTTATTGCGAATACGTCTTGATCAGAGAGGCATCAAGATTGCGAGGAGCGCCAACAGAGCTCCTACTCCGATTTCCTGGCTACTCATCCCCCGGTATTCTCAAGGGCGGATGAATCCCTCGATGCGGACAACTGGCTCCGCACGATGGAGATGATGTTCGGGCAGCTCCAAGTGAGTGAGCAGTGCAAGACTCAGTTTGCGGCCCAACAACTTCAAGGATCTGCGGGCGCTTGGTGGGCAAACTACTGCGCCTCGCAACCCACCGAGCGAGTTATGACCTGGGCGGAATTCCGGACGGCCTTCAGGGCCTATCACATACCGCCAGGTCTTATGAAGAGGAAGACGCAGGAGTTCCTTCGCCTGCAGCAAGGAAGCCGGAACGCGCTGGAATACTCCAGGGCGTTCAATGATTTTGCACTCTATGCTTCTTATCACACCGATGCCGACTAGAAGCGGCGGGATCATTTCTACCAGGGGCTTAACGCGCTCCTGAAGGACAAGCTGGCGATGTTCAATCGCGGCAGCCTCAACGATATTATTGATGCTACGATTGTTCAGGATGACTCCGGCAAGGAGTTAGCGGCGGCGGAGAGGAAGCGAAGCACACTGCAAAGCAGCGGAGAAAAAGGTGGTCCTTCTCAGAAATACCGGATGGTGAATCGCTCACCATCGGGTCCACGCTGGCAGCCACCACAGAGGCCGATGCCATTCCGCAGTCGGCCATATTCTCCACCGGCATTCAGGCCGGCACTGCCAATTCCACCTCCGCAGCAACAACAGCAGCAGCGGGTGATGCCACGTGCGTATGCACCTCAGCAGCGCATGCCGGGCTTTCATTATCCAAGCACCGGCCAAGCAGCAGCCACATGCTACAAATGTGGTCGCCCAGGACACTTCGCCAACAACTGTCCTGAGAGGCAAGGCGGCGGAGTGGCACCGCAGTTTCCAGGGAGGAACCAACCCCGGAACCCTACTAATGCGCGGCGGGCAAATCCTAGGCCCGGCACTGTCCACCAACTTGCCATATAGGACGTGCCGGCGGGAGAGCCCATCCTTGCGGGTATGTTTCAACTCCACCAGCATCCCGCCATAGTGTTATTTGATTCAGGCGCCACACATAGCTTCATTAGCCAAGCTTTTATTGCTAAATACAGCTTGCAAATACTACCCACCGATAGTCCATCCTTGATTTGTTCACTGGGTGGGAAAATTTCAGCAAGGATGATGGTTCCAAAAGCGCCATTATGCTTAGAGGGTAGAGTATACCCTAAGTCTCTCATAGTTTTAGAAGGACAGAAGGTTGATGTCATCTTAGGGATGTCGTGGTTAACCTGCCACGGCGCTGTTTTAGACACCGTCCTCCGAGTCGTGCATTTGAACTCAGAAGTGCACGAGCCGAACTCCTTATTTCTGGACAGTCCAGAAATAAAACTTCCAAGTGTATATCAGTCCACAACCATCAGATTGGAAGACATTCCAGTAGTCCGTGACTTCCCTGACGTGTTCCCAGATGATTTACCAGGGATGCCGCCCGACCGAGAGGTGGAGTTCAAGATTGAACTTGCACCGGGAACCATGCCAATACCCCGAAGGCCGTACAAGATGGCACCCAAGGAATTGGCTGAACTAATGATGCAGTTAACGGACCTGCTGGAGAAGGGTTTCATTAGGCCGAGCTCCTCGCCATGGGGCTGTTCGGCATTATTCATGAAGAAGAAAGACGAGACGTTGCGGCTTTGCGTGGACTATCATCCACTAAACGCCGTAACCATCAAGAACAAGTACCCGTTGCCACAGATCGACATGTTGTTTGATCAGTTGGTCGAAGCAAAGATCTTTTCCAAGATGGACTTAAGATCTTGGTACCACCAGATTAAGACAAGGGCTGAGGATATTCCGAATTAAGATGGTTTTCTCGACGAGGTATAGGCTTTATGAGTACCTGGTCATGTCCTTCGGCCTCACCAATGCTCCAGCTCACTTCATGTATTTGATGAATTCGGTATTCATGCCGGAGCTGAACAAGTTTGTCGTGGCCTTCATCGACGACATATTGGTATATTCCAAGTCGGAGGAATAACACGTGAAGCATCTGCGTATAGTCTTGCAACGGCTGCGGGATCACCAACTATACGCGAAATTCAGCAAGTGCAAATTCTGGATATCGCAAGTGCCTTTTCTCGGGCATATTATCTCAGCGGAGGGCATCGCTGTAGACCCGAGTAAGATCACGCAAGTGCTGAATTGGAAGTCCCCGAGAACTGTTCACGAGGTACGGAGTTTCCTCGGGCTCGCGGGATATTATCGGAGGTTCATTCCGAACTTCTCGAAGATTGCCAAGCCTATGACAGAGCTGCTGAAGAAGGCTACCAAATATGTTTGGAGTCCAGCATGTGAAGCAGCGTTCAAGGCATTAGTGAAGCACCTAACATCAGCACCAGTTTTGACGCAGCCAGACACAACAAAACCGTTCGATGTGTATTGTGATGCATCCGGCATTTGGCTCGGATGTGTGCTGATGCAAGACCGAAGGGTGGTCGCGTATGGATCACGGCAGCTCAGAAAACATGAGCAGAATTATCCAACTCATGACTTGGAGCTCGCTGCCGTGGTACTCGCACTTAAGATGTGGAGGCACTACCTACTCGGTAACCTCGTACATTTATATACCGACCAAAAAAAGCCTCAAGTACATATTCACTCAGAAGGAGCTGAACATGAGGCAACGAAGATGGTTGGAGTGGATAAAGGATTACAAAATAGAGATCCATTAACACCCCGGCAAGGCGAATATAGTGGCGGATGCGCTGAGTCGCAAGTCACATGTCAACAATCTGACCATCACACCGTTGGGAGAGAGCGAGCCACCATTGCATGTGATTCCACATGGAGCTCTCTACAACTTAGCTCTGATCCCCATCATCCGTGAAGATATAGCGGCAGCTCAGAAACATGACAAGGGCATGCCACATTTGCGGAGACATGTAGATAGTGGGGAGCTGAAATGTTTCCGGAAAGACGGAGACGGCGTCCTATGGTTCAAGGACCGGATCAACGTACCCCGTAACCCGGAGTTACGAAAGAAAATCTTTGGTGAGGCTCACTTGTCAAAGTTTTCTATTCACCCCGGCAGCAACAAAATGTATCAAGAACTCAGAAGCAAGTTTTGGTGGACACGAATGAAGCGGGAGATCGCAAAGTGCGTGTCCGAGTCAGATACATGTCGAAGGGTGAAGGTAGACCACATGAGAAAACCGGGACTGCTACAACCACTGGGGGTTCCTGCCTGGAAGTGAGAAGATGTGAGCATGGACTTCATCGTCGGTTTACCCACCACTCTTCAGAAGCATGCTTCTGTGTGGGCGATCGTCGACCGGCTCACCAAAGTTTCTCATTTTATCCCGGTCAACACCAACTACAACGACAAGAAATATGTTGAATTGTACATCTCACGGATCCTATGCTTGTACAGCGTACCCTGCACCATCATATCGGATCGGGGCACTTTATTTGTGTCCCGTTTTTAGGAGCAGCTACACGCTGCGTTGGGGACGAAGCTGATCCGTAGTTCAGTGTACCACCCGCATACGGATGGGCAAACCGAGCGGGTAGATCAGATTTTAGAAGATATGCTACGAGCTTGCGCTATCAACCATGGTAAGAATTGGGATAATCACTTACCATTGGCCGAGTTCTCGTACAACAATGGGTACCAAGCCAGCATCAAGATGGCGCCTTACGAGGCGCTATATGGGAGAAAATGCCGCACACCACTGAGTTGGTGTGAGTCTGGTGAAAGGGTTATCTTCCGGATTGATCTTGTCAACAACGCGGAGGAAAAGGTTTGGCTGATTCAAGCGAACCTAAAGGCCGCTCAATCCCGACAAAAACAGTATGCTGACTGGAGAAGACGCCCATTACAATTCGAAGTGGGGGATCACGTGTATCTACGTGTGTCTCCAATGAAGGGCGTGAACAGATTCGGGGTGAGAGGAAAGTTGGAACCCCGATTCATCGGTCCATTTCAGATTACAGAAAGATGTGGATCAGTAGCATACCGGCTGAAATTACCAGAAGCACTTTCCGGTGTGCACGACGTCTTTCACATTTCCTAGCTGAGGAAGTGTCTTAAGCTATCAACTACCATTCAGCTGGAGGATGTAGAAGAACTGAAATGGGATCTCACGTATCGGGAGAAGCCGGTTCAGATTATTGATGAAAAGGCCCGAACCACACGCAACCGTACGTTGTGGTTCTACAAAGTTCTATGGAGTAATCACTCCATAGATGAAGCGACATGGGAGAGTGAAGGATTTCTTCACGCTAACTACCCTGAATTTTTCACGTCGCATATACGGTAATCTTCCACCGTCCTCTCTCTCATTTTCACTTTATAATCTCGGGACGAGATTCTTTTAAGGGGGAAGTGTGACGGCCTCAATTCTGTAGAACACAGAACCGAAAACTGATGCGTATGTGTGCCCAGGATGTTCGTCACACATACACATATCATCTAGAAACTGAATTCAGAATATGTATATAACCACGAATAACAGGGTTTATTACAATGTATCATGAGTCTTGGACTCATGCTAGCAGCGGAAGTCTTATCTAACAGCGGAAGTCTTTTATCTAGCAGCGGAAGTCTTCTAACTTGTGCGGAAGCAAACTAAGCAGCAGCAACGGCTCCATCTCTACTCCATCCCCACAGGCAATGTTGAGGACAGATTACACGCCTAATCCTCCACGTGGTCTTCATAGTACTCCTCTCCTGTTGCTGATGATGAAGTAATAATGCAAGTTTGAGTACAATGATGTACTCAGCAAGTGCGGGAAAATATGATATGTTGCTCACAGCAAGGAAGGTATAAAAAGGCTCATTGCAGAAAGCAAAGTTTATTTCCAAAAACACGATAAAAATAGCAACTTAGCTTTAAGTGAATGTAATCCCAACATGTATTTAAACATTAACATACCTCCATTATGATTCATCCTTTTTCCATGTCTCAACCAGACATCACCTTTGCTCATGAATACCATCTCGTATTCACTACCATCTCATGAATACCATCTCGTATTCGCTACCATCTCACGAATACCATCTCGTATTCGCTACCATTCAATTCTGTCTCATTTCGAGATCAAATCTCGTTGCCATGACTCAACAGTCATGCAACCAATCTCATTACCCGGACTCAACTGTCCCAAAAACAAAACTAAAACCAAACCATTCAAAACCATCCCAACTAATCATGGAAGTTGGCCAGGCGCTCGTGACCGTAAGCTCGGCTATCATGATAGTTTTAGGAACTCCGCAGAGTTTGTACCACTTTACGCACAAGTTTGTGATTTCGTCACCCGTCGGCGACTGCAGAACCTCCATTATACCAGTACACAACCGTCAGTGTATGGCCAAGAGATCACAAAATAGCCTTTACAAAGGGGTTACTAGATGTATGGACTCACTAAGGTTTCACCGGCAGGCTAGAATCTCCAATTCTCCCACCCACGGGCCCTCTCTTGTGCCATGCAGTTCCCGGGGCAGTCCTCATTTGACTCCCATTCCCGCGCCTTCCACGGTCCATAACAATCTAGTAACTTACCTAATTACTAATCTAAGTCGCGCCCATACTTGGCCTTGTGGTGGCACTGTTATCCTGGCATGTGCTCGCATGATCCGGTCCTTAGATCTACGGCAAGTAACCACCATCTCATTCTACCTCATTCACAAAGCCAGGCTTGCCTAGATCTCCCTCCGATCCATGTTCATTATCAACATCAGTTTCTCATCATTCTTACGAGTGCAGTTAGTTAGACACATCTCTCTCGCTTCCCATAATCCCGTGGACTCAGCGAAGCATAAAAGCAAAAACGATACCCGACTCATAAACTTCCCTGGCAACAAGGGTGGTTTGACAAAACTAGTAAACTCCTATAAAAGGCTTCCCATCATATTGACTCAAGCACACACAAACCTTTTCACAAACAAAACAGTTTTCCAAAATATGGGATCAATATGGTCATGGAGCACTTGCCTTGTTCTTGCAGTTCTGGTTGCTCGAATTCTTGCTGTTGTAGTCCGTCGTAGGTAGCTCCCTGAGCTTGTCCTTCTATACACGATCACGCACATACAAGATTCATAGCAATCAATCATCATGCACAAACTCTACTTTAAGATGCAATGATGCACATGCATGTTAATCCTATGATGCAATTTAGTTTGTACGTGTTCTTGCATGGCTTGCATAGGTTCTATGATGAATAGAGGTGTAAAGATCAATTGTGGACGTGGCGATGATCTTGACTCAAGATCTAGATCAAACAGATCAACACGTGATCTGTCCATGAAAAAGCTTCTGATCGAAAGGAATCGAAGGACAGATGCAAAGAAAATGCGATGATGTCGTAAGGTGGTATTGGAGACCTACCTTACTATCTTCGGGTCCTTCCTCAGGTCACCGGCTCTCCTCCGGCGATGGCAATCGTCTCTGGCTCATCGGCGATCTCTCTGGTGGTCAATCTCCGGCGAAGGGGTTTACTCGGCGAGCTGGGGGCTAGGGCTCTATGTTGTCGGCTCAGGAGGTGGAAAAGAAGTACGTGGTTGCGGCCAAAAGTTTTCGGTTCTATTTATAATCGGGAAGAGAAGAGTCATAATCTGATCGGAATTCGAATAAGAGTCTTATTCAAATTGTAATCTTAACAACTTATCTTTAGTTGATTTGGCTGCAGTATTCAACGTAGAAGAGTTTGTGTCGGTTTCCTCAGTAACGGGTACTCACGTACAGAGGAAAAACGCTTCAAAATCACGTTACCTTCGTGGCGGTGAGCTCCGGAAGCTCCACGTGTCCTCCGGGAACCTGGGCTCCCTTTTGCGTGGAGACAAGCTTCGGTTGTGCCACGTGTCAGGCGGGTGAGACCTCCCTCTTTCTCAGAGGAGAGCTCCGTGTGCGCCATGCGTCCTAGCAGGCGGGACCTCCCCTCTCTCTAGAGGCGAGCTCCACGTGTGCCACGTGTCTGGTGGGTCAGGACCTCCCCTCTTAAAAGAGGCGAGCTCCGTGAACGCTACGTGTCAATTCCAGATCTCCCCTTTCTTCGGAGGTGAGCTCCGATGGTGCCACGTGTCAATTCTGGACCTCCCTCACTTCAGAGGTGAGCTCCGTGAGTGCCACGTGTCCAGTAGCGCCAGACTTCCTTTCTTCTCAGAGACGAGCTCTGAGGTTGACATGTGTCCAACAGTGACGGACCTCCTGCAGATGAGCTCCGGAGGTGACACGTGTCCGGTGGTGTCAGACCTCCCGTAGGTGAGCTCCGGAGGTGACACGTGACCAATAGGACCGGACCTGTCGGAGACGAGCTCTGAGAGTGACACGTGTCTAGCGGGCCGGACCTCTCGGAGGTGAGCTCCGAGAGCGACACGTGTCCTGTGCGGCTGATCCTCTCTTTTCCGCGGTGACTAGCTCCGCAGCCAACACGTGTCCTGCGGGACTGGCCTCGCTCCTCCGTAGAGGCTAGCTCCGGGGGCAACACGTGTCCCATGGGGTCGGATCTCTCCACTTTTTGCGGGGATGAGCCCCGAGCCTGCCACGTAGCCAGTTTAGCGGCGGACCTCTCCCCCTGTGCGGAGATGAGCTCCGAACACGCCACGTGGCCAGCGGGCCGCGGGAGTTGTCTTCAGCGCTCTCGGTGAACTGGAATTGGCTCTTTTTTTGGCTATCTTTTTAATTCTTTCTCTGTTTCAACTTATTTAAAAAATGTTTTTCTACATGAAACATGAATTCATGCAGAAACCAAAAATGAGGGTGTCACAAATCAACCCCTCTTAAATTGAATCTCGCCCTCGAGATTCCCTAGTGGAGAATAGATGAGGGAATTCTGCCTTCTGGGTTGTTGGTTGGACTGACTCGAACTCGATATGAGTACCATGCTCGTTTGTCAACTGCACGCTTCTCTGGTCACATTGGATTACTACATTGTGCTTGCTTAACCAATCCATTCTGAGTATTATGTCAAGCCCTTGGGAATCCAAGAAAATGAGGTTGGCAAGAAAGTCTACCCCCCTTAAATTAAGGTTTACTTTCGGACATACTATATTAGTCCTCATCTCTCCACCGGGAGAATTAACCAACATAGTATATTTCAAGTGTGATATGGGTAGATTATACTTGGCAACATATTTGGATGATATGAAGGAATGTGATGCTCCGGAATTAAATAGAATGGTGGCTGGGTTGGAGTTGGCAAGGAACATACCAATGATTACGTCCTCAGCCTGTTGCGCTTCCTCAGCAGAGACATGGTTCACGTTGCCGCGAGCGTAGTTCCGCTGTCCACGGTTTCCTTGATTAGCTCCTCCGTTCGGCCATGGGTTCTGCTTGGGCATGTTGCCTTGCTGTCCAGGACCTCTCCTCGGGCACTGGCTCGCGAAGTGTCCTGTTTCTCCGCATGCAAAGCATGCCTTGTTGCCCACGACAGCAGGTACGTTGGGGCGGGGGTTTTGAACAGTAGCACCCACGTTAGGACGGGGCGCTGGAGGCAAAGGCACACGAGGTGCTTGTGCAACGGGTCGTTGCTGTGGTGGCTGATTAGGGCGGTTTGCAGGATCGGTCGATCCATACTGCGGTGCAGCTGGGGGCATGTACCGAGGTCGTGTGTTGCTCCCTTGCGGCTGGTATGGCATCTTCCTCTTGCCCTCTTGCTCGATCTCTTGGATCTTGCTCTCAACCACTATAGCTTTGTCAACCAGCTTCTGGAAGCTCACATAGTCATTGTTTTGGAGCTGAATCTGGATCTCATTGTTCAACCCTCTCATGAACAGGTACGGCTTCCGTGGGTCCGAGTCAACATCTTGGGGGGCGTACCTTGACATATGCGTGAACTTGTTAAGGTACTCATTCACGCTCTTCTGTCCTTGGCGGAGACCCTCGAACTCTTGCCTCTTAAGCATCATTACACCAGCAGGGATGTAATGAGATCAGAAACTCTCCTTGAACTCAGTCCAAGTGATCGTCTCCGGGTAGATAAGAGCGTTGCACAGGGCATCCCACCAGTCAGCGGCAGCTCCCATGAGTTGGTGCGACGAGAAGAGAACTTTCTCTCGGTCATTGCACTGGACGATGGCAAGCTTTTTCTCCATGGACTTCAACCAATCGTCGGCCTGCATGGGGTCATTAGCTTGAGCAAAAGTGGGTGGTCGACTCCTCATGAACTCTCCCATCCTATTGTGAGCCGGTGGTGGTGGCGGTGGTGGTGGTGGTGCCAGAACGGGGTTTTTGTTGTTGGCTTGCATCTGACCCAAAGTTTGGATCATTGTCTGCATAAGCTGATTTTGCATGGCCATCAACCGTTCCAGATTGTTTGCACCAGCTCCGGGGTTGTCATTCTCAGGAACTTTTACATGGTCCTCTTCTTGGTTGACGCAGACGTTCCTCCCTTGTCGGCCAGTGTTTCCTCTCACCATCTTTGAGTAGAATTGGATAGAATAGAGCTTTAGAAGTTTAGATGGATCCCCCTATCTATATGCATAAAGGTGGATGGACTATATATATTAGCCCATATGAGGATGTGAACAAGTGCCGAGGCATCTCACACCTCTTTCTACTTATGTGTGGATATGGACAACGCTTGAGACGTCCCACAACTCACACTAAGCACACAAGCATAAACAATCATCACAAAGGTTTCACACAACTCCTATTCAAGGCTTCTATTCAATGGGGGTCCTATAGGGTTTTTTGCGTGATACCAATCTGTGATTTCACCCTATGTCAAGGTGGTTTGGGGTGATACCAATCTGTGATCCAACTATGGCTTCTCCTAGGCTTGCATCCTATGTCAAGGTGGTTCCAATGCCAATCTATGCATCCTAGACATGCATCCTATGATCAGTGTGGCTTCTAATACCAATCTGTTACTAGGGGTGCATCCTAGGGTCAACGTGGCTCTATAACCAATCTGTGATCATTCTAGGTTTGGGACCTACAGTCAACCGTGGTACCTTGGTACCAATCTGTGGATTGTACCAATTCTGTGACTAGGCACTACAGCTTTAATATCAATATGTGACCTATCTAGGCTGTGTGATCTACGATCAACCCATGGCAGGTTGATACAAATTTGTGTTTTCTAACTAGGCGTGCAACCTACCGTCAACCGTGGCTCTGATACCAATCTGTGACGCCCTCAATTCTGTAGATCACAGAACCGAGAACTGATGCGTATGTGTGCCCAGGATGTTCATCACACATACACATATCATCCACAAACCGAATTCAGAATATATATATAACCACAAATAACAGGGTTTATTACAATGTCTCATGAGTCTTGGACTCATGCTAGCAGCGGAAGTCTTATCTAACAGCGGAAGTCTTTTATCTAGCAGTGGAAGTCTTCTAACTAGTGCAAAAGCAAACTAAGCAGCAGCAACAGCTCCATCTCTACTCCATCTCCACAGGCAAGGTTGAGGACAGATTACATGCCTAATCCTCCATGTGGTCTTCATAGTACTCCTCTCCTGTTGCTGATGATGAAGTAATAATGCAAGTTTGAGTACAATGATGTACTCAGCAAGTGCGGGAAAATATGATATGTAGCTCACAGCAAGGAAGGTATAAAAAGGATCATTGCAGAAAGCAAAGTTTAGTTCTCAAAACACGATAAAAATAGCAACTTAGCTTTATGTGAATGTAATCCCAAGATATATTTAAATATTAACATACCTCCATTATGATTGATCCTTTTTCCATGTCTCAACCAGATATCAACTTTGCTCATGAATACCATCTCGTATTCACTACCATCTCACGAATACCATCTCATATTCGCTACCATCTCACGAATACCATCTCGTATTCGCTACCATTCAATTATGTCTCATTCCGAGACCAAGTCTTGTTGCCATGACTCAACAGTCATGCAACCAATCTCATTACCCGGACTCAACAGTCCCAAAAACCAAAACCAAACCAAACCATTCAAAACCATCCCCAAAACCATCCCAACTAATCATGGAAGTTGGCCAGGTGCTCGTGACCGTAAGCTCGGCTATCATGATAGTTTTAGGAACTCTGTAGAGTTTGTACCACTTTCCCACTAGTTTGTGATTTCGTCACCCGTCGGCGACTGCAGAACCTCCATTATACCAGTACACAACCGTCGGTGTATGGACAAGAGATCACAAAACAGCTTTTACAAAGGGGTTACTAGATGTCACTACAGGAAACGGCGCACCTTACGACGGCTAGCCGTCGTAAGTAAACTAGCTTACGACGGTCGCCCTGGGCCGTTGTAAGTAAACTAACTTACGACGGCTACGGGCCCATGGTCGTCGTAAGTTAACTTGCCATCGTAAGATAACCATTACTTACGACGGCCACAACCCTAAGCCGTCGTAAGTTACGCCATCATCGTAAAATAAGCGTAACTTACGACGGCCATGACCTAGGCCGTCGTAAGTTACCTGGCCGTCGTACGTAGGTGGGTTTAACCGCCGCCCCAGCCCGGGCTCGGACTAATTAGCAAGAGCCCGAGCACCGCAATGCCGCCCACCCGCCGCCGCCGCTGTCTCGCCGCGCCCGAGCCGGCCGGCGCCGCCCCCGAGCCGGCCGGTGCTGCCCCCGAGCCGCCCGGCGCCGCCCGAAGCCGCCCGGCGCCGCACGAAGCCGCCCGGCGCCGCCCCGAGCCGCCGCCGCCGCTGCCGCCGTCGCCGCCGCCGTCGTCTCACCTTACGAATCAAGTAAATTTTAGTTTTTGTAATTAGTTGTTAGTTAGATTAGATAAAATGATTATTACTTAATCAATTTGTATGTATTTAGTAGATAATTAGTTTAGTTGTTAATTATTTGGTTTAATATAGTAATTGTTTCTGATTTTAGTTATTTAAATGAGTTAATTGATTGATTAGTTGTTTAAGCACATTGTTTTTGCTTTACCCCCGGCCCCCCTGCCACCAGCCCCCGCCATCGCCGACACCGTACCGACGCCTAGGCGTCCAGTCGGTGGCGGGGGGATGCCTGGGCGGCTCGCCTCGCCTGGCCGATGCCGGCGCCGCCTCCGCCCGCCGCCGTCGCTGCTAGGCGCCGCCGGCCCCCCGCCGTGCTCTAGAGAGGAGAGAGGGAGGGGGATGAAAATGAGTGTATTAGGGTTGTGGGCCGTTTTTCAAGACCCTTATAGAACGCGTGGATCGTCGGATTAGATACGACGGTCGTGGGCACTTGGGCTGCTCAGCCCGAGCTCAAGAGCCAGACTATCTGCCCGAGCCCGAGCTAGACTCTCAGATCTGCCCCGGGCTGACCTCCGCCGCCATCTCCATCGCTGCCCCGCCGCCACCTCCACTCTACATCTCACGGGCCGCGCGTGCGGCCCACTCATGCCCCCGCCTCGCCCCGCCCTTCTGCAGCCGCCACCGTCCCGCCCCAAGCCCAGCCTGGCCGCTCGTGCTTGTGCCGAGCCCCGGCTGCGCCTCGGCCACCGCCGCTCGCCCCGCCCTGCCTCGAGCCCCGCCCTGCTGCGCCGCCCGACCCACCTCGCCCAGCCCTTGGTCGCCGCGTCACCTGGAGCCCCTGCTCGCCATGCTTGGAGCCCCTGCCACCAGCCCCCGCCGTCGTCGACAGCGTACCGACGCCTAGGCGTCCAGTCGGTGGCGGGGGGATGCCTGGGCGGCTCGCCTCGCCTGGCCGAGCGTCGCCGATGCCGGCGCCGCCTCCGCCCGCCGCCGTCGCTGCAAGGCGCCGCCGGCCCTCCGCCGTGCTCTGGAGAGGAGAGAGGGAGGGGGATGAAAATGAGTGTATTAGGGTTGTGGGCCGTTTTTCATTACCCTTATAGAACGCGTGGATCGTCGGATTAGATCCGACAGTTGTGGGAACTTGGGCTGCTCAGCCCGATCCCGAGAGCCAGACTCTCAGCCCGAGCCCGAGCTAGACTCTCAGCCCACCCCCGGGCTGACCTCTGCCGCCACCTCCATCGCCGCCCCGCCGCCACCTCCACTCTACATCTCACGACCCGACACCGTGTGTATGTGTGACCTGACACCGTGTTTATGTGTGTTTACATGTTTAATTTGATCTTAGTTGATTAATTGTTTAATTAGTATTGTAATTGATTATTGTTGAATTAATACTTTGATTGATTGCGTGATTAGTTACTCTATGTAAATAAATGGGTTTCGGCCCGGTCCGGCCTGACACGACCCATTTAGGGTCTGTCATGGCCCATTTAGTGGTAATGTATTAGTCAAGACAGGCATGGAGGACGGCAAGCTCCCGCGCGTGGACGGCGGGCCTAGACGGGGAGGTTTCATCTTTGACCCACTTACGACGGGGCATAACGTACGACGGCTAACACTAAAGGCGTCGTAAGATAATGGCAGGCCCCAACGGGGCATAACTTAGGACGACTGACCCATTTCTTTGTCTCTCTCTCGTTCTTTCCTTCTCTCTCATTCTTTCCTCTCTCTCTTTTAAATGACTCAAAAATGAAAGATTGACGTAAACCTATACAATATGCGTCACCCGTTTCGAACCGGCCCGTCTCAAATGTGTTACGCATGTGAGGTGTAGAGGTTCGGAATTGTCGCTTTTTGGACAGCCTGGGAGTGACCGAGGGGGTGTGGCTTGTGATGAGACGCAGGTTTAGATCTAGACGAGGTTTCGGCGGCATAACCCTGTTGTTCTCTGCTGCACCATTTTCGGGCGTGCAGTGGAGAACAGCGGCGTTATGCTGCCGAAATTTCGTTCGGATCCAGACCACGCGTCTCGTCATGATCACGCTCTGCTCGGTCACTCTTGGGTGGGTTTAGGACCTATCCTTTCCAATAGATGTAAGGCCATGACATAAATAAATTATAAAGTGACTATAATTTCCTTGACATTAAACTGCAGATTCAAACATGGGTGAGGACAGTAGTTGGATGTATGCCGGTTGGAAGAACTGTTCTGGTGGTCACTCGGATGAGTGGTTTGCAAAGACAGATGCTTTTGTAGATCGAGCTTTTTCATTGTCAAAGATCGATAAGGTGCGGTGCCCATGTACGAAATGTCCGAATAACAAGTTTTTGGATAAAATGACGGTCTCGATACACATGTGTCGAAACGGTTACATGCCACATTATGAGGTGTTGACCTTCCACAGCGAGACAACTTCTAAAACTGTACAAGAAGTGGAAGAGGAAAATGATGATAACATGGGGGTTGATAGGATGGATGAGATGCTTGAAGCTATAAACCAGAGTTTACGGAGGATCCTCCTACAACGGAGGTTGAAGCGTTCTTCAAGATTCTCGAAGCTTCAGAAGAGCCGCTGCATGAACACACTGAAGTGACACTCCTCACTTTCATGACTAGACTTATGGCAATTAAGTCTAAGTACTTCTTTTCTAATAACTGCTACAACGACCTCATCAAATTGATCAGCGATATCCTTCCACAGCCTCATAAAGTATCTAAAGATATGTATCAGATGAAGAAATTGATTTCCGGTCTTGGTATGAAATATGAGAAGATTGATGTGTGTCCAGATAATTGCATGCTTTTCTGGAAAGAGCATGCAAAAGAGAAGAAATGCTTAAAATATGGTGAATCAAGGTTTGTCGAAGTTGTTAATAACGATGGTGATAATGTGATGACAGAAGTCGCACGTAAGCAACTTCGTTACTTACCCGTGACACCTCGGTTGAAGCGGTTGTTTCTATCAAAAAGAACGGCCAGACACATGAGATGGCAGGAGGAAGGTGTACGTGAGAATAATGCAATCATGATACACCCGGCCGACGGTGAGGCATGGAGGACGCTTGACCGGTTCAATCCAGACTTCAGTCGTGATGCGAGAAATGTTTGCATCGGGTTTGCGACAGATGGATTCTCGCCGTTCAGTACAAACGCCACACCATACTCCTGTTGGCCTATCTTTGTCATTCCATACAACCTACCACCAGCTATTTGCATGAAGTATGAGTTTATGTTCCTTAGCCTCATTATACCTGGGCCGGATCATCCTGGGCCACGTCTCAACATGATGTTGAAACCGCTGATCGAAAAATTGAATATGTTGTGGACAGGAGTCGAAGCGTACGACTGTTACAAAAAGCAGAAATTCAACCTTCGAGCTGCTTATTTGTGGTCCGTCCATGATTTCCCGGCATACGGTATGTTTTTTGGATGGAGCACTCATGGTCGTTTGACTTGTCCGATATGTGCTTCTGACATGGACTGTTTTCGACTTACTCTTGGAGGAAAGATATGCTACTTTGATTGTCACAAACGTTGTCTGCCTCCGAATCACATGTTTAGGCAACAGAGGAATGTTTTTAAAAAAGACACCGTTGTCACTAAAGGACCACTGAAACGTCTAAACGGATCTGAAATATCTGATATGCTGGACAAACTGGTGCCAGATAAAGGACGTCCTGGTTATTTTATCGGTTACGGAGAGGATCACAATTGGACTTATATATGTGGACTATGGGAGCTTCCATATGTGAAGTCTTTGATACTAATGCATAACGTTGATGTAATGCATCAAGAGAGTAATATGGCCGAATGTATTATAAGCACATGCATGGACATGACGGGCAAAACGAAAGACAATATGAAGGCTCGAAAGGACTTGGTAGAGCTTTGTAACCGTCCAACTCTTGAGCTCTCTGAAAATGGTGCTAAACCACGTGCTTCTTTCTGTCTTCGACCTAAAGAAAAAAAGAAGTACTCAAATGGTTGAAAAATTTGAAATTCCTAGATGGTTACGCAGCTAGTCTGAAACGAGCCGTGACTATCAAAATGGGAAAGCTGACAGGGTTGAAGAGTCATGATTATCACATAATTATGGAAATACTTGTACCCGTTATGTTTCGGGGCTATTTGATGATGCGGTATGGAAGGTGCTAGCCGAGCTTAGTCACTTCTATAGACAGCTCTGTGCAAAAGAAATCACGATAGAGATGATGCATAAATTGGAGAAGGAGATACCGGTACTATTATGTAAGATGGAAATTTTTTTCCTCCAGGGTTCTTCAATCCAATGCAACATCTCCTCATCCATCTTCCATTTGAAGCTAAAGTTGGAGGTCCCTTCAATATAGGTGCATGTATCATATTGAAAGAGCACTAAGATATTTGAAACCAATGGTTCGTAACAGGGCAAAGGTAGAAGGATGCATCGCCGAAGCATTTACTCTTAAAGAAGTAGGACACTTTTCAAGTGTTTACTTTGCAGAGGAAAACAATGTCAACACTTCGGCAATGCGGTACAATGTGGATGAGCAACCTCCTTGTAACGATCTCTCTATTTTTGCAACAAGAGGCACTACTGTTGGTAGTTCCACTTCCTACAACTCTACCGCAGAAGAAAGGAGTGCTGCTTTCCTTTACATGTACGCGAATACAGATGAGATGGACAAAGATTTCGAGTAAGTGTTTGTCTTACATTTATACTAATCGGTGTATTTTGTAACACATCTATTCTAAAAAGTTTTCTTTTCGTACAGTGAATTCCACAAGAAAAATTGGACACATAGGCATCAACCTACGAGCAAACAAGTAGAAGTTATGCGACGGGAAGGAATAAACGGAGGACCTAATTTCCTATCCTGGTTTCGAGATCATGTAACATTTTCTCGTTAACTTAGCAATATTTACAAAGTATTCTTATAACTTACGAGTATTTACCAAGTGTTCTTATAACAGTGCATGAAAGATGCCCACGTCCATGAAGACTTGCGACAACTATCCTATGGATTGATTAAAGTTAGGAGCTATGGTCGATATGACGTCAATGGCTACCGATTCCGTACAACTCAATTTGCATCTCTTCGTCCTCTCGCGGCAACATCTAATACCGGAGTTGTGACGAGGGCAGTCGACTCTCATGGACGTGAAACTAATTATTATGGAATCATTAATAAAATCCTTGAATTTGCTTTTTCCGGGAATAAGGATCTTCGAGTAGTATTCTTTGACTGTGATTGGTTTGATATCAGTCATGGAACTCGACTAAACCAATTTGGCATGGTGGAAGTCAAACACAACGAACGGCTACGAGGATACGATTCATTTGTTCTTGCACACCAAGTGGAGCAAGTGTATTATCTATCTTATCCATGCAAAAAACTCAAAGCTTGGTGGGTTGTACATAAGGTTAATCCTCGTGAGCGGTTATACACTCCAGAAGATGATGGTTACCATGATACTGATGAGGTTGACGAGGTTTACCAAGAAGAAGAGTTGCCAAACTCGTTTATCATCGAGCCTGGTGTAGGACTCGATGACTTAGTTGGAGACGCTCAAGATGTCGAGACTTCTGATATGCGTAAACGGAAACGAAATCCAGTTCAGACACTCACGAAAGAAGATCGATGGTCTGGTTTAAGGAGTAGGCTACATGATCATGACATTGATGAATTTTGAAATTGATGATGTAACGTTTTCTTCACTGACTTAACATGAATTTTGTCGTCATCAAAGGGGAGCGGCAATATTTATCAATTATTCCTTGCAACAGGATGTCGTCATCAAAGGGGAGCAGGAAAAATGGGACACGAGGGTTCCTCAGTCAGTCACGGGACCTCTTCTCAGGTAGCTCGTCAGGTGCGAGCAGACGCTCTCAGCTGATGAGGCACCTACCAGACTTTGCGGGCCGACCTCTAGCGTTACAGCGCACAGAGGTAAATTTCAGTTGTCAGTCACATTATTTTAAATTCCACTTATAAATAATTTATTCTTATTATCAAACCTTTAATTTTGCAGTCTGACTCACAGTTGTCAGATTAAGAGTCAGAGGTTAGGCCGCCGCCACAGGCTAGCCAGCCCTCAGAGCCGGCTACCCTACCTTTGGAGCCGGTGAGCGTGGAGCCTTCGGGCTCTAGTGGTGACCCGCCTTCCGGGTCACCAGACGTGGTGCCCGCGCAGAGACGACGGACGAGGAGGACCCACTTTGCGGCTCCTCCTCCTGTTCCTCGTGAGCGGGTCACTATTCGTCCAATTGGAGACAGATAAAAAAATCATATATTGGTACATATTTCATGATGTCTACAAATACTTACTGAGATAACAAATTTTGCAGATCTTGGTACGACTGTTGGTTCACGGGCCAGGGACACCACAGGCAGGTTAACGGTGTCATCGGGGCTTTAGTGCGTTTGCACTATCCCGGTGTCATCGATGGTGTCCCTGCTTTGTCGTGGGACGACTACGTTCGTGTCTCGCACGAGGTGCACGACACTCTTCAGGGGGCCGTGTGGAACAATTTAATGGTAAGTTTAAATGTTTTCATTCTTCAACTCATTTAAATTGTTAATGCATATTGATTATATGTTTGTTTCCTTAAAGCTGGGGTACCAGTTAGAGGAAATGAGCGAGATCATGATGGAGCACGCGACACTCGTGTTCCACACAAACGCTCGGAAGCTCGTGACGTAGGCGTTGTCGTACGCCTGCATACAGGCGTTAACGACTACCAGAAACGACATCAGCAGCAGCAGGAACGGGGTCCCTTTAGAAGGGACTCCGACACGTACTTGACCGAGGTTCAATATGCAGAGGTATGTTCTAATTGTTAAAAAAACTCAATAGTTACTTATGTTAACAGTTAATGATATACTACATATGTGCAGGTTAGTATTTCCTGGTTAGAGGGTCAACCCGACGCATACCGAGCTCTCTGTCAGTATTGGGCTAGTGATGACTTCAAAGCTAAGTCTATGAGGGCTCGAGGATGCAGAGGGTCCGACGGAAAGCACACCTATGGCGTCGATGGTCATTTACGTTTGGCAAAACGCATGGTAAGTGTATTATAAGTTCGTTTATGTGTTCATAACATATTTATCCTACTAACACGCATCTAAAGGAGCGAGAGACCGGCCAGGAGCCTAGCGTGATCGAGGTTTGGAAGAGAGGTCACAGGGGAAGTGAACCGTCGCAGCTGGGGCAGTGCAGTCACGTCGCGACCGATCGATTGGTAAGTTTACAGAATTATTCAATTTAATTATAACTAATATTATTATTGACACACTAACACCATTTCCATGTTTTTAAGGAAAAGTACGGGCAGGAAGCCATCAAAATACATGGTGGAGGGTACGATTGGGAAAACGCGCCAATCGACCCTCAAGCCGTGTATGCAAGCGGCGGCGGAAAGGCCCATGGCCGGTGAGTTGGTTTCTTTGATTTAGGTTTTCCAATCTTCCTTCTTTTACTTATTATTTTTCTTTCTTTTGTAGTTTTGCCATTTTTGATGGAGTTGTCGACTCGAGGTCAGCGCGACCTGTGAGAGGCACTTCATCGACGCAGGCTTCAACGGTTGGTCTGTCGAGTGGCCGTCTCTCGCAGAGGGACATGGAGTTCCGTGCCAAGCAGGAGAGGTTGACACGGACCCAGGAGGAGCTCGACAGGACGAGGGCCATCCAGGAGTACCAAGCTAACTACATGGCCCAGATGCAGGCAGCGGTGGAGGTAAGTAATTTCAATTACTGTAGTTTGCCGTCATAACATTTCAGTAATACATGTGTTCTAATATTTTTCAATTACAGGCCTTAGCTCGACAAAACGGTCAACGAATCACGATTCCTGCGTGGCAGCCACCACAGGTGACCCCGTCACAGGACCCTGCAGCCCAGGTGCCTCCGTAGTGCTCTAGCTCGAATCTATCCTTCTGGAATTCTTCACTTCCACGAGCGCGATCTTTTCTCAGAGAGTTCACTCTTTTGTAAAATTTATTTTTCCACCACAATAGAAATCTGTCTCCCGAGCTTTAAGAGGTTACCGTTCAAAACAAGGTGGGTCTATACGAGCCAATTGCAATTGATTTTTCTCATTCTGTCTTTTACGTTACTTGTCTTGACTACGTGTGGGCTGCATATTTTAAGTGAAGTGGTAGCCATTCTAGTTCATCTAAAATTTTCATATATAGTTTATTTTATCTTTGATGAGAAAGCTCTTCTAATTAATTCAAGACTGCCTTGATTTTCCCAGTTATTATTCGAGCGCGCTGAGGCAACTCTGAACTAAGCTCAGGGGAGGGGTAGTAGGTATGCTTCAAACCCTCCAGCACCTTGAAGAACGATGGCACTAGATCGGGAAAGATGAATGACCGATGAGGACAGGACAATAAGGGGAGTTGGTAATAGAGAATCCTCCCTTCTTCTTTGCTTTCTTGCCTGAACCTGAAAAAATCCAAAACTAACCATTGGAACCTCATAGGCTACCGAGTTAGGAGATTCATTTTTCTTATTACTTTGACAAAGGCTAGTTCCCGTGGACTGAGTCAGTTAACCGTAAGGAAACCTATAGATAATGACTGGTCCAACTCAAATATGTGCTTGAGCCATCTAAATTTATGTCCCAACCTCTTTGTTTGACGCCTACTTGATTGGATAAATGGAGGTTTCACTCATGGGCGTAATTCCCTGCATTGGTGTGTGAGAATTGGTGCCTAAGCTAGCTTTATGGGAGAGCTGGTTAGGGCGTACCCCCGGTGGAGCATGTAGGTCCTAAGTAATCGTTGTTGTTCATTGGATTCTTCCGGAATGACTTTGTTAGGATTGAAGAATTGCTGCAATTCTTCCTGAATAGACTCGATTCTCCGCACACTGGATTCTTGCAGCGTCAGTAGGCTCAAAGGGAAGGAATGGAAAACAGGACTTGTGATTCTCGGCGGCGATCGAGCTGTCGTCAGCGTTAGAAAGTTTTTTTTTCAAGGCGTCGTTCTTGCAGGGTTCTTTAACTGATGAAGTATTCATGGAACAACCACCTGGGTTTGAAGACTTTTTTACTCCGGATTATGTTTGCAAGTTGCATAAGCCTATTTATGGCCTTCGAGGCTTTTACTGTCTACTTTTCTCAGGGAGACGGTTAAGGACCTCAGAAGATAGAGGAGAGCGCCAGGTGCAGATTTCCGGAATATTTCTACGGGGAATGCTCATTCAATGAGCATTCTCCATATTATGCCTTGAAGAGGACTCGAACCTCCACGCTCTTTAGCACGAGATTTTGAGTCTCGCGTGTCTACCATTTCACCATCAAGGCATCTTGAAAGTGAATCATATTCCATGAATATGATATCTATCGAATGTGATATATGGAATATATGACAAAGGTGGAGTCTTGGAGTATTTCGATCGATCGGTCATATAGGCTCGGCCTCCGAACCGTACGTGGGACGATTTTCTGCCTCATACAGCTCGGGCCGCAGTTTATGTTCCTACCTATTGTCTGGATATACCAAGAGAGATCTACGGTCTAATGAGGCAGTTCGCCACCATAGAACTTCACCGTTACGCCTACTTGTTCAATGCTATATTTGGATTCTGCTCTTCTAAAAGGAACGTCCGCTCTCACAATTCCCTCTTCATCTACCAAAACTACCGGAAATGTTTCAAAAAAAGTAGGCATACGACGTACAAAAAGCTCGCGCCCTTCTTTATCTCTAAAGACGGGATGTCCTAACCATCCAACAGCTATTCCATCCCCATTGTCCATTGAGCCTGCTCTGAATAATCCCCCCTTTGCCGGATTATTACCAATATAATCATAAAAAGCTAATTTTTCGGGAATTTTAGACCAAGCTTCTGATTCACCTTCTTTGCTAGGATATTCCTCTTCTTGCCTAGGATACTTTTCCTGCTTGTAGAATTTGTCTTTCTTGAAAGTTTATGCCTTGCATGAGCACTGTAGCCCGCCTCCCTCATGGGTACTCGTTATGTGGGTCTTCTAGCTCTTAAGTGCCCATCTCTCAGACAGAGGAATTTAGAACGTGGGAAAGGCCTAACAACGCATCTTCACAGACCAAGAACTACGAGATCACCCCTTTCATTCTGGGGTGACGGAGGGATCGTACCATTTGAGCCTTTTGACTCGAAATGGGAGCAGAGCAGGTTTGAAAAAGGATCAGCTTAACCGACCCAGGAGACGACGTAAAGACTATAGAGATAAGAGGTAGAAGGAAATTACTATAGGGTACAGTCTCTAGTAGTACCTGCCATAGACTGCATATCATCTGTAAGGATCGACTTGGTTCTTCCTCGAGAACAAAAAGCTATACGAGGAGAGCCTTGTTTACTGATATGTTACTCAAAGACCTGAGGTGATGGCCTCTGAATTGCAGGGTATGGAAAGTGGGTGTTAATCAACAAGATTATCTACATTTGCGGAAACCACTACTGGAATAAAGTTAGATCTTTATTTCAAGGAAAAGTTTCAGGGTTTAGCCACCACTCAGACAGTAGTTAAAAAAAAACTAACTCTAGGCGAAAGTGCACGGAGGATCTTTGATTCCTCCTACCTTATGAGCCCTTACGAAATGCCATTTTGAATGATGGACAAATCATGGGTGTCGGCGGTCTAGTCAGAGCATTTTGGAGCGCCTGAGCGGGCAAAGTAGGTTGACCCGTCCCGAGGGGGAGGGAACAAACGGGCAATTGAACACCATAGGGCACAAACGAATCGTTGTACAGGTAATAAACTCTTTAATATTGTATTTTTCATCTAACATAAGGAGAGTGGGAGATGTAGAGTGGTACAGAAGGGAGAGAGGGAGTGCGAGAGAGAGTGAGAGTGAGATGGAGAGATCGCGTGTTGCAATAGAGGGAGAGAGAGAGTGCGAGAGAGGGTGTGAGTGAGAATAACATAAAGAGGGGATGAATAGTATGGAGAGAGGAAGAGAGTGAGAAAAAAGAGAAAGGCAAAGATATCTGAATCCAAACCGTCATAACTACGCATGTGTTTTGTAGGGTTCGGCGACGGAGGCCTCTAATCCATCGCCACAGCTACCGGTTCCAAGAGAAACGCGTGGAGATGATATCGGCTCCAGAGGTAGTCGAGAGGGTAGTGTGTAGCCAGTTTGTAATTTGTGTTGTGTCTGATGCATATGAACTATTTTATAACTGTTTACTCATAACTGTTTGTTCTGTGAGCTGGCCATCATGCCAGGTTAGTGCGTTTCTGTTTTTTAAAAAAATTACAAATATAACTTACGAAGGCTACTGCCTAGAAGCCGTCGTAAGTTAGCCTCTGTTACTTACGACGGTCAGTAAAACCGTCATAAGTTAGCCTCTGTTACTTACGACGGTCACCAGAACCGTTGTAAGTAAGGTGCTTTGGGCCACCGCGTGGCCTGGGCTGTTACTTACGACGGATGTGCGACGCCATCGTAAGTTAATTTATTTACAACGGTAGCCGTCGTAAGTTACGTTATTTACGATCTGGTAATTACCTCGGCTGTATACCGTCGTAAGTAAAGAAAAAACATCGTAAGTATCTAACTTATGATGGTTTATGACTTAATTATGATGGCCTTAGCCGTCATAAGTTTCTCGAATCCCTGTAGTGTGTATGGACTCACTAAGGTTTCAACGGCAGGCTAGAATCTCCAATTCTCCCACCCACAGGCCCCCTCTTGTGCCATTCAGTTCCCAGGGCAGTCCTCACTCAACTCCCATTCCCCGCGCCTTCCACGGTCCATAACAATCTAGTAACTTACCTAATTACTCAGCTAAGCGCACCCATACTTGGCCTTGTGGTGGCACTGTTATCCTGGCATGTGCTCGCATGAACCGGTCCTTAGATCTACGACAAGTAACCACCATCTCATTCTACCTCATTCACAAACCCAGGTTTGCCTAGATCTCCCTCCGATCCATGTTCATTATCAACATCAGTTGACTCAAGCATACTCATTTTCACAAACAAAACAGTTCCAAGAACATGGGAGCACTTGCCTTGCTCCTCTGGCTTTTGTTGCTCACGTGTCTCGACATCTTGGTGCTGTGGTCCTTCATAGATGGCTTCCTGAGCTTGTTCTTCTACTCACGACCACGCACATACAAAATCATAGCAATCAAACATCATGCACAAACTTTACTCAAGGTGCAATGGAGTAGATGGATGCAAATCCTATGGTGCTGTTTATTAAACCAGTTTGTACGTGTTCTTGCATGTTTTAACGGACTTGCATGGGGTTTTATGGTGAATAAGGGTGTAAGGATCAAGTGTGGACTTGGTGATGATCTTGACTCAAGATCTAGATTAATTCCACCGTCAAAACCAATCAAGACGTGATCTGTCCACATGAAAAAGGTTTTGTCCGAAGGAAACAAAGAAAACAGATGCGACGATGTCGTAAGATGGGTAACGAAGACCTACCTCACTTCTCTTATGATCGTCGGCTCTTTTCCAGCGATGGCGAGGTGTGACGGGGCTCCTTGGCGGCTCACCGGCGACTGAACTCCGCCGAAGTGGGTAACTCGGCGAGTTGGAAGCTAGGGCCTCCAAGTCGTCGACTCGGGAGGTGGAAAATAGGTACGTGGTTGCGGCCAGGGGGTTTTGGGTTCTATTTATAAGGGGTGAAAGAAGAGTCCTACTCTAATTGGAGCTCAAATAAGAGTCCTATTCAATTTGTTTTTGGATCTTATCAAACTTATCTCCAATTGATTTGGTGCGGCAGCAACGTGGGGGAAATTGTGTCGGTATCCCTAGTACCGGGTATTCCCGCGCGCACAGGAGAAAAACCACTTAAGGATCTCGTCACCTCCGTAGGTATGAGCTCCGGAGGCACCACGTGTCCAGCGGGGGCCGGGCCACCCCTTTCCTCAAAGACGAGCTCCGGGTACGCCATGTGTCTAGCGGGGAGGGATCTCCCCTCTCCTTCAGAGGTGAGCTCCGCAGGCGCCACATGTCTGGCGGGGCGGGGCCTCACCTTTCTACAGAGGCAAGTTCTGGTGGTGACACATGTCAGACAGGGCGAGGCCTCCCCTCTCTACAGAGGCATGCTCCGGTGGTGACACGTGTCTGGTGGGGCGGGGCCACCCCTCTCTACAGAGGCGAGCTTAGGTTGCGACACGTGTCCAACAGCGTCGGACCTCCCTTCTCCTCGAAGGTGAGCTCGGAGGATGACACGTGTCCAGCAGTGTCGGACCTCCCTTCTCCTCGGAGGTGAGCTCCGAGGACGACACGTGTCCAGCAACGTCGGACCTCCCTTCTCCTCGAAGGTGAGCTCCAAGGACGACACGTGTCCAACGGGGCCGGACCTCTCGGAGGCGAGCTCCAAGGGTGACACGTGTCCAGCGGGACAGACCTCTAAAAGGCGAGCTCCGAGAGTGACACGTGTCCAGCAGGGTTGGACCTCTCGGAGGCGAGGTCCGAGAGCGACACGTGTCCCGCGGGGCCGGGCCTCATCCTTTCCACAGGTGTGAGTTCCTAAGTCGACACGTGTCTGGCGGGGCGGGACCTCATCCCTTCTGTAGGAGTGAGCTCCGAAAGCGCCACGTGTCCCACGTCCCGGGAAAGTGTTGACAGCGCACCTCGGCAAACTGGAATCGGCTCTTTTCAGCTATCTTTTTCCCATTCCTACTTCTTTTATAATGTTTCTCTATATGAAAAATGTATGCATGCAGGGAAGTGGGTTTGAGGGTGTTACAAACCTACCCCCCTTAAACTGAATCTCGCCCTCGAGATTCGATAGAGTAGAGAATAGGTGAGGGAATTCTGCCTTGAGGTCCTCCTCACGCTCCCATGTAGCTTCGGCTTCCGTGTGATGGCTCCACTGTACCTTGCACCAACAGATCACTTTGTTCCTCGTGACCCTTTCCTTCACGTCCAAAATTTGGACAGTGTGCTCTACATAGGTCAGATCCTCTTGAAGCTCGAGCTCATCCATTGATACTTGTTCTTCCGGTACTCTTAAGCACTTCTTGAGTTGGGATACGTGAAACATGTCGTGTACATCGGAGAGGTGCATTGGCAGCTCTAGTTGATAGGCTACTTCTCCTCGCTTGCCCAAAATCTTAAATGGCCCGATGTAGCGAGGTGCTAATTTGCCCTTGACGTTGAACCATCGTTGGCCTCGGATAGGCGATATCTTAAGTTACACGAAGTCTCCTACTTCGAAGTTCAATCTACTTCGCCTATCGTCCGCATAACCTTTTTGTCGTGACTGAGCAGCCTTCAAATTTTCTCGTATCGTTTGGACTTGCTTTTCGGCGTCTTGCAGCACTTCGGGTCCAAACACTTGGCTCTCTCCGGTCTCATTCCAAAACAGCGGCGTTCTACACCGTCTACCATACAATGCTTTGAAAGGTGACATCTTCAAGCTGGCTTGATAGCTGTTGTTGTATGAGAATTCAGCATACGGCAAGCTCCTATCCCAACTACGCCCATGTTTCAAGGCGCAAGGTCTCAACATGTCTTCCAAAATTTGATTTGTCCTCTCAGTTTGCCCATCAGTTTGCGGGTGATAAGCGGAGCTGAAATTCAACCGTGTATCCATGGCTTCGTGCAGCTTCTTCCGAAACCTAGAGGTAAATTTAGAACCTCGATCTTAAACTATCCTCTTCAGAACTCCATGGCGACACACGATTTGTTCCATATACAGCTCAGCTAGTTCTGTGATGCGGTACGTTGTTCTAACAGGAAGGAAATGGGCTGTTTTCGTTAATCGGTTTACAATAACCCAAATGGAGTCGTAACCCAACCGAGTACGTGGCAATCCTACTACGAAATCCATGCTGATGTCTTCCCACTTCCACTCGGGTACTTTCAATGGCTGCAACAGTCCAGCGGGTCTTTGATGTTCGGCCTTCACCCGTTCGCACGTGTCGCATAAGGCAACATATTCATCTGTGTCCCTTTTCATACCATCCCACCAATAATAAGTTTTCAGGTCCTTGTACATCTTTGTACAGCCGGGATGTATGGAATAAGGTGAGTCATGTGCCTCCTTTAATATCGTGTCGCGGATGTGCTTCACGTTAGGCACACAAATCCTTTTCCCTAACCAAAGCGTGCCCTTCCCGTCTTCCATGAAATCCTTTTCTATGCCTTGTCGGATTCTTTCTTTGATTTCCTTGATTTCCTCATCCGTTGCTTGGCCATCTCATATCTCTTGTTCCAGCGAGGGGTTGAGTTCTATCACTTCCATCTCGTTCAAGAACCTGAGATGTAACCGTTCGAACTCCTTGCGCAGCTCGGGCGGTAGCTCCCGAACCGTGAGTTGGTGACATGCTCGCTTTCGGCTCAACGCATCAGCTACTACATTGGTCTTTCTGGGGTAATAGTTGATTCCAACGTCATAATCCTTGATGAGTTAAAACCATCGACGTTGTCCCAAATTCAGATCCGTTTGCGTGAATATATACTTGAGGCTTTTGTGATCCGTATAGATCTCACATCGATGCCCAGGGATATAATGCCTCCAAATCTTTAGGGCAAGTACCACGGCTGCAAGTTCCAAGTCATGTGTGGGGTAATTCAGCTCGTGTTTCTTTAGTTGTCTTGACGCATATGCTACCACTTGTCCTTCTTGCATGAGCACACATCCAAGCCCATGTATTGATGCGTCATAATATATATCAAAACTCTTGCTAACGTCCGGCATTACCAAAACCGGCGTTGTGGTTAGCCTTTTCTTGAGCTCCTCAAAGCTTTCTTGGCACACTGGTGTCCACTGAAATGCTTTTCTCTTCATTAGGAATTCAGTCATAGGTTTTGCTATTTTGGAGAAATCATTGATGAACCGTCGGTAGTATCAAGCCATCTCAAGGAAGCTCCGAATATCTGTCACATTTTGTGGTTGGTTCCACTTCAGAACATCTCCCACTTTTCCGGGATCAACCGATACTCCTCTCTCGGAGATGATGTGGCCTAGGAACGATATCTCCTTTAGCCAAAATTGACACTTGCTGAACTTGGCATACAATTGAGGCTCTCGTAGTTTCTGCAATGTCAATCTCAAATGTTCTTCATGTTCTTCCTCGCTTTTTGAATACACCATGATATGATCGATGAAAACCACGACGAACTTGTCCATGTACTCCATGAAGACCTTATTCATGAGGTACATAAAATATGCGGGTGCATTCGTTAACCCAAAAGACATAACGGTATATTCATACGAAGCATACCGTGTTTGAAATGCAGTCTTGGGTATGTCGGAGGGCTTAATCTTCAGCTGGAAGTATCCCGACCGAAGATCAATCTTGGAGAAAATTCAGGCACCTTTCATTTGGTCGAATATGTCCTCTATACGGGGCAGCGGGTATTTATTCTTGATCGTCACCTCATTGAGAGACCTATAATCCACACACATCCTTTGGGTCCCATCCTTCTTGTCTATGAAGAGCAGGGGGCTCCCCACTGTGACGATCTTGGGCGTATAAAACCCTTTTTTAGCTGCTCCTGAATTTGCTTCTTAAGTTCCACTAGTTCATTAACGTGCATCCTATATGGCCTCTTCGCTATAGGTGCAGTTCCAGGTACTAAATCAATGGCAAATTCAATGTCCCGGTCAGGTGGCATACCAGGAAGTTCTTCCGGAAACATATCTGAAAATTATTGAACCACCGGAGTGCTTTCCAACGTTGCTTCTTCGACGTGGTTCAACGCTGCCTTCTCGGTTGCCGGTTGGGCTGACTCGAACTCAATACGAGTATTGTGCTCATTTGTCAACTGCACGCTCCTCTCAGCACATTGAATTACTCCGTTGTGCTTGCTTAACCAATCCATTCCAAGTATTATATCAATCCGTTGGGAATCTAAGACAATAAGGTTGGGAAGGAAGTCTACCCCCCTTATTTCAAGGTTTACTTTTGGACATACTATATTAGTCCTCATCTCTCCACCGGGAGAATTAAGCAACATAGTATATTTCATGTGTTATGGGCAGATTATACTTGGCAACATACTTGGATGATATGAATGAATGTGATGCTCCGGAATCAAATAAAATAGTGGCCGGGTTGGAGTTAGCAAGGAACATACCAATTACGACGTCCTCAGCTTGTTGCGCTTCCTCAGCGGAGACATGGTTTACATTGCCACGAGCGTAGTTCTGCTGCCCACGGCTACCTTGCGTAGCTCCTCCATTTGGCCGTGGGTTCTGTCTTGGCGCGGCTGTCCAAGGCCTTTCTTCGGTCATTGACTTGCAAAGGGTCCCGCCTCTCTGCATGCAAAGCATGCTTTGTTGCCCAAAACAGCAGGAACGTTGGGGCGAGGGTGGTTTTGGGCATAGGCGCCCATGTTGGGACGGGGCGCCGGGGGCAAAGGCACATGAGGTGCTTGCATGACAGGACGTTGCTGCAGTGGCTGATTAGGGCGAGGTGGATTTGCAGGGTGGAAAGTAGAAGCGGACGAGCCATACTGTGGTGCAGCTGGGGGCATGAAACGGGGACGTACATTGCTCCCTTGTGGCTGGTATGGCATCTTCCTCTTGCCCTCTTGCTCGATCTCACGGATCTTGCTCTCGACCACTATAGCTTTGTCAACGAGCTTCTGGAAGCTCACATAATCATTGTTGAGCAGCTGAACATGGATCTCATTGTTCAATCCCCTCATGAAGTTGATGTCTTCAGGAGCATACCTTGACAGCTGTGTGAACTTGTTGAGGTACTCATTCACGCTCTTTTTTCCTTGGCAGAGACCTTCGAACTCTTGCCTTTTAAGCATCATGGCTCCAGCAGGGACGTAATGAGAGCGGAAACTCTCCTTGAACTCAGCCCAAGTGATAGTCTCTTGGTTGTCATGAGCATTGCAAAGAGCGTCCCACCAGTCAGCGGCTGCTCCCATAAGTTGGTGCGATGCAAAGAGAACTTTCTCCCGATCATTGCACTGAACAATAGCAAGCTTCTTCTCCATGGATTTTAACCAATCATCAGCCTCCATGGGATCATTAGCTTGTGCAAAAGTAGGCGATCGAGTCCACATGAACTCTCCCAATCTTTTGTGAGCCGGCGGTAGTGGTGGTGGTGGTGGGAGTGCAGGAACGGGGTTAGGATTGTAGTGGTTGTTGGCTTGCAGCTGTCTCAAAGTTTGTATCATGGTTTGCATGAGCTTGTTCTGCATAGCCATCAACCGTTCAAGGTTGTTTGCATCAGCCCCGGGGTTAGCATTTTCAGGAACTTCAATGTTGCCATCCTCTTGTGGTTCAGGGTGGTCACGAACGTTCCTCCTTTCGTGGCTGGCGTTTTCCCTCACCATCTGTGAGAGAGAATTAGGTAGAATAGAAAAGAGAAGTTTAGATTGATCCCCCCAACTATATGCATCAAGGGTATCAACTAATATTAATTTCATCCTATATGGGGATGTGAACCCGTGCCGTCGCGTCTCACATCTCTCTACTATGTGCGGATGTGGACTTTCGTAGAAGCGTCCCACAACTCACACTAGCACACAAAAGCAATCATCACAAAAGTTCAACACACCACTCCTATTCACGCTACTACGATTTAAACATTCCTATTACAGCTTATTCAATGGGAATCCTAAACTTAAGCATGTGAACTGTGTTGTTCCTGCCGTGTGACGGGGGTGGTCCATCGGACACCTCAATGGGGTTAAGTGCACTCCCACGTGGTGGTGAACGAGTACTCATGCTCCGGATCACTGGCATCTATAAATAGGACATGAGATACTTTAGAGAAGGAAGAAAATACTTCAAAACTTCAGAAGCTATGAACCAAGAAAGCAAAAGTGTTGTTGTTCCAAAAGAAGAGAGAAGAGGGGCTGAAAATAGCACTTTGCGGTGGCTGAATTGACAAGAAAAGTGCAGCAGCAAGCAATTTTCGAAAATAGCAGTTTAGAGGGGTGTTCCTATGTGTTCTAGAGTATCCATTCTACCTAGGCTTGCGTCCTACGGTCAACGTGGCTCTGATACCAAACTGTGGCGCCCGGTCCCGTAAAAACACGGAACCCAGCTAATGCATATGTGTGCCCAGGATGTTCAGCACACATACACATGTAATCCACAAACTCAATTCAGAATATAACCATGAATAAATAGTGTTTAAGTACTTTATTACATGAATCTCTAACTTATTCTTGCAGCGGAAGTCTCTAACTTATTCTAGCAGCGGAAGTCTCTAAACGATAGCGGAAGCAACTAAACAGCAGCGGCTCCATCTTCAACACCACAGGCATGTTGACGGTAGTTCGCACGCCTAGTACTCCACATGATCCTCGAAGTACTCTTCTCCTGTTGCTGATGTTTGTATGATAATGCAAGGGTGAGTACATGTCGTACTCAGCAAGTGCGGGAAAAGTATGACATGTTGCTTACAACAAGGTAGGCAATAAAAAGGCTCATTGCAGCAAGCAAATTTTATTTCACAAACGTGATAAAAACAGAAGCTATGTCTAGGTGAATTTAATCCCAACATATATCTAAGTAAAACAGCAACATACCTCCATCATAGTTCACCATTTATCAAGTCTCAACATTCTTTCATCACAAATCACATTTTCTCAAGTCTCAACCAGCCATTGATCTTTCTCAAGTTTATCTCATGCTCATAACCATCCCATGTTCATATAACCAAAACCAAACTCATTGCCAAGACTCAACCAGTCCCGAGACCAATCCTAATGACCATACCAAGACCATACCAAATAACCATCCCAAGATTTCCCTCTAATCATGTGAGTTGGCTAGGCGCTTGTGATCGTAAGCCCGGCTATAATGATAGTTTTACACTATTAAGAGGTGGCACCACTTTACCCACAAGTTTGTGATTTCTTCACCCGTCGGTGTCTGCAAAACCTCCATTATACCAGGACACAACCGTCAGTGTATGGCCAAGAAATCACAAAATAGCCTTTACAAAGGGGCTACTAGATGTATGGACTCACTAAGGTTTCACCAGCAGGCCCGAATCACCATTCTCCCACCTATGGGCCCCCTCTTGTGCCATGCAGTTCCCAGAGCAGTCCTCTCTCGACTCCCATTCCCCGCGCCTTCCACGGTCCATAACAATCTAGCAACTTACCTAATTAGTCAGCTAAGCCGCACCTATATTTGGCCTTGTGGTGGCCTGTTTTCCTGGCATGTGTTGGCATGAACCGGTCCTTAGATCTACGGCAAGTAAACCACCATCTCATTCTACCACATCCACGAACCAAGCTTGCCTAGATCTCCCCTGATTCTATGCTCATTATCATGATCAAGTTCTCATTATCATTATTCATATGAGTGCAGTAACTAGACATGTTCTATCTCGGCTTCCCGTTACCCTAAGCTAAGCGAAGCAAAAAGCAAAAACGACCATACCCGACTCATCAACTTTCCCAGTGACAAGGATGGTTAACAAAACTATTAAACTCCTATAAAAGGTTGTCCCATCAAGTTGACTCAAGCATACTCGTTTTCGCAAACAAAACAGTTCCAAGAACATGGGATCAATATGGTCAAGGGCACTTGCCTTGCTCCCGTGGCTTTTGTTGCTCACGTGTCTCGAAGTCTTGGTGCTGTAGTCCTTCAGAGATGGCTTCCTGAGCTTGTTCTTCTACTCACGACTACGCACATACAAAATCATAGCAATCAAACATCATGCACAAACTTTACTCAAGGTGCAATGGTGTAGATGGATGCAAATCCTATGGTGTTGTTTTATTAAACCAGTTTGTACGTGTTCTTGCATGTTTTAATGGGCTTGCATGGGGTTTTATGGTGAACAAGGGTGTAAGGATCAAGTGTGGACGTGGTGATGATCTTGACTCAAGATCTAGATCAATTCCACCGTCAAAAACCAATCAAGACGTGATCTGTCCACACGAAAAAGGTTCTGTCCGAAAGAAACGAAGAAAACGGATGCGACGATGTCGTAAGATGGGTAACGAAGACCTACCTCACTTCTATTATGATCGTCGGCTCTTTTCCGGTGACGGCAAGGTGTGACGGGGCTCGTTGGCGGCTGACCGGCGACTGAACTCTGACGAAGGGGGTAACTCGGCGAGTTGGTAGCTAGGGCCTCCAAGTCGTCGACTCGGGAGGTGGAAAATAGGTACGTGGTTGCAGCCAGGGGGTTTTGGGTTCTATTTATAAGGGGTGAAAGAAGAGTCCTACTCCAATTGGAGCTCAAATAAGAGTCCTATTCAATTTGTTTTTGGATCTTATCAAACTTATCTCCAATTGATTTGGTGCGGCAGCAATGTGGGGGAAATTGTGTCGGTATCCCTAGTACCGGGTATTCCCGCGCGCACAGGAGAAAAACCACTTAAGGATCTCGTCACCTCCACAGGGATGAGCTCCGGAGGCGCCACGTGTCCAGCGGGGGACGGGCCTCCCCTTTCCTCAGAGGCGAGCTCCGGGTGTGCCACGTGTCTGGCGGGGTGGGACCTCCCCTCTCCTTGAGAGGCGAGCTCTGCGGGCGCCACATGTCTGGCAGGGCAGGGCCTCCCCTTTCTACAGAGGCGAGCTCCGGTAACGACACGTGTCTAGCAGGGCGGGGCCTCCCCTCTCTACAGTGTCGAGCTCCAGTGGTGACACGTGTCTGGCGGGGCGGGGCCTCCCCTCTCTACAGAGGCGAGCTCCGGTGGCGACACATGTCCAACAGCATCGGACCTCCCTTCTGGAAGGTGAGCTCCAAGGATGACACGTGTCCCTCAGTGTCGGACCTCCCTTCTCCTCGGAGGTGAGCTCCGAGGACGACACGTGTCCAGCAGCGTCGGACCTCCCTTCTCCTCCAAGGTGAGCTCCGAGGATGACACGTGTCCAGCGGTGCCGGACCTCTCGGAGGCGAGCTCCGAGGGTGACACGTGTCCAGCGGGCCGTACCTCTCGGAGGCGACCTCTGAGAGTGACACGTGTCCAGCGGGATCGGACCTCTTGGAGACGAGCTCCGAGAGCGACATGTGTCGCGCGGGGCCGGGCCTCATCCCTTCCGCAGGGGTAAGTTCCAAAGTCGACACGTGTCTGGCGGGGCGTGACCTCATCCCTTCCGCAGGGGTGAGCTCCGAAAGCGCCACATGTCCCATGGCCCGGGAAAGTGTCGACAGCGCACCTCGGCAAACTGGAATTGACTCTTTTCAGCTATCTTTTTCCCATTACTACTTCTTTTATAATGTTTCTCTATATGAAAAATGTATGCATGCTCGGAAGTGAATTTGAGGGTGTTACAATATAGGGGCTGGGCATATGACAAACTCCTACACCTTGCTAGGAATGCCCATGCCAAATTTCACCCAAATCCAAAACCTTTTTGAGGTCTTTTTGGGTATAACTAGAAAGAGGGTAGTTTGAACTCGAATTCAAATTCAAACTACTTTTATCCCATGACTTCAAAAGTGGGAGGCATATTTATACTCAGCACATTTTTGTGAGCTCACACACCAATTTTCACTCCATTTGGAGTTGATCTTGACATGAGGTAAGTTTAGCAAATTCAAACTCAATTTGAATTTCAAACTGCATATGTACTTAAAATATATTCAAACACTTTACAATTTGAATTCTATCAACTTCAAATGGGCATTTCTACTGTTTGGAGCAGTGGGGAAAATTCAATTTCAGAGGTTAAAACTGGAGTGGAACCCACATGTCAGCCTCACTAGCGTTTTAACCGACTGAGGCCACCGAGACTCAGTTCTTGCGCGCACCCACGCGATCGCCATGGCACTGCACGCTGCTGCCACCTCCTGGTCACTGATCAGAGCTGCAAACCGACTTCCTCAGCTATTTAGCCTCGAGCTGCCAACGGCAGCAGCCGATTTTCATGCTGCCTTGACGTTTCCAGCACTGAGAAACCAGAGCAAGTCGGCGCACACCCCCACCTCACGACCCCACCGTCGACCGGCCAAAGAAGTCCCTTACACCGCAAGCTGAGGCCACAAACGGCACCGCCGGTCTTCGCTCGACGTGCTACGGCCCTCAGCTGCTCGTGATCAGCTTCGGTTGAGCTTGTCCGAGCCGATCTTCCATTGCTCTGTCAATCCGAAAGCTCCTCCGACTTGACGCCGTCGTCCGAGCAGCTCTAAGCTTCTCCAGCGTGACAAAAGTGTCTCTGAGGTTAGTATCAGAGTCTAGTAGCTCTCCCCGAGCTCCCTAGCTCCCTCTTAGCGCCGGTTAGCCGGAATTTCAATTCTTCCGATAATCACCGTATAGACCACCAAGAACAAAAACTCCAAATTCGTCTCGATCACTTGATCACTGGAAATCCTGGTCGAGCTGAAGCTAGAGTAGCACCTCACGGTTACCTCAGCCAAATCCTAGCAATGATGATCAAATCAGTGAGCATAGCACCAGAGTTAGGCCACTGCCGGTGAAAACGGCTCGGGTCGCCGGTGAAGTCTACTTTCCCGGTGATCTCCGGCCAAGAGGAGGGCGGGGTTAGCTTACCCGTTCCCCAGTGGTGCTTTAGGACCCATTGGTTGATCTTGTTCACTGTCGAGACAAGCTAGCACCGTCGGACCTGAGCTCATGTTCCGCCTCCACCGTCACCGACTATGCTTCCGGCGACGTCGAGGTCCGAGAAGTTGCCTGGCATGTGCGCCATGCTCCAAGGATCACGTAGGAAGAAACCATGTCAAAAATTAGGCAGTAACGGCCGAGAACGAACCGCGCCACCATCGCTGTGCGTTGCGCGCTCTGGCGCTGGCGGGATGTAGACGAAGACACTATGCGTGGGACCCATGTGCAGTGTTTTAAACATTTCTCTGATTTTCAGATTTAGTTCAAACTTCAAACCCACATAACTTTGGCTAGGAAACTCCAAATCGAGTGAACCAAATTTTGTTGGATTCAGCTCTCTGAGTACATCCAACAAATCAAGTTTCACTTATGAAAATCCTTATTTATCCAGAATTATTTCTTCGAATTTAAACAGTTTAGAATTTTAACTGGAGAACCCTTTGGAGGAAAATTCTGAAATTTTGCTAGGATATTCACCAAAATATCCCTGAGCTACCATAAAAATTTCAGATCCATTTGAGCTCAATTGATCCACCTAATGGTGTGATTAATAAAACTGGTCCAGAGAAAATGAAAAATATCCAGAAACATTTTTCAGAAATTCTCTGAACTTGTTTAGCTCATATCTTTAGCTAGGAATCTTGAAATTAATTGAAACCAATTCCATTAGAACCCTCTGAAAATATAGTTTTCAGAAAGTCATGGCTTGTTCCATGAAAATCCCTAGAACATCCTAGGAGCTCCAATTAAGGCCAAGCACATAATTATTTGTGGAGGGGTCAAATGAGCTTTACTGCAAATGAAACTTGGCAAAGTCTCTGTTTAGATTATATCCAAACCACAGTAAAAGGTTCAGAGTCATTAGGTCTGTCTAGCAAAACTTATAGTCTTCACAAGTTTAACTTCAATTCGAATGCATTTAAATTGACACATATTTGTATTTATCACATGTAGTCGCTAAGGTTGAGGAGGAACCCGAAGTCTTAGACTTCGTCACTCCAAAGGAACAGCTAGCCTACGACCAAGAGCAGCAAGGCAAGCTCCGGTTTTGCATTAACCCTTTTTCAAATTTTTATTGTTTTGAGAACTTACTTTGAGCACCCACTTAATTCTTGCATTAGAGTCTTGTTTGAAACCCAAATGCATAGCCAAGAAAACCCTGGGTTGGGATTAGGTTTGTAAACCTCGTTTAGCTACTGCAATGCTAGGATAGTGTAATTCGGTACAAGTCGAGTAATTGGAACTACTTGCGAGAATAGGCTAGAGGCACATTGCTCGGGTAAAGATAGCAAATGAAACACATGGCAATAAAAATGAGACCGAGCGGAGAGTAAGGGCAGCAGGACTTTGGGGCCTGGGTGCCATAGCTCTGCTTGTGTCGATTGAGGACCGGGCCGTGTGCGGGCTGTTGGATAAGCCAGAACAGTACCGAAGACCTACCGGCTATATAGGAACCAGGAAACCGATGTAACTTGGGTAGCTGGGTGTTGAGGCATAGCCGGTCGTTCAGAGGGTAGGTTGAGAGCTCGAGGTATAAATCGGCTGGCGGCACTGTGGATGCGCGCGGAGAGACCTCTTGCTCGGGACGATTGGACCGGTTCAACATTTGGCTAACGGGTGAAAGGTAGCTGCATACGACGTCCGTGATGGTTGCTGTAGGCAACATCGAGTACGGGCGTACGTGACGGGTTATTAGGGTAACCCTGCAGGCGTAAATCGATTATAATCGCTGTCCCTCATAGTCAGTGAGTACCACTTGTTCACTGTACCGTGACGTAGAAAGAACAGGCTAGACACCTGTTAAAAGTTTGCTGATTTGAAAGATATAATTTGCTTGTTAATGTCTTGCTGTAGATTAGAGCTAATTAAAGTTCTTTTCGACCTTGGGCAAAGTACATGAGAGAAATGTGTTTCTTGTTTGATTGCAGCTCTCTCCTGTGCCTTAGCGTAAGGTTCTCCACAACTTGCTGCTAAAACTTGAAAGTAAGGTTCAAATAATTAGGCGTGTCCTTTGCAACTTATTTACATCATGTACCCCGAAACCCCTCATGTAGAAGTTTCATGTATAGGAGAGACGGGTCAGACTTGCTGAGCCATCATGCTCACTGCTTGTGTTGGAAGCTTTTGCAGGGGTTTATGAGGAAGGGACTCCCAAGAAGGAGACGGAACCCCAAGAGGGAAACCCCGTCGAGTGGGAGTCATGCACGCCGCCGTGTTAGTGTGCGTGTGTGCTAGCGGGGACACATTCATGGGCTGAACGTGAAACTGATGCGTAGTCTATGCCCGTGAGTGTAGATTGAACATATTTTGTGTAAAATGTTCATAGAATCGTTTATGTAATAAGACTTTGCTTCCACTTTGTATCTTTGATGTGCTTTATCCGGTGCTGCGCAACGCAGCACCCCTCAGCGTGATCCTGGCTCGACAAGGCCGTGGGGCCGCGTCACCATCTCTCGGCCTGGAATCCATGGAGGAGGTGCCCTAGGTAGTGAGGAGCCTCTATGCGAAGTTTGAGTCACTAGAAACAAGAATTGAACGTGAATTTCCTGAATCCTTACCTCGGGGTCGAATTGCGCCGCCCGGGGAAAATTTTCCTAAGTCTCCTTTGAGGAGTCACGGCTTTGGATGAGTTTTGGGGGTGAGCAGCTCCGGTCGTGGGTGCACCGAAGGTGTCACACCCGGTTTTTCCGAAGAAACAACCAAGTGAATATCACATGTATGCCAGGATCATTTTCTCATACATGTGATGACAAATAGTGAAGCATCATTTATTACAAGCCAGGTGTCGAATATAAATAAGTCTTACATCGCAAATGTCTCAATGGACACTAATGCTTCATCACAAGTAAATAAACTAGCAGCGGAATATTATTCTTTAGGGCTCCATCACAGGCGTTGCCCGGGGGTCTTCATGAACCTAAAAACCTTCCTCGGGTCCAAAATCTTGGTCATTATACACCACCTCATTATCTTGACCTGAGCAGCAATATAAACCAACAAATATGCAAGGTTGAGTACCAACGGTACTCAGCAAGTGTGGGAAAATTATATCATGCATGGCTAGAACAAGGAGAGGTTGAACTCATGGTTAAAGCACTACGCAATACCTATCACCTTAGCTTATTAAGCACCTACATTACTACACAGGTGAAAAGGTCCCAATCTCCCATCCCATCATCATAATCCAATAACCATAATCATCATTTCCAAATGTTAAGCTCCCCGCTTAACTTCCAAAACCATCAATCCTCTAATCATGAATAAGTCCAGGCCGCTCTTAACCGTGAGCACGGCTGTCCAGACAGTTTTGACTCTGCAGAGTTTGTACCACTGTACCCACAAGTAGTGATTTCATCCCCCGTTGCCGGGTGGACTAAAAGAACCTCCATTATGCCAGTGGCTACGATCCACATTCACACTTCCCAGGTGTGCGGCCAGGAGATCACTACGAAGCCTTTACAAAGGGATTCCCGACGAGCGTGGGCCCACTGAGGTTTCACCCCTAACAGCATACAAGAGGCTCCAACCCCGCTGCAGTGGCCCCCTCTTGAGCCTTGCGGTTCATATGGTAGTCCAGCTGACACCTATTCCCCGCGCCATCCAACACACCCATACTACGCCGGGGATACACCTAATTAATTGGCCAAGCTGCCCCATCTCAGCATGTGGTTGGCACTGTAAAGCCGGGTTACATGCTCCATGAACCGGTCCTTAGGATCCAGGCAAGCACTAAACACAAACCCAAGTCTCGTGCACCCAGCACACAACCAAAACATCCAACTTGCCTTGATCCCTACCTCTACATAACTCACAATGTCTCATTCAAGAGTATGGTAATATAAACTGATGATCTCATTTCCCAAATATCCCATTCTAAGCATGGCTAAGCATATGCATGTAAATAAATGACATGGTAAAATAAATCCAAACCCAAGCTTCAAGGAAACAAGGTGATGCAATTCTAGGGAAACTTCCTAGCATGGGTTTCATAATTAACTTGACAATGCAAATAATTCTATCTACTCATCCTAGCATAGGATCAAAGTGGTCAAGGACACTTGCCTCCTTCTTGCTGCTCTTGAAATGGGTAGTCCTGATCTTGGAAAGGAATAACTTGCTCTTGAACAGGTTCTACTTCATACCATCACACATAGCAAAAGAAAAACAACAATCATAAGACATAGTTCACACTTCTACTTCATACAAACCACACATTCCATATTTATGAAATTCATTCACCATTATATGTGTTGTGGTTACTTTGTGTGTTGATCTGTGGCTTGCACACACTTTTATTTATATGTGTATGATTCCTACTTTGGTGTTCATATTTATACTTACATACTATATATATATATATATATATATATGTGTGTGTGTGTGTTTCAGTTTTAAATAAATTCCTTATATTAAACTACTACACCTTTTCACTACCAAGTATGTATGAAAAGTATTTTTCTTCTCCATATGTGCCTTCAGAATTTCTACCAACCCTAAACTGAATTCTTTGTATTTTAGAAACTCCATTTATCATTTACTAGTTGCTATATTTTCAGATTTATTCTCCTATGCATAAATGTGTATTTCATTATGAAATTAGTAATACACATCATCTAAACAGAATAGGTTCTGGTCCCAAATAATTTAATAACATATTTTGACCTTTGCCTCTGATGTAAACTATTTTATAATTATTTTACCTATTTTCTATAACTATTCTTTACTTAAAAATGTGTCCCTAAATGTGAATAATAAATTAAACGGATTCAATTCTGTCCAAAATATGTTTTCATCTCACTCCAAAATTTCCTAAGTACTGAGAAAGTTTTTAATTAATTTTGACAATTATGTTTGTCCCACTTTTTAATTTTTAAATACTAGTTACATATTCAATTTTCTAAATTAAACACTAAACAGGGCTAAAATAATGAGCTCACCCCATTACAGGGTCTATAATATTATTTTCATAATTTCCAGGGGTCTAGCTACACTTATCAGAGGTGTTTTACCTAATTTTTATTAAGTCCAGGGGCTAAAACTGATTTTTAAATGAATTTACATGATTTTCTGGAGTTCCAGGGGCTAGATCTGAAGTTTCCGGGGCTAGCTCTCAATTCCAGAGAACCCCAGGGGGTAGCACGTAAGAATTCCAGTCTTTATAACGCGGGGCTGACGTGGACCGTCCGATTTTAAACCGACGGCTGAGATTATAACATCGAACCGGTACGCGGGGTTTTAAAGTCTACCGTGCGATTTAAAATAAACGGCGCACAAGCGGCCACGTCGCTCTGATCGAGCGCGGGCGGCGCTGCCGGCGGCGCACGGCGGCGGGAAGCGGCGATCTCGCCATAAAGTTTCGGATCCTCGAGAATTCTTCCTAGAACTGTGATCTTATGGCCTAGATTGGTAGAGGGGAGGTCAGGGATCTCACCTCGGGGGTTTTCTCGAGCTCGGGGGTCCTGGAAAGTGATCGGCGGCGAGGTTCGAGGCAAAACCACGGCGAAGCTCGTCGGCGCTGCGTTTACACCATAACTCTCCGAGTTTTCTGCACCTTCAAAGTTCCCCGGAGGCGGTGGATCAAAACCAGTGAGTTAGATCAGAGTTTCCGAGCTTAGATCGGCCAGAATTCACCGGCGAAGTCTCGGTGCTCACCGGAGTGAAAATCGGCGATCGCGTGGGAAAAACTGATCGGATCGGTGGTTTTTATAGCCGGGGGAGGGCGGTGGGTCTGTTGTGATCGAGTTGGAGTCCTCTGGGACCAGAATTCGGGCGACGGGACGCGGTTTCCGGTCGGTTGCGATTTCGCGCGCTCGGGGGAAAAGTCCGGGGTCGCGGGGGCTCGGGGTTAGGGATGACAGGTGGGTCCCACCCGTCGGTGAGAGGCAGCGCGGCGTGCGCGGGGGCGGGCTGCGCAGGAGTAGCTGGGCCGGCTGGCGGGTTTCGGCCCACTGGCCGGTTTTTTCCCGTTTTCCTTTTTCTTTTTCCATTTCTTTTCTGTTTTGAGTATAATTTGAATTCCAGTTTGAATTTGAATTTTTACAAAACATGCAACACGTCCAAAAATTTTTAAATTCCCCTCTAAACATGGTTAAGAGTTTTGAATCAAAATTTGGGGTGTTACAACTCTACCCCCCTTAAAAGAAATCTCGTCCTCGAGATTGGTGTTTCTAAGAAAACAATTCCGGAAATTGTGCCTTAAGCTCATCTTCCCGTTCCCAGGTGGCTTCCTCTTCTGAGTGATGCTTCCACTGCACCTTGCACATCCGGATTTTTTTATTTCTGGTGAGGCGTTCCATCGTCTCCAAAATCTTGTATGGTTGCTCGGCATAAGGCAAATCTTCAGCTACATCCACTTCATTCATGGGTAACACCTCTTCAGGCGTCCTCAGACATTTCTTGAGTTGTGACACATGAAATACATCGTGCACGTCCGATAGATGAACCGGTAACTCTAGTTGGTACGCCACTTCGCCTTTTCTTTCCAAAACTTGAAAGGGTCCGATGTATCGAGGTGACAACTTCCCTTTCACCTTGAACCGACAAAGTCCTCTGATAGGGGACACCTTGAGATAAACATAGTCTCCCACGTTGAAAACGAGTTCTCTTCTTCGTACATCAGCATAACTCTTCTGCCGTGTTTGTGCTATCCTCAAGTTGTTGCGAATCTCCCTCACCTTCGCCTCGGCTTCTTGTAGCACTTCTGGACCAAACACTTTACTTTCTCCTGTTTGGTTCCAAAATAGGGGAGTTCTGCACTTCCTTCCATACAAAGCTTCAAACGGTGACATCTTCATACTAGCTTGATAGCTGTTGTTATAGGAAAACTCCGCATACGGTAAGTTCTTGTCCCAACTCCTATTGTTTTTGAGTGCACATGCTCTTAACATATCTTCAAGGATCTGATTGGTTCTTTCCGTCTGCCCGTCAGTTTGGGGATGATAGGCAGAGCTGAAGTTCAGATGGGTTCCCATGGTTTCATACAACTTTTGCCAAAACCTCGAGGTGAACTGTGTCCCTCAGTCCGACACTATCTTCTTTGGCACTCCATGGTAACACACAATCCTTGACATGTACAATTCTGCCAATTTGGATCCGCTGTAGCTTTCTTTCACAGGGATGAAATGAGCTACCTTGGTTAGCCTATCAATAATGACCCATATTGAATCATACCCGGATTGGGTCCTAGGCAATCCCACAACAAAATCCATGCTGATTTCTTCCCATTTCCATTCAGGCACTTTGAGTGGTTGCAATAATCCCGCGGGTCGTTGATGTTCTGCTTTCACCAACTGACATGTGTCACATAGGGCAACATGTTCCGCGACATCTCGCTTCATGCCATACCACCAATACCTGCTCTTGAGATCCTGGTACATCTTCGTACTCCCAGGATGAATGGAATAGTCGGAATCGTGAGCCTCCTTCAAAATTAATTCCCGGATCTCCTTTACTTCTTGCACACAGATCCTTTTCCCGTGCCACACCGTTCCCTGTTCATCCTCACTAAAACCAGGAGCTTTATTTTCCTTAATGAGCCGTCTGATCTCTTGTATCTTCTCATCATTCTTTTGGCCCTCGCGTATGTCTTGCTCGAGTGTGGAGTCCACTTCCATGGCGATGGCTTCACCACTATTTACTAGACATAGATTGAGTCTTATAACCTCGTCCTTCAATTCTGCAGGCATGTCCTTCAAACTCAACTTATTGACCTGCACTTTCCGACTCAAAGCATCGGCCACGACGTTTGCTTTTCCGGGATGATAGTTGATGCCCACATCAAAGTCATTGATTAGCTTTAACCATCTCCTTTGTCGGAGATTGAGATCTGTCTGTGTGAGTATGTACTTCAAACTCTTATGATCCGTATATATCTCTGTCCTCTTCCCCATCAAATAGTGCCGCCAAATTTTCAACGCGTGTACCACTGCATCTAGTTCTAGGTCATGTGTAGGATAGTTCTTCTCGTGCTTCCGAAGCTGCCGGGATGCATATGCCACGACATGCCCTTCTTGCATGAGAACACATCCCAACCCATTTCCAGAGGCATCGCAGTACACTGTGAAATTCTTCTGCATATCTGGCATAACCAGCACTGGGGGTGTTGTCAATCTCTTCTTTAGCTCCTGAAAGCTCGTATCGCACTGTGGCGTCCAGGTGAATGTGATTCCCTTTTCCAACAGTTTGGTGAGAGGTCTCGAGATCTTGGAGAATCCCTCAATAAACCGTCGATAGTATCCAGCCAATCCCAAAAAGCTTCGAACTTCCCCGACATTTTCAGGGGTTTTCCACTTCTGGATATCTTCGATTTTGGCGGGATCTACGGAGATTCCTCCCTCCGAGATTATATGTCCTAAAAAGGGAACTCTCTTCAGCCAAAACTCACACTTGCTCAACTTGGCATATAATTGGTGTTCTCTCAGCCTCTGTAACACCAACCTTAGATGTTTCTCATGTTCTTCTTCATTTTTGGAGAAGACGAGAATATCATCTATGAAAACCACCACAAATTTGTCCAGATATTCCATGAATACCTTGTTCATGAGGTACATGAAATATGCCGGGGCATTGGTTAGCCCGAAAGGCATGACAGTGTATTCATACAGTCCGTACCGAGATACGAAAGCTGTCTTGGGAATATCAGATTGCCTTATCTTGAGTTGGTGGTACCCCGACCTGAGATCAATTTTCGAGAACACACAAGCTCCCCTCAACTGATCAAACAAGTCTTCAATGCGAGGCAATGGGTACTTGTTTTTGATGGTTACCTCATTCAAGGCACGGTAATCCACGCATAACCTTTGGGTTCCATCTTTCTTGGGCACAAATATCACCGGAGCTCCCCAGGGTGAGGAACTAGGGCGAATATACCCCTTCTCCGTCAATTCTCTCAAATGATCCTTGAGCTCTTCTAGCTGCTTGGAGTCCATTCGATAAGGTCTCTTGTATATCGGGGCTGTTCCCGGTACTAGCTCAATTGCGAATTCCACGTCACGGTCGGGAGGCATACCTGGCAACTCCTCCGGAAAAACATCTGGATATTCCCTGATAGTCCTGATTTCCTCAACTTTCGCCTCCACTTGATTTAATTTAATGTCCCTCCTAGGCTCGTGTATTGTTATGAACTTTACTCTGGTACCACTGGGGTGAGTTAGTTCCACCGTTCTGGTCGAACAATGGATGATTCCTTTATGTTTGGTCAACCAATCCATACCCAAAATAATATCTATCCCTTGTGAATCTATCACTATGAGGTTAGCAGTAAATACTACCCCATTAATGTCTAGGCTCACTTTGGGACACACTTGTCTTGTCCTTATTTCTCCACCTGGAGAGTTTACCGCTAGCATATGGTTCATTTGTGTGGTTGGTAGGTCATGCTTCTTAACAAACCCTTGAGCAATGAACGAGTGGGTAGCACCAGAATCAAACAGCAGAGTTGCAAGGTGTAAATTGGCAGGAAACTTACCAACTACCACGTCGGGTGCCTCTTGTGCTTCCTCCATAGTGACGTGGTTCACCCGTCCTCTCATTACATTCTGCTGTTGTGGCGGCGCAGGCTCCTTCTTCGGGCACTTATGGGCATAGTGCCCCACTTCACCACAGCTAAAACATTGCACCTCAACCTTAGGTGCTTGGCCTTTGCTGTCTTGGGGTTGGTTCGGGGGTCCTTGCACTGCTGGTCGAGGTGGATATACGGGGCGAGGCTGCTGCACAAACTGACGTTGCGGCTGTGCTGGTGCTGCGGGTGGCCTGTAGTTTGGGTTGTACCCTCTTGGTGCTGAATAGGGTACCACAGCACGGCTCGTCTGCCCCGTAGGTTTCTGCATCATACGTGGGCGGGTGTTGCTCCCTGAGGCCTGATGTGACCACCCAGCCTTCCTCTTATTCTCATTCTCCAGGGCTTTTAGCTTCCTTTCCACCACAAACGCTCTGTCCACCATCTTTTGAAAGCTTTCATACTCATTGGAGGACATTGCACACTGCATCTCTGCGGTAAGTCCTTCCACGAAACAATCTTGTTTCTGCTCATCAGTCTCTATGTCTCGTGGAGCATAACGGGATAGTTGAGTAAATTTAGTGAGGTATTCCCTCACAGTCATGTTTCCCTGCTGCAGTCCCAAAAATTCCTTCCTCTTGTTTTTGAGTTCACCTCTTGGGATGTAATGGTTGCGGAAGCTACGCTTGAACTCTTCCCAAGTGATGTTCTCAGGGTCATGATGGGCGGCCACGTAGGCGGTCCACCAATCAGCAGCAGGTCCATGCAATTGATGAGAGGCAAACAGCACCCTCTCATACCCTTGGCATTGTATTATCCTCATCTTACTTTCAATGGTCTTCAGCCAATCATCTGCCTCCAGAGGTTCAGCAGCACTTGCAAACTTTGGAGGTTGAGTTCCTAGAAACTCACTCAACCTTGGTTGGCGTGGTGCAGCTTGTGAAGGTGAAACTTGATGCAAGTTGGCCACCACTTGAGTCAAGTTCTGGATAAGCTGATTTTGATTCTCCAGCATTTGGTGGAGAGGATCAACTTCTTCACGGCGACCACCCCTGTGCTGGCCTCCAGAAAGATGAGGGTTGCATGCCTCATCATTGTTGTTGGCGGGGTTGGCAGCACGTCCTTTTCCTCCGGCCATCTGGCAGAATCAACCAATGTTAATTTGATACCATTTAGTATCATCTTACTACTTTCATTTGTTGGTACTTTAAGGTGTTGAGGCTTTGTTAAAACTTTACGAGGGTTTATATCTCACACCAAATAAATGCACTATTATTTCCTGTGGGTTCACACACCAAAGCAAAACAATCTGAAGACGAGGTTGTGGACAATTGCTCATGGCTTCCACAACTCACGTCACACCAAGCATTATCACACTATTAACTACGTAACGACTCGACTACTCGACCTCTTGCTAGCTAGGGGAAAGACTCTACACTACTCGTCATCTTGAGCTGGCTCCTCGGGATCTTCCTCGTCATTTCGACTACCTTCTGACTCTGCTTTGGGTGGGGAGGCTGCTGGTGGAGAAGTGCGACGACGCCTGATTGCTCGGCGATCCGGGGAGTCAGGTGTCCATGGATCACTCACGGTGACACACAGTTCATTCCCATCTCCTCTTTCTCTCGCCTTTAAACAAGCTCGCAGCAACGCCTCCGTTTCCTTCAGGGTGTCTCGGACATCCTGAAGCTCTTGTTGACACTCCTGCAGTCGAGTGCTGAGCATAGCAGCATCCTCCAAGCACAAGTCCATATGCTCATGGGAAGTCCCTTGCTGCACCGGTGGGTACTTGTACTCCGTGGTACCACTCTCACGTTGGAGGACATACATGTACTCAGATTTGTCCAAGTGGCGACGATAGATGTGACTCTGGCAGGTGATGGCCTCCCAAGTGACATCTTTCTCCGCGTCAACTTGTGTTGCTCGCCAAGCTGGAGAGTGGTGAATCTTAAGCAGCTGATTCTCGTGTATAATCCTCATCTCCGAACTCCATTCTTCCCTCTTCTCACGGATGGTCCTGGTGGAGTTATAGTGGATGATTAGCTTGCCCGTATTGCCGGCGGCTTCGAGCATACGTCGAAGACGGCGCAACAAATCTCCTACTGCCAATCCGTAGGAAAGGTACGTCACTGGACGACTCTCCTCTCTTTCGGCAAGGGCAACTACGGGAACTCTCCCTCCTGTGGACTTACGAGCGGTGCGAATCATGCGAACCATCTAAAACAAAAGAATTTAAAATTAGGTTAGATAAAATCTCAAACAAAAATCCTATTTTGAATGAAAGTTGGGGTAAGATGAAGAAAATGACTCCTTTAATAACACTTTTCCACCCACACCTTGGAAAATAGTTTTCAAGAAAATAGGGCCCTTAATTACGTCCATTTCTATCTAGGTCCATGTTCCTACGGGCAACCTTGGCTCTGATACCACCTCTGTCACACCCGGTTTTTCCGAAGAAACAACCAAGTGAATATCACATGTATGCCAGGATCATTTTCTCATACATGTGATGACAAATAGTGAAGCATCATTTATTACAAGCCAGGTGTCGAATATAAATAAGTCTTACATCGCAAATGTCTCAATGGACACTAATGCTTCATCACAAGTAAATAAACTAGCAGCGGAATATTATTCTTTAGGGCTCCATCACAGGCGTTGCCCGGGGGTCTTCATGAACCTAAAAACCTTCCTCGGGTCCAAAATCTTGGTCATTATACACCACCTCATTATCTTGACCTGAGCAGCAATATAAACCAACAAATATGCAAGGTTGAGTACCAACGGTACTCAGCAAGTGTGGGAAAATTATATCATGCATGGCTAGAACAAGGAGAGGTTGAACTCATGGTTAAAGCACTACGCAATACCTATCACCTTAGCTTATTAAGCACCTACATTACTACACAGGTGAAAAGGTCCCGATCTCCCATCCCATCATCATAATCCAATAACCATAATCATCATTTCCAAATGTTAAGCTCCCCGCTTAACTTCCAAAACCATCAATCCTCTAATCATGAATAAGTACAGGCCGCTCTTAACCGTGAGCACGGCTGTCCAGACAGTTTTGACTCTGCAGAGTTTGTACCACTGTACCCACAAGTAGTGATTTCATCCCCCGTTGCCGGGTGGACTAAAAGAACCTCCATTATGCCAGTGGCTACGATCCACATTCACACTTCCCAGGTGTGCGGCCAGGAGATCACTACGAAGCCTTTACAAAGGGATTCCCGACGAGCGTGGGCCCACTGAGGTTTCACCCCTAACAGCATACAAGAGGCTCCAACCCTGCTGCAGTGGCCCCCTCTTGAGCCTTGCGGTTCATATGGTAGTCCAGCTGACACCTATTCCCCGCGCCATCCAACACACCCATACTACGCCGGGGATACACCTAATTAATTGGCCAAGCTGCCCCATCTCAGCATGTGGTTGGCACTGTAAAGTCGGGTTACATGCTCCATGAACCGGTCCTTAGGATCCAGGCAAGCACTAAACACAAACCCAAGTCTCGTGCACCCAGCACACAACCAAAACATCCAACTTGCCTTGATCCCTACCTCTACATAACTCACAATGTCTCATTCAAGAGTATGGTAATATAAACTGATGATCTCATTTCCCAAATATCCCATTCTAAGCATGGCTAAGCATATGCATGTAAATAAATGACATGGTAAAATAAATCCCAACCCAAGCTTCAAGGAAACAAGGTGATGCAATTCTAGGGAAACTTCCTAGCATGGGTTTCATAATTAACTTGACAATGCAAATAATTCTATCTACTCATCCTAGCATAGGATCAAAGTGGTCAAGGACACTTGCCTCCTTCTTGCTGCTCTTGAAATGGGTAGTCCTGATCTTGGAAAGGAATAACTTGCTCTTGAACAGGTTCTACTTCATACCATCACACATAGCAAAAGAAAAACAACAATCATAAGACATAGTTCACACTTCTACTTCATACAAACCACACATTTCATATTTATGAAATTCATTCACCATTATATGTGTTGTGGTTACTTTGTGTGTTGATCTGTGGCTTGCACACACTTTTATTTATATGTGTATGATTCCTACTTTGGTGTTCATATTTATACTTACATTCTATATATATATATATATATATGTGTGTGTGTTTCAGTTTTAAATAAATTCCTTATATTAAACTACTACACCTTTTCACTACCAAGTATGTATGAAAAGTATTTTTCTTCTCCATATGTGCCTTCAGAATTTCTACCAACCCTAAACTGAATTCTTTGTATTTTAGAAACTCCATTTATCATTTACTAGTTGCTATATTTTCAGATTTATTCTCCTATGCATAAATGTGTATTTCATTATGAAATTAGTAATACACATCATCTAAACAGAATAGGTTCTGGTCCTAAATAATTTAATAACATATTTTGACCTTTGCCTCTGATGTAAACTATTTTATAATTATTTTACCTATTTTCTATAACTATTCTTTACTTAAAAATGTGTCCCTAAATGTGAATAATAAATTAAACGGATTCAATTCTGTCCAAAATATGTTTTCATCTCACTCCAAAATTTCCTAAGTACTGAGAAAGTTTTTAATTAATTTTGACAATTATGTTTGTCCCACTTTTTAATTTTTAAATACTAGTTACATATTCAATTTTCTAAATTAAACACTAAACAGGGCTAAAATAATGAGCTCACCCCATTACAGGGTCTATAATATTATTTTCATAATTTCCAGGGGTCTAGCTACACTTATCAGAGGTGTTTTACCTAATTTTTATTAAGTCCAGGGGCTAAAACTGATTTTTAAATGAATTTACATGATTTTCTGGAGTTCCAGGGGCTAGATCTGAAGTTTCCGGGGCTAGCTCTCAATTCCAGAGAACCCCAGGGGGTAGCACGTAAGAATTCCAGTCTTTATAACGCGGGGCTGACGTGGACCGTCCGATTTTAAACCGACGGCTGAGATTATAACATCGAACCGGTACGCGGGGTTTTAAAGTCTACCGTGCGATTTAAAATAAACGGCGCACAAGCGGCCACGTCGCTCTGATCGAGCGCGGGCGGCGCTGCCGGCGGCGCACGGCGGCGGGAAGCGGCGATCTCGCCGGAAAGTTTCGGATCCTCGAGAATTCTTCCTAGAACTGTGATCTTATGGCCTAGATTGGTAGAGGGGAGGTCAGGGATCTCACCTCGGGGGTTTTCTCGAGCTCGGGGGTCCTGGAAAGTGATCGGCGGCGAGGTCCGAGGCAAAACCACGGTGAAGCTCGTCGGCGCTGCGTTTACACCGTAACTCTCCGAGTTTTCTGCACCTGCAAAGTTCCCCGGAGGCGGTGGATCAAAACCAGCGAGTTAGATCAGAGTTTCTGAGCTTAGATCGGCCAGAATTCACCGGCGATGTCTCGGTGCTCACCGGAGTGAAAATCGGCGATCGCGTGGGAAAAACTGATCGGATCGGGGGTTTTTATAGCCGGGGGAGGGCGGTGGGTCTGTTGTGATCGAGTTGGAGTCCTCTGGGACCAGAATTCGGGCGACGGGACGCGGTTTCCGGTCGGTTGCGATTTCGCGCGCTCGGGGGAAAAGTCCGGGGTCGCGGGGGCTCGGGGTTAGGGATGACAGGTGGGTCCCACCCGTCGGTGAGAGGCAGCGCGGCGCGCGCGGGGGCGGGCTGCGCGGGAGTAGCTGGGCCGGCTGGCGGGTTTCGGCCCACTGGCCGGTTTTTTTCCCGTTTTCCTTTTTCTTTTTCCATTTCTTTTCTGTTTTGAGTATAATTTGAATTCCAGTTTGAATTTGAATTTTTGCAAAACATGAAACACGTCCAAAAATTTTTAAATTCCCCTCTAAACATGGTTAAGAGTTTTGAATCAAAATTTGGGGTGTTACAGAAGGGTTGGCTTGCTTGGGCGTGATCTCTCTTGGTTCGGGCTGCCCACGGGAGCCGAGCTCGGTTTTCCTTCGGTTTCACTCGGGCGCACAGCCGAAACTTGAAACTCGTGTGCAAACGAGCACAGGACCATGAAGGAACGTCGCTAGCCGGCCAGAGCGCTGGTGTGCAAAGCTTTTTCGTGTGGAGAGCTTGAGCAACCGAGCTACGTTGGCTGTGGTGATCGGAGGAAGAACAGACAGCGTGCGGGCGGGCTGTGTTCTTCGCGGGGCAAACCACTGAGGGTGAGAGCGAGTGGAGGAAGCGAAATAGCTTCGGTGCACGCTCTGTGGTGATCAGGCCGAGGAAAAGATCGTGTAAGCAGGAGGTGGCTCCAGCAATACGTCAGGAGGGGCGATCAGCCGGCTGCTGTCATGCTCTGAAGAACCGAGGAATAAAACAGAGTCAGTTGTGTATAACGTGTGGCTGACAGATGGGGTCCACCCCCTTCAAATATGCTCCCCTCTATGCTTTAAAATTCCCGCACCGCCTTTGTCCAAATTCCACCAAACTTGGACGGTAAACCAAATGTGATGGGAGGAATTTGAATCTGAAATCGGATTTCGAAATTGAGCACGTTTAGTTTGGAATTCAAATTCAAATTTAAATTTGAAGGTGCTCTCAACTATTCCTTTGAAGAAATGGTAGATGAGCTCCAACTTATCCAAATTTGGATTGTGAGCTCATTGATACTTGGGAAATACATCAGTGAATTCATTTGTATGCATTTGGCAATCTGAATATGAATCCTTCCAAAAGAATTCAAATTGTGTTTAAATTCCCTCCACTCTACTCATAGAGGAGGTGCACATGAGTTAGAGTTTCAAGAGTGGAATTCTTTCACCTAGTTTAACATGTGTTGAGCATGGGCTAGAGAAAATTTTTAACTCCCTCACATGTTCATTTTTGTGTTCAACATTTCATGTGACACAACTCAAGCTTGCCTTTGCCTTAACTTTGTTTCACAATGTGAAATAAAACTTTACAAAAGTTAGGGCTGTTACATTCCTCCCCCCTTAAAAGAATTTACATGGAGAAAATCCTCGCTTTCCCACGTTGCTTTACCAGCGGTGTGGTTACTCCACAAGACTTTGTAAAATTGCAATGTCTGATTTCTTGTGGCGCGAGTCTTCTTGTCGATAATCTGGATCGGATACTCAGAATACGTGAGATCCGGTTGAAGATCCTCAATGTTCTCCATATGAACTCCGGTTGGGTACTTAAGACACTTCCGCAGCTGAAAGATGTGGAAAACATTGTGAATACCCGAAAGTGATGTCGGTAGCTCCAAACGATAGGCCACGGGTCCGCATATCTCGATGATGGCAAATGGCCCAATAAATCGCGGAGCTAGTTTTCCCTTCACTCCAAAATGATGAATCGCTTTCATCGGAGAGACACGAAGATAAACGTTGTCCCTGATGTCAAAGTGGAGAGGTCGACGTCGTTTGTCTGCATAGATCTTCTGCTAAGATTGGGCAACCTTTAAGTTGGCTTGGATCATTCACACTCGTTTCTCGGCTTCATTCACAAGATCAATCCCGTAGACCACTCTCTCCCCGGATTCACACCAATTCAGTGGTGTGCGGCACTTCCGGCCATAAGGAGCTTCATACGGGGTGATAATTCAGTGGTGATGCTGGCTTGATAACCGTTATTATATGAGAATTTTTGCTAACGGTAGATGGTCATCCCAATTCTTCCCATGATTGATGACATATGCCCGTAGCATATCATCTAGAATCTGATTTACCCTTTCTGTTTGACCATCTGTTTGCGGATGATACGCTGAACTCTGAATTAGCTTTGTTCCCAGTGAAGCATGTAGTTGCTCCCAAAATCTGGATACGAATAATGCACCTCGGTCAGAAAAGATGGTGCGGGGAACCCCGTGTAAACCCACGATTCTTGAGATGAACAGCTCCGCATATTTCTTTGCCACATATTTAGTATGAACTGGAATAAAATGAGCTGTCTTGGTCAAACGATCGACGACTACCCAAATAGAATCATGTTTGTTGCTAGTCATGGGTAATCCGATGATGAAGTCCATACTTATGTCTTCCCACTTCCATGCTGGAACCTTCAGCTGTTGAAGTGGTCCGGCTTTCCTCATGTGGTCGGCTTTAACCCGCCAACACGTATCACACTCGGATACGTATTTAGCAATCTCTCTTTTCATCCGTGTCCACCAGAACTTAGATTTCAAGTCCTGGTACATCTTATTGCTTCCCAAATGAATGGAGTACTTGGGTGAATGAGATTCATCCAATATCTTCCTCCGCAATTTCATATTCCAGGGTACAACTATTCGGTTGTTAAACCATAGAGTACCCTCTTCATACTTGCGGAACATCTTCAATTCACCGCTGTCCACTCTCCTCTGGATATGAGACATACACCTGTCTCTCTTCTGAGCATCTAAAATCTCATCTTGGATTGTAGGAATAAGAGAGAGATTGAACAGCGATCCATAGGGAACTAAGTGCAGGCTTGGTTCTCCTTCTTCATGTGCAGCCATGGCTAAATGGTGAATGTGGGCTTTCCGACTAAGTGTGTCGGCAACCACATTCGCTTTGCCCGGATGGTAATGAATCTCAAGTTCATAGTCCTTGATTAATTTGAGCCATCTTCGCTGCCTCATATTCAGTTCTTACTGTGTGAAGATGTACTTCAAGCTTTTGTGGTCAGTGTAGAGATGTACTAGATTGCCTAGTAAATAATGTCTCCACATTTTCAATGCAAGGACCACTGCAGCTAGTTCAAGGTCGTGCGTCGGGTAATTCTGCTCATGACCCCTAAGTTGTCGAGATCCATACGCGACCACGTGTCCTTCTTGCATCAACACACAACGCAAACCATGCCGGATGCATCACAATAAACATCAAATGGTTTTGTTGTGTCCGGCTGGGCTAAAACTGGAGCTGTAGTGAGATACTTCACTAAAGTTTTAAAAGCCTGTTCACATGAATTGCTCCAATCATATTTGGTGCTTTTCTTCAACAGCTCCATCATAGGTTTAGCGACTTTGGAGAAGTTTGGAATGAATCTCCCATAATAACCCGCTAAACCTAGGAAGCTCCTCACTTCATGAACAGATCTTGGAGATTTCCAATTCAGCACTTGCTCGATTTTACTTGGGTCCACAGCGATGCCTTCCGCTAAATTAATATGCCCAAGAAATGGCACTTTGCTGATCCAAAACTCACATTTACTAAACTTTGCAAAAAGCTTGTGATCTCTCAAGCGTTGGAGTACAATACGCAAATGTTCAACGTGTTCTTCTTCTGACTTTGAATAGACCAATATGTCATCGATGAACACCACAACAAACTTGTCTAACTCCGGCATGAACACAGAGTCCATGAGATACATAAAATGAGCCAGAGCATTGGTCAACCCAAAAGACATGACAAGATATTCATAAAGCCCATATCTTGTCGAGAACGCCATCTTTGGTACATCTTCTGCCTGGATTTTTATCTGGTCATACCCGGACCAAAGATCCATCTTGGAGAATACCTTAGCACACACTAGTTGATCAAACAAAATATCGATGCACGGTAGTGGATACTTATTCTTAATAGTGACATCATTCAATGGACGATAATCTACGCATAGTCTAAAAGTTTCGTCCTTCTTCTTCACGAAGAGTGCGGAACAGCCCCAAGGTGATGAACTTGTGCGTATAAAACCTTTGTCCATGAGGTCGTTAAGCTGTTCCTTCAATTATGTGAGCTCCTTCGGTGCCATTCTGTATGGTCGCCGAGAAATAGGTGTCATTCCCGGTGCTAGTTCAATTGAACTCTACATCACGTTCGGGCGGCATTCCCGGTAAATCATCGGGAAACACATCTGGATATTCATATACCACTGGAATATCCTCAAGCTTAGGATTTTCAATCTGATGCACTGCAGCAATACGTTTTGATGGATCCACAAGATTCAATATGTTGCAACCGTGTATTAGGAAATTCAGTTGGACAGTCCGATAGCTAATGTCAAAGATAGCTCCATAATGTGTTAACCATGACATCCCCAAGATAATATCAATCCTTTGGACTTTGAGTATGATAAGTCTTGCAGGATAGATGTTTCCACCCAAACAAAAGGTGCCCGAGAGACCTTTTCATCAGTTGATATCTTGCCTCCAGGTGAGCTGATATGAAACGGATGCTTGACTGTGCTAAATGAAAGACGATTCTTCAGCACATAGTCTCTGCTAATAAAATTGTGGGTGGCTCCAGAATCAAACAACACGAAAGTGGGCTGTTCATGTAACATGAACATGCCCGCCGAAACTGGTTCGCCTTCTGCAATATCCTCAATAGCAGTGTAGTTAACCCTGCCAGCTTCTGAAAGATGCTTCTTTGAAAGTTCCTGGTGCTGATCTGAGCATTTGTGAGACGACACACGGTTGTGTCTCTGCTCAGCTCCACGATGGTTTCGTGTTGCAGAAATCCTCAGCTCTCTACTAACACGAGATGGAGATAAACTGTGCACAGCTGGTTGTGGTAGGGTTGCATAAACGACTTCTGATTGCTGCTGTTGAGGTGAAGGCTCATAAGAGATTAACTCCAGCTGTGGTTGTGAGAGTTGCGCCACAGGCTGAATTTATTGCCTAACTGGTGAGTAATACCGCACTCCATAGTTCGAAGGAATCTTGATATCACTGTCCGGCGGTATACTCCTTTTCAGCTCCGCTTCACAACGGAGATGCATGTCTTCTTTAATAATAGCGGGATTTACCAACTCATTGTAAATACCGTTATTGAACAAGGTCACTTGTTCCTTAAGTTTAACATTCAAACCTCGGAAGAAATACTCGCACTTCAACGCTTCCGAGTCTACCATATGAGTGGCGTATTGCATCAAGTCTTCAAACTCTTTGAAGTACTCGTACGCACTCCTTTCTTCTTGCTTCAACTTCAGAAAGTCCTGATACTTTGTTTGAAGAATTCTTGAACAAATGGGACGTGCCCGGAAAACATCCCGGAATTCTTCCCACATCACATGATGACCTTCAGGGAGAGTAGCGATGTACTCCGTCCACCAAGCTCCAGCGGCTCCGTGGAGTTGTTGAGCAGCAAATAGAGTCTTCTGATATTCATCGCACTCGAGCATATCGAACTTTGCTTCAATACATTGGAGCCAATGAGCTGACTCCAAAGGTTCTTTCGCTTTCGAGAAAACCGGTGGTTGTCTTGCTAGAAAATCCAGATAAGTGCTTGGTGGGGGACTTTTATGTAGTGTCTCCTGTCGGATACTTTGTCGCACCAACAGATCGAGACACTCAGCCATCTTTCCTAAGATTTCCGCCAATCCGGTTGATGATGTCGGCACTTCTTGTCGTGGCAAATTACTTTCTCCGTGACTCGACTCACCAACCTCATTCCTGGAATGAGCATGATCCATACTGCAAGACTGAGCAATTTACGGTTAAAATTCAAAGTTTAAACTCAACTTGAATTGAAAACATAACCGTAAAAGCATCACATAGATATTACAGCACTACACAAGCTAGCCAGGGTTTCGACAATTCTGAAATCTACCGAAGTTGAGCAAGTTTGTCGAAACCCTTAATTCCAACAGTCGGAAAAATTGAAAAATAATTCAAGAACATGTTATGGAACTTAGAGAAGTCTAAAACATCCCTGTCCACAAAAATCCTAAGTTACATGAGCAAAGAGCAATGCTCTGTTCAGAATGACCAATGGATCTTAATCCCAGAATTTGAATATGAAAATTGTAATTTCATGTCTCAAGTTGAATATAAAAGTTATAGTTAACTTCAATATCTTTCCAAAGAGTATTTAGTTGCCTTATCATCAGTTCTGGATCAAAAGTTGTGATATTTCAAAGTTGACAGAAATCTGGAACAATTTTGACAGCACCTCCTTTGGAAGTAGCTGTTTTGTCCGCAAGATTTCATCAATTTCAGCTCCAAATCTGGAGAAACATTGAACTACAAATTCATAGCACATCTAAAAGCTTTCCAATGTTGTCCTACATGACCCTTAGAAATTTCTACAGAAAGTTATGGTCGAAATACAGAAATTTCCAGAGAGCATTTTGTGTCTGCCCTGTTTTTCGACAGTTCACACTCATCGGAGAATATCATCCATTTAGAGGGTGATTTTGATCTGGGGTTCTACAGAAAATTTGTAGAAGACTTAAAAACCTTTCAAGAAATGTATCACACACCTCCATTGGTTTAACCACTCAAAAGTTAAGCCCTGTTCAAATTCAGCAAGAATTCTGCCAAAAAAGGGGGGTCATTCCTAAGTCTTGTAGAATGAATCTATACTCCCAATTGACTTTTAGTTAAATGTAGGAGTTCATTACCCCGTAATAGAATCCTAGACTCCAAATTTACTCTTTTTCTGCAAACTCCCTTTTTCATGCAGTTCAAAACATATCACGGTACTACGTTTTCTCACCAAATTAAAATCCTAACCGGCTTTATACCGACATATATGTCTCAAGTGGTGGCACTAAAATGATCACACACACACGTTTTCTAAATGACATGTTCTAACGTGGTTAAGGTCCCTGCAGAAAACCACTTAATAGTGATGCACACAAGGTTTTATCATTTCAGGCAGGTCCATATCAAAGTAAAAACATACACCCCGTATCATTGCCCTACGGGCCGTCCTTGAGTCACGCCACGTCTCAAGGTACATGATCGGGTTATTCACCACCCGACGGGGGCACCACACCTAGCTTTTGTATGCCTCATAGGACATGAAAAGTCCTAGAGAACACACTTCGTGTTACAAACCACATGATGGGGTCTCCTCCTCTTGCTCCTGTGTTTGCACACTTGAGGCTAGTGCATTTTATATGTCTCTAAGACATGAAGAGTCTTAGAAAACATATTCACTTCCCGTCCATTGCTGAACGGGACATCCCACACTACTTTCTTCGTATGGGGGGGGGGGGGGGCTAACCGAAATTGATCCGCTTTCGGTGGCGTTCCTTACCATGCTTACCTCCACGTAGGTGCGTTGTTACTGAATCAAAATACTGAATGATAACACACTGTTAGCTTGCCACCTTAAGTAACTATGCTAATAATATTCCTTATGCGGGCATACTATACGTTCCTCACTCGTATACCTCTAAGTTTTCAAAAATAGACTCTTTTCATGTGTGCTATTCCTAATGAGGCTATGATCCCACGCTGTGAGGGATGCCCGCCCCGACGGGGTCGGCACCTCTCACCAGGGAATCGCACTGGGTGCTGTCATGCAATGCAGCACCCAACAGCATGCACGAAAAGATGGTAAGAACATATGAAATAATTTATTACTCAACATAAGCTCTTTTACAACATATTGTACACACGCGGCGGAATTTAAAAGTTGGACAACAACTCACTCTCGACCCTAACTACACCGAAAAGAAGTCGTTCAGCCTGTGAACGCTTCCTACTAGCTTCACCAAGTAAGGCAGCGGCTAGGTTTCCAATGAGTTGAACAAACCGTGAGGTTTGTTGTCTCATCAAACAACCCTCTTCATAGTAGGCATCCTGCTACCTGCAAAAACAACTCAGAAGCAACCGTGAGCACTAAGGCTCAGCAAAGTCTTAACCGTCAATCCTAAACATGTAACTCTACATGCAGGGGTAGTAAGACAGTAGGAACATGAATTTGCAAAATGAAGCTTGACTAATCTGATCCTTATATTCATATTCTTATAGCCTTCATTTTAGTGGTCCTCACGCCTCACAACACCGGAAGTCCACAATCAAACAAGAAACGCTTATCCCGATGTTGCTAGACTAAGGTGGAAATGAACTTTAGTTGGCACTATCTCTAATTCAGTCAAGGTTCCAACACAATGCTTAATCCATGAACAACAAGTTAAGAGACTTAGTTCCTCTTCTTACTACATCACGGCACAGTGGGCAAGTATGCTCAATCCTCTTCCGCGAGTGACGGTGATTTGAATCAATAACATCCCGGAATACACGACACATACACCCGCCTTGAAAGACTCTCTCAAGAGCTCTTTCTTACGTTGTACGCAGCCACGTCAAACGACACCCCGGCGTAGAAAAACGTTTCGCACCGAGCAGGATGGTCCTCTACACGGACACGTCGAAGTTGCCCGCTAAAGGATTTACACCTTCCTCCTTCTCAACGCCATTCCCACGTGAAGGATGAGTTTCTATATCACGGTCCATCGCGTTACATCGGTTTCATGGGTCCCATACCCAACTATATATCTGGTACAGCTCAATCTTGCGCGGTCCTTAACCGATATGGATGGGGCTAAATCCAACCTTTACATTTGCCTTACCATCCCGACCCAGGCCCAAAGTAGTCTCAAGCATTGTCACACCCATCACAGGTCGAGACCAACCTTGAGCGCTCCATCCTACAGGAACATCCCCATCTCATTTTCATGAGGGTGCTCTTATCATCAACCTCTCGCGAGTAAACTCCATTACTCGAACTTTCTCGCGAGAAGCTTTTTACTACTCGACTTCTACCGAGCTAGCTTCAACATTAGCCTAGGCATCTACTACGAGGCAAATCCTACACTAAACCTTCTACTCAGGGATTTAATATCCATGCAAGTGGGTTTCAAACATCCTAGACATAATGCATAATATCAAGTCTAATAAACATGAGGTGATGGTAAAGCAAAATTTAAATACGGTACTTATATGCAAACCGGGGCTTGCCTTGCTCAAGGGTTTTGTTAGAAGCTAGGAGTTAGTATTCCTCCAGATAATCCGCAAAACTTGTCACAAGATGGAGATCCTCGCTGCGGAGTTGAGTCCTCGTCGAACGTCGACGTCACGTGAGCTATAAAGGTGATGTATGCACATGTATTCAAAAGCAATTTAGAAAATTATTCGAAGCTGTTGTACAAGTTTACTCACACATAAGAGGGATAAACAACAGCAAGGTTTCTGTTGTTGGATCTAAACCTTAGAGAAGAAAATGCTAAGTGAAATGGAGGTACTATTAATCACCATGTGATTAAGTCCATTATATGAACACTTAGACCTAAATAATGGTAGCTCCAGAACCAGGGGTCCATGAAGCTGAAAACTTAACCACAGCTTCTAGGGAAGGTATTTAGGCAGTGTACAAAAATTGAGCTCATGACATAGCTCCATGTGATCACAATAATTTCTTATGTGATTTTTGCTAATCTGCCTTTACCTCCTAGGTCTTAAGCTTCCCTATGCTCAAAAGTGAACTTTCTGTGAAGTAAAAAATGTCCTGCGTTCATAGGAATTGGTTAAACCATTTTTGGAGTTTCCTACATGGAGTTATGGATTTTCCAACTTGGGTAAAAGGCTGAAAATGTCTCTGTTCATTTTTCCTATTTTTCAGAGACATAAAGGATTGACACTTAATTTGGGTAAGCAAATAAGGTCCAATGCCTCTGAAATTTTTACTGGAGTTCAAGGATTTTTGGAAGAATGTCCTTCCCAAATTCGGGAATTTTCCAATAAACAGAACTCCTCTAATAAATCCTACATGATTTTCCTTCTATGAATTAATGAGCTAAATCAAGGATTTGCATAAATATTGGGCTACACCCTTGGATAGTACTCTCTGAGAGGAATCCACCAAAATTTGTTTGAGAATTTTTGGACACTCCTACACAAAGTTATGGCTCTTCAAAATTTGAACTGAAATGGGAAAATCCTGGAAATGCTTAAACCCTGCCTGCGGGCCCCACATGTCAGCACTCTCTTCGACCTCGCGCCAACAGAGGACAGCGGCGGCGCCCTCAGGAGAGGGTCGCTGGAAGGGCCTTCCCGGCCACCTCCAGACCCCCTGTTCGCCGCCCCCACCCCCATTATTTGGCCCGCTGAACACGTTGGGAGGGTAGCCGGCGGCCATAGATCACCGGAAAGCAGCGCACACCGGTCACAGCGCTGGCTAGGGTTCCGGCGAGGTCGTGGAGGCGCATTTCTTAACCAAATGATCAGTCTTGGGCTATATTGCACCAGTGGAACGTGTAGAAGATGGACATGGAGGCTAAACGAGCCGAGAAGCGCTCCAACCACGTCGGCACCGTGCGGCCGACGGCGTCTGAAGGTGCTCCCTCGACAAAACATGGAATTTCTCCCTCTACAGCCCATCTCTCAATCTAGAATCTATGGAGGAGGTGCGCTAGGTAGTGAGGAGCCTCTGTGCGAAGTTTAAATCACTAGAAACAAGAATTGAACGTGAATTTCCCGAATCCTTACCTTGGGGTCGAATTGCGCCGCCCATGGAAAAATTTCCAAATTCTCCTCCGAGGAGTCACGGCTTGGGTTGAGTTTTGGGGGTGAGCAGCTCCGGTCGTGGGTGCACCGAAGGGTTTGCTTTCTTGGGCGTGATCTCTCTTGGTTCGGGCTGCCCATGGGAGCTGAGCTCGGTTTTCCTTCGGTTTCACTCGGGCGCACGGCCGAAACATCAAACTCGCATGCAAACGAGCACAGGACCCTGGAGGAAAGTCGCTAGCCGGCTAGAGCACTCATGGGCGAAGCTTTTTCGTGTGGATAGCTCGAGCAACCGAGCTACGTTGGCTGTGGTGATCGGAGGAAGAACAGAGAGCACACGGGCGGGCTGTGTTCTTCGCGGGGCAAACCACCGAGGGCGAGAGCGAGTGGAAGAAGCGAAATAGCTTAGGTGCATGCTCTGTGGTGATCAGGCCGAGCAAAAGATTGTGTAAGCAGGAGGTGGCTCAAGCAATACGTCAGCAGGGGTGATCGGCCGGCTGCTGTCGTGCTCTGAAGAACCGAGGAATAAAACAGAGTCGCTTGTGTGTAACGTGTGGCTGACAGATGGGGTCCACCCCCTTCAAATATGCTCCCCTCTGTTCTTTAAAATTCCCGCACCACCTTTGTCCAAATTCCACCAAACTTGGACGGTAAACTAAATATGATGGGAGGAATTTGAATCTGAAATTGGATTTTGAAACTGAGCCTGTTTAGTTCGGAATTCAAATTCAAATTTGAATTTGAAGGTGCGTTCAATTATTCCTTCGAATAAATGGTAGATGAGCTCCAACTTATCCAAATTTGGATTGTGAGCTCATTGATACTTGGGAAATACATCGGTGAATTCATTTGTATGCATTTGGCAATCTGTATATGAATCCTTTCAAAAGAATTCAAATTGTGTTTAAATTCCCTCCACTCTACTCATAGAGGAGGTGCACATGAGTTAGAGTTTTGAGAGTGAAATTCTTTCCCCTAGTTTAACATGTGTTGAGCATGGGCTAGAGAAAATTTTGAACTCCCTCACATGTCCATTTTTGTGTTCATCATTTCATGTGACACAACTCAAGCTTGCCTTTGCCTTATCTTTGTTTCACAATGTGAAATAAAACTTTACAAAAGTTAGGGCTGTTACAGTGAATTTCCAATTCAGCACTTGTATGATTTTGCTCGGGTCTACAGCGATTCCCTCCGCTGAGATAATATGCCCGAGGAAGGGTACTTGAGATATCCAAAATTCACACTTGCTGAATTTAGCGTACAACTTGTGATCTCACAGCCGTTGCAAGACTATACGCAAATATTTGCGTGCTCTTCCTCCGACTTAGAGTAAACAAGAATGTTGTCGATGAACACCACGACAAATTTGTCAAGCTCTGGCATGAACACCGAGTTCATTAAGTACATGAAATGAACTGGAGCGTTGGTGAGGCCGAAGGACATGACAAGGTACTCATAGAGCCCATACCTCATCGAGAAAGCCGTCTTCGGTATGTCCTCAGCTCTGATCTTAATATGGTGCTACCCTGATATTAAATCCATCTTGGAAAAGATCTTTGCCTCTACCAACTTATCAAATAACATGTCGATACAGGGCAGTGGGTACATGTTCTTGATCGTGACAGCGTTTAGTGGACGATAGTCCACACAAAGCCGCAGCGTCTCATCCTTCTTCTTGACAAATAATGCCAAATATCCCCATGGTGAGGAGCTCGGCCTAATGAAACCCTTGTCCAGCAGGTCCGTCAATTGCGCTTTTAGTTCTGCCAATTCCTTTGATGACATCTTGTACGGCCTTCAGGATATTGGCATGGTTCTCGGTGCAAGTTCAATCTTAAACTCCACCTCCCGGTCGGGCAGCATACCCGATAGATCATCCAGGAATACGTCGGGGAGCTCACGGAATACTGGAATGTCTTCCAGGCTGCTGCTGGTGGAATGATATATGGCTGGAAGTTTTTTTTCTGGACTCTCCAGAAATAATGAATGAGGTGCATGCACGGATGAGTTGAAGTGCACAACATGAGAGACGACGTCTAACACGGCGCCGTGGTGGGTTAACCACAACATCCCTAGGGTGACGTCAACCTTTTGTCCCTCTAAGACTATGAGAGACGTGGGGTATAGTCTTTCCCCTAAGCATAACGGTGCTTTTAGAACCATTACGCTTGCTAAAATCTTCAAACCTGGTGAACAAAGAAGTATTGGTGGCTAGTATTTGCAGACTATGATTAGCAACATAAGCATTGCTAATGGAGTTATGAGTGGCACCCGAATCAAATAAAACTATGACGGGTGTTGGTGGAGATGGAACATACCCGCAAGTTGGTGGACATTGCCGGGTTTGAGGTTTGCACGCCGTGCATTGTTGTTATTTTGTGGCTGATTTCATCCCGGGAATGGTGGTGCCGCTATGCTGCCCTGCTTCTTCTCGGGGCAATCCTTTGAGAAATGCCCCCTGGCAATCACGTGTAACATGTGTACGGTGGCTGGCCACTGCCTTGGGGACGAAAGCCCGGCATGCGTTGCTGAGGTGCAAACGCACGTGGCATCACCCACTTCTGTTGCTGCTGTTGCTGCTGCGGAGGTGCTGGTAATGCCGGTCAGAACGCCGGCTGTGGATAAGGCCGATTGCGAAACTGCGTTGGTCACTGCGGTGGTTGCCAGCGTTGACCCGATGGTGTGCGATACATCATCCGATATTTCTTGGGAGGACCACCTCCCTCTCTGCTTCTCTGCGGCATACTTCTCTTCTTCTCGGCCGCAGCTAACTCCTTGCTGTAGTCTTCTTGGTCAATCGCAGCGTCAATCATCTCATTGAGGCTGCCGCGATTGAACATTGCAAGCTTTTCTTTCACGAGCAGATTCAGCCCCTGGTAAAAATGGTCCTGCCTCTTATCATCCGTATCAGCATGATATGACGTGTATAAGGCGAGATCATTGAATGCACGGGCATACTCCAGTGCGTTCCGGTTGCCCTTCTGCAGGTGTAGAAATTTCTGCGTCTTCCGCTTCATCAGATCAGGCGGAATGTGATAGGCCCTGAAGGCCGTCTGGAATTCCGTCCAGGTCAGAACCTGCTCGGTGGGTTGGAAGGCACATAAGTTTGCCCACCAAGCGCTTGTGGACACCATAAGTTGCTGGGCGGCAAACTGAGTCTTTTGCTGCTCACTCACTCGGAGCAGCCCAAACTTCATCTCCATTGTGCAGAGCCAGTTGTCCGCATCAATGGGCTCATCCGCCCGCGAGAATACAGGGGGATGCGTCGCGAGAAAATCCGAGTAAGAACTTTGTTGGCATTCTTCCTGGTCTTGACATCTCTCTGGGCGAGACGTATTCTCGATCAATGTATGCAGCAACTCGGTGTGCTGCTTGTGCGAGCCCACCATGGTCGCAACAATATCTGCCAACGTGACCGTTGGCGGTGGCGGTGGTTACTGCTGTCCTGAGGATGTCTCAGGCGGCTGTTGGGAGGCATCTCCCCCCTGACTGGAACCCCCAACTTTCGTGTTGGCGCAGACACGAGTCATTCTGAAATTCATACGGTGATAGTCAGCACATGACATACTTGAAAATCCATGAAAACAGTATGTATTGTAGTGATGAATGAGAAATTTGCACAACATTTACATATATTGATAAAGCAAAAACTTTATACAAGATACATTATTCTCGGGTCAAAATTACAGCCACTTTTGATCACCCGAGAAGTCGTGCTCATGCCATCACTACATACTCAAACGCTACTGTTTCTCTAAGGACATGTCGTTGTTACAAAAGTTACCACCGACAACCACCCTCGCTGCCCTACTTGGCAGCGGAAACTCCCTAGTCGGAGTGGAAGTCGACCTCCTGTGGGTCTACCTCCTCTGCTGGTTCTTCTGGTGGCTCTGGATCCATGACCTAGTCTTCTGGTTCAGGCTACGGTATCACCAGAATACCGAGAACCACGGGTACTGCACCTGCAAACGGCAGGCCCACTGCCGGTGGTACAAGGTCCTGCAGAGCATTCACCTCGTCCATGGCTTGGTTGTAATCCATTTCCCAGTTCTGTCCCACCTCAATCGCCTCATCGCATTCTTGAGTGAGGACTTCGTTTTGCTGGATCAAAGCCTGGACTTGCTTCTGCAAAGTTGTGATGTCAACATGACTTTTTTTGCCCGCCTTCCTTAACCGACGCAACTGATTATGTTGTTTATTCAGCAACTGTATTGTCGGCAAGAGTACATTACGAAGTGCGTTATGTACACTCTCGTAATGGTCGCTGCAGTTGGTGCTCTCCTTGAGCTTCATGGCAAGATGAGCCGTATGGACAGCTTGGCTGTCCATCACGTTCCTTCCCGCCATGAGATAGAGGCTAAGATTTGCCTCCGCTGGGATGTACCTTGGGCAGTTTTCATCACTTGCCGCAAAATACCACTCCCACCACACGTGATTAGCTTGTCCCTCCACTGGAACAAGCGCATATGGAGTGCCCTCCATAGCTAGCACGTGCAGTTGGCAAAAGCGTGACATGGCATCGCGGGCTGCCAGTTGCCACACATCCTCCTGGTGTCTACCTTTCACCGTGATGGTGAACGGTGCCCACCCCGGTGGAGCTGGTCCTGCCGGAACATCAACATGTATACCCATGTCGTGTTCTCCTCCTTGCCTTCTTCCTTGGCAAGAAAGTGCAGCATCTACGTATACCCGAAATATTGAAGCATAAGCTTCAACTGATCCAGATACCTGCGGCGTTGAGAACAGTGGGACACCACCCATCCGTTCTCCAGTTATTTATCGGCTCCATCTGTAGAAAAATATTTGAAAATGTCAAATATTCATTTTAACAGTAAAACAGCGAGTTATAAAATAAAGCATTTCATTGAACTCAGAAAAATTGGAAACATTAATCAAACTTATCAACAAGTTGATTTCTAACACACTGCCCAAAATTGACAGTGCTAACCAGTTTCCATTCTACCCAGGTTTAGATCATGCTAACGACAAAATCATGTCTGGAGTTCAACACCAAAGTTAAAGTTAACTTCAATATATTTCTAGTATGTATTTATTTGAGCTCATATCTGCTCTGGTTCAACAGTTATGATATTTCAAAGTTAACAGAATTCTGGAGAAAATTGGCAGCACCTCCCTGCTTGAGGTACTGACTTGATCCAAGAATTCCAGTTAATTATGTACCGAATTTGACAAAACTTTAAGTTACAAAGTTGTAAAATATCTCATGCAATTTTCAGAAATGCCTCGTTCACTAATTTTGGATTATTATGCAGGAAGTTATGGTCAATTTACATAGAAATCCAGAGAGTTTTTACTCTGCCCTGTTTTCTGGACAGTTTCAACTCTACTAAAGATTTCGACAAGTTAATGGTTTAAACACCTCTGTACATCAAAAGAAAAGTTGTACAACTCTTCAAAATCTTTCCAGAAATGTATCATAGCACCCCCAATGTCCAAAGAACTCACCCTATACACTCTGTATAACTTCAGCATTATTTCAGCTAAAAACAGAGGACCCTGTTCCTATTCTTACATAAGTTGAAACTTGCTTAATTTTGAAATCCAGATCAAGATGAGGAGTTTTAATCAACTTTTTAGTTCTCTGGATAAAAAATTTCATATTTTACAATGAGGTTGATCATTTAGTGGGGTGTGATGTTGAAGCATCACCATACATGTCGGTACTACGTTCCTCACAAAGAAAATCCTATACCGGATTTAGCCGGCTTCATTATTTCAGTGGCACTAATAAACTCTCGCACACGTATTCCACTCGGATACAAATTCGTGGTTAGAGTACCTGCACAAAACCACACAATCATCAGGTTCAGTTTCACACTGAACCCGGCTGCATAAACAGTTCCATACGCCCGTCTGTCGTCAGTCACACGGGCGTTCTCAAGCCAATCACGCCTTGAGCTACATGTTCACGTTACCAACCACGTGACGGGGTCTCTGCCTACTTTCCCGCAGCACGTTGGGGACTGACGTTGCTCACATACCCCAAACAGCATGAAGAGTCGTAAAGATACACAAGTTGGCCGGGTTACCTGCCACCCGTGAGGCTCCACCTTTTAGTTTGTGCGCACTGGTGGACAGCGCATACATGCACCCCAATACATAGAAAGTCCCGAGATGCATGATCTTCTGACATATCACATAGGTCAGTAAGCCATTTATTTATACTAATAACATCCTTATGTGGGCTAATACTCGTTCCTCACCGAGTATTTGAAAATTTAGTCTTTTGTAGTGTGTTAAACCTCAACGGAGCTCTGATACCATGATGTGGGGACTCGGGAGTCCCGACATTATAGGATCTCGCTGAGGGGTGCTGTAATATGCAGCACCGGATAACACACATATGAAGACATCATTAAAACAAACACCGTAAGCTTCTTTTATTACAATACGTCTTTCTGAACATAATAATATCAAAATACCGTTTATAGTCTACACTCACGGGAGTAGACTAAGAAAAATGGTTCACATTCAGCCCGTGAATGTGTTCCCACTAGTTACACATACACCACAACTAACACGGCGGCGTGCATGGCTCCCACTCGACGGTGGTACCCACTAGGGGACCCGTTGCTAGGGGCCCGGCCCGTGTCACGAGGCCGTGCTGCTCGCCCGGGAATCGCTTTGGGTGGTGTCATGTTATGTGGCACCTAACAGCACACATATATGGAAATTGCATTACATAAATCAAAAGCGGAAGCTTACAAATGTTCTTTGTAAATAATTTACATCAAATAGCTACAACGGAAGACTACAATCAACTCACGTCGAATAACTAATGAGCATTCGAGAAGAGATCCAGCCCGCGGACTCCTCTCGCTAGCAACACGAAGACATTGCAGCGGCTGGGTTCTCCATGTGTTACATGACTTGGAAGTCTCCGAGTCTCATTGGACAACCTTCTTTATAAGCGTCGATGTTAACCTGGAATACCATTCATATAGCAAGAGTGAGAACAAAGGCTCAGCAAGACTTAACCGTCTCTCCTCAAGCATGCAACTCTACATGAAGGTAACTTAAGACATAAACATATAAGTTGCATGATGACTCGCCTACATGTTCATCCTTAACTTTCAGATTTTAGCGATCATAGTAGTAACCTTGCGCTGAGCAACATTGGAAATCCACAATCAAACAAGAAATGCTTCATTCCAATGTTATTTATCCCAAGGTGGAAAATAACTTTAATTTGCTCTATCTCTACTTCATCCATGGTTTTCATGCAATTCGAATTATTACAACAACAATTAAAACTTGCAAACTGTTATCGCACAACTTGATTACTATGTCACAACACAGTGAGCAAGCGGTACTCATATCTGCTAGGGATGATGATTCAAATCAAACAGCAACCGGATAACTTGACACATACGCCCGCCTTAGAAGACCCAAATCTTTCGTCCTTCATTATGTCATATGTGGCAACCTTTCGCAGGACACCCGACTGTAGAACCAGTCGTGCCGTCTCAGGCTCATAGCTCTAACGAGACGATGTGATATGCCTCTACAATCCAGTTAACCTGGTACATCGGTTTCCTGGGTCCCATATAGGAGTAAGCATCCGGTACACAACTTAGTACTTGCTCAGCGGGGCTGCACACGCTTTGGTCCTTAACCGACACAGGCAGAGCTACTCGACCAAGACCTTGTTTTGTCGCTGCCTAACCCTACTGCCCGGTCTCATCTTTGGAAACATAAACTTTAGTTTGCTTCTTTCAACCACACCCGTGTGATCCCGAACTACAGCTCGCGAGTAGATTCCAACTACTCGACTTCTACCGGATGTCATAGCCTATTTAGCACGACATTATTCTACAGCGGGGAAACACTATTATACACTGGACTCCATGGTTCAATTGGTCATGCATGTGGAGTATAAATCATTCCCCACCTAATGCACATACAAACTCTAAACCATAATAGTGAACAAAGCAAAACTTTATAAAACAACTAGATGCAAACCGGAGCTTGCCTGTTTTGCAGGGTCTAATAGTGTATAAATCAGTTAGAGTCAACTGATCCACTTAAATGGATTCACTCCGTCAAACTTCTCCGTTGATTGCCTACGTCGTAAGTCCTATCGATATGTATATGCACATGTTCTTATAATGCAATTCATATAATTAAAGACTTCAATTTGTGAAGAACAGAGGAATGTGTGCAAGTGCTAAGAATGATGGGTTGCAAGGAAAATAAGAGAAACTAAAGCTTACTTAGAAGTTGGATTATACCTAACTAAGTTTCTCCTAATGAACATATAAGGTGAGCTGAAAAGATTTGAATGAAACTGAAGATACCGAACTACAATGACTTCAAAACCTTTACAGCATGTACTACTCTAACCAGATATTTAGCTTGCCAAATTGCAGCTAATGTGGAAAGAATATGTGTTCTCTAAAATTCCTCCAATACTCTTATGTATTTTCCCACATACACAAGCATGGAGAACAAGGACAGGGATCTCTACTGCTAACTTGAGCTGAAACTTTACATGTGAGTTCCTGGTCACAAGAAAGTCATCTGGACCAAAATTCAGAATTGTTCAATGAGTAGATCACTCAGAACAATTCCCTAAGCATTTAGGCAAAAAGGAATTAATTCTGAATAAATTTGCACTTTCATGCAAATTCAAGTAAACCACCATTTCAATCATAGCTCAGGGAGCATGCATGAATTTTTCTAGGATTTTTGGAGCTAAGAATTGCCAAGAACTGAATTTTTAAGTTTTAGAAATTTTTCTAAAATGTTTCTGTATTCTTTTGAACACAGCAACTTGAAATCAGAATTCTCCTAACCAAATAAACTCCAAATGAGCTGAAATTTCTACAGGAGTTCACTAACATCCTAAAGAATATTCTGGCAAAATTTGATGATTTTTGGATGAACCAAAATCCCTCTAAAAATTCTTTTTTCCGAAACGTTTTAAAGAATTTTCCAGAATTAAATAATGATTTTCATACAAATTGGGTTGCATATTTTGATAGAGTTTTTCCATATTAATCTAACCCAATTTTAATCATTAAATTTGGAGGTTCCTACACCAAGATATGACCTTTACAAGAATTGGTGAGAAACTGAAAATGAGCTCTGTTCTATTTTTCCAATTTTCAGAGAAATAAAGAACTAACACCTCATTTAGCCAAGCAAATGAGGTCCAATGCCTCTGAAATTTTTACTGGAGTTCTAGTATATTTGGAAGGATTTCCTTCCCAAAATTGCGAATTTTCCAACTAACAAAACTCCTGGAATAAATCCTACAAGGTTTTCTGTATATGAATTAATGAGCCGAATCCAGGGATTTTCATAAATATTGGGCTGCACCCTGGATAGTAATCTCTCAGAGGAATCCAACAAAATTTATTTGATAATTTCTGGACATTCCTACACAAAGTTATGGCTCCTCAAACTTTAAACCGAATTAGGAAAATTCTGGAAATGTTTAAACTCTGCCGCGGGCCCCACACAACAGCGCCCTTCTTCAACCTCGCGCCAACAGAGAACCGCAGCGGTGTGCGCCAGTGAGGGTCACCGGAATGAGGTTCCTGGTCGCTGGCCGAGCTGAAACTTGCCGCCCCCACGTTTTTAGACAAGCTGAGATTGTCAGTGGGGTCGCCGGCGGCCGAAGATCACCGGAAAGGGTGCGCGATGGCGGCAGCAGCCACTAGGGTTCTGGCGTGGTCGGAGACCTTCTACACCGCATAAAAATAATCGGGGATTGCCCGGAGAGCACCGTGGCAGCTTGAGGATGCTGAAAATGGACGCCAAATCACGTGAAAAGGCCGGCAGCATCAAGCTCCACGGTGACCCGAGGCGATTTCTCCATGGTGGTACAAAAATTGGCTAGAAATCGGTCAATCCTAGATGTTTTTGCTCGGTTCTTCTTCAAGGACGGCCGCTAGGAAGTGTAGAATCTGTGTGCAAGCTTGCTCGAGCTTTGGTGGCTCGTGCAACTCAAAATTTGGGGTAGACCAAGCCCTACCCGCATGCACTAGGTTTCAGGAAACAGCGAAATTCTTGCTACCGGTTCTAGCAAACACTAAATGGCCTCTGGCTACACGATCAGGACATGAAAGTGCACCTTTCTTGTACAGTGAGTTGGGGAAGAGGGTGGCCGTGGCGCTCTGTCCACAGTAGCCCGACTTGGGTTTCCGCTGTTTGCACCTCGGCCTTGGCGGTGATCGTCAAACTGTGATCAACCGAAGCGACGAGGCTGCAAAGTAGCGATGGGAGTAGCTAAAACATGTGTGGGCACTCACTTTTGCTGTGAACCACTCGAGCAAAGGAGGAGCAACGCTGGTTTGCAATCAAGAAGAACAGAGGCGGCGCCGGCGGCTCGCTTTCGCGCGTGGGAGCAGAACAGGGGCTGCGAGCACGAGCTGAGAGTTAGCAAATTCGTTTGTTGCTTCGGTGTGGAGGATAAGAGCCGGGGAAACTGAGAGGAAGAGCAGGAGGTGGCGTCGGGGAGTCATGAGCGTGATCCGAGCACCTGCTGTCGAGCGCGTGGTAGAGGAAAAACAGAGCCCGTGGCTCATTTCACAGACATCTGGGCCCCAGTGAATAAAACAGAGATGACTTAGGGAGCAAGTTTAAACAGCTCACTGACCACTGGGCCCCACTCGTTTCCTCTCTCAGAATATCTCCAATTTTGGCAATAGACCAAATTCAAATACGTGGAGCTAAATTAGGGGCCTCATTTGGAGAATTGACAATGTCTACTCCAAGTTCAAATATGGAATTTGAATTTCAATGAAATTCAATGTCCTTTTTTGACATGAATAGCAAAGCATCCTCAAATTCCCTCTAACTTTGCCATCCCACTATTTGGAGCTGAGGATTTCAAATATGGAATTAACTTTTAAATTTGGTTGCTGCAAATATAAACTTTGAACCAACAGTTTGAAAACCTCCTTTGTGATGACCCATTTGAATTTGAGTGACAAATTTGGTTTGCTCCTAGCCCATGCTTGATCACTCTTGGTCCTAATCTGAACCTCACCAGTTCAGTTTGAATTTTCCTTTACATTTTGAATTCAGCACGAATTCAAACGTGATCATAATTAACTCCTTTTTAGCCCACCCAAAAATCCAAAGGTCGCCACCATAAATCTCCTCAATTTCAAATGTATGAGGTTCCATGTGTATTCAATAGTTTGGCGGCAAATTGAAGTGAGCCTTTGAGTCTAAAGATATTCTTTAAATTCTTTCTCATGCACATATATGATTTACACATGGGTTTAACTCCACCTTGGTCCAACACATTCAAAGGAATGCTTGAACCCATGTGGTTGCACCCCATGTACACCATCCTGTGTAAGGAAGTTTTTGTAAGTCCCATTTTTCATGAACCAGAAACACAATGATGTTCAAGCATCCGTTTCTTTGCATTCACGTTTTTGGGACTTTTACACCTGTTTCTTCCTCAGGAGCCTCCTCATTTTCATACACACCTGCACACGCTTCAACAACAAGCAGTGAGCATGAAGGCTCGGCAAGACTTACCCGACGCTGCTAGAGCATGAAACTCTACATGCTGGAGATTTGAGGTATACAATGGAAAGCTTTGCATAACAACTCGCTTAACTACTTGGATCCTACTTTGGAGTTTTAGCCTCATGTAAAGTGGTAACCTTGTGCTAAGCCACATAGAAAGTCCACAATCAAACAAATAACACATTCCTCCTATGTATCCTGCCTAAGGTTGAAAAGAATTTTGATTTCCTCTAATCTACAGCACATCATTAACATAGCAAACTTTACTTGAAAACAGCAAGTTTATATTCATGACACTATTATGTTTCTCTATTTCATGGTACAGTGATCAAGTGGTACTCACTGACCACGATGGATGGTGATTATAATCGATTTACACCTTCAGGATTACCCGAATAACACGTCATGTACGCCCGTACTCGATGTTGCCTACAGCAACCATCCTAGACATCGTACACAACCACCTTTCACCTGTTAGCCAAGTGTTGAACCGGGTCCTATCGTCCTGAGTAGACGGTCCCTATGCGGAACAACCTACGTGCCCGCTAGCGGATTTACACCTTGCTGCTCTCAACCAACCCCTTTGGATGAAAAGCAATGCCTCAACATCTAGCTACCCGAATTACATTGGATTCCCGGTTCCCATATAGCCGGTATGTCTTTGGTACCGTTCTAGCTTGTTCAACAGGGCCGCACACGGCTCGGTCCTCAACTGACACAAGCAGAGCTACCGCAACACAGGCCCCAACGTCCTGCTGCTCCTACCCTCTGCTCGGTCTCATTTTCATGTCATGTGTCTCATGGTTTATCTCACTAACCGAGTTATGTACCCCTAAGCCTATTCTCACGAGTAGTTCCGACTACTCGACTTGTACCGAATCCTATACCATTTAGAGCATTGCTGTGTCTACTCGAGGTTAATCACTTAGACTCAAACCCCCTAGTTCTCAAGGCTATGCAAGTGGGTTTTCAATAAAAAACCTAATGCATACAAGTTCTACACATGCTATAACCATTGTAAAATGTAAAATTTTATAAATAAGGTTAATGCAAACCGGAGCTTGTCTTGCTGCTAGTTGTCGACTAAATTCTCTTCCGGAGGGATACAATCCAAGATCTCCGGGGCTCCTTCAAACTCAGCGAGTACATGTAATAGAAATAACAATGCATGTCAAATTCAAATGCAAATGTGTTGAACTGAAGATGTAAAGACTCTAACTCTAGCTAGACATCAGTACTCGGTCTGAAATTTTTACTGTGGTTTGGTGACAACCTAATTAGAGGAATGGCCAAGTTTCATTTGAAGCAAAGCTAATTCGAGCCATGCACAAAAAATGTATAAAAGGCCATTTTTAGAGCTTCTAAGATTTTCTAGGGATTTTCATGAAGCAAGTCTTTACTTTCTAGAAACTGGAAGTTATGATGGTTCTAATGGAATTGGGTTCAGGTAATTTGAAGAATCCTATAGAAAGTTATGAGCTAAACAAGTTTGAGAAAATTTTAAAAATGTTTCTGTACATTTTTCATTTTCTCAGGGGAAGTTCACTTAATCACACAGTTAAGTGGAATTAATTAACTCAGATGGATCTGAAATTTGTCATGTAACTCAAGGATATTAAGATGAACATACTGGACAAATTTTATAATTTTCCACAATGCGGATCTCCAGTTAAAATTCCCAACAGTTTAAATTTAGGGAATTAATTCTGGAAAAAGAAAGACTTTCAAGGAATGAAACTTGTTTTTTCTGGATATTACTCAGAGAGAGGAATCAACCAAAATTTGTTTGACCAAATTTGGACATTCCTACCGAAAGTTATGCGGGCATGAAGTTTTGGAGGGAAATCTGAAAAAGAAAACCCGAAATGTTTAAACTACTGATACCGGGGCCCATGGCACAGTGTTTTTCTTCTTCCTCCCGCCGACGCCCGAGTGCGCTGACACGACCCCACAGTCTTGTCGAGCCAGGATCACGCTGAGGGGTGCTTCATTGCACAGCACCGAATAACATACATCAAAGGTACAAAGCGGAAGCAAAGTTTTATTACATAAACAAGTTTAAGAACATTTTTACAATAAAATATGTTCAGTATACACTCACGGGCGTAGACTACGCATCAAGTTCACGTTCAGCCCGTGAACGTGTCCTTGCTAGCACGCACACTAACACGGCGGCGTGCACGACTCCCACTCGACGGGGTTCCCCTCCTTGGGTTCCGTCTCCTCCTCGGGAGTCCCTTCCTCATAGAACCCTGCAAAAAGCTTCAAACACAAGCAGTGAGCACGAATGCTCAGCAAGAATGACCCGTCTCTCCTAAACATGAAACTTCTACATGAGGGTTGATAGGTGCATGAGGTAAAGTAAGTTGCAAAGGACTTACCTACTTAGTGGAACCTTACTTTCAAGTTTTAGTAGCAGGTTGTGGAGAACCTTACGCTAAGGCACATGAGAGAGCCGCAATCAAACAAGAAACGCATTTCTCTCATGTACTTTGCCCAAAGTTGAAAGGAACTTTAATTAGCTCTAAACTACAGCAAATCATTAACAATCAAAGTCCATCTTTCAATCAGCAACATTTTAACATGTAACTAGCCTGTTCTTTCTACGTCATGGTACAGTGAACAAGTGGTACTCACTGACCGCGAGGGACGGCGATTATAATCGATTTACACCTGCAGGGTTACCCGAATAACCCGTCACGTACGCCCGTACTCGATGTTGCCTACAACAACCATCACGGACGTCGTACGCAACTACCTTTCACCCGTCAGCCAAATGTTGAACCGGTCCAATCGTCCCGAGCAAGAGGTCTCTGCACGCGCATCTCAGTGCCGCCAGCCGATTTACACCTCAAGCTCTCAACCTATCCTCTGAACGACCAGCTATGCCTCAACACCCAGCTACCTGAGTTACATCAGTTTCCCGGTTCCCATATAGCCGGTAGGTCTTCGGTACTGTTCTAGCTTGTTCAACAGGCCCGCACACGGCTCGGTCCTCAATCGACACAAGCGGAGCTATAGCACCCAGTCCCCAGAGTCCTGCTGCCCTTACTCTCCGCTCGGTCTCATTTTCTTGCCATGTGTTTCATGTGCTATCTCTACCCGAGTCGAGTGCCTCTAGCCTATCCTCGCGAGTAGTTCCAACTACTCGACTTGTACCGAATCCTACCCTATCTTAGCTTTTCAGTAGCCAACCGGGTTTTCAACCCTAATCCCAACCCATGGTTTTCTTGGCCATGCATTTGGGTTTTCAAACAAGACTCTAATGCAAGAAGTAATGGTACTCAAAGTAAGTGCTCAAAACAATAAAAACTTGTAAAAAGGTTAATGCAAACCGGGGCTTGCCTTGCTGCTCTTGGTCGTAGGCTAGCTGCTCTTCCCGAGTAACGAAGTCTAAGACTTTGGGTTCCTCCTCGACCTTAGCGACTACATGAGATAACAAGTACATGTATTAATTTAAATGCATTTAATTGAAATTTAAACTTGTGAAGTTTATAAGTCTCACTAGAAAGACCCAATGACTCTGAAATTTTTACTGTGATTTGGTTACAATCTAAGCAGAGACTTGGCCAGGTTTTAGTTGCAGCAAGCTCATTTGAGCTCTCCACAAATAATTATGTACTTGACCTTAATTGGAGCTCTTAGGGTGTTCTAGGGAGTTTCATGGAGCAAGCCATGCCTTTCTGAAAACTAGATTTTCAGAGGGTTCTAATGGAGTTGATCTCACTTAATTTGAAGGTTCCTAGCTAAAGATATGAGCTAAACAATTTCAGAGAAATTCTGAAAATGTTTCTAGATATTTTCTATTTTCTCTGGAACAGTTTTATTAATCACACCATTAGGTAGATCAAATTAGCTCAAATGGATCTGAAATTTTTACTGTAGTTCCGGGATAATTTGGTGAAGATCCCAGCAAAATTTCAGAATTTTCCTCCAAAGGATTCTCCAGTTAAAATTCTAAACAGTTTAAACTTTGAAGAATTAATTCTGGAGAAATAAGGATTTTCATGAAGTGAAACTTGATTTATTGAAAAGTACTCAGAGAGCTGAATCCAAAAAAATTTAGTTCACTCGATTTGAGTTTCCTAGCCAAAGTTATGAGGATTTGAAGTTTGAATGAAATCTGAAAATCAGGGAAATGTTTAAATCTGCCGGTGGGACCACGGTCACACGTGTTGGCGCTGAGGCGATGGCACACCGGGGTCCATGGAATTTTTGCATGCCAGCACACCGGATCCGAGCCGCAGACTGATCCCAGATTTAAAATCCGAGCCGCTGACACGTGGGCCACCCGGCTTCTTTTACCTCCCGACGCCCCCTCGCGCGTGCGCCGCCTCCCCCCGCCGGAGCAGAACCGCAGCTCGCCGGATTGCCGCTGCCGGCCACTGCACAATCTGAAACTCGCCGCCAGGGGGTTATCGACGTCGAGGAACACGTCTGTGGGATCAGAGCGAGCTGTCGGTGACCGGAATTACCCCGGCGACGTGCGGCGGCCTCGGTTGAGGTTCGGTGCCGTCAGCCGTGGGTTCTAACCCGCCAAGACCTCGAACAAACAGCTCTATAGCACCAGCACACTTCTAGGAAGCTCGACAAAGCCTCAAAGGTATTCAAAAATTTGATAACCTATGTCCAGCATCTATGTGCAAGATTTGATAACCTAAGAAGGATCAGAGAGCGGAAATTCGAAGAAACCATACCGGAAGCTCGGGTTGAGGCCGCCCGAGCAAAATCTGGAAATTCTCGGTGGATGCTTCACGGTTTGCTTCAAGAATTGGAGGAGAGCAGCACCAACCTAGCGCGCTCCCGTGGCCTGGATTGCTTGACCGTGAGAACTCCTGTGGAGTGCTGTCCACGATCACCCGACCGTCGGCCGAAGCTTGATCGCCGCTGTGGTGGTCGTTCTCAGGCAAAGAAGGCCGGAAGTCGCTTGTTTCCGGGTGGGAAGGTGGGTGCGGAGCTTAGGTCAGGGTGTAGCAGCTCTGGGAGGAGAGCGTGTGAGTGTTTCACCGTTCTCCCGATCAATCCGAGTGGCGGAGGGAAGAACTTCGTCTCAGTGTTCTTGCGAGGGGGAAAATGGGTGAGGGGACCTCGGCAGAGGCGAGGAGCGCCTTAAGAAGGGCTCAGCACCGACCTGGCTCGCGCGTGGGCGAGCAGCTGGTGGCGCAGCACCCCCGCCCCTCTGTGGCGCCCTCTGCTGAAGCCTGAAGACCCGAGTGAGGAAGTTTTAGTCGGTTGAATCTCTTCAGTGGCTGACATGTGGGTCCCAATTCCCTTTTAACCTCTGAACTTAACTCCCTCTTACTGTTGTAAACAGTAATCCCCACAATGCCCATGGTGATTTGAATTATCTACCCCTGAGCCATTTGAATTGGTTAGAATTCAAATTGGGTTTCGTTTGACTAAATTTTCAGCACATATTCAGTTTGTAATTCAAATAAAGTTTGAATTTGCTAAACTTAGCTCATGTCAAGATCAACTCCAAATGGAGTGAAAATTGGTGGGTGAGCTCACAAAAATGTGCTGAGTAAGAATATGTCTCCCACTTTTGAATTCATGGGATGAAAACAGTTTGAATTTGAATTTGAGTTCAAACCACCCTCTTTCTAGCTATACCCAAAAAGACTTCAAAAAGGTTTTGAATTTGGCTGAAACTTGGCATGGACATTCCTAGCAAGGTGTAGGAGTTTTCCAAATGTCCAGCCGCTATATGATGTATGTGGGAAATGCCACTTTTGCATTTTTGTGAGTTTATTCTCTAATGAGCATATTGATGGTGGTTACTTGCTCTTCAAATGTGTTCATCAACTTTCTTCAAATGAGGTGTGTGTGTGGTGATGAACACATTGAATATGTGTCACGAACTGTGGCCTTTACACGCGCTGGACAGTGGCTATGGCGCAGCCCGTTCTCGGACGATTCTCCCTCATTTTCAAAACGGTTTCTTCCTACATGTTCCTTGGAGCACGGCAGACACGCCGGACAACCTCTCGCAGCTCGGCATCGCCGGAAATCCGATCGGCGACGGCAGTGGCGGAGTTGAGCTCGGGTTCGATGGCGACAACGTGGCTCAGTGGCGAACACGATGGATGGAGGGGCCGGACAGCACCGCTACGGCACGGGGAAGCCAACCCTGCACTCCTCTTGGGCTGGGATCGCCAGGAAAGGGGACTTCACCAGCGACCCGACCCTTTTTCACCGGCGGCGACGAAAACTTAGTGTTCTTCTCGCCGGATGAACGACCTTCACTAAGTTTGGGCCTAGATGATCGTGAGGTGCTCTACTAGCTCTAGCTAAACCAGATAATTGGATGATCAAGTTGTTGTGAAGAATTTCGCGATTTGGTTCTAGCTGTTCTACACGGCGGCCGATGTGAATACTGGAATTCCAGCTCACCGGAGTTGACGGAGCTTTAACAGGTCTAGGAGGATGAACTTTGGTTGATGGCTAACATCTGTGACCGTTTGTTCAGGCAGGAGAGGCTGTGGTTCGGCCGGGCAATGATAACTTCCGCCGGCGACTTTGCTCTATCCCGAAGAAGAAGATTGCTGGGTGTAGCTCAAAAGAAGCCATGAATCAGCTGGGGGCTGAGTAGAGGACGTTGAGGAGAGTCAGGCGACCCCGGTTATGGCCTCAGCTCGACTTGAAATCCTCTGAGCTTGCTGGTCGACAGTGGAGGTGTGGCGGTGCAAGCGAGCGGCGACGACTGTGTGCGCTGTTTCTGTGCGAGGGAGCGACGAAGCAGTGGAGAAATGATCTTTTGCCGACCTGTGCTTGGGGATAAGAGGCTGGGATGAATGATCGGTGGCCAGGACTCGATAGCAGCTGCTGGCAGCAGCTTCCTCGCTGTGGCGCACAAGTAAGAGCGCGCAAGAAACCGAGCAACCCAAGTTCAGTTGGTTCATTTGGCTTGTGTGGCTGACAGTGGGTCCCACAGCTCCAAATTTGTCCTGACAAATTGAATTTCTACTGTTTCACAAATTTTGGGACCCTCCTTCCCTTTGATATTTGATCAAACCACAAAATGACCATTTCATTTTGAATAATTCAATGTGTAGAGTGGTTTGAATGAAATTGCATCAAATATGCAATCTGAAATACATATTGAATTTTATCCAACGTGCTCATGTCAAGATCAATCCCAAATAGTTTGAAACTTGGTGGAGTATCTCATAAAATGTGCTGAGTTTGAATATGAATCCCTATTTTGAATTCATGTGATGAAAAAAGGGCATACCCAGTGCTGAAAGCTCCCACACATTGTGGGGTCTGGGGAAGGGAATTTCTAGGCAGCCTTTCCCTTGCTTATTTGAATTTATATTCAAACTAGCCCTTTTAATAATTGTATCCGAATGTACCCCAAACATGTTTGGATTTGCATGAAAATTGGCATGAGCATTCCTACGAATGCTTCGGACCTAATAGTGAGCTCAGCCTCTCAGGCTTACATGATGGAAATCCCACTTTTAGATTTTGTGACTTCTTCCTCTAATCATCCTATTTATTGTGGTTACTTGCTCTTCAAACTTGTTCATGTGACTACAACAATATGAGATGTGGTGTGTGGTGTGATGAACACTTTAGCAAGTAAAAAACTTGGTCCTTTACAAGATTCCGTTAGGGAGATCCATCCAGCATCGTCAAAGAAACATAAGTTTGTTTTGGTTGCCACGGACTACTTCACCAAATGGACGGAAGCTGTACCACTCAAAAATAACATGTATAAAGAGGTAACCAGCTTTGTTCTTGAGCATATTATCTATAGGTTCGGTGTTCCACAAACCTTAAGCACAGATCAAGAAGGAGCCTTCACATACTCATGATAGGGAGCTTGTCAAGTCTTTTAGGATAAAGTTGTTTAATTCTTCTCTCTATTATGCTCAAGCTAACGGACTGTAACAGCCCTAACTTTTGTAAAGTTTTATTTTACATTGTGAAACAAAGTGAGGCAAAGAAAGACTATAATCGTGTCACATGAAATGATGAACACAAAAATGGACATGTGAGGGAGTTAAAAATTTTCTTCGACTCAGGATTAGCACATATTAACATGAGTAGGGAACTTCACTTCCTAAGTTGAAATCATGTTAACCCCCACTATGGAGAGGATGGCGGGAAATTTAAACACCATTTTGAATCTTTTAAAAGGATTCCTATTCAGATTGTCCAAAGGCCTATATGTGAGATCACCGATGCATTTCTCATGTATTCAACAGCCTAAGTTTCAAATTTGGAGAAGTTTTAGTTTCATATACTATTTATTCTGAGGAATAAATGAGGGCACGTTCAAATTTAAACTTGAATTTGAATTTTGAACCCAACAAACTCAATTTCAAAATCTTATTTCAGATTTGAGTTCCTCATAATTCTTTTGACCTATCCTCCAAGTTTGGTCAAATTTGGAGCTCGTTTACTATTTTAACCGGAACCGGAGGGTAAGAGGGGAGACATGGGGCCCACATGTCAGTAGACTTCAAACTGAAGGCTTCTCTGTTTTCACTCGGACAGCACACGCGCGACACCTCCTGCTCACCGGCACCACCCGGCTTCCCACCATGCCACCTGCTGCTCTGAGGCTAAGAACGCCGAGTGAAGCAACCCTCCTGCCCACGTGAACTATCCCCCTCACGTTGTTCAACCACAGCCCTCGCTCAGTCCCGAAAACAACACACACGCCGCCTGCTCTCTGTTTCTTCGGCGCCCAGCTGCTAGAGGCTTCTTCGTGCCCGACGGTCTACCCAAAAAAGGAGCGCCCTCAGGTGTGCAAACCGTTCCTCTCCTCATGCATCACCGGGGATGAATTTCCCCGTTCTTTGCTTCGGTATACCTAGGACCGAGCCTCACCAATCTTCAAAATTCGTCATAATCAATCCACCATCATGTGTGCCGAGCTACAAACATGATCTAGACACTCCCACGCTCCTCTAGGATCAAAAAGTATCAAAATCATCAAGTGTAGGTGCTGTTCTTCGAGAATTTCGAGCCGGCACCGATTTTCGCCCTAGGTCGCCGATGAGCTCCTATTTGCAGCCATTTTTGAGCCGATTTGAGCTCATGCCGGTGATGAGGGATCCCCCACGGTTCATTAGAGCCCAAGAACCGATCATTTGGTGGAGAATTCACTGTGCATGACCTTGCCGGAGCCCTAGGTCTTCCTGTAGCCGGTGCATGATGGTTTCCGGTGAGATTTGGCCGCCGGCGACCCCACCAGTGCGTCCAGCGTGCCTGAAGACAGGGGGGCGGCCAGTATGGGGCCGGGATGTGACACCCGGTTCCGAAAATAGAACCAAGTTAATGCATATGTGTGCCCAGGATGTTCATCACACATACACATGTAATTCACAAACTGAATTCAGAATATAACAATGAATAAATAGTGTTTAAGTACTTTATTACATCGATTAATTGTCTCACTCATGATTGTCTATCTTATTCTTGCAGCGGAAGTCTCTAAACGACAGCGGAAACAACTAAACAGCAGCAGGCTCCATCTTCAACTCCACAGGCTTGTTGACGGTAGTTCGCACGCCTAGTACTCCACATGGTCCTCGATGTACTCTTCTCCTGTTGCTGATGTTTATGTGATAATGCAAGGGTGAGTACATGTCGTACTCAGCAAGTGCGGGAAAAGTATGACATGTAGCTTACAACAAGGTAGGAATAAAAACACTCATTGCAGCAAGCAAATTTTATTTCACAAAACATGATAAAAACAGCAACTATTTCTAAGTGATATTTATCCCAACATGACCAAGTAATTCAGCATCAATTTCTCCATCATGATTCACCATTTATCAAGTCTCAACCAACCATTAGTCTTTCTCAAGTTCATCTTATGCTCTTAAATATTCATAACCGTCTCATATTCATATAACCGAAACCAAACTCAATGTCATGACTCAAAACAGTCCCAAAACCAATCCCAATGACCATAGCATAACCATACCGAACATCCATCCCGCGTTTTCCCTCTAATCATGTGTGTTGGCCAGGTTCTTGTGACCGGAAGCACGGCTATCATGATAGTTTTACACTCTGCAGAGGTGGCACCACTTTACCCACAAGTTCGTGATTTTGTCACCCGTCGGTGACTGCAAAACCTCCATTATACCAGTACACAACCGTCAGTGTATGGCCAAGAGATCACAAAATAGCCTGTACAAAGGGGCTACTAGATGTATGGACTCACTGAGGTTTCACCGGCAGGCTCGAATCACCATTCTCCCACCCACAGGCCCCCTCTTGTGCCATGCAGTTCCCAGGGCAGTCCCTCTCGACTCCCATTCCCCGCGCCATCCACGGTCCATAACAAGCTAGCAACCCACCTAATTAGTCAGCTAAGCCGCACCAATATTTGGCCTTATGGTGGAACTGTTTTCCTAGCATGTGCTGGCATGAACTGGTCCATAGATCTACGGCAAGTAAACCACCATCCCATTCAGCAACATCCACGAACCAAGCTTGCCTAGATCTCCCGTGATTCCACGCTCATTAACATCATCAAGTTCTCATCATCATTATTCATATGAGTGCAGTAGCTAACCATGTTTTAAGTTTTAATTCAGCTTCCCGTATCCCGTGGATTAAGCGAAGCAAAAAGGAAAAATTACCATACCTGACTCATCAACTTTCCCGGCGACAGGGATGGTTAACAAAACTAGTAAACTCCTATAAAATGGTGTCCCATCAAGCTGACTCAAGCATACGAGGTTTCGCAAACAAAACAGTTTCAAAACATGGGATCAATATGGTCAGGGGGCACTTGCCTTGCTCCCGTGGCTCTTGTTGCTCAAGCGTCTCGAAGTCTTGGTGCTGTAGTTTTTCGTAGATGGCTTCCTGAGCTTGTCCTTCTACTCACGACCACGCACATACAAAATTTACAGCAATCAAACATCATGCACAAACTTTACGCAAGATGCAATGGTGTAGATGAATGCAAATCCTATGGTGCTGTTTTATTAAACCAGTTTGTACGTGTTCTTGCATGTTTTAATGGGCTTTCATGGGGTTTTATGATGAACAAGGGTGTAGGGATCAAGTGTGGACGTGGTGATGATCTTGACTCAAGATCGAGATCAATTCCACCATCAAAAACGGATCAAAACGTGATATGTCCACACGAAAAAGTTTCTGTTCGAAGGGAGCGAAGAAAACGGATGCGTAGAAACAGCGACGACGTCATAAGATGGGTAACGAAGACCTACCTCACTTCCCTTTGGTGGCAGGGCCTTCCTCCTAGCAATGGCAGCAGCGGGGAATTTTTCTATGGAAGATTAGGGCAAGACAGATCGTCGGCTCTTTTCTGGCGACGGCGAGGCGTGACGGGGCTCATCGGCGGGCTCATCGGTGGGGCTCACCGGCGACTAAACTCCGGCGAGGGGGGTCCAACTCGGCGAGTTGGGGGCTAGGGCCTCCAAGTCACCGACTTGGGAGAGGGAAAAAGGGAAAGGGGTTGCGGCCAAGGGGGGGCTTGGGTTCTATTTATAAGGGGGGGGGGAAGAATCCTACTCTAATTGGAGCAAGATCCTAACAAACTTTTCCCCAATTGATTTGGTGCGGCAGCAATCTGGGGGAAATTCCCCAAATATAGGGAAAATTTGGGGAATTTGTGTCGGTACCCTCAGTACCGGGTACCCCCGCGCACAGGAGAAAAACCGCCTAAGGACCTCGCCCCCTCCGCAGGGGTGAGCTCCGAAGGCGCCACGTGTCCAGCGGGGCCAGGCCTCCCCTCTCCTCAGAGGCCAGCAGAGACGGGACTCGCCCCCTCTGCAGGGGCAAGCTCCGAGGGTGCCACGTGTCCAGCGGGGCCGGGCCTCCCTTCTCCTTACTGGTGAGCGCCGGGCCTGCCACGTGGCCAGCAGTGCCGGACCTCACCCCCTTCGCAGGGGTGAGCTCCGAGGGCGCCACGTGTCCAGCAGTGTCGGACCTTACCCCCTCCGCAGGGGTGAGCTCCGAGGGCGCCATGTGTCCAGTGGGGCCGAGCTTCCCTTCTCCTCAGAGGCGAGCCCCGGGCCTGCCACGTGGCCAGCAGTGCTGGACCTCACTCCCTCCGCAGGGGTGAGCTCCGAGGGCGCCACGTGTCCAGCGGGGCCGGGTCTCCCTTCTCCTTAGAGGCGAGCCCCGGGCCTGCAACGTGGCCAGCAGTGCCAGACCTCACCCCCTCTGCAGGGTTGAGCTCCGAGGGTGCCACGTGTCCAGCGGGGCCTGACCTTCCTCTCCTCAGAAGCGAGCCCCGGGCCTGCCACGTGGCCAGCAGTGCCGGACCTCACCCCCTCCGCAGGGGTGAGCTCCGAGGGCGCCACGTGTCCAGCGGGGCCGAGAGAAGTGTCGACAGCGCACTTCGACAAATTGGAATTGGCTCATTTCAGCTATGTTTTTCCCATTCCCCACCATTTTTATGATTCTTTGTCCATTCCTATGGTTCCTTCCTCCATTTCTACTTCTTTTATAATGTTTCTCTATATGAAAAATGTATGCAATGCATGGAAATGAATTTGAGGGTGTTACACGGGAGACGGCCGGGAAGAGCCTTCCGGTGACCCTCGCCGGAGGGAGCTGCCACTGGCCCTGTTTGGCGCGAGGTTGAAGATGAGGGATGATAGGTGGGGCCCACGGGCAGTGTTTAAACTTTTCCAGATTTTCCTAATTCGGTTTAAACTTTGGAGAGCCATAACTTTGTGTAGGAATGTCCAAAAGTTGTCAAATAAATTTTGTTGGATTCCTCTCAAAGAGTACTATCCATTGGTGCAGCCCAATTTTTATGAACATCTAGGGATTTGGCTCATTAATTCATAGAACAAAAATATTTTAGTAATTTTTACAGAAGTTCTGTTTATTGGAAAATTCCCAAATTCGGGCAGGACATTCTAACAAAAATCCTTGAGCTCCAGTAAGAATATCAGAGGCATTGGAGTTCATTTGCCTGGCCAAATGTTGATTTAATCCTGTATGTCTCTGAAAATTAGGAAAAATAACAGAAAGATTTTTAAGCTTTTAGCTCCAACTTTTAAAATTCATATCTCTGTGTAGGAAGCTCCAAAAATGGTGAAACCAAGTCCTATGGATTAATGAGAATCCCAAGTTTCTGAAAAACTAAATTTGGAGCATGACAAGACACTATAATTGCCATAGGAATTCAGAGAACCAAATAGCAATGAAAATTCTTTAGGCCACATCTTACATCAACTTTGTTTGAAATTTTGCAAGCCATTCCTCTGTATGATCTATGGACCACAGCAAAATTTTCAGAGCAAGTTGAGGTCATCTTCTCCAGTTTTCTTCTGGATTTTTCCAATATCTTTCTTATGTCCATTATATATCACTCTTTGAATTTTACTGTGATACCCTCAATTTCATAATCATGCATGCATTCATATTTCATATAGAGAAGCATTTTAAAATAAGTAGAAACAGAGAAGTAATAAAAAAAGATAGCTAAAAAGAACCAGTTCCAGTTCACCGAGGAGCGCTGTAGACATTTCCCACGGCCCGCTGGCCAAGTGGCACCTTCGGAGCTCATCCCCGCAAAGGGGGAGAGGTCCACCGCTAAACTGGCTACGTGGCAGGCTCGGAGCTCGTCTCTGCGGAATGGGCGAGGTCCGACCCCATGGGACACGTGTTGCCCTCAGAGCTAGACATTGCGGAAAAGAAAGGCCCAGCCGCGCAGGACACGTGTCGCTCTCGGAGCTCACCTCCAAGAGGTCCGGCCTCGCCAGACACGTGTCACCCTCGGAGCTCATCTCCGAGAGGTCCGACACTATGGGACACATGTCGCTCTCGAAGCTTAACTCCGGGGGGGTCCGGTCCTACTGGACATGTGTCATCCTCGGAGCTCACTCCCGAGGAAAAGACACTGCAGGACCCGCGTCAGCCTCGGAGCTCGCCTCCGAGAGGTCCCGCCCCAAGGGAGGTCCGACACTACCCGAGCTCACCTCTGGGAGGTCCGACACTATTGGACACGTGTCGACTTCGGAGCTTGCCTCCGAAGAGAGGGGAGGTCCAGAACTGACACATGGCACTCTCGGAGCTCACCTCCAAAGAGAGGGAGGTCCGGAACTAACATGTGGCGTACACGGGGCTCGTCTCTAGAGAGAGGGGAGGTCCCGACCCACCAGACAAGTGGCGCACGCGAAGCTCGCCTCTAAGGAGAGGGAGGTCTTGCCCGCCTGACACGCGGCACAACCGGAGCCCACCTCTGCGGAAAAGGGAGACCAGGCCCCTGCTGGACATGTGGAGCCTCCGGAGCTCATCACCGCGGCGGTGACGAGATTTTAAGTGGTTTATCTCCTGTATGCGCGGGAATACCCGGCACTGAGGAAACCAACACAAATTCCATGTTCCTACCGCACCGAATCAATTGAAGATAAGTTGTAAAGATTCAAAAACAATTTGAATAGGACTCTTATTCAAATTCCGATCAGAGTAGGACTCTTTGTTTTCCTCTTATAAATAGAACCCAGAACCTTTGTCCGCAACCATGTACTTCTTTTCCACCTCCCGAGTCGACGACATGGAGCCCCAGCCCCCAGCTTGCCGAGCTAAACCCCTTCGCCGGAGTTGACCACCAGAGGGACCGCCGACAAGCCCAGACACGATCACCATCGTCGGAGGAGAGCCAATGATCTGTTTTTGCTAGGAGGATGGTTCCAAAGAAAGTAAGGTAGGTCTCCATTACCACCTTACGACGAGATCACGGTTTTCTTTGCATCTATTTCCTTCGATCCCTTCGAACAGAAGCTTTTCATGTGGACAGATAACGTGTTGATCGGTTTGATCTAGATCTTGAGTCTAGATCATCACCACGTCCACATTTTCATTGTAAAACTCCATACAAACCCCTTAAAACATGCAGAACATGCGAGAAAACGTACAAACTAAACTGCACCATAGGATTAGCATGCATATGCACCATTGCATCTTGAGTAAAGTTTATGCATGATAATTGATTGCTATGAATCTTGTATGTGCGTGATCGTAAAAAGAAGGACAAGCTCAGGGAGCATCTGCGAAGGACTACAACACCCAGACTTTGAGATCCCAGAGTAACAAAAGCCACAGGAACGAGGCAAGTGCCCCTTGACCATATTGATCCCATGTTATGGAAACTGTTTGTTTGCAAAAACTGTGAATGCTTGAGTCAACTTGATGGGAAACCCTTTCATAGGAGTTTACTAGTTTTTGTTAACCACCCTTGTCGCTGAGAAAGATGATGAGTCGGGTATGGTCGTTTTTGCTTTTTGCTTCGCTAATCTACGGTATGTGGGAAGCGATAGAATGTGTCTAGCTAACTGCACTCGTATGAATAATGGTAATGAGACACTGATGTTGATAATGGACATGAATCGGGGGGGGGGGGTATCTAGGCAAGCTTGGTTTGTGAATGTGGTAGAATGAGATGGTGGTTTACTTGCGGTAGATCTAAGGACCGGTTCATGCGAGCACATGCCAGGATAACAGTGCCACCACAAGGCCAAATATAGGTGCGGCTTAGCTGACTAATTAGGTAAGTTGCTATATTGTTATGGACCGTGGAAGGCGCGAGGAATGGGAGTCGAATGAGGACTGCCCTGGGAACTGCATGGCACAAGAGGGGGCCTGTAGGTGGGAGAATTGGAGATTCTAGCCTGCCGGTGAAACCTTAGTGAGTCCATACATCTAGTAACCCCTTTGTAAAGGATATTTTGTGATCTCTTGAGCATACACCGACGGTTGTGTACTGGTATAATGGAGGTTCTGCAGTCGTCGACTGGTGACGAAATCACAAACTTGCAAACTCTGCAGGGTGTAAAACTATCATGATAGCCGTGCTTCCGGTCACAAGCACCTAGATAACTTCCATGATTAGATGGGTATGGTTTTTGGGATGGTTTTGGATGGTTCAGTTTTGGTTATTGGGATGGTATTGGTTTGGTTATTGTTTGGTCTTTGGATTTGGTTTCCAGGACTGTTGAGTCCGGGTAATGAGATTGGTTTCATGACTGTTGAGTCATGGTAATGAGCTTCGGTCTCGGTTGTGAGACGGAAATTAAGTATGAGATGAGATTGTAGTGAATATGAGATGGTATTCATGAGCATGAGAAAAGTTGAGAAAGATAAATGTCTGGAAGAGACATGAAAAGTGCTGAATCATGATGGGGGTATGTTGATGTTTTAATTGGATAAATGTTGGGATTACATTCATTTAAAGCTAGTTGCTGTTTTTATCATGTTTTATGAAATAAACTTTGCTTTCCGCAATGAGCCTTTTTATACCTACCTTGCTGTGAGCTACATATCATATTTTCCCGCACTTGCTGAGTACGTCATGTACTCAAACTTGCATTATTACTTCATCATCAGCAACAGGAGAAGATTATTTCGAAGACCATGTGGAGTATTAGGTGTGTGATCCACCGTCAACTTGCCTGTGGGGATGGAGTAGAGATGGAGCCGCTGCTGCTTCTTAGTTTGCTTCCGCACTAGTTAGAAGACTTCCGCTGCTAGAATAAAGACTTCCGCTGCAATAGAGATTGATGTAATAAATTACTTGAACATATTCATTCGTGGTTATATATATTATGTATTCAGTTTGTGGATTAAATGTGTATGTGTGATGAACATCCTGGGCACACATATGCATTAGTCTCGGTTCCGAGAGGTTTTCTCTCAGAACCAGGGCGTCACAGATTGGTATCAGAGCCACGGTTGATCGTAGGTCACACGCCTAGATAGAAATCACAGATTGGTATCAACCTACCAAGGTTGATCGTAGGTCACACGCCTAGATAGAAATCACAGATTGATATAAATACCACGATTGATCGTAGGTCACAAGACTATGTAAGACCACAGATTGGTATTGAGCTACCACGGTTGACTGTAGGTCGCAAGCCTAGATAAGATCACAGATTAGTTTCAGAGCTGCCACGCCTAGTCACAGATTGGTATCAAGCTACCACGGTTGCCCTGTAGGTTGCAAGCCTAGATAAGGTCACAGATTGGTACAATTCACAGATTGGTAATAAAGCTACCACGGTTGACCGTAGGACGCAGGCCTAGTAACAGATTGGTATCAGAAGCCACGCTGAACATAGGATGAAAGCCTAGGTAGAGTGCATAGATTGGCATTGGAACCACCTTGACCATAGGTAAAAGTCACAGATTGATCACAGATTGGTACCACCCCAAACCACATAGGACCCCCATTGAATAGAAGCTTGAATAGGATTGGTTGAACCCTGTGATGATTATTTGTGCTTGTGTGTTTAGTGTGAGCTGTGGGACGTTTTAGCGTTGTCCATATCCGCACATAGTAGAGAGATGTGAGATGCTTCGGCACTTGTTCACATCCTCATATAGGCTAATATATGTAGCCCATCCACCTTGATGCATATAGTTAGGGGGGGATCCATATAACCTTCTAACCTCTATTCTATCCAACCCTCTCTCATGATGGTGAGAGAAAACGCCCGCTGACAAAGGAGGAACATCCGCGGAAACCAAGAGGAAGAGCACGATGAAGTTCCTCAAAATGACAACCCCGGGGCTGGTGAGAACAACCTGGAATGGTTGATGGCTATGCAGAACCAGCTTATGCAAACTATGATCCAAACTTTTGGTCAGCTGCAAGCCAACAACAATAATCCCGTTCCTGCACCACCACCACCACCACCGCCACCACCGCCGGCTCACAACTGATTGGGAGAGTTCATGAGAACTCGACCACCCACTTTTGCACAAGCTAATGATCCCATGGAGGCCGACGATTGGTTGAAGTCCATGGAGAAGAAGCTTGCCATAGTTCAGTGCAATGACCGAGAGAAAGTTCTATTCGCATCGCACCAACTTATGGGAGCAGCCGCTGACTGGTGGGATACCCTTTGTAATGCTCATGACAACCCGGAGACTTTTACTTGGACCGAGTTCAAGGAGAGTTTCCGATCTCATTATATCCCTGCTGGTGTCATGATGCTTAAAAGGCAAGAGTTTGAAGGTCTCCGCCAAGGAAAGAAGAGCGTGAATGAGTACCTCAACAAGTTCACGCAGCTTTCAAGGTATGCCCCCGAAGATGTCAACTCGGACCAAAGGAAGCAGTACTTGTTCATGAGAGGGTTGAACAATGAGATCCAGGTTCAGCTCCTCAATAATGACTATGCGAACTTCCAGAAACTTGTTGACAAACCTATAGTGGTTGAGAGCAAGATCCGAGAGATCGAGCAAGAGGGCAAAAGAAAGATGCCATACCAGCCACAAGGGAGCAACGTACGCCCTTGGTACATGCCCCCAGCTGCACCACAGTATGGCTCGTCCACTCATACTTTTTGCCCTAATCAGCTACCACAGCAACGTCCTGCCATGCAAGCACCTCGTGTGCTTTTGCCTCTGGTGCCTCGTCCGAACACGGGCGCTTATTCTCAAAACCCCCGCCCCAACATACCTGCTGTCGTGGACAACAAGGCATGCTTTGCATGCGGAGAGACGGGACACTTTGTGAGACAGTGCCCGAAGAGAGGTCTTGGACAACCAAGCAACGTGCCCAAGCAGAACCACGGCCGAACGGAGGAGCTAATCAAGGCAACCGTGGGCAGCAGAACTATGCTCGCGGTAATGTGAACCATGTCTCTGCTGAGGAAGCATAAGAGGCTGAGGACGTCGTGATTGGTATGTTCCTTGCCAACTCCAACCCAGCCACCATTTTATTTGATTCCGGAGCATCACATTCATTCATATCATCCAAGTATGTTGCCAAGTATAATCTACCCATATCACACTTGAAATATACTATGTTGGTTAATTCTCCCGGTGGAGAGATGAGGACTAATATAGTATGTCCGAAAGTAAACCTCAAAATAAGGGGGGTAGACTTCCTTGCCAACCTCATTGTCTTGGATTCCCAAGGGCTTGATACAATACCTGAAATGGATTGGTTAAGCAAGCACAACGAAGTAATTCAATGTGCTTGAGAGTTCCGGAAGAGCAAGTACCAATGGAAGAGCTCGAACTTCAAGAGGATCTGACCTATATAGAGCACCCTATATGGATTTTGGACGTGAAGTAAAGGGTCACGAGGAACAAAGTGATCCGATGGTGCAAGGTACAATGGAGCCATCACACCGAAGCTGAAACCACATGGGAGCGTGAAGAAGACATCAAGACAGAATTCCCTCATCTATTCTCTACTCTATCGAATCTCGAGGGCGAGATTCAATTTAAGGGGGGTATATTTGTGACACCCTCAATTTCATAATCATGCATGCTTTTATATTTCATATAGGGAAACATTTTAAAATAAGTAGAAACAGAGAAGGAATAAAAAGATAGCTAAAAAGAGCCAGTTCCAGTTTGCCAGGGAGCGCTGTAGACATTTCCCGTGGCTCGCTGGCCACGTGGCACCTTCGGAGCTCATCCCCGCAAAGGGGGAGAGGTCCGCCGCTAAACTGGCTACGTGGCAGGCTTGGGGTTCGTCTCTGAGGAAGGGGCGAGGTCCGAACCCGTGGGACACGTGTTGCCCTCGGAGCTAGACATGCAGAGAAGAAAGGCCCAGCCGCGCGGGACACGTGTCGCTCTCGGAGCTCACCTCCGAGAGGTCCGGCCCCGCCAGACACGGGTCACCCACGGAGCTCATCTCTGAGAGGTCCGACACTATGGGACACATGTCGCTCTCGGAGCTTACCTCCGGGAGGTCCGGTACTACTGGACACGTGTCATCCTCGAAGCTCACTCCCGAGGAAAAGACACTGCAGGACACGCGTCTGCCTCGGAGCTCGCCTCTGAGAGGTCCCACCGCAAGGGAGGTCCGACACTACCAGACACGTGTCACATCCGAAGCTCACCTCCGAGAGGTCCGACCCTATTGGACACGTGTCGACTTCGGAGCTTGCCTCCGAAGAGAGGGGAGGTCCAGAACTGACACATGACACTCTCGAAGCTCACCTCCAAAGAGAGGGGAGGTCCGGAACTGACACGTGGTGTCACGGAGCTCGTCTCTGGAGAGAGGGGAGGTCCCGACCCACCAGGCACGTGGCGCACGCGGAGCTCGCCTCTGAGGAGAGGGAGGTCTCGCCCGCCTGACACGCGGCACAACCAGAGCCCGCCTCTACGGAAAAGGGAGACCAGGCCCCTGCTGGACACGTGGAGCCTCCGGAGCTCATCACCGCGGAGGAGACGAGATTTTAAGCGGTTTATCTCCTGTACGTGAGGGAATACCCGGTACTGAGGAAACCGACACAAATTCCACGTTGCTACCGCACCGAATCAATTGAAGATAAGTTGTAAAGATTCAAAAACAATTTGAATAGGACTCTTATTCGAATTCCGATAAGAGTAGGACTCTTCGTTTTCCTCTTATAAATAGAACCCAGAACCTTTGTCCGCAACCACATACTTCTTTTCCACCTCCCGAGTCGACGACTTGGAGCCCTAGCCCACAGCTCGCCGAGCTAAACCCCTTCGACGGAGTTGACCACCGGAGAGACCGCCGAGAAGCCCAGACACGATTGCCATCACCGGAGGAGAGCTGACGATCTATTTTTGCTAGGAGGAAGGTTCTAAAGAAAGTAAGGTAGGTCTCCATTACCACCTTATGATGACATCATTGTTTTCTTTGCATCTGTTTCCTTCGATCCCTTCGAACAGAAGCTTTTCATGTGTACAGATCACGTGTTGATCGGTTTGATCTAGATCTTGAGTCCAGATCATCGCCACGTCCACATTTTCATCGTAAAACCCCATGCAAACCCCTTAAAACATGCAAAAACATGCAAGAGTACGTACAAACTAAACTGCACCATAGGATTAGCATGCATATGCACCATTGCATCTTGAGTAAATTTTGTGCATGATAATTGATTGCTATGAATCTTGTATGTGCGTGATCGTAAAAAGAAGGATAAACTCAGGGAGCTATCTACGAAGGACTACAACACCCAGACTTCGAGATCCCAGAGCAACAGAAGCCATAGGAAGAAGGCAAGTACCCCTTGACCATATTGATCCCATGTTTTGGAAATTGTTTTGTTTGCGAAAACTGTGAATGCTTGAGTCAACTTGATGGGAAACCCTTTCATAGGAGTTTACTAGTTTTTGTTAACCACCCTTGTCGCCGGGAAAGATGATGAGTCGGGTATGGTCGTTTTTGCTTCACTAATCTATGGGATGTGGGAAGCGATAGAATGTGTCTAGATAACTGCATTCGTATGAATAATGGTAATGAGAAACTGATGTTGATAATGGACATGAATCGGGGGAGATCTAGGCAAGCTTGGTTTGTGGATGTGGTAGAATGAGATGGTGCTTTACTTACCGTAGATCTATGGACCGGTTCATGCGAGCACGCCTGGATAATAGTGCCACCACAAGGCCAAATATGGGTGCGGCTTAGCTGACTAATTAGGTAAGTTGCTAGATTGTTATGGACCATGGAAGGAACGGGGAATGGGAGTTGAGTGAGGACTTCCCTAGGAACTGCATGGCACAAGAGGGGGCCCGTAGGTGGGAGAATTGGAGATTCTAGCCTGCCGGTGAAACTTTAGTGAGTCCATACATCTAGTAACCCCTTTGTGAACGCTATTTTGTGATCTCTTGACCATACACCGACGGTTGTGTACTGGTATAATGGAGGTTCTGCAGTCTCCGACGGGTGACGAAATCACAAACTTGTGGGGTAAAGTGGTGCAAACTCTGCAGGGTTTAAAACTATCATGATAGCCGTGCTTCCAGTCACAAGCGCCTGGACATCTTCCATGATTAGATGGGTATGGTTTTTTGGATGGTTTTGGATGGTTCGGTTTTGGTTATTGGGATGGTATTGGTTTGGTTATGGTTTTGTCTTTGGATTTGGTTTTCGGGACTGTTAAGTCCGGGTAATGAGATTGGTTTCATGACTGTTGAGTCATGGTAATGAGCTTTGATCTCGGTTATGAGACGGAAATTAAGTATGAGATGAGATGGTAGTGAATACGAGATGGTATTCATGAGCATGAGAAAAGTTGAGAAAGATAAATGTCTGGAAGAGACATGAAAAGTGGTGAATCATGATGGAGTTATGTTGATGTTTCAATTGGATTAATGTTGAGATTACATTCATTTAAAGCTAGTTGCTGTTTTTATCATGTTTTGTGAAATAAACTTTGCTTTCCGCAATGAGCCTTTTTATACCTACCTTGCTGTGAGCTACATATCATATTTCCCCGCACTTGCTGAGTACGTCATGTACTCAAACTTGCATTATTACTTCATCATTAGCAACAGGAGAAGAGTATTTCAAAGACCATGTGGAGTATTAGGTGTGTGATCCACCGTCAACTTGCCTGTGGGGATGGAGTATAGATGGAGCAGCTGCTGCTGCTTAGTTTGCTTCCGCACTAGTTAGAAGTCTTCCGCTGCTAGAATAAAGACTTTCGCTGCTAGAATAGATTAAAGACTTCCGCTGCAATAGAGATTGATGTAATAAAGTACTTGAACATATTCATTCGTGGTTATATACATTCTGAATTCAGTTTGTGGATTAAATGTGTATGTGTGAGGAACATCCTGGGCACACATATGCATCAGTCTCGGTTCCGAGAGGTTTTCTCTCAGAACCAGGGTGTCACATTTACTCCCACAAACATCCTCTGGCCACCTAAAGTTATCCTCTGTTTCTGTCCATAACAGAGCTCATCTCTCACTTTAGAGTTGGTCTAAACCAATGTTAGTTTATAAAACACATTTGTTTTATAATTCATTTACTCCTATTAAAACTGTGCATATTCATGTCGGTAGGAAATACGATGAAGGAGTTCAGCGAAGAACTCAACTCAGATCAGCAAGTTGAAGATTAAATCCTCGCCCAGATACTGACTATGAAGTAGAACTAAACCTGCAGCAACATAAGGCAACCCCCGGTTTGCATTTAACAGCTTTTTAGTTACATTTTACTTTGTATCACTTTTATTGGTCTAGTATGTATTGTGCATTAGGTCAAGGTGATTGATACTCCAAATACATGACTCACGAAGCCTTGGAGTTAAAGGGTAGAACAGGTTATCTTCGTGTAGCTTCGGCTAGGCTTAAGTTGTATAGGATCCGGTACAAGTCGGGTAGTTGGAAGCTACTCGCGAGTTTAGGATGTTGGTTCAGCGGGGTATGATTCTAGAGAATGAATGTTCTGAAAAAGAAAATGAGACCGAGCAGAGAGTAGGAGCAGCAGGACGTTGGGCCTGTGTTGCCGTAGCTCTGTTTGTGTCGGTTAAGGACCGATGCGTATGCTGCCCTGCTGAGCAAGTTTGAACAGTATCGGATGCATACTGGAATTATGGGGTCCAGGAAACCGATGTAAACCGGGTACTCTCGTGTCAAAACTTATATGGCCGTCCTTTGGGGTTGGTTTCAGAGGTGTAAACCCGCTAGCGGAGCAACTTCGACGTGTTCTGGGTAGTGGCCCTTCTGATGGGTCGGCAGAACTGGTTCAACATTGGAGTGACGGGTGAAAGATTGCTGCATACAACGTAAGAAAGAGCTCGTGTATGAGTCTTTCGAGGCGGGTGTATGTGTCGTGTGTTCTGGGTGTGTCCTGATTCGAATCACCGTCCCTCGCGGTTATATGAGTATGTCACACCCGGTTTCTCCGAAGAACAACCGAGTGAATATCACATGTATGCCAGGATCATTTTCTCATACATGTGATGACAAATAGTGAAGCATCATTTATTACAAGCCAGGTGTCGAATATAAATAAGTCTTACATCGCAAATGTCTCAATGGACAATAATAAGTTCATCACAAGTAAATAAACTAGCAGCGGAATATTATTCTTGAGGGCTCCGTCACTGGCGTTGCCCGGGGGTCTCCATGAACCTAGAAACCTTCTTCGGGTCCAAAGTCTTGGTCATTATACACCACCTCATTATCTTGACCTGAGCAGCAATATAAACCAACAAAATATGCAAGGTTGAGTACCAATGGTACTCAGCAAGTGTGGGAAAATTTTATCATGCATGGCTATATCAAGGAGAGGTTGAACTCATGGTTAAAGCACTACGCAATTAATCCCTATCACCTTAGCTTATTAAGCACCTACATTACTACACAAGTAAAATGGTCCCAATCTCTCATCCCATCATCATAACCAAATAACCATAACATCATTTTCAATGTTAAGCTCCCTGCTTAACATCCACAACTTCCAAAATCATCATCCTCTAATCATGAATAAGTCCAAGCCGCTCTTGACCGTGAGCATGGCTGTCATGACAGTTTTGACTCTGCAGAGTTTGTACCACTGTACCCACATGTAGTGATTTCATCCCCCGTTGCCGTGTGGACTAAAAGAACCTCTATTATGCCAGTGGCTACGAACCACATTCACACTTCCTAGGTGTGTAGCCAGGAGATCACTACGAAGCCTTTACAAAGAGATTCCCGACGAGCGTGGGCCCACTGAGGTTTCACCCCTAACAGCATACAAGAGGCTCCAACCCCGCTGCAGTGGCCCCCTCTTGAGCCTTGCGGTTCATATGGTAGTCCAGCTGACACCTACTCCCCGCACCATCCAACACACCCATACTACGCCGGGGATACACCTAATTAATTGGCCAAGCTGCCCATCTCAGCATGTGGTTGGCACTGTAAAGCCAGGTTACATGCTCCATGAACCGGTCCTTAGGATCCAGGCAAGTACTAAACACAAACCCGAGTCTCGTGCACCCAGCACACAACCAAAACATCCAACTTGCCTTGATCCCTACCTCTACACAACTCACAATATCTCATTCAAGAGTATGGTAAAATAAACTGATGATCTCATATCCCAAATATCCCATTCTTAGCATGGCTAAGCATATGCATAATAATAAATGACATGATAAAATAAATCCCAACCCAAGCTACAAGGAAACAAGGTAAAGAAATTCTAGGGAAACTTCCTAACCTGGGTTTCATATTTCATTTGACATTGCAAATAATTCTATCTACACATCCTAGCATAGGATCAAAGTGGTCAAGGACACTTGCCTCCTTCCTGCTGCTCTTGGAATGGGTAGTCCTGATCTTGGAAAGGAATAACTTGCTCCTGAGCAGGTTCTACTTCATACCATCACACATAGCAAAAGAAAAATAACAATCCATAAGACATAGTTCACACTTCCACTTCATACAAACCACACATTCATATCTATGGAAGTCATTCACCATTATATGTGTTGTGGTTACTCTATGTGTGTTGATTTGTGGCTTTCATGCACTTTTAATCATGTATATATGATTCCTACTTTTGTGTTCACATTCATACTTACCTACTATATATATATATATATGAGTTTCCAATTTAAATAAATTCCTTATATTCAATTACTATACCTTTTTACTACCAAATAAGCATGAAAGGTATTTTCCTTCTCCATATGTGTCTTCATAATTTCTACCAACCCTAAACTGAACTCTTTGGATTTTAGAAACTCCATTCATCATTTACTAGTTGCTATATTTTCAGATTTATTTTCCTATGCATAAATGTGTACTTTATTATGAAAATAGTAAGACACATCCTCTAAATAGAATAGGTTCTGGTCCTAAATAATTTAATAACATATTTTGACCTTTGCCTCTGATGTAAAATATTTCACAATTATTTTCCTAATTTTCAGATTTATTCTTTACTTAAAAATGTGTCCCTAAATGTGAATAATAAATTAAACAGATTCAATTCAGCCCAAAATATGTTTTTATCTCACTCCAAAGTTTCCTAAATACTGAGAAAGTCTTTAATTTAATTTTGACAATATGTTTGTCCCACTTTTTAATTTTTAAACACTAGCCACATATTCAATTTCCTAAATTAAATACTAAACAGGGCTAAAAAGGTAAACTCACCCCACTACAAGGTCTATAATATTATTTTCAGAATTTCCAAGGGTCTAGCTACACTTATCAGAGGAGTTTTTCCAAATTTTTATTAAGTCCAGGGGCTAAAACTGATTTTTAAATGAATTTACATGATTTTCTGAAGTTCCAGGGGCTAGATCAGAAGTTTCCGGGGCTAGCTCTTATTTCCCGAGAACCCCAGGGGGTAGCACGTAAGATTTCCAGTCTTTATAACGCGGGGCTGACGTGGACCGTCCGATTTTAAACCGACGGCTGAGATTATAACGTCGAACCGGTACGCGGGGATTTAAACCCTACCGTGCGATTTAAAATAAACGGCGCACAAGCGGCCACGTCGCTCTGATCGAGCGCGGGCGGCGCTGCCGGTGGCGCACGGCGGCGGGAAGCGGCGATCTCGTCGGAAACTTTCGGATCTTCGGGAATTTTTCCTAGAACTGTGATTTTATGGCATAGATCGGTAGAGGAGAGGTCGGGGATCTCACCTCGGGGGTTTTCTTGAGCTCGGAGGTTCTGGAAGGTGATCGGCGACGAGGTCCGAGGTGAAACCACGGCGAAGCTCGTCGGCGCTGTGTTTACACCGCAAGTCACCGAGTTTTTTGCACCTGCAAGGTTCCCCGGAGGCGGTGGATCAAGACCAGCGAGTTAGATCGGAATTTCCGAGCTTAGATCGGCCAGAATTCACCGGAGAAGTCTCGGTTCTCACCGGAGGAAAATCGGCCGATTGCGTGGGAAAAACAGAACGAGGCCGGGGTTTTTATAGACGTGGGATGGCGGCGGGGTGGTTTAGATCGAGTTTGCGTCGCCCCCGAGCGGAGTTCGGCTGGGATTCGCGGAAATCCCGATCGGTTTTGATTCGGGTGAGAGGGAGTCCTGCGCGGGCGCGAGGTAGAAGACGAGCTGGCGGGTCCCACCTGTCAGCGGAAGGAAACGGCGCTGGTTGGGCCGGCTGGTGGGTTGCGGCCCACTGGCCGGTTTTTTTCTGTTTTCTCTTTTTCTTTTTCTATTTCTTTTCTGATTTGAGTTTAATGTGAATTCCAGTTTGAATTTGAATTTTTGCAAAACATGCAACACGTCCAAAAAATTTTAAATTCCCCTCTTAACATGATTTAGGGTTTTAAATCAAAATTTTGGGGTGTTACAGCTCTACCCCCCTTAAAAGAAATCTCGTCCTCGAGATTGGTGGTTCTAAGAAAACAATTCAAGAAATTGTGCCTTGAGCTCATCTTCCCGCTCCCAGGTGGCTTCCTCTTCTGAGTGATGCTGCCACTGCACCCTGCACATCCGGATTCTTTTATTTCTGGTGAGGCGTTCCATTGTCTCCAAAATCTTGTATGGTTGCTCGGCATAAGACAAATCCTCAGCTACGTCCACTTCATTCATTGGTAACACCTCTTCAGGCGTCCTCAGGCATTTCTTGAGTTGTGACACATGGAATACATCGTGCACATCCGATAGATGAGCCGGTAACTCTAGTTGATACGCCACTTCGCCTTTCCTCTCCAAAACTTGAAAAGGGTCCGATGTATCGCGGTGACAACTTCCCTTTCACCTTGAACCGATGAAGTCCTCTGATAGGGGACACCTTGAGATAGACATAGTCTCCCACGTTGAAAACGAGCTCTCTTCTTCGTACATCGGCATATCTCTTTTGGCGTGTTTGTGATATCCTCAAGTTGTTGCGAATTTCCCTCACCTTCGCCTCGGCTTCTTGTAGTACTTCTGGACCAAACACTTTACTTTCCCCCGTTTGGTTCCAAAATAGGGGAGTTCTGCACTTCCTCCCGTACAAAGCTTCAAACGGTGACATCTTCATACTAGCTTGATAGCTGTTGTTATAGGAAAACTCCGCATACGGTAAGTTCTTGTCCCAACTCCGATTGTTTTTGAGTGCACATGCCCTTAGCATATCTTCAAGGATCTGATTGGTTCTTTCCGTCTGCCCATCAGTTTGGGGATGATAGGCAGAACTAATGTTCAGATGGGTTCCCATGGTTTCGTGCAACTTCTGCCAGAACCTTGAGGTGAACTGTGTCCCTCGATCCGACACAATCTTCTTTGGCACTCCATGGTAACACACGATCCTTGACATGTACAACTCTGCGAATTTGGATCCACTGTAGCTTTCTTTCACGGGGATGAAATGAGCTACCTTAGTTAGCCTATCAATGACGACCCATATCGAATCATATAATGATTGGATCCTAGGCAATCCCACGATGAAATCCATGCTGATTTCTTCCCATTTCCATTCAGGCACTTTGAGTGGTTGCAATAATCCCGCGGGTCGTTGATGTTCTTCTTTCACCAACTGACATGTGTCACATAGGGCAACATGTCCCGCGACATCTAGCTTCATGCCATACCACCAATACCTGCTCTTGAGGTCCTGGTACATCTTCGTACTCCCAGGATGAATGGAATAGTCAGAATCATGAGCCTCCTTCAAAATCAATTCACGGATCTCCTTTACTTCTAGCACACAGATTCTTTTCCCGTGCCACACCGTTCCTTGTTCATCCTCTCTGAAACCAGGAGCTTTATTTTCCTTGATGAGTTGTCTGATCTCTTGTATCTTCTCGTCATTCTTTTGACCCTCGCGTATGTCTCGCTCGAGTGTGGAATCAACTTCCATGGCGATGGCTTCACCACATTTTACCAGGCATAGATTGAGCTTTATAACCTCGTCCTTCAATTCTGCAGGCATGTCCTTCACGCTCAACTTATTGACCTGCACTTTCCGACTCAAAGCATCGGCCACAACGTTTGCTTTCCCGGGATGATAGTTGATGCCCACATCAAAGTCATTAATTAGCTCTAACCATCTCCTTTGCCTGAGGTTGAGATCTGGCTGTGTGAAAATGTACTTCAAACTCTTATGATCCGTATATATCTCTGTCCTCTTCCCCATCAAATAGTGCCGCCAAATTTTCAACGCGTGTACCACTGCGGCTAGTTCTAGGTCATGTGTAGGATAGTTCTTCTCGTGCTTCCGAAGCTGCCGGGATGCATAAGCCACGACATGCCCTTCTTGCATGAGAACACATCCCAACCCGTTTCTAGAGGCATTGCAGTACACCGTGAAATTCTTCTGCATATCTGGCATAACCAACACTGGGGCTGTTGTCAATCTTTTCTTTAGCTCCTGAAAACTCGTCTCGCACTGTGGCGTCCATGTGAATGTGATTCCATTCTCCAACAGTTTGGTGAGGGATCTTGAGATCTTAGAGAATCCCTCAATAAACCGTCGATAGTATCCAGCCAATCCCAAGAAGCTTCGAACTTCCCCGACACTTTCAGGGGTCTTCCACTTCTGTATATCCTCGATTTTGGTGGGATCTACGGAGATTCCTCCTTCCGAGATTATATGTCCTAAGAAGGGAACTCTCTTCAGCCAAAACTCACACTTGCTCAACTTGGCATATAGTTGGTGTTCTCTCAGCCTTTGCAACACCAACCTTAGATGTTTCTCATGTTCTTCTTCATCTTTGGAGAAGACGAGAATGTCATCTATGAAAACCACCACAAATTTGCCCAGACATTCCATGAATACCTTGTTCATGAGATACATGAAGTATGCCGGGGCATTAGTTAGCCCGAAAGGCATGACAGTGTATTCATACAGTCCGTACCGAGATACGAAAGCTGTCTTGGGAATATCAGATTGCCTTATCTTGAGTTGGTGGTATCCCGACCTGAGATCAATTTTCGAGAACACACAAGCTCCCCTCAACTGATCAAACAAGTCTTCGATGCGGGGTAATGGGTACTTGTTCTTGACGGTTACCTCATTCAAAGCACGGTAATCCACACATAACCTTTGGGTTCCGTCCTTCTTGGGCACAAATATCACCGGAGGTCCCCATGGTGAGGAACTAGGGCGAATATACCTCTTCTCCGTCAATTCTCTCAAATGATCCTTGAGTTCTTCTAGCTGCTTGGAGTCCATCCGGTAAGGTCTCTTGTATATCGGGGCTGTTCCAGGCACTAGCTCAATTGCAAATTCCACTTCACGATCGGGAGGCATACCTGGCAATTCTTCCGGAAAAAACATCTGGATATTCCCGGATAATCCTGATCTCCTCCACTTTCACCTCAACTTGATTTAATTTAATGTCCCTCCTAGGCTCGTGTATTGTTATGAACTTTACTCTTGTGCCACTAGGGTGAGTTAGTTCCACCGTTCTGGTCGAACAATGGATGATTCCTTTATGTTTTGTTAACCAATCCATACCCAAGATAATATCTATCCCTTGTGAATCTATCACTATGAGGTTAGCAGTAGATACCACCCCATTAATGTCTAGGTTCACTTTGGGACACACTTGTCTTGTCCTTATTTCTCCACCTGGAGAGTTTACGGCTAGCATATGGTTCATTTGTGTTGTTGCTAGGTCATGCTTCTTAACAAACCCTTGAGCAATAAACGAGTGGGTAGCACCAGAATCAAACAGCAGGGTTGCAAGGTGTAAATTGGCAGGAAACTTACCAACTACCACGTTGGGTGCCTCTTGTGCTTCCTCCATAGTGACGTGGTTCACCCGTCCTCTCATTACATTCTACTGTTGTGGCTGCGCGGGCTTCTTCTTTGGGCACTTATGGGCATAGTGCCCCACTTCACCACAGCTAAAACATTGCACCCCAACCTTAGATGCCTGACCTTTGCTTTTTTGGGGTTGGTTCGGGGGTCCTTGCACTGCTGGTCGAGGTGGATATGCAGGGCGAGGCTGCTGTACAAACTGACGTTGTGGCTGTGCTGGTGCTGCAGGAGGCCTGTAGTTCGGGTTGTACCCTCTTGGTGCTGAGTAGGGTACCGCAGCACGGTCCGTCTGCCCTGCTGGTTGCTGCATCAGACGTGGGCGGGTGTTGCTCCCTGATGCTTGATGTGACCACCCGGCCTTCCTCTTGTTCTCACTTTCTAAGGCCTTCAGCTTCCTTTCTACAACAAACGCCCTGTCCACCATGTTTTGGAAGCTTTCATACTCACTTGAGGACATTGCACACTGCATTTCTGTGGTAAGTCCTTCCACGAAACAATCTTGTTTCTGCTCATCAGTCTCTATGTCTCGTGGGGCATAACGGGATAGTTGAGTAAATTTAGTGAGGTATTCCCTCACAGTCATGTTACCTTGCTGCAACCCCAAAAACTCCTTCCTCTTGTTTTTGAGTTCACCTCTTGGGATGTAATGGTTGCGGAAACTACGCTTGAACTCTTCCCAAGTGATGTTCTCAGGGTCATGATGGGCGGCCATGTAGGCGGTCCACCAATCAGCAGCAGGTCCATGCAATTGATGAGAGGCAAACAGCACTCTCTCATACCCTTGGCACTGTATGATCCTCATCTTACTTTCAATGGTCTTCAACCAATCATCTGCCTCCAGAGGTTCAGCAGCACTTGCAAACTTTGGAGGTTGAGTTCCTAGAAACTCACTCAACCTTGGTTGGCGTGGCGCAGCTTGTGGAGGTGGAACTTGATGCAAGTTGGCCACCACTTCAGTCAAGTTCTGGATGAGCTGATTCTGATTCTCCAGCATTTGGTGGAGGGGATCAACTCCTTCACGGCGACCACCCCTGTCCTGGCCTCCAGAAAGATGAGGGTTGCAGGCCTCATCGTTGTTGTTGGCGGGGTTGGCAGCACGTCTTTTTCCTCTTCCAGCCATCTGGCAGAATCAACCAATGTTAATTTGAAAGCATTTAGTATCATCTTACCACTTTCATTTGTTTGTACTTTGAAGTGTTGAGGCTTTGCTATACTTCTCTAAGGGTTTACTTTTCACACAAAATAAATGCAATATTATTTCATGTGGGTTCACACACCAAAGCAAAACAATCTGAAGACGAGGCTGTGGACAATTGCTCATGGCTTCCACAACTCACGTCACACACCAAGCATTAACACACCATTATCTAACGTAACGACTCGACTATTCGACATCTTGCTAACTAAGGGAAGGACTCTACACTACTTGTTTTCTTGAGCTGGCTCCTCGGGATCTTCCTCATCATTTCGGCTTCCTTCTGACTCTGCTTTGGGTGGGGAGGCTGCTGGTGGAGAAGTGTGACGACACCTGATCGCCCGGCGATCTGGGGAGTCAGAAGTCCATGTATCATTCTCGGTGACACACAGTTCATTCCCATCTCCTCTTTCTCTCGCCTTTAAGCAGGCTCGCAGCAACGCCTCCGTTTCCTTCAGGGTGTCTCGGACATCCTGAAGCTCTTGTTGACACTCCTGCAGTCGAGTGCTGAGCATAGCAGCGTCTTCCAAGCACAAGTCCATGTGCTCATGGGAAGTCCCTAGCTGCACCGGCGGGTACTTGTACTCCGTGGTACCACTCTCACCCTGGAGGACATACATGTACTCAGTTTTGTCCAAGTGGCGACGATAGATGTGACTCTGGCAGGTGATGGCCTCCCAGGTGACATCTTTCTCCGCATCGACCTGTGTCGCTCTACAAGCTGGAGAGTGGTGAATCTTAAGCAGCTGATTTTCGTGTATTATCCTCATCTCTGAACTCCATTCTTCCCTCTTCTCACGGATGGTCCTGGTGGAGTTATAGTGGATGATTAGCTTGCCCGTATTGCTGGCGGCTTCGAGCATACGACGAAGACGACGCAATAAGCCTCCTACTGCCAATCCGTAGGAAAGGTACGTCACCGGACGGCTCTCCTCCCTCTCGGCAAGGGCAACTACGGGAACTCTCCCTCCTGTGGACTTGCGAGCGGTACGAATCATGCGAACCATCTAAAACAAAAAGAATTTAAACTTAGGTTAGATAAACTCTTAAACAAAAATCCTATTTTGAATGAAAATTAGGGTAAGGTGAAGAAAGTGACTCCATTAAAAAACACTTTTCAACACACACCTTGTAAAATAGTTTTTAAGAAAATAGGGTCCTTAGATACGTCCATTTCTACCTAGGCCCACGTTCCTACGGGCAACCTTGGCTCTGATACCACCTCTGTCACACCCGGTTTCTCCGAAGAACAACCGAGTGAATATCACATGTATGCCAGGATCATTTTCTCATACATGTGATGACAAATAGTGAAGCATCATTTATTACAAGCCAGGTGTCGAATATAAATAAGTCTTACATCGCAAATGTCTCGATGGACAATAATAAGTTCATCACAAGTAAATAAACTAGCAGCGGAATATTATTCTTGAGGGCTCCGTCACTGGCGTTGCCCGGGGGTCTCCATGAACCTAGAAACCTTCTTCGGGTCCAAAGTCTTGGTCATTATACACCACCTCATTATCTTGACCTGAGCAGCAATATAAACCAACAAAATATGCAAGGTTGAGTACCAATGGTACTCAGCAAGTGTGGGAAAATTTTATCATGCATGGCTATATCAAGGAGAGGTTGAACTCATGGTTAAAGCACTACGCAATTAATCCCTATCACCTTAGCTTATTAAGCACCTACATTACTACACAAGTGAAATGGTCCCAATCTCTCATCCCATCATCATAACCAAATAACCATAACATCATTTTCAATGTTAAGCTCCCCGCTTAACATCCACAACATCCAAAATCATCATCCTCTAATCATGAATAAGTCCAAGCCGCTCTTAACCGTGAGCACGGCTGTCATGACAGTTTTGACTCTGCAGAGTTTGTACCAATGTACCCACATGTAGTGATTTCATCCACCGTTGCCGGGTGGACTAAAAGAACCTCCATTATGCCAGTGGCTACGAACCACATTCACACTTCCCAGGTGTGTAGCCAGGAGATCACTACGAAGCCTTTACAAAGGGATTCCCGACGAGCATGGGCCCACTGAGGTTTCACCCCTAACAGCATACAAGAGGCTCCAACCCCGCTGCAGTGGCCCCCTCTTGAGCCTTGCGGATCATATGGTAGTCCAGCTGACACCTACTCCCCGCACCATCCAACACACCCATACTACGCCGGGGATACACCTAATTAATTGGTCAAGCTGCCCCATCTCAGCATGTGGTTGGCATTGTAAAGCCAGGTTACATGCTCCATGAACCGGTCCTAAGGATCCAGGCAAGTACTAAACACAAACCCGAGTCTCGTGCACCCAACACACAACCAAAACATCCAACTTGCCTTGATCCCTACCTCTACATAACTCACAATATCTCATTCAAGAGTATGGTAAAATAAACTGATGATCTCATATCCCAAATATCCCATTCTAAGCATGGCTAAGCATATGCATAATAATAAATGACATGATAAAATAAATCCCAACCCAAGCTACAAGGAAACAAGGTAATGAAATTCTAGGGAAACTTCCTAACCTGGGTTTCATATTTCATTTGACAATGCAAATAATTCTATCTACACATCCTAGCATAGGATCAAAGTGGTCAAGGACACTTGCCTCCTTGCTGCTGCTCTTGGAATGGGTAGTCCTGATCTTGGAAAGGAATAACTTGCTCCTGAGCAGGTTCTACTTCATACCATCACACATAGCAAAAGAAAAATAACAATCCATAAGACATAGTTCACACTTCCACTTCATACAAACCACACATTCATATCTATGGAAGTCATTCACCGTTATATGTGTTGTGGTTACTCTATGTGTGTTGATTTGTGGCTTTCATGCACTTTTAATCATGTATATATGATTCCTACTTTTGTGTTCACATTCATACTTACCTACTATATATATATATATGAGTTTCCAATTTAAATAAATTCCTTATATTCAATTACTATACCTTTTTACTACCAAATAAGCATGAAAGGTATTTTCCTTCTCCATATGTGTCTTCATAATTTCTACCAACCCTAAACTGAACTCTTTGGATTTTAGAAACTCCATTCATCATTTACTAGTTGCTATATTTTCAGATTTATTTTCCTATGCATTAATGTGTACTTTATTATGAAAATAGTAAGACACATCATCTAAATAGAATAGGTTCTGGTCCTAAATAATTTAATAACATATTTTGACCTTTGCCTCTGATGTAAAATATTTCACAATTATTTTCCTAATTTTCAGATTTATTCTTTACTTAAAAATGTGTCCCTAAATGTGAATAATAAATTAAACAGATTCAATTCAGCCCAAAATATGTTTTTTATCTCACTCCAAAGTTTCCTAAATACTGAGAAAGTCTTTAATGTAATTTTGACAATATGTTTGTCCCACTTTTTAATTTTTAAACACTAGCCACATATTCAATTTCCTAAATTAAATACTAAACAGGGCTAAAAAGGTAAACTCACCCCACTACAGGGTCTATAATATTATTTTCAGAATTTCCAAGGGTCTAGCTACACTTATCAGAGGAGTTTTTCCAAATTTTTATTAAGTCCAGGGGCTAAAACTGATTTTTAAATGAATTTACATGATTTTCTGAAGTTCCAGGGGCTAGATCAGAAGTTTCCGGGGCTAGCTCTTATTTCCCGAGAACCCCAGGGGGTAGCACGTAAGATTTCCAGTCTTTATAACGCGGGGCTGACGTGGACCGTCCGATTTTAAACCGACGGCTGAGATTATAACGTCGAACCGGTACGCGGGGATTTAAACCCTACCGTGCGATTTAAAATAAACGGCGCACAAGCGGCCACGTCGCTCTGATCGAGCGCGGGCGGCGCTGCCGGCGGCGCACGGCGGCGGGAAGCGGCGATCTCGCCGGAAACTTTTGGATCTTCGGGAATTCTTCCTAGAACTGTGATTTTATGGCATAGATCGGTAGAGAAGAGGTCGGGGATCTCACCTCGGGGGTTTTCTTGAGCTCGGAGGTCCTGGAAGGTGATCGGCGACGAGGTCCGAGGTGAAACCACGGCGAAGCTCGTCGGCGCTGTGTTTACACCGCAAGTCACCGAGTTTTCTGCACCTGCAAGGTTCCCCGGAGGCGGTGGATCAAGACCAGCGAGTTAGATCGGAATTTCTGAGCTTAGATCGGCCAGAATTCGCCGGAGAAGTCTCGGTTCTCAACGGAGGAAAATCGGCCAATCACGTGGGAAAAACAGAACGAGGCCGGGGTTTTTATAGACGGGGGATGGCGGCGGGGTGGTTTAGATTGAGTTTGCGTCGCCCCCGAGCGGAATTCGGCTGGGATTCGTGGAAATCCCGATCGGTTTTGATTCGGGTGAGAGGGAGTCCGGCGCGGGCGCGAGGTAGAAGACGAGCTGGCGGGTCCCACCTGTCAGCGGAAGGAAACGGCGCGCGCGGCTGCGGGCTGGCGCGGCGCTGGTTGGGCCGGCTGGTGGGTTGCGGCCCACTGGCCGGTTTTTTTCTGTTTTCTCTTTTTCTTTTTCTATTTCTTTCTGATTTGAGTTTAATTTGAATTCCAGTTTGAATTTGAATTTTTGCAAAACATGCAACACGTCCAAAAATTTTTAAGTTCCCCTCTTAACATGATTTAGGGTTTTAAATCAAAATTTTGGGGTGTTACAGAGTACCACTTGTTCACTGCATTGTGACGTAGTAATTATTTCCAGATGAAGTGAGATAAAAATCATTGCTGAAGTGAAGTTCTTAAATTCATTGTATTGCCAACCATGTATGCTATAGTTGTAGAGCTAAATAAGTTTATATTCCACTTTGGGCATCACCACATCGGAGGAAAGTGTTTCTTGTTTGATTGTGGACTTCCGATGTAAGTGCTGCCTAAGGCATAATAATCTGCTGCTATTAAACTGAAAGTAAGGATCAACATGTAGGCGTGCCATTATTGCAACATCTTGTTCCTATATTATTAATCCCTGCATGTAGAGTTTCATGTTTAGGAGTGTCGGTTAATTCTTGCTGAGCCATCTGCTCATGGTTGCATTATTAGTGTTTTGCAGGTTATAAAATTTGCTATGAAGATGGTTGTTCAGTGAGCCATTGGAGACTCACCGGAAACCCTGCCGCTGCTCTCCTCTTTGTCGAAGCTAGTAAGAAGCGTCCGCGGGCTGGACGTCTTCTCTTTTGCTTAATTAGGACCGAGAATAAGTGTGTATGTATATTACGCTGCGTGTACCCTCGTGGTACATTATTTTGTAAAAGACACTATGTTGATAAATAAAAGACTTTGTACGTTTATGGTTCTTTTCCTGTATGTTGTTGTGTGCCGCATCGCACGGCACCACCAAATGTGATTCCTGGAGTATGGATCCCGGAAGGGGTTCCCCACATGGACAAGCTCAGGCTAGCAATAAAATACTTGTCAAGCTCATAAAGGAGAAGATCAAGGAAAATCCTAGACATTGGCATGAGACTCTGAGTGAAGCCTTATGGGCTTATCGAGTATCAAGGCACGGTGCTACCAATGTTATCCCATTTGATCTTGTACATGGACAAGAAGCATATGTTACCTGTTGAACTACGCACAAAAACTTGTCGAGTGGATCAGCAAGATAACCTTTTGGCTGTGAATTATCAATACTTTATGATGGATAACTTAGACAGAATCACGGAGAGCTGAATGGAAGCTTTGATAGAGATAGAGAAAGAAAAGCTCAAGGTGGCCAAGTATTCCACAGAAGAGTTCGAGAAAAACCGTTCAAAGTTGGAGCTTGGTTTGGAGAATGATTTTACCTCAAGGAACTCGAGACAAGAAGTTTGGAAAGTGGTCACAAAGCTGGGAGGGGCCTTACAAGATTGTAGGAATTGTTCCTGGAAATGGATACTTTGTAGAGAACTTGCATGGAGAAAACCCGGGCAAAACCATCAATGGAAGATATTTGAAACAATTTTATCCGAGTGTACGGAAGGAAGGCTGAGTTATCTACACTTTGTGAGGTAAAATAGCCAATTTATCTAATAAATCTTGCCTCCGGAGGTGTTTTTTGGCACACCATGTTTGCCCAAAAACAGTGGGGCATGTGCTGGAGATGGAGAATTGTTGTGAGTTTTGCAGGTTGCAGGAGCCAAAAATACAAGGTGGAAAGGGCCTTTTATCTCAAGAATTCAAGGTGCAGAAGGCTTCAGCAAGGAAACTGTCCAAGGCTGAGGAAAATACGTGCAGGGAGCCTGCTCTACCTTGAAAACTCAAGATACAAGCATCCCGGTGGGAACTCGACCTGAGAGGACCCAATTAACTTGCGGCTGCAAGATAAACCGGCTAAAATACAAGATAAAAGGCCAAAGGGATTTAGGTGATCTGGGTAGAGTTCAAAAGTTTGTGAAAATTAAAATTTATCATGTCAAGTGTTCTAGAAGGTCTAGCACGACATTCATCTGTGCATTTAGATAAGATTGAGTCCTAGAGATTAGATAGGTTTCGTTTAACTTACAGGAGCAGATCTTTTCGGATGTAATCAGGCTCTATATAAAGTCAGCCATCTGCTGAAACATGTAGCCAAGCTCAGATCAATACAATGCAACTTTTCATTCATATTTTTATACTTTTTTTTGTAGATCATAGCGTAGATTGTAGCTCTCTTTGTTTCTTTGTCGAGGAAAGCATCTGGTCCTCTCCACGTAAGTGAGACTTAACATGTTCTTGATCAACAAGAACCTCATCTTATCTTGATTTGGGCGAGCTAATGCTGAGATTTCTCTAAGTGTAGGTGGCTTAGACCATCTGCTGGTGACTCCACGCTACTGAACCCTCTGTTCCACGAACACATGTCAGCCACACAACAGAGCTCAGTTGGTTCTCTGCTTCTTCATTGCGCGCCACCGAGCAGCAGACCGCGGCAGCAATGTGCGCCCCCCCATCCAATATTTCACGCCTTAAAGGCTCAGAGGAGCTCACAAAATTCTCCATTCCACTTCCTCCCGCGTTCCACCGAGCTCAGCTCCTCTCCCGTGCACTCTGCTCGCTGAAAATTCCACCGCGGGCAGAACAAATTCAGTCCTCCAGTGCCCGACGCATTCCATGCCCTCCTCGTACAACTGAGCCATTGAGCTGCCGCGCCGAGCTCCCTTCTAGCTCACCGAAATGCCAGGACGTCGCTGTCACCATTGGCCGACTGAACAGAGCGAATTCTTGCATCACCATTCCGTTGCCAATCGCCTCTACGCCGCAATGGTGCCCGGCTTATCTACTGTGTATCGAGCTCAAGCAAAATGTTCCTGAGGTGCATGATGATCTCTTCCTCCTTCCCTCAAACGCGCTCCATCGTTCTTAGCCTCAGCTCCATGTAATTCCAGTTCTTGCGCCGACTGTTCTTAAGAACACTGAATTGTTTTCGGCAAAATTCACCGTGCTTGGAGTATCTCCATGTTATCTGATCCTAAGATAGCTTCTCCATGTCCTCACGACCATATCTGAACAAACCGCAGTCAAAAAGATCAAGTATGATCACCAGAAACCAAGTCTTTGCAGCCTCAACAATTTTCGGGCTCGGGTCACCAGTGAGAGCATATTTCCGATGGTTTTCACCCCGATCAGGATCCATTTCTGGGTGAGGCATGTTCCATTGGTGCTATAGGAGCAAACCGTAGTGGATTTAGAGCTCTACCAAGCTGTAGCGCCATCGCCGGAGTTGTCCGAACTGCTGCCACCGTCGTGCGGGTATCTCTGGCCATCCTCGGGTTGAGTTGAGCCCGGCAGGATATTCAGCATCAAAAATTATGTGGAGGCAGACAGAACTGTGAAGCTCCGTGGCCGGGAAGGCCGCCGCGGCAAGCTCGCCGGCGAGGTCGGCCGCGGGAAGTCGCGGGTGGCGGGAGGTAGGAGAAGGCTGGTTTGGCCCACCTGCAGCGAGAGATCGGATCAGTTGTGGTGCGGATTAAGTGTGGCAGGACGAGATGACTGTGTAGCCCCTGTGTTGCTTCGCTGTGACTGGTCGGGTTTAAATGGCGGGTCGCGGCAACAGTAGGGAATTTTCAATAAGAGATTAATTCCAGAGAAGAGTAGAACTTCTAAAATTCATAACTTTGCTAGGAAACTCCAAATTTAGTGATTCAAATTGAGTAATACTCAGTTTGGAAAGATCTATCCAAATTTTCAATTCAATTGGTATGAAAGTCAATAATATATTATGGATAACTCTTTGGAGTTTTCCAGTAAAAGCATTATTGAGGGAGTTTAGTTCATCCAAAAATCCCCAAAATTTACCACAATATTCTTTGGAATATTATTGAACATCTATAAAAATTTAAGCTCATTTGGAGTTAATTTGGGTAGAAAATTTCAGAGTACAAACTACTCTTTGAGTTATGTTTGAAATGGTAGTTCCCTTTAATTTGCATGAAAATGCAGATTTCTGCAGAATTAATTCCTTTTAGCATAACTGCTTAGTGAATTATTCTGACTACTCAATGAATAATCCTGAAACTTGGTCCAAAAATACTTTCTGGTGACAAGGAACTCGCATGCAAAGTTCCAGATCAAGTTGAGACTTGGATCTTCCTGAACTCCTTATCCATTCTTATGTATGTGACAATTCGTAAGAATATTATTGGAGTTTTCCTTCAATCAAATTAACCACAAGTTTAGAATTCCTCATCACATCAAATCCATTTCTATACTCATTGTCACACCTGGTTTCTCCGAAGAACAATCGAGTAAATATCACATGTATGCCAGGATCATTTTCTCATACATGTGATGATAAATAGTGAAGCATCATTTATTACAAGCCAGGTGTCGAATATAAATAAGTCTTACATAGCATACGTCTCGATGGACGATAATAAGTTCATGACATATAAATAAAACAGCAGCGGAATATAAATCTTGTGGGCTCCGTCACAGGCGTTGCCCGGGGAACTCTGTGAACCTAGAATCCTTCCTCGGGACCAAAGTCTTGGTCATTAAACACCACATCATTCTCTTGACCTGAGCAGCAATATAAACCAACAGAAAAGCAAGTTTGAGTACCGTTGGTACTCAGCAAGTGTGGGAAAGTTATGTTATGCATGGCTAGAGCAAGGAGAGGTTGAACCCATGGTTAAAGCACTACGCAATTAATACCTATCACCTTAGCTTATTAAGCACCTACATTACTACACAGGTGAAACGGTCCCAATCTCTCAACCCATCATCAAAATCAAGTAACCATAACATCATATCCAATGTCAAGCTCCCCGCTTAACATCCTCTACTTCCAAATTCATCATCCTCTAATCATGAATAAGTCCAAGCCGCTCTTGACCGTGAGCACGGCTGTCATGACAGTTTTGACTCTACAGAGTTTGCACAACTGTACCCACATGTAGTGATTTTATCCCCCGTTGCCGGGTGGACTAAAAGAACCTCCATTATGCCAGTGGCCACGAACCATGTTCACACTTCCCAGGTGTGTAGCCAGGAGATCACTACGAAGCCTTTACAAAGGGATTCCTGACGAGCGTGGGCCCACCGAGGTTTCACCCCTAACAGCATACAAGAGGCTCCAACCCCGCTGCAGTGGCCCCCTCTTGAGCCTTGCGGTTCATATGGTAGTCCAGCTGACACCTATTCCCCGCACCATCCAACACACCCATACTACGCCGGGGATACACCTAATTAATTGGCCAAGCTGCCCCATCTCAGCATGTGGTTGGCACGGTAAAGCCAGGTTACATGCTCCATGAACCGGTCCTTAGTATCCAGGCAAGTACTAAACACAAACCCGAGTCTCGTGCACCCAGCACCAACCAAATCATCCAACTTGCCTCGGTCCCTACCTCTACATAACTCATAATATATCATTCAAGAGTAAGATAAATAAAATTGATGATCTCATATCCCAATTACCCCATTCTAAGCATGGCTAAGCATAAGCATATAAATAAATGACATGATAAAATAAATCCCAACCCAAGCTACAAGGAAACAAGGTAATGCAATTCTAGGGAAACTTCCTAGCATGGGTTTCATATTTCAATTGACAATGCAAATAATTCTATCTACACATCCTAGCATAGGATCAAAGTGGTCAAGGACACTTGCCTTCTTCTTGTTGCTCTGGGAATGGAAAGTCTTGGTCTTGGAAGGGGAGAACTTGCTCTGGGGTAGGTTCTACTCATGCCAATACACATAGAAAAAGAAAACAACAATCCATAAGACATAGTTCACACTTTCACTTCATACAACCCACACATACATACATACATATGATAGTCATTCACATTTCTAAGTGTTGTGACTACTCTACATGTGTTGATTTTTTAGCCTACATTCACTTTTAAACATATGTATATGATTTCTAACTTTTGTATTCAGATTTCTGTTTGCACACTATATATGAATTTCCAATTTGAACAAATTCTTTATATTTAATTAACACACTTCTTAGCTACCAAGTTTGCATGAAAGGTAATTTCCTACTCCAACTAGGTTTTCAGATCTTCTACAAAATCCTAAATTGAAGCTTTTGGATTTGGAGAACTTCATTTATCATTTTCTAATTATGCATACCTTTTTTCCTATATTTTTCAGATTTATTTTCTATGCCTAAAAGTGAATTTTAATATTAAATAGTAGGGCATATCATCTAAACAGAATAGGTTCTGATCTAAAATATTAAATAATATATTTTTGAACTTCTCCTCTAATATGAACTAATTTAAATTTTTTTTACCAATTTTTAGAATTATTTCCTAACCTAAAAATGTGTTCCTATAACTAATAAATGTGAACAATCAATTAGACAGATTCTTTCAGCCTAAAAATCTATTTTTAACTCATTCTAAAGTTTTCCAAGTGCTAGGAGAGTTTAAATTTTGAATTTGTACATGTGTTTGCCGTACCTTTTAAATTTAAATCTTAGTCACATATTCAAATTTCTGAATTTAATAACATATAGGGTCAAAAAGGTAAATCCACACTACTGCAGGGTCTAATTTATTATTTCATAAATTTCCAGGGGTCTAACTACACATAACAGAGCGGTTTTCCTAATTTTTATTAAGTCCAGGGGCTAAAACTGATTTTTAAATGAATTTACACGAATTTCTGACTTTCCAGGGGCTAGATCAGAAGTTTCCGGGGCTAGCTCGTGTTTTCCGAGATCCCCAGGGGGTAGCGCGTAAGAATCCTGGCCTTTATAACGCGGGGCTGATGTGGACCGTCCGATTTAAAATAGACGGCTCACATTAGATCGCCGAACCGGTACGCGCGGGTTTAATTCTACCGTGTGATTTAAAATAGACGACCCTCAAGGGGCCACGTCGCCCTGGCCGGAGCCAGCCCGCGCGCGCGGCGGCGCGCGGCGGCGGGGGCTGGTGATCTCGCAGGCGCAGCCTCGGCTTTTGCCGCTACACGTTAGAACTGGCATCTTTTTGCATGGATCGGCCGCGGAGGGGTAGGGGACGCTCACCGAAGGGTTTTCCAGCACTCGGATGTCCTGTAAGTTGGTCGGCGGCGAGCTTCAACGGCGACAATCTTCGGTGCACGTCGGAACAGATGCTAGGGCGCGAAACTTGTCGCTTCCTTCACGTGCAGGGCTCCCTGGGAGCGGCGGAGCACGATCAGCGCGTTAGATCAGATAATCCGGGCAATGATCGAAAGAAAATGAGGATCAAATCTTCGGTTCTCACCGGAGAGAAGAACGGCCGATCAAGGGGGGGGGAACAGGGCGATTGTCGGCGTTTAAATAGGCGAGGGAGGGCGGCGGTCTGTTGGGATCGAGTTGGAGACGTCCGGGACCAGAATTCGGGCTGGGGGCGCGGGTTTCCGGAGTTCGTTGCGATCGGGCGCGGGGAGGAAAAGTCCGGGTCGGTTAGGGCGCGGTAGGTAGGAGATGACATGTGGGCCCCACGTGTCAGTGAGGGGAAGAGAGGGCGCGCGGTCGTGGGCTGGCGTGGGGGGGGGAATAGTGGTCCGGCTGGCGGGTTTCGGCCCACTGGCCGGTTGGGGTTTTTTTCTTTTTCTTTTTCCTTTTCTTTTCTGTTCTGATTTGAATTTAAATTCCAGTTTGAATTTGAATTTCTGCACCACATGCAATATGTCCAAAAAATTTTAAATTCCCTCCTTTTGCCGATTTTGGGGTGTTACACTCATTCCTTTTATTCCTTCGGTTTGACTATGTTTAGATTAGAATTCTTATACTTGTTTGTGCACGTAATTTCATAACGTGTAGTATCACGGTGAAGCGTCATTGAATAATTGAAGATTTGATCAAGGGGAAAGAAGAACAAGTGATAACGCAGCAAGTGATAAAAGTATTCTTACTGATATATATATATATATATCCCTAATCACCTGCAAACAAAGGTAAGCCCCCGTTTGCCTTTAAGTGCTTTTTTAAAGTTTTGCTTTTAATATACTATATTGTGTTGTTTTGATATGTGCATTAAGTCTAGTTTGTATGAAACCCAATTGCATTACCAAAAGACCATTAGAGGGTTGGTTAGTGAGATGCCTAATCGTGTCGAGAGGCTAAGCTTAATATTTAGTTGAAAGGTTCGGTAGAAGACGAGTAGTTGGAATCTACTCTCGAGATGGTCACATTTTATCGACCAAAAGTCGGGTAGTGGCATTCTACTCGCGAGAGGAGTCGAGTAGCGAAGTCTACTCGTGAGATGATACTCGTAGACCACTCTCTATTAAAATGAGATGTAGATGGGGCGTTGTATAGGATGGAACGCGCAAGGTTGTCTCAACCCGATCGATGGGACAATGCTTGTGACTACATCGTGTCTTGGCCGGTATGGCAAGGCAGATGTGGAGGTTGGGATTGTAGCCTCGTCTGTGTCGGTTAAGGACCACGCTGTGCGGGGCCCCGATGGACAAGTTTTTTCATGTACCGGGTGCATACCTAGTTATGGGGTTCAATAAACTGACGTAACTTGTTAACCTTAGTGTCAAGACTTTTTCAAATGCCTCAGGGTGTCAGCCGAACTGCACAGTAGCTGGTAACTCGCTCACGAACACTATCACGTCGGATAGATGCACCATGAGAGAGGCTACTATGTCACATCCGGTTTTTTCGACGAACGACCTGAGTGACTATCACATGTATGCCAGGATCATTTTCTCTTACAAGCAATGACAAAAAGTGAAGCATCATTATATTACAAGCCAAGTGTTCGAATATAAATAAGTCTTACATAATATAACGTCACGATTGACGATAATATGTTCACAACATATGAATAAACCAACAGTGGAAGATAAGTCTTGTGAGCTCCATCACAGGCGTTGCCCGGAGGACTCCGTGAACCTAAAATCCTTCTTTGGAGCCAAAGTCTTGGTCGTTCTACGCCACGCCATTCCCTTGGCCTGAGAAGCAATTTAAAACCAACAGAAAAGCAAGCTTGAGTACCGTTGGTACTCAGCAAGTGTGGGAAAGTTATGTCATGCATGGCTAGATCAAGGAGAGGTTTAACTCATGGTTAAAGCACTACGCAATTAATACCTATAACCTTAGCTTATTAAGCACCTACATTACTACATAGGTGAAATGGTCCCAATCCCCTAACCCATCATCAATATCAAGTAACCATAACATCATTTCCAATGTTAAGCTCCCCACTTAACATTCTCAACTTCCCAATTCATCATCCTCTAATCATGAATAAGTCCAAGCCGCTCTTGACCGTGAGCACGGCTGTCATGACGATTTTGACTCTGCAGAGTTTGCACCACTGTACCCACATGTAGTGATTTCATCCCCCGTTGCCGGGTGGACTAAAAGAACCTCCATTATGCCAGTGACCGCAAACCACGTTCACACTTCCGAGGTGTGTAGCTAGGAGATCACTACAAGGCCTTTACAAAGGGATTCCCGATGAGTGTGGGCCCACTGAGGTTTCACCCCTAACAGCATCCAAGAGGCTCCAACCCCGCTGCAGTGGCCCCCTCTTTGAGCCTTGCGGGTCATATGGTAGTCCAGCTGACACCTATTCCCCGCACCATCCAAAGACCCATACTACGCCGGGGATGCACCTAATTAATTGGCCAAGCTGCCCCATCTCAGCATGTGGTTGGCACGGTAAAGCCAGGTTACATGCTCCATGAACTGGTCCTTAGGATCCAGGCAAGCACTAAACACAAACCCGTGTCTCGTGCGCACAGCACCAACCAAAGCATCCAACTTGCCTAGATCCCTACCTCTACACAATTCATAATAATCCATTCAAAGATAATGTAGCCAAGGTGATGATCTCATATCCCATTTATCTCATTCTAAGCATGGCAAAGCATGAGTAGTATAAATGAATGACATAAGAAAATAACTCCCAACCCTGGCTACAAGGAAGTAAGAAAATGGAAATCTAGGGAAACTTCCTAGCATGGGTATCATATTCCAAATTGACAATGCAAATAAATTCTAACTACACATCCTAGTATAGGATCAAAGTGGTCAAGGACACTTGCCTTCTTCTTGCTGCTCCAGGAATGGGAAGTATTGGTCTTGGAAGGTGAGAACCGGCTCTGGGGCTGGTTCTACTCATGCCAACACACACATAGCAAGACAAAACAGCATTCCATCAGAAATCATCAACACACACACTCATGCAATTTATACATACATACACATTAAAGTCATACACATAATTAGGTTTTGTGTTTATCCTAGATAGGTCGCTCCTATGCATACATGCACTTTTCAACATATATTTTACTTTTAACTTTAATATTCAGATTTCTAAATGCACACTATATATGAATTTCCAATTTGAACAAATTTTCTATATGAGAAATACACTTATTAGCCACAAAATTTGCATGAAAAATAATTTCCCTGCTCCAAATGGGTTTTCAGATCTTCTACACAATCTTAACTTGAAGTTTTAGATTTGGGGACCTCATTTGCCATTTTCCAATTATGTCCACCTATTTTCCTCTACTTTCATATTTATTTTCCCTACCAAAAGTGAACTCCAATACTAAAATAGCAAAATATATCACCTACCCGGAATATGTTCTGATCTAAAATGTCCAACAAAATGTCTTTCGACTTCCTCTCTGATGGGACCAATTTAAATTTATTTTAACCTATTTTTAGAATTATTTCTAGCCTAAAAATGAATTTCCAGCAATAATAAAAGTAAATAACCCTTAGTCAGATTTCATTTCAGCCTAAAATCAGTTCTAAAATCATTCTAAATGTTTTCCAAGTGCTAGAAAAATTTAAATTGTATTTGCACATGTATTTGCATCATTCCTATGTTTAAATTTCTTAATTAGAGGCTCTGCAGGGACTGAAGTGCAAATTTTCCCCACTGTAAAGTCCAAAACCTTATTTCCTAAATTTTCAGGGGTCTAACTATGCAAAACAGAGAGGTTTTCCTAATTTTTATTAAGTCCAGGGGCTAAAACTGATTTTTAAATGCATTTACATAAATTTCCGAGAGTCCAGGGGCTAGATCAGAAGGTTTCAGGGGCTAGCTCTTCTTTTCTAACAAACCCAGGAGGTACCGCGTAAGATTCTCAGCCTTTATAACGCGGGGTTGATGTGAGCCGTGGGATTTTAAATGGAGGGCCGAGATTGGATCGCGAAGGGGTACGCGAGGGTTCTGTTTTCATCCGCCTGATTTAAAATGGACGGGCCATAGAGGACCACGTCGCCCTGGCCGTGTGTGGGCGGCGCCGCCGGGCGGCGCACGGTGGCGGGAGGCGGGGGACTCGCCGGAATTTCCCGAAATCTCGTCTACCGGCCCTAGACTACCGTTTTCTGTACACAATTCGGAGGAGGGGGAGTTGGGGTTCTCACCATGGTGGTTTTCTTGAGCTCGGAGGCCCTGGAAGTCGGTCGGCGACGAGGTCCGAGGGGGAAGCTCGGCGGTGCTCACTGGAGCTGTGGCTAGAGCGCAAAACATGGTGTCTTCATCACCTGCAAGACTCCCCAGCGGCGGTGGCACACACTACACGAGTTAGATCGGAGAAAACGGAAGGAATTCGAAGGAAAACGGCGATGGGAGCTTCAGTCCTCACCGGGAATGGAAGTGGGTCGAGCGGGGAAGAAAACGGGCAACCTTCAGCATTTAAATGGATGAGGGAGGGCGGCGGGGTGAGTGGGGTTTGTGCTGCACCGAGGCGAGGCCGTAGATCATGGGCGCGGCGGTGAATTCGGGAGGAAGGGTGCGGCGGTTGCTCGAAGCGGGAGAGAAGGCCGGGCGACAGTTGGAGAAGAAGGTGCCGACCAGTGGGTCCCGCGCGACAGAGAGAGGAGGAGGGGAATAGGCCGCGGGTTGCTGGGCCGGCTGGTGGGTTTCGGCCCATTGGCCATTTTTCTTTTTCCTTTCCTTTTTCTTTTTTCTATTTTTGCTTCAAATTTGAATTCCGGTTTGAATTTGAATTCCTTCAACATGCATCACGTTCAATAAATTTGAATTCATATTTTTCCACATTTGGGGGTGTTACAACTCTAACCCCCTTAAAAGAAATCTAGTCCTCGAGATTGGTGACTCTAGGGAAACAGATCCAGAAACTGTGCCTTGAGCTCGTCTTCTCGCTCCCATGTGGCTTCTGCTTCCGAGTGGTGCTTCCACTGCACTTTGCACATTCGGATTCTTTTATTCCTTGTATGCGTTCCATTGTCTCCAGGATTTTGACCGGCTATTCGGCATATGAAAGGTCTTCTCGTACGTCCACCTCATTCATGGGTAACCTCTCTTCGGGTGTTCTTAAGCATTTCTTGAGTTGTGACACATGGAACACATCGTGCACATCTGATAGGCGAGCCGGTAGTTCTAGCTGATATGCCACTTCACCTTTTCTCTCTAGAACCTAGAAAGGTCCAATATACCAGGTGATAACTTCCCTTTTACCTTGAATTGACGAAGTCCCTTGATAGGAGACACTTTGAGATAGACATAGTCCCCTATGTTGAAAGTGAGCTCTCTTCTTCGTATATCGGCATAGCTCTTCTGTCGGGTCTGGGCTATTCCCAAGTTGTTGCGGATTTCCCTCACTTTCGCCTCGGCTTCTTGTAGTACCTCTGGCCCAAACATTTGCTCTCCCCAGTTTGGTTCCAAAACAACGGAGTCCTGCACTTCCTCCCATACAACGCCTCGAAGGGTGACATCTTCATACTAGCCTGATAGCTGTTGTTATATGAGAACTCCGCATATGGTAAATTTTTATCCCAACTCCTATTGTTCTTGAGTGCACAAGCTCTCAACATATCCTCAAGGATTTGATTGGTCCTTTCGGTCTGCCCATCAGTCTGTCGGTGGTATGCGGAACTAAAATTCAGATGAGTCCCCATGGTTTCATGTAACTTTGCCAGAACCTTGAGGTGAACTGTGTCCCTCGATCTGACACTATCTTCTTCGGCACTCCATGATAACACATGATTCTTGACATGTACAATTCTGCCAATTTGGATCAACTGTAGCTTTCTTTCACGGGGATGAAATGAGCTACCTTAGTCAGCCTGTCGATTATGACCCATATCGAATCATATCCCGATTGGGTCCTAGGCAGTCCCACTATGAAGTCCATACCTATTTCTTCCCATTTCCATTCGGGCACATTGAGTGGTTGCAACAGTCCCGCGGGTCCCATAGGGCAACATGCTCCGCAACATTCCGCTTCATGCCATACCACCAATATCTGCTTTTGAGGTCATGATACATCTTTGTACTGCCAGGATGGATGGAATAGTCGAAATCATGAGCCTCCCTCAGAATTAGCTCATGGATCTCCTTTACCTCTGGTACACATATTCTTCTCCCATGCCACACCGTACCTTGTTCATCCTCTCTAAACCCAGGAGCTTTATTCTCCTTGATAAGTCCTCTGATTTCTTAATTTCTCGTCATTCCTCTGACCATTGCGTATGTCTTGCTCCAATGTGGAGTTCACTTCCATGGCGATGGCCTCACCATTATTCACCAGGCATAGATTGACTTTTGCAAATTCCTCCCTCAATTCTGTAGGCGTGTCGTTTAAGCTCAACATGTTGACATGTACTTTCCGGCTTAAAGTGTCTGCCACGACGTTCGCTTTCCCAGGATGATAGTTGATACCCACATCAAAGTCGTTAATTAGCTCTAACCATATTTTTTGTCTGAGGTTGAGGTCTGGCTGTGTGAAAATGTACTTTAAGCTCTTATGATCTATATATATCTCTGTCCTCTTTCCCATCAGGTAGTGTCTCCAAAGCTTCAATGCGTGGACCACTGCGGCGAGCACTAGGTCGTGCGTAGGATAGTTCTTCTCGTGTTTTCGAAACTGTCGGGATGCATAGGCAACGACATGCCCCTCTTGCATAAGAACACATCCCAACCCGTGTCCAGAAGCATCACAATATACTGAAAAATTCTTCTGCATGTCTGGCATAACTAGCACTGGGGCTGTTGTCAATCTTTTCTCAGCTCTTGGAAACTTGCCTCACACTCCGGAGTCCACGTGAATGTGATTCCCTTCTGTAGCACTCTGGTGAGGGGTCTTGAGATCTTGGAGAAGCTCTCAATGAACCGTCGATAGTACCCAGCCAACCCTAAGAAGCTTCGAATCTCCCCGACATTTTCAGGGGTCTTCCACTTCTGCATATCCGCGATCTTGGCGGGATCAATGGAGATTCCTCCTTCCGAGATTATATGTCCTAAGAAGGGAATCTCTTCAGCCAAAACTCACATTTTCTTAGCTTGGCATATAGTTGGTGTTCTCTCGACTTTCGCAACACCAGTCTTAGGTGTTTCTTGTGTTCTTCTTCATCTTTGGAGAAGATGAGAATGTCATCAATAAAAACCACCACAAATTTGTTCAAATATTCCATGAATACCTTGTTCATGAGATACATGAAGTACGCCGGGGCATTAGTTAGCCCGAACGGCATGACGGTGTATTCATCAGCGTGTACCGAGATATGAAAGCTGTCTTGGGAATGTCGGTTGGCCTTATCTTCAATTGGTGATATCCCGACCTGAGATCAATTTTTGGGAATACAAAATCCCCTCTCAACTGATCAAATAGGTCTTCAATGCGAGGTAACGGGTACTTGATCTTGATGGTTACCTCATTCAACGCACGGTAGTCTACGCATAGCCTCTGTTTTCCGTCCTTCTTGGGCACAAATATCACTGGAGCTCCCTATGGCGAGGAACTAGGACGAATAAACCCTTTCTCTGTCGATTCCCGGATATGTTCTTTGATCTCTTCTAGTTGTTTAGAATCCATCCGGTAAGGCCTCTTGTATATCGGGGCGGTTCCAGGCATTAGTTCAATCGCGAACTCCACTTCACGATCTGGTAGCATACCTGGCAACTCTTCAGGAAAAATGTCCCGATATTCCTTGATAACCCTTATCTCTTCCACTTCCACTTCCACTTGATTGAGTTTCATGTCCCTCTTAGGTTCTTGTACGGCTATGAACTTCACTTTTGTGCCACTAGTGTGAGTTAGTTCCACCATTCTAGTCGAACAATGGATGATGCCTTTATGTTTGGTCAACCAATCCATACCCAAAATAATATCTATCCCTTGTGAGTTTATCACTATGAGGTTTGCAGTAAATACTACCCCATTAATGTCTAGATTCACATTGGGGCACACTTGTCTTGTTCTTATTTCTCCCCCCGGAGAGTTCACTGCTAATATATGATTCATTTGTGTTGTTGCTAGATCATGCTTCTTAACAAATCCTTGAGCAATGAACGAGTGGGCAGCACCAGAATCGAACAAAATGGTTGCAATGCGTAAATTTGCAGGGAACTTACCAATTACCACATCAGGTGCCTCCTGTGCTTCTTCCATGGTCATGTGGTTCACCCGTCCTCGCATCATATTATGCTGCTGCGGCTGCATAGGCTTCTTCTTTGGGCACTTGTGAGCGTAGTGCCCTACTTCACCACAGCTGTAGCATTGCACCCCAACTTTAGGTGCCTGGCCTTTGTTGTCTTGGTGTGGGTTCTTTGACCCTTGTCCTGCTGGTCGAGGTTGATAAGTGGGGCGTGTCTGCTGCACAAACTGACGCTGCGGCTGTACTGGTGCTGATGGAGGCCTGAAGTTCGGGTTGTACCCTCTCGGTGCTGAGTAGGGTACCACAGCACGACTTATGTGCCCTGCAGGTTGCTGTATAAGACGTGGGCGTGTGTTGCTGCTTGACGCTTGATGTGACCATCCCGCCTTCCTCTTGTGTTCATTCTCCAAGGCCTTCAACTTCCTCTCCACTATGAACGCCCTGTCCACCATCTTTTGGAAACTTTCATATTCGTTGGAGGACATGGCACATTGCATTTCCATGGTGAGCCCTTCCATAAAACAGTACTGTTTCTGCTCATCAGTTTCAATGTCCCACGGTGCATAACGGGACAGTTGGGTGAACTTTGTGAGGTACTTCCTCACTGTCATGTTGCCCTGCTGCAGTCCCAAAAACTCCTTCCTCTTGTTCTTGAGTTCTCCCCTTGGTATGTAGTGGTTTCGGAAGCTGCGCTTGAACTCCTCCCAAGTTATGTTCTCAGGATCATGGTGGGCTGCCACGTAGGCGGTCCACCAATCAGCAGCGGGTCCATGCAATTGATGAGAGGCAAACAACACCCTCTCATATCCTTGGCACTGTATGATCCTCATCTTGTTCTCAATGGTCTTGAGCCAATCATCTGCCTCAAGGGGTTCAGCAGCACTTGCAAACCTAGGGGGTTGAGTTGCTAGGAACTCACTCAACCTTGGTTGACATGGTGCAGCCTTTTGGGGTGGAGCTTGGTGTAAGTTGGCAACCACTTGGGTCAAATTCTGGATGAGCTGATTTTGATTGTCGATCATCTGGTAGATAGGATCAGCTCCTCCTCGGCGACCACCCCTGCCTTGCCATCCAGGAAGGTGAGGATTGACAGCCTCATTGTTGTTGTTATTGTTGGGGTTGGCACCATGACCTCTTCCTGTTCCGGCCATCTATTATGATTAACCAAATGTCAACTTAATCATTACGCATTAATTTCCCACATTGCTTGTATAAACTTAAACTTTTGAGACATTAAAATTTAGACAATTTCTGAAAATCTCGCATAGATTTTTAGGCACCATGTCTCATACGAAAATAAATGCAACTATTGATTCATAGGGCTTCACACACAAAAGCAAATGCAATCATAAAGACGAGGTTGTGGACAAGTGCCCATAGCTCCCACAACTCATGTCACACACCAAACGTTAACAAGCAAATAGACAGGTTCTTGACTCGACTACTCGATTACAGGCTGAAATAAGGGAAATGACTCTAAATGACTTGTATCACTGAGCTGGCTCATCGGGGTCTTCCTCATCATTGCGGCTGCCCTCGAACTCCGCTCTAGGTGGGGAAGCTGCTGGTGGAGAAGTGCGGCGACGCTTGTTCGCCCGGCGGTCTGGGGAGTTAGGAGTCCATGTGTCATTCTCCGTGACACACAGTTCGTTCCCATCTCCTCTCTCCCTCGCCCTCAAGCTGCTGCGAAGCAACACCTCAGTCTCCTTCAGGGTGTCACGGACATCCTGAAGCTCCTGCTGGCACTCCTGCAGTCGAGTGCTGAGCATAGCTGCATCCTCCAAGCACAGGTCCATGTGCTCATGAGAAGTCCCCTGCTGCACCGGCGGGTACTTGTACTCTGTGGTGCCACTCTCACGCTGGAGGACATACATGTACTCCGTCCTGTCCAGGTGGCCACGGTTGATGTAACTCTGGCATGTGATGACCTTCCAGGTGACATCCTTCTCAGCATCGGCCTGAGTCGCCCGACAAGCTGGAGAGCGGTGGATCTTGAGCAGCTTGTTGTCATGGATGATCCTCATCTCTGAGCTCCATTCTTCACGCTTTTCACGGATGGTCCTGGTGGAGCTGTAGTGTATGATAAGCTTGCCCACGTTGCCAGCGGTGTGAAGCATACGCCGAAGACGGCGTAACAAGCCTCCCACTACCAACCCGTAGGAGTGGTACGTCACCGGGCGGTTCTCCTCCCTTAAGGCAAGGGCAACTACATGAACACTCCCTCCGGTGGACTTGCGAGCGGTGCGGACAATGCGAACCATCTAAAACATAAAATATTTAAAATCAAGTTAGACAATAATTAAATAAATACTGTGTTTTGAATAGAAGTTGAGGCAAGATGAACAAATAAAGAAACAACATTAATTAACACTTTTACCCCACACCTTTTGTAAAACGGTTTTTAAGAACATAAGGTCCTTAAATACGTCCATTTCTACTTAGGTCCACGTTCTTACGGGCAACCTGGCTTTGATACCACTTCTGTCATACCCGGTTTTTCCGAAGAACGACCGAGTGACTATCACATGTATGCCAGGATCATTTTCTCATACATGCATTGACAAAAAGTGAAGCATCATTATATTACAAGCCAAGTGTTCGAATATAAATAAGTCTTACATAACATAACGTCACGATGGACGATAATATGTTCACAACATATGAATAAACCAACAGCGGAAGATAAGTCTTGTGGGCTCCATCACAGGCGTTGCCCGGGGGACTCCGTGAACCTAAAATCCTTCTTCAGGGCTGAAGCCTTGGTCGTTGTGCGCCACGTCATTCCCTTGGCCTGAGCATCAATTTAAAACCAACAGAAAAGCAAGCTTGAGTACCGTTGGTACTCAGCAAGTGTGGGAAAGTTATGTCATGCATGGCTAGAGCAAGGAGAGGTTTAACTCATGGTTAAAGCACTACGCAATTAATACCTATAACCTTAGCTTATTAAGCACCTACATTACTACATAGGTGAAATGGTCCCAATCCCCTAACCCATCATCAATATCAAGTAACCATAACATCATTTCCAATGTTAAGCTCCCCTCTTAACATTCTCAACTTCCCAATTCATCATCCTCTAATCATGAATAAGTCCAAGCCGCTCTTGACCGTGAGCACGGCTGTCATGACAGTTTTGACTCTGCAGAGTTTGCACCACTGTACCCACATGTAGTGATTTCATCCCCCGTTACCGGGTGGACTAAAAGAACCTCCATTATGCCAGTGGCCGCGAAATACGTTCACACTTCCGAGGTGTGTAGCCAGGAGATCAATACGAGGCCTTTACAAAGGGATTCTTGAGAGTGTGGGCCCACTGAGGTTTCACCCCTAACAGCATCCAAGAGGCTCCAACCCCGCTGCAGTGGCCCCCTCTTGAGCCTTGCGGGTCATATGGTAGTCCAGCTGACACCTATTCCCCGCACCATCCAAACACCCATACTACGCCTGTGATGGAGCCCACAAGACTTATCTTCCGCTGTTGGTTTATTCATATGTTGTGAACATATTATCGTCCATCGTGACATTATGATATGTAAGACTTATTTATATTCGAACACTTGGCTTGTAATATAATGATGCTTCACTTTTTGTCATCACATGTATGAGAAAATGATCCTGGCATACATGTGATAGTCACTCGGTCGTTCTTCGGAAAAACCGGGTGTGACATATTGTCCGGGGCGAGTGAACCGATTCGGCATGTAGGTGTCTTGTGAAAGGTTGCCATATATGACGAGTACTAAAGGAGACAATATGTCTCTTTCAAAACTGCGTATGTGTCGTGCATTCTGGGTGTGTATTGATTCGAAACACTGTCCCTTGCAGTTATATGAGTACCGCTTGTACACTGGGTTGTGACGTAGTAATAAAGAGTAGTTGGAACTTGTTATACTTGCTGAATTCATTAAGTCATTTATTGCAACCTTGTTTGGATCAGAGTTAGTGCAAATTAAAGTTTATTTTACCTTGTGCGAGAACCATTGTGATGAAGCATTTGTTGTTTGATTGTGGAGTTACGGTGCTGCTCGGCTCAAGGCTTTTGTTGGATCGAAGAGCACGTGAAAAGCTACCAGAGGGGGTGAATGGTAGATTTAAACTTCTTAGTGGAAGCAACAAAAACCACCTCGGCAGAAAATCGATCTGTTAAAGAAACCATGTATGCAATTGATCTAAATGTTTTCAACCATGACAAAAGTGGTATGTATTATATAGAATCAAGTCACGAATACACGACAACAAGAATCACGGAAATCCATCAAGAAAAACTCAAGTTATGATTGAAAGATCAAACGAGGGTCAATCTGTTCTACTCGAGTAAAAATCAGATCTGCAACACTGCAAAGAAACTCGTGTAGATCAGAAACTACAAATCCAATAACCGTACAATTTCCACAGATTATAGATAATCAAGTTGTGAAGACAACCCAAAAATAATCTTGTCAATTGGATCTGTAAAACTTGAGTTATGATCAAAACACTGAAGCACTATCGTGCTATCCAGAAACTCGACGAGAAAGACATGACAAAAACAAGTAGGACGAACAAGGCAGAAAAGCTCCTCTAAATTACGAATTTTATTGATCAACACATAAGAGTAACAGCCCAAGGTCATCTTGCCATGAGCTCTGGCCTCCCTTTCTTATATAACCAGCCCGGAGGCCAACCCAATTCAAACTAGGACTCTAATCCTACTCAGTTTCTGAATCGAAACTTTCCATAACTGCTCAAGACTCTTCTAGACGCAGATAGAAGCAATCTTAAGACTTCCAAACACCTTAGGAACGTATCCCACAATACTAAAAAAACTCAACTTCATGTCCCACCTGAAATTCTATCATAACCAACTCAAATATTTCCATATTTGAGCCATAACCGACTCAGCCGCAGCCTGAGTCCATAATCCAGCCGGTTGGACCTTTCCTACCAATTCTTTACCTCCACATCTCTTTCATCACGCCTTGGAACCATGTTTCCACATCCATGCACTCCTTGCACACATGCAAACACCTTCCAACGACATCCATGATAGCTTCATATGCATTGTTCTTGATCCAAACATGCTGCGTGACCTCTTGATCAACTCAACCACAATTCCACCCGAACTTGGTTGTTGAACCTCATCTTCTCCCTAAGACTAGTTCAATGGATCCCGTCACCAGCCATATCTTGAACTCAAGCAACACTGGCACATGAATAAACAACCAATACTTTTGAGCACATGTCCATGACTTGACTCACGTTAGTTCCGAAAACCACAACACCTTACGTGGACACCTCACATAAGCATGTTGCAAAGCATAGCAAAATGTTAACCACCGTAAACAGCCACAACACTTTAAAAACTTAGTAAAAGAACACTAAGCAAACTTTCCATAGATGTAAAGCAAGTTCGAAACATTTGCATGGTAAAAATAGAACCATTGCGATATATCTCCGGACCTTACAAAAGCTAACTGGACCTTGAGCCGGTGCTTATCAAAGCTAGCAGAACCTAGCACCGGAACTTACCAAAGCTAGTCGGACCTACTGTCGGAGCTAACCAAACACATGTCGGACCTAGCCATAGCAAGTCGGACCTTACGTCGGATCTTGTCGGAGCTCGGACCTTGACAAAAAGAGTGTTTTAGCAGAATTCAAAACTTTTATCGTCATAGCCAATGTATTCAGCACACATAGGTCTCACAATCTCCCCCTTGATGAATGCATTGGCAACACCACTTAAAATCCGAACATTGGCTTATTCACATGAAAATTTTGAAAACAATCAAATGAGAAAGAGATTTCGAAACAAAAATTTCTCCACCTATACATATTTCTCCCCCTTTGTAAATCAGAAATAAAATGAGAAAAAACAAAAATTCTCCCCCTGAGAAGAATTGTGTCAAAACACTTGTGAATCGTGCAATGTATAATCAATTTCTCCCCCTTTGACAATGTATACAGTAAGGTTCAAAAGAAAATTTTTAATTATTATGGGCATATTTATAACATATACATATAAAACAAAGCTCATCCAAGCCATACTATCGAGTAACTTACACAATCACATCAATGAGATACATAAAATAGTGTAAGCCATGCTAGAGATCAAGTGTAATTTTCAATTTAAGCAAGTCATGATCTCACAAACTTAACTATGTCAAGACCTGAAAGCATGACACTTGTTGCTGCATTTTAATTATTTTTAAAAGCACAAGTTCAGATTATATGACATTTGCAAGAGATTATATGCCGCATCAGCCTTATTCTAACTAACCAAGCCAAGCCTATGTCATTTGTCAGTTAGAAGCTTAAGGACATGGTTTTAGTCATACAAAACTTCTTCCAAGTTCATATCTATGCAATGATAAGCCATCTCAAAAGAAGAAGTGCGATGCATGCATATTCTCTTGATATTTTTCTCAATTTTTCATTTGAACATAAAAGCTCAACATGTGAATAGTTGATTGATTATTTTTTCATTATTAAAAGCACTTGTGAGCATGCAACAAGTTTAAAACAGCAAGAAAGTTTGATCATGACCAGATTTAGTGTAAATAATTATTCCAATTACTAGTCATGGCAAAAACTACAAAAATGTATAACATGAGAAATGTAGTAAGAACTTTCAGCATATAAAAGGAATCACAAAGTCATATATGTATCAAATACTATGCTCATATTATTTTAAATTCAGATTCACACATAGACTTCCCAAGTTTCAAACCCCCCCTCAATTTAAGCCATGAGGATGCATAATCCCTATTTCACAACGAATGAAACAAAATGAGTGAAATTAAAAGGTTTTGTAAAAATGTCAGCCAATTGTTGTTCAGTATCTACATGGTGAAGCACAATGTTTCCTTTTTCAACATTATCACGGAGAAAGTGATACCTAATGTCAATGTGCTTTGTTCTCGAATGTTGCACGGGGTTTTTAGCAATGCAAATGGCACTAGTGTTATCACAAAATAGTGGAACACTATCTACATCAACCCCATAGTCCTTAAGTGTTTGAACAATCCAATGAATTTGTGAGCAAGCACTAGCAGCAGTTACATATTAAGATTCGGCTGTGGATTGTGCAGCTGAATTTTGTTTTCTACAGGACCAAGCAACAAGTGAATTACCAAGAAAATGACAAGCACCCGAAGTACTTTTCCTATCAATTCTACAACCCCCAAAATCAGCATCTGAAAAAGCATTCAAAGTAACGGTTGAGGAAGAAGGAATAAAAATCCCAAATTCTTGAGTTCTATGTAAGTACCTGAGAATTCTTTTGATGGCTTGACGATGTGAAGCACGTGGGGAAGCTTGAAATCGTGCACAAAGACATACGCTGAATTGTATGTCCGGTCTTGATGCCGTGAGGTACAAAAGTGATCCAATAATACTTCTATATTCTGTTTGATCCATGGGTTCACCATCTTCATCAAGTTTAAGTGGCGTTGCTGTACTCATTATGTCTGAATAGACTTGCTTTTCTCCATGTTGAAGCGCTTAAGAAGGTCTCTTGTATACTTTGTTTGATGCACAAAAGTACCCTCCTTGGTTTGCTTGATTTGTAGCCCCAAAAAGTATGTGAGTTCTCCCATCATACTCATCTCAAGTTCTGAACTTATCATAGCTGAAAACTTTGACATAAGATCATGAGAAGCACAACCAAAGATAATATCATCCACATACACTTGAACGAATAATGAGTCATTGCCATGCTTAAGCACAAAAAGAGTTTTATCAACCTTGCCCATGGTAAAACTCTTTTCATGTAAGAATGTTTTTAACCTATCATACCATGCTCTAGGGGCTTGTTTAAGACCATACAAGGCTTTGGACAGTTTGTAAACATGATTAGGAAAATTTGGATTTTCAAAACCCGGTGGTTGCTTGAAATAAACCTCCTCATCTATGTAGCCATTAAGAAAAGAACTTTTAACATCCATTTGATATAACTTGAAACCTTTAGGCAAATGCTAACAAAATTCTTATGGCTTCTAATCTAGCAATAGGAGCAAAATTTTCATCAAAATCTAGTCCTTCAACTTGTGTGAAACCTTGAGCAACCAACCTAGCCTTATTCCTAGCCACAACCCCATCCTCACTTTGTTTATTTTTAAACACCCATTTAGTTCTTATTAGAGTGTGACCTTGAGGTGAAGGTACAAGTTTCCAAACATTATTTCTTTCTAATTTTTCTAACTCTTCTTGTATGGCAATAATCCAAAATTCATTAGTGAGTGCGTGTGATATATCTTTGGGTCCAAAAGAAGCAATAAATGTAGAATGAGCGTGAGAGTTTGGATCACAAAACCTGGACCATGTGACTCGTTCGTGCAAGCTTCCAATCATTTGTTGTGGAGGATGACTTTTGAGGACCCAGAGGGGAGTAGACAATTCACAAGCTCCTTCTTCTTCATGTTCATCACAAATTGAAGAACTTGTGACTTGAGGACGATCTGGACCAGCAATGATGGTCATCGGTGCTGGTTGTGAATCAAAATCAGGAGCCAGAACAATGTCATTAGCTCCTGAATTTTCGAGCAGCAGCATCCCCTTTTCATCTTCTTCGATGAAAATACTCCCCCCTGCGGATATGGGTCTGGTCCTGCAATATTAGAGCTACTACCTGGGCTAGATTCATCAAAAGAAACCTCACAAGTCTCCACAATTTTGCTAGTGTCATGTAAAAGCACACGGTAGCCTCTAGTATGAGATGGGTAACCAAGAAACATGCCATCAACGGATCTAGATTCAAATTTATCAATACTACCATGTTTCATAACAAAGAATTTGCAACCAAAGACACGAAAGTGTGTGACACTAGGCCTATGTCCAAACCAAAGTTCATATGGTGTTTTACCTACATAGCACGCAAGAAAACACGATTTGAGACATAACAAGCAGTTGCAATTGCATGAGCCCAAAATTTTCTAGGAGTTCGATATTCATCAAGCATAGTCCTAGCCATCTCAACTAAGGTTTTGTTCTTTCTCTCTACAACACCGTTTTGTTTAGGTACATATGGTGATGAAAATTGATAATCTATTCCATGTTCAGCACAAAAGTGATCAAACGATTGATTTTTAAATTCAGTTCCGTTATCACTTCTAATTACTTTTAAAGATCCTGGGTGATTAATTGATAATCTAAGAAATAAGATTCTAAAGTGACTAAAAGTTTCATTCTTAGATGTCATAAAATAAACCTAAGAGTATCTACAATAGTCATCAACAATCACAAGAACATACCATTTAGCTCCGAAGGATTGAACACGTGAAGGTCCTACGGTGTCATGGTGCAAAAGTTGACCCGGTTTAGTTGTAATGGTCATTGTGAGAAGAGCATGTGAACCTGCAACCATCTTAGCATATCTTCAAGACAGCACACAATTTCTTTGTCCCCTTTAAGCATAGGCAGCCCACGTATGCGATCAAGAGCACTAACACGTGTGAGATGATGAAAGTCTACGTGACCAAGTCTACGATGCCCAAAATATAAGTCTTTTGAATCATTAGCAACTAGACATCTATGCTTAGAGTATGACATATCAAAATCAGCTTTAAAAACTCTTCCAAACCGAGACATATTAAAAATGAGCTCACTATTTGAATCTACAACCTTGCAACAATTTTTAGTGAAAATAATTTCCAGGTTTTCATCTAGCAATTGTGAAACAGAAAGCAAGTTGTATTTCAAATTTTTAACAAGTGCCACATCTTTTAAAGTGTAGTGATTATTTACTCTAACCAAACCCTTAGCAATTATAGGAGTTGAAGAATTATCGGCAAAAGTAACATTTTCTACATGTGACACAAAAGAGAGGGAGGAGAACCATTCTTTGTTACCAGTCATGTGGCGTGAGCATCCTGAATCCACAATCCAAATGTTCTCCTTTCTCAAGCGTGTAACCTACGTAGAAGTACAATACGTCGGTGACTCAATACTGGGGTTAGTCAAAAGGCATTTAGGAATCCAGTACTGAGTCACACGACGTGCAGCAGAAGTAACATGCAAAGGCTGAGATAAAATAGCAGGTTTATGAGCCAAAGTTTGAGGATTTTTGTTCCCAACTACTGACCTACGAGGTGTTACATGATTAGCACTAAAAACAGTAGGTCTGGAAGCAAACTTTGCATGTTGTTGACTCATTACAGCAGGTTGCACATTCCTAACATTTGGTTCAGCACAGGCAACAGGTTTTGCACAGTTGTTATGTGATCTAGCAATCATTCTTTCTTTTTTCTGTTGCTTAGCTAGACTATAACAAAAATCTATGACATGACCATCTCTACCATAGTAGGTATAATTAAATTTAATTTTATGTTCATGTCTAGATGAGCAAACAACATGTTTATTTGAAACTGAATGAGACAACACTCCTGCAGATTTAAAAACCACTTCTTTTTTTAGGAATTGTTTTAATCAAACCACTTCCTAATGACTTTACAATTTTAGTTGGATGTGCTTTAGCATGAGCATGGGAATCAAAACCTAAACCAGTTTTATCACTGCAAGATTTAGAAGAATTCAACAGCAAGTTCAGATTCTTATTACCATTATAAAACCGCTCTAGTGTCCTATTCATGTCATCAAGTTTCTTAGACAAGTCTAGGCAATTTTGACATGAAGTTTTTTCTTTTAGTTTGCAATTGGAACAATACTTAACTTCATGAGAACGTAAAGCATTGTTCAATATAGAAATTTCTTTGATAGCATCTTGTAGTTTCTTATTAAGATCATCACAAGTAGAACAATGCAAATCAATTGTAGAACAGCAAACATCTTTCAAGTTTTTATTGTTAAGTGCAGCAAGCTCTCTATTCTTTTCAATCTCTAACTCAAGTTTGTCAAGTGTGAAGGTATATGCACTTCTTAGAGAGGACAATTGTTCATATATTAAATCACATGAGGAACATGAATCATCACTAGGAATCAAATATTTCAAACGATTAATTTCAGATTCTAGTGACTCAATTTTAACAGCATTGTCCCTAAGCTTTTTGTCCTTTTTCTTAACCATAACAGTAGCACGAGAAATAGCATCACACATTTCTTCACAAGTAGGACATACCTCTTCATTGTCGCTGTTGTGTTCTGCCTCCTCCATACTTGAACTTGACTTGCCCGCCATGAAGCATAAGTTTGCCAAATCATCTTCATCTTCATCACTTCCTATGTCCACATTGCTCGAGCCAAGTTCTTGAAGTGCGGAGATAAAACTATTTACCAATTGGCGTCCTATAAAACGCTTTATTTTTTGTCTTATCGTTTGCAGAGGAGTGCTTCGTCCTAGTTTGCTTTTCATCACAGGAAGTAGGACCTGAAAGTTTAGGGCAATCCATATGAAAATGTCATGTCTTACCACATTAGAAGCATCGTTGAGGTCCGACACTTCCTCTCCTTCTAGTTCTCACATTTTGCAATGCTTTTGAGAACCGAGTAGAGATGACTGCAAGTTCTTCCTCTAGAAACTCTTCAATCTATTCAAGGGTTAGAGAGGACAACAAAGAAAGTGTACCACATGATGAAGATTGACTAGAGCTAGGCATGTCACGTTGTGAAATAAATGCAAGAGACTTGTTGGGGTTCTTACGTGATATTATGTCAATTTCATGAGTTTCTAACTTAGAATATAGCACATCTAATGTAAGTGTACTCATGACAGTAGATTCACGAATAGAAGTAACTTTCATCTCCCAAATTGACATGTCTAATGCACTTAGTAATTACCTAGTATTTTCAGCATCTGAAAAATTAACGTTTACACTACGCGAGTTGCTGAGAATTTTATTGAAGCGAGCAAAAAGGTCATCGATTGACTCACCGGATTGCATATTGAAGTGCATGTATTCTTTCTTGAACAAATCTTGTCTTACCTCCTTGATCGTTTTGGATCCTTCGTGGTAGTCACAAAGTGCTTTCCACACATTGTATGCAGATCGGAGGTGTGCAACACAGTCGAAGTCACTTTGAGTTAATCCTTGTATGATGAAGTTTCGTGCTTTGTTGTTGTTGTCGACATATCACATGTTCGTAGCCATGACTTGATCATTTGGCGGCACGTCATAAGGCTTGTACACCTTTTCCCATATTCCAAAGCTTTGCACCTGTATGAAAGCCTCCATTCGTGCCTTCCAAACCTGAAAATCAATGCCACTGAACACACAATATTTTGCGGAGTATTTATGCATGATGATTAGTCAAAACACGTGCAATTCACAAAGATTAGAGCACCGTGTCTCTGATACCAATTGTAGGATCGAATAGCACGTGAAATGCTACCAGAGGGGGTGAATGGTAGATTTAAACCTTTTAGCTGAAGCAACAAAAACCCCCTCAGCAGAAAATCTATCTGTTAAAGAAACCGTCTATGCGACTGATCTAAATGTGTTCAACCAAGACAAAACTAGTGTATATTATAGAGAATCAAGTCACAAAGACACGACAAAAAGAATCACGGAAATCCGTCAAGAAAAACTCAAGTTATGATCGAAAGATCAAACGAGGGTCAATCTGTTCTACTCCAGTAAAAACCAGATCTGCAACACTGCAAGAAAACTCGTGTAGGTCAGAAACTACAAATCCAATGACCGTCAAATTTTCACAGATGATATATAATCAAGTTGTGAAGAATACCCAAAAATAATCACGTCAATTGGATCTGTAAAACTTGAGTTATGATCAAAGCATCGAAGCACTGTCGTGCTGTCCAGAAACTCGACGAGAAAGACTTGACAAAAACAAGTCGGACAAACAAGGCACAAAGGTTCCTCTAAATTACGAATTTTATTTATCAAAACATAAGAGTAACAACCCAAGGTCGTCTTGCACAAGCTCTGGCCTCCCTTGCTATATAACCAGCCCGGAGGCCAACCCAATTCATGTGGGGACCACCCCGTGGTTCACCCACTCCAGGATCGCATAAGGTGGTGCCGTGCGATGCGGCAACCAACAGCACACATGAAAAGCATAAATAACAACATACAAACTTTTATTTGATATAAAACAGTGGAAGTCTTTTTACAAAACTTATTCATGCAGCGGAAGTAATATACATATATGGCCTCTCATCCTAGCTATGCAAAAGTGCAGCCGTCCACCCCGGGGATGCTACACGCTAGCAGCAAGGAACCGGAGAATCACGGCGGCGTGCAGGGCTCCAGCTCAGCCATGTACCCCGACGGGAGCATCGCCTCATCCTCGGAACCTTCCTCATAACTCTCACCTGCACACAGCTCAAAATGTTGCAACCGTGAGCACGATGGCTCAGCAAGTCTTAACCGTCAACCCTAGGCATGAAACTCTACGTGCAAGGATGTGTAAGGTAGGAAAGGACATTGCAATAATGACACGCCTATAAGTTGATCCTTACTTTCAGTTTCATAGCAGTAGATTCATGTGCCTTAGGCAGCTCTCACATCAGATGTCCACAATAAAAAAGAAATGCTTTCCCCCGATGTGGATATGCCCAAAATGGAATATAAACTTAATTTGCTATATAACTACAGCATACAAGGTTTTAAGACATTTAATAGTTCAATACAGCATTTTCAGTTGGCTTATTTCACTTCTTTCTACGTCACAGCGCAGTGAACAAGCGGATACTCAAATAACCGCTAGGGACGGTGATTGCAATCAAGACACAACCGGATAACATGTCACATACACCCACTTTCAGAAGCGTGATTCCACACCCCTTACTACTCTGTTGTATGCGACAACCTTTCAAAGGCAACCGAAATGCCAAACCGGTCCATCCGTAACGGGTAGGAGGTCCCCGCATGGAGCGTGACTGTGCCCACCGGCAGATTTACACCTTTCTACCATCAACCCACTCCTATTTACGTTTGGGTAAGCCTCGGCACCCAGGTTAACCAATTACATCGGTTTCCTGGTTCCCATATGCCAGTATGCATCCGGTACTGTTCGATACTTGTCCAGCAGAGCCGCACACGAACGGTCCTCAACCGACACCAACAGGGCTAAGCACGTGAGACGTCTGCTCACTGCATCCTATCCCCCCTGCTGGGTCTCATTTTCATAAATCAAGCCATTTTCTACCTCTTCTCATTCCGTGTGATAAATACTATCTCGCGAGTAGCTTCCAACCACTCGACTTCTACTGAGAACCTAAACATTAGCATGGCATTCTCTACTCGTCGAGTTTGTACACTACCCAACCCTTTATAGGATTTAAAAGGATATGCAAGAGGGGTTTCAATCACCCTAACTCTAATGCATACATTTCAGCCTAGACATAAGTGATACAAATGAAAAACTTTATAAAAGGTACTTAAGTGCAAACCATGGCTTGCCTGGTTACGAGTAAAACGGGAAGTTAGCTTTAGGTGGGAGGACATCCAAGGGCTCCGGTGCGTCCTCAACTTCGGTCACTAAATGAAATGTAGCAAAATAGATGTATAAGTATTAAGGATTTATAAGAATTGAACTACTATTCATAGCTACTGCTATTTAGGATCCTTATTGGGATTTTTACAGAGGATACTAGACTCTCTAAGGATGATTTGAGCCAAATTTGGAGACATGTCATTGCACAATGTAGTCTTTAAAATTCCTACAAGTACAATGATTTTCTGAATTGTGAGCCCAAATTAGGAGCTTTTACATAGCTAGTAATGGAAGATCTGATTAGGGTAAGTCCCTATGGTTCTAACAAAATTTGTTTCACCATTTTTGGAGCTACCATCAGAGAGATATGAATTTTGAAGTTGGACAGGAGTTCTGAAAAGTTTCTGTTTAAATTGAATTTCCAAATAAAAGCTGAACTTGGGAATGCAGTTTAGCCTAGCAAATAATCTCCAATGAAGCCCAAATTTTTACTGAAAATCAGTAACTATGGAAAGGATTTGCTGCCCAAAGTTGGGAATATTTCATAAAGAATTGCTCCTGTAATAAATCCCAAAAATATTTAATAAAAACAATTCTACAGAAATTCTTGGGAATTTTCAAAGCCTACAATTGGTTTCTCTGTGAAGTACTCTTCATGGGGATTCCAACAAAATTGATCTCACCCTTTTTGGAGTTTTCTACACAGAGTTATGAGCTTCCCAAGTTTGAACTGTATTAGGAAATTCTGGAAATGTTTAAATCCCAGCGGTGGGTCCCACCCGTCAGTTCTTCCTTCTCCCTCGTGCCAAACAGAGGAGTCCGCGGCGGTTGCTCCGGCGAGGGTGGCGGGAATGGCTCTCCCAGCCATCTCCCGGGCCTAAACTCGCCGCTCCCCCATATTTAACCACGCTGAACACTTTGGGAGGGTCGCCAGCGGCCGTGGCTCACCGGAAACCACCGCGCACCGGTGACAGCAATGTTTTGCACTCCGGCGAGGTCGGGAGTCCTTATCCCTCCACCACATGATCGGTTCTCGGGCTCTAGAGCACCAGTGGAAAGAGTAGAAGCTTGACATGGAGCCTAAACTGATCGAGGATCGTTGGAACCCTATTGGCACCGTGCGCCCGATGTGGTCCGGCGGTGCACCATGATCAAAACGTGGAAATTCTCCCTCTACGCCCCATATCTAGGTCTAAAATCGAGGAAGTGCGGCTAGTAGTTAGGAAGCTTCGTGCACAGTTTTAATCGATGAGAACATGAATTAACGAAGAATTTGGCAAATTCCTACCTCGGGGTCAGTTTCTACCGCCCGGGAGAAAAACCCAAAATTCTTCTGCTGTGATCAACGTCCAGGGCTGAGCTTTGGGCTCGAGCAGCTGGGGTCGAGGATGCACCGAGGGCCTGATTTGTTTTGGCGTGATCTTGCTCGGGGTTTGCTGTCCACGGCGACCTTGCTCGGGTTTTTGGTGTCCACCCGAGAACCGTGGCTACTTTGCCAATTTCCTGTGCAATCGAGCTCAGGACAGGAAAGGAGAGGGGCTGGATGGCTAGAGCACTGGTGGGCGCAGCTCTTCGCTGTTGGGCGCTCGAGCAACTGAGCTCAGTAGCTGTGGCGTGATCGGGAGGAACGGCGGCGGTGTTCTGGGTGAAAGAAAACGGCTGAGGCGCGAGTTATAGCTGGGGAAAAAGTGAACCAGCTCCGGCGCACCCCTCGCCTTGATCCAACCAAGCAACCGAGGCAGCAGGAGGTGGCGCGGGCTCTCCCTCGGGCGTGGGTTCAACCGAGAGCTGGCGTGCTCCCGCTGTTCGACCGCCGTCGGCTGAGGCGGTAGCTCATGTGGGTGGCTGACAAATGGGCCCCACGTCCCCCCTTTGTTTAGTTAAATTTTTCTGATATTTTCCAACCAGCAACTCAACATTAAAGGCCTTACTTCACCTCAAAGTCATAGTTTGAACTTTCTGAATTCAAAGAATTCAAATTCTGATGTGAAATTTGGATGTGATTTGATCATTTTAATTTGAAAAGGAGTTTGAATTCTCCACTTTGTATTGCCTCAAAAATATAGCAAACCAGCTCCAAAATTTCCAATTTTTGACATGGCTGCTCATTCAAAGGTGGAGAACACATTTGTGAAACCCAATTTTCAAAATTGAGGGAATTGGAATTTGAAACTGAATTTGAAATTCAGATTAGAGGGCTTTTCCTTTTAATCCCAAACAAATATGAAAACTCCTCCAAATGAGCTGGAATTTCGAAGGATAAATATTTAGAATGTGAAGATCCAAGCTGTGCATTTAGATCTCCATGTTTGGAAGTTTTGGGAAGTCTAAACCCTCACTTTGAACTTACACCATTAAAATTCAAAGTTATAATTCCCCTCATTTTTCATAGGTGTACATGAGCTGAATTTTCTTGCTACCACTTTTGGGGATTTTACATCCCTCCCCCCTTAAAAAGAATCTCGTCCCGAGATTCCAAAAGAAATGCAAAGCGGGGAAAACTTTACCGGGTATATGATGAAAGCAAGTCCGTATAATATGTTTGTAAATAGTCCTCGCTTTCCCATGTCGCCTCATCAGCGGTATCGTTGCTCCACAAGACCTTGTAGAACCATAAGGTCCTGTTTCTTGTGGCGCGAGTCTTCTCATCGATAATCCGGATCGGATGCTCCGTGTACGTGAGGTCCTGTTGAAGAACTTCTATGTCTTCAGTGCGGATTTCAGCAGAGGGCTTGAGGCACTTTCTCAGCTGAGAGATGTGGAAGACATTGTGAACCCCTGCAAGCGACGCTGGTAAATCCAAGCGATAGGCCACGGATCTGCATCTTTCAATGATGGCAAACGGACCAATGAACCGTGGCGCAAGTTTACCCTTCACTCCGAAACGGTGAACTCCCTTCATCGGAGACACACGGACATAAACATGGTCCCTGATGTCGAAGTGGAGAGGGCGGCGTCTTTTATCCGCATAGCTCTTCTGACGAGATTGAACAGCCTTAAGATTGGCTTGTATTACTCGCACTCGTTCTCCAGCCTCATTCACAAGTTCAATGCCGTAGATAACTCGTCCGCCGGACTCGCACCAGTTGAGAGGTGTGCGACATTTCTGGCCGTAGAGAGCTTCATACGGCGCTATCTTGATGCTAGCTTGATAGCCATTGTTTTAAGAAAACTCCGCCAACGGCAAATGATCGTCCCAATTCTTGCCGTGGTGGATGGCACAAGCACGTAGCATATCTTCAAGCACTTGATTCACCCGTCAAGTTTGACCATCTGTCTGCGGGTGATACACGAAGCTTCGGATCAGTTTGGTCCCCAACGATGCGTGCAGCTGTTTCCAAAACCGAGAGACGAACAGCACACCGCGATCTGAAATAATGGAGCGGGGGACACCATGCAAGCACAAGATCTTTGCAATGTACAGGTCCGCATATTGCTTGGCCACATACTTTGTATGTACGGGAATGAAATGAGCCAACTTGGTTAGTCGATCGACTATCACCCAAATCGAGTCATGTTTGTGAGACGTGAGAGGTAACCCAACTATGAAGTCCATGCTGATATCCTCCCACTTCCACACCAGAATGTTCAAGGGTTGCAGCTGTCCGGCTTTACGCACATGGTCGGCTTTCACTCGCCGACACGTATCACATTTGGATACGTACTTCGCAATCTCTCTCTTCATCCGTGTCCACCAAAACCTGGTTTTCAGATCCTGGTACATCTTGTTGCTGCCCGGATGAATAGAATACTTGGACAAATGAGCCTCGTCCAAGATTTTCTTCCGAAGCTTCATGTAATGGGGTACCACTATACGGTCTTTAAACCATAGAGTGTCGTGTTCATCTATCCGGAAGCATTTCATTTCGCCATTCTCCATCCTCCTCCGAATGTGCGATATTCCCACGTCTTTATTCTGTGCTTCCAAAATCTCCTCTCGTATTGTAGGGACGAGAGCAAGATTATACAATGCCCCATATGGAACCAAGTATAGACTCGGCTCCTCTTTAGGTGGGGTGATGGACAGATTGTTGACAAGAGATTTGCGGCTCAAGGCATCGGCAACCACGTTTTCCTTACCGGGATGGTAGTGAATCTCGATCTCATAGTCTTTGATCAGTTCTAGCCATCTCCGTTGCTGCATATTCAACTCCTTTTGAGTGAATATATACGTCAAACTCTTGTGGTCGGTGTAGAGGTGCACCAAGTTCCCAAGCAAATAGTGCCTCCACATCTTCAAGGCCAACACCACAGCAGCGAGCTCAAGATCATGAGTCGGATAGTGCTGCTCGTGGTTACGAAGTTGACGTGAGCCATAGGTGACCATTCTTCCTCCTTGCATCAATACACAGCCAAGCCCGATACCGGACGCATCACAATATACGTCGAAGGGCTTGGTTGTATCCGATTGAGCTAACACCGGGGCTGTTGTAAGATGCTTCACTAATGCTTGAAAAGCTTCCTCACAAGCTGAGCTCCAAACATATTTGACCCCCCTTCTTCAACAGTTCAGTCATCGGCTTAGCAAGCTTGGAGAAATTTTGTATGAATCTCCGATAATATCCTGCTAACCCGAGGAAACTCCTGACTTCATGGATTGATGTGGGGGACTTCCATTTCAGCACTTGTTCGATCTTGCTTGGATCAACAGCAATGCCTTCTGCAGAAATAAAGTGACCAAGGAATGGCACTTGGCTGATCCAAAACTCGCACTTGCTGAACTTGGCACAAAGCTTATGGTCTCGCAATCGTTGAAGCATGATATGCAAGTGTTTGGCGTGTTCTTCCTCAGACTTGGAGTAAACCAAGATGTCGTCTATAAACACCACCACAAACTTGTCCAATTCCGGCATGAACACTGAGTTCATGAGATACATGAAGTGTGCCGTGGCGTTGGTGAGACCAAAGGACATGACGAGGTATTCATACAACCCATATATCGTCGAGAAGGCCGTCTTCGGAATATCCTCCACTCGGATCTTGATTTGGTGATATCCGGAGCAAAGATCTATCTTCGAAAATACACTCGCACCCACAATTTGATCGAATAAGATATCGATGCGGGGCAATGGATATTTATTCTTGATGGTGACGGCATTGAGAGGCCGGTAGTCCACACACAACCTCAAGGTTTCATCCTTCTTCTTCACAAACAGCGCCGAGCATCCCCATGGCGAGGAACTCGGTCGAATGGAACCCTTCTTAATTAAATCATTGAGCTGCTCCTTCAGTTCAGCTAGCTCATTCGGAGCCATCTTGTATGGTCTCCATGAGATTGGTGTCGTCCCAGGTACAAGTTCAATCTTGAACTCGACATCCGTTTCGGGCGGCATGCCCGGAAGGTCATCCGGAAAGACATCCGGGTATTCACGGACCACACGAATATCCTCAAGTTTTGTGGCATCCGTGTTATATGTGGCCGGGGCTTCTTGAACCGAACGGTCAAGAATAAGAACATGTGGTTCATGAAGCGGAGAGTTTAAACGAACCACACGTGGAATGATGTCAAGAACAGCACCATGGCGATGTAGCCATGACATTCCTAAAATGACATCAAGTTTTTGACTCTCTAACATGATTAGAGAAGTCGGATATAGATTCCCACCCAACTGTAATGGTGCTCTATAGACCATTCTATCAGCTGTTATTTTCCCACCCGGAGAACATATCAAATATAAATTATTTGTGGGAATGATAGGCAGTTTATATTTAATAACATAAGACTGACTTATGAAATTATTGGTGGCACCGGAGTCAAAAAGTATGACTACGGGATGATCTAGGTAAGAGAACGTACCCGTGAGGACGGGTTTGCCTTCCGGCATGTCTTCGATGGCTAAGTGATGGACGTTGCCGGGTTTTGATGCGGGTTTCTTGGGCTGGTTGCGGGGCTGATTAGCACCCTGATACGGTGCTGCACTCCTGCCCTGTCGCGACTCGGGGCAGTCCCTCGAAATGTGCCCGACACGGCCACACGTGTAGCACATGTAAGGTGTCGGGGTCCCGCCGACTTGAGGACGGAATCCCGGTGCACGCTGTTGAAACTGAGGCGCACGCGGGACCATCCTTTGCTGTTGTTGTTGCTGTGGTGGATATGTCGGTCGGAAGCCTGGCGCTTTATATTGTCGACCGCGGAACTGGGGCGGTCGCGCCGGTGGCTGCCATCTCTGACCGGATGGTGAGCGATACACCACGCGGTATTTTTGTGGCGTTCCACCACCGCTGCTCGTCAGCGCGCTGCATTTCCTCTTGTCAGAACCGCGCTTGCGCTGAGCATTTTCCTGTAGAATCGCGGCATTAACTAGGTCATTGAATGTGCCGCGATTGCTCTGGGCAAGATGGACCTTCATCTTGGAATTCAGGCCCCGGAAGAACGCATTGCGCTTGTTGTCTTCCGTCCCCACAAATCCTGGCGCATACTGCGCCAGCCGGTTGAATAACCTGGAGTACTCATGAGCACTCCTCTCGCCTTGCCGTAACGCCAGGAACTCCTGGAGCTTCATTTCCATCACACCGGGAGGTATGTGATAGGCGCGGAACGCCTCCCAGAACTCCGTCCATGTGACGGCATGGCCAGCCGGTAAGGAGGCGGTGTAGTTCGCCCACCAGGTGCCGGCTTCTCCTTGAAGCTGTTGCGCTGCATACAGCGCCTTCTGATGTTCGGTGCATCGTAGCAGCCCGAACTTCGCCTCCACAGTGCGGATAAAGCTGTCCGCCTCCAAAGGTTCTTCGGCCTCCGTGAAAACCGGTGGATGGGTCGCCATGAATTCTGAATACGAACTTTGTTGGGGCTGGCGTTGCCCATTGTCTTGGCGTCCGCCTGGATGGGACGCATTCTGCTGCACCAGCATCCGCAGCAGCTCGGTTTGCTCGTCGCGCAAGCCGAACACTGCAGCGAGAACCTCCGCAAGATTCCTTGGAAGTTCTGGCAGTGGAGGAGGTGGTTGCTGCTGCGTCGTGGTCTGCTCCGGAAGTGGAGACTCATCACCACGAACTTGACTCGGACCTCCCTCCTCTTGCGTTGAACGTGTCCGCACCATTTTGCATTCAGACCATTCAGACGATCAGCACATGTTGGTTTATTTCATCCAGTCTATACAATAGTAATGCGAGAATGGAATAAACAGTATGCATAACAGCCACACATATGGATAAAGTATCAACTTTATACAACATACACATCCCTGGACCATGTCCCATGATCGAGTTCCAAAGTATTGAACTTTAGGGGTTTAAAAGTTCATTTCGACCATCGGGGTCGCCACGAGATGTTAAGTGCGTTAGCATGCGTAATTCCTCGCTATTGTACTGGATCGAAACATGTACCCGCTTGAATGAGACGTCAAAAGCATAAACCTTTCGACTCCAATTTGCTGTTTTTCAACAGCTACAGGACGTCAAATTGTGATACTGAGTGTTTTGGTTGAAACACTTCAACGTGGTGCTCTCTGTCCAGCTTCTGGTCCAGCTGACCAGTCTGGATAATTCAACAGTTTTTACCCCCTTAGAGGCAAAATCTGGACTAGCGTTCAACAACAAAGTTGTAGCACCTTTCCTGCACTTTCCAACGGTGTCTTGCTCGACCCTTGGAAAATTTTCTACAGGAAATTGTGGTCGAAATACAGAAAATTCCAGAGAGCATTTTGGTCTACCCTGTTTCTAGACAGTACCAACTCTCCTGAGATTTTCATCCCCTTGGAGGGAGATTTTATTCTGGAGCTCTACAGAAAAGTTGTAGACGACTTCAAAACCTTTCCAGAATGGTATCATACACCTCCATTGGTTCAACCAATCTTAAGTTATGCCCTGTTCAAGTTCAGCAAAATTCCTGCTGAAAACAGGGGAGATTATTCCTAAGTTTTTGAGACTGAATCTATACTCCCAATTGACTCTTAGTTCAATATAGGAGTTTACTAACCCCTTAAATGAATTCCTAAACTTCATTGTGACTCTTTTCTTTGAAAATAAACTTTTATGCAGTCGGTATTACGTTTCCTTACCAAAGAAAAATCCTAAACCGGTATTCCGGCTTATACGTGTCAAATGGTGGAACTAAAGACGTCATTCACAAATGGTTTCTACACGTCATGCACTAACGTGGTTAATGTACCTGCAGAAGAACACACAATAATTGTGCACACAAGGGTTTTTGACATTTCAGGCAGTTCCATATCATAGTAAAAACATACGGTCCGTATCATTGCCATACGGACCGTCCTTGAGTCAAGCCACGTCCCAAGGTACATGGTCGTGTTTTCACACCACACGACGGGGAACCCGAGTAGAGCGTGAACGGGTCGTCACGGTTGGGAATTTTATCAACCCAACGGATACCACCTACTGCCTCATGACCGTTGAGGCACGCCGATGGCGAGCGCTGCGTATGGCCCTTTGAACATTGAACGTTCAAGAGTTGCATACTATCGTGTTGCTTACCACACGATGGGGTATTCTCACTTTTGCCTCAAGCACGCTGGAGACCAGCATTTTCATATGCTCTGAGAACCATGAAGAGGTTCAGAAACTCATATTCACTACCGTGCCAAGCCACGGTATATCCTTCCATACTATTACTCGTATGGGGAGTTACCGCAATTGATCCGCCTGCGGTGGCGTACCTTACCTCTTACCTGATGTCAGAGCGTCGTTACAGAATGTATAACAAATATGTTAGCTTTTCCACCATAATATCCACTACTATCATAGACCTTATGTGGGCTTAGCGACTCTCGACTACTTCTAAGTTTTCAAAATAGGCTCTTTTCGAGCATGCTATTCCCAATGCGGCTCTGATACCACGTCTGTGGGGACCACCCCGTGGTACACCCACTCCAGGATAGCACAGGGTGGTGCCGTGCGATGCGGCACCTAACAGCACACACGAAAATCATAAAGAACAACATACAAACTTTTATTTGATATAAAACAGCGGAAGTCTTTTTACAAAACCTATTCATACAGTGGAAGTAATATACATATATGGCTTCTCATCCTAGCTATGCAAAAGTGCAGTCGTCCAGCCCGTGGACGCTACACGCTAGCAGCAAGGAACCGGAGAATCACGGCGGCGTGCAGGGCTCCAGCTCGGCCGTGTTCCCCGACGGGGGCATCGCCTCGTCCTCGGAACCTTCCTCATAACTCTCACCTGCACACAGCTCAAAATGTTGCAACCATGAGCACGATGGCTCAGCAAGTCTTAACCGTCAACCCTAGGCATGGAACTCTACGTGCAAGGATGTGTAAGGTAGGAAAGGACTTTGCAATAAAGACATGCCTATAAGTTGATCCTTACTTTCAGTTTTATAGCAGCAGATTCATGTGCCTTAGGCAGCTCTAACATCAGAAGTCCACAATCAAACAAGAAACGCTTTCCCCCGATGTGGAGATGCCCAAAATGGAATATAAACTTCATTCGCTCTATAACTACAGCATACAAGGTTTCAAGACATTTAATAGTTCAATACAGCTTTTTCAGTTGGCTTATTTCACTTCTTACTACGTCACAGCGCAGTGAACAAGCGGGTACTCAAATAACCGCGAGGGACGGTGATTGCAATCAAGACACACCCGGATAACACGTCACATACACCAACTTTCAGAAGCGTGATTCCACACCCCTTCCTACTCTGTTGTATGCGACAACCTTTCAAAGGCAATCCAAATGCCGAACCGGTCCATCCGTAACGGGTAGGAGGTCCCCTCGTGGAGCGTGACTGTGCCCACCGGCAGATTTACACCTTGCTACCATCAACTCACTCCTATTTACGGTTGGGTAAGCCTCGGCACCCAGGTTAACCAATTACATCGGTTTCCTGGTTCCCATATGCCAGTATGCATCCGGTACTATTCGATACATGTCCAGCAGGGCCGCACACGGATGGTCCTCAACCGACACCAACAGGGCTAAGCACGTGAGACCTCTGCTCACTGCATCCTATCCCCCCTGCTGGGTCTCATTTTCATAAATCAAGCCATTTTCTACCTCTTCTCATTCCGTGTGATAAATACTATCTCGCGAGTAGCTTCCAACCACTCGACTTCTACTGAGAACCTAAACATTAGCATGGCATTCTCTACTCGTCGAATTTGTACACTACCCAACCCTTTATAGGATTTAAAAGACTATGCAAGAGGGGTTTCAATCACCCTAACTCTAATGCATACATTTAAGCCTCGACATAAGTGATGCAAATGAAAAACTTTATAAAAGGTACTTAAGTGCAAACCGGGGCTTGCCTGGTTGCGAGTCAAACGGGAAGTTAGCTTCAGGTGGGAGGACGTCCGATGGCTCCGGTGCGTCCTCAACTTCGGTCACTAAATGAAATGTAGCAAAATAGATGTATAAGTATTAAGGATTTATAAGAATTGAACTGCTATTCATAGCTACTGCTATTTAGGATCCTTAATTGGCTTTGGGATTTTTACAGAGGATACTAGACTCGCTAAGGATGATTTGAGCCAAATTTGGAGACATGTCATTGCACAATGTAGTCTTTAAAATTCCTACAAGTACAATGCTTTTATGAATTGTGAGCCCAAATTAGGAGCTTTGACATAGCTAGTAATGGAATATCTGATTAGGGTAAGTCTCCATGGTTCTAACAAAATTTGTTTCACCATTTTTGGAGCTACCATCAGAGAGATATGAATTTTTGAAGTTGGACAGGAGTTCTGAAAAGTTTCTGTTTAAATTGAATTTCCAAATAAAGGCTGAACTTGGGAAGGCAGTTTAGCCTAGCAAATGATCTCCAATGAAGCCCAAATTTTTACTGGAAATCAGTAACTATGGAAAGGATTTGCTGCCCAAATTTGGGATTATTTCATAAAGAATTGCTCCTGTAATAAATCCCAAAATTATTTAATAAAAACAATTCTACAGAAATTCCTGGGCATTTTCATAGCCTAAAATTGGTTTCTCTGTGAAGTACTCTTCATGAGGATTCCAACAAAATTGGTCTCACCCTTTTTGGAGTCTTCTACACAGAGTTATGAGCTTCCCAAGTTTGAACTGTATTAGGAAATTCTGGAAATGTTTAAATCCCAGCGGTGGGTCCCATCCGTTAGTTCTTCCTTGTTCCTCGCGCCAAACAGAGGAGTCCGCGGCGGTTGCTCCGGCGAGGGTGGTGGGAACGGCTCTCCCGGCCATCTCCCGGGCCTAAACTCACCGCTCCCCCATATTTAACCGCGCTGAACACTTTGGGAGGGTCGCCAGCGGCTGTGGCTCACCGGAAACCACCGCGCATCGGTGACAGCAATGTTTTGCACTCCGGCGAGGTCGGGAGCCCTTATCCCTCCACGACATGATCGGTTCTAGGGATCCAGAGCACCAGTGGAAAGAGTAGAAGCTTGACATGGAGCCTAAACTGATCGAGGATCGTTGGAACCCTATTGGCAACGTGTGCCCGATGTGGTCCGGCGTTGCGCCATGATCAAAACATGGAAATTCTCCCTCTACGCCCCATATCTAGGTCTAAAATCGAGGGAGGAAGTGCGCCCAGTAGTTAGAAAGCTTCGTGCACAGTTTTAATCAATGAGAACATGAATTAATGAAGAATTTAGCAAATTCCTACCTCGGGGTCAGTTTGTACCGCCCAGGAGAAAAACCCAAAATTCTTCTGCTGTGATCAATGTCCAGGGCTGAGCTTTGGGCTCGAGCAGCTGGGGTCAAGGATGCATCGAGGGCCAGATTTGTTTTGGCGTGATCTTGCTCAGGGTGAGCTGTCCACGGTGACCTTGCTCGTGTTTTTGGTGTCCACCCGAGAACCGTGGCTACTTTGCCAATGTCCTGTGCAATCGAGCTCGGGACAGGAAAGGAGAGGGGCTGGATGGCTAGAGCACTGGTGGGCGTAGCTCTTCGCTGTTGGGCGCTCGAGCAACCGAGCTCAGTAGCTGTGGCGTGATCGGGAGGAACGGCGTGGTGTTCTGGGCGAAAGAAAACGGCTGAGGCGCGAGTTATAGCTAGGGAAAAAGTGAACCAGCTCCGGCGCACCCCTCACCGTGAACCAACCGAGCAACCGAGGCAGCAGGAGGTGGCGCGGGCTCTCCCTCGGGCGCGGGTTCAACCGAGAGCTGGCGCGCTCCCGCTGTTCGACCGCCGTCGGCTGAGGCGGTAGCTCTTGTGGTTGGCTGACAAATGGGCCCCATGTCCCCCTTTGTTTAGTTAAATTTTTATGATATTTTCCAACCAGCAACTCAACATTAAAGGCCTTACTTCACCTCAAAGTCATAGTTTGAACTTTCTGAATTCAAAGAATTCGAATTCTGATGTGAAACTTGGATGTGATTTGATCATTTGAATTCGAAAAGGAGTTTGAATTCTCCACTTTGTATTGCCTCAAAAATATAGCAAACCAGCTCCAAAATTTCCAATTTTTGGCATGGCTGCTCATTCAAAGGTGGAGAACACATTGTGAAACCCAATTTTCAAATTGAGGGAATTGGATTTTGAACCTGAATTTGAAATTCAGATTAGAGGTCTTTTCCTTTTAATCCCAAACAAATATGAAAACTCCTCCAAATGAGCTGGAATTTGGAAAGGTAAATATTTAGATGTGAAGATCCAAGCTGTGCATTTAGATCTCCATGTTTGGAAGTTTTGGGAAGTCAAAACCCTCAGTTTGAACTTACACCATTAAAATTCAAAGTTTTAATTCCCCTCATTTTTCCTAAGTGTACATGAGCTGAATTTTCTTGCTACCACTTTTGGGGATTTTACGATTCAATCTAGGACTCTAATCCTACTCAGTTTTTGAATCGAAACTTTCCATAACTGCTCAAGACTCTTCTATACGCAGATAGAAGCAATCTTAAGACTTCCAAACACCTTAGGAACGTATCCCACATTCCTAATACAACTCAACTTCGTGTCCCACACGAAATCCTATCATAACCAACTCAAATCTTCCCATATTTGAACCATAACCGACTCAGCCGCAGCCTGAGTCCATAATCCAGCCGGTTGGACCTTTCCTACCAATTCTTTACGTCCACATCTCTTCATCACGCCTTGGAACCATGTTGCCACGTCCATGAACTCCTTGCACATGTGCAAAAACCTTCCAACGACGTCCACGATACCTTCATATGCATTGTTCTTGATCCAAACATGCTGCGCGACCTCCCAATCAACTCAACCACAATTCCTCCCGAACCTGGTTGTTGAACCTCATCTTCTCCCTATGACTAGTTCAATGGATCCTGTACCAGCCATATCTTGAACTCAAGCAACACCTGCATATGAATAAACAACCAATACTTTCGAGCACAAGTCCGCGACTTGACTAAAGTTAGTTCCGAAAACCACAACATCTTACGTGAACACCTCGCATAAGCATGTTGCAAACCACAGCAAAATGTTAACCCCCGTAAACAGCCATAACACTTTAAAAACTTAGTAAAAGAATACTAAGCAAACTTTCCATAGATGTAAAGCAAGTTCGAAACATTTGCATGGTAAAAACAGAACCATTGCAATTTAGCTCCGGACCTTGCCAAAGCTAACCGGATCTTGAGCCAGAGCTTACCAAAGCTAGCAGAACCTAGCATCGGAACTTACCAAAGCTAGTCGGACCTACCGCCGGAGCTAACCAAACACATGTCGGACCTAGCCATAGCAAGTCGGACCTTACGTCGGATCTTGTCAGAGCTCGGACCTAGAGTCGGACCTTGACAAAAAGAGTGTTTTGGCAGAATTCAAAAGTTTTATCGTCATAGCCAATGTATTCAGCACACATAGGTCTCACAGATTTAAATTGATGCTTTCAAATTGGAAGTTAAGGATGAACTCGTAGGCGAGTTACTTATGCAAATTTCAGTTTCTCATATGTTAGTCCCTGCATTTAGAGTTTCAAGTTTAGTGTGATGATTAAGTCTTGCTAAGCCTCTATGGTTACTCTTGCTATGTAACATGCTCAAAATTACTACCATGCATTGCATACATTTTTCATAAAGAGAAGCATTTAAAAAGAAGAAGAAATAAAAAAAGTAATATAGAAGCAAATAAAATAGTAAAAGGGAATAAAAAAGAAAATAATGGAAATAAATAGAAAAAGGAAAAGAAATAAAAAGAAAAAGAAAAAATAAATAAAATAGAAAAATTGGGACACCCCAATTTTTCTCCAAAATCCCCCAATTTTCCCCAAAATTCCCAGCTCCCCTAATTTTCCAAAATTTTCCCAATTTTCCTAATTTCCCCAAATTTCCCCTAGTGAATTTTCCCGACATTTTGGGGGGAATATTCCCCCCAATTTCGGCCGCACCAAATTTGGGGGGACCCTAATGGGTTCCACCCCTTGGCCACTGCCCATTAAGGGGGTGGAACCCTAGCCCCCCCCCCTTGTGGATTTTTGTGGGCTTTTATTTCTCAATTAATCTCAGCCATTGGTGGAAAATAAATAATAGAATCCTAGCCCCTAGCTCCCAACTCTCTTAAAATTAAATCTCAGCCATTGGATAATTGGGTTGCTAAAATCCTAGCCACCCAATCTCTTTTCCCCCCTTATAAATATAACCCTCCCCCCTAGCAGCCACCCCCACCCCTTTAATTTTGGCCACCGCCCTCTCCCATGCTGCCAAGTCGCCACCCTTCTAGCTGGAGATTGGCTGCCGTCGAGCTCCGCCACGCCTCGCCGTCACCGGAGAAAAAGCCCCCGACATTCTGCCCTAGACGCAGTCTTGAATTTCTCCATAGAAAATCTTCCGCTGCTGCCATTGCAAGGAAGGAGGTTCTGCCGCCAGGAAGAGAGGAGGAACAAGTGAGGTAGGTTTCCGTTACCTCTCTTACAACGTCGCCGCTATTTCTACGCACCCGTTTTCTTCACCCCTGCGAGCAGAAAATTCTTCGTGTGGACAGACCATGTGTTGGTCGATTTTTGATGGTGGTATTGATCTACAAAGTGTGTCAAGATCATCACCACGTCCACACTAGATCCTAGCAGCCTTGTTCATCATAAAACCCCATGGAAGCCTACTAAAACATGCAAGAACACGTACAAACTGATTTTTATAAACTGCACCATAGGAATTGCATTCATCCACCTCATTGCATCTTGAGTAAAGTTTGTGCATGATAATTGATTGCTGTAAATTTTTTATGTGTGTGGTCGTGAGTAGAAAGACATGCTCAATAGGCCATCTATGAGGAATTACAGCACCAAGACTTCGAGACGCTAGAGCAACACGAACCACGGGAGCAAGGCAAGTGCCCCTTGACCATATTGATCCCATGTTTTTGAAACTGTTTTGCTTGCAAAAACTTGTATGCTTGTGTCAACTTGATGGGACACCCTTTTATAGGAGTTTACTAGTTTTGTTAACCATCATTGTCACCGGGAAAGTTGAAGAGTCGGGTATGGTCATTTTTCCTTTTTGCTTCGCTTAGCTTACATGATACGGGAAGCTGAAATAAAACTTGTTAGCTACTACTCTCATATGAATAAAGATGATGACAACTTTATGATATTAATGACCATGGAATCGGGGAGATCTAGGCGAGCTTGGTTCATGGATGTTGCTGAATGATATGGTGGTTTGCTTGTCGTAGATCTAAGGACCTGTTCATGCGAGCACATGCCAGGAAAACAATGCCACCAAAAGGCCAGATATGGGTGCGGCTTAGCGGACTAATTAGGTGTGTTGCTAGCTTGTTATGGACCGTTGGATGGCATGGGGAATGGGAGTCGATGAGGACTATCCTGGGAACTGCATGGCACAAGAGGGACCCGTGGGTGGGAGAATGGAGATTCGGGCCAGCCGGTGAAACCTCAGTGGGTCCGTACATCCTAGTAGCCCCTTCGTAAATGCTATTTTGTGATCTCTTGGACATGAACCAATGGTTCTGTATTGGTATAATGGAGGTTCTCTCTAGTCACCGACGGGTGACGAAATCACGAACTTGTGGGTAAAGTGGTGCCACCTCTGCAGAGTGTAAAACTATCATGATAGTCGTGCTTCCGGTTACAAGCACCTGGCCAACTTCCATGATTAGAGGCAAAACTTGGGATGTTTATTTGGGTATGGTTATGGTATGGTAATTGGGATTGGTTTTGGGACTGTTTTGGGTCATGACAGTGAGTTTGGTTTCGGCTATATGAAAATGAGATGGTTATGAATAATTATGAGTATGAGGTGAACATGAGAAAGATTATTTTCTGGTTAAAGCATGATAAATGGTGAATTATGGTGAAAGAATGTTGCTGAATTACTTGGTTATGTTGGGATTATACTCACCTAGAAATAGTTGCTGTTTTTACCATGGTTGTGAAATAAAATTTGCTTGCTGCAATGAACCTCTTTATTCACTGCCTTGTTGCAAACTACATGTCATACTTTTCCCGCACTTGCTGAATACGACATGTACTCACCTTTCATTCCCACATATACATCAGCAACAGCAGCGCGGGCGCCACGGCGATTGCCGACAGCTGCCACCTCCTGGTCGCCGATCAGCACCCCAAACCGACATCCCCAGCTATTTAGCTGCGAGCTGCCGCCGGCAGCAGCCCATTTTCCCACTGCCTCGACGTTTCCAGCACCGAGAACACCGAGCTAGTCGCCGCACAGCCCCACCGCCTCACTTCGCCGTCGACTGGCCAAAGTAGTGCCTTCCACCGCGAGCTGAGGCCACAAATGGCACCACCGATCCTTGCTCGACGTGTTACAACCCTCAGTTGTTTGGGATCAGCTTCGGTGAGGCTTGTCCGAGCCAATCTTCCATCGCTTTGCCAACCCGAGAGCTCCTCCGACTCGACGCCGTTGCCCGAGCAGCGCAAAGCTTCTCCACCGCGACCAACGCGTCTCTGAGGTTAGCATCCAAGTCTAGTAGCTCCTCCCAAACTCCCTAGGTCCCTCTTAATGCCGGCTAGCCGGAATTTCTATTTTTCCCGATGATCACCGTATAGAGCACCGAGGACCAAAACTCAAAATTCTTCGTGATCACTTGATCGCTGATAATCCGGGTCGAGCTGAAGCTAGAGTAGCACCTCACGGTAACTTCAGCCAAATCCTAGCGGTGATGATCGACCCAGTGAGCAGAGCACCGGAATTTGGCCATCGCCGGTGAAAACGGCTCGGGTCCCGGTGAGGTCTACTTTCCCGGCGATCCCCGGCCAAGAGGAGGGCAGGGTTAGCTTCCTCATACACCAGTGGTGCTTTGCGACCCATTGGCTGATCATGTTCACTGCCGAGACGAGCTAGCACCGTTGGACCCAAGCTCCTCTTCCGCCTCCACCGTCGCCGACTAGGTTTCCGGCGATGTCGAGGTCCGAGAAGGTGCCCGGCGTGTGCGTCGTGCTCCAAGGATCACGTAGGAAGAAACCGCATCGAAAATTAGGCAGTAGCGGCCGAGAACGAACCGCGCCACCGTCGCTGGACGTCGCGCGCTCGGGCGCTGGCGGGAGGTAGACGAAGGCACTATGCATGGGACCCACGTGCAGTGTTTTAAACATTTCCCGATTTTCAGTTTTAGTTCAAACTTCAAACCCACATAACTTTGGCTAGAAAACTCCAAATCAAGTGAACCAAATTTTGTTGTATTCAGCTCTCTGAGTACTTTCCAACAAATCAAGTTTCACTTCATGAAATCTTTAGTTCTCCATAATTAATTCTGCAAAGTTTAAAATGTTTAGAATTTTAACTGCAGAATCCTTTGGAGGAAAATTCTGAAATTTTGCTAGAATGTTCACCAAAATATCCCTGTGCTACCATAAAAATTTCAGATCCATTTGAGCTCATTTGTTACACCTAATGGTGTGATTAATAAAACTGTTCCATAGAAAATAGAAAATGTCCAGAAACATTTTCAAAATTCCTCTGAAATTATTTAGCTCATATATTTAGCTAGGAACCTTCAAATTAAGTGAGACCAACTCCATTAGGACCCTCTTAGAATCTAGTTTTCAGAAAACCATAGCTTGCTCCATGAAAATCCCTAGAACACCCTAGTAGCTTCAATTAAGGTCAAGTACATAATTAACTGTGGAGAGCTGAAATGAGCTTTGCTGCAAATAAAACTTGGCCAAGTCTCTGTTTAGGTTGTATCCAAACCACAGTAAAAATTTCAGAGTCATTGGGTCTGTATAATAAGACTTACAGTCTTCACAAGTTTAAATTCAATTCAAATGCATTTAAATTGATACATATACATGTTATCTCATGTAGTCGCTAAGGTTGAGGAGGAACCCGAAGTCTTAGACTTCGTCATTCTGGAAGAGCAGCTAGCCTACGACCAAGAGCAGCAAGGTAAGCTCCGGTTTGCATTAACCCGTTTTACAAATTTTTACTGTTTTGAGTACTTACTTTCAGCACCCACTTACTTCTTGCATTAGAGTCTTGTTTGAAACCCAAATGCATAGCCAAGAAAACCATGGGTTGGGATTAACAGGGGCCCTCCGATCCCGATCACGGGGCCGGGGCACCTCACCCGGGAATCGCATTGGGTGGTGTCGTGTTATTCGGCACCGAACAACACACATATAAGGAAAACTGTATTACATAAATTAAAGCGGAAGCTTACAAATGTTCTTTGTAAATGATTACATAAATTAGCTACAGCGGAAGTCGATAACCAGCTCTCGTCGAATAACTACGAAGCACTAGAGAAGAGTTCCAGCCCGTGGACTCCTCTCACTAGCATCACGAAGACATTGCAGCGGCTAGGTTCTCCATGTGTTACCGACTCGGAAGTTCCTGAGTCTCACCGGACAACCTTATTTATAGTGTCGTATTAACCTGCAAAACCACTCATATAGCAAGAGTGAGCACAAAGGCTCAGCAAGACTTAACCGTCTCACTTAAGCATGCAACTCTACATGGAACTAACCTACGACTTAAACATGTAAGTTGCAAAAAGACTCGCCTATGAGTTCATCCTTAACTTTCAGATTTTAGACATAATAGTAGTGACCTTGCGCCCAGCAACATTGGAACTCTACAATCAAACAAGAAACGCTTCATTCCAATGTTACTTGTCCCAAGGTGGAACATAACTTTAGTTTGCTCTATCTCTACTTCAAACAGGGGTTTCCTGCAATTTACAATAATCATAGCAGCAATTTAAAACTTTGCAAACTGTTTTCACACAAGTTGATTACTACGTCACAGCGCAGTGAGCAAGCGGTACTCATAACCGCGAGGGACGGGGATTCGAATGAAACACTACCCGGATAACTCGACACATACGCCCGCCTCTGAAGACCCAAATCTGGCGTCATTCATTACATCGTATGTGGCAACCTTTCGCAGGACACTCGACTGTAGAACCGGTCGCACCGTCTCGGGCTCATAGGTCTAACGAGACGATGTGGTATGCCTCTACAATCCAGTGAACCCGGTACATCGGTTTCCTGGTTCCCATATAGAAGTAAGCATCCGGTACACAACTCAATACTTGCTCTCAGGGCCGCACACGCTTCGGTCCTTAACTGACACAGGCAGAGCTAGTCGACCAGGACCTTGTCTTGTCGCTGCCTAACCCTCCTGCCCGGTCTCATCTTTGAAAATGTAAACTTTAGTTAGCTTCTTTTCCAACCACACTTATGTCATCCTAAACTATAGCTCGCGAGTAGATTCCAACTATTCGTCTTCTACCGGATGTCCTAGGCTATTTAGCACGGCTTTAATCTACAGCGATGACACCTTTATACCCATGACCTCAGGGTTCATTTTTGGTTATGCAAGTGGAGTATAAAACATCCTTAACCTAATGCACATACAAACTTTGACCCATAGTAGTGAACAAAGGAAAAACTTTATAAAACAACTTAAATGCAAACCGGAGCTTGCTTTGGTTAGATGACTAAAGTCAGATAAATGTGAGGTTAGCTGTTGATGACTTGAAGCTTCACCACTGCCCTTCTTGCTTCTTGATCCAAACTTCACTTCTTCACTTTTCCACGTTTAACCACTACACGTTATGAATATGCATATTTGTTTAATTGTAAAACTTTTTCTAACAAGTGCTAAAGACAAGTTTAAAACTGGAACTCTGTTTAAGAATTTAAAATGATACTGGTTCTAGTGGTTTGGGATTTGGGGCTAAGCACTATGATCAAGTGATAAGTATTTTTCATCACTTGTATGTGTTGATCATCTATAGGTTAAACAAGACAGTAGTGATCCAGGGCCCCAATGGAGCTGAAATTTTTCATGTGAGTTCCTTGTCACAAGAAAGTCATCTGGACCAAAATTTAGAATTTTTCACTGAGTAGATCATTCAGAACAATTCCCTAAGAATTTAGGCAAAAAGGAATTAATTCTGAATAAATTTGCACTTTCATGCAAATTTAAGTACAATTTTAAACATAGCTCAGAGAGTATGCTTGATTTTTCCTAGGATCTTGGGAGCTAAGAATTTCCTAGAACTAAATTTCCAACTTTTGGAAATTCTCTGAAATTGTTTCTGTATTCCTTTGAACACAGAAACTTGATTTCAGAATTATCCTAACTAAATCAACTCCAATTGAGCTGAAACTTCTACAGGAGTGTCCTAACATCCTAAGGAATATTCTGGAAAATTTGAGGATTTTGGATGAACCAAATTTCCTCTAAAATTCTTTTGCTGAAAAGCTTTAAAGAATTTTCCAGATTTTTCTATTGATTTTCTTAGAAATTAGGTTGCATATCTGGATAGAGTTTTTCATCCTGAATCCAACCAAATTTGAATCACTAATTTTGGAGCGTCCTAGCAAAAGTTATGAGGTTCCAAAGTTTGAATCAAATCTGATATTTGAAATAAACTGGGGAAAAGTTTAAACTCTGACCGTGGGTCCCGGTACACGTGTCAACTGCTGGAACCAAGCCACACGGGGCCACAGAACCCTTCCCGCACAGCCACAATGGATCCCGGAGCCGTAGCAGATCAGAAATTTAAACCTCTGTCACTGACATGCGGGACCGCCCGGTCGTCTTCAACCTTCGGCTGCCCGCGCCCGCGCGCCGCCGGGCTCGCCGGAGATCTTGCCGGGAGGAGGTTCCGGTGCTCGGAACATGCTAATTTTCGCCGCCACTACATATTCTTGTGCGAGGAACACGTTCTCGGTGGTTCTTAATCCTGTGAACTCGCACGGAGGTATAGAAGGTGTATTCTATGTTGTGTGCGGAGTGGTTCAACGTGTGAGACGAATTTGCTGAGTTTCTCCCCTCGGTTATTATTGTATGTCGACGGCAAAAACAAAATTACGGCGAGCACCGTTCGTGACAGGCAGCCGAGGTTGCGGCGAAGCAAGAAGAGGTCTAAGCGCACCTTTTTGCTTTTGCAGCACGGTGGGAGAAGCTCTGTGGGGGCCGGGCGACGTGATCTTGGCGCGGTGACTTTCCTTGGTGCTGTGGAGGAAGATGAGCTCGATGCCGGAGTTTCCGTGGAGCTAGCGCCTGGTTCTCGCTTCGGCCACACTGAGGGAGGTCCGGCGGTGCTGTAGGGGGGCTTAGCTCGGCGTGCAACGGGGTGGAGCGGCCGGCCGGTGGTGAACTGACGGTTTCTCCTCTGTGCGGCCGGGTGTCTCGCCGAGGGCACGCGGCAACTGGTTAGCAGGTGCTGTGAGGCGGTGTGTGAGTCGAAGTGCTCTCGGTGGAGCCGATAAGGGCAAAGAAACGTGCCTATGGCTGCTCGGGAGCTGGCGGCGACTGCTGCCTTGGTGGCGCCCTCAGTGGTTCAGCGGCCGAGTGAAACAGAGAGCTGGTCAACAATACTTGGTGTGTAAGTCTCCCCCTCCAATGACAAGTGGGTCCCACAGCTCCTCCCTCCCAAAAGATCTCTAATTTTTGGCACAGTGCAAATTTCAATCATGTGGAGCTAAAATCTGGACACCATTTGACAAATTGACAAGTTTACCTCAGTTCCAAATTTGAATTCAAATCTCAATGAAAATTCACAAGTCCCTTTGATATACATATCAAAGCACCTCCAAATTTGCTCAAAATTTACCTTCCTCATAATTTGGACCTGATGAATTCAAATATGCCATCTGATTTTTGAGTTGGCCATTGCAAGTACAACTTCTTAAACAACAGTTTGAACTCCCCTTTTGGAAATGACCTTCTTCTCTTTGAAGTGAACCCTTTAGTTCAAACTGAATTTAACGTCCTATTGCACATGCCAATACTTGTATGATTAAACAAAAGTTTTTGCAAGTCCCATTTCTTGGATTTAAACTCAATATTTATCACTAAAGTTTTCCATTTACAAGTTTTGGGACTTTACAGGGATTAGGATTGAAAACCCCGTTTAGCTACTGCAATGCTAAGATAGTGTAGGATTTGGTACAAGTCGAGTAGTTGGAACTACTCGCGAGAATAGGCTAGAGGCACTCAACTCCGTAAAGATAGTAAATGAAACACATGGCAAGAAAAATGACACCGAGCGGAGAGTAAGGGCAGCAGGACTTTGGGGCCTGGGTGCTATAGCTCCGCTTGTGTCGATTGAGGACCGAGCCTTGTGCGGGCCTGTTGAACAAGCTAGAACAGTACTGAAGACCTACCGGCTATGGGAACCGGGAAACGATGTAACATGGGTAGCTGGGTATTGAGGCATTGCTTGTCGTTCAGAGGGTAGGTTGAGAGCTCGAGGTGTAAATCGGCTGGCGGCACTGCAGATGCGCGCAGAGACCTCTTGCTTGGGACGATAGGACCGGTTCAATATTTGGCTGACGGGTGAAAGGTGGTTGCATACGATGTCCGTGGTGGTTGCTGTAGGCAACATTGAGTACGGTCGTACGTGACGGGTTATTCGGGTAACCCTGCAGGTGTAAATTGATTATAATCGCCGTCCCTCGCGGTCAGTGGGTACCACTTCTTCACTGTACCGTGACGTTGAAAGAACAGGCTAGATACATGTTAAAAGTTTGCTGATTTGAATGACATACTTTTCTTGTTAATGTCTTGTTGTAGTTTAGAGCCAATTAAAGTTCTTTTCAACTTTGGGCAAAGTACATGAGAGAAATGCGTTTCTTGTTTGATTGCGGCTCTCGCATGTGCCTTAGCGTAAGGTTCTCCACCACCTGCTGCTAAAACATTGAAAGTAAGGTTCAACTAATTAGGCGAGTCCTTTGCAACTTATTTTACCTCATGTACCCTAAAACCATTCATGTAGAAGTTTCATGTATAGGAGAGACGGGTCAGTCTTGCTGAGCCATCGTGCTCACTGCTTGTGTTTGAAGCTTTTGCAGGGGTCTATGAGGAAGGGACCCCCGAGGAGGAGACGGAACCCCAGGAGAGGAACCCCGTCTAGTGGGAGTCGTGCACGCTGCCGTGTTAGTGTGTGTGCGTGCTAGTGGGGACACGTTCACGGGCTGAACGTGAAGTCGATGCGTAGTCTACGCCTGTGAGTGTAGACTGGACTTATTTTGTTGTAAAAATGTTCAAAAACTGGTTTATGTAATAAAACTTTGCTTACGCTTTGTATCTTTGATGTACATTATCCGGTGCTGTGCAACGTAGCACCCCTCAGCGTGATCCTGGCTCGACAAGGCCGTTGGGGCCGTGTCACCGTGGTGGTGCACCGGGAGAAAAACTCCGAATTCCGCCACTAGAGATAACCGTTCGAGCTGAGCTTCGGGGAGAAGCACCACGGTGGTCCAACACACCTCTGAGTGTCTATGCTCGAGCGTGAAACCCACTGTGGTGAGCTATCCACGTGAGCTTGCTCGTCGGTTCTTCTCGGGTTGCCTCAACACTAACTGTTCTAGGGTGGGGAACGTCGGGGCTGCGGTTTTTTGCACTGAGGAGGTAGAGGACGATCACCTAGTGCCGTTTTTTGGTGTGGAGGGGTGCTGTGCACTTGATTCATGCTGTGCCAGTTGGAACCGAGGCGGCGGCGAGATCGTTCCGTTTTTCTTGCGCGAGGGAGAAAGCAACCGAGTGTGGTGTCCGGTGAACCAAAAGATCACGCTGAACGCCCAAGCACACACACGAGCTGGTTGCCAGCACGAGGAAAGAGCGAGGCGGTGGCTTCGGCGTGAGCCTCGGTGGCGCGCGTGACTGAACTCGGTTTGCCTCGAGTCTGACCAGAGAAACAGAGAATAGGGAAAACATGACTTCGTGTGTGTAAGTCTTCCCTTCCAATGACAAGTGGGTCCCACTGCCCTTCTCCCCAAAAAGATCTTCCAAATTTTTCATAGTGCAAACTTCAGCCATGAGGAGCTCAAATTTGAAATTCATTTGGACAAATTGACAAGGTTTACCTCAGTTTAGAATTTGAATTCAAATTCTGATGAAATTCGAAAGCCTCTTAGATATACATATTAAAGTACCTCCAAATTTTCTCAAAATTTGTCTTCCTCATAATTTGGACCTGAAGAATTCAAATATGGATTCAAACTTTTAATTTGGCAGCTGCAAAGGAGAGGTTTACAACCACAGTTTGAATCCTTCATTTAAAATGACCACCTTTGCATTCAAATGAACATTTGAATTCAAAGTGGACTTTAAATTATGTGATTGCACATGACAACATTCACATGTGTAGAAAAGTTTTTGCAAGTCCCATTTCTTGAATTTGAACTCAACTTTATTCACTACTCAAGTTTTCCTTTTACAAGTTTTTGGGACTTTTACATTCCCCCCCCCCTTAAAAAGAACCTCGTCCCCGAGATTCACAATTAAGAACAATGTGCGGAGGAAAACTATCGGACATATGCCTCTAATAACTCCGGATGATTGCGTTGTAAATACTCCTTGCTTTCCCATGTAGCTTCATCGGATGTCTGATTTTCCCATAGCACCTTGAAAAATTGCAGCGTCCGGTTTCTGGTCTCACGAATCTTTTCATCAATTATCCGGGTTGGATGCTCAACATAAGTGAGGTCCTGGCTTCAAATATGCTATACCTCCCGTGAGAATCTTCGTTTGAACTTTCAAACACTTCCACAACTGAGATATGTGGAAGACGTTATGAACTCCGGCTAAGGCTGCCGGTAACTCCAAATGGTATGCCACGGGTCCCCATCTTTCGATGATGGCGAAGGGACTGATAAAATGTGGAGCTAATTTTCCTTTCACTCCGAATTGGTGTATTCCCTTCATAGGAGATACGTGGAGATATACATGGTCCCCAACATGGAAGTCCAGAGGACGACGTCTTCTATCCGCATAGCTCTTTTGTCTGGACTGAGCGGCTTTAAGATTTTCTTGAATAAGACTTACCCGCTCTTCAGCTTCATTTACGAGATCAATCCCGTAAATAACTCTCTTGCCAGATTCACACCAGTTCTAGGGTGTGCGGCACTTCCGGCCATAGAGAGCTTCATACGGTGCCATCTTGATACTCGCTTGATATCCATTGTTTTAAGCGAATTCCACCAACGGTAGATGATCGTCCCATACTTTACCGTGGTGAATGGCACATGCTCAAAGCATATCTTCGAGAACTTAGTTCACCCTCTCCGTTTGCCCATCGGTTTGAGGATGATTTGTAAAGCTTCTAATCAATTTGGTTCCCAGTGAGGCATGTAGCTGCTCCCAGAAAGGAGCCACGAACAACGAGCCTCGATCGGAGATGATCGTCCGAGGAACTCCATGTAGGCACAGTATTCTTGCAATATACAGCTCCGCATGCTTCTTGGCATGGAATCCCGTATGTACCGGGATGAAATGCGCTGATTTGGTTAACCGATCAACGATTACCCAAACCGAGTAATGCTTATTAGCCATGAGAGGTAGTCCAACAATGAAGTCCATACTAATATCCTCCCACTTCCATGCCGGAACACATAGCGGTTGTAAGGTTCCCACTTTCTTCATGTGGTCGGCTTTAACTCGCCGAATTGTATCACATTCTGATACATATTTAGCAATCTCTCACTTCATCCGAGTCCACCAAAATTTAGTCTTCAATTCTTGGTACATCTTGTTGCTGCCCGGATAAATAGAAAATTTGGACAAATGAGCTTCATCCAAAATTTTCTTTTGCAGCCTCATATCACGGGTACAACTATCCGGTCCTTGAACCATAGGGTACCTTCATCATCTAACTGGGAACATTTTACTTCCCCGTTCTTCAACCTTCTCCTAATACGAGACATGCCTTTGTCTTGCTGTTGAGCTTTCATAACCTCCTCTTTTAATGTGGATATGAGAGCTAGGTTATGTAGAGCTCCATATGAAACCATGTAGAGACTCGGTTCTTCCTCTTCTATCAGCGTAATGGTCAGGTTATAAATATGAGATTTCTGGCTGAGTGCATCGGCAACCACATTTCCTTTGCCCGGATGATAATGAATTTCAATCTCATAGTCTTTGATCACTTCCAACCATCGCGGTTGTCTCATATTCAACACTTTTTGAGTGAATATGTACTTCAAGCTTTTGTGGTCGGTGTAGAGATGAACCAGATTTCCCAATAGGTAATGTCTCCACATCTTCAAAGCTAGTACCACGGCAGCATGCTCGAGATCATGAGTTGGATAATGTTGTTCATGATTCCGTAATTGCCGTAATCCATATGCGACCATGGGTCCTCCTTGCATGAGTACACAACCAAGTTCGATGCCGGACGCATCACAGTAAACATCAAAGGGCTTGGTTGTATCCGGTTAAGCTAGAATCGGGGATGTTGTGAGGTGTTTCACCAACGCTTGAAAAGCTTCCTGACATGGCTTGCTCGAATCATATTTGATGCCCTTTTTCAGTAGCTCCATCATAGGTTTAGAGATTTTTGAGAAACCCAGGAAGAATCTCCGATAATATCCCGCTAAAACTAAGAAGCTACGAACTTCATGGACTGATGTTGGAGACTTCCATTTCAGCACTTGTTCAATCTTGCTTGGATTAACAGCGATGCCTTCCGTTGAAATAATATGTCCAAGAAATGGCACTTGGTTGATCCAGAATTCACATTTACTAAACTTTGCATAGAACTTGTGATCTCTCAATCGTTGGAGCATAATATGCAAATGTTTAGCGTGTTCCTCCTCTAATTTGGAATAGACCAAGATATCATCGATGAATACCATGACGAACTGATCCAACTCCGGCATGGACACCGAGTTCATAAGATACATAAAGTGTGCCGGAGCATTGGTCAACCCAAATGATATGACAAGATATTCATAGAGTCCATATCTTGTCGAGAATGCTGTTTTCAGGATATCCTCCGCTCGAATCTCGATTTGATGATATCCCGACCTTAACTCCATCTTGGAGAAGACTTTATCACCCACCAGTTGATCGAAGAGAATATCAACTACTGGTAGTGGATACTTGTTCTTTATCGTCACAGCATTTAACGAACGATAGTCGACGCATAGCCTCAGCGTCTCATCCTTCTTCTTCACAAATAAAGCCGATCAACACCATGGTGATGAACTTGGACGAATAAACCCCTTGTCCATCAGATCTTTGAGTTGCTCCTTCAGTTCAACTAATTCATTCTGACCCATTTTGTATGGTGTCCGAGAGATTGGCGTGGTTCCCGGTATCAATTCTGTTTTGAATTCCACCTCGCGCTCAGGTGGTAAGCCTGGAAGGTCTTCGAGAAACACGTCCGTATATTCATGGACTAACGGAATGTCTTCTAACTTCCAAGCTTTGGCATTACATACTTCCAGGACTTTGGAAACAGCTTTGCCGAGATACAACGTATGACGCCCGTGAAGTGGAGAGTCCAAATGAACCCTCCGGTTCTCGATGTCCAGAACATCCCTATGGAAGTTAACCATGATATTCCCAATATGGCATCGATTCCTTGATCTTCGAGAATAATGAGGGTGGTAGGATAAAATTTTCCACCCAAACAAAGTTGTGCTTTAGGAATGACTTCATTAGTCGATATGTCTCCACATGGCGAATGAATAAGGTAAGAAACTTTTGTGATAATTGTAGAAATCTGATTCCGGATCACCATCGCTTTGCTAATGAAGTTATGTGTTGCACCAGAGTGGAATAAAATGACAATCGGCTTGTCATTTAGGGTGAACCTACCTGCGAGAACTGGTCCTCCTTTGGGCAGATCATCGACTGGCACATAATTAACAGTTCCCGCTTTGGACATGGCTTTTCTTTGCTGTCCAAGATCATTCTTTGGAACTGGACCTACAGACATCATGTTGCTGCTCGTTTCAGTTGGTTCATTGACGTTGTGTAATTTGAAGTGGGAATACCACTCGGTTCAGCTGAGAAATCACCTTGATCATCTTCAACCTCTTGAGGGGAATAATATTCTGGTGCACATTGTTGGTACTGTGGTGCATGAGAAATCAGTTGTTGCTACGGTGGATGTAAATAAAAACTCTGTGGATTATAAGAGTCGTCATACTCCAAGAATGACTGCTCCTTTTGAGGAACCTCTCGACCGGAAGGTGAACGGATTACCCACCGATACTTTTGAGGCATACGACTGCATTCATCCTGTGATGAGTCCCTCTCCCTCTTTTTATTAAGGTAGAGATTGGAATAATATTCCTGAGTGATAGCACAGCTAACAAACTCATCAAAATTATTTTTGCTAACTTGAGCCAACTCACATCGCAGCCTAGCAGTCAGCCCTCGGTAAAAATGATAACCCTTCATGGCCAGTGATTTCACATAATCAGGAACATATTGAGCTAGGCGATTAAATTCCTTCGCATAATCAATAACACTCATTTCCCCTTGTTTTAGATTCCAGAATTAATCAAGAATTGTTTGCATTATGACTGCAGGAACGAAACGAGCACAAAATGCATCCTGGAACTCCGTCCACATGACACGATGCCCTTCTTGTTGGATAGCAAGGTATTCTGCCCACCAGAATCCAGCAAAGCCGTGAAGCTTCTGAGCAGAAAATAGAGTCTTCTGGAAGTCGTCACATTGAATCAACCCAAACTTGGACTCAATGACACGTAACCAGTGATTTGCTTCACAATGGTCAGCCGCTTCGCAAAATACCGGCGGTTGTGTCACCAAGAAATCCAAATAAGTGCTCTAGGTTGGCATGTGACGTAGAACTTTTCTATTTATTTCTTGCTGAACTAGAGTTTGGAGAGTTTCATTCATCTTCACCATAATTTCCTCCAATCTGGTTGACGATGGCTCTTGTGATGAAGTCGGGTCATTCCCACCTCGACTCGAACCTCCAAGATCCATTTGAGAATGTGTGCGTACCATACTGCACGAAACAAATTTTGAGTCAATCAAAATTCTATCCCGGCAGTAAGTAAAGATAAGTAAAACATGAACATGTCATGAACTTTATGAAAGCATAACCACATTCATGTTTAGACAAATCTAAAGCACGCTAATCAGTTTGACTATCCTGACCAGTTCACACAAACTCCAAAATTTACTCAAGTTAACTACAGATTCTTGACATAAGTCCAATACCAAAGTTTTAGTAAACTTCAGTATTTTTCCAACGAGTACTCATATGAATCTAGATCATTTCTGGATCGAAAGTTATGATTTTCCAAAGTTGACAGAATTCCTGTATAAATTTTGCCAGCATCTTCTTTGTATGTGGCTATCTTTATCACAGTTGTATATGCAAATACAATAAGAATCTGAGAAAGCTTTGAAGTACAACATTGTTGCACATTTCATAACATTTCAAACAGTGTATCATAGGCTCCTTAAGGATTTTTCTACCAAAAATTATGGCTTAAAAACAGAAAGGTCCAGAGAGGTTTTTCTGCTGTCTTGGTTCTGGACAGCTTGCCTTAAACTGGACTTTTCACCAACTTAGCTTGTGATTTTACTCTGTAGGTCTACAGAAAAGTTATAGATCACTTAAAAAATTTCCAGAACTTTATCATATACCTTAATTGGGTAAAGATTCTAAGAGTTATGCTCTGTCAAATTCCAGCAAATATTCCTGCCAGAAAACAAAGCACTCTGTTTTTGAAATCTTTGAAGCCGAATCATTCTCTCATTTGAATCTTAGCTCAAAATAAGAGTTCAGTAACTAATATTCGTTTCAAACTTCCATTTTTAGTTCAAAGTTAGTTCATGGATCATTTCTTTATAGGGAATAGATTATTAAGTGTAGTACAGTGTCGATGCACCGTAAAAGTCATGTCGGTACTACGTAGCCTCACCAAAAGAAAATCCTAACCGGATTATACCGGCATATCCGTATTATCGGTGGCACTAAAATGGTCACTCGCAAACGGGTGCTAATCATACTACGGTTTTGTGGTTAAACCTTCATAAATGACACACAATCATCAGGTCCGGCTGCACAACGAACCTGGTCCCAATACAGTTCGTACACCCGTCTGTCATCACTCGCACAGGTGTTCTCAAGCCAAACACGCCTTGAGCTACGTGTTCACGTTACTAACCATGTGACCGGGTCTCCCATAATTTCCCGTAGCACACCAAGTAAGCGCGTTGCTCGAATACCCCAAACGACATAAAGAGTCGTAGAGGATACCAAAGCTGGACGGATTACCTGCCACCCGTGAGGCTCCACGCTTCAGCTTGTGCACTGGTGGACAGCGCTTACGTGCACCCCCTAAGACATATGAAGTCCCGAGATGCACGATTTTCCAACATAACACATAAGTTGCCACCTTCATATTAGGCTAATATAGTAGTCCTTATGTGAGCCCAATACCGTTTCCTCACCGTATCCTAAGTTCTTGTCGTAACACACTCCTTATTCCGTGCGCTATTACCAATGCGGCTCTGATACCATGCTGCAAGGGACCCGGCCCTGTCACGGGACCGTGCTGCTCACCCGGGAATTGCATTGGGTGGTGCCGTGATATGTGGCTCCCAACAGCACACATATAAGGAATACTATATTACATAAATCAAAAGTGGAAGCTTACAAGTGTTCTTTGTAAATACTTTACATCAAATAGCTACAGCGGAAGACTACAAACAACTCACGTCAAATAATTAATGAGCACTCAACAAGAGGTCCAGCCCGCAGACTCCTCTCGCTAGCAACACAAAGACATGGCATCGGCTGGTTTCCCCAAGTGTTACATGACACGGAGTCTCCGAGTCTCACCGGACAACCTTCTTTATAAGCGTCAATGTTAACCTGCAAAACCACTCATATAGCAAGAGAGAGCACAAAGGCTAAGCAAGACTTAACCGTCTCTCCTAAATAAAGCATGCAACTCTACATGAAGGTAACTTAAGACATAAACATATAAGTTGCATAAAGACTCGCCTACACGTTCATCCTTAACTTTTGGATTTTATCCATCATAGTAGTGACCTTGCGCCGAGCAACATTGGAAATCCACAATCAAACAAGAAACACTTCATTCCAATGTTACTTGTCCAGAGGTGGAAAAATGATTTTAATTTGCTCTATCTCTACTTCATCCATGGTTTTCATGCAATTCGAATTATCATAACAGCATTTAAAACTTGCAAACTATTATCACACAACTTGCTTACTACGTCACAACACAGTGAGCAAGCGATACTCATAACCGTGAGGGACGGTGATTCGAATCAAACACTGCCCCGATAACTCGACACATACGCCCGCCTGTGAAGACTCAAACCTGGCGTCCTTCATTACGTCGTATGTGGCAACCTTTCGCAGGATACCTGACTGTCGAACCGGTCGCGCTGTCTCGGGATCATAGGTCTAACGAGACGATGTGGTATTCCTCTACAATCCAGTTAACCTGGTATGTCCAAAGCCGAATTCCACGAACAAAGCTGCTGAAAAACATCCCTATGTTTCGGGGAATATGACCCTACCCTCCATTCTAGCGAGGAATGGCCGGAAGGGGGTCGTCACCTGTGGACCGACCCTTTTTGGTCCGGCTGCGGAGATTCCTTGTCGCCCCGCTTCTAGGGTGGCCGGGATGCTTCGTGTTTCTGCATGGGGGGTCGTCGGGGGCCCCAGTAGCTGTGTCTTGAACCGAAGAATGGTAGATCACGTGTGTCGGGAGAATTTCCCGGATTGAACTCTCTCAGTTTTTCACGTGTACCGGTGCTAAGTGTCAAATTCCGGCGAACGGCGGTGGGAACGAACAAGGAGACTATGGGAGCACGATCTAGAAATCATGGCGCACCTTAGGGTGGTGTTGGTTGTGCGAGAGAGGCGCTGGACCGGCCGGGCGCTGTGGAACTGTGAAGCGCTTCATGTGGAACCGAGGAGAAGAAAAAGCTTCATGTACCAACCCTAGGACACCCGGAACAAGCTGATGATGTGTGATACACGTCGAGAACTTGCCGGCGCAGCTCCTAAAAGGATCAACCAGGCGCTAAGGTTACCGGAGGCCGATCGGCAGTGAAGGGCAGAGGGCGGCGCCGTTTTTCCTTTGGTTGAGCGCGCGTGAGTGAATTTCTGTGCTTTGGAGTGGACGAGCAGAGAAACAATGAACCGCGTGTGCACTGATGTCTACCGGCAGCTGAAGGAAAGGAACAAACCGCCTCGGAGGGCAGCAGGCAAACAGCCATCTCGGTGGACAGTGCGGTGCCTCGGTGTCGAGCTCACACAGTAGCAAACTCAAACGTTGCCTCTGTTCCACTGACTGGTGGGTCCCACTGAAGCCCCTCCCTCCAAACAACAGTGGCTCCACAATTCAAATTCAAATTTCGCAGCAATTTTCCGCAAACTGAATTTGATTAATGTGGAGTTAACCCTCTGTGGTATTCCAAATTTTAAATTCGATGCTCACGGTTCAGTTCCTGTGAGAGGGGAAATAACGCCCAGGCTTGCTATTTTTGTGAGCAAAAGATCACGCCGGGAGCTACTCAATCCCACGAGCTGGTCGCCAGCGCTATGGAAGCAGCAAGGAGGTGGCCTCCCCTTGCAGCTCGGTTGGTGAGTGAGAGGATCATGCTGTGAGGGGTTGAAGCCACGAGCAGGTCGCCAGCTCGATGCAAGAAACTGGAGGTGGCTGCCCTCGGTGGCGCTCGGAGGGACGGTGCGCAAGCGGTACTCACAACTGCGAGGGACGGTGACTCGAATCAAACACTGCCCGGATAACTCGACACATACGCCCGGCTCTGAAGACCCAAATCTGGCGTCCTTCATTACGTCGTATATGGCAACCTTAACTTTCAGATTTTAGCCATCATAGTAGTGACCTTCATAGTAGTGACCTTGCGCCGAGCAACATTGGAAATTCACAATCAAACAAGAAACGCTTCATTCCTATGTTACTTGTCCCAAGGTGAAAAAATAACATTAATTTGCTCTATCTCTACTTCATCCATGGTTTTCATGCAATTCGCATTATCATAACAGCATTTAAAACTTGCAAACTATTATCACACAACTTGCTTACTATGTCACAACACAGTGAGCAAGCGGTACTCATAACCGCAAGGGATAGTGATTCGAATCAAACACTGCCCGGATGACTCGACACCTACGCCCACCTCTGAAGATCCAAATCTGGCGTCCTTCATTACGTCGTATGTGGCAACCTTTCACAGGACACCTGACTGTAGAACCGGTCGCTCGGCTCATAGGTCTAACGAGATAATGGGGTATGCCACTACAATCCAATTATCCTTTTACATCGGTTTCCTGGGTCCCACATAGCAGTAAGCATCCAGTACACAACTCAATACTTGCTCAGCGGGGCTGCACATGCTTCGGTCCTTAACCGACACAGGCAGAGCTACTCGACCAAGACCTCGTCTTGTCGCTGCCTAACCCCCCTGCCCAGTTTCATCTTTGGAAACATAAACTTTAGTTTGCTTCTTTTAACCACACCCGTGTGATCCCGAACTATAGCTCACGAGTAGATTCCAACTACTCGACTTCTACCGGATGTCAAAGCCTATTTAGCACGACATTATTCTACAGCGGGGAAACACTATTCTACCCTTGACTCAAGGGTTCCTTTGGCCATGCATTTGGAGTATAAAACATTCCTGACCTAATGCATAAACAAACTGTAACCCATAGTATTGAATAAAGTAAAAATTTTATAAAACAACTTAAATGCAAACCGGAGCTTGCCTTGGTTTTGCAGGTGACTAAGTATATATTCAGTTAGTGAAGACCACTTGAGGCTTGATCACTCGCTTTCCTCCCTTTTTGATCTCCACTTCGATTGCTTTACAATCCTCACGTAGACGCTACATGATATGAATATGCATATGTATTTAATTGTAAAGCTTTTTCCATCAAGGTCTAATGACAAGTTTAAAAACCAAAATCTGTTTAAGAATTTACAATGACACTGGTGCTAGTGGTTTGGGTTTGGCTCGGCGACCCCGTCCCACTTCTCCCGACCGCCAAACACCCGGTTCCTCAGCCCTACAGCAGAAGCAGCATCTAAGGAAGATCGACTTGGGCCAAAGATAGCTCAGAAACAGCGGCTACTAGGGTTTCACCGTGCGCCCGGCCGTTCCCGACATGGCCGCCGATCGGAAAGCTTGAAATTAGCTCCAACTACTCGGTTCTAAGATAGGTTTGCGAAGGAAATTGGATCACCAACGAGTCTAGCTCATTTGTGCACGATTTGGTGATCCCTAAGTGAGAATTAAGTGTGAAATTTGCCTTACCAAAGGGTCCGCGGTGGTGCACCGGGAGAAAAACTCCGAATTCGGCCGCTAGAGATCACCGTTCGATCTTAGCTTCAGGGAGAAGAACCACGGTAGTCCAGCGCACCTCTGAGCGTCTTTGCTCGAGCGTGAAACCCACTGTGGTGAGCTGTCCACGTGAGCTTGCTTGTCGGTTCTTCTCGGGTTGCCGCAACACCAACTGTTCTAGGGTGGGGAACGTCGGGAGCTGCGGGTTTTTGTGCTGAGGTAGAGGATGATCACCTAGTGCTGTTTTGCAGTGCGGAGGGGTTCCGTGCGCTTGGTTTCATGCTCTGCCGGTTGGAACCGAGGCGGCGGTGAGCTCATTCTGTTTTTCTTGCGCGAGGGAGAAAGCAACCAAGTGTGGCGTCCGGTGAACCAAAAGATCATGCTGAACGCCCAAGCCCACACACGAGCCGGTTGCCAGCACGAGGAGAGAGCAAGGCGGTGGCTTCGGCGTGAGCCTCGGTGGCGCGCGTGAGTGAACTCGGTTTGCCTCAAGTCTGACCAGAGAAACAGAGAACAGGGAAAACATGATTCGTGTGTAAGTCTTCCCTTCCAATGACAAGTGGGTCCCACTGCTCTTCTCCCCAAAAAGATCTTCCAAATTTGGCATAGTGCAATATTCAGCCATGAGGAGCTCAAATTTGATATTCATTTGGACAAATTGACAAGGTTTACCTCAGTTTCGATTTTGAATTCAAATTCCGATGAAATTCGAAAGCTTCTTTGATATACATATCAAAGCACCTCTAAATTTTCTCAAAATTTGTCTTCCTCATAATTTGGACCTGAAAAATTCAAATATTGATTCAAACTTTTAATTTGGCGGGTGCAAAGGGGAGGTTTACAAACACAGTTTGCATCCTTCATTTAAAAATGACCACCTTTGCATTCAAATGAACATTTGAATTCAAAGTGGACTTTAAACTATGTGATTGCACATGAAAACATTCACATGTGTAGAAAAGTTTCTGCAAGTCCCATTTCTTGAATTTGAACTCAACTTTATTCACAACTCATGTTTTCCTTTTACAAGTTTTTGGGACTTTTACAATTTGGAAATGATCATATTTAACCCCTTTTTAGCCCATCCTAAAATTAGAAGATTGCCAACCTAAGTTTCCTCAAATTCAAAGTTATGAGGATACATGTGTACTCCAACTTTTTGGCAGCAACTTGAGGGAAACATTTGAGTTCAAATCTGAATTTAGATTCCCTCTTACACATGAGAACTTTACACATAATGTTAATTCAACCTTGGCTTAACACATTTCAAATGAACGTGAGAGCTCGTTTGGTTGGACACCCATGTGCATCATCATATGTATAAATTTTTTGTAAGTCCCATTTTCATGCATTCCAAACACAAATGGGAATCAACATTCACTTTATTGACTTTGCATTTTTGGGACTTTTAAAATCACACCAGCTTATGGAAGCAGCCGTTGATTGGTGGGACGCTCTTTGCCATGCTCATGTCAACCAGGAGACTATCACTTGGGCTGAATTCAAGGAGAGGTTTTGCTCTCACTATGTCCCTGCAGGAGTCATGATGCTTAAAAGGCAAGAGTTTGAAGGTCTCCGTCAAGGAAGGAAGAGCGTGAATGAGTACCTCAACAAGTTCACGCAGCTGTCAAGGAATGCTACAGAAGATGTCGACTCGGATCACAGAAAGTAGTACATGTTCATGAGGGGATTGAACAATGAAATTCAAGTCCAGCTGTTCAACAATGATTATGCAAACATCCAAAAGCTCATTAACAAAGCTATAGTGGTGGAGAGAAAGATCCGCGAGATTGATAAAGAGGGCAAGAGAAAGATGCCATATCAAGGACAGCCACAAGGAAGCAATGTACGTCCCCGCTTCATGCCATCAGCTGCACCACACTATGGCTCGTCCGCTTCTACTTTCCGCCCTGCAAATCCACCTCACTCTAATCAGCCACCGCATCAACGTCCTTTTATGCAAACACCTCGTATGCCTATGCCTCCTGCGCCCCGTCCCAACATGGGCGCCTATGCTCAAAACCAGCCTCGCCAAACATTCCTGCTGTTATGGGCAACAAGGCATGTTTTTCATGCGGAGAGGCGGGACACTTTGTGAGTCAGTGCCCCAAGAAAGGCCTTGGACAGCCGAGCAACACACTTAAGCAGAACCCATGGCCGAATGGAGGAGCTATGCAATGTAACCGTGGACAGTAGAACTATGCTGCTCGTGGCAATTTGAATCACGTCTCCCCTGAGGAAGCACAACAAGCTAAGGACGTCGTGATTGGTATATTTCTCGCCAACTCCAATCCAGCAACTGTTTTATTTGATTCCCGAGCATCGCATTCATTCATCTCATCCAAGTATGTTGCCAAGTATAACCTGCCCATATCTCATATGAAACAAACTATGTTGGTTAATTCTCCCGCTGGAGAGATGAGGACTAATGTAGTATGTCCGAAAGTAAGCCATAAAATAAGGGGGTAGACTTTCTTGTCAACCTTATCATCTTGGATTCCCAATGGATTGTCATAATATTTGGAATGTATTGGTTAATCAAGTACAACAGAGTAATTCAATGTGCTCAGAGGGTTGTGCAGTTAACGAGTGAGCACGGTACTCGTATTGAGTTTGAGACAGCTGAACCTACAACGGAGAAGGAAGTGCTGAACCACATCGAAGAAGCGACATTGGAAAGCATTCCGGTGGTTCGAGAATATTCAGACGTGTTCCTGGAAGAACATCCAGGTATGCCACCTGACCGGGACATTGAATTTGCCATTGATTTAGTACCCGGAACAGCACCTATAGCGAAGAGGCCATATAGGATGCCTGCTAATGAATTAGTGGAGCTCAAGAAGCAAATTTAGGAGCAGCGATAAGGGTTTTATACGCCCAAGCTCGTTACCTTGTGGAGTCCCCGTGCTTTTCGTGGATAAGAAAGATGGGACCCAAAGGATGTGCATGGACTATAGGTCTCTCAATGAAGTGACGATCAAGAATAAGTACCCGCTGCCCCTCATAGAGGACTTATTCGATCAAATGAATGGTGCCTGGATTTTCTCCAAGATTGATCTTTTTTCGGGATACTTCCAGCTGGAGATTAAGCCCTCCGACATACCCAAAATTGCATTTTGAATACGGTACAGTTCGTATGAGAATACCGTTATGTCTTTTGGGTTAACGAATGCACCGGCATAATTAATGTACCTCATGAATAAGGTCTTCATGGAGTACTTGGACAAGTTCGTCGTGGTTTTCATCAACGACATAATGGTGTATTTGAAAAGCGAGGAAGAACATGAAGAATACTTGAGATTGACATTGCAGAAACTGCGAGAGCATCAATTGTATGCTAAGTTCAGCAAGTGTCAGTTTTGGCTAAAGGAGATATCGTTCTTAGGCCACATTATCTCTGAAAGAGGAGTATTGGTTGATGCCGGAAAAGTGAGGGATGTTTTAAAGTGGAACCAACCGCAGAATGTGAGGGATATTTGGAGTTTCCTTGGGATGGCTGGATACTACCACCGGTTCATTAAGAATTTCTCCAAAATAGTGAAGCCTATGATGGAATTGCTGATGAAGGGAAAGCATTTCAGTGGACACAAGCGTGTCAAAACAGCTTTGAGGAGCTAAAGAAGAGATTAACAACAGCATCGGTTTTGGTATTGCCGGACGTGAGCAAGAGTTTCCATATATATTGTGACGCATCAAGACAAGGGCTTGGCTGTGTGCTCATGCAAGGATACCAAGTGGTAGCCTATGCATCGAGGTAACTAAAGAAACATGAGCTGAATTACCCCACACATGACCTGGAATTTGCAGCCGTGGAACATGCCTTGAAGATTTGGAAGCATTATATACTTGGTCACCGATGTGAGATCTATATGGATCACAAAAGCCTCAAGTATATATTCACGCAAACAGATCTGAATTTGAGGCAATGTCGATGGTTGAAACACATCAAGGATTATGACGTAGGAATCAACTATCACCACGGACAGGCCAATGTAGTAGCTGATGCATTGAGTCAAATGCGAGGACCCAATGGTCTCAACTAGACCGGATCACGCTGAGGGGTGCTGCGTTGCACAGCACCGGATAACACACAAAAGGTACAAAGCGGAAGCAACAGTTTTATTACATAAAAGTGTTTATTACAAAATAGGTTAAGTCTACACTCACGGGCGTAGACTAAGCAAAAGAGTTCATGTTCAGCCAGTGAACATGTTCCCAATAGCACACACGCACACTAACACGGCGACGTGCACGGCTCCCACTCGACGGTGTTGCCTCTTGGGGGTCCGTCTCTTCCCCGGGAGCCTCCTCCTCATAGCACCCTGCAAACGCTTCAAACACAACTAGTGAACACGATGGATCAGCAAGACTAACCCGTCTTACCTACACATGAAACTCTACATGTTGGGTTTGCAGTGTATAATGGAATGTAAGTTGCAAAGGACATGACTAAACAGTTGAATCTTACTTTCAAGTTTTCAGCACAAGTCGTGGAGAACATCGTGCTAAGACACATAAGAGAGCCGCAATCAAACAAGAAACACATTTCTCTCATGTGCTTTGCCCAAGGTTGAAAAGAACTTTAATTAGATCTAAACCACAACAAGTCATTAACAAACATAGTATAGCTTTCAATCAGCAACCTTTAATCATGACACTAGCCTTTTATTTCTATGTCACGGTACAGTGAACAAGTGGTACTCACTGACCGTGAGGAACGGTGATTATAATCATTTTACACCTGCAGGTTTACCCGAATAACCCGTCACGTACGCCCGCACTTGATGTTGCCTACAGCAACCACCACGGACGTCGTACACAACCACCTTTCATCCGTCAGCCAAGTGTTGAACCGGTCCTATCGTCCCGAGCAAGAGGTCTCTGCGCGCGCATCCGCAGTACCGCCAGCCGATTTACACCTCATGCTCTCAACCTACCCTCTGGACGACAAGGCAATGCCTCAACAGATCGCTACCCGAATTACATCGGTTTCCCGGTTCCCATATATCCGGTGGGTCTTCGATACTGTTCTAGCTTGTTCAACAGACCCGCACACGGCTCGGTCCTCAATCGACACAAGCGGAGCTATGGCACCCAGGCCCCAATGTCCTGCTGCCCTTAATCTCGCTCAGTCTCATTTTTCTTGCCATGTGTTCCATTTGCTATGTCTAACCGAGTTGTGTGCTTATAGCCTATTCTTGCGAGCAGTTCCAACTACTCGACTTGTACCGAATCCTACACCATCTTAGCATTGCAGTGGCTACTCGAGGATTAAAACCTAAGCCCAAAACCCTGGTTCTCTTGGTTATGCAATTGGGTTTTCAAACAAGACTCTAATGCACAATTGAAATGGATACTCAATGTAAGTTACCAAAACAATAAAGTTTATAAAATGGCTAATGCAAACCAGAGCCTGCCTTGCTGCTGGTCGTAAGCTAGCTGTTCCTCTGGAGTGATGAAATCCAACACCTCCGGCTCCTCTTCAACTTTAGCTACTACATGAGATAACAATATATGCGGGTCAATTTAAATGCATATGATTTTTGAGTTTATCTTATAAGTATAGCTAGATAGGCCTAATGACTATGAAATTGTTACAGTGATTTGGATACAACCTAAACAGAGACTTGGCCAAATTTCATCTGAAGCAAACCTCATTTGAGCCCTGCACAAATAAATGTTTATTTGGCCTTAATTGGAGCTCTTAGGGTGTTTTTAGGATTTTCTGTAACACCCGAAAATCCTATTCAGAGGGGAATTTAAAATTTTTTGGACGTGTTGCATGTGTTGCAAAAATTGAAATTCAAACTAGAATTCAAATTAAACTCAAAACAGAAAAGAAATAGAAAAGGAAAAAGGAAAACAGAAAAAACCCGGCCAGTGGGCCGAAACCCACCAGCCGGCCCACCGATCCCGCGCCAGCCCGCAGCCGCGCGCGCCCTCTTCTTCCCGCTGACAGGCGGGGCCCGCCAGTCTTTCTTCTTCCTCGCGCTAGCGCCGCGCTCGGCCGGACTCTCTCTCACCCCGAATCAAAACCGACCCGGATTCCTGGGTATCCCAGCCGAATTTTGTTCGTGGGCGACACAAACTCGATCACAACCGAACGCCGCCCTTCCCCCGTCTATAAAGACCCCGGCATCGTCCCGTTTTCCCCACGATCATTTGAGAGAACTGACGGAGAAGGGGTATATTCGTCCTAGTTCCTCACCATGGGGAGCTCCAGTGATATTTGTTCCCAAGAAGGACGGAACCCAAAGGTTGTGCGTAGACTACCGTGCCTTGATGAGGTAACCATCAAGAACAAGTACACATTACCCCGCATTGAAGACTTGTTTGATCAGTTGAGGGGAGCTTGTGTGTTCTCGAAAATTGATCTCAGGTCGGGATACCACCAACTTAAGATAAGGCAAGCCGATATTCCAAAGACAGCTTTTGTATCTCGGTACGGATTGTATGAATACACCATCATGCCTTTCAGGCTAACGAATGCCCCAGCATATTTCATGTATCTCATGAACAAGGTATTCATGGAATATCTGGACAAATTTGTGGTGCTTTTCATAGATGACATTCTCGTTTTCTCCAAAGATGAAGAGGAACATGAGAAACATCTAAGGTTGGTGTTGCAGAGGCTGAAAGAACACCAACTATATGCCAAGTTGAGCAAGTGTGAGTTTTGGCTGAAGAGAGTTCCCTTCTTAGGACATATCATCTCGGAGGGAGGAATCTTCGTGGATCCCGCAAAAATCGAGGATATACAGAAGTGGAAGACCCCTGAAAATGTCGGGGAAGTTTGAAGCTTCTTGGGATTGGCAGGATACTATCGACGGTTTATTGAGGGATTCTCTAAGATCTCGAGACCCCTCAACAAACTGTTGGAGAAGGGAGTCACATTCACATGGACGCCGCAATGCGAGACGAGTTTTCAGGAGTTAAAGAAAAGATTGACAACAGCCCCAGTGCTAGTTATGCCAGACATGCAGAAGAACTTTACGGTGTATTGTGATGCCTCTGGAAACGGGCTGGGATGTGTTCTCATGCAAGAAGGGAATGTCGTGGCTTATGCATCCCGGCAGCTCCAAAAGCACGAGAAGAACTATCATACTCATGACCTAGAACTAGCCGCAGTGATATACGCGTTGAAAATTTGGCGGCACTACTTGATGGGGAAGAGGACAGAGATATATAGGGATCATAAGAGTTTAAAGTACATTTTCACACAGCCAGATCTCAACCTCAGACAAAGGAGATGGTTAGAGCTAATCAATGACTTTGATGTGGGCATCAACTATCATCCTGGGAAAGCAAACGTCGTGGCAGATGCTTTAAGTCGGAAAGTGCAGGTCAATAAGTTGAGCTTGAAGGACATGCTTGCAGAATTGAAGGACGAGGTTATAAGGCTCAATCTATGCCTTGTGAATAATGGTGAAGCCATCGCCATGGAAGTGGACTCCACACTAGAGCAAGAAATACGCGAGGGTCAAAAGGATGACGAGAAGATACAAGAAATCAGGCAACTCATCAAGGAAAATAAAGCCCCTGGTTTCAGAGAGGATGAACAAGGAAAGTTTCTCCACCTGGAGAGTTTACTGCTAGCCCCTGGAACTTCAGAAAATCATGTAAATTCATTTAAAAATCAGTTTTAGCCCCTGGACTTAATAAAAATTAGGAAAAACTCCTCTGTTATGAGTAGCTAGACCCCTGAAAATTGTTAAAATAATATTATAGACCCTGTAGCGGGGTGAGTTTATTTTTTAACCCTGTTTGATATTAAATTTAGGAAATTGAATATGTGGCTAGTATTTAAAATTTAAAAAGTGGGACAAACATATTGTCAAATTTAAATTAAAAACTTTCTCAGTACTTAGAAAACCTTGGAGTGAGATAAAAATAGATTTTTGGCTGAAATGAATTTGTCTAATTTATTATTCACATTTATTAGTTATAGGGACACATTTTTAAGTAAAGAATATTTCTGAAAATTAGGAAAATAAATGTAAAATAGTTTACATCAGAGGAAAAGGTCGAAAATATAATATTAAATATTTTAGATCAGAACCTATTCTGTTTAGATGATGTGTCTTATTATTTTTATAATAAAGTTCACATTTAGGCATAGGAAATAAATCTAAAAATATAGCTACTAGTAAATGATAAATGAAGTTTTTAAAATTCAAAGAATTCAGTTTAGGATTGGTAGAAGCTATGAAGACACATATGGAGTAGGAAAATACCTTTCATGCATACTTGGTAGCTAAAAGGTGAAGTAATTGAATATAAGGAATGTATTTAAATTGGAAACTCATATATATAGTATGCAAGTATAAATGTGAATACAAAAGTAGGAATGATAAATACATGAATTAAAAGTGCATGTAAGCCAAAGATCAACACACATAGAGTAACCACAACACATAGAATTTGTGAATGGCTTTATTACATGTGAATGTGTGGTTTGTATGAAGTGGAAGTGTGAACTATGTCTTATGGATTGTTGTTTTTCTTTTGCTATGTGTGATGTTATGTTGTAGAACGTGCTCCCGAGCAAGTTCTTCCTTTCCAAGATCAGGACTACCCATTCCAAGAGCAGCAGGAAGGAGGCAAGTGTCCTTGACCACTTTGATCCTATGCTAGGATGTGTAGCTAGAATTATTTGCATTGTCAAATGAAAATATGAAACCCATGTTAGGATGTTTCCCTAGAATTGCATTACCTTGTTTCCTTGTAGCTTGGGTTGGGATTCATTTTATCATGTCATTTATTATTATGCATATGCTTAGCCATGCTTAGAATGGGATATTTGGGATATGAGATCATCAGTTTATTTTACCATACTCTTGGATGAGATATTGTGAGTTATGTAGAGGTAGGGATCAAGGCAAGTTGGATGTTTTGGTTGGTGCTGGGTGCACGAGACTTGGGTTTGTGTTTAGTACTTGCCTGGATCCTAAGGACCGGTTCATGGAGCATGTAACCTGGCTTTACCGTGCCAACCACATGCTGAGATGGGGCAGCTTGGCCAATTAACTAGATCTATCCCCGGCGTAGTATGGGTGTGTTGGATGGTGCGGGGAATAGGTGTCAGCTGGACTACCATATGAACCGCAAGGCTCAAGAGGGGGCCACTGCAGCGGGGTTGGAGCCTCTTGTATGCTGTTAGGGGTGAAACCTCAGTGGGCCCACGCTCGTCGGGAATCCCTTTGTAAAGGCTTCGTAGTGATCTCCTGGCTACACACCTGGGAAGTGTGAATGTGGTTCGTAGCCACTGGCATAATGGAGTTTCTTTTAGTCCACCCGGCAACGGGGGATGAAATCACTACATGTGGGTACAGTGGTGCAAACTCTGCAGAGTCAAAACTGTCATGACAGCTGTGCTCACGGTCAAGAGCGGCTTGGACTTATTCATGATTAGAGGATTGATGGTTTTGGAAGTTGTGGATGTTAAGCGGGGAACTTAACATTGGAAATAATGTTATGATTATTTGATGATGGGATGGGAGATTGGGACCATTTCACCTGTGTAGTAATGTAGGTGCTTAATAAGCTAAGGTAATTGGTATTAATGGCATAGTGCTTTAACCATGAGTTCAACCTCCCTTTGTTCTAGCCATGCATGACATAACTTTCCCACACTTGCTGAGTACCATCGGTACTCAACCTTGCATATTTGTTTGTTTATATTGCTGCTCAGGTCAAGATAATGAGGTGGTGTATAATGACCAAGACTTTGGACCCGAAGAAGTTTTCTAGGTTCATGGAGACCCCCGGGAAACGCCTGTAATGGAGCCCACAAGAATAATATTCCGCTGCTAGTTTATTTACTTGTGATGAGCTTATTATTGTCCATCGAGACATTTGCTATGTAAGACTTATTTATATTCGACACCTGGCTTGTAATAAATGATGCTTCACTATTTGTCATCACATGTATGAGAAAATGATCCTGGCATACATGTGATATTCACTTGGTTGTTCTTCGGAAAAACCGGGTGTGACATTTTCATGGGGAAATCCATGACTTTCTGGAAACTAGATTTTCAGAGGGTTCTAATGGAATTGGTTTCATCTAATTTGAAGATCCCTAGCAAAATATATGAGCTAAACAAGTTCAGAGAAAATCTGAAAAATGTTTCTGGACATTTTTCATTTTCTCTGGAACATTTTTATTAATCACACCATTAGGTGGATCAAATGAGCTCAAATGGATTTGAAATTTTTATAGTAGCTCAGGGATATTATAATGAACATCCTGGACAAATTTCAGAATTTTCTACTTAAGGATTCTCCAGGTAAAATTCTAAACAGTTTAAACTTTGAAGAATAATTCTGGAGAAATAAAGGTTTTCATAAGGTGAAACTTGATTTGTTGAGTACTCATAGAGTTGAATCCAACGAAATTTGGTACACTTGGTTTGGAGTTTGCTAGCCAAAGTTATGTGGGTTTGATGTTTGAACTTGAAACTGAAATTCTGCAAAAGTGTAAATCCCTGCTGGTGGGTCCCACACGTGATTCTTTCTTCTTCCTCGCGCCAAACGCACCCGATGGCGGCGGTCTCCGGCGAGGTTCACCAAACCGAGTTCTCGGCCACCTCTCGGGGCCAAACTCGCCTCCCCTCCATTTACCGACCTCCTGAACTCATTTGTGGGCTCGCCGGCCGCCGGCGATGGCCAGAAATAAGTGCGCACCGGTGACAGCACCCGCTAGGGTTTCGGCGAGGTCATTTAGGCTCCGTCCTTCACGAAAGCTTCGGGTTTTTGGTTCTGTAGCACCAGGGAACTACGAGGAAGCTGGAAATGGCAGCCAACAACGGTGAAACGGCCGGCAACACCGAGCTCCATGGTGATCCGAGACCGTTTTCCATGGCGGCCCAAAAAACCGCCCTCTCCGAGCAAATTCTCAATGCTTTCCTTTGGTTTTTCTTCCCGAGAGTCATTAGGGGATGTACAAGCTACTTGCAAATGAGCTCGGTCTTTAGATGTACATGTGAACCAAATTTGGCTCTCAACCGAGCTCGGGTGTTTTGTACTTGGGTTCGGAAAAATGTAAAATTCAAGCTCTAGGGTTGATCTTTTGCCAAACGGCTTTCGGCTACACCTTCTACGCACGATGATGCACTTTCTTGTGTAGGGAGGTGGAGGCGAGGATGGCTGTGCCGAGCTGTCCACGGAAGCACCGAACGGCGGCAACTCTCGGGTCACTGGAAAAATGCTCAGGTAGCTCGAGGAAGTCCGGTCACGGGGCAACAAGGCGTCGAGGATTTTGCTCACGAACCCATGATGCTGTTTTGCTACTGAGGAGTCTATGTTCGCGAGTGATTGGCCTGCTCGCGATCGAGACCGAGAGGGCGGCGCGCTTTCGGGTGAGCTCGGCATGAGAGGACAAACTCGCTGTGGTTTCTGGTTGTGAGCAACCGGAGCACGCCGAAGAGGGATAAGACGTCGGGCAGCTGGTCTCCAGCGTGGGGAAGCGAAGCAGGAGCTGGCCTGGCGCTGTGGCTCGGTGGCGCATGCTACAACAGCCCAAGAAACCAAGACTCAGTTCTTCAGTTAGTTTGCTCGAGTGTGAGGCTGACAGGAGGGCCCCACCCCATATAAACTTGAATGTTCCACTGCTCCAAATATTGGTGACCTTCATTCCCTTGTACATTTGAATAATTCACCAAATGTCCGTTTGGATTTGAATGATTCAAAGTGTGAAGTGTTTGGAATAAATTTACAGCACACATGCAGTTTGAAATTCAAATTTGGTTTGAATTTGCCTAAATTAGATCATGTCATGATCAACTCCGGATGGAGTAAAAATTGGTGTGTGAGCTCACAAAAATGTAATGAGGGTGAATATGAATCCCATTTTTTAAATCATGTGATGAAAAGAGTTTGAATTTGAATTTAAATTCAAACTAGCCCTTTTACTAAGTGTACCCAAAAATACCTCCAAAGGTTTTGGATTTGGGTGCAATTTGGCATGAGCATTCCTAACAAAGTTTAGGAGTTAAATACATGCTCCCCTATATGATGTATGTGGGCAATACCACTTTTGCAGTTTGTGAGTTTATCTCCTAATGGTTTTCTTGATGGTGGTTACTTGCTCTTCAAATGTGTTCATAAGATTTCCACAAATGAGGTGAGGTGTGGTGTGATGAACACTTTTAGCAAATGAAAAATTTGGGCGCTTACACCGAAAGGGAGCATGTCACCAACTCACGGTTTGGGAGCTGCCACCCGAGCTGTGTAAGGAGTTTGAACGGTTACATCTCGGGTTCTTGAACGAAATGGAGGTGGTAGAACTGAACTCAACGCTGGAACAAGGGATACGAGATGGCCAGGCAACTGATGAGGAAATAAAGGAAATCAAGGAAATAATCCGACAAGGGATAGAGAAGGATTTCAAGGAAGATGAGAATAGCACGCTTTGGTTAGGGAAAAGGATTTGTGTGCCTAACGTGAAGGACATCCGCGGCATGATACTAAAGGAGGCACATGAAAACTTGCTATTGGTGGGATGACATGAAAAGGGATATAGCTGAATATGTTGCCTTATACGACACGTGCCAACGGGTGAAGGCTGAACATCAAAGACCCGCTGGATTATTACAGACATTGAAAGTACCCGAGTGGAAGTGGGAAGACATCAGTATGTATTTCATATTTGGATTGCCACGCACTCAGTCCGGCTACGACTCTATTTGTGTTCGTGGACCGATTCACAAAATCAGCCCTCTTCATTCCTGTTAGAACCAGATCCACTGTGGCACAATAAGCCGAGCTGTATATGGAGCAAATCGTTTGTCGTCACGGAGTTCCGAAGAGGATAGTTTCAGATCGAGGTTCTCAATTTACCTCTAGGTTCTGGAAGAAGCTGCATGAAGCTATGTGTGCACGATTGAATTTCAGCTCCGCATATCACCTGCAAACCGACGGGCAAACTGAAAGGACAAATCAGATTTTGGAAGAGATATTGAGAGCTTGCACCTTGAAACATGGGCGCATTTGGGATAAGAGATTGATGTATGCTGAATTCTCATACAAAGCAGTTACCAAGCCAGCTTGAAGATGTCACCCTTCGAGGCACTATACAGTTGACGGCATAGAATACCGCTGTTCTGGAATGAGACCAGGGAAAGTCAAGTATTTGGACCCGAAGTGCTGCAAGACGTACAAAAGCAAGTACGAACGATACGTGAAAACTTGAAGGCTGCTCAGTCACGTCAAAAGGGCTATGCGGACAATAGGCGAAGGAGTTTGACCTTCGAAGTTGGAGACTTCGTGTATCTTAAGATGTCGCCTATCCGAGGCCAATGACGCTTCAACGTCAAAGGCATGTTAGCACCTCGCTACGTCGGGCCATTCATGATTTTGGGCAAGCAAGGAGAGGTGGCCTGTCAACTAGAGGTGCCAACGCACCTCTCCGACGTGCACGACGTATTTCACGTATCTCAGCTCAAGAAGTTCTTAAGTGTGCCGGGAGAACAAGTAGCGATGGATGAGCTAGAACATCAGGAGGATCTGACCTACGCTGAACACCCCATTAAAATCTTGGACGTAAAGGAAAGTGTCACGAGGAACAAAGTAATCCGTTGGTGCAAGGTACAATGGAGCCACCACACTTAAGCCTAAACTACATGGGAGCGTGAGGAAGACCTCAAGACAGAATTCCCTCATCTTTTCTCCACTCTTTCAAATCTTGAGGGCGAGATTCATTTTAAGGGGGTAGATTTGTAACACCCTCAAAATTACTACCATGCATTGCATATATTTTTCATATAGAGAAGCATTTAAAAAGAAGAAGAAATAAAGAGAGGAATATAGAAGCAAATAAAATAGTAAAAGGGAATAAAAATGGAAAATAATTGAAATAAATAGAAAAGGAATAAAAATAAAAATAATAAATAAATATAGCAAAATTTGGCCACCCAATTTTTCCCGAAATTCCCCAATTCCCCCCCCCCCCAAATTCCCCTATCCCCTAATTTTCCCAATTTTCCTGATTTTCCCCAAATTCCCCAAATTTCCCCTAGGGAATTTTCCCCACATTTTGGGGGAAATTTCCTCCCAATTTCGGCCACACCAAATTAGGGGGGGGGAACCCTAAAGCCGATCATATGAAGAAATCAGGGCTGCTACAACCCCTGAAGATCCCGGCATGGAAATGGGAAGATGTGAGCATGGATTTCATTGTGGGATTGCCCCTAACTTCCAACAAACATGATTCCATTTGGGTAATCATTGATTGGTTAACCAAGACGGCTCATTTCATCCCGGTGAATACACGTTACAATGCCGGCAAATATGCAGAGCTGTACATAGCCAAGATTCTGTGCTTATACGGGGTACCCGAGACCATCGTCTCGGATCGAGGTGCATTATTTGTATCTCGCTTTTGGGAGCAGCTGCATGCTGCATTGGGTACCAAGCTGATTAGGAGCTCTGCCTATCACCCTCAAACAGATTGGCAAACAAAGAGGGTGAACCATGTATTAGAAGACATGTTGAGAGCATGTGCCATCCACCACGGTAGGAACTGGGATGATCACCTACCGTTGGCAGAATTCTCGTACAACAACGGCTATCAGGCGAGTATCAAGATGGCACCCTACGAAGCTCTCTACGGTCAAAAATGCCGCACCCCATTAAACTGGTGCGAGTCCGGTGAGAGGGTCACATTCGGGGTTGATGTGGTGAACGACGCCGAAGAGCGCGTTCGAACGATTCAAGCTGACCTGAAGGCCGCTCAATCCCAGCAGAAGAGCTACGCTGATAAGAGGCATAGACCGTTGCACTTTGACGTTGGTGAACACGTGTACCTCCGCGTGTCTCCGATGAAAGGCGTGCACCGGTTCGGTGTGAAGGGGAAGCTCGCTCCCCGTTTCAATGGACCCTATGCTATCACCGAGAAGTGTGGACCAGCAGCGTATAGACTGGAGCTACCGGCATCCCTTGCTGGTGTCCATGACGTTTTCCATGTTTCGCAACTGCGAAAATGTTTAAAGCATACAGCTGCTGTTCCTACCGAAAACATCGGCGAGCCGAAACCGGATTTAACTTATGATGAATATCCGGTGGCAATTCTTGATGAGAAAGCCCGGACCATGCGTAGCAGACCGTTGTGGTTCTACAAAATACTCTGGAGCAACCACATCGCCAAAGAAGCGACGTGGGAGAGCGAGGAATTCCTTCGCTCAATTTACCCGGAGTTCATGGCATCTCAGCACTGGTAAGTCCCTATTACATCGCTATCTCTTCTTTGGTAATCTCGGGACGAGATTCTTTTAAGGGGGGGGGATGTAAAAGCCCGAGAAAAGAGACTTGCAAAAACTTTTCTTCACCTCACAACACCACAGTTTTGGTGTGGATATCTTAGGAAATATTGTGAAGAGCATGTAACCTCCATCAAAAGAGTGAGTAGAGGGGAAAGCCTTCACTTTCACAAAGTAGGATTTCTACACATGAACATGAGAGGTTGAGCTCACCCCTAGGACTTGAAAAGTCTTGGGAAGGTTCAAGCCAAGTTTCATGTAAACCCAACACTTTTTGAGGCACTTTTGGGAGGTATTTGAAAAAGAGGCCAATTTGAATGTGAATTCAAATTGCAACAACTTTCATCACCCAAATTCAAAAGTTAGCTTCATATTCAAACTCAGAACATTTTTCTTAGTTTGCCCACCAATTTTCATTCCCATTGGAGTTCATCTTGCCAAGAGCTAAATTTGCAAGAATTGAAAACGGAGTTTGAATTTCAGTTTAAACATGCAGCAAATTTAGCCAAACACAGTTCAAATTTGGGGATTCAAATTCAAACTAAGACTTGGTGACTAAGTTCCACATTAAATGGTGAGTAGCTGAGGATATTTTGGCACAACAGAATTGAGGAAATTTGGAAAAAGAATTAGAGGGGAGGTTCCACCTGTCAGTAGACTTAACAGAGAAGTCTTCCACTGATCTTTCCCTCTCTAGGCCGAGACAGCGCACGGGAGAGTCGGCGCCTGACCTCCTCGCTCTGCCACCTCCTGGTCTTCTGCCCGAGCTGGAGAGCTGCCTGACGTCCTTGGCCCCACTGCCGTGCCTCTGCTATCCCACGGTACCGAAGAACGTCGCTGTTCCTTTCCTTTCGCGCGAGAAACAGCCCGGGCTGCCGATGCCGTCCGCTTGATCAATCGCCACCCTAGCTCGCGTGCAAAGCTTCGGTTGAGCAACCAAACAGCACCACGGGCTCTCCTCCAACATCCCCACACCATTCCTACAGGATTTTCGCCTCCACACACCGAGGCAAACCAATTTCCCGGCCGGCCGCCATAGGACCGAGAGCAAGTGCTCTCGTAGACAGCTCCAACCGCGGCGTGTCACGGCCAAGCTAGGCCATTTCTGGAAGCGCACGACGTCCAGACAACTCACCCACGAAGCTCAGGATCAACCGTGGATCATCGGCAGAGAAATTTGAGATTTCCCTCCGAACGGTGCAGGGCCACCTTCTGGTAAGAAACCCGCAAATTCCCGACGTATACTTGCTTAGAGCACGTCATACTGCCCTCACAGGAGCTAGACTTGACAGCGCCCAAGTTTGCTTTGCAACCCTAGCTTAATTTTGGCTGTAGCTGGCGTATTTCCCGGTTTTCCAACCGCGGTTATGGCGGGAAGGGTCGGGCTCACGGTGACGGCTAGGTTAGAGCTCTCCCCGAGCCATTGCATGACCTTGTCGACCTTCCCTGAGATTCCCGGGTGCTGTAGAGCCCTTCCACCGAGGTGTTGGCGGGCCAAGTTGGCGGTGTGACATAGCCGAAGTGAACCAGAGCCGCTGCATCGTCGCCGGCTAGGTTAGAGCCACCTCCGGTCAGGGGAGAGGGTGCCAGCATGTTAAGCAGGTGGAACAAGGCCCTGGCGGCGAGAGAGAGCATGAGAGTCGGCCGGGCGGCAAGTATCAGCGTGTCTCCGGCGAGCCCGGCGGCGCGCAGGTGCGGGAACGCGAGGAAGAAGACGACCCGCGGGTCCCATGTGTCAGCGGCGGGAAGTTTAAAATACAGATCTGCTGCGGCCCAAGGATTAAGTGTGACTGCACGGGAGGGGGTCTGTGGCCCCGTGTGGCGTGATTCCAGCAGCCGACACATGTAGGAGGGACCCACAGTCAGAGTTTGAATGTTTCCCGAATTAATTTGAATTCCAGATTTAGTTCATACTTTAGAACCCCATAACTTTTGCTAAGAAGCTCCAAATTTAGTGATTCAAATTGGGTTGGATTCATCTTGCATGGCTCTATCCAAATATGTGACCTAATTTGTATGAAACCATTATTTAATTCTATAAAATTCTTTAAAACTTTTTAGAAAAAGAATTTTAGAGGGAGTTTGGTTCATCCAAAAATCCTCAAATTTCGCCAGAATGTTCTTTAGAATGTTAGTGAACCCCTGTAAAAGTTTCAGACCATTTGGAGTCGATTTGACCAGAGCAATTCAAATTTGAAGGTGCTGTGTTCATTTGAATACAGAAACATTTTCAGAGAATTTCCAAAACTTGGAAATTCAGTTCTAGGCAGATCTTAGCTCCAAAAATGCTAGGAAAATTCATGCAAACTCTATGAGCTATAATTGAAATTGGTAGTTCACTAAGTTGGGCATGAACAGGGGTGCTGCCTCAGAATTAATTCTTCTTTGCTTATTTGCTAAGAGAATTATTCTGAACAAACTACACCATGAAAAGTGCTAATTTTGTTCCAGAGGGTTTTCTTGTGACAAGGAACTCACACAAAAATTCTCAACTCCATTGGAGCATTGGATCACCCTTGTTCTGTTTAACCACTTGAGGTTATCAATATGGAAGAGGGAGAAAACCACTTAGCACTTAATCATGTGCTTAGGTCCAAACCCAAACCACTAAACCCCAGTTCCATTTTAAATTCTTGAACAGGGTTCCAGTTGTTATAAACTGGTTATTAGAACTAATAGCAGAAGCATTACCATAAACTCATGTGCATATTCATTAACATGTAGTATTTTATTAACGTGTAGGTGCTGAAGGCGAGGAGGCTCCGGAAGTACTCGATTTCCTCCTTCCGGAAGAAGAACTAACCCCTGACCAGCAGCAACAAGGCAAGCCCTGGTTTGCATTAAGCCTTCTATAAAGTTTTACTTTGTTTACATACGTAGTGTGAAGTGTATATGTGCATTAGGTGTAGGATGGATGAAAACCCCACTTGCATGACAAGAAATTTTCCATAAGAGTGAGGGTAGTGTCTAAGACCTTGAGTAGACAGGCTATGATTAATGTTTCATAGGACTTCGGTACAAGTCGAGTAGTCGGAATCTACTCGCGAGTTTAGGCTTGGGACACACGGGTTCGGTTGAGTGATGTGAGATCACTTTAGTAATGAAAATGAGACTAGGGCAGGGGCTAGGGCGCAGCAAGAGGAAGTCTTGTGTGCGCAGCCCTGTCCGTGTCGATTGAGGACCAATCCGTGTGCGGCCCTGTTGAACAAGTATTGAACGTACCGAAGGCATATCGGATATATGGGCCCCGATAAACCGATGTAGCCTAAACCTCCGGGCGTTGAGGCATAGCACACCGATTTATAGGTGTAGGTTGAGGGCAGCAAGGTGGAAATCTGCCAACGGGCATAGAGAGATGCTCCGTGTGGGGAACCTCCTGCTCGTTTCAGTGCGACCGGTTCGACGTTTGGGCTGTTGGGTGAAAGGTTGTCCCGTACGACATCGAGTGGGCGTACGTGACGTGCTCTTTGGGTGGGCGTACGTGACGTGCTCTTTGGGTTTCCCTGCAGGCGTATATCGAGTCGATTCGCCGTCCCTCGCGGTGACGAGTACCGCTTGTTCACTGCGTCGTAACGTAGTTAATGTATGAAATGTTATGCTTCAATATTGCTGTTATGATATAATTGTATTGCTACATGTGTGCCACCAAATATTGCTTACTAATTTTCAGATTTCGGAACTGTTAACTTGTGGCTAAAAGATGAACTAAGGATGAACTTGTAGGCGTGTCCATTGATGCACTGTGACTGTCCTATGTCCATTGTACCCCTCCTGTAGAGTTCCATGCGTAGGTGAGTCGGTTAAGTCTTGCTGAGCCATCATGCTCACGGTTGCTGCTTAAGTGTTTTTCAGGTGAGGAGCCACCCACGGACTCGGAGTACGAGTCCACCGGCGAGGGTTACCCTTCGTCGGGGACCACGGCTGAGTGGGAGCCGTACACGCCACGCTGAGCTGAGACGTGCAGCTAGTGTGGGTTGCCCTAGGGCTGGGCAACCGACTTTTGCTAGAGAGGCGGGCATGAGTGTAGAAAAGTAGACTTCCGCTGTGTAATAAAGATAATAGTTTGTAACTGAGTATTGTACCTCTTCGTACAGTTCAGTTGTTTTCCCATGTAATATGTTGTGTTCTTATGACGTGTGCTGTTGGGTGTCGCATCGTGCGGCACCACCCTCTGCGATCTTGGATGGGCGGATCCTGGTCCGCCACACCCGCAAAGTGATCCTTGGTCTCAGGTAGGTTCTCTCGCTGGTGTGGTCTGCACCTTGAGTTTCCATGATAAATAGCTCCCTGCACCTTGTTTTTTGGCTCCTCCCACCTGCAAAACATATAACCATTTTTTGTACCCAACAGCCACCACAGCCTTTCCACCCACCAAGCTTCACGATACTCATCGCCCCCACATATTTTCGGCCACTCAATATGCTACTCGCCTCAGCCCCACCTGAAACTCGCCGGAGATAGCTGCGCGACGGCAGAGGCGGCTCTGTGAACTCCGATGATGTGGTTCTCACTACTCCCAGACTTACTTTGCTTTCCGATTGCTCCTAAAGCATCGGTGGATCATGAAAATGAACCAAAGATCCGATGGAAATGGCTGGAATGTAGAGTTCACGGTGAACCGAAGCTTTTAGGGCAGAAACTCAGTGAACTCGTTTTCTCGATAAAATCTTGTTCTAATTCTTCCTACAGCTCCGTAAGGATGTCTAGAACATGTCTTTCAACCCTCACCATCGTTAATAGGCCGTGTGAGGTGAATTTCACCTCAAACCCTACCCGGCTCAAATGAACACACCGAGAGGAAAACTGGAAATACTCCATGCACAAGGAAGCAAATGGAAAACGGCTTTCACCATGAGCACCAGCGAGCTCCAGCGCACCATTTTTCTTTTGGGATCACGGTGTGACAAAGGCTGGATCACTGGGGTGACGGAGGTCTGAGCGCGGCGGCGATGGAGGTCAGGTGCGGCCAAGCATGGAGAAGAGAAAATCAAATGGTTTTCACTGCGTGCGGTGAACTGGAGTGGAGAGCGTTGGGAAGTGGATGTAATAGAAGTTACAGCAGCTCGCCAGCGCATGTAGCACGCTGGAGCGCCGGCGACCGTCGGGCGCGCGCACGAGTGGAGAAAAGGAAACTGTGCACTCTAAACTGAGATGCGGGTCCTACCTCCCTCTTATCCACTTTGTAATTTTTTTAAAAAATAGTAAACTAACTTCTAAAATAGTAAAAACTGGCATGTAAATTAAACTGAATATGATGAATCCAATGATGCAGTACAATTTGAATTTGGATGAAGTTGAATTTGTAATCTGATGTTTTGAATTTAAATTTGGGTTCCCACTTTACCTCATCCAAATAAATAGCAAACCTTGCCCAAATTTAGTAAAATTTGGCAGGGATACTAATTGGAATATATAGAAGCTGCTTGTTAATTCAGATCTCCATGTTCGGAAATTTTGCAAGTAGAATTCATAATTTAATTATGGAACCCTACTAAGCAAAACTTCCTCTTTTATAAAAACAATTTAGCTCCAAATTTATGAAATTTGGTAGCCTGCCTAGTTTGATTATAATGACTTGAAAATGTGAGATCATATGGTGATTTTTAAGTACTACGTTTATATTTTACGTATCCACTTGACTTCACACCTTTATATTTAAAAAATTTTAATTCCTCCAAATTTTTGCTAAGTATTATGAGCTAGGTTCAAACTTGCTGAAATCTTGGGATTTTACATCCCTCCCCTGTTAAAAGAATCTCGTCCCGAGATTACAGAAGAAAACGCGAAGTGGGGAATTTACTGGAGAAATTCAGATAGGATAGGCAACACAATGGATTGCAAACTGTTGTGTTAAAAATCTCATTTGCAGCAGCCAAACCAAAAAATCAGATTTCATATTTGAAGTACTTAGGTCCAACTTAGTGGGTATGCAAAGTTCCATGAATTTTTGAAAAGTTTTGCAACTCATTTTTTCAAATGGACTTTAAATTGCAAAGAATTCAAATACCCATTTGAATTTGGATGAAACTTGCCCAATTATCCAAATGCACATCAGATTTAAACTCCCACAATTGAATTCCATCATTTGCAAATTTTGGAGATATTTTGGAGAGGGATAAGGAGGGGCTGAAATGTGGGACCCACATATCATTGAGGCAGTAAAATTGCAAAAGATCTCAGTGCACAGTCTCTGTTTTTCCTCTCCACTCGAGCAGAACAGGGCAGCTTAACCGTGTGACACTGAGCAGCACTGAGAGCCACCTCCTCCTTGATTTCCTTGCGCTGGCGAGCTCCCTGTATGGTTCTCCACTCCAAGCCGTGCTCGGCTTCTCTACCGACCGAGGCGGTTCTCTGCTATCTCTACTCCCTCGCAAACATACAGAAACACAGCTGCCACCCCATCGATCACTCGGGAACCCACAAGCTCACGTGAACAACGCCTCTGAGTAGCAAAACCACACCACAGCAACTCCCACGACCTCCTCATACCATTACCGACCGGTGTTCGGCTCTCCTACCCAGGAACGCCGTGTCTGCGCGGCGACTAAACAATGACCAAACGGAGGTCACACGTGGACAGCCCCAACCAGAGCTTCTCACGGCCAAAAAAGGCTCCGTTGGACGCACAAGACCTTCCTACTGCTCACCTCCAAGTCTTAGCCCAAGCCGTGGAAGCTCCTCGGAGAATCTCTAGTTTCTCCTCCGGCCGGCTCAAACCGAGGTGCGGGTAAGAAAACTTCAAATTCTTGATCAATACATGCTTAGAGGCCACAAAACATCACACACAGGAGCTAGACTCGATAGCGCACGAGTTTGCTTCGCAAACCTAGAATGAAACTACGTGTAGCCGGTGTATTTTGAGCTTTCCCGACGGCGGCCTTGGCGGGAAGCTTCGGGCGCATGGTGAGACCCACCTTAGAGCCAATCCCGGTCCGTTTGGAGTTCATGTCGAGTACCACCGTCACCCACTTGTGCTGTAGGACCGATGTTCATCGACTGCGAGGGGCTAGAACGGCAGGGCAATGTCGCCGAAGCTTCACCGAGCCGCCACATCGGTGCGAGCTAAGTTAGAGCCGTCACCGGCCGGGGGAAGTGCTCCCATCATGTTCCTCACATGTTCCTAGGGGCTAGCAGCGAGTGAGAGGACGGGACGGGGCCGGGAAAATGAAAACCGGCGAGCTCCGGCGGCGCAGGGGCGTGGTAGTCGCGAGGTTGAAGAAGGTCGGCCCGGGCCCGCTGTCAGTGAGAAGCAAATCGGGTGGGAGATCTTCTGTGGCGCCAGATCAGGCTGTGGTAACACAGGAGAGAACCCTTGGCCACGTGTGTCTTCATTTCAGAGAGTGACACGTGGCCCTGGACCCACAGTCAGGATTTAAACATTTCCCGGTTTTAATTCAAATTCCATATTTCTTTCAAAGTTTAGAAGAGCATAACTTTTACTAGGACACTACAAATTTAGTAATTCAAATTGGGTTTGATTCAGATTGACAAACTCTATCCAAATATGCAACTCAATTTGTATGAAAGTCATTTTTTAATTATAAAAAGTTCTTTAAAGCTATTCAGCATAAGAATTTTATAGGGAATTCGCTTTATCCAAAAATCCTTAAATTTTACCAGAATAATCTAAAGGACGTTATTGAACTCCTGTAAAAATTTCAGCTTATTTGGATTTCATTTGATGAGGAGAATTCAGGTTTCAAATTGCTGTGTTCAAATGAATACAGAAACATTTTCAGAGAATTTCCAAAACATGGAAATTCAGTTCTGGGCAATTCTTAGCTCCAAAAATCCTAGGAAAATTCATGCAGGCTCTATGAACTATAATTGAAATTGTAGTTCACTAAGTTTGACATGAACATGGATGTTACCTGTAAGGGCTTCAGTTTTTGGACACATATTTAAAGTGTTCATCACCACACACACACCTCATTTGAAGCAAGTGGATGAACACATTTGAAGAGCAAGTAACCACCATCAACATGCTCATTAGAGAACAAACTCACATATTGCAAAAGTGGTATTTCCCACATGTGATATACAGGGGCTGGGCATATGAAAACTCCTACACAGTGCTAGGAATGTCCATGCCAAGTTTCACCCAAATTCAAAACCTTTTTGAGGTCATTTTGGGTATAGCTAGAAAGAGGGCTGTTTGAACTCAAATTCAAATTCAAACTGTTTTGATCCCATGAATTCAAAAGTGGGAGGCATATTCTTACTCAGCACATTTTTGTGAGCTCACACACCAATTTTCACTCCATTTGGAGTTGGGCTTGACATGAGCTAGATGTAGCAAATTCAAATTTATTTGAATTTCAAACTGAACATGTGCTGAAATTTATTCAAACCAAACCCAATTTGAATTCTAACCAATTGAAATGGATCAAGGGTAGATAATGAGGGGGCCCGACCTCGATCACGGGGCTGTGCCGCCTCGCCGGAGGAATCGCATTTGGTGGTGCCGTGTTATGCGGCACCCAACAGCACACATATAAGGAACACAGTATTACATAAATCAAAAGCGGAAGCTTACAATTATTCTTTGTATATAATTTACATAAAATAGCTACAGCGGAAGTCTATAAACAGCTCACGATGAATATCTAAGAAGCACTCGAGAAGAGGTCCAGCCCGCGGACTCCTCTCGCTAGCAACACGAAGACATGGCAGCGGCTAGGTTCTCCAAGGGTGACATGACTCAGAAGTTCCCGAGTCTCACCGGACAACCATCTTTATAGCGTCGATGTTTACCTGCAAAACCACTTATATAGCAAGAGTGAGCACAAAGGCTCAGCAAGACTTAACCGTCTCTCCTAAGACATGAAACTCTACATGAAAGTAACCTAAGACTTAAGCCTGTCATTTGCGAAAAGACTCGCCTACGAGTTCATCCTTAACTTTCAGATTTTCGCCATAATAGTAGTGACCTTGCGCCCAGCAACATTGGAACTCCACAATCAAACAAGAAACGCTTCATTCCAATGTTACTTGTCCCAAGGTGAAAAATAAATTTAGTTTGCTCTATCTCTACCTCAAACAAGGTTCTCATGCAGTTTAACATAATCATAGCAGCAATTATACTTTTGCAAATCGTTCCCACACAACTTGCCTACTACGTCACAACACAGTGAGCAAGCGGTACTCATAACCGCGAGGGATGGTGATTCGAATCAAACACTACCCGGATAACTCGACACATACGCCCGCCTCTGAAGACCCAACTCTGGCGTCCTTCATTACGTCGTATGTGGTAACCTTTCTCAGGACACTAAACTGTAGAACCGGTCGCGCCGTCTCGGGATCATAGGTCTAACGAGACGATGTGGTATGCCTCTACAATTCAGTGAACCTGGTACATCGGTTTCCTGGTTCCCATATATCAGTAAGCATCCGGTACACAACTCAATACTTGCTCAGTGGGGCTGCATACGCTTCGGTCCTTGACTGACACGGACAGAGCTACTCGACCAAGACCTCGTCTTGTCGCTATTTAACTCTCCTGCCCGGTCTCATCTTTAGAAACGTAAACTTTAGTTTGCCTCTCTTTCCAACCCCACTTATGTGATCCTAAACAAAGCTCGCGAGTAGATTCCAACTACTCGTCTTCTACTGGATGCCCTAGTCTATTTAGCATGGCCTTATTCTACAGCGATGACACAATGCTACCCTTGACCTCAGGGTTCATGTTTGGTTATGCAAGTGGAGTATAAAACATCCTTGACCTAATGCACATACAAACTTTGACCCATAGTAGTGAACAAATGAAAAACTTTAGAAAACAACTTAAATGCAAACCGGGGCTTGCATTGGTTTTGCAGGTGACTAAAGTCAGATAGTGTGATGTTAGTTGCTGCTGACTTGAAGCTCAATCCCTGCCTTCTTGCTTCTTGATCCAAGCTTAACTTCTCCTTCGCTCTTCCACGTTTAAACACTACACGTTATGAACATGCATACATGTTTAATTGTAAAACTTTTTGCTAACAAATGCTAAGGCCAAGTTTAAAACTGGAACTCTGTTCAAGAATTTAAAATGACACTTGGGGAGGTGGTTTGGGTGTGTGTCAAAGCACTATCATCAAGTGAGAAGTGAGGTTTCATCACTCGGGTGGTGATCACCTAATTGGTTAAACAGAACACTACTGATCCAGGGCTCCAATAGAGCTGGAAATTTTCTTGTGAATTCCTTGTCACAAGAAAGTCTTCTGGACCAAAATTCAGAATATTTCATTGAGTAGATTGCTCAGAACAATTCCCTAAGCATTTAGACATAAAGGAATTTAATCCTGAATAAATTTGCACTTTCATGCAAATTCAAGTGAACTACAATTCCATACATGGCTCAGAGAGTATGCCTGAATTTTCCTAGTATTTTTGGAGCTAAGGAATGGCTAGAACTGAATTTCCAACTCTTGGAAATTCTCTGAAAATGTTTCTGTATTCATTTGAATACAGAAACTTAAAATAAGAATTACCCTAACTAAATCAACTCCAAATGAGCTGAAACTTTTACAGGAGTCTTATAATGTCCTAAAGAATATTCTGGCAAAATTTGAAGATTTTTGGATGAACCAAACTCCCCCTAAAATTCTTTTGCTGAAAAGATTTAAAGCATTTTCCAGAATTTTCTGTTGATTTTCATTCACATTGGGTTGCATATTCGGATAGATATTTTCATCCGGAATCCAACCCAATTTGAATCACTAAATTTGGAGCTTCCTAGCAAAAGTTATGAGGTTCTAAAGTTTGAACTAAATCTAGATTTGAATTAATTCGGGAAATGTTCAAATTCTGACGGTGGGTCCCTTCTACATGTGTCGGTTGCCGGAGCTAAGCCACACGGGGCCACAGACCCGTTCCCGCGTTGTCACAGACCGATCCGAGGCCACAGAAAATCCCACCCCCTCGCAACAGAGACTGACGCGTGGGCCAGCCCCCGTCTTCGTCTTCCTCCGGCTCCCGCGCGACCCCGCCGCCGGGCTCGCCGGAGACCTCGCCGGGAAGGGGTTCCGGTCCTCGGAACTTGTTGATTTTTGCCGCCACTGCATGTTTTTGCGTGAGGAACACGTTGCCGGCCTTACCTCCGATTGAAGGTGGCCGGAAACCTAGGTGCAACGGCGACAGCGGCGGTGGCCACTCCGGCGATGTCGCTAGGGCGTTATACTACACCAAACACGTAGCCGTTTGCGCATACAGCACCACCGCTCCGAGGAGAACACGGACCCAACCGTCGATCCCGGTGGAACTCGCCGGACGTATGACCTCACCGTCGGGCTAGGTCGAAATTCGAAAAACTCGATGAACAGCGGCTCTGCTCGATGGTTCTCGGTGGTTCTTGATCCTATGAACGCGCACGGGGGTATAGAAGGTGTATGCTACGTCGTGTGGGGAGTGGTTTGACGTGTGAAACAAATTCGCCGAGTTTCTCCTCTCGGCTATCATCGTATGTCGTCGGCAAAACTGAAATTCCGGCGAACACGGTCCATGACACGCTGCCGGCGTTGTTGTGAAGCAAGAAGGTCTACAGGCGCACCTTTTTGCTTTTGTAGCTGGGTGGGAGAAGCCCTGTGGCAACCGGGCGACGCGTTCTTTCGGCCGGCGGCTCGCAGTGGCGTTGCTGAAGAAACCGAGCTCTGCGCCGCGTCCCCGTGGAAGAAAACGGCTGTTCCTCGGGCCCAACACCTTGAGGAGGAACCGGCGACGTCGTGGGACAGCTCAGGTCAGCGTGAGAGCTGCCGAGGCGGCCGGGCGTCGCTGCTCCGATGAGGCGCGATAGCTGCGGGAGAAACGGCGCTCACGGCAGCAGACACAGGAGGGGGGAAGCGTGATCAGTTTTCCCTACGTGCGACAGCTGTTCGGGGTAATATCGGCTGAGGCTGATCGACAGCGCCGGGAGGTGGCAGCAGTGCTGCCGCGGTGTCGCGCTCCGCTCGACGGCCACCGGTTCGAGTGGGAACAGAGAAGAAATTTCCTTCGGGAGTAAGTCTTCTCCTCTAACTGACAAGTGGGTCCCACTCACTTCTCTCCTAAATATCTCCAAAATTTTTGGCACATTACAAATTTAACTCTGAGGAACTCAAATTCCAAAGTCATTTGGCAATTTGACCCGTTTTGCCTCAGTTTCAAATTTGAATTCAAATTTAGATGAAATTTACAAGTCTCTTTGATAATCATATCAAGGCACCTCCAAATTTGCTCAAAATTTGCCTCCTTCACAACTTGAACCTGAGGAATTCAAATATGTCCTCTGATCATTGAGTTGACCATTGCAAACACAATTTTTCCAACAACAGTTTGAATTTCCTCTTTTGAAAATGCCCTCCTTCTTTTTGAAATGACCCTCTTAATTCAAACTGAATTCAAAGTTTTATTGCACATGCCAACACTTTCATGAGTAGACAAAAGTTTTTGTAAGTCCCATTTCTTGTATTCAAACTAAACTTTATTCATAGCTCAAGTTTTCTATTTACAAGTTTTGGGACTTTTACATTCCTCCCCCCTTAAAAAGAATCTCGTCCCGAGATTCATGATTAAGGACAAAGTGGAGAGGACAGCTACTCAACATACGCCGCTAACAACTCTGGATGATTGCGTTGCAAATACTCCTCGCTTTCCCAGGTAGCTTCCTCGGACGTGTGATTTTCCCATAGCACTTTGAAATATCGCAACGTCCGATTTCTTGTTTCGCGAGTCTTCTCATCAATTATCCGGGTTGGTCGCTCAACATAAGTGAGGTCCGGCCTCAGATCTGCTATGCCTTCCGTGAGAGTCTCCGTTGGAACTTTCAAACACTTCCGCAATTGAGATATGTGGAAGACGTAATGAACTCCGGCTAAGGCTGCCGGCAGCTCCAAACGGTATGCTACGGGTCCACATCTTTCAATGATGACGAAGGGACCGATAAAGCGCGGAGCTAATTTCCCTTTCACTCCGAATCGGTGAATGCCCTTTATAGGAGATACGCGGAGGTATACGTGGTCCCCAACATGGAAATCCAGAGGACGACGCCTCCTATCCGCATAGCTCTTTTGTCTGGACTGAGCGGCTTTCAGATTTGCTTGAATAGGCCTTACCCGCTCTTCAGCTTCATTTACGAGATCAACCCCGTAAATCACTCTCTCGCCAGATTCACACCAGTTCAAGGGTGTGCGGCACTTCCGGCCGTAGAGAGCTTCATACGGTGCCATTTTAATGCTCGCTTGATACCCATTGTTATAAGCGAATTCCGCCAATGGTAGATGATCGTCCCATCCTTTACCGTGGTGAATGGCACATGCTCGAAGCATATCTTCGAGAACTTGATTCACCCTCTCCGGTTGCCCATCGGTTTGAGGGTGATATGCGGAGCTTCTAATCAATTTGGTTCCTAGTGCGGCATGCAGCTGCTCCCAGAAACGAGCAACGAACAATGCGCCTCGATCGGAGATGATCGTCCGGGGAACTCCATGTAGGCATAGTATTCTTGCAATATATAGCTCCGCGTACTTTTTGGCATGGTATCCCGTATGCACCGGGATGAAATGCGCTGACTTGGTTAACCGATCCACGATTACCCAAACCGAGTCATGCTTATTAGCAGTGAGAGGTAGCCCAACAATAAAGTCCATGCTAATATCCTCCCACTTCCATGCTGGAACATTTAGCGGTTGTAGGGTTCCCGCCTTCTTCATGTGGTCGGCTTTAACTCGCCGACATGTATCACATTCTGATACGTATTTAGCAAACTCCCTCTTCATCCGGGTCCACCAAAATTTGGTCTTCGGCTCTTGGTACATCTTGTTGCTGCCCGGATGAATAGAAAATTTGGATAAGTGAGCCTCATCCAAAATTTTCTTCCGCAGCCTCATATCACGGGGTACGACTATCCGGTCCTTGAACCACCTCCCTCTTCATCCGGGTCCACCAAAATTTGGTCTTCGGCTCTTGGTACATCTTGTTGCTGCCCGGATGGATAGAAAATTTGGATAAGTGAGCCTCATCCAAAATTTTCTTCCGCAGCCTCATATCACGGGGTACGACTATCCGGTCCTTGAACCATAGAGTGTCTTCATCATCTAACCGGAAACATTTCATTTCCCCGTTCTTCAATCTCCTTCTGATATGAGCCATGCCCTTGTCTTGCTTTTGAGCTTCCATGACCTCCTCTCTTATTGTAGGTATGAGGGCCATATTATGTAAAGCTCCATATGGAACCAAGTAAAGGCTTGGTTCTTCCTCTTCTATCGGCGTAATGGTCAGGTTATGAATATGAGACTTCCGGCTGAGTGCATCGGCAACCACATTTGCCTTGCCCGGATGATAATGAATTTCAATCTCATAGTCCTTGATCAGCTCCAACCATCGCCGTTGCTGCATATTCAACTCTTTCTGAGTGAATATGTACTTCAAACTTTTGTGGTCGGTGTAGAGATGAACCAGATTTCCCAATAGGTAATGTCTCCACATCTTTAAAGCTAATACCACTGCAGCAAGCTCGAGATCATGAGTTGGATAATGTTGCTCATGATTCCATAATTGCCGTGATCCATATGCGACCACACGTCCTCCTTGCATGAGTACACAACCAAGTCCGATGCCGGACGCATCACAATAAACATCAAATGGCTTGGTTGTATCCGGTTGAGCTAGAACCGGGGCTGTCGTGAGGTGTTTCACCAACGCTTGAAAAGCTTCCTCACATGGCTTGCCCCAATCATATTTGACACCCTTCTTCAGTAGCTCCGTCATAGGTTTGGAGATTTTTGAGAAGCTCGGGATGAACCTCCGGTAATATCCCGCCAAACACAAGAATCTACGAACTTCATGGACTGATGTTGGAGACTTCCATTTCAGCACTTGATCAATCTTGCTCGGATCAACAGCAATGCCTTCCGCTGAAATAATATGTCCAAGAAACGGCACTTGGTTGATCCAGAATTCACATTTACTAAACTTTGCATAGAGCTTGTGATCTCTCAAGCGTTGAAGCACAATATGCAAATGTTTAGCATGTTCCTTTTCAGATTTGGAATAGACCAAAATGTTGTCGATGAATACCACGACGAACTGATCCAGCTCGGGCATGAACACCGAGTTCATAAGGTACATGAAGTGAGCCGGAGCATTGGTCAACCCAAATGACATGACAAGGTACTCATAGAGTCCATATCTTGTCGAGAATGCTGTTTTCGGGATATCTTCCGCTCGGATGTTAATTTGATGATACCCCGACCTTAAGTCCATCTTAGAGAAGACTTTAGCACCCACTAGCAGATCGAAGAGGATATCAATTCTTGGTAGTGGATACTTGTTCTTTATCGTCACAGCATTCAAAGGACGATAATCGACGCATAGCCTCAGCGTCTCATCCTTCTTCTTCACAAATAAAGCCGAGCAACCCCATGGTGAGGAACTTGGACGAATGAACCCCTTGTCCATCAGATCTTTGAGTTGCTCCTTCAGTTCTGCTAGTTCATTTAGAGCCATTTTGTATGGTCTCCGAGAGATCGGCGTGGTTCCCGGTATCAACTCTATTTTGAATTCCACCTCACGCTTAGGTGGTAAGCCTGGAAGATCTTCGGGAAACACGTCCAGATATTCACGGACTACCGGAATGTCTTCTAACTTGCAAGCCTCGGCATTACATACTTCCGGATCTTTGGAAACCGCTTCACCGAGATACAATGTTTGACATCCGTGAAGTGGAGAGTCCAAGTGAACACTCCTGTTCTCGATGTCCAGAACAGCTTTATGGAAGGTCAACCATGATATTCCCAATATGGCATTGATTCCCTGGTCTTCGAGAATGATGAGGGTGGTAGGATAAATTTTTCCACCCAAACAAAGTGGTGCTCGAGAGACGACTTCATTAGTTGATATGTCTCCACCTGCCGAATGAATAAGGTAAGAACCTTTTGTGATAGTGGTGGAGATCTGATCCCGGATTGTCATTGCCCTGCTAATGAAGTTATGTGTCGCACCAGAGTCGAATAAAATGACAACCGGCCTGTCATTTAAGGTGAACCTGCCGGCAAGAACAGGTCCTCCCTTTGGCAGATCATCGACAGACACATAATTGACCGTTCCCACTTTGGACATAGCTTTTCTTTGCTGCCCAAGATCGCTCTGTGGAACTGGACCCGCAGACACATTGTTGCTGCTCGGTTCAGTTGCTTCATGACATTGAGCTCATTGTCAACGTGAAGTGGGACAGCATTTGGTTCAACTGAGAAATTACCTTGTTCATCTTCAACCTCTTGAGGGTAATAATATTCTAGTGCACCTTGTTGATACTGAGGTGCATAAGAAACAAGTTGCTGCTGTGGTGGAGGTGAATAATACCTCTGTGGAGTAGAAGAGTCGTCACACTCCCAGAATGATTGCACCTCTTGGGGAATCTCTCGACCGGAAGGTGAACGGATCACCAACCGATACTTCTGAGGTAGACGGTTGTCTTCATCCTGTGGTGAGTCCCTCTCCCTCTTTTCTTTGAGGTAGAGGTTGTAATAATATTCTTGAGCGATAGCACAGCTCACAAACTCATCAAAATTCTCTTGGCTAACTTGCCAATTCACATCGCAACCTAGAAGTCAGCCCTCGATAAAAATGATAACCCCTCATGGATGGTGATTTCACATAGTCAGGGACATATTGAGCTAAGCGATTGAATTCCTTCGCATACTCAATAACACTCCTGTCCCCTTGCTTCAGACTCCAGAACTCATCCAGACTGGTTTGCATTATGCCCACAGGGATGAAACGAGCACGAAATGCAGCCTGGAACTCCGCCCATTTGACACGATGCCCTGCTGGTTGGACAGCAAGGTATTCTTCCCACCATGCTCCAGCAAAGCCGTGAAGCTGCTGAGCGGCATATAGAGTCTTCGAGAACTCATCACATTGGAACAACCCAAACTTGGACTCAATGACACGTAACCAGTGATTTGCTTCACAATGGTCAGCCGCCTCGGAGAATACCGGCGGTTGTGTCGCCAAGAAATCCAGATACGTGCTCTGGGTTGGCATGTGACGTTGAGCTTCTCGATCTATGCCTTGCTGAACTAGAGATTGGAGAGTTTCATTCATCTTCGCCATAATTTCAGCCAATCCGGTTGGCGATGGCTCTTGTGATGAAGTCAAGTCACTCCCACCTCGACTTGAACCTCCAATCTCCATTTGAGGATGTGTGCGTACCATACTGCATGAAACAAAATTTTGAGTTAATCAAAATTCTATCTCAGTAGTAAATAAAGATAAGTGAAACATGAACATGTCATGAACTTTATGAAGGCATAACCACATTCATGTTTCAACAAATCTTAAGTACACTAAACTAATCAGCAGGACTACCCTGACCAGTTCACACAAACTCCAAATTTTACTCAAGTTATCAACAGATTCTTGACTTGAGTTCAATACCAAAGTTTTAGTAAACTTCAGTAGCTTTCCATCAAGTACTTATAGGCTTCTTAAAGATTTTTCTACAGGATGTTATGGCTTAAAAACAGAAAGGTCCAGAGAGGTTTTGCTACTGTCCTGGTTTTGAACTGTTTGCCTTCAACTGGACTTTTCACCCATGTAACTTGTGATTCTGCTCTGGAGGCCTACAAGGAAGTTGTAGAGAACTTGAAAATCTTTGCAGAACTGTATCATACACCTTGTTTGGGTCAAGCTACTCAGAGTTATGCTCTGTTAAAGTCCAGAAAGAATTTCTGCCAGAAACAGAGCACTCTGTTTTTCTGAAAACTTTGATACCTAGTTATACTCTCATTTGAATCTTAGCTCAAAATAAGAGTTCAGTAACTAATATTTGTTTCAAACTTCCATTTTTAGTTGAAAGTTAGTTCATGAATCATTTCTTCATAGGGAAGAGGATTATATGTTTAGTACGGTGTCGATTCACCGTAAGAAGCATGTCGGTACTACGTTACCTCAGCAAAAGAAAATCCTAACCGGATTACACCGGCATATACGTATTATCAGTGGCACTAAGATGGTCTCTCGCACACGTGTAGTACACGGGATACATACATGGTTAGTACCTGCAGAATAACACGGAATAGTGGTGCACTCAAAGGTTGTTTCATTTCAGTCAGTACCATAACAGAAAGTAAATACAAACGCTCGTATCATTGCCATACGGCCGTCCTTGAGTTAAGTCACGTCTCAAGGTACGTGATCGTGTTTCAACACCACACGACGGGGAACCCGAATATGTCATGAACTGGTCGTCACGGTTGGGAATGTTATCAACCCAACGGATACCACCTACTGCCCTGCAGGGCACGCCGATGGCAAGCGCTGCGTATGTCCCCCTTAGCTATTTCTAGACGAACACACTATCGTGTTACTGACCACACGATGGGGTCTCACTTACTTGCCTAATGCATGCTAGGGATCAGCATTTCATATGAACTCAGGAACATGAAGAGTCCAATAGTTCATATTGATGTCTCACACCAAGCTGTGAGACCTAGCCCTGAACCACTTTCCTCGTCAGGGGAGCTAACCGAAATTGAACCGCTTTCGGTGGCATTCCTTACCATTCTTACCTGAGCGTAGGTGCGTCGTTACATAATGAAAATTCAGAATTAAAACACATATGTTATTCTTGCCCTTTTAAGTAACTACACTACTATAGTCCTTATGTGGGCCTAATATCGTTTCCTCACCGTATCCTAAGTTTTTGTCGTAATACCATCCTTATTCCGTGCGCTATCACCAATGCGGCTCTGATACCACGCTGAGGGGGCCCGACCTCGATCACGGGGCCGTGCCGCCTCGCCCGAGGAATCGCATTGGGTGGTGCCGTGTTATGCGGCACCCAACAGCACACATATAAGGAACACAGTATTACATAAATCAAAAGCAGAAGCTTACAATTATTCTTTGTAAATAATTTACATAAAATAGCTACAGCGGAAGTCTATAAACAGCTCACGATGAATATCTAAGAAGCACTCGAGAAGAGGTCCAGCCCGCAGACTCCTCTCGCTAGCAACACGAAGACATGGCAGCGGCTAGGTTCTCCAAGGGTGACATGACTCAGAAGTTCCCGAGTCTCACCGGACAACCTTCTTTATAGCGTCGATGTTTACCTGCAAAACCACTTATATAGCAAGAGTGAGCACAAAGGCTCAGCAAGACTTAACCATCTCTCCTAAGACATGAAACTCTACATGAAAGTAACCTAAGACTTAAGCATGTCATTTGCGAAAAGACTCGCCTACGAGTTCATCCTTAACTTTCAGATTTTAGCCATAATAGTAGTGACCTTGCGCCCAGCAACATTGGAACTCCACAATCAAACAAGAAACGCTTCATTCCAATGTTACTTGTCCCAAGGTGAAAATAAATTTAGTTTGCTCTATCTCTACCTCAAACAAGGTTCTCATGCAGTTTAACATAATCATAGCAGCAATTATACTTTCGCAAACCGTTCCCACACAACTTGCTTACTACGTCACAACACAGTGAGCAAGCGGTACTTATAACCGCGAGGGACGGTGATTCGAATCAAACACTACCCGGATAACTCGACACATACGCCCGCCTCTGAAGACCCAACTCTGGCGTCCTTCATTACGTCGTATGTGGCAACCTTTCTCAGGACACTAAACTGTAGAACCGGTCGCGCTGTCTCGGGCTCATAGGTCTAAGGAGATGATGTGGTATGCCTCTACAATTCAATGAACCTGGTACATCGGTTTCCTGGTTCCCATATATCAGTAAGCATCCGGTACACAACTCAATACTTGCTCAGCGGGGCTGCATACGCTTCGGTCCTTGACCGACACGGGCAGAGCTACTCGACCAAGACCTCGTGTTGTCGCTACCTAACTCTCCTGCCCGGTCTCATCTTTAGAAACGTAAACTTTAGTTTGCCTCTCTTTCCAACCCCACTTATGTGATCCTAAACAAATCTCGCGAGTAGATTCCAACTATTCGTCTTCTACCGGATGCCCTAGTCTATTTAGCATGGCCTTATTCTACAGCGATGACACAATTCTACCCTTGACCTCAGGGTTCATGTTTGGTTATGCAAGTGGAGTATAAAACATCCTTGACCTAATGCACATACAAACTTTGACCCATAGTAGTGAACAAATAAAAAACTTTAGAAAACAACTTAAATGCAAACCGGGGCTTGCCTTGGTTTTGAAGGTGACTAAAGTCAGATAGTGTGATGTTAGTTGCTGCTGACTTGAAGTTCAATCCCTGCCTTCTTGCTCCTTGATCCAAGCTTGATTTCTCCTTCGCTCTTCCACGTTTAAACACTACACGTTATGAACATGCATACATGTTTAATTGTAAAACTTTTTGCTAACAAATATCAAGGCCAAGTTTAAAACTGGAACTCTGTTCAAGAATTTAAAATGACACTCGGGGTGGTGGTGGTTTGGTTGTGTGTCTAAGCACTATCATCAAGTGAGAAGTGAGGTTTCATCACTCGGGTGGTGATCACCTAATTGGTTGAACAGAACACTACTGATCCAGGGCTCCAATGGAGCTGGAAATTTTCTTGTGAATTCCTTTGAAAGCATCTAGGCCCCCGTGAGATATGGTTTCGGTGATTAATGACAACTGTTCGTAATTACTAATGAGTTTGTGGATGCAAGGTTTCACGTACATCACATCAAACATTAAATGAACTATCTATTCACACCATCTACTACTCATTGGATACAAATGGAGACCCCTCAACGATCCATTCTAAGGGGTTATTCGATACTCATGAAAACTAAATGAAGAAATCATACAACGACTCTACTTTATCAAAATTGGAAACACAAGGAGCTCACACTTCATCGTAATATCATTTCAAACAAGTGTCAAAGAGGTCACTCAAGAAGATTCTAAAAGACCAACTCAAAACAACTCGAAGCAAACAAGTTGCATTCACCGGATCGTCCGATGTCTTGCAAAATGACTACATCGGTCGAATTTGAGTTGGCAGAAGAAGAAGACCTCAGAGCCCAGTACACACCGGATCATCCGATGTGAAGGAAGTGGCACATCGGTTGATTTCAACAGAAGGATAATTTATGAGTAATTCTGAAGATCAACTCACCGGATCATCCGATGATAAAGTAAGAGAACATCGGTCAATTTCAACCGAAACATTATTTCTGAACCAATTCTGAAGATCAACTCACCGGATCATCCGATGATGAGTTAAAGTAACATCGGTCGATTAAAAGATCCAACGGTTATATCCAACGGTCACATCTGACACATGACATCAGCTAATTTGGAATTCGACCGATGATCATATAAAGGGGTGCATCGGAGAATCCGATGTTAACTGACAAAAGTCTGCCCACTTTTCCAACGGCTATCTCGTGTGGGCTGGCTATAAATACCCCTCCAACCGGCTATTTCGACAAGTCTTGATCACCAGAGCCTCTCTAGACATTCTCAAGCATTCAAGACCAAGAGCTACCACTTTCACACTTCAAAACCTCTTGTACTCCAACTATAGGTTATATCTAGCGAGAGAGAAGCTTGTGTGCGTCCATTCTTGGTGATTGGAATCTCTAAGCTAGAGAGAGAGAGAGTGTCTTGGTGACTTCTCTTACCTTGTAAACGTTGGAGGAAGAAGAGATCACTCCGGAGCTTACCAAGGTGTTTGTGGAAGCCCGGAAGATCACCGTTGTACAAGGCTTGAGCTCCACCTTGCCGGTGAAGGCGAACGGAGAAAGAATAGTGGATTCCCTCGTCTTGGTGACTTGGGAGTGGCTATACCCTTTGGTGGGTGCCACAACGTGGACGTAGGAAGATTTTGTGATCTTTCCGAACCACGGGAAAAATCGCCGTGTCTCCGAGTCTCCGCGGGAGTTTGCATTCTTCTCCTCACCCCTTACTATTACGCTTTTACTATTCCGCACTTAACACTCTTGCTTGCGTAGTTAGTTTGCATAAGGAATTGGGCTTCAACCATTAAAGTTTTAAATTGCTCTAAAATTTTAAAAAGCCCAATTCACCCCCCCCTCTTGGGCGTTTCGATCCTTACAATTGGTATCAGAGCAAGGTTGCTCATTGGATCATTCTAGCTTCACCGCTAGAGAGCGAAAATGGCCAAGAATGAGGGTTCGGTTCCTACCTTCGAGGGCAAGAATTTTGCTTATTGGAAAGCATGCATGTGCGCATACCTTGAGGCAATTGCTCCCGAAGTGTGGGAAGCGACCCATGCGGGGTTTGGAAATCTTGACTATGTTGGTGACCAACTAAAATGGGATGCTAAGGCTAGAAATGCCATATATGAATGCATTAGTCAAGATGTCTTTGCTAGGATTGCTAGTAAAGAAAAAGCGTGTGAAATTTGGGCATGTCTAATTGAAATACATGAGGGCTCATCTCGGGTTAAAGAACTCAAATATCACATGCTTAAATCAAAATATGATGAATTTAAGATGTTTCCTCATGAGAACGTTAACCAAATGTTTTCTCGTCTAAATGTGCTCATTGAGGAAATTAACGCACTTGACATTGCTTCTCTTGGCAAGGGACTTATCAATCGCAAGATCCTCATGCTTCTACCCAAGCCCAAGTACAACATTATCAATTCAATGCTCCAAAAGGAGTCACTAGACAACATGGAAGTTTCGGAGCTCATTGGAGAAATTCATGCTCATGAGATGAGTGTACTTGGAATGATGGAGGAGTCATCATCAAAAACCATTGCTCTCAAGGCTTCAACCAAGAAGACAACTTCCAAGAAGAAGAAAGTGGTTGAGCCTAGCTCAAGTGAAGAAGAGCAAGAAACAAGCGAAGATGATGATGATGAACTTGCTTTGATGATGAGGAAATTCTCATGCCTCAACTCCAAGATTGCAAAGAAGGGATACTCTTTTGATCATAAAAAGAAAGCCTTCTTGCCAAGAAAAGATGAAAACAAAACGTGCTACAATTGTGGTGATCTAGGCCACATATCATATGATTGTCCAAGACCGGACAAAAGGAAGGAAAATGGGAAGCATTACAAGCTAGAAGAAAGTGATGATGAAGAGGAGGTTAAGCCCAAACGTTCTTTTGGAAAGAAGAAATTTGACAAAGGCAAGAAAACCAAGCTCTTTCCAAAGAAGAGAAAAGGGCCTCAAAAGGTCTTCATGTGTGAAGCCAATGAGTGGATCACGGATGAAGAATCAAGTGACGAAGATAGTGAAGATGAAGAAAACTTGGCGGGCCTCGCCGTCGTCAACAAGGATGACTCACCTCTTCGTCCACCTCCCATGTGCCTAATGGCGAAAGGTAACTCAAAGGTATGTGAAGATTCTAGCGATGATGATGATGAGCTTTCACCCGATGAATTAGCATCTATGATTAATGAATATCATGCCATTATAAAAAGGGAAAAGGCTAAGGTTAAGGCTCTTGAGCTAGCTCGAGCTAAGCTTGAAAGTGCCAACCTCGATTTGCATGATAAGTATGTAACCATACTTAAAGAGCATGACACGCTCAAATCAAATGTTAAGCAAATCGAGGAGGAGAATGCTCAAATCAAGCTTAAGTATCATGAGCTTGACTTAGCTAACTTAGCACTCTTGGCAAAGCACAATGAGTTGGTTCAAGAACATGAAGTGCTTAACCTTGCTTATGAAGCGATTGAACTTAAAGTGAAAAACACAAAGAAAGAAACCCTTGATGGCAAAATATCACCTAATTCACATGCCACTAATATTTTGGATGAGTCTTTGCCTTTGAAAGCAAGACCTAGGGAGAAGGAGCTAATGGACGAAATTGAAAGTCTTCGCACTAGTGTGGCAAGACTTTCTAAGGGGGAGGACAAGCACAAGGAAGTCCTCTACCAACAAGCTAAAGGCTTCCACAAGAGGGGACTTGGATCCTTCCCGGTGCCCAACAAAGGAAAGGTGCCCTCACCGGAGCTTAGGACAAGCTTCATCAAGGAAGTTGGTTCCTATTGCCAACATTGTGAGGTCACCGGACATCACACGAGGGAGTGTCCTCTTCCCAACCGTCCTTCTCCCAAATTGCCTCCCAACTATAAATCTACGTTCAATGATTATCACTATCTATTGAGCAAAGTAGGTGGAAAAGTGAAGGCAAGGTTCATCGGCAAAGACATCAAGGGCATGAAGGGGAAGCTCCCCAAGCAACTTTGGGTTCCAAAAACACTTGTATCACACATACAAGGACCTAAGTTGGCTTGGGTTCCTAAACTCAAAAACTAACTTCATGTGTGTAGGTGAACTACAAAGCCGGAGGAAAGCATTGGGTACTCGATAGTGGGTGCACTCAACATATGACCGGTAATGATGGTATGTTCACCTCCATGGAAAACCCCGGCAATCATGAACAAGTCACCTTTGGTGATAACTCAAAGGGGAAGGTGATTGGTTTGGGTAAAATTGCTATTTCTCACGATTTGTCTATCTCTAATGTGCTTTACGTTAAGTCTCTTAGTTTTAATTTACTTTCTATTGCACAATTATGTGATCTTGGACTAACATGCACATTTGACATGGACATCTCTACTTGGTGGACTTCTCCAACAAGGATGCTAGCTTGACCACTTGTCTTTTCACCAAGACAAGTTTGGGATGGCTATGGCATCGGCGCATTGCTCACATTGGGATGAGCAAGCTCAAGAAGTCATTCAAGCTTGGGATGGTAACCGGCGTGAAGGATGTCACATTCGAAAAGAACAAGCTTTGTAGCGCATGTCAAGCCGGGAAGCAAGTTGCCTCACACCATCCGATGAAGACAATGGTGTCAACCTCCAAGCCACTTGAACTACTTCACATGGACCTCTTCGGACCGTCCACATACCAAAGCCTTGGCGGTAACCTTTATTGTCTTGTCATTGTTGATGACTACTCTCGGTATGCTTGGACACTGTTTCTAGGTGACAAGGGTGAAACTCCGGAAATCTTCAAGACCTTCGCTAAACGAGCGCAAAGGGAATTTCAACTTCCTATCATCAAGGTCCGGAGTGACAACGGCACCGAGTTCAAGAACTACAACATTGGGGAGTGGTGTGATCGTGAAGGCGTGAAGCACGAGTTTTCGGCCACATACACCCCTCAACAAAATGGTGTCGTTGAAAGGAAGAACAAGACTCTCATCACCCTTGCACGAGCAATGCTTGATGACTATGGCACGTCGGAAAAGTTTTGGGCCGAAGCAATCAACACGGCGTGCCATGCCGCAAATAGGATCTACCTTCATCGACTACTTCAAAAGACCCCATATGAGCTCCTCATTGGGAGAAAGCCCAACATCTCCTACTTCCGAGTCTTTGGGTGCAAGTGCTACATCTACCGCAAGAAAAGGCTCGGTAAGTTTGAAAGAAGGTGTGATGTTGGCATCTTTCTAGGTTATGCGTCAAACTCAAAAGCATATCGAGTATTCAACCAAACCTCCGGGTTAGTTGAAGAAAGCTGTGATGTTGAGTTTGATGAGACTAATGGCTCCCAAGAGGAGAGTTTTGGTCATGATGATATAGATGATGAGCCTCTACGAGAAGCTATGAAGAACATGACCATAGGAGACATCAAGCCCGAAGTTGGGGAGAGCCATGATCAAGGGGGAGCCTCAAGTTCCAACATCAATACCTCCATGGCGCCTCAAATTGATGAAGAAGAAGAGAAAAATGATCCATTGCCAATGCAAGATTCACATGCCACACAACACCAAGAAGAAGAAGAAGTCCAAGGTCAAGTCCAACCACAAGACGAGCAAGATGCCTCACCACCACCAAGTGCCTCACAACCTCTTATGAGGCATGGGCGCATCTCCAAGGCACATCCGATGGATCAAATCATCGGAAGTCCGTCACGGGGAGTAAGTACTCGTTCTCGCCATGTTGCTTCATTTTGTGAGCACTACTCTTTTGTTTCGTGTGTAGAACCCACAAATATTGAGGAAGCACTCCAAGATCCCAATTGGGTGATGGCTATGCAAGAAGAACTCAACAACTTCACCCGAAATGAAGTTTGGGTATTGGAGGAGCGACCCAAGAACAAGAACGTCATCGGAACAAAGTGGGTGTACCGCAACAAGCAAGACGAGAATGGCGTGGTGGTCCGCAACAAGGCAAGGCTTGTGGCCAAGGGTTTTTCACAAGTAGAAGGACTAGATTTTGGAGAGACCTTTGCCCCGGTCGCACGGTTAGAAGCTATTCACATACTCCTTGCTTTTGCTTCACATCACAATATTATGCTTTATCAAATGGATTTGAAAAGTGCCTTCCTCAATGGTTATATTAACGAGCTTGTTTTCATTGAGCAACCTCCCGGGTTTGAAGATCCGAGGAATCCTAACCATGTGTATAGGTTACACAAGGCGCTCTACGGGCTCAAGCAAGCACCTAGGGCATGGTATGAACGTCTTAGGGACTTCCTAGTCATGCAAGGATTCAAGATCGGGAGGGTGGACACCACACTTTTCACCAAGGACATCAACGGGGATTTATTTCTTTGTCAAATTTACGTTGATGACATTATTTTTGGCTCAACTAACAAATCTCTTAGTCTTGAGTTTGGCACCATGATGTCTAGGGAGTTCGAGATGTCAATGATTGGAGAACTCAATTTCTTCCTAGGATTCCAAATCAAGCAACTTCAAGAGGGGACTTTCATCTACCAAGAAAAGTACACCAAAGACCTCTTGAAGAAGTTTGAAATGGAAGATTGCAGCTCAAGAAGTACTCCAATGGCAACAAATTGTCATCTTGACGCGGACATGGACGGTAAACCTATTGATCAATCTCATTACCGTTCCATGATTGGTTCATTATTATATCTTACCGCATCTAGGCCCGATATCATGTTTAGTGTGTGCTTGTGTGCTCGCTTTCAAGCGGCACCTAAAGAATCACATCGTAAGGCGGTCTTTAGGATACTTAGGTATCTCAAGCATACCCCAAGTGTAGGTTTGTGGTACCCCAAGAACGCTAGTTTTTATCTCTTGGGTTACTCGGATTCGGACTTTGCCGGATGCCGTGTGGATCGCAAGAGTACCTCCGGTGGGTGCCACTTACTTGGGCGTTCCCTAGTATCTTGGTCGAGCAAAAAGCAAAACTCCGTGGCTTTGTCCACCGTGGAGGCAGAATATATAGCGGCCGGTGCATGTTGTGCTCAAATTCTATATATGAAGCAAACCCTTTTGGACTTTGGAATTAAGTTTGATTGCGTGCCTCTCCTTTGTGACAATGAAAGTGCGGTTAAGATAGCTAGAAACCCCGTTCAACACTCCCGCACTAAGCACATAGATATTCGCCATCACTTCTTACGGGACCATGAGGCTAAAGGAGACATCTCTTTGCAAGGTGTTAGATCTGAAGAACAATTGGCGGATATCTTCACTAAACCACTTGATGAGAAAACTTTTTCTAGACTAAGAAGTGAATTAAATGTAGTAGATGCATCTAACGTCATGTAAGTTGCCATGTTCATGTAAGGTTGCATATCAAATAAGTCTTGTCTAACTCCCAAAGGATAGGGGCAAGCTAGAAATAGCTTTTCCTGAGAAAGCCTTTGGCAGGTTTAAACTTGGCAAGATAGATTTACATTACGCCTTGCATGATTCCTGCCATATAGACTTGCGCTCATTCAATATCTTGCATCATTTTGGTTGGCATTGCATACGGTAGATTGTCACAAAGGGGAACCCACATCATGAGAAGGAGACTTGTTCAAAATGCAATATCTCAACTCATATGATGTGGATAGAGCAAAATTCTAAAGGTACATGCTTTAAAGAGATAGAAGTTTTCTATACTCTAGCTCACAAAGCATGGGCCTTACATTGTCATGGTTTCACTCCTAACCTTCTGTGTTCTCTTTGCTTAAGGGCTTAGCCAATATGTGGCGCTATATTTAAAGCCTTATATTAGAGGTTAGGAGTTGCCCAAAAAGTCCGAGGACCCATCCTTATCTTTGTGTTTAAGTCCAAGGACACATATGGGCAGTCTTAGGTTTTCTGTAGTCATCGGATTATCCGATGCCAGGGCCAGCAGATCATCGGATCAATTGGTGCTTCAGTTCAAGTCAGATGTCACAAATCAACCGATGAGTTCATTTCAGAAGACATCGGAGCATCCGGTGTTTAGTTTTCCTGGTGCCCTGCAGAAATCGACCGATGATCGCCACCTCAACGTCGGTCCATCCGGTGTTCAAAGAGAGTTTTTGGAACAACTCTCTGCTGAACTCGACCGATGCATCCTCCGATGATCATCGGTTCATCCGGTGTTTTATGCGCGGCTAGGGTTTGCCCGTGCAGTTTAAAAGGCGGTTCGGCCGCCCTTCGTTTTTTCTTTTCCTTTTCCCCGAGCTCCGCCGCCGCCCGACGCTCTCGCCGCCGTCCTCACGCCCTCCCCCAGGCGTCGCCGCCGCCGCCTCTCCTGCGCCGCCGCCTTCCAGCAGCCGCCGCCACCACCTCTCCTGCGCCGCGCCGTCTCCCAGCCGCCGCTGCCTCTCCCACGCCGCCGCCTCCTAGGCGCCGCCGCCCCCTCCTCCCAGGGGCCGCCACCGCCACCTTTCGGCCGCCTAGGCGCCGTCCGTGCCCGCGCCGCCGCCTCTCCCGAACGTGTCGCCGCTGTTCCACCGCACCGCCGCGCCTTTCTCGCCGTCTCCCCTCCACCACTCGCCGCCGGCGCGCATCACCCTCTCCGCTAGGGTTTCGCCGTGGTTCGCCGTTCGTCGATAAGATGGGTCGCGATCGCAAAGGAAAGGGCAAGGCTATTGAGGAGCCCGCCGCGAAGAAGCGCAAGATGTCCAAGGACGCGCGTCGTGCGGAGTTGGCCGCTCGCGCCGCCGAGGAACGTGAGCGCGGCCATCGCGGTTCCTTACGGATCCGCGAGTCCCGGCAGAGGCGGGAGCAGCCTTCGATCCAGCCGGTGCCTCCCGAGGGCTCCGACGAGGAGGAGACCGAGGTGCCGCCTCTCATCCGCCGGCGCACCCCGAGGACTCGGGGAGGTGGACAGACTCCTACGGCGAGTCGGCGCCCCTCTGCGGCTGACCGCGCCGAGGACAGAGAGGCCGAAAGGGCCATCCACCTGATGGACACTGCAGTCCGAGTTGCCGAAGAGGTCAGACTCACTGACTACAGGAAGATGAAGGCAAGGCAACTAAAGAAGCTCAGATGGTCAGCATTGATTGAGGAGTGGTTTCCACGGCCCAGGGACGCTCGAGTGGACTCCCGCTTCTGGACCCTGACACAGGCGTCCTTGTACGAGACTTACAGGCGTCGGGGTCACAAGCTATTCCAGCATAACAGCATTGACTGGGATCAGCTTGCAGTGGCAGCAGGACATGGGATCAGGCCCCTTTTTGAGAGATACAGAGGACTGGTGGACTTGTTCTCACACCCGAGGAGTGCTTACGTCGAGGAGTGGGTCAGAGTGTTCTACGCGACACTCTACGTCTCTGAGGGCCGTCGCTCGATTCACTTCATGTTCATGGGGCGGATCCACGACGTATCTCGAGACCTGTTGGGCAGACTGCTTGGTGTGGAGCTCTCCACTACGTGCCTGCACCAGATAGTCTACGGAGACGCAGACCCGCCGAGGAGGCCACTGACTGGAGGAGTGGCACCGCCCTTCGAGGAGATCAGAGGTCTGTTCACACAGCCGTTCACACCTGACCAGCCGAGGGTGCCAGCGCTTCTCACTCCAGCAGCCCGGACAGTTCACCACGTCCTCAGGCGTACCCTGCTACCGAGGTCCGGCTACTTGGAGGGATTCACGAGCCTTCAGCAGACCATCCTGTTCTATGTGATGAACGGGATGGAGTTCGACATAGTAGACATTCTGATCTGCGAGATGGAGGACGTGATCACCGATGGAGTTGGGATGCTACGACAGCTGGTCTTCGGTCACTGGATCTGTCACCTTCTTCAGCAGCTGGTTCCAGAGGACACTCCAGGAGTCTCTCAGCTGACGGAGATGCACGTGACCAGGTTCAGCCACTACCGAGTCCCCACTCAGGGAGACCGCTGCCTTGGCCGTCCCGTCGAGCGTGAGGTTCGAGCCAGACTGTCCGAGGAGGACTGGGCAGAGCTGACTCAGGAGGACGCAGAGCTGGCACAGGCAGAGGCTCAGGGAGGAGACCTACAGCACGTATGGTCGGACAGCGACACCAGCGACAGTGTCGAGGAGTACTTCCCTCCTGCTCCTCCCTCACCGAGGCAGCACGACGCAGAGGCAGGAGGCTCAGCTGCTCCACCACCTTCACCTCCTCCAGTGTCAGAGGCTCAGGTGACTCAGCCGTCAGAGCTCACTGCTTTACTTCAGCGGATGGCTCAGCAGCAGGAGCAGCAGGCAGCTCGACAGGAGGAGCTTCAGAGGCAGCAGCAGGAGATGCAGCTGGAGATCGCCCGTCAGAGGCGAGAGGACACCGACAGGTTCACCAACCTTGTCGATCAGATGACGCGACGCACTCTGGACCAGCAGCAGCAGACTCAGCAGATGCTGTTGGGCATCCTGGGGTTGGTCACCAACCTCTATCAGCAGACAGGAGTCGCTCTTCCACCTCAGCACTCAGGACTCGGTCAGGTTCCAGGTGCACCGCCACTGGCGCCAGCTCCAGTACTGCCGCCGACGCCGTTCCAGTCCTCACCCCTTCCGGCAGCACCTCCCCCACCAGCGTCAGCAGTCTCAGCGGATCCAGCTCCAGCTCCAGCTCCCGCTCCAGCTCCAGCACCAGCGACCTCCACCTCCAGCAGCTCCGGCGACAGCACCGTCGACGCCGACCGCTTCACCATCGCCAGGAGCGCGCCCGAGTCGTAGTCACTCGACTTTCCTTTTTGGTGCCTTGATGCCAAAGGGGGAGAAGAGTTAGAGTCAGGGGGAGGTTAGAGGGGAGGTTAGCTTAGTTCTAGGGGGAGTACTTGGTTCTAGGGGGAGTGTCTATCCCTTTTTGCTACTTTATTGGAGATTATTATTATTTGCTATTATTGTACTCCGGGTACTACTCTGTGCTCTTACGCTTTATTAATTATTATTTGACCCTTCGAGTCACTTGTGCTGCAATTTGTACTTGTTATGTTTCCTTTTTGAGCATTGCGTTTTAATTTCATACTCTACTCGTTGTGTTGTCATCAATCACCAAAAAGGGGGAGATTAAAAGCATCTAGGCCCCCGTGAGATATGGTTTCGGTGATTAATGACAACTGTTCGTAATTACTAATGAGTTTGTGGATGCAAGGTTTCACGTACATCACATCAAACATTAAATGAACTATCTATTCACACCATCTACTACTCATTGGATACAAATGGAGACCCCTCAACGATCCATTCTAAGGGGTTATTCGATACTCATGAAAACTAAATGAAGAAATCATACAACGACTCTACTTTATCAAAATTGGCAACACAAGGAGCTCACACTTCATCGTAATATCATTTCAAACAAGTGTCAAAGAGGTCACTCAAGAAGATTCTAAAAGACCAACTCAAAACAACTCGAAGCAAACAAGTTGCATTCACCGGATCGTCCGATGTCTTGCAAAATTACTACATCGGTCGAATTTGAGTTGGCAGAAGAAGAAGTCCTCAGAGCCCAGTACACACCGGATCATCCGATGTGAAGGAAGTGGCACATCGGTTGATTTCAACAGAAGGATAATTTATGAGTAATTCTGAAGATCAACTCACCGGATCATCCGATGATAAAGTAAGAGAACATCGGTCAATTTCAACCGAAACATTATTTCTGAACCAATTCTGAAGATCAACTCACCGGATCATCCGATGATGAGTTAAAGTAACATCGGTCAATTAAAAGATCCAACGGTTATATCCAACGGTCACATCTGACACATGACATCAGCTAATTTGGATTTCGACCGATGATCATATAAAGGGGTGCATCGGAGGATCCGATGTTAACTGACAAAAGTCTGCTCACTTTTCCAACGGCTATCTCGTGTGGGCTGGCTATAAATACCCCTCCAACCGGCCATTTCGACAAGTCTTGATCACCAGAGCCTCTCTAGACATTCTCAAGCATTCAAGACCAAGAGCTACCACTTCCACACTTCAAAACCTCTTGTACTCCAACTATAGGTTATATCTAGCGAGAGAGAAGCTTGTGTGCGTCCATTCTTGGTGATTGGAATCTCTAGGCTAGTGAGAGAGAGTGTCTTGGTGACTTCTCTTACCTTGTAAACGTTGGAGGAAGAAGAGATCACTCCGGAGCTTACCAAGGTGTTTCGGGAAGCCCGGAAGATCACCGTTGTACAAGGCTTGAGCTCCACCTTGCCGGTGAAGGCGAACGGAGAAAGAATAGTGGATTCCCTCGTCTTGGTGACTTGGGAGTGGCTATACCCTTTGGTGGGTGCCACAACGTGGACGTAGGAAGATTTTGTGATCTTACCGAACCACGGGAAAAATCGCCGTGTCTCCGAGTCTCCGCGGGAGTTTGCATTCTTCTCCTCACCCCTTACTATTACGCTTTTACTATTCCGCACTTAACACTCTTGCTTCCGTAGTTAGTTTGCATAAGGAATTGGGCTTCAACCATTAAAGTTTTAAATTGCTCTAAAATTTTAAAAAGCCCAATTCACCCCCCCCTCTTGGGCGTTTCGATCCTTACATCCTTGTCACAATAAAGTCCTCTGGACCAAAATTCAGAATATTTCATTGAGTAGATTACTCAGAACAATTCCCTAAGTATTTAGGCATAAAGGAATTTAATCCTGAATAAATTTGCACTTTCATGCAAATTCAAGTGAGCTACAATTCCATACATGGCTCATAGAGTATGACTGAATTTTCCTAGTATTTTTGGAGCTAAGGAATGGCTAGAACTGAATTTCCATGTCTTGGAAATTCTCTGAAAATGTTTCTGTATTCATTTGAATACAGAAACTTAAAATAAGAATTACCCTAAATAAATCAACTCCAAATGAGCTGAATCTTTTACAGGAGTCCCCTAATATCCTAAAGAATATTCTGGCAAACTTTGAGGATTTTTGGATGAACCAAACCCCCCTAAAATTCTTTTGCTGAAAATCTTTAAAGAATTTTTCAGAACTTTCTGTTGATTTTCATACAAATTGGGTTGCATATTTGGATAAAGCTTTTCATCCTGAATCCAACCCAATTTGAATCACTAAATTTGGAGCTTCCTAGCAAAAGTTATGAGGTTCTAAAGTTTGAACTAAATCTGAGATTTGAATTAATTCGGGAAATGTTCAAATTCTGACGGTGGGTCCCTTCTACACGTGTTGGTTGCCAGAGCTAAGCCACACGGGGCCACAGACCCGTTCCCATTTTGTCACAGACCGATCCGAGGCCACAGACAGTCCCACCACCTCGCAACAGAGACTGACGCGTGGGCCAGCCCCCGTCTTCGTCTTCCTCCGGCTCCCGCGCGACCCCGCCGCCGGGCTCGCCGGAGACCTCGCCGCGAAGGGGTTCCGGTCCTTGGAACTTGTTGATTTTCGCCACCACTGCATGTTTTTGTGCGAGGAACACGTTGCCGGCCTTACCTCCGATCGAAGGTAGCCGGAAACCTAGGTGCAACGGCGACAGCGGCGGTGGCCACTCCGGCGATGTCGCCAGGGCGTTATACTACACCAAACACGTAGCCGTTTGCGCGTACAGCACCACCGCTCCGAGGAGAACACTGACCCAACGTCGATCCCGCTGGAACTCGCCAGAAGTATGACCTCACCGTCGGGCTAGTTCAAAATCCGGCGAAATTCAAAAAACTCGACGAACAGCGGCTCTGCTCGATGGTTCTTGGTGGTTCTTGATCCTATGAACGCGCACGGGGGTATAGAAGGTGTATGCTACGTCGTGTGGGGAGTGGTTCGACGTGTGAAACGAATTCGCCGTGTTTCTCCTCTCGGCTATCATGGTATGTCGTCAGCAAAACTGAAATTCCGGCGAGCACGGTCCATGACACGCTGCCGGCATTGTTATGAAGCGAGAAGGTCTACAGGCGCACCTTTTTGCTTTTGTAGCTGGGTGGGAGAAGCCCTGTGGCGACCGGGCGACGCGTTCTTTCGGCCGGCGGCTCGCAGTGGCGTCGCTGAAGAAACCGAGCTCTGCGCCGCGTCCCCGTGGAAGAAAACGGCTGTTCCTCGGGCCCAACACCTTGAGGAGGAACCGGCGATGTCGTGGGACAGCTCAGGTCAGCGTGAGAGTTGCTGAGGCGGCTGGGTGTCGCTGCTCTGATGGGGCGCGGTAGCTGCGGGAGAAACGGCGCTCACGGCAGCAGACACAGGAGGGGGGGAAGCGTGATCAGTTTTCCCTACGTGCGACATCCGTTCGGGGTAATATCGGCTGAGGCTGATCGACAGCACCGGGATGTGGCAGCAGTGCTGCCGCGGTGTCGCGCTCCGCTCGACGGCCACCGGTTCGAGTGGGAACAGAGAAGAAATTTCCTTCGGGAGTAAGTCTCCTCCTCTAACTGACAAGTGGGTCCCACTCACTTCTCTCCTAGATATCTCCAAAATTCTTGGCACTTTACAAATTCAACTCTGAGGAACTCAAATTCCAAAGTCATTTGGCAATTTGACCTGTTTTGCCTCAGTTTCAAATTTGAATTCAAATTTAGATGAAATTTACAAGTCCCTTTGATAATCATATCAAGGCACCTCCAAATTTGCTCAAAATTTGCCTCCTTCGCAACTTGAACCTGAGGAATTCAAATATGTCCTATGATCATTGAGTTTACCATTGCAAACACAACTTTTCCAACAACAGTTTGAATTTCCTCTTTTGAAAATGCCCTCCTTCTTTTTGAAATGACCCTCTTAATTCAAACTGAATTCGAAGTTTTATTGCACATGCCAACACTTTCATGAGTAGACAAAAGTTTTTGTAAGTCCCATTTCTTGTATTCAAACTCAACTTTATTCATAGCTCAAGTTTTCCATTTACAAGTTTTGGGACTTTTACAGATAATTCAAATCACCATGGGCCTTGTGGGAACTACTGTTTACAACAGTGAATCGGAGTTAAGTTCAGGGGTTAAAATTGAGGGTGGGACCCACATGTCATAGAGCTAAGAGGGGTGACTTGCACACAAAGTCACAGCCTCGGTGGGAAGTTCCACCGAGCAGCTGCCGGGTGTGCCACCGTGGGGAAGCCGGCGCCACCAGCTGCTTCCTCTCTCGCGCGCTGGCGCCCAGGGCGGCCTTCTCGTGCCCCCACGCGACCTTTACCGCCTCAGCCCGAGCGGAGACCCGGCTGCCTTCTTATCCTCGCGGGCGACACCGAGCAGCGGCATTCTGTTTCCCCGAGCTCTCGGTCGATCGGAAAAACGGAGCAAACAATCGCGCTTCACATCCCCGAGCTGCTAGGCAGCACCCTGAGCTCGAGCACCACTCTCCCGACGCCTAAACCACCGGGTTTCAGCCTCTGTTCCCGTGATCAGCGATGACCGCCGCGACTTAGTTCAAGAACGGCGATCGGTCTCACGTGGGCAGCGCACCACAGCCACCTTCACAGCTGATCAAGGGCAGCAAAAGGAGCGCACGGACTCCACGCTGCTTCCACCTGAAGCTCAAGCCACGCCGTGAGCTCTTGCCGGCGAATTCCGAGATTTTGCTCCGGCAGCCTCAACCCGAGCATCCGGTACAGTTCCTCAAAGTTCTCCTTCTCTACTCTTCTTTAAGTCATCAAATTTTGCACGTGTATGCTAGATTAGCCGGCGACCAATTATCCGTTAGCATCCATCGCATGAAAACGCCTCGGAGCGGCGGAATTTCAGCTTTACTAAGGGTGTTCGCCGCGGACCCATTCGGTCGCACGGTGGGACCATACTTGCGGCCACTCCCGAGCTACTCTGAGGTTGTGTCGAGCTTCCTTGAATTGTGCTGGTGGTGTAGAGCCCATCGGTGCAAGTATTGGCGGGCCAGAGACCTCGGGCGACGGCGCCGAACCACAGCAGTAGCCGCCGCACGTCGCCGAGCTGGTTCCGGCCACAGGCAGCCCAAGCAGAGCCCACCAGCATGTTCCTCGATGACCTAAACCCTTTGGCGGCGAGTCTCCAGCTGGGCGGCGGCCGGAAACACCGGTCCGGCGAGCAGCCGTCTGATCCGGCGAGGGGGGAGCGCGCGGGCGCGAAGAAGAAGGCGGGAGGAAGAAGAAGACGCGGGCCCAGCTGTCAGCGGCTAAAAATTTAAATCGGGATCGGGCTGCGGCTCGGATCCAGTATGCTGGTGCGCAGAAACTTCATAGGCCCCGGTGTGCCGACGCCTCAGCACACAACACGTGTCCCTGTGGCCCACCAGCAGATTTAAACTTTTCCCCCGATTTTCAGATTTCATTCAAACTTCAAATCCTCATAACTTGTGCTAGGAAACTCCAAATCGAGTGAACCAAATTTTGTTGGATTCAGCTCTTTGAGCAATTTCCAGCATATCAAGTTTCACTTCATGAAAATCCTTAATTCTCCATAATTAATTCCTCAAAGTTTAAACTGTTGTGGAATTTTAACTGGAGAATCCCTTGGAGGAAAATTTTGAAAGTTTGCTGGCATGTTCACCAAAATATCCCTGAACTACCATAAAAATTTCAGGTCCATTTGAGCTCATTTGATCCACCTAATGGTGTGATTAGTGAAACTGTTCCAGAGAAAATAGAAAATGTTCAGAAACATTTTCAGAATTTTCCCTGAAATTGTTTAGCTCATATCTTTAGTTAGGAACCTTCAAATTAAGTGAGACCACCTCCATTAGAACCCACTGAAAATCTAGTTTTCAGAAAGTCATGGCTTGTTCCATGAAAATTCCTAGAGCACCCTAAGAGTTCCAATTAAGGTCAAGGACATAATTAGTTGTGGAGGGCTCAAATGAGCTTTGCTGCAATTAAAACTTGACCAAGTCTCTGTTTAGGTTGTAACCGAGCCACAGTAAAAGTTTCACAGTCTTTGGGTCTGTCTAGTGAGACTTAGAAGGTTCACAAGTTTAAAACTCAATTCAAATGCATTTAATTAATACATGTACTTCTTATATCATGTAGTCGCTAAGGTCAAGGAGGAACCCGAAGTCCTAGACTTCGTTACTCCAGAGGAGCAGCTAGCCTACGACCAAGAGCAGCAAGGCAAGCTCCGGTTTGCATTAACCCTTTTTACAAGTTTTTATTGTTTTGAGCACTTACTTGAGTACCATTATTCCTTGCGTTAGAGTCTTGTTTGGAAACCCAATTGCATAGCCAACAAAACCATGGGTTGGGTTTAGGATTGCAAGACCCTGTTAGCTACTGCAAAGCTAAGTTAGGGTAGGATTCGGTACAAGTCGAGTAGTTGGAACTACTCGCGAGCATAGGCTAGAGGCACTCGACTCGGGTAGAGATAGCACATGATACACATGGCAAGGAAGATGAGACCGAGCGGAGAGTAAGGGCAACAAGACTCTGGGGCCTGTGAGCTATAGCTTCGCCTGTGTCAATTGAGGACCGAGCCGTGTGCGGCCCTGTTGAACAAGCTAGAACAGTACCGAAGACCTACCGGCTATATGGGAACCGGGAAACCGATGTAACTCGGGTAGCTGGGTGTTGAGGCATAGCTGGTCGTTCAGAGGGTAGGTTGAGAGCTTGAGGTGTAAATCGGCTGGCGGCACTGAAATGCGTGTGCAGAGACCTCTTGTTCGGGACGATTGGACCGGTTCAACATTTGGCTGACGGGTGAAAGGTGGTTGCGTACGACATCCGTGATGGTTGTTGTAGGCAACATCGAGTACGGGAGTACGTGACGGGTTATTCGGGTAACCTTGCAGGTGTAAATCGATTATAATCGCCGTCCCTCACGGTCAGTGAGTACCACTTGTTCACTGTACCGTGACGTAGAAAGAACAGGCTAGTTACATGTTAAAATGTTGCTGATTGAAAGATGGACTTTTATTATTAATGATTTGTTGTAGTTTAGAGCGAACTAAAAATCCTTTCAACTTTGGGCAAAGTACATGAGAGAAATGTGTTTCTTGTTTGATTGTGGCTCTCTCATGTGCCTTAGCGTAAGGTTCTCCACAACCTGCTGCTAAAACTTGAAAGTAAGGTTCCACTAATTAGGCGAATCCTTTGCAACTTGTTTTTATCTCATGTACCCATCACCCCTCATGTAGAAGTTCCATGTTTAGGATAGACGGGTCAGTCTTGCTGAGCCTTCGTGATCACTGCTTGTGTTTGATGCTTTTGCAGGGTTCTATGAGAAAGGGACTCCCGAAGAGGAGGCCGAACCCCAGGAGGGGAACCCCGTCGAGTGGGAGTCGTGCATGCCGCCGTGTTAGTGTGCGTGTGTGCTAGCAAGGACACGTTCACGGGCTGAACGTGAACTTGATGCGTAGTCTACACCCGTGAGTGTAGACTGGACCCATTTTGATATAAAAATGTTCATAAACCACTTTAGGTAATAAAAGTTTTGCTTCCGCTTTGTACCTTTGATGTGTGTTATCCGGTGCTGTGCAACGCAGCACCCCTCTGCGTGATCCTGGCTCGACAAGACCATGGGGTCGTGTCATTACCTCAGAATTAATTCCTCTTTGCTTAGAGAATTGTTCTGAATAAACCACTTAGTGAAAAGTGCTAAATTTCGGTCTAAATGATTTTCTTGTGACAAGGAACTCACATAAAAAATTTTCAGCCCCATTGGAGCTCTGGATCACCACTGTTCTGTTCAACCTCTGCAGATGATCAAAACACAAGGGATGAAAAACACTTATCACTTGATCATGTGATTAACCAAAACCCAAACCTTAGCACCAGTGTAATTTTAAATTCTTAAACAGATTTCCAGTTTTCTAAACTTGTCATTAGAACTTGTTAGCAAAAGCTTTACAATAAAATATTTATGCATATTCATAACGTGTAACATCTACATGAGGCCTTGTGAATGAAGTGAAGTGAGATTTCAAAGACAAGGTGATCGAGTGATCAAGCCTCAATTTATCTACACTAACTGATTGTAATCTTAGTCACCTGCAAAACAGGCAAGCCCCGGTTTGCATTCAAGCAAATTTATAAAGTATTTCCATTTCTAGAGATCATAGCTTTGAATGTTTGATTGCATTAGGTATAGTTGCTATTGAAAACCCAATTGCATGACCAGAAATTCCTATGAGAGAAAGGGTAGAATAGCACCTCCTCGACTGAGATTTGGCTATGCTAAATGTTAGTAGGAAAGGTCTGATAGAAGTCGAGTAGTTGAAATCTACTCACGAGTTTAGGGCTTGGTTTTATTGTAGCGGGTCAAGAATAGAAACATTGAGGAAAGTTCACACTTAAGAAATGGAGACCGGGCAGGGAGATTTAGATGCAGCAGGCTGCGGACCGTGCGTGCATAGCCCTGCCTGTGTCGGTTAAGTCCTATCCATACTTGGCCCTGTTGGACAAGTTTGAGTTGTGTACCGGGTGCATACTGGCTATATTGGACCCAGGAAACCGATGTACCTTGCAAGATCCACATTGGAACTTTTCTAACGTCTTAGGCTTTTGGCGTCAGGATAGCAGGAGGTAACTCGCTCAAGAACATATCACTGCGGTATGTACCTTGAGGGAGCTTTCTATTCGGGGCAGTTAGACTGCGTCCTGTGTGGAAGAACCTAGGAAAGGTGGCCGCGTACAACGTCAGTCGAGGTTGCTGCCGGCAACTAGGAGTACGGGTGTACGTGTCGTGTAGTCCGGGCGTGTACTGATTTGAATCACCATCGCTCGCGGTCATATGAGCATACTTGCCCACTGCGTCTTAACGTAGTAAGAACTGAATGATTTCATTTGAACTTGATAAGGCTGTGATGTAACTTGTATTGCAATCATGCTTGAATTAGAGATAGGCTGATTGAAGTTTACTTCACTTTATGCAAGAACCATCGCAACAAAGCGTTTCTTGTTTGATTGTGGAGTTGTGATGCTGTTTGGCTCAAGGTCTTTACAATGAGGCTTAAAAATCTGAAAGTTAAGGATCAACATTAGGCGAGTCCTTTATGCAAAGTTAGCTAACCTATTTCAATCTGTCGTGCATGTAGAGTTTCCTATTTAGGAGAGACGGATCAGTCTTGCTGATCCTATATGCTCACACTTGCTATATGAGTGGTTTTGCAGGTTAACATCGACGCTTATGAGAAGGTTGTCTGGTGTGACTCAGAGACTTCCGAGTCATTTAACACATGGAGAACACAGCCGCTGCAATATCTTCGTGTTGGTAGCGAGAGGAGTCCGCGTGCTGGACCTCTTCTCGAGTGCTCATTAGTTATTCGACGTGACCTTTTATAGTCTTCCGCTGTAGCCATTTGATGTAAATTATTTACAAAGAAAACTTGTAAGCTTCCGCTATTGATTTATGTATTACATGTTTCCTTATATGTGTGATGTTGGGTGCCGCACACTACGGCACCACCCAATGCGATTCCCGGGTGAGTGGCACGTCCCCGTGAATGAACGGGTGGCTGGGGTCTCTGTCAGTGTGGTATCAGAGCCGCATTGGTAATAGCGCAAGGAATAAGGATCGTATTATGACAAAAATTTAGGTTACAGTGAGGATACAGTACTAGGACCACATAAGGACTACTATATTAGTCTAATATGAAGGTGGCAACCTAACTTATTTGCTATGTCAGAAAATCGTGCATCTCGGGATGTTCTATGTCTTGGGGGATGCACGTGAGCGTTGTCCACCAGTGCGCACAAGCTGAAGGGTGGAGCCCCACGGGTGGCAGGTAACCTGGCCAGCTTTAGTATCCTATATGACTCTCCAAGTCGTTTGGGGTATTCGAGCAACGCCCTTCCTTGGCATGCTACGGGAAAGTATGGGAGACCCCTTCACGTGGTTAGTATCGTGAACATGTAGCTCAAGGCGTGTTTGGCTTGAGAACACCCGTGCGAGTGATGACGGACAGGTGTACGAACTGTATTGGGACCGGGTTCGGTGTACAGCCGAACCTGATGATTGTGTGTCTTTTATGCATGTTTAACCATGAAACCGTAGTACGATTAGCACAAATTTGCGAGTGACCATTTTAGTGCCACCTATGATACAGATATGCCGGTATAATCTGGTTAGGATTTTCTTTTGGTGAGGCTACGTAGTACCGACATGATTCTTACGGTGCGTCGACACCGTACAAAACATAATAATCCGTTTCCCTACGAAGAAATGACCATGAACTATCTTTCAACTAAAAATAGAAGTTTGAAACAAATATTAGTTATTGAACTCTTATTTTGAGCTAAGATTCAAATGAGAGGATGATTAGGCTTCAAAGATTTAAAAAACAGAGTGCTCTGTTTTCGGCAGGAATTCTTGCTGGAATTGGACAGAGCATAACTCTGAGTAGCTTTACCCTATTAGGGTGTATGATACAGTTACGGAAAGATTTTTAAGTGCTCTACAACTTGTCTGTAGACCTCCAGAGCTCACACGTTAAATTTTTGGAAAGTCAAGTTGAAGGTAAACTGTCCAGAACCAGGACAGCAGCAAAACCTCTCTGGACCTTTCTGTTTTTAAGCCATAACTTTCTGTAGGAAAATCCCTAAGGAGCCTATGATATACCATTGGAAAGGTTATGAAATGTGCAACATTTGTGTAGTTCAAAGTTTGTTCATATCTTACTGTATTTGCATATACAACTGTGATAAAATCAGCCACATACAAAGGAGATGCTGGCAAATTTTATCCAGGAATTCTTTCAACATTGGAAAATCATAACTTTTGATCCAGAAACGATCGGAAGGCATATGAATACTCATTGGAAATATATTGAAGTTAACTTTAACTTTGGTATTCGACTTAAGTTATGAAAATGCTTTTAACTAGATCAAAATCTGGAGTTAGTGCATAAAGGTCTGTTCTGTACAGATAGGCTGGTTAGCTTTGCCTACTCTAAGGAGTTGTGCAAACATGGATTTTGTTACTGCTTTCATAAAGTTTCGACATATTCATGTTTTCATTAGTCTCACATACTGCTGAGTTTATGTTTAACTCATCTCGAAATATATTTTTGCAGTATGGTTCGTACTCGCTCTAAGAGTATGGCCAGGAGTTCTCGTCGAGGCGGTGATGATTCTATTCCACCATCGGAACCACCATCCACGGGATAGATGGATCTTATGACTCAAGTTGTCGAGTATAACCAGGATAACACTAGGCTACTCCAAGAAGTGACTCAAGAGAACACACGCTTACTCCAAGCCTTGGTACAGCAGGGCAAACTCCAGAACACGCAACAAGTCATTCCACCTCGGAACGCTTATCTGGATTTCTTGGCGACTCAACCACCAATCTTTACTGAAGCTACCGAACCAGTGGAAGTAGATCAGTGGCTTCGTGTCATGGAGTCCAAATTCGCAGTATTCGAGTGTGATGAAATTCAGAAGACCAGGTTTGCCACTCAACAACTCCATCGAGCCGCCATAAACTGGTGGGTTGAAAATCTCGCCACCATTCCGGAAGGCCATCAAGTAACATGGAGTGAGTTCTGTGAAGCCTTTCGTACTCGTCACAGCCAATAGGAATTATCAAGGCAAATCAGGAGGAATTCTTGAGCTTGAAGTAAGGGGACAAGAGCGTCCTTGAGTATGTCAGAAGGTTTAACCTTTTGGCTCAATATGCTCCCAAATATGTGGCGAAAGAAGAGGCATGGTGTGATTTATTCTTCCCTGGCCTGAGTGCCATATTACAGGAGATGTTAGCCGTGTTCAACAAAGGTAGTTACACCGACATGGTCGATGCGGCTCTCATCCAAGAGAAGCCGACACTCGAGTGGCAAGCTAAAAAAATAAAGATGAGTGAGATCTAGCAGGCTAGCACAAGTTACGTGCCCCAAAAATACTGTTTGGTGTACCAAACGCCATCCGGTGAAAGATGGAGGCCACCTGTGCGATCAACTCCTCAGAGGTTGATTGCTGGTCAAGTACCACAACTTGCATCACCTCCACAGCATCAGCATCAAATGATGGTTTGTTCTCCATCGCTGCAGCTATGTGTACATAGCATCCAACCGCAAGTCAGAGAAGAACCGGAGAGACATACGTGTTTAACTTGTGGGCGTGTGGGCCATTATGCTAGGTATTGTCCGGAGGGAACTCAAGGTTGTGGGTCATCATATTTACAACATTATGACCCGTACCTAAATCTGCAGAAAGGAGGGCAGACAAGGGGCAGCATTCACTATGCAGTGATTGATGATGTTCCAGAAGGAGAAGCCGCTTTAGCAGGGATGTTTTCTATAATCAGCTCCAACCAGCTTATACAAAGAGGCCATACCTCATATCTTTGTCCGGGGGCAGAAGTACCACAAGTCAGGTTGTCTCCGGAGCACTTCTTTGTTTGGGGGGTAAAATATACCCCACAACTCTCATTGTTCTTGGGGGTTTGAAGATCGACATCATTTTGGTGATGTCATGGTTGAATTACCACTATGCAGTTCTTAACATCAGCTCTAGGACCATTGAGCTCAACTCCCCACAGCACGGTCTTCATATATTATTTCTGGGCACCAGTCGGCAACAGATTGCAACATTGAACCACACGGAAGCTGTGATATAGCGGACATTCCGTTGTGTTATGTGTCAAAAAGGATGAAACACTACGGCTTTGTGTTGACTATTGTCCTCTTAATGCCGTGACCATCAAGAACAAGTATCCACTACCTCGCATTGATATGCTGTTCGATCAATTAGTGGGTGCGAAAGTATTCTCGAAGATGGATCTTCGGTCCGGATATCATCACATTAAAATCCAGGCTTAAGATATTCCGAAGACGACATTCTCGACGAGATACAGTTTATATAAGTATCTCATCGTGTCTTTTGGTTTGACCAACGCCCCGGCACACTTTATGTACCTGATGAAATCAGTGTTCATGCCGGAGTTGGATAAATTCATCGTGGTCTTCATCGACGATATCTTGGTGTACTACAAGTCAAAGGAAGAACATGCTGAGCATCTGCATATTATGCTACAAAGATTGCGAGATCATCAGTTCTATGCAAAATTCAGCCAATGTGAATTCTGGATTAATCAAGTACCTTTTCTCAGACACATTATTTCAGCGGAGGGCATCGCTGTTGATCCGAGTAAGATTATCCAAATACAGAAATGGGAGTCACCAAAGTCTGTGCAAAATCTGAAGCTTCCTCGGTTTAGCGGGTTATTACCGGAGGTTCATTCCGGATTTCTCCAAGATCGCTAAACCGATGACAGAATTATTGAAGAAGAACACCAGATTTGTTTGGGGTGTTGCGTGTGAACAAGCTTTAAAGACTTTAGTGAAGCATCTCATAACAGCCCCAGTTCTTGCTCACCCGGATACGACGAAGCCATTCGACGTTTATTGCGATGCATCTGGCGTCGGTCTTGGCTGCATGCTGATGCAAGAAGGACAAGTGGTCGCTTATGGATCTCGTCAACTCAGAAATCACGAGCAGCACTATCCAACTCATGACCTTAAGTTAGCTGCTGTGGTCCTTGCTTTGAAGATGTGGAGGCGTTACTTGCTCGGAAATCTTGTACACCTCTACACCGACCACAAGAGCTTGAAATACATCTTCACTCAAAAAGAATTAAAAATGAGGCAACGAAGATGGCTAGAGCTCATTAAAGATTATGAACATGAGATTCATTATCATCCCGGAAAGGCGAATGTGGTCGCTGATGTTCTCAGTCGTAAGGCGCATATCCACCACTTGACTATTGCTGAAATAGATGATGATGAAGAACCAAGCCTCCGTGTCATTCCGTATGGAGCACTCTGTAATCTCGCTCTCATCCCTACCATTCGAGAGGAGATCATTGAAGCTCAAAGAAAATACAAAGGAATGTCTCACATACGCCGGAGAATTGACCAAGGTGAAATGAAGTTCTTCCGGAAAGATGAACAGGGTACGTTGTGGTTCAATGACCGGATAGTAGTACCCCGCGATATGGGACTACGGAAGAAAATTTTGGATGAAGCTCATTTGTCTAAATCTTCCATTCTTCCGGGTAGCAATAAGATGTACCAAGATCTCCAGAAGAAGTTTTGGTGGACACGTATGAAACGTGAAGTTGCAAAGTACGTTTCAGAATGTGATACGTGTCGAAGAGTCAAGGCCAACCATGTGAAGAAGTTGGGCCTGCTGCAACCACTGCAAGTACCGGCATGGAAGTGGGAAGACTTGAGTGTGGACTTCATCATCGGGTTGCCGATGACCTCCCACAACCATGATTCGATTTGGGTAATCGTTGACATGTTAACCAAATCAGCACACTTCATCCATGTGCATACAAGATACAATGCAAAGGAGTATGCGGAGCTGTACATAGCACGGATCTTGTGCTTACATGGAGTTCCCCATAAATTGTGTCCGACAGAGGATCGCTGTTCGTGGCCCGTTTCTAGGAGCAGCTACATGCATCCTTGGGAACCAAATTGATTAGAAGCTCCGCGTATCACCCTGAAACTGATGGGCAAACTTAGAGGGTGAATTATATACTGGAAGATATGCTAAGAGCATGTGCCATCCACCACGGTAAGAGATGGGATGATCACTTACCGTTGGCGGAGTTCTCGTACAACAACAGATATCAGACGAGCATCAAAATGGCACCGTATGAAGCTCTCTACGGCCGGAAATGTCGTACACCATTGAAATGGTGCAAGTCCGGGGAACGAGTAACGTTCGGGGTTGATCTTGTTAATGAAGCCGAAGAGAGAGTTCGGATAATACAAGAGAGCCTCAAAGCTGCCCAATCTCGTCAGAAAAGCTACGCGGATCAGAGGCGTCGACCGCTGCATTTTGACGTCGGAGAGCATGTGTATCTTCGTGTGTCTCTGATGAAAGGGATTCATCGGTTCGGTGTCAAGGGAAAACTTGTTCCCCGATTCATCGTTCTGTCTTCCATCACGGAAAAGTGCGGGACCGTAGCCTACCGGCTGGAACTACCGGTAAGCCTTGCCGGTATTCACGACATATTTCACGTGTCCCAGCTGCAGAAGTGTCTCGAGTTTATCGCTGCTGTCTGTACCGAAGACATCGACGAGTTGAAGCCGGATCTAACATACAAGGAGCGACCTGTGCAGATTATCAATGAAAAGACCCGGATCACCCGAAACCAGACATTGAGTTTTACAAAGTCCTGTGGAGTAATCATACCCTGGAAGAATCGACGTGGGAAAGTTAAGATTACATCCACAAGAATTATCCGGAACTTTTGTCATAGACTTTGTAATTACCCTCCGTCCCATTCACCTTTTGTAATCTCGGGACGAGGTTCCTTTTAAGGGGGGAGGAATGTAAAGGTCCCGAAATATGAATACAAAGAAACTCAAGTTGAATGCAAGTTGGTTTCATGTGTATGAAAAATTAGACTTGTTTAAACTTTTTCGCATGTGATAATACACATGAGAGCTCTCTTCACACATGTTCAATTATTTATTTGAATGATTGGAACCCAAAGGGAATTTGAATCCAAGGTGGGAAGTTCCCATATGTGTGAGGAGGTTCAGTTCAGATTTTAGAACAAACTTTGTTCAACTCAAATTTCAAATGAGGACAACACAATGGATTGCAAACTGTTGTGTTAAAAATCTCATTTGCAGCAGCCAAACCAAAAATCATATTTCATATTTGAAGTCCTTAGGTCCAAATTAGTGGGTATGCAAAGTTCCATGAATTTTTGAAATTTTTTGCAACTCATTTTTCCAAATGGACTTTAAATTGCAAAGAATTCAAATACCCATTTGAATTTGGATGAAACTTGCCCAATTATCCAAATGCACATCAGAATTGAACTCCCACAATTGAATTCCATTATTTGCAAATTTTGGAGATATTTGGGAGAGGGATAAGGAGGGGCTGAATTGTTGGACCGACATGTCATTGAGGCAGTAAAATTGCAAAAGATCTCAGTGCACAGTCTCTGTTTTTCCTCTCCACTCGAGCAGAACCGGGCAGCTTCACCGTGTGACACCGAGCAGCACCGAGAACCACCTCCTCCTTGATTTCCTTGCGCTGGCGAGCTCCCTGTCTGGTTCTCCACTCCAAGCCATGCTCAGCTTCTCTACCGACCGAGGCGGTTCTCTGCTATCTCTTCTCCCTCGCACACGAACAGAAACACAGCCGCCACCCCATCGATCACTCGGGAACCCACAAGCTCACGTGAACAACGCCTCTGAGTAGAAAAACCGCACCACAGCAACTACCACGACCTGCTCAGACCATTATCGACCGGTGTTAGGCCCTCCTTCCCAGGAACGCCGTGTCCGCGCGGCGACCGAACAATGACCGAACGGAGGTCACACATGGACAGCCCCAACCAGAGCTTCTCACGGCCAAACAAGGGCACCGTTGGACGCGAAGACCTTCCTACTGCTCACCTCCAAGTCTTATCCCAAGCCGTGGAAGCTCCTCGGAGAATTTCTAGTTTCTCCTCCGGCCGGCTCAAACCGAGGTGCGGATAAGAAAACTTCAAATTCTTGATCAATACTTGCTTAGAGGCCACAAAACTTCACACACAGGAGCTAGACTCGATAGCGCACGAGTTTGCTTCACAAACCTAGCATGAAACCACGTGTAGCCGGTGTATTTTGATTTTTCCCGACGACAGCCGTGGCGGGAAGCTTCAGGCGCATGGTGAGACCCACCTTAGAGCTAATCCCGGTCTGTTTGGAGTTCATGTCGAGCACCACTATCACCCACTTGTGCTGTAGGACCGATGTTCATCGACTGTGAGGTGCTAGAACGGCAGGGTGACGTCGTCAAAGCTTCACCGAGCCGCCACATCGGTGCGAGCTAAGTTAGTAACGGGACCCCACGCCACCCGTTCAGTCACGGGGATGGGGCACCTCGCCCAGGAATCGCATTGGGTGGTGCCGTGTTATGCGGCACCCAACAGCACACATATAAGGAAAACTGTATTACATAAATCAAAAGCAGAAGCTTACAATGTTCTTTGCAATTAATTTACAGAAAATAACTACAGCAGAAGTCTATAAACAGCTCATGTTGAATAACTAACAAGCACCAGAGAGGAGGTCCAGCCCGCAGACTCCTCTCGCTAGCAACACGAAGACATGGCAGCGGCTAGGTTCTCCATGTGTAACATGACTCAGAAGTCTCCGAGTCTCACCGGACAACCTTCTTTTTATGCGTCGATATTAACCTGCAAAACCACTCATATAGAAAGAGTGAGCACAAAGGCTCAGCAAGACATAACCGTCTCTCCTAAGAAATGCAACTCTACATGAAAGTAACTTAAGACCTAAACAGGTAATTTGCAAAAAGACTTGCCTACGACTTCATCCTTAACTTTCAGATTTTAGCCATCATAGTAGTGCCCTTGCGCCCAGCAACATTGGAACTCCATAATCAAACAAGAAACACTTCATTCCAATGTTACTAGTCCCAAGGTGGAAATTAACTTTAGTTTGCTCTATCTCTACTTCAAACAAGGTTTTCATGCATTTCCAATAATCATAGCAGCATTTAAAACTTTGCAAACTGTTTCCACACAACTTGATTACTACATCACAACATGGGAGAAAGCGGTATCAACAACCGCGAGGGATGGTGATTCGAATCAAACACTGCCCGGATAGCTCGACACATACACCTGCCTGTGAAGACCCAAATCTGGCGTCCTTCATTACGTCGTATGTGGCAACCTTTCGCAGGACACTCGACTGTAGAACCGGTCGCGCCGTCTCGGGCTCATAGGTCTAACGAGACGATGTGGTATGCCTCTACAATCCAGTTAACCTGGTATATCGGTTTCATGGTTCCTATATAGCAGTAAGCCTCCAGTACACAACTCAATACTTGCTCCTGGATGCGGCACATGCACGGTCCTTAACCAACACAGGTAGAGCTACTCGACCAAGACCTCGTCTTATCGCTGCCTAACCCTCCTGCCTGGTCTCATCTTTAGAAATATAAACTTTATTTTTCCTTCTTCAGCTACACCCAAAATCCCGAATATTACTCGCGAGTAGATTCAACCTACTCGACTTCTAACTGATGTCATACCCTATTTAGCACAGCAACCTTCTACAGCGGGAAACTATATTCTACCCTTCACTCTTGTGTTTATTTGGTCATGCATTTGGAGTATAAAGCATCCTTGACCTAATGCACATACAAACTCTAAACCATAACTGTGAACAAAGTAAAAACTTTATAAAACAACTTAAATGCAAGCCGGAGCTTGCCTTGGTTTTGCAGGTGACTAAATTCAGATAATTATGAAGTTAGTTGCTGATGACTTGAAGTTTAATCACTGCCCTTCTTGTTCCTTGATCCAAGCTTCACTTCTCCACCCATTTTCCACGTTTAACCACTACACGTTATGAATATGCATATATGTTTAATTGTAAAGCTTTTGATAACAAGTTCTAAAGACAAGTTTTAAAACTGGAACTCTGTTTAAGAATTTAAAATGACACTGGTGCTAGTGGTTTGGGTTTGGGTTTAAGCACTATGATCAAGTGGTAAGTATTTTTCATCACTTGGATGTTGATGACCTAATGAGGTTGAATAGAACAGTACTAATTCAGAGATCCAATGGAGCTGAAAATTTTCTTGTGAGTTCCTTGCCACAAGAAAATAATCTGGACCAAAATTTAGAATTTTTCAATGAGCAGATCACTCAGAACAATTCCCTAAGCATTTAGGCAAAATGGAATTAATTCTGAATAAATTTGCGCTTTCATGCAAATCCAAGTGAACTACAATTTCAAGCATAGCTCAGAAAGCATGCATGAATTTTCCTAGGATTTTCGGAGCTAAGAACTGCCCAGAACTGAATTTCCAAGTTTTGGAAATTCTCTGAAAATGTTTCTGTATTCATTTGAACACAGAAACTTGAAATCCGAATTATCCTAACTAAATCAACTCCAACTGAGCTGAAACTTTTACAGGAGTTTCCTAACATCCGAAAGAATATTCTGTCAAAATTTGAGGATTTTTGGATGAACCAAACTACCTCTAAAATTCTTTTTCTGAAAAGATTTAAAGAATTTTCCAGACTTTAATAGTGATTTTCATACAAATTGGGTTGCACATTTGGATATAGTTTTTCCATATGAATCCAACCCAATTTGAATCACTCAATTTGGAATTTCCTACTGCAAGTTATGAATTTCTAAAGTTGTGGATGAAATTGGACTTTTCCTTTGAATTGTAAAAGCAACCAGTGGCTGACAATTGGGCCCACGGGGATTTAAATGGACCAGTCAGTGACTAGCCACACCTGGGCCACAACTGTTCACATGTGGACACACCAAATCCTGGCTTCACAGCGGATCCGGTGTAAGTTCCACCGTCACCAACATGTGGGGTCGGCCTCTTCTTCAACCTCCGGTTCCCCCACTTCCTGCGCGAGCGCCACCTCGCCGGCAGAAAACTCCTCCCCTCGGACCCTCGCTCCCCGGTTGTCTCCCGGCCCAAATTCCGCCGCCTGTTGGTTTTTGAGGACAGAAAAGCCATTTTTGGGGTGGGTGTGGGCTATAAAGGGCCGCAACAGGTCGGGCGGCGCCTTCGGTCCATGTCCGGCGACGTCGGCCGGCTCCCCTACCAACCTAAACTTGCAGTTTTCTCGCTCTAGAGCATCAGTGACTCATGGAAAAGGCCATCATGCAAGCAAAAGGGCTCGGAAACGTCCCCAACTACCAAGTCACCGTGCGCCCTAGCTCAAAAAAATCGATGGCAAAAGCTAAAACTCGAAGAACATCGTTGAGGCTCGATGATTATCCTTGGTTTTTGATCTCAGTGACTCACAAGGAGGTCTCTAGCCTATTCCATGATCAGAATGAGCAAAGAAGCGCTACTGATCACAAATTTTGGGAAATTCTACACCCACAGCTTATGAACACGTCGTCGGTATTTTAGAAATTCCCGTGGCTACCGTGGAGGAATGGCCTAGGGTTTTCGGCAGCGTGAAGAGAAGGGATTGGCGCACCTTTTTGCTGTTCAACACTCAGTGTGAAACGCTCTGTATCGCCGGGATATCGAGGAGGCACGGCGGTGGCTCAAACCGAAATTCCGAGGCAATTTCATGCTGTGTGCCGCGCACAAGGGACGATGGACCAGCGTGGGCAGCTCGAGGAGGTTCAGTGGAGTTCGGCGCAAGATTCTACTGTCGCCGGTGGCCACGAAATGGAGCAGCAGTGCCCGGCGACGATTGGGTCCGAGCGTGGCCGAGCGGCAAGCAAATTTTCAGCTTGTGCTTGCTCTTCTCGGGGAAACAGCGAGGAGGCTGAAGTGGAGTATTTGAGTTGCTCCACTGAGGCGTTACGTGTGGAAAAATTGGAGTTCAGAAGCTGCACGTTGAAGCCTCGGTGGCCAGAGCCGTGTCTCACCGTGAGCTACTGTGAAGCAGTGAACCGGTTTGTGTTCAGTCGGTTGAGTCTGAACAGAGAAAACAGAGGCTTGTGTGTTAAGTTTTTCTCCCTCTCCATGACAATTGGGTCCCACTGCTTTCTTCCCAAAAAATCTTCCAAATTTGGCATAGTACAAATTTAAATCCTGAAGAGCTCAAATTTGAAAGCCATTTGGAAGATTTGACAAGGTGCACTTCAGTTTCAAATTTGACATCAAATTTCAAGGAAATTCATAAGCCCCTTTGATATTCATATCAAAGCAACTCCAAACTTTGTCAAAATTTGTATTCTCACCAATTCAAACCTGAAGAATTTGAATATGCCCTCTGATCTTTGAGTTGGCCATTGCAAATACAAATTTTTAAGCCACAGTTTGAATTTCCTTTTTGGACATGGCCTCCTTCTCCTTGAAGTGAAGCATTTAGTTCAAACTGAATTTTAAGTCCTCTTGCAAATGCTTAGCCAACATACTTCCCAATGTGGTGAAAATTTATATTACCATAAATTTGGACTGAGGATTTCAATTATGGAATCAACTTTTAAATTTGGTTGCTGCACTTAGAATGTTTGCAACCACAGTTTGTATTCCATTTTTGAACTGGCCACTTTTGAATCTAGTGAACAAGTTTGGTTTGCTCATAACACATACTTGGTCACTTTTTGGTCCTAGTCTAAACCTCACCAGTTCAGTTTAAACTTTGCCTTTCAAATGTGACTTCATCACAATCCAAACATGGTCATAATTCACTCCTTTTTGGCTCACCCTAAAAGCAGAAAGTTTGCCACCATAAATCTCCTAACTTTCAAATGTATGAGGTTCCATGTGTATTCAACACATTGGCAGTAATTTGAGGTGAGCATTTGAGTCTAAAGATCTTCTTTTATTCTTTCTCAAGCACATGTATGATTTGCACGTGGGTTTAACTCCACCTTGGTCCAACACCTTCAAAGGAATGCTTGAACCAATGTGGTTGCATCTCATGTACCCCATCCCGTGCAAGAAAGTTTTTGTAAGTCCCATTTTCCATGAACCCAAAACACAATGATGTTCAATCATCCGTTTCTTTGCATTCACGTTTTTAGGACTTTTACAGTTAGAGCCGTCGCTGTCCGAGGGAAGTGCTCCCATCATGTTAATCACATGTTCCTAGGGGCTAGCAGCGAGTGAGAGAACGGGAGGAGGCCGGGAAAATGAAAACCAGCGAGCTTTGGTGAGCTCCGGCGGCGCAGGGGCACGGGAGTAGCGAGGTTGAACAAGGTCGGCCTGGGCCCGCTGTCAGTGAGAAGCAAATCGGGTGGGAGATCTTCTGTGGAACCGGATCAGGCTGTGGCAACGCGGGGGAGAACCTGTGGCCCCGTGTGTCTTCATTTCAGAGAGTGACACGTGGCCCTGGACCCACAGTCAGGATTTAAACATTTCCCGGTTTTAATTCAAATTCCAGATTTCTTTCAAACTTTAGAAGAGCATAACTTTTGATAGGAAACTCCACATTTAGTGATTCAAATTGGGTTTGATTCAGATTTACAAACTCTATCCAAATATGCAACTCAATTTGTATGAAAGTCATTTTAAAATTCTAGAAAATTCTTTAAATCTTTTGAGAAAAAGAATTTTACAGGGAATTTGGGTTATCGAAAAATACTCAATTTTTTCCAGAATAATTTTTATGATGTTATTGAACTCCTGTAAAAATTTAAGCTAATTTGGAGTTTATTTGATTAGGAGAATTCAGGTTTGAAGTTGCTGTGTTCAAATGAATACAGAAACATGTTCAGAGAATTTCCAAAACTTGGAAATTAAGTTCTGGGCAATTCTTAGCTCCACAAATCCTTGTAGAATTCATGCAGGCTCTATGAACTATAATTGAAATTTTAGTCCACTATGTTTGACATGAACATGGGTGTTACCTCAGAATTAATTCCTCTTTGCTTAATTGCTTAGAGAATTGTTCTGAATAAACCACTTAGTGAAAAGTGCTAAATTTTGGTCCAGATGATTTTCATGTTATAAGGAACTGACATGAAAGTTTTCAGCCCCATTGGAGCTCTGGATCACCACTATTCTGTTCAACCTCTTTAGATGATCAAAACACAAGGGATGAAAAACACTTATCACTTGATCATGTGATTAACCCAAACCCAAACTTTAGTACCAGTGCCATTTTAAATTATTAAACAGAGTTGCAGTTTTCTAAACTTGTCATTAGATCTTGTTAGCAAAAGATTTACAATTAAATACTTGTGCATATTCATAACGTGTCGCATCTACATGAGGACTTGTGAAAGAAGTGAAGTGAGATTTCAAAGACAAGGTGATCGAGTGATCAAGCCTCAAGTGATCTACATTAACTGATTGTAATATTAGTCACCTGCAAAACAGGCAAGCCCCGTTTTGCATTCAAGCAAATTTATAATGTATCTCCATTTCTAGATATCATAGCTTTGAATGTTTGATTGCATTAGGTCTAGTTGATATTGAAAACCCAATTGCATGACCAGAAATTCCTAAGCGAGAAAGGATAGAATTGCACCTCCTCGAGTGAGATTTGGCTACGCTAAATGTTAGTAGGAAAAGTACGGTAGAAGTCGAGTAGTTAGAATCTACTCGCGAGTTTAGGGCTTGGTTTTATCGTAGCAGGTCAAGAATAGAAACATTGAGGAAAGTTCACACTTAAGAAATGGAGACCGGGCAGGGAGATTTAGATGCAGCAGGCTGCGGACCGTGCGTGCATAGCCCTGCCTGTGTCGGTTAAGGCCCGTCCGTTCTTGGCCCTGTTGGACAAGTTTGAGTTGTGTACCGGGCGCATACTGGCTATATGGGACCCAGGAAACTGATGTACCTTGCGAGATCCACACTGGAACTTTTCTAACGTCTTAGGCTTTCGGCGTCAGGATAGCAGGAGGTAACTCGCTCAAGAACATATCACTGCATGAATGTACCTTGAGGGAGCTTGCTATTCGGGGCAGTTAGACTGTGTCCTGTGTGGAAGAACTTGGGAAAGGTGGCCGCGTACAACGTCAGTCGAGATTGCTGCCGGCAACTCAGAGTACGGGTTTACGTGTCGTGTAGTCCGGGTGTGTACTGATTTGAATCACCGTCGCTCACGGTCATATGAGCATACTTGCCCACTGCATCTTGACGTAGTAAGAACTGAATGATTTCATTTGATCTTGATAATGCTGTGATGTAACTTGTATTGCAATCATGCTTGAATTAGAGATAGGCTGATTAAAGTTTATTCACTTTGTGCAAGAAGTATCGCAACAAAGGGTTTCTTGTTTGATTGTGGAGTTGCGATGCTGTTCGGCTCAAGGTCTTTGCAATGATGCTTAAAACTCTGAAGGTTAAGGATCAACATTAGGCGAATCCTATATGCAAAGCTAGCTAACCTATTTCAATCCGTCGTGCATGTAGAGTTTCCTATTTAGGAGAGACGGATCAGTCTTGCTGAGCCTGTGTGCTCACGCTTTCTATATGAGTAGTTTTGCAGGTTAACATCGACGCTTGTGAGAAGGTTGTCCGGTGAGACTTGGAGACTTCTGAGTCGTTTAACACATGGAGAACCAAGACGCTGCAATGTCTTCGTGTTGCTAGCGAGAGGAGTCCGCGGGCTGGACCTCTTCTCAAGTGCTCATTAGTTATTCGGCGTGAGCTTTTATAGTCTTCCTCTGTAGCTATTTGATGTAAATTATTTACAAGAAAACTTGTAAGCTTCCGCTATTGATTTATGTAATACATGTTTCCTTATATGTGTGCTGTTGGGTGCCGCACAACATGACACCACCCAATGCAATTACCGGGCGAGTGGCACGGCCCCGTGAATGAACGGGTGGCCGGGGTCGCTGTCACTAATATGAGACATGCCTTTGTCTTGCTCTTGAGCTTTCATATTCCCCTCTCGTATGGTGGGTATGAGAGTGTCGGCGTTTTGGACTTCCGACTAGTAATGTACGGCGTGGTCTACCTCGAGGTGGCTAGCTATGAATACAAGAAGAGTTATCCAGGTTCGGGCAAAAATACCCTACGTCCAGCTGGGGTGTGTCGCTTGTTCTTACTCAATAATGGGGGTTGTTCATACAAGTGCGAGAGCATGCCTCTTTGGGTCAACAGGTCCATATATTTATACTCTCTCTCTCTTTTCCGTATCGCAGTGGGAAGATAAGTCGTGGACGCAGGAGTGGCTTGTCCTGTTGTACGCTCGGCAGGGTACTCGATGGAGTCGCCATATCCATTGCCTGCTGCTGCACCTGCTCCCGTCCCTTCGTCGGGGAGTAGTCCATACCACGGCGCACGCGTGCCCTGCATTCCACTCCTCTTCGGTTCTGTTGGAGGTGACGGGCATTCAATACCGGGGCCAGAAGGGTACTCGAGTACCCTTCCACTGTGCTGAGGTGCGAGGGCCTCACGGTGTCGACGAGCACGGATCACGCTGATGGGTGCTGCGTTGCACAGCACCGGATAACACACATAAAAAGTACAAAGAGGAAGCAAAGTTTTATTACATAAAAGAGTTTCTAGACATGTTTACAACAAAATATGTTCAGTCCACACTCACGGGCATAGACTAAGCACAGAGTTAACATTCAGCCCGTGAACGTGTTCCCTCTAGCACACACACACACACACTAACACGGCGGCGTGCACGACTCCCATTCGACGGGGTTGCCCTCTTGGGGGTCTGTCTCCTCCTCGGGAGTCTCCTCCTCATAACACCCTGCAAAAGCTTCAAACACAAGCAGTGAGCACGATGGCTCAGCAAGACTCACCCGTCTTTCCTATACATGAAACTTCTACATGCTGGATTACTCCGTAAATGGGAATGTAAGTTGTAAAGGACACGCCTAAATAGTTGAACCTTACTTTCAAGTTTTAGCAGCACGTTGTAGAGAACCTCACGCTAAAACACATAAGAGAGCCGCAATCAAACAAGAAAGTCATTTCTCTCATGTGCTTTGCCCAAGGTTGAAAAGAACTTTAATTTGTTCTCAGCTACAACAAGTCATTAACAATCAAGGTATAGATTTCAATCAACAACTTTTACATGACTCTAGCCTGTTCTTTCTACGTCACGGTACAGTGAACAAGCGGTACTCACTGACCGCGAGGACCGGCGATTATAATCGATTTACACCTGCAGGGTTACCCGAATAACCCGTCACGTATGCCCATACTAGATGTTGCCTACAGCAACCATCACGGACGTCGTATGCAACCACCTTTCATCCATCAGCCAATGATGAGCCGGTCCATTCGTCCCGAGCAAGAGGTCTCTGCGTGCGCATCTGCAGTGCTGCCAGCCGATTTACACCTCAAGCTCTCAACCTACCCTCTGAATGACCAGCTATGCCTCAACACCCAGCTACCGGAATTACATCGGTTTCCCTGTTCCCATATATCTGGTAGGTCTTTGGTACTGTTCTAGCTTGTTCAACAGGCCCGGACATGGCTCGGTCCTCAATTGACACAGGCGGAGCTATGGCACCCAGGCCCCAAAGTCCTGCTGCCCTTACTCTCCGCTCGGTCTCATTTCTCTTGCCATGTGTTCCATTTGCTATCTTTACCCTAGTAGTGTGCCTCTAGCCTATTCTCGCGAGCAGTTCCAACTACTCGACTTGTACCGAATCCTACACTATCTTAAACCAGGGTTTTCTTGGCTATGCATTTTGGTTTCCAAACAAGACTCTAATGCACAAATAAATTGGGTACTCAAAGTAAGTTCTCAAAACAGTAAATTTTATAAAATGGTTAATGCAAACCGGAGCTTGCCTTGCTGCTGTTGTTCATAGGCTAGCTGTTCCTCCGGAGTTATTAAGTCTAAGCCTTCTGGCTCCTCCTCAACCTTAGCGACTACATGAGATAAACATATGTATATGTCAATTTGAATGGATTTGAATTTGTTAAGACTATAAGTATTGCTAGACAGGCCCAATGACTCTGAAATATTTACTGTGGTTTGGATACAACCTAAGCAGATAGTTGGCCAAATTTCATTTGCAGCAAAACTCATTTGAGCCCTCGACAAATAATTGTGTATTTGGCCTTAACTGGAGCTCTTAGGATGTTCTAGGGATTTTCATGGAGAAACCCATAACTTTCTGGAAACTAGATTTTCCAAAGGTTCTAATGGAATTGGTTTCACCCAATTTGAGGATTCCTAGCCCAAGATATGAGTTAAACAATTTCAGAGAAAATCTGAAAAGTTTCAGGACATTTTCCATTTTCTCTGGAACAGTTTTATTAATCATACCATTAGGTGGATCAAATGAGCTCAAATGGATCTGAAATTTCTATGGTAGCTCTGTTATATTATGTGGAATATCCTGGCCAAGTTTCAGAATTTTCCGCTAAAGGGTTCTCCAGTTAAAATTCTAGGCAGTTTAAATTTTGAAGAATTAATTCTGGAGAAATAAAGGTTTTCATGAAGTGAAACTTGATTTTTGGAAAGTACTCAGAGATCTGAATCTAAAAAAATTTGGTTCACTCGATTTGGAGTTTCCTAGCCAAAGTTATATGGGTTTGAAGTTTGAACTAAAATCTGAAATTCGGGGAAATGTTTAAATTTCTGCGTGTGGGACCGGGGCTACACGTCGGCTTCTCAGTGGATGACACACGGGGCTACGGAGTTTTTCGCGTGCAGCCACAAAAGATCCAGAGCCACAGCTGATCCCCCGGTTTAAATATCTACCTCCTGACGCTTGGGGCCTGGGGCTTCTTCAACCTCCCGCCATCCCGTGCTCAGCTGCATCCCCCCTCGCCGGAGTGCTCACCGGAAGGGCTTTGCCGTGCGCCAACTCCGAGGTTTTCGCTGCCTCTGCCTAATCCCACACGGAGAACACGGTGCTGGCCTTAGCTCAACATGACAACAATCGGAACATGGCCGGCGACGAGCGGCGGCTTCGGAAGAACTTCGGCCGTGTCGGCCGGGCTTCCTAGCACCCCAATGGATCGAGCAAAAGGTTGTAGAGCATCAGTGCACCATAGGGAAGGTCGTCATGAATTCAAATGAGCTCGGAAATGGCCGCAACTAGTATCTCACCTTGCAACCTAGGTCGGAAATCGGAAATACTAGCAAAACTCGGAGAACAGTGGCTATACACGATGGTTCTCCGAGGTTTCTGATCCTATGGACTCGCACGGACGTCTAGAAGTGGTTCTCTAAGTTAGGTGATGAGTGGTGCAGTGGTGTGTAGCACAAATTTTGCGAAGTGGTTCGGCGCCCTCTTTTGTACACCAGCGCAAAACCATGAAATTCCGGCGACGGCAGCTCATGTCACGCCACCGGAGCATGCAGTAATGAAAGAGGGAACTATGACGAACCTATTTGCTGTTCACAGCTCAGGGAAAGGTGGGCTGTGGTGGCCGGACGAGTTGTTCCCGTGGTGGCGGCTCGGGTTGAACCGAGGAAGAAGAAATGGCACGATGGAACTCGAGGAAGATCGGTCTCGGTCTGGAACCGGTGCGAGGACGTCGAGCAAGGATCGGTGAACTCGGTTGCGGACTCAGCTCGGCATGACAGCCACTGGTTCGACCGTGTGAAGGTGGAACCGATAGCTTGGGTGTGTGGTAAGGTTCTTTCATTCGGGGACGATGCAAACGGGCTGTGATCGGTGAAATATCGCAGAGAGGGTTCGGGCGCCAGTAAGGACGCCGAGCGGTGGCCTCCAGCGCGTGCGAGCGAAGCAGCTGCTGGCTGGCGCTGTGGCTCGGTGGCGCGCTCAGCTGCAGTCCGAGAAAGCGAGTACTCGGTTGATTCAATCGGTCGCTCGCTTGTGTGGCTGACAAGAGGACCCCACTTTCAAATTTTAACCTCTGAAATTCAATTTCCCCACTTCTCAAAACAGTAGAGACCTTCCTACCCTTGGTCATTTAATCATTCACCCAAACTGTGATTTTGTTTGCAAAATGATCTAAATTGTGGAATTGGTTTGATTGAATTTGCAGCACATGTGAACTAAAATTCAAATTAGATTTGAATTTAGCCAAATTAGCTCATGTCCGGATAAACTCCAAATGGAGTGAAAATTGGTGTGTGAGCTCACAAAAATGTGCTAAGTGTGAATATGAATCCCACATTTAAATTCATGGGATGAAAGGAGTTTGAATTTGAATTTAAGTTCAAACTAGCCTCTTTCTAATTATATCTAAAAATACCTCAATAGGTTTTGGATTTGGGTGAAACTTGGCATGAGCATCCCTAGCAAGGTGTAGAAGTTTTTCATATGCTCAGCCCCTATATGATGCATGTGGGAAGTATCACATTTGCATTTTGTGAGTTTATCATCTAATGACCATGTTGATGGTGTTTACTTGCTCTTCAAATGTATTCATAAGTTTTCCTCGAATGAGGGTTGTGGGTGTGATGAACACTTTGAGTGTATGCAAAACTTGAGCCCTTACATGGTGCGGCGCCTGCTCTGCATTGAAGGCCATCTGCTTCTCTCCTACCCGAGGTCGGGTTCAGGTCCTCCCTTCGAGGCTCGTACTTACTTCCAGGCTGCCTTGAGTATGGGTCTTGGGTCCTGCTCAGGGGTCGGCCCCGGGCTCCTTGTCCTGCTTACTCCCGAGCTCGGGCTTGGGCCTGCTCTCTTTTCCCTCTCGGGATGCCTTCATGCTTCTTCCCCGGGGGTCTGAGTGCAGATACCCGTCAGTAGCCCCCGACCCCCTGACCGACCTTGGTGTTCGGCAAGGGGGTTAACCTCAACCGGCCTTGCTCCTGCACAATCAAAAACAAAGCAACAAACAAAAACGAGTCATTAGAACTTGCCTTATTTAGATAGCCGTGACATGTGAACCTCCAGCGGTCAGTCACGACCGTTGGACGCCTCTGCTGTGGTCCTACGGCGAGTCCCCGGGTTCCTCTTTCGAGGGGTCGGGTTGTCGTTCATGGCAAGTTTGTCTCGCCTCACATACGCGAGCCGTTCGTGGATTGGAGGGGTCGGGTCAATCGGGGGCTTGCCTTGATTGCCGGGCCCCCAAGCCCGGTGAGCTGCCTAACGGGTGGAGCCGAGTGAAACCCATTCGTATTGTTCATTTTGGATAGCCGGAACCATTGGCCCTGCTTCATGCTGAGGGGCTTTCTGGTTGAGGCTTCGGTGCCCGCATTTCATTGAATCCCTGCTCGAGCTCGTCACTGGCTCAGGAGGTTTGTTGCCGATCCTTCGTGGGTTTACCCTGGCGTTCGCGGTGTTGGGACTCTACTACAAGCTTAGATGCGTCCAGAGGATTTATCCTGCATGAAGTTGTCGGAATCAAGGACTGCTTCGCGTCGCTTGCCCCTCGCTCGGGGTCGTCCCAGGCGGCTTCTGAGCCATCCGCTTGCCGGCCTTCAAAACGGTGTAAAAGCCCAAGAAAGTGAAGTGAAAAGAAATGTTCATCACCTCACAACACCACAGCTCTTGTGATGGATATCTCATGAAAACTTGTGAAGAACATGTAAACACCATCAAACAGGTGATTAGAGGGGAAAGCCCTAACTTCCAAAAAGTAGGATTTTTACACATAAGCATGAAAGGTTTAGCTCACCCCTAGACCTTATATATTCTTGGGAAGGCTCAGGCCAAATTTCACGCAAATCCAATACTTTTTCGGCACTTTTGGAGGCATTTGCAAAAGGGACCAATTTGAATGCAAATTCAAATTGCAGCCACTTTCATCACTTGGATTCAAAAGTTGACTTCATATTCAAGCTCAGCACATTTTTCGGAGTTAGTCCACCAATTTTCATCCCCATTGGAGTTCATCTTGTCGGGAGCTAAATTTGCATTAATTCAAAACTGAATTTGAATTTCAGTTCAAATGTGCAGCAAATTTAGCCAAATCAATTCCAAATTGAGGAAACCAAATTCAAACTATGACTTGGTGCTTAAGTCTCTCATTCAATTGAGAGTAGCTGGAATATTTACAGTGGAAATTGGAAAAGTATTAGGGGGGAGAGATGGGCCCACAGGTCAGTGGGAGAGCTAATTCACAACCGAGCGGTGCTCTGTTTCTCACAGGTTCGATCGAGCGCAGCGCGCCACCGGGGCATTCTGTGGATGCCACCTCCCGAGCGACCCAGGCCGCGGTATGCTTCGACATATCGGCAACCGGTGATATTTCTCACCTCATCAACCGCCTCTCCGTGCTGCTCTGCCCGCTCCCGAGCCCTCGACAGAAAAACGCCGTCGCACCCCAATAACCCTCGGATCTCCGGCATCCGCACGTCTCTGAGGTTGGCACGCTGGTCTGAGCTCACCCAGAGCTCTGCTGAAGCCTCCTCGACGTGATCAACGCAACAACCCGGTGCCACACCCACAGTAAACCGACCCCGAGCTCCCTGTTTCCCTTCAGCGCCGTGTAAAGCCGCCGCTACCAAAAACTCATCGTCCGGCCGCTAGGTTTCATCCCACGCCGAGTTGAGCATGCCAAAAGGTTCACCTAGGAATGCACTTTCTGTGCGACAAACCCGGCCGCATGCCATATAGTGTGCTTGCCGGAATTTCAGTTCTTGCCGAGAGCATATGATATAGCCCGTGTTCGGTTAATCGGAAAATTCGGGCTAACCGGTCAAGAAATCGCTCCCCAGCTTCGACAACCAGCTAGAAATGTCCGTGCGAATCCATACGGTCAAGAATCACGGGAAACCAGCGAGAGACCACCGAGTTCCGTGGGTTTTTCGTTCGTCGCCGGGTTTAGACCTAGGTCGCACGGTGAAGTCCGGTTTGCCGCAACTTTGAGCAAGATCATAGGCTGATGGTTGCTCCATAGGTCGTGGAGGTGATGTAGGTGCCAACAGAAGGGACTGTGAGGCATGACAGCGCCATACCAACATTGCAGAACTCACCCCGTGGACTGTCGCCGTCACACAACCGATTCCGGTGATCACCGGCCGGCGACAAGGTGAGCAACGGGTTCCCTGAGCAATTTCAGGTGGGGGCGGCCAGTTTGGTCGAGTTCCGGTCACGGGAACAGCCTCCCGGCGAGTTGTCCGGCGAAGGGGGCGGCGGGGAGCCGCGGGAGCGCGAGGAGACGAAGCTCCGTGGGCCCCACATGTCGGTCTCTGCTAAAACCGTCCCGGATCGGCTGTGGCACCGGGATCTCGTGCGACTACACGGGAGACTCTGCGGACCCCTGTGTGGTTGGGCTGCGGTGCTGACACGTAGCCGGGGACCCCACCAGCCGGTTTAAACTTTATTTGAATTTTCAGATTTGGTTCAAACTTCAAATGCATATAACTTCTGCTAGGAAGCTCCAAATTCAATGAACCAATTTTTGCTGAACTCAGCTTTTTTAGTACTTTCCAGCAACCCATATTCCAGCTCATGGAACTTAATGGTTTTCCAGAATTAAATCCCTAAAAATTTTAAATGTTGGGAATTTTATCTGGAGAATTACTTTATGAAAAATTCTGAAATTTGGCTGGGTGGTTCATTGGAAAATCCTTGAGCCACAGTAAAACTTTCAGACCCATCCAAGTTTATTTAACCCCCTTAATGGTGTGATTAAGTGAACTGCCCAGAGAAAATGGAAAAATGTACAGAAACATTTTTCAGATTTTCTCAATTCTTGTTTAGGGCATAACTTCATCTAGAATTCTTCAAATGACATGAAACCAATTCAATTAGAACCATATCAAGTTCTAGTGGGTTGGAGCCATGGAAACCCCTGGAATTCCATAGAGGCTCTAATATTGACCAAATAGGCTTTTATTTCTACAAGGCTCAAATGAACTTTGTTTCAAATGAAACTTGGCCAAGACTCTGGTTTGGACCCTACCAAGCCACCATAAAAATTTCAGAGCCAAAAGAAAGGGCTAGCTAGAGTTATGGTAATTACTTATTCAGTTCTAAACATTGCATTTAAATTGACATATAGTATTATCGTTTACGTGTAGTCGCTGAAGGCGAGGAAACTCCGTAAGTGCTTGACTTCCTTCTTCCGGATGAAGCCCTAACCACTGACCAGCAGCAGAAACAAGGGAAGCCCTACATTAAACCATTTTACAAAGTTTTGCTTTGTTATATACTTGGTATGAGGGTTATGGATGTGCATTAGGTGTAGGGTGGATGAAACCCAAGTGCATAACCAGAATTTTCCTATAAGAGTGAGGGTAGTGTCTAAGGCCTCGAGTAGACAGGCTATGATTAATGATTCCGAGAACTTCGGTACAAGTCGAGTAGTTGGAATCTACTCGCGAGTTAGGCTTGGGACACACGGGATTGGTTCAAGTGATGTGAGATCACGTTAGTCAAGAAAATGAGACTAGGCAGGGGATAGGGTGCAGAAAGAGGAAGTCTTGTGTGCGTAGCCCTATCCGTGTCAATTGAGGACCAATCCGTGTGCGGCCCTGCTGAACAAGTATTGAACGTACCAAAGTCATATCGGATATATGGGCCCGATAAACGGATGTAACCTAAACCTCCGGGTTTCGAGGCATAGCACACCGATTTATAGGTGTAGGTTTAGGGCAGCAAGGTGGAAATCTTCTAACGGGCATAGAGAGATGCTCCGTGTAGGGAACCTCCTGTCCGTTTCAGTGCGACCGGTTCAACGTTTGGGCTGTTGCGTGAAAGTTTGTCCCGTACGACATCGAGTGAGCGTGCTGTGCAGCTCCACGGGTGGGCGTACGTGATGTGCTATTCGGGTATCCCTGCAGGTGTATATCGAGTCTATTCGCTGTCCCTCGTGGTGATGAGTACCGCTTGTTCACTGTGTCGTAACGTAGATAAATTATGGAATGTGTGAGACCTATGTGTGCTGAATACATTGGCAATTAGGATAAAAGTTAGCATTAACATTCAAAACTTTGAATATTGCCAAAACATTCTTCTGTGGCAAGGTCCGACAAGTTCTTTGTTAGGTCCGCCAAGTGTTGGCAAGGTCCGACGCAAGGTCCGGAGAGCTCCTGCAAGATCCGGAGAGCTTCTGTGAGGTCCGGAGCTTGTTTTTAGGGAGCTCCCGTGAAGTTCAACTCATAGAACTGCAGCGTCTTGTTTGTGCTTTTAACTCGCAATGTTTCAAACTTGCTTTATGGGAAGGTTTGCCTAGTATTAATTTGCTAAGTTTTTGGTGTGTTTTGGTGGTTATGGCTGTTATCATTTGATATGGTTTGCAACATGCTTATGTGACGTGCTCATGTAAGGTGTTGTGGTTTTCGAACTAACGTGAGTCAAGTCGAGGACTTGTGCTCGGAAGAATTGGTTGTTTATTCATGTGCAGGTGTTGCTTGAGTTCAAGACATGGCTGGTGACGGGATCCTTGGACTAGTCTCAGGGAGGAGATGAGGTTCCAACAACCAAGTTCGGGAGGAGCTGTGGTTGAGTTGATCAGGAGGTCGCGCAGCATGTTTGGATCAAGGGCAGTGCATATGAAGGTTGCGTGTACATCGTTGGAAGGTGTTTGCACTTGTGCAAGGAGTGCATGGACGTGGCAACATTTTTCCAAGGCGTGATGAAGAGAAGTGGATGTAAAAAAATGGTCGGAAAGGTCCAACCGGCTGGATTGCGTACTCAGGCTGAGGCTGAGTCGGATATGGCTCAAATATGGAAGATTTGAGTTGGTTATGATAGGATTTCGTGCTAGGCACGAAGTTGAGTTGTTTCAGGAATGTTTAGGACGTTCCTAAGGTCTCACGATTGCTTCTATCTGCGAATAGGAGAGTCCTGAGCAGTTATGGTAAGTTAGGATACGAGTCCAATTAGGAGTAGGAGTTCTAGATTGGATTGTTTAGCCTGAGGGCTGGCTATAAAAGCAAGGGAGGCCAGAGCTCTCGTGGGTAGAGAACTTTGGTCTGTTCCTATTGTGTTTCTATTGAATAAAGTTCATAGTTTCGAGGAGCTTTTGTGCCTTGTTTGTCCGACTTGTTTTTCGTCAAGTCTTTCTCGCCGAGTTTCTTGACAGACCGACGTTGCTTGGGTGTTTCATTCATAACTCGAGGTTTACAGATCCGATTGACGTGATTCTTTTTGGGTTGTCTTCACAAGTCAATTATCTATAATCTGTGAAATTTTCACGGGATTCAGATCTGTAGTTTTTGAGATACACGGGTTTCTTTGCAGCACTGCAGATCTGTTTTATATCGGGTAGAACAGATTAATCTTCGTTTAATGTTTTGATCGTATCTCAAGTTTTACTTCGTGTTTTCAAGTGATTCTTGTTGCATTAGATCTGTGACTTGATTCTCTACCTCTCTACTTGATTTGTCACGGTTGAACATGTTTGAAAACACTTGCACACACGGTTTCTTTAACCGATTGATTTTTGCTGAGGGGTTTTTGTTGTTTCCGCTGCGAAAAGTTTTAATCTACCATTCACCCCCTCTGGTAGCTTTTCACGTGCTCTTTGATCCTACAATTGGTATCAGAGCCAAGGTGCTCTAATCATTGTGATTTGCACGTGTTTTGACTAACCATCATGGAGAAGTACTCCGCAAAACCTTGTGTGTTCAATGGCATCGATTTTGAGGTTTGCGGCTACATACAGGCGCAAGGCTTCGCCATATGGGAAAAGGTCTACCGGAACTTCGATGTACCACCCAACGATCAAGTTACGGCTGCAAACATGAGAGATGTTGACAACAACAACAACAAGGCTCGCAACTTGATCATCCAAGGATTGACTCAAAGCGACTTCGACCGTGTTGCACACCTCCGATCTGCATATGATGTTTGGAAAGCTCTTTGTGACTACCATGAAGGATCCAATACGATCAAGGAGCTAAGGCAAGATATGTTCAAGAAAGAATACATGCGTTTTGAGATGCAACCCGGTGAGTCAATTGACGACCTTTTTGCTCGCTTTAATAAAATTCTCAGCAATTTCCGTAGTGTCAATGTTAACTTTTCAAATGCTGAAAATGCTAGACAATTGTTAGGAGCATTAGATATGTCAACTTGGGAGATGAAAGTTACATCTATTCGTGAATCTACTGTCATGAGTTCTCTTACTTTAGACGTGCTTTATTCTAAATTGAAAACTCATCAAATTGACATCATCTCACGTAAAAACCCCAACAAGTCTATTGCATTTGTTTCGCAACGTGACATGTCTAGTTCTAGTCAATCATCATCTAGTGGTGCACTCTCTTTGCTGTCCTCTCTAACCCTTGAACAGATTGAAGAGTTTCCAGAGGAGGAGCTTGCACTCATCTCTACTCGGTTGTCAAAAGCATTGCAAATGTGAGAACTAGAAGGAGAGGAAGCTCCGGACCTCAACGATGTTTTGAATGTGGTAAGACAGGACATTTTCGTACGGAGTGCCCTAACCTTTCAGGTCCGACTTCACGTGAAGAAAAGCAAGCAAGGCCGAAGAAATCGTTTGCAAAGAATAAGAAGAAGAAAGATTTATCAATGCGCAACATAGTGCATAGTATGATCTCTGCACTTCAAGATTTCGGCTCAAGTGATGTGGACACCGGTAGTGATGAAGATGAAGAAGCTATGGCAAATATGTGCTGCATGGCGAGCAAGTCAAGTTCAAGCTCCGAGGAGGCAGAACACAACAGCGACGATGAAGAGGTATGTCTCACTTGCGAAGAAATGTGTGATGCTATTTCTCGTGCGACTGTTATATGAAAGAAAAAGGATAAAAAACTTAGGAACAATACTGTTAAAATTGAATCACTAGAATCTGAAATTAATCATTTAAAAACTTTGATTCCTAGTGATGATTCTTGTTCCTCATGTGATTTGATTTATGAACAATTATCCTCTTTAAGAAGTGCACACGCATCTACACTTGATAAACTTGAACTTGAAATTGAAAAGAACAAAGAGCTTGCTGCACTTGATGATAAAAATTTGAAAGATGCTTGTTGTTCTACAATTGATTTGCATTGTTCTTCATGTGATGATCTGAATAAGAAACTAAATGATGCTATGAATGAGATTTCTATTTTGAACAATGCTTTACGTGTGCATGAAGTTAAATATTGTTCAAATTGCAAACTAAAAGGAAAAACTTCATGTGAAAACTGCTTTGATCTGTCCAATAAACTTAATGACATGCATAGGACACTAGATCGGTTTTCTAATGCAAATAAGAACCTAAACTTGCTGCTGAATTCTTCCAAGTCTTGTAATGATAAAACTGGTTTAGGTTTTAATTCTCATGCTCATGCTAAGGCACACCCACCTAAAGTTGTAAAGTCATTAGGAAGCGGTTTGATTCAAACAGCTCCTAGACAAAAAGAGGTGATTTTCAAATCTGCAGGAGTACTGTCCCATTCGGGTTCTAATAAACATGTTGCTTGCTCATCTAGACATGATAATAAGGTTATTTTTCATTGTACCTACTGTGGTAGAGATGGTCATGTCATGGATTTTTGTTATAGACTAGCTATACACGATAAGAAACAAAGAATACTTGCTAGATCACATAACAACCAAGCAAAATCTGCTAGACCAAATGTTCGGAGCTTGCAACCTGCTGTAATGAGTCAAAAACTTGCTCCCGGACCTACTGTTTTTTGTGCTACATATAACACATCTTCTAAGTCAGTAGTTGGGAACAAAATTTTTTGACGTTTGGCTCATAAACCTGCTGTACCTTCTCAGCTTTCGCGTGTTATTCCTGCTGGACGTCGTGTGACTCAGTTCTGGATTCCTAAAAGTCTTTTAACTAACCCCAGTATTGAGTCATCGACGTATTGTGCTGCTGTGTAGGTTTCACGTTTGAGGAAAGAAAACATTTGGATTGTGGATTCAGGTTGCTCACGCCACATGACCGGTAACAAAGAATGGTTCTCCTCTCTCTCTTTTGTGTCACGTGTAGAAAATGTTACTTTCGCCGACAACTATTCTACTCCCATAATTGCTAAAGGTTCGGTTAGAGTAAACAATCTCTACACTTTGAAAGATGTTGCACTTGTTAAAAATTTGAAATACAACTTGCTTTCGGTTTCACAATTGCTAGGTGAAAATCTAGAGGTTAGCTTTGCTAAAAATTGCTGCAAGGTTGTAGATTCAAAAGGTGAGCTTTTGTTTAACATGTCTAGGTTTGGAAGAGTTTTTAAAGCTGATTTTGATTTGTCAACTTCTAAGCATCGGTGTCTAGTTGCTAATGATACAAAGGATCTATATTTTTGGCATCGTAGACTTGGTCACATAGGCTTTGATCATCTCACTCGTGTTAGTGCTCTCGATCGCATACGTGGGCTGCCGAAGCTTAAAAAAGACAATGATATTGTGTGCTCTTCTTGTAGACATGCTAAGTTTGTTGCAGGTTCACATGCTCCTCTCACAATGACCATGACAGCTGAACCGGGACAACTTTTACATCTTGACACAGTAGGTCCGGCACCTGTTCAATCCTTCGGAGGTAAATGGTATGTGCTTGTGATTGTTGATGATTATTCCAGATATTCTTGGGTTTATTTTATGGCATCTAAGAATGAAGCTTTTAGTCATTTTAGAACTTTATTTCTTAGATTATCTATTGATCACCAAGGATCATTAAAAGCAATTAGAAGTGATAACAGAACTGAATTTAAAAACCAATCCTTTGATCACTTTTGTGCTGAAAATGGAATAGATCATCAATACTCTTCACCCTATGTACCACAACAAAATGGTGTCGTAGAAAGAAAGAACAGGACCTTAGTTGAGATGGCTAGGACTATGCTTGATGAATATCAAACTCCTAGGAAATTTTGGGCTGATACAATTGCAACTGCTTGTTATGTCTCAAATCGTGTTTTCTTGCGTGCTAAGCTTGGAAAAACCCCATATGAGCTCCGGTTTGGACATAGGCCTAGTGTTACACATATCAGGGTTTTTGGTTGCAAATGCTTTGTTAAGAAACATGGTAATCTTGATAAATTTGAAGCTAGATCTGTTGATGGCATGTTTCTTGGTTATCCATCTCATACTAGAGGCTACCTTGTGCTTTTACTTGACACTAACAAAATTTTGGAGACTTGCGAGGTTTCTTTTGACGAAGCTAGCCCAAGTACTAGCTCCGATATTGCAGGTCCGGATCCATATCCGCAGGGGGAGAGTATTTTTATTGAAGAAGATGAAGAAGTGGTGCTGCTGCCCGAAAACTCGGAAGTAAATAACGATCAAGATGCTGATTTTGCACCACAACCAGCACCAACAGTCACTACTGCTGGTTTGGACCTTGCTCAATCAACAAGCTCTCCTAATCAAAGGTCCGAACATGAAGAAGAAGGTGCTTGTGAAGTGTCTACTCCCCTCCGAGTACTCAAAAGTGATCCTCCACATCAAATCATTGGAAGCTTGCATGAACGAGTCACTCGGTCCAGGTTTTGCGATCCAAACTCTCATGCTCATTCTGCTTTTGTTGCTTCTTTTGAACCCAAGGATATATCACACACACTCACTAATGAATCTTGGATTAATGCCATGCAAGAAGAGTTAGAAAATTTTGAAAGAAATAATGTTTGGAAACTTGTACCTCCACCTCAAAGTCACACATTAATTAGAACTAAATGGGTATTTAAAAATAAGCAAAGTGAGGATGGGGTTGTGGTTAGGAATAAAGCTAGGTTGGTTGCTCAAGGTTTCACTCAAATTAAAGGTCTAGATTTTGATGAAACATTTGCTCCTGTTGCTAGATTAGAAGCTATAAGAATTTTATTAGCATTTGCTGCATCTAAAGGTTTCAAGTTATATCAAATGGATGTTAAAAGTGCCTTTCTTAATGGCTACGAAGAGGAGGAGGTTTATGTTAAGCAGCCACCGGGTTTTGAAAATCCAAATTTTCCTAATCATGTTTACAAACTGTCCAAAGCCTTGTACGGTCTAAAACAAGCCCCTAGAGCATGGTATGATAGGTTAAAAACATTCTTACTTGAAAAAGGGTTTACCATGGGCAAGGTTGATAAAACTCTTTTTGTACTTAAGCATGGCAATGACTCATTATTCGTTCAAGTGTATGTGGATGATATTATCTTTGGTTGTGCTTCTCATGATCTCGTGTCCAAGTTTTCAGCTATGATGAGTTCAGAATTTGAGATGAGTATGATGGGAGAACTCACATACTTTTTGGGGCTGCAAATCAAGCAAACAAAAGAAGGAACTTTTGTGCATCAAACTAAGTATACAAAGGACCTTCTTAAGCGCTTCAACATGGACAAATGCAAGCCTCTTCGGACACCAATGGGAACAGCAACAACACTTGAACTTGACGAAGATGGTGACCCGGTCGATGAAAAAGAATACAGAAGTATGATTGGATCACTGTTGTATCTCACGGCGTCAAGACCGGACATACAATTCAGCGTATGTCTTTGTGCACGTTTTCAAGCTTCTCCACGTGCTTCACATCGCCAAGCCATCAAAAGGATTCTCAGTTACCTACATGGAACTCAAGAATTTGTCATTTTTCTTCCTTCTTCCTCAACCGTTTCTTTGAAAGCTTTTTCGGATGCTGATTTTGGGGGTTGTAGGATTGATAGGAAAAGTACTTCGGGTGCTTGTCATTTTCTTGGTAATTCACTTGTTGCTTGGTCCTCTAGAAAACAAAGTGCAGTTGCACAATCCACGGCCGAATCTGAATATGTAGCTGCGGCTAGCGCTTGCTCACAAATTCTTTGGATTGTTCAAACACTTAAGGACTATGGGGTTAATTTAGATAGTGTTCCACTGTTTTGTGATAACACTAGTGCAATTTGTATTGTGAAAAACCCCGTGAAACACTCTAGAACTAAGCACATTGACATTAGGTATCACTTTCTTCGTGATAATGTTGAAAAAGGAAACATTGTGCTTCACCATGTTGATACCGAACAACAATTGGCTGATATTTTTACAAAACCTTTGGATTTCACTCGTTTTTGTTTCATTCGTAGTGAAATAGGGGTTATGCATCCTCATGGCTTAAATTGAGGGGGAGTTTTTGAAACTTTGAAAGTCTATGTGTGAATCTGAAACTAAAATAATATGAGCATAGTATTTCATACATATATGACTTTGTGATTCCTTTTACAGGCTGAAAGTTCTTACTACATTACTCATGTTATACATTTTGTAGTTTTTGCCATGACTAGTAATTGGAATAATTACTTACACTAAATATGGTCATGATCGAACTTTCTTTCTGTATTGAACTTGTTGCATGCTCACAAGTGCTTTTAATCATAAAGAATTAATCAACTCACATGTTGAGTTTTTATGTTCAAATAAAAAATGAGAAAAGATCAAGAGAATATGCATGCATCGCACTTCTTCTTTTGAGATGGCTTATCATTGCACTTAGATATGAACTTAAAAGGAGTTGTGTATGACTAAAACCATGTCCTTAAGCTTCTGACTGTCAAATGACATAGGCTTGGCTTGGTTGGTTAGAATAAGGCTGGTGCTGCATATAATCTCTTGCAAATGTCATAAGATCAAAATTTGTGCTTTAAATGTTAAATAAAATGCAGCAACAAGTGTCATGCTTTCAGGTCCTGAAATAGTTAAGTTTGTGAGATCATGACTTGCTTAAATTGAAAAATACACTTGAACTCTAGCATGGCTTACACTACTTTATGTATCTCATTGATGTGTTAGTGTAAGTTACTTGATAGTATGATTTGGATGAGCTTTGTTTTATATGTATATGTTATAATGTGCTCATAACATTTAAAAATTTCTCTTTTGAACCTTGCTGAATACATTGTCAAAGGGGGAGAAATATGTATAATGAGATATTTTTTTTTTACACTTTGCATATGTTATACACTTTCTTCATTCTCTGATTTTAGAAAATGGGAAGAAATTAATAAAGGGTGAGAAATGAGTTTTCAAAGCTTTTCAAAACTTTTCATAAGCCAATGTTCGGATTTTAATTGGTGTTGCCAATGCATTCATCAAGGGGGAGATTGTGAGACCTATGTGTGCTGAATACATTGGCAATTAGGATAAAAGTTAGCATTAACATTCAAAGTTTTGAATATTGCCAAAACATCCTTCTGTGGCAAGGTCCGACAAGTTCTTTTGTTAGGTCCGCCAAGTGTTGGCAAGGTCCGACGCAAGGTCCGGAGAGCTCTTGCAAGGTCCGGAGAGCTCCTGTGAGGTCCGGAGCTTGTTTTTAGGGAGCTCCCGTGAAGTTCAACTCGTAGAACTGCAGCGTCTTGTTTTTGCTTTTAACTCGCAATGTTTCAAACTTGCTTTATGGGAAGGTTTGCATAGTATTAATTTGCTAAGTTTTTGGTGTGTTTTGGTGGTTATGGCTGTTATCATTTGATATGGTTTGCAACATGCTTATGTGACGTGCTCATGTAAGGTGTTGTGGTTTTCGAACCAAGGTGAGTCAAGTCGAGGACTTGTGCTCGGAAGAATTGGTTGTTTATTCATGTGCAGGTGTTGCTTGAGTTCAAGACATGGCTGGTGACGGGATCCTTGGACTAGTCTCAGGGAGGAGATGAGGTTCCAACAACCAAGTTCGGGAGGAGCTGTGGTTGAGTTGATCGGGAGGTCGCGCAGCATGTTTGGATCAAGGACAGTGCATATGAAGGTTGCGTGTACATCGTTGGAAGGTGTTTGCACATGTGCAAGGAGTGCATGGTTGTGGCAACATTGTTCCAAGGCGTGATGAAGAGAAGTGGACATAAAGAATTGGTCGGAAAGGTCCAACCGGCTGGATTGCGTACTCAGGCTGAGGCTGAGTCGGATATGGCTCAAATATGGAAGATTTGAGTTGGTTATGATAGGATTTCATGCTAGGCACGAAGCTAAGTTGTTTTAGGAATGTTTAGGACGTTCTTAAGGTGTTTCGAAGTCTCACGATTGCTTCTATCTGTGAATAGGAGAGTCCTGAGCAGTTATGGTATGTTAGGATACGAGTCCAATTAGGAGTAGGAGTTCTAGATTGGATTGTTTAGCCTGAGGGCTGGCTATAAAAGCAAGGGAGGCCAGAGCTCTCGTGGGTAGAGAACTTTGGGCTGTTCCTCTTGTGTTTCTATTGAATAAAGTTCATAGTTTCGAGGAGCTTTTGTGCCTTGTTCGTCCGACTTGTTTTTCGTCAAGTCTTTCTCGCCGAGTTTCTGGACAGACCGACGTTGCTTCGGTGTTTCGTTCATAACTCGAGTTTTATAGATCCGATTGACGTGATTCTTTTTTGGTTGTCTTCACAACTCAATTATATATCATCTATGAAATTTTCACGAGCTTCGGATCTGTAGTTTTTGAGATACACGAGTTTCTTTGCAGCATTGCAGATCTGTTTTATATCGGGTAGAACAGATTGATCTTCGTTTAATGTTTTGATCGTATCTCAAGATTTACTTCGTGTTTTCAAGCGATTCTTGTTGCATTAGATCCGTGACTTGATTCTCTACCTCTCTACTTGATTTGTCACGGTTGAACACATTTCAAAACACTAGCACACACGGTTTCTTTAACCGATTGATTTTTGCTGAGGGGTTTTTGTTGTTTCTGCTGCGAAAAGTTTTAATCTACCATTCACCCCCCCTCTGGTAGCTTTTCACGTGCTCTTCGATCCTACAGAATGTTATGATTCAATTCTGCTGATATGTATAATTGTATTGCTACATGTGTGCCACCAAATATTGCTCACTAAATTTCATATTCATGAACTGTTAACTTGTGGCTAAAATATGAACTAAGGATGAACTTGTAGGCGTGTCTGTTTGCTGAAATTTACCATCCCATGTTCGTGTAAACTGCATGTAGAGTTTCATGCCTAGGTGAGTCGGTTAAGTCTTGTTGAGCCATCGTGCTCATGGTTGCTGCTTAAGTGTTTTTCAGGTGAGGAGTATCCCACGGACTCTGGCTACGAGTCCACCGGCGAGGGCTGCCCTCTGTCAGGGACCACGGTTGAGTGGGAACCGTACACGCCGCGCTGAGCTGGAGGAGTGCAGCTAGTGTGGGTTGCCCTAGGGCTGGGCAACCGACTTTTGCTAGGTAGATGAGTGTGAGTTGTACAAATTTAGTTTCCGCTGTTGTAATATAAACACTAGTTTGTAACTGAAGTATTGTACTACTTTGTACATTTCAGTTGGTTTTCTATGTAATACAATATTTCCTTATGATGTGTGTTGTTGGGTGTCGCGTCATGCGGGACCACCCTCTATGATCCTAGATGAGCGGATTCCGGTCCGCGACACCTTGGACTTTCAAGCCCATTAATCGGGCTTGGAACTTACCTTTCTTCCGCGGTTGTGTCGCCCTTCATGCCTTCCGATTTTGCCGAGGTTGAGGAGGCGCCGCTCCACTCGAATCCTGTGCAGCGTTTGCGATTTCACGTCATGGAGCCAAACGGTCACGGCCCGGTGGGTCCCTTGCGTCTTTTTTGCCGGTTTTGCCATGGGGAAACCGAGGAGGTGCTGCTCGACTCAGTTCTCTAGTGACCTATTTGGTTTTAATCCGGGAGTTAATTGATGTTACGATGATGGCTCCCTCGAGGCTGCGGTGGTCATGAGGGGCCACCTGCCGGCTGACGGTTGTCAGAAAACAGACACTTTTCTGCCCACTTTACAGTTTTAGCACCCTCAGATTTCTTTCCGCACTAGCCTGCTTCGTGTTTGCTGACTTTTTCTCCTCGCCTTACTGTCTTGTGCAGCGCTCCGTCTTCTTCCCGCCTCTTTTGTCTCTGCCCGCCATCATTCTTTCCTCTCGGTGTCTCCGCCGCAGGTGGGAAAGTGAAAACTCCACTTCCTCTTTCGTGACACACTCCACTTCCTCGAAGCCAGAATTCCAGCAGGGCCGTATCGCTGCTCTTCGGGAGATGGGGCTGTTGCGATGCTCGCGGCATCCGCGTCCCCGCGGAGGAGCAATTTCCCATTCTGCTGGCCGGCGAGATTGTGTTGCTGGGAGTGTTTCACCTGCATGGGCTGGGTTTGCCGGCGCACCATATCTTTCGTGGCTTGCTGTACGAGTACATGATGGAGCTGGAGCAGAATCACCTGATGCCGGGCGGTGTTCTACAAGTGTTGCTCTTCATCATCTTGTACGAATCATACATGGGAATGGCTCCTCACTTTGGGTTGTGGAGGTTCTTCTTCCGTGCGCGGCCGTCGTCTGATCATGCTCCGCTCCCATCCGTGGGGCGCCATCATCGAGCTGCACCATGGGTGATCAGACTTTGTCAACATGTGCATGACTCCTCCGCCATGGGAGCAGTGGTTCTACATCAGGAACGACACTCCCGCTCTTCCGCCTTTCTCGGCCAGGCCTCCTCGGGAGCAAGATTTTTGAAGTGGGGGACCCCGAGGAGGGAGATGGGGAGACTCCACCCGATCCTTCAACATATCAGGGAGCTGAGGAGGAGCGGCCTTTTGGGCGCCCATCTCCTTCAGACATTCATTCAGCATAGGGTGTTGCCTATCGGGTCCGGCCCCATACTCTGAACTTCTACAGGGGGCCGAACGATCTGTGCTGGGACTCGGTCGAGGTGTATTCCTAGGAGGAGATGTCTTGCTGTTTAAAGGCGATGTTAGGGTCGACTGCCAGCGAGCCCTGTTTCCCTGGGCCGCCTCCTATCAGCACGGCTTCTCTGAATCCTTACGGCCTCTGGGGCATCGTCAGCCTGCCCAAAGTCCCAAAAGACCAACAGAGGTGTGCATCACAGGCTGCCTTGGAGTCCTCCAAGAAGCAGAAGAGAGACGAGGCCAAATCTCGCCGGATCCATCACGAGAAGCGTAGGCATGCGACGCGTGCGGCCAGTGAATCTACCCCCGAGTCGTCATCGAAGGACGATGTCGGGTTGACGGAGAGCAGGGATAGCCCGGCTGAGGCACTGGATCCTGCTGCAAAAGTTGTGGCGGAGCATGCGTCCGAGCCTGCTCGTGACAAGGGGAAGAAGGGGGGGGGGGCAAACATCGACCCTGCCGAGCGTCCCTGCGTGGGGCCGACGCCAGCCTTTCGGGGGCCGTGCACCAGTTGCTCGGATCGTTGGGGCGCCCTTGCCCATCGAGGGATCATGGCGGACGGGTGGTCGAGCATTGGAGGATGGTCGACCGGGCGCCAAGAACAGAACGATGGCTCTCGTCGAGTGCAGCTAAACGTGTTTGGGTGTTCGAAGGCCGAAAGAGGTGACTCCAACTTTCTTTCTGCTACCCGCTGTTCCTCATTCCCCGTACAGCGTGTCCTCGTCGTGCGGATTGTGTGCCGTTCTTCAGCAGCGGGAGAGTTACTTTCCTTTCCCTTTTGCTGTATTGTCTGTCTCCCGATTCGGATTTATGATCCGAGCCTTTGCACTGGAGGCCCGTCCGCGCGTAGGAGGTTCTCCGGAGCACCGTGGCCCCGCCTGAGGACTCGGCGAGGAGGCTTGCCTTACAGATGATTTGATCGGCGATGGAATAGCCCGCTCTGGCCTCTGGTTCAGCGGCTGCCCTGGGTCCTGCTGTCGCCATAGGTGAAATGGTGGCTGTGGGTGTTATTGCCCGACCGCTGATGCCGGAGTGCCTACCGGCTCCGGGTGCGGGGGTCGCCGGTGCCAAAGCCTGTGGTCTCTCGGGGCCGGATGAGTGGGGGCAAGAAGAGAACTGGGTTCTCTGCACTCCCAACTCTTTGACTTCCAGTCAAGTCTCTTAGTGGAGAGTGGCCGTATGGACGTCGTTCTTGGGCAACTGCCGGAGGTGGCTCCGAGAGGTCTGGTTGTGGGGACCACCCTGTGGTTCACCCACTCCGGGATTGCAGAGGGTGGTGCCGTGCGATGCGGCACCCAACAGGACACAAGAAAAGATTAAGAACAACATACAGACTTTTATTTGACATAAAAATAGAGTGGAAGTCTTTTACAAACTTATTTATACATCGGAAGTATTATACATAGCTAAACTCTCATCCTAACTAAGCAAAAGTGCAGCCGTCCAGCCCGGGGACGCTACACACTAGCAACATACAACCGGAGATCACGGCGGCGTGCAGGGCTCCAGCTCGGCCGTGTACCCCGACGGGGGCATCGCTGTAAAATCCCCAAAAAGTGGTAGCAAGAAAATTCAGCTCATGTACACTTAGGAAAAATGGGGAGGATTTAAAACTTTGAATTATAATGGTGTAGGTTCAAAGCGAGGGTTTAGACTGCCCAAAAACTTCCAAACATGGAGATCTAAATTCATAACATGGATCTTCATAGCCCAAATATTCACCCTTCCAAATTTCAGTTCATTTGGAGGAGTTTCAATATTTGTTGGGATTTAAAGGAGAAGCCCTCTAATCTGAATTTCAAATTCAGTTTCAAATTCCAATTCCCTCAATTTCAAAATTTGGTTCCATAAATGTGTTCTCCACCTTTGAATGTGCAGCCATGCCAAAAGTTGGAAATTTTGGAGCTGGTTTGCTATATTTTTGAGGCAATACAAAGTGGAGAATTCAAACCCCTTTTTAAATTCAAATGATCAAATCCCATTCAAATTCTACACCAGAATTCAAACCAGTTGAATTCAGCAAATTCAAACTTGACTTTGGGGTGAAGTAAAGCCTTTAATTTTGAGTTTCTGGATGAAAAATATCAGAGAAATTTGACTAAACAAAGGAGGAGGTGGGGCCCTACTGTCAGCCAGACACAGCAGATGAACCGACCCCGTTTTCATCCGGCTGTTCACCGCGCGCCACCGATCGATGGCTGCCTCCACCAAGCTGCTTCCTCACTGCCCCCAAGGTCAATCCGGTGCGCGTGGGCGACCAGGGCTGCAGCGCAATTCTATTTCTCCTCTCTGCCGTCATCCGTAGCCTTCTCAGTTCCTCTGCCCGAGCGCCGACCGAAACCGTGAGCTACCTCACCGCTCGGTTCCGTCCGATCAACCACCGCCCTTCGAGCTCGGATGATCGAGCCCCAAACAGCAAAAAGAAGTGCAAGAGAGTGCTCCAGCCTCCACCGTTCTTTCCTCTAAGCTTCCTAGCTCGTGCTACGCGCAAACCAGAGATTGGCGCCGGCGATCGGAGGTGCTCGGCGGAACCCCGTTCAGTTCACCGTGGACAGCGCGCTACGGCCAGCTTCACCGCCCCTTACCTGTACAAGAAAGGTGTGTTGTTGTCCGTAGATCGTGTTACCGAAAGCCTCAGGATGATTGATCAATCGGGTAGTGAGAATTTCTTGTTTTACCAAACCCTAGTTCATAGCAACACCTCTCGGTCTACAATCAAATTCTTCGTGCTACGATAGCTAGAGCTCATTCTGATCTAGGAGAAGTTTTTTTTAGATCCCTGCGATCCTTCTCGCTCAAACGGCGCCGAAAACCATCAAGAACTGAAGGAGTTCTTCGAGTTTTTGTCGCCGCCAGCGTTTTGCGAGCTCGGGTCGCTGGTGAGCTCGCCTCTCCGGTGGTTTTCATGGAGAGCGAGCTATGGGTCAATGTTGTCCATGTGACACTGGTGCTTTTGGAGCAAACCCTAGCCCGAAAGACCCACTGTTAAGGGAGAGCGAGGTCGCCGAAGTAAGGTTCGACATGGTAGCCGGTGCAAGCACCTTTCCGGCCGTTGTCATCGACTCCCGACCCCACCATCGTGTTCAGCACGGTGTACACTTACAGGGGCGATTTTGATGAAGTTTGGACCACGGGAACCCCGTCCCGGCAAGCCTCACCAGCTGCGCCGCCGCGGGAGGCGCGGGCAGCGCGAGGAAGATGAAGGAGGGCCGGGTCCCACCGGTCAGCCTCCGTATACGCGTGGGGATCGGCCTGTGGCGCAGGATCCGGTGCGGCTGCGCGGGAATAACCCCGTGACCCCGTTGTTGCCGAAATCTCACTGGTCCGATTTAAAACAGTGGGCCCAGTTCCAATTATTTGAAGTTTCTATTAGGGAAATAATTCCAGGAATTAGCTGATCTTTGCAAGCCCATAACTTTGTGTAGAAAACTCCAAAAAGAGTGAGACCAATTTTGTTGGAATCCTCACGAGGAGTACTTCACAGAGAAACCAAGTTTTGGCTATGAAAATGTCCAGGAATTTCTGTAGAATTGTTTATAGTAAATCCTTTAGGGATTTATTACAGGAGCAATTCTTTATGAAATAATCCCAAATTTGGGCAGAAAATCTTTTCCATAGTTACTGATCTCCAGTAAAAATTTGGGATTCATTGGAGAAAATTTGCTAGGCTAAACGGCCTTCCCAAATTCAGCCTTTATATGGAAATTCAATTTAAACAGAAACTATTTCAGCACTCCTGTCCAAACTTCAAAAATTCATATATCTCTGTTGGTAGCTCCAAAAATGGTGAAACAAATTTTGTTAGAACCATGGAGACTTACCCTAATCAGATATTCCACCATTAGCTATGTCAAAGCTCCTGATTTGGGCTCAAAAATTCAGAGAAGCATTGTACTTGTAGGAATTTTAAAGACTACATTGTGCAATGAAATGTCTCCAAATTGAGCTCAAATCATCCTTAGAGAGTTTGGTATCATCTATAAAAATCCCAAAGCCAATTAAGGATTCTAAATAGCAGTAGCTATAAATAGAAGTCCAATTCTTATAACTCCTTAATACTTACACATGTATTTTATTACATTTGATAATAGTGACCGAAGTTGAGGACGCACCGGAGCCTTTGGACGTCCTGCCACCAGAAGCTAACTTCTTCTCTGACTCGCAACCAGGCAAGCCCCGGTTTGCACTTAAGTACCTTTTATAAAATTCTTTATTTGTATCACTTATGTCTAGGGTGAATGTTTGCATTAGAGTTAAAGTGATTGAATCCCCACTTGCATAGCCTTGTTAAATCCTATAAAGGGTTGGGTAGTTTACAAAATCGACGAGTAGAGAATGCCATGCTAATGGTTAGGATTCCAGTAGAAGTCGAGTGGTTGGAAACTACTTGCGAGATAGTACTTATCACACGGGATGAGAAGAGATAGAAAATGGCTTAAGTTGTGAAAATGAGACCCAGCAGGGGGGATAGGATGCAGTGAGCAGAGGTCTCACGTGCGTAGCCCTGTTGGCATCGGTTGAGGACCGTCCGTGTGCGGCCCTGCTGGACAAGTATCGAACAGTACCGGATGCATACTGGCATATGGGAACCAGGAAACCGATGTAATTGGTTAACCTGGGTGTCGAGGCTTACCCAACCGTAAATAGGAGTGGGTTGAGGGTAGCAAGGTGTAAATCTGCCGGTGGGCACAGTCACGCTCCACACGGGGACCTCCTACCCGTTACGGATGGACCGGTTCGGCATTTGGGTTGCCTTTGAAAGGTTGTTGCATACAACAGAGTAGGAAGGGGTGTGGAATCACGCTTCTGAAAGTGGGTGTATGTAACGTGTTAACCGAGTGTGTCTTGATTGCAATCACCGTCCCTCGCGGTTATTTGAGTACCCGCTTGTTCACTGCGCTGTGACGTAGTAAGAAGTGAAATAAGCCAACTGAATATGCTGTATTGAACTATTAATGTCTTGAAACCTTGTATGTTGTAGTTATAGAGCTAATTAAGTTTATATTCCACTTTGGGCATCTCCACCTCGGAGGAAAGCGTTTCTTGTTTGATTGTGGACTTCCGATGTGAGCGCTGCCTAAGGCTCATTAAACTGTTGCTATAAAACTGAAAGTAAGGATCAACATGTAGGTGTGTCTTTATTGCAAAGTCATTTTTCCTATCTTACACATCCTTGAATGTAGAGTTCCATGCCTAGGGTTGACGGTTAAGACTTGCTGAGCCTTCGTGCTCATGGTTGCAATACTTGAGCTGTGTGCAGGTGAGAGTTATGAGAAAGGTTCTGAGGACGAGGCGATGCCCCCGTCGGGGTACACGGCCGAACTGGAGCCCTGCACGCCGCCGTGATTCTCCGGTTCCTTGCTGCTAGCGTGTAGCGTCCCCGGGCTGGACGGCTGCACTTTTGCATAGCTAGGATGAGAGGCCATATATGTATATTACTTCCTCTGTATGAATAGGTTTTGTAAAAAAGACTTCCGCTGTTTTATATCAAATACAAGTTTGTATGTGGTTTTTAATCCTTTTCGTGTGTGCTGTTGGGTGCCGCATCGCACGACACCACCCTATGCGATCCTGGAGTGGGTGAACCATGGGGTGGTCCCCACAATCGCCTCATCCTCGGACCCTTCCTCATAAATCTCACCTGCACACGGCTCAAATATTACAACCGTGAGCATGATGGCTCAGCAAGGCTTAACCAACAACCCTAGTCATGGAACTCTACATGCAGGGATGTGTAATATAGGAAAAATACTTTGCAATAAAGACACGACTACATGTTAATCCTTACTTTCAGTTTTATAGCAGCAGTTTAATGAGCCTTAGGCAGCCCTCACATCAGAAGTCCACAATCGAACAAGAAACGCTTTCCTCCGATGTGGTTATGCCCAAAGTGGAAAATAAACTTAATTAGCTCTACATCTAGAGAAGACATGGTTTCAAAACATTAATAGTTCATCACAGCATAATATCATTCATCTGGCTTCTTTCACTTCTTACTACGTCACAGAACAGTGAACAAGCGGTACTCAAATAACCGCGAGGGATGGTGATTGCAATCAGGATACACCCGGACAACACGTCACATACACCCACTTTTAGAAGTGTGATTCCACACACCTTCCTATTCTGTTGTATGCAACCACCTTTCAAAGGAAACACAAATGTCGAACCGGTCCATCCGTAATGGGCAGGAGGTCCCGCGTGGAGCGTGACTGTGCCCACCGGCAGATTTACACCTTGCTACCCTCAACCCACTCCTATAAAACGGTTGGGTAAGCCTCGGCACCTAGGTTAATCAATTACATCAGTTTCCTGCTTATGTCAGTATGCCATCCAGTACTGTTCGATACTTGTTCATCAGGCCCGCACACGACTCGGTCCTCAATCTACACCAACAGGGCTACGCACGTGAGACCTCCGCTCAGTTCACCCTATCCCCCCTGCTGGGTCTCAGTTTCACATTCTTATGCCATTCTCTACTCTTTTCCATACCGTGTGATAAAACCTTACCTCGCGAGTCAATTCCAACTACTCGACTTCTCTCGAGATCCTAAGCACATTAGCATGGCATTGTCTACTCGTCGAGTCTGTAAACTACCCAACCCTTCATAGGATTTAAAGTTATGCAAGTGGGGTTTCAAACACCTTAACTCTAATGCAAACATTTCAACCTAGACATAAGTGATACAAATGAAAACTTTGTAAAAGGTAGTTAAATGCAAACCGGGGTTTGCCTGGTTGCGAGTCAAAGGAGAAGTTAGCGTCGGGTGGGAGGACGTCCAACGGCTCCGGCGTATCCTCAACTTTGGTCACTATATGAAATGTAGCAAAATATATGCATAAGTGCTAAGGAATTATAAGAATTAAAGTTATATTCATAGCTACTGCTATTTAGGACCCTTAATTGGTTTTGGGATTTTTCCAGTGGATACTAGACTCTCTAAGTATGATCTGAGCAAAATTTGGAGAAATTTCATTGCACCTTGTGGTCTCCAAGATTCCCACAAGTACAAGGCTTCTCTGAATTTTGAGCCCAAATCTGGATCTTTAACATGTCTAACAGTGGAAGATCTAATTAGGGCATGGTTCTAACAAAATTTGTTTCACCATTTTTGGAGCTACCAACAAGGAGATATGAATTTTTGAAGTTGATAAGAAATTCTGAAAAGGTCCTGTCTGTTTTTGGGGAAATTTTCCTTGAAGGCTGAGAATTAGAAGGCTATTTGACCCAGTAAATAAAATCCAATGAACTTGAAACTTTTACTGGTTGTCAAGGATATTTGAAGAAGTGTCCTGACCGAAATTGGGAATTTTCCCATTAGAGGAACAGTGGCAATTAATTTCCAAAGCAATTAGATTAAAGGAATTAATTACAGAAATATTTGGACATTCATGTTTATAAAATTGCATCACTGCAAAGTTTAGAACATGAGAATTCTACCAGAATTTATTTGGAATTTTTTGAGTAATTCTAGTAGGCATAACCGAATACAGAAGATGAGCTAATTCCTGGAATTATTTGCTAATAGGAAACTTCAAATAACTGTGACCGGGCCCACTGTTTTAAATCGTACCAGTGGAATTCCGGCAACACCGGGGGCTACAGAGTTAACCCACGCAGCCACACCAGATACCGTGCCACACCCCGATCCCGCACATGGGCCGAGTCACTTACAGGTGAGACATGCCTCCCCCGTCGTCTTCCTCGCGCCCAGACGCCCCCCTCGCCGGAGCAGCTGCAGTGCCTCACTGGAATGGCTGCCCCGTGCCCCAGACGGCTCAAATCTCGGAGCCTGTGCGCAAAACTCGATGAGGAACACTCTGGGAAGCTCGGTGGCGGTGCTAAGTGGCCGGAAATACCTCCCCGATGGCGGCAGCGGCAAACTTCACCACGGCGCTGAGAGGGCCCGACCTCGATCACGGGGCCGTGCCGCCTCGCCCGGGGATCGCATTGGGTGGTGCCGTGTTATGCGGCACCGAACAGCACACATATAAGGACCCCTGTATTACATAAATCAAAGCGGAAGCTTACAACTGTTCTTTGTAAATACTTTACATAAAGTAGCTACAGAGGAAGTCAGTAACATCTCACGTCGAATATCTAAGAAGCACCGAGAAGAGGTCCAGCCCGCGGACTCCTCTCGCTAGCAACACGAAGACATGGCAGCGGCTAGGTTCTCCAAGTGTGACATGACTCGGAAGTTCCCGAGTCTCACCGGACAACCTTCTTTATAGCGCCACTTATATAGCAAGAGTGAGCACAAAGGCCCAACAAGACTTAACCGTCTCTCCTAAAGCATGCAACTCTACATGAGAGTAACTTAAGACCTAATCATGTAATTTTGCGAAAAGACTCGCCTACGAGTTCATCCTTAACTTTCAGATTTTTAGCCATAATAGTAGTGACCTTGCGCCCGGCAACATTGGAACTCCACAATCAAACAAGAAACACTTCATTCCAATGTTACTTGTCCCAAGGTGGAAAGTAACTTTAGTTTGCTTTATCTCTACTTCAAACATGGTTTTCATGCAATTTACAATTATCATAATAGCATTTAAAACTTTGCAAACTATTTCCACACAACTTGATTACTACGTCACAACACAGGGAGCAAGCGGTAATCAATAACCGTGATGGACGGTGATTCGAATCAAATACTACCCGGATAACTCGACACATACGCCCGCCTCTGAAGACCCAACTCTGGCGTCCTGCATTACATCGTATGTGGCCACCTTTCGCAGGACACTAAACTGTAGAATCGGTCGCGCCGTCTCGGGCTCATAGGTCTAACGAGACGATGTGGTATGCCTCTACAATCCAGTGAACCTGGTACATCGGTTTCCTGATTTCCATATGTCAGTAAGCATCCGGTACACAACTCAATACCTGCTCCTGGGTGCCGCACACGCATCGGTCCTTAACCGACACAGGCAGAGCTACTAGACCAAGTCCTCGTCTTGTCGCTGTCTAACCCCTCTGCCCGGTCTCATCTTTAGAAATGTAAACTTTAGTTTGATTCCTTTCCCAACCACACTTATGATATTCTAAACTATAGCTCGTGAGTAGATTCCAACTACTCGTCTTCTACCGGATGCCCTAGTCTATTTAGCACGGCCTTATTCTACAGCGATGACACAATTCTACCCTTGACCTCAGGGTTCATGTTTGGTTGTGGAAGTGGAGTATAAATCATCCTTGACCTAATGCACATATAAACTTTGACCAATAGTAGTGAATAAAGGAAAGCTTTAAAAATAACTTTAGTGCAAACCGGGGCTTCCCTTGGTTTCGCAGGTGACTAAAGTCAGATAATATGAAGTTAGTTGTTGATGACTTGGAGTTCAATCACTGCCTTCTTGCCTCTTGATCCAAGCTTCACCTTTCCTCCACCCTCCCACGTTTAAACACTACACGTTATGAACATGCATGCATGTTTAATTGTAAACTTTTTGCTAACAAATGCTAAAGCCAAGTTTAAAACTGGAACTCTGTTCAAAAATTTAAAATGACACTGGGGGTGGTGGTTTGGGTGTGTGTCTAAGCATTATCATCAAGTGAGAAGTGAGGTTCATCACTTGGGTGGTGATCACCTAATTGGTTGAACAGAACACTACTGATCCAGGGCTCCAATGGAGCTGGAAATTGTCTTGTGTGTTCCTTGTCACAAGAAAGTCCTCTGGACCAAAATTCAGAATGTTTCACTAAGTAGATCACCCAGAATAATTCCCTAAGCATTTAGGCAAAAAAGGAATTAATTCTGAATAAATTTGCACTTTCATGCAAATTCAAGTGAACTACAATTTCAAGCATAGTTCAGAGAGTATGTCTGAATTTTCCTAGGATTTCTGGAGCTAAGGAATGCCCAGAACTGAATTTCCAAGCTTTGGAATTTTCCTGAAAATGTTTCTGTATTCATTTGAAGACAGAAATTTGAAATCAGAATTACCCAAACCAAATCAACTTCAAATGAGCTGAAATTTTACAGGAGTCTCCTAATATCCTAAATAATATCCTGGTAAAATTTGGGGATTTTTGGATGAGCCAAACTCCCTCAAAAATTCTTTTCCTGATAAGATTTAAAGAATTTTCTATGGATTTTCATGCAAATTGGGTTGCATATTTGGATAAAATTTTTCACCCTGAATCCAACCCAATTTGAATCACTAAATTTGGAGCTTCCTAGCAAAAGTTATGAGGTTCTAAAGTTTGAACCAAATCTGGAATTCAAATTAATTCGGGAAATGTTCAAACTCTGACTGTGGGTCCATCCTACACGTGTCAGCTGCTGGAATCACGCCACACGGGGCCACAGGACCTTTCCCGCGCCACCACACTGGATACCGGGCCGTAGCGGATCCACGATTTAAAATATTGTCACTGACATGCGGGGCCGGCCGGTCGTCTTCAACTTCGGGCCGTTTCCTTTTTCCCGCGCCGCCCCCTCGGCGGAGACTCATCGGAGCTCGCCGGAGTCGGCTTCCCGGCCATTTCCCGGCTCGGTACTTGCCGCCTGGGGGTTTTCAGCCACGAGGAATTCAATGGTGCGGTGCTTTCGGGCAGCCGGCGACCGGAAACCGGTCGGCGACGTGTGCACACCTCGGTGAGACTTCGGTGCAGTGGCACGAGCACCCTAGTCCGCCAAAAGTCCGGCAGACTCGCTCTAAAGGAGCAGTGGAGGTCAGGCTAACTCGGCACGGCCTCAAACCGGCTCGGAAACGGCAGCAAGTGGGGGTTCATCATGTGCCCGAGTGCCCCCGCCATGGCCGCCGATGGAAGAACTCGAAATTAGCTGCCCCTACTCACTGCTAAGCTAGGGTTGCGAAGGAAAAAGGTTCCCTATCCTCTCTCTTCTGTGTGCGCAAAATGAACAACATTAACTGAGAATCAAGCGTTGATTTTTGAAACTCTTACCCGCGGGTAGGTTTTCCTCGTCCGAGAGGAAAACTTGAAATTCCGGAGCTATGTCGCACGGATTGCTCTGAAACTTGGAGAGGAGCAGCGCATAGAGTTGGTGCGCCTTGGGGTGCACTTGTTGGGTCGTGACACTGCCCGGTGTGAACTGCCCACAAGAGCCCGACGTCGGTTTTCGCCGTTTGCACCTTGGCTTCAGCGTTGATTCTTCAAATACGGCGAACAGCAGTCCTGAACGTCGGAGCTGAGCTGAGGGGACCCTTGTACACACGCTGGCGCTCCCTTTTGGTATTGCTAGGTCGAGCAGCCGGGGAGCGACGCTGGCTCACGATCGGAACGAACAGGCGCGGCGCCGGCGGCTCGTTTTCTCAGGAGGAAACAGAACAGGGGCTCGTGTGGCGGTTTTGTGGCCGACAGAGCACGGCGTAGGAGAGATAAGGGCGCGGTGAGAGGTCGAGCTGGTCTCCCGTGCGAGCTGAAAAACAGTAGGTGGCTTCCCTGTGCGGTCTCGGTGTCGGCCTGCCGTCGGCTGCTTCGGGCTTGGTCTGAACTGAAGAACTGGTTTACTTCAGTGGTAAGTTTCCTCCCACTGACATGTGGGCCCCACAGTTCCTCTCCCCAAATATCTCCAAATTTTTGGCACATGCAAATTCAGCTATGAGGGATCCAAATTCAAAAGCCAATTTGCCATTTGACAATTTGTGCCACAGTTTCAAATTTAAATTCAAATTTGGATGAAATTTACAAGTTCCTTTGACATTCATATCAAAGCCCCTCCAAGTTTGCTCAAAACTTGGCTCCCTCATAATTTGGACCTGAGGAATTCAAATATGTCCTCTGATCTTTGAGTTGGCCATTGCAAATACAACTTCTCAAACAACAGTTTGAATTTCTTCTTTTGAAAATGCCCTTCTTCTTTTTGGAAGTTACCCTCTTAATTCAAACTGAATTCAAAGTTTTATAGCACATGCCAACACTTTCATGAGTAAACAAAAGTTTTTGTAAGTCCCATTTCTTGTATTCAAACTCAACTTTATTCATAGCTCAAGTTTTCTATTTACATGTTCTGGGACTTTTACATTCCTCCCCCCTTAATAAGAATCTCGTCCCGAGATTCATGATTAAGGACAATGTGGAGAGGACAACTACTCAACATAAGCCTGTAACAACAATGGATGATTGCGTTGCAAATACTCCTCTCTTTCCCATGTAGCTTCATTGGACGTGTGATTTTCCCATAGCACCTTGAAAAATCGCAGCATCCGATTTCTGGTTTCGCGAGTCTTCTCATCAATTATCCGGGTTGGTCGCTCAACATAAGTGAGGTCCGGCTTCAAATCTGCTATGTCTCCCGTGAGAACCTCCGTTGGAACTTTCAAACACTTCTGCAACTGAGATATGTGGAAGACGTTATGCACTCCGGCTAAGGCTGCCGGTAGCTCCAAATGGTAAGCCACGGGTCCACACCTTTCAATGATGGCAAAGGGACCAATAAAACATGGAGCTAATTTCCCTTTCACCCCGAATCGGTGGATGCCCTTCATAGGAGATACGCGGAGGTATACGTGGTCCCCAACATGGAAATCCAGAGGATGACGTCTCTTATCCGCATAGCTCTTTTGTCTGGACTGAGCAGCTTTAAGATTTGCTTGAATAAGCCGTACCCGCTCGTCAGCTTCATTTACGAGATCAATCCCGTAAATCACTCTCTCGCCAGATTCACACCAGTTCAAGGGTGTGCGGCACTTCCGGCCTTTGAGAGCTTCGTAAGGCGCCATTTTGATACTTGATTGATACCCGTTGTTATATGAGAACCCTGCCAACGGTAAGTGATCATCCCAGCTCTTACCGTGATGGATGGCACATGCTCTCAGCATATCTTCAAGTATTTGATTCACCCTCTCCGTTTGCCCATCGGTTTGAGGGTGATACGCGGAGCTTCGAATCAATTTGGTTCCCAAGGATGCGTGTAGCTGCTCCCAGAAACGAGCAACAAACAACGAGCCTCGATCCGAGATGATCGTTCGGGGAACTCCATGTAGGCACAAGATCGGTGCTATGTATAACTCCGCATACTGCTTGGCGGTGTATCTGGTATGCACGGGAATGAAGCGTGCTGATTTGGTTAACCAGTCCACGATTACCCAAATCGAATCATGGTGGTGGGAGGTCATCGGCAACCCAACGATGAAATCCATACTCAAGTCTTCCCACTTCCATGCCGGTATTTGTAGCGGTTGCAACAGGCCCGACTTCTTCACATGGTCGGCCTTAATTCTTCGACACGTATCACATTCTGAAACGTACTTTGCAACTTCACATTTCATATGTGTCCACCAAAACTTCTTCCGGAGGTCTTGGTACATTTTATTGCTGCCCGGGTGAATAGAAAATTTGGATAAGTGAGCCTCATCAAAAATTTTCTTCCGCAGCCTGATATCACGGGGTACGACTATCCGGTCCTTGAACCATAGGGTGTCTTCATCATCTAACCAGAAACATTTCATCTCCCCGTTCTTCAACCTCCTTTTGATATGAGCCATGCCCTTGTCTTTCTTTTGAGCTTCTATAACCTCCTCTCTTATTGTGGGTATGAGGGCTAGATTATGTAGAGCTCCATATGGAACCAAGTAGAGACTTGGTTCTTCCTCTTCTATCGGCGTAATGGTCGGGTTATGAATATGAGACTTCCGGCTGAGTGCATCGGCAACCACATTTGCCTTGCCCGGATAATAATGAATTTCAATCTCATAGTCCTTGATCAGCTCCAACCATCGCCGTTGTCGCATATTCAACTCTTTCTGAGTGAATATGTACTTCAAACTTTTGTGGTCGGTGTAGAGATGAACCAGATTTCCCAATAGGCAATGTCTCCACATCTTCAAAGCTAATACCACGGCAGCCAGTTCGAGATCATGAGTTGGATAATGTTGCTCATGATTCCGTAATTGCCGTGATCCATAAGCGACCACACGTCCTCCTTGCATAAGTACACAACCAAGTCCGATGCCGGATGCATCACAATAAACATCAAAAGGCTTGGTTGTATCCGGTTGAGCTAGAACCGGGGCTGTTGTGAGGTGTTTCACCAACGCTTGAAAAGCTTCCTCACATGGCTTGCTCCAATCATATTTGATGCCCTTCTTCAGTAGCTCCGTCATAGGTTTGGAGATTTTTGAGAAGCTCGGGATGAACCTCCGGTAATATCCCGCCAAACCCAAGAAGCTACGAACTTCATGAACTGATGTTGGAGACTTCCACTTCAGCACTTGTTCAATCTTGCTTGGATCAACAGCAATGCCTTCCGCTGAAATAATATGTCCAAGAAACGGCACTTGGTTGATCCAGAATTCACATTTACTAAACTTTGCATAAAGCTTCTGATCTCTCAGTCGTTGGAGCACAATATGCAAATGTTTAGCGTGTTCCTCTTCTGATTTGGAATAGACCAAGATTTTGTCGATGAATACCACGACGAACTGATCCAGCTCCTGCATGAACACCGAGTTCATAAGATACATAAAGTTAGCCGGAGCATTGGTCTACCCAAATGTCATGACAAGATACTCATAGAGCCCATATCTTGTCGAGAATGCTGTTTTCAAGACATCTTCCGCTCGAATCTTGATTTGATGATATCCCGACCTTAAGTCCATTTTAGAGAAGACTTTAGCACCCAATAGCTGATCGAAAAGAATATCAATGCGTGGTAGTGGATACTTGTTCTTTATTGTCACAGCATTTAAAGGACGATTATCGACGCATAGCCTCAGCGTCTCATCCTTCCTCTTCACAAATAAAGCTGAGCAACCCCATGGTGATGAACTTGGACGAATAAACCCCTTATCCATCAGATCTTTGAGTTGCTCCTTCAGCTCCGCTAACTCATTCGGAGCCATTTTGTATGGTCTCTGAGAGATCGGTGTGGTTCCCGGTATCAACTCTATTTTGGATTCCACCTCGCGCTCAGGTGGCAAGCCTGGAAGATCTTCGGGAAGCACGTCCGGATATTCACGGACTACCGGAATGTCTTCTAACTTGCAAGCCTCGGCATTACATACTTCCGGGTCTTTGGAAACCGCTTTGCCGAGGTACAATGTTTGACGTCCGTGAAGTGGAGAGTCCAAGTGAACACTCCTGTTCTCGATGTCCAGAACAGCCTTATGGAAGGTCAACCATGATATTCCCAATATGGCATTGATTCCTTGGTCTTCGAGAATAATGAGGGTGGTAGGATAAATTTTTCCACCCAAACAAAGTGGTGCTCGAGAGACGATTTCATTAGTTGATATGTCTCCACCTGGCGAATGAATAAGGTAAGAACCTTTTGTGATAGTTGTGGAGATCTGATCCCTGATCACCGTCGCCCTGCTAATGAAGTTATGTGTTGCACCAGAGTCGAATAAAATGACAACCGGCTTGTCATTTAAGATGAACCTGCCGGCAAGAACAGGTCCTCCCTTTGGCAGATCATCGAACGACACATAATTTACTGTTCCCACTTTTGGCTGTTCTTTTCTGTCCACGATCACTCTGTGGAACTGGACCCGCAGACACAATGTTGCTGCTTGGTTCAGTTGCCTCATTAACGTTGAGCTAGTTGTCAACATGAAGTGGGATAGCACTTGGTTCAGCTGAGAAATCACCTTGTTCATCTTCAACCTCTTGAGGGAAATAACATTCTGGTGCACCTTGTTAATGCTGAGGTGCAGGAGAAATAAGTTGCTGCTGCGGTGGAGGTGAATAAGACCTCCGTGAAGTATACGAGTCGTCATACTCCAAGAATGGCTGCACTCTTTGTGGAACCTCTCGACCGGAAGGTGAGCGGTGTAAGGGCCTCAGTTTTTGACACATATTTGAAGGGTTCATCACCATACACACACACCTCATTTGAGGAAAGTTGATGAACACAAATGAAGAGCAAGTAACCACCATCAACATGCTCAGTAGAGAACAAACTCACATATTGCAAAAGTGGTATTTCCCACAGGTGATATAGAGGGGCTGGGCATATGAAAACTCCTACACATTGCTAGGGATGTCCATGCCAAGTTTCACCCAAATTCAAAACCTTTTTGAGGCTATTTTGGGTATAGCTAGAAAGAGGGCAGATTGAAACCATATTCAAATTCAAACTGATTTTTATCCCATGAATTCAAAAGTGGGAGACATATTCTTATTCAGCACATTTTTGTGAGCTCACACACCAATTTTCACTCCATTTGGAGTTGATCTTGACATGAGCTAAGTGGGGCAAATTCAAACTTTAGTTGAATTTCAAACTGAACATGTGCTGAAATTCATTCAAACCAAACCCAAATTGAATTCTAATCAATTCAAATGGCTCATGGGCGAATAATTTGAATCACTATGGGTATTTTGGGGCTCACTGTTTACAACAGTTATTAGGAGTGAATTTCAGAGGTTAAAACCCCGGGTGGGACCCACATGTCAGCCACAGAGAGGATTCAACCGACTGAGACTTTTCTCACTCGGGTCGCCGAGCCGCCGCTGCGATCGCCACCGAGGGGAGCCGCTGCGCCAGCAGCTGCTTGGTCACGCGCGGGCATGAGGCGGTTCAGAGCCTTTTTAAGGCATCCCCCCCTCCTCGGCCGAAGCCTCGCCAGTTTCTTTCCCCGCAAGAACACAACGCCGGAACAACTCCTTCCGCCGCTTGGAACCGATCGGGAGTGCCGATCACAGTCTTCCCGTCCCCTCCAGAGCTGCGGCAAGGTACTAGGAACCTTCCTCCTTCTTTCCCGTGGCTAGAATTCAACTGAAACCGGTCGATCTCGGCTATACCGAGAGCTTAATTCACCGATCTAACGCCGCCGCACTTCAGGCTCCCGTGGACAGCCCAACCAGGGCTTTGTCACGCCCGAGCCAAGGCACCCTTGGACGCGCTGGTGACCGGTGCTGCTCACACCCGAGCCACAGCCCGAGTGTTTGCTCACCGGCGGTGAATTTCCAGCTTTCCCCTTTCTGGGTACAGACCGACCTTCGGGTACGGTTCTGTCGAATTCGTACTCTAGAAATGATTACAGGGCCTCCATCTGCTCTCACACAAGCTATACACGGTAACGCACAAGTTGCCTTCACAACCTTTGGCCGGAGAACCTCTGTACCTGGCGTATTTCGAAGTTTACCGACGGCGGAGTATGCAGGAGGCATCGGGCGCACGGTGAGGACCTACTTAGGGCCTCCCCCGAGCTGCCTCAAGCTCATGTCGACCTTCCCTGAGGTCCACTGATGCTTCCCGACCAGTTGCTCGAGTAGTTGGGGTGCTAGGGAAGTCAGCCGACACGGCCGAAGTCTTTCCGAGGCGGCGTCTCATCCCCGACCATGCACCGGCCGTTGTCATGATGAGCTGATCATAGAATCCTGTTCCCCGAGTGAAAGTAGGCAGGGGATGCCAAGATCGTGAAGTTTGGAGCTCCACAGAAGCTGCCGGCGAGCTCTCCTGTGAGGTCCCCCGGCGGCAGTGCGCGGGCGGCGGGGGGTTGACGAAAGGATGGACCCCAGCTGTCAGCGGGAGATATTTTAAATTGGGATCGGTCTGCGGCCAGGATCGGGTGTGCTGGCGCGCCAAAAACCCTGTGGGCCTCAGTGTGCTGTCGGCTCCGCACTTAACACGTGTCCCCGCGGGCCCCGGCAGATTTAAACTTTTACCCCGATTTTCAGATTTCATTCAAACTTCAAATCCTCATAACTTTGGCTAGAAAGCTCCAAATTGAGTGAACCAAATTTTTTTGGATTCAGATCTCTGAGCACTTTCCAGCAAATCAGGTTTAACTTCATGAAAATCCTTATTTCTCCAGAATTAATTCCTCAAAATTTAAACAGTTTGGAATTTTAACTGAAGAATACTTTGGACGAAAATCCTGAAATTTTGCTGGAATTTTCACCAAAATATCCCTGAACTACCATAAAAATTTCAGATACATTTGAGCTCATTTGATCCACCTAATGGTGTGATTAGTGTAACTGTTCCAAAGAAAATAGAAAATGTTCAGAAACATTTTCAGAATTTTCTCTGAAATTGTTTAGCTCATATATTTAGCTAGGAACCTTCAAATTAAGTGAGACCAACCCCATTAGAACCCTCTGAAAATCTAGTTTTCAGAAAGTCATAGTTTGTTTCATGAAAATCCTTAGAACACCGTAAAATCCTTCAATTAAGATCAAGTACATAATTAATTGTGGAGGGCTCAAATGAGCTTTGCTGCAACTAAAACTTGACCAAGTTTCTGTTTAGGTTGTAACCAAGCCACAGTAAAAGTTTCACAGGCATTGGGTCTGTCTATTAAGGGTTATAGATTTCACAAGTTTAAAAGTCAATTCAAATGCATCAATTTAATACATGTACTCCTTATATCATGTAGTCGCTAAGGTCGAGGAGGAACCCGAAGTCCTAGACTTCGTTACTCCGGAGGAGCAGCTAGCCTACGACCAAGAGCAGCAAGGCAAGCTCCGGTTTGCATTAACCTTTTTACAAATTTTTATTGTTTTGAGCACCTCTTTGAATACAATTATTCTTTGCATTAGAGTCTTGTTTTGTAACCCAAATGCATAGCCAAGAAAACCATGGGTTGGGTTTAGGATTGCAAACCCCGTTAGCTACTGCAATGCTAAGATAGTGTAGGATTCGGTACAAGTCGAGTAGTTGGAACTATTCGCGAGCATAGGCTAGAGGCACTCGACTTGGGTAGAGATAGCACATGAAACACATGGCAAGAAAATGAGACCAAGCGGAGGGTAAGGGCAGCAGGACTTTGGGGCCTGTGTGCTGTAGCTCCGCTTGTGTCGATTGAGGACCGAGCCGTGTGCGGGCCTGTTGAACAATCTAGAACAGTACCGAAGACCTAACGGCTATATGGGAACTGGGAAACCGATGTAACTCGGGTAGCTGGGTGTTGAGGCATAGCTGGTCGTTCAGAGGGTAGGTTGAGAGCTCGAGGTGTAAATCGTCTGGCGGCACTGACATGCGCGTGCAGAGACCTCTTGCTCGGGACGATTGGACCGGTTCAACATTTGGCTAACGGGTGAAAGGTAGTTGCGTACAGCGTCCGTGATGGTTGTTGTAGGCAACATCGAGTACGGGCGTACGTGACGGGTTGTTCGGGTAACCCTGCCGGTGTAAATCTATTATAATCGCCGTCCCTTGCGGTACGTGAGTACCACTTGTTCACTGTACCGTGATGTAGAAAGAACAGGCTAGTTGCATGTTAAAATATTGCTGATTAAAAGATGGACTTGATTGCTAATGATTTGCTGTACTTTAGATCTAACTAAAGTTCTTTTTGACTTTGGGCAAAGTACATGAGAGAAATGCATTTCTTGTTTGATTGCGGCTCTCTCATGTGCCTTAGCGTAAGGTTCTCCACAACCTGCTGCTAAAACTTGAAAGTAAGGTTCTACTAATTAGGCGAGTCCTTGCAAATGATTTTTACCTCATGTAACCCATCACCCCTCATGTTGAAGTTCCATGTTTAGGTGAGACGGGTCAGACTTGCTGAGCCTTCGTGCTCACTGCTTGTGTTTGAAGCTTTTGCAGGGTTCTATGAGGAAGGGACTCCCGAGGAGGAGACGGAACCACAGGAGGGGAACCCCGTCGAGTGGGAGTCGTGTACGCCGCAGAGTTAGTGTGCGTGTGTGCTAGCAAGGACACGTTCAAGGGCTGGACGTGGACTTGATGCGTAGTCTACGCCCGTGAGTGTAGACTGGACTTATTTTGATGTACAAATGTTCATAAACCACTTTATGTAATAAAAGTTTTGCTTCCGCTTTGTACCTTTGATGTGTGTTATCCGGTGCTGTGCAACGCAGCACCCCTCAGCGTGATCCTCGCTCGACAAGACCGTGGGGTCGTGTCAAGCGGATTACCCACCGATAATTCTGAGGTAGATGATTACATTCATCCTGTGATGAGTCCCTCTCCCTCTTCTCTTTAAGGTAGAGGTTGGAATAATATTCCTGAGTGATAGCACAGCTAACTAACTCATCAAAGTTCTCTTGGCTAACTTGAGCCAACTCACATCGCAGCCTAGTGGTCAGCCCTCGGTAAAAGTGATAACCCTTCATGGCTGGTGACTTCACATAGTTAGGGACATATTGAGCTAAGCGATTGAATTCCTTCGCATACTCAATAACACTCATGTCACCTTGCTTTCGGTTCCAGAATTCATCATGGCTTGTTTGCATTATGCCCACAGGGATGAAACGAGCACGAAATGCAGCCTGGAACTCCGCCCATGTGACACGATGCCCTGCTGGTTGGACAGCAAGGTATTCTGCCCACCATGCTCCAGCAAAGCCGTGAAGCTGCTGAGCGGCATATAGAGTCCTCGAAAATTCATCACATTGGATCAACCCAAACATGGACTCAATGACACGTAACCAGTGATTTGCTTCACAATGGTCAGCCACCTCAGAGAATACCGGCGGTTGTGTCGCCAAGAAATCCAGATACGTGCTCGGAGTTGGCCTGTGATGCTGAGCTTCTCTATTTATTCCTTGCTGAATTAGAGTTTGGAGAGTTTCATTCATCCTTGCCATGATTTCCGCCAATCCTGTTGGCGATGGCTCTTGTGATGAAGTCGAGTCATTCTCACCTCGACTTGAACCTCCAACCTCCATTTGAGAGAGTGCGCGTACCATACTGCACGAAACAAAATTTTGAGCCAATCAAAATTCTATCTCAGTAGTAAGTAAAGATAAGTAAAACATGAACATGTCGTGAACTTTATGAAAGCATAACCACATTCATGTTTAAACAAATCTTAAGTACGCTAAACTAATCAGCGGGACTACCCTGTTCAGTTCACACAAACTCCAAAATTTACTCATGTTATCAACAGATTCTTGACTTGAGTTCAATACCAAAGTTTTAGTAAACTTCAGTAGCTTTCCAAAAAGTACTCATAGGCTCCTTACAGAGTTTTCTACAGGAAGTTATGGCTTAAAAACTGAAAGGTCCAGAGAGGTTTTTGGTACTGTCCTGGTTCTGAACAGTTCGCCTTCCACTGGAATTTTCACCCATGTAACATGTGATTCTGCTCTGGAGGCCTACAAGGAAGTTGTAGAGCACTTGAAAATATTTCCAGAACTGTATCATACACCTTATTTGGGTCTAGCTACTCAGAGTTATGCTCTGTTAAAGTCCAGCAAGAATTTCTGCCAAAAACAGAGCACTCTGTTTTTGAAAACTTTGATACCTAGTTATACTCTCATTTGAATCTTAGCTCAAAATAAGAGTTCGGTAACTAATATTTGTTTCAAACTTCCATTTTTAGTCGAAATTTAGTTCATGAATCATTTCTTCATAGGGAAAAGGTTATTAAGTTTAGTACGGTGTCGACGCACCGCAAGAAACATGTCGGTACTACGTAGCCTCTCCAAAAGAAAATCCTAACCGGATTACACCGGCATATACGTATTATCAGTGGCACTAAGACGGTCGCTTGCACACGTATACTACACGGGATACGTACGTGGTTAGTACCTGCAGAAAGTCACTCAATAGTGATGCACTCAAAAGTTGTTTCATTTCAGGCAGTTCCATAATTGAAAGTAAATACAAACGCCCGTACCATTGTCATACGGCCGTCCTTGAGTCAAGTCACGTCTCAAGGTACGTGATCGTGTTTCAACACCACACGACGGGGAACCCGAGTATGTCATGAACGGGTTGTCACGGTTGGGAATGTTATCAACCCAACGGATACCACCTACTGCCCCTGCAGGGCACGCCGATGGCAAGCGCTGCGTATGCCCTCCTGGGCTATTTCTAGACGAACACACTATCGTGTTACTGACCACACGATGGGGTCTCCACTTACTTGCCTAATGCACGCTAGGGATCAGCGTTTCATATGAACTCAGGAACATGAAGAGTCCAAGAGTTTCATATTAACATCTCACACCAAGCTGTGAGATCTAGCCCTGAACCACTTTCCTCGTCAGGGGAGCTAACCGAAATTGAACCGCTTTCGGTGGCGTTCCTTACCATTTTTGCCTGGATGTAGGTGCGTCGTTGCATAATGAAAATTCAGAATTAAAACACATATGTTAGTCTTGCCACTTTAAGTAACTACACTACTATAGTCCTTATGTGGGCCTAATATCGTTTCCTCACCGTATCCTAGGTTTTTGTCGTAACACCATCCTTAATCCGTGCGCTATTACCAATGCGGCTCTGATACCACGCTGAGAGGGCCTGACCTCGATCACGGGGCCATGCCGCCTCGCCCAGGGATCACATTGGGTGGTGCCGTGTTATGCGGCACCGAACAGCACACATATAAGTATCCTGTATTACATAAATCAAAGCGGAAGCTTACAACTGTTCTTTGTAAATACTTTACATAAAGTAGCTACAGCGGAAGTCAGTAACATCTCACGTCGAATATCTAAGAAGCACCGAGAAGAGGTCCAGCCCACGGACTCCTCTCGCTAGCAACACGAAGACATGGCAGCGGCTAGGTTCTCCAAGTGTGACATGACTCGGAAATTCCCGAGTCTCACCGGACAACCTTCTTTATAGCGTCGAGGTTTACCTGCAAAACCACTTATATAGCAAGAGTGAGCACAAAGGCTCAGCAAGACTTAACCGTCTCTCCTAAAGCATGCAACTCTACATGAGAGTAACTTAAGACCTAATCCTGTAATTTTGCGAAAAGACTCGCCTACGAGTTCATCCCTAACTTTCAGATTTTTAGCCATAATAGTAGTGACCTTGCTTGGAAAGTAACTTTAGTTTCCTCTATCTCTACTTCAAACATGGTTTTCATACAATTTACAATTATCATAACAGCATTTAAAACTTTGCAAACTATTTCCACACAACTTGATTACTACGTCACAACACAGGGAGCAAGCGGTAATCAATAACCGCGATGGACGGTGATTCGAATCAAACACTACCCGGATAACTCGACACATACGCCCGCCTCTGAAGACCCAGCTCTGGCGTTCTTCATTACGTCTTGTGTGACCACCTTTCGCAGGACACTAAACTGTAGAACCGGTCGCGCCATCTCGGGCTCATAGGTCTAACAAGACGATGTGGTATGCCTCTACAATCCAGTGAACCTGGTACATCGGTTTCCTGATTCCCATATGTCAGTAAGCATCCGGTACACAACTCAATACCTGCTCCTGGGTGCCGCACACGCATCGGTCCTTAACCGACACAGCCAGAGCTACTCGACCAAGACCTCGTCTTGTCGCTGTCTAACCCCTCTGCCCGGTCTCATCTTTAGAAATGTAAACTTTAGTTTGCTTCCTTTCCCAACCACACTTATGATATTCTAAACTATAGCTCGCGAGTAGATTCCAACTACTCGTCTTCTACCGGATGCCCTAGTCTATTTAGCACGGCCTTATTCTACAGCGATGGCACAATTCTACCCTTGACCTCAGGGTTCATGTTTGGTTGTGCAAGTGGAGTATAAATCGTCCTTGACCTAATGCACATACAAACTTTGACCAATAGTAGTGAACAAAGGAAAACTTTAAAAACAACTTAAGTGCAAACCGGGGCTTGCCTTGGTTTTGCAGGTGACTAAGGTCAGATAATATGAAGTTAGTTGTTGATGACTTGGAGTTCAATCACTGCCTTCTTTCCTCTTGATCCAAGCTTCACCTTTCCTCCACCCTCCCACGTTTCAACACTACACGTTATGAACATGCATGCATGTTTAATTGTAAACTTTTTGCTAAAAAATGCTAAAGCCAAGTTTAAAACTGGAACTCTGGTCAAGAATTTAAAATGACACTGGGGGTGGTGGTTTGGGTGTGTGTCTAAGCATTATCATCAAGTGAGAAGTGAGGTTCATCACATGGGTGGTGATCACCTAATTGGTTGAACAGAACACTACTGATCCATGGCTCCAATGGAGCTGGAAATTTTCTTGTGAGTTCCTTGTCACAAGAAAGTCCTCTGGACCAAAATTCAGAATGTTTCACTAAGTAGATCACCCAGAATAATTCCCTAAGCATTTAGGCAAAAAAGGAATTAATTCTGAATAAATTTGCACTTTCATGCAAATTCAAGTGAACTACAGTTTCAAGCATAGTTCAGAGAGTATGCCTGAATTTTCCTAGCATTTTTGGAGCTAAGGAATGCCCAGAACTGAATTTCCAAGCTTTGGAATTTTCCTGAAAATGTTTCTGTATTCATTTGAATACAGAAATTTGAAATCAGAATTACCCAAACCAAATCAACTTCACATGAGCTGAAACTTCTACAGGAGTCTCCTAATATCCTAAAGAATATCCTGGCAAAATATGGGGATTTTTGCATGAGCCAAACTCCCTCAAAAATTCTTTTCCTGAAAAGCTTTAAAGAATTTTCCAGAATTTTCTATGGATTTTCATGCAAATTGGGTTGCATATTTGGATAGAGTTTTTCATCCTGAATCCAACGCAATTTGAATCACTAAATTTTGAGCTCCCTAGCAAAAGTTATGAGGTTCTAAAGTTTGAACCAAATCTGGAATTCAAATTAATTAGGGAAATGTTCAAACTCTGACTGTGGGTCCATCCTACACGTGTCAGCTGCTGGAATCACGCCACACGGGGCCACAGGACCTTTCCCGCGCCACCACACTGGATCCCGGGGCCGCAGCAGATCCACGATTTAAAATATTGTCACTGACATGCGGGGCCGGCCGGTCGTCTTCAACCTCGGGCCGTTTCCTTTTTCCAGCGCCGCCCCCTCGCCGGAGACTCGTCGGAGCTCACCAGAGTCGGCTTCCCAGCCGTTTCCCGTCTCGGTACTTGCCACCTGGGGGTTTTCAGCCACGAGGAATTCAATGGTGCGGTGCTTTCGGGCTGCCGGCGACCAGAAACCGGTCTGCGACGTGCGCACACCTCGGTGAGACTTCGGTGCAGTGGCACGAGCACCCTAGCCCGCCAAAAGTCCGGCGGACTCGCTCTAAAGCAGCAGTGGAGGTCAGGCTAACTCGGCATGGCCTCAAACCGGCTCGGAAACGGCAGCAAGTGGGGGTTCATCGTGTGCCCGAGTGCCCCCGCCATGGCCGCCGATGGAAGAACTCGAAATTAGCTGCCCCTACTCACTGCTAAGCTAGGGTTGCGAAGGAAAAAGGTTCCCTATCCTCTCTAGCTTCTGTGTGCGCAAACTGAACAACTTTAACCAAGAATCAAGCGTTGATTTTTGAAACTCTTACCTGCGGGTAGGTTTTCCTCATCCGAGAGGAAAACTTGAAATTCCGGAGCTACGTCGCATGGATTGCTCTGAAACTTGGAGAGGAGCAGCGCAGAAAGTTGGCGTGCCTTGGGGTGCACTTGTTGGGTCGTGAAACTGCCCGGTGTGAACTGCCCATGAGAGCCCGACGTCGGTTTTCGCTGTTTGCACCTTGGCTTCAGCGTTGATTCTTCAAATACGGCGAACAGCAGTCCTGAATGTCAGAGCTGAGCTTAGGGGACCCTTGTACACACGCTGGCGCTCCCTTTTCGTGTTGCTAGCTCAAGCAGCCGGGGAGCGACGCTGGCTCACGATCGGGACGAACAGGCGCAGTGCCGGCGGCTCGTTTTCTCGGTATGAAACATAACAGGGGTTCCTGTGGCGGTTTTGTGGCCGACAGAGCACGGCGTAGGGGAGATAAGGGCACGGTGAGAGGTCGACCTGGTCTCCCGTGCGAGCTGAAAAACAGGAGGTGGCGTCCCCGTGCGGTCTCGGTGTCGGCCTGCCGTCCGCTGCTTCGGGCTTGGTCTGAACTGAAGAACTGGTTTACTTCAGTGGTAAGTTTCCTCCCACTGACATGTGGGCCCCACATTTCCTCTCCCCAAATATCTCCAAATTTTAGGCACATGCAAATTCAGCTATGAGGGATCCAAATTCGAAAGCCAATTTTCCATTTGACAATTTGTGCCACAGTTTCAAATTTAAATTCAAATTTGGATGAAATTTACAAGTTCCTTTGACATTCATATCAAAGCCCCTCCAAATTTGCTCAAAACTTGGCTCCCTCATAATTTGGACCTGAGGAATTTAAATATGTCCTCTGATCTTTGAGTTTGCGATTGCAAATACAACTTCTCAAACAACAGTTTGAATTTCCTCTTTTCAAAATGCCTTCTTCTTTTTGGAAGTGACCCTCTTAATTCAAACTGAATTCAAAGTTTTATAGCACATGCCAACACTTTCATGAGTAAACAATGTAAGTCCCATTTCTTGTATTCAAACTCAACTTTATTCATAGCTCAAGTTTTATATTTACATGTTTTGGGACTTTTACAGGCGCCGTCGTTCTCACATGGGAGAAGAGTATTCCGGTTGGGAAGAGCACTACAAGCACCAGGGTGATGTGAGGAGCACGTTTTTGCATCCTAAAATGGTTAAAAACCCGTGCAAAGTATATCTCGACGGTGCGGCTAGGGTTGTGCGTTGGCGGCCAGAAAAACTCAGCTCACGGCCTCATTTCTCCACAGTTTCCGATGATTTTTCCTCGAGGAGATGCGCTAGGTTGTGTAGAAGCATCGAGCTAAAGCAATTAGACTATGACTTCACCTTGGAACCTAATTTCGGGGTAGATGGATGTTGGTTCTTTCGGTAGCTCGGAGAAAATGGACCGCGATAACGGCCGAAGATGAAGCACGGCTGCTTCTAGGCTGGACAGTAGCACCCCGTACCGCTGGCGACCCTTCTCAGCTGAAGAAACCTCGGTCTAACGCAGCGAGAGCAAAGGAAATGGCGATTTCTCGTTCGGCAGCGAAAACAGAGGAGGTGTGCGCTTTCTCTTCACCGAGTGAGCACGACACGACCGAGCTGCTGTGCCGTTCTGCTCAGGTGCGACCGCAACGTGGGACACCGGTGACTTTGACGCCAAGACTCCGACGTCGCCGTGGCACACTGCATCGAGGTGTCGGCCGCAGAGCGAAACCGGGAAACCGACGTGCTCGGGTAGAGACTGACTAACTGCCCCCACATGTCATCATCTCTCTTCCCCTCTTCAAGTTTCTGATCTTTTAGTTCTGCCACCAACTTTTGTCCAAAAATTCTAGATATTTGCAGGGAAGTAAAATCAAATATGTAGATTTCAATTTTTGACTTCAATGCTGCATTTGATTAAGTTTGGTTCAAACTCCAAATTCAAATTTAAATTCTTGTGGTTTTCGGTGTCACCCTAGATTTAAATAGCAAACATGCTTCCAAAATTATGGAATTTTGCATGAGGGATTTTTGAATTATTGGGAGCCAAGTGGCAAGCTCAAACTTGAATTTACACTAGTATCATATAGATGTGATCAGTTGCCACCAAGTTTTAAAAATTTAAAGTCCCTCCACCTTTTTGGATGCTACACCAACCGTGTACAACCGGGCTTTCACACCCATCCCCCTTAAAAAGAATCTCGTCCCGAGATTCCAAAAAAAAGCAAAGTGGGGAAACTTTACCGGTTATACGATGATAGCAAGTCCGGATAATTTTCTTGTAGGTAGTCCTCGCTTTCCCATGTCGCCTCATCAGCGGTACGGTTACTCCACAAGACCTTGTAAAACCATAAGTTCCGGTTTCTTGTGGCGCGAGTCTTTTCGTCAATAATTCAGATCGGATACTCGGAGTATGTGACGTACGGTTGAAGAACTTCAATGTCTTCAGTGCGGGTTTCAGACGAGGGTTTGAGGCACTTCCTCAGCTGAGAGATGTGGAAGACGTTGTGAATTCCTGCGAGCGACGCCGGTAAGTCCAATCGATAGGCCACGGGTCTGCATTTTTCAATGACGGTGAATGGATCGATGAATCGCGGCGCAAGTTTGCCCTTCACTCCGAGAAGATGAACACCCTTTATCGGAGACACATGGACATAAACATGGTCCCCGACATCGAAGTGGAGAGGGCGGCGTCTTTTATCCGCATAGCTCTTCTGACGAGATTGAGCAGCCTTGAGGTTGGCTTGTATTACTCGCACTCGTTCTTCAGCCTCATTCACAAGTGCGATGCCGTATATCACTCGCTCGCCGGACTCACACCAATTGAGTGGTGTGCGGCATTTCCAGCTGTAAAGAGCTTCATACGGCGCCATCTTTATGCTAGCTTGATAGCCATTGTTGTAAGAAAACTCCGCCAATGGCAAATGATCGTCCAAGTTTTTACCGTGGTGGATGGCACAAGCGCGTAGCATATCTTCAAGCACTTGATTCACCCGTTCAGTCTGACCATCCGTCCGCGGGTGATACGCGGAGCTTTGGATCAGTTTGGTCCCCAATGACGCGTGCAGCTGTTCCCAAAATCGAGCGACGAACAGCGCCCCGTGATCTGAAATAATTGTGAGGGGAACACCGTGCAAGCACAAGATCCTTGCAATATACAGCTCTTCATATTCCTTGGCCACGTTATCCATATGTACGGGAATAAAATGTGCCGACTTGGTTAGTCGATCGACTATCACCCAAATCGAATCATGCTTGTGAGATGTGAGAGGTAAACTTACTATGAAGTCCGTACTGATATCCTCCCACTTCCATGCCGGAATGTTCAATGGTTGCAGCTGTCCGTCTTTATGTGGGGACCACCCCGTGGTTCACCCACTCCGGGATCGCATAGGGTGGTGCCATGCGATGCGGCACCCAACAGCACACAAGAAAAGATTAAGAACAACATACAAACTTTTATTTGATATAAAACAGTGGAAGTCTTTTACAAACTTACTGTACAGCGGAAGTATTATACATACTACACTCTCCTACTAACTAAGCAAAAAGTGTAGCCATCCAGCCACGGGGACGCTACACACTAGCAGCACTAAAACGAAGGTCATGGTGGCGTGCAGGGCTCCAGCTCGGCCGTGTACCCCGATGGGGGCACCGACTCGTCCGCGGACACCTCCTCATACCTCTCACCTGCACACAGCTCAAATATTGCAACCGTGAGCACGATGGCTCAGCAAGGCTTAATCGACAACACTAATCAAGAAACTCTACATGCAGGGATGTGTAAGATAGGAAAAATACTTTGCAATAAATACACGCCTATGTGTTAATCCTTACTTTTAGTTTTATAGCAGCAGTTTAACGAGCCTTAGGCAGCCCTCACATTGGAAGTCCACAATCAAACAAGAAACGTTTTCCTCCGATGTGGTGCTGCCCAAAGTGGAAGATAAGCTTAATTAGCTCTACAACTACAGCATACAAGGTTTCAAGACATTAATAGTTCAATGCAGCATATTCATTTGGCTTCTTTCACTTCTTACTACATCACAGCACAGTGAACAAGCGGTACTCAAATAACCGCGAGGGACGGTGATTGCAATCAGGAGACACCCGGATAACACGTTACATACACCCACTTTCAGAAGTGTGGTGCTTCACACCTTCCTACTCTGTTGTATGCAACAACCTTTCAAAGGAAACCCACATGCCAAACCGGTCCATCCGTAACGGGCAGGAGGTCCCCGCACGGAGCGTGTCTGTGCCCACCGGCAGATTTACACCTTGCTACCCTCAACTCACTCCAATAAAACGGTTGGGTAAGCCTCGGCACCCAGGTTAACCAATTACATCAGTTTCCTGGTTCCCATATGCCAGTATGCATCTGGTACTATCTAATACTTGTCCAGCAGGGCCGCACATGGCTCGGTACTCAATCGACACCAACAGGGCTATGCACGTGAGACCTCCGCTCACTGTATCCTATCCCCCCTGCTGGGTCTCAGTTTCACAATCTTAAGCCATTATCTAGCTCTTTCCATACCATGTGAATAAAAACTATCTCGCGAGTAGATTCCAACCACTCGACTTCTACCGAGATCCTAAGAACATTAGCATGGCATTCTATACTCGTCGAGTTTATAAACTACCCAACCCACCATAGGATTTAAAGGTTATGCAAGTGGTGTTTCAATCACCCTAACTCTAATGCAAGCATTTCACCCTAAACATAAGTGATACAAATGAAAACTTTGTAAAAGTACTTAAATGCAAACCAGGGCTTGCCTGGTTGCGAGTTAAATCGAAAGTCAGCATCGGGTGGGAGGACGTCCACCGGCTCCGGTGCGTCCTCAACTTCGGTCACTATATGAAGAGCAAAATATATGTATAAGTGCTAATGAAGTATAAGCACTACACTTCTATTCATAACTACTGCTATTTAGGTTCCTTAATTGGCTTTGGGATTTTCCAGTGGATACTAGATCCTATAAATATGATCTGAGCGAAGATTGGAGAAATGTCATTGCACATTGTGGTCTCCAAAATTCCCACAAGTACAAGTCTTCTTTGAATGTTGATCCCAAATCTGAAGTTTTGACATGGCTAACAGTGGAATATATAATTACGGTAAGTCTCCATGGTTGTAAAAAAATTTGTTTCACCATTTTTGGAGCTACCAACAGAGAGATATGAATTTTTGAAGTTGATAAGAAATGCTGAAAATGTCTCTGTTTATTTTCCCATTTTTCAGAGACATAAAGGATGGAGACCACATTTGGCGAATCAAATGAGGTCCAATGCCCCTGAAATTTTTACTGGAGTTCAAGAATTTTGGAAAAATGTCCTGCCCAAATTTGAGAATTTTCCAATAAACAGAACTCCCGCGAAAATTCCTACAAAATTTTCCTTAAATGAAATAATGAGCCAAATCCAGAGATTTTCATAACTATTGGGCTGCATCCTTGGATAGTAATCTCCGAGAAGAACCAAAAAAATTTGTTTGACAATTTTTGGACATTCCTACACAAAGTTATGGCTATTCAAAATTTGAACTGAAATAGGAAAATCCAGGAAATGTTTAAACGCTGTGGCGGGCCCCACACATCAGCATCCTCTTCCAACTCGCGCCAAACAGAGGACCCGGCGGCACCCTCCAGCGAGGGTAGCCGGAACGGCATTCACAGCCGCCTCCCGGGAAAAATCTCGCCCCCCCCCCCATTTTTCAACCCGCTGAGCACGATGGTGGTGTCGCCGGCGGCCGAAACTCGCCGGAAATACGCGCGCACCAGTGACAGCAAGGGTTAGGGCAACCGCGAGGTCGGTATGCTTCCTTTCTCCACCAAATGATTGGCTCTTGGTATCTAGAGCACCAGCAGGAGATGTAGAAGCTAGACATGGCAATCAAATCCGCCGAGGAGCCCTCCAAACCCATCGGCACTGTGCGCCCGAAGTGGTCCGACGTTACTCCCTCGAAAAGAACTCGGTTTTCTTGCTCTACACCTAAGTTCTCGGCCTAGGATCGAGGGACGATATGTGCTAGGTAGTGAGGAAGATTTGTGCAAAGTTTGAAGCCTTAACAACCTGAATTGACAACGAATTTTGCAAATCTTTACCTAGGGGTCGAGTTGCGCCGGCCGGAGAAAAATTTCCAAATTCCCCTCCAAGGAGTCACGGCTTGGGCTGAATTTTGGGGGTGAGCAGCTCAGTTCACGGGTGCACCGAGGGAGTGGCTCACTTGAGCTTGAGCTTCTCCGGTTGAGCTGTCCACGGCGACCGAAAGTGGGAATCTTCGGTGTTCACTGCGGCACAGCTACAACTTCGGAATTTTTGAGCTCCAACGGGCAGAGACCAAAGGAGTAGGGATGGTGGATGGCTAGAGCACGTATTGGTGATGATTTTTTCACTGTAACGCTCGAGCAACCGAGCTCGGGTTGCTGTGGTTGATCGGGGAGGAACCGAGCAGCTGTGTTCTTTGCGAGACAACAACCGAGGCTCAAGAGCGAATGGAGGAAGCGAAGTAGCTTCGATGCATGCTCTGTAGTGATCCAGCCGAGCAAAAGATCGCGTAGCAGGAGGTGGCACAGTGAAAGGCATCGGGAGCAGGTCGCGCCGGTGCTGGCAGCGTTCGGTGATCACCCGAAGAGAACAGAGGCGGTATGCATCTGTGTGTAGCTGACTAGTTGGCTACACCTTTTTATTTCTTAATCACATTTTTCCACAGCTACTCACAATTGAATGCTTTGCTTCACCTCAAAGTCATGGTTTGAAATGTTTAATTCAAATGATTTGAATTCTGGTGTAGAGTTTGAATTGAGTTTGGTTATTTGAATTTGAAATGGAATTTGAATTATTCATTTGCATTGTTCCAAAAACATAGCAAACCAACTCAATTATTTCTGAATTTTGGCGTGGCTTCTAATTGAAATGTGGAGAACACATTTGTGGAACCAAATTTGCAAATTGAGGAAGTTGGGATTTGAAACTGAAATTTAAATTCAGATTAGAGGGCTTCCTATTTTAATCCCAAACAAATATTAGAACCCCTCCAAATGAGCTGAAATTTGGAAGGTTGAATATTGAAATATGAGGACCCAAGTTACGAATTTAGATCTCCATGTTGGAAGTTTTTGGGAGGTTTGAATCATTACTTTGAACTCACACCGTTATAATTCTAAGTTTTAATTCTCCTCATTTTTCCTAAGTGTAAGTGGGTTGAAATTCTTGCTACCACTTTTTGGGGATTTTACACTTTACGCATATGGTCGGCTTTCACACGCCGACACGTATCACATTCGGATACGTAATTCGCGATTTCTCTTTTCATCCGTGTTCACCAAAACCTGGTTTTCAGATCTTGGTACATCTTGTTGCTGCCCGGATGAATAGAATACTTGGACAAATGAGCTTCGTCCAATATCTTCTTCTGAAGCTTCATGTCACGGGGTACCACTATACGGTCTTGAAACCATAGAGAACCGTGTTCATCCTTTTGGAAGCATTTCATTTCGCTATTCTTCATTCTTCTCAGAATGTGCGACATTCCCATGTCTTCCTTCTGATCTTCCATAATCTCCTCTCATATGGTAGGGACGAGAGCCAGATTATATAATGCCCCATATGGAACCAAGTATAGACTCGGCTCCTCCTCTTCAAGTGGGGTGATGGACATATTTTTGACATGAGATTTGCGGCTTTAGGCATCAGCAACCACGTTTGCCTTACCGCGATGGTAATGAATCTCGATCTCATAGTCTTTGATCAGTTATAGCCATCTCCGTTGCCGCATATTCAACTCCTTTTGAGTTAATATATATTTCAGACTCTTGTAGTCGTTGTAGAGGTGCACTAAGTTACCCAGTAAATAGTGCCTCCACATTTTCAATGCCATCACCACAGCAGCGAGCTCAAGATCATGAGTCGGATAGTGCTGCTCGTGGTTACAAAGTTGACGTGAGCCATAGGCGACCACTCTTCCTCCTTGCATCAATACACAGCCAAGCCCGACGCCAGACGCATCACAATATACGTCGAAGAGCTTGGTCGTATCCGGTTGAGCTAACACCGGGGCTGTTGTAAGATGCTTCACCAATGCTTGGAAAGCTCCTTCACAAGCTGAGCTCCAAATATATTTGATCCCCTTCTTCAACAATTCCATCATCGGCTTAGCAAGCTTGGAGAAGTTCTGTACGAATCTCCGATAATATCCCGCTAAACCAAGAAAGCTCCTGACTTCATGGACAGATGTAGGGGACTTCCATTTCAACACTTGTTTGATTTTGCTTGGATCAACGGCAATGCCTTCCACATAAATAATATGACCAAGAAATGGCACTTGGCTGATCCAAAACTCACACTTGCTGAACTTGGCATAAAGATTATGGTCTCGCAATAGTTAAAGCATAATATGCAAGTGTTCGGCGTGTTCTTCTTCATACTTGGAATAAACCAAGATGTCGTCTATGAACACTACCACGAACTTGCCCAACTCCGGCATGAACACTGAGTTCATGAGGTACATGAAATGTGCCGGGGCGTTGGTGAGACCAAAGGACATGATGAGGTATTCATACAGCCCATATATCGTCGAGAAGGCCGTCTTCGGAATATCCTCCACTCGGATCTTGATTTGGTGATATCCGGAGCGAAGATCCATCTTTGAAAATACACTCGCACCAACAAGTTGATCGAAGAGAATATCGATGCGGGGCAGTGGATATTTATTCTTGATGGTGACGGCGTTGAGTGGTCGGTAATCCACACACAACCTCAAGGTTTCATCCTTCTTTTTCTCAAACAGCGCCGAGCATCCCCATGGTGAGGAACTCGGTCGAATGAAACCCTTCTTCATTTAATCATTGAGCTGCTCCTTCAATTCCGCTAGCTCATTCGGAGCCATCTTGTACGGTCTCCGTGATATCGGTATCGTCCCGGGTACAAGTTAAATCTTGAACTCGACATCCCTTTCGGGTGGCATGCCCGGGAGATCATCCAGAAATAGGTCCGGATATTCACGGACCACACGAATATCCTCAAGTTTTGTGGCTTCCGTGTTATATGTGGCTGGAGCTTCCTGAACCGAACGGTCAAGAATAAGAACATGTGGTTCATGAAGTGGAGATTTTAAATGAACCACACATGGAATGATGTCAAGAACAGCACCATGGCGATGTATCCATGACATTCCTAAAATGACATCAAGTTTTTGACTCTCTAACATAATTAGAGATGTGGATATAGATTCCCACCCAATTGAAATGGTGCTCTATATACCACCCAATCAACTGTTATTTTCCCACCCGGAGAGCATATCAAGTATGAACTATTTGTGGGAATGATAGGCAATTGATACTTAATAACATAAGATTGACTTATGAAATTATGGGTGGCACCGGATTCAAAAAGTATGACTACAGGATGATCTAAATAAGAAAACGTACCCGCGAGAACGGGTTAGCCTTCCAGCACGTCTTCGATGGCTAAGTGGTGGACATTGCCGGGTTTTTGTACTGGTTTCTTGGGCTGGTTGTGGGGCTGATTTGCACCCTGATACGGTGCTGCACCCAAGCCGTGTCGCTGCTCGGGGCAGTCCTTCCCAATATGCCCAACACAGCCACACATGAAGCACATGTAGGATGTCGGGGTCCCTCCGAATTGAGGACGGTATCCCGGTGCACGTGGTTGAAACTGAGGCGCACGTGGGACCATCCTTTGCTGCTGTTGTTGCTGTGGTGGATACGATGGTCGGAAGCTTGGCGCATTATATTGTCGACCGCGAAACTGAGGCGGTCGCGCCGGTGGCTGCCATCTCTGAACGGATGGTGAGCGATACACCACGCAGTATTTTTGTGGCGCCCCACCACTGCTGCTTGTCAGCGCGCTGCGTTTTCTCTTATAAGGACCGTGCTCGCGCTGAGCATTTTCTTGTAATATCACGGCATTAACAAGGTCATTGAATGTGCCGCGATTGCTTTGGCCGAGGTAGACCTTCTTTTAGAACTCAGGACCCAGAAGAACGCGTTTCTCTTATCTTCCTCCGTTCCCACAAATGCTGGCGCATACTGCACTAGCTAGTTGAATGACCTGGAGTACTCATGAACACTCCTCTCGCCTTGTTTCAGCACCAGAAACTCCTGGAGCTTCCTCTCCATAACACCGGGAGGTATATGATAGGCGCGGAACGCCTCCCGGAACTCCATCCATGTGACGACATGGCCAACCGGTAATGAGGCGATGTAGTTCACCCACCATGTACCGGCTTCCCCTTGAAGCTGTTATGCAGCATACAGCGCCTTCTGATGTTCGGTGCAGCGTAGTAAACCGAACTTCGCCTCAAGAGTGTGGATGAAGCTGTCCGCCTCCAAAGGCTCTTCGGCCTCCGTAAAGACCGGTGGATGGGTCGCCTGGAAATCTGAATATGAAATTTGTTGGGGCTGGCATTGCCCATTGTCTTGGCATCCTCCTGGACAGGATACATTTTGTTGCACTAGCATCCGCAGCAACTCGGTTTGGTCGTCGCACGAGCCCAGTACTGCAGCGAGAACCTCCGCAAGATTTCTTGGAAGTTCTGTCGGTGGAGGAGGTGGTTGCTGCTGCGTCGTGGTTTCCTCCGGAGGTGGAGACTCATCACCACGAACCTGACTTGGACCTCCCTCCTCTTGCATGGACCGTGTATGCACCGTTCTGCATTCATACCATTCAAACGATCAGCACATGTTGGTTTATTTCAGCCAGTCTACATAATAGTAGTGCGAGAATGGAATAAATAATACGCATAACAATCACACATATGGATAAAGTATAAACTTTATACAACATATACATCCCTGGACAATGTCACACGATCGAGTTCCAAAGTAATGAATTTTATGGATTAAAAGTTCATTTCTACCATCGTGGGTCGCCACGGGATGTTAAGTGTGTTAGCCTGCGTAAATCCTCGCTATTGTACTGGACCCTAACATTTCCTCGCTCGAAGTGATATATTGAATGCATAAATTTTTTGACTCTAACTCGCTGTTTTACAACAGCTGCTGGCTATCAAAATGTGAAACTAATTTTTTTGGTTGAAAAACTTCAACATGGTGTTCTCTGTCCAGCTTCTGGTCCAGCATACCAGTTGGAAGAATTTAACTTTTTCGGCCACATTGGAGGCAAAACCTGGACTGGAGTTCAACCACAAAGTTGTAGTAGACTCAAAAAGGAATCCAGATTGTATTTATTTGCCTCCATAGCCTTCCTATCTTGTAATTTATAATTTTTACAAGTTGACAGAATTTTCTCAGGAATTTTGACAGCACCTCCTTTTCAAGTGGCTGTTTTGTTCACAAAATTCCATCTATTTCTGCCCTCAATCTAAGAAAACACTGAACTACAAAGTTGTAGCATATTTCCTACACTTTCCAACTATGTTTTACTCGACCATTAGAAATTTTTCTATAAGAAGTTGTGGTCGAAATACAGAAAATTCCAGAGAGCATTTTGGTCTGTCCTGTTTCTGTACAGTGCCTACTCATCTGAGATTTTCATCCATTTGGAGGGAGATTTTGTGTAAGGGCCTCAGTTTTTGACACATGTTTGAAGTGTCATCACCACACACACACCTCATTCGAAGCAAGTTGATAAACACATTTGAAGAGCATGTAACCACCATCAACATGCTCATTAGAGAACAAACTCACATATTGCAAAAGTGGTATTTCCCACATGTGATATACAGGGGCTGGGCATATGAAAACTCCTACACAGTGCTAGGAATGTCCATGCCAAGTTTCACCCAAATTCAATTCAAAACCTTTTTGAGGTCATTTTGGGTATAGCTAGAAAGAGGGTAGTTTGAACTCAAATTCAAACTGATTTTATCCCATGAATCAAAAGTGGGAGACATATTCTTACTCAGCACATTTTTGTGAGCTCACACACCAATTTTCACTCCATTTGAAGTTGATCTTGACATGAGCTAAATGGGGCAAATTCAAACTTTATTTGAATTTCAAACTGAACATGTGCTGAAATTTATCCAAACCAAACCCAATTTGAATTCTAGTCAATTCAAATGGCTCAAAGGTTGATAATTCAAACCACCAGGGGCTTTGTGGGGACTACTGTTTACAACAGTAAATTGGAGTTAAGTTCAGAGGTTAAAATTGAGGGTAGGACCCACATGTCATAGAGATAAGAGGGAAGACTTGCACATAAAGTCACAGCCTCGGTGGGAAATTCCACCGAGCAGCTGCCGCTGTGCCACCAAGAAGGAACCGGCGCCACCAGCTGCTTCCCCCTTCGCGTGCTGGCGCCAAGGGCGGCCTTCTCGTGTCCCCACGCGACCGTCACCGCCACAGCCCGAGCGAAAACCGGTTGCTTTTATCTCCTCGTGGGCGACAACGAGCAGCGCCATTTTTCTTCTTCCGAGCTCTCGGTCGATCGGAAAAACGAAGAAAACAATTGCACCCTCGTTCCCCCGAGTTGCTAGGCAGCACGCTGAGCTCAAGCACCACCCTCCCAACGCCTGAACCACCGGGTTTCGGCTTCCGTTCACGTGATCAACGACGACCGCCGCGACTGAGCTGAAGGACGGCGATCGGTCTCACGTGGACAGTGTTCCACAGGGGCTTTCACGGGTCAGCAAGAGCAGAAACAGGAGCGCGCGACCACGGTGTTGCTCTCCTCCAAGTCTTGAAGCAAACCGTGAAGAATCCGGTACGGATTCTTCGAATTCCTGCTCTATGATCCTTCTTAAGTTATCAAATCTTGCACATAGGCGCTGTACTTGCCGGCGATCAATTTCCTTTCTGCATCCGTGGTATGAAACCAACTAGGAGTGATGAATTTTGAGCTCGATTTGAGGAAGTTCATGGCGGGCACGATCGGTCACACGGTGCTGACCAACTTGCTGCCATCTTTGAAAGCCTTTGCAACCTTGTCAAGTTTCCTAGAGGTGTACTGATGCTGTAGAACTGATTGTTCGAGGTCTTGGCGGGTTAGAACCCACGGCCGACGGCGCCGAACCTCAACCGAGGCCGCCGCACGTCGCCGGGTTATTTCCGGTCACGCCAGCCCGAACTGATCCCACATACGTGTTCCTTGACGTCGATAACCCCCTGGCGGCGAGTTTCAGACCGTGCGATGGCCGGCAGCGACAATCCGGCGAGCTCCGGGTCTGCTCCGGCGAGGGGAGGCGGCGCGGGCGCGAGGGCGCGTCGGGAGGAAGAAGAAGACGCGGGGCCCGTCCGTCAGCGACTTAAAATTCAAATCAGGATCGGGTGTGGCTGGGATCCGTTGTGCTGGCGCGCGGGAACCCCGTAGACCCCGGTGTGCCGACGCCTCAGTGCGCAACACATGTCCCCGTGGCCCACCCGCAGGTTTAAACTTTTCCCCGATTTTTAGATTTCATTCAAACTTCAAATCCTCATAACTTTGGCTAGGAGACTCCAAATCGAGTGAACCAAATTTTGTTGGATTCAGCTCTCTGAGAACGTTCCAGCAAATCAAGTTTCACTTCATGAAAATCCTTAATTATCCAGAATTAATTCCTCAAATTTTAAACTGTTTGGATATTTAACTGGAGAACCCCTTGGAGGAAAATTCTGAAATTTCGCTAGGATGTTCACCAAAATGTCTCTGAACTACCCTAAAAATTTCAGATCCATTTGAGCTCATTTAATCCACCTAATGGTGTGATTAGTGAAACTGTTCCACAGAAAAATAGAAGATGTTCAGAAATATTTTCAGAATTTTCTTTGAAATTGTTTAGCTCATATCTTTAGCTAGGAACCTTCAAATTAAGTGAGACCAACTCCATTAGAATCCTCTGAAAATCTAGTTTTCAGAAAGTCATAGCTTGTTTCATGAAAATCATTAGAACACCCTAAAAGCCTTCAAGTAAGGTCAAGTACATAATTAATTGTGGAGGGCTCAAATGAGCTTTGCTGCAACTAAAACTTGACCAAGTCTCTGTTTAAGTTGAAACAAAGCCACAGTAAAAGTTTCACAGTCTTTGGGTCTGTCTAGTGAGACTTAGAAGGTTCACAAATTTAAAACTCAATTCAAATGCATTTAATTAATACATGTACTTCTTATATCATGTAGTCGCTAAGGTCGAGGAGGAACCCGAATTCCTAGACTTCGTTACTCCGGAGGAGCAGCTAGCCTACGACCAAGAGCAGCAAGGCAAGCTCTTGTTTGCATTAACCTATTTACAAATTTTTATTGTTTTGAGCACTTTCTTTGAGTATCACTTATTTCCTTGCATTAGAGTCTTGTTTGGAAACCCAATTGCATAGCCAAGAAAACCATGGGTTGGGTTTAGGATTGCAAACCCCGTTAGCTACTGCAAAGCTAAGTTAGGGTAGGATTCAGTACCAGTCGAGTAGTTGGAACTACTCGCGAGCATAGGCTAGAGGCACTCGACTCGGGTGGAGATAGCACATGATACACATGGCAAGAAAGATGAGACCGAGTGGAGAGTAAGGGCAGCAGGACTTTGGGGCCTGTGTGCTGTATCGCCGCTTGTGTCGATTGAGGACCAAGCCGTGTGCGGGCCTGTTGAACACGCTAGAACAGTACCAAACACCTACAGGCTATATGGGAACCGGGAAACCGATGTAACTCGGGTAGCTAGGTGTTGAGGCATAGCTGGTCGTTCAGAGGTTAGGTTGAAAGCTTGAGGAGTAAATCGGCTGGTGGCACTGAGATGCGCGTGCAGAGACCTCTTGCTCGGGACGATTGGACCGGTTCAACATTTGGCTGACGGGTGAAAGGTGGTTGCATACGACGTCCGTGATGGTTGTTGTAGGCAACATCGAGTACGGGCGTACGTGACGGGTTATTCGGGTAACCCTGCAGGTGTAAATCGATTATAATCGCCATCCCCCGCGGTCAGTGAGTACCACTTGTTCACTGTACTGTGACATAGAAAGAACAGGCTAGTTACATGTTAAAATGTCGCTGATTGAAAGATGGACTTGATTGTTAATGATTTGCTGTAGTTTAGAGCTAATTAAAGTTCCTTTCAACTTTGGGCAAAGTACATGAGAGAAATGTGTTTCTGGTTTGATTGCGGCTCTCTCATGTGCCTTAGCGTAAGGTTCTCTACCACCTGCTGCTAAAACATGAAAGTAAGGTTCCACTAATTAGGTGAGTCCTTTGCAACTTGTTTTTATCTCATGTACCCATCACCCCTCATGTAGAAGTTTCATGTTTAGGAGAGACGGGTTAGTCTTGCTGAGCCTTCGTGCTCACTGCTTGTGTTTGAAGCTTTTGCAGGGTTCTATGAGGAAGGGACTCCCGAGGAGGAGACGGAACCCCAGGAGGGGAACCCCGTCGAGTGGGAGTCGTGCACGCCGCCGTGTTAGTGTGCGTGTGTGCTAGCAAGGACACGTTCACGGGCTGAACGTGAACTTGATGCGTAGTCTACGCCCGTGAGTGTAGACTGGACCTATTTTGATGTAAAAAAATGTTCATAAATCTCTTCATGTAATAAACTTTGCTTCCGCTTTTTACCTTTGAAGTGTGTTATCCGGTGCTGTGCAACGCAGCACCCCTCAGCGTGATCCTGGCTCGACAAGACCGTGGGGTCATGTCAGCGCTGGTATCAGAGCTCGCTTGAGGTTTAACGCACTACAAATGTCATCTTTTTCGAAAATTCAGTGAGGAACGAGTTAGTAGCCCGTATAAGGATGTTATTAGCGTATAGAAAGTGGCATACTAACCTAATTGCTTATGTCGGAAAATCGTGTATCTCGGGACGTTTATGTCTTGGGGGGTAGACGTAAGCGCTGTCCACCAGTGCGCCACAAGCTGAAGGGTGAAGCCCCACGGGTGGCAGGTAACCCGACCCGCTTTGGTATCCTCTACGACTCTTCATGTCGTTTGGGGTATTCGAGCAACGTCTATCCCTGGCGTGCGTGGTGCAATTTGGGAGACCCCGTCACGTGGTCTGAAACATGAACACGTAACTCAAGGCGTGTTTGGCTTGAGAACATCCGGGCGAGTGATGACGGCCGGGTGTATGAACTGTATGGATACCGGGCTCGGTGTGCAGCCGAGTCTGACGATTGTTTGAGTTTCTGCAGGTAGTCTAACCACAAAACAGTAGACGTGTAGTATTCGTTTGCGAGTGACGTTTAGTGCCACTGAACTAATGAAGCCGGCTAAGTCCGGTATAGGTTTTTCTTTGTGTGGACGTAGTACCGACATGATCTGGTGACGCATCGACGTCACACTCCACTAAATGAACAACTTCATTGTAAAGCTTGAAAGTTTTAATTCAGAGCACTAAAACTTTGATGTAACTCCTTCCTTGATCAGGAGATTCAAAGTTAACAAGTTTTTCAACTTATAGGTTGCTAAGGACAGAGCACCCTGTTTTCAGCTGAATCAAGGCTGAAGTTAATCAGGGGTTAGAGGTCGAGTTCTTTCGAGGTTGGGGTCATATGATACATTTCTGGAAATCTTTGGAAGAGCTTTACAACTTTTCTGTTGATGTCCAGAGGTGTTTCACCCCATAACCAATCGAAAAATGCAGTAGAGTTGAAACTGTCCAGAAAACAGGGCAGAGCAAAGACTCTCTGTAACTCTCTGTAAGTTGAGCATAACTTCCTGCATAAAAATCCAAAAATAGAAAATGAGGTAGTTCTGGAAAGCTTATGAGCTAGATCACAACTTTGTAACAGAAAGTTTTGTCAGATTGTGATAAGAATTAACTGGAATTCTTGGATAAAATCAGTACCTAAAGCAGGGAGGTGCTGTCCAATTTTCTCCAGAAATTCTGTTAACTTTGACATCTCATCACTCTTGAACCAGGAAAGATCATAGGCCAAGCAAATGCTTTCTGGAAATCTATTAAAGTTAGCTTTAACTTTGATGTTGTGCTCCAGAATTGGTTTTGGCTTTAGCATGGCCTAAATCAGGTTAAGATGGAAACTGGTCAGGGCTGTCATGTTGGACAGCAGATCAGTAGTCAAATTTGTTAAATTCGAGCTATAATTCCAAGTTTCATGGGTTCAATGACATGTTTTGTGTTAAAACTCATTGGTTTACTGTTCAAATAGATATTTGACATTTCTCAAATATATTTTTACAGATGACAGCAGATAAACAATTGGAGAACGGCTGGGTGGAATCTCACTGTTCTCACCACAGCGGCTATCCAGAGGCATTGAGGCAGATGCTTCAATATTTCGGATACAACCAAATGCCGCAGTACTTCACCAAGGAAGAAGGCGAGGTGGGGAACAAGACGTGGACGATCCATGTCGATGTCCCTGCAGGACCTACGCCACCCGGTTTGGTGCCGTTCACCGTCACGGTGAGAGGTAGACAACCGGAAGGGATGTGGCAAGCGGCAGCCTCAACGACATCATTGATACTGCGATTGTCCAGGAGGACTCCGGCAAGGAGTTAGCGGCGGCGGAGAGAAAGCGAAGCGCGCCACAAAGCAGCGGAGAAGGAGGCGGTCCTTCTCAAAAATTTCGGATAGTGAATCGCCCACCATCAGGTCCCCGCTGGCAACCACAACAGAGGCCGATGCCGTTCCGCAGTCGGCCGTATTCTTCACCGGCATTCAGGCCGGCACTGCCAGCACCACCTCCACAACAACAACAGCAGCAGCGGATGATGCCGCGTGCGTATGCACCTCAGCAGCGCATACCGGGCTTTCGTCCCCCGAGCACCGCACAAGCAGCGGCCACATGTTACAAGTGTGGTCGTCCAGGACACTTCGTGAGCAGTTGCCCGGAGAGGCAAGGCGGCGGAGTTGCACCGCAGTTTCCAGGGAGGAATCAACCCCAGAACCCTACTAATGCACGGCGGGCAAACCCTAGGCCCGGCACTGTCCACCAGCTTGCCATAGAGGACGTGCCGCAGGGTGAGCCAATCCTTGCCGGTATGTTCCAACTCCACGGCATCCCTCCATAGTACTATTTGATTCAGGCGCCACGCATAGCTTCATTAGCCAAGCTTTCATTGATAAATATAGCTTGCAAATACTACCCACCGATAGTCCTTATGTGATCTGTTCACCGGGTGGGAAAATTTCAGCAAGCATGATGGTCCCAAAAGCGCCATTGTGCTTAGAGGGTAGAGTTTACCCCATGTCTCTCATCATCTTAGATGGACAAAAGGTCGATGTGATCCTACGGATGTCGTGGTTAACCCGCCACGGCACTGTTTTAGATACCGTCCTTCGAGTCGTGCACTTAAACTCAGAAGTGCACGGATCTCACTCCTTATTTCTGGACAGTCCAGAAATAAAAGTTCAAAGTGTCTATCAATCCACAACCATCAGATTGGACGATATTCCAGTGGTCCGAGAGTTACCTGACGTGTTCCCGGATGATTTACCGGGGATGCCGCCTGATATAGAGGTGGAGTTCAAGATTGAACTTGCACCGGGAACCATGCCAATATCCCGAAGGCCGTACAAGATGGCGCCCAAGGAGTTGGCTGAACGGAAGACTCAGCTCACGGACCTCGCGGAGAAGGGTTTTATTAGGCCGAGCTCCTCGCCCTGGGGCTGTTCGGCATTATTTGTAAAGAAGAAGAATGACACGTTGCGGCTTTGCGTGGACTATCGTCCATTAAATGCCGTAACCATCAAGAACAAGTACCCGTTGCCACGGATCTACATGTTGTTTGATCAGTTGGTCGAAGCAAAGATCTTTTCCATGATGGACTTAAGATCTGGGTACCATCAGATTAAGATAAGGGCTGAGGACATTCCGAAGACGGCTTTCTCGACGAGGTACGGACATTACAAGTACCTGGTCATGTCCTTTGGCCTCACCAATGCTCCAGCTCATTTGATGTATTTGATGAACTCGGTATTCATGCCGGAGCTGGACAAGTTTGTCGTGATCTTCATCGATGACATACTGGTATATTCCAAGTCGGAGGAAGATCACATGAAACATCTGCGTATAGTCTTGCAACGGCTGCGGGATCACAAGCTATACGCGAAATTCAGCAAGTGTGGATTCTGGATATCGCAAGTGCCTTTTCTCGGGCATATCATCTCAGCGGAGGGTATCGCTGTAGACCCGAGTAAGATCACTCAAGTGCTGAATTGGAAGTCCCCGAGGACTGTTCACGAGGTACGGAGTTTCCTCGGACTCGCGGGATATTATCGGAGGTTCATTCCGAACTTCTCGAAGATTGCAAAGCCGATGACGGAGCTGCTGAAGAAGGCTACCAAATACGTTTGGAGTCCGGCGTGTGAAGCAGCATTCAAGGCTTTAGTTAAGCACCTAACATCAGCACCGGTTTTGGCGCAACCAGACACAACAAAACCGTTTGATGTGTACTACGATGCATCCGGCATTGGGCTCGGATGTGTGTTGATGCAAGACCGAAGAGTGGTCGCGTAACGGCAGCTTAGAAACCATGAGCAGAATTATCCAACTCACGACTTGGAGCTCGCTGCCGTGGTACTTGCACTGAAAATGTGGAGGCACTACCTACTCAGTAACCTCGTGCATTTATATACCGACCCAAGAGCCTCAAGTACATATTCACTCAGAAGGAGCTGAACATGAGGCAGCGAAGATGGTTAGAATTGATAAAGGATTACGAAATAGAGATCCATTATCATCCATGCGAGGCAAACATAGTGGCAGATGCGCTGAGCCGCAAGTCACACGTCAACAATCTGACCATCACACCGTTGGAAGAGAGCGAACTATCACTGCATGTGATTCCACATGGAGCTCTCTACAACATAGCTTTGATCCCCACCATCCGTGAAGAGATAGCGGCAGCTCAGAAACATGACAAGGGCATGTCGCATTTGCGGAGACGTGTAGACAGTGGGCAGTTGAAATGTTTCCGGAAGGACGGAGACGGCGTCCTATGATTCAAGGACCGGATCGTCGTACCCCGTAACCCGGAGTTACGGAAGAAATTTTTTGATGAGGTTCACTTATCAAAATTTTCTATTCGCTCCGGCAGCAACAAAATGTATCAAGAACTCAGAAGCTAGTTTTGGTGGACACGGATGAAGCGGGAGATCGCGAAGTACGTGTCCGAGTGTGATACATGTCGAAGGGTGAAGGCAGACCATATGTGGAAACCGGGACTGCTGCAACCACTGGGCGTTCCTGCCTGGAAGTGGGAAGATGTGAGCATGGACTTCATCGTCGGTTTATCCACCACTTTTCAGAAGCATGATTCTGTGTGGGTGATCGTCGACCGGCTCACCAAAGTTGCCCATTTCATCCCGGTCAACACGAACTACAACGCCAAGAAGTACGCTGAACTGTACATCTCACGGATCCTATGCTTGTACGGCGTACCCCGTACCATCATATCGGATCGGGGCACTTTATTTGTGTCCCGTTTTTTGGGAACAGCTGCACGCTGCATTGGGGACGAAGCTGATCCGTAGTTCAGCATACCACCCGCAAACGGATGGACAAACCGAGCGGGTAAATCAGATCCTAGAAGACATGCTACGAGCTTGTGCTATCAACCACGGCAAGAATTGGGATGATCACTTGCCGTTAGCTGAGTTCTCGTACAACAATGGGTACCAAGCTAGCATCAAGATGCCGCCTTATGAGGCGCTATACGAGAGGAAATGCCGCACACCACTGAATTGGTGTGAGTCTGGCGAAAGGGTTACCTTCGGGATTGACCTTGTCAAAAACACGGAAGAAAAGGTTTGACTGATTCAAGCGAACCTAAAAGCCGCCCAATCCCGACAGGAACAGTATGCGGACCGGAGAAGACGCCCATTACAATTCGAAGTCGGAGATCATGTATTCCTACGTGTGTCTCCAATGAAGGGCGTAAACAGATTTGGGGTGAGAGGAAAGTTGGCACCCCAATTCATCGGTCCATTCCAGATTACCAAAAGATGTGGATCAGTAGCATACCGGCTAAAATTACCAGAAGTACTTTCCGGTGTGCACGACGTCTTTCACATTTCCCAGCTGAGGATGTTTCTTAAGCTATCATCTACCGTTCAGCTGGAGGACATTGAAGAATTGCAACCGGATCTCACCTATCGGGAGGAGCCGGTTCAGATCATTGACGAAAAGGCCCGAACCACACGCAACCACACGTTGTGGTTCTACAAAGTTCTATGGAGTAATCACTCCGTGGACAAAGCGACATGGGAGAGCGAAGGATTTCTTCGCGCTAACTACCCCGACTTTTTCACGTCGCATATCCGGTAATTCTCCACCGTCCTCTCTCTCATTTTCGCCTTATAATCTCAAGACGAGATTCTTTTAAGGGGGGAGGAATGTAAGGGCCTCAGTTTTTGACACATGTTTGAAGTGTCATCACCACACACACACCTCATTCGAAGCAAGTTGATAAACACATTTGAAGAGCAAGTAACCACCATCAACATGCTCATTAGAGAACAAACTCACATATTGCAAAAGTGGTATTTCCCACATGTGATATACAGGGGCTGGGCATATGAAAACTCCTACACAGTGCTAGGAATGTCCATGCCAAGTTTCACCCAAATTCAATTCAAAACCTTTTTGAGGTCATTTTGGGTATAGCTAGAAATAGGGTAGTTTGAACTCAAATTCAAATTCAAACTGATTTTATCCCATGAATTCAAAAGTGGGAGACATATTCTTACTCAGCACATTTTTGTGAGCTCACACACCAATTTTCACTCCATTTGGAGTTGATCTTGACAATAGCTAAATGGGGCAAATTCAAACTTTATTTGAATTTCAAACTGAACATGTGCTGAAATTTATCCAAACCAAACCCAATTTGAATTCTAGTCAATTCAAATGGCTCAAAGGTTGATAATTCAAATCACCAGGGGCTTTGTGGGGACTACTGTTTACAACAGTAAATTGGAGTTAAGTTCAGAGGTTAAAATTGAGGGTGGGACCCACATGTCATAGAGATAAGAGGGAAGACTTGCACACAAAGTCACAGCTCGGTGGGAAATTCCACCGAGCAGCTGCCGGCTGTGCCACTGAGAAGGAACCAGCGCCACTAGCTGCTTCCCCCTTCGCGTGCTGGCGCCCAGGGCGGCCTTCTCGTGTACCCACGCGACCGTCACCGCCTCAGCCCGAGCGAAGACCGGTTGCTTTTATCTCCTCGCGGGCGACAACAAGCAGCGCCATTTTTCTTCTTCCAAGCTCTCGGTCGATCAGAAAAACGAAGAAAACAATCGCACCCTCGTTCCCCCGAGTTTCTAGGCAGCATGCTGAGCTCAAGCACCACCCTCCCAATGCCTGAACCACCGGGTTTCGGCTTACGTTCAAGTGATCAATGACGACCGCCGCGTCTGAGCTGAAGGACGGCGATCGGTATCACGTGGAAAGCATTCCACAGGAGATTTTACGGGTCAGCAAGAGCGGCAACAGGAGCGCGCGACCACCGTGTTGCTCTCCTCCATGTCTTGAAGCAAACCGTGAAGAATCCGCTACGAATTTCCAGATTTTGCTCCGGCGGTCTTAAACCGAGCTTCCGGTACGGATTCTTTGAATTCCCGCTCTATGATCCTTCTTAAGTTATCAAATCTTGCACATAGGCGCTGGACTAGCCAGCGATCAATTTCCTTTCTGCATCCGTGGTATGAAACCGACTAGGAGTGACGAATTTTGAGCTCGATTGAGGACGTTCATGGCGGGCACGATCGGTCGCACGGTGCCGACCAACTTGCCGCCATCTTTGAACGTCTTTGCAACCTTTTCGAGCTTCCTAGAGGTGTACTGATGCCTTAGAACTGATTGTTCGAGGTCTTGGCGGGTTAGAACCCACGGCCGATGGCGCCGAACCTCAACCGAGGCCACCGCACATCGCCGGGTTATTTCCGGTCACCGCCAGCCCGAACTGATCCCACAGACGTGTTCCTTGACGTGGATAACCCCCTGGTGGCGAGTTTCAGACCCTGCGATGGCTGGCAGCGACAATCCGGGGAGCTCCGGGTCTGCTCTGGCGAAGGGAGGCGGCGCGGGCGCGAGGGCGCGTCGGGAGGAATAAGAAGACGCAGGGCCCGGCCGTCAGCGACTTAAAAATTCTAATCGGGATCGGGTGCGGCTGGGATCCGTTGTGCTGGCACGCGGGAATCCTGTAGACCCCAGTGTGCCGACACCTCAGTGCGCAACACGTGTCCCCGTGGCCCACCCGCAGGTTTAAACTTTTCCCCGATTTTCAGATTTCATTCAAACTTCAAATCCTCATAACTTTGGCTAGGAGACTCCAAATCGAGTGAACCAAATTTTGTTGGATTCAGATCTCTGAGCACTTTCCAGAAAATTAATTTTCACTTCATGAAAATCCTTAATTATCAAGAATTAATTCCTCAAAACTTAAACTGTTTGGAATTTTAACTGGCGAACCTCTTCGAGGAAAATTCTGAAATTTTGCTGGGATGTTCACCAAAATATCCCTGAACTACCATAAAAATTTCAGATCCATTTGATCTAATTTAATCCACCTAATGGTGTGATTAGTGAAACTGTTCCAGAGAAAATAGAAAATGTTCAGAAACATTTTCAGAATTTTCTCTGAAATTGTTTAGCTCATATCTTTAGCTAGGAACCTTCAAATTAAGTGAGACCAACTCCATTAGAACCCTATGAAAATCTAGTTTTCAGAAAGTCATTGCTTGTTTCATGAAAATCCTTAGAACACCCTAAAAGCCTTCAATTAAGGTCAAGTACATAATTAATTGTGGAGGGATCAAATGAGCTTTGCTGCAACTAAAACTTGACCAAGTCTCTGTTTAGGTTGTAACCAAGCCACAGTAAAAGTTTCACAGTCTTTTGGTCTGTCTAGTTAGACTTAGAAGGTTCACAAATTTAAAACTCAATTCAAATGCATTTAATTAGTACATGTACTTCTAATATCATGTAGTCGCTAAGGTCGAGGAGGAACCCGAAGTCCTAGACTTCGTTACTCCGGAGGAGCAGCTAGCCTACGACCAAGAGCAGCAAGGCAAGCTCCATTTTGCATAAACCTATTTATAATTTTTTATTGTTTTGAGCACTTTCTTTGAGTATCACTTATTTCCTTGCATTAGAGTCTTGTTTGGAAACCAATGCATAGCCAAGAAAACCATGGGTTGGGTTTAGGATTGCAAACCCCGTTAGCTACTGCAAAGCTATGCTAGGGTAGGATTCGGTACAAGTCGAGTAGTTGGAACTACTCGCGAGTATAGGCTAGAGGCACTCGACTCGGGTAGAGATAGCACATGATACACATGGCAAGAAAGATGAGACCGAGCGGAGAGTAAGGGCAGCAGGACTTTGGGGCCTGTGTGCTGTAGCTCCGCTTGTGTCGATTGAGGACCGAGCCGTGTTGTAAAAGCCCAAGAAAAGGGACTTGCAAAAACTTTTCTTCACCTCACAACACCACAGTTTTCGTTGTGGATATCTTAAGAAATATTGTGAAGAGCAAGTAACCTTCATCAAAAGAGTGATTAGAGGGGAAAGTCTTCCTTTTCACAAAGTGGGATTTGGACATAGGAACATGAGAGGTTGAGCTCACCCCTAGAACTTAAAAAGTCTTGGGAAGGTTCAGTCCAAGTTTCATAGAAATCCAACACTTTTTGAGGCACTTTTTGGGTTATTTGAAAAAAGAGGCCAATTTGAATGTAAATTCAAATTGCAGCAACTTTCATCACCCAAATTCAAAAGTTAGCTTCATATTCTTATTCAGCACATTTTTGTGAGCTCACACACCAATTTTCATTCCATTTGGAGTTGATATTGACATGAGCTAAGTGGGACGAATTCAAACTTTATTTAAATTCAAAACTAAACTTGTGCTGAAATTCACCCAAGCCGAACCCAATTTGAATTCTATCCAATTCAAATGGCTCAGGGGTGAATAATTTGAATCACCAGGGGTATTATGGGGCTCACTGTTTACAACAGTGATTAGGAGTAAATTCCAGAGGTTAAAACCCCGGGTGGGACCCACGTGTCATAGAGGGGAGAAGGAGAAACTTGCACCCAAAGTCAGATTCTCGGTGGGAAATTCAGCCGAGCAGCTGTCGGCTATGCCACCGAGCTGCTACCGGCGCCACCAGCTGCTTCCCTCTCCGCGCGCTGGCGCCCAGGGCGGCTGGCTCGCGCCCCCACGCGACCGGCACCGCCTCAGCCGAGCAGGAGTCGGCCGGCCTTATCTTCTCGCGGGCAAACCCGAGCAGCGACATTATTTCTCGCCGCAGCTCTCTGCTCAATCGGGAAAACTAGCAAAACCATCTCCTCCTTCGTCCCTGAGCTGCTAGACAGCTACCTGAGCTCGCACTCCACCTCTCCAACGCTGGAAACCTCGAGCTCTGACCTCCTTTGCCCGAGAGCGATCGCCACAGCGGTGACTCAACCTCAGCCGAGATTCAGGCACCCGTGGGCAGCGTTCCACAGGCGTTTTCACGATCCAGCGAGAGAGGCAACAGGAGCGCGCGATCACCGTGCTGCTCTCCTCCAAGTTTGGAAGCCAACCGTGAAGAATCCGCAGAGAATTTCCAGTTTTTGCTCCGGCGATCGTAAACCGAACTTCTGGTACGGTTTCTTTAAATTCTCGCTCTATGATCTTTCGGAGGTCATCAAATCTTGCACATAGACGCCGGACTAGCCGGCGATCAAGTTCTTTTCTGCATCCGTAGCGTGAAACTGTCTAGGAGTGACGAATTTCGAGCTCGATCGAGGGCGGTCATGGCCGGCACGATCGGTCACACGGTGCCGACCGACTTGCCGCCATCCCTGAACCCTTTTGATACCTTGTTGAGCTTCCTAGAGGCACACTGATGCTGTAGGGCCATTTGTTGGAGGTGTTGGCGGGTTTAGAAACCACGGTCGATGGTGTCGAACCTCAACCGAGGCCACGGCACGTCGCCGAGCTACTCCGGTCACCCCCAGACCGACCTGTCACCACCGACGTGTTCCTCGACGTCGACAACCCCCTGGCGGCGAGTTTCAGACCATGGGAGGTCCGGCAGCAGCGATCCGGCGAGCCTCGAGCCTGCTCTGGCGAGGTCGGCGGCACGGGCGCGAGAGAACGGCGAGTGGAAGACGAAGCCGGCTGGCCCACATGTCAGCGGCCGAAGAATTTAAATCGGGATCGGGTGTGGCCGGGGATCGGCTGTGCTGGCGCGCAAATACCCTGTGAGCTCCGGTGTGCCGGACACCTCCGCGCTCGACACGTGTGGTATCCCCGGTGTGCCGGACACCTCCGCGCTCGACACGTGTCCCCGCGGGCCCCGAGAGTTTGAACTTTTCCCCCGATTTTCAGAATTCTTCCAAACTTCAAATCCTCAGAACTTTGGGTAGAAAGCTCCAAATCGAGTGAATCAAATTTTGCTGGATTTAGCTCTCTTAGCACTTTCCAGCAATACCAAATTCAGCTCATAAAAGTGAATAGTTTTCCAGAATTAAATCCCTAAAGTTTAAACTGTTGGGAATTTTATCTGGAGAACTACTTTATGAAAAATTCTGAAATTTGGATGAAAGGTTCATTGGAAAATCCCTGAATACCAGTAAAATTTTCAGACTCATCCAAGCCCATTTAATTACCCTAATCGGGTTATTAAGAGAACTGCCCTGGGAAAATAGAAAAATGTACAGAAACATTTTTCAGATTTTCTCAAATCTTAATTAGGGCATAACTTTCTGTAGAATTCTTCAAACGACATGAAACCAACTCCATTAGAACCATCTTAAAGTCTAGATTCCAGAAAGTCATGGTTGGAGCCATGAAAACCCCTGGAATTATTCAGAGGCTCAAATATTGACCAAATGGGCTTTTATTTGTACAAGGTTCAAATGAACTTTGTTTCAAATGAAACTTGGTCAAGACTCTGGTTAGGACCCTACCAAGCCACAATAAAAATTTCAGAACCACAGGGGAGGGCTAACTAGAGTTATTAGTAAATAAGTATTCAAGTTTACACTTTGCATTTAAATTTACATATAGTATTGTATTCAACGTATAGCCATTGAAGAAGAGACTCCGGAAGTGCTGGACTTCCTCCTTCCGGAAGAGGAACTAACCTCTGACCAGCAGCAACAAGGCAAGCCCCGGTTTGCATTAACCTTTTTATAAGTTTTATTTTGTTTACATGTGTCATATGAAGTATGTATGTGCATTAGGTATAGGATGAATGAAACCCCACTTGCATAACCAAAGGTTCCTAAAAGAGTGAGGGTAGTGTCTAAGACCTCGAGTAGACAGGCTATGCTTAATGAGTCATAGGACTTCGGTACAAGTCGAGTAGTTGGAATCTACTCGCGAGATAGGCTTGGGACACACGGGTTCGGTTGAGTGATGTGAGATCACTTTAGTAATGAAAATGAGACTAGGCAGGGGCTAGGGCGCAGCAAGAGAGAGTCTTGTGTGCGCGGCCCTGCCCATGTCGATTGAGGACCGATCCGTGTGCGGCCCTGCTGAACAAGTATTGAACGTACCGAAGGCATATCGGATATATGGGCCCCGATAAACCGATGTAGCCTAAACCTCCGGGCGTCGAGGCATAACGCACCGATTTATAGGTGTAGGCTGAGGGCAGCAAGGTGGAAATCTGCCAACGGGCATAGAGAGATGCTCCGTGTGGGGAACCTCCTGCTCGTTTCGGTGCGACCGGTTCGACGTTTGGGCTGTTGGGTGAAAGGTTGTCCCGTACGACATCGAGTGAGCGTGCTGTGCAGCTCCACAGATGGGCGTACGTGACATGCTCTTTGGGTTTCCCTGCAGGTGTATATCGAGTCGATTCGCCGTCCCTTGCGGTGACGAGTACCGCTTGTTCACTGCGTCGTAATGTAGAATAATGCATGAAATGTTATGATTCAATATTGCTGTTATGATATAAGTGTGTTGCTACATGTGTGCCACCAAATATTGCTTACTAAATTTCAGCTCATGAACTGTTAACCTGTTGCTAAAAGATGAACTAAGGATGAACTTGTAGGCGTGTCCATTTGCTGCAACATTGCTATCCTATGTCACGGTACCCCTCATGTATAGTTGCATGCTTAGGTGAGTCGGTTAAATCTTGCTGAGCCTTCGTGCTCACGGTTGCTGCTTAAGTGTTTTTCAGGTGAGGAGCCACCCACGGACTCGAAGTACGAGTCCACCAGCGAGGGTTACCCTCCGTCGGGGACCACGGCTGAGTGGGAGCCGTACACGCCGCGCTGAGCTGAGACGTGCAGCTAGTGTGGGTTGCCCTAGGTCTGGGCAACCGACTTTTGCTAGATAGGCGGGCGTGAGTTGTACAATAGAAACTTCCGCTGTATAATAAAGACTCTAGTGTGTAACTGAGAAGTGTACTACTTTGTACCTTCAGTTTGTTTTCCCTTGTAATATAATGTGTTCTTATGACATGTGCTGTCGGGTGACGCATCGCGCGGCACCACCCTCTGCGATCCTGGATGAGCGGATTCCGGTCCGCCACAGCCTGGTATCAGAGCTGCATTGGGGATAGCACAGTACTTAAGAACTATATTATGGGAAAACTTAGGTATACGGTGAGGATTCGGTAGTTGCCCAAGTAAGGACTATACTAGCATAGTTACTTAAAGTGGCAAAGACTAACTTATGTGTTATAATTCTGAATTTCAATTATGTAACAACGCACCTATGCTCTGGTAAGTATGGTAAGGAACGCCACCGAAAGCGGTTCAATTTCGGTTAGCTCCCCCTGATGAGGAACGTGGTTCAGGGATTGGTCTCACAGCTTGGTGCGAGATGTCAATATGAAGCTCTTGGACTTTTCATGTCCCTGAGTTCATATGAAACGCTGATCCTAGCGTGCATTAGGAAAGTAAGTGGAGACCCCATCGCGTGGTCAGTAACGCGAGAGTGTGTTCGTCTGGAAATAGCCCAGGAGGACATACGCAGCGCTTGCCATCGGCGTGCCCTGCAGGGCAGTAGGTGGTATCTGTTGGGTTGATAACATTCCCAACCGTGACGACCCGTTCATGATATACTCGGGTTCCCCGTCGTGTGGTGTTGAAACACGATCACGTACCTTGAGACGTGACCTAACTCAAGGACGGCCGTATGGAAATGATACGGGCGTTTGTATTTACTTTCAAATATGGAACTGCCTGAAATGAATAACCATTGAGTGCACCATTATTGTGTGGTCTTCTGCAGGTACTAACCACGTAAGTATCCGTGTAGTAAACGTGTGCGAGAGACCGTTTAGTGCCACATTTGAGACGTATATGCCGGTAAAATCCGGTTAGGATTTTCTTTTGTGAGGAACGTAGTACCGAGATATTGTAGGCATATGCATGAGAATAATGATAAAAAAGAATTAAAATCTATAGGTTCAACATTTAGTAACCTGGTTGGGTATAAGAATGGGATGGTGGAGCAGTATAGCCAAAAGTATGAAAAGCAGAGTGCTCTGTTTTGGACAGCAAGGTTGCCGAACTTTAACAGAGCACAACTCACAGGTCTTTTAGCCCAGAGAGGTGTGCTATATAGTTCTGGAAAGGTATTGAAGTACTCTATAACTTTGTTGTAGACTTCCAGAGCTGAAACACACCTTAAGGTGGCTGAAATCCCAGAGGAAGGTAAACTGTCCAGAACCAGGACAGAGTAAAACATTCTCTGAACTGTTCTGTTTTTCAAACATAACTCCCAGTAGAAAAATCAAAAAATTGTCATATAATACCTCCTTAGAGAGAGTAGAAGATGTGTGACATCTTTGCAATTCAAATATTCTGAAATTTCAGCACAGAATTTAATGGAAATCAGGGTTGAAAACAGCCACTTCCAAGGGAGGTGCTGTTAAAATTCTTCCAGGAATTCTGTTGACTTTGAATTAGCATAACTTTTTAACCAAAGATGATCTGAGGGCAAATGAGTACTCGTTGTAAAGATACTGAAGTTAACTTTAACTTTGGTATTCAACTTGAGTCATGAAAATGCACAGAACCAGATCAACATTTGGAATAGGTAGAAACTGGTCATTCTGACAGAAGAATGACAGTTGAACTCATTGGAGAGGGTGTTGTACCCTAAGGGTGCTATACGTGATGACAAAGCGATAGTAATGTCTCGTAGTGACCAAACCCAGTTATGGTGAGCTTCCAAAGAGGGGGATCATCAAGTTGGATTAAACTAACTTGTGTTTGGTCTGGTAATGGTGTAGCTTGTGCAAAGTTATTACATTATCTACTTACGAGATATTTCGTATGTTTTGTTGTCATAATGTTTTTACGCCCAGTTCTATTGGACTGCATGCAAAATGTTGCGGGACTGATGTTTAATGTCGTGTGGTTGCAGATGGTTCGTACTAGGACCACGCACGAGGTTGGTAGCTCTAGCCAACAGGGAGGTGATGACTCCCAGCCACCGGCCTACGACAGCACCCCGCAGCAGCAGCCACCACCGCCGCCCCCGCTTAGTCTAGCGGATGTGATAGCGGCATTGGTAGGAGGTCGTGAGGAGCAAACCGACCTGCTCCGCACGATCGTGCAGAATACGTCCCAGGCGGGGGGACGTCAAGATAGAGGGCCTCGGGAGCCCCGTGATTTGTCGTACGCGGATTTCATGAGTACGCACCCTCCAGTGTTCACCGAAGCCGAAGAACCACTGGAGGCGGACAACTGGCTGCGGACCATCGAGTCCAAGTTCGGGCTGCTCCAATGTACAGAGCGGCAGAAGACTCTTCGCAGCACAGCAGCTCCACGGTGCCGCTGGTGCGTGGTGGGCGAACTATGTCGCCTCACGTACGGCTGGCCATGCCGTGGAATGGCAAGAGTTCCGGGAGGCGTTCCGCGCCTACCACATTCCTTCCGGAATAATGAAGAGGAAGTTCCAAGAATTCTTGGAGCTGAAGCAGGGCGGGAGGAGTGCCCACGACTACTCCCGTGCCTTCAACCATCTGGCGCAGTATGCGTCAGACTATATCTCCACGGAGGAGAAGAAGAGGGAGCACTTCTATCGAGGGTTACACCCCGAAATGAAGACACATCTCGTTCAGTGGAATCGCGGCACATTAAACGACCTAGTCAATGCCGCAATTATGCAAGAGGACGCTCAGCGGGAGTTAGCAGCTGAGCAGAGGAAGCGCAGCGCTCCACCTAGCAACGGAGGTGGCGCGCCCTAGAAGTACCGTATGGTGTATCGGACACCATCCAGCCAGCAGTGGCATCCACCGGCGCGACCTCAACGATTCGGGGGACGTCCGTTCCAGTCGCCCTCGTTCGGTCCGCCGATGCCACCACCAAGACAGCAACAGCAGCAGCAGATGGTACCCCGGGCTTTTCCACCGCCACAACGCGTCCCGGGATTCCGTCCACCGATCAGCGGGGGACCACCCCGTTTCACCTGCTTCACGTGTGGCCAGGTGGGCCACTTCGCGAAGGACTGTCCCCAGGGGTAGCAGAGCAGCGGGCAAGCCCAGCTCCACGGCGGTGCTCGAGGCCGACCTCCGGTGAAGAAGGTTGGTCAGCGGACTGGAGGCGTCCGCAACCTCGACAATGAGGACGCCCCAGAAGGAGACAACGTGCTGGCGGGTACGTTCACTCTCAACCATCAAGCCATCATAATATTGTTCGATTCTGGTGCAACCCACAACTTCATTAGTGCATCATATGTGGCTCAGCATCAGCTGGAAACCTTTCCAACCGAGTGTTCTTATATGATCCGCTCACCGGGAGGAAAGATTTCAGCAACTATGATGGTTCCAAAAGCACCATTGTGCTTAGGTGGGAAGATATATCCCACCACTATGATTATCTTAGGGGGGCAGAAGATTGATGCAATCTTGGGAATGTCATGGCTAAGTTACCATGGCGCTGTCCTGGAAACTCTAACACGGACGGTTCACCTCAACTCCCCGTTACACCGTCCGCAGTCCCTCCTACTAGATAACCCCGTCCGGGAGGTTTCAGCAGTCAACAATACTGAAGCTCTCAAGTTGGAGGACATTCCCGTAGTCCGGGAGTACCCCGACGTGTTCCCGGATGATCTTCCGGGCATGCCACCTGAGCGGGATGTCGAGTTCAAGATCGAGCTCGCACCCGGGACTACGCCTATATCACGGAGACCATACAAGATGGCTCCAAATGAGCTGGCGGAACTGAAAGAACAGCTCAATGATCTGCTGAGCAAGGGTTTCATTAGGCCGAGTTCCTCGCCTTGGGGATGCTCGGCGCTGTTCATGAAGAAGAAAGATGAAACCCTGAGGCTGTGTGTGGACTACCGGCCGCTCAACGCCGTCACCATCAAGAATAAGTACCCACTGCCCCGCATCGACATATTGTTTGATCAACTTGTGGGTGCAAGTGTGTTCTCAAAGATGGACCTTCGCTCTGGATATCACCAGATCAAGATCCGGGCGGAGGATATTCCGAAGACAGCGTTCTCGACGAGATACGGCTTATACGAATATCTCGTCATGTCCTTTGGTCTCACAAACGCTCCATCCCATTTCATGTATCTCATGAACTCGGTGTTCATGCCGGAGCTGGACAAGTTCGTGGTAGTGTTCATCGACGATATCTTGGTTTACTCCAAGACAGAAGCCGAACATGCCGAACACTTGCGGATCGTTCTTCAACGATTGCGAGACCACAAGCTTTACGCCAAGTTCAGTAAATGCGAATTTTGGATCAGCCAAGTGCCATTCTTGGGACATATCATCTCAGCTGAAGGTATTGCGGTTGACCCAAGTAAAATAGAGCAAGTGTTGAAATGGAAAGATCCCACTTCAGTTCATGAAGTCAGAAGCTTCCTCGGGTTAGCGGGATACTACCGGAGATTCATTCCAAGCTTCTCCAAGCTCGCTAAGCCGATGACAGAGTTGCTGAAGAAAGGGACGAAATATGTTTGGAACACGGCGTGTGAAGGAGCGTTCCGAACATTGGTGAAGCATCTCACAACAGCCCCGGTGTTAGCTCAGCCGGATACAACGAAGCCCTTCGACGTGTATTGTGACGCGTCCGGTATTGGGCTCGGCTGCGTGTTGATGCAGGCAGGACGTGTGGTCGCTTATGGCTCACGCCAACATCGGAACCATGAGCAGCATTATCCCACTCATGACCTTGAGCTTGCTGCAGTGGTTTTGGCGCTGAAAATGTGGAGGCACTATCTCCTGGGGAATTTGTTGCATCTCTACACCGACCACAAGAGCTTGAAATACATTTTCACCCAAAAGGAGCTAAACATGAGGCAACGGAGGTGGTTGGAATTAATCAAGGACTATGAAATTGAGATTCACTACCACCCCGGCAAGGCGAATGTGGTTGCCGACGCGCTGAGTCGGAAATCACATGTCCATCACCTCACCATTACACCGGTGGAGGAGGAAGAGCCAAGTTTATACTTGGTTCCTTATGGATCGCTGTACAACCTTGCCCTCATCCCTACTATTAGGGAGGACATCATTGCAGCTCAGAAGGATGATAAAGGCATGGCACATCTCCGGAGACGGATAGACAACAGGGAAATCAAATGTTTCCGGAAGGATGATGAGGGGACGCTGTGGTTCAATGACCGCATAGTCGTGCCCCGAGATATGGAGTTGAGGAAAAAGATCCTCGATGAATCTCACTTGTCTAAATACTCCATTCATCCGGGCAGCAACAAGATGTACCAAGATTTGAAACAGAAATTTTGGTGGACACGGATGAAGCGGGAGGTAGCGAAGTACGTATCCGAGTGTGATACGTGCCGACGAGTGAAGGCTGATCACATGAAGAAATCAGGGCTGCTACAACCCCTGTAGATCCCGGCATGGAAATGGGAAGATGTGAGCCTGGATTTCATTGTGGGATTACCCCTAACGTCCAACAAGCATAATTCCATATGGGTAACCGTTGATCGGTTAACCAAGACGGCCCACTTCATCCCGGTGAATACACGTTACAATGCCGGCAAATATGCGGAGCTATACATAGCGAAGATTCTATGCCTATATGGGGTACCCAAGACCATTGTCTCAGATCGAGGTGCATTATTTGTATCTCGCTTTTGGGAGCAGCTACACGCTGCATTGGGTACTAATTTGATCAAGAGCTCCGCCTATCACCCTCAGACAGATGGCCAGACAGAGAGGGTGAATCAAGTCTTGGAAGACATGTTGAGAGCATGTGCCATCCACCATGGTAGGAACTGGGATGATCACCTACCGTTGGCGGAATTCTCGTACAACAACGGCTATCAGGCGAGTATCAAAATGGCACCTTACGAAGCTCTCTACGGTCGTAAATGCCGCACCCCATTAAATTGGTACGAGTCCGGTGAAAGGGTCACATTCGGGGTTGATGTGGTGAACGACGCCGAAGAGCGCATTCGGACAATTCAAGCCAATTTGAAGGCCGCTCAATCCCGACAGAAGAGCTACGCTGATAAGAGGCGTAGGCCGTTGCACTTTGACGTTGGGGAACACGTGTACCTCCGCGTGTCTCCGATGAAGGGCGTGCACCGGTTCGGTGTGAAGGGGAAGCTTGCTCCCCGTTTCATTGGACCCTACGCTATCACCGAGAAGTGTGGACCAGCGGCGTATCGATTGGAACTACCAGCATCTCTGGCTGGTGTCCATGATATCTTCCACGTTTCGCAACTGCGAAAATGTTTGAAGCATACAACTGCTGTTCCTATCGAAGACATTGGCGAGTTGAAACCGGATTTAACATATGATGAGTATCCGGTAGAAATTCTTGATGAGAAAGCCCGAACCACGCGTAGCAGAACGTTGTGGTTCTACAAGATCCTCTGGAGTAACCACACCGCGGAAGAAGCGACGTGGGAGAGCGAGGAATTCCTTCGCTCAAATTACCCGGAGTTCATGGCTTCTCAACACGGGTAAGTCCCTACTACATCGCTATCTCTTCTTTTGTAATCTCGGGACGAGATTCTTTTAAGGGGGGAGGGATGTAAAAGCCCAAGAAAAGGGACTTGCAAAAACTTTTCTTCACCTCACAACACCACAGTTTTCGTTGTGGATATCTTAGGAAATATTGTGAAGAGCAAGTAACCTTCATCAAAAGAGTGATTAGAGGGGAAAGTCTTCCTTTTCACAAAGTGGGATTTGGACATAGGAACATGAGAGGTTGAGCTCACCCCTAGAACTTAAAAAGTCTTGGGAAGGTTCAGTCCAAGTTTCATAGAAATCCAACACTTTTTGAGGCACTTTTTGGGTTATTTGAAAAAAGAGGCCAATTTGAATGTAAATTCAAATTGCAGCAACTTTCATCACCCAAATTCAAAAGTTAGCTTCATATTCTTATTCAGCACATTTTTGGGAGCTCACACACCAATTTTCATTCCATTTGGAGTTCATCTTGACATGAGCTAAGTGGGACGAATTCAAACTTTATTTGAATTCAAAACTAAACTTGTGCTGAAATTCACCCAAGCCAAACCCAATTTGAATTCTATCCAATTCAAATGGCTCAGGGGTGAATAATTTGAATCACCAGGGGTATTATGGGGCTCACTGTTTACAACAGTGATTAGGAGTAAATTCCAGAGGCTAAAACCCCGGGTGGGACCCACGTGTCATAGAGGGGAGAAGGAGAAACTTGCACCCAAAGTCAGAGTCTCGGTGGGAAATTCCGCCGAGCAGCTGTCGGCTATGCCACCGAGCAGCTACCGGCGCCACCAGCTGCTTCCCTCTCCGCGCGCTGGCGCCCAGGGCGGCTGGCTCGCGCCCCCACGCGACCGGCACCGCCTCAGCCGAGCAGGAGTCGGCCGGCCTTATCTTCTCGCGGGCAAACCCGAGCAGCGGCATTATTTCTCGCCGCAGCTCTCTGCTCAATCGGGAAAACCAGCAAAACCATCTCCTCCTTCGTCCCTTAGCTGCTAGACAGCCACCTGAGCTCGCACTCCACCTCTCCAACGCTGGAAACCTCGAGCTCTGACCTCCTTTGCCCGAGAGCGATCGCCACAGTGGCGACTCAACCTCAGCCGAGATTCAGGCGCCCGTGGGCAGCGTTCCACAGGCGTTTTCACGGTCCAATGAGAGAGGCAACAGGAGCGCGCGATCACCGTGCTGCTCTCCTCCAAGTTTGGAAGCCAACCGTGAAGAATCCGCAGAGAATTTCCAGTTTTTGCTCTGGCGATCGTAAACCGAACTTCTGGTACGGTTTCTTTAAATTCTCGCTCTATGATCTTTCGGAGGTCATCAAATCTTGCACATAGACGCCGGACTAGCCGGCGATCAAGTTCTTTTCTGCATCCGTAGCGTGAAACTGTCTAGGAGTGACGAATTTCGAGCTCGATCGAGGGCGGTCATGGCGGGCACGATCGGTCACACGGTGCCGACCGACTTGCCGCCATCCCTGAACCCTTTTGATACCTTGTCGAGCTTCCTAGAGGCACACTGATGCTGTAGGGCCGTTTGTTCGAGGTGTTGGCGGATTTAGAAACCACGGTCGACGGTGTCGAACCTCAACCGAGGCCACGGCACGTCGCCGAGCTACTCCGGTCACCCCCAGACCGACCTGTCACCACCGACGTGTTCCTCGACGTCGACAACCCCCTGGCGGCGAGTTTCAGACCATGGGAGGTCCGGCAGCGGCGAGCAGGCGAGCCTCGAGTCTGCTCCGGCGAGGTCGGCGGCGCGGGCGCGAGAGAACGGCTAGTGGAAGACGAAGCCGGCTGGCCCACATGTCAGCGGCCGAAGAATTTAAATCGGGATCGGGTGTGGCCGGGGATCGGCTGTACTGGCGCGCAAATACCCTGTGAGCTCCGGTGCGCCGGACACCTCCGCGCTCGACACGTGTGGTATCCCGGTGTGCCGGACACCTCCGCGCTCGACACGTGTCCCCACGGGCCCCGAGAGTTTAAACTTTTCCCCCGATTTTCAGAATTCTTCCAAACTTCAAATCCTCAGAACTTTGGCTAGAAAGCTCCAAATCGAGTGAATAAAATTTTGCTGGATTTAGCTATCTGAGTACTTTCGAGCAATACCAAATTCAGCTCATAAAAGTGAATAGTTTTCCAGAATTAAATCCCTAAAGTTTAAACTGTTGGGAATTTTATCTGGAGAACTACTTTATGAAAAATTCTGAAATTTGGCTGAAAGGTTCATTGGGAAATCCCTGAATACCAGTAAAATTTTCAGACTCATCCAAGCTCATTTAATTACCCTAATCGGGTTATTAAGAGAACTGCCCTGGGAAAATAGAAAAATGTACAGAAACATTTTTCAGATTTTCTCAAATCTTAATTAGGGCATAACTTTCTGTAGAATTCTTCAAACAACATGAAACCAACTCCATTAGAACCATCTTAAAGTCTAGATTCCAGAAAGTCATGGTTGGAGCCATGAAAACCCCTGGAATTATTCAGAGGCTCAAATATTGACCAAATGGGCTTTTATTTGTACAAGGTTCAAATGAACTTTGTTTCAAATGAAACTTGGTCAAGACTCTGGTTAGGACCCTACCAAGCCACAATAAAAATTTCAGAACCACAGGGGAGGGCTAACTAGAGTTATTAGTAAATAAGTATTCAAATTTACACTTTGCATTTAAATTTACATATAGTATTGTATTCAACGTGTAGCCATTGAAGAAGAGACTCCGGAAGTGCTGGACTTCCTCCTTCCGGAAGAGGAACTAACCCCTGACCAGCAGCAACAAGGCAAGCCCCGGTTTGCATTAACCTTTTTTATAAGTTTTATTTTGTTTACATGTGTCATATGAAGTATGTATGTGCATTAGGTATAGGATGAATGAAACCCCACTTGCATAACCAAAGGTTCCTAAAAGAGTGAGGGTAGTGTCTAAGACCTCGAGTAGACAGGCTATGCTTAATGAGTCATAGGACTTCGGTACAAGTCGAGTAGTTGGAATCTACTCGCGATATAGGCTTGGGACACACGGGTTCGGTTGAGTGATGTGAGATCACTTTAGTAATGAAAATGAGACTAGGCAGGGGCTAGGGCGAAGCAAGAGAGAGTCTTGTGTGCGCGGCCCTGCCCGTGTCGATTGAGGACCGATCCGTGTGCGGCCCTGCTGAACAAGTATTGAACGTACCGAAGGCATATCGGATATATGGGCCCCGATAAACCGATGTAGCCTAAACCTCCGGGCGTCGAGGCATAACGCACCGATTTATAGGTGTAGGCTGAGGGCAGCAAGGTGGAAATCTGCCAACAGGCATAGAGAGATGCTCCGTGTGGGGAACCTCCTGCTCGTTTCGGTGCGACCGGTTCGACGTTTGGGCTGTTGGGTGAAAGGTTGTCCCGTACGACATCGAGTGAGCGTGCTGTGCAGCTCCACGGATGGGCGTACGTGACGTGCTCTTTGGGTTTCCCTGCAGGTGTATATCGAGTCGATTCGCCGTCCCTCGCGGTGACGAGTACCGCTTGTTCACTGCGTCGTAACATAGAATAATGCATGAAATGTTATGATTCAATATTGCTGTTATGATATAAGTGTGTTGCTACATGTGTGCCACCAAATATTGCTTACTAAATTTCAGCTTCATGAACTGTTAACCTGTTGCTAAAAGATGAACTAAGGATGAACTTGTAGGCGTGTCCATTTGCTGCAACATTGCTATCCTATGTCACGGTACCCCTTATGTAGAGTTGCATGCTTAGGTGAGTCGGTTAAGCCTTGCTGAGCCTTCGTGCTCACGGTTGCTGCTTAAGTGTTTTTCAGGTGAGGAGCCACCCACGGACTCGGAGTACGAGTCCACCGGCGAGGGTTACCCTCCGTCGGGGACCACGGCTGAGTGGGAGCCGTACACGCCGCGCTGAGCTGAGACGTGCAGCTAGTGTGGGTTGCCCTAGGGCTGGGCAACCGACTTTTGCTAGATAGGCGGGCGTGAGTTGTACAATAGAAACTTCCGCTGTATAATAAAGACTCTAGTGTGTAACTGAGAAGTGTACTACTTTGTACCTTCAGTTTGTTTTCCCTTGTAATATAATGTGTTCTTATGACATGTGCTGTCGGGTGACGCATCGCGCGGCACCACCCTCTGCGATCCTGGATGAGCGGATTCCGGTCCGCCACACGTGTGCGGGCCTGTTGAACAAGCTAGAACAGTACCGAAGACCTACCGGCTATATGGGAACCGGGAAACCGATGTAACTCGGGTAGCTGGGTGTTGAGGCATAGCTGGTCGTTCAGAGGGTAGGTTGAGAGCTTGAGGTGTAAATCGGCTGGCGGCACTGAGATGCGCGTGCAGAGACCTCTTGCTCGGGATGATTGGACCGGTTCAACATTTGGCTGACGGGTGAAAGGTGGTTGCATACGACGTCCGTGATGGTTGTTGTAGGCAACATCGAGTATGGGCGTACGTGACGGGTTATTCGGGTAACCCTGCAGGTGTAAATCGATTATAATCGCCGTCCCTCACGGTCAGTGAGTACCACTTGTTCACTGTACCGTGACGTAGAAAGAATAGGCTAGTTACATGTTAAAATGTTGCTGATTGAAAGATGGACTTGATTGTTAATGATTTTCTGTAGTTTAGAGCTAATTAAAGTTCCTTTCAACTTTGGGCAAAGTACATGAGAGAAATGCGTTTCTGTTTGATTGCGGCTCTCTCATGTGCATTAGCGTAAGGTTCTCTACCACCTGCTGCTAAAACTTGAAAGTAAGGTTCCACTAATTAGGTGAGTCCTTTGCAACTTGTTTTTATCTCATGTACCCATCACCCCTCATGTAGAAGTTCCATGTTTAGGAAAGACGGGACAGTCTTGCTGAGCCTTCGTGCTCACTGCTTGTTTTTGAAGCTTTTGCAGGGTTCTATGAGGAAGGGACTCCCGAGGAGGAGACGGAACTCCAGGAGGGGAACCCCGTCGAGAGGGAGTCGCGCACGCCACCGTGTTAGTGTGCATGTGTGCTAGCAAGGACACGTTCACGGGCTGAACGTGAACTTGATGCGTAGTCTACGCCCGTGAGTGTAGACTGGACCTATTTTGATGTAAAAAAATGTTCATAAATCTCTTCATGTAATAAACTTTGCTTCCGCGTTGTACCTTTGAAGTGTGTTATCCGGTGCTGTGCAACGCAGCACCCCTCAGCGTGATCCTGGCTCGACAAGACCGTGGGGTCGTGTCATTTTGTTCTGGAGTTCCACAGAAAAGTTGTAGAAGACTTCAAAACCTTTCCAGAATGGTATCCCACACCTCCATTGGTTCAACCAATCCTATGTTATACCCTGTATAATTTCAGAAAAATTTCTGCCGAAAACAGGGGAGGTTGTTCCTATGTCTTTGAGATTGAATCTATACTCCCAATTGACTCTCAGTTCAATATGGGAGTTCAATAACCCCTAAATGGAATCCTAAACTTCATTTTGACTCTTTTATTTGAAAATATACTTTTTATGCAACTAATACTCATCTTGGTACTACGTTTCCTCACCAAAGAAAAATCCTAAGCCGGTATTCCAGTATATACGTGTCAAATGGTGGAACTAAGAACGTCGCTCACAAACTATTTCTAAACGTCATGCTCTAATGTGGTTAATGTACCTGCAGAAGCCCACACAATAATGGTGCACACAAGGGTTCTTGACATTTCAGGCAGTTCCATATCATAGTAAAAACATATGGTCTGTATCATTGCCATACGGATCGTCCTTGAGTGAAGCCACATCTCAAGGTACATGGTCGTGTTTTTACACCACACAACGGGGAACCCGAGTAGAGCGTGAATGGGTCACCACGGTTGGAATTTTATCAACCCAATGGATACCACCTACTGCCTCATGACCGTTGATGCACGCCAATGGCGAGCGCTGCGTATGGCCTTTTGAACATTGAACGTTCAAGAGTTGCATACTATCGTGTTGCTTACCACACGATGGGGTATTCTATCTTTTGCCTAAAGCACGCTGGAGAACAGCGTTTTCATATGCTCTCAGAACCATGGAGAGGTTCAGAGACTCATATTAACTGCCGTGCCAAGCCACGGTATACCATTCCATACTATTGCTCGTATGGCGAGCTTACCGCAATTGATCCGCCTGCGGTGGCGTACCTTACCTCTTACCTGATGCCGGAGCATCGCTACAGAATGTATAACAAGTATGTTAGCATTTCCACCTTAATAACTACTACTATAATAGACCTTATGTGGGCATAGCGACAAATCCTCACTCGACTACTTCTAAGTTTTCAAAATAGGCTCTTCTCAAGGGTGCTATTCCCAATGCGGCTCTGATACCACGTCTGTGGGGACCACCCCGTGGTTCACCCACTCCGGGATCGCAGAGGGTGGTGCCGTGCGATGCGGCACCCAACAGAACACAAGAAAAGATTAAGAACAACATACAAACTTTTATTTGACATAAAAATACAGCAAAAGTCTTTTACAAACTTATTTATACAGCGGAAGTATTATACATTGCTAAACTCTCATATTAACTAAGCAAAAGTGTGGCCGTCCAGCCCGGGGACGCTACACACTAGCAACATACAACCGGAGCCGTGCAGGGCTCCAGCTCGGTTGTGTGACGGACCGGGATCTGCACTCCCAGGATCTCAGAGGGTGGTGTCGCACGATGCGACACCCGACAGCACACATCATAAGGACAACATTGTATTACATAGAAAACAACTGAATATGTGCAAATTGGTACAAACCTTCAGTGGGTTTATTCATGCGGAACCTAACTTTTTACAACTCACGCCCACCTATCTAGCAAAAGACGGTTGTCCAGCCCTATGAACAACTCACACTAGCTTCACTTCTCAGCTCAGCGCGGAGTGTAAGGCTCCCACTCAACCATGGTCCCCGACAGTGGGTAGCCCTCGCCGGTGGACTCGTAACCCGAGTCCGTGGGGTAGTCATCACCTGAAAACACTTATAGCAGCGACCGTGAGCACAATAGCTTAACAAGACTTAACCGACTCCCTATGCATGAAACTCTACATGCAGTTCACGACGAACATGGGATGGTAAATTGCAGCAAACGGACACGCCTGCAAGTTCATCCTTAGTTCATCTTTTAGCCACAAGTTAACAGTTCATGAATCTGAGATTTAGTAAGCGATATTTGGTGGCACACATGTAGCAATACAATTTATACATATCAGAAGAATTGAATCACAACATTCCATAATTTATCTACGTCACGATGCAATGAACAAGCGGTACTCATCACCGTGAGCGACGGTGAATCGACTCGATATACACCTGCAGGGATACCCGAAGAGCACGTCATGTACGCCCAACCGTGGAGCTGCACAGCACGCTCACTCGATGTCGTATGGGACAACCTTTCACCAAACAGCCCAAACGTCGAACCGGTCGCACCCAAACGGACAGGAGGTTCCCTAGACGGAGCATCTCTCAATGCCCGTTAGCGGATTTCCACCTTGCTGCCCTCAACCTACACCTATAAATCGGTGCGTTATGCCTCGACGCCCGGAGGTATAGGTTACATCGGTTTATCAGGGCCCATATATCCGATATGCCTTCGGTACGTTCAGTACTTGTTTAGCAGGGCTGCACACGGATGGGTCCTCAATCAACACGGATATGGCTGTGCCACAAGACTTCCTCTTGCTGCGCCCTAGCCCTTGCCTAGTCTCATTTTCTTATTAAAGTGATCTCACATCACTCGAACCAATCCCATGTGTCCCAAAGCCTATACTCTGGAATAGATTCCAACTACTCGACTTGTACCGAAGTTCAATGAACATTAAGCATAGCCTGTCTACTACAGGACATAGACACTACCCTCACTCTTGTAGGAAAACTCTGGTTATGCCCTTGGGGTTTCATCCATCCTACACCTAATGCACATACATCTCATGCTACGTATACATAAAGCAAAGCCTTGAAAACTTGTTAATGCAAACCGGGGCTTGCCTTGTTGCTGCTGGTCAGATGTTAGTGCTTTGTACGAAAGGAGAAAGTCCAGCACTTCCGGGGTTTCCTCGCCTTCAGAGACTACACGTAAGCAATATACTATATGTCAATTTAAATGCAATGTTTGGAACTGAATATGTAAATACCATAACTCTAGCTAGCCCTCCCCTTTGGCTCTGAAATTTTTATGGTGGCTTGGTAGGGTCCTAACCAGAGACTTTACCAAGTTTCAATTGAAACAAAGTTCATTTGAGCTCTGTACAAATATAAGCCTATTTGGTCATTAGTAGGGCCTCTAAGGATTTCCAGGAATTTTCATGGCTCCAACCATTAGTTTCTGGAAACTAGAGTTTGAGATGGTTCTAATGGAATTGGTTTCATGTCATTTGAAGAAACCTAGATGGTGTTATGCCCTAAACAAGATTTGGGAAAATCTGAAAAATGTTTCTGTACATTTTCCCATTTTCTCAGGGCAGTTCACTTAATCACACCATAAGGGGCACCAAACGAACTTGGATGGATCTGAAATTTTTTCTGTGACTCAAGGATTTTCAAATGACCACCCCAGCCAAATTTTAGAATTTTCCATAAAGGAATTCTCCAGATAAAATTCCCAACAGTTTAAACTTTAGGGAATTAATTCTGGAAAGGATAAGTTTCATAAGCTGAAACATGTTTTGCTGGTTAGTATTAAAAAAGTGGAATCCAACAAAATTTGTTTCACTGAATTTGGAGCTTCCTAGCAAAAGTTATAGCTGGTTGAAGTTTGACCCAAATGCTGGAATTCAAATAAAAGTTTAAACCGGCTGGTGGGTCCTAGGGCTACGTGTCAGCTCTACAGCCAAACCACACAGGGGTCCGCAGAGTCTCCCGCGTAGTCACATGAAATTCCGGTTCCACAGCAGATCCGGTGCTGTTTTAACAGATACCGACACGTGGGGCCCGCGGGGCTTCATTCTCCTCGCGCTCCCGCGGTTCACCGCCGCCGCCCCCTCGCCAGAGAGCTCGCCGCCGGTCGTTCTACTGCCTGACCTTTGACGAAACTCACCGCCTGTGCACATATCCGCCAAGGAACAAGGTGGTGCACTCACCGGAGCTCGGCGATGGCCGGAACAGTGCCCACGACAGTGACAGCGGCCGGGAGCTCATCGGCGACGTCGAACTCAGTGTTCTCTACACCTTTTTCGATGCGGTTTGCTCGGAGAGCTCCGCTGAGACTTGCTGATCAAGGATATGAGCACTGATCCTCATGAAAACGGCCGCAACAAGGACCTCACCGTCGACCTAGGGCTAAAACGGCAGTGATCGGAAAATTTGGAAGAACGGCAACCCTAGTCTATGGTTTCCGCCGGTTTTTGATCCTAGGTGGCCGTGGAAAGGTGCAGGACGCATGTGTAGCTCGGAATCCTCTGTGGTGGACTAACCATTACGAATTTCAGAGTTTTGAACGACTCGGTTCTTTAACCACCGAACGGATAACCGGACAAATTCTACCCTGGCGAGGCATGAGAAGAGGAATGGTCAGCACGAGCGTGTCAAGCACCTTGGAGCGGACCTTCTTCGTGGAGCTCTCGGATGTTGGGGAGCAGAGAGGGTTGGCCGGTGATGGTTTCTTTGCGCGTGGGAGCGGACGCAGCGGCGCTAGATGGTGAAGGAAGCAAACTCCATCTGTGCAGCGTACGTGGGAGATGGTAATGAGCGCGATCTGATCCGTAGCAGCTTTGGGGCGCGCGTGGTTGCGTGGGGGTGAGGCGGCAGCGTTCCCGGCAGCCAACCGAAGGCAGCAGAGGCGGTTCTCTTCTCCTTCAGTCTCTGACCAGTGGGTCCCTCTCCCCTCTAATTCCTTTTCTGTTTCTCATTTTTGTTTTCTCTGAAAAGATCTCAGCTACTCACAATTGAATGAGAGACTTAGCCACAAAGTCATGGTTTGAATTTGATTTCCTCAATTTGAAATTGGTTTGGCTAAATTTGCTGCCCATTTGAATTTGAAATTCAAATTCAGTTTGAATTAATGCAAATTTAACTCCCGACAAGATGAACTCCAATGAGTATGAAAATTGGTGGACTAACTCAAAAAAAATGTGCTGAGTTTGAATATGAAGTCAACTTTTGAATTCAAGTGATGAAAGTGGCTGCATTTTGAATTTGCATTCAAATTAGCCCCTTTTTCCAAATGTCTCCAACAGTGCCTCAAAAAGGTTGGTATTTGCATGAAACTTGGCCTGAGCCTTCCCAAGAATATTTAAGGTCTAGGGTGAGCTCAGCCTCTCATGTTTCTGTGTATGAACTCCAACTTTTTGGAGTTAAGGGTTTCCCCTCTAATCACCCTCTTAATGGTGTTTACTTGCTCTTCTCAAATGTTCATGAGCTATCCACCAAATGAGCTGTGGTGTGGTGATGTGATGAATATTTTTGCAAGTCCATTCTTGGGCTTTTACAGGCTGTGTGCCCCGATGGGGGCATCGCCTCGTCCTCGGACCCTTTCTCATAAATCTCACCTGCACACAGCTCAAATGTTGCAACCGTGAGAACGATGGCTCAGCAAGGCCTAACCGACAACCCTAGTCATGGAACTCTACATGCAGGGATGTGTAATATAGGAAAAAGACTTTGCAATAAAGACACGCCTACATGTTAATGCTTACTTTCAGTTTTATATCAGCAGTTTAATGAGCCTTAGGAAGCCATCACATCGGAAGTCCACAATCAAATAAGAAACGCTTTCCTCTGATGTGTAAGGGCCTCAGTTTTTGACACCTATTTGAAGTGTTCATCACCACATCACACACCTCATTTGAAGTAAGTTGATGAACACAAATGAAGAGCAAGTAACCACCATCAACATGCTCATTAGAAAATAAACTCACATATTGCAAAAGTGGTATTTCCCACATGTGATATAGAAGGGCTGGACATATGAAAACTCCTACACATTGCTAAGGATGTCCATGCCAAGTTTCACCCAAATTCAAAACCTTTTTGAGGTCATTTTGGGTATAGCTATAAAGAGGGCAGTTTGAAACCACATTCAAATTCAAACTGTTTTTATCCCATGAATTTAAAAGTGGGAGGCATATTCTTACTAAGCACATTTTTGTGAGCTCACACACCAATTTTCACTCCATTTGGAGTTGATCTTGACATGATCTAAGTGGGACAAACTCAAACTTTACTTGAATTCAAAACTGAACTTGTGCTGAAATTCATTCAAACCAAACCCAATTTGAATTCTACTCAATTCAAATGGCTCATGGGTGAATAATTTGAATACCCAGGGGTATTTTGGGGCTCACTGTTTACAACAGTGACTAGGAGTGAATTTCAGAGGTTAAAACCCTGGTTGGGTCCCACATGTCAGCCACAGAGACGAATCAACCGACTGAGACTTTTCTCACTCGGGTCGCCGAGCCGCCGCTGCGATCGCCACCGAGGGGAGCCGCCGCGCTAGAAGCTGCTTGGCCACACGCGGGCGTGAGGCGGTTCAGGGCCTTCTTATGGCGTTTTCCCCCCTCCTCGGCCGAAGCCTCGCCAGTTTCTTCCCCCGCAAGAACTCAGCGCCGGCAAACTCCTTCCGCAGCTCGGAATCGATCGGAGAGCGCCGATCAAAGCCTTCCCGTCCCCTCTCGAGCTACGGCAAGGTACTAGGAATTCTTCTCCTTCCTCCCCGTTGCTAAAACTCAGCTGAAACCGATTGATCTCGGCTATACCGAAAGATCAATTCGGTGACTTAAAACCGCCGCACCTCGGGCTCCCGTGGACAGCCCAACCAGGGCGTTGCCACGCCCGAGCCAAGGCACCCTTGGACGCGCTGGTGACCGGTGCTGCTCACCCCCGAGCCACAGCCCGAGTGTTTGCTCACCGGCGCCGAATTTCCAGTTTTCCCCTTTCTGTGTGCAGACCGACCTTTGGGTGCGGTTCCGTTGAATTTGTACTCTAGAAAGGATTAGAGGGCCTCAATCCGCTCTCACACAAACTAGACATGGTAACACACAAGTTGCCTTCACAACCTTTGGCCGGAGGACCTCTGTACCCGGCGAAATTCGAAATTTACCGACGGTGGAACAAACGGGAGGTATCGGGCGCACGGTGAGGACCTACTCCGGGCCTTCCCCGAGCTGCCTCAAGCTCATGTCGACCTTCCCTGAGGTCCACTGATGCTTCCCGACCGATGGCTCGTGTAGTTGAGGTGCTAGGGAAGTCAGCTGACATGGCCGAAGTCTTTCCGAGGTGGCGGCTTGTCGCCGACCATGTACCGGCCGTTGTCATGATGAGCTGACCCCAGAATCCTGTTCCCCGTGTGAAAGTAGGCAGGGGCGGCCAAGATCGTGAAGTTTGAAGCTCCACAGAAGATGCCGGCGAGCTCTCCGGCGAGGTCCCTCAGCGGCAGAGCGCGGGCGGCGGGAGGTTGAAGAAGGGGGTGGACCCCAGCTGTCAGCGACCGATATTTTAAATCGGGATCGGGCTGCGGCCGGGATCGGGTGTGCTGGCGCGCAAAAACCTTATGGGCAGCGGTGTGCTGTCGCCTCGGCGTGTGACGCGTGTCCCTGGGGCCCACTCGCAAGTTTAAACTTTTCCCCTGATTTTCAGATTTCCTTCAAACTTCAAATCCTCATAACTTTGGCTAGAAAGCTCCAAATCGAGTGAACCAAATTTTGCTGGATTCATCTTTCTGAGTACTTTCCAGCAAATCAAGTCTCACTTCATGAAAATCCTTATTTCTCCAGAATTAATTCCTCAAAATTTAAACTGTTTGGAATTTTAACTGGAGAATCCTTTGGAGGAAAATCCTGAAATATTGCTGGGATGTTCACCAAAATATCCCTGAACTACCATAAAAATTTCAGATCCATTTGAGCTAATTTGATCCACCTAATGGTCTGATTAATGGAACTGTTCCAAAGAAAATAGAAAATGTTCAAAAACATTTTCAGAATTTTCTCTGAAATGGTTTAGCTCATATCTTCAGATAGGAACCTTCAAATTAAGTGAGACCAACTCCATTAGAACCCTCTGAAAATCTAGTTTTCATAAAGTCATAGTTTGTTTCATGAAAACCCTTAGAACACCCTAAAAGCCTTCAATTAAGTTCAAGTGCATAATTAACTGTGGAGGGCTCAACTGAGCTTTGCTGCAACTAAAACTTGACCAAGTCTCTGTTTAGGTTGTAACCAAGCCACAGTAAAAGTTTCACAGTCATTGGGTCTGTCTAGTAAGAGTTATAGACTCCACAACTTCAAACTTAATACAAATGCATTTAAATTGATACATGTACTTCTGCTATCATATAGTCGCTAAGGTCGAGAAGGAACCCGAAGTCCTAGACTTTGTTACTCCAGAGGAACAGCTAGCCTACGACCAAGAGCAGCAAGGCAAGCCCCGGTTTGCATCAACCGTTTTTACAAATTTTTATTGTTTTGAGCACTTATTTAAGTATTATGATTCTTTGCATTAGAGTCTTGTGTGGAAACCCAACTGCATAGCCAAGAAAAACCATGGATTGGGTTTAGGATTTACCAACCCCGTTAGCTACTGCAATGCTAAGATAGAGTAGGATTTGGTACAAGTTGAGTAGTTGGAACTACTCGCGAGCATAGGCTAGAGGCACTCGACTCGGGTAGAGTTAGCACATGATACACATGGCAAGAAAGATGAGACCGAGCGGAGAGTAAGGGCAGCAGGACTTTGGGGCCTGTGTGCTGTAGCCCCGCTTGTGTCGATTGAGGACCGAGCCGTGTGCGGGCCCGTTGAACAAGCTAGAACAGTACCGAAGACCTACCGGCTATATGGGAACCTGGAAACCGATGTAACTCGGGTAGTTGTGTATTGAGGCATTGCCCGTCGTTTAGAGGGTAGGTTGAGAGCTCGAGGTGTAAATCGGATGGCGGCACTGAGATGCGCGTGCAGAGACCTCTTGCTCGGGACAATGGGATCGGTTCAATATTTGGCTGACGGGTGAAAGGTGGTTGCGTACGACGTCTGTGATGGTTGTTGTAGGCAACATCGAGTACGGGCGTACATGACGGGTTGTTCGGGTAACCCTGCAGGTGTAAATCGATTATAATCGCCGTCCCTCGCGGTCAGTGAGTACCACTTGTTCACTGTACCGTGACGTAGAAAGAACAGACTAGTTACATGTTAAAATGCTGCTGATTGAAAGATGGACTTGATTGCTAATGATTTGCTGTAGTTTAGAGCTAACTAAAGTTCTTTTCAACTTTGGGCAAAGTACATGAGAGAAATGCGTTTCTTGTTTGATTGCGGCTCTCTCATGTTCCTTAGCGTAAGGTTCTCCACAACCTGCTGCTAAAACTTGAAAGTAAGGTTCTACTAATTAGGCGAGTCCTTGCAAATGATTTTTACCTCATGTCACCCATCACCCCTCATGTAGAAGTTCCATGTTTAGGAGATATGGGTCAGTCTTGCTGAGCCTTCGTGCTCACTGCTTGTGTGTGAAGCTTTTGCAGGGTTCTATGAGGAAGAGACTCCCGAGGAAGAGACGGAACCCCAGGAGGGGAACCCCGTCAAGTGGGAGTCGTGCACGCCGCAGAGTTAGTGTGCGTGTGTGCTAGCAAGGACACGTTCAAGGGCTGAACGTGAACTTGATGCGTAGTCTACGCCCGTGAGTGTAGACTGGACTTATTTTGATGTAAACATGTTCATAAACTCCTTTATGTAATAAAATTTCGCTTCCGCTTTGTACCTGTGATGTGTGTTATCCGGTGCTGTGCAACGCAGCACCCCTCAGCGTGATCCTGGCTCGACAAGACCGTGGGGTCGTGTCAGCGCTGGTATCAGAGCTCGCTTGAGGTTTAACACAGTACAAAGGTCATCTTTTTCAAAAATCCAGTGGGGAACGAGTTAGTAGCCCGTATAAGGATGTTATTAGCATATAGAAAGTGGCATACTAACCTACTTGTCTATGTCGGAAAATCGTGCATCTCGGGACGTTCATGTCTTGGGGGGTGCACGTAAGCGCTGTCCACCAGTGCGCACAAGCTGAAGGGTGGAGCCCCACGGGTGGCAGGTAACCCGACCCGCTTTGATATCCTCTACGACTCTTCATGTCGTTTGGGGTATTCGAGCAACGTCTGTCCCTGGCGTGCGTGGTGCAACTTGGGAGACCCCGTCACGTGGTCTGAAACGTGAACACATAACTCAAGGCGTGTTTGGCTTGAGGACATCCGGGCGAGTGATGACGGCCGGGTGTACAAACTGTATGGATTCCGGGCTCGGTGTGCAACCGAGTCTGACGATTGTTTGAGTTTATGCAGGTAGCCTGACCACAAAATGGTAGACGTGTAGTATCCGTGTTCGGGTGGCATTTAGTGCCACTGAATTAACGAAGCCGGCTAAGTCCGGTATATGATTTTCTTTGTGAGGACGTAGTACCGACATAATTTGGTGACGCATCGACGTCACACCCCATTAAATGAACAACTTCATTTAAAACTTGAAGGGTTTGATCTAAAGTAGAAAAACTTGATGTAACTCCTTCCCTTGGACAGGATATTCAAAGTTAACAAGTTTTCAACTTATAGGTTGTTAAGGACAGAGCACTATGTTTTCAGCTGAATCAAGGCTGAAGTTAATCAGAGGTTAGAGGTTGAGTTCTTTCGAGGTTAGGGTCATATGATACATTTCTGGAAATCTATGGAAGAGCTTTACAACTCTTCTATTGAGGTCCAGGGGTTTTTATCCCTTAACGACTCGAAAAATGCAGTAGAGTTGAAACTGTCCAGAAAACAGGGCAGAGCAAACACTCTCTGTAAACTCTCTGTAAATTAGGCATAACTTCCTGCTTAAAAATCCAAAATTAGAAAATGAGGTAGTTCTAGAAAGCTTATGAGATAGGTTACAACTTTGTAACAGAAAGTTTTGTCAGATTAGGAACAGAATTAACTGGAATTCTTGGATCAAATCAGTGCCTAAAGCAGGGAGGTGCTGTCCAATTTTCTCCAGAAATTCTGTTAACTTTGACATCTCATAACTTTTGAACCTGGACAGATCTTAGGCCAAGCAAATACTTTCTGGAAATCTATTGAAGTTAGCTTTAACTTTGATGTCGAGCTCCAGAACTAGTTTTGCCTTTAACATGGCCTAAATCAGTTTGAGATGGAAACTGATCAGGGCTGTCATGTGAACAGCAGATCAGCAGTCAAATTTGTTTAAAATTTGAACTATGTTTCCAAGTTTTATGGGTTCAATGACATGTCTTATGTTATAACTCAGTGGTTTACTGTTTAAATAAATATTTGAAATTTCTCAAATATATTTTTACAGATGACAGCAGATAAACAGTTGGAGAACGGGTGGGTGGTGTCCCACTGTTCTCACTGTAGCGGCTACCCGGAAGCATTGTGGCAAATGCTCCAATATTTCGGGTATAACCAGATGCTGCAGTACTTCGCCAAGGAAGAAGGCGAAGAGGGGAATAAGACGTGGACAATCCATGTCGAGGTCCCTGCAGGACCTATGCCACCCGGTTGGGTACCGTTCACCGTCACGGTGAGAGGTAGACAGCCGGAAGGGATGTGGCAAGTGGCAGCCCGTGACACCATGTCACTTTTCTGCCAACTACACGTGCAGGCTATGGAGGGCACTTCATACGCACTCGTTCCGGTGGAGGGACGGGCTCAGCATGTGTGGGAAGAGAGGTACCTGGAGGCAATGAACCCGAGTTGCCCAAGGTACAACCCCGCGGAGGCAAACCTTAGCCTCCAGATGAGGGCGGGAAACGCCGTGATGGACAGCCAAGCTGTTCATAAGGAGAATCTCGTCACAAAGCTCAAGGAGAGCACAAGCCATGGAGATCATTTCGAGCTTCCGACAATCAAGCGACTGAATGAACAGCACAATCAGTTGCATCGTCTGAAGAAGGCAAAGAAGAAGAGCCGTGTCGACATCGCGGCGTTACAGGAACTGGTACAGAATCTGACCCAGCAGAACGAGGACCTTGCTCAAGAGCGAGACGACGCTATTGAGGAAGGCCAAGGCTGGGAAGAGGACTACAACCAGGCTATGGACGAGGTGCATGCTTTGCAGGACCTCGTACCTCCGGTATTGGGCATACCGGTGGTCTTGGGTCTTCCAGCAATGGGAGAACCCAGGATGGGAGAAGAGGTGGTAGATCCAGAGCCACCAGCAGAGGTACCGGAGGACGATAACTCGCAGGAGGTCGAGTTCTACTCCGAGTAGGGGGTTACAGTTGCCAAGTAGGGCAGCTACGGTAGTGTAACCCAACTTTTGTAATCGGTGACATGTCGTGTAGGCAGTAGCGTATGCGTAAGTAGGGACGACATGAGCACGACTTCTCGGAGAACCGAGAACAATGTATCTTGTATAAAGTTTATGCTTTATCAATATATGTGAATGTTGTGCAAATTATTCATGTGTCACTTCAATACCTACTGTTGCATATGGAATTTTAAGTATGACATGTGCTAATCGCTGCTGTTGTGAATTTCAGAATGACGCGTACTCGTGCCAACCCGGATGTTTGGGGTACTAGCCAAGGGGGAGAGACCTCCCAAAAGCCTCCTGAGGACTCCTCGGGACAGCAGCAGCAACAGCAGCAACAGCAACAGGAAACACCGCCACCGCCACTGCCAACGGTTACATTGGCCGACATTGTCGTGGCAATGGCGGGTTCACATCAGCAGCACACGGAGTTGCTGCAAACTCTTATTGCTAATACGTCTCGCCCAGAGAGACGTCAAGACCGTGAGGAGCGTCAACAGAGCTCCTACTCCGACTTCCTGGCGACTCATCCCCCCAGTATTCTCAAGGGCGGATGAAGCTCTTGACGCGGACAACTGGCTCCGCGCAATAGAGATGAAGTTCAGGCTGCTCCAGATAAGCGAGCAGCGCAAGACTCAGTTCGCGGTCCAGCAGCTCCAAGGATCCGCAAGCGCGTGGTGGGCCAACTTCTGTGCTTCACAGTCCACCGACCGAGTGATGACCTGGACGGAGTTTCGGACGGCCTTCAGGGCCTATCACATACTGCCAGGTTTGATGAAGAGGAAGACGCAGGAGTTCTTACACCTGCAACAAGGGAGCCGGAACGCACTGGAATACTCCAGAGCGTTCAACGATCTCGCGCTCTACGCGTCGTATCACGCAGATACTGACGAGAAGCGGCGGGACTACTTTTACCAGGGGCTTAACCTGCTCCTGAAGGACAAGTTGGCGATGTTCAATCGCGGCAGCCTCAACGACATCATTGATGCTGCGATTGTTCAGGAGGACTCCGGCAAGGAGTTAGCGGCGGTGGAGAGGGAGTGAAGCGCGCCGCAGAGCAGCGGAGAAGGAGGCGGTCCTTCTCAGAAGTTTCGGATGGTGAATCGCCCACCATCAGGTCCACGCTGGCAGCCACCACAGCGGTCGATGCCATTCCGCAGTCGGCCATACTCTTCACCGGCATTCAGGCCGGCACTGCCAGTACCACCTCCGCAACAATAGCAGCAGCGGGCGATGCCGCGTGCGTATGCACCTCAGCAGCGCATGCCGGTCTTTCGTCCCCCGAGGACTACACCAGCAGCGGCCACATGTTACAAGTGTGGTCATCCAGGACACTTCACGAGCAGTTGCCCAGAGAGGCAAGGCGGCGGAGTGGCACCGCAGTTTCCGGGGAGGAATCAACCCCTGAACCCTACTAATGCACGGCGGGCAAACCCTAGGCCCGGCACCATCCACCAGCTTGCCATAGAGGACGTGCCGGAGGGCGAGCCAATCATTGCGGGTATGTTCCAACTCCACCAGCATCCCGCTATAGTACTGTTTGATTCAGGCGCCGCACATAATTTTATTAGCCAAGCTTTCATTGCTAAACACAGCTTGCCAATACTACCCACCGATAGTCCATATTTAATTTGTTCACCGGGTGGGAAGATTTCAGCAAGCGTAATGGTTTCCAAAGCACCATTATGCTTAGCGGGTAGAGTGTACCCCACGTCTCTCATTATCTTAGAGGGACAGAAGGTCGATGTCATCCTAGGGATGTCGTGGTTAACCCACCACAGGCGCTGTTTTAGACACCGTCCTTCGAGTCGTGCACTTAAACTCGGAGGTGCACGGTTCTCACTCATTATTTCTGGACAGTCCAGAAATAAAACTTCCAAGTGTCTATCAAGCCACAACCATCAGATTGGAAGATATTCCAGTGGTCGGAGAGTTCCCTGACGTATTCCTGGATGATTTTCCGGGGATGCCGCCCGATAGAGAGGTGGAGTTCAAGATTGAACTTGCACCGGGAAACATGCCAATATCTCGAAGGGCGTACAAGATGGCACCCAAGGAGTTGGCTGAACTGAAGACTCAGCTCACGGACCTCCTGGAGAAGGGTTTTATTAGGCCGAGCTCCTCGCCATGGGGCTGTTCGGCATTATTTGTCAAGAAGAAGGATGAGACGTTACGTCTTTGCGTGGACTATCGTCCATTAAATGCCGTAACCATCAAGAACAAGTACCCGTTGCCACGGATTGACATGTTGTTTGATCAGTTGGTCGAAGCAAAGGTCTTTTCCAAGATGGACTTAAGATCCGGGTACCATCAGATTAGGATAAGGGCGAAGGACATTCCAAAGACAGCTTTCTCGACGAGGTACGGACTTTATGAGTACCTGGTCATGTCCTTCGGCCTCACCAATGCTCCAGCTCACTTCATGTACTTGATGAACTCGGTATTCATGCCGGAGCTGGACAAGTTTGTCGTGGTCTTCATCGACGACATCCTGGTATATTCCAAGTCGGAGGAACATCACAAGAAACACCTGCGTATAGTCTTGCAACGGCTGCGGGATCACAAGTTATACGCAAAATTCAGCAAGTGCGAGTTTTGGATATCGCAAGTGCCTTTTCTCGGGCATATCATCTCAGCGGAGGGTATCGCTGTAGACCCGAGCAAGATCACTCAAGTGCTGAATTGGAAATCCCCGAGAACTGTTCACGAGGTACGGAGTTTCCTTGGACTCGCGGGATATTATCGGAGGTTCATTCCGAACTTCTCGAAGATTGCCAAGCCAATGACGGAGATGCTGAAGAAGGCTACCAAATATGTTTGGAGTCCAACGTGTGAAGCAGCATTCAAGGCTTTAGTCAAGCACCTGACATCAGAACCGGTTTTGGCACAGCCAAACACAACAAAACCGTTTGATGTGTACTGCGATGCATACGGCATTGGGCTCGGATGTGTGCTGATGCAAGACCGAAGGTTGGTCGTGTATGGATCACGGCAGCTTAGAAACCATGAGCAGAATTATCCAACTCACGATTTGGAGCTCGCTGCCGTGGTACTTGCACTGAAGATGTGGAGGCACTACCTACTCGGTAACCTCGTACATCTATATACCGACCACAAAAGCCTCAAGTACATATTCACTCAGAAGGAGCTGAACATGAGGCAGCGAAGATGGTTAGAATTGATAAAGGATTACGAAATAGAGATCCATTATCATCCGGGCAAGGCAAACGTAGTGGCAGATGCACTGAACCGCAAGTCACACGTCAACAATCTGACCATCACACCGTTGGAAGAGAGCGAACCACCAATACATGTAATTCCACATGGAGCTCTCTACAACCTAGCTTTGATACCCACCATCCGTTAAGAGATAGCGGCAGCTCAGAAACATGACAAGGGCATGTCGCATTTTCAGAGACGTGTAGATAGTGGGGAGCTGAAATGTTTCCGGAAGGACGGAGACGGTGTCCTATGGTTCAAGGACCGGATCGTCGTACCCCGTAGCCCGGAATTACGGAAAAAGATCTTTGATGAGGCTCACTTGTCAAAGTTTTCTATTCACCCCGGCAGCAACAAAATGTATCAAGAACTCAGAAGCAAGTTTTGGTGGACACGGATGAAGCGGGAGACTGTGAAGTACGTGTCCGAGTGTGATACATGTCGAAGGGTGAAGGCAGACCATATGCGGAAACCGGGACTGCTGCAACCACTGGGCATTCCTGCCTGGAAATGGGAGGATGTGAGCATGGACTTCATCGTCGGTTTACCCACCACTTTGCAGAAACAAGATTCTGTGTGGGTGATCGTCGATCGGCTCACCAAAGTTGCCCATTTCATCCCGGTCAACACCAATTACAACGCCAAGAAGTACGCTGAACTGTACATCTCACGGATCCTATGCTTGTACGGCGTACCCCGTACCATCATATCGGATCGGGGCACTTTATTTGTGTCCCGTTTTTGGGAGCAGCTGCACGCTGCCTTGGGGACGAAGCTGTTCCGTAGTTCAGCATACCACCCGCAGACGGATGGGCAAACGGAGCGGGTAAATCAGATCCGAGAAGACATGCTACGAGCTTGCGCTATCAACCACGGCAAGAATTGGGATGATCATTTCCCTTAGCCGAGTTCTCATACAATAATGGGTACCAAGCCAGCATCAAGATGGCGCCCTACGAGGCGCTATATGGGAGAAAATGTCGCACACCATTGAACTGGTGTGAGTCTGGCGAAAGGGTTACCTTCGGGATTGACCTTGTCAACAACGCGGAAGAAAAGGTTCGACTGATTCAAGCGAACCTAAAAGCCGCCCAATCACCGCAGAAAAAGTATGCGGAGCGGAGAAGACACCTATTGCAATTCGAAGTCGGGGATCACGTATACCTACGTGTGTCTCCAATGAAGGGCGTAAACACATTCAGGGTGAGAGGGAAATTGGCACCACGATTCATCGGTCCATTCCAGATTACCGAAAGATGTGGATCAGTGGCATACCGGCTACAATTACCAGAAGAACTTTCCGGTGTGCACGACGTCTTTCACATTGCCCAGATGAGGAAGTGTCTTAAGCTATCAACTACGGTTCAGCTGGAAGACATTGAAGAACTGCAACCGGATCTCACCTATCGAGAGGAACCGGTGCAGATTATCGATGAAAAGGCCCGAACCACACGCAACCGTACGTTGTGGTTCTACAAGGTTCTATTGAGTAATCACTCGGGTTTAGCTTATGACGTGTTTGGAAGTCGTGGACGAAGTGACATGGGAGAGCGAAGGATTTCTTCGCACCAACTACCCCGACTTTTTCACGTCGCATATCCGGTAATTTTCCACCGTCCTCTCTCTCATTTTCACCTTATAATCTCGGGACGAGATTCTTTTAAGGGGGGAGGAATGTAAGGGCCTCAGTTTTTGACACCTATTTGAAGTGTTCATCACCACACCACACACCTCATTTGAAGTAAGTTGATGAACACAAATGAAGAGCAAGTAACCACCATCAACATGCTCATTAGAAAAACAAACTCACATATTGCAAAAGTGGTATTTCCCACATGTGATATAGAAGGGTTGGACATATGAAAACTCCTACACATTGCCAAGGATGTCCATGCCAAGTTTCACCCAAATTCAAAACCTTTTTGAGGTCATTTTGGGTATAGCTAGAAAGAGGGCAGTTTGAAACCACATTCAAATTGAAACTGTTTTTATCCCATGAATTTAAAAGTGGGAGGCATATTCTAACTCAGCACATTTTTGTGAGCTCACACACCAATTTTCACTCCATTTGGAGTTGATCTTGACATGAGTTAAGTGAGACAAATTCAAACTTTATTTGAATTCAAAACTGAACTTGTGCTGAAATTCATTCCAACCAAACCCAATTTGAATTCTACTCAATTCAAATGGCTCATAGGTGAATAATTTGAATACCCAGGGGTATTTTGGGGCTCACTGTTTACAACAGTGATTAGGAGTGAATTTCAGAGGTTAAAACCCTGGGTGGGTCCCATATGTCAGCCACAGAGAAGAATCAGCCGACTGAGACTTTTCTCACTCGGGTCGCCGAGCCGCCGCTGCGATCGCCACCGAGGGGAGCCGCCGCGCCAGCAGCTGCTTGGCCACGCGCGGGCGTGAGGCGGTTCAGGGCCTTCTTAAGGCGTTTTCCCCCCTCCTCGGCCGAAGCCTCGCCAGTTTCTTCCCCCGCAAGAACTCAGCACCGGCAAACTCCTTCCGCAGCTCGGAATCGATCGGAGAGCGCCGATCACAGCCTTCCCGTCCCCTCTCGAGCTACGACAAGGTACTAGGAATTCTTCTCCTTCCTCCCCGTTGCTAAAACTCAGCTGAAACCGATTGATCTCGGCTATACCGAAAGATCAATTCGGTGACTTAAAACCGCCGCACCTCGGGCTCCCGTGGACAGCCCAACCAGGGCATTGCCACACCCGAGCCAAGGCACCCTTGGACGCGCTGGTGACCGGTGCTGCTCACCCCCGAGCCACAGCCCGAGTGTTTGCTCACCGGCGGCGAATTTCCAGTTTTCCCCTTTCTGTGTGCAGACCGACCTTCGGGTGCGGTTCCGTCGAATTCGTACTCTAGAAAGGATTAGGGGGCCTCAATCCGCTCTCACACAAACTAGACACGGTAACGCACAAGTTTCCTTCACAACCTTTGGCCGGAGGACCTATGTACCCGGCGAAATTCGAAGTTTAACGACGGCGGAACAAATGGGAGGAATCGGGCGCACGGTGAGGACCTACTCCGGGCCTTCCCTGAGCTGCCTCAAGCTCATGTCGACCTTCCCTGAGGTCCACTGATGCTTCCCGACCGATGGCTCGCGTAGTTGAGGTGCTAGGGAAGTCAGCCGACATGGCCGAAGTCTTTCCGAGGTGGCGGCTCGTCGCCGACCATGTACCGGCCGTTGTCATGACGAGCTGACTCCAGAATCCTGTTCCCCTTGTGAAAGTAGGCAGGGGCGGCCAAGATCGTGAAGTTTGAAGCTCCACAGAAGCTGCCGGCGAGCTCTCCGGTGAGGTCCCTCGGCGGCAGAGCGCGGGCGGCGGGAGGTTGAAGAAGGGGGTGGACCCCAGCTCTCAGCGACCGATATTTTAAATCGGGATCGGGCTGCGGCCGGGATCGGGTGTGCTGGCGTGTAAAAACCTTGTGGACCGCGGTGTGCTGTCGCCTCGGCGTGCGACGCGTGTCCCCGGAGCCCACCCGCAAGTTTAAACTTTTCCCCTGATTTTCAGATTTCCTTCAAACTTCAAATCCTCATAACTTTGGCTAGAAAGCTCCAAATCGAGTGAACCAAATTTTGCTGGATTCAGCTCTCTGAGTAGTTTCCAACAAATCAAGTCTCACTTCATGAAGATCCTTATTTCTCCAGAATTAATTCCTCAAAATTTAAACTGTTTGGAATTTTAACTGGAGAATCCTTTGGAGGAAAATCCTGAAATTTTGCTGGGATGTTCACAAAAATATCCCGGAACTTCCATAAAAATTTCAGATCCATTTGAGCTAATTTGATCCACCTAATGGTGTGATTAATGGAACTGTTCCAAAGAAAATAGAAAATGTTCAGAAACATTTTCAGAATTTTCTCTGAAATGGTTTAGCTCATATCTTCAGCTAGGAACCTTCAAATTAAGTGAGACCAACTCCATTAGAACCCTCTGGAAATATAGTTTTCAGAAAGTCATAGTTTGTTTCATGAAAACCCTTATAACTCCCTAAAAGCCTTCAATTAAGGTCAAGTGCGTAATTAATTGTGGAGGGCTCAAATGAGCTTTGCTGCAACTAAAACTTGACCAAGTCTCTGTTTAGGTTGTAACCAAGCCACAGTAAAAGTTTCACAGTCATTGGGTCTGTCTAGTGAGAGTTATAGACTTCACAACTTCAAACTTAATACAAATGCATTTAAATTGATACATGTACTTCTGCTATCATGTAATCACTAAGGTCGAGGAGGAACCTGAAGTCCTAGACTTTGTTACTCTGGAGGAACAGCTAGCCTACGACCAAGAGCAGCAAGGCAAGCCCCGGTTTGCATTAACCGTTTTTACAAATTTTTATTGTTTTGAGCACTTATTTAAGTGTTATGATTCTTTGCATTAGAGTCTTGTGTGGAAACCCAACTGCATAGCCAAGAAAACCATGGATTGGGTTTCGGATTTACCAACCCCATTAGCTACTGCAATGCTAAGATAGAGTAGGATTCGGTACAAGTCGAGTAGTTGGAACTCCTCGCGAGCATAGGCTAGAAGCACTCGACTCGGGTAGAGATAGCACATGATACACATGGCAAGAAAGATGAGACCGAGCGGAGAGTAATGGCAGCAAGACTTTGGGGCCTGTGTGCTGTAGCTCCGCTTGTGTCGATTGAGGACCGAGCCGTGTGCAGGCCTGTTGAACAAGCTAGAACAGTACCGAAGACCTACAGGCTATATGGGAACCGGGAAACCGATGTAACTCGGGTAGCAGAGTATTGAGGCATTGCCCGTCGTTCAGAGGCTAGGTTGAGAGCTCGAGGTGTAAATCGGCTGGCGTCACTGAGATGGGCGTGCAGGGACCTCTTGCTCGGGACGATGGGACCGGTTCAATATTTGGCTGACGGGTGAAAGGTGGTTGCGTACGACGTCCATGATGGTTGTTGTAGGCAACATCGAGTATGGGCGTACGTGACGGGTTGTTCGGGTAACCCTGCAGGTCTAAATCGATTATAATCGCCGTCCCTCGCGGTCAGTGAGTACCACTTGTTCACTGTACCGTGACATAGAAAGAACAGGCTAGTTACATGTTAAAATGCTGCTGATTGAAAAATGGACTTGATTGCTAATGATTTGTTGTAGTTTAGAGCTAACTAAAGTTCTTTTCAACTTTGGGCAAAGTACATGAGAGAAATGCGTTTCTTGTTTGATTGCGGCTCTCTCATGTGCCTTAGCGTAAGGTTCTCCACAACCTGCTGCTAAAACTTGAAAGTATGGTTCTACTAATTAGGCGAGTCCTTGCAAATGATTTTTACCTCATGTCACCCATCACCCCTCATGTAGAAGTTCCATGTTTAGGAGAGACGGGTCAGTCTTGCTGAGCCTTCGTGCTCACTGCTTGTGTGTGAAGCTTTTGCAGGGTTCTATGAGGAAGAGACTCCCGAGGAAGAGACGGAACCCCAGGAGGGGAACCCCGTCGAGTGGGAGTCGTGCACGCCGCAGAGTTAGTGTGCGTGTGTGCTAGCAAGACACGTTCAAGGGCTGAACGTGAACTTGATGCGTAGTCTACGCCCGTGAGTGTAGACTGGACTTATTTTGATGTAAACATGTTCATAAACTCCTTTATGTAATAAAATTTCGCTTCCGCTTTGTACCTTTGATGTGTGTTATCCGGTGCTGTGCAACGCAGCACCCCTCAGCGTGATCCTGGCTCGACAAGACTGTGGGGTCGTGTCATGATGTGGTTATGCCCAAAGTGAAAATAAACTTAATTAGCTGTACATCTATAGCAGACATGGTTTCAAAACATTAATAGTTCACCACAACATAATATCATTCATCTGGCTTCTTTCACTTCTTACTACGTCATAGAACAGTGAACAAGAGGTACTCAAATAACCGCGAGGGACGGTGATTGCAATCAGGAGACACCCAGACAACACGTCAAATACACCCAATTTCAGAAGTGTGATACCACACACCTTCGTACTCTGTTGTATGCAACCACCTTTCAAAAGAAACCAAAATGCCGAACCGGTCCATCCGTAACGGGCAGGAGGTCCCCGCGTGGAGCGTGACTGTGCCCACCGGCAGATTTACATCTTGCTACCCTCAACCCACTCCTATAAAACGGTTGGGTAAGCCTCGGCACCCAGGTTAACCAATTACATCGTTTTCCTTCTTATGTCAGTATGCCATCTGGTACTGTTCGATACTTGTCCATCAGGCCTGCACACGACTCGGTCATCAATCGACACCAACAGGGCTACGCACGAGAGACCTCTGCTCACTGCATCCTACCCCCCATGCTGGGTCTCAGTTTCACATCCTTAACCCATTCTCTACTCTTTTCCATACCGTGTGATAAAACCTTACCTCGCGAGTAGATTCCAACTACTCGACTTCTACCGAGATCCTAAGCACATTAGCATGGCATCCTCTACTCTTCGAGTCTGTAAACAACCCAACCCTTCATAGGATTTAAAGTCATGCAAGTGGGATTTCAAACACCTTAACTCTAATGCAAACATTTCAACCTAGACATAAGTGATACAAATGAAAAACTTTGTAAAAGGTAATTAAATGCAAACCGGGTCTTGCCTCATTATGAGTCAAAAGGAAAGTTAGCGTCTGGTGGGAGGATGTCCAACGGCTCCGGCGTGTCCTGAACTTCGGTCACTATATGAAATGTAGCAAAATATATGTATAAGTGCTAGTGTTATATAAGAGATAAAGTCCTATTACCATCTACTGCTGTTTAGGTTCCTTACTTTGCATTGGGATTTTCTAGTGGCTACTAGACTCTCTAAGGATGACCTGAGCAAAATTTGGAGAAAATTCGTTGAAGCTTGTGGTCTCCAAAACTCCAAGTCCAAGGTTCTCTGAATTTTTATCTCAAATATGAGGTTTTGACATGGCTAAGAGTAGAATATCTAATTAGAGTAGGTCTCTATGGTTCTAAAAAAATTTGTTTCACAATTATTGGAGCTACATACATGGAGAAATGAAATTTTGAAGTTGGACAGGAGTGCTGAAAAGTTTCTGTTTAGAATTTGAATTTTCAAATAAAGACTGAACTTTGGAAGACAATTTAGCCTATCAAATGACTCCAATGAAGCTCAAATATTTACAGGAGATCACTACTATCATGAGGAATCTTCTGGACAAATTTGAGGAAATTCCATAACAGGGATCTTCTGGAATTAGTTCCCAAAGATTTAACTTTGATGAATTTTGGAGAAAATTACAGAGATCTTCAGCTCAAATTATTTGCATTCCTGCAAAGTACTGACTGAGAGGAATCCAAAAAAATTTATTTCACAAATTTTGGATATCCCTACAGAAAGTTAGGGAGGTTTGAAGTTTGAAACATTTTTCTGTAATTTAATTCTATGATTTTTAGCTAGTTTATTTAACCCTGAGATAACCTACTGATTAAGCCACCTTAACCATCTCCAAAAATCCTAAAATTTTAACTGGAGTTCAGGAATTATGAGAAAGAGCTTCTGACCAAAATGGGAATATTTCATCAAGAATTGCTCCTGGAATTAATCCTTAAAGGATTTATAAAAGCAATTCTACAGAAATTCCTGTGCATTTTCATAGCAAGCACTTTGTTTCTCTGCAAAGTACTTCTTATGAGGAATCCAACAAAATTTGCCTCACTAATTTTGGGCTTTCTACCCAGAGTTACGGGTTTTTCAATTTTAAACAATTTTCTGTTTGAATTTTACACAGAGCACTCAAATGTGGGGCCCCTCGCAGGTCTTTCTTCAACCTCGAGTCAGAGAACCCGCGCACACAGCGCCTGATCATAGCGTGGGCCATTCTCACTCGTTTATCCACCGTTTTTGCTCTAGTTTGGCCCTACACGACCATGGGAATGTGGCGCAGCTGCCGGTCAAGATCTAACCTCATGAAAACAGCCGGAAACAGGTCGGCACCGTCGGCGGCGCTCGGCGGCGCGGCCTCGATGCGTTTCGGCGTGTCCCAAGCCGATTTCAACCGCACAAGCTGCGTAGAGAATCCCTAGAGCGTATGTAACATGGAACGCATGCCAATCCTTGCAGCAAACAGCGGGAAAAGGGGGTTCACCGGAGCAGTGGAGAGTGCGGCGCCTCGGTGTCGAGCTCACACCGTAGCAGGCTCAAACATTGCCTCTGTTCCACTGATCAGCGGGTCCCACTGAAGCCCCTCCCTACAAACAACAGTGGCTCAAAATTCAAATTCAAAATTCGTACCAATTTTTTGCAAACTAAATTTGATTAACGTGGAGTTAACCTTCTGTGGTATTCCAAAATTTAAATTTGACGCTCTCGGTTCAGTTCCTGTGCGAGGGGAAATAACGCCCGGGGTTGCTATTTTTGTGAGAAAAAGATTATTGCCGAGAGCTACTCAATCCCACGATCTTGTCGCCAGCGCGACAGAAGCACCGAGGAGGTGGCCTCCACTAGCAGCTCGGTTGGTTAGTGAGAGGATCACACCGTGAGGTGGTGAAGCCACGAGCAGGTCGCCAGCTCGACGCAAGAAGCTGGAGGTGGCTTCCCTCGGTGGCGCTCTGAGGAGGCTCGGGTGGTGTTCGACACCGAACAGCGGAAAGTATTCCAGACCAAGTTAAAGCGGCCCAATGACATGTGGGTTCTACCCCCTTTACTCCTCTCCTTATCCTCCAAATGTTTCCAAAAGATCTTCATTCATGTAAATCCCCTCAATATGATATTTCGTGAGTTTAAACATGGGCGGAAATTTGAATAAACCACATCTAATGTGAAGTTCACTTTCAAATTTGAATTCAACTCACATTTGTAAATGATCATGTTTAACTCCTTTTTAACCCACTCTGAAATCAGAATGTGGCCACCATGAATTTCCCCGAATTCAAAGATATGAGGATACATGTGTGCTCCAAATTTTTGGCAGCAACTTGATGTAAACAATTGAGTTCAGCTCTGAATTTGAACCCCCCCCCTTACACATGAGAACTTTACACATGGTGTTTAATTCAACGTTGGCTAAACACCTTCAAATGAATGTGAGAGCTCGTTTGGTTGGAAACCCATGTGCATCATTACGTGTACAAAAATTTTTGTAAGTCCCATTTTGATGCATTCCAACACAAATGGGAACCAACATTCACTTTATTGACTTTGCATTTTTGGGACTTTTACATTCCTCCCCCCCTTAAAAAATCTCGTCCCGAGATTCCAACGAGAAGAGGAAAGTAGGGAATGTTATCGGTAATATGACAATAATACACCAAACCGATATCACGATCTTCTAGCTTTTCCTTAGTGTTTCACTTGACGGTATGATTAGTCCGTAAAACTCTGTATACCCATATTAACCAGGTAAATTGGCTGGGATCTTTACGATCCTAATCTTGATATGGATAACAAATACTTGTCTAGATTAACTGAGTCCTTAGAAGCTTAGTGTAGTACTTTCCCCAAACATGGATCGAGATGATTGGTGAGATTAACAATCAGTCGGTAATCTCGCCTCGAATCGGAAGCTCAACCATTTATTCAAAACCCGAATGCTTTGCTTGGACATAAGATCATCTACAATGCAATTTTACTTGTGTTATCAACATAGCAAAGGCCAACTACCTATGGTGACCACAAGGTTATCAAAGTCACCATATGATCTCTCAACAATTCAGATTATGTTCAAGGCTTGTCGCGAGGTTTTGTAATCAATTGGTAAGCCTCACGATGAGAAATTAGTTTAGTTCCAACAATTACGGCACTCGGAGCTAAACAAGTCATAGATGAAAGTTCAAAACTTTCTTAGGTACAAGGGATGTTATGTAATTGGTTTTCCTTGTATTATCCAATGAGGTAGAATCACCAGCTTTATCAATACTACTAGGAGGTGAAAAGACCAAAGTCATTAGACACCACTTAATGGTTTGAAGAAAGGTACACAATCTTGCTCAGTACTTTGGTTTTTCACATGTTATACGGTGCAATGCATATGCACATGGTGTGCTGCAAATGATGCATATGTATGATGCAAAATGGTGCATATGTATGGTGCATCATATTTTATAGTTTGAGCAAGAAGTAGTACGATAATTCAAACATGATAAAGAAGTACCACAAACCATGCCAAGTACAGATAACTTAGTCAGGAAAGGTGCTAACCAAGGAATGCCACTTTCATGTGGTGACCAAGTTTAAAGAAATTATGTCAAATAATTGACAACATTGTTGGAAAATACTCCATAACAACTTAACTTAGCAAATCTATATTTTTACGTTGACATCACTTTCTCTTTTCTCCTGAGACTTCACAATACCCGTGTAGCGTGAAAAACCAGCTACTAGGTCTAGCTCTTAGTCTTGTTCTCTCCAGTCTTGTGATTCTGGCGAGCATTTGTGTGTGCATGGTGAAGACGCTAAACTACATCTTCCTCGATTATGACGGATCTTGTACTTGATTTTTGATAAAAACGTAATTTCCTCTTGTCTCTTGGTGATGTCCTACTTCGGTGTATAGCCCATTGGTTATCAATGCTTTGGTTTACTTGGATGCACTCCTCCCCCCTTAAGTTCCAATGTAGGAAATTGGAAACTTAATCCATAATCTTCTTATGGGAAGGTAATGCATAACCATAGCCTTCCAGAACTATATCACATTACCTTCGGTAAAATATATACCTGAAGTTATGATCCAGCAATGGAAAGGTACAGAAACTGAACCAGCTTCTGTTCGATGGTTTAAAATCCTAATTCAAGGTTTGAAACTGTTGTAGGAGTGAACAGAAAGTTGGATAAGACTTCCATATCTTTCCAACGAGTGTTTATTTGCATTCAACCAAGCTCTAAATCATAAGTTATGAGCTTCTAGAGTTGACAGAAATTCTTGAAGAATTTCAGCAGCACCTCCCTTGTAAGTGCTCACTTTGGGTCAACCTTTCCATAGAGTTAGAAATGTATATAGACCAAACTCATACTTACAAAGTTGAAGCACAATTCATAAGCTTATTAGAATTTTAAGATTTCACCTTTTACAATTCTTATACAGGAAGTTTTAAGCAAAAATCTAAGCCGTACAGAAACTATGCACAGACTTTGGTACCCCGTACAGTTTCAATTGTACTGCGAATTTCACCTTTTTACAGGGGGACTCTGTCCTAGGGTTGAACATAAACATTGTAAAGAACTTCCCAAGCTTTCCATGATGTATTTATATGGCCCCTTTGCATTATTGGATCAAAAGATATGATGGTTCAAAGATAATAGAATTTCTGGCAGGATTTTGACAGCACCTCCCGAGAGGTACCTAGTTTCAATCCACAATTTCAATTTTTTCTGCTCCAGTTTTGGCGAAACTTTGAATTACAAAGGTGTATATATCTCACGCCCTTTCCAACAGTGTCTTACTTTACCCTTAGAAAATTTTCTACAAGAAGCTATGGTCAAAATACAAAAATTCCAGAGAGCATTTTTGGTCTGCCCTGTTTCTGGGCAGTACATACTCGTTTGAGACTTTCATCCATTTGGAGGGAGATTTTTGTATTGGGAAATAGGCGATGCGCTACTCTAGCAATTCGACCGTATCACCCAGGAAACACGCAAGTAAGGAGGTCATGGATCGTCGTTACCAATAGACGCGCAGCGCAGCGGACCGTAGAAGCGCGTCGGTGTAGGAGAAGTAGACGATCACGTTTGTCTCCTCCTAAATCCTCGTCACAGGAACGTCATCACGTCACCATAGCCGATCAGCGCAGCAGTAACAGCAGCGCCTCCACGGAGTCCACACTATAGGGAGGAACGCCGTGCGTCGGTGTGCTAGCACCGCGTGCGCGACAGGGGTTTCGGCGTTTGGCCTGTGAGGGGTGGCGGCTAGGGCTGTTACGTGGTGGAGTAATCTGCCCCTAACCCTACCCCTCATATTTATAGGCGCGCTAATGGGATTTTAGGTCACAGGCCCATTAGTACCCTAATTTCTTATGGATCAAATATCCATCAGGCCTTTATCCGATTTGTTATGATTGCCTCTTGGGCATATCCCCTGAAGTGTGTGACCTGTTAGGTTCATGGACAGTCGGTTATGAATGAAAACTGTTTTCAAACACAAGTCAGTAGAGGTACCTAGCAGGACATACTGACTCCCGAATGTACATAAAGATCATATCGGCTGAACCTAGATACATTCACATGCTAATTCCTTTGCCACACGATACCAGTCAAGCTCAAGGCGAGGTACGTGCCATCCTTGTGATAGCTCGACCATTCACTCGATCAAATAGTGGATTCAATCTATGACTAACTTTTAGTCATAATGACTAACTCCTTCATCACTTTGTCATGGCCATGCACTTTCCAATCCAACTATCTCGAGGGGCCCAGAGATATCTCTCCTGTTATTTAGGAGGGGCAAATCTCATCTTGATCCTCACACATCTCATTCCATGCTTCATCATGTACCTGAAAACTATTTTTATGACCACCCAGTTACGGAGTAACGTTTGATAATTTCAAAGTGCAGAACTACACATAGTGAGAAACAATGGCGATCTCAGGTCTAAGAATCTAGCAGGTGTATCACTCAAGACCAACTGATGGCACATATGTAAATAACAATCCCAACAGTGTCTCGGAATGGGTCTATCCAACACCATGTTTACTAACATGTGTTCACATTATTAATTTGATATCTCCATATCTAAGATCCGTGAAACATGATCATCAATTAATACATGTGCTAGTCTGCGTACTATCATTATCTCATATAACGATGTAGACTAGGGATCATTTTGAGTAACATTAAAATTAACAAAGAGTCTCACGAACAAGTCACATACTTGATGATCAATGTGAATAATAGTTACTCGAATAGTACATAAACATAGCTATGACACAAGTCTCCCACGTACACACTAGGATCACTGATGTAAGTATATAATACCCATAGATCTCGTGTGTGCCTCATGCTTTGATTGTGGAAGAGGCTTGTCAACGGATCTGCCACATTCAAATTTGTATGCACCTTGCATATATTCACATCACCTCGGTCGATAAACTCTTGAATGAGGTGATAACGTCGTAGTATATGTTTGGATCTTTTGTGTGATCTAGGCTCCTTTGCCTGTGCAATGGCTCCATTATTGTCGCAATAGATATCCACAGGTCCGGATGCACTAGGAACAACACCCAACTCAGAAACAAATTTTCTGATCCAAACAGCTTCCTTTGCGGCTTCAGAAGCTGCAATATACTCCACCTCCGTCGTTGAATCTGCTACTGTGTCTTGCTTGGAACTTTTCCAGCTCACTGCCCCTCCATTGATTCAGAACACAAAACCGGATTGCGATCTAGAGTCATCCTTGTCTGTTTGGAAGCTAGCATCGGTGTAACCTCTTACAACGAGCTCTTCTTCACCTCCAAACACTTGGAACACATCCTTAGTTCTTCTCAAGTACTTAAGAATGTTTTTGACAACTTTCCAATGATCCTCACCATAATCTGATTGATACCTGCTCGTAACACTTAGAGCATAGGATACATCTGGGCGTGTACACAACATGGCATACATGATAGATCCAATAGCCGAAGCATAAGGAATCACTCTCATCCTCTTTTGCTCATCAGGCATCGAAGGACACTGACTTTTGCTTAGAGTGATGCCATGTGACATTGGCAAGAAACCTTTCATAGAATCTTGCATATTGAACCGATTCAATATCTTGTCAATATATGTGTCTTGGCTTAATCCAATTAGCCTTTTAGATCTATCTTTATAGATATTTATGCCAAAATGTACGCTGCCTCTCCTAAATCCTTCATTGAGAATCTTTTCCTTAATCAGGATTTAACAGCATCTAGTACTGGAATGTCATTTCCGATCAACAATATGTCATATACATATAGGACCAGAAATATAAGTGCACTCCCACTAACATTCTTGTAAATACAAGGTCCTTCTACGTTCTTGATGAAACCAAACCCTTTGACCACTTCATCAAAACGTAGATTCCAACTCCAAGATGCTTGTATCAATCCATATATGGACTTTTGAAGTTTGCATATTTTTCTAGCATTTTTAGGATCGACAAAACCCCCAGGTTGTGTCATGTACACATCCTCAGTCAGACTCCCATTAAGAAAAGTTGTTTTGACATCCATGTGCCATATTTCATAATCAAAATATGCAGCAATTGCTAGGAGAATCCGAACAGACTTTAGCATAGCAACAGGCGAATATGTTTCATCATAATCAACACCTTGAATTTGTTTGAAACCTTTCGCCACCAATCGTGCTTTATAGATGTGAACTTTTCCATCCATATCAGTCTTTTTCTTGAAAATCCATTTGCAATCGATCGGTCTCACACCATCGATTGGATCAACCAAGTTCCAAACTTGATTCTCATGCATGGATTCTATTTCGGATTCCATGGCTCCAAGCAATTTCTCAGAGTCGGGTCCCATTATTGCTTCAATGTAGGTCACAGGCTCATTATTGTCCAACAATACCATGTCCTGTTGTTCCGTTGTTAGGAGTGTCAACTTTTCAATTGCACGACGTACCCTTGTAGACCTTCGTGGGGCTAGTGTTTCATCAAGTGGTTGTACAACATCTTGTACATCCTGTATAGGATTAGAGGGTGCTGAAACTTTTTCAGGTATTTCTTGAATTTCTTCAAGATGCACCTTGCTCCCACTAACTCCTTTTTAGAGAAACTCTTTCTCCAAGAAGACACCATTGCGAGCAGTAAACACTTTACCCTTCGTTTTATTAAAAAAATAATATCCTTTGGTTTCCCTAGGATATCGCACAAAGAAGCATTTGTCTGATTTGGGAGTAAGTTTGTCTGACGTCAAACGTTTGACATAAGCATCACATCCCCAAACTTTGAGGAAAGACAATCCGGGACGTTTCCCGGTCAACATCTCATATGGTGTCTTCTCAACAGACTTAGTTGGGACTCTATTTAGAGTAAACACAATAGTTTCAAGAGCATAACCCCAAAAGGATAGTGGAAGATCAGTCTGGCTCATCATCGACCTAACCATGTCTAACAAGGTTCGGTTCCTCCGCTCGGACACCCCATTCCATTGAGGCGTTCCAGGTGGAGTCAACTGTGGAACAATTCCACATTGTTCTAAATGATCATAAAATTTATGGCTCAAATATTCACCCCCACGATCAGATCGTAGAAGTTTAATTGTCTTGTCCAACTGATTTTATACTTCATTATGAAATTCTTTGAACTTTTCAAAAGATTCAGACTTGTGCCTCATTAGATAGACATATCCATATCTACTAAAGTCATCGGTAAAGGTAATGAATACTGAAAACCACCTCTTGCTACCGAACTCATTGGTCCACATACATCAGTATGTATAAGTCCCAACAAGTCACTTGCCCTCTCACTTTGACCAGTGAAGGGTGTTTTCGTCATCTTCCCAACCAAACAAGACTCGCATGTGTCAAGTGATTCAAAATCAAATGAACTTAACAAACTATCTTTATAGAGTTTCTCAATGTGTTTCTCATTTATATGACCTAAGCGACAATGCAAAATAAAAGTGGGATTTAGATCATTTCGTCGAGCCCTTTTTGTATTAATATTATAGACTATTTTATCTTCAAGATCAAGAACATATAATCCATTAACTAATGGACATTGAGCATAGAAAATATTAATATAATAAATAGAACAACATTTGTTCTTTATTATAATCTCATAACTAATAACTTCTTCCAAACATGAAGAAGATATAATATTCTTGCTCAAAGAAGGAATGCAATAACAATTATTTAATTCCAAAACTAATCCTGAGGATAATGACATGTGATAAGTTCCGACAACTATGACAGCAACCTTTGCTCCATTGCTGACCCGAACATCCAACTCGCCTTTTGCAAATCTTCTAGTCTCACTTAGACCCTGCAACGATTTGCAATTCTGGATCATTGATCCGGTATCAAATACCCATGATTCACTAGAAGATGTAGCAATATTGATTTCTATAACCTTTATACCTGAAGTGGAAGTCTCACTAGCTTTCTTCTTCTTATCTTCGAAGTACTTCTTGCAGTTCCTAGACCAATGCCCCTTAGCATGACAGTGAAAGCATTCATCATTAGGAGAAGGGCCTGATTTACCCTTTGGCTTTGAGCTTGAAGGCTCATTGGGAATCTTTCCCTTGCCTTTAGGATGCGTCACACGCTTCCTCTTTTTATTCTCCTTTTGAACCATCATCACATGAGTGGTGTTTTTCTTAATGCTTTCCTCGGCTGTTTTAAGCATCCCATGCAATTCAGCCAACGTTTTCTCCATGCCATTCATTTCATAATTTAATATAAATGGCTCATAGCTCGATGGGAGGGACTAGAGAATAACGTCAATAGCAAGGTCATCCTTGAGTTTAGAACCAAGTTTGTCCAAAGTCTCAATGTAACCAATCATCTCGATTACATGGGGACTGACAGGGCTACCTTCTGCCAGCTTGCATGAGAAAAAGGACTTTGAGATGTTGTACCTCTCAGCCCTTGCTTGGTTCTCAAACATTTCACGTAGTCCCTGAATCATAGAATAAGCATCTGTATGCTCATACTGTTTCTGTAGATCAGGGTACATTGTGGCAAGCATGAGGCTGCTTGCATTAAGCGCATCATCGCAGTGCTTCTCATAAGTCATGTGAGTTGCGACATTTGCATCATCGGGGAGGTCATTGGGGTATGGTTGCTCAAGAACATACTTAGTTTTCTCTTGCCTAAGAACAATTCTCAGGTTGCGGTACAAATCAATAAAGTGAGCTCCATTGAGCTTTTCTCTCTCAAGCATAGACCGCAAATTGAAACCGGAATTGTTACTAGCAGACATGATCTACAATAAATATGCATGGTTTTAGCACTATGTTATGTACCAATCTTTTATTAACAGTTTAATAAAAGACACCACCACTACATGAGCATCGTCCTCCCTCTAACGACATATAGTGGTCCAAGATCCATATTCACTAATTTATAGTGAGCTTTGGCTTCACTGCTAGAAAATTAGTGACATAGGTAAACAACCATTGCTAATCATATCTCTATATGATTCTTGTTTGTTGGGTGACATCCAATGCCCCGGCTCCCAACACTATGCCATAAAGCCCAAAACCGTTTTGATAGTTTTATTGAGTAAACCAATACTATGCATGTGAATGTCCAAAATTCACCCTATTCATTATGATAGATGACGGTATTTTGCTTTGGCAAACCTACCATACAACGATCAAAACAACATAGGTGCAGCTATAGGTAAACAGCATCAAATACTCAACCTTTCCAAGGGAAGCTATTTTATCATGACAAAACATCCACCATATGAAAGCATGAAAAGAATAGTAAAACATCACAGGCATACAATCATATCATATATGTGAATAGTATGGCCTTGAGGATCATAGTGGTCTCCATCACCATGGTTCCATCATGATCTACACCGCCATGTCTCCCTTCTTATGGTGGTCACCGTCGCCATCATGCTTGAGGTTTCTCAATGAATATAAACTAAGCTAATAAATCTAATAGCTATCAAATAAATTACATGAGAGATCAGGCATCACAGGGCGACATGCAGGTCGCTGTACAATTATGTGACAACCTCAACCTGGTTGTGTTAAATTTGCAACACGCAGGCTGCACGAATTTTACACACAGATCATCACATCACATTTAGGCCATACCATTCACATCATTCCCTGCAAAAACAAGTTAAGCGTAGAACGATTTCTATCGCGAAACAACTTAATGATGTCACTATAGCAGACAGCAACAGTGCCCCCCCGTGGGTTTCAGGACAGCGCCCTGAACACCAAACGGAATTACATAGATCGCATCTATGAAATCACTATGAAAATCTCATTGAGTTGATCAAATCAACCCGAATCTGAGCCATTCAGAATGCCTCAATTTTCATTGTGACTGGTTATCCACGAGAAGATCGCGACACATTATCGTGATCTGTTGGCTCAATCTGTTAACTATGTACACTATTAGTCCCGATGGTGATTCCATCCGGTAGGGACAGGTTGCGCACACAGCAGAGAAGGAGCACAAACTAATCCTTTAGTCATATGATGGCAATCTACTCTAACCAATTCCAAACCCCAAAAGTCAAACAATAAAAATTCATCATATGAAGTTGTCTGCAGTGGATCGCATCTATGATCCAGACAAAAAACTACGCAAGTTGGCTCTAATACCACTATTGAGAAATAGGCGATGCGCTACTCTAGCAATTCGACCGTATCACCCAGAAAACATGCGAGTAAGGAGGTCATGGATTGTTACCACTAGACGTGCAGCACAGCGGATCGTAGATGCGCGTCGGTGTAGGAGAATTAGACGATCACGTTCGTTTCCTCCTGAATCCTCATCACAGGAACGTCGTCACATCACCGTAGACGATCAGCGCAGCAGTAACAGTAGCGCCTCCACAGAGTCCACACGTACAGGGAGGAACACCGTGCGTCGGTGTGCTAGCATCGCGTGCGCGACAGGGGTTTCGGCGTGTGGCCTGTGAGGGGCGGCGGCTAGGGCTGTTACATGGTGGATTAATCTGCCCCTAACCCTACCCCTCATATTTATAGGCGCGCTAATGGGCTTTTAGGTCATAGGCCCATTAGTACCCTAATTTCTTATGGATCAAATATCCATCAGGCCTTTATCTGAATTGTTATGATTGCCTCTTGGGCATATCACCAACATTTTGTTCTGGAGTTCTACAGAAAAATTGTAGAAAGATTCAAAACCTTTCCAGAATGGTATCACAAAGCTCCATTGGTTTGACCAATCAAAAGTTATACCCTGTTTAAGTTCAGCAAAATTTCTGCCGAAAATAGGGGAGGTTGTTCCTAAGTCTTTGAAATTGAATCTATACTCCCAATTGACTCTTAGTTCAACATGTTAGTTTAATAACCCCTAAATGGAATCCTTAACTCCAATTTGAGTCTTTTCTTTGAAAATATCCTTTTATGCAACTAAAAATTTATCTCGGTACTACGTTTCCTCACCAAAGAAAAATCCTAAGTCGGTATTCTGGTATATACGTCTCATATGGTGGAACTAAGAACGTCACTCACAAACGAGTTGTACACATCATGTGCTAGCGTGGTTAATGTACCTGCAGAAGACCACACAATAATGGTGCACACAAAGGTTTTGACATTTCAGGCAGGTCCATATCATAGTAAAAACATACGGTCCGTATCATTGCCATACGGATCGTCCTTGAGTGAAGCCAAGTCTCAAGGTACATGGTCGTGTTTTCATACCGCACGACGGGGAACCCGAGTAGAGAGTGAACAGGTTGTCACGGTTGGGAATTTTATCACCCCAACAGATACCACCTACTGCCTCATGACCGTTGAGGCACGCCGATGGTGAGCGCTACATATGGCCCTTTGAACATTGAACGTTCAAGAGTTGCATACTATCGTGTTGCTTACCACATGATGGGGTATTCTCACTTTTGCCTAAAGCACGCTGGAGATCAGCGTTTTCATATGCTCTCAGAACCATGAGAAGGTTCAGAGACTCATATTAACTACCGTGCCAAGCCACGATAAACCATTCCATACTATTGCTCGTATGGCAAGCTTACCGCAATTGATCCACCTGCAGTGGCGTACCTTACCTCTTACCTGACGTCATAGCGTCGTTACAGAATGTATAGCACATAAGTTAGCTTTTCCACCTTAATATCTACTACTATCATAGAGCTTATATGGGCATAGTGACTAATTCTCATTCGACTACTTCTAAGTTTTCAAAATAGGCTCTTTTTGAGCGTGTTATTCCCAATGTGGCTCTGATACCACGTCTGTAGGGACCACCCCGTGGTTCACCCACCCCGGGATCGCAAAGCGTAGTGCCGTGCGACTAAGAGGGCCCGACCTCGATCACGGGGCCATGCCACCTCGCCCGGGAATCGCATTGTGTGGTGCCGTGTTATGCGGCACCCAACAGCACACAAATAAGGAACAAGGTATTACATAAATCAAAGCGGAAGCTTACAACTGTTCTTTGTAAATACTTTACATAAAATAGCTACAGCGGAAGTCTATAACCAGCTCACATTGAATATCTAAGAAGCACTCGAGAAGAGGTCCAGCCCGTGGACTCCTCTCGCTAGCAACACGAAGACATGGCAGCGGCTAGGTTCTCCAAGTGTGACATGACTCGGAAGTTCCCGAGTCTCACCGGACAACCTTCTTTATAGCGTCGAGGTTAACCTGCAAAACCACTTATATAGCAAGAGTGAGCACAAAGACTCAACAAGACTTAACCGTCTCTTCCAAGACATGAAACTCTACATGAAAGTAACCTAAGACTTAAACTGGTCATTTGCGAAAAGAGTCGCCTACGAGTTCATCCTTAACATTCAGATTTTAGCCATAATAGTAGTGACCTTGCGCGCCGCAACATTGGAACTCCACAATCAAATAAGAAACGCTTCATTCCAATGTTACTTGTCCCAAGGTGGAAAATAACTTTAGTTTGCTCTATCTCTACTTCAAACATGGTTTTAATGCAATTTATAATTAGGATAACAGCATTTAAAACTTTGCAACCTATTCCCACACAACTTGATTACTACGTCACAGCGCAGTGAGCTAGCGATACTCATAACCGCGAGGGACGGTGATTCGAATCAAACACTACCCGGATAACTCGACACATACGCCCGCCTCTGAAGACCCAACTCTGCCGTCCTTCATTACGTCGTATGTGGCAACCTTTCTCAGGCCACTAAACTGTAGAACCCGTCGCGCCGTCTCAGGCTCATAGGTCTAACGAGACGATGTGGTATGCCTCTACAATCCAGTGAACCCGGTACATCGGTTTCCTGGTTCCCATATATCAGTAAGCATCCGGTACACAACTCAATACTTGCTCCCAGGGCCGCATACGCTTCGGTCCTTGACCGACATGGGCAGACCTACTAGACCAAGACCTCATCTTGTCCCTACCTAACTCTCCTTCCCGGTCTCATCTTTAGAAATGTAAACTTTAGTTTGCCTCTCTTTGCAACCCCACTTATGTGATCCTAAAACAAAGCTCACGAGTAGATTCCAACTACTCGTCTTCTACCGGATGTCCTAGCCTATTTAGTACGGCCTTATTCTACAGCGGTGACACAATTCTACCCTTGACCTCAGGGTTCATGTTTGGTTATGCAAGTGGAGTATCAACATCCTTGACCTAATGCACATACAAACTTTGACCAATAGTAGTGAACAAAGGGAAAACTTTAAAAACAACTTAAGTGCAAACCGGGGCTTGCCTTGGTTTTGCAGGTGGCTAAGTCAGATAAGATGAAGTTAGTTTCTGATGATGACTTGAAGCTTAATCCCTGCCTCCTTGCTCCTTGATCGAATCTTCACTTATCCACGTTTAACCACTACAAGTTATGAATATGTATACATGTTTAATTATAAAACTTTTTGCTAACAAATGCTAAAGCCAAGTTTAAAACTGGAACTCTGTTCAAGAATTTAAAATGACACTGGGGGTGGTGGTTTGGGTGTGTGTCTAAGCACTATCATCAAGTGAGAAGTGAGGTTCATCACTTGGGTGGTGATCACCTAATTGGTTGAACAGAACACTACTGATCCAGGGCTCCAACAGAGCTGGAGATTTTCTTGTGAGTTCCTTGTCACAAGAAGGCCCTCTGGACCAAAATTCAGAATAATTCACAAAGTAGATTACCCAGAACAATTCCCTAAGCATTTAGGCAAAAAGGAATTAATTCTGAATACATTTGCACTTTCATGCAAATTCAAGTGAACTAAAATTTCAAACATAGTTCAGGGAGCATGCATGAATTTTCCTAAGATTTTTGGAGCTAAGGACTACCCAGAACTGAATTTCCAAATTTTGGAAATTCTCTGAAAATGTTTCTGTATTCATTTGAATACAGAAACTTGAAATTAGAATTACCCAAACCAGATCAACTCCAAATGAGCTGAAACATTTACAGGAGTCTCCTAACATCCTAAAGAATATGCTGGCAAAATTTGGGAATCTTTGGATGAACCAAACTCCCTCAAAAATTCTTTTGCTGAAAAGTTTAAAGAATTTTCCAGAATTTTCTATTGATTTTCATGCAAATTGGGTTGCATATATGGAGAGGGTGTTTCATCCTGAATCCAACCCAATCTGGATCACTAAATTTGGAGCTTCCTAGCAAAAGTTATGAGGTTCTAAAGTTTGAACTAAATCTGGAATTCAAATTAATTCGGGAAATGTTCAAACCCTGTGGGTGGGTCCAGGGGACCACGTGTCATTCGCTGGGACAAACCACACGGGGCCACAGTATCACTTCCCGCGCTGTCGCAAAGGATCCCGGGGCCACAGCCGATCAGCAGTTTAAATCCTCCGTCGCTGACACGCGGGGCCCGCTGGACCTTCTTCCTCCTCGGGCCGTTTTCTTTCCCGCGCCGCCCCTCGCCGGAAACTCGTCGGAGCTCGCCGGAGTCGGCTTCCCGGCCGTCTCCCGTCTCAGTACTTTCCGCATGGGGGGGTTTCAGGGATGAGCAATCCACTGGTGCGGTGCTCTCGGGCTGCCGGCGACCGGAAACCGGTCGGCGACGTGCGCACACCTCGGTGAGGCTTCGGCGCCGTGGCCTGAGCACCCTAGCCCGCCAAAAGTTTGGAGGATTCGCTCTAAAGCATCAGTGGAGAACAGGCAAGCTCGGCACGGCCTCAAACTGGTTCGGAAATGGCGGCAACCCAGTTGTCACCGTGCGCCCGCGCGTTCCCGCCATGGCCGCTGATCGGAAAACTCGGAATTCGCCGCTAACACGAGGTTTCTAAATAGGGTTGTGAAGGGGATCGGACCGCCGTTAAGCCTAGACCCTTTGTGCACAAATTGGTGACCTCTAAGTGCAATTTACGCGTGAATTTGAGAAGTCTTTACCAGAGGGTCCGCGGTCGTGCTCCGGAGGAAAATCTTCGAATTCTGTCACTGAGGACCACCGTTCGGGCTGAGCTTCGGGGAGGAGCACCACGACGGTACGGCGCACCTCTGAGCGTCGCTGCTTGAGCATGAAACCCACGGTGGTGAGCTGCCTACGAGAGCACGTCGTTGCCGGGATGTTCGGCCGCTGCGGGAACTCGATGTTTTCGGCGTAGGGGGCACGAACACACTTGGTGCTGACTCGAGAAGGTCATGGGAACGATGGAGGTGTTGCTTGGCTGGTCAGCTGGGACTCGCACGCGAGTTAGGCGGCGGCCGATCGATCAGAAGATCAGCGGCAGTGCTCGGCCTGTGTTGTGCGCGAGGTAAGAGAAGCAGGCCGAGGCGTCGGTGATGAGGCAGAAGATCGCACGGGAGAAGGAATAGGCGTCCAGGCAGCTCTCCAGCGTGCTACTTCGGTGAGGAGGTGGCAGCAGCTTGCGCTCGGTGGCGCCGGGAGCCCGAGCGGCAGTCCGGTCGTGGACCGATAACAGCTAGCCAAGACTTAGTCAGTAAGTTTTATCCCTCCACTCTCAGTGACAATTGGGGCCCACAGCTCCCCTCTGCCCCAAAAGATCTCCAAATTTTGACACCTTGTAAATTCAGCTGTGAGGGATCCAAATTCAAAGGCCATTTTGCCATTTGACAATTTGTGCCCCAGTTTCACGTTTACATTCAAATTTGGATGAAATTTACAAGTCTCTTGGACATTTATGTCAAAGCCCCTCCACATTTGCTCAAAACTTGGCTCCCTCATAATTTGTACCTGAGGAATTCAAATATGTCCTCTGATCTTAGAGTTGGCCATTGCAAATACAACTTCTCAAACAACTGTTTGACTTTCCTCTTTTGAAAATGCCCTTCTTCTTTTTGAAGTGACCCTCTTAATTCAAACTGAATTCAAAGTTTTATTGCACATGCCAACACTTTCATGAGTAACACAAAAGTTTTTGTAAGTCCCATTTCTTATATTCAAACTCAACTTTATTCATAGCTCAAGTTTTCTATTTACATATTTTGGGACTTTTACATTCCTCCCCCCTTAAAAAGAATCTCGTCCCGAGATTCATGATCAAGGACAACGTGGAGAGGACAACTAGTAGATATAAGCCTCTAACAACTCCGGATGATGGCGTCGTAAATATTCCTCACTTTCCCATGTAGCTTCGTCGGATGTGTGATTTTCCCATAGCACTTTGAAAAATCGCAACGTCTGATTTCTTGTCTCGTGAGTCTTCTCCTCAATTATCCGGGTTGGCTGTTCAACATAAGTAAGGTCCGGCTTCAAATCTGCTAAGCCTTCCGTGAGAACCTCCGTTAAAACTTTTAAGCACTTCCGCAACTGAGATATGTGGAAGACGTTATGAACTCTGGCTAAGGTTGACGGCAGCTCCAAACGGTATGCCACGGGTCCACATCTTTCAATGATGACGAAGGGACCGATAAAGCGAGGAGCTAATTTTCCTCTCACTCCGAATCGGTGAATGTCCTTCATAGGAGATACGCGGAGATATACGCTGTCCCCAACATGGAAGTCTAGAGGGCGACGCCTCCTATCCGCATAGCTCTTTTGTCTGGACCGAGCGGCTTTAAGATTTGCTTGAATAAGGCGTACCCGCTCTTCAGCTTCATTTACGAGATCAATCCCGTAAATAACTCTCTCGCCGGCTTCACACCAGTTCAAGGGTGTGCGGCACTTCCGGCCGTAGAGAGCTTCATAAGGCGCCATTTTGATACTTGATTGATACCCGTTGTTATATGAGAACTCCGCGAACGGTAAGTGATCATCCCAGCTCTTACCGTGATGGATGGCACATGCTCTCAGCATATCTTCAAGTATTTGATTCACCCTCTCAGTTTGTCCATCGGTTTGAGGGTGATACGCGGAGCTTCGAATACATTTAGTTCCCAAGGATGTGTGTAGCTGTTCCAAGAAGCGGGACACGGACAGCAATCCTCTGTCGGAGACAATGGTACGGGGAACCCCATACAAGCAAAAGATTCGTGCTATGTACAACTCCGCATACTTTCTGGCGCTGTATTTAGTACGCACCGGGATGAAGCGTGCTGATTTGGTTAACCGATCCACGATTACCCAAATCGAATCATGCTTATTAGCCGTGAGAGGTAGTCCAACAATGAAGTCCATACCAATATCCTCCCACTTCCACGCTGGAACAATTAGCGGTTGTAAGGTCCCCGCTTTCTTCATGTGGTCGGCTTTAACTCGCCGACACGTATCACATTCAGATACGTATTTAGCAACTTCTCTCTTCATCCGGGTCCACCAAAATTTAGTCCTCAATTCTTGATACATCTTGTTGCTGCCCGGATGAATAGAAAATTTGGATGAGTGAGCCTCATCCAAAATTTTCTTTCGCAGCCTCATATCACGGGGTACGACTATCCGGTCCTTGAACCATAGAGTGTCTTCATCATCTAACCGGAAACATTTCATTTCCCCGTTCTTCAATCTCCTTCTGATATGAACCATGCCCTTGTCTTTCTTTTGAGCTTCCATAACCTCCTCTCTTATTGTGGGTCTGAGAGCTAGATTATGTAGAGCTCCATATGGAACCAAGTAGGGACTTGGTTCTTCCTCTTCTATCGGCGCATTGGTTAGGTAATGAATATGAGACTTCCAGCTGAGTGCATCGGCATTCACATTTGCCTTGCCCGGATGATAATGAATTTCAATCTCATAGTCCTTGATCAGCCCCAACCATCGCCGTTGCCGCATATTCAACTCTTTTTGAGTGAATATGTACTTCAAGCTTTTGTGGTCGGTGTAGAGATGAACCAGATTTCCCAATAGGTAATGTCTCCACATCTTCAAAGCTAGTACCACGGCAGCGAGCTCGAGATCATGAGTTGGATAATGTAGCTCATGATTCCATAACTGCCGTGATCCATAAGCGATCACACGTCCTCCTTGCATGAGTACACTACCAAGTCCGATGCCAGATGCATCACAATAAACATAAAAGGGCTTGGTTGTATCCGGTTGAGCTAGAACCAGGGCTGTTGTGAGGTGTTTCACCAACGCTTGAAAAGCTTCCTCACATGGCTTGCTCCAATCATATTTGATGCCCTTTTTCAGTAGCTCAGTCATAGGTTTGGAGATTTTTGACAAGCCCGGGATGAACCTCCGATAATATCCCGCCAAACCCAAGAAGCTACGAACTTCATGGAATGATGTTGGAGACTTCCACTTCAGCACTTGCTCAATCTTGCTTGGATCAACAGCAATGCCTTCTGCTGAAATAATATGCCCAAGAAATGGCACTTGGTTGATCCAGAATTCACATTTACTAAACTTTGCATAAGGCTTGTGATCTCTCAAGCGTTGAAGCACAATATGCAAATGTTTAGCGTGTTCTTCTTCAGATTTGGAATAGACCAAGATATCGTCGATGAACACCACGACGAACTGATCCAGCTCTGGCATGAACACCGAGTTCATAAGATACATAAAGTGAGCCGGAGCATTGGTCAACCCAAATGACATGACAAGATACTCATAGAGTCCATATCTTGTCGAGAATGCTGTTTTCGGGACATCTTCCGCGCGAATCTTGATTTGATGATATCTCGACCTTAAGTCCATCTTGGAGAAGACTTTAGCACCCACTAGCTGATCGAAGAGGATATCAATTCTTTGTAGTGGATACTTGTTCTTTATTGTCACAGCATTTAAGGACGATAATCGACGCATAGCCTCAGCGTCTCATCCTTCTTCTTCACAAATAAAGCTGAGCAACCCCATGGTGATGAACTTGGACGAATAAACCCCTTGTCCATCAGATCTTTGAGTTGCTCCTTCAGTTCAGCTAATTCATTCGGAGCCATTTTGTATGGCCTCTGAGAGATCGGCGTGGTTCCCGGTATCAACTCTATTTTGAGTTCCACCTTGCACTCAGGTGGTAAGCCTGGAAGATCTTCGGGAAACACGTCCAGATATTCATGGACTACCGGAATGTCTTCTAACTTGTAGGCCTCGACATTACATACTTCCGGGTCTTTGGAAACCGCTTCGCCGAGATACAATGTTTGACGTCCGTGAAGTGGAGAGTCCAAGTGAACACTCCTGTTCTCGATGTCCAGAACAGCCTTATGGAAGGTCAACCATGATATTCCCAATATGGCATTGATTCCTTGGTCTTCGAGAATAATGAGGGTGGTGGGATGAATTTTTCCACCGAAACAAAGTGGTGCTCGAGAGACGACTTCATTAGTGGATATGTCTCCACCTGGCGAACAAATAAGGTATGAACATTTGGTGATAGTGGTGGATATCTGGTCCCGGATCACCGTTGCCCTGCTAATGAAGTTATGTGTTGCACCAGAGTCGAATAAAATGACAACCGGCTTGTCATTTAAGGTGAACCTGCCGGCAAGAACAGGTCCTCCCTTCGGCAGATCATCTACTGACACATAATTGACCGTTCCCACTTTTGACATAGCTTTTCTGGGCTGCCCAAGATCACTTTTTGGAACTGGACCCGCAGACATAACGTTGCAGCTCGGTTCAGTTGCTTCATTGACATTAAGCTCCTTGTCAACCTGAAGTGGGACAGCACTTGGTTCAGCTGAGAAATCCCGATGTTCATCTTCAACCTCTTGAGGGACATAGTATTCTGGTGCACCTTGTTGATACTGAGGTGCATAAGAAACAAGTTGCTGCTGCGGTGGAGGTGAATAAGACCTCTGTGGAGTAGAAGAGTCGTCACACTCCCAAAATGATTGCACCTCTTGTGGAATCTCTCGACCGGAAGGTGAACGGATCACCAACCGATACTTCTGAGGTAGATGATTGTCTTCATCCTGTGATGAGTCCCTCTCCCTCTTTTCTTTGAGGTAGATGTTGGAATAATATTCTTGAGCGATAGCACAGCTAACAAACTCATCAAAATTCTCTCGGCTAACTTGAGCCGATTCACATCGCAGCCTAGCGGTCAGCCCTCGGTAAAAGTGATAACCCTTCATGGCTGGTGACTTCACATAGTCAGGGACATTTTGATCTAAGCGATTGAATTCCTTCGCATACTCAATAACACTCATGTCCCCTTGCTTCAGACTCCAGAATTCATCCAGACTGGTTTGCATGATGCCCGCAGGAATGAAACAAGCACGAAATGCAGCCTGGAACTCCGCCCATGTGACACGATGCCCTGCTGGTTGAACAGCAAGGTACTCTGCCCACCATGCTCCAGCAAAGCTGTGAAGCTGCTGAGTGGCATATAGAGTCTTCAAGAATTCATCACATTGGATCAACCCAAACTTGGACTCAATGACATGTAACCAGTGATTTGCTTCACAATGGTCAGCCGCCTTGGAGAATACCGGCGGTTGTGTCACCAAGAAATCCAGATACGTGCTCTAAGTTGGCATGTGACGTTGAGCTTCTCGATGTATGCCTTGCTGAACTAGAGTTTGGAGAGTTTCATTCATCTTTGCCATAATCTCAGCCAATCCGGTTGGCGATGGCTCTTGTGATGAAGTCAAGTCATTCCCACCTCGACTTGAACCTCCAATATCCATTTGAGCATGTGTGCGTACCATACTGCACGAAACAAAATTTTGAGTCAATCAAAATTCTATCTCAGTAGTAAGTAAAGATAAGTAAAACATGAACATGTCATGAACTTTATGAAAGCATAGCCACATTCATGTTTAAACAAATCTTAAGTACGCTAAACTAATCAGCGGGACTACCCTGACCAGTTCACACAAACTCCAAATTTTACGCATGTTATCAACAGATTCTTGACTTGAGTTCAATACCAAAGTTTTAGTAAACTTCATTAGATTTCCAACAAGTACTTATGTGCTCCTTAAGGATTTTTCTACAGGAAGTTATGGCTTAAAAACAGAAAGGTCCAGAGAGGTTTTTCGTACTGTCCTGGTTCTGAACAGTTCGCCTTCAACTGGACTTTTCACCCATGTAACGTGTGATTCTGCTCTGGAGGCCTACAAGTAAGTCGTAGAGCACTTGAAAATCTTTCCAGAACTGTATCATACACCTTATTTGGGTCAAGCTACTCAGAGTTATGCTCTGTTAAAGACCAGAAAGAATTTCTGCCAGAAACAGAGCAATCTGTCTTTGAAAACTTTGATACCTAGTTATACTCTCATTTGAATCTTAGCTCAAAATAAGAGTTCGGTAACTAATATTTGTTTCAAACTTCCATTTTTAGTCGAAAGTTAGTTCATGAATCATTTCTCAATAGGTAAGAGGTTATTAAGTGTAGTACGATGTCGATGAACCGTAAGAACATGTCGGTACTACGTTGCCTCACCAAAGAAAATTCTACGCTGGATCATACCGGCATATACGTATTATCAGTGGCACTAAGACGGTCTCTCGCACACGTGTACTACACGGGATACGTACGTGGTTAGTACCTGCAGATAAACACTCAATAGTGGTGCACTCAAAGGTTTTTTTCATTTCAGGCAGTTCCATATCTGAAAGTAAATACAAACGCCCGTATCATTGCCATACGGCCGTCCTTGAGTTAAGTCATGTCTCAAGGTACGTGATCATGTTTCAACACGACACGACGGGGAACCCGAGTATATCATGAATGGGTCGTCACGGTTGGGAATGTTATCAACCCAACGGATACCACCTAGTGCCCTGCAGGGCACGCCGATGGCAAGCGCTGCGTATGTCCTCCTGGGCTATTTCCAGACGAACACACTCTCGCGTTACTGACCACACGATGGGGTCTCCACTTACTTGCCTAATGCACGCTAGGGATCAGCGTTTCATATGAACTCAGGAACATGAAGAGTCCAAGAGTTTCATATTGACATCTCACACAAAGCTGTGAGACCTGTCCCTGAACCACGTTCCTCGTCAGGGGAGCTAACCGAAATTGAACCGCTTTTGGTGGCGTTCCTTACCATGCTTACCTGAGCGTAGGTGCGTCATTACAGAATCAAAATCCAGAATTATAACAAGTAAGTTAGCAATTCCACTTTGAGTAACTATACTACTATAGTCCTTATGTGGGCCTAATATCATTTCCTCACCGTATCCTAAGATTTTGTCATAATATGATCCTTATTCCGTGCGCTATTACCAATGTGGCTCTGATACCACGCTGAGATGGCCCGACCTCAATCACGGGGCCGTGCCGCCTCACCCGGGAATCGCATTGGGTGGTGCCGTGTTATGCGGCATCCAACAGCACACATATAAGTAACAAGGTATTACATAAATCAAAGCGGAAGCTTACAACTGTTCTCTGTAAATACTTTACATAAATAGCTACAGCGGAAGTCTATAACCAGCTCACGTTGAATATCTAAGAAGCACTCGAGAAGAGGTCCGGCCCGTGGACTCCTCTCGCTAGCAACATGAAGACATGGCAGCGGCTAGGTTCTCCAAGTGTGACATGACTCGGAAGTTCCCGAGTCTCACCGGACAACCTTCTTTATAGCGTCGAGGTTAACCTGCAAAACCACTTATATAACAAGAGTGAGCACAAAGGCTCAGCAAGACTTAACCGTCTCTTCTAAGACATGAAACTCTACATGAAAGTAACCTAAGACTTAAACCGGTCATTTGCGAAAAGACTCGCCTATGAGTTCATCCTTAACTTTCAGATTTTAGCCATAATAGTAGTGACCTTGCGCCCAACAGCATTGGAACTCCACAATCAAACAAGAAACGCTTCATTCCAATGTTACTTGTCCCAAGGTGGAAAATAACTTTAGTTTGCTCTATCTCTACTTCAAACATGGTTTTCATGCAATTTATAATTAGCATAACAGCATTTAAAACTTTGCAAACTATTCCCACACAACTTGATTACTACGTCACAGCGCAGTGAGCAAGCGGTACTCATAACCGCGAGGGATGGTGATTTGAATCAAACACTACCCGGATAACTCGACACATAGGCCCGCCTCTGAAGACCCAACTCTGGCGTCCTTCATTACGTCGTATGTGGCAACCTTTCTCAGGCTACTAAACTGTAGAACCGGTCGCGCCGTCTCGGGCTCATAGGTCTAACGAGACGATGTGCTATGCCTCTACAATCTAGTGAACCCAGTACATTGGTTTCCTGGTTCCCATATATCAGTAAGCATCCGGTACACAACTCAATACTTGCTCCCAGGGCCGCATACGCTTCGGTCCTTGACCGACACGGGCAGAGCTACTCGACCAAGACCTCATCTTGTCGCTACCTAACTCTCCTGCCCGGTCTCATCTTTAGAAATGTAAACTTTAGTTTGCCTCTCTTTCCAACCCCACTTATGTGATCCTAAAACAAAGCTCGCGAGTAGATTCCAACTACTCGTCTTCTACCGGATGTCCTAGCCTATTTAGCACGACCTTATTCTACAGCGATGACACAATTCTACCCTTGACCTCAGGATTCATGTTTGGTTATGCAAGTGGAGTATCAACATCCTTGACCTAATGCACATACAAACATTGACCAATAGTAGTGAACAAAGGGAAAATTTTAAAAACAACTTAAGTGCAAACCGGGGCTTACCTTGGTTTTGCAGGTGGCTAAGTCATATAAGATGAAGTTAGTTGCTGATGATGACTTGAAGCTTAATCCCTGCCTCCTTGCTCCTTGATGTTTAATTATAAAACTTTTTGGTACAAATGCTAAAGCCAAGTTTAAAACTGGAACTCTGTTCAAGAATTTAAAATGACACTGGGGGTGGTGGTTTGGGTATGTGTCTAAGCACTATCATCAAGTGAGAAGTGAGGTTCATCACTTGGGTGGTGATCACCTAATTGGTTGAACAGAACACTACTGATCCAGGGCTCCAATGGAGCTGGAAATTTGCTTGTGAATTCCTTGTCACAAGAAGGCCCTCTGGACCAAAATTCAGAATAATTCACTAAGTAGATTACCCAGAACAACTCCCTAAGCATTTAGGCAAAAATGAATTAATTCTGAATACATTTGCACTTTCATGCAAATTCAAGTGAACTAAAATTTCAAACATAGTTCAAGGAGCATGCATGAATTTTCCTAAGATTTGTGGAGCTAAGGACTGCCCAGAACTGAATTTCCAAGTTTTGGAAATTCTCTGAAAATGTTTCTGTATTCATTTGAATACAGAAACTTGAAATTAGAATTACCCAAACCAGATCAACTCCAAATGAGCTGAAACTTTTACAAGAGTCTCCAAACATCCTAAAGAATATCCTGGCAAAATTTGGGAATCTTTGGATGAACCAAACTTCCTCAAAAATTCTTTTGCTGAAAAGTTTAAAGAATTTTCAAGAATTTTCTATTGATTTTCATGCAAATTGGGTTGCATATTTGGAGAGGGGTGTTTCATCCTGAATCCAACCCAATTTGAATCACTAAATTTGGAGCTTCCTAGCAAAAGTTATGAGGTTCTAAAGTTTGAACTAAATCTGGAATTTAAATTAATTCGGGAAATGTTCAAACCCTGCGGGTGGGTCCAGGGGACCACGTGTCATGCGCTGGGACAAACCACACGGGGCCACAGTATCACTTCCCGTGCTGTCGCAAAGGATCCCGGGGCCACAGCCGATCAGCAGTTTAAATCCTCCGTCGCTGACAAGCGGGGCCCGCCGGACCTTCTTCGTTCTCGGGCCGTTTTCTTTCCCGCGCCGCCCCCTCGCCGGAAACTCGTCGGAGCTCGCCGGAGTCGGCTTCCCGGCCGTCTCCCGGCTCAGTACTTGCCGCATGGGGGTTTTCAGGGACGAGCAATCCACTGGTGCGGTGCTCTCGGGCTGCCGGCGCCGGAAACCGGTTGGCGACGTGCGCACACCTCGGTGAAGCTTCGGCGCCGTGGCCCGAGCACCCTAGCCCGCCAAAAGTTTGGCGGATTCACTCTAAAGCATCAGTGGAGACCAGGCAAGCTCAGCACGGCCTCAAACTGGTTCGGAAATGGCGGCAACCCGGTTGTCACCGTGCGCCCGCGCGTTCCCGCCATGGCCGCTGATCGGAAAGCTCGGAATTCGCCGCTAACACGGGGTTTCTAAATAGGGTTGTGAAGGGGATCGGACCGCCGTTAAGCCTAGACCCTTTGTGCACAAATTGGTGACCCCTAAGTGCAATTTACGTGTGAATTTGAGAAGTCTTTACCAGAGGGTCCGCGGTCGTGCTCCGGAGGAAAATCTTTGAATTCTGTCACTGAGGACCACCGTTCGAGCTGAGCTTCAGGGAGGAGCACCACGACGGTACGGCGCACCTCTGAGCGTCGCTGCTTGAGCCTGAAATCTATGGTGATGAGCTGCCTACAAGAGCGTCGCCGGGGTGTTCGGCCGCTGCGGGAACTCGATGTTTTCGGCGTAGGGGGCACGGACACACTTGGTGCTGACTCGAGAAGGTCGTGGGAACAATGGAGGTGTTGCTTGGCTGGTCAGCTGGGACTCACACGCGAGTTAGGCGGCGGCCGATCGATCAGAAGATCAGCGGCAGTGCTCGGCCTGTGTTGTGCGCGAGGTAAGAGAAGCAGGCCGAGGCGTCGGTGATGAGGCAAAAGATCGCACGGGAGAAGGAATAGGCGTCCAGGCAGCTCTCCAGCATGCTGCTTCGGTGAGGAGGTGGCAGCAGCTTGCGCTCGGTGGCGCCGGGAGCCCGAGCGGCAGTCCGGTCGTGGACCAATAACAGCTAGCCTAGACTTAGTGAGTAAGTTCTATCCCTCCCCTCCCAATGACAATTGGGGTCCACAGCTCCCCTCTGCCCCAAAAGATCTCCAAATTTTGACACCTTGTAAATTCAGCTGTGAGGGATCCAAATTCAAAGGCCATTTTGCCATTTGACAATTTGTGCCCCAGTTTCAAGTTTAAATTCAAATTTGGATGAAATTTACAAGTCTCTTGGACATTTATGTCAAAGCCCCTCCAAATTTGCTCAAAACTTGGATCCCTCATAATTTGGACCTGATGAATTCAAATATGTCCTCTGATCTTAGAGTTGGCCATTGCAAATACAACTTCTCAAACAATCGTTTGAATTTCCTCTTTTGAAAATGCCCTTCTTCTTTTTGAAGTGACCCTCATAATTCAAACAGAATTCAAAGTTTTATTGCACATGCCAACACTTTCATGAGTAACACAAAAGTTTTTGTAAGTCCCATTTCTTGTATTCAAACTCAACTTTATTCATAGCTCAAGTTTTCTATTTACAAGTTTTGGGACTTTCACAGCGATATGGCACCCAACAACACAAAAGAAAATATTAAGAACAACATATAAACTTTTATTTGACATAGAAATACAGTGAAAGTCTTTTACAAACTTCTTTATACAGCGGAAGCATTATACATACGAGTCTCTCATCCTAACTAAGCAAAAGTGCATCCGTCCAGCTCGGGGACGCTACACACTAGCAACACTCAAACCACGATCACGGCGGCGTGCAGGGCTCCAGCTCGGCCGTGTACCCCGACGGGGGCATCGCCTCGTCCTCGGACCCTTCCTCATAACTCTCACCTGCACACAGCTCAAATATTGCAACCATGAGCATGATGGCTCAGCAAGGCTTAACCGACAACCCTAGTCATGGAACTCTACATGCAGGGATGTGTAATATAGGAAAAAGACTTTGCAATAAAGACATGCCTACATGTTAATCCTTACTTTCAGTTTTATAGAAGCAGTTTAAAGAGCCTTAGGCAGCCCTCACATCAGAAGTCCACAATCAAACAAGAAACGCTTTCCTCCGACGTGGTGATGCCCAAAGTGGAAGATAAACTTAATGAGCTCTACATCTACAACAGACATGGTTTCAAGACATTAATAGTTCAACATAGCACAATATCATTCCTCTGGCTTCTTTCACTTTTTACTACGTCACAGAACAGTGAAAAAGCGGTACTCAAATAACCGCGAGGGACGGTGATTACAATCAGGAGACACCCGGACAACACGTCACATACACTCACTTTCAGAAGTATGATGCCACACACCTTCCTACTCTGTTGTATACAACAACCTTTTGAAGGCAACCCAAATGCCGAACCGGTCCATCCGTAACGGGCAGGAGGTCCCCGCGTGGAGCGTGACTGTGCTCACCGGCAGATTTACACCTTTCTACCTCAACCCACTCCTATTTACGGTTGGGTAAGCCTCGACACCCAGGTTAACCAATTACATCGGTTTCCTGCTTATGTCAGTATGCCATCCGGTACTGTTCGATACTTGTCCATATATAACCGGCTGGAGGTCCCCACGTGGAGCGTGACTGTGCCCACCAGCAGATTTACACCTTGCTACCATCAACCCACTCCTATAAAACGGTTCAATAAGCCTCGGCACCCAGGTTAACCAATTACATCAGTTTCCTGCTTATGTCAGTATGCCATCCTGTACTGTTTGATACTTGTCCATCAGGCCCGCACACGACTCGGTCCTCAATCAACACCAACAGGGCTACGCACGTGAGACCTCCTCTCACTGCATCCTATCCCCCCTGCTGGGTCTCAGTTTCACATCCTTAAGCCATTCTCTACTCTATTCCATACCATGTGATAAAACCTTACCTCGCGAGTAGATTGCAACTACTCGACTTCTACCGAGATCCTAAGCACATTAGCATGGCATTCTCTACTCGTCGAGTCTGTAAACTATCCAAACCTTCATAGGATTTCAAGTCATGCAAGTGGGGTTTCAAACACCTTAACTCTAATGCAAACATTTCAACCTAGACATAAGTGATACAAATGAAAAACTTTGTAAAAGGCAATTAAATTCACACCGGGGCTTGCCTGGTTGCGAGTCAAAAAGGAACGTTAGCATCGGGTGGGAGGATGTCCAAGGGCTCTGGTGTGTCCTCAACTTCGGTCACTATATGAAATGTAGCAAAATATATGTATAAGTGCTAGTGTTATATAAGAGATGAACTCCTATTACCAGCTACTTCTGTTTTGGTTCCTTAATTTGCCTTGGGATTTCCCTAGTGGATACTAGACTCTCTGAGGATGATCTGAGCAAAATTTGGAGAAATTTCGTTGAAGGTTGTGGTCTCCAAAATTCCTACAATTCCAAGGTTTCTCTGAATTTTTATCTCAAATCTGAGGTTTTGACATGGCTAACAGTGGAATATCTAATTAGATTATGTCTCTATAGTTCTAACAAAATTTGTTTCACCAATTTTGCAGCTACCTACAGGGAGAAATGAATTTTTGAAGTTGGACAGGAGTGCTGAAAAGTTTCTGTTTAGAATTTAAATTTTCAAATAAAGGCTGAACTTTGGAAGACAATTTAGCCTAGCAAATGACTCCAATGAAGATCAAATGTTTACAGGAGATCACTAATATCATGAGGAATCTTCTGGCCAAATTTGAGGAAATTCCATAACAGGGATCTTCTGGAATTAATTCCCAAAGATTTAACTTTGATGAATTTTGGAGAAAATTCCAGAGACCTTCAGCTCAAATTCTTTGCATTTATGCAAAGTACTGACTGAGAGGAATCCAAAAAAAATTATTTCACAAATATTTGACATCCCTACAGAAAGTTAGGGAGGTTTGAAATTTGAACCGTTTTTCTGGAATTTAATTCTATGTTTTTTAGCTAATTCGTTTAACCCTGAGATAACCTACTCATTAAGCCATCTTAATCATCTCCAAAAATCATAATATTTTTACTGGAGTTCAGGAACTATGACAAAGAGCTTCTGACAAAAAATGGGAATATTTCATCAAGAATTGCTCCTGGATTTAATCCCTAAAGGATTTAATAAAAACAATTCTACAGACATTCCTGTGCATTTCATAGCAAGCACATTGTTTCGCTGCAAAGTACTTCTTATGAGGAATGCAACAAAATTTGCCTCACTAGTTTTGGAGCTTTCTATCCAGAGTTATGGGTTTTTCAAGTTTGAACAACTTTCTATTTGAATTTTACACAGAGCACCCAAATGTGGGGCCCCCTCGTCAGGTCTTTCTTCAACCTTGAGTGAGAGACCACGCGCACACAGCGCCTGATCATGGCGCGCGCCGTTCTCGCTCGTTTCTCCACTGTTTTTGCGCCGGTTTGGCCCTAAATGACCGTCGGAACGTGGCGCAGCTGCCGGGCAAGGTATCACCTCATGAAAACAGCCAGAAACAGATAGGCACCGTCGGTGGCGCTCAGCGGCACGGCCTCGACGCGTTCCAGCATGTCCCAAGCCAATTTCAACCGCACAAGCTGCCGTACAGCATCTCTAGAGCACGTGGAACATGGAACACATGCCAATCCTTGTAGCAAACGGCGGGAAAAGGGGGTCCTTCGGAGGACCGACCCGTTTTTGCCGCCTGCGGCGAATTCGCGTCGCCCGGAGCGTGTGGTGGCCTGTTTGATGCGTGCTTTGGCATGGGAGGTCATTAGGGTTGTGGTTTGATGTGGCTTGAACCGAAGAACAAACGATCACTCTGGTTGGGAGAATTTCCCGATCAGAGGGGCGTCGGTTCATCACATACACCGATGCAAATTTTCAAATTCCTGCTAGACGGAAGTGGGGATCAGCACGGGAGATCAGAAGCATGATCTACACACCATGGCGCACCTTAGGGGGGTGTTGGTCGTGCGGGAGAGGCGCTGAACCGGCCGGGCGCTTTGGGACTGTGTGGGCGACGTCGTGCTCAACCGAGAGGGATAAACTTGCTTGGCACCGGCCGGAAGACGACCGACACGAGCTGTGGAGGTGCGGATGACGTTCAGTGGAGGCCGGTGCACCCTCTGGTCATATCAGCTACGCACCACATGGCTGGAGTTGATCGGTGCTGCATTACAGAGAGGCGGCGCCATTTTCTTCCGGGTGCGCGTTCGAACTAGCTTCTGCGTGTTTGATCGTGCGAGCAGAGAAAACAACGCTGGGTAACTGATGTCTATCGGAATCTGAAGCAAAGGAACAAACCGCCTGGGAGGGCAGCAGGCACACAGCCAGCTCGGTGGAGAGTGCGGCACCTCGGTGTCGAGCTCACACTGTAGCAGGCTCAAACGTTGCTTCTGTTCCACTGACTGGCGGATCCCACTGAAGCCCCTTCCTCCAAACAACAGTGGCTCCACAATTCAAATTCAAAATTCGCAGCAATTTTCCAGAAATTGAATTTGATTAACATGGAGTTATCCTTCTGTGGTATTCCAAATTTTAAATTTGACGCTCTCGGTTCAGTTCCTGTGCGGGGGGGGGGGGGGGGGATAACGCCCGGGGTTGCTTTTTTGTGAGCAAAAGATCACGCTGGGAGCTACTCAATCCCACGATCTGGTCGCCAGCGCGACAGAAGCAGTGAGGAGGTGGCCTCCGCTTGCAGCTCGGTTGGTTAGTGAGAGGATCACGCCGTGAGGTGTTGAAGCCACGAGCAGGTCGCCAGCTCGACGCAAGAAGCTGGAGGTGGCTTCCCTCGGTGGCGCTCTGAGGAGGCTCGGGTGGTGTTCGACACCGAACAGAGGAAAGTATTCGGGACCAAGTTAAAGCGGCCCAATGACATGTGGGTTCTACCCCCTTTACTCCTCTTCTTATCCTCCAAATGTTTCAAAAAGATCTTCATTCATGTAAATCCCCTCAATCTGATATTTCGGGAGTTTAAACATGGGCGGAAATTTGAATAAACCACATCCAATGTGAAGTTCACTTTCAAATTTGAATTCAACTCACATTTGGAAATGATCATGTTTAACTCCTTTTTAGCCAACTCTAAAATCAGAATGTGGCCACCATGAATTTCCACGAATTCAAAGATATGAGGATACATGTGTGCTCCAAATTTTTGGCAGCAACTTGAGGGAAACAATTGAGTTCAACTCTGAATTTGAACTCCCCCTTACACATGAGAACTTTACACATGGTTTTTAATTCAACCTTCGCTAGACACATTCAAATGAATGTGAGAGCTCGTTTTGTTGGACACCCATGTGTGTCATCATGTGTACAAAAATTTTTGTAAGTCCCATTTTCTTGCATTCCAACACAAATGGGAATCAACATTCACTTTATTGACTTTGCATTCTTGGGACTTTTATAGAAAATCCCTAGAAAACCTTAGAAGCTCTGATTGTGGCCAAATACACATTTATTTGTGCAGGGTTCAAAGTAGCTTTGCTTTGAATGAAAATTGGCCAAGTCCCTGTTTAGGTTGTCACCAAGCCACAGTAAAAATGTCAGAGTCAAAAGATCTGTCTAGCTAGAGTTCGTGTAATTACATTATCACTTCAATCTCAAATGCATTTAAATTTGGCATGCATTGTATTTTCATTTCCGTGTAGTCGCTAAGGTCGAGGAGGAACCGGAGATACTAGATTGTATCCTTTCGGAAGAGATTTTACTTGATGACCAGCAGCAAGGCAAGCTCCGGTTTGCATTAACCTACATTTAAAATTTATTGTTTTGATAACTTACTTTATGCAAGTCTTATTGTGTGCATTAGAGTTTTGAATTAAAACCCACTTGCATAGCCAAGAGAACCAGGAATTTTGGGTCTAGGATTGAAACCTTGAGTAGCCACTGCAATGCTCAAATGGTATAGGATTCGGTACAAGTTGAGTAGTTGGAACTACTCGCGATATTAGGCTTAGAGGCACACCACTCGGTTAGAGAGAGACAATGAATCACATGGCAAGAAAATGAGACCAAGCGGAGAGTATGGGCACCAGGATTTTGGGTCCTGGGTGCCATATCTCTCCTTGTGTCGATTGTGGACCAAGCCATGTGCGGGCCTGTTGAACAAGCTAGAACTGTACCGAAGACCTACCGGCTATATGGGAACTGGGAAACGATGTAATTAGGGTAGCGATATATTGAGGCATTGCTTGTTGTACAGAGGGTAGGATGAGAGCAGCGAGGTGTAAATCGGCTAGCGGGCACCAAGGATGCTCCACGTAGAGACCTCCTGCTCCGGACGAGAGGACTGGTTTAACACTTGGCTAACGGATGAAAGGTGGTTGCGTACGACGCCCGTGATGGTTGCTGTAGGCAACATCAAGTAAGGGCATATGTGACGGGTTATTCGGGTAACCCTGTAGGTGTAAATCGATTATAATCGTTGTCCCTCACGGTCAGTGAGTACAACTTGTTCACTGTACCGTGACGTAGAAACAACAGGCTAGTTGTCATGATAAAATGTTGCAGGTTGAAATTATTACATTGTTTGTTAATGAAATGCTTTAGTTTAGAGCAAATCAAAGTTCTTTTCAACCTTAGGCAAGTCCCATAAGAGGAATGCGTTTCTTGTTTGATTACGGACTTCTTATGTGGCTTAGCACAAGGTTTTCCAATAATCGGAGTCTAAAACCTGAAAGTAAGGATCAACTACTTAGGCGAGTCCTTATGCAAAGAATTTCCTATTGTACACTTCAATTTCCACATATAGAGTTACATATTAGGTGAGACGGGTCAGTCTTGCTGGGCCATCGTGCTCACTGCTTGTTTGTTGAAGCGTTTGTAAAGCCTTATTAGGAGGAGGCTCCTGAGGAGGAGACGGATCCCACAGAGGGAATCAATGTCAAGTGGGAGCCGTGCACGCCGCCATGTTAGTGTGGTGTGTGTGCTAGTGAGGACACTTTCACGGGCTGCACGCGAACTGTTTTTGCTTAATCTACGGTCGCGAGTGTACACAATAAACGATACTTGATGTAAATTATGTTTCTAAACCATTTATGTAATAAAATTTAGCTTCCTCTTACCGCCTTTCTCTGTGTGTTATCCTATGCTGTCCATCGCAGAACCCCTCAGCGATATCCTGGAATGTCGGGACCATCAGGTCCTCACAACGTGGCATCAGAGCATCATTGAGGTTTAACGCACTTAAAAAGGCTAGATTTTTAAAAACCTGGTGAGGAAAGTGTTATTAGCCCATATAAGGATGTTATTAGTCTATAGAAAGTGGCAACACTAACCTATTTGTTATGTCATAAAATCATGCATCTCGGGACTCTTTATGTCTTGGGGGGGGTACATGTAAGGGCTGTCCACCAGTGCGCACAAGATTAAGGGTGGAGCCTCACAGGTGGCAGGTAACTCGGCCAGCTTTGGTATCCTCTGCGACTCTTCATGTCGTTTGGAGTATTCGAGCAACGCCAGTCCCCGAAATGCTACGGGCAAGTAGGTGGAGACCCCTTCACGTGGTTGGTAATGTGAACACGTAGCTCAAGGCGTGTTTGGCTTGAGAACACCCGTACAAGTGACGACGGACGGGTGTATGAAACTGTTATTGGGCCGGGTTCAGTGTGCAGATGAAACTGATGAATGTGTGGTTTATTGCAGGTAGTTTAACCACGAATCTGTAGACGAGTAGAACACGTGTGCGAGAGTCATTTAGCGCCACTAAATAAACGAAGCTGACTAAGTCCACTATAGGTTTTCTTGGTGAGGAACGTAGTACCGGCATGATTTGGGTGATGCTTTGACATCACAGTCCGCTAAATGATTTTCATCATTGTAAAAGTTGAAAATTTTGATTCAGAGAACTAAAATTTTGAATTAACTCATTCCATTAATCAGGATATCAAAGATTAAGCAAGTTTCAACTTACGTTAGACTAGGAACAGAGTCATCTGTTTTCAGCTGAAATAATGCTGAAGTTATACAGAGTGTAGCGGTCGAGTTCTTTTGATGTTGGGCTCGTATGATACGTTTCTGCAAATATTTGGAAGAGTTCTACAACTTTTCTATTTATGTACAGAGGTGTTTTGTAAAGGTCCCAAAAATATGAATACAAAGAAACTCAAGTTTGTACAAACATTGGTTTCATGTTTATAAAAAATGGGACTTGTTTAAACTTTTACATGTGATGATGCACATAGAGTTCTCTCTCCAAAGCTTATGGTTATTTGCATGCTTGGAACCAAGGTAGATTAAAAACACAGCTTTGAAGTCACATGTGCAAGGGAAAGTTTGAATTCCTTAGGCCCAAATTAGTGGGTATGCAAAGTTTCATGAATTTCTGAAATGTTTTGCTATCAATTTTCCAAATAGACTTAAATTTGCAAAGAATTCAAATACACATTTGAATTTGGATGAAATTTGCCCAATTATCCAAATGCAGCTCAGTTTTCAACTACACACAATTGAATTTCATCAATTGTCTTGAGAGATTTTGGAGAGATAAGGGGGGACCCACTTGTCATATGCACCCCAAAAGATCTTAGGAGAGGGAAGTCTCTGTTTTGCTTCTACAGAAAGCTCGACAGCGGGGGGGGGGGGGGGGGAGGGGGGGAGCTGACGCCAGCGCTTCCCGGCTCGGTCGACACAGCCACCACAAACCGCATCAGCTGAGATCTTTATACTATTTGCCATGCTTCCTTTGCCCACAACACCGAGGACTCGCTCGGCCTCCCTCTCTCTCGCACGCACAAACTGAACAAAGAAGCTGCCACCTCTCCGGACTCGATCCAGAGCCGGTGTTTCCCTCGCGTGCAAGCCTTAGAGAGTGGCAAAACAGCACTACAGCGATGGCCTCGACACCCTTGGAACAAAACTGAGTGCTATCAGCCACCCTACGCCGAGAACCAAAGGTTCCCGCGGCGGCTGAAAGCAAAAGCGACGAGGTGCTCTCGTGGACAGCCTCACCCAGAGCTTTTCACGGCCGAGCAAGACCGCCTTTGGGCGCGCACGACCTTCACTCTGCTCACCTCCGAAGCTCAGGCCGAGTGGTTGATCAACAACGGCGAATTTTGAAGTTTTCGTCTGGCCGGAGCAAAACAACCCACGGGTAAGGAACATTGAAATTTCCGATTGATACTTGTTTAGAGTCAATCAAATTTCACTCACTTGAGCTAGACATGCTTAGCAACCATTTCTCTTTAGAACCCTAGCATGAAACCCACTATAGACGGCCTACTCTGAGCTTTTCTGATGGCGGCAGTGGCGGGAAGCCTCGGGCATATGATGAAAGCTATCTTGGAGCCCTTCCCGAGACTTTGTACGACCATGTCGAGCTTCTCTAGCATCCACTGGTGCTGTAGGAATGATGTTCATCGACTTTGACGGGCTAGAACAACAGGGCGACGTCGCCGAAGCTTCACCGAGCCGCCGCATCGGTGCGAGCTAGGTTAGAGCCGTCGTCAGCCGGGGAAAGTCCTCCCAACGTGTTCAGCACATGATTTTAGGCACTAGCTGTGAGTGGGAGCTCCGGAGGTGCCCGGACGACCAGTTTCTTAGGAGCTCCGGCGAGCTCGGCGGCGCGGGGGCGTGAGAGCTGAAGGTAGACGAAGAAGGTGGAGGGCCCACGCGTCAGTGTCTGAATTCAGAGGAGAAGGATCTTCTGTGGCCTCGGATTACACTGTGGCAACGCGGGAGAGACCCTGTGGCTCGTGTGTCTTTGTTCCAGCACGTGACATGTAGCCCCCTGGACCCACCGTCAGCATTTGAACTTTTCTCTCGATTTATTTCAAATTTAAATTTCCTACAAACTTTAGAAGGCCATAACTTTTGCTAGGAAACTCCAAATTTAGTGATTCGAATTGGGTTTGATTCAGATTGAAAAACTCTATCAAAATATGCAACCCAATTTTAATGAAAGTTATAATTAATTCTGGAAAATTTTTTAAATCTTTTTAGAAAAAGAATTTTAGAGGGAGTTTGGTTCATGCAAAAATCCTCAAATTTTGCGAGGATAATTTTAGAATATTATTTAAATCCTATAAAAGTATCAGCTCATTTGGAGTTGTTTTGATTAGGAGAATTCAGGTTTCAAGTTGCTGAGTTCAAATGAATACAGAAATTTTTTCAGAGAATTTTGAAAACTTGGAAATTCAATTCTGAGAAATTCTTAGCTCCACAAATCCTAGGGAAATTCATGCATGCTCTATGAACTATAATTTAAATTTTATTTCACTAAGTTTAACATGAACATGTGATTTACTTCAGAATTAATTCCTTTTTGCTTAATTGCTTAGAGAATTGTTCTGAATAAACCACTGAAAGAAAAGTGCTAATTTTTGGTCCAGAACACTGTCTAGTGACAAGGAACTCACATGAAAATTTTCAGCTCCATTGGAGCTCTGGATCATCACTGTCCTGCTTAACCCCTTTAGATGAATAACACACAAGTGATGAAATGCACTTATCACTTGATCATATTGCTTAACCCAAACCCAAACCTTAGCACCAGTGTCATTTTAAATTCTTAAAAAGAGTTCCAGTTTCTAACTTGTCATTAAAACTTGTTAGCAAAATCTTTACAATTAAATACATATGCATATTCATAACGTGTAGCATCTACGTGACGACTTGTGAAGGAAGTGAAGTGAGATTTCAAAGACAAGGTGATCGAGTAATCAAGCCTCAAGTGGTCGAAGACACTAACTAAATTTACATTCTTAGTGACCTGCAAAACAGGCAAGCCCCGGTTTGCATACTAGCATTTTTATAAAGTCTTTTCATTTCTAGAGATCATAGCTTTCAATGGTTGATTGCATTAGATTAGATGATGTTGAAAACCCAATTGCATGACAAGAATTACCTAAAAGAGAAAGGGTAGATTAGCACCTCCTTGAGTGGATTTGGCTACGCTAAATGTTAGTAGGAAAGGTCCTGTAGAAGTCGAGTAGTTGAATCTACTCACAAGTTTAGCGCTTGGTTTCTTCAGAGCGGGTCGTGAATAGAAACAATGAGGAAAGTTCACAATTAAGAAATGGAGACCAGGCAGGGAGGTTTAGATGCAGCAGGCTGCGGACAGTGCGTGCATAGCCCTGCCTGTGTCGGTTAAGGCCCGTCCGTACTTGGCTCTATTGGACAAGTTTGAGTTGTGTACCGGACACATACTGGCTATATGAGACCCAGGAAACCGATGTATCTTGTGAGATTCACATTGGAACTTTTCTAATCATCTTTGGCTTTCGGCGTCAGGATAGCAGGAGGTAACTCGATCAAGAAAATATCACTGCAGGTATGTACCTTGAGGCAACTTGCTATCCGGGGCAATTGGACTGCGTCCTGTGTGGAAGAACTTGGGAAAGGTGGCCGCGTACAACATCAGTCGAGGTTGCTGCCGGCAACTCAGAGTATGGGTGTACGTGTCGTGTAGTCCGGGCGTGTACTGACTCGAATCACCGTCGCTCGCGGTCATATGAGCAGATTTGCCCACTGCATCTTGACGTAGTAAGAACAGAACTGATTTCCTTGAATATTGGTAAGGCTTATAATTTAACTTGTAATGGAACCATGCTTGCTGTAGAGATAGTGCTAATTAAAGTTTAATTCACTCTGTGCAAGAAGCATCGCAATGAAGTGTTTCTTGTTTGATTGTGGTGTTGCGATGCTGTTCGTCTCAAGGTCTTTAAAATGAGGCTTAAAATCATAAAGTTAAGGATCAACCTTAGGCGAATCCTTTATGCAAATTCAGCTAACCTATTTCAATCTGTCGTGCATGTAGAGTTTCTTGTTTAGGAGAGACGGATCAGTGTTGCTGAGCCTATGTGCTCACGCTTGCTATATGAGTGGTTTTATAGGTTAACATCGATGCTTATGAGAAGGTTATCCGGTGAGACTCGGAGACTTCCGAGTCATGTAAGACATGGAGAACCCAGCCACTGCAGTTGTCTTCGTGTTGCTAGTGAGAAGAGTCCGCGGGCTGGACATCTTCTTGAGTGCTTAGTAGTTATTCAACATGAGATGATTATAGTCTTCCGCTGTAGCTATTTGATATAAATTATTTACTAAGAACATTTGTAAGCTTCCGCTTTTGATTTATGTAATACATTCTTCCTTATAAGTGTGCTTTGGGTGCCGCATATCACGGCACCACCCAATGCGATTCCTGGGCGAGTGGCACGGCCCCATGAACGGGTGCCAGGTCCCTCTCTGTGTGGTATCAGAGCCGCATTGGGAATGACGCACGGAATAAGGATCGTATTACGACAAAAACATAGGATACGGTGAGAAAACGGTACTAGGCCCACATAAGGACTACTATATTAGCCTAATATGAAGGTGGCAACCTAATTTATGTGTTATGTCAAAAAATCATGCATCTCAGGACGTTCTATGTCTTGGGGGTGCATGTAAGCGCTGTCCACCAGTGCGCACAAGCTGAAGGGTGGAGTCCCACAGGTGGCAGGTAACCCGGCTGGCTTTAGTATTCTCTACGACTCTTCATGTCATTTGGGGTATTCGAGCAACGCCATTCCCTAGCGTGCTACGTGGTTAGTAACATGAACACGTAGCTCAAGGCGTGTTTGGCTTGAGAACACCTGTGCGAGTGATGACGGACGGGTGTACAAACTGTATTGGGACTGGGTTCGGTGTGCAGCCGAACCTGATGATTGTGTGTGATTTATGCAGGTACTAACCACAAAAACCGTATTATGAGTAGAACACGTTTGCGAGTGGCCGTTCTTAGTGCCACCTATGATCCGGATATACCGTATAATCCGGTTAGGATTTTCTTTTGGTGAGGCTACGTAGTACCAACATGATTCTTACGGTGCATCGACACCGTACCACACTTAATAACCTCTTCCTTATGAAGAAATGACTCATGAACTAACCTTCAACTAAAAATGGAAGTTTGAAACAAATATTAGTTACTGAACTCTTATTTTGAGCTATGATTCAAATGAGAGGATGATTAGGCTTTAAAGATTTAAAAAACAGAGTGCTTTGTTTCTGGCAGAAATTTTTGCTGGATTTGGCAGAGCATAACTCTGAGTACCTTTACCTAATTATGGTGCATGAAACAGTTCTGGAAATATTTTCATGTGCTCTACAACTTCTCTGTAGACCTCCAGAGCAAAATCACACGTTAAATTGGTAGAAAATAGAGTTGAAGGCTAACTGTCCAAGACCAGGACAGCAGCAAAACCTCTCTGGACCTTTCTATTTTTAAGCCATAACTTTCCGTAGAAAAATCCTTAAGGATCCTATGATATACAGATGGAAAGGTTATGAAATATTCAACATTGTTGTAGTTCAAAGCTTTTTCAGATTCTTATTGTATTTGCATATACAACTGTGATAAAATTAGCCACATACAAAGGAGATGTTGGCAAATTTTATCCAGGAATTCTGTCAACTTTGGAAAATCATAACTTTTGATCCAGAGATGATATGAAGGCATATGAATACTCGTTGGAAATATATTGAAGTTAAATTTAACTTTGGTATTCGACTTGATGTAAAAGCCCAAGAAAAGGGACTTGCAAAATTTTTCATCACCTCACAACACCACAGCTTTTGTTGTGGATATCTTGTGAAGAATTGTGAAGAGCAAGTAACCTCCATCAAAAGGGTGATTAGAGGGGAAGGCCCTAACATTCACAAAGTAGGATTTCTACACATGAACATGAGAGGTTGAGCTCACCCCAAGAACTTAAATAGTCTTGGGAAGGTTCAGGCCAAATTTCATGCCAATCCAACACTTTTTGAGACACTTTTGGAGGCATTTCAAAAAGAGGCCAATTTGAATGTAAATTCAAATTGTAGCAACTTTCATCACTTGACTTCAAAAGCTGACATCATATTCAAACTCAGCACATTTTTCTGAGTTAGTCCACCAAATTTCATCCCCATTGGACTTCATCTTGTCGGGAGCCCAATTTGCAATAATTCAAAACTGAATTTGAATTTCAGTTCAAATGTGAAGCAAATTTAACCAAACCAAATCCAGATTTTGGAAACCAAATTCAAACTATGACTTGGTGCTTAAGTCTCACAATTAATTGTGAGTAGCTGGGGATATTTTCAGCAAAAACAGCAAATGAAAAATTGGAAAAGGAATTAGAGGGGGAGGTCCACTGGTCAGTGACTGTGATCAGCAGGGAACCGACTTGGTGGTCGTCGGTCAGCCGCCGGGACTGGTTGCCGCCTCACGGCCTCGCCAGCGCGCGCCTGGATCAGTGTGACACCCTCATCTCGGGTGTCAGCATATGTTCATGTTTTATGAAGAGGAAACACTTTAAGAAAAGTAGGGACAGAGAAAAATATCAAAAGGATAGCCAATAAGAGCCGAATCCAGCTCTTAGAAAGCGCCGAAGACAACTTACCGCGGCCGCTGGCCACGTGGCGTGTTCGGAGCTCATCCCTGTGAAGTGAGGAGAGGTCGCCGCCAAGCTGGCTACGTGGCAGGCGCGGGGCTCGTCTCCGCAAAAGGGGAGAGGTCCAATCCTGTGGGACACGTGTTGCCCACGGAGCTAGCCTCTGCGGAAGAAGCAAAGGCATTTCCGCAGGACACGTGTCATCCTCGGAGCTAGTCCTCGCGGAAATCAGAGGACCAGTTGCGCGGGATACGTGTCGATCTCGGAGCCCATCTCCGAGAGGTCCTGTTCTATTGGACACGCATCGTCACCGGAGCTTATCTCCGGGAGGCCTGTCGCTGCTGGACACGTGTCGACCTCGGGGCATGTCCCTGAAGAAAGAAGAAAGGAAAGACCGGCGCCAACACGTGGCGTGCGCGGAGCTCACCTCCAAAGGAGGGGGGAGGTCTCGCTCATGACACGCGGCACAACCGGAGCTCGTCTCTGCGGAGAAGGAGATGCCAGGCCCCGGAAGGACACGTGGAGCCTCCGGAGCTTATCGCCGCGAAGGTAACAAGTTCTGGAGCGGCTGTTACGCCTAAGAATACCGGTACATAAAGGAAACCGACCTGAATTCCATAACGTTACCGCACAAAATCAACTAAAGATAAGATGATAGGATCCAACGACGATCTGAATAAGACTCTTGTTCGGGATACAATCAGATTCGGACTCTTCTCTTCCCGATTATAAATAGAACCCAGAACCTCTGGCCGAAACCACAAACTTCTTTTTCAACTCCTGAGCCGACGACTTAGAGCCCTAGCCCCAACTCGCCGAGTAAACCATCGCCGAAGCGCAACAAGGGAGATCATCGGAGGAGAACCGAGCGGTCTGAGGAGGACCTCGAAAACCAAGAAGGGCGTAAGGCAGGACTCCGACACCACCTTACGGCATCGTTGTATTCCCCTTGTATCTGTTCTTTGAATCCTTTTCAGAAGCCTTCTCGTGGATAGATCACTTGATGATCAGATTGATCTAAAAACAAGATTATCGCCACATCCACCTTTGATCTGAACACCTCTGTCCATGCAAGCCATGCAAAAACACGTACAGACCAATCTAATAAAATTAATCATAGGATGGCATGCATGTGCATCATCGCATTTAGTTTAAGGTTTGTGCATGATATTGATTGCTGTGAATCCTGTATGCACGTGATCCTGCCTAGCAGAACATGCTCGGGGAGCTGTCTATGACGAACCACAGCAACAAGGTTTCGGGATTCAAGAGCAACCGGAACCGCAAGAACAAGGCAAGTGCTCCTTGACCATGTTGATCCTATGTTTTTGGTAAAACTATTTTGTTTTGCGAAAAGGTGTGTGTGCTGAGTCAAACATGATGGGAAACCCTTTTATAGGAGTTTACTAGTTTTGGTTAAACCACCCTTGTCGCCTCGGAAGTTTATGAGTCGGGTATGGTTTTTGCTTTATGCTTCGCTGAGTCTATGGGATTGGGAAGCGAGATAGATGTGTCTAGCTAACTGCACTCGTATTGATAATGAGAAACGGATGTTAATAATGGACATGGATCGGAGGGAGATCTAGGCAAGACTGGGTTTGTGAATGAGGTAGCATGAGTCTGGGTGATATGATGGTTGCATGACTGCTGAGGCATGGCAACGAGTTTGGTCTCAGTGTTTGACGATGTTGTTTTAAGATGGTAGCAAATACGGGGAGGTATTCATGACATGGTAGCGAATACGAGGAGGTATTCGTGAGTAAGAATGAGGTTGGCTAATGTTCGGGTGGAACATGGAAAGCGATGGAGGTATGTTGGTAATTTAATAAATGCTGGGACTACATTCATCTAAAGTTAAGTTGCTGTTTTATCATGGTTTTATAAATCTGCTTTTCTGCAAATAAGCCTTTTTATACCTACCTTGTTTATGAGCTGCATATCATGTGTTTTCCCGCACTTGCTGAGTACATCATTGTACTCAAACTTGCACTATTACTTCATCATCAGCAGCAGGAGAAGCCTACAATGAAGACCAAGTAGAGCATTATGGCGTGTGACCTGTTCTCAACCTTGCCTGTGGAGGGAGTAGAGATGGAGTCACTTCTGCTTAGATTTGCTTCCGCATTAGCTAAATTGCTTCCGCTTTAGAATAAAGACTTCCGCTGTGAGCATGAGTCCAAGACTCATGAGGTATTGTAATAAACTCTGTTATTCGTGGTAATATATAATCTAAATTCAGTTTGTGGAACGTATGTGTATGTGTGATGAACATCCTGGGCACACAGATGCATTAGTTCTCGGTTCCGTGGTTTCCCCACAGAATTGAGGGCGTCACAGATTGGTATCAGAGCCACGGGTTGACAGTAGGTTACACACCTAGATAGAAACCTTAGATTGGTAATTGAGCCCCGGGTTAACCGCAAGTTACACCCCTAATTAGGAGTCACAGGTAGCTAAGCCACGCTGACCAAAGGAAGCGTCCTAGGGTGAATAGCTTAGATTGGCCTTGAAACCACCTTGCCATAGGGAACCATCCCTTAATAGGAGTTGTGTGGGCCCTTGTGATGATTATTTGTGATTATGTGCTTAGTGTGAGTTGTGGGACGTCTCAAAACGTTGTCCATATCCACACGTAAGAAGAAAGAGGTGTGAGATGTCTCGGCACTTGCTCACATCCTCATATGGGCTAATATATACATAGTCCAACTCACCTTGATGCATATAGTTGGAGGGAATCTACCTAACCTTCTAACATCCTATTCTATTTCGATCTCTCTCACAGATGGTGAGAGGAAACGCCGGCCGAAGGAACGTCCAGGAGGATGACCATGATGAAGTTCCTGCTAACCCATGAGCTGGCGAAAACCATCTGGAAAGGTTGATGGCCATGCAAAACTATCTTATGCAAACCATGATCCAAACTTTGAGTCAGTTGCAGGCCAACCAAAACCCCGTTCCGGCACCGCCGCCACCACCACCACCGGCTCATAACAGGTTGGGAGAGTTCATGAGGACTCGACCACCCACCTTTGCTCAAGCTAGTGATCCCATGGAGGCCGATGATTGGTTAAAATCCATGGAGAAAAAACTTGCCATTGTTCAGTGCAATGACCGAGAGAAGGTTCTCTTCGCATCGCACCAACTTACGGGAGCCGCTGCTGACTGGTGGGATGCCCTGAGCAACGCTCATGCCAACCCGGAGACAATCACTTGGACTGAGTTCAAGGAAAGTTTCCGCTCTCACTACATCCCTGCTGGTGTAATGATGCTCAAAAGGTAGGAGCTCGAAGGTCTCCGCCAAGGACAGAAAAGTGTGAATGAGTATCTCAACAAGTTCATACAACTGTCCCGGTATGCCCCCGAAGATGTCAACTCAGACCAAAGGAAGCAGTACCTGTTCATGAGAGGGTTGAACAATGAGATCCAGGTTCAGCTCCTCAACAATGACTACGTAAGCTTCCAGAAGCTGGTTGACAAGGCCACAGTGGTTGAAAACAAGATCCAAGATATCGAGCGAGAGTGCAAGATGAAGATGTCATACCAGCCCCAAGGGAGCAATGTACGATCTAGGTACATGCCCCCTGCACCGCAGTATGGATCGACCACTCCTGCATACCGCCCTGGTCAGCCACCACAACAACAATTCGTTGCACCGGCACCTCGTGTGCCCATGCCTCCTGCGCCCCGACCTAACAATGGCGCCCCTATTCAAAACACCCGCTCCAACGTACCTGCTGCCGTAGGCAACAGGGCATGCTTTGCATGCGGGGAAGTAGGACACTTTGCAAACCAGTGCCCGAGGAGATGCCCTGGACAGCAAGGTAACGTGCCCAAGCAGAACCTGCGACCGAACGGAGGAGATAATCAAGGGAACCGTGGACAGCAGAACTATGCTCGCGGCCACGTGAACCATGTCACTACCGAGGAAGCACAACAGGCTGAGGACGTCGTAATTGGTATGTTCTTTGCCAACTCCAACCCAGCCACCATCTTATTTGATTCTGGAGCATCACATTCCTTCATATCATCCAAATATGTTGCCAAACATCATCTACCCGTATCCCACTTAGAATGTACTATGTTAGTTAATTCTACCGGAGGAGAAATGAGGACTAATATAGTATGTCCTAAAGTAAGCCTTAAAATAAGGGGGGTAGACTTCCTTGCCAACCTTATTGTCTTGGACTCCCAGGGGATTGACATCATACTAGGAATGGATTGGCTAAGCAAGCATGACGGAGTAATCCAATGTGCTGAAAGGAGCGTGCAGTTGACAAACGTCACGGTATTCGTGTCGAGTTTGAGTCAGCCCAGCAAACAACCGAACGGGCAAATTTGAACAAGGTCGAAGGAACAACATTGGACAGCAATCCAGTAGTTCAGGAATTTTCGGACGTATTCCCGGAAGAGCTTCCAGGTATGCCACCTGACCGGGACATTGAGTTTGCCATCAATTTGGTACCCGGAACTGCACCCATAGCCAAGAGACCCTATAGGGTGCCCGTCAACGAGCTAGTTGAACTCAAGAAGCAAATTCAAGAACAGTTGGAAAAGGGTTTTATCCGTCCAAGCTCGTCACCTTGGGGAGCTCCGGTGCTCTTCGTAGACAAGAAGGATGGAACCCAAAGGATGTGCGTGGACTATAGGTCTATCAACGAGGTAACCATCAAGAACAAATACCCTCTGCCCCGTATATAGGACCTGTTCGACCAAATGAAAGGAGCCCGAGTGTTCTCCAAGATTGATCTTCGGTCGGGATACTTCCAGCTGAAGATTAAGCCCTCCGATATACCTGAGACAGTCTTTCGGACACGGTATGGTTCGTATGAATATACCGTTATGTCGTTTGGGTTGACAAATGCACCCGCGTACTTCATGTACCTTATGAACAAGGTCTTCATGGAGTACTTGGACAAGTTCGTCGTGGTTTTCATCGACGACATTATGGTGTATTCAAAAAGTGAGGAGGAGCATGAAGAACATCTGAGTTTGACCTTGCAGAAGTTGCGTGAGCATCAATTGTATGCCAAGCTCAACAAGTGTCAATTTTGGCTAAAGGAAATATCTTTCCTAGGCCACATTATCTCCGAGGAAGGGGTATCGGTTGATCCTGGAAAGGTGAGAGATGTTCTGAAGTGGGATCAACCGAAGAGCGTAAGGGATATTCGGAGTTTCCTTGGGATTGCAGGATACTATCGACGCTTCATTAAAGACTTCTCTAAAATAGCGAAACCTATGACGGAGTTGCTAATGAAGGGAAAGGTCTTTCAATGGACGCCAGCCTGCCAAGAATGTTTCGAGGAATTCAAGAAAAGGCTAACCACAGCACCAGTTCTGGTATTGCCAGACGTAAGCAAGAGCTTTGACATATATTGTGACGCATCCAGACAGGGGCTCGGATGTGTGCTCATGTAGGAAGGACAAGTGGTAGCCTATGCCTCACGGCAATTAAAGAAGCACGAGCTTAACTATCCTATACATTACTTGGAGTTAGCAGCAGTAGTGCACGCATTGATGATTTGGAGACATTATATCCTTGGTCATCGATGTGAGATCTATACGGATAATAAAAGCGTCAAGTACATATTCACACAAACGGACTTGAATTTGAGGCAACATCGATGGTTATAACTCATCAAGGATTGTGACGTTGGAATCAACTATCACCCCGGGAAGGCCAATGTAGTATCTGATGCATTGAGCAGAAAGGGAGCATGTCACCAACTCACGATTCAGGAACTACCACCCGAACTACGTAAGGATTTCGAACGGTTACACCTCGGATTCTTGAACAACATGGAAATAATGGAGATCCACTCCTCATTGGAGCAAGGGATAAGATGAATGTGGCCTAGAGGGGGGGTGAATAGGCCTTTAAAGAATTCCTGCACACTTAATAAAGTTATCAGAAACTTGACTGACCGGACTAGTCCGGTTGTGTGGGCGGACAAGTCCGGTGTGCTGAATTATTTGAGTTAATTAAGTGTGTCTCACAAATTTAATCTTTTAGCAGCGGAATGAGAACAACAGTTTTTATAAGTTAAATTTATTGTATGGATGCACGTGCAAACTTGTAAGGAACTCAAACGATGACTAGCAAACTAGTGATCTAATGTGTCAAAATGTAAAACAAATGAGAGACAAGAGACACGAATTTTTACCGAGGTTCGATCTCACCAAGAGATCTACGTCCTCGTTGAGGAAGCTCACACAGAGCCGGGTTCCCAACCCTTTCCCTCTTCAAGTCACCACAAAGGCCGACTTGACTCCACTATCACGGGTAATCACCGAGTTTGTGGGGCAACCTCACACGTTGAGGGCTCCCACAAGAATTACAAAGAAGGTGATCAAATACACTCAAAAAGATTACAATGCAGAATATGAGTGTAGAGAAATCAAACCCCAAGAGCTCACAACGAAAGAACGACGATTTCTCAATCCCAAATCCAAGTATTTGATTGATCTTGGCCTTTTTGCACCTTAGATGTATGGGGAGATGTATTTTTGGGCTCTTGGGTCAGGTGGCGGCGCTAGGGTTCAAGTTTTTGACAATATATGTCGTGTCCTTCTGGGGAAAAGACGAAGGACCTCTTTTTATAGGCTTTCCCAAAAAGTTACCATTGTTAAACCTACTACCGGACTAGTCCAGTATATGTTCGGACTTGTCCGGTCTACTTCCAGTGGGTTAACCGGACTAGTCCGGTCCACAAACCGGACTTGTCCGGTGCTATGTGAAATGGGGTTTCAGAAACTTCAGCGGACTAGTCCTGTCGCTTGGATGGACTAGTCCGCAGTCCTCTAAAGAGGACAACAGAGACATGACCGGACTAGTCCGGTCTAAAACCGGACTTGTCCGGTTGCATTCCAGTGAGCTGACCGGACTAGTCCGGTTCACAAGGCGGACTAGTCCGGTGCACTATGTTTGCGTCTTCCAGAAAGTTAAACGGACTAGTCCGGTTTTCAGTGGATTTTAGTTGATTTTTAAACCCCTTACCCTTATTCAAAGTCTTGAGCTCTTGGGATGTGTCTCTCACACACACCCTATACATTTTCATCTACTTTGTTTTTTCAAATTCCACTAAAGTCTTTCTTTTCGGGCACCACTCTATTTTTCATCTTTTTGTGTGCACCTAGCTAGTTCACTTAGTTTGTCCTGCAATCATTTCATTAGGATCTCATATGCTTGTCATCAATTAGCCAAAACACACAAGGGATTTCCTAGATGCACTTTCAATCTCCCCCTTTTTGGTGATTGACGACAACCATTTGAGATATCACAATTGAGAATAAAAGGTTGATTTTCATAAGGTGTGCACATATGAGAATAATAAAGAATTCACAAAAAACTTCTCACATATGCACACACCTTATGGTGGGATGCCTAACAAGTGTGTGATAAACAAAATGTGATAGAATAAAGACAAACAATAGTGAACATATAGCGCATCACACATAAGAAAAGAAATAGTGCATTACAAGATTTTAAAATAGGTACATGTCCTTGACCACAAAAGAGCTTAATAACTAATACTAGATAGAAATAGTACAAATCTAATCTCAATCTTCCCTAATCTCAATCTCTCCCCCTTTGGCATCAAGGCACCAAAAAGGGAAAAATTGAGGGGAATCACTCATCGCTGCCTCCTCCGTCAGTCTCAGTCTGATCTTCATCTTCAGCATCCACGGGAGCAGGATCTTCCTCTGAGTCCTCGGAGGCAGGCGGTGATCCAACGGGCTCAATCTCAAGCTTTGCACAGATAGACTTGATATTGGCATTGACGTACTGTTGATGTTTCTTCCTTGCAAGCTTTTCTTTGTGCTGCCTGTCTTCGATCTTACGGCAGCAGGCAAAGATGGAGGAGAGCATCTTGAGGATGCCGCTAGATGATTCTTGGGCAGGTGGAGATCCAGGAGGAGCAGCTGCAGATCTAGTGTCATCATGAGCTTGCTTTGATCTCCTCTCCACTGATGGAGAGGACAGGGCAGTTGGAGCCGGAGGGAGAGTGTACTTGGTGGGTTTTTGCGGCTTCAACCCCGTATGCTTGACATCCTTGACAAACTTGAGTCCCGTCACTTTCTCAATCATGTACATGATATACAGTGTGTATCCACAGAACCTATTGGGGGTAATTGAGATGTTCACAATGTCGTTGTAAATATACTCAAAGACATTTAATGGTCTCCTTCCACCGATGACCTTCATGAGTGTCCTCAAAGTCCCTTGTATAGTTCCCGCATCTCCATCCTTTGGAGCTATAGTCTTTCTCAAGACTCTGTTTAGGACCACAAAGAAGGGCTTTAGATATCTGATGGTGGGAGGAACATATGGCATCCTTGTGTCATAGAGAAATTCAAGTTCCTCCTTCTCCAGGGGTTTCAGATTATGAATGACCAGTTCATGATCCAAAGTGTGTTGGAGGTGAAGAATCCTAGCAAATTCATCATACGTGACACTATACCTTGAACCATGAGTCATCCAAGTAAGACTGTCTCCATCATCCCGAGCAAAATTGAGAGTGGAGTAAAACTGGGTAATTACTTTATTGTTCAGTCATACTCAAAGGATAGCAGGTCCGTCCTCTAACGCCTCCACCATCTCACGAAAGGCAGGATACCTCTTCGACTTCAAATATTCAACATTTAGCCACTGACTCTCTACTATAGGGTTCTTCATCTTCATGTACACATGCTCGTAGTAGTCTGCATGGAAGTTGCTCCAGAACCTTGGATCAGAGCATTGCTTAGGTCGGTCATACACTTGAATCTTCCTGAAATTATCAGCTAGCTCACTCCCTTTTCCAGTGAAATCCTCACTTGAAGGCTGCCTGTTGCGGTGAATAGGGTTTTTCATCTTCAAGGGCCCAAGGGGACTACTAGCAAGTCCCTTTCCTTTATTGAGTATTCTTTTTGGCCCTGACGAGCCATCAGCAGCATCTTTCCTTAGAGGCCTTTTGCCAATGACTTTCCTCTTCTTAGGTTGATTGTCGTCGGAGGGTGGAGAGTGGACATTGACATCATGTCTCTTCTTCATAACTCTCTCCTTGGTCCTCCTCACTTTCTCACATTGAACGTCTTCATCAATGTGAAAGGAGCTATCATTTGAGCCTGAAGACATGATGCCTGATAAGGAGTTCAAGGATTAGATGCAAATGGACTCATTATCGACTTCAGATGGGAACGTAGGGGTTCAACTGTCAGAGGCCGGACTTGTCCGGTTTCAGAGTGCGGACTTGACCGGTGGACCGGACTTGTCCGCCTCTGTGCGCCGGACTAGTCCGGCCTGGCATAAGAACCCTAATGTTTCATTTGAATCAAATCTCCTATCTAAGGGCACAAGAGTAGGATCATGGTAGGAATACATCTATTGAGGCAATGTGCATCCTTTTGAAATCAAAGAAAACTAGCTAGAACTAGAAAAGTTGAGATTTTGGTTTAAAGGGGGAAATTTACCAAGATTTGAAGATTCGCGTCGAAGAAGTGGAAATCAGTCCGGATGAGTCCGGAGGAGGGAGACCACTCGTCAAGGGGAGTCTTTTTCGCGGAGAAAAACTCGATTTTGAGGGTTCAACCAGAAAATCACTTTGGGGGCTAGGGTTTGGAAGAGGAGAGGGAGAGCAAGTCTAATGAGGGGTGAGGGAGAGATCTGGGCCGGCCAAGTGCTTCTATATGCGACTGACCGGACTAGTCCGGTGCCCCTGAATTAACCTAACTGAGGTCTATCCGGACTAGTCCGGTCGACAACCGGACAAGTCCGGTTCCAGCAGACTTGATGCAGATAATAGAGTTTAGAGGTGATCCAAGGACACTAATTTTGCAAATAGTCTTGGTGATTACGACCAGTAGGCAATCAGCAATTAAACAATGGTCATAATCATCAAGATTTCTTCATAAAAATAGTTTTCTGAGTAGAAAAGGAGAGGAGGAGCATTTTTAACAACACAGAGGAAAATTTGAAGTTGCAACCAGGTATGCAATGTTTCAAGCCACATTTCGAGAGTCAAGAATGTTTAGCTCATTTCTTAGTTCACAGAACCTTTTCTCATCTAATGGTTTGGTAAAAATATCCACAAATTGTTTTTCAGTCCTAACATGTGAAATAGCAATGTCACCTTTTAATGAATGATCTCTAAGAAAGTGATGACGGATATCTATGTGTTTAGTTCTTGAGTGCTCTACAGGGTTGTGTGCAATCTTTATAGCACTTTCATTATCGCATAGAAGCGGGATATGACTTAGATTGTAGCCGTAGTCCCTAAGAGTTTGTCGCATCCAAAGTAGTTGCGCACAGCAACTACCGGCTGCAACATACTCCGCTTCCGCTGTGGAAAGAGCAATGGAGTTTTGCTTTTTAGATAACCAAGAAACTAGGGACCTACCAAAAAATTGACAAGTCCCTGACGTGCTCTTTCTATCGACTTTGCATCCTGCATAGTCGGCGTCGGAATACCCTATCAAGTTAAACTTGGATCCTTTGGGATACCAAAGGCCTAAGTTGGGTGTGTGCACAAGGTACCTTAGGATTCTTTTTACAGTAATTAAGTGATACTCTTTAGGTGCGGCTTGAAACCTTGCACACATACAAACACTAAGCATAATATCTGGCCTAGATGCACATAAGTATAGTAAGGAGCCAATCATGGATCGATATACCTTTTGGTCCACATTTGGATTGTCTTCATTGAGGTCGAGATGTCCGTTGATGGCCATGGGTGTCTTGATGGGCTTGGCTTTGTCCATATTGAATTTCTTGAGAATGTCTTGTGTATATTTAGTTTGGCTTATAAATGTACCTTCTCTCAGTTGCTTCACTTGAAATCCCAAGAAGAACTTCAATTCACCCATCATTGACATCTCGAACCTGTCTGTCATTATTTTGCTAAATTCTTCACAGAAGTACTTGTTAGTGGATCCAAAGATAATGTCATCAACATAAATTTGACATACGAATAAATGATCATCAAAATGTTTAGTAAAGAGTGTATAGTCAGCTTTACCAATTTTGAATCCATTTTGAATCAGAAAATCTCTAAGGCACTCATACCAGGCTCGAGGAGCCTGTTTGAGGCCATAGAGAGGCTTACGCAGTTTATAGACATGGTTGGGATACTCCTGATCTTCGAACCTCGGTGGCTGCTCCACACAGACTTCCTCCTTTATCGGACCATTGAGAAAGGCACACTTGACGTCCATTTGATACAACTTAAAATTATGGTGAGTAGCATATGCCAATAAAATGCGAATGGACTCAAGTCTAGCTACAGGAGCGAAGGTTTCATCGAAATCCAAACCTTCCACTTGAGAATAACCTTTGGCCACCAACCTCGCTTTATTTCTTGTCACTACTCCATGTTCATCTTGCTTGTTCCGAAAGACCCATTTGGTTCCAACGATGTTCGCCCTTGGTCTTTCCACCAGCTCCCACACTTCATTTCTTTTGAAGTTGTTCAGCTCCTCTTGCATTGCAATCACCCAGTCTGGATCCCTTAATGCTTCTTCTACCCTGTACGGCTCCAGAAAAGACACAAAAGAATAGTGTTCACAAAAATTTGCAATTTGAGATCTAGTAGTTACTCCCTTAGCAATATCTCCAATGATATTGTTGACAGGATGGTCTCTTTGCACACACTGATGTACTCTTGGATGTGGAATTTGTATAGTTGCTTGTTCTTCATTTTCTTCATGTGTCATGTCTCCCCCTAGATCATTGCTTCCATGATCATCTTGATCTTCTTGACCTTCCTCAACCTGATCTTGTGTAGGAGCTTCCCCTTGATCATTGCTTCCTTGTTGAAGTTCGTCTTGTGATTCCTCTCATGGTAGGATATCACCAAGTGCCATTTTCTTCAGCGCTTCACATGGAGCTTCCTTCTTATCTAGCATAGACTTATCGACTTGCTCCACTTGTGAGCCGTTAGTTTCATCGAACACTACGTCACACGCTACTTCAACAAGGCCGGACACCTTGTTGAAGACACGATAGGCGTAGGCATTTGATTCATATCCGAGCAAGAATCCTTCATCGGACTTCGAAGCAAACTTCGAGGCCCTTGGTTTCTTGTTCAGAATAAAACATTTGCAACCAAAAACTTTGAAATAGGAAACGTTAGGCTTTTTACCCGTGAGAAGATCATATGGAGTTTTCTTCAGTAGTCGATGAAGGTACAACCGATTTGTGGCATGACAAGCGGTGTTCACCGCTTCTGCCCAAAATCGGTCTGACGTCTTGTATTCATCCAACATTGTTCTCGCCATTTTGATCAATGTTCTGTTCTTTCTTTCGGCCACCCCGTTCTGTTGAGGAGAGTAGGGTGCCGAGAATTCATGCTTTATACCTTCTTAATTGAGATATTCTTCAACTTGGGTGTTCTTGAATTCTGTCCCATTATCACTTCTGATATTCTTTACGGTTGACGAGAATTCATTTTGAGCTCTTTTCAAGAACTTTTTGAGGATTCCCTGAGTTTCTGATTTATCATACAAGAAAAATACCCAGGTAAATCTTGAAAAATCATCAACAATTACTAAACCATATTTGTTACCGCCGATGCTGATGTACGCAATTGGACCAAGGAGATCCATGTGGAGAAGTTCTAGCGGTCTAGCGGTGGTCATCACATTCTTGGCGGGGTGTGGTGCTCCAACTTGTTTTCCTGCTTGACAAGCGCTGCACGGCCTGTCTTTTTCAAAATCCACATCCTTAAGACCACGGATGTGACCACCTTTTAGATGTTTCTGCAGATTTCTCATTCCAACATGGGCTAGCCGTCTATGCCACAGCCATCCCATGTTGGTCTTTGCAACCAAGCAAGTGTTGAGTTCGGCTTTATCTTTGTTGAAGTCAACAAGATAAAGCTTTCCCTTCAACAATCCCTTGAATGCAATCGAGCCATCGCTTCTTCTAAAGACGGTCACACCCTCATTAGTGAATAAACAGTTGTAAACTTTGTCGCATAGTTGAGATATTGATAAAAGATTATAATCTAGAGAGTCTACGTGTAAAACATTAGATAAGGTGTGTTGAGAGGATATTTCAATGTTACCACTACCAAGGACCTTTCCTTGGCTGTTGTCTCCAAAGTATATAGCTTCACTTGGATCCTTGTTGCACTCGTATTCCACAAACATACCTCTCTCTCCGGTCATATGATTTGTGCATCCGCTATCTAGCACCCACTTAGATCCGCCGGAGGAGTAAGCTTGCAAAATAGAATTATTTCTGGGTTTTAGGTACCCAAGCTTGCTTGGGTCCTCTCAGGTTAGTCACAAGAGTCTTGGGCACCCACACACAAGTTTTCAAGTTCTTGTGGCGTGGCCCTGTATATTTAGCAATGACTTTTCCATACTTGTTTTTCATGAGAACATAAGAAGCATCAAATGTATGGAACAATGTTTGTAGCTCAGATTCATGGGATTTTCCTTTAACAAAAATGATCCTATTCTTAGCATGATTAGAAGTGGACATGTGTTTGTTCCTGTCAAAGCCAAGACCATCTTTGACATTGGGAGGTCTAGTGATCATATATGCACTTCGTGCATATTTGATCTTCTCCTTATCAAAGATGCCGTTTTGAGAAGAATGCATGTCATGTGGGTTTGAAGCATTAGAAATTACATTCTTCTTACTAGAGCAAGTGCAGGTTCTTATTGTTGTCGAGCTCATGTCTTTGGAGGAAGAGGAGTCACTTTGTTTGAGCGACTCAACTTGCACCTCAAGGATTTTGTTAACTTTTGACAAGTTAGCAAGTTCTTCCTTGATTGCAATGTGCGAGTCCTCTAACTTTGAGTAAATTTCCTTACTCAAGGCTAGCTCTAACTCAAGTGACTCATTCTTCTCTCTCTCAAGCTCAAGAAGCTTTTCAACTTCTTGATACCTCTTCATCTCACGGATGAGCATATCTTCTTGTCGGTTGACAAGTTCCTCCTTTTCAAAGATTTCGTTTGACAACATTTCCATTTTCTTTAAAGCAATTTTACTTAGCCGTCTAAACAATTCTTCATTGTCACTAGAGCTATCAAAGTCATCAATGGAGGAATTTAGCACAGGAGGAGTAAGTCGAACCTTTTTCTTGCCTTCCTTAGCCATAAGACAAGTGTGGTTGTTCATGTCCCGTCCTCCCATGTTCGGAAAGAGTGTGGCTCTCATAATTGGTTTCTTGACTGCGAAAGTGGCCATCTCTTCTTCTTCATCGGAGGAGGACTCGTCGTTTGAGTCCCACTCCTTCCCAATGCGAGCTTGATGGGCTTGTCTTCTTTTTCTGAAATTTTTCTTTTCTTGAGATCTTGTTTCCTTCTTCTTTTTGTTTTCTTCATAAGTACAGTCCACCATGAAGTGACCATACTCTCCACAGTTGTAGCAAGTGCGTCGAGCCTTGGATTTTCCTTTATCCTTGCTTTTGCCTTCATGTGAATTGTTGCCGTGTCTTCTCTTGATCATGCGTTTGAACTTTTTGATGAAGAGTACCATTTCTTCGTCATCAAGATTGGTGCTCTCGTTGCTTGTATCACCATCGTCTTGGTCTTTACGAGTTTCTTTGAGTTTGGATCTGCACGTTGCTTTGAGAGCAACTTCTTTCTTTTTATAAGAGCTGAGCTCGGCTAAGTCTTTGACGTATTGAGCCTCTTTCTCCATCATTTCATGATTTATGATCTTTCCCAATAACTCATCGGGAGTCATTTTGTGAAACCCGGGGCTTTCTCTAATCATTGAGCAAAGTGTGACGTTTCTTGGCATGAAGGCTCTTATCATCCTTTTGACCACCTCGTGATCAGTCCATTTCTTACTTCCATAGGCACGAATTTTGTTGATGAGTGCCTTCATCCGATTGTACATGTCTTGAGGTGATTCGCCTTCTTCAATAGCAAATCTCCCCAACTCTCCTTCTAGCATCTCAATTTTGGCTTCACGTACAGACCTATTTCCTTCATGAGCTGTCTTGAGGGTATCCCAGATTTCTTTTGCACTTTCTAACCCATCGATCTTGGTGAATTCCTCTCTGCTTAGTGATGATGTGATCACGGCGACGGCTTGTGCGTTTCTGTGAATCTCTTGTTCTTGTTCTGAAGTGAGTTCATCATCCGTGTCCGGAATTAATGCATGTGCAAACAATGTGCCACAGACTAGGGTTCAGGGATATCAGATGCATCTTCATGTTGTACTTCCACATGGTGTAGTCACTTCCGTCAAACTGTGGGGGCCTTCCCATAGGAATAAAGAGATAATGATTATTTGAATTGAGACGGTTGTAGTTGTAAGGATATCGGGAGTAGTCGTGATGACCACTCCCCATCGTCTTTTCTTCCTCTTTTCCCTTCTGTGCCATTAACTTCTTTCTCAGTAATGTCTTTAGCTGTCTCACTTCATCATCGTCATGTTGATTTTCTTTCAGCACATCGAAGGCTTTGGCTTCTTGCTCATCATCGTTGTTGTTCATCTTCGGGATATCGTTGTTCTTCTCAGAGGCCATTGATCTCTCCGAGATGTGAGTCTCGTTGGTGGAGAACTTGGCTCTGATACCAATTGAATGTGGCCTAGAGGGGGGTGAATAGGCCTTTAAAGAATTCCTGCACACTTAATAAAGTTATCAGAATCTTGACTGACCGGACTAGTCCGGTTGTGTGGGCGGACTAGTCCGGTGTGCTGAATTATTTGAGTTAATTAAGTGTGTCTCACAAATTTAATCTTTTAGCAGCGGAATGAGAACAACAGTTTTTATAAGTTAAATTTATTGTATGGATGCACGTGCAAACTTGTAAGGAACTCAAACGATGACTAGCAAACTAGTGATCTAATGTGTCAAAATGTAAAACAAATGAGAGACAAGAGACACGAATTTTTACCGAGGTTCGATCTCACCAAGAGATCTACGTCCTCGTTGAGGAAGCTCACACAGAGCCGGGTTCCCAACCCTTTCCCTCTTCAAGTCACCACAAAGGCCGACTTGACTCCACTATCACGGGTAATCACCGAGTTTGTGGGGCAACCTCACACGTTGAGGGCTTCCACAAGAATTACAAAGAAGGTGATCAAATACACTCAAAAAGATTACAATGCAGAATATGAGTGTAGAGAAATCAAACCCCAAGAGCTCACAACGAAAGAACGACGATCTCTCAATCCCAAATCCAAGTATTTGATTGATCTTGGCCTTTTTGCACCTTAGATGTATGGGGAGATGTGTTTTTGGGCTCTTGGGTCAGGTGGCGGCGCTAGGGTTGAAGTTTTTGACAATATGTGTCATGTCCTTCTGGGGAAAAGACGAAGGACCTCTTTTTATAGGCTTTCCCAAAAAGTTACCGTTGTTAAACCTACTACCAGACTAGTCTGGTATATGTTCAGACTTGTCCGGTCTACTTCCAGTGGGTTAACCGGACTAGTCCGGTCCACAAACCGGACTTGTCCGGTGCTATGTGAAATGGGGTTTCAGAAACTTCAGCGGACTAGTCCTGTCACTTGGATGGACTAGTCCGCAGTCCTCTAAAGAGGACAACAGAGACATGACCGGACTAGTCCGGTCTAAAACCGGACTTGTCCGGTTGCATTCCAGTGAGCTGACCGGACTAGTCCGGTTCACAAGGCGGACTAGTCCGGTGCACTATGTTTGCGTCTTCCAGAAAGTTAAACGGACTAGTCCGGTCCATGAACGGACTAGTCCGTTTTCAGTGGATTTTAGTTGATTTTTAAACCCCTTACCCTTATTCAAAGTCATGAGCTCTTGGGATGTGTCTCTCACACACACCCTATACATTTTCATCTACTTTGTTTTTCCAAATTCCACTAAAGTCTTTCTTTCCGGGCACCACTCTATTTTTCATCTTTTTGTGCGCACCTAGCTAGTTCACTTAGTTTGTCCTGCAATCATTTCGTTAGGATCTCATATGCTTGTCATCAATTAGCCAAAACCCACAAGGGATTTCCTAGATGCACTTTCATAAGAGAGGGCCAAGCAACGGATGAGGGGATCAAGGAGATCAAGGAAAGAATCCGACAAGGAATAGAGAAGGATTTCAAGGAGGATAAAAAGGGTACGCTCTGGCTAGGAAAAAGGATTTGTTTGCCGAACATAAGACACCTCCGCGACATGATATTGAAGGAGGCACATGATTCCCCCTATTCCATACATCCCGGAAGCACCAAAATGTACAAGGACTTGAAAACTTGTTATTGGTGGGATGGCATGAAGAGGGATATAGCCGAATACGTTGCCCTATGCGACACATGCCAACGGGTGAAGGCCGAACATCAAAAACCCGCTGGATTGTTGCAACCTTTGAAAATACCCGAATGGAAGTGGGAGCACATCAGTATGGATTTTATCGTCGGATTGCCACGTACTCAGTCGGGATACGACTCCATCTGGGTCATTGTGGACCAGTTGACGAAAACCGCCCATTTTCTCCCTGTAAAGGCCAGTTACAACGTTGCACAATTAGCCGAGTTGTACATGGAACAGATCGTGTGCCGTCATGGAGTCCAGAGGAGGATAGTCTCGGATCGAGGTTCTCAGTTTACCTCTAGATTCTGGAGGAAGCTGCAGAAAGCCATGGGTACACAACTGGATTTTAGCTCCGCCTATCACCCACAAACAGATGGACAAACCGAAAGGACAAACCAAATTCTGGAAGACATGTTGAGAGCCTGCGCCTTGAAACGTGGGCGTAGTTGGGATAGGAGTTTACCGTATGCCGAATTCTCCTATAACAACAGCTATCAAGCTAGCTTGAAGCTGTCGCCTTTCGAAGCATTATATGGTAGACGGTGTAGAATGCCACTGTTTTGGAACGAGACCGGAGAGAACCAGGTGTTTGGACCTGAAGTGCTACAAGAAGCCGAAGAGCAAGTCCAAACGGTACGGGAGAACTTAAAAGCCACTCAGTCACGACAAAAAGGCTATGCGGACAATAGGCAAAGGAAGTTGACTTTCAAAGTAGGAGACTTCGTATACCTTAAGGTATCGCCTATCCGAGGCCAACGACGTTTAAACGACAAAGGCAAGCTAGCACCTCGCTACATCGGACCATTTAAGATTCTGGATAAGCGAGGAGAAGTAGCCTATCAACTAGAGCTCCAAACCCACCTCTCCGATGTACATGACGTGTTTCATGTATCCCAGCTCAAGAAGTGCTTGAGAGTACCAGAGGAACAAGTATCAATGGGAGATCTTGAACTTCAAAAGGATCTGACTTATGCGGAACACCCTGTCTGAATTTTGGATGTAAAGGAAAGGGTCACACGGAACAAAGTAATTCGATGGTGCAAGGTCCAATGGATCCATCACACTAAAGATGAAGCCACATGGGAGCGAGAAGAGGATATCAAAGCAGAATTTCCCCATCTATTTTCTACTAACGAAACTCGAGGGCGAGATTCAATTTAAGGGGGGTAGATTTGTGACACCCTCATCTCGGGTGTCAGCATATGTTCATGTTTTATGAAGAGGAAACACTTTAAGAAAAGTAGGGACAGAGAAAAATATCAAAAGGATAGCCAATAAGAGCCGAATCCAGCTCTCAGAAAGCGCCGAACACAACTTACCGCGGCCGCTGGCCACGTGGCATGTTCGGAGCTCATCCCTGCGAAGTGGGGAGAGGCCGCCACCAAGGTGGCTACGTGGCAGGCTCGAGGCTCGTCTCCGCAAAAGGGGAGAGGTCCGATCCTGTGGGACACGTGTTGCCCACGAAGCAAGCCTCTGCGGAAGAAGCAAAGGCATTTCCATAGGACACGTGTCATCCTCGGAGCTAGTCCTCGCGGAAATCAAAGGACCAGTCGCGCAGGATACGTGTCGATCTCGGAGCCCATCTCCGAGAGGTCCTGTGCTATTGGACACAAGTCGTCACCGGAGCTTATCTGTGGGAGGCCTGTCGCTGCTGGACACGTGTCGACCTCGGGGCATGTCCCTGAAGAAAGAAGAAAGGAAAGACAGGCGCCAACACGTGGCGTGCGCGGAGCTCACCTCCAAAGGAGGGGGGAGGTCTCGCTCGTGACACGCGGCACAACCGGAGCTCGTCTCTGCGGAGAAGGAGATGCCAGGCCCCGGAAGGACACGTGGAGCCTCCGGAGCTTATCGTCGCGAAGGTAACAAGTTCTGGAGCGGCTGTTACGCGTAAGAATACCGGTACGTAAAGGAAACCGACCTGAATTCCACAACGTTACCGCACCAAATCAACTAAAGATAAGATGATAGGATCCAACGACGATCTGAATAAGACTCTTATTCGGGATACAATCAGATTAGGACTCTTCTCTTTCCGATTATAAATAGAACCCAGAACCTCTGGCTGAAACCACAAACTTCTTTTTTAACTCCTGAGCTGACGACTTAGAGCCCTAGCCCTAACTTGCCGAGTAAACCATCGCCGAAGTGCAACAAGGGAGATCATCGGAGGAGAACCGAGCGGTCTGAGGAGGACCTCGAAAACCAAGAAGGGCGTAAGGTAGGACTCCGACACCACATTACGGCATCGTTGTATTCCCCTTGTATCTGTTCTTTGAATCCTTTTCAGAAGCCTTCTCGTGGATAGATCACTTGATGATCAGATTGATCTAAAAACAAGATCATCGCCACATCCACCTTTGATCCGAACACCTCTGTCCATGCAAGCCATGCAAAAACACGTACAGACCAATCTAATAAAATTAATCATAGGATCGCATGCATGTGCATCATCGCATTTAGTTTAAGGTTTGTGCATGATATTGATTGATGTGAATCCTGTATGCACGTGATCCTGCCTAGCAGAACAAGCTCGGGGAGCTATCTACGACGAACTACAGAAACAAGGTTTTGGGATTTAAGAGCAACCGGAACCGCAAGAACAAGGCAAGTGCTCCTTGACCATGTTGATCCTATGTTTTGGGTAAAACTATTTTGTTTTGCGAAAAGGTGTGTGTGCTGAGTCAAACATGATGGGAAACCCTTTTATAGGAGTTTACTAGTTTTGGATAAACCACCCTTGTCGCCTCGGAAGCTTATGAGTCGGGTATGGTTTTTGCTTTATGCTTCGCTGAGTCTATGGGATTGGGAAGCGAGATAGATGTGTCTAGCTAACTGCACTCGTATTGATAATGAGAAACGGATGTTAATAATGGACATGGATCAGAGGGAGATCTAGGCAAGACTGGGTTTATGAATGAGGTAGCATGAGACGGTGGTTTACTTGCCATAGATCTAAGGACCGGTTCATGCATGCACATGCCAGGATAACAGTGCCACCACAAGACCAAGTATGGGTGCGTCTTAGCTGAGTAATTAGGTAAGTTGCTAAAGTGTTATGGACTGTGGAAGGCGCGGGGAATGGGAATCGAGTGAGGACTGCCCTGGGAACTGCATGGCACAAGAGGGGGCCCGTGGGTGATAGAATTGGAGATTCTAGCCTGCTGTTGAAACCTTAGTGAGTCCATACATCTAGTAACCCCTTTGTAAAGGCTATTTTGTGATCTCTTGACCATACACCGACGGATGTGTACTGGTATAATGGTGGTTCTGCAGTCGCTGACAGGTGACGAAATCACAAACTTGTGGGTAAAGAGGTGCAAACTCTGCAGAGTCTAAAACTATCATGATAGCCGAGCTTACGGTCACGAGCACCTGGCTAAACTGCCATGATTAGTTGGGATGGTTATTGGGAAGGTTCTTGGTTATGGTTATTGGTTTGGTTATGGTTTGGTTGTCGGGACTGTTGAGTCCGGGTGATATGATGGTTGCATGACTGCTGAGTCATGGCAACGAGTTTGGTCTCAGTGTGAGACGATGTTGTTTTAAGATGGTAGCAAATACGGGGAGGTATTCGTGAGATGGTAGCGAATACGAGTAGGTATTCGTGAGTAAGAATGAGGTTGGCTAATGTTCGGGTGGAACATGGAAAGCGATGGAGGAATGTTGGTAATTTAATAAATGCTGGGATTACATTCATCTAAAGTTAAGTTGCCGTTTTATCATGGTTTTATAAATCTGCTTTTCTGCAAATAAGCCTTTTTCTACCTACCTTGTTTATGAGCTGCATATCATGTGTTTTCCCGCACTTGCTGAGTACATCATTGTACTCAAACTTGCACTATTACTTCATCATCAGCAGCAGGAGAAGCCTACTATGAAGACCAAGTGGAGCATTATGGCGTGTGATCTGTTCTCAACGTTGCCTGTGGAGGGAGTGGAGATGGAGCCACTTCTGCTTAGATTTGCTTCCGCATTAGCTAAATTGCTTCCGCTTTAGAATAAAGACTTCCGCTGTGAGCATGAGTCCAAGACTCATGAGGTATTGTAATAAACTCTGTTATTTGTGGTAATATATAATCTGAATTCAGTTTGTGGAACGTATGTGTATGTGTGATGAACATCCTGGGCACACATATGCATTAGTTCTCGGTTCCGTGGTTTTCCCACAGAATTGAGGGCATCACAATTAGCTTGCGCCCCCTCCCGATAACAACGTACACAGCACAAACCGAGTTCGCTGCCTCCCTCGCCTGCGCTGCTCTGCCCAGCGTCCGCGCGCGCGAAAAACCTGCCGCAGCATCCGCGCCTCCGAGCCCCGGCGTGCACCCATTCTGATCATCGAGCACCCACGGTCCCTGCAGCAAAAAGAAGCGCCAAGGCATGCTCTAGCTGTTCCCCGTGCTGCTCCAGCAAGCTTCACTCGATTGTGAGCGGTGTAAGCCGTCGAAGTCGAGAAACCGGGAGGAACCGGCGGAGCCGTGCTTCGGCTCACCGGTGACAGCCCCATCTGGCCATCTTCGTCAACCGCGTTCTACACAAGAAAGGTGCGTGGGGATCCCTACATGGTGTAGCCGCGAACCATTCAGCAAATAACCCATCGGGTAGCAAGAATTTTAGAAAGTCCTAAACCCTAGTGCAACTGACCGAGCTCGGCAAAAACCCAAAATTCGGCGTACACGCTGAGTCAATGATCAAGCTAGCTGGCAAGTAGCTCCTACACCTCCTAGCGCCCCTCCTCTAGGAAGAACTGAGCAAAACCATCCATGAATGGCCGAGTTATAGCAGTTTCCATAGCCGCCGGTGCAAACACAGCTCGGGTCACCGTCGAGAGTGGGTTTGCAGACATTTTTAGCTTCCGAGGCTGCTCATGTCGGGATCCTCGTCAACCACTGGTGCTCCCCGAGCAAACCGTAAACCTTTTCATGCCTCAGAGTGCGAGAACGACCTCGCCGGAGCCCTAACCTCTGCGGTGGACTTCGCATTGCCGTTTCCGGTCACCGCTGGCGAGCTCCGACCCCCGAGGCAAGTTCCACATGGCGAGATAAGGCTAGGCGGCCAGTTCTAGCGCTGGGGGCGGTCGGGAAGGCAGCTCCGGCGAACCTCTCCGGAGTACACCGCCGCTGAACTCGCGGGCGCGCGCAAGGAAGAAGAAGGCGGGTGGTGGGACCCACCCGCAGAGTTTAAACATTTTGGGGATTTTCCAGTTTTAGTGCAAATTTCAAATGCATAGAACTTGTGCTAGGGAGCTCCAAATTCAGTGAACCAAACTTTCCAGCAATACAAATTTCAGCTCATGAAATTTAATAGTTTTCCAGAATTAAATCCCTAAAGTTTAAACTGTTAGGAATTTTATCTGGAGAATTACTTTATGAAAATTTCTGAAATTTGGTTGGAAGGTTTATTGGAAAATCCTTGAGTCACAGTAAAATTTTCAGATGCATCCAAGTTCATTATTCCCCCTAATGGGGTGATTAAGTGAACTGCCCTGAGAAAATAGAAAAATGTACAGAAACATTTTTCAGATTTTCTCAAATCTTTTTTAGGCATAACTTCCTCTAGAATTCTTCAAATGACATGAAACCAATTCCATTTGAACCATCTCAAATTCTAGTTTCCAGAAAGTAATGGTTGGAGCCATGAAAACCCCTGGAATTCTTTAGAGCCTCTAATATTGACCAAATATGCTTTTATTTGTACAAGGCTCAAATGAACTTTGTTTCGAATGAAACTTGGTCAAGACTCTGGTTAAGACCTTACCAAGCCACCATAAAAATTCTAAACATTGCATTTGAATTGACATGTAGTATCTCGTTAACGTGTAGTCGCTGAAGGCGAGGAGACTCCGGAAGAGCTCTTCTTCCTTCTTCTGGACGAAGCCCTAACCACTGACCAGCAGCAACAAGGCAAGCCCCGGTTTGCATTAACCCCTTTTAAAAGTTTTGCTTTGTTTACATATCTAGTGTTAAGTATGAATGTGCATTAGGTGTAGGATGGATGGGACCCCACTTGCATAACCAGAATTTTCCTATAAGAGTGAGGGTACTGTCTAAGACCTCGAGTAGACAGGCTATGCTTAATGATTCATAGGACTTTGGTACAAGTCGAGTAGTTGGAATCTACTCGCGAGTTAGGCTTGGGACACACGGGATTGGTTCGAGTTATGTGAGATCACTTTAGTAATGAAAATGAGACTAGGCAGGGGCTAGGGCGCAGCGAGAGGAAGTCTTGTGTGCGCAGCCCTGTCCATGTCAATTGAGGACCGATCCGTGTGCGGCCCATGCTGATCTAGTTTCAACGTTGTAGGATCGAAGAGCACGTGAAAATCTACCAGAGGGGGTGAATGGTAGATTAAAACTTTTCGCAGCGGAAACAACAAAAACCCCTCAGCAAAAAATCAATCGGTTAAAGAAACCGTGTGTGCAAGTTTTTCAAACGTGTTCAACCATGACAAATCAAGTAGAGAGGTAGAGAATCAAGTCACAGATCTAATGCAACAAGAATCACTTGAAAACACGAAGTAAAACTTGAGATACGATCAAAACATTAAACGAAGATCAATCTGTTCTACCCGATTTAAAACAGATCTGCAACGCTGCAAAGAAACTCGTGTATCTCAAAAACTACAGATCCGAAGCTCGTGAAAATTTCACAGATGATAGATAATTGAGTTGTGAAGACAACCCAAAAATAATCATGTCAATCGGATCTGTAAAACTCGAGTTATGAACGAAACACCGAATCAACGTCGGTCTGTCCAGAAACTCGGCGAGAAAGACTTGACGAAAAACAAGTCGGACGAACAAGGCACAAAAGTTCCTCGAAACTATGAACTTTATTCAATAGAAACACAAGAGGAACAGACCAAAGTCGTGCACCACGAGCTCTGGCCTCCCTTGCTTATATAACCAGCTCTATGGCCAATCCAATTCAAACTAGGACTCCTACTCCTACTTGGATTCAAACTGTAACTTTCCAATACTGCTCAAGACTCTTCTATACGCAGATAGAAGCAATATTAAGACTTCCAAACACCTTAGGAACGTCCCAAACATTCCTAAAACAACTCAAATTCGTGACCCACACGAAATCCTATCATAACCAACTCAAAACTTTGCATATTTGAGTCAAACACGACTCAGCCGCAGCCTGAGTCCATAACCTAGTCGGTTGAACCTTTCTGACCAATTCTTTACGTCCACTTCTCTTCATCACGCCTTGGAACAATGTTGCCACGTCCATGCACTCCTTGCACACATGCAAACACCTTCCAACGACGTACACGCAACCTTCATATGCACTGCCCTTGATCCAAACATGCTGCACGACCTCCCGATCAACTCAACCACAGCTCCTCCTGAACTTGGTTGTTGGAACCTCATCTCCTCCCTGAGACTAGTCCAAGGATCCCATCACCAGCCATGTCTTGAACTCAAGCAACACCTGCACATGAATAAACAACCAATTCTTCCGAGCACAAGTCCTCGACTTGACTCACGTTAGTTCGAACACCACAACACCTTACATGAGCACGTCACATAAGCATGTTGCAAACCATATCAAATGATAACAGCCATAACCACCAAAACACACAAAAAACTTAGCAAATTAATACTAAGCAAACCTTCTCATAAAGCAAGTTTAAAACATTGCGAGTTAAAAGCAAAAACAAGACGCTGCAGTTCTACGAGTTGAACTTCACGGGAGCTCCCTAAAAACAAGCTTTGGACCTCACAGAAGCTCTCCGGACCTTGCAGGAGCTCTCCGGACCTTGCGTTGGACCTTGCCAACACTTGTTGGACCTAACAATGAATATTTCGGACCTTGCCACAGAAGAATGTTTTAGCAATATTCAAAACTTTGAATGTTAATGCTAACTTTTATCCTAATTGCCAATGTATTCAGCACACATAGGTCTCACAATCTCCCCCTTGATGAATGCATTGGCAACACCAATTAAAATCCGAACATTGGCTTATGAAAAGTTTTGAAAAGCTTTGAAAACTCATTTCTCCCCCTTTATTAATTTCTCCCCATTTTCTAAAATCAGAGAAGGAAGAAAGTGTATAACATATGCAAAGTGTAAAAAAATCTCTCCTTATACATATTTCTCCCCCTTTGACAATGTATTCAGCAAGGTTCAAAAGAAAATTTTTAATTGTTATGAGCATATTATAACATATACATACAAAACAAAGCTCATCCAAGTCATACTATCAGGTTACTTACACTATCACATCAATGAGATACATAAAGTAGTGTAAGCCATGCTAGAGATCAAATGTATTTTTCAGTTTAAGCAAGTCACGATCTCCCTTACTCAACTATTTCAAAACCTGAAAACATGACACTTGTTGCTGCATTTTTATTATTCATAATCATTTAAGGCACGAAGCTGATCATATGATATCTGCAAGAGATTATATGCCGCATCAGCCTTATTCTAACCAACCAAGCCAAGCCTATGTCATTTGACAATCAGAAGCTTAAGGACATGGTTTTAGTCATACACAATTCCTTCCAAGCTCATATCTTAGTGCAATGATAAGCAATCTCAAAAGAAGAAGTGCGATGCATGCATATTCTCTTGATCTTTTCTCAATTTTTTATTTGAAAACTCAACATGTGAGCTGATCACTTGATTAATTTTTTATGATTAAAAGCACTTGTGAGCACGCAACAAGTTCAAAACAGCAAGAAAGTTCGATCATGACCAGATTTAGTGTAAGTAACTATTCCAATTACTAGTCATGGCAAAAACTACAAAATGTATAACATGAGTAATGTAGTAAGAACTTTCAGCCTATAAAAGGAATCACAAAGTCATATATGTATGAAATACTATGCTCATATTATTTTAGTTTCAGATTCACACATAGACTTTCAAAGTTTCAAAAACTCCCCCTCAATTTAAGCCATGAGGATGCATAACCCCTATTTCACTACGAATGAAACAAAAACGAGTAAAATCCAAAGGTTTTGTAAAAATATCAGCCAATTGTTGTTCGGTATCGACATGGTGAAGCACAATGTTTCCTTTTTCAACATTATCACGAAGAAAGTGATACCTAATGTATATGTGCTTAGTTGTAGAGTGTTTCACGGGGTTTTTAGCAATACAAATTGCACTAGTGTTATCACAAAACAGTGGAACACTATCTAAATCAACCCCATAGTTCTTAAGTGTTTGAACAATCCAAAGAATTTGTGAGCAAGTGCTAGCCGCAGCTACATATTCAGATTCGGCTGTGGATTGTGCAACTGAACTTTGTTTTCTAGAGGACCAAGCAACAAGTGAATTACCAAGAAAATGACAAGCATCCGAAGTACTTTTCCTATCAATCCTACAACCCCCAAAATCAGCATCCGAAAAAGCTTTCAAAGAAACGGTTGAGGAAGAAGGAAGAAAAATGCCAAATTCTTGAGTTCCATGTAGGTACCTGAGAATCCTTTTGATGGCTTGGCGATGTGAAGCACGTGGAGAAGCTTGAAAACGTGCACAAAGACATACGCTGAATTGTATGTCCGGTCTTGACGCCGTGAGATACAAAAGTGATCCAATCATACTTCTGTATTCTTTTTTATCGACCGGGTTACCATCTTCGTCAAGTTCAAGTGTTTTTTCTGTTCCCATTGGTGTCCGAAGAGGCTTGCATTTGTCCATGTTGAAGCGCTTAAGAAGGTCCTTTGTATACTTAGTTTGATGCACAAAAGTTCCTTCTTTTGTTTGCTTGATTTGCAGCCCCAAAAAGTATGTGAGTTCTCCCATCATACTCATGTCAAATTCTGAACTCATCATAGCTGAAAACTTGGACACGAGATCATGAGAAGCACAACCAAAGATAATATCATCCACATACACTTGAACGAATAATGAGTAATTGCCATGCTTAAGTACAAAAAGAGTTTTATCAACCTTGCCCATGGTAAATCCCTTTTCAAGTAACAATGTTTTTAACCTATCATACCATGCTCTAGGGGCTTGTTTTAGACCGTACAAGGCTTTGGACAGTTTGTAAACATGATTAGGAAAATTTGGATTTTCAAAACCCGGTGGCTGCTTAACATAAACCTCCTCCTCTATGTAGCCATTAAGAAAAGCACTTTTAACATCCATTTGATATAACTTGAAACCTTTAGATGCAGCAAATTCTAATAAAATTCTTATAGCTTCTAATCTAGCAACAGGAGCAAATGTTTCATCAAAATCTAGACCTTCAATTTCAGTGAAACCTTGAGCAACCAACCTAGCTTTATTCCTAACCACAACCCCATCCTCACTTTGCTTATTTTTAAATACCCATTTAGTTCCAATTAATGTGTGACCTTGAGGTGGAGGTACAAGTTTCCAAACATTATTTCTTTCAAAATTTTCTAACTCTTCTTGCATGGCATTAATCCAAGATTCATTAGTGAGTGCGTGTGATATATCCTTGGGTTCAAAAGAAGCAACAAAAGCAGAATGAGCATGAGAGTTTGGATCACAAAACCTGGACCGAGTGACTCGTTCATGCAAGCTTCCAATGATTTGTTGTGGAGGATGACTTTTGAGTACTCATAGGGGAGTAGACACTTCACAAGCACCTTCTTCTTCATGTTCGGACCTTTGATTAGGAGAGCTTGTTGATTGAGGAAGGTCCGAACCAGCAGTAGTGACTGTTGGTGCTGGTTGTGGTGCAAAATCAGCAGCTTGATCGTTATTTACTTCCGAGTTTTCGGGCAGCAGCACCACTTCTTCATCTTCTTCAATAAAAATACTCTCCCCCTGCGGATATGGATCCGGACCTGCAATATCGGAGCTAGTACTTGGGCTAACTTCATCAAAAGAAACCTCGCAAGTCTCCACAATTTTGTTAGTGTCAAGTAAAAGCACACGGTAGCCTCTAGTATGAGATGGATAACCAAGAAACATGCCATCAACAGATCTAGCTTCAAATTTATCAAGATTACCATGTTTCTTAACAAAGCATTTGCAACCAAAAACCCTAAAGTGTGTAACACTAGGCCTATGTCCAAACCGGAGCTCATATGGGGTTTTTCCAAGCTTAGCACGCAAGAAAACACGATTTGAGACATAACAAGCGGTTGCAATTGCATCAGCCCAAAATTTCCTAGGAGTTTGATATTCATCAATCATAGTCCTAGCCATCTCAACTAAGGTCCTGTTCTTTCTTTCTACGACACCATTTTGTTGTGGTACATAGGGTGAAGAGTATTGATGATCCATTCCATTTTCAGCACAAAAGTGATCAAAGGATTGGTTTTTAAATTCAGTTCCGTTATCACTTCTAATTGCTTTTAATGATCCTGGGTGATCAATAGATAATCTAAAAAATAAAGTTCTAAAATGACTAAAAGCTTCATTCTTAGATGCCATAAAATAAACCCAAGAATATCTAGAATAATCATCAACAATCACAAGCACATACCATTTACCTCCGAAGGATTGAACACGTGCCGGACCTACTGTGTCAAGATGTAAAAGTTGTCCCGGTTCAGCTGTCATGGTCATTGTGAGAGGAGCATGTGAACCTGCAATAAACTTAGCATGTCTACCAGAAGAGCACACAATATCATTGTCCTTTTTAATCTTTGGCAGCCCACGTATGCGATCGAGAGCACTAACACAAGTGAGATGATCAAAGCCTATGTGACCAAGTCTACGATGCCAAAAATATAGATCCTTTGTATCATTAGCAACTAGACACTGATGCTTAGAAGTTGACAAATCAAAATCAGCTTTAAAAACTCTTCCAAACCTAGACATGTTAAACAAAAGCTCACCTTTTGAATCTACAACCTTGCAGCAATTTTTAGCAAAGCTAACCTCTTGATTTTCATCTAGCAAGAAACCGAAAGCAAGTTGTATTTCAAATTTTTAACAAGTGCCACATCTTTCAAAGTGTAGAGATTGTTTACTCTAACCGAACCTTTAGCAATTATGGGAGTAGAAGAGTTATCGGTGAATGTAACATTTTCTACACGTGATACAAAAGAGAGAGAGGAGAACCATTCTTTGTTACCGGTCATGTGGCGTGAGCGACCTGAATCCACAATCCAAATGTTCTCCTTCCTCAAACGTGAAACCTACACAGCAGCACAATACGTCGATGACTCAATACTGGGGTTAGTTAAAAGACTTTTAGGAATCCAGTACTGAGTCACACGACGTCCAGCAGGAATAACACGCGAAAGCTGAGAAGGTACAGCAGGTTTATGAGCCAAACATCGAAAATTTTTGTTCCCAACTACTGACTTAGAAGATGTGTTATATGTAGCACAAAAAACAGTAGGTCCGGGAGCAAGTTTTTGACTCATTACAGCAGGTTGCAAGCTCCGAACATTCGATCTAGCAGATTTTGCTTGGTTGTTATGTGATCTAGCAAGTATTCTTTGTTTCTTATCGTGTTTAGATAGTCTATAACAAAAATCCATGACATGACCATCTCTACCACAGTAGGTACAATGAAAAATAACCTTATTATCATGTCTAGATGAGCAAGCAACACGTTTATTAGAACCCCAATGCGACAGTACTCCTGCAGATTTGAAAATCACCTCTTTTTGTCTAGGAGCTGTTTGAATCAAACCGCTTCCTAATAACTTTACAACTTTAGGTGGGTGTGCCTTAGCATGAGCATGAGAATTAAAACCTAAACCAGTTTTATCATTACAAGACTTGGAAGAATTCAGCAGCAAGTTTAGGTTCTTATTTGCATTAGAAAACCGATCTAGTGTCCTATGCATGTCATCAAGTTTTTTGGACAGATCAAAATAGTTTTCACATGAAGTTTTTCCTTTTAGTTTGCAATTTGAACAATATTTAACTTCATGCACACGTAAAGCATTGTTCAAAATAGAAATCTCATTCATAGCATCATTTAGTTTCTTATTCAGATCATCACATGAAGAACAATGCAAATCAATTGTAGAACAACAAGCATCTTTCAAATTATTATCATTAAGTGCAGCAAGCTCTTTGTTCTTTTCAATTTCAATTTCAAGCTTATCAAGTGTAGATGCGTGTGCACTTCTTAAAGAGGATAATTGTTCATAAATTAAATCACATGAGGAACAAGAATCATCACTAGGAATCAAAGTTTTTAAACGATTAATTTCAGATTCTAGTGATTCAATTTTAACAGCATTGTTCCTAAGTTTTTTATCCTTTTTCTTTAATATAACAGTGGCACGAGAAATAGCATCACACATTTCTTCGCAAGTGGGACATACATCTTCATTGTCGCTGTTGTGTTCTGCCTCCTCGGAGCTTGAACTTGACTTGCTCGCCATGCAGCACATATTTACCATAGCTTCTTTATCTTCATCACTACCGGTGTCCACATCACTTGAGCCGAAATCTTGAAGTGCAGAGATCATACTATGCACTATGTTGCGCATTGATAAATCTTTCTTCTTCTTATTCTTTGCAAACGAGTTCTTCGGCCTTGTTTGCTTTTCTTCACGTGAAGTCAGACCTGAAAGGTTAGGGCACTCCGTACGAAAATGTCCTGTCTTACCACATTCAAAACATCGTTGAGGTCCGGAGCTTCCTCTCCTTCTAGTTCTCACATTTTGCAATGCTTTTGAGAACCGAGTAGAGATGAGTGCAAGCTCCTCCTCTGGAAACTCTTCAATCTGTTCAAGGGTTAGAGAGGACAGCAAAGAGAGTGCACCACTAGATGATGATTGACTAGAACTAGACATGTCACGTTGCGAAACAAATGCAATAGACTTGTTGGGGTTTTTACGTGAGATGATGTCAATTTCATGAGTTTTCAATTTAGAATAAAGCACGTCTAAAGTAAGAGAACTCATGACAGTAGATTCACGAATAGATGTAACTTTCATCTCCCAAATTGACATATCTAATGCTCCTAACAATTGTCTAGCATTTTCAGCATCTGAAAAGTTAACATTGACACTACGCAAGTTGCTGAGAATTTTATTAAAGCGAGCAAAAAGGTCGTCAATTGACTCACCGGGTTGCATCTCAAAACGCATGTATTCTTTCTTGAACATATCTTGCCTTACCTCCTTGATCGTATTGGATCCTTCATGGTAGTCACAAAGAGCTTTCCAAACATCATATGCAGATCGGAGGTGTGCAACACGGTCGAAGTCGCTTTGAGTCAATCCTTGGATGATCAAGTTGCGAGCCTTGTTGTTGTTGTCAACATCTCTCATGTTCGCAGCCGTAACTTGATCGTTGGGTGGTACATCGAAGTTCCGGTAGACCTTTTCCCATATGGCGAAGCCTTGCGCCTGTATATAGGCCTCCATCCGCGCCTTCCAAACCTGAAAATCGATGTCATTGAACACACAAGGTTTTGCGGAGTACTTCTCCATGATGGTTAGTCCAAACACGTGCAAATCACAAAGATTAGAGCACCTTGGCTCTGATACCAATTGTAGGATCGAATAGCACGTGAAAATCTACCAGAGGGGGGTGAATGGTAGATTAAAACTTTTCGCAGCGGAAACAACAAAAACCCCTCAGCAAAAAATCAATCGGTTAAAGAAACCGTGTGTGCATGTTTTTTCAAACGTGTTCAACCGTGAAAAATCAAGTATAGAGGTAGAGAATCAAGTCACGGATCTAATGCAACAAGAATCACTTGAAAACACGAAGTAAAACTTGAGATACAATCAAAACATTAAACGAAGATCAATCTGTTCTACCCGATATAAAGCAGATCTGCAACGCTGCAAAGAAACTCGTGTATCTCAAAAACTACAGATCCGAAGCTGGTGAAAATTTCACAGATGATAGATAATTGAGTTGTGAAGACAACCCTAAAAGAATCACGTCAATTGGATCTGTAAAACTCGAGTTATGAACGAAACACCGAAGCAACGTCGGTCTGTCCAGAAACTCGGCGAGAAAGACTTGACGAAAAACAAGTCGGAAGAACAAGGCACAAAAGCTCCTCGAAACTATGAACTTTATTCAATAGAAACACAAGAGAAACAGCCCAAAGTCATGCACCACGAGCTCTGGCCTCCCTTGCTTATATAACCAGCTCTATGGCCAATCCAATTCAAACTAGGACTCCTACTCCTACTTGGATTCAAACTGTAACTTTCCAATACTGCTCAAGACTCTTCTATACGCAGATAGAAGCAATCTTAAGACTTCCAAACACCTTAGGAACGTCCCAAACATTCCTAAAACAACTCAAATTCGTGACCCACACGAAATCCTATCATAACCAACTCAAAACTTTGCATATTTGAGTCAAACACGACTCAGCCGCAGCCTGAGTCCATAACCTAGTCGGTTGAACCTTTCCGACCAATTCTTTACATCCACTTCTCTTCATCACGCCTTGGAACAATGTTGCCACGTCCATGCACTCCTTGCACACGTGCAAACACCTTCCAACGACGTACACGCAACCTTCATATGCACTGCCCTTGATCCAAACATGCTGCGCGACCTCCCGATCAACTCAACCACAGCTCCTCCCGACTTGGTTGTTGGAACCTCATCTCCTCCCTGAGACTAGTCCAAGGATCCCGTCACCAGCCATGTCTTGAACTCAAGCAACACCTGCACATGAATAAACAACCAATTCTTCCGAGCACAAGTTCTCGACTTGACTCACGTTATTTCGAAAACCACAACACCTTACATGAGCACGTCACATAAGCATGTTGCAAACCATATCAAATGATAACAGCCATAACCACCAAAACACACCAAAAACTTAGTAAATTAATACTAAGCAAACCTTCCCATATAGAAAGTTTGAAACATTACGAGTTAAAAGCAAAAACAAGACGCTGCAGTTCTACGAGTTGAACTTCACGGGAGCTCCCTAAAAACAAGCTCTGGACCTCACAGAAGCTCTCCGGACCTTGCAGGAGCTCTCCAGACCTTGCGTCGGACCTTGCCAACACTTGGCGGACCTAACAAAGAACTTGTCGGACCTTTCCACAGAAGAATGTTTTAGCAATATTCAAAACTTTGAATGTTAATGCTAACTTTTATCCTAATTGCCAATGTATTCAGCACACATAGGACTCACAAACGTACCGAAGGCATATCGGATATATGGGCCCCGATAAACTGATGTATCCTAAACCTCCGGGCGTCGAGGCATAACGCACTGATTTATAGGTGTAGGCTGAGGGCAGCAAGGTGGAAATCTGCTAACGGGCATAGAGAGATGCTCTGTGTAGGGAACCTCCTGCTCGTTTCGGTGCGACCGGTTCGATGTTTGGGATGTTGGGTGAAAGGTTGTCCCGTACGACATCGAGTGAGCGTGCTGTGCAGCTCCACGGGTGGGTGTACGTGACGTGCTCTTCGGGTATCCCTGCAGGTGTATATCGACTCGATTCGCTGTCCCTCATGGTGAAGAGTACCACTTGGTCACTGAGTCGTGATGTAGGCTAATATATGGAATGTGCTGATTTAATATTGCTGTTATACTATAATTGTATTGCTACATGTGTGCCACCAAATATTGCTTACTAAATTTCATATTTATGAACTGTTAACTTGCGGCTAAAAGATGAATTAATGATGAACTTGTAGGCGTGTCCATTTGCTGAAATTTACCATCCCATGCTCGTTGTACACTAAATGTAGAGTTTCATGCCTAGGTGAGTCGGTTAAGTCTTGTTGAGCCATGGTGCTCATGGTTGCTGCTTAAGTGTTTTTCAGGTGAGGAGCCACCCACGGACTCGGGTTACGAGTGCACCGGCGAGGGTTACCCTCCGTCGTGGACCACGGCTGAGTGGGAGCTGTACACGCCGCGCTAAGCTGAGGAATGCAGCTAGTGTGGGTTGCCATAGGGCTGGGCAACCGACTTTTGCTAGATAGGCGGGCGTGAGTTGTACAAATTTAACTTCCGCTGTGTAATGTGAACATTAGTTTGTAACTGAGCAGTGTACTACTTTGTACAGTTTCAGTTTGTTTTCTATGTAATACAATATAACCTTATGATGTGTGCTATCGGGTGTCGCATCGTGCGGCACCACCCTCTGCAATCCTGGATGAGCGGATTCCGGTCCGCCACAGGCTGGTATCAGAGCGGCATTGGGGATAGCACTATAATTAAGGACTGTATTACGGGAAAACTTAGGTTACGGTGAGGATTCGGTAGTTTGCCCAAGTAAGGACTATAATAGCATAGTTACTTAAAGTGTCAAGACTAACATATGTGTTATAATTTTGAATTTTAATTATGTAACGACGCACCTACGCTCTGGTAAGAATGGTAAGGAACGCCACCGAAAGCGGTTCAATTTCGGTTAGCTCCCCTAACGAGGAACGTGGTTCAGGGATTGGTCTCACAGCTTGGTGTGACAGGTCAATATGAAACTCTTGGACTCATCATGCTCCTGAGTTCATATGAAACGCTGATCCCTAGCGTGCATTAGGCAAGTAAGTGGAGACCCCATCGCGTGGTTAGTAACACGAAAGTTCATCTGGATGTAGCCCAGGGGGACATACGCAGCGCTTGCCATCGGCGTGCCCTGCAGGGCAGTAGGTGGTATCTGTTGGGGTGATAAAATTCCCAACCGTGACGACACGTTCACACTCTACTCGGGTTCCCCGTCGTGTGGTGTTAAAATATGATCACGTACCTTGAGACGTGGCTTAACTCAAGGACGGCTGTATGACAATGATACGGGCGTTTGTATTTACTTTTAAATATGGTCCTGCCTGAAATGGAAACAACCATTGAGTGCATCATTATTGTGTGGTCTTCTGCAGGTACTAACCACGTATGTATGCCATGTAGTATACGTGTGCGAGAGCCCGTTTAGTGCCACAACTGAGATGTATATGCCGGTATAATTCGGTTAGGATTTTTTTTGTGAGGAACGTAGTACCGACATATCATAGGCATGTGCATGAAAGATAATGATAAAAAGGAATTAAAATCAATAAGTTTCAACATTTAGGACCCTGGTGGGGTAGAAAAATTTGATAGTTGATCAGTGTAGTTCCAAAGGATTGAAAATAGAGTGCTCTGTTTTGGCAACAAGGTTGCTGAACTTTGACAGGGCATAACTCACAGATTAGTTAGCCACTGGAGGTGTGAGAGATAGTTCTGGAAAGGTGTTTAAGCACTCTACCACTTTGTTGTAGACTTGCAGAGCTGAATAACATCTTAAGATGGCCTAAATTCTAGAGGGATGTAAACTGTCCAGAACCAGGACAGATTCAAAACACTCTCTAGACTGTTCTGTTTTTCAAGCATAACTTCCTGTAGAAAATTTTAAAATTATCATATGACACGTCTTTGGAAAGGTTAGGAAAGGTGTTGCATCTTTGTAATTCAAAGTTTCTGAAATTTCAGCACAGAACTCAGTGGAAACCAGAGTTGAAAACAGCAACTTCCAAGGGAGGTGCTGTTGAAATTCTTCTAGAACTTCTGTTGACTTTGAATTACCATGACTTTTAAACTGGAGCTGATCTGAGGACAAATAAATACTTGTTGGAAATATACTGAAGTTAAATTTAACTTTGGTATGCAACTTGAGTCATGAAAATGGCCAGAACCAGATCAAAATCTTGGATATGTAGAAACTGGTCATTCTGACAGAGGAATGACAGTTGAACTCATTTGAGAGATTGTTGTACTCTAGGGGGTTTAAGTACTTCCAATGGGGTAGAACATACTCATGAGTGGTTATCTTCAACTAGTGGAAGATTGAGGATATGTCTTACTCAAGTTTCATTTGCTAGAGACCATGTTTATGTCATATTGTCGATAAAAGGGTGGTATACGTGATGACAAAGCGATTCAACGTCTCGTAGTGACCAAACCTAGTTGAGATGAACTTCCAAAGAGGGAGTCCATCAGGTTGGATTTAACTAGCTTGTATTTGGTCTGGTAATGGTGTACCTTGTGACAAGTTATTACATTATCTACCTACGAGATGTATCGCATGTTTTTACTGTCATTATGTTTATGCCATTTTATTGGACTGCATGAAATATGTTGCGGGACTGATGTATACTGTCGTATGGTTGCAGATGGTTCGCACTCGGACCACGCATGAGACTGGTGGGTCTAGCCAGCAGGGAGGCAATGACTCCCAGCCACCTGCCTACGACAGCATCCCGCAGCAACAACCACCACCGCCGCCTCCTCTTACACTAGCGTATGTGATAGTGGCACTGGTGGGTAATCATGAGGAGCAGACCGACCTACTCCGCACGATCGTGCAGAATACGTCCCAGGCGGGCGGGGGGGGGGGTGGCGTCGAGAGAGGGTGAGCCCCGTGATGTAACGTACTCGGATTTCATGAGTACGCACCCGCCGGTGTTCACAGAAGCCGCAGAACCACTGGAGGCCGACAACTGGCTGCGGACAATTGAGTCCAAGTTCGGGCTGCTCCAATATACGGAGCGGCAGAAGACTCTGTTCGTGGCACAGCAACTTCACGGTGCCGCTGGTGCGTGGTGGGCGAACTATGTCACCTCACTTCCGGCTGGCCATGCCGTGGAGTGGGAAGAGTTCCGGGAGGCATTCCGCGCCTACCATATCCCTCTCGGGATAATGAAGAGGAAGTTCCAAGAATTCTTGGAGCTGAAGCAGGGCGGGAGGAGTGCCCATGACTACTCCCGTGCCTTCAACCATCTGGCGCAATATGTGTCGGACTACATCTCCACCGAGGAGAAGAAACGGGAGCACTTCTATCGGGGGTTACACCCCGAGATGAAGACGCATCTCGTCCAATGCAATCGTGGCACCTTCAACGATCTCGTTAATGCCGCGATTATGCAAGAAGATGCTCAGCGGGAGTTGGCGGCTGAGCAGCGGAAGCGCAGCACTCCACCCAGCAGTGGGGGTGGCGCTCCCCAGAAGTACCGCATGGTGTATCGTACACCATCCGGACAGCAGTGGCATCCACCGGCGCGATCTCAAAAGTTCGGCGGTCGTTCTTTCCAGTCACCCCCGTTCCGACCGCCGACGCCACCACCGCGACCGCAACAGCAGCAGCAGACAACAACCCGGGTGTTTCCACCACCACAACGCGCCCCGGGTTTCCGTCCGCCGATCAGTGGAGGACCGCCGCGCTACACTTGTTTCACGTGTGGCCAGGTGGGCCATTTCGTAAAGGACTGTCCCCAGGGGCAGCAGATCAGCGGGCAAGCCCAGTTCCCGGGCGGTGCTCGAGGCCGACCTCCGGTCAAGAAGGTTAGTCAGCGGACTGGGGGCGTTCGCAACCTCGACACTGAGGACGTCCCAGAGGGAGACAACGTGCTGGCGGGTACGTTCACTCTCAACAATCAAGCAATCATCATATTTTTTGATTCGGGTGCAACCCACAACTTCATAAGTGCATCATATGTGGTTAAGCATCAACTGGAAGCCTTTCCCACCGAGTGCTCTTATATGATTTGCTCACCGGGAGGAAAGATTTCAGCAACTATGATGATTCCGAAGCACCACTATGCTTAGGTGGCAAGATATATCCCACCACTATGATTATTCTTGAGGGGACGCTATGATTCAATGACCACATAGTCGTACCCCGGGATATGGAGCATAGAAGAAGATTCTTGATGAAGCTCACTTGTCCAAATACTCCATTCATCCGGGCAGCAACAAAATGTACCAAGATTTGAAAAAGAAATTTTGGTGGACACGGATGAAGCGGGAAGTGGCTAAGTACGTATCCGAGTGTGATACGTGTAGACAAGTGAAAGCTGATCATATGAGGATATCAGGGCTGCTGCAACCCCTGAAAATCCCAGCATGGAAATGGGAGGATGTGAGCATGGATTTCATTGTGGGATTACCCCTAACTTCCAACAAGCATGATTCCATTTGGGTGATCGTTGACCGGTAAACCAAGTCGGCTCACTTCATTCCCGTGCATACACATTTACATGCCAACAGATATGCGGAGTTATATATTGCAAGAATCCTATGCTTGCATGGAGTACCCAAGACCATAGTCTCAGACCGAGGTGCATTATTTGTATCTCGCTTTTGGGAGCAGTTGCACGCTGCTTTGGGTACTAAGCTGATTAGAAGCTCCACCTATCACCCTCAGACAGATGGCCAAACCGTGAGGGTGAACCAAGTACTGGAAGACATGTTGAGAGCATGCGCCATCCACCACGGTAGTAACTGGGATGATCACCTACCGTTGGCGGAATTCTCGTACAATAACGGCTATCAGGCGAGTATCAAGATGACACCATATGAAGCTTTCTATGGTCGCAAATGCCGCACCCCATTGAACTGGTGCGAGTCTGGTGAAAGGGTCACATTCGGGGTTGATGTGGTGAACGACGCGGAAGAGCGCATTCGGATGATTCAAGCTAACTTGAAGGACGCTCAATCCCGTCAGAAAAGCTATGCTGATAAGAGGCGTAGGCTGCTGCACTTTGATGTCGGGGAGCACGTCTACCTCCGTGTATCTCCGATGAAGGGCGTGCACCAGTTCGGTGTGAAGGGAAAACTCGCTCCCCGATTCTTTGGACCCTATGCTATCACCAAGAAGTGTGGACCAGCGGCGTATAGACTAGAGCCACAGGCATCTCTTGCTGGTGTTCATGACATTTTCCATGTTTCACAACTGCGGAAATGTCTGAAGCATACAACTTCTGTTCCCACTGAAGACATCGGCGAGCTGCAACCGGATTTGACGTATGAAGAATATCCGGTGGCAATTATTGATGAGAAGGCCCGGACCACGCGTAGCCGAACATTGTGGTTCTACACGATATTCTAGAGCAACCAGACCGCCGAAGAAGCGACGTGGGAGAGCGAGGAATTCCTTCGCTCAAATTACCCGGAGTTCATGGCGTCTCAGCATGGGTGAGTTCCTATTACATCGCTGCCACTTCTTATCTCGGGACGAGATTCTTTTAAGGGGGGAGGGATGTAAAAGCCCAAGAAAAGGGACTTGCAAAATTTTTCATCACCACACAACACCACAGCTTTTGTTGTGGATATCTTGTGAAGAATTTTGAAGAGCAAGTAACCTCCATCAAAAGGGTTATTAGAGGGGAAAACCCTAATTTTCACAAAGTAGGATTTCTACACATGAACATGAGAGGTTGAGCTCACCCCTAGAACTTAAATATTCTTGGGAAGGTTCAGGCCAAATTTCATGCCAATCCAACACTTCTTGAGGCACTTTTGGAGGCATTTGAAAAAGAGGCCAATTCGAATGTAAATTCAAATTGCAGCAACTTTCATCACTTGACTTCAAAAGCTGACTTCATATTCAAACTCAGCACATTTTTCTAAGTTAGTCCACCAAATTTCATCCCCATTGGACTTCATCTTGTTGGGAGCCAAATTTGCAATAATTCAAAACTGAATTTGAATTTCAGTTCAAATGCGAAGCAAATTTAACCAAACCAAATCCAAATTTTGGAAACCAAATTCAAACCATGACTTGGTGCTTAAGTCTCACAGTTAATTGTGAGTAGCTGGGGATATTTTCATCAAAAACAGCAAATGAAAAATTGGAAAAGGAATTAGAGGGGGAGGTCCACTGGTCAGTGACTGTGATCAGCAGGGAACCGACTCGTTGGTCGTCGGTCAGCCGCCGGGACTGGTTTCCTCCTCACGGCCTTGCCAGCGCGCGCCTGGATTAGCTCGCGCCTCCCTCGCGATCACCACGTACACAGCACAAAGCGAGTTCGCTGCCTCCCTCGCCTGCGCTGCTCTGCCCAGTGTCCGCGCGCGCGAAAAACCTGCCGCAGCGTCCGCGCCTCCGAGCCCCGGCGTGCACCCGTGCTGATCATCGAGCACCCGCGGTCCCTGCAGCAAAAAGAAGCGCCAAGGCGTGCTCTAGCTGTTCCCCGTGCTGCTCCAGCAAGCTTCACTCGATTGTGAGCAGTGTATGCCGTCGAAGACGAGAACCCGGGAGGAACCGGCGAAGCCATGCTTCGGCTCACAGGTGACAGCCCCATCCGGCCATCTTCGTCGACCGAGTTCTACACAAGAAAGGTGCGTGGGGATCCCTAGATGGTGTATCCATGAACCATTCAGCAAATAACCCATCGGGTAGCAAGAATTTTAGAAAGTCCCGAACCCTAGTGCAACTGACCGAGCTCGGCAAAAACCCAAAATTCGGCGTACACGCTGAGTCAATGATCAAGCTAGCTTGCAAGTAGCTCCTACACCTCCTAGCGCCCCTCCTCAAGGAAGAACTGAGCAAAACCGTCCATGAATGGCCGAGTTATAGCAGTTTCCATAGCCGCCGGTGCAAACACGGCTCGGGTCACCGTGGAGAGTGGGTTTGCAGACATTTTTAGCTTCCGAGGCTGCTCACGTTGGGTTCCTCGTGAACCACTGATGCTCCCCGAGCAAACCGTAAACCTTTTCAAGCCTCAGAGTGCGAGAATGACCTCGCCAGAGCCCTAACCTCTGCGGTGGACGTCGCACGGCCGTTTCCGGTCACCACCGGCTAGCTCCGACCCTGAGGCAAGTTCCACATGGCGAGATATGGCTAGGCGGCCAGTTCTAGTGCTGGGGGCGGTCGGGAAGGCAGTTCCGGCGAACCTCGCCAGAGTACACCTCCGCTGAACTTGCGGGCGCGCGCGAGGAGGAAGAAGGCGGGTGGTGGGACCCAGCCGCAGAGTTTAAACATTTTGGCGATTTTCCAGTTTTAGAGCAAACTTCAAATGCATAGAACTTGTGCTAGGGAGCTCCAAATTCAGTGAACCAAATTTTGCTGAACTCAGAATTTTGAGTACCTTCCAGAAATACAAATTTAAGCTCATGAAATTTAATAGTTTTCCAGAATTGAATCCCTAAATTTTAAACTGTTAGGAATTTTATCTGGAGAATTACATTATGAAAATTCTGAAATTCGGATCGAAGGTTCATTGGAAAATCCTTGAGTGGCAGTAAAATTTTCAGACCCATCCAAGTTCATTTAGTCCCCCTAATGGGGTGATTAAGTGAACTGCCCTGAGAAAATAGAAAAATGTACAGAAACATTTTTCAGATTTTCTCAAATCTTGTTTAGGGCATAACTTCCTCTAGAATTCTTCAAATGACATGAAACGAATTCCATTAGAACCATATCAAATTCTAGTTTCCAGAAAGTAATGGTTGGAGCCATGAAAACCCCTGGAATTCTTTAGAGCCTCTAATATTGTCCAAATATGCTTTTATTTGTACAAGGCTCAAATAAACTTTGTTTCAAATGAAACTTGGTCAAGACTCTGGTTATGACCTTACCAAGCCACCATAAAAATTTAAGAGCCAAAGGGGAGGGCTAGCTAGAATTATAGTAATTACTCATTCAATGCTAAACATTGCATTTGAATTGACATGTAGTATCTCGTTAACGTGTAGTCGCTGAAGGCGAGGAGACTCCAGAAGTGCTCAACTTCATTCTTCTGGACGAAGCCCTAACCACTAACCAGCAACAACAAGGCAAGCCCCGGTTTGCATTAACCCCTTTTATAAAGTTTTGCTTTGTTTACATATCTAGTGTGAAGTATGAATGTGCATTAGGTGTAGGATGGATGGGACCCCACTTGCATAACCAAAATTTTCCTATAAGAGTGAGGGTAGTGTTGTAAAATCCCCAAAAGTGGTAGCAAGAAAATTCCTCTCATGTGCACTTATGAAAAATGAGGAGAATTAAAACTTTGAATTATAATGGGGTAAGTTCAAAGTGAGGGTTTAGACTTCCCAAAACTTCCAAACATGGGGATCTAAATGCACAGCTTGGATCTTCATAGTCCAAATATTCACCCTTCCAAATTTCAGCTCATTTGGAGGAGTTTCAATATTTATTTGGAATTAAAAGGAAGAGCCCTCTAATCTGAATTTCAAATTCAGTTTCAAATTCCAATTCCCTCAGTTTGAAAATTGGGTTTCACAAATGTGTTCTCCATCTTTGAATGAGCAGCCATGCCAAAAATTGGAAATTTTGGAACTGGTTTGCTATATTTTTGAGGCAATACAAAGTGGAGAATTCAAACTCATTTTCAAATTCAAATGATCAAACCACATTCAAATTCTACACCAGAATTCAAACCATTTGAATTATGCAAATTCAAACTTAACTTTGGGATGAAGTATAGCCTTAATTGTTGAGTAGCTGGGGGAGAAATATCTGTGGAAATTGAATAAAAATCTGAGGTGGTGGGACCCACATGTCAGCCACACAGTTTCCTTTTTCATCTCTGTTTTCCCTTCGGTTGATCACCGAGCTGCCACCGAGCTGTGCTTCCCTCCACAGAGCAGCTTGCAGAGACTTGCTCCCGAAGGCAGAATTTGGGGCGTGGTGATTGCTATCCAAAGCAGCTGCCCAAACCAATTTCTATTCCCTGCCTCCAACCGGTTTCCTCAGGTGCTCGAGCGTCCAGCGAAGGAAAAACAGTGCGCCCCCTCTCTGTGCTCGTGGTTCAGCAGCCCTCCAGCCCCTCCTAGCACCGGTTGAGCCACCCAGGAGCTGCGCCGGCGCCTCCTCAACGTGTTCCACCGCTCCTCAGCTCATCCCCGAGCTCCCCTCGCAGTGCCGAGCCGTTCTTCACCGGTAGAACACAGAGCACGTCGCCCCTCACTGCTCCTCACGTTCCGGCCGCTCCAACGCCTCTCCTGCACGTCCAGCACCTCCCTAAGGTGCGCCAAGGTGTGTAGATCATGCTACCACAGTCCCCTTTCCCTTCCCCATCACTGTCTCGCTGGAATTTAGGTTTTGGCGCCGGTACACGTGAAGAACCGACCCACACCAAAACTGGAAATTCGTCCAACATGGTTGATCATCGGTTCTACAATTCAAGCCACAGAAACTAGTGACCCTAGCACCCTCCCACGCCAAAGCACACATCAAACCGTCCACCACAGGCCCCGGGCGACGAGAAATCGCCGGCGGCGGCAAAAACGGGTCGGTCCTCCGGTGAACCCTATGTTCCGGCCATTTGCTGCAAGTTTTAGCCTGCGTTCCATGTTCCCCGATCATTGGTGATGCTTTAGGGCAAGGTAGCTCGCCGGGAGAAGCTTCGGACGCGCCAGAACGCGTTGATGCCGAGCTCCCGAGCCGCCCCACCGGTGCCGGCCTGTTTTCGGCCGTTTTCATGCGTGGAAACCTTGCCCGGCAGCTGCGTCATGTTCCCAGGAGCATGTAGGGCGAAACCGGAGCTAATTTGGTGGAGAAATGAGGGAGAACGAGCCATGCCACGATTTGAACTGGTGTGCACGCGCGCCTCTGGCGGGAGGTTGAAGAAGGACCTGACCAGTGGGCCCCCTGTTAAGTCTCTATGTAGATTTTAAACAGAGAGCTATCACAGTTTGAAAAATTCATAACTTTGTGTAGACAGCTCCAAAAAGGGTGAGACAAATTTTGTCTGAATCCTTAGGAGGAGTACTTTACAGAGGAACAAATTTCATGCTATGAAAATGCCCAGGTATTTCTGTAGAATTGTTTTAATAAATCCTTTAGGGATTTATTACAGCAGCAATTCTTTATGAAATATTCCCAAATTTGGGCAGCTAGTCCTTTTCATAGTGCCTGACCTCCAGTAAAAATTTTAGGATTTTTGGAGCTTATTTAGAGGGCTTAATCAGTAGGTTATCTCAGGATTAAATAAATTATCTAAAAATCATAGAATTGATTTCCAGAAAATTGGTTCAAACTTCATACCTCCATAACTCTCTGTAGGGATGTCCAAAATTTGTGAAACAAATTTTGTTGGATTTCTCTCAGTCAGTACTCTGCAGAAATGCAAAGAAATTGATCTGAAGATCTCTGGATATTTCTCCAAGATTCATCAAAGTTAAATCTTTGGGAATTTAGTCCAAAATATCTCTGTCATGGAATTTCTTCAAATTTGGCCAGGAAGTTCCCCATGACATTACTGATCTCCAGTAAAAATTTGAGCTTCATTGGAGTTGATTTGCTAGGTCAAATTACCTTCCAAAGTTCAACCTTTATTTGGAAAATTCAAATTTAAACAGAAACTTTTCAGAACTCCTGTTCAACTTCAAAAATTCATATCTCTCTGATGGTAGCTCCAAAAATGGTGAAACAAATTTTGTTAGAACCATGGAGACTTACCCTAATCAGATCTTCCATTTCTAGCTATGTAAAAGCTCCTGATTTGGGCTCAAAATTCAGATAAGCATTGTACTTGTAGGAATTTTAAAGACTACATTATGCAATGACATGTCTCCAAATTTGGCTCAAGTCATCCTTAGAGAGTCTAGTATCCACTGAAAAATTTCCAAAGCCAATTAAGGATCCTAAATAGCAGTAGCTATGAATAGAAGTTCAATTTCTATAAACCTTTAATACCTACACATGTATTTTATTACATTTCATCATAGTGACCGAAGTTGAGGATACGCCGGAGTCTTTGGACGTCCTGCCACCAGAAGCTCACTTCTTCTCTGACTCGCAACCAGGCAAGCCCCGGTTTGCACTTAAGTACCTTTTATAAAATTCTTTATTTGTATCACTTATGTCTAGGGTGAATGTTTGCATTAGAGTTAAGGTGTTTGAAACCCCACTTGCACAACCTTTTAAATCCTATGAAGGGTTGGGTAGCTTACAGAGCCGACGAGTAGACAAGGCCCCGCTAATATGCTTAGGACCTCGGTAGAAGTCGAGTAGTTGGAATCTACTCGCGAGGTAAGGTTTATCACACGGTTTGGTCAGAATAGAAAATGGCTTAAGAGTGGTAAAAATGAGACCCAGCAGGGGGGATAGGAAGCAGTGAGCGGAGGTGTCACGTGCGTAGCCCTGTTGGTGTCGATTGAGGACCGAGTCGTGTGCGGGCCTGCTGAACAAGTATCGAACAGTACCGGATGGCATACTGACATAAGCAGGAAACCGATGTAAATGGTTAACCTGGGTGCCGAGGCTTACCCAACCGTAAACAGGAGTGGGTTGAGGGTAGCAAGGTGTAAATCTGCCGGTGGGCACAGTCACGCTCCACGCGGGGACCTCCTACCCGTTACGGATGGACCGGTTCGGTGTTTGGGTTGCCTTTGAAAGGTGGTTGCATACAACAGAGTAGGAAGGGGTGTGGAATCACGCTTCTGAAAGTGGGTGTATGCAACGTGTTGTCCGGGTGTCTCCTGATTGCAATCACCGTCCCTCGCGGTTATTTGAGTACCGCTTGTTCACTGTTTCGTGACGTAGTAAGAAGTGAAGTAAGCCAGTTGAATGATAATATGCTGTGATGATATATTAATGTTTTAGAAACCATGAATGCTGTAGATGTAGAGCTAATTAAGTTTACTTTCCGCTTTGGGCATCACCACATCGGAGGAAAGCGTTTCTTGTTTGATTGTGGACTTCCGATGTGAGGGCTGCCTAAGGCACATGAATTTGACGCTATAAAACTGAAAGTAAGGATCAACTTATAGGCGTGTCTTTGTCGCAAATTCCTTTTCCTATCATACACCTCCCTGCATGTAGAGTTCCATGCCTAGGTCAGACGGTTAAGCCTTGCTGAGCCATTGTGCTCACGGTTGCAATATTTGAACTGTATGCAGGTGAGAGCTATGAGGAGGGTTCCGAGGATGAGGCGATGCCCCCGTCAGGGTACACGGACGAGATGGAGCCCTGCACGCCGCCGTGATCTCCGGTTTCATGCTGCTAGCGTGTAGCGTCCCCGGGCTGGACGGCTGCACTTTTGCATAGTTAGGATGAGAGGCTACTATTGTACATTACTTCCGCTGTGTAGTTATATTTTGTAAAAGACTTCCGCTGTTTTATATTAAATAAAAGTTTGTATGTTGTTCTTTATTCTATTCTGGTGTGGTGTTGGGTGCCGCATCATACGGCACCACCCTATGCGATCTTGGAGTGGGTAAACCATGGGGTGGTCCCCACAGACGTGGTATCAGAGCCGCATTGGGAATAGCACGCTCGAAAAGAGCCTAATTTTGAAAACTTAGAAGTAGTCGAGTGAGGATTAGTCTTTAAGCCCGCATAAGGTCTATGATAGTAGTAGTTACTAAGGTTGAAAAGCTAACTTATGTGTTATACATTCTGTAACGACGCTCTGACGTCAGGTAAGAGGTAAGGTACGCCACCGCAGGCGGATCAATTGCGGTAACTCGCCATACGAGTAATAGTATGGAATGATATACCGTGGCTTGGCACGGTAGTGAATATGAGTCTCTGGACCTCTCTATGGTTCTGAGAACATATGAAAACGCTGATCCCCAGCGTGCTTTAGGCAAAAGTGAGAATACCCCATCGTGTGGTAAGCAACACGATAGTATGCAACTCTTGAACGTTCAATGTTCAAAGGGCCATACGCAGCGCTCGCCATCGGCGTGCCTCAACGGTCATGAGGCAGTAGGTGGTATCTGTTGGGTTGATAAAAATTCCCAACCGTGATGACCCGTTCGCGCTCTACTCGGGTTCCCCGTCGTGTTGTGTGAAAACACGACCATGTACCTTGAGGCGTGGCTTGACTCAAGGACGATCCGTATGGCAATGATACGGACCGTATGTTTTTAATATGATATGGAACTGCCTGTAATGTTAAAAACCTTTGTGTGCACCATTATTGTGTGTTCTCCTGCAGGTACATTGACCACGTTAGTGCATAAAGTGTAGAAACCGTTTGTGAGTGACGTCTTTAGTTCCACCATGTGACACGTATATGCCGGAATACCGGTTTAGGATTTTTCTTTGGTGAGGAAACGTAGTACCGACTGCATAAAGGTTTATTTTCAAAGAAAAGAATCACAATGAAGTATAGGAATTCATTTAGGGGTTAGTAAACTCCTATATTGAACTAAGAGTCAATTGGGAGTATAGGTTCAATCTCAAAAGCTTAGGAACAATCTCCCCTGTTTTTGGCAGAAATTTTTCTGAACTTGAACAGGGCATAACTTAAGATTGGTTGAACCAATGGAGGTGTGGGATACCATTCTGGAAAGGTTTAGAAGTCCTCTACAACTTTTCTGTAGAGCTCCAGAACAAAATCTCCCTCCAAAGGGATGAAAATCTCAGATGACTAGGTACTGTCCAGAAACAGGGCAGACCAAATGCTCTCTGGAATTTTCCGTATTTTGACCAAAGCACTTAGTTTCACCGTTCGACGTCCAGTGGCTGTTGTAAAACAGCGAGTCGGAGTCGAAGGGTTTATGAATTTGACACATCACTTCGAGTTAGTACATGTTTGGGTCGAATACAATAGCGAGGACTTGCGCATGCTAACACACTTAACATCCCGTGGTGACCCCGATGGTCGAAATGAACTTTTAACCCATAAAGTTCAATACTTTGTAACTCGATCGTATGACACGGTCCAGGGATGTATATGGTGCATAAAGTTTATACTTTATCCATATGTGTGATTGTTATGTGCATTGTTTATCCCATTCTCGCATTACTATTGTATAGACTGGATGAGCTAAACCCACATGTGCTGATCGTTTGAATGGTATGAATGCAGAATGGTGCGGACACGTTCAACGCAAGAGGTGGGAGGTCCGAGTCAAGTTCGTGGTGATGAGTCTCCACCTCCGGAGCAGACCACGACGCAGCAGCAACCACCTCCTCCACCGCCAGAACTTCCAAGGAATCTTGCGGAGGTTCTCGCCGCAGTGCTCGGCTCGCGCGACGAGCAAACCGAGTTACTGCGGATGTTGGTGCAGCAGAATGCGTCCCATCAGGGAGGACGCCAAGACAATGGGCAACGCCAGCCCCAACAAAGCTCGTATTCAGAATTCATGGCGACCCATCCACCGGTCTTCACGGAGGCCGAAGAACCTTTGGAGGCGGACAGCTTTATCCGCACTCTGGAGGCAAAGTTCGGGCTGCTACAATGCACCGAACATCAGAAGGCGCTGTACGCAGCGCAACAGCTTCAAGGAGAAGCCGGTACCTGGTGGGCGAACTACACCGCCTCCTTACCGGCTGGCCATGCCGTCACATGGACGGAGTTCCGGGAGGCGTTCCGCGCCTATCACATACCTCCCGGTGTGATGGAAATGAAGCTCCAGGAGTTCCTGGCGCTACGACAAGGCGAGAGGAGTGCTCATGAGTACTCCAGGTTATTCAACCGGCTGGCGCAGTATGCGCCAGGATTTGTGGGCACGGAAGACAACAAGCGTAATGCGTTCTTCCGGGGCCTGAACTCCAAGATGAAGGTCCATCTCGCCCAGAGCAATCGCGGCACATTCAACGACCTAGTTAATGCCGCGATTCTACAGGAGAATGCTCAGCGCGAGCGCGGTTCTGACAAGAGGAAACGCAGCGCGCTGACGAGCAGCAGTGGTGGAACGCCACAGAAATACCGCATGGTATATCGTTCACCATCTGGTCAGAGATGGCAGCCACCGGCGCGACCGCCTCAGTTTTGCGGTCGGCGATATAATGCGCCGGGCTTTCGACCGACGTATCCACCACAGCAACAGCAGCAGCAAAGGATGGTCCCACGTGCGCCCCAGTTTCAACAGCGTGCACTGGGATTCCGTCCTCAAGTCGGCGGGACCCCGACACCTTACACGTGCTATACATGTGGCCATGTCGGGCACATTTCGAGGGACTGCCCCGAGCCGCGACAGGGCAGGGGTGCAGCACCATATCAGGGTGCTAATCAGCCCCGCAATCAGCCCAAGAAACCAGCACCAAAACCCGGCAACATCCACCACGTAGCTATCAAAGACGTACCGGAAGGCGAACCCGTCCTCGCGGGTACGTTCTCTTACCTGGATCATCCCGTAGTCATACTTTTTGACTCCGGTGCCACCCATAATTTCATAAGTCAGTCTTATGTTATTAAATATCAACTGCCTATCATTCCCACAAATAATTCATATTTGATATGTTCTCCGGGTGGGAAAATAACAGCTGATAGAATGGTCTATAGAGCACCATTACAGTTGGGTGGGAATCTATATCCGACTTCTCTAATCATGTTAGAGAGTCAAAAACTTGATGTCATTTTAGGAATGTCATGGCTACATCGCCATGGTGCTGTTCTTGACATCATTCCACGTGTGGTTCGTTTAAACTCTCCACTTCATGAACCACATGTTCTTATTCTTGACCGTTTGGTTCAAGAAACCCCAGCCACATATAACACGGAAGCCACGAAACTTGAGGATATTCGTGTGGTCCGTGAATACCCGGATGTCTTTCCGGATGATCTTCCAGGCATGCCACCTGAAAGAGATGTCGAGTTCAAGATTGAACTCGTACCTGGGACGACACCAATCTCACGGAGACCATATAAGATGGCTCCGAATGAGCTGGCTGAACTAAAGGAGCAGCTCAACGATTTGATGAAGAAGGGTTTCATTCGACCGAGTTCCTTGCCATGGGGATGCTCGGCGCTGTTTGTGAAGAAGAAGGATGAAACCTTGAGGTTGTGTGTGGACTACCGACCTCTCAACGCCGTCACCATCAAGAATAAATATCCACTGCCCCGCATCGATATTCTCTTCGATCAACTTGTGGGTGCGAGTGTATTTTCCAAGATGGATCTTTGCTCCGGATATCATCAAATCAAGATCCGAGCGGAGGATATCCCAAAGACGGCCTTCTCGACGAGATATGGGTTGTATGAATACCTCGTCATGTCCTTTGGTCTCACCAACGCCCCGGCACACTTCATGTATCTCATGAACTCAGTGTTCATGCCGGAGTTGGACAAGTTTGTGGTGGTGTTCATAGATGACATCTTGGTTTACTCCAAGACTGAAGAAGAACACGCCAAACACTTGCATATCGTACTTCAGCGATTAAGAGACCATAAGCTTTATGCTAAGTTCAGAAAGTGCAAGTTTTGGATCAGCCAAGTGCCATTCCTTGGTCACATTATTTCTGCAGAAGGCATTGCAGTTGATCCAAGCAAAATTGAACAAGTGCTGAAATGGAAGTCCCCCACATCAGTCCATGAAGTCAGGAGTTTCCTCGGGTTAGCAGGATATTATCGGAGATTCATACCAAATTTCTCCAAGCTTGCTAAGCCGATGACTGAACTGTTGAAAAAGGGGATCAAATATGTTTGGAGCTCAGCATGTGAAGAAGCTTTCCAAGCATTAGTGAAGCATCTTACAACAACTCCGGTGTTAGCTCAACCGGATACAACCAAGCCCTTTGACGTATATTGTGATGCGTCTGGCATCGGGCTTGGCTGTGTATTGATGCAAGGAGGAAGAGTGGTCGCCTATGGCTCACGTCAACTTCGTAACCACGAGCAGCACTATCCGACTCATGATCTTGAGCTCGCTGCTGTGGTATTGGCCTTGAAGATGTGGAGGCACTATTTGCTTGGGAACTTAGTGCACCTCTACACCGACCACAAAAGTCTGAAATATATATTCACTCAAAAGGAGTTGAATATGCGGCAACGGAGATGGCTAGAACTGATCAAGGACTATGAGATCGAGATTCACTACCATCCCGGGAGGGCAAACGTGGTTGCCGATGCCCTAAGCCGCAAATCCCATGTCAACAGTCTGTCCATCACCCCACTTGAAGAGGAGGAGCCGAGTCTGTACTTGGATCCATATGGGGCATTGTATAATCTTTGTCTCATCCCTACAATATGAGAGGAGATTATGGAAGCGCAGAAGACGTGGGAATGTCGCACATTCGGAGAAGGATGAAGAATGGCAAAATGAAATGCTTCCGAAGAGATGATAACGGTACACTATGGTTTAAAGACCATATAGTGGTACCCCGCGACATGAAGCTTCGGAGGAAAATATTGGACGAATCTCATTTGTCCAAGTATTCTATTCATCCGTGCAGCAACAAGATGTACCAAGATCTGAAAACAAGGTTTTGGTGGACGCGGATGAAAAGAGAAATTGCAAAGTACGTATCCGAATGTGATACGTGTCGGCGGGTGAAAGCCGACCATATGCGTAAAGCCGGACAGCTGCAACCGTTGAACATTCCGGCGTGGAAGTGGGAGGATATCAGCATGGACTTCATAGTTGGATTACCTCTCACGTCTCACAAACATGACTCGATTTGGGTGATAGTCGATCGACTAACCAAGTCGGCTCATTTCATTCCCGTATATACCAGTTACGTGGCCAAGCAATATGCGGAGCTTTATATTGCAAGAATCTTATGCTTGCACGGTGTTCCCCGCTCCATTATTTCAGATCGCGGTGCGCTGTTTGTCTCTCGGTTTTGGGAACAGCTGCACGCATCATTGGGGACCAAACTGATCCGAAGCTCCTCGTATCACCCGCAGACAGATGGTCAAACTGAACGGGTGAATCAAGTGCTTGAAGACATGCTACGCGCTTGTGCCATTCACCACGGCAAGAATTGGGACGATCATTTGCCGTTGGCGGAGTTTTCTTACAACAATGGCTATCAAGCTAGCATCAAGATGGCGCCGTATGAAGCTCTCTACGGCCGGAAATGTCGCACACCTCTCAACTGGTGCGAGTCCGGCGAGCGAGTCATCTACGGCATTGAACTGGTGAATGAAGCTGAAGAACGAGTGCGATTGATACAAGCCAACCTCAAGGCTGCTCAATCTCGTCAGAAAAGCTATGCGGATAAAAGACGCCGTCCTCTCCACTTCAACATCGGGGACCATGTGTATGTCCGTGTGTCTCCTATGAAAGGAGTTCAGCGTTTCGGAGTGAAGGGTAAACTTGCGCCGCGGTTCATTGGTCCGTTCATCATTATTGAAAAATGCGGACCCGTGGCCTATCGCCTAGATTTACCGGCGTCGCTCGCAGGCATTCACAACGTCTTCCACATCTCTCAGCTGAGGAAATGCCTCAAACCCTCAGCTGAAATCCGCACTGAAGACATAGAAGTTCTTCAACCGGACCTCACGTACACGGAGTATCCAATCCGGATCATCGATGAAAAGACTCGTGCCACAAGAAACCGGACCTTATGGTTCTACAAGGTCTTGTGGAGTAACCATACCGCTGATGAGGCGACATGAGAAAGCGAGGATTATCTACGAGCGTATTATCCGGACTTGCTATCATCATATACCCGGTAAGGTTTTCCCCACTTTACTTTTCCTTTGGAATCTCGGGACGAGATTCTTTTTAAGGGGGGAGGGATGTAAAATCCCCAAAAGGGGTAGCAAGAAAATTCTGCTCATGTGCACTTATGAAAAATGAGGAGAATTAAAACTTTGAATTATAATGGGGTAAGTTCAAAGTGAGGGTTTAGACTTCCCAAAACTTACAAACATGGGGATCTAAATGCACAGCTTGGATCTTCATAGTCCAAATATTCACCCTTCCAAATTTCAGCTCATTTGGAGGAGTTTCAATATTTATTTGGAATTAAAAGGAAGAGCCCTCTAATCTGAATTTCAAATTCAGTTTCAAATTCCAATTCCCTCAGTTTGAAAATTGGGTTTCACAAATGTGTTCTCCATCTTTGAATGAGCAGCCATGCCAAAAATTGGAAATTTTGAAACTGGTTTCCTATATTTTTGAGGCAATACAAAGTGGAGAATTCAAACTCATTTTCAAATTCAAATGATCAAACCACATTCAAATTCTACACCAGAATTCAAACCATTTGAATTCTGCAAATTCAAACTTAACTTTGGGATGAAGTATAGCCTTAATTGTTGAGTAGCTGGGGGAGAAATATCTGTGGAAATTGAATAAAAATCTGAGGTGGTGGGACCCACATGTCAGCCACACAGTTTCCTTTTTCATCTCTGTTTTCCCTTCGGTTGATCACCGAGCTGCCACCGAGCTGTGCTTCCCTCCACAGAGCAGCTTGCAGAGACTTGCTCCCGAAGGCAGAATTTGGGGCGTGGTGATTGCTATCGAAAGCAGCTGCCCAAACCAATTTCTATTCCCTGCCTCCAACCGGTTTCCTCAGGTGCTCGAGCGTCCAGCGAAGGAAAAACAGTGCGCCCCCTCTCTGTGCTCGTGGTTCAGCAGCCCTCCAGCCCCTCCTAGCACCGGTTGAGCTACCCAGAGCTGTGCCGGCGCCTCCTCAATGTGTTCCACCGCTCCTCAGCTCATCCCCGAGCTCCCCTCGCAGTGCCGAGCCGTTCTTCACCGGTAGAACACAGAGCACGTCGCCCCTCACTGCTCCTCACGTTTCGGCCGCTCCAATGCCTCTCCTGCACGTCCAGCAACTCCCTAAGGTGCGCCAAGGTGTGTAGATCATGCTACCACAGTCCCCTTGCCCTTCCCCATCACTGTCTCGCCGGAATTTAGGTTTTGGCGCCGGTACACGTGAAGAACCGACCCACACCAAAACTGGAAATTCGTCCAACGTGGTTGATCATTGGTTCTACAATTCAAGCCACAGAAACTAGTGACCCTAGCGCCCTCCCACGCCAAAGCACACATCAAACCGTCCACCACAGGCCCCGGGCGACGAGAAATCGCCGGCGGCGGCAAAAACGGGTCGGTCATCCGGTGAACCCTATGTTCCGGCCATTTGCTGCAAGTTTTAGCCTGCGTTCCATGTTCCCCGATCATTGGTGATGCTTTAGGGCAAGGTAGCTCGCCGGGAGAAGCTTCGGACGTGCCAGAACGCGTTGATGCCGAGCTCCCGAGCCGCCCCACCGGTGCTGGCCTGTTTTCGGCTGTTTCCATGCGTGGAAACCTTGCCCGGCAGCTGCGTCATGTTCCCAGGAGCATGTAGGGCGAAACCGGAGCTAATTTAGTGGAGAAATGAGGGAGAACGAGCAATGCCACGATTTGAACTGGTGTGCACGCGCGCCTCTGGCGGGAGGTTGAAGAAGGACCTGACCAGTGGGCCCCCCTGTTATGTCTCTGTGTAGATTTTAAACAGAGGGCTATCACAGTTTGAAAAATTCATAACTTTGTGTAGACAGCTCCAAAAAGGGTTAGACATATTTTGTCTGAATCCTTAGGAGGAGTACTTTACAGAGGAACAGATTTGATGCTATGAAAATGCCCAGGAATTTCTGTAGAATTGTTTTTAGTAAATCCTTTAGGGATTTATTACAGGAGCAATTCTTTATGAAATATTCCCAAATTTGGGCAGCTAGTCCTTTTCATAGTGCCTGACCTCCAGTAAAAATTTTAGGATTTTTGGAGCTTATTTAGAGTGCTTAATCAGTAGGTTATCTCAGGATTAAATAAATTATCTAAAAATCATAGAATTGATTTCCAGAAAATTGGTTCAAACTTCATACCTCCATAACTCTCTGTAGGGATGTCCAAAATTTGTGAAACAAATTTTGTTGGATTTCTCTCAGTCAGTACTCTGCAGAAATGCAAAGAAATTGATCTGAAGATCTCTGGATATTTCTCCAAGATTCATCAAAGTTAAATCTTTGGGAATTTAGTCCAGAATATCTCTGTTATGGAATTTCTTCAAATTTGGCCAGGAAGTTCCTCATGACATTACTGATCTCCAGTAAAAACTTGAGCTTCATTGGAGTTCATTTGCGAGGTCAAATTACCTTCCACAGTTCAACCTTTATTTGGAAAATTCAAATTTAAACAGAAACTTTTCAGAACTCCTGTTCAACTTCAAAAATTCATATCTCTCTGATGGTAGCTCCAAAAATGGTGAAACAAATTTTGTTAGAACCATGGAGACTTACCCTAATCAGATCTTCCATTTCTAGCTGTGTCAAAGCTGCTGATTTGGGCTCAAAATTCAGATAAGCATTGTACTTGTAGGAATTTTAAAGACTACATTATGCAATGACATGTCTCCAAATTTGGCTCAAGTCATCCTTAGAGAGTCTAGTATCCACTGAAAAATTCCCAAAGCCAATTAAGGATCCTAAATAGCAGCAGCTATGAATAGAAATTCAATTTCTATAAACCTTTAATACTTACACATGTATTTTATTACATTTCATCATAGTGACCGAAGTTGAGGATACGCCGGAGCCTTTGGACGTCCTGCCACCAGAAGCTCACTTCTTCTCTAACTCGCAACCAGGCAAGCCCCGGTTTGCACTTAAGTACCTTTTATAAAATTCTTTATTTGTATCACTTATGTCTAGGGTGAATGTTTGCATTAGAGTTAAGGTGTTTGAAACCCCACTTGCACAACCTTTTAAATCCTATGAAGGGTTGGGTAGCTTACAGAGCCGACGAGTAGGCAAGGCCCCGCTAATATGCTTAGGACCTCGGTAGAAGTCGAGTAGTTGGAATCTACTCGCGAGGTAAGGTTTATCACACGGTTTGGTCAGAATAGAAAATGGCTTAAGAGTGGTAAAAATGAGACCCAGCAGGGGGGATAGGAAGCAGTGAGCGGAGGTCTCACGTGCGTAGCCCTGTTGGTGTCGATTGAGGACCGAGTCGTGTGCGGGCCTGCTGAACAAGTATCGAACAGTACCGGATGGCATACTGACATAAGCAGGAAACAGATGTAAATGGTTAACCTGGGTGCCGAGGCTTACCCAACCGGAAACAGGAGTGGGTTGAGGGTAGCAAGGTGTAAATCTGCCGGTGGGCACAGTCACGCTCCACGCGGGGACCTCCTACCCGTTACGGATGGACCGGTTCGGTGTTTGGGTTGCCTTTGAAAGGTAGTTGCATACAACAGAGTAGGAAGGGGTGTGGAATCACGCTTCTGAAAGTGGGTGTATGCAACGTGTTGTCCGGGTGTCTCCTGATTGCAATCACCGTCCCTCGCGGTTATTTGAGTACCGCTTGTTCACTGTTTCGTGACGTAGTAAGAAGTGAAGTAAGCCAGTTGAATGATAATATGCTGTGATGATATATTAATGTTTTAGAAACCATGTATGCTGTAGATGTAGAGCTAATTAAGTTTACTTTCCGCTTTGGGCAACACCACATCGGAGGAAAGCGTTTATTGTTTGATTGTGGACTTCCGATGTGAGGGCTGACTAAGGCACATGAATTTGACGCTATAAAACTGAAAGTAAGGATCAACTTATAGGCGTGTCTTTGTCGCAAATTCCTTTTCCTATCATACACCTCCCTGCATGTAGAGTTCCATGCCTAGGTCAGACGGTTAAGCCTTGCTGAGCCATTGTGCTCACGGTTGCAATATTTGAGCTGTATGCAGGTGAGAGCTATGAGGAGGGTTCCGAGGATGAGACGATGCCCCCGTCAGGGTACACGGCCGAGATGGAGCCCTGCACGCCGCCGTGATCTCCGGTTTCATGCTGCTAGCGTGTAGCGTCCCCGGGCTGAACGGCTGCACTTTTGCATAGTTAGGATGAGAGGCTACTATTGTACATTACTTCCGCTGTATAGTTATATTTTGTAAAAGACTTCCGCTGTTTTATATTAAGTAAAAGTTTATATGTTGTTCTTTATTCTTTTGTGGTGTGCTGTTGGGTGCCGCATCGTATGGCACCACCCTATGCGATCCTGGAGTGGGTGAACCACGGGGTGGTCCCCACAAGTGTCTAAGACCTAGAGTAGACAGGCTATGCTTAATGATTCATAGGACTTTGGTACAAGTCGAGTAGTTGGAATCTACTCGCGAGTTAGGCTTGGGACACACGGGATTGGTTCGAGTGATATGAGATCACTTTAGTAATGAAAATGAGACTAGGCAGGGGCTAGGGCACAGCGAGAGGAAGTCTTGTGTGCGCAGCCCTGTCCGTGTTGAATGAGGACCGATCAAGTTTGAACGTACCGAAGGCATATCAGATACATAGGCCCCGATAAACCGATGTATCCGAAACCTCCGGGCGTCGAGGCATAACGCACCGATTTATAGGTGTAGGCCTAGGGCAGCAAGGTGGAAATATGCTAACGGGCATAGAGAGATGCTCCGTGTAGGGAACCTCCTGCTCGTTTCGGTGCAACCGGTTCGACGTTTGGGCTGTTGGGTGAAAGGTTGTCCCGTACGATATCGAGTGAGCATGCTGCGCAGCTCCATTGGTGGGCGTACGTGACGTGCTCTTCAGATATCCCTGCAGGTGTATATCGAGTCGATTCGCCGTCCCTCGCGGTGAAGAGTACCACTTGGTCACCGAGTCATGACGTAGGCTAATATATGGAATGTGCTGATTCAATATTGCTGTTATGCTATAATTGTATTGCTACATGTGTGCCACCAAATATTGCTTACTAAATTTCATATTTATGAACTCTTAACTTGCGGCTAAAAGATGAATTAAGGATGAAATTGTAGGCGTGTCTATTTGCTGAAATTTACCATCCCATGCTCGTTGTACACTACATGTAGAGTTTCATGCCTAGGTGAGTCGGTTAAGTCTTGTTGCGCCATTGTGCTCATGGTTGCTTCTTAAGTGTTTTTCAGGTGAGGAGCCACCCACGGACTCGGGTTACGAGTCCACCGGCGAGGGTTACCCTCCGTTGGGGACCACGGCTGAGTGGGAGCCGTACACGCCGCGCTAAGCTGAGGAATGCAGCTAGTGTGGGTTGCCCTAGGGCTGGGCTACCGACTTTTGCTAGATAGGCGGGCGTGAGTTGTAAAAATTTAACTTCCGCTGTGTAATGTGAACATTAGTTTGTAACTGAGCAGTGTACTACTTTGTACAGTTTCAGTTTGTTTTCTATGTAATACAATGTACCCTTATGATGTGTGCTATCGGGTGTCGCATCGTGCGCCACCACCCTCTGCGATCCTGGATGAGCGGATTTTGGTCCGCCACAGGCTGGTATCAGAGCGGCATTGGGGATAGCACAATAATTAAGGACGCTATTACGGGAAAACATAGGTTACGGTGAGGATTCGGTAATTTGCCCAAGTAAGGACTATAATAGCATAGTTACTTAAGGTGTCAAGACTAACATATGTGTTATAATTCTGAATTTTAATTATGTAACGACGCACCTACACTCTGGTAAGAATGGTAAGGAACGCCACCGAAAGTGGTTCAATTTCGGTTAGCTCCCCTGACGAGGAACGTGGTTCAGGGATTGGTCTCACAGCTTGGTGTGAGAGGTCAATATGAAACTCATGGACTCTTCATGTTCCTGAGTTCATATGAAACACTGATCCCTAGCGTGCATTAGGCAAGTAAGTGGAGACCATATCGCATGGTCAGTAACGCGAGAGTGTGTTCGTCTGGAAGTAGCCCAGGGGGGGCATACGCAGCGCTTGCCATCGGCGAGCCCTGCAGGGCAGTAGGTGGTATCTGTTGGGGTGATAAAATTCCCAACCTTGACGACCCGTTCGCGCTCTACTCGGGTTCCTTGTCATGTGGTGTTAAAACACGATCACGTACCTTGAGACGTGGCTTAACTCAAGGACGGCCGTATGACAATGATACGGGCGTTTGTATTTACTTTTAAATATGGTCCTGCCTGAAATGGAAACAACCATTGAGTGCATCATTATTGTGTGGTCTTCTGCAGGTACTAACCACGTATGTATGCCGTGTAGTATACGTGTGCAAGAGCCCGTTTTGTGCAACAACTGAGACGTATATGCCGGTATAATCCGGTTAGGATTTTCTTTTGAGAGGAACGTAGTACCGACATATCATAGGCATGTGATTGAAAGATAATGCTAACAAGGAATTAAAATCACAAGTTTCAATATTTAGGACCCTGGTGGGGTAGAAAAATTTGATAGTTGATCAGTGTAGTTCCAAAGGATTGAAAACAGAGTGCTGTGTTTTGGCAACAAGGTTGCTGAACTTTGACAGGGCATAACTCACATATAGTTAGCCACTGGAGCTGTGAGAGATAGTTCTGGAAAGGTGTTTAAGCACTCTACCACTTTGTTGTAGACTTCCAGAACATGGAACAAGTTGTTCCACCTCGGAACGCTTATTTGGACTTTTTGGCGTTTCAACCGCCAATCTTTACTGAAGCCACCGAACCTGTGGAAGCAGATCAATGGCTTCATGTCATGGAGTCTAAGTTTGGAGTATTCGAGTGTGATGAAGTTCAGAAGACAATGTTTGCCGCTCAACAACTCCATGGAGCCGCCGGAAACTGGTGGGTTGACCATTTGGCCACCATTCCGGAAGGCCATCAAGTAACATGGAGTGAGTTCTGTGAAGCTTTTCGTACTCGTCACATACCAATAGGAATTATAAAGGCAAAGGAGGAGGAATAATGTCCTTGAATATGTCAGAAGGTTTAACCTTTTGGCGCAATATGCTCCTGAATATGTGGCGAAAGAAGAGGCACAGTGTGATTTATTCTTCTATGGCCTGAGTGCCATATTACAGGAGAAGTTGGCCGTGTTCAACAAAGGCGGTTACACTGACATGGCTTTATGCAGCTCTCATACAAGAAAGGCCGGCCCTCGAGTGACAAGCTGAGAAAAGAAAAATGAGTAAGATCGATTAGTCCAGCACAAGTTACGAAAGATGGAAACCACCTGTACGATCAGCTCCTCATAGGTTGATTGCTGGTCAAGTACCACAACTTGCACCACCTCCACAACAGCATCATCAGATGGTGGTTTGTGCTCCATCGCTGCAGCCATATGTACCTAGCATCCAACCGCAAGTCAGCGAAGAACCAGAGAGATATCCGTGTTTCACTTGTCGCCATATGGCTCATTATGCTAGGTATTGTCTGGAGAGAATTCAAGGCTGCGGGTCATCATATTTGCAATATTCAGACCCGGACCTACAGATTTGGGGTGAGAGGAAAAGTGGCACCCCGATTCATCGGTCAATTCCAGATTACCGAAAGATGTGGATCAGTAGCATACGGGCTGAGACTACCAGAAGCACTTTCCGGTGTGCACGACGTCTTTCACATTTCCCAGCTGAGAAAGTGTCTCAAGCTATCAACTACCGTTCAGCTGGAAGACATTGAAGAACTGCAACTGGATCTCACCTATCGGGAGGAACCGGTTCAGATTATTGACGAAAAGGCCCGAACCACACGCAACCGTATGTTGTGGTTCTACAAAGTTCTATGGAGTAATCACTCCATGGACGAGGTGACGTGGGAGAGCGAAGGTTCCTTCACGCTAACTACCCTGACTTTTTCACGTCGCATATCCAGTAATTTTTCCACCGTCTTCTCTCTCATTTTCACCTTATAATCTCGGGACGAGATTCTTTTAAGGGGGGGGAATGTAAGGGCCTCAGTTTTTGACACATGTTTGAAGTGTTCATCACCACACACACACACCTCATTTGAAGAAAGTTGATGAACACATTTGAAGAGCAAGTAACCACCATCAACATGCTCATTAGGGAATAAAATCACATATTGCAAAAGTGGTATTTCCCACATGTAATACATAAGGGCTTGGCATAAGAAAAACTCCTACATATTGCTAGGAATGTCCATGCCAAGTTTCACCCAAATTCAAAACCTTTTGAGGTCGTTTTGGGCATAGCTAGAAAGAGGGCAGTTCGAAACTACATTCAAATTCAAACTGTTTTTATCCCATGAATTCAAAAGTGGGAGACATATTCTTAATCAGCACATTTTTCTGAGCTCACACTCCAATTTTCACTCCATTTGGAGTTGATCTTGACATGAGATAAGTGGGGCAAATTCAAACCTTATTTGAATTTCAAACTAAACATATGCTGAAATTTATCCAAACCAAACCCAATTTGAATTCTAACCAATTCAAATGGCTCATGGGTGAATAATTTGAATCACGATGGGTATTTTGGGGCTCACTGTTTACAACAGTGATGAGGAGTTAATTTCAGGGGTTAAACTTGAGTGTGGGACCCACATGTCATAGAGAGAAGGGGGGAAGACTTGCACACAAAGTCACAGCCTCGGTGGGAAATTCCACCGAGCAGCTGCTGGCTGTGCCACCGAGAAGCAACCAGCGCCACCAGCTGCTTCCCTCTTCGCGTGCTGGCGCCCAGGGCGGCTTGCTCGCGCCTCAACGTGACCGGCACCGCCTCAGCCCGAGCGAAGACCGGCTGGCTTTATTCCCTCGCGTGCGACCCCGAGCAGCGGCAGTTTTTCTCCCCGGAGCTCTCGGTCAATCGGGAAAACCAGCAAACAATCGCCCCTTTCCGTCCCTGAGCTGCTAGACAGCACCCTGAGATCGCACTCCACCTCCCCAACGACAAAAGCCCTGAGCTCCGACCTCCCTTGCCCGAGAACGATCGCCACAGAGGCGACCTAACCTCAGCCGAAGGTCAGGCACTCGCGGACAGCGTTCCACGGGAGCTTTCACGGTCCAGCAAGAGCAGCAGCTGGAGCGCGCAACAACCGTGTTGCTCTCCTCCAAGTTTGGAAGCAAACCGTGAAGAATCCACTGCGAATTTCCAGCTTTTGCTCCGGCGACATTAAACCGAGCTTCCGGTACGGATCCTTTGAATTCTCGCGCTGTGATCCTTCTTTAGTTATCAAATCTTGCACATAGGCGCTCGACTAGCCGGCGATCAATTTCCTTTCTTCATCCGTGGTATGAAACCGACTAGGAGTGACAAATTTTGAGCTCGATCAAGGGTGCTCATGGCGGGCACGCTCGGTCACACGGTGCCGACCGGCTTGCCGCCATCTTTGAACCCATTTGACACCTTGTCGAGCTTCCTAGAGGTGTACTGATGCTATAGAACCCACGGCCGACGGCGCCGAACCTCAACCGAGGCCGCCGCACGTCGCCGGGCTATTTCCGGTCACCGCCAGCTCGAACTGACCCCACAGACGTGCTCCTCGACGTCGACAACCCCCTGGCGGTGAGTTTCAGACCAGTTGATGGCCGGCAGCGGCAAGCCGGCGAGCTCAGAGTCGGCTCCGGCGAGGGGAGGCGGCGCAGGCGCGAGGGCGTGTCGGGAGGAAGACGAAGCCGGCTGGCCCACGCATCAGCGGCTTAAAAATTTAAATCGGGATCGGGTGTGGCCGGGATCTGATGTGCTGGCGCGCAGAAACCCTGTGGGCCTGAGTGTGCTGTCGTCTCCGCGCCCAACTTCAAATCTTCATAACTTTGGCTAGAAAGCTCCAAATCGAGTGAACCAAATTTTGTTGGATTCAGCTCTCTGAGCACTTTCGAGCAAATCAAGTTTCACTTCATGAAAATCCTTATTTCTCCAGAATTAATTCCTCAAAATTTAAACTATTTGGAATTTTAACTGGAGAATCCTTTGGAGGAAAATTCTGAAATTTTGCTGGGATGTTCACCAAAATATTCCTGAACTACCATAAAAACTTTAGATCCATTTGAGCTCATTTGATCCACCTAATGGTGTGATTAGTGAAACTGTTCCAGAGAAAATAGAAAATGTTCAGAAACATTTTCAGAATTTCCCGTGGAATTGTTTAGCTCCTATCTTTAGCTAGGAACCTTCAAATTAAGTGAGACCAACTCCATTAGAACCATATGAAAAGCTAGTTTTCAGAAAATCATAGTGTGTTTTATAAAAATCCTTAGAACACCCTACAAGCCTTCAATTAAGGTCAAGTACATAATTAATTGTGGAGGGCTCAAATGAGCTTTGCTGCAACTCAAACTTGACCAAGTCTGTGTTTAGGTTGTAAACAAACCACAGTAATAGTTTCACAGTCATGGGTTTTGTCTAGTAAGAGCTATAGACTTCACAAGTTTAAATTCAATCAAATGCATTTAAATTAATACATGTACATGTATCTCATGTAGTCGCTAAGGTCGAGAAGGAACCCGAAGTCCTAGACTTCGTTACTCCGGAGGAGCAGCTAGCCTACGACCAAGAGCAGCCAGGCAAGCTCCGGTTTGCATTAACACTTTACAAAATTTTATTGTTTTGAGCACTTACTTGAGTATTATGATCTCTTGCATTAGAGTCTTGTTTGGAAATCCAACTGCATAGCAAAGAGAACCATGGGTTGGGTTTAGGATTGCAAACCCCGTTAGCTACTGCAAAGCTAAGTTAGAGTAGGATTTGGTACAAGTCGAGTAGTTGAAACTACTCGCAAGCATAGACTAGAGGCACTCGACTCTGGTAGAGATAGCACATGATACACATGGCAAGAAAGATGAGACCGGGCGGAGGGTAAGGGCAGAAAAGAGGGCAGACAAGGGGCAGCATTCAGTATACAGTGATTGATGACGTTCCAGAAGGAGAAGTCGCTTTAGCAGGGATGTTTTCTCTGAATCAGTTACCGGTTTTAATTCTCTTTGATTCCGGTGCCACACACAACTTCATTAGCTAATCTTGCATGGCTCAACATCAGCTCCAAACCACTTTTACAAAGAGCGAATACCTCATATCTTCTCCCGGGGGAAGCAGTACAACAAGTGAGATTGTCTCCCGAGCACCTCTTTGTTTGGGGGGTAGAATATACCCCACAACTCTCATTATTCTTGAGGGTTTGAAGATCGACGTCATTTTGGGAATGTTGTTGTTGAATTACCACAATGCGGTTCTCAATATCAGCTCTAGGACCATTAGGCTCAACTCCCCACAGCACTGTCTTCATATATTAATTCTGGGCGCCAGTCGGCAGTAGATTGCAACATTGAACCACACGGAAACTGTGAAGATAGAGGACATTCCGGTGGTACGTGAATATCCAGGAAAGGCGAATGTGGTCGCCGATGCGCTCAGTCGTAAGGCGCATGTTCATCATTTAACTATCGCTGAAATGGATGATGAAGAACCAAGTCTCCGTATCATCCCGTATGGAGCACTCTATAATCTCGCTCTCATCCCTACCATTCGAGAGGAGATCATTGAAGCTCAAAGAAAAGATAAGGGTATGTCTCACATATGGCGGAGAATTGACCAAGGTGAAATGAAGTGCTTCCAGAAAGATGAGCAGGGTACTTTGTGGTTCAACGACCGGATAGTAGTACCCCAGGATATGGGACTACGGAAGAAAATTTTGGATGAAGCTCATTTGTCCAAATTTTCCATTCATCCGGGCAGCAATAAAATGTACCAAGACCTCCAGAAGAAGTTTTGGTGGACACGTATGAAATGTGAAGTTGCAAAGTACGTTTCAGAATGTGATACGTGTCGAAGAGTCAAGGCCAACCATGTGAAGAAGTCGGGCTTGCTGCAACCACTGCAAATACTGGCATGGAAATGGGAGGACTTGAGTATGGACTTCATCATCGGGTTGTTGATGACCTCCCACAACCATGATTCGATTTGGGTAATTGTTGGCCGGTTAACAAAATCAGCACACTTCATCCCTGTGCATACCAGGTACAATGCAAAGCAGTATGCGGAGTTGTACATAGCACAGATCTTGTGCTTACATGGAGTTCCCCGTACCATTGTGTCTGACAGAGGATCGCTGTTTGTAGCCCGTTTCTGGGAGCAGCTACACGCATCCTTGGGAACCAAATTTATTCGAAGCTCTGTGTATCACCTTCAAACCGATGGGAAAACTGAGAGGGTGAATCAAATACTTAAAGATATGATAAGAGCGTGTGCCATCCACCACGGTAAGAGCTGGGATGATCACTTACCGTTGGCGGAGTTATTGTACTACAACGGTTATCAGACGAGTATCAAAATGGCATCATATGAAGCTCTCTACGGCCTGAAGTGCCGTGCATGACTTGTTCGCACACGAACAAGTCACGTGTACCCCCGATGTCAAGCGTGATACACAAGACACATCACCGGAGGAGCCTCGCCGGAAGCGCGATACGCAGGACAGCCGGCGAGGTCTTTTAAAGACCCGATGTGCCGCTCACTCGGGATGGAACCCGTCGGAGTTCGCAGCAGTAATGGGTTGTTCTAGACCGATTCGCTCACCTCTAGAACATGATCTACGGTCCAGGAATGATTCGAAGAAAAATTACCAGAACATGAGAGCAAAGAGAGAAGTAGAAAAAGCAAGGCAAAAGCTACTAGTGTTTTTGATTATTGAATTCTTCCTCTTCTGCCGGTCAGCACCTGCCACATATATATGCATAGCAGCAGACTTTCACGTACATGTAATACACTTGCCAAAAATACATTTCTAAACCAGGCATATTTTGGCTCCATATCCTAGCTTCCCCATACACATAAAACCTGCTATAAAAGATATCTTCACTTGGCATGTTTTACCGCCACATCTGGTCTCCCCATACTTACAAAACTTGCCATTAAAGATAGCGCCTAAGATTGTCATATATCACCTGCGTATCTGTTACCCTTGCATGCAATTTGAATATCAAAGGAATTAAATAACGTAAGCAGCCAGCCATATACTTCTCTGTTTTCCCTGTATGCACGTTCTCTATTCAGCACCAAAATAATGTAGTACACTGATCATGTCTTGATATCAGATATCCCAATTGTTTCTCCTGATTTTGTACAACTCCCTGATGATGTTTTATCAATATTTTCACCATGGAAAAAGTTCCTCCCAGGAATCGTGTCTTGGCAAAAACCGTTACGAACACATGCCCCCCCTGTTTTCTGTTGTAGCTTGCGTAACCAGAAAACAATTGCCTAAGGACGATGCCAATCTCATCGGCCATACATTCTTAGGGCGATAACTGCATGTCGTCCATATACTTTAAGGATTAATTATGTATCGGCCATGCACGCATCTATGCTTCTTGCCACATGCTCGGGTAGAACTTCTTCAGGTATTTTCCATTGAGTGCTTGAGGTAATAAATCCCCTTTCATAGATTCTATCAGATATGAGTTTCCAGGGACTACTCTCACAATCTTGAAAGGACCCTCCCAACTTGGCGACCATTTTCAGAATTTTCTATCCTTTGAACCAATTGGTAGAATTACCTTCCACACTAGATCACCAACCTGAAAACTCTTTAATTTCACCTTCTTATTGTAGGCCCTTGCTACCCGTATGTTCTCCTTCTCTATTTCTTTCAGAGCGAGCAAACGCTTATTGGCAACCTCATCAATATTATCCATCATCAAATTATGAAAATCTTTTGCCGATAAGTCATTTTGCTTAGCAAACCTCAATGCAGCCAGATTTACCTCCACAGGTAAGACGGCTTCTTGCCCATACACAAGCTCATAGGGAGTTACCTTTGTAGCACCGTGCCTTGAAATTCTATGTGCCCATAAAGCCTCAGATAATATTTCATGCCACTTCTTTAGATGATCTTCTATTTTCTTTTTGATGAGCTTGATTAAAACTTTGTTGCTAGATTCAGCTTGTCTATTAGCTTGCGCATAATAAGGAGATGAATTGAGCAACTTTATTTTATATGATTCAGCAAACTCTCTTACCTCTTTTGCCACGAATGATGTTCCCTGATCTGTAGACAGGGTCTGTGGCACGCCAAATCTGTGTATAATATGCTCGGTCAAGAAGTGTATCACCTCTTTGTGAGTCATATTCCTGAGAGGTACTGCTTCTGACCACTTTGTAAAATAATCAGTGGCTACCAACACGAACCGATGCCCTTTTGAAGAATAAGGATGAATCATACCAATGAAATCCAATCCCCAACCACGGAATGGCCACGGCTTTATAATAGGTTGTAACATAGCAGCAGGAGCCAACTGGATGTCACCAAATTTTTGACAAGGTTCACAACCTTTATAATATCTGAAACAATCATTCATCATCGTTGGCCAATAGAATCCTGCACGCCGCAACAACCACTTCATCTTATGGGCTGACTGATGGGTACCACAAATACCTTCGTGTACCTCTCTCATGGCAACCCTTGCCTGATCTTCGTCTAAGAACTTCAAAAGAATACCATCAACTGTTCAGCGGTAGAGTTCATTATCTATCAATGTATATTTAAAACCAGCCGCCGAAGAGCCCTATCTGTTTTCCTGCTAGGATTCTGTAAATATTCAATGATAGAGGTACTCCAATCTTTGTCATTCCCAGCACCAGATTGTTTAGCAACAACCGAATCCATGGGTTTTAATTCGGCATTACCTGTGTCAGAGAGAGCAAACATCGGCTTATATGATACATGAAAAATACCACCATCAACATGATAGCCTGATGCTTGTTGTGCTAACTCATTGGCAATATGATTATCCTGTCTAGATATATGAGCAATGCTAAAATAATCCAATGTAGATATAATATCTAGACACTTATCGAGATAGACATTAAGTGATCCATCAAGGCATTGGAAAACTCTGGATACTTGTTGTATAACTAACAGCGAATCACCAAAAGCTTCAATATGCGTAGCACCTATAGCAAGTAAAAGTTCCAGCTCGAATAACAAAGCTTCATATTCGGCTTGATTATTTGTGCAAAAATATTCTAGACGATATGAGGCTTTTAAAACAGCACCATGAGAAGATATATAAACAACACCAACACCTTGGCCATTGCTACAAACAGAACCATCAAAGTATAACCTCCACGGTATTAAAGAGACAAGATCTATATCAACACTATTCTCATTGTCAATCCGATGCTCAACTATGAAATTAGCAACAATTTGGCCTTTCATAGATTTTAAGGGTTCGTAAGCCAAATCGTATTCAATCAATGCATAAGCCCATTTACCAATTCTACCGCTAAGAATTGGCCGATGCATCATATGTTTAATAACATCAGTTTGACAAGCTACAGTGCACATACTAGATAATAAACAATGCCTTAATTTAGTACAAGTATAATATAAACACAGGCATAGCTTCTCAATAAATATATACCTTGTCTCAGCATCCAATAAGCGTCAGCTCAAATAAGTGATGGCATGCTCTTTACCTTCGGTCTCTTGAGTCAAAACAGCACCGATAATGGCTTCCTCCGCCGTAATATAAAGCCTAAAAGGCTCTCCATGCCTAGGCGCTTTCAATACTGGAGGAGTAGAAAAACAATTTTTATCTTCTCGAATGCATCTTGCTGTTTTGCCCCCCAAGCAAAATCATCATCATTTTTCAACTGAAGAATAGGTGTAAATGCATTAACCTTCCCTGACAGATTTGCTTTAAACCGCCCCAAATAATTAACCTTGCCGAGGAACTTCTGCATGTCCTTTTTGCATGTTGGGGCTTGTACCTGCTGTATAGCTTCAATTTTCTTGGGATCAATTTCTATGCCGTGTTGATGAATAATAAAACCCAAGAATTTTCCAGCCGATACACCGAATACACATTTCAAAGGATTCATCTTGAGCCCGTATTTTCTCATCCTCTCAAAGGCTAAGCTCAAATCAGCTAAATGAGGTTCATTAGCATCTGATTTCACAACCACATCATCAATGTAGACTTCCAGAAGGACCACAAGCAAATCATGAAAAATTAAATTCATAGCTCTCTGGTATGTAGCACCAGCATTTTTCAATCCAAATGTCATTACCGTCCACTCAAATAAACCAATGAACCCAGAGCAGCGAAAAGCTGTTTTGTATGCATCTTCTTCAGCCGTGAATATTTGGTTATACCCAGCGTTGCCGTTAAGAAAACTAATAATCTTGTGTCCAGAGCATTGTTGATAAGCATATCGGCTATTGGCATAGGATACTCATCTTAGGGTGTAGCTCTATTTAAATATCTGAAATCAACGCATACTCTCAACTTGTTGGATCCCTTCTTCTCTACGGGCACGATATTAGAAATCCAATTAGCGTACCGACAAGGTGTAATAAAATTAGTTTTTAGTAAACGACCGATCTCTTCTTTGATACGGTCATACATTCTGTGATTGAACTTCCTGGCCGGCTATTTATGAAGCCTAAAACCAGACTTGATAGGCAACCGATGCTCTACGAGCTCGCGGTTTAAGCCAGAAATTTCGTGGTATTCCCATGCAAAGCAATCAATATATTCTTTTAAAAGTGCAATCAAAAAATTTTTATAGCCTTGTTCTGTAACACCTCAAAATGTGGCAAAATATGAATTCGAATTTATTGGACGTGATGCATGTTGAAGGAAATTTCAAATTCAAACCGGAATTCAAATTTGAAGCAAAAAAAGAAAAAAGAAAAAGGAAAGGAAAAAAGAAAAAAGGCCAACGGTCCGAAACCCACCGGCCGGCCCAGCAACCCGCGGCCTATTCCCCTCCACCTCCTCTCTCCGTCGCGCGGGACCCACCGGTCGGCACCTTCTTCTCCAACCGCCGCCTGGCCTTCTCTCCCGCTCCGAGCAACCGCCGCACCAATCCTCCCGAATTTACCACCGCGCCCACGATCTACGGCCCCGCCTCAGCGCAGCACGAACCCCACTCACCCCGCCACCCTCCCTCATCCATTTAAATGCTGAAGGTTTCCCGTTTTCTTCCCCGCTCGACCCACTTCCATTCCCGGTGAGGACCGAAGCTCCCATCACCATTTTCCTTCGAATTCCTTCCGTTTTCTCTGATCTAACTCGTGTAGTGTGTGCCACCGCCGCCAGGGAGTCTTGCAGGTGAAGAAGACACCGTGTTTTGCGCTCTAGCCACAGCTCCGGTGAGCACCGCCGAGCTTCACCCTTGGACCTCGTCGCCGACCGACTTCCAGAGCCTCCGAGCTCAAGAAAACCACCGAGGTGAGACCCCCTATTCCCCATCCTTTGAATTGTGCAGAGAAAACGGTATTCTAGGGCCGGTAGACGAGATTTTGGGAAATTCCGGTGAGTCCACCGCCTCCCGCAGCCATGCGCCGCCGGGCGGCGCCGCCCGTAGACGGCCAGGGCGACGTGGCCCTCTGTGGCCCGCCCATTTTAAATCGGGCGGATGAAAACAGAACCCCCGCGTGCCCCTTCGCAATCTAATCTCGGCCCTCCATTTGAAATCCAACGACCCACATCAGCCCCGCGTTATAAAGGCTGAGAATCGTACGCGCTACCCCCTGGGTTTGTTAGAAAAGAAGAGCTAGCCCCTGAAACCTTCTGATCTAGCCCCTGGACTCTCGGAAATTTATGTAAATGCATTTAAAAATCAGTTTTAGCCCCTGTACTAAATAAAAATTAGGAAAACCTCTCTGTTTTGCATAGTTAGAACTATCAAAATTTAGGAAATAAGGTTTTGGACTTTACAGTGGGGAAAATTTGCACTTCTGTCCCTGCAGAGCCTCTAATTAAGAAATTTAAACATAGGAATGGAATTTAAATTCAAATGGTGATGCAAATACATGTGCAAATACAATTTAAATTTTTCTAGAACTTGGAAAACATTTAGAATGATTTGAGAACAGATTTTAGGCTGAAATGAAATCTGACTAAGGGTTATTTATTTTTATTATTGCTGGAAATTCATTTTTAGGCTAGAAATAATTCTGAAAATAGGTAAAAATAAATCTAAATTGATCCCATCAGAGAGGAAGTCAAAAGACATTTTGTTGGACATTTTAGATCAGAACATATTCTGTGTAGGTGATATGTTTTGCTATTTTAGTATTGGAGTTCACTTTTGGTAGGGAAAATAAATATGAAAGTAGAGGAAAATAGGTGGACATAATTGGAAAATGGCAAATGAGCTCCCCAAATCCAGAACGTCAAGTTAAGATTGTGTAGAATATCTGAAAACCCATTTCGAGCAGGGAAATTATTTTTCATGCAAATTTTGTGGCTAATAAGTGTATTATCTCATATAGAAAATTTGTTCAAATTGGAAATTCATATATAGTGTGCATTTAGAAATATGAATATTAAAGTTAAAGGTAAAATATATGTTGAAAAGTGCATGTATGCATAAGAGCAACCTATCTACGATAAACACAAAACCTAATTATGTGTATGACTTTAATGTGTATATATGTATAACTTGCATGAGTGTGTGTGTTGATGATTTCTGATGGAATGCTGTTTTCTCTTGCTATGTGTGTGTTGGCATGAGTAGAACCAGCCCCAGAGCCGGTTCTCACCTTCCAAGACCAAGACTTCCCATTCCCGGAGATGCAAGAAGAAGGCAAGTGTCCTTGACAACTTTGATCCTATACTAGGATGTGTAGTTAGAATTTATTTGCATTATCAATTTGGAATATGATACCCATGCTAGGAAGTTTCCCTAGATTTCCATTTTCTTACTTCATTGTAGCCTGGGTTGGGAGTTATTTTCTTATGTATTCATTTATACTACTCATGCTTAGCCATGCTTAGAATGAGGTAAATGGGATATGAGATCAACACCTTGGCTACTTTATCTTTGAATGGATTATTATGAATTGTGTAGAGGTAGGGATCTAGGCAAGTTGGATGCTTTGGTTGGTGCTGTGGGCACGAGACACGGGTTTGTGTTTAGTGCTTGCCTGGATCCTAAGGACCGGTTCATGAAGCATGTAACCTGGCTTTACAGTGCCAACCACATGCTGAGATGGGGCAGCTTGGCCAATTAATTAGGTGCATCCCCGGCGTAGTATGGGTGTTTGGATGGTGCAGGGAATAGGTGTCAGCTGGACTACCATATGACCCGCAAGGCTCAAGAGGGGGCCACTGCAGCGGGGTTGGAGCCTCTTGGATGTTGTTAGGGGTGAAACCTCAGTGGGCCCACACTCGTCGGGAATCCCTTTGTAAAGGTCTCGTAGTGATCTCCTGGCTACACACCTCGGAAGTGTGAACGTGGTTCGTGGCCACTAGCATAATGGAGGTTCTTTTATTCCAGCAGGCAACGGGGGATAAAATCACTACATGTGGATACAGTGGTGCAAACTCTGCAGAGTCAAAACTGTCATGACAGCCGTGCTCACGGTCAAGAGCGGCTTGGACTTATTCATGATTAGAGGATGATGAATTGGGAAGTTGAGAATGTTAAGCGGGGAGCTTAACATTGGAAATGATGTTATGGTTACTTGATATTGATGATGGGTTAGGGGATTGGGACCATTTCACCTATGTAGTAATGTAGGTGCTTAATAAGCTAAGGTTATAGGTATTAATTGCGTAGTGCTTTAACCATGATTTAAACCTCTCCTTGCTCTAGACATGCATGACATAACTTTTCCACACTTGCTGAGTACCAACGGTACTCAAGCTTGCTTTTCTGTTGGTTTTACATTGCTGCTCAGGCCAAGGGAATGACGTGGCATACAACGACCAAGACTTCAGCCCCAAAGAAGGATTTTAGGTTCACGGAGTCCCCTGGGCAACGCCTGTGATGGAGCCCACAAGACTTATCTTCCGCTGTTGGTTTATTCATATGTTGTGAACATATTATCGTCCATCGTGGCGTTATATTATGTAAGACTTATTTATATTCAAACACTTGGCTTGTAATAAATTGATGCTTCACTTTTTGTCATCCCATGTATGAGAAAATGATCCTGGCATACATGTGATAGTCACTCGGTTGTTCTTCGGAAGATCCGGGTGTGACAGAAGTGGTATCAGAGCCAGGTTGCCCGTAGGAATGTGGACCTAGGTAGAAATGGACGTATTTAAGGACCTTATGTTCTTAAAAACTATTTTACAAAAGGTGTGGGGTAAAAGTGTTAATTAATGTTGTTTCTTTATTTGTTCATCTTGCCTCAACTTTTATTCAAAACACAGTATTTATTTAATTATTGTCTAATTTGATTTTAAATGTTTTATGTTTTAGATGGTTTGCATGGTTCGCACCGCTCGCAAGTCCACCGGAGGGAGAGTTACTGTAGCTGCCCTTGCCTTGAGGGAGGAGAACCGCCAGGTGATGTACCACTCCTACGGGTTGGCAGTGGGAGGCCTGTTGCGCCGTCTTCGGCGTATGCTTCACACCGCCGGCAACGTGGGCAAGCTGATCATACACTACAGCTCCACCAGGACCATCCATGAAAAGCGTGAAGAATGGAGCTCAGAGATGAGGATCATCCATGACAACAAGCTGCTCAAGATCCACCGCTCTCTAGCTTGTCGGGCGACTCAGGCCGATGCTGAGAAGGATGTCACCTGGGGGGCCATCACCTGCCAGAGTTACATCAACCGTGGCCACCTGGACAGGACCGAGTACATGTATGTCCTCCAGCGTGAGAGTGGCACCGCGGAGTACAAGTACTCGCCGGTGCAGCAGGGGACTTCTCATGAGCACATGGACCTGTGGTTGGAGGATGTAGCTATGCTCAGCACTCGACTGCAGGAGTGCCAGCAGGAGCTTCAGGATGTCCGTGACACCCTGAAGGAGACTGAGGCGTTGCTTCGTGCCAGCTTGAGGGCGAGGGAGAGAGGAGATGGGAACGAACTGTGTGTCACGGAGAATGACACATGGACTTCTGACTCCCCAGACCGCCGGGTGAACAAGCGTCGCCGCTCTTCTCCACCAGCAGCTTCCCCACCTAGTGCGGAGTCTGAGGGCAGCCGCAATGATGAGGAAGATCCCGACGAGCCAGCTCAGTGATACGAGTCGTTTAGAGTCATTTCCTTATTTCAGCATGTTATCGAGTAGTCGAGTCAAGAACCTGTCTATTTGCTTGTTAACGTTTGGCATGTGACATGAGTTGTGGGAGCCATGGGCACTTGTCCACAACCTCGTCTTTATGATTGCATTTGCTTTTTTGTGTGAAACCCTATGAATCAATAGTTGCATTTATTTTCGTATGAGACATGGTGCCTAAAAATCTATGCGAGATTTACAGAAATTGTCTAAATTTTAATGTCTCAAAAGTTTAAGTTTATACAAGCAATGTGGGAAATTAATGCGTAATGATTAAGTTGACATTCGGTTAATCATAATAGATGGCCGGAAGAGGAAGAGGTCGTGGTGCCAACCCCAACAACAACAACAACAACGAGGCTGCCAATTCTCACCTTCCTAGATGGCAGGGCAGGGGTGGTCGCCGAGGAGGAGCTGATCCAATCTACCAGATGATCGACAATCAAAATCAGCTCATCCAGAATTTGACCCAAGTGGTGGCCAACTTACACCAAGCTCCACCCCAACAGGCTGCACCACGTCAACTAAGGTTGAGTGAGTTCCTAGGAACTCAACCCCTGAGGTTTGCAAGTGCTGCTGAACCCCTAGAGGCAGATGATTGGCTCAAGACCATTGAGAACAAGATGAGGATCATACAGTGTCAAGGATATGAGAGGGTGCTGTTTGCCTCTCATCAATTGCGTGGACCCGCTGCTGATTGGTGGACCGCCTACGTGGCAGCCCACCATGATCCCGAGAACATAACTTGGAAGGAGTTCAAGCGCAGCTTCCGAAACCACTACATACCAAGGGGAGAACTAAAGAACAAGAGGAAGGAGTTTTTGGTACTGCAGCAGGGCAACATGACAGTGAGTGAGTACCTCAGAAAGTTCACCCAACTGTCCCGTTATGCACCGCGGGGCATTGAAAATGATGAGCAGAAATAGGACTGTTTTATGGAAGGGCTCACCATGGAAATGCAATGTGCCATGTCCTCCAACGAATATGAAAGTTTTCAAAAGATGGTGGACAGGGCTTTCAAAGTGGAGAGGAAGATGAAGGCCTTGGAGAATAAAAACAAGAGGAAGGCGGGATGGTCACATCAAGCGTCAAGCAGCAACACACGCCCACGTCTTATACAGCAACCTGCAGGGCAGATGAGTCGTGCTGTGGTACCCTACTCAGCACCGAATGGGTACAACCCGAACTTCAGGCCTCCATCAGCACCAGTACAGCCGCAGTGTCAGTTTGTGCAGCAGCCACGCCCCACTTATCAACCTCGACCAGCAGGACAAGGGTCACAGAACCCACCCCAAGACAACAAAGGCCAGACACCTAAAGTTGGGGTGCAATGCTTCAACTGTGGTGAAGTGGGGCACTACGCTCACAAGTGCCCAAAGAAGAAGCCTATGCAGCCACAGCAGCAGAATATGATGCGAGGACGGGTGAACCACATGACCATGGAAGAAGCATAGGAGGCACCTGATGTGGTAATTGGTAAGTTCCCTGCAAATTTACACATTGCAACCATTTTGTTCGATTCTGGTGCTACCCACTCGTTCATTGCTCAAGGATTTGTTAAGAAGCATGATCTAGAAACAACACAAATGAATCATATATTAGCAGTGAACTCTCCAGGGGGAGAAATAAGAACAAGACAAGTGTGCCCAAAAGTGAATCTAGACATTAATAAAGGGTAGTATTTACTGCAAACCTCATAGTGATAAACTTAGAAGGGATAGATATTATTTTGGGTATGGATTGGTTGACCGAACATAAAGGCATCATCCATTGTTCGACTAGAACGGTGGAACTAACTCACACTAGTGGCATAGAAGTGAAGTTCATAGCCGTACAAGAACCTAATAGGGACATGAAACTCAATCAAGTGGAAGTGGAAGTGGAAGAGATAAGGGTTATCAAGGAATATCCGGACGTTTTTCCTGAAGAGTTGCCAGGTATGCCTCCAGATCGTGAAGTAGAGTTCGCGATTGAACTAATGCTTGGAACCGCCCCGATATACAAGAGGCCTTACCGGATGGATTCTAAACAACTAGAAGAGCTCAATGAACATATCCGGGAATTGACAGAGAAAGGGTTTATTCGTCCTGTTCCTCGCCATGGGGAGCTCCAGTGATATTTGTGCCCAAGAAGGACAGAACCCAGAGGCTATGCGTAGACTTCCGTGCGTTGAATGAGGTAACCATCAAGAACATGTACCCGTTACCTCGCATTGAAGACCTATTTGATCAGTTGAGAGGGGCTTGTGTATTCTCAAAAATTGATCTCAGGTCGGAATATCACCAATTGAAGATAAGGCCAACCGACATTCCCTAGACAACTTTCGTATCTCGGTACGGGCTGTATGAATACACTGTCAATGCCGTTCGGGCTAACTAATGCCCCGGCGTACTTCATGTATCTCATGAACAAGGTATTCATGGAATATTTGGACAAATTTGTGGTGGTTTTCATTGATGACATTCTCATCTTCTCCAAAGATGAAGAAGAACACGAGAAACACCTAAGACTGGTGTTGCAAAAGTTGAGAGAACACCAACTATATGCCAAGCTAAGCAAATGTGAGTTTTGGCTGAAGAGAGTTCCCTTCTTAGGACATATAATCTCGGAAGGAGGAATCTCCATGGATCCCGCCAAGATCGCGGATGTGCAGAAGTGGAAGACCCCTGAAAATGTCGGGAAGATTCGAAGCTTCTTAGGATTGGCTGGGTACTATCGACGGTTCATTGTGGGCTTCTCCGAGATCTCAAGACCCCTCACCAAATTGCTAGAGAAGGGAATCACATTCACGTGGACTCCGGAGTGTGAGGCAAGTTTCCAAGAGCTGAAGAAAAGATTGACAACAGCCCCAGTGCTAGTTATGCTAGACATGCAGAAGAATTTTTTGGTATATTGTGATGCTTCTAGACACAGGTTGGGATGTGTTCTTATGCAAGAGGGGCATGTCGTTACCTATGCGTCCCAGCAGCTTCGAAAACAAGAGAAAAAATATCCTACGCACGACCTAGAGCTCGTCGCAATGGTCCACGCATTGAAGCTTTGGTGGCACTACTTGATGGGAAAGAGGACAGAGATATATACATATCATAAGAGCTTAAAGTACATTTTCACACAGCCAGACCTCAACCTCAGACAAAGAAGATGGTTAGAGCTAATCAACGACTTTGATGTTGGTATCAACTATCATCTTGGGAAAGCGAACATCGTGGCAGACGCTTTAAGCCGGAAAGTACATGTCAACCTGTTGAGCTTAAACGACACGCCTACGGAATTGAGGGAGGAATTTGCAAAACTCAATCTATGCCTGGTGAATAATGGTGAGGCCATCGCCATGGAAGTGAACTCCACAATGGAGCAAGACATACGCAATGGTCAGAGGGATGACGAGAAAATACAAGAAATCAGAAGACTCATCAAGGAGAATAAACCTCATGGGTTTAGAGAGGATGAACAAGGTACGGTGTGGCATAAGAGAAGAATATGTGTACCAGAGGTAAAGGAGATCCGTGAGCTAATTCTGAGGGAGGCTCATTATTCCGACTATTCTATCCATCCTGGGAGTACGAAGATGTATCATGACTTCAAAAGCAGATATTGGTGGTATGGCAAGAAGCGGGATGTTGCGGAGCATGTTGCCCTATGTGACACATGTCAGCTAGTAAAAGCAGAACATCAACGACACGCGAGACTGTTGCAACCACTCAAAGTGCCCGAATGGAAATGGGAAGAAATAGGTATGGACTTCATAGTGGGACTGCCTAGGACCCAATCGGGATATGATTCGATATGGATCATAATCGACAGGCTGACTAAGGTAGCTCATTTCATCCCCGTGAAAGAAAGCTACAGCGGATCCAAATTGGCAGAATTGTACATGTCAAGAATCGTGTGTTATCATGGAGTGCCGAAGAAGATGGTGTCAGATCGAGGGACACAGTTCACCTCAAGGTTCTGGCAGAAGTTACAAGAAACCATGGGGACTCATCTGAATTTTAGTTCCGCATACCACCCACAGACTGACGGGCAGACCGAAAGGACCAATTAAATCCTTGAGGATATGTTGAGAGCTTGTGCACTCAATAACAATAGGAGTTGGGATAAAAACTTACCATATGCGGAGTTCTCATATAACAACAACTATCAGGCTAGTATGAAGATGTTGCCCTTCGAGGCATTGTATGGGAGGAAGTGCAGGACTCCGTTGTTTTGGAACCAAACTGGGGAGAACAAAGTGTTTGGGCCAGAGGTACTACAAGAAGCCGAGGCGAAAGTGAGGGAAATCCGCAACAACTTTTGAATAGCCCAGACCCGACAGAAGAGCTATGCCGATATATGAAGAAAAGAGCTCACTTTCAACGTAGGGGACTATGTTTATCTCAAAGTGTCTCCTATCAGAGGACTTCGTCGATTCAAGGTAAAAGGGAAGTTATCACCCCGGTATATTGGACCTTTCCAGATTCTGGAGAGAAAAGGTGAAGTGGCATATCAGCTAGAACTACCAGCTCGCCTATCAAATGTGCACGATGTGTTCCATGTGTCACAACTCAAGAAATGCTTAAGAACACCCGAAGAGAGGTTACCCATGAATGAGGTGGACGTACGAGAAGACCTTTCATATCCCGAACAGCCGGTCAAAATCCTGGAGACAATGGAACGTATCACAAGGAATAAAAGAATCCAAATGTGCAAAGTGCAGTGGAAGCACCACTCGGAAGCAGAAGCCACATGGGAACGAGAAGACGAGCTCAAGGAACAGTTTCCGGATCTGTTTCCCTAGAGTCACCAATCTCGAGGACGAGATTTCTTTTAAGGGGGGCAGAGTTGTAACACCCCGAAATGTGGCAAAATATGAATTCAAATTTATTGGACATGATGCATGTTGAAGGAAATTTCAAATTCAAACCGAAATTCAAATTTGAAGCAAAAACAGAAAAAAGAAAAAGGAAAGGAAAAAGAAAAATGGCCAATGGGCCGAAACCCACCAGCCGGCCCAGCAACCCGCGGCCTATTCCCCTCCTCCTCCTCTCTCTGTCCCGAGGGACCCACCGGTCGGCACCTTCTTCTTCAACCGCCGCCCGACCTTCTATACAGCTCCGAGCAACCGCCACACCCTTCCTCCCGAATTCACCGCCGCACCCACGATCTACGTCCCCTCCCCCTCGGTGCAGCACGAACCCCACTCACCCCGCCGCCCTCCCTCATCCATTTAAACGCTGATGGTTACCCGTTTTCTTCCCCGCTCGACCCACTTCCATTCCCGGTGAGGACCGAAGCTCCCATCACCGTTTTCCTTTGAATTCCTTCCGTTTTCTCCGATCTAACTCGTGTAGTATGTGCCACCACCGCCAAGGAGTCTTGCAGGTGAAGAAGACACCATGTTTTGCGCTCTAGCCACAGCTCAGGTGAGCACCGCCGAGCTTCCCCCTCGGACCTCGTCGCCGACCGACTTCTAGGGCCTCCGAGCTCAAGAAAACCACTGAGGTGAGACCCCGTCCTCCCCCTCCTCCGAATTGTGCAGAGAAAACGGTAGTCTAGGGCCGATAGACGAGATTTCGGGAAATTCCGGCGAGTCCGCCGCCGTGCACCGCTGGGCGGCGCCGCCCACACACGGCCTGGGCGACGTGGCCCTCTCTGGCCCGTCCATTTTAAATCGGGCGGATGAAAACAGAACCCCCGCGTACCCCTTCGCGATCTAATCTCGGCCCTCCATTTAAAATCAGCCGGCCCACATCAGCCACGCGTTATAAAGGCTGAAAAACTTACGCGCTACCCCCCTGGGTTTGTTAGAAAAGAAGAGGTAGCCCCTGAAACCTTCTGATCTAGCCCCTGGACTCTCGGAAATTTATGTAAATGCATTTAAAAATCAGTTTTAGCCCCTGGACTTAATAAAAATTAGGAAAACCTCTCTGTTTTGCATAGTTAGACACCTCAAAATTTAGGAAATAAGGTTTTGGACTTTACAGTTGGTAAAATTTGCACTTCAGTCCCTGCAGAGCCTCTAATTAAGAAATTTAAACATAGGAATGGAATTTAAATTCAAATGGTGATGCAAATACATGTGCAAATACAATTTAAATTTTTCTAGCACTTGGAAAACATTTAGAATGATTTGAGAACTGATTTTAGGATGAAATGAAATCTGACTAAGGGCTATTTACTTTTATTATTGCTGGAAATTCATTTTTAGGCTAGAAATAATTCTGAAAATATGTAAAAATAAATTTAAATTGATCCCATCAGAGAGGAAGTCAAAAGATATTTTGTTGGACATTTTAGATCAGAACATATTCTGTGTAGGTGATATATTTTGCTATTTTAGTATTGGAGTTCACTTTTGGTAGGGAAAATAAATATGAAAGTAGAGGAAAATAGGTGGACATAATTGGAAAATGGCAAATGAGCTCCCCAAATCCAAAACTTCAAGTTAAGATTGTGTAGAAGATCTGAAAACCCATTTGGAGCAGGGAAATTATTTTTCATGCAAATTTTGTGGCTAATAAGTGTATTATCTCATATAGAAAATTTGTTCAAATTGGAAATTCATATATAGTGTGCATTTAGAAATACGAATATTAAAGTTAAAGGTAAAATATATGTTGAAAAGTGCATGTATGCATAGGAGCAACCTATCTAGGATAAACACAAAACCTAATTATGTGTATGACTTTAATGTGGATATATGTATAACTTGCATGAGTGTGTGTTGATGATTTCTGATGGAATGTTGTTTTATCTTGCTATGTCTGTGTTGGCATGAGTAGAACCAGCACCAGAGCCGGTTCTCACCTTCCAAGACCAAGAATTCCCATTCCCGGAGCAGCAAGAAGAAGGCAAGTGTCCTTGACCACTTTGATCCTATACTAGGATGTGTAGTTAGAATTTATTTGCATTTTTAATCTGGAATATGGTACCCATGCTAGGAAGTTTCCCTAGATTTCCATTTTCTTACTTCCTTGTAGCCTGGGTTGGGAGTTATTTTCTTATGTCATTCATTTATACTACTCATGCTTAGCCATGCTTAGAATGAGGTAAATGGGATATGAGATCATCACCTTGGCTACTTTATCTTTGAATGGATTATTATGAATTGTGTAGAGGTATGGATCTAGGCAAGTTAGATGCTTTGGTTGGTGCTGTGGGCACGAGACACGGGTTTGTGTTTAGTGCTTGCCTGGATCCTAAGGACCGGTTCATGGAGCGTGTAACCTAGCTTTACCGTGCCAACCACATGCTGAGATGGAGCAGCTTGGCCAATTAATTAGGTGCGTCCCCGGTGTAGTATGGGTGTTTGGATGGTGCGGGGAATAGGTGTCAGCTGGACTACCTTATGACTCGCAAGGCTCAAGAGGGGGCCACTGCAGCGGGGTTGGAGCCTCTTGGATGCTGTTAGGGGTGAAACCTCAGTGGGCCCACACTCGTCGGGAATCCCTTTGTAAAGGCCTCGTAGTGATCTCCTGGCTACACACCTCGGAAGTGTGAACGTGGTTCACGGCCACTGGCATAATAGAGGTTCTTTTAGTCCACCAGGCAACGGGGGATGAAATCACTACATGTGGGTACAGTGGTGCAAACTCTGCAGAGTCAAAACTGTCATGACAGCCGTGCTCACGGTCAAGAGCGGCTTGGACTTATTCATGATTAGAGGATGATGAATTGGGAAGTTGAGAATGTTAAGCGGGGAGCTTAATATTGGAAATGATGTTATGGTTAATTGATATTGATGATGGGTTAGGGGATTGGGACCATTTCACCTATGTAGTAATGTAGGTGCTTAATAAGCTAAGGTTATAGGTATTAATTGCGTAGTGCTTTAACCATGAGTTAAACCTCTCCTTGCTCTAGCCATGCATGACATAACTTTCCCACACTTGCTGAGTACCAATGGTACTCAAGCTTGCTTTTCTGTTGGTTTTAAATTGCTTCTCAGGCCAAGGGAATGACGTGGCGTACAATGACCAAGACTTCGGCCCCGAAGAAGGATTTTAGGTTCACGGAGTAGCCCGGGCAACGCCTGTGATGGAGCCCACAAGACTTATCTTCCGCTGTTGGTTTATTCATATGTTGTGAACATATTATCGTCCATCGTGACGTTATGTTATGTAAGACTTATTTATATTCGAACACTTGGCTTGTAATATAATGATGCTTCACTTTTTGTCATCGCATGTATGAGAAAATGATCCTGGCATACATGTGATAGTCACTCGGTTGTTCTTCGGAAAAACCGGGTGTGACATCTTCTAAGTTTGTGTTTACAAATGTTGGCCTAGGAACTAGACCATCTCCTATGTCTATTTCTTCTAATGGATCAGCCGACATAAAACCTTGACCCAACTTGCTCATATCATCTAACTCTTCTACAGACTCACAAATATCATTCTCATTGGACCGATAATCAGCAAGCCGCTTTTGCAACCATTCTTTGTTTTGCTCCATTAAACTATGCATGTGGGAGCCGATCATTACCAATCGGCTTCAAAGAAATAGGCACAAAACCACTCTTTGTGGCGCTGAGAAAATCAAAATCTGAAAAATCACGACCTGTCAAGCAAGTAGCATTGGGATGTTGCCGATCCACTAATGAATCAGCTAAAGGAACACAAGCTGAATTATCCGCATGAACAACATCCACTTCATCATCGACCCACTGTATTAAAAACTGGTGCAAAGTAGATGGCACGCACTGGTTTGCATGAAGCCAATCACGGCCTAAAATAACATTGTAATTACCTTGTACCTCAGCAACAAAGAAGGCTGCAGCCAAAGTCTTACTCCCCACGGTCAATTCAACGCTCATGACTCCTTTGGCTTCTATCTTCTCTTTGCCTTCAAACCCATTCAGCACCATATTTGTTTTCATCAGAGAATCTTCATTTAATTTCAACTTCTTAAAGACTGAGTACGGCATAAGGATCACCACTGCGCCACCATCAACAAGCATCCTAGAGTATGGCCCCTGATATACAATGGCTTCAGGTGGTTTACCAGTTCTTTTGGCTTCTCGAAGACGGCGTTTTTGGGGCCAAGGTCCAGCTGTGCTACCTCTCCTTCCTCATCTAAGGAACGAAATTCAGAAGGTAAGTAATAAACCATATTCATATCCATACCTTCCCTCACTGGACTGTTCTCATAATCCACCATCTCTTCATCATCATCCTCAGCGCAGTTCTCTTTGGACGGTACAATGACTGCAGCGTTAACGACGGGAGCCATGGTAATTTCCGCATGTCTAGGCACCCACACCTTGGAAGGTAACATAGGACGAATCTCATTAAAACATTCATCCCTCCTCTGTTCTGCTACGTGCTCTGGTTTTTCTTGGTTCCTCATGCGTTGCAACCTCCTCTTTTTAATCTTTGTTAACCCGGGAGGACACCACCTGGGTTGAGTATATTTAGAGTCACCCAGTTTGGCATTGCTAGAGCCAGCTTCATGATCATTGGCCAAAGAACCGTGCTGGATAGTTGCTGCAACGCTGCTAGGTTCAGTTGCTTTCTCCCCAAATGGCTTTTTAAGAACCAAGACTTGAGTGCCTATTGTAAGGGTATCAACTTCATCATTAGATTCTTTTTTCTTGCCAAAATTCATAATTTCAGCACTTGATGTCTTGGGGCGTCACTCCTCTTGGGACCTCTGTTTTCGAAATTTTTATATGATCAATTGGTGTCATAGATCAAACGGTCTTTGAGACAGGCTGCGATATTCTTTCGATCTCTTAGGTGCTGTCCACCCTGGATGAAAGGAATATGACACCACTGGGGGCTGGACCCATCCTCCACTGAAATGATATGGTGCATATGAGGTTTGCACTATCGGCGGCGGCACCCATCCTCCGCTGAAATTGTATGGCATGTAGGGGGTGGCGCCATTCATGACCCTAGTACCTGCAGCCCATACGACCCACGATGTGATGAATATTCGTCCATTGGAGCTGATCTTGGTTGCTTATAATGTGATGGCCGATTAGAGTTGGAACCGGCCGCTTCATTGCCATATTTGGACAACAGCATATCGAAGGTTGGCTTGACTAGCTTATGGCGTGCCTTGATCTCATTAGTTTTCCACTTACCAACCTCTGGATTCTTAGGTTTGATAAACTTGACATAGCAAGGTTCCTGCTCTCTTGCTTGCCCCCCATGCACTGGATTTTTTGTGGTGATCTTCAGCGTTTTTTTGCCGCTGGGTTGTTTGTCTAAAACAACTTTTCTTTCTGCAACTTGTTCATCATCGTGCTGTCCCTGGGCTTACCAATAACAACATTAGTTTTATTAGCAGATCCGGCCATCTCAGGCCGAATGAGAACTCTCTTTCCTTCCAACTCTAAAGTGTTCATTGGAAACGGTTGCCTGTCAATCTGCATGTCCATGAAACACAACCGTCCATCGTCGATAGCCGATTGTATCTGTCGCTGGAAGACATTGCCATCATTAGTAGCATGAGAGAAAGAATTATGAAATTTGCCGTAAGCACGCAGTTTTAATTCCTCAAACGGCGGTAAAGTATAAGATATTAAAATATATTTATGTTTCAGCAGATCATCAAATATTTTATCACATTTAGCTATGTAAAAACTAAATACCATCTCCTGTTCATGATTCTTATGACTCGGCTTAAGAGCATCACAAGTGTAAGGTTTGGCCTTTGAACGCCAAACAAATTCAGCAGCATATATTCCATGTTTATCGTCCGAACTTTCACTACCACAGTCAACCATGTTAACACCAGGACGATCACCTTTTGTTCTATACATATCTTTGGTTTCCCTGCTTTGGCTCTCTTGAGCCAATGCCCTCTGCAAGACCTGATTAATGCTAAAAACTCATAACCTTCTACCTTTTCTCTAATGCGAGTTTTTAAACTACTAAGCACCAAGTCAGCCATATCTTTTTCAGTTATCACCAAGCTATAGCATCTGTTCTTTGTATCTCTAAACCGTTTAACATAATCAGCGACTGATTCATAATGTCTTTGTTGAACAGATGTAAGGTGCGACAACTTAAGCTCATTATCACCAGTATAAAAATGTTCATTGAACTTCGTTTCTAATCAATGCCAATTAATAATGCTGCCAGGAGGTAAAGAAGGAAACCATGAAAAAGCTGTACCGGTTAGAGACAAAGGGAATAAGCGTACTTCCACAGGATCATTGCTACCAGCCTTCCCCAACTGTGCTAAATATTGGCTAATGTTCTCCCATGTTGATTTATTACCTACCCCATTAAACTTAGCAAAATCAGATACCTTATAACCATGGGGATAGGGAACATAGTCAAAATAATCCGGATATGGTTTTTGATATATTTGGTTTCCTGGCTTCGGCTCGATTCCGATGTTGTCATGCAACATTTTCTGCATTTCAGCTCTAAAAACATCCATTCTTTCATCCATGTTTGACGAAGACGGTTGAGGTGCAGCAATTGCAGGAACATTATTTCTAAAATTTTGTTTTACTATAGGTACTGAACAAATGTTCAGCGTGGATGTTGTACTAGTGTGGCAAGTAATCGGATTTGACGGTGCCACCGAATAAGGCACATTCTGTACCTTGCTAGGGAATGCATGCGCAAGCTGACTATTCTTACTAAAATGAGGATTCATTAGCGCAGCACTGATTGGTTCCCATGAATAAGACACAACTCGGTTGGGATTTCCAGCACAACTAGTATAAGCATGAGGCGTGTTTTTATTGGCTGCCAAATATTCCAGCATAGCATTCCAATTCAACTGACCATGACTAGCAATACGACTTTCAATCTCGCATATTTGATCTGCCGTAAGTTTGCTAGTACTCACAGCGCATTCGGTTGGCTGGACGAGCAGAGGTGGAACATTCACTTCTCCAATCGAGATGATAGCACCATGGCGATCTTTCTTGAAGCTTGCTAGGAACGTCTCCATGTCCTCCTCCTCCTGGTTCTTCTTCAAAGCGGCGATCTCTTCCATGCGCTGCTTCTTGATAGCCTCAAAAGCTTGGTGCTGATCCTCCGATAGTTCATCAAAACAGGGTTTGATGATGTTATCGGAGTTGATCTCTGCAGGGTTGGGGATTTTTCTTGCTGATTCCATGGAGATTTCCTCCCCACCGGAGTCGCAAAAAAGTTTGTTCGCACACGAACACGTCACGTGTACCTCCGACGTCGAGCGCGACACGCAAGACATGTCGCTGGAGGAGCCTCGCCGGAAGCATGATACGCAGGACAGCCGGCGAGGTCTTTTGAAGACCTGATGTGCCGCTCACTCGGGATGGAACCCGTCGGAGTTCGCAGCAGTAATGGGTTGTTCTAGACCGATTCGTACGCCTCTAGAACACGATTCATGGTCCAGCGATGATTCGAAGAAAAATCACCAGAACATGAAAGCAGAGAGAGAAGTAGAAAAAGCAAGGCAAAAGCTAATAGTGTTTTTGATTATTGAATTTTTCCTCTTCTGCCGGCCAGCACCTGCCACATATATATGCATAGCAGCAGACTTTCACGTACAGGTAATACACTTGCCAAAAATACATTTCTAAACTAGGCATATTTTGGCTCCATATCCTAACTTCCCCATACACATAAAACCTGCTATAAAAGATATCTTCACTTGGCATGTTTTACCTCAACATCTGGTCTCCCCGTACTTACCAAACTTGCCATTAAAGATAGCGCTCAGATTGTCATATATCACCTGCGTATCTGTTACCCTTGCATGCACTTTGATTATCAAAGGAATTTAATAACGTAAGCAGCCAGCCATATACTTCTCTGTTTTCCCTGGATGCACGTTCTCTATTCAGCACCAAAATAATGTAGTACACTGATCAAGTCTTGATAGCAGATATCCCAATTGTTTCTCCTGATTTTGTACAATTCCCTGATGATGTTTTATCAATATTTTTGCCATGGAAAAAGTTCCGCCCAGGAATCGTGTCTTGGCAAAAACCGTTACGAACACCATTGAATTGGTGCGAGTCCGGTGAAAGAGTAACATTTGGGGTTGATCTTGTCAATGAAGCCAAAGAGAGAGTTCGGATAATACAAGAGAACCTCAAAGCTGCTCAATCTCGTTAAAAAGAGGTACGCGGAACCGAGGCGTAGACCGCTGCATTTCGACGTCGGAGAGCATGTTTACCTTCGTATGTCTCCGTTGAAAGGAATTCATCGGTTCGGTGTTAAGGGGAAACTTGCTCCCTGATTCATCGGTCCGTTTGTTATTATGGAGAAGTGCGGGACCGTAGCCTACCGGCTGGAACTACCAGCAATCCTTGCCGGTATTCATGACATATTTCACGTGTCCCAGCTGCAAAAGTGTCTCAAGTTTACCGCTGCTGTCCGCACCGAAGACATCGATGAGTTGAAGCCGGATCTCACCTACACCGAGCAGTCCATTCAGATTATCGACGAAAAGGCCCGGATCACCCGAAACCGGACTTTGAAATTTTACAAAGTCCTGTGGAGTAATGATACCCCGAAAGAGGCGACGTGGGAAAGTGAAGATTACATCCACAAGAACTATCCGGAACTTTTTGTCATAGACTTTGTAATATTGGGACGAGATTCCTTTTAAAGGGGGGGGGGAATGTAAAGGTCCCAAAAACATGAATACAAAGAAACTCAAGTTTGCACAAATATTGGTTTCATGTGTATGAAAAATGGGACTTGTTTAAACTTTTACATGTGATGATGCACTTAGAGTTCTCTCTCCACAAGCTTATGGTCATTTGCATGCTTGGAACCAAGGTAGATTAAAACCACAGCTTTGATGTCACATGTGCAAGGGAAAGTTTAAAAATCAGATTTTGGAACTAAATGGTTCAACTCAAATTTCAAATAAGGGCAACACAATCGATTGCAAACTGTTGTGTTTAAAAGCTCATTTGTAACAGCCAAATTTAAAATCTGATTTCATATTTGAATTCCTTAGGTCCAAATTAGTGAGTATGCAAAGTTTCATAAATTTTTGAAATGTTTTGCTATCCATTTTACAAATAGACTTAAATTTTCAAAGAATCCATTTACACATTTGAATTTGGATGAAATTCGCCCAATTATCCAAATGCAGCTCAGTTTTCAACTCCACACAATTCAATTTCATCATTTGTCAAAGTTGAGAAATTTTGGAGAGATAAGGGGGACTGTTGGACCCACTTGTCATATGCACCCCAAAAGATCTTAGGAGAGGATCACAGCCACCACAAACCGCCTCAGCTCAGATCTTTATACTCTCTGCCGTGCTTCATTTGCCCACGACACCGAGGATCGCTCGGCCTCCCTCTCTCTCACATGAACGAACTGAACAGAGAAGCCGCCGCCTCTCTGGACTAGATCGGGAGCCTGTGTTCCCCTCGCGTGCAAGACAAGAGAACTTAAAGGCTGCACAATCCCGACAGAAGAGCTACGCGGATCAGAGGCGTAGCCCATTACATTTTGACGTTGGAGAACACGTTTATCTTCGTGTATCCCCGATGAAGGGAATTCACCGGTTCGGTGTAAAGGGGAAGCTCGCTTCCCGTTTTATTGGTCCTTTTGCTATCTCGGAGAAGTGCGGACCCGTAGCCTACCGGCTGGAATTACCGGCAAGTCTAGCGGGTGTTCATGATGTATTTCATGTTTCACAGCTGCGGAAGTGCCTCAAATTCACCGCTGCTGTTCGCACTGAGGACATCGACGAATTGAAACCGGACCTGACCTACACCGAGCGACCGGTTCAGATTTTGGATGAAAAGACCCGGGTAACCCGGAACCAGACGATCAGATTCTTCAAGGTGCTGTGGAGTAATCACACCAGGGAAGAGGCGACATGGGAAAGTGAAGATTATCTCCGCAACAACTACCCAGAAATTTTATCCTTGTACAGTTTGTAATTACCTCTCCTGTCTTGTTCCTCTTTTGTAATCTCGGGACGAGATTCTTTTAAGGGAGGAGAAATGTAAAAGTCCCAAAAATGTGTATGAATAAAAACTATGGTTTGAGTTCATATGTGTGGCAATGACAGGAAAAATGGGACTTGCTAAAACTTTTCTTCATGCAAAGTAATACGTAGGATGATCATCCAAAATGAGGCTCACCTTTTTATTTAAAAGTGTTGAACCAATAAGGAGTTAAATACCTCTTTGCATGTAAGTATAAAATTCAGATTTGAAATTCAAAGTTCACACATATGGTGACCCAAAAACTTTGAATAAACATGCAGCCCTACAGTTGGAATTATAGGGAAAAGTTTGCTCACCAACTTTCCATTTGTAGGGTGGGCTCAAAAGAGAGCTAAAAAGAAGAAATTGCAAATTCTAAACCAAATTCAGATTTAGTCTTGCAAATTCAAACTGAATTTAAAGAATTCAAATTCTAGCCCACCTTTTTAAATTTTAGCATTCTGGGGATTGAAAAGATCAGCTTGAACAGATATTTGGGAGGTACATGTGGAGTGAGACCCACATGTCATAGAGCTAAAAGAGGAAACTTACTCACTAAGTTTTGCTCTCAGTGGGAAATTTTACCGAACAGCTCGCGAGCGCCACCGAGCAGCTTGCAACGCCAGCTCCTGCTGCCGGTCTCCACGCGTTGGCGCCCCAGGGTCGGTTCTCACCGCTTCAGCAACGTTATCTCTCCCTCCTCGGACCAAGCCGACAGCAGTTGCTTCCTCTCCTCACGATCAACAGCCACTCCGGGCGCTGTTTTTCCTTCACCGGCGCTGCTCCACTGCTCCCTGTCTCCCGGCCAGCCCAGCGCCTCTCCGGCAGGCTCAAGAGGTCACAGAGGTGCGCCAGGAGGTACTGATCCTCATCCCGTCGTCCTCCTGCTCTCCCCCGACGCCGGCTCGCTGGAATTCGATTTTTGGCACCGGTGCACGTATAGAACAGCCTGTGTTTAATTCGTGAAATTCTCCCAAACCGATTGATCATACCTCCTACAATTCAAACCACAGCAACTAGATGCCCTAGCGCCCTCCCACGACGAAAACCAAAGGAAACCGACCCTCCTACGCCCTGGGCGACGCGAAATCGTCGCCGGCGGCCAAAACTGCCACGGTCCACGGTGAGGACTAGGTTGCAGCCACTTTCTGCACGATTTGATCTCCGTTCCATGTTCCTAGAACCATAGGGATGCTGTAGGACATCGTAGCTCACCGGGAGATGCCTTGGACATGCTGGAACGCGTCCATGTCGAGCTATCGAGCCGCCCCGCCGGTGCCGACCCACCTACAGCCGTTTTCACGCGGGGAAACCTTATCAAGCAGCTGCGCCACGTTCCCAGGAGCATGTAGGGCGAAACCGGAGCTCATTTGGTGGAGAAATGAGAGAGAACGAGCCATGCCAAGTTTTCTGCCTGTGTGCACCCGCGGGCTCTGGCGGGAGGTTGAAGAAGCACCTGACCCGTGGGCCCCACGCACGACTGTGCTGTTTAAAATCAAACAGAGAGTTGTGCAAACTTGTAAAATGCATAAATTGGTGTAGGAAGCTCCAAAAATAGTGAGATAAATTTTTTTGGATTCCTTTAAGAAAGTACTATCCAGAGGTACAACCCAATAATTATGAAAACTCCTGGTTTTGGCGCATGAATTCATAGAAGGAAAAGCTTGTGGGAATTTTTCCAGGAGTTCTATGTATTGGAAAATCCCCAAATTTCGGCAGGAGAGTCTTCAAAAAATACTTGAACTCTAGTAAAATTTTCAGAAGCATTGGACCTCATTTGCTTGGCCAAATGTGGTGTTAATTCCTTATGTCTCTGAAAATGGGAAAATAAACAGAGGTCAATTTCAGAATTTTTCCCCAAACTTTAGAACCTCATAACTCTTGCTAGGAATCCCCAAATTTAGTGATTCAAATTGGGTTGTATTCATATTGAATAGCTCTGTCCAAATCTACAACCCAATTTGTATGAAACGAATTATTTAGTTCTGGAAAATTCTTGGAAGGTTTTCTGAAAAAGAATTATTGAGGGAGTTTGGTTTATCCAAAAATACTCAAATTTTGCCAGAATATTCTTTAGAATATTGTTGACCTTATAGCAAATTTTCAGCTCACTTGAAGATCATTTGAGTAGGAAGTTGCTAAAAAATAATCTGCTGTGTTCATAAGAGTCCAGAAACATTTTCAGAAAATGTTTCCCACTTCCAAAAATCTGTTCTGAGCAATCCATAGCTCCAAAAATCATAGGAAAATTTAGACAAGCTCTCTGGGACATACATGGAATTGTAGTTCACTTAGTTGGGCATGAAAGTGCACATTACTACAGAATTAATTCTTTTGAGTACAAATACTTAAAGAATTGTTCTGGGAGAACTACCCAAGTAAAAGGGCTGAATTTTGGACCAGATGACTCTCATGTGATAAAGAACTCACATGTAAATTATCAGCCCTAGACGAGTCCTGGAACTCGCTGTTCTTATTCTCCATACTGGTGTATATGTGGGGAATACATAAGAGATGTTGTGAGAATTATGGAGGACACAATATGTCTCCACATTAGATGCAATTTGGCAAGCTAAATCCTTAGGTAGTATAGAACCTGCTGTAAAAGTTTTGAGGCCATTGGAGTTCTTGTTCTTCAGTTGCACTCAAATCCTTTCAGCTTATCTATTATGTTCATTACGGAACATGATTAGTGTATAGCTAAAGCCTTTAGGACAAATTAGTTTATTTTGTTCTTTGCACAACAGAGGCAAACCAAGCCATGCTTGGCTTTTCCACACAACCTCTGTTACTAAGAGATTAATTCTATAACTTCTTTCCATTACAGTCTATAAAACATGTGCATATGCATCTCAATAGGAACCACAACGAAGGGGACTCAAAGGATTGATTCATCGAAGTGGATCAAGCTCCGGAGAGTCAAGGGTGGATCTTAAAGGACACTAACTGGTTATATACGACTACCCTGCAAAATAGGCAAGCTCCGGTTTGCATTTAACAGCTGTTAAGTTTTTACTTTGTATTCACCTTTGGTTAAGATTTGAACTGTGCATTAGGTCTAGTGTTTGATACTCCTCTTGCATAGCCCAATTGACCCATGGAGTATTGGGTAGGTGTCTTTCACCGCGTAGAACTGCCATGCTTAAGTACGGTTCGGTAGAAGTCGAGTGGTGAGATGCTACTCGCAGTTTCAGGAACAACAGGGGCATACGGGATTGGTTCGTAAATGATTTAGCAAGTTAAAATTGAGACCGGAAGGCTGTAGGGGCAGCAGGACATAGGGGCCAGGGTGCTGTAGACCTGTCCGTGTCGGTAAAGGACCGATCCGTATGCGGCCCTGTTGAACAAGTTTGAGTTGTGTACCGGACTCATGCTGGCTATATGGGACCCAGTAAACCGATGTACCTCGGGAAGCTGTCGTTGGGACTTTTCGGGTCGCCTCAGGCGTACGGCCGGTGTGCAGTATGTGGGGAATATTCTCATGACATCTCACGTCGGAAGGTGCACCATGAGAGTAGCTACTGTACGGGGCGACTTGATCGATTCAGCGGGGGTGAAACGGGGGAAAGGCTGCCACGTACGACGTCAGTGATGGTTGTTGTAGGCAACATCGAGTACGGGCGTACGTGTCGTGTAGTCTGGGTGCTATTGATTCGAATCACCGTCGCTCGCGGAATGGACCGAGCATACTTGTTCTCACAGTCGTGACATAGTAAGAACTTGCATGAGAAAGGAACTAATCATTGTGATATGAAGTATTATCCTACCTTTGTATTGGAACTTGATGAATAGGCTAGTGCAAACTCGATTCTTTTATGCCATGAGCAATTTACATCGGGGGAAAGCGTTTCTTGTTTGATTGTGGACTCCTGATGTGGCGTGCCCAGGGTTACTTAAAATGCTGCATTTAATATCTGAAAGTAAGGATTCACTTTTAGGCGAGTTTAATTATGCTTATGCCATCCTATGTTAGGTTCATAACCTCACTTAGAGTTTCATGTTTAGGGTGACGGTTAAGTCTTGCTGAGCATTATGCTCACGGATGCTATCCAAGTTGTTTTGCAGGTAATTGACTCGATGAATATGAGAAGGGGTGCCGATGAGACTCGGGAACCTCCGAGTGCTTACTCTAAGAGCATCCTCGCCGCTGCAGATTGACTTCGTGTTGCTAGTAAGAAACGTCCGCGGGCTGGACCGTTTCTTTGTTGCTAGTTTAGATATGAGTCGTGAGAGTGATAGTCTTCCGCTGTAGTTTACTCTGATATAACTATTTGTAAAACATTATTGTATGCTTCCGCTAAACTATTTATGTAATATGATGTGTGTTCATCGACCCGTGTGCTGTTGGGTGCCGCATAACACGGCACCACCCAACGAGGTCCTATGGGGCCGTCTCAGCGTGGTAGCAAAGCTGTTACAAGCCGGACCTCCCCCTCCGGGGGGGGGGGGGGCTCGGAAGGCTCCACGTGTCCCGCCGGGCCGGACCTCCCTCTCCTTAGAGGGGAGCTCCGGGCCCGTCACGTGGCCGGCGGATCCGGACCCCCCCATCCTCAGGGGGTGAGCTCTGGAGACCTCCGGGGCCCTTAATACAGTAAGGACCCGGGGAAGGTGTCTGCGCAGAGCTTCGAGATTGGTGAAGGCCTCTGAGTACCTTGCGGAGCTAAGGGCTCGGCTAGGCAAAACCAAGAAGAAGACAAAAGCATCACAGACACAAAGGTTCAAAAGAGTCTATTTATTCATGGCTCCATGAGCTGGACTACAGACTCGATAAAAAGAAAAAAGCAAGTCCTAGGGTCCTCCTGGCTCGCGCCGGAACCTAGAGGCTACAAGGGTGGCCACATCCCCGACTTTGGCCCTGGCAGTCTCCTCCCGCTTCACGGCAGGGCCCTCTCTCGCCGGCTCCAGTGAGAAAGAAGGGTCCTGGCTCTTGAAGCATGCCAACACATGCGTGGCAACCTCCAAGGCCAGGCCCCGTCCCTCTGCCTCAAGCTCGCTGGCGACCACCGAGTCTAGCCTGTTCAGCTTGGCGCCGATTGACTCCAGCGCGGGGATCACCTCGGCCACCTTCAGTGCAAGAGCCGCTTCCTTCACCGGGCTGAAACCAAGAGGGACCAAGGTGGACCCGCCTGATCGACGAAGCTCGAGACCGCACGCGCCTCGGAGGACCGCAAGGCCAAGCGCTCCTCTACCACGCGGCGGGCCGCCTGCAGGGCGTCATGGTTTCCCTCGGAGAATTCCTTCTCCTTGACCGCAAGGGAGCTTTCCCAAAGGCGGAGAGTCTGGGCGAGCCGCTCCAACTCAGAAGCCCGGAAGTCGGCAGCCAACTCCCGATCCAGGATCGCCTGGCTTTCCCGGGAGACCTGCTCCTCCCTCGTGGCGAGGTCTGCCTTCCGGGCCTCTAGCTCCCTGGCCCGAGCGCGCAGGTCTCCCTAACCTGCCGCCAGCCGCGCAACGACCCTCTCCGCCTCGGCTGCCACGGAGCGCTCCTGGTCCTCAACGGCGTGCTTACGGCGCTCCAGCCTCTGCCGTATCTCTTCCACGGAAGAGAGGCTCTCCTCAGCCTGGGCATGCGCGTCAAGGGCCTCCCTGTGGAGCCACTGCGTCTCGTAGTCCAGGCGGTCAACAGCCCGCTTCTGCCGGTCGAGGAGCTCTCCCATGCTGTCAAGCGACTCCCGCCTGGAGTCGAGCTCGCCCTTGACCTTCGCGGTCCGCTCCCGCAAAAGGTTCCCCCAGATGAGGAGGCGATCCCTCTCTACCGCCTGCTCCTCTCGCTCACGACCAAGCGCGGCCAGGACCTGCCGGACGCTCGCTTGGGCGACCACGAAGCATCCACCAGGGGCAGTGGGGCAGCAGAGGCCGGAGCGGCACCCCCAATCTCCTCCATCACATCATCCTCAAGAAAGAACGACGCACCGAGGGGCGGGATGAGACGCCGGTAAGGAGAAGCTGGCGCCGGGAACTCGACAGCAGGACCCACCGAACCCTCACTGACAGCTGACCCTTCAGCCAGTGGAGAGGGACGAGTCGAAGGAGTTGGCGCTGACATAGAATCCGGGCAGACCGGAACAGGAGGAACTTGCGCTGGCTTGGGGGCCGCGGCAGCTGTCTCGGTTTCCGAGCGCAACGGCGCAGACTCCCCATCAGTCGGGGATGGCCGAGAAACGCAAGCACTCAAACGTGCCCTAAACCCCGACTTCCAAGCCGGGGTAGGTAGGACCCCCAGAGCCCGCCGTCGCTGCCGACGGACGCTCCGCAGTCTCCTGGACTGACGGAGCAGGGGATGCTCCAGAAGCTCCCCTTGACGTATCAACAGGTTCCCTGGAGACTCCGCTACTTGAGGAAGGAGGGCGCGACGTCCGGGAACCTTCGGCGCGACGCCCGGGAACCCGGGACCTCTTGGGGTCGCTACCGGACGGAGCGCCATCTCCAGAAGCAGGAGGTACAGGCACCCTGTTTCCCCGACTTGGCACGAATGCCGCCACCGGAGGAGATCGAGCACGCTTCTTCTCTGGGGGCAGGTTGGAAGCCATGACAGGGGAGAGCTCAAGAACAGGGAAGACAAGGGCGCAAGAATCCAAGGAAAAGTGCTGGGAAGTGCGAAGGGAAGCCGTGATGTGGGTAAGATCCCCTTTTTAAAACTTCCCAGGTGCGATTCGAAGCGATTCGAAACTCTTCGAATACACCGCATGGGCAACCGCTTTGGCTCCAAGACCGAGCACCGATGACAGGTGGACCCAAGCCGTCTAGCTGCAGGGGTGGGTCAAGGAGTCAGTCTCCCAAGAAGACGAGCCGGCAAGGAACTTCAGCGGTTCCCGAAGAAAGCGCCGCAACATGCAGAAGTGGCAGCCTTGGGAACTTCCGTAGTAAAAGCAACCATCAAGTGGGCACACGCTCCCACGATCCCGCGACTGTTCGTGCTCCGGCAGCGGTCAATGCGGGACTTAGAGAAAGTGTGCGGAACAGAAGAGACGGAGGCCCCACCACGGGCTCACTGTCTCCCCCAAGATGGGCCCGGGGCCACTGTCGGTACCCTCGATATGAGGTACCCCAGCGCACAGTGGAAAATGCCTAAGGATCTCGCCCTTCTCCGCAGGGAGAGCTCCGAAGGCGCCACATGTCCAGCGGGGCCGGACCTCCCTCTCCTCAGAGGAGAGGTCCGGGCCCGCCACGTGGCCAGCAGCAGCCGGACCTCCCCCCTCCACGGGGAGAGCTCCGAAGGTGCCACGTGTCTCGCGGGGCCGGACCTCCCTCTCCTCAGAGGAAAGCTCCGGCCCCGCCGCGTGGTCGACAAAAGCCGGACCTCCCCCCTCCGCGGGGAGGGGTCCGAAGGCTCCACGTGTCCCACGGGGCCGGACCTCCCTCTCCTCAGAGGAGAGCTCCGGCCCCGCCATGTGGCTAGCAGGACGGTGCTGCCTGCCCCCGCGCGGTAGGCAGCAGGCGTAAAGACGCAACATACCTTGCCCGTACAAGGTATTCAAGGCCTGCGCCTTCCCAAGACGCGAAGACGCGGAACACGCCTCTGTCAGGTGTCGTTGCGTCCAGTCGCATCGCAGACTGGCACGCAGTGTCAGAACCTGCCAGCCAATAAACATAGCAACAAGACATCCCCTGCCGCCCCCGCCGTCATCAACCACTACGACTAGCTTGTGGCATGGGCAGGGCGGCAGAACAAAGAATAACTGCAGGTACGATAGTCGGCAGGCAATCTCCCCGGGACCACCTGTCGGGTCCCGGGCCCCCCTTGTAAGCCGCTCGAGCCTTGGACTATAAAAGGCTCGAGTAGACAACGTTTGCAAGGGTTCGAACTGTGTGAACTCGCATCGTAGGCATCACTCACCCTCAAGCTCAGGACTCCGGTTCTGAGCAACAAGCAATACAGCAAGCACCTCTGCTCACCGTGGACGTAGGGTTTTACGCTCCGGCGGCCCAAACCACGTAAAAACTCGCCATGTCAAGCTTCATCCTCACTCGTCCCTAACGCTGAAGCTCTCCGCAAGCGACTAGCCCCTCCGGAAAAGAACCTCCGCGGGTTGCCCAGAGCAGGTCTGGGGGAAGTGTCGACCACACACTTCGACAACCAGTATGTCGTCGATGAAGACCACGACAAACCTTTCCAGCTCCGGCATGAATACCGAGTTCATTAAATACATGAAGTGAGATGGAGCGTTGGTGAGGCCGAAGGACATGACCAGGTACTCATAAAGTCCATACCTCGTCAAAAAAGTTGTCTTCGGAATGTCCTCACCTGGATGTTAATCTGGTGGTACCCTGATCTTAAATCCATCTTGGAAAAGATCTTTGCTTCGACCAACTGATCAAACAACATGTCGATCCATGGCAACGGGTACTTGTTCTTGATGGTTACGGCGTTTAGTGGACGATAGTCCACGCAAAGTCGCAACGTTTCATCCTTCTTCTTCACGAATAATGCTGAACAGCCCCATGGCGAGGAGCTCAGCCTAATAAAACTCTTCTCCAGCAGGTCCGTTAGTTGGGTCTTCAGTTCAGCCAACTCCTTAGGCGCCATCTTGTACGGCTTTCGGGATATGGGCATGGTTCCCGGTGCAAGTTCAGTCTTGAACTCCACCTCTCTGTCAGGCGGCATCCCCGGTAAATCATGCGGGAACACATCAGGGAACTCTCGGACCACTTGAATATCTTCCAATCTGATAATTGTAGATTGATAGACACTTGGAAGTTTTATTTCTGGACTGTCCAGAAATAAGGAGTGAGATTCGTGAACTTCTGAGTTCAAGTGCACAACTCGGAGGATGGTGTCTAAAACAGCGCCGTGACGGGTTAACCACGGCATCCCTAAGATGACATCGACCTTTTGTCCCTCTAAAATTATGAGAGACGTAGGGTATACTCTACCCTCTAAGCATAATGGCGCTTTTGGGACCATCATGCTTGCTGAAATTTTCCCACCCGGTGAACAAATCAAATATGGACTATCGGTGGGTAGTATTGGCAAACTGTATTTAGCAATGAAAGCTTGGCTAATAAAGCTATGCGTGGCGCCTGAATCAAATAAGACTATGGCGGGATGCTGGTGGAGTTGGAACATACCCGCAAGGATCGGCTCTCCCTCCGGCACGTCCTTTATGGCAAGTTGGTGGACAGTGCCGGGCCTAGGGTTTGCCCGCCGCGCATTACTGGGGTTCCGGGGTTGATTCCTCCCCGGAAGTTGTGGTGCAACTCCGCCGCCTTGCCTCTCCGGACAACTGCTGGCGAAGTGTCCTGGCCAACCACATTTGTAGCATGTGGCCGCTGCTTGTCCGGTGCTTGGAGGACGAAAGCCTGCATGCGCTGCTGAGGTCTATACGCACGCAGCATCGCCCGCTGCTGCTGTTGTTGTTGCGGAGGTGGTACTAGCAGCGCCGGCCTGAATGCCGGTAAAGAACACGGCCGACTGCGGAATGGCATCGACCTTTGTGGTGGCTGCCAGCATGGACCCGATGATGGGCGATTAACCATCCGAAATTTCTGAGGACGACCTCCTTCTCCGCTGCTTTGCGGCGCGCTTCGCTTCCTTCCGCCGCTGCTAACTCCTTGCCGGAGTCCTCTTGAACAATCGCAGCATCAATTATTTCATTGAGGCTGCCGCGATTGAACATCACCAACTTGTCTTTCAGGAGAAGGTTAAGCCCCTGGTAGAAGTGATCCCGCTGCATCTCGTCGGTATCGGCGTGATACAACGCGTAGAGCGCGAGATCGTTGAACGCCATGGAATATTCCAGCGCATTCCGGCTCCCTTGTTGCAGGTGTAAGAACTCCTGCGTCTTCCTCTTCATAAGACCCTGCGGTATATGATAGGCCCTGAAGGCCGTCCGGAACTCCGCCCAGGTAATAACTCGGTCGGTGGGCTGCGAAGCACAGTAGTTCGCCCACCACGCGCTCGCGGATCCCTGGAGCTGTTGGACCGCGAACTGAGTCTTGTGCTGCTCACTTACTTGGAGCAGCCCGAACTTCATATCCATCATGCGGAGCCAGTTGTCCGCATTGAGGGGTTCATCCGCCCTTGAGAATACCGGGGGATGAGTTGCTAGAAAGTCGGAGTAGGAGCTCTGTTGACGCTACTCACGTTCATGACGCCTCTCTGGTCGAGACGTATTTGCAATAAGGGTCTGCAGCAACTCCGTGTGCTGCTGATGAGAACCCGCCATTGCCGCAACGATGTCGGCCAATGTAACCGTTGGCGGTGGCGGTGGCGGTGTTTGTTGTTGCTGTCCCGAGGAGTCCTCGGGAGGCTGTTGGGAGGTTTCTCCCCCTTGACTAGAACCCCCAACGTCCGGGTTGACACGAGTACGAGTCATTCTGAAATTCAAAACAGCAACGATCAGCACATGTCATACTTAAAAATTCCATATTAAACAGTAGGTATTTGAAGTGACGCATAAATAATTCGCACAACATTCACATATGTTGATAAAGCATAAACTTTATACAAGATACATTATTCTCGGGTCTCCGAGAAGTCGTGCTCATGTCGTCACTACCTATACGCACGCTACTGCCTACACGACATGTCACTGGTTACAAAAGTTTGGGTTACTCCATGCTGGTTGCCCTACTTGGCAATGGTAACCCCCTACTCGGAGTAGAACTCGACTTCCTGCGGGTCGTCCTCCTCCGGTACCTATGCTGGTGGCTCCGGATCTAAAACCTCCTCTCCCATCTCGGGTTCTCCCATTGCCGGAAGACCCAAGACCACTGATATGCCCAATACCTGAGGTACGAGGTCCTGCAACGCGTGCACCTCGTCCATGGCCTGGTTGTAGTCTTCTTCCCAGCCTTGCCCTTCTCAATAGCGTCGTCCCACTCTTGAGTAAGGACCTCGTTCTGCTGGGTTAGATCCTGCACCTGTTCTTGCAACGCCGCGATGTCAACACGGCTTTTCTTCCTTGCCTTCTTCAGACGATGCAACTGATTATGCTGTTCGTTCAGTCGCTTAATCGTCGGAAGGAGCACATTGCGGAGTGCGCTGTGAGCACTCTCGAAATGGTCTCCACGGCTTGTGCTCTCCTTGAGCTTCGCAGAAAGATAATCCGTATGAACAGCTTGGGAGTCCATCATAGTCTTTCCTGCTTTCAATTGGAGGCTGAGGTTCGCCTCCGCGGGATTGTACCTTGGACAACCCGGAGCGGTTGCCTCCCTATACCTTCCTTCCCATACGTGATTGGCCCGTCCCTCCACCGGAATGAGCGCGTATGGAGTGCCCTCCATAGCTCTCACGTGTAGTTGGCAGAAACCCGACATGGTGTCTTGGGCTACCACTTGCCATATTCCCTCCGGCTGTCTGCCTCTCACCGTAACGGTGAATGGCGCCCAACCGGGTGGCGTAGGTCCTGCAGGAAATTCGACATGGATCATCCATGTTTTGTTCCCCTCCTCGCCTTCTTCTTTGGCGACGTACTGCGGCATCTTGTCATACCCGAAATATTGAAGCATTTGCCTCAACGTTTCCGGATAGCCGCTGCGGTGAGAACAGTGGGACATCACCCACCCGTTCTCCAACTGTCTATCCGCTGTCATCTGTAAAAACATATTTGAGAAATGTCAAATATTTATTTGAACAGTAAACTTGGAAACATAAGGCATGTCATTGAACTCATAAAACTTGGAAACTTAGTTCAAATTTAAACCAATTTGACTGCTGATCTGCTGCCCAACATGACAGCCCTGACCAGTTTCCATTTCAACTTGATTTAGGCCATGCTAAAGGCAAAACCAATTCTGTAGCTCAACATAAACGTTAAATCTAACTTAAATAGCTTTCCAGAAAGTATTTGCTTGGCCTAAGATCTGTTATGGTTCAAAAGTTATGAGATGTCAAAGTTAACAGAATTTCTGCAGAGAATTGGACAGCACCTCCCTGCTTGAGGTACTGATTTGATCCAAGAATCCCAGTTAATTCTACTCCCAATCTGACAAAACCTTCCGTTACAAAGTTGTAACCCATCTCATAATCTTTGCCGAACTACCTCATTTTCTATTTTTGGATTTTTATGCAGGAAGTTATGTTCAATTTACAGAGAGTGTTTGCTCTGCCCTGTTTTCTGGACAGTTTCAACTCTACTGCATTTTTGGATTGGTTAAGGGATGAAACACCTCTGGACCTAAACAGAAACGTTGAAAGATCTTCCAAAGCTTTCCAGAAATGTATCATATGACCCGAACCTCGAAAGAACTCAACCCCTAACCTCTGATTAACTTCAGCCTTAATTCATCTGAAAACAGGGGACTTTGTCCTTAGTAGGCTATAAGTCGAAAACTTGTTAACTTTGAATATCCTGATTAAGGAAAAGAGTTACATAAAGTTTTAATGCTTTGGATTAAAACTTTCATGTTTTATTATGAAGTTGCTGATTTAATGCGGTGTGACGTCGATGCGTCACCAGATCATGTCGGTATTACGTCCTCATAAAGAAAAACCTATACCTGACTTAGCTTGCTTCGTTATTTCAGTGGCACTAAGCGTCACTCGCACAACGATGCTACACGTCTATCGTTTCGTAATTAGACTACCTGCAGATAACTCACACAATCTTCAGACTCGGCTGCACACTGAGTCCGGTATCCATACAGTTCGTACACCCGGCCGTCATCACTCGCCCGGATGTTCTCAAGCCAAACATGCCTTGAGCTACGTGTTCACGTTACTGACCACGTGACGGGGTCTCCCAAATTGCACCACGCACGCCAGGGACAGACGTTGCTCGAATACCCCAAACGACATGAAGAGTCGTAGAGGATATCAAAGCGGGTCGGGTTACCTGCCACCCGTGGGGCTCCACCCTTCAGCTTGTGCGCACTGGTGGACAGCGCTTACGTGCATCCCCCCCCGAGACATAAACGTCCCGAGATTCATGATTTTCTGACATAATCAAATAGGATAGTATGCCACTTTCTATACACTAATAACATCCTTATATGGGCTACTAACTCGTTGCTCACTGTATGTTTAAAAAAGATGACCTTTGTAGTGCGTTAAATCTCAAGCGAGCTATGATACCAACGCTGACACGACCCCACAGTCTTGTCGAGCCAGGATCACGCTGAGGGATGCAGTGTTGCACAGCACCGGATAACACACATCAAAGGTACAAAGCGGAAGCAAAGTTTTATTACATAAACAGGTTTATGAACATTTTTACAACAAAATATGTTCGGTATACACTCACGGGCGTAGACAACGCATCGAGTTCACGTTCAGCCCATGAACGTGTCCCCGCTAGCATACACGCACACTAACACGGCGGCGTGCACGGCTCCCACTTGACGAGGTTCCCCTCCTGGGGTTCCATCTCCTCCTCGGGAGTCCCTTCCTCATAGAACCCAGCAAAAGCTTCAAACACAAGCAGTGAGCATGAAGGCTCAGCAAGACTGACCCGTCTCACCTAAACATGAAACTTCTACATGAGGGGTGGTAGGTACATGAGGTAAAATAAGTTGCAAGGACTCGCCTAATAGTGGAACCTTACTTTCAACATTTCGCAGCAGGTTGTGGAGAACCTTACTCTAAGGCACATGAGAGAGCCGCAATCAAACAAGAAACACATTTCTCTCATGTACTTTGCCTAAAGTTGAAAAGAATTTTAATTAGCTCTAGACTACAACAAATCATTAACAATCAAAGTCCATCTTTCAATCAGCAACATTTTAACATGTATCTAGCCTGTTCTTTCTACGCCACGGTACAGTGAACAAGTGGTACTCACTGACCGTGAGGGATGGCGATTATACTCGATTTACACCTGCGGGGTTACCCGAATAACCCGTCACGTACGCCCGTACTCGATGTTGCCTACAGCAACCATCACGGACGCCGTACGCAACCACCTTTCACCCGTCAGCCAAATGTTGAACCGGTCCAATCGTTCCGAGCAAGAGGTCTCTGCACGCGCATCTCAGTGCCGCCAGCCGATTTACACCTCGAGCTCTCAACCTACCCTCTGAACGACCAGCTATGCCTCAACACCAAGCTACCCGAGTTACATCGGTTTCCCGGTTCGCATAGAGCCAGTAGGTCTTCGGTACTGTTCTAGCTTGTTCAACAGGCCCGCACACGGCTCGGTCCTCAATCGACACAAGCGGAGCTATAGCACACAGGCCCCAGAGTCCTGCTGCCCTTACTCTCCGCTCGGTCTCATTTTTCTTGCCATGTGTATCATGTGCTATCTCTACCCGAGTCGAGTGCCTCTAGCCTATCCTCGCCAGTAGTTCCAACTACTCGACTTGTACCGAATTCTACCCTATCTTAGCATTGCAGTAGCTACTGAGTTTTTCAATCCTAACCCCAACCCATGGTTTTCTTGGCTATGCATTTGGGTTTTAAAACAAGACTCTAATGCAAGAATTAATGGTACTGGAAGTATGTTCTCAAAACAATAAAAGTTTGTAAAGAGGTTAATGCAAACCGGAGCTTGCCTTACTGCTCTTGGTCGTAGGCTAGCTGCTCTTCCGGAGTAACAAAGTCTAAGACTTTGGATTCCTCCTCGACCTTAGCGACTACATGAGATAACAAGTACATGTATTAATTTAAATGCATTTGATTGAAATTTAAACTTGTGAAGTTTGTAAGTCTCACTAGACAGACCCAATGACTCTGAAATTTTTATTGTGGTTTGGTTACAACCTAAGCAGAGACTTGGCCAAGTTTTAGTTGCAGCAAAGCTCAATTGAGCTCTCCACAAATAATTATGCACTTGACCTTAATTGGAGCTCTTAGGGTGTTCTAGGAATTTTCATGGAGCAAGCCATGACTTATGAAAACTATATTTTCAGAGGGATCTAATGGAGTTGGTCTCACTCAATTTGAAGGTTCCTAGCTAAAGATATGAGCTAAACAATTTAAGAGAAATTCTGAAAATGTTTCTGGACATTTTCTATTTTCTCTGGAACTGTTTTATAAATCACACCATTAGGTGGATCAAATGAGCTCAAATGGATCTGAAAATTTTATGGTAGTTCAGGGATATTTTGGTGAACATCCCAGCAAAATTTCAGAATTTTCCTCCAAAGGATTCTCCAGTTAAAATTCTAAACAGTTTAAAGTTTGAAGAATTAATTCTGGAGAAATAAGGATTTTCATGAAGTGAAACTTGATTTGCTGGAAAGTACTCAGAGATCTGAATCCAACAAAATTTGGTTCACTCGATTTGGAGTTTCCTAGCCAAAGTTATGAGGATTTGAAGTTTGAATGAACTCTGAAAATCGGGAAAAGTTCAAATCACTGCACGTGGGACCCGGGCTACGTGTCGGCTCCTCATCGGAGGACACACGCGGCTACAGATTCTTTCGCGCACAGCCGCACCCGATCCGTGCCACAGCAGATCCCGGTTTTAAAATATCTGCCGCTGACAGCCGGGGCCCACCCCCTTCGTCTTCCTCCTGCCTCCCGCGCTCTGCCGCCGCGATACTGTCACACCCGGTTTCTCTGAAGAACAACCGAGTGAATATCACATGTATGCCAGGATCATTTTCTCATACATGTGACGACAAATAGTGAAGCATCATCATATTACAAGCCAGGTGTTCGAATATAAATAAGTCTTACATAGCATACGTCTCGATGGACGATAATAAATTCATAACATGTAAATAAAACAGCAGCAGAATATAAATCTTGTGGGCTCCGTCACAGGTGTTGCCCGGGGGACTCCGTGAACCTAAAATCCTTCTTCGGGTCCAAAGTCTTGGTCATTGAAAACCACATCATCCCTTTGACCTGAGCAGCAATTAAACCAACAGAAAAGCAAGTTTGAATACCATAGGTACTCAGCAAGTGTGGGAAAGTTATGTCATGCATGGCTAGAGCAAGGAGAGGTTGAACTCATGTTTTAAGCACTATGCAATTAATACCTATCACCTTAGCTTATTAAGCACCTACATTACTACACAGGTGAAATGGTCCCAAATTTCCCAACCCATCATCAAAATCAAGTAACCATAACATCATACCCAATGTCAAGCTCCCTGCTTAACATCCTAAACTTCCAAATTCATCATCCTCTAATCATGAATAAGTCCAAGCCGCTCATTACCGTGAGCACGGCTGTCATGACAGTTTTGACTCTGCAGAGTTTGCACCACTGTACCCACATGTAGTGATTTCATCCCCCGTTGCCAGGTGGACTAAAAGAACCTCCATTATGCCAGTGGCCGCGAACCACGTTCACACTTCCCAGGTGTAGCCAGGAGATCACTACGAAGCCTTTACAAAGGGATTCCCAACGAGCATGGGCCCACTGAGGTTTCACCGCTAACAGGATACAAGAGGCTCCGACCCCGCTGCAGTGCCCCCCTCTTGAGCCTTGCGGTTCATATGGTCAAGCTGACACCTACTGCCCGCACCATCCAACACACCCATACTACGCTGGGGATACACCTAATTAATTGGCCAAGCTGCTCCATCTTAGCATGTGGTTGGCACGGTAAAGCCAGGTTACATGCTCCATGAACCGGTCCTTAGGATCCAGGCAAGTACTAAACACAAACCCGAGTCTCGTGCACCCAGCAACAACCAAATCATCCAACTTGCCTCGATCCCTACCTCTACATAACTCATAATGTCTTATTCAAGAGTAGGGTAAACAAGTTGATGATCTCATATCCCACTTATCCCATTCTAAGCATGGCTAAGCACAAGTAATATGAATGAATGACATAATAAAACAAATCCCAACCCAAGCTACAAGGAAACAAGATAATGCAATTCTAGGGAAACTTCCTAGCATGGGTTTCATATTTCAGTTGACAATGCAAATAATTCTATCTACACATCCTAGTATAGGATCAAAGTGGTCAAGGACACTTGCCTTCTTCCTGCTGCTCTGGGAATGGAAAGTCTTGGTCTTTGACACGACCCCACTGGTCCTGTCGAGCCAGGATCACGCTGAGGGGTGCTGCATTGCACAGCACCGTATAACACACGTCAAAGGTACAAAGCGGAAGCGGAAGCTTTATTACATAAACAAGTTTATTAACATGTTTACATCAAAATAAGTTTAGTCCACACTCGCGGGCGTAGACTAAGCATCAAGTGCACGTTCAGCCCTCGAACGTGTCCTTGCTAGCACACACGCACACTAACTCTGCGGCGTGCACGACTCCCACTCGACGGGGTTCCCCTCCTGGGGTTCCGTCTCCTCTTCGGGAGTCCCTTCCTCATAGAACCCTGCAAAAGCTTCAAACACAAGCAGTGAGCACGAAGGCTCAGCAAGTCTGACCCGTCTCACCTAAACATGAAACTTCTACATGAGGGTGATGGGTTGCATGAGGTAAAAATCATTTGCAAGGACTCGCCTAATTAGTAGAACCTTACTTTCAAGTTTTAGCAGCAGGTTGTGGAGAACTTTACGCTAAGGCACATGAGAGAGCCGCAATCAAACAAGAAACGCATTTCTCTCATGTACTTTGCCCAAAGTTGAAAAGAACTTTAGTTAGCACTAAGCTACAACATATCATTAACAATCAATATCCAACTTTCAATCAGCAACATTTTAACATGTAACTAGCCTGTTCTTTCTACGTCACGGTACAGTGAACAAGTGGTACTCACTGACCGCGAGGGACGGCGATTATAATCGATTTACACCTGCAGGGTTACCCGAACAACCCGTCACGTACGCCCGTACTCGATGTTGCCTACAACAACCATCACGGACGCCGTACGCGACTACCTTTCACCCGTTAGCCAAATATTGAACCGGTCCCATCGTCCCGAGCAAGAGGTCCCTGCACGCGCATCTCTGTGCCGCCAGCTGATTTACACCTCGAGCTCTCAACCTACCCTCTGAACGACGGGCAATGCCTCAATACCCAGCTACCCGAGTTACATCAGTTTCCCGGTTCCCATATAGCCGGTAGGTCTTCGGTACTGTTCTAGCTTGTTCAACAGGCCCGCACACGGCTCGGTCCTCAATCGACACAAGCGGAGCTACAGCACACAGGCCCCAAAGTCCTGCTGCCCTTACTCTCCGCTCGGTCTCATTTTCTTGCCATGTGTATCATGTGCTATCTCTACCCGAGCAATGTGCCTCTAGCCTATTCTCGCGAGTAGTTCCAACTACTCGACTTGTACCGAATCCTACTCTATCCTAGCAATGCAGTGGCTAACGGGGTTTGCAATCCTAAACCCCAACCCATGGTTTTCTTGGCTATGCAGTGGGGTTTCCAAACAAGACTCTGATGCACAACATAAAGAAAACAAGTATGTGCTCAAAACAATAAAAATTTATAAAATGGTTAATGCAAACCGGGGCTTGCCTTGCTGCTCTTGGTCGTAGGCTAGCTGTTCCTCCGGAGTAACGAAGTCTAGGACTTCGGGTTCCTCCTCGACCTTAGCGACTACATGATAAGAACAATGTATGTATTAATTAAATGCTTTTGTATTAACTTTGAAGTTGTGAAGTCTATAACCTTTACTAGATAGACCTAATGACTGTGAAACTTTTACTGTGGCTTGGTTACAACCTAAACAGAGACTTGGTCAAGTTTTAGTTGCAGCAAAGCTCATTTGAGCCCTCCACAAATAATTATGTCCTTGACCTTAATTAAAGGCTTTTAGGGTGTTCTAGGTATTTTCATGAAACAAACTATGACTTTCTGAAAACTAGATTTTCAGAGGGTTCTAATGGAATTGGTCTCACTTAATTTGGAAGTCTCTAACTAAAGATATGAGCTAAACAATTTCAGAGAAAATTCTGAAAATGTTTCTGAATATTTTCTATTTTCTCTGGAACAGTTTTACTAATCACACCATTAGGTGGACTAAATGAGCTCAAATGGATCTGAAATTTTTATGGTAGTTCAAGTATATTTTGGTGAACATCTCAGCAAAATTTCAGGATTTTCCTCCAAATGATTCTCCAGTTAAAATTCCTAACAGTTTAAACTTTAAGGAATTAATTCTGGAGAATTACGGAATTTCATGAAGTGACACTTGATTTTCTGGAAAGTACTCAAAGAGCTGAATCCAGCAAAATTTGGTTCACTCAATTTGGAGCTTTCTAGCCAAAGTTATAAGGATTTGAAGTTTGAAGGAAATCTGAAAATCGGGGAAAAGTTTAAACTCGCGCGTGGGCCCAGGGGACACGCGTCGCACGCCGAAGCGACAGCACACCGCGGCCCACAAGGCTTTTGCGCGCCAGCACACCCGATCCCGGCCGCAGCCGGATCCCGATTTAAAATATCGGCCGCTGACAGCTGGGGTCCACCCCCTTCTTCAACCTCGCGACACCCGCGCTCCGCCGCCGAGGGACCTCGCCGGAGAGCTCGCCGTTGGCTGCTGTACAGCTCCAAACTTCTTGATTCTGGCCGCCCCTGCCTACTTTTACTTGGGGAACAGGATCCGAGGGTCAGCTGCTCATGACAACGGCCGGAGCATGGTCGGCGACGAGCCGCCATATCGGAACGACTTCGGCCATGTCGGCTGATGCTCCTAGTGCCTCAGCTACTTGGGAAACCGGTCGGGGAGCATCAGTGGACCTCAGAGAAGGTCGACATGAACTTGGGGCAGCTCGGGGAAGGCCCGAAATAGGTCCTCACCGTGCGCCCGATACCCCCCGTGCGTTCCGCCATTAGTAGACCTTGAATTACGCCGGGCACAGAAGTTCTCCGGCCCAGAGTTGTGAAGGCAACTTGTGCGTCACCGTGTCTAGTTCGTGTGGGAGTGGCCTGAGGCCCTCTAATCCTTTCTAGAGTACGAATTAAACAGAATCGTACCCGAGGGTCGTTCTGCACACAGAAAGGGGAAAAGTGGAAATTCGCCGCCGGTGAGCAACCACTCGAGCTGTGGCTCGGGGATGAGCAGCACCGATCACTTGCGCGTCCAAGGGTGCCTTGGCTCGGGCGTGACAACGCCCAGGTTGGGCTGTCCACGAGAGCCCGAGGTGCGGCGGTTTCCAGTTCCGAGTTTGATCTTTCGGCACAGCCGATATCACTCGGTTTCAATCGATTTCTATCAATGGGAAGGATGGAGGATGGTTGCTAGTACCTTGCTGGGACCTTGGAATGGAAAGAGGGAGCTGCGATCGGCTTGATCAAGCAGGAACTCGAGCGGCGGCGATGGCAGTGGGAAAAGCAGTCGCGCACGTCGGTAGCTCGGGGAAATGGTGACTGAGGCACGCCGGGGAGGGAATAAATAGCTCGGCCGGCTGGCCTCCGGCTTGGGGCACGCAGCAGGAGCTGGCGCCGGCCGGCCCCTTCGGTGGCGCGCGCGCACAACAGCCGGGAACCGACTGAACTGTGGTTCAGTCGGTTTGCTTTGAGGCTGAGGCTGACATGTGGGTCCCACTCCTCTTTTAACCTCTGAAATTTATTCCTAACAGCTGTGGTAAACAGTGAACCCTATTCTACCCTTGGCAACTCAAATTATTCACCCAAGAGCCATTTGAATTGATCAAAGTTCAAATGAGGTTTGGTTTGAATGAATTTCAGCACAAGTGCAGTTTGAAATTCAAATAAAGTTTGAATTTCTCCCCCTTAGCTCATGTCAAGATCAACTCCAAATGGAGTGAAAATTGGTGTGTGAGCTCACAAAAATGTGCTGAGCAAGAATATGCCTTCCACTTTTAAATTCAGTGGGTGAAAACAGTTTGAATTTGAATATGTTTTCAAACTGCCCCTTTCCTATCTACACCCAAGATGACCTCAAAAATGTTTTGAATTTGGGTGAAACTTGGCATGGACATCCTTGGCAAAGTGTAGGAGTTTTCATATGTCCAGCCCATCTATATCACATGTGGGAAGTACCACTTTTGCAATGTGTGAGTTTGTTCCCTAATGAGCATGTTGATAATTGTTACTTGCTCTTTATTTGTGTTCATCATTTTTCCTCAAATGAGGTGTGTGGTGTGGGGATGAACACTGCAAATGGGTGTCAAAAACTGAGGCCCTTACATTCCTCCCCCCTTAAAAGAATCTCGTCCCGAGATTATAAGGTGAAAATGAGAGAGAGGACGGTGGAAAAATTACCGGATATGCGACGTGAGAAAGTCGGGGTAGTTAGTGCGAAGGAATTCTTCGCTCTCCCATGTCGCTTCATCCATGGAGTGATTACTCCACAGAACCTTGTAGAACCACAACGTACGGTTGCGTGTGGTTCGGGCCTTTTCATCAATAATCTGCACCGGTTCCTCCCGATAGGTGAGATCCGGTTGCAGTTCTTCAATGTCTTCCAGCTGAACGGTAGTTGATAGCTTGAGACACTTCCTCAGCTGGGAAATGTGAAAGACGTCGTGCACACCGGAAAGTGCTTCTGGTAATCTTAGCCGGTATGCCACCGATCCACATCTTTCGGTAATCTGGAATGGACCGATGAATCGGGGTGCTAACTTTCCTCTCACCCCAAATCTGTTTACGCCCTTCATTGGAGACACTCGTAGGTATACGTGATCTCCAACTTCGAATTGTAATGGGCGCCTCCTCCGGTCCGCATACTGTTTCTGTCGGGATTGAGCGGCTTTTAGGTTCGCTTGAATTAATCGAACCTTTTCTTCCGCGTTGTTGACAAGATCAAGCCCGAAGGTAACCCTCTCGCCAGATTCACACCAGTTCAGTGGTGTGCGGCATTTCCTGCCGTATAGCGCCTCGTAGGGCGCCATCTTGATGCTGGCTTGGTACCCATTGTTGTACGAGAACTCGGCTAATGGCAAGTGATCATCCCAATTCTTGCCGTGGTCGATAGCGCAAGCTCGTAGCATGTCTTCTAAGATTTGATTTACCCGCTCCGTTTGCCCATCCGTCTGCGGGTGGTAGGCTGAACTACGGATCAGCTTCGTCCCCAAGGCAGCGTGGAGCTGCTCCCAAAAACGGGACACAAATAAAGTGCCCCGGTCCGATACGATAGTACGGGGTACGCCGTATAAGCATAGGATCCGTGAGATGTACAGTTCAGCGTACTTCTTGGCGTTGTAGTTGGTGTTGACCGGGATGAAATGGGCAACTTTGGTGAGCCGATCGACGATCACCCACACAGAATCATGTTTCTGTAAGGTGGTGGGTAAACCCACGACGAAATCCATGCTCACGTCCTCCCATTTCCAGGCAGGAATGCCCAGTGGTTGCAGCAGTCCCGGTTTCCGCATGTGGTCTGCCTTCACCCGTCGACATGTATCACACTCGGACACGTATTTTGCAGTCTCTCGCTTCATCCGTGTCCACCAAAACTTGCTTCTGAGTTCTTGATACATCTTGTTGCTGCCGGGGTGAATAGAAAACTTTGATAAGTGAGCCTCATCAAAGATTTTCTTCCGTAACTCCGGGTTTCGGGGTACGACGATCCGGTCCTTGAACCATAGGACGCCGTCTCCGTCCTTCCGGAAACATTTCAACTCCCCACTGTCTACACGTCTCCGCAAATGTGACATGCCCTTGTCATTCTTCTGGGCTGCCGCTATCTCTTCACGGATGGTGGGGATCAAAGCTAGGTTGTAGAGAGCTCCATGTGGAATCACATGTAGTGGTGGTTCGCTCTCTTCCAACGGTGTGATGGTCAGATTATTGACGTGTGACTTGCGGCTTAGCGCGTCTGCCACAACGTTTGCCTTGCCCGGATGATAATGGATCTCTATCTCGTAATCCTTTATCAGTTCCAACCATCTTCGTTGCCTCATGTTCAGCTCCTTCTGAGTGAATATGTACTTGAGGCTTTTGTGGTCGGTATATAAATGTACGAGGTTACCGAGTAGGTAGTGCCTCCACATTTTCAGTGCAAGTACCACGGCAGCGAGCTCCAAGTCGTGAGTTGGATAATTTTGCTCATGATTCCTAAGCTGCCGTGACCCATACGCGACCACCCTTCGGTCTTGCATCAACACACATCCGAGCCCAATGCCGGATGCATCGCAGTACACATCGAACGGTTTTGTTGTGTCTGGCTGCGCCAAAACCGGTGCTGATGTCAGGTGCTTGACTAAAGCCTTGAATGCTGCTTCACATGCTGGACTCCAAACATATTTGGTAGCCTTCTTCAGCAGCTCTGTCATTGGCTTGGCAATCTTCGAGAAGTTCGGAATGAACCTCCGATAATATCCCGCGAGTCCGAGGAAACTCCGTACCTCATGAACAGTTCTCGGGGATTTCCAATTCAGCACTTGCGTGATTTTGCTCGGGTCCACAGCGATACCCTCCGCCGAGATGATATGCCCGAGGAAAGGCACTTGCGATATCCAAAATTCGCATTTGCTGAACTTTGCGTATAACTTGTGATCCCGCAGCCGTTGCAAGACTATACGCAGATGTTTCTTGTGATCTTCCTCCGACTTGGAATATACCAGGATGTCGTCGATGAAGACCACGACAAACTTGTCCAGCTCCGGCATGAACACCGAGTTCATTAAGTACATGAAGTGAGCTGGAGCATTGGTGAGGCCAAAGGACATGACCAGGTACTCATAAAGTCCGTACCTTGTCGAAAAAGCTGTCTTTGGAATGTCCTCAGCCCTGATCTTAATCTGATGGTACCCGGATCTTAAATCCATCTTGGAAAAGACCTTTGCTTCGACCAACTGATCAAACAACATGTCGATCCGTGGCAACGGGTACTTGTTCTTGATGGTTACGGCATTTAATGGACGGTAGTCCACGCAAAGCCGCAACGTTTCATCCTTCTTTTTGACAAATAATGCCGAACAGCCCCATGGCGAGGAGCTCGGCCTAATAAAACCCTTCTCCAGAAGGTCCGTGAGCTGAGTCTTCAGTTCAGCCAACTCCTTGGGCGCCATCTTGTACGGCCTTCGGGATATTGGCATGGTTCCCGGTGCAAGTTCAATCTTGAACTCCACCTCTCTATCGGGTGGCATCCCCGGCAAATCATCCGGGAATACATCAGGGAATTCTCGGACCACTGGAATGTCTTCCAATCTGATGGTTGTGGCTTGATAGACACTTGGAAGTTTTATTTCTGGACTGTCCAGAAATAATGAGTGAGAACCGTGCACTTCTGAGTTTAAGTGCACGACTCGAAGGACGGTGTCTAAAACAGCGCCGTGGCGGGTTAACCACGACATCCCTAGGATGACATCGACCTTCTGTCCCTCTAAGATAATGAGAGACGTGGGGTACACTCTACCCGCTAAGCATAATGGTGCTTTGGAGACCATTACGCTTGCTGAAATCTTCCCACCCGGTGAACAAATTAAATATGGACTATCGGTGGGTAGTATTGGCAAGCTGTGTTTAGCAATGAAAGCTTGGCTAATAAAATTATGCGTGGCGCCTGAATCAAATAGTACTATAGCGGGATGCTGGTGGAGTTGGAACATACCCGCAAGGATTGGCTCGCCCTCCGGCACGTCCTCAATGGCAAGCTGGTGGACAGTACCGGGCCTAGGGTTTGCCCGCCGCGCATTAGTAGGGTTCCGGGGTTGATTCCTCCCCGGAAACTGTGGTGCCACTCCGCCGCCTTGCCTCTCCGGGCAACTGCTCGCGAAGTGTCCTGGACGACCACACTTGTAACATGTGGCCGCTGCTGGTGGAGTACTCGGGGGACGAAAGCCCGGCATGCGTTGCGGAGGTGCAAACGCACGCGGCATCGCCCGCTGCTGCTGTTGTTGTTGCGGTGGTGCTGGCAGTGCCGGCCGGAATGCCGGTGAAGAATACGGCCGACCGCGGAACGGCATCGACCGCTGTGGTGGCTGCCAGCGCGGACCTGATGGTGGGCGATTCACCATCCGAAACTTCTGAGAAGGACCGCCTCCTTCTCCGCTGCTCTGCGGCGCGCTTCGCTTTCGCTCTGCCGCCGCCAACTCCTTGCCGGAGTCTTCCTGAACAATCGCAGCATCAATTATGTCGTTGAGGCTGCCGCGATTGAACATCGCCAGCTTGTCCTTCAGGAGCGGGTTAAGCCCCTGGTAAAAGTGGTCCCGCCGCTTCTCGTCCGTATCTGCGTGATACGACGCGTAGAGTGCGAGATCGTTGAACGCTCTGGAGTACTCCAGCGCGTTCCGGCTCCCTTGTTGCAGGTGTAGGAATTCCTGCGTCTTCCTCTCACCGTGACGGTGAATGGCACCCAACCGGGTGGCGTAGGCCCTGCAGGAACCTCGACATGGATCGTCCACGTCTTGTTCCCCTCTTCGCCTTCTTCCTTGGCGAAGTATTGCGGCATCTGGTTGTACCCGAAATATTGGAGCATTAGCCACAATGCTCCCGGGTAGCCGCTACGGTCAGAGCAGTGGGAAACTACCCACCCGTTCTCCAACCGTTTATCTGCTGCCATCTGTAAAAATATATTTGAGAAATGTCAAATATTTATTTAAACAGTAAACCATTGAGTTATAACATAAGATATGTCATTGAACCCTTAACACTTGGAAACATAGTTCAAATTTTTAAACAAATTTGACTGCTGATCTGCTGTTCCCATGACAGCCCTGACCAGTTTCCATATCAATCTGATTTAGGCCAGGTTAAAAGCAAAACCAGTCCTGGAGCTCAACATCAAAGTTAAAGTTAACTTCAATAGCTTTCCAGAAAGTATTTGGTTGGCCTAAGATCTGCTCTGGTTCAAAAGTTATGAGATGTCAAAGTTAACAGAATTTCTGGAAACAATTGGACAGCACCTCCCTGCCTTAGGTACTGATTTGATCCAAGAATTCCAGTTAATTCTGTTCCTAATCTGACAAAACTTTCTGTTACAAAGTTGTAACCCATCTCATAAGCTTCCCAGAACCACCTCATTTTCTATTTTTGGATTTTTATGCAGGAAGTTATGCTTAATTTACAGAGAGTCTACAGAGAGTCTTTGCTCCGTCCTGTTTTCTGGACAGTTTCAACTCTACTGCATTTTTCGAGTGGTTAAGGGATGAAACACCTCTGGAACTCAACAGAAAAGTTGTAAAGCTCCTCCAAAGCTTTCCAGAAATGTATCATACGACCCCAACCTCGAAAGAACTCAACCTCTAACCTCTGATTAACTTCAGCCTTGATTTAGCTGAAAACAGAGTGCTCTGTCCTTATCATCCTATAAGTTGAAAACTTATTAACTTTGAATATCCTGTTCAAGGGAAGGAGTTACATCAAGTTTTACTACTTTGGATCAAAACCTTCAAGTTTTTAAATGAAGTTGTTCATTTAGTTGGGTGTGACGTCGAGGCGTCACCAGATTATGTCGGTACTACGTCCTCACAAAGGAAAAACCTATACCGGATTTAGCCGGCTTCGTTAGTTCAGTGGCACTACTCGTCACTCGCACACGGATGCTACACGTCTACCGTTTCGTGGTAAGGCTACCTGCAGAAATTCAACCAATCATCAGACTCGGCTGCACACCGAGCCCGGAATCCATACAGTTTGTACACCCGGCCGTCATCACTCGCCCGGATGTTCTCAAGCCAAACACGCCTTGAGTTACGTGTTCACGTTTCAGACCACGTGACGGGGTCTCCCATGTTGCACTACGCACGCCAGGGACAGACGTTGCTCGAATACCCCAAACGACATGAAGAGTCGTAGAGGATATCAAAGCGGGTCGGGTTACCTGCCACCCGTGGGGCTCCACCCTTCAGCTTGTGCGCACTGGTGGACAGCGCTTACGTGCACCCCCCAAGACATGAACGTCCCGAGATGCACGATTTTCCGACATAACAAATAAGTTAATAAGCCACATTGTTGCTGCTCGGTCCAGTAGCTTCATTGACATTGTGAAGTGGGACAGCACTTGGTTTAGCTGAGAAATCACCTTGTTCATCTCCAACCTCTTGAGGGTAATAATATTCTAGTGCACCTTGTTGATACTGAGGTGCATAAGAAACAAGTTGCGGCTGCGGTAGAGGTGAATAAGACCTCTGTGGAGTAGAAGAGTCGTCACACTCCCAGAATGATCGCACCTCTTGTGGAATCTCTCGACCGGAAGGTGAACGGATCACCAACCGATACTTCTGAGGCAGATGATTGTCTTCAGCCTGTGATGAGTCCCTCTCCCTCTTTTCTTTGAGGTAGAGGTTGGAATAATATTCTTGAGTGATAGCACAGCTCACAAACTCATCAAAATTCTCTTGGCTAACTTGAGCCAATTCACATCGCAGCCTAGCAGTCAGCCCTCGATAAAAATGATAACCCCTCATGGATGGTGATTTCACATAGTCAGGGACATATTGAGCTAAGCGATTGAATTCCTTTGCATACTCAATAACACTCATGTCCCCTTGCTTCAGACTCCATAACTCATCCAGACTGGTTTGCCTTATGCCCGCAGGGATGAAACGAGCACGAAATGCAGCCTGGAACTCCACCCATGTGACACGATGCCCTGCTGGTTGGACAGCAAGGTAGTCTGCCCACCATGCTCCAGCAAAGCCGTGAAGCTGCTGAGCGGCATATAGCGTCTTTGAGAATTCATCACATTGGATCAACCCAAACTTGGACTCGATGACACGTAACCAGTGATTTGCTTCACAATGGTCAGCCGCCTCGGAGAATACCGGCGGTTGTGTCGCCAAGAAATCCAGATACGTGCTCTGGGTGGGCATGTGACGTTGAACTTCTCGATTTATGCCTTGCTGAACTATGGTTTGGAGAGTTTCATTCATCTTCGCCATAATTTCGGCCAATCCGGTTGGCGATGGCTCTTGTGATGAAGTCGAGTCATTCCCACCTCGACTTGAATCTCCAAGCTCCATTTGAGAATGTGTGCGTACCGTACTGCACGAAACAAAATTTTGAGTCAATCAAAATTCTATCTCAGTAGTAAGTAAAGATAAGTAAAACATGAACATGTCATGAACTTTATGAAAGCATAACCACATTCATGTTTAAACCAATCTTATGTACGCTAAGCTAATCAGCGGGACTACCCTGACCAGCTCACACAAACTCCAAATTTTACTGAAGTTATCAACAGATTCTAGACTTGAGTTCCATACCAAAGTTTTAGTAAACTTCAGTAGCTTTCCAACAAGTACTTATGTGCTCCTTAAGGATTTTTCTACAGGAAGTTATGGCTTAAAAACAGAAAGGTCCAGAGAGGTTTTTGCTACTGTCCTGGTTCTGAACAGTTTGCCATCAACTGGACTTTTCACCAACTTAACGTCTGATTTTGCTCTGGAGGTCTACAAAGGAGTTGTGGAGCACTTAAAAATCTTTCCAGAACTGTATCATACACCTCAATGGGTTAAATCTACTCAGAGTTATGCTCTGTTAAAGCCCAGAAAGAATTCCTGCCAGAAACAGAGCACTCTGTTTTTTTTTTATTGAAAACTTTGATACCTAGTTATACTCTCATTTGAATCTTAGCTCAAAAGAAGAGTTCAGTAACTACTACTTGTTTCAAACTTCCACTTTTAGTTGAAAGTTAGTTCATGAATCATTTCTTCATAGGGAAGAGGTTATTAAGTGTAGTACGGTGTCGATGCACCGTAAGAAACATGTCGGTACTACGTAGCCTCACCAAAGAAAATCCTAAACCGGATTATACCGACATATCCGTTTTTTTTTCAGTGGCACTAAGACGGTCTCTCGCACACGTGTACTACACGGGATACGTACGTGGTTAGTACCTGCAGAAGAACACTCAATAGTGGTGCACTCAAAGGTTATTTCATTTCAGGCAGTTCCAAATTTGAAAGTAAATACAAACGCCCGTATCATTGCCATACGGCCGTCCTTGAGTTAAGCCACGTCTCAAGGTACGTGATCGTGTTTCAACACCACACGACGGGGAACCCGAGTATGTCATGAACGGGTCGTCATGGTTGGGAATGTTATCAACCCAACGGATACCACCTACTGCCCTGCAGGGCACGCCGATGGCAAGCGTTGCGTCTGTCCTCCTGGGCTATTTCCAGACGAACACACTATCGCGTTACTGACCACACGATGGGGTCTCCACTTACTTGCCTAATGCACGCTAGGGATCAGCGTTTCATAGGAATTCAGGAACATGAAGAGTCCAAGAGTTTCATATTAACATCTCACACCAAGCTGTGAGATCTAACCCTGAACCACTTTCCTCGTCAGGGGAGCTAACCGAAATTGAACCGCTTTCGGTGGCGTTCCTTACCATGCTTACCAGAACGTAGGTGCGTCGTTACATAATGAAAATTCAGAAGTAGAACACATAGGTTAGTCTTGCCACTTTAAGTAACTATACTACTATAGTCCTTATGTGGGCCTAATATCGTTTCCTCACCATATCCTAAGTTTTTGTCGTAATACGATCCTTACTCCGTGTGCTATTACCAATGCGGCTCTGATACCACGCTGAGGGGGCCCGACCTCCATCACGGGGTCGTGCCGCCTCGCCCGGGGATCGCATTGGGTGGTGCCGTGTTATGCGGCACCCAACAGCACACATATAAGGAACACAGTATTACATAAATCAAAAGCGGAAGATTACAATTGTTCTTTGTAAATACTTTACATAAAATAGCTACAGCGGAAGTCTATAACCAGCTCACGTTGAATATCTAAGAAGCACTCGACAAGAGGTCCAGCCCGTGGACTCTTCTCGCTAGCAACACGAAGACATGGCAGCGGCTAGGTTCTCCAAGTGTGACATGACTCGGAAGTTCCCGAGTCTCACCGGACAACCTTCTTTATAGCGGCGATGTTTACCTGCAAAACCACTTATATAGCAAGAGTGAGCACAAAGGCTCAGCAAGACTTAACCGTCTCTCCTAAAGCATGGAACTCTATATGGATGTAACCTAAGACTTAAGCCTGTCCTTTGCGAAAAGACTCGCCTACGAGTTTATCCTTAACTTTCAAATTTTTAGCCATAATAGTAGTGACCTTGCGCCTAGCAACATTGGAACTCCACAATCAAACAAGCAACGCTTCATTCCAATGTTGCTTGTCCCAAGGTGAAAAATAACTTTAGTTTGCTCTATCTCTACTTCAAACATGGTTTTCATGCAATTTATAATTAGCATAACAGCATTTAAAACTTTGCAAACTATTACCACACAACTTGATTAACTACGTCACAACACAGGGAGCAAGCGGTAATCAATAACCGCGATGGACGGTGATTCGAATCAAACACTACGCGGATAACTCGACACATACGCCCGCCTCTGAAGACCCAACTCTGGCGTCCTTCATTACGTCGTATGTTGCCACCTTTTGCAGGACACTAAACTGTAGAACCGGTCGCGCCGTCTCGGGCTCATAGGTCTAACGAGACGATGTGGTATGCCTCTACAATCCAGTGAACCTGGTACATCGGTTTCCTGATTCCCATATGTTAGTAAGCATCCGGTACACAACTCAATACCTGCTCTTGGGTGCCGCACACGCATCGGTCCTTAACCGACACAGGAAGAGCTACTCGACCAAGACCTCGTCTTGTCACTGCCTAACCATCCTGCCCGGTCTCATCTTTGGAAATGTAAACTTTAGTTTGCCCTCTTTTTCCATCTACACCCAGGTAGTCCCGTCTATAGCTCGCGAGTAGATTCCAACTACTCGTCTTCTACCGGATGCCCTAGTCTAATTAGCATGGCCTTATTCTATAACGATGACACCATTCTAACCTTGACCTCAGGGTTCTTTTTTTTGGTTATGCAAGTGGGGTATAAAACAACCTTGACCTAATGCACATACAAACTATGACCAATAGTAGTGAACAATGGAAAACATTAAAAACAATTTAAATGCAAACCGGGGCTTTGCTTGGTTTTGCAGGTGACTTAAGTCAGATAAGATGAAGTTAGTTGCTGATGATGACTTGAGGCTTAATCCCTGCCTTCTTGCTCCTTGATCCAAGCTCAACTTCTTCTTTACTTATCCACGTTTAATCACTACACGTTATGAAGATGCATACATGTTTAATTGTAAAACATTTGCTAACAAGTGCTAAGGACAAGTATTTAAAACTGGAACTCTGTTTAGGAATTTAAAAAGAAACTGGCGGTGGTGGTTTGGGTGTGTGTTTAAGCACTATCATCAAGTGAGAAGTGTGGTTCATCACTTGGGTGGGGGATCAACTAATGGTTGAACAGAACACTAATGATCCAGGGCTCCAATGGAGCTGGGAATTTTCTTGGGAGTTCCTTGTCACAAGAAATTTCTCTGGACCAAAATTCAGAACATTTCACTAAGTGGATCACCCAGAACAATTCCCTAAGCCTTTAGGCAAAGAGGAATTAGTTCTGAATAAATTTGCACTTTAATGCAAATTTAAGTGAACTAAAATTTCAAGCATAGTTCAGAGAGTATGCCTGAATTTTCCTAGGATTTTTGGAGCTATGTAATGGCTAGAACTGAATTTCCAAGTTTTGGAAATTCTCTGAAAATGTTTCTATATTTATTGGAATACAGAAACTTGGAGTTCGAATTACCCTAACTAAATCAACTCCAAATGAGCTGAAACTTTTACAGGTGTCTCCTAAGATCTTAAAGAATATCCTGGCAAAATTTGGGGAATTTTGGATGAACCAAACTCCCTCTAAAATTATTTTGCTGAAAAGCTTTAAAGAATTTTCCAGAATTTTCTATTGGTTTTCATGCAAATTGGGTTGCATATTTGGATAGAGCATTTTATCCTGAATCCAACCCAATTTGAATTACTAAATTTGGAGCTTCCTAGCTAAAGTTATGCAGTTCTAAAGTTTGAACTAAATCCGGAATTCAAATTAATTCGGAAAAAGTTTAAACCCTGACTGCGGGCCACAGGGCCACGTGTCGACCGCTGAAACACGAGCCACACGGGGCCACAGACCTTTTCCCGCACCACCACACCGGATCCGGAGCCGCAGCGGATCGAAGATTTAAAATATCGTCGCTGACAGGTGGGACCAGCCGGTCGTCTTCAACCTTGGCCCGTCCCCTTTTTCCCGCGCCGCCCCCTCGCCGGCAACTCATCGGGGCTCGCCGGAGTCGGCTTCCCAGCCGTCTCCCGGATCGGTACTCGCCGCCTGGGGGTTTTCAGGGTCGGGAAACATGTCTACGGGGTTGGCTCGGGCTGCCGGTGGCCGGAAGTAGGCCGGCGACGAGCCGCGGCCTTCGGTGATGATCGGCACCGTCGCCCGAGCACACTAGCCCGCCAAAATCTCAGCGGATCCGCTCTAAAGCATCAGTGGAGGTCAGGCAAGCTCGGCGTGGCCTCAACCTGGCTCGGAAACGATGGCAAACCGGTTGTCACCGTGCGCCCGCGCGTTCCCGCCATGGCCGCCGACCGAAAAGCTCAAAATTAGCTGTAACCACGGTGTTTCTAGCTAGGGTTGTGGAGGAAAAAGGTTCCATATCCTCTCTAGCTCTGGTGTGCGCAAAATGAACAACTTTAACTGAGAATTAAGTGTTAATTTCAACAGTTCTTACCCGCGGGTAGGTTTTCCTCATCCGAGGGAAAAACTTGAAATTCCCAAGCTACGTTGCACGGCTTGGGATGAAACTCGGGGGAGAGCAGCGCGACGTCCCGGCGCGTCTCGGAGGGTGCTCGCTCGGCCGTGAAAAGCCTCGGTATGAGCTGTCCACGGTGACCCGAGTTGCCCTTTCGCCGGTGAGCGTTAGTACCTCACGTTGATCGTTGATTTGGGCGCCCCACGAGCCAGGAACGACGGGGCCGAGCTGTGGAGGATCTTGTGCACTCGACTGCGCTCCCTTTTTGTGTGGACGGCTCGAGCAGAAGAGGGCGCGAGCTGGTGGACAACCGAGGGAAACGGAGGCGTCGCCGGCGGTTGTTTTTTGGGCGCGGAAGCAAGAGGAGGCCACGGTACGAGTGAGAGGCTTCGTGTTTGCTTTGGTGGGAGGGATAAGCGCCGGATGAACCGCCTCTGGCGCCCGCGCGTGGGGGGGGGGCAGCTCGAGCAGGAGGTGGCGGTGGCTGCCGCCTCGGTGGCGCCGGGAGCTCGGTCTAACCCGAGAGCAAAGACTTAGGTGCTAAGTTTTTCCTCCTCTTCTATGACAATTGGGCCCCACCAAGTTTCTTGCTCAAATATCTCCAGATTTTTGGCACATTGCAAACTTCACTCATATGGAGCTCACCTTCACAAGCCAATTGATAATTTGACAAGTTGTGCCTCAGTTTCAAATTCAAGTTCAAATTTGGATGGAATTCACAAGTCCCTTTGATATTCATATCAAAGCACCTCCAAATTTGCTCCAAATTTGCCCCCTCTACAATTTGAACCTGGGGAGTTTGAATATGCCCTCTGATCTATGAGTTGGTCATTGCAAATACAACTTTTTAAACATCAGTTTGCATTTTCCTCTTAAAGCATTACATATTAACTTCCCAAATTGCTTATTTAAACTTAAAATTTTGAGGCCTTAATATATTAAACATTTTCTAAGGGTTTCACGTAGATTTTTTTGGGAGTCACATCTCACGCGAAAATAAATGCACTCTTAATTCATAGGGGTTCACACATCAAAGCAAATCAACCTAGAGACGAGGTTGTGGACAAATGCCCATGGCTTCCACAACTCACGTCACACACCAAACATTAACACACAAATAACTAAGGTATTGACTCGACTACTCGATAACCTGCTGAGATAAGGGAAAGGACTCTAAACGACTCGTATCACTGAGCTGGCTCTTCGGGGTCTTCCTCATTATTGCGGCTGCCCTCTGATTCCGCTTTGGGTGGGGAAGCTGCTGGTGGAGAATTATGGCGGTGCCTGCTCGCTCGGCGGTCTGCGGAGTAGGGAGTCCATGTGTCATTTACGGTGACACACAGTTCATTCCCATATCCTCTTTCTCTCGCCCTCAAGCTGGCGTGAAACAACGCCTCAGTGTCCTTCACGGTGTCACGAACATCCTGAAGCTCCTGCTGGCACTCTTGCAGTCGAGTGCTGAGCATAGCAGCATCCTCCAAGCACAGGTCCATGTGCTCATGGGAAGTCCCCTGCTGCACTGGTGCGTACTTGTACTCCGCTGTACCACTCTCACGCTGGAGGACATACATGTACTCAGTCCTGTCCAGATGGCGACGGTTGATGTGACTCTAGCAGGTGATGGCCTCCCAGGTGACATCCTTCTCAGCATCGACCTATGTCGCTCGACAAGCTGGAGAGCGGTGGATCTTGAGCAGCTGATTTTCATGGATAATCCTCATTTCTGAACTCCATTCTTCCCGCTTCTCACGGATGGTCCGGGTGGATCTGTAGTGTATGATTAGCTTGCCCGTATTGCCAGCGGCGTGGATCATACGCCGAAGTCGGCACAACAAGCCTCCTACTGCCAACCCGTAGGAGTGGTACGTCACCGGATGGTTCTCTTCTCTCAGGGCAAGGGCAACTACAGGAACTCTCCCTCCGGTGGACTTGTGAGCGGTGCGGATCATGCGAACCATCTAAAACATAAAGCATTTAAAATTAAGTTAGACAAGATTTAAATACAAATCGTATTTTGAATAAAAGTTGGGGCAAGGTGAATAAAGTGACCCCATTAAATAACACTTTTCAACCCACACCTTTGTAAAATAGTTTTTAAGAAAATAGGGTCCTTAAATACGTCCATTTCTACCTAGGTCCACGTTCCTTGTAAAATCCCAAGAAAAGGGACTTGCAAAAACTTTTCTTCACCTCACAACACCACAGTTTTCATTGTGGGTATCTTAGGAAATATTGTGAAGAGCAAGTAACCTTCATCAAAAGAGTGATTAGAGGGGAAAGTCTTCCTTTTCACAAAGTGGGATTTGGACATAGGAACATGAGAGGTTGAGCTCAACCCTAGGACTTGAAAAGTCTTGGGAAGGTTCAGTCCAAGTTTCATAGAAATCCAACACTTTTTGAGGCACTTTTTGGGTTATTTGAAAAAGAGGCCAATTTGAATGTAAATTCAAATTGCAGCAACTTTCATCACCCAAATTCAAAAGTTAGCTTCATATTCAAACTCAGCACATTTTTCTGAGTTAGCCCACCAATTTTCATCCCTATTGGAGTTTATCTTGTCGGGAGCTAAATTTGCAATAATTCAAAACTGAATTTGAACTTCAGTTTAAACATGAAGCAAATTTAACCAAACAAAGTTTGAATTTGAAAACTCAAATTCAAACCAATACTTGGGGGCTAAGTCTCCCATTCAATTCTCAGTAGCTGGGATATTTACAAAAGAAAGGGGGAGAAAGATTTAGAGGGGATAAGAGGGCCCACTGGTCAGCCACCCTGGGGAGCAAACCGACTCGGGCGCGCTGTCGAACACCCTGCGGCCGACAGCGCACGGGGTCGACCCCGTCCCAACGCGGCCACCGCGCCACCTCCTGCTCGGGGGGATGAGGGTGCCGGGTAAAAAACATGTGATCGCACCCTGGTCGGCGAGAATTCGCTCCCCATCCTCTCGGTTCCACTCGCCTACATCCGAAGCAGCTCACCCGGAGTCGCCGCCCTCTGATCGCCGGCGGCCAGACGGCACAGGCTTCCTCCTGCCCGACGCTCAACACAAGAAACGATAGCCACAAGGTGCTGGTTCTGCCTGTCCTTACCGTTCGGCATTTCATGCACCGTCGGGGGAGAATTTCTTCCGGGAACGCTTCGGTGTTCTTAAGGCCGAGCTCCCCCAAATCCCAAAATTCACGAGTATTGGCTTATCACCGGGCGTACCGAGCTAAACACACGATCTACACCCTGCCACAACCACCTAGGATCGAAAACCAGCAAGAATCATGGGCTAGGGTTGCGGTTATCCAAGTTTTTTCGAGCAACAGCCGATATCCGGCCTAGGTCGCCGATGAGGTCATAGTTGCAGCCGTTTTCACGGGGATCGGTGCCCATATCCATGATCAGCAGGTGTCAGCGGAGCTCCCCGAGCAAACCGCATCGAAAAAAGTGCAGGGGAGGCTGAGTTCGACGTCGCCGGTGAGCTCCCGGCCGCTGTTGCCGTCGGGAGCCCTGTTCCGGCCGTTATCAAGCTCCGGGAAGGGCACCACCGTGTTCCCCAGGCCGGGATAGGCACAGGCGGCGAGAATCAGCAAGCTCCGAAGGCCGGAACCCCTTTCCGGCGAGAGCTCCGGCGAGCTCGGCGGCGGGATCGCGCGGGTGGCCGGAGGAAGACGAAGGGGTAGGCCCCACGCGTCAGCGGCTGGAGATAAATGGGTGGGGTTCTCTGTGGTCCGGGATCCAGTGCGGCCGCGCTGGAAGGAGTCTGCGGCCCCGTGTGGCGCGGCTCCAGCGGTCGACACGTGGGCGGTGGACCCACCCGCAGGATTTAAACATTTTTGGAATTTCCAGTTTTAGTGCAAACTTCAAATGCATAGAACTTTGGCTAGGAAACTCCAAATTCGATGAACCAAATTTTGCTGAACTCAGAATTCTGAGTTCTTTCCAGCAATACCAAATTCAGCTCATGAAAGTGAATAGTTTTCCAGAATTAAATCCCTAAAATTTAAACTGTTGGGAATTTTATCTGGAGAACTACTTTATGAAAAATTCTGAAATTTGGCTGAGAAGTTCATTAGAAAATCCCTGATTCCCAGTAAAATTTTCAGATTGATCCAAGTTCATTTAGTTACCCTAATGGGGTGATTAAGAGAACTGCCCTGAGAAAATAGAAAAATATACAGAAACATTTTTCATATTTTCTCAAATCTTAATTAGGGCATAACTTTCTGTAGAATTTTTCAAATGACTTGAAACCAACTCCATTAGAACCATCTTGAAGTCTAGTTTCCGGAAAGTAATGGTTGGAGCCATGAAAACCCCTGGAATTATTCAGAGGCTCAAATATTGACCAAATGGGCTTTTATTTGTACAAGGTGCAAATGAACTCTGTTTCAAATGAAACTTGGTCAAGACTCTGGTTAGGACCCTGCCAAGCCACAATAAAAATTTCAGAACCAAAGGGGAGGGCTAGCTAGAGTTAGTAGTAAATAAGTATTCAAGTTTACACATTGCATTAAAATTTACATGTAGTATTATATTCGACGTGTAGCCATTGAAGAAGAGACTCCGGAAGTGCTGGATTTCCTTCTTCCGGACGAAGAACTAACTACTGACCAGCAGCAACAAGGCAAGCCCCGGTTTGCATTAACCCTTTCATCAGTTTTACTTTGTTTACATGCGTCATATGAAGTATGTTTGTGCATTAGGTATAGGATGGATGGAACCCCACTTGCATAACCAGAATTTTTCCCTAAGAGTGAGGGTAGTGTCTAAGACCTCGAGTAGACAGGCTATGCTTAATAATTCACAGGGCTTCGGTACAAGTCGAGTAGTTGGAATCTACTCGCGAGATAGATTTGGGACACACGGGTTCGGTTGAGTGACGTGAGATCACTTTAGTAATGAAAATGAGACTAGGCAGGGGCTAGGGCGCAGAAAGAGAGAGTCTTGTGTGCGCAGCCCTGCCCGTGTCGATTGAGGACCGATCCGTGTGCGGACCTGCTGAACAAGTATTGAACGTACCGAAGGCATATCGGATATATGGGCCCCGATAAACCGATGTATCCTAAACCTCCGGATGTCGAGGCATAACGCACCGATTTATAGGTGTAGGCTGAGGGCAGCAAGGTGGAAATCTGCCAACGGGCATAGAGAGATGCTCCGTGTGGGGAACCTCCTGCTCGTTTCGGTGCGACCGGTTCGACGTTTGGGCTGTTGGGTAAAAGGTTGTCCCGTACGACATCGAGTGAGCATGCTGTGCAGCTCCACGGGTGGGCGTACGTGACGTGCTCTTTGGGTTTCCCTGCAGGTGTATATCGAGTCGATTTGCCGTCCCTCGCGGTGACGAGTACCGCTTGTTCACTGCGTCGTAACGTAGATTAATGAATTAAATGTTATGATTCAATATTGCTGTTATGATATAAGTGTGTTGCTACATGTGTGCCACCAAATATTGCTTACTAAATTTCAGCTTTATGAACTGTTAACCTGTTGCTAAAAGATGAACTAAGGATGAACTTGTAGACGTGTCCATTTGCTGCAACATTGCTATCCTATGTCATGGTACCCCTCACGTAGAGTTTCATGCTTAGGTGAGTCGGTTAAGCCTTGCTGAGCCTTCGTGCTCATGGTTGCTGCTTAAGTGTTTTTCAGGTGAGGAGCCACCCACGGACTCGGAGTACGAGTCCACCGGCGAGGGTTACCCTCCGTCGGGGACCACGGCTGAGTGGGAGCCGTACACGCCGCGCTGAGCTGAGACGTGCAGCTAGTGTGGGTTGCCCTAGGGCTGGGCAACCGACTTTTGCTAGATAGGTGGGCCTGAGTTGTACAATAGAAACTTCCGCTGTGTAATAAAGACTCTAGTTTGTAACTGAGAAGTGTACTACTTTGTACCTTCAGTTTGTTTTCCCTTGTAATATAATGTGTTCTTATGACGTGTGCTGTCGGGTGACGCATCGCGCGGCACCACCCTCTGCGATCCTGGATGAGCGGATTCCGGTCCGCCACAGCCTGGTATCAGAGCTGCAGTTCGGATAGCACAGTACTTAAGGACTGCATTATGGGGAAAACTTAGGTATACGGTGAGGATTCGGTAGCTGCCCAAGTAAGGACTATACTAGCATAGTTACTTAAAGTGGCAAAGGCTAACTTATGTGTTATAATTCTGAATTTCAATTATGTAACGACGCACCTACGCTCTGGTAAGTATGGTAAGGAACGCCACCGAAAGCGGTTCAATTTTGGTTAGCTCCCCCTGACGAGGAACGTGGTTCAGGGAATTATCTCACAGCTTGGTGTGAGATTTCAATATGAAGCTCTTGGACTCTTCATGTTTCTGAGTTCATATGAAACGCTGATCCCTAGCGTGCATTAGGCAAGTAAGTGGAGACCCCATCGCGTGGTCAGTAACGCGAGAGTGTGTTCGTCTGGAAATAACACAGGAGGACATACGCAGCGCTTGCCATTGGCGTGCCCTGCCGGGCAGTAGGTGGTATCTGTTGGGTTGATAACATTCCCAACCGGGACGACCCGTTCATGACCTACTCGGGTCCCCCGTCGTGTGGTGTTGAAACACGATCACGTACCTTGAGACGTGACCTAACTCAAGGACGGCCGTATGGAAATGATACGGGCGTTTGTATTTACTTTCAAATATGGAACTGCCTGAAATGAACAACCTTTGAGTGCACCATTATTGTGTGGACTTCTGCAGGTACTAACCACGTATGTATCCGTGTAGAAAACGTGTGCGAGAGACCGTTCAGTGCCACACTTGAGACGTATATGCCGGTATGATCCGGTTAGGATTTTCTTTTGTGAGGAACGTAGTACCGAGATATTGTAGTCATATGCATGAAAATAATAATAACAAGGAATTAAAATCTATAGGTTCAACATTTAGGACCCTGGTTGGGTATAAGAATGGGATAGTGGAGCAGTATAGCCAAAAGACTGAAAAACAGAGTGCTCTGTTTTGGGCAGCACGTTTGCTGATCTTCAACAGGGCATAACTCACCGGTCTTTTAGCCCAGAGAGGTGTGCTATATAGCTCTGGAAAGGTATTTAAGTACTCTACAACTTTGTTGTATACTTCCAGAGCTGAAACTCACCTTAAGATGGCTAAAATCTCAGAGGAATGTGAACTGTCCAGAACCAGGACAGAGTAGAACATTCTCTGAACTGTTTTGTTTTTCAATGATAACTCCCAGTCGCAATGTGGCGGACCGGAATCCGCTCATCCAGGATCGCAGAGGGTGGTGCCGCGCGATGCGACACCCGACAGCACACGTCATAAGAACACAATATATTACATGGGAAAACCAGCTGAAACTGTACAAACAAGTACAAACTTCAGTTACAATTATTGTTCTATTACACAGCGGAAGACTACACTATACAACTCACGCCCGCCTATTTAGCAAAAGTCGGTTGCCCAGCCCTAGGGCAACCCACACTAGCTGCACGTCTCAGCTCAGCGCGGCGTGTACGGCTCCCACTCAGCCGTGGTCCCCGACGGAGGGTAACCCTCGCCGGTGGACTCGTACTCCGAGTCCGTGGGTGGCTCTTCACCTGAAAAACACTTAAGCAGCAACCGTGAGCACAAAGGCTCAGCAAGGCTTAACCGACTCACCTAAGCATGAAACTCTACATGAGGTGTACAATGGACATAGGATAGTAACATTTCAGCAAAACGACACGCCTACAAGTTCATCCTTAGTTCATCTTTTAGCAACAAGTTAACAGTTCATGAAATCTGAAACTTAGTAAGCAGTATTTGGTGGCACACATGTAGCAATACAATTATATCAATCAGCATCATTGAATCAACATATTTCATCCATTAGTCTACGTTACGACGCAGTGAACAAGCAGTACTCGTCACCGCGAGGGACGGCGAATCGACTCGATATACACCTGCAGGGAAAACCTAAAGAGCACGTCACGTACGCCCACCCGTGGAGCTGCACAGCACGCTCACTCGATGTCGTACGGGACAACCTTTCACCCAACAGCCCAAACGTCGAACCGGTCGCACCGAAACGAGCAGGAGGTTCCCCACACGGAGCATCTCTCTATGCCCGTTGGCAGATTTCCACCTTGCTGCCCTCAACCTACACCTATAAATCGGTGTGCTATGCCTCGACGCCCGGAGGTTTAGGCTACATCGGTTTATCGGGGCCCATATATCCGATATGCCTTCGGTACGTTCAATACTTGTTCAGCAGGGCCGCACACGGATCGGTCCTCAATCGACACGGGCTGGGCTGCGCACACAAGACTCTCTCTTGCTGCGCCCTAGCCCCTGCCTAGTCTCATTTTCATTACTAAAGTGATCTCACATCACTCAACCGAACCCGTGTGTCCCAAGCCTATCTCGCGAGTAGATTCCAACTACTCGACTTGTACCGAAGTCCTATGACTCATTAAGCATAGCCTGTCTACTCGAGGTCCTTGACACTACCCTCACTCTTTTAGGAACCTTTGGTTATGCAAGTGGGGTTTCATTCATCCTATACCTAATGCACATACATACTTCATATGACACATGTAAACAAAGTAAAACTTTTAAAAAGGGTTAATGCAAACCGGGGCTTGCCTTGTTGCTGCTGGTCAGGAGTTAGTTCTTCGTCCGGAAGAAGGAAGTCCAGCACTTCCGGAGTCTCTTCTTCAACGGCTACACGTTAATGAAATACTACATGTTAATTTAGATGCACAGGTGAGTTTTAGAGTAAGACTTCTACTATTAGTTCTAATACCCAGCCTCTATCACCTGTAACTTTGTTTAAGAATTTAAAGATGAACTGGTGTTGGTGGTTTGGCTTGGACTTAATCACATGGTTAAATGCTAAGTGGTTTTCCCCCTTTTTCCCATATTAACCCCTTAAGTGGTTAAACAGGACAGGGGTGATCTAGAGCTCCAATGGAGCTGAGAATTTTTGTGTAAGTTCCTTGTCACAAGAAAACTCTCTGGACCAAACCTTAGCACTTTTCATGGAGTAGTTTGCTCAGAATAATTTTCTTGGCAAATCAGCAAGGAAGAATTTATTCTGAGGTAATACCCCTGTTCATGCTTAACTTAATGAACTACAATTTCAATTATAGCTCATAGAGTTTGCCTGAATTTTCCTAACATTTTTGGGGTTAAGAATTGCCCAGAACTGAATTTCCAAGTTTTGGAAATTCTCTGGAAATGTTTCTGTATTCAAATGAACACAGTACCTTCCAATTTGAATTGCTCTGACCAAAGCAACTCCAAATGGTCTGAAACTTTTACAGTGGTTTACTAATGCCCTAAAGAATATTCTGGCAAAATTTGGGGATTTTTGGATGAACCAAACTCCCTCTAAAATTCTTTTGCTGAAAAGCTTTAAAGAATTTTCCAGAATTAATTAATGGGTTTCATACAAATTGGGTTGTATCTCTGGACAGAGCTAGGCAAGATGGATCCAACCCAATTTGAATCACTAAATTTGGAGCTTCCTAGCCACGGTTATGGATTTCTAAAGTTTGAGCTAATCCCTGAATTATTTTCCTACAGAAAATCCCCTCCCGCGCTAAACCAGAGGCTGACAGCGGGGCCCGCCCATTTAAATTGAACTAACCGCGCGCTCGCGCGCGATTAACACAGGGGCTGACAGTTGGGGCCGCGCCCTTCGTCTACCTCCCGACGTCGCCGCCCCGAGCCGCCGGAGCTCCGGCGAGGTCAGCGTTCCCGGCGATCTAGCTCACCGGAGCCGACGATACTCGCCGCCCCCACGTAATCTCGGGTGCTGAACCCGCTGGACACCATGTCGCCGGCGGCTAACCGCCATAGCTCGCCGGCGACGAGCCCTATGCCTCTGTGCTACCTCGGCAATGTGTTCCCGCCCTTCTGACCGTTTTCATCGTGCGCTAATCGCGTCGCCACACTCGGGGAAACCTCGGGAAACTCGGCATGAGCTCTGTTGGCCCCTAAACGGCCGGCAACCCAGACCTCACCGGCGACCCCCTCCTCCGCCATACTGTCCTAGGGTGAACTTAGGGTTCCGGCGGTGATTTCCTTCCGGTTTTCGAACGAGAAGGGTCGCCAGAACCTCTAGATGCTCTCTCACAGCTCCGTTCGGCCTCCCACCCACTATGCTTCCCAAATTTCTGCTAAACCTAATCGGGTCCCGAAAGGAGCTACTCGCCCTAAACTGAGAAATTCTCCGCGCACAAAGGTCGAACCTTGGAACGGTTTGCGCGGTGGTCTTGAGGACGAGCTAGCGCTTCACTTTCCTATGGAGGTCGAAGCCGGAAGATGATCACAGCTGGGGTGGCACACGATCGGAGCTCGGGCGACTAGGCTGCTGGTTACAGAACTTCGCGAAAATCAGTAACTCGCCGGCGGTCTCGGGCCTTTTATAGGCTCCTGAGGCCAGGGGAGAGCGCGACACCTGCTGTGCCACCTCCTCTGCCGAAGCAGGAGCTGGCCGGCCGAGGTGTCGGTCACCGCCGCTGGCTGCAGCTGGCGAGCGCGCTCGGTCGAGGAAGTCGGCTGAGGAGACTTTGGTGCTAAGTCTACTGACCAGTGGGCCTCCCCTCTAACTCTTTTTTTTTTTCCAATTTTCTGAATTCTGTTGTGCCAAAATATCCTCAGCTACTCACAATTTAATGTGAGACTTAGTCACCAAGTCTTTGTTTGAATTTGAATTCTCAAATTCAAACTTTGTTTGGTTAAATTTGCTTCATATTTAAACTGAAATTCAAATTCAGTTTTGAATTCTTGCAAATTTAGCTCTTGACAACATGAGCTCCAATGGAGATGAAAATTGGTGGGTTTACTCAGAAAAATGTGCTGAGTATAGATATGGAGCTAACTTTTAAATTTGGGTGATGAAAGTTGCTGCAATTTGAATTTACATTCAAATTGGCCTCTTTTTTGAAATAACCCAAAAGTGCCTCAAAAATTGTTGAATTTGCATGAGCTTTGGACTGAACCTTCCCAAGACTTTTCAAATCCTAGGGGTGAGCTCAACCTCTCATGCTCATGTGTAGAAACCCTACATTGTGAAAGTGAAGGCTTTCCCCTCTAATCATTCTTTTGATGGAGGTTACTTGCTCTTCACAACATTTCCTATGGTGTCCACAATAAAAACTGTGGTGTTGTGAGGTGAAGAAAAGTTTTTGCAAGTCCCTTTTCTTGGGCTTTTACATCCCTCCCCCCTTAAAAGAATCTCGTCCCGAGATTATAAAAGAAGAGATAGCGATGTAATAGGGACTTACCTGTGTTGAGAAGCCATAAACTCCGGGTAATTTGAGCGAAGGAACTCCTCGCTCTCCCACGTCGCTTCTTCGGCGGTGTGGTTGCTCCAGAGTATTTTGTAGAACCACAACGTTCTGCTGCGTGTGGTCCTGGCTTTCTCATCAAGAATTCCCACCGGATATTCATCATATGTTAAATCCGGTTTCAGCTCGCCGATGTCTTCGGTAGGAACAGCAGTTGTATGCTTCAAGCATTTTCGCAGTTGCGAAACATGGAAAATATCATGGACACCAGCCAGAGATGCCGGTAGCTCCAATCGATACGCTGCTGATCCACACTTCTCGGTGATAGCGTAGGGTCCAATGAAACGGGGAGCGAGCTTCCCCTTCACACCGAACCGGTGCATGCCCTTCATCGGAGACACGCGGAGGTACACGTGTTCCCCAACGTCAAAGTGCAACGGTCTACGCCTCTTATCAGCGTAGCTCTTCTGTTGGGATTGAGCGGCCTTCAAATTGGATTGAATTGTCCGAACGCGCTCCTCGGCGTCGTTCACCACATCAACCCCGAATGTGACCCTTTCACCGGACTCGCACCAATTTAATGGGGTGCGGCATTTACGACCGTAGAGAGCTTCATAGGGTGCCATTTTGATACTCGCCTGATAACCGTTGTTGTACGAGAATTCCGCCAATGGTAGGTGATCATCCCAGTTCCTACCATGGTGGATGGCGCATGCTCTCAACATGTCTTCCAGGACTTGATTCACCCTTTCTGTCTGACCATCTGTCTGAGGGTGATAGGCGGAGCTCCTGATCAACTTAGTACCCAATGCAGCGTGTAGCTGCTCCCAAATGCGAGATACAAATAATGCACCTCGATCTGAGACAATGGTTTTGGGTATCCCGTATAGGCATAGAATCTTCGCTATGTATAGCTCCGCATATTTGCCGGCATTGTAACGTGTATTCACCGGAATGAAGTGAGCCGTCTTGGTTAACCGATCGACGATTACCCATATGGAATCATGCTTGTTGGCTGTTAGGGGTAATCCCACAATGAAATCCATGCTCACATCTTCCCATTTCCATGCCGGGATCTTCAGGGGTTGCAGCAGCCCTGATTTCTTCATGTGATCAGCTTTCACTCGTCTACACGTATCGCACTCGGATACGTACTTAGCTACCTCCCGCTTCATCCGTGTCCACCAAAATTTCTTTTTCAAATCTTGGTACATTTTGTTGCTGCCCGGATGAATGGAGTATTTGGACAAGTGAGCTTCATCGAGAATCTTTTTCCTCAACTCCATATCTCGGGGTACGACTATGCGGTCATTGAACCACAACGTCCCCTCACCATCTTTCCGGAAACATTTGATTTCTCCATTGTCTATCCGTCTCCGGAGATGTGCCATGCCTTTATCCGTTTTCTGAGCTGCAATGATGTCCTCCCTAATAGTAGGGATGAGGGCAAGGTTGTACAGCGATCCATAAGGAACCAAGTATAAACTTGGCTCTTCCTCCTCCACCGGTGTAATGGTGAGGTGATGTACATGTGATTTCCGACTCAGCGCGTCGGCAACCACATTCGCCTTGCCGGGGTGGTAATGGATCTCAATCTCATAATCTTTGATCAGTTCTAACCACCTCCTCTGCCTCATGTTCAGCTCCTTCTGGGTGAAAATGTATTTCAAGCTCTTGTGGTCGGTGTAGAGATGCACCAAGTTCCCCAGGAGATAGTGCCTCCACATTTTCAGCGCCAACACCACGGCAGCAAGTTCAAGATCGTGAGTCGGGTAGTGCTGCTCATGGTTCCGAAGTTGGCGTGAGCCATAAGCGACCACGCGTCCTTCCTGCATCAACACGCAGCCAAGCCCAATACCGGACGCGTCACAATACACGTCGAAGGGCTTTGTTGTATCCGGTTGAGCTAAGACCGGGGCTGTTGTGAGATGCTTCACCAATGTTCGGAACGCTCCTTCACACTCCGTGTTCCAAACATATTTGGTCCCTTTCTTCAGCAACTCTGTCATCGGCTTAGCGAGCTTGGAGAAACTTGGAATGAATCTCCGATAGTACCCCGCTAACCCGAGGAAGCTTCTGACTTCATGAACTGAAGTGGGAGCTTTCCATTTCAATACTTGCTCTATTTTGCTTGGGTCAACCGCGATGCCTTCAGCTGAGATGATATGTCCCAAGAACGGCACTTGGCTGATCCAAAATTCGCATTTGCTGAACTTGGCATAGAGTTTGTGGTCTCGCAATCGTTGAAGAACGATCCGCAAGTGTTCGGCATGTTCAGCTTCGGTCTTGGAGTAAACCAAGATGTCGTCGATGAACACTACCACGAACTTGTCCAGCTCCGGCATGAACACCGAGTTCATGAGATACATGAAATGGGCTGGAGCATTTGTGAGACCAAAGGACATGACGAGATATTCGTATAAGCCGTATCTCGTCGAGAACGCCGTCTTCGGGATATCCTCCGCCCGGATCTTGATCTGGTGATATCCAGAGCGAAGGTCCATCTTTGAGAATACACTTGCCCCCACCAGTTGATCAAACAAGATGTCAATACGGGGCAGTGGGTACTTATTCTTGATGGTGACGGCGTTGAGCGGCCGGTAATCCACACACAGCCTCAGGGTTTCATCCTTCTTCTTTACAAATAGCGCCGAGCATCCCCAAGGCGAGGAACTCGGCCTAATGAAACCCTTGCTTAACAGATCATTGAGTTGTTCTTTCAGTTCCGCCAGCTCATTTAGAGCCATCTTGTATGGTCTCCGTGATATGGGCGTAGTCCCGGGTGCGAGCTCAATCTTGAACTCGACATCCCGCTCAGGTGGCATGCCCGGAAGATCGTCCGGGAACACGTCGGGATACTCCCGGACTACGGGGATGTCTTCTAACTTGAGAACTTCAGCATTATTAATTGCTAAAACTTCCCGGACTGGCGTGTCCAACACCATGGAATGCGGACGGTGGAATGGAGAATTTAAGTGAACCGTCCGTGTCCGAATCTCTAGGACAGCGCCATGGTATTGCAGCCATGACATCCCTAAGATTGCATCAATCTTTTGTCCCATAAGGATTATCAAGGTGGTGGGATATAGCTTCCCACCTAAGCACAGAGGTGCCTTTGGAATCATCATATTAGCTGAAATCTTCCCTCCCGGTGAGCATATCATATAAGTGCAGTCGGTTGGGAAGACTTGCAATTGATGTTTAGCCACATAGGATGCACTTATAAAGCTGTGGGTTGCACCCGAATCAAATAATATGACTATGGCTTGATGGTTGAGAGTAAACGTACCCGCCAGCACGTTGTCTCCCTCTGGGGCGTCCTCATTGTCGAGGTTGCGGACGCCTCCAGTCCGCTGGCCAACCTTCTTCACCGGAGGTCGGCCTCGAGCACCGCCCTGGAGCTGGGCTTGCCCGCTGCTCTGCTGCCCCTGGGGACAGTCCTTCGCAAAGTGGCCCGCCTGGCCACACGTGAAGCAGGTGAAACGGGGCGGTCCCCCGCTGATCGGTGGACGGAAACCCGGGGCGCGTTGTGGCGGTGGAAACGCCCGGGGTACCGTCTGCTGTTGCTGTCTTGGTGATGGCATCGGCGGACGGAACGGAGGTGCTTGGAACGAATGTCCCCCGAACTGCTGAGGTCGCGCCGGTGGACGCCACTGCTGCCCGGATGGTGTCCGATACACCATACGGTACTTCTGGGGAGCGCCACTCCCACCGCTGCTAGGTGGAGCGCTACGCTTCCTCTGCTCAGCTGCTAACTCCCGCTGAGCGTCCTCTTGCATGATGGCGGCATTGACTAGGTCATTGAATGTGCCGCGGTTCCATTGTACGAGGTGGGTCTTCATTTCGGGATGTAACCCCCGATAGAAGTGCTCCCTCTTCTCCTCTGTGGAGATGTAGTCTGACGCATACTGCGCCAGATGGTTGAAGGCACGGGAGTAGTCGTGGGCACTCCTCCCGCCCTGCTTCAGTTCCAAAAATTCTTGGAACTTTCTCTTCATTATTCCGGGAGGGATGTGATAGGCGCGGAACGCCTCCCGGAACTCTTGCCATTCCACGGCATGGCCAGCCGGTCGTGAGGCGACATAATTCGCCCACCACGCACCAGCGGCACCGTGGAGCTGCTGTGCTGCGAACAGCGTCTTCTGCCGCTCCGTACACTGGAGCAGCCCGAACTTGGACTCGATAGTCCGCAGCCAGTTGTCTGCTTCCAGTGGTTCTTCAGCTTCGGTGAACACTGGAGGGTGCGTACTCATGAAATCCGAGTACGACACTTCGCGGGGCTCACGAGGCCCTCGCTCTTGACGTCCTCCCGCCTGGGACGTATTCTGCACGATCGTGCGGAGCAGGTCGGTCTGCTCCTCACGACCTCCCACCAATGCCGCTATCACATCCGCTAGAGTAAGCGGAGGCGGCGGTGGTGGCTGCTGCTGCGGGGTGCTGTCGTAGGCCGGTGGCTGGGAGTCATCGCCTCTACCTTGGCTAGAGCCACCAACCTCGTGCGTGGTCCTAGTACGAACCATCTGCAACCATACGACATTAAACATCAGTCCCGCAACATTTTGCATGCAGTTCAATAGAACTGGGCGTAAAAACATTATGACAACCAAACATGCGAAATATCTCGTAAGTAGATAATGTAATAACTTTGCACAAGCTACACCATTACCAGACCAAACACAAGTTAGTTTAATCGAACTTGATGAACCTCCCCTTTGGAAGCTCAACATAACTAGGTTTGGTCACTACGAGACATTATTCTTGCGTTGCCATCACGTATAACACCCTTAGGGTACCACACCCTTTTCAATGAGTTCAACTGTCATTCTCCTGTCAGAATGACCAGTTTCTACCTATTCCGAGTTTTGATCTGGTTCTGTGCATTTTCATAACTCATGTTGAATACCAACGTTAAAGTTAACTTTAGTATCTTTCCAACGAGTATGCATTTGCCCCCAGATCAGATTTGGTTAAAAAGTTATGCTAATTCAAAGTCAGCAGAATTTCTGGAAGAATTTTAACAGCACCTCCCTTGGAAGTGACTGTTTTCAACCCTGATTTCCACTAAAGTCTGTGCTGACACTTCAGAAACTTTGAATTGCAAAGATGTCACACATCTCCTACTATTTCTAAGGATGTATTATATGACAATTTTAGATTTTTCAACTGGGAGTTATGTTTGAAAAACAGATCAGTTCAGAGGATGTTTTACTCTGCCCTGGTTCTGGACAGTTTACATTCCTCTGGGATTTCAGCCATCTTAAGGCGAGTTTCAGCTCTGGAAGTCTACAACAAAGTTGTAGAGTACTTGAATACCTTTCCAGAGCTATGTAGCACACCCCCCCGGGCTAAAAGACCTGTGAGTTATGCCCTGTTGAAGATCAGCAACCTTGCTGTCCCAAAACAGAGCACTCTGTTTTTCAATCTTTTTAGAACTACAATCATCACTATCCCCTTCTTATACCCAGCCAGGGTCCTAAATGTTAAACCTATAGATTTTTAATTCTTAGTTATCATTATACTCATGCATATGCCTACAATGTCTCGGTACTACGTTCCTCACAAAAGAAAATCCTAACCGGATCATACCGGTGTATACGTCTCAAGTGTGGCACTAAACGGTCTCTCGCACACGTTTTCTACACGGATTCATACGTGGTTAGTACCTACAGAAGACCACACAATGATGGTGCACTCAAAGTTTGTTCATTTCAGGCAGTTCCATATCTAAAAGTAAATACAAACGCCCGTATCATTTCCATACGGCCGTCCTTGAGCTAAGTCACGTCTCAAGTCACGTGATCGTGTTTCAACACCACACGACGGGGGACCCGAGTATGTCATGAACGGGTCGTCACGGTTGGGAATGTTATCAACCCAACAGATACCACCTACTGCCCTGCAGGGCACGCCGATGGCAAGCGCTGCGTATGTCCTCCTGGGCTATTTCCAGACGAACACACTCTCGCGTTACTGACCACGCGATGGGGTCTCCACTTACTTGCCTAATGCACGCTAGGGATCAGCGTTGCATATGAACTCAGGGACATGAAGAGTCCAAGAGATTCATATTTACATCTCACACCAAGCTGTGAGACTCTATCCCTGAGCCTCGTTCCTCGTCAGGGGGAGCTAACCGAAATTGAACCGCTTTCGGTGGCGTTCCTTACCATACTTACCAGAGCGTAGGTGCGGCGTTACATAATTGAAATTCAGAATTATAACACATAAGTTAGTCTTTGCCACTTTAAGTAACTATGCTAATATAGTCCTTACTTGGGCAACTACCGAATCCTCACCGTATACCTAAGTTTTTCCCATAATGCAGTCCTTTAGTACTGTGCTATCCCCACTGCGGCTCTGATACCAGGCTGTGGCGGACCGGAATCCGCTCATCCAGGATCGCAGAGGGTGGTGCCGCGCGATGCGACACCCGACAGCACACGTCATAAGAACACAATATATTACATGGGAAAACCAGCTGAAACTGTACAAACAAGTACAAACTTCAGTTACAATTATTGTTCTATTACACAGCGGAAGACTACACTATACAACTCACGCCCGCCTATTTAGCAAAAGTCGGTTGCCCAGCCCTAGGGCAACCCACACTAGCTGCACGTCTCAGCTCAGCGCGGCGTGTACGGCTCCCACTCAGCCGTGGTCCCCGACGGAGGGTAACCCTCGCCGGTGGACTCGTACTCCGAGTCCGTGGGTGGCTCTTCACCTGAAAAACACTTAAGCAGCAACCGTGAGCACAAAGGCTCAGCAAGGCTTAACCGACTCACCTAAGCATGAAACTCTACATGAGGTGTACAATGGACATAGGATAGTAACATTTCAGCAAAACGACACGCCTACAAGTTCATCCTTACTTCATCTTTTAGCAACAAGTTAACAGTTCATGAAATCTGAAACTTAGTAAGCAGTATTTGGTGGCACACATGTAGCAATACAATTATATCAATCAGCATCATTGAATCAACATATTTCATCCATTAGTCTACGTTACGACGCAGTGAACAAGCAGTACTCGTCACCGCGAGGGACGGCGAATCGACTCGATATACACCTGCAGGGAAAACCCAAAGAGCACGTCACGTACGCCCACCCGTGGAGCTGCACAGCACGCTCACTCGATGTCGTACGGGACAACCTTTCACCCAACAGCCCAAACGTCGAACCGGTCGCACCGAAACGAGCAGGAGGTTCCCCACACAGAGCATCTCTCTATGCCCGTTGGCAGATTTCCACCTTGCTGCCCTCAACCTACACCTATAAATCGGTGTGCTATGCCTCGACGCCCGGAGGTTTAGGCTACATCGGTTTATCGGGGCCCATATATCCGATATGCCTTCGGTACGTTCAATACTTGTTCAGCAGGGCCGCACACGGATCGGTCCTCAATCGACACGGGCAGGGCTGCGCACACAAGACTCTCTCTTGCTGCGCCCTAGCCCCTGCCTAGTCTCATTTTCATTACTAAAGTGATCTCACATCACTCAACCGAACCCGTGTGTCCCAAGCCTATCTCGCGAGTAGATTCCAACTACTCGACTTGTACCGAAGTCCTATGACTCATTAAGCATAGCCTGTCTACTCGAGGTCCTTGACACTACCCTCACTCTTTTAGGAACCTTTGGTTATGCAAGTGGGGTTTCATTCATCCTATACCTAATGCACATACATACTTCATATGACACATGTAAATAAAGTAAAACTTTTAAAAAGGGTTAATGCAAACCGGGGCTTGCCTTGTTGCTGCTGGTCAGGAGTTAGTTCTTCGTCCGGAAGAAGGAAGTCCAGCACTTCCGGAGTCTCTTCTTCAACGGCTACACGTTAATGAAATACTACATGTTAATTTAGATGCACAGGTGAGTTTTAGAGTAAGACTTCTACTATTAGTTCTAATACCCAGCCTCTATCACCTGGAACTTTGTTTAAGAATTTAAAGATGAACTGGTGTTGGTGGTTTGGCTTGGACTTAACCACATGGTTAAATGCTAAGTGGTTTTCCCCCTTTTTCCCATATTAACCCCTTAAGTGGTTAAACAGGACAGGGGTGATCTAGAGCTCCAATGGAGCTGAGAATTTTTGTGTAAGTTCCTTGTCACAAGAAAACTCTCTGGACCAAACCTTAGCACTTTTCATGGAGTAGTTTGCTCAGAATAATTCTCTTGGCAAATCAGCAAGGAAGAATTTATTCTGAGGTAATACCCCTGTTCATGCTTAACTTAATGAACTACAATTTCAATTATAGCTCATAGAGTTTGCCTGAATTTTCCTAACATTTTTGGGGTTAAGAATTGCCCAGAACTGAATTTCCAAGTTTTGGAAATTCTCTGGAAATGTTTCTGTATTCAAATGAACACAGTACCTTCCAATTTGAAATGCTCTGACCAAATCAACTCCAAATGGTCTGAAACTTTTACAGTGGTTTACTAATGCCCTAAAGAATATTCTGGCAAAATTTGGGGATTTTTGGATGAACCAAACTCCCTCTAAAATTCTTTTGCTGAAAAGCTTTAAAGAATTTTCCAGAATTAATTAATGGGTTTCATACAAATTGGGTTGTATCTCTGGACAGAGCCAGGCAAGATGGATCCAACCCAATTTGAATCACTAAATTTGGAGCTTCCTAGCCACGGTTATGGATTTCTAAAGTTTGAGCTAATCCCTGAATTATTTTCCTACAGAAAATCCCCTCCCGCGCTAAACCAGAGGCTGACAGCGGGGCCCGCCCATTTAAATTGAACTAACCGCGCGCTCGCGCGCGATTAACACCGGGGCTGACAGGTGGGGCCGCGCCCTTCGTCTACCTCCCGACGTCGCCGCCCCGAGCCGCCGGAGCTCCGGCGAGGTCAGCGTTCCCGGCGATCTAGCTCACCGGAGCCGATGATACTCGCCGCCCCCACGTAATCTCGGGTGCTGAACCCGCTGGACACCATGTCGCCGCCGGCTAACCGCCATAGCTCGCCGGCGACGAGCCCTATGCCTCTGTGCTACCTCGGCAATGTGTTCCCGCCCTTCTGACCGTTTTCATCGTGCGCTAATCGCGCCGCCACACTCAGGGAAACCTCGGGAAACTCGGCATGAGCTCTGTTGGCCCCTAAACGGCCGGCAACCCAGACCTCGCTGGCGACCCCCTCCTCCGCCATACTGTCCTAGGGTGAACTTAGGGTTCCGGCGGTGATTTCCTTCCGGTTTTCGAACGAGAAGGGTCGCCAGAACCTCTAGATGCTCTCTCACAGCTCCGTTCGGCCTCCCACCCACTATGCTTCCCAAATTTCTGCTAAACCTAATCGGGTCCCGAAAGGAGCTACTCGCCCTAAACTGAGAAATTCTCCGCGCACAAAGGTCGAACCTTGGAACGGTTTGCGCGGTGGTCTTGAGGACGAGCTAGCGCTTCACTTTCCTATGGAGGTCGAAGCCGGAAGATGATCACAGCTGGGGTGGCACACGATCGGAGCTCGGGCGACTAGGCTGCTGGTTACAGAACTTCGCGAAAATCAGTAACTCGCCGGCGGTCTCGGGCCTTTTATAGGCTCCTGAGGCCAGGGGAGAGCGCGACACCTGCTGTGCCACCTCCTCTGCCGAAGCAGGAGCTGGCCGGCCGAGGTGTCGGTCGCCGCCGCTGGCTGCAGCTGGCGAGCGCGCTCGGTCGAGGAAGTCGGCTGAGGAGACTTTGGTGCTAAGTCTACTGACCAGTGGGCCTCCCCTCTAACTTTTTTTTTCTTCCAATTTTCTGAATTCTGTTGTGCCAAAATATCCTCAGCTACTCACAATTTAATGTGAGACTTAGTCACCAAGTCTTTGTTTGAATTTGAATTCTCAAATTCAAACTTTGTTTGGTTAAATTTGCTTCATATTTAAACTGAAATTCAAATTCAGTTTTGAATTCTTGCAAATTTAGCTCTTGACAACATGAGCTCCAATGGAGATGAAAATTGGTGGGTTTACTCAGAAAAATGTGCTGAGTATAGATATGGAGCTAACTTTTAAATTTGGGTGATGAAAGTTGCTGCAATTTGAATTTACATTCAAATTGGCCTCTTTTTTGAAATAACCCAAAAGTGCCTCAAAAATTGTTGAATTTGCATGAGCTTTGGACTGAACCTTCCCAAGACTTTTCAAATCCTAGGGGTGAGCTCAACCTCTCATGCTCATGTGTAGAAACCCTACATTGTGAAAGTGAAGGCTTTCCCCTCTAATCATTCTTTTGATGGAGGTTACTTGCTCTTCACAACATTTCCTATGGTGTCCACAATAAAAACTGTGGTGTTGTGAGGTGAAGAAAAGTTTTTGCAAGTCCCTTTTCTTGGGCTTTTACACGCAAAACCCAACAAAATTTCATATGATACCTCCTTGGAAAGTGTAGAAGATGTGTGATATCTTTGCAATTCAAAGTTTCTGAAGTTTCAGCACAGATTTCAGCGGAAACTCGAATGGAAAACAGCAATTTCCAAGGGAAGTGCTGTTAAAAATTCTTCCAGAAATTCTGCTGACTTTGAATTAGCATAATTTTTTAACCAAGGCTTATATGGGGGCAATTGAATACTCGTTGGAAAGATACTGAAGTTAACTTTAACTTCGGTATTCAACTTGAGTCATGAAAATGCACAGAACCAGATCAAAACTTGGAATAGGTAGAAACTGGTCATTCTGACAGGAGAATGACAGTTGAACTCATTGGAGAGGGTGTTGTACCCTAAGGGTGGTATACGTGATGACAACGCGATAGTAATGTCTCGTAGAGACCAAACCTAGTTATGGTGAGCTCCCAAAGTGGAGGTTCATCAAGTTGGATTAAACTAGCTTGTGTTTGGTCTGGTAATGGTGTAGCTTGTGCAAAGTTATTACATTATCTACTTACGAGATATATCGCCTATTGTTGTTGTCATAATGTTTTACGCCCATTTTTATTGGACTGCATGCAAAATGTTGCGGGACTGATGATTATTGTCGTGTGGTTGCAGATGGTTCGTACTAGGACCACGCACGAGGTTGGTGGCTCTAGCCAACAGGGAGGCGATGACTCCCAGCCACCGGCCTACGACAGCACCCCGCAGCAGCAGCCACCACCGCCGCCTCCGCTTACTCTAGCGGATGTGATAGCGGCACTGGTGGGAGATCGTGAGGAGCAGACCGACCTGCTCCGCACAATCGTGAAGAATACGTCGCAGGTGGGGGGACGTCAAGAGCGAGGGCCTCGTGAGCCCCGTGAAGTGTCGTACTCGGATTTCATGAGTACGCACCCTCCAGTGTTCACCGAAGCCGAAGAACCACTGGAGGCGGACAACTGGCTGCGGACTATCGAGTCCAAGTTTGGGCTGCTCCAGTGTACGGAGCGACAGAAGACCCTGTTCGCAGCACAGCAGCTCCACGGTGCCGCTGGTGCGTGGTGGGCGAACTATGTCGCCTCACGTCCGGCTGGCCATGCCGTGGAATGGCAAGAGTTCCGGGAGGCGTTCCGCGCCTACCACATTCCTCCCGGAATAATGAAGAGGAAGTTCCAAGAATTCTTGGAGCTGAAGCAGGGCGGGAGGAGTGCCCACGACTACTCCCGTGCCTTCAACCATCTGGTGCAGTATGCGTCAGACTATATCTCCACGGAGGAGAAGAAGAGGGAGCATTTCTATCGGGGGTTACACCCCGAAATGAAGACGCACCTCGTTCAGTGGAATCGCGGCACATTCAACGACTTAGTCAATGCCGCGGTCATGCAAGAGGACGCTCAGCGGGAGTTGGCAGCTGAGCAGAGGAAGCGCAGCGCTCCACCTAGCAGCGGTGGTGGCGCGCCTCAGAAGTACCGTATGGTGTATCGGACACCATCCGGGCAGCAGTGGCGTCCACCGGCGCGACCTCAACAGTTCGGGGGACGTTCGTTCCAAGCACCTCCGTTCCGTCCACCGATGCCACCACCAAGACAACAGCAACAGCAGCAGCAGACGGTATCCCGGGCGTTTCCACTGCCACAACGCGCCCCGGGATTCCGTCCACCGATCAGCGGGGGACCGCCCCGTTTCACCTGCTTCACGTGTGGCCAAGCGGGCCTCTTCGCGAAGGACTGTCCCCAGGGGCAGCAGAGCAGCGGGCAAGCCCAGTTCCAGGGCGGTGCTCGAGGCCGACCTCCGGTGAAGAAGGTTGGGCAGCGGACTGGGGGTATCCGCAACCTCGACAATGAGGACGCCCCGGAGGGAGACAACGTGCTGGCGGGTACGTTCACTCTCAATAATCAAGCCATCATCATACTTTTTGATTCTGGTGCAACCCACAACTTCATTAGTGCATCATATGTGGCTCAGCATCAGCTGGAAGCCTTTCCAACCGAGTGTTCTTACATGATCCGCTCACCGGGAGGAAAGATTTCAGCAACTATGATGGTTCCAAAAGCACCATTGTGCTTAGGTGGGAAGATATATCCCACCACTATGATTATCCTAGGGGGGCAGAAGATTGATGCAATCTTGGGAATGTCATGGCTAAGCTACCATGGAGCTGTCCTGGAAACACTATCACGGACGGTTCACCTCAACTCCCCATTACACCGTCCGCAGTCCCTCCTATTAGATAATCCAGTCAGAGAGGTTTCAGCGATCAATAGTGCTGAGGCTCTCAAGTTAGAAGACATCCCCGTAGTCTGGGAGTATCCCGACGTGTTCCCGGATGATCTACCGGGCATGCCACCTGAGCGGGGTGTCGAGTTCAAGATCGAGCTCGCACCCTGGACTACACCCATATCACGGAGACCATACAAGATGGCTCCAAATGAGCTGGCGGAACTGAAAGAACAGCTCAATGATCTGTTGAGCAAGGGTTTCATTAGGCCGAGTTCCTCGCCTTGGGGATGCTCGGCGCTATTCGTGAAGAAGAAGGATGAGACCCTGAGGCTGTGTGTGGATTACCGGCCGCTCAACGCCGTCACCATCAAGAATAAGTACCCACTGCCCCGCATCGACATATTGTTTGATCAACTTGTGGGTGCAAGTGTGTTCTCCAAGATGGACCTTCGCTCTGGATATCACCAGATAAAGATCTGGGCGGAGGATATCCCAAAGACGGCCTTCTCAACGAGATATGGATTATATGAATATCTCGTCATGTCCTTTGGTCTCACAAATGCTCCAGCCCATTTCATGTATCTCATGAACTCGGTGTTCATGCCGGAGCTGGACAAGTTCGTGGTAGTGTTCATCGATGATATCTTGGTTTACTCCAAGACAGAAGCCGAACATGCCGAACACTGGCGGATCGTTCTTCAACGATTGCGAGACCGCAAGCTCTACGCCAAGTTCAGCAAATGCGAGTTTTGGATAAGCCAAGTGCCATTCTTGGGACATATCATCTCAGCGGAAGGCATTGCAGTTGACCCATGCAAGATAGAGCAAGTGCTGAAATGGAGAGCTCCCACTTCAGTCCATGAAGTCAGAAGCTTCCTCGGGTTAGCGGGATACTATCGGAGATTCATTCCAAGTTTCTCCAAGCTCGCTAAGCCGATGACAGAATTACTGAAGAAAGGGACGAAATATGTTTGGAACACGGCGTGTGAAGGAGCGTTCCGAGCATTGGTGAAGCATCTCACCACAGCCCCGGTCTTAGCTCAGCCGGATACAACAAAGCCCTTCGACGTGTATTGTGACGTGTCCGGTATTGGGCTCGGCTGCGTGTTGATGCAGGAAGGACGTGTGGTCGCTTATGGCTCACGCCAACTTTGGAACCATGAGCAGCATTATCCCACTCATGACCTTGAGCTTGCTGCAGTGGTTTTGGCGCTGAAAATGTGGAGGCACTATCTCCTGGGGAATTTGGTGCATGTCTACACCGACCACAAGAGCTTGAAATACATTTTCACCCAGAAGGAGCTGAACATGAGGAAACGGAGGTGGTTAGAATTAATCAAGGACTATGAAATTGAGATTCACTACCACCCCGGCAAGGCGAATGTGGTTGCCGACGCGCTGAGTCGGAAATCACATGTCCATCACGTCACCATTCTACCGGTGGAGGAGGAAGAGCCAAGTTTATACTTGGTTCCTAATGGATCGCTGTACAACCTTGCCCTCATCCCTACTATTAGGGAGGACATCATTGTAGCTCAGAAAACGGATAAAGGCATGGCACATCTCCGGAGACGGATAGACAATGGAGAAATTAAATGTTTCCGGAAAGATGATGAGGGGACGCTATGGTTTAATGACCGCATAGTCGTGCCCCGAGATATGGAGTTGAGGAAAAAGATCCTCGATGAAGCTCACTTGTCGAAATACTCCATTCATCCGGGCAGCAACAAGATGTACCAAGATTTGAAACAGAAATTTTGGTGGACACGGATGAAGCGGGAGGTAGCGAAGTACGTATCCGAGTGCGATACGTGCCGACGAGTGAAAGCTGATCACATGAAGAAATCAGGGCTGTTGCAACCCCTGAAGATCCCGGCATGGAAATGGGAAGATGTGAGCATGGATTTCATTGTGGGATTACCCCTAACATCCAACAAGCATGATTCCATATGGGTAATCGTTGATCGGTTAACCAAGACGGCTCACTTCATCAAAGTGAATACACGTTACAATGCCGGCAAATATGCGGAGCTGTACATAGCAAAGATTCTATGCCTATACGGGGTACACAAGACCATTATCTCAGATCGAGGTGCATTATTTGTATCTCGCTTTTGGGAGCAGCTACACGCTGCATTGGTTACTAAGTTGATCAGGAGCTCCGCCTATCACCCTCAGACAGATGGCCAGACAGAGAGGGTGAATCAAGTCCTAGAAGACATGTTGAGAGCATGTGCCATCCATCATGGTAGGAACTGGGATGATCACCTACCATTGGCGGAATTCTCGTACAACAACGGCCATCAGGCGAGTATCAAAATGGCACCTTACGAAGCTCTCTACGGTCGTAAATGCCGCACCCCATTAAATTGGTGCGAGTCCGGTGAAAGGGTCACATTCGGGGTTGATGTGGTGAACGACGCCGAGGAGCGCGTTCGGACAATTCAAGCCAATTTGAAGGCCGCTCAATCCTTGCAAAAGAGCTACGCTGATAAGAGGCGTAGACCGTTGCACTTTGACGTTGGGGAACACGTGTACCTCCGCGTGTCTCCAATGAAGGGCGTGCCCCGGTTCGGTGTGAAGGGGAAGCTCACTCCCCGTTTTATTGGACCCTATGCTATCACCGATAAGTGTGGACCAGCGGCGTATCGATTAGAGCTACCGGCATCTCTGACTGGTGTCCATGATTTTTTCCATGTTTCGCAATTGCGAAAATGCTTGAAGCATACAGTTGCGGTTCCTACCGAAGACATCGGTGAACTGAAACCGGATTTAACATATGATGAGTATCCGGTGGAAATTCTTCATGAGAAAGCCCGAACCACGCGTAGCAGAACGTTGTGGTTCTACAAAATCCTCTGGAGCAACCACACCGCTGATGAAGCGACGTGGGAGAGCGAGGAGTTCCTTCACTCAAATTACCCGGAGTTCATGGTTTCTCAACACGGGTAAGTCCCTACTACATCGCTATCTCGTCTTTTGTAATCTCGGGACGAGATTCTTTTAAGGAGGGAGGGATGTAAAAGCCCAAGAAAAGGGACTTGCAAAAACTTTTCTTCACCTCACAACACCACAGTTTTCATTGTGGGTATCTTAGGAAATATTGTGAAGAGCAAGTAACCTTCATCAAAAGAGTGATTAGAGGGGAAAGTCTTCCTTTTCACAAAGTGGGATTTGGACATAGGAACATGAGAGGTTGAGCTCATCCCTAGGACTTGAAAAGTCTTGGGAAGGTTCAGTCCAAGTTTCATAGAAATCCAACACTTTTTGAGGCACTTTTTGGGTTATTTGAAAAAGAGGCCAATTTGAGTGTAAATTCAAATTGCAGCAACTTTCATCACCCAAATTCAAAAGTTAGCTTCATATTCAAACTCAGCACATTTTTCTGGGTTAGCCCACCAATTTTCATCCCTATTGGAGTTTATCTTGTCGGGAGCTAAATTTGCAATAATTCAAAACTGAATTTGAACTTCAGTTTAAACATGAAGCAAATTTAACCAAACAAAGTTCGAATTTGAAAACTCAAATTCAAACCAATACTTGGGGGCTAAGTCTCCCATTCAATTCTCAGTAGCTGGGATATTTACAAAAGAAAGGGGGAGAAAGATTTAGAGGGGAGAAGAGGGCCCACTGGTCAGCCACCCTGGGGAGCAAACCGACTCGGGCGCGCTGTCGAACACCCTGCGGCCGACAGCGCACGGGGTCGACCCCGTCCCAACGCGGCCACCGCGCCACCTCCTGCTCGGGGGGATGAGGGCGCCGGCTACAAAACATGTGATCGCACCCTGGTCGGCGAGAATTCGCTCCCCATCCCCTCGGTTCCACTCGCCTACATCCGAAGCAGCTCACCCGGAGTCGCCGCCCTCTGATCGCCGGCGGCCGGACGGCACAGGCTTCCTCCTGCCCGACGCTCAGCACAAGAAACGATCGCCACAAGGTGCTGGTTCTGCCTGTCCTTACCGTTCGGCATTTCATGCACCGTCGGGGGAGAATTTCTTCCGGGAACGCTTCGGTGTTCTTAAGGCCGAGCTCCCCCAAATCCCAAAATTCACGAGTATTGGCTTATCACCAGGCGTACCGAGCTAAACACATGATCTACACCCTTCCACGACCACCTAGGATCGAAAACCAGCAAGAATCATGGGCTAGGGTTACGGTTATCCAAGTTTTTTCGAGCAACAGCCGATATCCGGCCTAGGTCGCCGATGAGGTCATAGTTGCAGCCGTTTTCACGGGGATCGGTGCCCATATCCATGATCAGCAGGTGTCAGCGGAGCTCCCCGAGCAAACCGCATCGAAAAAAGTGCAGGGGAGGCTGAGTTCGACGTCGCCGGTGAGCTCCCGGCCGCTGTTGCCGTCGGGAGCCCTGTTCCGGCCGTTGTCAAGCTCCGGGAAGGGCACCACCGTGTTCCCCAGGCCGGGATAGGCACAGGCGGCGAGAATCAGCAAGCTCCGAAGGCCGGAACCCCTTTCCGGCGAGAGCTCCGGCGAGCTCGGCGGCGGGATCGGGCGGGTGGCCGGAGGAAGACGAAGGGGTAGGCCCCATGCGTCAGCGGCTGGAGATAAATGGGTGGGGTTCTCTGTGGTCCGGGATCCAGTGCGGCCGAACGGGAAGGAGTCTGTGGCCCCGTGTGGCGCGGCTCCAGCGGTCGACACGTGGGCGGTGGACCCACCCGCAGGATTTAAACATTTTTGGAATTTCCAGTTTTAGTGCAAACTTCAAATGCATAGAACTTTGGCTAGGAAACTCCAAATTCGATGAACCAAATTTTGCTGAACTCAGAATTCTGAGTACTTTCCAGCAATACCAAATTCAGCTCATGAAAGTGAATAGTTTTCCAGAATTAAATCCCTAAATTTAAACTGTTGGGAATTTTATCTGGAGAACTACTTTATGAAAAATTCTGAAATTTGGCTGAGATGTTCATTAGAAAATCCCTGATTCCCAGTAAAATTTTCAGATTGATCCAAGTTCATTTAGTTACCCTAATGGGGTGATTAAAAGAACTGCCCTGAAAAAATAGAAAAATATACAGAAACATTTTTCATATTTTCTCAAATCTTAATTAGGGCATAACTTTCTGTAGAATTCTTCAAATGACATGAAACCAACTCCATTAGAACCATCTTGAAGTCTAGTTTCCAGAAAGTAATGGTTGGAGCCATGAAAACCCCTGGAATTATTCAGAGGCTCAAATATTGACCAAATGGTCTTTTATTTGTACAAGGTGCAAATGAACTCTGTTTCAAATGAAACTTGGTCAAGACTCTGGTTAGGACCCTGCCAAGCCACAATAAAAATTTCAGAACCAAAGGGGAGAGCTAGCTAGAGTTAGTAGTAAATAAGTATTCAAGTTTACACATTGCATTAAAATTTACATGTAGTATTATATTCGACGTGTAGCCATTGAAGAAGAGACTCCGGAAGTGCTGGATTTCCTTCTTCCGGACGAAGAACTAACTACTGACCAGCAGCAACAAGGCAAGCCCCGTTTGCATTAACCCTTTCATCAGTTTTACTTTGTTTACATGCGTCATATGAAGTATGTTTGTGCATTAGGTATAGGATGGATGGAACCCCACTTGCATAACCAGAATTTTTCCCTAAGAGTGAGGGTAGTGTCTAAGACCTCGAGTAGACAGGCTATGCTTAATAATTCACAGGGCTTCGGTACAAGTCGAGTAGTTGGAATCTACTCGCGAGATAGGCTTGGGACACACGGGTTCGGTTGAGTGACGTGAGATCACTTTAGTAATGAAAATGAGACTAGGCAGGGGCTAGGGCGCAGCAAGAGAGAGTCTTGTGTGCGCAGCCCTGCCCGTGTCGATTGAGGACCGATCCGTGTGCGGCCCTGCTGAACAAGTATTGAACGTACCGAAGGCATATCGGATATATGGGCCCCGATAAACCGATGTAGCCTAAACCTCCGGATGTCGAGGCATAACGCACCGATTTATAGGTGTAGGCTGAGGGCAGCAAGGTGGAAATCTGCCAACGGGCATAGAGAGATGCTCCGTGTGGGGAACCTCCTGCTCGTTTCGGTGCGACCGGTTCGACGTTTGGGCTGTTGGGTAAAAGGTTGTCCCGTATGACATCGAGTGAGCGTGCTGTGCAGCTCCACGGGTGGGCGTACGTGACGTGCTCTTTGGGATTCCCTGCAGGTGTATATCGAGTCGATTCACCGTCCCTCGCGGTGACGAGTACCGCTTGTTCACTGCGTCGTAACGTAGATTAATGAATGAAATGTTATGATTCAATATTGCTGTTATGATATAAGTGTGTTGCTACATGTGTGCCACCAAATATTGCTTACTAAATTTCAGCTTTATGAACTGTTAACCTGTTGCTAAAAGATGAACTAAGGATGAACTTGTAGGCGTGTCCATTTGCTGCAACATTGCTATCCTATGTCATGGTACCCCTCACATAGAGTTTCATGCTTAGGTAAGTCGGTTAAGCCTTGCTGAGCCTTTGTGCTCACGGTTGCTGCTTAAGTGTTTTTCAGGTGAGGAGCCACCCACGGACTCGGAGTACGAGTCCACCGGCGAGGGTTACCCTACGTCGGTGACCACGGCTGAGTGGGAGCCGTACACGCCGCGCTGAGCTGAGACGTGCAGCTAGTGTGGGTTGCCCTAGGGCTGGGCAACCGACTTTTGCTAGATAGGCGGGCGTGAGTTGTACAATATAAACTTCCGCTGTGTAATAAAGACTCTAGTTTGTAACTGAGAAGTGTACTAAGTTGTACCTTCAGTTTGTTTTCCCTTGTAATATAATGTGTTCTTATGACGTGTGCTGTCGGGTGACGCATCGCGCGGCACCACCCTCTGCGATCCTGGATGAGCGGATTCCGGTCCGCCACATTCTTACGGACAACCTTGGCTCTGATACCACTTCTGTCACACCCGGTTTCTCTGAAGAACAACCGAGTGAATATCACATGTATGCCAGGATCATTTTCTCATACATGTGACGACAAATAGTGAAGCATCATCATATTACAAGCCAGGTGTTCTAATATAAATAAGTCTTACATAGCATACGTCTCGATGGACGATAATAAGTTCATAACATGTAAATAAAACAGCAGCGGAATTTAAATCTTGTGGGCTCCGTCACAGGTGTTGCCCGGGGGACTCCGTGAACCTAAAATCCTTCTTCGGGTCCAAAGTCTTGGTCATTGAAAACCACATCATCCCTTTGACCTGAGCAGCAATTAAACCAACAGAAAAGCAAGTTTGAGTACCATAGGTACTCAGCAAGTGTGGGAAAGTTATGTCATGCATGGCTAGAGCAAGGAGAGTTTGAACTCATGGTTTAAGCACTACGAAATTAATACCTATCACCTTAGCTTATTAAGCACCTACATTACTAAACAGGTGAAATGGTCCCAAATTTCCCAACCCATCATCAAAATCAAGTAACCATAACATCATACCCAATGTCAAGCTCCCCGCTTAACATCCTCAACATCCAAATTCATCATCGTCTAATCATGAATAAGTCCAAGCCGCTCATTACCGTGAGCACGGCTGTCATGACAGTTTTGACTCTGCAGAGTTTGCACCACTGTACCCACATGTAGCGATTTCATCCCCCGCTGCCGGGTGGACTAAAAGAACCTCCATTATGCTAGTGGCCGCGAACCACGTTCACACTTCCCAGGTGTGTAGCCAGGAGATCACTACGAAGCCTTTACAAACGGATTCCCGACGAGCGTGGGCCCACTGAGGTTTCACCCCTAACAGCATACAAGAGGCTCCAACCCCGCTGCAGTGGCCCCCTCTTGAGCCTTGCGGGTCATATGGTAGTCCAGCTGACACCTACTCCCCGCACCATCCAAAACACCCATACTACACTGGGGATACACCTAATTAATTGGCCAAGCTGCCCCATCTTAGCATGTGGTTGGCACGGTAAAGCCAGGTTACATGCTCCATGAACCGGTCCTTAGGATCCAGGCAAGTACTAAACACAAACCCGAGTCTCGTGCACCCAGCACCAACAAAATCATCCAACTTGCCTCGATCCCTACCTCTACGTAACTCATAATGTCTCATTCAAGAGTAGGGTAAACAAGTTGATGATCTCATATCCCACTTATCCCATTCTAAGCATGGCTAAGCACAAGTAATATGAATGAATGACATAATAAAACAAATCCCATCCCAAGCTACAAGGAAACAAGATAATGCAATTTTAGGGAAACTTCCTAGCATTGGTTTCATATTTCAATTGACAATGCAAATAATTCTATCTACACATCCTAGTATAGGACCAAAGTGGTCAACGACACTTGCCTTCTTCCTGCTGCTCTGGGAATGGAAAGTCTTGGTCTTGGAAGGGGCGAACTTGCTATGGGGCAGGTTCTACTCATCCCAATACACATAGCAAAAGAAAACAACAATCCATAAGACATAGTTCACACTTTCACTTCATGCAAACCACACATACATACCTATGAAAGTCATTCACATTGCTAAGTGTTGTGGTTACTCTACATGTGTTGATTTTTGGCCTGCATTCACTTTTAAACATATGTATATGATTTCTAACTTTTGTATTCAGATTTCTGTTTGCACACTATATATGAATTTCCAATTTGAACAAATTCTTTATATTTAATTAATACACTTCTTAGCTACCAAGTTTGCAGATCTCCTACTCCAAATAGGTTTTCAGATCTTCTACAAAATCCTAAATTAAAGCTTTTGGATTTGGAGAACTCATTTATCCTTTTCTAACTATGAATACTTATTTTCCTATACTTTCAGATTTATTTTCTATGCCTAAAAGTGAACCTTATTATGAAAATAGTAAGACACATCATCTAAACAGAATAGGTTCTGTTCTAAAATGTTCAACAATATATTTTTGAATTTCCTCTCTGATGTGGAACAAATTAAATTTATTTTACTAGTTTTTAGAATTATTTCCTAGCCTAAAATGTGTCTCTAGAGAAAATAAAAATGAGCAACACTTAGGCAGATTTCATTTCAGCCTAAAATCTATTTTTAACTGACTCTAAAGTTTTCCAAGTGCTAGGGGAGTTTAATTTTGAATTTGCACATGTGTTTGCCTTACCTTTTAAATTTAAGTCCTAGTCACATATTCAAATTTCTGAATTTAATATCATATAGGGTCAAAAAGGTAAATCCACCCTACTGCAGGGTTTAGTTTGCTATTTCCTAAATTTCCAGGGGTCTAACTACACATAACAGAGGGGTTTTCCTATTTTTTATTAAGTCCAGGGGCTAAAACTGATTTTTAAATGAATTTACATGAATTTTCTGAAAGTCCAGGGGCTAGATCAGAAGTTTCCGGGGCTAGCTCGTGTTTTCCGAGATCCCCAGGGGGTAGCGCGTAAGAATCCCAGCCATTATAATCCGTGGTCGACGTGGACCGTCCGATTTAAAACAGACGGCTGAGATTATAACGCGAAGCGGTACGGGTTAGATCTAATAGGAACCGCATGATTTAAAATGGACGGGCCTCAAGGGGCCACGTCGCCCTGGCAGTGCGCGGGCGGCGCTGCCCGGCGGCGCGCGACGGCGGGGGGCGGCGATCTCGCCGGAGATCTTCGGGTTTTCGTCTATACTACCTAAAACTTGGATTTCTTGGCATAGAACGGTAGAGGGGAGGTCGGGGATCTCACCTCAGGGTTTTTCTTGAGCACGGAGGACCTGGAACGCAGTGGCGACGAGGTCCGAGGTGAAAACGCGGCGGTGCTCGCCGGAGCTGTGTCCAGAGCGCAAAACACCAGGTTTCCTTCACCTGCGAGACTCCCCGGAGGCGGTGGAACACGATCAGCACGTTACATCAGGAAATTCGAGTGAGGATCGAAGGAACTCAGCGGTAGAAGCTTTGGTTCTCACCGGAGAGAAAAAAGGGAGCGGCGCTGGGGAATTCGGCGAGTTTTTTTGCGTGGAATGCACGAGGAGTGGCGGCGAAGGATCGGTTTGGTTAAGTAGCAGCGTCCGGGGCCGAAGATCGGGCTGGGGGCGCGGGTTTCCGGAGGTTGGTTTGGATTCAGGTGCGAGAGAGGGCGATCGGTTGGGGCGCGGGAGGAGAGGGATGACACGTGGGGCCCGCATGTCAGTGAGAGGGAGAGAGGGGGCGCGGGTTTGGGCTGGCGCGGTGGGTCTTGGGCCGGCTGGCGGGTTTTGGCCCACTGGCCGGTTGGGGTTTTCTTTTTCTTTATTTTTATTTTTTCTTTTCTTTTTTTTTTCTGTTTTGATTTGAATTTGAATTCCAGTTTGAATTTGAATTTCTGCACCACATGCAATACGTCCAAAAATTTTCAAATTCACCCGGTTTTAAAATATCTGCCGCTGACAGCTGGGGCCCACCCCCTTCATCTTCCTCCCGCCTCCCGCGCTCTGCCGCCGCAATACCTCACAGGAGAGCTCGCCGGCGGCCTCTGTGGTGCTCCAAACTTCATGATTCTGGCCGCCCCTGCCTAACTCCACTCGGGGAACATGATTCTGGGCCCAGCTTGTCATGAAAATGGCCGGCACCTGGTCGGCGATGAGCGGTAGCTTCGGAAGAACTTCGGCCATGTCGGCCGGTCTTCCTAACACCTCAACCGATCGAGCAAAAGGTCGTTGAGCACCAGTGGACCGTAGGAAAGGTCGACATGAGCTCCACGGAGCTCGGAAAGGGCTGTGTTGGGCTGTCACCGTGCGACCTAGGCTGGAAATCGGGAATTCTTCTAAAACTCGAAGAACAGCGGTTTCCCTCAATGGTTCTTCGTTGTTCCGGCTCCTATGGGCTCGTACGGGCACCTAGAAGTGATCGCCTCCATGAGATGATTATTAGTGCGGTGTGGACTACGAATTTCACGGATCGGTTCGGGCTCCCCTTTTGCACACCGTCGCAAAATCATGAAATTCCGGCGTGAGCAGTCTATGTCGTGCCGCAGGAGCTTGTGGTAATGAAAGAGGGACTGAAGGCAAACCTTTTTGCTGTTCACAGCTCGGCGAACGGCAGGCTGTGGTAGCTGGACGGATCGTTCCCGCAATGGCGGCTCGAGCTGAACCGGCAAAGGAAAGATCGGCGCGGTGGAGCTCAGGGAGGACTGCTCCGGGCCTGGAACCGGCGCGAGGGCGTCAAGGATGGATTGGCGCACTTGGTGCTGGTCTCAGATCGCCATGGAAGCCTCAGGGTTGGCCGGGCGACGAGAGACAGAGGATTTCACCGAGCGGCGAGGGCTTTCGGTTTGTTGGGCGACAACGCGTCGGGACCGTGGTGAGGAGCACCGGAGACGGCTCGGGCGCGTAGATAAAGGCCCCGAGAGGCGGTTCCGTGGCTGAGGGCGGCAAGCAGCTTCTGTCCTCGCCGTTTCCTGACCGTGGCGGCAGCTCGGTCGGGTGCGAGTAACCGAGCCCGATGACTTCAGTCCGTTGAATTGCTTCAGTGGCTGACATGTGGGTCCCATCTCCCTTTTAACCTCTGAACTTAACTCTCTATTACTTTTGTAAACAGTACTCCCCACAATGCCCATGGTGATTTGAATTATCTACCCCTGAGCCATTTGAATTGGTTAGAATTCAAATTGGGTTTGGTTTGACTAAATTTTCAACACATATTCAGTTTTTAATTCAAATAAAGTTTGAATTTGCTAAACTTAGCTCATGTCAAGATCAACTCCAAATGGAGTGAAAATTGGTGTGTGAGCTCACAAAAATGTTCTGAGTAAGAATATGCCTCCCACTTTTGAATTAATGGGATGAAAACAGTTTGAATTTGAATTTGAGTTCAAACCACCTTCTTTTCTAGCTATACCCAAAAGGACCTCAAAAAGGTTTTGAATTTGGGTGAAACTTGGCATGGACATTCCTAGCAAGGTGTAGGAGTTTTCCAAATGTCCAGCCCCTATATGATGCATGTGGGAAATGCCACTTTTGCATTTTGTTAGTTTATTCTCTAATGAGCATGTCGATGGTGGTTACTTGCTCTTCAAATGTGTTCATCAACTTTCTTCAAATGAGGTGTGTGTGTGGTGATGAACACTTTGAATATGTGTAAAAAACTGAGGCCTTTACAGATCGAGTATTGCTACTGCTAAAATGGTTGCCGGTTACACCGGTATAGGTTTTTCTTTTTGTGAGGATACGTAGTACCGACTCTGATGAAAAATATTGAATATATGATAAGGTAAGGATGTAGGAATGAATAAAAGACCCAACATTAAGTTGAAATAAAAGTTTTTGAACCTAGGTTGAAAAAAATTTAAATTTTAGCACTCATGCCCATGTCAAAGTGAAGGATCGTTAACCGGAACCAAGTTACCAAAATAGAGTATCCTCTGTTTTTGGGAAGCAGTGTCACTGGAATTTGCCGGGGCATAAGTTTAGTTCTGAGTAACCAAATGAAGTGTTATTGACATGGATGGAAATATTAGGAAGTTCTCTAGATATGTTATTTATAAACCCAAGGCAGAATCAGATTGTAACTTAATGAAATTTTCAGATTTCCAGAACTGGTAAGAACCAGGACAGGGCAAAAATGGTCTCTGCTATTTTCTGTAATATGGCCATAAGTTTTGACAGAAAAATTTCCTAGGGTCATTCCATATACCGTTGGAAAATGTGGGATATATCCTAAAACTTTGTTGTGAAGTGTTTTCCATATTCTGTCTGGAAATAAAGTTTATTGTGGGTTCAAATCAGACACTTTTAAAGGAGGTGCTGCAGAAATTGTCCAGAATTTTTGTTGATTTGAAAACTTCATATCTGTTAACCAAGAACAGATATGAGGGACCACAAATAAGAGTTGGAAAGATACTGAAGTTTATTAAAACTTTGGTATTGAACTCAAGTCAAAAATCCGTAGTTAACTTGAGTAAATTTTGGAGTTTGTGTTAACTGGTCAGGGTAGTCATGCTGATTAGTTTAGCGTACCTAAGATTTGTTTAAACATGAATGTGGTTATGCTTTCATGAAATTCATGACATGTTCATGTTTTACTGATCTTTGCTTACTGCTGGGATAGAAGTTTGATTGACTCAAAATTTATTTCGTGCAGTATGGTACGCACACCTTCTCAAATGGAGCGTGGAGGTTCGAGTCGAGGTGGGAATGGCTCGACTTCATCACAAGAGCCATCGCCAACCGGATTGGCAGAAATTATGGCGAAGATGAATGAAACTCTCCAAACTCTAGTTCAGAAAAGGATGAATTGAGAAGCTCAACATCACATGCCAACCTAGAGTACTTATCTGGATTTCTTGGCGACACAACCGCTGGTGTTTTCTGAAGCGGCTGACCATTGTGAAGCAAATCATTGGTTACGTGTCATTGAGTTCAAGTTTGGGTTGATCCAATTTGATAATTTGCAGAAGACTCTATTTGACGCTCTGCAGCTTCACGTCTTTGCTGGAGCTTGGTGGGCAGAATACCTTGCTATCCAACCAGAAGGACATCGTGTCACGTGGACGGAGTTCCAGGATGCATTTCGTGCTCGCTTCATTCCTGCGGGCATAATGTAAATAATTATTGATGAATTCTGGAATTTAAAACAAGGTGAAATGAGTGTTATTGAGTATGCGAAGGAATTTAATCGCTTAGCTCAATATGTACCTGATTATGTGAAATCACCAGCCATGAAGAGTTATCATTTTTACCGAGGGCTGAATGTTAGGCTGTGATGTGAGTTAGCTCAAGTTAGCTAAAAGAATTTTGATGAGGTTGTTAGTTGTGCTATCACTCAAAAATATTGTAAAGGCACAAGAATTGACTTGCTAAGATACCATCACCACACCACAGCTCATTTGGTGGATAGCTCATGAACATTTGGGAAGAGCAAGTAAAGACCATCAAGAGGGTGATTAGAGGAAAACCCGTAACTCTAAAAAGTAGGATCCCACACACATAAACATGAGAGGATGAGTTTACCATTAGGCCCTAAACATTCTTAGGGGTGCTCATGCCAAGTTTCATGTAAATCCAAATCAGTTTGAGGCACCTTTGGAGACATTTGTAAAAAGGGCTAATTTGAATGCAAATTAAAATTTCAGCTACTTTCATAATTGGATTCAAAAGTTGACTTCATATTCAAACTCAGCATATTTTTATGATTTTGTTCACCAATTTTTATCCTCATCGTAGTTCATCTTGTCTGGAACTATATTTGGGACAATTCAAACTCAGTTTAAATTTTCAAATTCAAATGTGAACAAAATATAGTCAAACCAATTTCATTTTTAGGAATTTAAATTTGGCTCATGACTTTGGGGCTAAGTCTCTGATTCAATTGTGAGTAGCTCACAAAAGATCAAGGAAATAATGAAAGGAATTAGAGGGGAGAGTGGACCCACAGGTCAGTCACAGAAACTCAGAGAACCGCCACAACCCACGGGCTCTGTTCGGAAAGTTTCTCCCGCAGGTGCCACCTCCTACTCGCCGGCGCTAAACCGACCCCAGTGTGTGCCACCTCCTGCTCGGTGAGCCTGCGACCGAAGGTTAAGCACGTGACCTCTTCTGTGAACCATTTCCTCCCCGTCGCGCCCCACAGTTCTCCCTCGCACAGCCCAAAGAACACTCACCGCCTTTCGGTTGCCTCCGGCGCCCGGGCAAAATAAGCCCTCTCATGCCCGACGATCCACACGAAATAGGACCGCCTTACTCCACTTAAATTTACGGTGAAGACCTCTCCTCGTTTCGTCCACTGTGGGGAAAGAAATTTGCTTTTTACCGAGCGAGTGTCCGATCAACTGAGCCCCATTAGTTCCCAAAATTTGTGGTGATTAGTCCACCACCGTGTATGCCGAGCTACCCACACATTCTACACGTTCCCACAGCCACTTAGGATCAAAAATCATCGGAAACCGTCGAGTTTAGGAGATGCTTTTTGAGTTTTCCGCGTTGCCGCCGATATGTGACCTAGATTGACGTTGAGCTCCCATCTTCGGCCGTTTTCGCGGTGAACTAGCGCCATGTCCGTGCGTGGCATGTCGCCATGGAGCTGTAGGGCAAAGGGTTGCTAGGAATGGGCCTATGGAGGAGCCGGGCAACGTCGCCGGAGTTGCTCCATAGCCGCGGCCCGTCGCCGACCACTTTACGGCCACCTAGAGCTTCAGCCGACCCCGGGGATGAGTTCCTCGTGCTCTGTTAGGCAGGGGCGGTGAGCCTTAGCTCCAAAGGAGGCCGGGAGATCGCTTCCAACAGACCTTGCCGGAGAGCGCCGCCACGCGAGCTCAGGCACGTACAGGGAAGAAGAAATGCATGGGTGGGGCCCACGTGCAGGGTTTAAACATTTCTAGGATTTTCAGATTTTTTTTCAAAATTCAACTAGCCATAACTTTTGCTAGAGAGCTCCAAATTTAATGAACAAAATTTTCTTGGATTCACCTTTTCGAGTACTATCTAGCAAAACAAGTTTCAGCTCATGAAACTTAATCTTTTTCCAGAATTAATTCCCTAAATTTTAAAATGTTGGGAATTTTATCTGGAAAATTATTTTATGGAAAATTCCGAAATTTGGCTAGGATGTTCATTTGAAAATCCTGGAGTGACAGAAAAAAATTCAGATCCATCCAAGTTCATTTATTCCCCCTAATTGTGTGATTAAATGAACTGCCCTGAAAAATAGAAAAATGTACAGAAACATTTTTCAGATTTTCTCAAATCTTAATTAGGGCATAACTTTCTCTAGGATTCTTCAAATGGCATGAAACTAACTCCATTAGAACCATATCAAACTCTAGTTTCCACAAAGTAATGGTTTGATCCATGAAAATCCCTGGAAACCCATAGAAGCTATTGCAATGACCATTTAGACTTTTATATGTGCAGAGCTCAAATGAACTTTGTTTCAAATGAAGTTTGGTCAAGTATCTGGTTAGGTCCTTACCAAGCCACCATAGAAATTTCAGAGCCAAAGGGGATGTCTAGATAGAGTTATGGTCTTTACATAAAAATTCAACATATTGCATTTAAATTGACATATCGTACATTGCTCACGTGTAGTTGCTGAATGCGAGGAGACCCTGGAAGTGTTGGGACTTCCTACTTCCGGACGAGACCCTAACCCCTGACCAGCAGAAACAAGGCAAGCCCTGGTTCGCATTTAACAAGTTTTATAAAATTTTGATTTATCTTCACTTAGCTTGGAGCATGAATGTGCATTAGGTGTAGGATGGATGAAACCCCAAATGCATGACCAGATTATTCTAACAAGAGTGAGGGTAGTGTCTAAGTCCTCGAGTAGTTCATGCTGTGCTTAATGTTTATAGACTTCGGTACAAGTCGAGTAGTTGGAATCTACTCACGAGTATAAGCTTCGGGGCACATGGGATTGGTTCGAGTGATGTGAGATCACTTTTAGTAAGAAAATGAGACTAGGCAGGGGCTAGGGAGCAGCAAGAGGAAGTCTTGTGGGCGCAACCCAGTTCGTGTTAATTGAGGACCGATCCATGTGCGGCCCACGCTGATCATGTTTGAATGTACCGAAGGCATATCGGATATATGGGCCCCGATAAACTGATGTAACCTATACCTCTGGGCGTCGAGGCATAACCCACCGATTTATATGTGTAGGTTGAGGGCAGTAAGTTGGAAATCCACTAACAGGCATAGAGAGATGCTCCGTGTAGAGAACCTCCTGTCTGTTTGGGTGCGACCGGTTCGATGTTTGGGATTTTTGGTGAAAGGTTGTCCCGTACGACATCAAGTGAGCGTGCTGTGCAGATCCACGGGTGGGCGTACGTGACGTGCTCTTCGGGCGTCCCTTCAGTTGTATATCGAGTCGATTCGCTGTCCCTCGCGGTGATGAGTACCACATGGTCACTGAGTCGTGACGCAGGTTAACACATGGAATGATGTGATTCAATATTGCTGTTATGAATAACTTGTATTGCTACATGTGTGCCACCAAATATTGCTCACTAAATTTCAGATTCTGGAACCGTTAATTTGTGGCTAAATGATGAACTACGGATAAACTTGCAGGTGTGTCCGTTTGCTGTAACTTACCATCCTATCTGCGGATGACCTGCATGTAAAGTTTCCTGTGTAGGTGAGTCGGTTAAGCCTTGCTGAGCCATCGTGCTCACGGTTGCTGCTATGAGTGTTTGCAGGTGAAGAGTACCCCACGGACTCGTAGTATGAGTCCACCGGCGAGGGCTACCCTCCGTCGGGGACCACGGCTGAGCGGGAGCTGTACACGACGCACTGAAGATGAGTGCAGTTAGTGTGGGTTGTCCGTAGGGCTGGACAACCGACTTTTGTTAGTTAGGTGGGCGTGAGTTGTATAAACTTATCTTCCGCTGTAGTAACTCTGTAAGTAGATGCAAACTGAAGGTTTTTACTACCTTTTGTACATATTTAGTTTGTTTCCAATGTAATACAATGGTTGCCTTATGATATGTGCTGTCGGGTGTCGCATCGTGCGGCACCACCCTCTGAGATCCTGGGCGTATGGATTTCGGTCCGTCACATGCTGGCATCAGAGCTGCTTAGGGGATAGCACACTAAATAAGGACAGTATTACCGGAAAACATAGGATTACGGTGAGGATTCGCTAGTATGCCCAAATAAGGACTAGTATTGGCGTAATATGAACGTGGCAACCTAACTTATGTGTTATGTCAGAAAATCTTGCATCTTGGGAATTCATATGTCTTGGGGGTGCATGTAAGCGTTGTCCGCCAGTGCGCACAAGTTGAAGGGTTGAGCCTCATGGGTGGCAGGTAAACCGGCCAGCTTTAGTAACCTCTACGACTCTTCATGTCGTTTGGGGTATTTGAGCAACGCCCTTCCCTGACATGCTATGGGCAAGTATGGGAGACCCTGTCACGTGGTTAGTAACGTGAACACGTAGCTCAAGGCGTGTTTTTCTTGAGAACACCCGGGCAAGTGATGACGGATGGGTCTATGAAACTGTATTGGGACCGGGTTCGGTGTGTAGCCGGACCTTATGATTGTGTGGAGTTTATGCAGATACTAACCACGTAACCATAGTCCGAGTAGAACACGTTCGCGAGTGACCGTTTTAGTGCCACCGATGGATACATATATGCCGGTGCAAGCCGGTTAGGATTTTTCATTTTGTGAGGAACGTAGTACCAACATGTTATAATCATGATTGCATTTAAAACAATGTTAAAAAGGAACTAAGATAACTAAGTGTTAATCTTCTGGACTCTGGTCTTGTAGAAAAGTTAAAAAGTTAATTAATTCAGCCCAAAGGAATTGGAAAACAGAGTGCTCTGTTTTGGCAGCAAGTTTGCTGAATTTAACAGAGCATAACTCACAGGTTACTTAACCAATGGAGATTTGGGATATAGTTCTGGAAAGAAGATCAAGTGCTCTAAAACTTTTTTGTAGACTTCCAGAACAGAATCACATATCAAACTGGTTGAAATTCCAGATGATTGGAAACTGTCCAGAACCAGGACAGAGCTAAAAATACTCTCAGGACTGTTCTGTTTTTCAAGCATAACTTCATTTAGAAAATCTAAAATTATCATATGATACATTTTTGGACAGGTTAGGAGATGTTTTACATCTTTGTAATTCAAAGTTTCTGCAGTTGCAGCACGGAATTCTGTGCAATTTAGAGTTGAAAACAGCAACTTCCAAAGGAGGTGCTGTTGAAATTCTTTCAGAAATTCTGTTGACTTTGAATTATCATAACTTTTTAACCAGAGCTGATCTGGGGGCAAATAAATACTTGTTTGAAATATACTGAAGTTAACTTAAATTTGGTATTCAGATTGTTTTATGAAATGCCAGGTACCAGGTCAAAATCTGGGATAAGTAGAAACTGCTCATTCTGGACAGAAGAATGAACAGTTGAACTCATTTGATAGATTGTTGTATCAAGTGGAGTTTTATTACTTCCATTGGGGTAGCACATACTCATGAGTTGTTATCTTCAACTAGTGAAAGATTTGAGCATATTTCTTACTCAAGTTCATTTGCTAGAGACCATGTTTGTGATGTATTGAAGATAAAGGGTAGTATACGTGATGACAAAGCGATATTAACGTCTCGTAGTGACCAAATCTAGTTGAGATGAACATCCAAATAGGAAGTCCATCAATTTGGATTTCACTAGTTTATATTTTGTCTGGTTATGGTGTAGCTTGTGCAAAATTATCATATTATCCATGTACGAGATGTATCGCATGTTTACCGTCATTATGTTTTACTATTATTTTATTGAACTGCATGGAGTATGCTGTGGGACTGATTTTATTGTCGTATTGCTGCAGATGGTTCATACTCGGACCACGCATGAGGTCGGGGGCCCTAGTCAGCATGGGGGTGATGACTCTCAGCCACCTGCTTACGACAACACCCTGCAGCAACAACCAACACCGCCGCCTCCGCTTACACTAGCGGATGTGATCTCGGCGTTGGTGGGCTCTCGTGAGGAGCAGACCGACCTGCTCCGCACGATTATGCAGAATAGGTCCCAGGCAGGTTGGGGGGCATCAAGAGAGGGGGCCTCGTGAGCCCCAAATCACGACGTACTCGGATTTCATCAGTACGCATCCTCCGGTGTTCACCGAAGCTGCAGAACTACTGGAGGCCGACAACTGGCTGCGGACGATCGAGTCCAAGTTCGGGATGCTCCAATGCACGGAGCAGCAGAAGACTCTGTTCGCGGTGCAGCAGCTTCACGGTGCCTCCGGTGCATGGTGGGTGAACTATGTTGCCTCACTACATGCTGGCCACGCCGTGGAATGGGCAGAATTCCAGGAGGCGTTCCACGCCTACCACATACATCCCGAAATGATGAAGAGGAAGTTCCAAGAGTTCTTCGAACTGAAGCAGGGCGGGAGGAGTGCCCACGACTACTCCCGTGCATTCAACCATCTGGTGCAGTATGCGTCAGATTATATCTCCACGTTGGAGAAAAAGCGCGAGCAGTTCTATCGTGGTTTAAACCCGGAGATGAAGAATCACCTCGTGCAATGCAATCACGGCACTTTCAACGACCTCGTCAACGCCGCGATTATGCAAGAGGATGTTCAGCGGGAACAGGCGGATGAGCAGGGAAAGCAAAGAGCTCCACCAAGCAGCGGGGGTGGAGCTTCTCAAAAATACCGCATGGTGTATCAGACACCATCCGGTCAGCAGTGGCATCCACCAGTGCGACCTCAGCAGTATGGGGGTCGTTCTTTTCAGCCATCCCCATTCCGACCGCCGATGCCACCACCGGGACCGCAACAGCAGCAGAAGCTGATGATACCACGGGCGTTTCCACCGCCACAGCGCACACTGGGATTCCGTCCGCCGATAAGCAGAGGACCGCCTCGCTACACCTGCTACACGTGTTGCCAGGCGAGCCATTTCTCAAAGGACTGTCCCCAGGGGCAGCAAAGCAGTGGGCAAGCCCAATATCAGGGTGGTGCTCGAGGCCGACCACCAGTCATGAAGGGAGGTCACTGAACCAGGGGCGTTCATTACATCGACAATGAGGACGCCCTGGAAGAAGAGAAAGTGCTGGCGGGTACGTTCAATCTCAACGATCATGCAATCATCATTTTATTTGATTCTGGTGCAACCCACAACTTCATAAGTGCATCATATGTCGTTAAGCATCAACAGGAAGTCTTTCCAACCTAGTGCTCATATATGATCTGCTCACCGGGAGGGAAGATTTCAACAAATGTGATGATTCCAAAAGCACCACTGTGCTTAGGTGGGAGAATATATCCCACTACCATGATTATTCTAGAGGTACAGAAGATTGATGCAATCTTAGGGATGTTATGGCTACATTACTATGGCGCTGTCCTGGAAACCTTATCACGGACGGTTCACCTCAACTCTTCACGCCACCGTCTGCACTCCCTCATATTAGACAACCCTGTTCTGGAAGTTTTAGCAGCCTATAACACTGAAGCTCCCAAGTTAGACGACATCCCCATAGTCTGGTAGTACCCCGACATGTTCCCTGATGATCTTCCGGGCATGCCACCTGAACGAGATGTGGAGTTCAAGATTGAACTTGCACCCGGGGCTACACCAATATCGTGGAGACCGTACAAGATGGCTCCGAACGAGCTGGCTGAGTTGAAAGAATAGCTCAATGATTTGTTGAGAAAGGGTTTCATTAGACCGAGTTCCTCGCCTTGGGGATGCTCGGCGCTGTTCATCAAGAAGAAGGATGAAACCTTGAGGCTGTGTGTGGATTACCGGCCGCTCAACGCCGTCACCATCAAGAACAAATATCCACTGCCCCGCATTGACATCCTGTTTTATCAGCTTGTGGGTGCAAGTGTGTTTTCAAAGATGGACTTTCGCTCCGGTTATCATCAAATAAAGATCCAGGCGGAGGAAATCCTGAAGACGACATTCTCGATGAGATATGGACTATATGACACGACCCCACGGTCTTGTCGAGCCAGGATCACGCTGAGGGGTGCTGCGTTGCACAGCACCGGATAACACACATCAAAGGTACAAAGCGGAAGCAAACCTTTTATTACATAAAGTGGTTTATGAACATTTGTACATCAAAATAGGTCCAGTCTACACTAAACTGCATAGACTACGCATCAAGTTCACGTTCAGCCCGTGAACGTGTCCTTGCTAGCACACACGCACACTAACACGGCGGCGTGCACGACTCCCACTAGACGGGGTTCCCCTCATGGGGTTCCGCCTCCTCTTCGGGAGTCCCTTCCTCATAGAACCCTGCAAAAGCTTCAAACACAAGCAGTGAGCACGAAGGCTCAGAAAGACTGACCCATCTCTCCTAAACATGGAACTCCTACATGAGGGGTGATGGGTACATGACATAAAAACAAGTTACAAAGGACTCGCCTAATTAGTGGAACCTTACTTTCAAGTTTTAGCAGCAGGTTGTGGAGAACCTTACGCTAAGGCACATGAGAGAGCCGCAATCAAACAAGAAACACATTTCTCTCATGTACTTTGCCCAAAGTTGAAAAGAACTTTAGTTAGCTCTAAACTACAACAAATCATTAACAATCGAAGTCCATCTTTCAATCAGCAACATTTTAACATGTAACTAGCCTGTTCTTTCTACATCACGGTACAGTAAACAAGTGGTACTCACTGACCGCGAGGGACGGCGATTATAATCGATTTACACCTGCAGGGTTACCCGAACAACCCGTCATGTACGCCCGTACTCGATGTTACCTACAGCAACCATCACGGACGCCGTATGCAACCACCTTTCGCCCGTCAGCCAAATATTGAACCGGTCCCATCGTCCCGAGCAAGAGGTCTCTGCACGCGCATCTCAGTGCCGCCAGCCGATTTACACATCAATCTCTCAACCTACCCTCTGAACGACGGGCAATGCCTCAATACCCAGCTACCCGAGTTACATCGGTTTCCCGGTTCCCATATAGCCGGTAGGTCTTCGGTACTGTTCTAGCTTGTTCAACAGACCCGCACACGGCTCGGTCCTCAATCGACACAAGCGGAGCTATAGCACACAGGCCCCAAAGTCCTGCTGCCCTAACTCTCCACTCGGTCTCATTTTTCTTTCCATGTGTATCATGTGCCATATCTACCCGAGTCGAGTGCCTCTAGCCTATGCTCGCGAGTAGTTCCAACTACTCGACTTGTACCGAATCCTACCCTAACTTAGCTTTGCAGTAGCTAACGGGGTTTGCAATCCTAAACCCAACCCATGGTTTTCTTGGCTATGCAATTGGGTTTCCAAACAAGACTCTAATGCAAGGAAATAAGTGATACTCAAAGAAAATGTTCAAAACAATAAAAATTTGTAAATAAGTTAATGCAAACAAGAGCTTGCCTTGCTGCTCTTGGTCGTAGGCTAGCTGCTCCTCCAGAGTAACGAAGTCTAGGACTTCGGGTTCCTCCTCGACCTTAGCGACTACATGATATAAGAAGTACATGTATTAATTAAATGCATTTGAATTGAGTTTTAACTTCGTGAACCTTCTAAGTCTCACTAGACAGACCCAAAGACTGTGAAACTTTTACTGTGGCTTGGTTACAACCTAAACAGAGACTTGGTCAAGTTTTAGTTGCAGCAAAGCTCATTTGAGCCCTCCATAATTAATTATGTACTTGACCTTAATTGAAGGCTTTTAGGGTGTTCTAAGGATTTTCATGAAACAAGCTATGACTTTCTGAAAACTAGATTTTCAGAGGGTTCTAATGGAGTTGGTTTCACTTAACTTGAAGGTTCCTAACTAAAGATATGAGCTAAACAATTTCAGATGAAATTCTGAAAATGTTTCTGAACATTTTCTATTTTCTCTGGAACAGTTTCACTAATCACACCATTAGGTAGAGCAAATGAGCTAAAATGGACCTGAAATTTTTATTGTAGTCAGGGATATTTTGGTGAACATCCCAGCAAAATTTCAGAATTTTCCTCCAAGGGATTCTCCAGTTAAAATTCCACAACAGTTTAAATTTTTGAGGAATTAATCCTGGAGAAATAAGGATTTTCATGAAGTGAAACTTGCTTTGGTGGAATGTTCTCAGAGAGCTAAATCCAACAAAATTTGGTTCACTCGATTTGGAGCTTCCTAGCCAAAGTTATGAGGATTTGAAGTTTGAAGGAAATCTGAAAATCGGGGAAAAGTTTAAATCTGCTGGTGGGTCACGGAGACACGTGTTGGGTGCTGAGGCGTCGGCACACCAGGGCCTACGGGGTATTCTGCGCGCCAGCACACTGAATCCGAGCCGCAGCCCGATCCCGATTTAAATTTTTGAGCCGCTAACAGCCAGGGTCCACCCCCTTCGTCTACCTCCCGCCGCCCGCGCTCTACCGCCGGGGTACCTCGACGGAGAGCGTGCCGGCAGCCTCTGTGGAGCTCCAAGCTTTATGATTCCGGCCGCCCCTGCCTATTTTCACTCGGGGAACACGATTCCGGGCTCAGCTCATCATGAAAATGGCCGGCACATGGTCGGCGACGAGCAGCAGCCTTGGGAGAACTTCGGCCGTGTTGCCCGTCCTCCCTAGCACCTCACCCGATTGAGCTAAGGGTCGTCGAGCATCAGTGGACCATAGGAAAGGTCGACATGAGCTCCACAGAGCTCGGGAAGGGCGATGTTGGGCTGTCACCGTGCGACCTAGGCCGGAAATCAGGATTTCTACTAAAACTCAAAGAACAGCGGTTTCCCTCCACGGTTCTTCGTGGTTCCTGCTCCTATGTATATATACGGGCACCTAGAAGTGATCATCTCCACGAGAGGATGAGTGATGCCGTGTGTCCTATGAATTTCTCTGATCGGTGCAGACTCCACTTTCGCACACCGTTGCCAAAACATGAAATTCCGGCCTGAGCAGTGTTTGTCACGCCGCCGGGGCTTGCAGGAATGAAAGAGGGGCTGAAGGCAAACCTCTTTGCTGTTCACAGCTCGGTGAACGGTGGGCTGTGGTGGCCAGAAGGATGATTCCCGCAGTGGCGGCTCGAGCTGAACCGGCAGAGGAAAGATCGCCTCGGTGGAGCTCGGGGAGGACTGCGCAGGGTCTGGAACCGGCACGAGGGTGTCGAAGATGGCTTGGCACACCCGGTGCAGGTCTCAGATCGCCGGAAGGATCACTGGATCGGCCGGGCGATGAGGAACCGAAAGTTCATTCGGGCGGCGAGGAGTTTCAGTCTGTTGGGCGAGAGCGCGTCGGGGTAGGGATGGGGAGCACCGGCGACTGCTCGGACGCCTAGATAAGGGCCCCAGAAGTCGGTTCAGCGGCCGTGGCGGCAAGCAGGTGGTGGCGCGGCGGCCTCCCCTCGGTGGCGCTCTCGGGAGAAGCTCGGGGACCCGAGCACTGAAAGTCCACTCGGTTAGATCTTCTCAGTGGCTGACATGTGTGTCACACCCGGTTTTTCCGAAGAACAACCAAGTGAATATCACATGTATGCCAGGATCATTTTCTCATACATGTGATGACAAATAGTGAAGCATCATTTATTACATGCCAGGTGTCGAATATAAATAAGTCTTACATAGCAAATGTCTCGATGGACAATAATAAGTTCATCACAAGTAAATAAACTAGCAGCGGAATATTATTCTTGAGGGCTCCATCATATGCGTTGCCCGGGGGTCTCCATGAACCTAGAAACCTTCTTCAGGTCCAAAGTCTTGGTCATTATACACCACCTCATTATCTTGACCTGAGCAGCAATATAAACCAACAAATATGCAAGGTTGAGTACCAATGGTACTCAGCAAGTGTGGGAAAGTTATGTCATGCATGGCTAGAACAAGGAGAGGTTGAACTCATGGTTGAAGCACTACGCAATTTATACCTATCACCTTAGCTTATTAAGTACCTACATTACTACACGGGTGAAATGGTCCCAATCTCCCATCCCATCATCATAATCAAATAACCATAACATCATTTCCAATGTTTAGCTCCCCGCTTAACATCCACAACTTCCAAAGCCATCAATCCTCTAATCATGAATAAGTCCAAGCCGCTCTTGACCGTGAGCACGGCTGTCATGACAGTTTTGACTCTACAGAGTTTGTACCACTGTACCCACATGTAGTTTATTTTACCACTGTACCCACAGTTTTGACTCTACAGAGTCTCGTGCACCCAGCACACAACCAAAACATCCAACTTGCCTTGATCCCTACCTCTACATAACTCACAATATCTCATTCAAGAGTATGGTAAAATAAACTGATGATCTCATATCCCAAATATTCCATTCTAAGCATGGCTAAGCATATGCATAATAATAAATGACATGATAAAATAAATCCCAACCCAAGCTACAAGGAAACAAGGTACTCAATTCTAGGGAAACTTCCTAGCATGGGTTTCATATTTCAATTGACAATGCAAATAATGCTAGCTACACATCCTAGCATAGGATCAAAGTGGTCAAGGACACTTGCCTCCTTCCTGCTGCTTTTGAAATGGGTAGTCCTGATCTTGGAAAGGAAAAACTTGCTCTGGAGCAGGTTCTACATCATACCATCACACATAGCAAAAGAAAAACAACAATCCATAAGACATAGTTCACACTTCCACTTCATACAAACCACACATTCACATTTATGAAAGTCATTCACAATTATATGTGTTGTGGTTATTCTATGTGTGTTGATTTGTGGCTTACATGCACTTTTAATCATGTGTATATGATTCCTAATTTTGTATTCACATTATGCTTACATACTATACATATGAGTTTCCAATTTAAATAAATTCCTTATATTTAATTACTACACCTTTTAGCTACCAAGTATGCATGAAAGGTGTTTTCCTTCTCCATATGTGTCTTCAGAATTTCCACCAACCCTAAACTGAATTCTTTGGATTTTAGAACTCCATTTATCATTTACTAGTTGCTATATTTTCAGATTTATTTCCTATGCCTAAATGTGAACTTTATTATGAAAATAATAAGACACATCATCTAAACAGAATAGGTTCTGATCTAAAATATTTACTAATATATTTTTGACCTTTTTCCTCTGATGTAAACTATTTTACAATTATTTTCCCTATTTTCCAGAACTATTCTTTACTTAAAAATATGTCCCTAAATGTTAATAATAAATTAAACAGATTCATTTCAGCCCAAAATATATTTTTATCTAACTCCAAAGTTTTCTAAATACTGAGAAAGTTTTTAATTTAATTTTGACAATATGTTTGTCCCACTTTTTAAATTTTAAACACTAGCCACATATTCAATTTCCTAAATTAAATATTAAACAGGGCTAAAAAGGTAAACTCACCCCACTACAGGGTCTATAATATTATTTTAAAAATTTTCAGGGGTCTAGCTATACATAGGAGAGGAGTTTTTCCTAATTTTTATTAAGTCCAGGGACTAAAACTGATTTTTAAATGAATTTACATGATTTTCTGAAGTTCCAGGGGCTAGATCAGAAGTTTCCGGGGCTAGCTCTTATTTCCCAAGAACCCCAGGGGGTAGCACGTAAGATTTCCAGTCTTTATAACGCGGGGCTGACGTGGACCGTCCGATTTTAAACCGACGGCTGAGATTATAACGTCGAACCGGTACGCGGGTATTTAAACTCTACCGTGCGATTTAAAATAAACGGCGCACAAGCGGCCACGTAGCTCTAACCGAGCGCAGGCGGCGCTGCCCGGCGGCGCACGGCGGCGGGAGGCGGCGATCTCGCCGGAGAGTTTCGTATCTTCGGGAATTCTTCCTAGAACTGTGATTTTATGGCATAGATCGGCAGAGGGGAGGTCGGGGATCTCACCTCGGGGGTTTTCTTGAGCTCGGAGGTCCTGGAAGGCGGTCGGCGACGAGGTCCGAGGTGAATTCACGGCGAAGCTCGTCGGCGCTGTGTTTGAACCGCAAGTCACCGAGTTTTCTGCACCTGCAGGGTTCCCCGGAGGCGGTGGATCAAGACCAGCGAGTTAGATCGGAATTTCCGAGCGTAGATCGGCCAGAATTCGCTGGAGAAGGCTCGGATTCTCACCGGACAAAAATCTGCGGATCGCGTGGGAAAAACAGAACGAGGCCGGGGTTTTTATATACGGGGGAGGGCGGTGGGTTTGTTTAGATCGAGTGGGAGTCCTCCGGAACCAGAATTCGGCCGGAAATCCGGTCGGCTGCGATCACGCGCGCACGGGTGAACAGTCCGAGTTTCGGACGATCGGAGGTTAGGGATGACAGGTGAGTCCCACCTGTCTGAGAGAGAGAGCACGGGCGCGCGGCTGCGGGCTGGCGCGGGGGCAGGGTGGGCCGGCTGGTGGGTTTCAGCCCACTGGCCGGTTTTTTCTGTTTTCCTTTTTCTTTTTCTATTTCTTTTCTGTTTTGAGTTTAATTTGAATTCCAGTTTGAATTTAAATTGTTGCAAAACATGCAACACGTCCAAAAAATTTTAAATTCCCCTCTTAACATGATTTTGGGTCTTAACAAGATTTTGGGGTGTTACAATTTGGGTCCCAATTTTCTTTTAACCTCTGAAATTAACTCCAAATCACTGTTGTAAACAGTAAGCTCTAAACTGCCCATTGTGATTTGAATTGTTCACCTCTGAGCCATTTGAATTGGTTAGAATTCAAATTGGGTTTGGTTTGAATAAATTTCAGCACATGTTCAGTTTTGAAATTCAAATAAAGTTTGAATTTGTTCCACTTAGCTCATGTCAAGCTTAACTCCAAATGGAGTGAAAATTGGTGTGTGAGCTCACAAAAATGTGCTGAGTAAGAATATGCCTCCCACTTTTGAATTTATGGGATAAGACAGTTTTAATTTGCATTTGAGTTCAAACTGCCCTCTTTCTAGCTATACCCAAAATGTCCTCAAAAAGTTTTGAATTTCGGTGAAACATGGCATGGACATTCCTAGCAATGTGTAGAAGTTTTCATATGCCCAGCCCCTATATATCACATGTGGGGAATACCACTATTGCAACATGTGAGTTTGTTCTCTAATGAACATGTTGATGGTGGTTACTTGCTCTTCAAATGTGTTCATCCACTTGCTTCAAATGAGGTGTGTGTGTGGTGATGAACACTTTAAATATGTGTCTAAAAACTGAGGCCCTTACATTCCTCCCCCCTTAAAAGAATCTCGTCCCGAGATTATAAGGTGAAAATGAGAGGGAGGACGGTGGAAATTTACCTGATATGCGATGTGAAAAAGTCAGGGTAGTTAGCGCGAAGGAATCCCTCGCTCTCCCATGTCGCTTCGTCTACGGAGTGATTACTCCACAGCACCTTGTAGAACAAAAACGTACGGTTGCGTGTGGTTCGGGCCTTTTCGTCAATGATCTGAACCGGTTGCAGTTCCTCAATGTCCTCCAGCTGAACGGTAGTAGATAGCTTGAGACACTTCCTCAGCTGGGAAATGTGAAAGATGTCGTGCACACCGGAAAGTGCTTCTGGTAATTTTAGCCGGTATGCTACTGTTCCACATCTTTCGGTAATCTGGAGTGGACCGATGAATCGGGGTGCCAACTTTCCTCTCACCCCAAATCTGTTTACGCCCTTCATTGGAGACACACATAGGTATACGTGATCCCCGACTTCGAACTGCAATGGGCATCTTCTCCGGTCCGCATACTGTTTCTGTCGGGATTGGGCGGCTTTTAGGTTCGCTTGAATCAGTCGAACCTTCTCCTCCGCGTTGTTGACAAGGTCAATCCTGAAGGTAACCCTTTCGCCAGACTCACACCAGTTCAATGGTGTGCGGCATTTTCTTCCGTATAGCGCCTCGTAGGGCGCAATCTTTATGCTGGCTTGGTACCCATTGTTGTACGAGAACTCGGCTAACGGCAAGTGATCATTCCAATTCTTGCCGTAGTTGATAGCACAAGCTCGTAGCATGTCTTCTAGGATCTGATTACCCGCTCGGTTTGCCCATCCGTCTGCGGGTGGTATGCTGAACTACGGATCAGCTTCATCCCCAATGCAGCGTGCAGCTGCTCCCAAAAACAGGACACAAATAAAGTGCCCCGATCCGATATGGTGGTACGGGGTACGCTGTACAAGCATAGGATCCGTGAGATGTACAGTTTAGCGTACTTCTTGGCGTTGTAGTTGGTATTGACCGGGATGAAATGGGCAACTTTGGTGAGCCGGTCGACGATCACCCACACAGAATCATGTTTCTGAAAGGTGGTGGGTAAACCGACGATGATGTCCATGCTCACATCTTCCCACTTCCAGGCAGGAACGCCCAGTGTTTGCAGCAGTCCCTGTTTCCGCATATGGTCTGCAATCACCCTTCGACATGTATCACACTCGGACACGTACTTCACAATCTCCCGCTTCATCCGTGTCCACCAAAACTTGCTTCTGAGTTCTTGATACATTTTGTTTCTGCCGGGGTGAATAGAAAATTTTGATAATGAGCCTCATCAAAAATTTTCTTCCGTAACTCCGGGTTACGGGGTACGATGATCCGGTCCTTGAACCATAGGACGCCGTCTCCGTCCTTCCAGAAACATTTAAGTTCCCCACTATCTGCACGTCTCCGCAAATGCGACATGCCCTTGTCATGTTTCTGAGCTGCCACTATTTCTTCACGGATGGTGGGGATCAAAGCTAGGTTGTAGAGAGCCTCGTGTGGAATCACATGTAGTGATGGTTCGCTCTCTTCCAACGGTGTGATGGTTAGATTGTTGACGTGTGACTTGTGACTCAGCGCATCTGCCACTACGTTTGCCTTGCCCGGATGATAATGGATCTCTATTTCTTAGTCCTTTATCAATTCTAACCATCTTCGTTGCCTCATGTTCAGCTCCTTCTGAGTGAATATGTACTTGAGGCTCTTGTGGTCGGTATATAAATGCACGAGGTTACCGAGTAGGTAGTGCCTCCACATTTTCAGTGCAAGTACCACGGCAGCGAGCTCCAAGTCGTGGGTTGGATAATTCTTCTCATGGTTTCTAAGCTGCCGTGATCCATACGCGACCACTCTTCGGTCATGCATCAGCACACATCCGAGCCCAATGCCGGATGCATCGCAGTACACATCGAACGGTTTTGTTGTGTCTGGCTGCGCCAAAACCGGTGCTGATGTTAGGTGCTTGACTAAAGACTTGAATGCTGCTTCACATGCCGCACTCCAAACATATTTGGTAGCCTTCTTCAGAAGCTCCGTCATCGGCTTGGCAATCTTCGAGAAGTTCGGAATGAACCTCCGATAATATCCCGCAAGTCCGAGGAAACTCCGTACCTCGTGAACAGTCCTCGGGGACTTCCAATTCAGCACTTGAGTGATCTTACTCGGGTCTTTAGCGATACCCTCCGCTGAGATGATATGCCCGAGAAAAGGCACTTGCGATATCCAGAATTCGCACTTGCTGAATTTCACGTATAGCTTGTGATCCCGCAGCCGTTGCAAGACTATACGCAGATGCTTCATGTGATCTTCCTCCGTACCTTGTCGAGAAAGCCGTCTTCGGAATGTCCTCAGCCCGTATTTTAATCTGGTGGTACCCGGATCTTAAATCCATCTTGGAAAAGATCTTTGCTTCGACCAACTGATCAAACAACATGTTGATCCATGGTAACGGGTGCTTGTTCTTGATGGTTACGGCGTTTAGTGGACGATAGTCCACACAAAGTCGCAACGTCTCATCTTTCTTCTTCACAAATAATGCTGAACAGCCCCATGGCGAGGAGCTTGGCCTAATAAAACCCTTCTCCAGCAGGTCCGTGAGCTGAGTCTTCAGTTCAGCCAATTCCTTGGGTGTCATCTTGTACGGCCTTCGGGATATTGGCATGGTTCCCGATGCAAGTTCAATCTTGAAATCCACCTCTCTATCGGGCGGCATCCCCGGTAAATCATCCGGGAACACGTCAGGGAACTCTCGGACCACTGGAATATCTTCCAATCTGATAGTTGTGGATTGACAGACACTTGGAAGTTTTATTTCTGGACTGTCCAGAAATAAGGAGTGAGATCCGTGCACTTCTGAGTTCAAGTGCACGATTCGAAGGGCAGTGTCTAAAACAGCGCCATGGCGGGTTAACCACGACATCCCTAAGAGCACATCGACCTTCTGTACCTCTAGAACTATGAGAGACGTAGGGTACACTCTACCCGCTAAGCATAATGGTGCTTTGGAAACCATTACGCTTGCTGAAATCATCCCACCCGGTGAACAAATAAAATATGGACCATCGGTGGGTAGTATTTGCATGCTGTGTTTAGCAATGAAAATTGGCTAATAAAATTATGCGTGGCACCTGAATCAAATAGTACTATGGCGGGATGCTGGTGGAGTTGGAACATACCCGCAAGGATTGGCTCACCCTCCGGCACGTCCTCTATGGCAAGCTGGTGGACAGTGCCGGTTCTAGGGTTTGCCCGCCGCGCATTTGTATGGTTCCGGGGCTGATTCCTCCCCGGAAACTGCGGTGCCACTCCGCCTCCTTGCCTCTCCGGACAACTGCTGGTGAAGTGTCCTGGACGACCACACTTGTAACATGTGGCCGCTGCTTGTGCGGTGCTCGGGGGACGAAAGCCCGGCATGCGTTGCTGAGGTGCATACGCATGCGGCATCGTCCGCTGCTGCTGTTGTTGTTGTAGAGGTGGTGCTGGCAGTGCCGGCCTGAATGCCGGTGAAGAATACGGACGACTGCGGAATGGCATCAGCCTCTGGGGTGGTTGCCAGCGGGGACCTGATGGTGGGCGATTCACCATCCGAAATTTTTGAGAAGGACCACCTCTTTCTCCGCTGCTTTGCGGATGCTTCGCTTTCTCTCCGCCGCCACTAACTCCTTGCCGGAGTCCTCCTGAACAATCACAGCATCAATGATGTCGTTGAGGCAGCCACGATTGAACATCACCAGCTTGTCCTTCAGGAGGGGGTTAAGCCCCTGGTAAAAGTGGTCCCGCCGCTTCTCGTCAGTATCAGCGTGATATGACGCATAAAGCGTGAGATCGTTGAACGCCCTGGAGTATTCCAGCGTGTTCCTGCTGAATGTGGCCTAGAGGGGGGTGAATAGGCCTTATTGAGTTTCCTGCACACTTAAAGTAGTTGTCAAAAACTTGATTGACCGGATTAGTCCGGTTGTGTGAGCGGACTAGTCCGGTGTGCCTGAAGTGTGTAGATTGTATAAGTGTTGTGCAGGAGAATTAACTTGTTTAGCAGCGGAAATAAGAACAACAGTTATTCTATTTTGATTTTACAATGTGAGGTGTGATTATGCCCGTGAATGAGACTTAGCAACTCAAATTATGAAGTTTAGCAACTAGATGTTATAACCAACAAAAACAAGGAGGCATGCGAGATACAAATTTTGCCGAGGTTCGATCTCACAAAGATATCTACGTCCTCGTTGAGGGAGCTCACACAGAGCCGGGTCTCTAATCCTTTCCCTCTTCAAGTCACCACACAAGGCCGACTTGACTCCACTAGCACGGGTAATCACCGAGTTTGTGGGGCAACCTCACACGTTGAGGGCTCCCACAAGAATTACAATGAGAAAGCGATCAAATACACTCAAAAAGATTACAATGCAGAATATGAGTGTAGAGAGATCAAACCCCAAGAGCTCACAACGAAGGAACGACGATCTCCCAATCCCAAATCCAAGTGTTTGATTGATTTTCACCTTTTTGCACCTTAGATGTGTGGGGAGATGTGTTTTTGGGCTCTTGGGACAGGTGGCGGCGCTAGGGTTTTTGTTTCAAGCAGGATGAGTCGTGTCTTTTTGTTGGAAGGCCGTGGATCACCCATTTATATTGTTTCCAATAAGGTTATCGTTGTAAAACCTAATACTGGACTAGTTCGGTATATCATCGGACTTGTCCGGTCTACTTCCACTCGGTTAACCGGACTAGTCCGGTCTAAAATCGGACTTGTCCGGTGCTATGTGAAGTGGGGTTCCAGAAAGTTTAACGGACTAGTCCTGTCACATGGATGGACTAGTCCGCAGTCCTCTAAAGAGGACAACAGAAACATGAGCGGACTAGTCCGGTCTAAAACCGGACTTGTCCGGTTGCATTCCAGTAAGCTGACCGGACTAGTCCGGTCCATGAATGGACTAGTCTGGTGTCCAGTGGATTTTAGTTGATTATTAACCCCTTACTCTTACGAAAAGTCATGAGCTCTTGGGATGTGTCTCTCGCACACACCCTATACATTTACATCTACTTTGCTCTTCTAAATTCCACTAAAGTCTTCCTTTTCGGGCAGCACTCTATTTTTCAACTTTTTGTGTGCACCGAGCTAGTTTACTTTGTTTGTCCTGCAATCATTTCATTAGGATCTCATATGCTTGTCATCAATTCTCCAAAACCCACAAGGGATACCCTAGATGCACTTTCAATCTCCCCCTTTTTGGTGATTGATGACAACCATTTGAGATATCACAATTAAGAGAAAAAAATGATTTTTCATAACGTGTGCATATATGAGAATAATGAATAACTAACAAGAAAAGCTTCTCTCATAGACACACACCTTATGTTGGGGTGCCTAACAAATGTGTGATCAACAAAAATGTGATGAACGAGGATAAAAGATAACAACCATAGATGTAAGCATCACACATAAGGTAAATAGTCAAATTACAATAGTTTTAAAAATAAGTACAAGTCCTCGATCACAAGTCCTTAATAACTTATCCTAGATAATCTCTCCCCCTTTGGCATCAAGGCACCAAAAAGGGAAAAATTGAGTGGAATCACTCATCGCCGTTCCCACTTTCACTCTCAGTCCTATCTTCATCTTCCTCTTCACCTTGATCTTCATCATCTTGACCATGTAGAGGGTTAGCAGCTGAACCACCACCAAACCCAAGGGAGCTCAACTCTTGGTCAGTGAAGGTTGGCATTTCAGTGAAGTCTTCAGCTGAGTCCTCAGAAACCTCAAGTGACCCTTGTGGCTCAATTTCTAGTTTGGCACAAATGGCTTGGATGTTGGCTTTTACATATTTTTGATGCTTGTTCCTAGCCAATCTCTCTTCATGTTGCTTAACTTCAACTTTGCGGCAAGAGGCAAAGATAGAAGATAGCATCTTGAAGATGCCACTTGAGGATTCCCGAGTAGAGGAGGTTGCATGAGTGGTAGCTGCACCCTCAGATCTTGGCTCCTCTTGAGCCCTCTTGGATCTTCTTTCTTCTCCAGGTGAGGCAGGAGCAGAAGGAGCAGAATATATAGTGGGCTTTTGGGGCCTAAGTCTAGTGTGAGGCACATCCTTTACGAACTCCAGTCCTGTCACTTTCTCAATCATGAACATTATGTAGGGTGCATAGCCGCAAGACCGGATGGGATTGATAGAGATATTGACAATGTCATTGTAGATGTACTCAAACACATTCAATTTTTTCTTCTTGCTTATGACCTTCATCAAGGTTCTGAGGGTGCCCTGAACAGTCCCTGCATCTCCCTCTTTTGGAGCTATAGTCTTCCTCAATATCCCATTGAGGACTACAAAGAAGGGCTTCATGTATTTGGTGGTGGGAGGCTTGAATGGCATCCGTGTATCATAGAGAAAGTCCAGCTGATCTTTCATCAGTGGTTTCAGGTTGTGAATCACAAGTTCATTGTCTAAGGTGTCCTCAAGATGAAGGATCCTTGCAAATTCTTCATATGTGACACTGTACTGAGACCCATGTGTCATCCAAACCATCCTGTCGTTGTCATCACGAGCGAAGTAGAGAGTGGAGTAGAATTGCGTGATGACTTCGTCATTCCAGTCACACTGGAAGAAGAATAGTTCTTTTAGTCCATGAAGCTCGAGGGCTGTCACAACCTCCTGATAAGCTTGACATCTCTTGGATTGTAGATAGTCAATATCGACCCATTGACTTTCGACAACGGGATGCTTCATCTTCTGATACACATGTTCATAGTAATCAGCATGAAAATTACTCCAAAATCTAGGGTCAGCTGACTCTCTGTGCTGATTATACACTTCTGCTTTTCTGAACTTGTCAGCTAGTTCACCCCCTTTTCCAGTGTAATCATTATCTGAAGGTTGCCTGTTGCGATGAAAGGGATTTTTCATTTTCATAGGCCCAATGGGGCCACTAGCAAGCCCCTTCCCTTTATTGAGAGTCCTCTTAGGTCCTGAGGAGCTCTCGGCCATAGCCTTCCCTCGAGGCTTCTTCACAATTACTTTCCTCTTCTTAGGCAATTTTTTGTCGGAAGGTGAAGAGTGGACATTGACATCATGTCTTTTCTTCATCACTACCTCCTTGGCTCTCCTCACTCTTTCACGTTGAACCTCTTTGTCAAGGTCAAAAGAGCCGTCATATGAGCCTGAAGACATGGTGCCAGGATTTGAAGATTCGCGTTGAAGGAGCAAGAGTCTATCCGGATGAGTCCGGTGAGTAGAATCCACTCGTCGAGGAGAGGCTTTTTCACGGAGAAAACTCCGAGTTTGAGGGCTCAACTCGAAAATCACTTTGGGAGCTAGGGTTTAGGAGAGGGGGTGAGACAAAGTGCTTATGAGTGGAGAGGGAGGGGTTTGGTCCGGCCAACTGCTTCTATATGCGATTGACCGGATTAGTCCGGTCATGGTAGCGGACTAGTCCGGTGCCTCTGAATTAACCTAATTGTGTCATCTGTCCGGAATAGTCCGGTCGACAGCCGGACAAGTCCGGTTCCAACAGACTTGATGCAGATAGTAGAGTTTAGAGGTGATCCCAGGACACTAATTTTTGCAAATAATCTTGGTAATTACGACAAGTAGGAAAGCAACAATCAAACAATGGTCATATTTCGCATGATTTCTTCATTAAAATAGTTTTCTTAGAAGAAAAAGAGATGAGGAGCGGTTTTTACAATAAAATATAACATTTGAGGTTGCAACCAGGTATGCAAAGTTTCAAGCCACATTTCGAGAGTCAAGAATATTAAGTTCATTTCTTAGCTCACAAAACCTTTTCTCATCTAATAATTTGGTAAAAATATCTGCTAGTTGTTTTTCTGTTCTAACATGTGAAATTTCAATGTCACCTTTTAATGAGTGATCTCAAAAAAAGTGATGACGAATATCTATGTGCTTAGTCCTTGAGTGCTCTACTGGGTTGTGTGCAATTTTTATCGCGCTTTCATTATCACGTAGAAGCGGGATATGATTTAGATTGTAGCCGTAGTCTCTAAGAGTCTGTCGCATCCAAAGTAGTTGTGCACAACAACTACCTGCTGCAACATACTCTGCTTCCGCTGTTGAAAGAGCAATAGAGTTTTGCTTTTTAGATGACCAAGAAACTAGGGATCTGCCAAGAAATTGACAGGTCTCTAAAGTGCTCTTTCTATCGACTTTGCATCCTGCATAGTCGGCATCGGAGTAACCTATCAAGTTAAACTTGGATCCGTTCGGATACCAAAGGCCCATGTTTGGTGTGTGCACAAGATACCTTAGGATTCTTTTTACAGCAATTAAGTGACACTCTTTAGGTGCGGCTTGAAACCTTGCACACATTCATACGCTAAGCATAATATCTGGCCTAGATGCACATAAGTAAAGTAAAGAGCCGATCATTGACCAATATACCTTTTGGTCCACATTTGGACCTTCTTCATTGAGATCGAGATGTCCGTTGATTGCCATGGGTGTCTTGATGGGCTTGGCTTTGTCCATATTGAATTTCTTGAGGATGTCCTGTGTGTATTTGGTTTGGCTTATAAATGTGCCTTCTCTCAGTTGCTTCACTTGGAATCCCAAGAAGAACTTCAATTCGCCCATCATCGACATCTCGAACTATCTATCATAATTTTGCTAAATTCCTCACAGAAAGACTTGTTAGTGGATCCAAAGATAATATCATCAACGTAAATTTGACATACAAATAGATGATCATCAAAATGTTTAGTGAAGAGTGTATAGTCAGCTTTACCAATTTTGAATCCATTTTGAGTTAGAAAAACTCTAAGGCACTCATACCAAGCTCGAGGAGTTTGTTTGAGGCCATAGAGAGCCTTACGCAGTTTATAGACGTGGTTGGGATACTCTTGGTCTTCGAATCCTGGTGGCTGCTGCACATAAACTTCCTCCTTTATCGGACTGTTGAGGAAGGCACTTTTGACGTCCATTTGATACAACTTAAAATTATGGTGAGTAGCATATGCCAATAAAATACGAATGGACTCAAGTCTAGCTACGGGAGCGAAAGTTTCGTCGAAGTCCAAACCTTCGACCTGAGAATAACCCTTGGCCACCAGCCTCGCTTTATTTCTTGTTACTACTCCATGTTCATCTTGCTTGTTCCGAAAGACCCATTTGGTTCCAACGATGTTCGCCCTTGGTCTTTCCACCAGCTTCCACACTTCATTTCTTTTGAAGTTGTTCAATTCTTCTTGCATTGCCATCACCAGGTCTCGATCCCTTAAGGCTTCGTCTACCGTGTATGGTTCCAGAAAAGAGACAAAAGAATAGTATTTACAAAAATTTGCAACGCGAGATCTAGTAGTTACTCCCTTAGCAATATCACCAATGATATTGTTGACAGGATGGTCTCTTTGTACACTCTGATGTACTATTGGGTGAGGGACTTGTGTAGCTGCTTGTTCTTCATCATCTTCATGTTCATTGTCCCCCCTAGATCATTGCTTCCATGATTATCTTGATCTTCCTCCACTTGATCTTGTGTAAAAGCTCCCCCTTGATCATTGCTCCCTTGTTGAGGTTCACCTTATGCATTTGAGTCTCACGTTTTCTCTTGTGGTAGAATATCACCAAGTGACATTTTCTTCAGCGCTTCACATGGAGCTTCCTCTTTATCTAGCATACACTTATCGACTTGCTCCACTTGTGAGCCGTTAGTTTCATCGAACACTATGTCACGTGCTACTTCAACAAGGCCGGACACCTTGTTGAAGACACGATAGGCGTAGGCATTCGATTCATAGCCGAGCAAGAATCCTTCATCAGACTTCGAAGCAAACTTCGAAGCCCTCAGTTTCTTGTTCAGAATAAAACATTTACAACCAAAAACATTGAAATAAGAAACATTAGGATTTTTACCGGTAAGGAGCTCATATGGAGTTTTCTTCAGTAGTCGGTGAAGGTACAACCAATTTGTGGCATGACAAGCAGTGTTCACCGCTTCTGCCCAAAATCGATCTGATGTCTTGTATTCATCCAATATTGTTCTTGCCATTTCAATCAATGTTCTGTTCTTCCTTTCGGCCACCCTGTTTTGTTGAGGAGAGTAGGGTGCCGAGAACTCATGCTTTATCCCTTCTTCATCGAGATACTCTTCAACTTGTGTATTCTTGAATTCTGTCCCGTTGTCACTTCTGATGTTCTTCACGGTTGATGAGAATTCGTTCTGGGCTCTTTTCAGGAACTTCTTGAGGATTCCCTGAGTTTCTGATTTATCATACAAGAAAAATACCCAGGTAAATCTTGAAAAATCATCAACAATTACTAAACCGTATTTGTTACCGCCGATACTTATGTAAGCAATTGGACCAAATAGATCCATATGAAGAAGTTCCAGTGGTCTTGTAGTGGTCAGTATGTTATTGGCGGGGTTTGGTGCTCCGACTTGTTTTCCCGCCTGGCAAGCGCTGCACGGCCTATCATTCTCAAAAACCACATCCTTTAGACCTCGGATGTGACCACCTTTTAGAAGTTTCTGCAGATTTCTCATCCCAACATGGGCTAGCCGTCTATGCCACAGCCATCCCATGTTGGTTTTAGCAACCAAGCAAGTGTTGAGTTCGGCTTTATCTTTGTTGAAATCAACGAGATACAGCTTTCCCTTCAACATTCCCTTGAATGCAATCAAGCCATCGCTTCTTCTAAAAACGGTCACATCCTCATTAGTGAATAAACAGTTATAACCTTTGTCGCATAGTTGAGATATTGACAAAAGGTTATAATCTAGGGAGTCTACATGTAAAACATTAGATAAAGTGTGTTGAGGAGATATTTCAATGTTACCGCTACCAAGGACCTTTCATTGGCTGTTGTCTCCAAAGTATATGCCTTCACTTGGATCCTCGTTGTACTCGTACTCCACAAACATATCTCTCTCTCCAGTCATGTGATTTGTGCATCCGCTATCTAGCACCCACTTAGATCCACCAGGGGAGTAAGCCTTTTTCTTGCCTTCTTTAGCCATAAGGCAAGTATGGTTGTTCATATCGCGTCCTCCCATGTTTGGGAAGAGTGTAGCTCTCATGGTGGGTTTCTTAACGGCAATGGTGGCCATCTCCTCTTCTTCATCGGAGGAGGACTCATCGTTTGAGTCCCACTCCTTGCCAATGTGAGCCTGATGAGCTTGTCTCCTTTTTCTGAAATTTTTCTTCTCATGTGCTTTTGTTTCCTTCTTCTTCTTGTTTTCTTCATAAGTACAGTCCACCATGAAGTGATCGTACTCTCCACAATTATAGCAAGTACGTCGAGCCTTGGATTTTCCTTTATCCTTGCTTTTCCATTCATTTGAGTTGTTGCCATGTCTTCTTCTCATCATGCGCTTGAACTTTTTGATAAAGAGTACCATTTCCTCATCATCTAGGTCGGTACTCACGTCGCTTGTATCTCCGTCATCTTGGTCTTCACGGGTTTCTTTGAGTTTGGGTCTGCATGTTGCTTTGAGAGCAACTTCTTTCTTTTTGGAAGAGGTGAGCTCGGCTAAGTGTTTGACGTATTGAGCCTCCTTCTCCATCATTTCATGATTTGTGATCTTCCCCAATAACTCAACGGGAGTCATTTTATGAAACCCGGGGCTTTCTCTAATCATTGAGCAAAGTGTGACGTTTCTTGGCATGAAGGCTCTAATTCCTTTTGACCACCTCGTGATCAGTCCATTTCTTACTTCCATAGGCACGGATTTTGTTGATGAGTGCCTTCATCCGGTTGTACATGTCTTGAGGTGATTCGCCTTCTTCAATGGCAAATCTCCCCAACTCTCCTTCAAGCATCTCAATTTTGGCTTCACGTACAGACCTATTTCCTTCATGAGCTGTTTTCAGTGTATCCCAGAATTCTTTTGCACTCTCTAGTCCATCGATCTTGGTGAATTCTTCTCTGCTCAGTGACGATGTGATTACTGCAACGGCTTGTGCATTTCTGTGAATCTCTTGTTCTTGTTCCGGAGTGAGTTCTTCATCCGTGTCTGGGATATCTATTCATGTGCAGACAATATGCCAAAGGCTGGGATTCAAGGATATTATATGCATTTTCATGTTGTACTTCTGTAAAAGCCCAAGAAAAAGGACTTGCAAGAATTTTTCTTCACCTCACAATACCACAGTTTTTATTGTGGATATCTTAGGAAATATTGTGAAGAGCAAGTAACCTCCATCAAAAGAGTGATTAGAGGGGAAAGCCTCCATTTTCACAAAGTGGGATTTGTACACATGAACTGTAGAGGTTGAGCTCACCCCTAGAACTTGACAAGTCTTGGGAAGGTTCAGTCCAAGTTTCATGTAAATCCAACACTTTTTGAGGCACTTTTGGAGGTATTTGAAAAAGAGGCCAATTTGAATGTAAATTCAAATTGTAGCAACTTTCATCACTCAAATTCAAAAGTTAGCTTCATATTAAAACTCAGCACATTTTTCTGAGTAAGCCCACCAATTTTCATCCTCATTGGAGTTCATCTTGTTGGGGGTTAAGTTTGCAATAATTCAAAACTGTATTTGAATTTTAGTTTAAACATGAAGCAAATTTAACCAAACAAAGTTTGAATTTGAGAACTCAAATTAAAACCAAGACTTTGGGGCTAAGTCTCTCATTCAATGTGTAGTTGCTGGGATATTTACAAAAGAAATTGAGAAGAGAGGATTAGGGGGAGAGTGGGCCCACAAGTCAGTGGGGGAAACTTGTTTCCCAAACCCAGCGTGGCTGTTTTCTCCCGACGTCGGTTGAACACTTCACGCCAGCTGCGGACAGCACCGGCGTCCGACCGCCTCACCTCACCACCTCCTGCTCGGCGACCGAGCGCACGCGTGTCCGACGCGGTTTAAGTTCCCAGCCCACGTGAGCCGGCCTCATCTCCTCCGCTCTGCCCGTTCCTACCCGAAAGGAAAAACGGCACCAGCCGCTCCCCTCAGCTCCTTGTCGCGCCGTTAATCCCGGCGACCTCGCGACCGGAGCTCAACAGCAAAGATACGCGCCACGGACTGCTCGAACTCACGGTGAAGCCCCTACCCTCTTCCATGCTCTGTAGGGGGAGTATTTCCCCGTCTAGTCCTCGGTGTTCGACAAAAACGAGTGAGCAGAAATGCTGAAATTCGCGGCGATCGGTCCTGCACGGCGTAAACCCAGCCGAGCATAGATTCTACACGTCCCCACGGCCACCTAGGATCCAAAACCATCGAAAACCGTCGAGCCTTTGCGCTGATATCCAAGTTTTTTGAGCAACAGCCGATATTGGGCCTAGGTCGACGGTGAGGTCCCAGTTCCGGCCATTTCCATGGCCAACCGAGCTCATATTCGTGCGCAGCATGCCACGGCGGAGCTGTAGGAGCGAACCGCTTGAGAAATAAGGCTCGGAGTAGCCCGGACGACGTCGCCGGAGTAGAGGGAAGCTCTGTCACCGTCGCGGGCATAGTTCCGGCCATTGCCGAGCTCCGGTGAGGGCACCCGCGTGTTCTCCAAGTCGAGTTAGGCCCAGGCGGCGAGTTTCCGGCCGGGAGGCGGTCGGGAAGCCAAGTCCGGCGAGCTGCCGAGGTGTGCCGGCGAGGGGGCGGCGCGGGAAAAAGGGCGGGCGCGATGAAGAAGACGAGCCGGCCGGGCCCGCTCGTCAGTCCCTCGATGCACAGTGTGAGGATTTTCTGTTGCACCGGATCAGCTGTGAACACGCGGAAAACAGTCCTGTGGCCCCGTGTGGCGCAGCCGAGGTGGTGACATGTGGGGGCCGGGCCCGCTGTCAGGAATTTGAACTTTTCCCGGTTAATTCAAATTCCAGAAATTCCCCAAACTTTAGAACTCCATAACTTTTGCTAGGAAGCTCCAAATTTAGTGATTCATATTGGGTTGGATTCATCTTGCCTAGCTCTGTCCACATATACAACCCAATTTGTACGAAACCCATTAATTAATTCTGGAAAATTCTTTAAAGCTTTTCAGCAAAATAATTTTAGAGGGAGTTTGGTTCATCCAAAAATCCCCAAATTTTGCCAGAATGTTCTTTAGGACATTAGTGAACCTCTGTAAAAGTTTCAGACCATTTGGAGTTGATTTGGCCAGAGCAATTCAAATTAGAAGGTACTGTGTTCATTTGAATACAGAAACATTTTCAGAGAATTTCCAAAACTTGGAAATTCAGTTCTGGGCAAATCTTGGCACCAAAAATGCTAGGAAAATTCATGCAAACTCTATGAGCTATAATTGAAATTGTAGTTCCCTGAGTTGGGCATGAACAGGGGTGTTACCTCAGAATTTATTCTTCTTTGCTTATTTGCTAAAAGAATTATTCTGAGCAAACCACTCAGTGAAAAGTGCTAATGCTTGTTCCAGAGGGCTTTCCTGTGACAAGGGACTCACACAAAAATTCTCAGCTCCATTGGAGCTTTGGATCACCCCTGTCCTGTTTAACCACTTGAGGGATTAATATGGAAAAGGGGGAGAACCACTTAGCATTTAACCATGGGATTAAGTCTAAGCCAAACCACCAACACCCAGTTCTTCTTTAAATTCTAAAACAGAGTTCCAGTGGTTAGAGACTGGTTAGTATAACTAATAGCAGGTGTATTACCCTAAACTCACATTGCATTTAAATTAACGTATAGTGTTTCATTAACGTGTAGCCATTGAAGAAGAGACTCCGGAAGTGCTGGACTTCCTACTTCCGGAAGAAGAGCTAACTACTGACCAGCAGCAACAAGCCAAGCCCCGGTTTGCATTAACCTTTTATAAGTTTTACTTTGTTTACATGTGTCATATGAAGGGCAAATGTGCATTAGGTATAGGATGGATGGAACCCCACTTGCATGACCAGAAATTTTCCATAAGAGTGAGGGTAGTGTCTAAGACCTTGAGTAGATAAGCTATGCTTAAATATTCACAGGGCTTCGGTACAAGTCGAGTAGTTGGAATCTACTCCCGAAATAGGCTTGGGACAGACGGGTTCGGTTGAGTGATGTGAGATCACTTTATTAATGAAAATGAGACTAGGCAGGGGCTAGGACGCAGCAAAACGGAGTCTTGTGTGTGCAGCCCTGTCCGTGTCGATTGAGGACCGATCCGTGTGCGGCCCACGCTGATCAAGTTTGAACGTACCGAAGGCATATCGGATATATGGGCCTCGATAAACCGATGTAGCCTAAACCTACGGGCGTCGAGGCATAGCACACAGATTTATAGGTGTAGGTTGAGGGCAGCAAGGTGGAAATCTGCCAACGGGCATAGAGAGATGCTCCGTGTGGGGAACCTCCTGCTCGTTTCGGTGCGACCGGTTCGACGTTTGGGCTGTTGGGTGAAAGGTTGTCCCGTACGACATCGAGTGAGCGTTCTGGGCAGCTCCACGGGTGGGCGTACGAGACGTGCTCTTTGGGTTTCCCTGCAGGTGTATATCGAGTTGATTCGCCGTCCCTCGCAGTGAAGAGTACCACTTGGTCACTGAGTCGTGACGTAGACTAATGTATGAAATATGGTGTTTCAATACTGCTGATATGATATAACATTGTATTGCTACATGTTTGCCACCAAATATTGCTTACTAAATTTCAACTTCTTGAACTGTTAACTTGTTGCTAAAAGTTGAACTAAGGATGAACTTGTAGGCGAGTCCATTTGTTGCAATATGACCATCCTATGTCATTGTACATCTCATGTAGAGTTTCATGCTTAGGTGAGTCGGTTAAGCCTTGCTGAGCCTTCGTGCTCACGGTTGCTGCTTAAGTGTTTTTCAGGTGAGGAGCCACCCATGGACTCGGAGTACGAGTCCACCGGCGAGGGTTACCCTCCGTCGGGGACCACGGCTGAGTGGGAGCCGTACACGCCGCGCTGAGCTGAGACGTGCAGCTAGTGTGGGTTGCCCTAGGGCTGGGCAACCGACTTTTGCTAGATAGGCGGGCGTGAGTTGTACAAAAGAAACTTCCGCTGTGTAATAAAGACCCTAGTTTGTAACTGAGAAGTGTACTACTTTGTACATTCAGTTTGTCTTCCCATGTAATATAATGTGTTCTTATGACGTGTGCTGTCGGGTGTCGCATCGCGCGGCACCACCCTCTGCGATCCTAGATGAGCGGATTCCGGTCCGCCACAACTTCCACATGGTACAGTCACTTCCGTCAAACTGCGGGGGCCTTCCCATAGGAATGGAGAGATAATGACTATTTGAATTGAGACGGTTGTAGTTGTAAGGATATCGGGAGTAGTCGTGATGACCACTCCCCATCGTCTTTTCTTCCTCTTTTCCCTTTTGTGCCATTAATTTCTTTCTCAGTAGTGCCTTTAGCTGTCTGACTTCTTCATCGTCATGTGGACTTTCTTTCAGCACATCGAAGGCTTTGGCTTTTTGCTCCTCATCGTTGTTGTTCGTCTTCGGGATATCGTTGTTCTTCTCAGAGACCATTGATCTCTCCGAGATGTGAGTCTCGTTGATAGAGAACTTGGCTCTGATACCAATTGAATGTGGCCTAGAGGGGGGTGAATAGGCCTTATAGAGTTTCCTGCACACTTAAAGTAGTTGTCAATAACTTGATTGACCGGACTAGTCCGGTTGTGTGAGCGGACTAGTCCGGTGTGCCTGAAGTGTGTAGATTGTATAAGTGTTGTGCAGGAGAATTAACTTGTTTAGCAGCGGAAATAAGAACAACAGTTTTTCTATTTTGATTTTACAATGTGAGGTGTGATTATGCCCGTGAATGAGATTTAGCAACTCAAATTATGAAGTTTAGCAACTAGATGTTATAACCAACAAAAACAAGGAGGCATGCGAGACACAAATTTTGCCGAGGTTCGATCTCACAAAGAGATCTACGTCCTCATTGAGGAAGCTCACACAGAGCCGGGTCTCTAACCCTTTCCCTCTTCAAGTCACCACACAAGGCCGACTTGACTCCACTAGCACGGGTAATCACCGAGTTTGTGGGGCGACCTCACACGTTGAGGGCTCCCACAAGAATTACAATGAGAAAGCGATCAAATACACTCAAAAAGATTACAATGCAGAATATGAGTGTAGAGAGATCAAACCCCAAGAGCTCACAACGAAGGAACGACGATCTCCCAATCCCAAATCCAAGTGTTTGATTGATTTTCACCTTTTTGCACCTTAGATGTGTGGGGAGATGTGTTTTTGGGCTCCTGGGACAGGTGGCAGCGCTAGGGTTTTTGTTTTAAGCAGGATGAGTGGTGTCTTTTTGTTGGAAGGCCGTGGATCACCCATTTATATGGTTTCCAATAAGGTTATCGTTGTAAAACCTAATACCGGACTAGTCCGGTATATGATCGGACTTGTCCGGTCTACTTCCAGTGGGTTAACCAGACTAGTCCGGTCTAAAACCGGACTTGTCCGGTGCTATGTGAAGTGGGGTTCCAGAAAGTTTAGCGGACTAGTCCTGTCGCATGGATGCACTAGTCTGCAGTCCTCTAAAGAGGACAACAGAAACATGAGCAGACTAGTCCGGTCTAAAACCGGACTTGTCCGGTTGCATTCCAGTAAGCTGACCGGACTAGTCCGGTCCATGAACGGACTAGTCTGGTGTCCAGTGGATTTTAGTTGATTATTAACCCCTTACTCTTACGAAAAGTCATGAGCTCTTGGGATGTGTCTCTCACACACACCCTATACAATTACATCTACTTTGCTCTTCTAAATTCCACTAAAGTCTTCCTTTTCGGGCAGCACTCTATTTTTCACCTTTTTGTGTGCACCGAGCTAGTTTACTTTGTTTGTCACGCAATCATTTCATTAGGATCTCATTGCTTGTCATCAATTCTCCAAAACCCACAAGGGATACCCTAGATGCACTTTCACCGGTTCCCTTGCCGCAGGCGTAGGAACTCCTGTGTCTTCCTCTTCTTCAGACCTGGCGGTATGTGATAGGCCCTGAAGGCCGTCCGGAACTCCGCCTAGGTCATGACTCGGTCGGTGGGCTGTGAAGCACAGAAGTTTGCCCACCACGCGCTCGAGGATCCCTGGAGCTGTTGGACCACGAACTGAGTCTTGTGCTGCTCACTTATTTGGAGCAGCACGAACTTCATCTCCATCACGCGGAGCCAGTTGTCATCGTCGATAGGTTCATCCGCCCTTGAGAATACCAGGGGATGAGTCGCTAGGAAGTCGGGGTAGGATCTCTGTTGACGCTCCTCACGGTCTTGACGTCTCTCTGGGCGAGACGTATTGGCGATGAGAGTTTGCAGCAACTCCGTGTGCTGCTGATGAGAACCCGCCATTGCCGCGACGATGTCGGCCAATGTAACCGTTGGCAGTGGTGGTGGCAGTGTTTGTTGTTGCTGTTGCTGCTGCTGTCCCGAGGAGTCCTCGGGAGGCTGTTGGGAGGTCTCTCCCCTTTGCTGGTACCCCCAACGTCCGGGTTGGCACGAGTACGAGTAATTCTGAAATTCAAACAGCAGCGATTAGCACATGTCATACTTAAAATTCCATATGCAACAGTAGGTATTGAAGTGACACATGAATAATTTGCACAACATTCACATATGTTGATAAAGCATAAACTTTATACAGGATACATTATTCTCGAGTCTCCAAGAAGTCGTGCTCATGTCGTCACTACCTATACATACGCTACTGCCTACACGACATGTCACCGATTACAAAAGTGTGGGTTACCCTATCCTAGCTGCCCTACTTGGCAACTGTAACCCCCTACTCGGAGTAGAACTCGACCTCCTGTGGGTCGTCCTCCTCCGGTACCTCTGCCGGTGGCTCCGGATCTACCACCTCTTCTCTCGTCTCGGGTTCTCCCATTGCCGGAAGACCCAAGACCACCGGTATGCCCAATACCGGAGGTACGAGGTCCTGCAATGCATGCACCTCGTCCATGGCTTGGTTGTAGTCTTCTTCCCAGCCTTGCCCTTCCTCAATAGCGTTGTCCCGCTCTTGAGCAAGGTCCTCATTCTGCTGGGTTACGGTATGCACCAGCTCTTGCAACGCCGCGATGTCGACACGACTTGTCTTCTTCGCCTTCTTCAGACGATGCAACTGATTATGTTGTTCATTCGGTCGCTTGATCGTCGGAAGGAGCATATTGTGGAGTGCGCTGTGGGCACTCTCGCACTTGTCTCCGCGGCTTGTGCTCTCCTTGAGCCTTGCGGCGAGATGCTCCGTATGAACAGCTTGGCTGTCCATCACGGTGTTTCCCGCCCTCATCTGGAGGCTGAGGTTTGACTCCGCGGGGTTGTACCTTGGGCAACTCGGGAATGTTGCCTCCCGGTATCTCCCTTCCCACACATGATGAGCCCGTCCCTCCACCAGAACGAGCGCATATGGAGTTCCCTCCATCGCTCTCACGTGTAGTTGGCAGAAACGTGACATGGTGTCACGGGCTGCCACTTGCCACATCCCTTCCTGTTGCCTACCTCTCACCGTGACGGTGAACGGCACCCAACCGGGTGGCGTAGGTCCTGCAGGGACTTCGACATGGATTGTCCATGTCTTGTTCCCTCCTCACCTTCTTCCTTGGCGAAGTACTGCAGCATTTGGTCGTACCCGAAATATTGAAGCATTTGCCACAATGCTTCCGGATAGCCGCTGCGGTGAGAACAGTGGGACACTACCCACCCGTTCTCCAACTGTTTGTCTGCTGTCATCTGTAAAAATATATTTGAGAAATGTCAAATATTTATTTAAACAGTAAACTATTGAGTTATAACATAAGACATGTTATTAAACCCACACAACTTGGAAATACAGTTCAAATTTAAACAAATTTGACTGCTGATCTGCTGTCTGCATGACAGCCCTGACCAGTTTCCATTTCAACCTGATTTAGGCCATACTAAAGGCAAAACTAATTCTGGAGCTCAACATAAAAGTTAAAGCTAACTTCAATAGATTTCCATAAAGTGTTTGCTTGGCCTAAGATCTGTCCTGGTTCAAAAGTTATGAGATGTCAAAGTTAACAGAATTTCTGGAGAAAATTGGACAGCACCTCCCTGCTTTAGGCACTGATTTGATCCAAGAATTCCAGTTAATTATACCCCCAATCTGGCAAAACTTTCTCTTACAAAGTTGTAGCCCATCTCATCTGCTTTTCAGAACTACCTCATTTTATATTTTTGGATTTTTATGCAGTAAGTTATGCTCAATTTACACAGAGTTACAAAGAGTCTTTGCTCTGCCCTGTTTTCTGGACAGTTTCAACTCTACTGCATTTTTCGATTGGTTAAAGGTTGAAACACCTCTGGACCTCAACATAAAAGTTGTGAAGCTCTTCCAATGCTTTCCAGAAATGTATCATATGACCCCAACCTCGAAAGAACTCAACCTCTAACCTCTGATTAACTTCAGCCTTGATTCAGCTGAAAACAGAGTGCTCTGTCCTTAACAACCTATAAGTTGAAAACTTGTTAACTTTGAATATCCTGATTAAGGGAAAGAGTTACATCAAGTTTTAGTGCTTTGGATCAAAACCTTCAAGTTTTTACAATGAAGTTGTTCATTTAGTGGGGTGTTACGTCGATGCGTCACCAGCTCATGTCGGTACTACGTCCTCACAAAGAAAAACCTATACCGGACTTAACCGGCTTCGTTAATTCAGTGGCACTAAACGTCACTCGCACACGAATACTACACGTCTACCATTTCATGGTTAGACTACCTGCAGAAACTCAAACAATCGTCAGACTCGGCTGCACACCGAGCCCAGTATCCCTACAGTTCATACACCCGGCCGTCATCACTCACCCGGATGTTCTCAAGCCAAACACGCCTTGAGTTATGTGTTCACGTTTCAGACCACGTGACGGGGTCTCCCAAATTGCACCACGCACGCCAGGGACAGACGTTGCTCGAATACCCCAAACAACATGAAGAGTCGTAGAGGATATCAAAGCGGGTCGGGTTACCTGCCACCCGTGGGGCTACACCCTTCAGCTTGTGCGCACTGGTGGACAGCGCTTACGTGCACCCCCCAAGACATAAAGCGTACCGAGATGCAAGATTTTCTGACATAAGCAATTAGGTTAGTATGCCACTTTCTATACACTAATAACATCCTTATATGGGCTACTAACTCGTTCCTCACTGGATTTTTGAAAAAGATGACCTTTGTAGTGCATTAAACCTCAAGCGAGCTTTGATACCAGCGCTGACACGACCCCACGGTCTTGTCGAGCCAGGATCACGCTGAGTGGTGCTGCGTTGCACAGCACCGGATAACACACATCAAAGGTACAAAGCGGAAGCAAAACTTTTATTACATAAAGTGGTTTATGAACATTTATACATCAAAATAGGTCCAGTCTACACTCATGGGCGTAGACTATGCATCAAGTTCACGTTCAGCCCGTGAACGTGTCCTTGCTAGCACACACGCACCCTAACACGGCGGTGTGCACGACTCCCACTGGACGGGGTTCCCCTCCTGGGGTTCCGCCTCCTCTTCGGGAGTCCCTTCCTCATAGAACCCTGCAAAAGCTTCAAACACAAGCAGTGAGCACGAAGGCTCAGCAAGACTGACCCGTCTCTCCTAAACATGGAACTCCTACATGAGGGGTGATGGGTACATGAGATAAAAACAAGTTGCAAAGGACTCGCCTAATTAGTGGAACCTTACTTTCAAGTTTTAGCAGCAGGTTGTGGAGAACCTTACACTAAGGCACATGAGATAGCCGCAATCAAACAAGAAACACATTTCTCTCATGTACTTTGCCCAAAGTTGAAAAGAACTTTAGTTAGCTCTAAACTACAACAAATCATTAACAATCAAAGTCCATCTTTCAATCAGCAACATTTTAACATGTAACTAGCCTGTTCTTTCTACGTCACGGTACAGTGAACAAGTGGTACTCACTGACCGCGAGGGACGGCGATTATAATCGATTTACACCTGCAGGGTTACCCGAACAACCCGTCACGTACGCCCGTACACGATGTTACCTACAGCAACCATCACGGATGCCGTACGCAACCACGTTTCGCCCGTCAGCCAAATATTGAACCGGTCCCATCGTCCCGTACAAGAGGTCTCTGCACGCGCATCTCAGTGCCGCCAGCCGATTTACACATCAAGCTCTCAACCTACCCTCTGAACGACGGGCAATGCCTGAATACCCAGCTACCCGAGTTACATCAGTTCCCCAGTTCCCATATAGCCGGTAGGTCTTCGGTACTGTTGTAGCTTGTTTAACAGGCCCGCACACGGCTCGTTCCTCAATCGACACAAGTGGAGCTATAGCACACAGGCCCCAAAGTCCTGCTTCCCTTACTCTCCGCTCGGTCTCATTTTTCTTGCCATGTGTATCATGTGCTATATCTACCCGAGTCGAGTGCCTCTAGCCTATGCTCGCGAGTAGTTCCAACTACTCGACTTGTACCGAATCCTACCCTAACTTAGCTTTGCAGTAGCTAACGGGGTTTGCAATCCTAAACCCAACCCATGGTTTTCTTGGCTATGCAATTGTGTTTCCAAACAAGACTCTAATGAAAGGAAATAAGTGATACTCAAAGAAAATGCTCAAAACAATAAAAATTTGTAAATAAGTTAATGCAAACCGGAGCTTGCCTTGCTGCTCTTGGTCGTAGGCTAGCTGCTCCTCCAGAGTAACGAAGTCTAGGACTTCGGGTTCCTCCTCGACCTTAGCGACTACATGATATAAGAAGTACATGTATTAATTAAATGCATTTGAATTGAGTTTTAACTTTGTGAACCTTCTAAGTCTCACTAGACAGACCCAAAGACTGTGAAACTTTTTCTGTGGCTTGGTTACAACCTAAACAGATACTTGGTCAAGTTTTAGTTGCAGCAAAGCTCATTTGAGCCCTCCACAATTAATTATGTACTTGACCTTAATTGAAGGCTTTTAGGGTGTTCTAAGGATTTTCATGAAACAAGCTATGACTTTCTGAAAACTAGATTTTCAGAGGGTTCTAATGGAGTTGGTTTCACTTAATTTGAAGGTTCCTAACTAAAGATATGAGCTAAACAATTTCAGAGGAAATTCTGAAAATGTTTCCGAACATTTTCTATTTTCTCTGGAACAGTTTCACTAATCACACCATTAGGTGTAGCAAATGAGCTCAAATGGACCTGAAATTTTTATAGTAGTTCAGGGATATTTTGGTAAACATCCCAGCAAAATTTCAGAATTTCCTCCAAGGGATTCTCCAGTTAAAATTCCACAATGATTTAAACTTTGAGGAATTAATTCTGGAGAAATAAGGATTTTAATGAAATGAAACTTGGTTTGGTGGAATGTGCTCAGAGAGCTGAATCCAACAAAATTTGGTTCACTCGATTTGGAGCTTCCTAGCTAAAGTTATGAGGATTTGAAGTTTGAAGGAAATCTGAAAATCAGGGAAAAGTTTAAATCTGCTGGTGGGCCACGGGGACACGTGTTGGGTGCTGAGGCGTCGGCACACCGGGGCCTACTGAGTCTTCTGCGTGCCAGCACACTGGATCCAAGCCGCAGCCCGATCCCGATTTAAATTTTTGAGCCGCTGACAGCCGGGGTCCACCCCCTTCGACTATCTCCCGCCGCCCGCGCTCTGCCACCGGGGTACCTCGCCGGAGAGCTCGCCGGCAGCCTCTGTGGAGCTCCAAGCTTTATGATTCCGGCCACCCCTGCCTATTTCCACTCGAGGAACACGATTTCGGGCTCAGCTCGTCATGAAAATGGCCGGCACATGGTCGGCGACGAGCAGCAGCCTCGGGAGAACTTCGGCCGTGTTGCCCGTCCTACCTAGCACCTCACCCGATTGAGATAAGGGTCGTCGATCATCAGTGGACCATAGGAAAGGTCGACATGAGCTCCACGGATCTCGGGAAGGGTGATGTTGGGCTGTCACCATGCGACCTAGGCCGGAAATCGGGATTTCTACTAAAACTCGAAGAACAGCGGTTTCCCTCCACGGTTCTTCGTGGTTCCTGCTCCTATGTACTCGTACGGGCACCTAGCAGTGATCCTCTCCACGAGAGGATGAGTGATGCCGTGTGTCCTATGAATTTCTCTGATCAGTGCAGACTCCACTTTCGCACACCGTTGCCAAAACATGAAATTCCGGCCTGAGCAGTGTTTGTCACGCCGCTGGAGCTTGCGGGAATGAAAGAGGGGCTGAAGGTGAACCTCTTTGCTGTTCACAGCTCGGTGAACGGTGGGCTGTGGTGGCTGGAAGGATGATTCCCGCAGTGGCGGCTCGAGCTGAACCGGCAGAGGAAAGATCGCCTCGGTGGAGCTCGGGGAGGACTGCGCAGGGTCTGGAACCGGCGTGAGGGTGTCGAAGATGGCTTGGCGCACACGGTGCTGATCTCAGATTGCCGGAAGGATCACTGGACCGGCCGGGCGATGAGGAACCGAAAGTTCACTCGGGCGGCGAGGAGTTTCAGTCTGTTGGGCAAGAGCGCGTCGGGGTAGGGATGGGGAGCACCGGCGACTGCTCGGACGCCTAGATAAGGGCCCCAGAAGTCGGTTCAGCGGCCGTGGCAGCAAGCAGATGGTGGCGCGGTGGCCTCCCCTCGGTGGCGCTCTCGGGAGAAGCTCGGGGACCCAAGCACTGAAAGTCCACTCGGTTAGATCTTCTCAGTGGCTGACATGTGGGTCCCAATTTCCTTTTAACCTCTGAAATTAACTCCAAATCACTGTTGTAAACAGTAAGCCCTAAACTGCCCATTGTGATTTGAAATATTCACCTCTGAGCCATTTGAATTGGTTAGAATTAAAATTGGGTTTGGTTTGAATAAATTTCAGCACATGTTCAGTTTTGAAATTCAAATAAAGTTTGAATTTGTTCCACTTAGCTCATGTCAAGCTCAACTCCAAATGGAGTGAAAATTGGTGTGTGAGCTCACAAAAATGTGCTGAGTAAGAATATGCCTCCCACTTTTGAATTTATGGGATAAGACTGTTTGAATTTGCATTTGAGTTCAAACTGCGCTCTTTCTAGCTATACCCAAAATGACCTCAAAAAGGTTTGAATTTGGGTGAAACATGGCATGACATTCCTAGCAATGTGTAGAAGTTTTCATATGCCCAGCCCCTATATATCACATGTGGGAAATACCACTATTGCAACATGTGAGTTTGTTCTATAATGAACATGTTGATGGTGGTTACTTGCTCTTCAAATGTGTTCATCCACTTGCTTCAAATGAGGTGTGTGTGTGGTGATGAACACTTTAAATATGTGTCTAAAAACTGAGGCCCTTACACTATATGAATATCTCGTCATGTCTTTTGGTCTCACCAACGCTCCGGCACATTTCATGTACCTCATGAACTCCGTGTTCATGCCGGAGCTGGACAAGTTCGTAGTGGTGTTCATTGATGATATATTGGTTTACTCCAAGTCAGAAGCAGAACATGCCAAACACTTGTGAATCGTCCTTCAACGATTGCGGGACCATTAGCTCTATGCCAGGTTCAGCAAATGCGAGTTTTGGATCAGCCAAGTGCCATTTTTGGGACATATCATCTCAGTGGAAGGCATTGCGGTTGACCCAATCAAAATTGAACAAGTGCTGAAATGGAAAGCCCCCACTTCTGTCCATGAAGTCAGAAGCTTCCTTGGTTTAGCAGGATATTACCGGATATTCACCCCGAGCTTCTCCAAGCTTGGTAAGCCGATGACAGAATTATTGAAGAAGGGGATGAAATATGCTTGGAACTCAGCATGTGAAGGAGCGTTCCAGGCATTGGAGAAGCATCTCACAACAGCCCCGATCTTAGCTCTACCAGATACGACCAAGCCTTTCGACGTATATTGTGATGCGTCCAGTATCGGGCTTGGTTGTGTGTTGATGCAAGAAGGACGTGTGTTCGCGTATGGCTCACACCAACTTTGAAACCACGAGCAGCACTATCTGACTCATGATCTTGAGCTTGCTGCTATGGTTTTGGCGCTGAAGATCTGGAGGCACTATCTCCTGGGGAATTTGGTGCATCTCTACACCGACCACAAGAGCTTAAATATATCTTTACCACGAAGGAGCTGAATATGAGGCAAAGGAGGTGGTTACAATTAATCAAATACTATGAGATTGAGATTCATTATCACTCTGGCAAGGTGGATGTGGTTGCCGACTCCCTGAGTCGGATCACATGTCCATAACCTCACCATTACACCGTTGGAAGAGGAAGAGTCGAGTTTATACTTGGTTCCATATGGATCACTCTACAACCTTGCTCTCATCCCTACCATTAGGGAGGATATTATTACAGCTCAGAATGTTGAAAAGGGCATGGCACATCTCCGGAGACAGATAGACAGCGGCGATATCAAATGTTTCCGGAAGGATGATGAGGGGACACTATGGTTCAATAACCGCATAGTCGTACCCCGGAATATGGAGCTGAGAAAGAAGATCCTTGATGAGGCTCACTTGTATAAGTTCTCCATTCATCTGGGCAGCAACAAAATGTACAAAGATTTGAAGAGTAAATTTTAGTGGACACAGATGAAGCGGGAAGTTGCAAAGTACGTATCCGAGTGTGATACGTGTAGACGAGTGAAGGCGGATCACATGAGGAAATCAGGGATGTTGCAACCCTTGAAAATTCCAGCATGGAAGTGGGAAGATGTGAGCATGTATTTCATTGTGAGATTACCCATGACGTTCAACAAGCACGATTCCATTTGGGTAATCGTTGACCGGTTAACCAAATCGGCCCACTTCATTCCCATGCATACACATTTCCATACCAGCAGATATGCGGAGTTGTACATTGCAAGAATCTTATGCTTGCATGGGGTACGCAAGACCATAATCTCAGATCAAGGGGCACTGTTCGTGTCTTGTTTCTGGGAGCAGTTGCACGCTTCTTTGTGTACTACGCTGATTAGAAGCTCCGCCTATCACCCTCAGACAGATGGGCAAACTGAGAGGGTGAATCAAGTATTAGAAGACATGTTGAGAGTGTGTGCCATCCACCACGGTAGAAATTATGATGATCATCTACCATTGATGGAATTCTCGTACAACAATGGCTATCAAGCGAGTATCAAAATGGTGCCATACGAAGCTCTCTACGGTCGCAAATGCCGCACCCCATTGAACTGGTGAGAGTCCTATGAAAGGGTCACGTTCGAGATTGAATTGGTGAATGACGCCGAAGAGCGCGTTCAAATTATTCAAGCCAACTTGAAGGCCGCTCAATCCCCACAGAAAAGTTACGCTGATAAGAGGCGTAGGCCGGTGAACTTCGACGTCGGGGAACACGTGTACCACCGTGTCTCTCCGATGAAAGGCGTGCACCGATTCGCATGAAGGGGAAACTCGCCCCCTGAATTATTGGACCCTATAGTATCACCGAGAAGTGTGGACCAGTGGCGTATTGACTAAAACTACTGGCGTCTCTCGCTGATGTTCACGACGTTTTCCATGTTTCACAACTCCGAAAATGTCTGATGTATATGGCTACTGTTCCCACCGAAGACATTGGCAAGCTAAAACCGGATTTGACTTATGCTGAATATCCGGTGGAGATTATTGATGAGAAGGCTCGGACCATGCGTAACCAAACGCTGTGGTTCTACAAGATAATGTGGAGCAACCACACCGCTGAGGAAGCGACGTGGGAGAGCGAGGAGATCCTTCGCTCAAACTACCACGATTTCATGGCATCTCATCATGGGTAATTCTTCTTACATCTTCGTCTCTTCTTTTATATTCTCGGGATGAGATTCTTTTAAGGGGGGACGTAAAAGCCCAAGAATTTATTTGCTAAAATGTTCATCACGTCACCACACTACAGCGCATTTGGTAGATAGCTTATGAACATTTGTGAAGAGCAAGTAAACACTATCAAGAGGGCGATTAGAGGAAAAACACATAACTCCAAAAAGTAGGAGCTCACACACATAAACATTAGAGGATGAGTTTACCATTAGGCCCTAAACATTCTTAGGGGTGCTCATGCCGAGTTTCATATAAATCCAAATCAGTTGGAGGCACTTTTGGAGAAATTTGTAAAAAGGGCTAATTTGAATAGAAATTCAAATTTCAGCTACTTTCATCACTTGGATTCAAAATTTGACTTCATATTCAAACTCAACACATTTTTCTGAGTTGGTACATCAATTTTTATCCTCATTGGAGTTCATCTTGTCGGGAGCTCTATTTGGGACAATTCAAACTGAATTAGAATTTTCAAATTCAAATGTGAACCAAATATAGTCAAACTAATTTCATTTTGATGAATTTATATTTGGCTCATGACTTTGGGGATATGTCTCTCATTCAATTGTAAGTAGCTCAGAAAAGATCAAGGAAATAATTAAAGGAATTAGAGGGGAGAGTGGACCCACAGGTCAGTCATAGAAACTCAGAGAACCGCCACAACCCACGGGCTTTGTTCGGAGAGTTTCTCCTGCAGATGACAACTCCTGCTCGCCGGCGCTAAACCGACCCCAGTGCATGCCACCTCCTGCTCGTTGAGCCGGTGACCTAAGGTTAAGCATGTAGTCTCTTCTGTGAACCATTTCCTCTCCCTCGCGCCCCACAGTTCTCCCTCGCACAGCCCAAACAACACTCGCCGCCGTTCAGTTGCCTCGGTTCTCCGGCGCCCGGGCGACACAAGCCCTCTTGTGCCCAATGATCCACACGAAAAAGGACCGCCTTACTCTGCTAAAACACACAGTGAAGACCTCTCCTCGTTTTGTCCACAGTGGGGAAAGAATTTTGCTTTTTACCGAGCGAGTATCGATGAACCGAGCCCATAAGTTCCCAAAATTTGTGGTGATTAGTCCACCACCGCGTATGCTGAGCTACCCACACATTCTACACGTCCCCACGGCCACTTAGGATCAAATATCATCGGAAACCGTCATGTTTAGGAGCTGCTTTTCGAGTTTTCCGCATTGCCGCTGATATGTGACTTAGGTTGACGGTGAGCTCCCATCTCCGGCCGTTTTCACGGTGAACCAGCGCCATGTCCGTTCGTGGCATGTCGCCACGGAGCTGTAGGGCCAAGGGTGTTACACTCTCATCTCGGGTGTTGGCATATGTTCATAATTTATGAAGAGGAAACACTTTAAGAAAAATAGGGACAGAGAAAAATATCAAAGGGATAGCCAATAAAGCTCTCAGAGAGCACCGAAGGCAACTTCCGCGGCCACCAGGCCATGTGGCGTGTTCAGAGCTCATCCCCGAGAAGTTGGGAGAGGTCCGCCGCTAAACTGGCTATGTGGCAGGCTCGGGGTCACCTCCGCAATTGGAAAGAGGTCCGACCCTGTGGGACACGTGTTGCCCACGGAGCTAGCCTCTGCGGAAGAAGCAAAGGCATTTTTTTTTGACACATGTCACCTTCGGGGCTAGTCCTCACGGAAATCAGAGGACCAGTCACGCGGGATACGTGTCGGTCTCGGAGCTCACCTCCAAGGGGTCCGGTTCTATTGGACACGTGTCACCACCGGAGCTTATCTCCAGGAGGTCTGTCGCTGCTGGACACATGTCGACCTCGGAGCATGTCCCTGAAGAAAGAAGAGAGGAAAGACCGGCACCAACACGTGGCGTGCGCGGAGCTCACCTCCAAAGGAGGGGGAGGTCTCGGTCGATTGACACGCGACACAACCAGAGCTCGTCTCTGCGGAAAGGAGATACCAGGCCCCGGAAGGACACGTGGAGCCTCCGGAGCTCATTACCGCGAAGGTAACGAGTTCTAGAGCAACTGTACGAGTAAGAATACCGGTACGTAAAGGAAACCGACCTGAATTCCACAACGTTACCGCACCAAATCAACTAAAGATAAGATGATAGGATCTAATGACGATCTGAATAAGACTCTTATTCGGGATACAATCAGATTAGGACTCTTCTCTTCCCGATTATAAATAGAACCCAAAACCTCTGGCCGAAACCACAAACTTCTTTTCCAACTCCTGAGCCGACGACTTAGCGCCCTAGCCCCAACTCGCCGAGAAAGCCATCGCCGGAGCGCGGCAAGGAAGATCGCCGGAGGAAAGCCCAGCGGTCTGAGGAGGACCTCGAAGACTGAGAGGAATGTAAGGTAGGCCCCAATACCACCTTACGATATCATTGTATTTTCCTTGCATCTGTTCTTTGATTCCTTTCGAACAGAAGCCTTCTCGTGGACGGATCACTTGATGATCTGGTTGATCTAAAGACAAGATCATTTCCACGTCCATCTTTGATCCGAACACCTCTGTCCATGCAAGCCATGCAAAAACACGTACAGACCAATCTAATAAAATTAATCCTAGGATGGCATGCATGTGCATCATCGCATCTAGTTTAAGGTTTGTGCATGATATTGATTGTTGTGAATCTTGTATGCACGTGATCCTACCTAGCAGGACAAGCTCAGGGAGCTGTCTACGACGAACTGCAGCAACCAGGTTTTGAGGTCCAAGAACAACCGGAACCGCAAGAACAAGGCAAGTGCTTCTTGACCATGTTGATCCTATGTTTTGGGTAAAACTGTTTTGTTTTGCGAAAAGGTATGCGTACTGAGTCAAACATGATGGGAAACCCTTTTATAGGAGTTTACTAGTTTTGGTTAAACCACCCTTGTCGCCTAGGAAGTCTATGAGTCGGGTATGGTTTTTGCTTTATGCTTCGCTGAGTCTATGGGATTGGGAAGCGAGATAGATATGTCTAGCTAACTGCACTCGTAATGAAAATGAGAAACTGATGTTAAAAAATGAACATGGATCGGAGGGAGATCTAGGCAAGACTGGGTTTGTGAATGAGGTAGCATGAGACGGTGGTTTACTTGCCATAGATCTAAGGACCGGTTCATGCATACACATGCCAGGATAACAGTGCCACCACAAGGCCAAGTATGGGTGCGGCTTAGCTGAGTAATTAGGTAAGTTGCTAGAGTGTTATGGACTGTGGAAGGCACGGGAATGGGAGTCGAGTGAGGACTGCCCTGGGAACTGCATGGCACAAGAGGGGCCCGTGGGTGGGAGAATTGGATATTCTAGCCTGCCGGTGAAACCTTAGTGAGTCCATATATCTAGTAACCCCTTTGTAAAGGCTATTTTGTGATCTCTTGACCATACACTGACGGTTGTGTACTGGTATAATGGAGGTTCTGCAGTCGCCGACGGGTGACGAAATCACAAACTTGTGGGTAAAGAGGTACAAACTCTGCAGAGTTATTAAAACTATCATGATAGCCGAGCTTACGGTCACGAGCGCCTGGCTAAACTGCCATGATTAGTTGGGATGGTTAATGAGATGGTTATTGGGAAGGTTATTGGTTTGGTTATGGTTTGGTTGTTGGGACTGTTGAGTCTGAGTGGTAAGATGGTTGCATGACTGTGGAGTCATGGCAACGAGTTTGGTCTCAGTGTGAGACAAGGTTGATTTATGAGATGAGATGGTAGTGAATACGGGAAGGTATTCGTGAGAAGGTAGCAAATACGAGGAGGTATTCGTGAGTATGAATAAAGGATTGGTTAATGTTCGTATGGAACACGGGATGTGATGGAGGTATGTTGGTTATTTAATACATGCTGGGATTACATTCATTTAAAGTTAAGTTGTTGTTTTATCATGATTTTATAAATTTGCTTTTCTGCAAATGATCCCTTTATACCTACCTTGTTTATGAGCTGGATATCATGTGTTTTCTCGCACTTGCTGAGTACATCATTGTACTCAAACTTGCATTATTACTTCATCATCAGCAGCAGGAGGAGCCTACTATGAAGACCAAGTGGAGCATTATGGCGTGTGATCTATTATCAACCTTGCCTGTGGAGGGAACGTAAATGGAACCACTACTGCTTAGATTTGTTTCTGCATTAGTTGCATTGCTTCCGCTTTAGAAAGACTTCCGCTGTGAGCATGAGTCAAAGACTCATGAGACATTGTAATAAACTCTGCTATCCGTGGATATATATATATATATATATATATATATATATATATATATATATATATATTCTGAATTCAGTTTGTGGAACATACTTGTATGTGTGATTAACATCCTGGGCACACATATGCATTAGTTCTCGGTTCCGTGCTTTTCCACAGAATTGAGGGCGTCACAGATTGGTATCACAGCCACGAGTTGACAGTAGGTTACACGCCTAGATAGAAACCTTAGATAGATAATAGAGCCACGGGTTAACAGCAAGTTACACCCCTAAATAGGAGTCACAAGCGTCCTAGGGTGAATAGCTTGGATTGGCCTTGAAACCACCGTGGCATAGGGAACCATTCTTGAATAGGAGTTGTGTGGGCCCTTGTGATGACTATTTGTGATTATGTGCTTAGTGTGAGTTGTGGGACGTCTCAAAACGTTGTCCATATCCACACGTAAGAAGAAAGAGGTGTGAGATGTCTCGGCACTTGCTCACATCCTCATATGGGCTAATATATTCATAGTCCAACTCACCTTGATGCATAGAATTGGAGGGAATCTACCTAACCTTCTAAACATTCTATTTCGATCTCTCTCACAGATGGTGAGAGGAAACGCCGGCCAAAGGAACGTCCACGAGGATGACCATGATGAAGTTCCTGCTAACCCAGGAGCTGGCAAAAAACCATCTGGAAAGGTTGATGGCCATGCAAAACCAGCTTATGCAAACCATGATCCAAACATTGGGTCAGTTGCAGGCCAACCAAAACCCCGTTCCGGCACCACCGCCACCACCACCGCCGGCTCATAACAGGTTGGGAGAGTTCATGAGAACTCGACCACCCACCTTTGCTCAAGCTAGTGATCCCATGGAGGCCGATGATTGGTTAAAATCCATGGAGAAAAAGCTTGCCATTGTTCAGTGCAATGACCGAGAGAAGGTTCTCTTCACGTCGCACCAACTTACGGGAGCCGCTGCTGACTGGTGGGATGCCCTATGCAATGCCCATGCCAACCCGGAGACGATCACTTGGACTGAGTTCAAGGAAAGTTTCCGCTCTCACTACATCCCTGCTGGTGTAATGATGCTCAAAAGGCAGGAGTTCGAAGGTCTCCGCCAAGGACAGAAAAGTGTGAATGAATATCTCAACAAGTTCATACAACTGTCCCGGTATGCCCCGAAGATGTCAACTCAGATCAGAGGAAGCAGTACCTGTTCATGAGAGGGTTGAACAATGAAATCCAGGTTCAGCTCCTCAACAATGACTACGTAAGCTTCCAGAAGCTGGTTGACAAGGACATAGTGGTTGAAAACATGATCCGAGAGATCGAGCGAGAGTGCAAGAGGAAGATGCCATACCAGCCCTACGGGAGCAACGTACGACCTAGGTACATGCCCCCTGCACCGCAGTATGGATCGACCACTCCTGCGAACCGCCCTTGTCAGCCACCACACCAACAATTCGTTGCACCGGCACCTCGCGTGCCCATGCCTCCTGCGCCCCGACCTAACAACGGCGCCCCTGTTCAAAACCCCCGCCCCAATGTACCTGCTGCCTTAGGCAACAGGCATGCTTTGCATGCGGGGAAGTAGGACACTTCACGAACCAGTGCCCGAGGAGAGGCCCTGGACAGCAAGGTAACATGCCCAAGCAGAACCCGCAACCGAACGGAGGAGACAATCAAGGGAACCGTGGACAGCAGAATTATGCTCGCGGCCACGTGAACCATGTCACTGCTGAGGAAGCACAACAGGCTGTGGATGTCGTAATTGGTATGTTCCTTGCCAACTCCAACCCAGCCACCATCTTATTTGATTCTGGAGCATCACATTCCTTCATATCATCCAAATAGGTTGACAAACATCATCTACCCATATCCCACTTAGAATGTGCTATGTTAGTTAATTCTCCCGGAGGAGAAATGAGGACTAATATAGTATGTCCGAAAGTAAGCCTTAAAATAAGGGGGGTAGACTTCCTTGCCAACCTTATTGTCTTGGACTCCCAAGGGATTGACATCATACTCGGAATGGATTGGCTAAGCAAGCACAATGGAGTAATCCAATGTGCTGAAAGGAGCATGCAGTTGACAAACGAGCACGGTACTCGTGTCGAGTTTGAGTCAGCCCAGCAAACCACTGAAGGGGCAAATCTGAACCACATTGAAGGAATAGCATTGGACAGTATTCCGGTGGTCCGAGAGTTTTTGGACATGTTCCCGGAGGAGCTTCCAGGTATGCCACCTGACCGGGACATTGAGTTTGCCATAGAGTTGGTACCCGGAACTGCACCCATAGCCAAAAGGCCGTATAGGATGCCCGTCAATGAGCTAGTTGAACTCAAAAAGCAAATTCAAGAACAGTTCAAGAAGGGTTTTATCCGTCCAAGCTCGTCACCATGGGGAGCTCCGGTGCTCTTCGTAGACAAGAAGGATGGAACCCAAAGGATGTGCGTGGACTATAGGTCTCTCAACGAGGTAACCATCAAGAACAAATACCCTCTGCCCCGTAGAGGACCTGTTCGACCAAATGAAAGAAGCCCGAGTGTTCTCCAAGATTGATCTTCGGTCGGGACACTTCCAGCTGAAGATTAAGCCCTCCGATATACCTAAGACAGCCTTTTGGACACGGTATGGTTCGTATGAATATACCGTTATGTCTTTTGGGTTGAAAAATGCACTTGCATACTTCATGTACCTTATCAACAAGGTTTTCATGGAGTACTTGGACAAGTTCATCGTGGTTTTCATCGATGACATTATGGTGTATTCAAAAAGTGAGGAGGAGCATGAAGAACATCTGAGATTGACCTTGCAGAAATTGCGTGAGCATCAATTGTATGCCAAGCTCAACAAGTGTCAATTTTGGCTAAAAGAAATATTTTTCCTAGGCCACATTATCTCCAAGGAAGGGGTATCGGTTGATCCTGGAAAGGTGAGACATGTTCTAAAGTGGGACCAACCGAAGAGCGTGAGGGATACTCGGAGTTTCCTTGGGATGGCAGGATACTATCGACGCTTCATTAAAGACTTCTCTAAGATAGCAAAAGCTATGACGGAGTTGCTAATGAAGGGAAGGGTCTTTCAATGGACACAAGCCTGCCATGAAAGTTTTGAGGAACTCAAGAAAAGGCTAACCACAGCACCAGTTCTGGTATTGCCAGACGTAAGCAAGAGCTTTAACATATATTGTGACGCATCCAGACAGGGGCTCAGATGTGTGCTCATGCAGGAAGGACAAGTGGTAGCCTATGCCTCAGGGCAATTAAAGAAGCACGAGCTTAACTATCCTACACATGACTTGGAGTTAGCAGTAGTGGTGCATGCATTGAAGATTTGGAGACATTATATCCTTGGTCATCGATGTGAGATCTATACAGATCATATAAGCCTCAAGTACATATTCACACAAACGGACTTGAATTTGAGGCAACATCGATGGTTAGAACTCATCAAGGATTATGATGTTGGAATCAACTACCAGCCCGGAAAGGCCAATGTAGTAGCTGATGCATTGAGCAGAAAGGGAGCATGTCATCAACTCACGGTTCGGGAGCTACAACCCAAACTACGTAAGGAGTTCGAACGGTTACACCTTGGATTCTTGAATAACATGGAAATAATAGAAATCCACTCCTCATGGGAACAAGAAATAAGAGAGGACCAAGCAACGGACGAGGAGATCAAGGAGATCAAGGAAAGAATCCGACAAGGAATAGAGAAGGATTTCAAGGAGGATAAAAAGGGTACACTTTGGCTAGGAAAAAGGATTTGTGTGCCAAACATAAGACACCTCCACGACATGATATTGAAGGAGGCACATGATTCCCCCTATTCTATACATCCCAGAAGCACCAAAATGTACAAGGACTTGAAAACTTGTTATTGGTGGGATGGTATGAAGAGGGATATAGCCGAATACGTTGCCCTATGCGACACATGCCAACGGGTGAAGGCCGAATATCAAAGACCCGCTGGATTGTTGCAACCTTTGAAAATACCCGAATGGAAGTGGGAGGACATCAGTATGGATTTCATCGTCGGATTGCCACGTACTCAGTCAGGATACGACTCCATCTGGGTCATTGTGGACCGATTGACGAAAACTGCCCATTTTCTCCCTGTAAAGACCAGTTACAACGTTGCACAATTGGCAGAGTTGTACATGGAGCAGATCGTGTGCCGTCACAGAGTTCCGAGGAGGATAGTCTCAGATCGAGGTTCTCAGTTTACCTATAGATTCTGGAGGAAGCTGCAGAAAGCCATGGGTACACGACTGGATTTTAGCTCTGCCTATCACCCACAAACGGATGGGCAAACTGAAAGGACAAACCAAATTTTGGAGGACATGTTGAGAGCTTGTGCCTTGAAACGTGGGCGTAGTTGGGATAGTAGTTTACCGTATGCCGAATTCTCCTATAACAACAGCTATCAAGGTAGCTTGAAGATGTCGCCTTTCGAAGCATTATATGGTAGACGGTGTAGAACGCCACTGTTTTGGAACGAGACCGGAGAAAACCAGGTGTTTGGACCCGAAGTGCTACAAGAAGCCGAAGAGCAAGTCCAAACGGTATGGGAGAACTTAAAGGCTGCTCAGTCACGGCAGAAAGGCTACGCGGACAATAGGTGAAGGAAGTTGACTTTCAAAATGGGAGACTTCGTATACCTTAAGGTATCGCCTAACCGAGGCCAACGACGTTTCAACGTCAAAGGCAAGCTAGCACCTCGCTACATTGGACCATTTAAGATTCTGGATAAGCGAGGAGAAGTAGCTTATCAACTAGAGCTCCCAAACCACCTCTCCGACGTACATGACGTGTTTCATGTATCCCAGCTGAAGAAGTGCTTGAGAGTACCAGAGGAACAAGTATCAATGGGAGATCTTGAACTTCAAAAAGACCTGACTTATGCGGAACACCCTGTCCGAATCTTGGACGTGAAGGAAAGGGTCACCCGGAACACGGTGATTCGATGGTGCAAGGTACAATGGAGCCATCACACTGAAGCTGAAGCCACATGGGAACGTGAAGAGAATATCAAGGCAGAATTTCCCCATCTATTTTCTACTAACGAATCTCGAGGGCGAGAGTTCAATTTAAGGGGGGTAGATTTGTGACACCCTCATCTCGGGTGTCGGCATATGTTCATAATTTATGAAGAGGAAACACTTTTAGAAAAATGGGGACAGAGAAAAATATCAAAGGGATAGCCAATAAAGCTCTCAGAGAGCACCGAAGGCAACTTCCGCGGCCAGCAGGCCACGTGGCGTGTTCAGAGCTCATCCCCGAGAAGTTGGGAGAGGCCCGCCGCTAAACTGGCTACGTGGCAGGCTCGGGGGTCACCTCTGCAATTGGAAAGAGGTCCGACCCTATGGGACACGTGTTGCCCATGGAGCTAGCCTCTGCGGAAGAAGCAAAGGCATTTTTTTGACACATGTCACCTTCGGGGCTAGTCCTCGCGGAAATCAGAGGACCAGTCGCGCGGGATACGTGTCGGTCTCGGAGCTCACCTCCGAGGGGTCCGGTTCTATCGGACACGTGTCTCCACCGGAGCTTATCTCCAGGAGGTCTGTCGCTGCTGGACACATGTCGACCTCGGAGCTTGTCCCTGAGGAAAGAAGAGAGGAAAGACCGGCACCAACACTTGGCGTGCACGGAGCTCACCTCCAAAGGAGGGGGAGGTCTCGGTCGATTGACACGCGGCACAACCAGATCTCGTCTCTGCGGAGAAGGAGATACCAGGCCCCGGAAGGACACGTGGAGCCTCCGGAGCTCATCACCGCGAAGGTAACGAGTTCTGGAGCAGCTGTACGAGTAAGAATACCGGTACATAAAGAAACCGACCTGAATTCCGCAATGTTACCGCACCAAATCAACTAAAGATAAGATGATAGGATCTAATGACGATCTGAATAAGACTCTTATTCGGGATACAATCAGATTAGGACTCTTCTCTTCCCGATTATAAATAGAACCCAAAACCTCTGGCCGAAACCACAAACTTCTTTTCCAACTCCTGAGCCGACGACTTAGAGCCCTAGCCCCAACTCGCTGAGAAAGCCATCACCGGAGCGCGGCAAGGAAGATCACCGGAGGAAAGCCCAGCGGTCTGAGGAGGACCTCGAAGACTGAGAGGAATGTAAGGTAGGCCCCAATACCACCTTACGCTATCATTGTATTTTCCTTGCATATGTTCTTTGATTCCTTTCGAACAGAAGCCTTCTCGTGGACGGATCACTTGATGATCTGGTTGATCTAAAGACAAGATCATTTCCACGTCCATCTTTGATCCGAACACCTCTGTCCATGCAAGCCATGCAAAAACACGTACAGACCAATCTAATAAAATTAATCCTAGGATGGCATGCATGTGCATCATCGCATCTAGTTTAAGGTTTGTGCATGATATTGATTGTTGTGAATCTTGTATTTACGTGATCCTACCTAGCTGGACAAGCTCAGGGAGCTGTCTACGACGAACTGCAGCAACCAGGTTTTGAGGTCCAAGAACAACCAGAACCGCAAGAATAAGGCAAGTGCTTCTTGACCATGTTGATCCTATGTTTTGGGTAAAACTGTTTTGTTTTGCGAAAAGGTGTGCGTACTGAGTCAAACATGATGGGAAACCCTTTTATAGGAGTTTACTAGTTTTGGTTAAACCACCCTTGTCGCCTGGGAAGAGTATGAGTCGGGTATGGTTTTTGCTTTATGCTTCGCTGAGTCTATGGGATTGGGAAGCGAGATAGATATGTCTAACTAACTGCACTCGTAATGAAAATGAGAAACTGATGTTAAAAATGAACATGGATCGGAGGGAGATCTAGGCAAGACTGGGTTTGTGAATGAGGTAGCATGAGATGGAGGTTTACATGCCATAGATCTAAGGACCGGTTCATGCATACACATGCCAAGATAACAGTGCCACCACAAGGCCAAGTATGGGTGCGGCTTAGCTGAGTAATAAGGTAAGTTGCTAGAGTGTTATGGACTGTGGAAGGCGCGGGGAATGGGAGTCGAGTGAGGACTGCCCTGGGAACTACATGGCACAAGAGGGGGCCCGTGGGTGGGAGAATTGGAGATTCTAGCCTTCCGGTGAAACCTTAGTGAGTCCATACATCTAGTAACCCCTTTGTAAAGGCTATTTTGTGATCTCTTGACCATACACCGACGGTTGTGTACTGGTATAATGGAGGTTCTGCAGTCGCCGACGGGTGACGAAATCACAAACTTGTGGGTAAAGAGGTACAAACTCTGTAGAGTTATTAAAACTATCATGATAGCCGAGCTTACGGTTACGAGCGCCTGGCTAAACTGACATGATTAGTTGAGATGGTTAATGGGATGGTTATTGGGAAGGTTATTGGTTTGGTTATGGTTTGGTTGTTGGGACTGCTGAGTCTGAGTGGTAAGATGGTTGCATGACTGTGGAGTCATGGCAACGAGTTTGGTCTCAGTGTGAGACAAGGTTGATTTATGAGATGAGATGGTAGTGAATACGGGAAGGTATTCGTGAGAAGGTAGCGAATACGAGGAGGTATTCATGAGTATGAATAAAGGATTGGTTAATGTTCAGATGGTTGGTTATTTAATACATGCTGGGATTACATTCATTTAAAGTTAAGTTGCTGTTTTATAATGATTTTATAAATTTGCTTTTCTGCAAATGAGCCCTTTTATACCTACCTTGTTTATGAGCTGCATATCATGTGTTTTCCCGCACTTGCTGAGTACATCATTGTACTCAAACTTGCATTATTACTTCATCATCAGCAGCAGGAGGAGCCTACTATGAAGACCAAGTGGAGCATTATGGCGTGTGATCTATTCTCAACCTTGCTTGTGGAGGGAACGTAAATGGAACCACTACTGCTTAGATTTGTTTCCGCATTAGTTGCATTGCTTCTGCTTTAGAAAGACTTCCGCTGTGAGCATGAGTCCAAGACTCATGAGACATTGTAATAATCTCTGCTATTCGTGGATATATATATTCTGAATTCAGTTTGTGGAACATATGTGTATGTGTGATTAACATCCTGGACACACATATGCATTAGTTCTCGGTTTCGTGGTTTTCCACAGAAATGAGGGCGTCACAAAGGGTTGCTAGGAATGGGCTTTGTCACACCCGGTTTTTTCGAAGAACCACCGAGTGAATGTCACATGTATGCCAGGATCATTTTCTCATACATGTGATGACAATTAGTGAAGCATCATTTATTACAAGCCAGGTGTCGAATATAAATAAGTTTTACATAGCAAATGTCTCGATGGACAATAATAAGTTCATCTCAAGTAAATAAACTAGCAGCGGAATAATAATTCTTGTGGGCTCCGTCACAAGCGTTGCCCGGGGGTCTCCATGAACCTAGAAACCTTCTTCGGGTCCAAAGTCTTGGTCATTATACACCACCTCATTATCTTGACCTGAGCAGCAATATAAACCAACAAATATGCAAGGTTGAGTACCAATGGTACTCAGCAAGTGTGGGAAAATTACATCATGCATGGCTAGATCAAGGAAAGGTTGAACTCATGGTTAAAGCACTACGCAATTAATACCTATCACCTTAGCTTGTAAAGCACCTACATTACTACACAGGTGAAATGGTCCCAATCTCCCATCCCATCATCATAATCCAATAACCATAACATCATTTCCAATGTTAAGCTCCCCGTTTAGCATACACAACTTCCAAAACCATCAATCCTCTAATCATGAATAAGTCCAAGCCGCTCTTGACCGTGAGCACGGCTGTCATGACAGTTTTGACTCTGCAGAGTTTGTACCACTGTACCCACATGTAGTGATTTCATCCTCCGTTGCCGGGTGGACTAAAAGAACCTCCATTATGCCAGTGGCTACGAACCACATTCACACTTCCCAGGTGTGTAGCCAGGAGATCACTACGAAGCCTTTACAAAGGGATTCCCGACGAGCATGGGCCCACTGAGGTTTCACCCCTAACAGCATACAAGAGGCCCCAACCCCGCTGCAGTGGCCCCCTCTTGAGCCTTGCGGTTCATATGATAGTCCAGCTGACACCTATTCCCCGCACCATCCAACACACCCATACTACGCCAGGGATACACCTAATTAATTGGCCAAGCTGCCCCATCTCAGCATGTGGTTGGCACTGTAAAGACAGGTTACATGCTCCATGAACCGGTCCTTAGGATCCAGGCAAGTACTAAACACAAACCCGAGTCTCGTGCACCCAGCACACAACCAAAACATCCAACTTGCCTTGATCCCTACCTCTACATAACTCACAATATCTCATTCAAGAGTATGGTAAAATAAAATGATGTTCTCATATCCCAAATATCCCATTCTAAGCATGGCTAAGCATATGCATAATAATAAATGACATGATAAAATAAATCCCAACCCAAGCTACAAGGAAACAAGGTAATGCAATTCTAGGGAAACTTCCTAACATGGGTCTCATATTTCATTTGACAATGCAAATAATTCTATCTACACATCCTAGTATAGGATCAAAGTGGTCAAGGACACTTGCCTCCTTCCTGCTGCTCTTGAAATGGGCAGTCCTTATCTTGGAAAGGAATATCTTGCTCTTGAACAGGTTCTACATCATACCATCACACATACCAAAAGAAAAACAACAATCCATAAGATATAGTTCACACTTCCACTTCATACAAACCACACATTCATATTTATGAAAGTCATTCCCCATTATATGTGTTGTGGTTACTCTATGTGTGTTGATTTGTGGCTTGCATGCACTTTTAATCATGTGTATATGATTCCTACTTTTGTGTTCACATTTATACTTACATACTATATATATGAGTTTCCAATTTAAATAAATTCCTTATATTCAATTACTACACCTTTTAGCTACCATGTATGCATGAAAGGTATTTTCCTTCTCCATATGTGTCTTCAGAATTTCTACCAACCCTAAATTGAATTCTTTGGATTTTAGAACTCCATTTATCATTTACTAGTTGCTATATTTTCAGATTTATTTCCTATGCCTAAATGTGAACTTTATTATGAAAATAACAAGACACATCATCTAAACAGAATAGGTTCTGATCTAAAATATTTAGTAATATATTTTTGACCTTTTCCTCTGATGTAAACTATTTTACAATTATTTTCCCTATTTTCCAGAACTATTCTTTACTTAAAAAATGTGTCCCTAAATGTGAATAATAAATTAAACAGATTCATTTCAGCCTAAAATATTTTTTTATCTCACTCCAAAGTTTTCTAAATACTGAGAAAGTTTTTAATTAAATTTTGACAATATGTTTGTCCCACTTTTTAAATTTTAAACACTAGCCACATATTCAATTTCCTAAATTAAATATTAAACAGGGCTAAAAATGTAAACTCACCCCACTACAGGGTCTATAATATTATTTTAACAATTTTCAGGGGTCTAGCTATACATAACAGAGGAGTTTTTCCTAATTTTTATTAAGTCCAGGGGCTAAAACTGATTTTTAAATGAATTTACATGATTTTCTGAAGTTCCAGGGGCTAGATCAGAAGTTTCCGGGGCTAGCTCTTATTTCCCGAGAACCCCAGGGGGTAGCACGTAAGATTTCCAGTCTTTATAACGCGGGGCTGACATGGACCGTCCAATTTTAAACCGACGGCTGAGATTATAACGTCGAACCGGTACGCGAGGATTTAAACCCTGCCGTGCGATTTAAAATAAACGGCGCCCAAGCGGCCACGTCGCTCTGATCGAGCGCGGGCGGCGCTGCCGACGGCGCACGGCGGCGGGAAGCGGCGATCTCGCCGGAGATTTTCGGATCTTCGAGAATTCTTCCTAGAACTGTGATTTTATGGCATAGATCGGTGGAGGGGAGGTCGGGGATCTCACCTCGGGGGTTTTCTTGAGCTCGGAGGTCCTGGAGGGCGGTCGGCGACGAGGTCCGAATTGAAACCACGGCGAGGCTCGTCGGCGCTGTGTTTAAACCGCAAGTCACCGAGTTTTCTGCACCTGCAGGGTTCCCCGGAGGCAGTGGATCAAGACCAGTGAGTTAGATCGGAATTTCCGAGCTTAGATCGGCCAGAATTCGCCGGAGAAGGCTCGGTTCTCACCGGAGGAAAAACAGCAGATTGCGTGGGAAAAACAGAACGTGGCCGGGATTTTTATAGACGGGGGAGGGCGGCGGGGTGGTTTAGATCGAGTTTGCGTCGCCCCCGAACGAAATTCGGCTGGGATACGCGAGAATTCCCGATCGGTTTCGATTCGGGTGAGAGAGAGTCCGGCGCGGGCGCGAGGTAGAAGAAGGTTTGGCGGGCCCCGCCTGTCAGTGGGAGGAAGGAGCGCGCGTGGCTGCGGGCTAGCGCGGTTGCTGGGTGGGCCGGCTGGTGGGTTGCGGCCCACTGGCCGGTTTTTTTCTATTTTCTCTTTTTCTTTTTATATTTCTTTACTGATTTGAGTTTAATTTGAATTCCAGTTTGAATTTGAATTTTTGCAAAACATGCAACACGTCCCAAAATTTTTAAATTCCTCTCTTAACATGATTTAGGGTCTTAACAAAATTTTGGGGTGTTACAGCTCTACCCCCCTTAAAAGAAATCTCGTCCTCGAAATTGGTGGTTCTAAGAAAACAATTCCGGAAATTGTGCCTTTAGCTCATCTTCCCGCTCCTAGGTGGCTTCCTCTTCTGAGTGATGCTTCCACTGCACCTTGCACATCCGGATTCTTTTATTTCTGGTGAGGCGTTCCATTGTCTCCAAAATCTTGTATGGTTGCTCGGCATAAGACAAATCCTCAGCTACGTTCACTTCATTCATGGGTAACACCTCTTCAGGCGTCCTCAGACATTTCTTGAGTTGTGACACATGGAATACATCGTGCACATCCGATAGACGAGCCGGTAATTCTAGTTGATACGCCACTTCACCTTTCCTCTCCAAAACTTGAAAGGGTCCGATGTATCGAGGTGACAACTTCCCTTTCACCTTGAACCGACGAAGTCCTCTGATAGGGGACACCTTGAGATAGACATAGTCTCCCACGTTGAAAACGAGCTCTCTTCTTCATACATCGGCATAGCTCTTTTGGCGTGTCTGTGCTATCCTCAAATTGTTGCAAATTTCCCTCACCTTCGCCTCAGCTTCTTGTAGTACTTCTGGACCAAACACTTTACTTTCCCCTGTTTGGTTCCAAAATAGGGGAGTTCTGCACTTCCTCCCGTACAAAGCTTCAAACGGTGACATCTTCATACTAGCTTGATAGCTGTTGTTATAGGAAAACTCCGCATACGGTAAGTTCTTGTCCCAACTCCTATTGTTTTTGAGTGCACATGCCCTCAGCATATCTTCAAGGATCTGATTGGTTCTCTCCGTCTGCCCGTTAGTTTGGGGATGATAGGCAGAACTAAAGTTCAGATGGGTTCCCATGGTTTCATGCAACTTCTGCCAGAACCTTGAGGTGAACTGTGTCCCTCGATCCGACACAATCTTCTTTGGCACTCGATGGTAACACACGATCCTGGACATGTACAACTCTGCCAATTTGGATCCGCTGTAGCTTTCTTTCACGGGGATGAAATGAGCTACCTTGGTTAGCCTATCAATGATGACCCATATCGAATCATATCCTGATTGGGTCCTAGGCAATCCCACGATGAAATCCATGCTGATTTCTTCCCATTTCCATTCAGGCACTTTGAGTGGTTGCAATAATCCCGCGGGTCGTTGATGTTCTGCTTTCACCAACTGACATGTGTCACATAGGGCAACATGTTCCGCGACATCTCGCTTCATGCCATACCACCAATACCTGCTTTTGAGGTCCTGGTACATCTTCGTACTCCCAGGATGAATGGAATAGTCAGAATCATGAGCCTCCTTCAAAATCAATTCACGGATCTCCTTTACTTCTGGCACACAGATTCTTTTCCAGTGCCACACCGTTCCTTGTTCATCCTCTCTAAAACCCGGAGCTTTATTTTCCTTGATGAGTTGTGTGATCTCTTGTATCTTCTTATCATTCTTTTGACCCTCGCGTATGTCTCGCTCTAGTGTGGAGTCCACTTCCATGGCGATGGCTTCACCACTATTTACTAGACATAGATTGAGCCTTATAACCTTGTCCTTCGATTCTGCAGGGATGTCCTTCAAGCTCAACTTATTGACCTGCACTTTCCGACTCAAAGCATCGGCCACGACGTTTGCTTTCCCGGGATGATAGTTGATGCCCACATCAAAGTCATTGATTAGCTCTAACCATCTCCTTTGTCTGAGGTTGAGATCTGGCTGTGTGAAAATGTACTTCAAGCTCTTATGATCCGTATATATCTCGGTCCTCTTCCCCATCAAATAGTGCCGCCAAATTTTCAACGCGTGTACCACTGCGGCTAGTTCTAAGTCATGTTGAGGATAGTTTTTCTCGTGCTTCCGAAGCTGCCGGGATGCATAAGCCACGACATGCCCTTCTTGCATGAGAACACATCCCAACCCGTTTCCAGAGGCATCGCAGTACACCGTGAAGTTCTTCTGCATATCTGGCATAACCAGCACTGGGGCTGTTGTCAGTCTTTTCTTTATCTCCTGAAAACTCGTTTCGCACTGTGGCGTCCATGTGAATGTGATTCCCTTCTCCAACAATTTGTTAATGGGTCTCGAGATCTTAGAGAATCCCTCAATAAACCGTCGATAGTATCCAGCCAATCCCAAAAAGCTTCGAACTTCCCCGACATTTTCAGGGGTCTTCCACTTCTGTATATCCTCGATTTTAGCAGGATCCACGGAGATTCCTCCCTCCGAGATTATATGTCCTAAGAAGGGAACTCTCTACAGCCAAAACTCACACTTGCTCAACTTGGCATATAGTTGGTGTTCTCTCGGCCTCTGCAACACCAACCTTAGATGTTTCTCATGTTCTTCTTCATCTTTGGAGAAGACGAGAATGTCATCTATGAAAACCACCACAAATTTGTCCAAATATTCCATGAATACCTTGTTCATGAGGTACATGAAGTATGCCGGGGCATTAGTTAGCCCGAAAGGCATGACGGTGTATTCATACAGTCCGTACCGAGATACGAAAGCCGTCTTGGGAATATCAGTTTGCCTTATCTTGAGTTGGTGGTATCCCGACCTGAGATCAATTTTCGAGAACACACAAGCGCCCCTCAACTGATCAAACAAGTCTTCGATGTGGGGTCATGGGTACTTGTTCTTGATGGTTACCTCATTTAAGGCACGGTAATCCACGCAAAACCTTTGGGTTCCGTCCTTCTTGGGCACAAATATCACCGGAGCTCCCCATGGTGAGGAACTAGGACGAATATACCCCTTCTCTGTCAATTCTCTCAAATGATCCTTGAGTTCTTCTAGCTGCTTGAAGTCCATCCGATAAGGTCTCTTGTATATCGGGGCTGTTCCAGGTACTAGCTCAATTGCGAATTCCACTTCACGATCAGGAGTCATACCTAGCAACTCCTCCGGAAAAACATCTGGATATTCCCTGATGGTCCTGATCTCCTCCACTTTCACCTCAACTTGATTTAATTTAATGTCTCTCCTAGGCTCGTGTATTGTTATGAACTTTACTCTTGTGCCACTAGGGTGAGTTAGGTCCACCGTTCTGGTCAAACAATGGATGATTCCTTTATGTTTGGTCAACCAATCCATACCCAAAATAATATCTATCCCTTGTGAATCTATCACTATGGGGTTAGCAGTAAATACTACCCCATTAATGTCTAGGTTCACTTTGGGACACACTTGTCTTATCCTTATTTCACCACCTGGAGAGTTTACGGCTAGCATATGGTTCATTTGTGTTGTTGCTAGGTCATGCTTCTTAACAAACCCTTGAGCAATGAACGAGTGGGTAGCACCAGAATCAAACAGCAGGGTTGCAATGTGTAAATTGGCAGGAAACTTACTAACTACCACGTCGGGTACCTCTTGTGCTTCCTCCATAGTGACGTGGTTCACCCATCCTCTCATTACGTTCTGCTGTTGAGGCTGCGTGGGCTTCTTCTTTGGGCACTTATGGGCATAGTGCCCCACTTCACCACAGCTAAAACAATGCACCCCCACCTTAGGTGCTTGGCCTTTATTGTCTTGGGGTTGGTTTGGAGGTCCTTGCACTGCTGGTCGATGTGGATATGCGGGGCGAGGCTGCTGTACAAACTGACGTTGCGTCTCTGCTGGTGCCGCGGGAGGCCTGTAGTTCGGGTTGTACCCTCTTGGTGATGAGTAGGGTACCACAGCACGGTTCGTCTGCCCTGCAGGTTGCTGCATCAGACGTGGGCGGGTGTTGCTCCTTGAGGCTTGATGTGACCACCCGACCTTCCTCTTATTATCATTTTCCAAGGCCTTCAGTTTCCTTTCCACCACAAACGCTCTGTCCACCATCTTTTGTAAGCTTTCATACTCATTTGAGGACATTGCACACTGCATCTCCGCGGTAAGTTCCTCCACGAAACAATCTTGTTTCTTCTCATCAGTCTCTATGTCTCGTGGAGCATAACGGGATAGTTGAGTAAATTTAGTGAGGTATTCCCTCACCATCATGTTCCCTTGCTGCAGCCCCAAGAACTCCTTTCTCTTGTTTTTGAGTTCACCCCTTGGGATGTAATGGTTGCGGAAGCTACGCTTGAACTCTTCCCAAGTGATGTTCTCAGGGTCATGATGGGCAACCACGTAGGCGGTCCACCAATCAGCAGCAGGTCCATGCAATTGATGAGAGGCAAACAGCACCCTCTCATACCCTTGGCACTGTATGATCCTCATCTTGCTTTCAATGGTCTTCAGCCAATCATCTGCCTCCAGAGGTTCAGCAGCACTTGCGAACTTTGGAGGTTGAGTTCCTAAAAACTCACTCAACCTTGGTTGGCGTGGTGCAGCTTGTGGAGGTGGAACTTGATGCAAGTTGGCCACCACTTGAGTCAAGTTCTGAATGAGCTGATTTTGATTGTCTAGCATTTGGTGAAGGGGGTCAACTCCTTCACGGCGACCACCCCGATCCTGGCCTCTAGAAAGATGAGGGTTGCATGCCTCATTGTTGTTGTTGGCGGGGTTGGCAGCACGTCCTTTTCCTCTTCCGGCCATCTGGCAGAATCAACCAATGTTAATTTGAAAGCATTTAGTATCATCTTACTACTTTCATTTGTTTGTACTTTGAAGTGTTGAGGCTTTGTTATACTTTTCTGAGGGTTCATTTCTCACACAAAAATAAAGGCAATATTATTTCATGCGGGTTCACACACCAAAGCAAAACAATCTAAAGACGAGGCTGCGGACAATTACTCATGGCTTCCACAACTCACGTCACACCCCAAGCATTAACACACCATTAACTTAACGTAACGACTCGACTATTCGACATCTTGCTAACTAAGGGAAGGACTCTACACTACTCGTTTTCTTGAGCTGGCTCCTCGGGATCTTCCTCATCATTTCGGCTGCCTTCTGGCTCTGCTTTGGGTGGGGAGGCTGCTGGTGGAGAAGTGCGACGACGCCTGATCGCTCGGCGATCTGGGGAGTCAGGAGTCCATGTATCATTCACGGTGACACACAGTTCATTCCCATCTCCTCTTTCTCTCGCCCTCAAGCAGGCTCGCAGCAACGCCTCGGTTTCCTTCAGGGTGTCCCGAACATCCTGAAGCTCTTGCTGACACTACTGCAGTCGAGTGCTGAGCATAGCAGCATCCTCCAAGCACAAGTCCATGAGCTCATGGGAAGTCCCTTGCTGCACTGGCGGGTACTTGTACTCCGTGGTACCACTCTCACGCTGGAGGACATACATGTACTCCGTCCTGTCAAGGTGGCGACGATAGATGTGACTCTGGCAGGTGATGGCCTCCCAGGTGACATCCTTCTCCGCATCGACCTGTGTTGCTCTACAAGCTGGAGAGCAGTGGATCTTAAGCAGCCGATTTTCGTGTATAATCCTCATCTCTGAACTCCATTCTTCCCTCTTCTCACGGATGGTCCTGGTGGAGTTATAGTGGATGATTAGCTTGCCCGTATTGCCGGCGGCTTCGAGCATACGTTGAAGACGGCGCAACAAGCCTCCTACTGCCAATCCGTAGGAAAGGTACGTCACCGGACGACTCTCCTCTCTTTCGGCAAGGGCAACTACGGGAACTCTCCCTCCTGTGGACTTGCGAGCGGTGCGAATCATGCGAACCATCTAAAACAAAAAGCATTTAAACTCAGGTTAGATAAACTTTTTTGAACAAAAATCCTATTTTGAATGAAAGTTGGGGTAAGATGAAGAAAGTGACTTTATTAAACAACACTTTTCAACACACACCTTGTAAAATAGTTTTTAGGAAAATAAGGTCCTTAAATACGTCCCTTTCTACCTATGTCCACGTTCCTATGGGCAACCTTGGCTCTGATACCACTTCTGTCACACCCGGTTTTTCCGAAGAACCACCGAGTGAATGTCACATGTATGCCAGGATCATTTTCTCATACATGTGATGACAATTAGTGAAGCAACATTTATTACAAGCCAGGTGTCGAATATAATTAAGTTTTACATAGCAAATGTCTCGATGGACAATAATAAGTTCATCTCAAGTAAATAAACTAGCAGCGGAATAATTATTGTTGTGGGCTCCGTCACAGGCGTTGCCCGGGGGTCTCCATGAACCTAGAAACCTTCTTCGGGTCCAAAGTCTTGGTCATTATACACCACCTCATTATCTTGACCTGAGCAGCAATATAAACCAACAAATATGCAAGGTTGAATACCAATGATACTCAGCAAGTGTGGGAAAATTACATCATGCATGGCTAGATCAAGGAAAGGTTGAACTCATGGTTAAAGCACTACGCAATTAATACCTATCACCTTAGCTTGTAAAGCACCTACATTACTACACAGGTGAAATGGTCCCAATCTCCCATCCCATCATCATAATCCAATAACCATAACATCATTTCCAATGTTAAGCTCCCCGCTTAACATACACAACTTCCAAAACCATCAATCCTCTAATCATGAATAAGTCCAAGCCGCTCTTGACCGTGAGCACGGCTGTCATGACAGTTTTGACTCTGCAGAGTTTGTACCACTGTACCCACATGTAGTGATTTCATCCCCCGTTGCCAGGTGGACTAAAAGAACCTCCATTATGCCAGTGGCTACGAACCACATTCACACTTCCCAGGTGTGTAGCCAGGAGATCACTACGAAGCCTTTACAAAGGGATTCTCGACGAGCGTGAGCCCACTGAGGTTTCACCCCTAACAGCATACAAGAGGCTCCAACCCCGCTGCAGTGGCCCCCTCTTGAGCCTTGCGGTTCATATGGTAGTCCAGCTGACACCTATTCCCCGCACCATCCAACACACCCATACTACGCCGGGGATACACCTAATTAATTGGCCAAGCTGCCCCATCTCAGCATGTGGTTGACACTGTAAAGCCAGGTTACATGCTCCATGAACCGGTCCTTAGGATCCAGGCAAGTACTAAACACAAACCCGAGTCTCGTGCACCCAGCACACAACCAAAACATCCAACTTGCCTTGATCCCTACCTCTACATAACTCACAATATCTCATTCAAGAGTATGGTAAAATAAAATGATGTTCTCATATCCCAAATATCCCATTCTAAGCATGGCTAAGCATATGCATAATAATAAATGACATGATAAAATAAATCCCAACCCAAGCTACAAGGAAACAAGGTAATGCAATTCTAGGGAAACTTCCTAGCATGGGTTTCATATTTCATTTGACAATGCAAATAATTCTATCTACACATCCTAGTATAGGATCAAAGTGGTCAAGGACACTTGCCTCCTTCCTGCTGCTCTTGAAATGGGTAGTCCTTATCTTGGAAAGGAGTAACTTGCTCTTGAGCAGGTTCTACATCATACCATCACACATAGCAAAAGAAAAACAACAATCCATAAGACATAGTTCACACTTCCACTTCATTCAAACCACACATTCATATTTATGAAAGTCATTCCCCATTATATGTGTTGTGGTTACTCTATGTGTGTTGATTTGTGGCTTGCATGCACTTTTAATCATGTGTATATGATTCCTACTTTTGTGTTCACATTTATACTTACATACTATATATATGACTTTCTAATTTAAATAAATTCCTTATATTCAATTACTACACCTTTTAGCTACCAAGTATGCATGAAAGGTATTTTCCTTCTCCATATGTGTCTTCAGAATTTCTACCAACCCTAAACTGAATTCTTTGGATTTTAGAACTCCATTTATCATTTACTAGTTGCTATATTTTCAGATTTATTTCCTATACCTAAATGTGAACTTTATTATGAAAATAACAAGACACATCATCTAAACAGAATAGGTTCTGGTCTAAAATATTTACTAATATATTTTTGACCTTTTCCTCTGATGTAAACTATTTTACAATTATTTTCCCTATTTTCCAGAACTATTCTTTACTTAAAAAATGTGTCCCTAAATGTGAATAATAAATTAAACAGATTCATTTCAGCCCAAAATATTTTTTTATCTCACTCCAAAGTTTTCTAAATACTGAGAAAGTTTTTAATTAAATTTTGACAATATGTTTGTCCCACTTTTTAAATTTTAAACACTAGCCACATATTCAATTTCCTAAATTAAATATTAAACAGGGCTAAAAAGGTAAACTCACCCCACTACAGGGTCTATAATATTATTTTAACAATTTTCAGGGGTCTAGCTATACATAACAGAGGAGTTTTTCCTAATTTTTATTAAGTCCAGGGGCTAAAACTGATTTTTAAATGAATTTACATGATTTTCTGAAGTTCCAGGGGCTAGATCAGAAGTTTCCGGGGCTAGCTCTTATTTCCCGAGAACCCCACGGGGTAGCACATAAGATTTTCAGTGTTTATAACGCGGGGCTGACGTGGACCGTCCAATTTTAAACCGACGGCTGAGATTATAACGTCGAACCGGTACGCGGGGATTTAAACCCTGCCGTGCGATTTAAAATAAACGGCGCCCAAGCGGCCACGTCGCTCTGATCGAGCGCGGGCGGCGCTGCCGACGGCGCATGGCGGCGGGAAGCGGCGATCTCGCCGGATATTTTCGGATCTTCGAGAATTCTTTCTAGAACTGTGATTTTATGGCATAGATCGGTGGAGGGGAGGTCGGGGATCTCACCTCGGGGGTTTTCTTGAGCTCGGAGGTCTTGGAGGGCGGTCGGCGACGAGGTCCGAATTGAAACCACGGCGAGGCTCGTCGGCGCTGTGTTTAAACCGCAAGTCACCGAGTTTTCTGCACCTGCAGGGTTCCCCGGAGGCGGTGGATCAAGACCAGCGAGTTAGATTGGAATTTCCGAGCTTAGATCGGCCAGAATTCGCCGGAGAAGGCTCGGTTCTCACCGGAGGAAAAACAGCAGATCGCGTGGGAAAAACAGAACGAGGCCGGGGTTTTTATAGACGGGGGAGGGCGGCGGGGTGGTTTAGATCGAGTTCGCGTCGCCCCCGAACGAAATTCGGCTGGGATACGCGAGAATTCCCGATCGGATAGAGAGAGTCCGGCGCGGGCGCGAGGTAGAAGAAGGGCTGGCGGGCCCCGCCTGTCAGTGGGAGGAAGGAGCGCGCGCGGCTGCGGGCTGGCGCGGTTGCTGGGTGGGCCGGCTGGTGGGTTGCGGCCCACTGGCCGGTTTTTTTTCTGTTTTCTCTTTTTCTTTTTCTATTTCTTTTCTGATTTGAGTTTAATTTGAATTCCAGTTTGAATTTGAATTTTTGCAAAACATGCAACACGTCCAAAAATTTTTATATTCCCCTCTTAACATGATTTAGGGTCTTAACAAAATTTTGGGGTGTTACAGGCTTCTTGAGGAGCCGGGCGACATCGCCGGAGTTGCTCAGTAGGCGTGGCCCGTCGCCGACCACTTTCTGCCCACCTAGAGCTTCGGCCAACCCCGGGGATGAGTTCCTCGTGCTCTGTTAGGCAGGGGCGGCGAGCTTTAGCCCCAGAGGAGGCCGGGAGATCCCTTCTGGCAGATCTCGCTTGAGAGCGCCGCCACACGAGTTCGGGCGTGCGCGGGGAAGAAGAAAGTAAGGGTGGGGCCCACGTGCATGGTTTAAACATTTCTACGATTTTCAGTTTTTTCTTCAAACTTCAAATAGCCATAACTTTTGCTAGGGAGCTCCAAATTTAGTGAACCAAATTTTGTTGGATTTACCTTTTCGAGTACTATCCAGCAAAACAAGTTTCAGCCCATGAAAAACTGCCCTGAAAAAATAGAAAAATGTACAGAAACATTTTCAGATTTTCTCAAATCTTAATTAGGGAATAACTTTATCTAGGATTCTTTAAATGACATGAAACCAACTCCATTAGAACCATCTCAAACTCTAGTTTCCAGAAAGTAATGGTTTGATCCATGAAAATCCCTGGAAACCCATAGAAGCTCTAGCAATGACCATTTAGACTTTTATTTGTGCAGAGCTCAAATGAACTTTGTTTCAAATGAAATTCGGTCAAGTATCCTGTTAGGTCCTTATAAAGCCACCATAAAAATTTCAGAGCCAAAGGGGATGTCTAGCAAGAGTTATGGCCTTTACATACAAAATTCAACATATTGCATTTAAATTGACATATCGTACATTGCTCACGTGTAATCGCTGAAGGCGAGGAGACCCCGGAAGTGTTGGACTTCCTAGTTCTGGATGAGACCCTAACCCCTGACCAGCAGCAACAATGCACGCCCTGGTTTGCAATTAACAAGTTTTATAAAGTTTTGATTTATCTTCACTTAGCTTGGAGTATGAATGTGCATTAGGTGTAGGATGGATGAAACCCCAAATGCATGACCAGATTTTTCCAACTAGAGTGAGGGTAGTGTCTAAGTCCTCGAGTAGTTCATGCTGTGATTAATGTTTATAGACTTCGGTACAAGTCGAGTAGTTGGAATCTACTCGCGGGTATAAGCTTCGGGACACATGGTATTAGTTCGAGTGATGTGGGACCACTTTAGTAAGAAAATGAGACTACGCAGGGGCTAGGGTGCAGCAATAGGAAGTCTTATCGGCGCAGCCCTGTCCATGTTGATTGACGACCGATCCGTGTGGGGCCTATGCTGATCAAGTTTGAATGTACCGAAGGCATATCGGATATATGGGCCCCGATAAACTGATGTAACCTATACCTCCGGGCATCGAGGAATAACGCACCGATTTATAGGTGTAGGTTGAGGGCAGCAAGGTGGAAATCTGCTAACGGGCATAGAGAGATGCTCCGTGTAGGGAACCTCCTGTCCGTTTGGGTGCTAGCGGTTCGATGTTTGAGCTGTTTGGTCAAAGGTTGTCCCGTACGACATCGAGTGAGCGTGCTGTGCAGCTCCACTGTCCCGTACAACATCAAGTGAGCGTGCTGTGCAGCTCCACGGGTGAGCGTACGTGATGTGCTCTTTGGGTGTCCCTGCAGGTGTATATTGAGTCGATTCGCCGTCCCTCGCAGTGATGAGTACCACTTGGTCACTGAGTCGTGACGTAGGTTAACATATGGAATGATGTGATTCAATATGGCTGTTATGAATAACTTGTATTGCTACATGTGTGCCACCAAATATTGCTCACTAAATTTCAGATTCCGGAACCGTTAATTTGTGGCTAAAAGATGAACTAAGGATGAACTTGTAGGCGTGTCCGTTTGCTGCAACTTACCATCCTATCTGCAGATGACGTGCATGTAGAGTTTCCTGTGTAGGTGAGTCGGTTAAGCCTTGCTGAGCCATCGTGCTCACGGTTGCTGCTATTGGTGTTTGCATGTGAGGAGTACCCCACAGACTCAGGGTACGAGTCCACCGGTGAGGGCTACCCTCCGTCGGGGACCATGGCTGAGTGGGAGCCATACACGCCGCGCTGAAGATGAGTGCAGCTAGTGTGGGTTATCCGTCGGGCTGGACAACAGACTTTTGCTAGTTAGGTGGGCGTGGGTTGTATAAATTTATCTTCCGCTGTAGTAACTCTGTAACTAGTTGTAAACTGAAAGTTTGTACTACCTTTTGTACATATTCAGTTTGTTTCCAATGTAATACAATGGTTGCCTTATGATTTGTGCTGTTGGGTTTCGCATCGTGTGGCACCACCCTCTAAGATCCTGGGCGTACGGATTTTGGTCCGTCACAAATATTATTCCAACCTCTTCCTTAAAGAAAAGAGGGAGCGGGACTCATCATAGGATGATTGCAATCATATGACTGAGAAGTATCGGTTGGTAATTCGTTCACCTTCCGGTCGAGAGATTCCTCAAAAAGAGCAGTCATTCTTGGAGTATAACAACTCTTATACTCCACAGAGGTTTTATTTACCTCCACCACAGTGACAAATTAATTCTTGTGCACCCCAGTACCAACAAGGTGCACCAAAATATTATTCCCCTCAAGATATTACAGATGATCAGGGTGATTTCTCAGCTGAACCGAGTGGTATCCCACTTCAAATTGACAATGAACACAACGTCAATGAAGCAACTGAACCGAGCAGCAACATGATGTCTGCGTGTCCAGTTTTAAATAATGATCTTGGACAGCAAAGAAAAGCCATGTCCAAAGTGGGAACTGTTAACTATGTGTCAGTCGAAGATCTGCCAGAGGGAGGTCCAGTTCTCGCTGGCAGGTTCACCTTAAATGACAAGCCGGTTGTTATTCTATTGACTCTGGTGCAACACATAATTTTATTAGCAAGGGGAAGGTGATCCGATATCAGATTTCCACAGCTACCACAAAGGGTTCTTACCTTATTCATTCGCCAAGGGGAGACATATCGGCAAATGAAGTCGTTCCTAAAGCACAACTTTGTTTGGGTGGAAAATTTTATCCCACCACCCTCATTATTCTCGAAGATCAAGGAATCGATGCCATATTGGAAATATCATGGTTAAATTTCCATAGGGCTGTTCTGGACATTGAGAACCGGTGTGTTCATTTGGACTCTCCACTTCACGGGCGTCACACTTTATTTCTCGGCAAAGCTGTTTCCGAAGTCCCGGAGGTATGTAATGCTGAAGCTTGCAAGTTAGAAGATATTTCGGTAGTCCGTGAATACCCGGACGTGTTTCCCGAAGATCTTCCAGGCTTACCACCTGAGCGCGAGGTGGAATTCAAAATAGAGTTGATACCGGGAACCACGCCGATATCTCAGAGACCATACAAAATGGCTCCGAAAGAACTAGCTGAATTGAAGGAGCAACTAATTAAAGATCTGATGGAAAATGGATTTATTCATCCAAGTTCATCACCATGGGGTTGCTCAGCTTTATTTGTAAAGAAGAAGGATGAGACGCTGAGGCTATGCGTCGACTATCGTCCGTTGAATGATGTGACGATAAAGAACAAGTATCCACTACCAAGAATTGATATTCTCTTTGATTAACTAATGGATGCTAAGGTTTTCTCCAAGATTGATTTAAGGTCGGGATATCATCAAATCAGGATTCGAGCGGAGGATATTCCAAAAACAACATTCTCGATAAGATATGGACTCTATGAGTATCTTGTCATGCCATTTGGGTTGACCAATGTTCCGGCTCACTTTATGTATCTAATGAACTCGGTGTTCATGCCGGAGTTGGATCAGTTTGTCGTGGTCGACGATATCTTCGTCTATTCCAAATCAGAAGAGGAACATGCTAAACATTTGCATATTGTTCTCCAACGATTGAGAGATCACAAGCTCTATGCAAAGTTTCAAAAATGTGAATTTTGGATCAATCAAGTGCCGTTCTTGGACATATTATTTCAGTGGAAGGCATCGCTGTTGATCCAAGTAAGATTGAACAAGTGCTGAAATGGAAGTCTCCAACATCAGTCCATGAAGTTCGTAGCTTCTTATGTTTGGCGGGATATTATCGGAGGTTCATCCCGAGCTCCTCCAAATTCTCTAAACCTATGATGGAGCTACTGAAAAAGGCATCAAATATGATTGGAGCAAGCCATGTGAGGAAGCTTTTCAAGCGTTGGTGAAACACCTCACAACAGCCTAGGTTTTAGCTCAGCCGGATACAACCAAGCCTTTTGATGTTTATTGTGATGCGTCTAGCATCGGACTTGGTTGTGTACTAATGCAAGAAGGACGCCTGGTCACATATGGGTCACGGCAATTACGGAATCATGAAAAACATTATCCAACTCATGATCTTGATCTTGCTGCCATGGTACTAGCTTTGAAGATGTGGAGACACTACCTATTGGGAAATCTAGTTCATCTCTACACCGACCACAAAAGCTTGAAGTACATATTCAATCAAAAAGAGTTAAATATGCGACAATGGCGATGGTTAGAGCTGATCAAAGACTACGAGATTGAAATTCACTATCATCCGGAAAAGGCAAATGTGGTTGCTGATGCACTTAGCCGGAAATCTCATATTCACAATCTGACCATTACGCCGATAGAAGAGGAAGAACCGAGTCTCTACTTGGTTCCTTATGGAGCTCTACATAATCTAGCTCTCATACCCACATTATAAGAGGAGGTTATGAAAGCTCAAAAGCAAGACAAGGGCATGTCTCATATTAAGAGGAGGTTGAAGAACGGGGAAATAAAATGTTTCCGGTTAGATGATGAAGGTACCTTATGGTTCAACGACCGGATAGTTGTACCCCGTGATATGAGACTGCGGAAGAAAATTTTGGATGAGGCTCACTTGTCCAAATTTTCTATTCATCCGGGCAGCAACAAGATGTATCAAGAATTGAAAACTAAATTTTTGTGGACCCGGATAAAACGGGGGATTGCTAAATACGTATTGAAATGTGATACGTGTCAGCGAGTTAAGGCTGACCACATGAGGAAAGCAGGAACCTTGCAACCGCTAAGCATTTCGGCATGGAAGTGGCAGGATATTAGTATGTATTTCATTGTTAGATTACCTCTCACGGCTAGTAAGAATGACTTGATTTGGGTAATCGTTGATTGGTTGACCAAATGTGGCAGCTCTCTAGGATCATAGACTTGCCCCACATACCAACACTAGTCTTTTATGCACACTTTATCCTCAATCATGCGCACCTGGGAAGACTTCCCGGTTGGTCAGCCATCCCCAAATTTCTCCGGGCGAAGCACGCTTGACCCTGGAGTCCTTTGCAGGTGGACTTTCGGAAAAGAAAGTATACCTTGATGGTATGAGTATTCTATCAATCCTATTATGCCGGGAGCCAGGATATCACACAATCCACCCCCCCCCCTTAGAAGACCGACATTCTTGTTGGTCAACGCCAAGACAAGAATGTCCCCTCTTAGCCACGTCCGTACGTTCAGTACTGGCGTACGCATACCATATGTCCTGTTAGCAGCATACGTACCATACCGTGTCCCACACAGAGGACCCACGCGTCATGCATGTGTACCCACGTCTCTGACCCATACGGTACCGTATCCTTCTCACTGACCGGTACGCACCCTGAAACTGCGAGTGTCGGCTCTAATACCATTTGTGGCAGCTCTCTAGGATCATAGACTAGCCCCACATACCAACACTAGTCTTTTCTGCGCATTTTGTCCTCACTCGTGCGCACCCTGGAAGACATCCCGGTCGGTCACCCATCCCCAAATTTCTCCATGCCAGGCACCCTTAACCCCGGAGTCTTTTGGAGGTGGGCTTCCAGAAAAGAAGGTATACCTTGATGGTATGAGTATTCTATTAATCCTATTATACCGGGAGCCAGGATATTACACCAAATAAGCATACTTCATCCCAGTACATACAGGATTCCATGCCAAGAATTATGCGAAGCTGTATATTGCAAGAATACTGTGCCTACATGGAGCTCCCCGGACGATCATCTCCAATCGAGGCGTGTTGTTTGTTGCTCATTTTTGGGAGCAGCTACATGCCTCATTAGGAACCAAATTGATTAGAAGCTCTGCTTATCATCCTCAAACCGATGGGCAAATGGAGAGGGTGAATCAAGTTCTCGAAGATATGCTTCGAGCATGTGCCATACACCACGGTAAAGGATGGGACAATCATCTACCGTTGGCGGAATTCATTTATAACAATTGTTATCAAGCGAGGATCAATATGGCACCTTATGAAGCTCTATACGGCCAGAAGTGCACCACACCCTTGAACTGGTTTGAATCTGGCGAGAGAGTTATTTACGGGATTGACCTCGTAAATGAAGCTGAAGAGCGGGTAAGGCTTATTCAATCAAATCTTAAAGCCGCTCAGTCAAGACAAAAGAGCTATGCGGATAAGAGACATCGTCCTCTGAACTTTCAAGTTGGCGACCACGTATATCTCCGTGTATCTCCTATGAAGGGAATTCACCGATTCAGCGTGAAAGGAAAATTAGCTCCGCGTTTTATCGGTCCCTTTGCCATCATAGAAAGATGTGGAGCCGTGGCATACCATTTGGAGTTACTGGTAGCGTTAGCTGGAGTTCATAACGTCGTCCACATATCTCAGTTGCGGAAGTGTTTAAAAGTTCCAACGGAAATTCTCACGGAAGGCATAGAAGATTTGAAGCCGGACCTCACTTATGTTGAGCATGCAACCCGGATAATTGATGAAAAGTCTCGCGAGACAAGAAACCGGACATTGCGGTTCTTCAAAGGGCTATGGGATAATCACATTTCCGACAAAGCTACATGGGAAGCGAGGAGTATTTATGGTCCAATCATCTGGAACTATTGGAGGCTTATATCCGATAGTTGTCCTCCCCACGTTCTTAAATGGGAATCTCGGGACGAGATTCTATTTAAGTGGGGAGGAATGTAAAAGTCCCAAAACTTGTAAATGGAAAACATGAGTTGTGAATAAAGTTGGGTTTCAAATTCAAGAAATGTGACTTACTAAAACTTTTTAACACATAATGATACACATGGATGTTTAACCAACCGAGCTCGAATACTCTTTTGAGATGTTTTCCACCAAGGTTGACTTAAACCCCCATGTGAATGTTGTCATGTGCAAGAACATAATTTAAACTCCACTTTTTGAATTCAAATGTTCATTTAAATGCAAGGGAGACCATTTCAAAAGAAGGATGCAAACTGTGGTTGTAAACCTCCCCTTTGCAGCCGCCAAATTAAATGTTTGAATCCATATTTGGATTCTTCAGGTATAATTATGGGAAATGCAAAATTTGAGAAGATTTGGAAGATCTTTGATATTCAGGTCAAAGAGGCCTTTGAATTTCATCGCAATCTGAATTCCAATTTGAAACTGATGTAAACACTGTTGATTCTCCAAATGGACGTTGAATTTGGACTCCATATAATTGAATTATGAAACCTGCCAAATTGGAGATATTTTGGGGGAGAAAAGCAGTTGGACCCACTGGTCATTGGAAGAGAAGACTTACAACCGAAGGTTAAGTTCCACTGTTTTGCACTGAAACATCTAGGGAGTCAGGCGGCCGACACCGGGGGGGAAGCTGCTGCCACCTCCCAGCTGCTTGAGCAGCGCTGGAGAGCAGCTATGCTGTTACTCACCCCTCAACGTGTTCCTTTTGCCTACTAACCCGAAGCCTCGGTACCCTGCCTCTTCCTTGAGCAAAAACCAAACAGAGCACCGCCGCCACCTCGGTCTTTATCGGGAGCCGGTGAACTCGTGCGTGCAGAGGCCAGCTGAGCTGCAAAACCACACCGTGGTTCGTCCTACACCTCCTCAGTGCAAACCCAGCGAGTTGCAGCCTTCCCGACCCGAGAACAGCTCGTCCTCGCGGCAACCGAACCTCACCGCCGCTCGGACTCCCGTGTACAGCCCCACAGGAAGGTTTTCACGCTTGATCAATGGTACCCAGAGGAGCACCGGAACATCACGCTGCTCCTCCCCAAATTTCAGCTCAAGCCGTGCACCATAGCTCGAGAATTTCGAGTTTTTCTCTCGGCCAGGGAAAACCTAACAGCGGGTTAGGAATTCTGAAATTGAAGCTCAATTTTTTGTTAAAGTTCATCATTTTGCGCACACACGAGCTAGACTGAGTAGGAACCTTTTTCCTTTTGGAACCTAGCTTATAACCGGAGATCCTTAGCTAATTTAAAGCTTTTCGAGTGGCGGTCATGGTGGGAACCGCTGGGCGCACTGTCAGACCTTACTTAAAGCCATTGCTGATCAAGTATGAATCCAAGTCAAGAACCCCCATGACCCCCCTGATGCTGTAGAACAAAGAAGCCGCTGGTTTGGATGTCTAGTGAGGGAGCTCAGCGTCGCCGAAGTTGAAACCGAGCAGCCGCACGTCACACAAGGGTTTGGAGCCGTTGCTGGCCTCCGGTGAGGGTGGGGATGAGTTCCTCACGCTGAGAACCGGACTAGTGGCGAGTTTCAGCCCCTGAGTCGGCCGGAGAACGGAGCTTCGAGGAGCGCCGCCACTGCCGGCGAGGAGGGAGGCACGCGCGGGAAAGGGGGCTCGGGAGGAAGAAGAAACCTCCGGTCCCACCGGTCAGTGACCGTTAGCTGTGAACCGGGATTTGCTGTGTCTAACCGATCTTGTGTGGCTACAGCCGAAATGGGTATATACCTTGGTGTGGCTGCGCTGAGAGATTGACACGTCACCCTGGGGATCCGGCTGTCAGGCTTTTAAACGTTATTCTGGTTTATTTGAATTCGCAAATGTAGTTCAAACTTTAGAACCTCATAACATTTTCTAGGAAACACCAAATTGGGTGATTCAAATTGGGTTAGATTCAGTTTGGGAAGATATATCCAAATGTGCAACCCAATTTGTATGAAAACCAATAAAAATTTCAGGAAAATTCATTGAAGCTTTCCAGTAAAAGAATTTTTGAGGGAGTTTGGTTCATGCAAAAATCCCCAAATTTTTTTATAATATACCTTAGGATATTATTAAACTCCTGCTAAAGTTTCAGATCATTTTGAATTGATTTGAATATGCAAATTCACATTACAAGCTGCTGTGTTAAAAAAGTCTAGAAACTTTTTCAGGGTTAATTCATACTTTGAAAAATCCACTCTGGGCAATTCCTAGCTCCATAATTCCTAGGAAAATTCATGCATGCTCCCTGATCTATGTTAGAAATTGTGGTTCACTTGAATTTGCATGAAAGTGCATATTTATTCAGAATTAATTCCTTTTTTCTTAAATGCTTAGAGAATTGTTCTGGATTAAATACTCATTGAACAATTCTGAATTTTGGCCCAAAATGTCTTCTTGTCACAAGGAACTCATAGGAAAATTCTCAGATGAATTTGAGCTCTGGATCATTACTTTCTGATACGACAGTCCTAGATGAAAATGCAACAATTAGGAAGAACACTTAACATTTGATCCCATTTTGCTGAAACCATTCTTCATCAACTAGGATCCATTCCCTTCCAACTTTTAAACATAATTCTATTCTCCACTTTGTAACAAATATCGATCAAAGTATTTACAATTTAATATATGTGCATGTTCATAATGTGTAGTGTTTAATGTGGAGAAGTGGGAAGAAAGCGAAGCGTGGATCAAAGACCAAGAAGGGCAGTGATTAAGCTTCAAGTCACCAGCAACTGACTGCATAATTATCTGACTCAGGTCACTTGCAAAACAAATGCAAGCTCCGGTTTGCATTTAAGTTTATAAATTTTTTACTTTGTTCACTACTATGGTTTAGAGTTTGTATGTGCATTAGGTCAGGAATGATTTATACTCCAAATGCATGACCAAATGAACCCTGGAGTCATGGGTAGAAGAAGTATCCCCGCTGTAGAATATTGCCACGCTAAATAGGTTATGACATCTGGTAGAAGTCGAGTAGTTGAAATCTACTCGCGAGCTATAGTTCGGGATCACAAGGGTATGGTGTAAGCAAGCAAGCTAAAGTTTATGTTTCTGAAGATGAGACTGGGCAGAGGGTGTAGGCAGTGACAAGATGAGTTCTTGGTCGAGTATCTCTGCCCGTGTCGGTTAAGGACCGTTCTTGTGTGCGGCCCCGCTGAGCAAGTATTGAGTTGTGTATCAGATGCTTACTGGTATTTGGGACCCAGGGAACCGATATACCAGGTTAACTGGATTGTAGAGGCATACCACATCATCTCATTAGACCTATGAGCCCGAGACGGCATGATCGGTTCTACAGTCAGGTGACCTGTGACAGGTTGCCACATATGACGTAATGAAGGACGCCAGATTTAGGTCTTCAGAGGTGGGCGTATGTGTCGAGTAAGCCGGGCACTGTTTGATTTAAATCACTGTCCCTCATGGATATGAGTACTGCTTTCTCACTGTGTTGTGACGCAGTAAGCAAAAGTTGTGTGATAACAGTTTGCAAGTTTTATATGCTTCTATGATAAATTGAATTGCATGAAAACCATGTATGAAGTAGAGATAGAGCAAATTAAAGTTATTTTCCACCTTGGGACAAGTAATATTGGAATAAAGTGTTTCTTGTTTGATTGTGGAGTTCCAATGTTGCTCGGGGCAAGGTCATTACTATGATGGCTAAAATCTGAAAATTAAGGATGAACCCATAGGCGAGTCTTTATGCAACTTACTTGTCTATGTCTTAAGTTACCTTCATGTAGAGTTGCATGTCTCGGGAGAGACGGTTAAGTCTTGCTGAGCCTTTGTGCTCACTCTTGCAGAGTTGTTGTTTTGCAGGTAATCAGCCGTATACGGTGAAGGGTTAAGCATGACAGCGCCATTCTTGGCTGCATGTTGCAAGAAACCCTTCTTGCCGCCGAATACATTTCCTGCTGCTAGAAAGTTGTATCCACGGGCAGGATATCTCCTTTGCTACTTAGCTAGGTTCGTGAGAGTGATCACAGTTGTAATTACGCTGCAACTATGATTTTATATTCCGCTGCTGTACATTAGAATGTACATTACTATTTGTAAAACAGATCTCTTGTTTAATACAAACTTGTGTATGTCTTGGATTCATTTCTGTGTGTGCTAGTCGGTGTCGCCTAACATGGTACCACCCTATGTGATTCCTGGAGTGTTGGGGCGACTGGCCCCCACAGTTTTGCCGGCGCCCGATCTCTAGACAGCAGCGGCATGGCAGCTCTGTTCGTGCGCGCAAGGAGGAAGCAAAGCCGAGTTGGTTCTGTTTGTGTGCCAAAAGATCATCTCATGTGTGATGTAGCCCGAGCAGGTCTCCAGCTCGATGCCACAACGAGGAGGTGGCGGCATTGGTGGCGCTTGGTCAGTCTCCGGTCTGATCTGAGGGAGTCAATTTCTCACTGACATGTGGGTCCCATTTTCTATTTTTGTCCTAAAAACTTGAATTTCCCTACTTCTCTGAATATGGTGACCTTAATATCCATTGCCATTTGATGAAACCACTAAATGACCCATTGGATTTGAATAATTCAAAGTGTGATTTTGTTTGACTTAATTTGCAGCATTTGTGAACTAAAATTCAAATTTGGTTAGTCAAACAAGCTCATGTCAAAATCAACTCCAAATGGAGTGAAATTTGATGTGGGAGCCCATAAAAATGTGCTGAGTGTGAATATGAATCCCATTTTTGAATTCATGGTATGAAATGAGTTTGAATTTGAATTTAAGTTCAAAGTAGCCTCTTACTAATTATACCCAAAAGTACCTCAAAAGGTTTTAGATTTGGGTGAAATTTGTCATGAGCATTCCTAACAAAATTTAGGTTTTAATCATGTGCTCAGCCCCTATATGATGCATGTGGGAAATGCCACTTTTGCATTTTGTGAGTTCATCCTCTAATTATCTATTGATGGTGGTTACTTGTTCTTCAAATGTGTTCATAAGTTTACCACAATTGAGCTGAAGTGTGTGGGGTGATGAACAATTTTAGCTAGTAAAAAACTTGGGCCCTTACACGAGATTGAGGAAGGCCAAAACTGGGAGATGGACTACAACCAGGCCATGGAGGAGGTGCATGCCTTGCAGGACCTTGTACATCCGGTAGTGGGCCTACCGATGGTTGGTGCCGTACCCGTGGTTCTCGGTATTCCGGTGATGCCGGAACCTGAACCCGAAGAGGAGGTCATGGACCCGAAGCCACAAACATAACCAGCGGGGGAGGAAGACCCACAGGAGGTCAACTTCTACTCCGAGTAGTGAGTTTATCGTTGCTGAGTAGGGCAGCGAGAGTGGTGTGTAATAACTTTTGTAACAGCGACATGCCGCATAAACAGTAGCATGTGTGTATGTAGTGACGACATGAGCACGACTTCACGGAGTCCCGAGAATAATGTATCTTGTATAAAGTTTTTGCTTTATCATCATATGTGAATTTTGTGCAATTTTCTCCATGTGTCACTGCAGTACCTACTGTTTTCTATGGAATTTCAAGTATCACATGTGCTGACAGTTGCTGTTTTGAATTTCAGAATGAATCGTACTCGTGCCAACCCTGAGGTTGGGGGTTCAAGTCAGGGGGGAGAGGCCTCTCAACAGCCTCCCGATACATCCTCTGGACAGCAGAAACAGAAACTGTGAGGGCCCGACCACCCGATCACGGGGCCGTGCCGCTCGCCCTAGAATCACATTGGGTGGTGCCGTGATATGCGGCACCCACAGCACACTTATAAGGAAAAATATATCACATAAATCAAAAGCGGAAGCTTACAAATGTTCTTTGTAAATAATTTACATCAAATAACTACAGCGGAAGACTATAATCATCTCACGTTGAATAACTACTAAGCACTCGAGAAGATGTCCAGCCCGCGGACTCTTCTCGCTAGCAACACGAAGACAACTGCAGCGGCTGGGTTCTCCATGTGTTAAACGATTTGGAAGTCTCTGAGTCTCACTGGACAACCTCATCATAGCATCGATGTTAACCTGCAAAACCACTCATATAGCAAGCGTGAGCACATAGGCTCAGCAAGACTGATCCGTCTCCTCTAAACAAGAAACTCTACATGCACGACGGATTGAATAAGGTTGCTGAATTTGCATAAAAAGCTCGCCTACAGTTGATCCTTAACTTTCAGATTTAAAGCCTCATTTTAAAGACCTTGAACTGAACAGCATCACAACTCCACAATCAAACAAGAAACGCTTTGTTGTGATGCTTCTTGCACAAAGTGAAGTAAAGTTTAATTAGCACTATCTCTAAGTCATGCATGATTATAATACAATTTAAACACAAGCCTTATCAAATTCAATGGGATTCACTTAAGTTTTTACTACGTCAAGACGTAGTGGGCAAGTATGCTCATATGACCACGAGCAACGGTGATTTGAATCACTACACGGCCGTACTATATGACACGTACACCCATACTCAGAGTTGCCAGCAGCAACCTCGACTGATGTTGTATGCAGCCACCTGTCCTAAGTTCTTTCACACAGGATGCAGTCCAATCGCCCTGAACAGCAAGCTCCCTCAATGTACATACCCGCAGTGATATGTTCTCGAGCAAGTTGCCTCCTGATGTACTAACGCCGAAAGCCTAAGCCGATTGGAAAAGTTCCAATGTGGATCTTACGAGGTACATCGGTTTCCTGGGTCCCATATAGCCAGTATGCGCCCCGTACACAACTCAAACTTGTCCAACAGGGCCAACTACGGACGGGCCTTAACCGACACAGGCAGGGCTATGCACGCACAGTCTGCAGCCTGTTGCATCTAAATCTCCCTGCCCGGTCTCAATCTCTCACTTGTGAATTTTCCTCAATAATTATACTCATGGCCGCTCCGATGAAACAAGCTCTAAACTCGTGAGTAGATTCCAACTACTCGACTTCTACCGGTCCTTCCAAACTAACATATAGCGTAGCCCAAATCCACTCAAGGAGGTGCTAATCTACTCTTTCTCTCTTGGGTAAATCTGGCCATGCAGATAACCGGGTTATCAATATCATCTAGACCTAATGCAATCAATATTTCATAGCTATGATCTCTAGAAATGAAAAGTCTTTATAGAATTGCTTGTTTGCAAACCGGGGCTTGCCAGTTTTGCAGGTGACTAAGAATGTAAATGTAGTTAGTGTCGTTGATCACTTGAGGCTTGATCACCTTACTCTTTGATCCAACTCCCTTTTGCTTCAAAATCTCACCACGTTAATGACTATACAATATGAAATGCATATGTATTTAATTGTAAAGCTTTTGCTAACAAGCCTCATAACAAGTTAGAAACTAGAACTCTGTTTAAGAATTTAAAATGACACTGTGCTAGTGGTTGGAGTTGGGTTTACCTAATATGATCAAGTACTAAGTGTTCATCCTAATTGAAGTATTTTCACCTAAGCAAAGTGTACTGAAAATTACTGATCCGGAGCTCAACTTTAGCTGAAAAATTTTTATGTGAGTTCCAAGTCCCAAAAAAAGTGTTTTGGCCCAAAAAATAGCACTTTTCATTGAGTGGTTTATTCAGAACAATTCTCTAAGCAATTAAGAAAAAAGGAATTAATTCTTAAGTCACTCACATGTTCATGTCAAACTTAGTGAATACAATTTCAATTATAGTTCATAGATCCTGCATGAATGTTCCTAGGATTTTTGGAGCTCAGAATCACCCAGAACTGAATTTTCAAGTTTTGGGGATTTTCTGAAAAAGTTTGTGTATTCATTTGAATACAGCAAATTGAAATCTGGATTCTCCTAATCAAATTAACTCAAAATGAGCGAAAACTTTACAGGAGTTCAATAATGTCCTAAGGATTATTCTAGCAAAATTTTAGGATTTTAGATGAACCGACCTCCCTCTAAAATTCTTTTGCTGAAAAATTTAAGGAATTTTCCAGAATTATTTGTTGACTTTCCTACATATTGGGTTGCATATTTGGATAGGGTTTTTCAAACTGAATCTAACCCAATTTGAATCACTAAATTTGGAGTTTCCAAGCAAAATATATGGCCTTCTAAAGTTTGATGGAAATCTGTAATTTGAATTAAATCGGGAAAAGTTCAAATCTATGACAACGGGACCCGGGGCTACTTGATGCCTTCTCCTTCAAAACCACACGGGGCCACACGGTCTGTTGCGCACAGCCACACTTGATCCAGAATCACAGAAGATCCGGCCCCTTTTAACCATGTGACTGACATGTGGGCCCGCTATCCTCTTCGTCTACCTCGGGCTCCCACGCACGCCAACGCCCGGAGTTTGCCGGAGCTCCTAGGAAACTGCCTCTCCGGCCATCTCCCACGCCCAAGGTTGCCGATAGGCCCTATACAGACGTGAGGAACACTCTGGTGAGGTTTTCCCGAGCCGATGGGGTCTCTACCATAGCTCACGGTGTGAGTCGGCTAGAACCCGACTCCGGCGACGTTGCCCCGATGTTCTAGCCTGCCAAAATCGGTGAAATTCGGCCCTACAGCACCAGTGGAGCATGAAGGAGCTCAACATGGATGCAAAAGGGCCCGGGAATGGCTCTAACCATGTTCTCACCGTGCTCTCGAGGGTGAAATCATGTTTGGCCGTCAGAAAACCTCCAAATAGAGCTTCTACAGATGATCTTAGGCTATGGCGTGGAGGGTAAAGGTGCGCTAGCAAGTCTAAATCATGTGTGTGAAATTTGCAGAGCCCTAAACAATTATGGAGTAAGAATTTGAGGGATTCTTACCCGGACTTCATTTTGGGCCGGCCAGAGGAAAAACTGGAAATCCTCCGGGGAACTTCCACGGCTTGGGCGGAGATTTGGAGGAGAGCTGCGCGAAGGTCTAGTGCATCTCTAGGGTGCCTTGCCTGGCCATGATAGGCTCTGTGTTGAGCTGTCCACGGGAGCATCACATCGCGGTTTCTTTCGGCCGCCGAATGAACACGGGGTGCTCGGGGTTGGGGAGGTCGAGTTCAGTCGGTGGCGCTTCGAGGATGAAGAAGGTAGGTCTCTGGTGCCGTTTTGCTACTCCAGAGGCTTTGTTCACGTGAACTCATGGGTGCCCGAGCGATCGAAGCAGTGGTGGCGGTGGCTCTGTTCTCTTGTGCAAGGGTGAAAGAAAACCAAGATGATGCTTCGTTGTAGGGCAACCAGGAGCATGGCAACGAGTGATGAACCACAGGTACAGCTCTCCAGCGCGAGGGAAGCAGCTTGGAGGTGTCCTCGGTGTGTCTCGGTGTTGCCTGGTGAAACTGCGGCTGCCTCGGTGACTTCCGAGTGGAGAAACAGAGACTGAACACTGAAGATCTTTTGGGCATATGACAATTGGGTCCCACACTCCCCCTTATGTCTCCAAAATTTGGCAAATGATCAAATTCCAATGTGGGAAACTCAAATCTGAACTGAATTTAGATAATTGGGCAAGTTTCATCCAAATTCAAATTTGTATTTGAATTCATTGCAATTTAAAGTCCTTTTGGAAAATGGGTAGCAAAACATCTCCAAAATTCATGAAACTTTGCATACCCACTAATTTGGACCTAAGGAATTCAAATATGAAATCTGATTTTTAATTTATCTACTGCAAATGAGAGTTTAAACACAACAGTTTGTATTACTATTGTGCTACCCCATTTGAAATTTGAATTGAACAATTTGAGTTCAAAAGCTGATTTGAGACTCTCTCTTTGCACATGATAACTTCACATCTGTGGATTTAAATCCACTTTAGTTTCAAGCATGTAAATAAACATGAGCTTGTGTAGAGAGAGCTCTTATATGCATCATCACATGCGAAAGTTTAAACAAGACCAAATTTTCATACACATGAAACCAAATGTTTATTTCAAACTTCAGTTTCTTTGTATTCATATTTTGGGAACCTTTACAGCAACCACAGCCACCACAACTGCCAACAGTCTTGGTTGCAGATATAGTTGCGGCCATGGCGGGCTCGCACCAGCAGCACACAGAGTTGCTGCAAATGTTGATTGCAAATACATCTCGTCCTGAGAGGTGTCAAGACCGAGAGGAACGCCAACAAAGTTCCTACTCGGATTTCCTTGTGATGCATCCCCCGGTATTCTTAAGGGTGGATGAACCCATCGATGCGGACAACTGGCTCCACACGATGGAGACGAAATTCGGTCTGCTCCAAGTTAGTCAGCAGAGGAATACACAGTTCACAGACCAGAAAGTTATGGGATCCACGAGCGCTTGGTGGGTGAATTTCTGCACCTCTCAACCAACCGAGCGAGTGCTGACCTGGGCGGAATTCTGGACGGCCTTCTGTGCGTATCACATAACGCCGGGTCTAATGAAGATGAAGATGCAAGAATTCCTCCCCTTGCAGCAAGGCAACAGGAATGCGCTGGAGTATGCCCAGGCGTTCAACGATCTCGCCCTCTATGCGTCGTATCATGCTGATACCGACGAGAAGAGGCGGGACCACTTCTACCAGGGGCTGAATCTGCTCCTGAAGGACAAATTGGCGATGTTCAATCGCAGCAGCCTCAACGAAATGATTGATGCTGCGATTGTACAGGAGGACTCCGCCAAGGAGTTGGCGGCAGCGGAGAAGAAGTGCAGCACGCCGCAAAGCAGCGGAGAGGGAGGTGGTCCTTGCGGCGGACCGGAATCCGCTCATCCAGGATCGTAGAGGGTGGTGCCGCACGATGCGACACCCGACAGCACACATCATAATAACAACATTGTATTACATAGAAAACAAACTGAATATGTACAAATTAGTACAAGACTTCAGTTACACTAGTATTTGGATTACAAAAGCGGAAGCTACGTCTATACAACTCACACCCATCTATCTAGCAAAATTTGGTTGCCCCGCCCTAGGGACAACCCACACTAGCTGCACATCTCAGCTCAGCGCGGCGTGTACGGCTCCCACTCAGCCGTGGTCCCCGACGGAGGGTAGCCCTCGCCGGTGGACTCATAACCCGAGTCCGTGTCGTGTTCATCACCTGAAAAACACTTATAGCAGCAACCGTGAGCACGATGGCTCAACAAGACTTAACCGACTCACCTAGGCATGAAACTTGAAAGTGCATCTAGGCATCCCTTGTGGGTTTTGGTTGATTTATGACAAACAAATATGACCCTAACAAAAGCATTGAGATGAGCGCAGGTTTTTAAAGAAATTAGGAAGAAAGCACAAAAAGAAAGGAGAATGAGGATCTAAAATGATAAGAGCTCAGAAGCTGAAAAGATTAGATTATTTAGTATGGAATGTGTTGGAGAAACACACCCCAAGAGCTCAAGTGAAAGAAATCACACTAACTGCACAAAAATCAGCATGTGCGGACTAGTCCGATATCAACCGGACTAGTCTGATTTCTCTCTTACTAGAAAACAGACAAGTCCTCCAAGTGCGGACTTGTCCTCAGTCCTCACTTTCTCCACACAGCGGACTAGTGCGATTTGGACCGGACTAGTCCGATATGTCTCTGACTAGAGAACGGACAAGTCCGCCAAGTCCGGACATGTCCATAATCTACAAAGTTCTCACCACAGCAGACTAGTCCGATATGGACCGACTAGTCCGATTTGTCTCTGAGTAGACAACGGACTAGTCCGCACTCTTACGGACTAGTCCGGTATCTCAAAACACTTAGGGTTTTCCACACGCCGCACACCGGACTAGTCCGCAGTCCATCACAGACTAGTCCGGACATCGCAAACCCTAACGGTAACCTTTGGAAACCCTAGTATAAATAGAGGTGTACGACCATACTACAATCACTCTCGACCCCCTGCGCCGTAACACCTTCCAAGATCCCAAAATTCACATCTCTCCACATATTCCAACCCTAAAAGGATCAAGTCTTTGAGGATTAGCAATTGATCAAAGGAGAGACTTGTTCTACACATCTTGAGCTCTTGGGTTTGATCTCTCGCACACTCTTGTTCATTTATTGTACATCTTTTGAGTGTGCTTGGTGGTATATATTCATTGTAATTCTTGGGGAGTCCTCAACTTCTGAGAAGGCCGCTTGAACAATTTATTTGCCCTTTGTGATTAGTGGAAGAGAATCGGCCTCCGTGGCGATTCGACAAGGGTAGGGTTGGTGAAGACACGGTCCTTCATGGACTCCTCAACGGGGACGTAGATTTCCTTCATGGAATCGAACCTCGTGATAAAATCTTGTGTCTTGTTCTTGTGTTTTATTGAACATTTAAATTCTAAAAATAGTCATTACTTATCAACTCTTCTAGGGAAAGCACCTTACGTTGATGGCAATGACTATTCAATGTGAAGACAAAACATGAAAATGCACCTTATTTCTCTTAACCCATGTTTGTGCCATATAGTGTGTACAGGGATAGATATCCCGGATGATGATGAAGAGCTGACTCCAAGCCAAGAACAAGCCATTCATCGGAATGCTCAAGCTGTAGCTGTGATCACGTCATCACTGAGCCGAGACGAGTTCACCAAGGTGGATGGACTCGAAATTGCCAAGGAGATATGGGACACACTAAAAACCGCACATGAAGGTGACCGTCATGTATGCGAAGCCAAGATAGAAATGATTAATGGTGAATTGGGAAGATTCGCGATAGAAGAAGATAAATCACCACAAGATATGTACAATCGACTGAAGAATCTTATCAACAAAGTCCGAGCTTATGGCAGAAAAAAGTGGAATGATCATGAGGTCGTGAAGTTGATTCTCAGAGCATTCATGCCTCGCAACGTGACTCTTTGCTCTATGATTAAAGAAAGCCCAGGGTATCGGAAAATGACTCCAGACAAACTTCTTGGCAAGATCATCAACATTGAAATGATGGAGAAGCAAGCCAAGCATGTCAAGGAAATTGACGATCTCACCTCGGCAAAGAAGAAAGGAGTTGCTTTGAAGTCAACTTGTAAACCCGTATCAAATGAAGCTCGAGAAGCTCATGGAGAAGACGACAGTGATGATGAAAGTAGTGATATCGATGAATAAGACATGATCATGTTCATGAAGAAGTTCAAGAAAATGATGAGAAGAAGAAAGGGTAGCATCCCAAACGAAGGAAGACAAAGGAACAAACAAAGACCCAAGATGAGACGGGCGTGCTACAACTGCGGAGAATATGATCACTTCATAGTAGACTGTCCATATGAAGAAAATAAAAGGAAGACTAAAGACAACAAGCCTCAACCAAAGAAAATGTTCAAGAAGAAGAAGCAATATGGCCAAGCGCATCTAGGGGAGGAGTGGGACTACAATGATGAATCCTCATCCGAAGAAGAAGAGAAGATGGCCACCATAGCCATAAAGAAGACTACCAAGAAATCCACTCTCTTCCCAACCATGGGCGCATGGAAGGACACCGACAACACTTGTCTAATGGCAAAGGAAGGTAAAAGAATGGTAACAACTAAATCTTCCTTCTCGCATTCTTTTACTAGTGGTAGTGATAATTCTAGTGAGGGTGATAGCAGTGATGAAAATGAATATATGCTTAGGGGTTTAGACAAAAAGACAACTGCTAAGATGAAATTTCTATTTGATAAGCTTGTTGATATGGAGAAGTTAGTCAATCGTCAAGAAGATATGATCATCTCCCAAAAGGAGGAATATCTTGAGATTGAAAAGCTTCTTGAACTTGAAAAGGAGCAAAGTAAATCACTAGAACTTGAGTTAGCTTCAAGCAAGGAAGCTTGCTTGAAGTTAAAAGACTCAAACGCCACCATCAAGGATGAACTTGCTAACTTAACCAAAATTAACAAGATCCTTGAGGTACAAGTTGAGTATGGCGGACCGGAATCCGCTCATCCAGGACCGCAGAGGGTGGTGCCACGCGATGCGACACCCGACAGCACACGTCATAAGAACATAATATATTACATGGGAAAGACCACTGAAACTGTACGAAGAGGTACAAACTTCAGTTACAACTATTGTTTATATTACACAGCGGAAGACTACACTATACAACTCACGCCCGCCTATTTAGCAAAAGTTGGTTGCCCAGACCTAGGGCAACCCACACTAGCTGCACTCCTCAGCTCAGCGCGGCGTGTACGGCTCCCACTCAGCCGTGGTCCCCGACGGAGGGTAACCCTCGCCGGTGGACTCGTACTCCGAGTCCGTGGGTGGCTCCTCACCTAAAAAACACTTAAGCAGCAACCATGAGCACGAAGGCTCAGCAAGGCTTAACCGACTCACCTAAGCATGAAACTCTACATGAGGTATACCAAGGCATAGGTTGGTAGCATTTCAGCAAAACGACACGCCTACAAGTTCATCCTTAATTCATCTTTTAGCAACAAGTTAACAGTTCATGAAATCTGAAATTTAGTAAGCAGTATTTGGTGGCACACATGTAGCAATACAATTATATCAACCAGCAATATTGAATCAACATGTTTCATCCATTAATCTACGTTACGACGCAGTGAACAAGCAGTACTCGTCACCGCGAGGGACGGCGAATCGACTCGATATACACCTGCAGGGAAAACCCAAAGAGCACGTCATGTACGCCCATCCGTGGAGCTGCACAGCACGCTCACTCGATGTCGTACGGGACAACCTTTCACCCAACAGCCCAAACGTCGAACCGGTCGCACCGAAACGAGCAGGAGGTTCCCCACACGGAGCATCTCTCTATGCCCGTTGGCAGATTTCCACCTTGCTGCCCTCAACCTACACCTATAAATCGGTGTGCTATGCCTCGACGCCCGGAGGTTTAGGCTACATCGGTTTATCGGGGCCCATATATCCGATATGCCTTCGGTACGTTCAATACTTGCTCAGCAGGGCCGCACACGGATCGGTCCTCAATCGACACGGGCAGGGCTGCGCACACAAGACTCTCTCTTGCTGCACCCTAGCCCCTGCCTAGTCTCATTTTTTATTACTAAAGTGATCTCACCTCACTCAACCGAACCCGTGTGTCCCAAGCCTATCTCGCGAGTAGATTCCAACTACTCGACTTGTACCGAAGTCCTATGACTCATTAAGCATAGCCTGTCTACTCGAGGTCCTTGACACTACCCTCACTCTTTTAGGAACCTTTGGTTATGCAAGTGGGGTTTCATTCATCCTATACCTAATGCACATACATACTTCATATGACACATGTAAACAAAAGAAAACTTATAAAAAGGTTAATGCAAACCGGGGCTTGCCTTGTTGCTGCTGGTCAGGAGTTAGTTCTTCGTCCGGAAGGAGGAAGTCCAGCACTTCCGGAGTCTCTTCTTCAACGGCTACACATTAATGAAATACTACATGTTAATTTAGATGCAAATGTGAGTTTTAGAGTAAGACTTCTACTATTAGTTCTAATAACCAACCTCTAACACCTGGAACTTTGTTTAAGAATTTAAATATGAACTGGGTGTTGGTGGTTTGGCTTAGACTTAATCACATGGTTAAATGCTAAGTGGTTTTCCCCCTTTTCCATATTAATCCCTTAAGTGGTTAAACAGGACAGGGGTGATCTCAAGCTCCAATGGAGCTGAGAATTTTTTGTGTGAGTTCCTTGTCACAAGAAAACTCTCTGGACCAAACATTAGCACTTTTCATGGAGTGGTTTGCTCAGAATAATTCTCTTGGCAAATCAGCAAGGAAGAATTTATCCTGATGTAATACCCCTGTTCATACCCAACTTAGTGAACTACAATTTCAATTATAGCTCCTAGAGTTTGCATGAATTTTCCTAGCATTTTTGGAGTCAAGGTTTGCCCAGAATTGAATTTCCATGTTTTGGAAATTCTCTGAAAATGTTTCTGTATTCAAATGAACACAGCACCTTCCAATTTGAATTGCTCTGACCAAATCAACTCCAAATGGTCTGAAACTTTTACAGGGGTTTAATAATGTCCTAAAGAGCATCCTGGCAAAATTTGGGGATTTTTGGATGAACCAAACTCCCTCTAAAATTCTTTTGCTGAAAAGCTTTAAAGAATTTTCCAGAATTAATTAATGGGTTTAATACAAATTGGGTTGTATATCTGGACATAGCTAGGCAAGATGAATCCAACCCAATTTGAATCACTAAATTTGGAGCTTCCTAGCAAAAGTTATTGGGTTCTAAAGTTTGCACCAAAACTGGACATTCCAAAAATGTTTAAATCCTGCGGGTGGGTCCACGTACACGTGTCGACCGCTGGATCCGAGCCACACGGGGCCACAGACTCCTTCCCGTGCGGCCGCACTGGATCCCGGACCACAGAGTATCCCACCCCTTTATCTCCAGCCGCTGACGCGTGGGGCCTACCCCTTCGTCCTCCTCCGGCCACCCGCGCGACCCCGCCGCCGAGCTCGCCGGAGAGGGGTTCCGGCCTTCGGAGCTTGCTGATTCTCGCCGCCTGTGCCTATCCTGGCCTGGGGAACACGGTGGTGCCCTTCCCGGAGCTTGACAATGGCCGGAACAGGGCTCCCGACGGCAACAGCGGCCGGGAGCTCACCGGCGACGTCGAACTCGGCATCCCACGCACTGTTTTCGATGCGGTTTGCTCGGGGAGCTCCGCTGACACCTGCTGGTCACGGACATGGACACCGATCCCCGTGAAAACGGCGGTAACTATGACCTCACCGGCGACCTAGGCCGGATATCGGCTGTGCTTCAGAAAACTTCAAAGAACCGTCAACCTAGCCCACGGTTTTTACTGGTTTTCGATCCTAGGTGGTCGTGGCCGTGTGTAGAGCGTGTGCATGACTCAGTTTGCCCGGTGATGAGCTAACCCCCACGAATTTTGGGATTTTGTGGGAGCTCGGTCTCAAGACACCCGAAGCTTTCCCGGCGAAATACTCCCTCGACAGCCCATGAAATGACGAACGGTAGGGACCAGAAGAATCAGCACCTTAAGGCGGTCCTTTCTTGTGCGGCTCGTCGGGCACGAGCGTGCCTGTGCTGGCCAGACGCCGGCGATCAGAGAGGGCGGCGTTTCTGTGCTCGCGCGGAAACGAGGAAGGAGCTCGGTAGGGTGGGTTCTCGTTTGGAAAGCAGGAGGAAGGCGGCGTGGGCTGTGCGCTGGCCTTTAAGCCGCGGTTTGGCACCGTGAGGTGGCCGATCGCTGCCTCGGTGGCTCGCCGCCGTTCCCTGGCTTGCGCGTGAAGTCGGGGTCGGCTGCAGCAACCGACTGCCCCTCCTGTGTGCCACTGACCTGTGGGCCTCCCCCTTTCTTCTTTTTCCCTAATATTTCTTTTCTGTTTTTGCTAATTATCCCACCAGCTACTCACAATTTAATGTGAGACTTAGCTCCCAAGTCTTTGTTTGAATTTGAATTCTCAAATTCAAACTTTGTTTGGTTTAATGTGGTTCATATTTAAACTGAAATTCAAATTCAGTTTTGAATTCTTGCAAATTTAGCTCTTGACAACATGAGCTCCAATGGAGATGAAAATTGGTGGGTTTACTCAGAAAAATGTGCTGAGTATAGATATGGAGCTAACTTTTAAAGTTGGGTGATGAAAGTTGCTGCAATCTGAATTTACATTCAAATTGGCCTCTTTTTGAAATAACCCAAAAGTGCCTCAAAAATTGTTGAATTTGCATGAGCTTTGGACCGAACCTTCCCAATACTTTTTAAATCCTAGGGGTGAGCTCAACCTCTCATGCTCATGTGTAGAAACCCTACATTGTGAAAGTGAAGGCTTTCCCCTCTAATCATTCTTTTGATGGAGGTTACTTGCTCTTCACAACATTTCCTATGGTGTCCACAATAAAAACTGTGGTGTTGTGAGGTGAAGAAAAGTTTTTGCAAGTCCCTTTTCTTGGGCTTTGACATCCCTCCCCCCTTAAAAGAATCTCGTCCCGAGATTATAAAAGAAGAGATAGCGATGTAATAGGGACTTACCCGTGTTGGAAAGCCATGAACTCCGGGTAATTTGAGCGATGGAACTCCTCGCTCTCCCACGTCGCTTCTTCGGCGGTGTGGTTACTCCAGAGTATTTTGTAGAACCACAACGTTCTGCTACGCGTGGTCCTGGCTTTCTCATCAAGAATTCCTACCGGATATTCATCATATGTTAAATCCGGTTTCAGCTCGCCGATGTCTTCGGTAGGAACAGCAGCTGTATGCTTCAAGCATTTTCGCAGTTGCGAAACATGGAAAATATCATGGACACCAGCCAGAGATGCCGGTAGTTCCAATCGATACGCCGCTGGTCCATACTTCTCGGTGATAGCGTAGGGTCCAATAAAACGGGGAGCGAGCTTCCCCTTCACACCGAATCGGTGCACGCCCTTCATTGGAGACACGCGGAGGTACACGTGTTCCCCAACGTCAAAGTGCAACGGCCTACGCCTCTTATCAGCGTAGTTCTTTTGCCGGGATTGAGCGGCCTTCAAATTGGCTTGAATTGTCCGAACGCGCTCTTCGGCGTCGTTCACCAAATCAACTCCGAATGTGACCCTTTCACCGGACTCGCACCAATTTAATGGGGTGCGGCATTTACGACCGTAGAGAGCTTCGTAAGGTGCCATCTTGATACTCGCCTGATAACCGTTGTTGTACGAGAATTCCGCCAATGGTAGGTGATCATCCCAATTCCTACCATGGTGGATGGCACATGCTCTCAACATGTCTTCCAGGACTTGATTCACCCTTTCCGTCTGGCCATCTGTCTGAGGGTGATAAGCGGAGCTCCTGATCAACTTAGTACCCAATGCAGCATGTAGCTGCTCCCAAAAGCGAGATACAAATAATGCACCTCGATCTGAGACAATGGTCTTGGGTACCCCGTATAGGCATAGAATCTTCGCTATGTATAGCTCCGCATATTTGCCGGCATGGTAACGTGTATTCATCGGAATGAAGTGAGCCGTCTTGGTTAACCGATCAACGATTACACATATGGAATCATGCTTGTTGGCTGTTAGGGGTAATCCCACAATGAAATCCATGCTCACATCTTCCCATTTCCATGCCGGGATCTTCAGGGGTTGCAACAGCCCTGATTTCTTCATGTGATCAGCTTTCACTCGTCTACACGTATCGCACTCGGATACGTACTTAGCCACCTCCCGCTTCATCCGTGTCCACCAAAATTTCTTTTTCAAATCTTGGTACATTTTGTCGCTGCCCGGATGAATGGACTATTTGGACAAGTGAGCTCCATCGAGGATCTTCTTCCTCAACTCCATATCTCGGGGTACGACTATGCGGTCATTGAACCACAACGTCCCCTCCCCATCTTTCCGGAAACATTTGATCTCCCCATTGTCAATTCGTCTCCGGAGATGTGCCATGCCTTTATCATTTTTCTGAGCTGCAATGATGTCCTCCCTAATAGTAGGGACGAGGGCAAGGTTGTACAGCGATCCATAAGGAACCAAGTATAAACTTGGCTCTTCCTCCTCCACCGGTGTAATGGTGAGGTGATGGACATGTGATTTCCGACTCAGCGCGTCGGCAACCACATTCGCCTTGCCGGGGTGGTAATGGATCTCAATCTCATAATCTTTGATCAGTTCTAACCACCTCCTCTGCCTCATGTTCAGCTCCTTCTGGGTGAAAATGTATTTCAAGCTCTTGTGGTCGGTGTAGAGATGCACCAAGTTCCCCAGGAGATAGTGCCTCCACATTTTCAGCGCCAACACCACGGCAGCAAGTTCAAGATCGTGAGTCGGGTAGTGCTGCTCATGGTTCCGAAGTTGGCGTGAGCCATAAGCGACCACACGTCCTTCCTGCATCAACACGCAGCCGAGCCCAATACCGGACGCGTCACAATACACGTCGAAGGGCTTTGTTGTATCCGGCTGAGCTAATACCGGGGCTGTTGTGAGATGCTTCACCAGTGTTCGGAACGCTCCTTCACACGCCGTGTTCCAAACATATTTTGTCCCTTTCTTCAGCAACTCTGTCATCGGCTTAGCGAGCTTGGAGAAACTTGGAATGAATCTCCGGTAGTATCCCGCTAACCCGAGGAAGCTTCTGACTTCATGAACTGAAGTGGGAGCTTTCCATTTCAACACTTGCTCGATTTTACTTGGGTCCACCGCAATGCCTTCAGCTGAGATGATATGTCCCAAGAATGGCACTTGGCTGATCCAAAATTCGCATTTGCTGAACTTGGCGTAGAGCTTGTGGTCTTGCAATCGTTGAAGAACGATCCGTAAGTGTTCGGCGTGCTCGGCTTCTGTCTTGGAGTAAACCAAGATATCGTCGATGAACGCTACCACGAACTTGTCCAGCTCCGGCATGAACACCGAGTTCATGAGATACATGAAATGGGCTGGAGCATTTGTGAGACCAAAGGACATGACGAGATATTCGTATAAGCCGTATCTCGTCTAGAACGCCGTCTTCGGGATATCCTCAGCCCGGATCTTGATCTGGTGATATCCAGAGCGAAGGTCCATCTTTGAGAATACACTTGCCCCCACAAGTTGGTCAAACAAGATGTCAATACGGGGCAGTGGGTACTTATTCTTGATGGTGACGGCGTTGAGCGGCCGGTAATCCACACACAGCCTCAGGGTCTCATCCTTCTTCTTCACGAATAGCGCCGAGCATCCCCAAGGCGAGGAACTCGGCCTAATGAAACCCTTGCTCAACAGATCATTGAGCTGTTCTTTCAGGTCCGCCAGCTCATTTGGAGCCATCTTGTATGGTCTCCGTGATATGGGCGTAGTCCCGGGTGCGAGCTCGATCTTGAACTCGACATCCCGCTCAGGTGGCATGCCCGGAAGATCGTCCGGGAACACATCGGGATAATCCCGAACTACGGGGATGTCTTCTAACTTGAGAACTTCAGCATTATTAATTGCTAAAACTTCCCGGACTGGCGTGTCTAACACCATGGAATGCGGACGGTGGAATGGAGAATTTAAGTGAACCGTCCGTGTCCGAGTCTCTAGGACAGCGCCATGGTATTGCAGCCATGATATCCCTAAGATTGCATCAATCTTTTGTCCCATAAGGATTATCAAGGTGGTGGGATATAGTTTCCCACCTAAGCACAGAGGTGCCTTTGGAATCATCATATTAGCGGAAATCTTCCCTCCCGGTGAGCATATCATATAAGTGCAGTCGGTTGGGAAGACTTGCAATTGATGTTTAGCCACATAGGATGCACTTATAAAGCTGTGGGTTGCACCAGAATCAAATAATATGACGATGGCTTGATTGTTGAGAGTAAACGTACCCGCCAGCACGTTGTCTCCCTCGGGGGCGTCCTCATTGTTGAGGTTGCGGACGCCTCCAGTCCGCTGACCAACCTTCTTCGCCGGAGGTCGGCCTCGAGCACCGCCCTGAAACTGGGCTTGCCCGCTACTCTGCTGCCCCTGGGGACAGTCCTTCGCAAAGTGGCCCGCCTGGCCACACGTGAAGCAGGTGAAACAGGGCGGTCCCCCGCTGATCGGTGGACGGAAACCCGGGGCGCGTTGTGGCGGTGGAAACGCCCGGGGTACCGTCTGCTGTTGCTGTCTTGGTGGTGGCATCGGCGGACGGAACGGAGGTGCCTGAAAGGGACGTCCCCCGAACCGTTGCGGTAGCGCCGGTGGTTGCCACTGCTGCCCGGATGGTGTCCGATACACCATACGGTACTTCTGGGGAGCGCCACTCCCACCGCTGCTAGGTGGAGCGCTGCGCTTCCTCTGCTCAGCTGCTAACTCCCGCTGAGCGTCCTCTTGCATGATGGCGGCATTAACTAGGTCGTTGAATGTGCCGCGGTTCCATTGTACGAGGTGGGTCTTCATTTCGGGGTGTAACCCCCGATAGAAGTGCTCCCTCTTCTTCTCCTCCGTGGAGATGTAGTCTGACGCATACTGCGCCAGATGGTTGAAGGCACGGGAGTAGTCGTGGGCACTCCTCCCGCCCTGCTTCAGTTCCAAAAATTCTTGGAACTTTCTCTTCATTATTCCGGGAGGAATGTGATAGGCGCGGAACGCCTCCCGGAACTCTTGCCATTCCACGGCATGGCCAGCCGGACGTGAGGCGACATAATTCGCCCACCACGCACCAGCGGCACCGTGGAGCTGCTGTGCTGCGAACAGTGTCTTCTGCCGCTCCGTACACGGGAGCAGCCCGAACTTGGACTCGACAGTCCGCAGCCAGTTGTCCGCCTCCAGTGGTTCTTCAGCTTCGGTGAACACCGGAGGGTGCGTACTCATGAAATCCGAGTACGACACTTCGCGGGGCTCACGAGGCCCTCGCTCTTGACGTCCTCCCGCCTGGGACGTATTCTGCACGATCGTGCGGAGCAGGTCGGTCTGCTCCTCACGACCTCCCACCAATGCCGCTATCACATCCGCTAGAGTAAGCGGAGGCGGTGGTGGTGGCTGCTGCTGCGGGGTGTTGTCGTAGGGCGGTGGCTGGGAGTCATCACCTCCCTGTTGGCTAGAGCCACCAACCTCGTGCGTGGTCCTAGTACGAACCATCTGCAACCACACGACATTAAACCTCAGTCCCGCAACATTTTGCATGCAGTCTAAATGAAATAGGTGTAAAACATAATGACAATGAAAACATGCGATACATCTCATAAGTAGATAGTGTAATAACTTTGCACAAGCTACACCATTACCAGACCAAACACAAGCTAGTTTAATCCAACTTGATGAACCTCCACTTTGGAAGCTCAACATAACTAGGTTTGGTCACTACGAGACATTACTATCGCGTTGTCATCACGCATACCACCCTTAGGGTACAACACCCTCTCCAATGAGTTCAACTGTCATTCTTCCGTCAGAATGACCAGTTCCTACCTATTCCAAGTTTTGATCTGGTTCTGGGCATTCTCATGACTCAATTTGGATACCAAAATTAAAGTTAACTTCAGTATCTTTCCAACGAGTACTCATTTGACCCCAGATCAGCTTTGATTAAAAAGTTATGCTAATTCAAAGTTAGCAGAATTTCTGGAAGAATTTTAACAGCACCTCCCTTGGAAATGACTGTTTTCAACCCTGATTTCCACTAAATTCTATGCTGAAACTTCAGAAACTTTGAATTGCAAAGATGTCACACATCTTCTACTCTTTCCAAGGATGTATTATATGACAATTTTTGATTTTTCTACTGGGAGTTATATTTGAAAAACAGATCAGTTCAGAGGATGTTTTACTCTGCCCTGGTTCTGGACAGTTTACATTTCTCTGGGCTTTAAGCCATCTTCAGTTGAGTTTCAGCTCTGGAAGTCTACAACAAAGTTGTAGAGTACTTCAATACCTTTCCAGAGCTATGTAGCACAACTCCCTGGGCTAAAAGACCGGTGAGTTATGCCCTGTTGAAGATCAGCAAACGTGCTGCCCAAAACAGAGCACTCTGCTTTTCATACTTTTGGCTATACTGCTCCGCTATCCCATTCTTATACCCAACCAGGGTCCTAAATGTTGAACCTATAGATTTTAATTCTTTGTTATCATTATTCTCATGCATATGCCTACAATATCTCGGTACTACGCTCCTCACAAAAGAAAATCCTAACCGGATCATACCGGCATATACGTCTCGAGTGTGGCACTAAACGGTCTCTCGCACACGTTTTCTACACGGATACATACGTGGTTAGTACCTGCAGAAGACCACACAATGATGGTGCACTCAAAGGTTGTTCATTTCAGGCAGTTCCGTATTCAAAAGTAATACAAACGCCCGTATCATTGTCATACGGCCGTCCTTGAGCTAAGTCACATCTCAAGGCACGTGATCGTGTTTCAACACCACACGACAGGGAACCCGAGTATGTCATGAACGGGTCGTCACGGTTGGGAATGTTATCAACCCAACAGATACCACCTACTGCCCTGCAGGGCACGCCGATGGCAAGCGCTGCGTATGTCCTCCTGGGCTATTTCCAGACGAACACACTCTCGCGTTACTGACCACGCGATGGGGTCTCCGCTTACTTGCCTAATGCACGCTAGGGATCAGCGTTTCATATGAACTCAGGGACATGAAGAGTCCAAGAGGTTCATATTAACGTCTCACACCAAGCTGTGAGATCAATCCCTGAACCAAGTCCCTCGTCAGGGAGAGCTAAACGAAATTGAACCGCTTTTGGTGGCGTTCCTTACCATACTTACCAGAGCGTAGGTGCGTCGTTACATAATTGAAATTCAGAATTATAACACATAAGTTAGTCTTTGCCACTTTAAGTAACTATGCTAATATAGTCCTTACTTGGGCAACTACCGAATCCTCACCGTATACCTAAGTTTTTCCCATAATGCAGTCCTTTAGTACTGTGCTATCCCCACTGCAGCTCTGATACCAGGCTGTGGCGGACCGGAATCCGCTCATCCAGGATCGCAGAGGGTGGTGCCACACGATGCGACACCCGACAGCACACGTCATAAGAACATAATATATTACATGGGAAAGACCACTGAAACTGTACAAACAGGTACAAACTTCAGTTACAACTATTGTTTATATTACACAGCGGAAGACTACACTATACAACTCACGCCCGCCTATTTAGCAAAAGTTGGTTGCCCAGACCTAGGGCAACCCACACTAGCTGCACTCCTCAGCTCAGCGCGGCGTGTACGGCTCCCACTCAGCTGTGGTCCCCGACGGAGGGTAACCCTCGCCGGTGGACTCGTACTCCGAGTCCGTGGGTGGCTCCTCACCTGAAAAACACTTAAGCAGCAACTATGAGCACGAAGGCTCAGCAAGGCTTAACCGACTCACCTAAGCATGAAACTCTACATGAGGTATACCAAGGCATAGGTTGGTAGCATTTCAGCAAAACGACACGCCTACAAGTTCATCCTTAATTCATCTTTTAGCAACAAGTTAACAGTTCATGAAATCTGAAATTTAGTAAGCAGTATTTGGTGGCACACATGTAGAAATACAATTATATCAACCAGCAATATTGAATCAACATGTTTCATCCATTAATCTACGTTACGACGCAGTGAACAAGCAGTACTCGTCACCGCGAGGGACGGCGAATCGACTCGATATACACCTGCAGGGAAAACCCAAAGAGCACGTCACGTACGCCCATCCGTGGAGCTGCACAGCACGCTCACTCGATGTCGTACGGGACAACCTTTCACCCAACAGCGCAAACGTCGAACCGGTCGCACCGAAACGAGCAGGAGGTTCCCCACACGGAGCATCTCTCTATGCCCGTTGGCAGATTTCCACCTTGCTGCCCTCAACCTACACCTATAAATCGGTGTGCTATGCCTCGACGCCCGGAGGTTTAGGCTACATCGGTTTATCGGGGCCCATATATCCGATATGCCTTCGGTACGTTCAATACTTGCTCAGCAGGGCCGCACACGGATCGGTCCTCAATCGACACGGGCAGGGCTGCGCACACAAGACTCTCTCTTGCTGCGCCCTAGCCCCTGCCTAGTCTCATTTTTTATTACTAAAGTGATCTCACCTCACTCAACCGAAACCGTGTGTCCCAAGCCTATCTCGCGAGTAGATTCCAACTACTCGACTTGTACCGAAGTCCTATGACTCATTAAGCATAGCCTGTCTACTCGAGGTCCTTGACACTACCCTCACTCTTTTAGGAACCTTTGGTTATGCAAGTGGGGTTTCATTCATCCTATACCTAATGCACATACATAATTCATATGACACATGTAAACAAAAGAAAACTTATAAAAAGGTTAATGCAAACCGGGGCTTGCCTTGTTGCTGCTGGTCAAGAGTTAGTTCTTCGTCCGGAAGGAGGAAGTCCAGCACTTCCGGAGTCTCTTCTTCAACGGCTACACGTTAATGAAATACTACATGTTAATTTAGATGCAAATGTGAGTTTTAGAGTAAGACTTCTACTATTAGTTCTAATAACCAACCTCTAACACCTGGAACTTTGTTTAAGAATTTAAATATGAACTGGGTGTTGGTGGTTTGGCTTAGACTTAATCACATGGTTAAATGCTAAGTGGTTTTCCCCCTTTTCCATATTAATCCCTTAAGTGGTTAAACAGGACAGGGGTGATCTCAAGCTCCAATTGAGCTGAGAATTTTTTGTGTGAGTTCCTTGTCACAAGAAAACTCTCTGGACCAAACATTAGCACTTTTCATGGAGTGGTTTGCTCAGAATAATTCTCTTGGCAAATCAGCAAGGAAGAATTTATCCTGATGTAATACCCCTGTTCATACCCAACTTAGTGAACTACAATTTCAATTATAGCTCCTAGAGTTTGCATGAATTTTCCTAGCATTTTTGGAGTCAAGGTTTGCCCAGAATTGAATTTCCAAGTTTTGGAAATTCTCTGAAAATGTTTCTGTATTCAAATGAACACAGCACCTTCCAATTTGAATTGCTCTGACCAAATCAACTCCAAATGGTCTGAAACTTTTACAGGGGTTTACTAGTGTCCTAAAGAGCATCCTGGCAAAATTTGGGGATTTTTGGATGAACCAAACTCCCTCTAAAATTCTTTTGCTGAAAATCTTTAAAGAATTTTCCAGAATTAATTAATGGGTTTCATACAAATTGGGTTGTATATCTGGACAGAGCTAGGAAAGATGAATCCAACCCAATTTGAATCACTAAATTTGGAGCTTCCTAGCAAAAGTTATGGGGTTCTAAAGTTTGCACCAAAACTGGACATTCCAAAAATGTTTAAATCCTGCGGGTGGGTCCACGTACACGTGTCGACCGCTGGATCCGAGCCACACGGGGCCACAGACTCCTTCCCGCGCGGCCGCACTGGATCCCGGACCACAGAGTATCCCACCCCTTTATCTCCAGCCGCTGTCGCGTGGGGCCTACCCCTTCGTCCTCCTCTGGCCACCCGCGCGACCCCGCCGCCGAGCTCGCCGGAGCTCTCGCCGGAGAGGGGTTCCGGCCTTCGGAGCTTGCTGATTCTCGCTGCCTGTGCCTATCCTGGCCTGGGGAACACGGTGGTGCCCTTCCCGGAGCTTGACAATGGCCGGAACAGGGCTCCCGACGGCAACAGCGGCCGGGAGCTCACCGGCGACGTCGAACTCGGCATCCCACGCACCTTTTTCGATGCGGTTTGCTCGGGGAGCTCCGCTGACACCTGCTGGTCACGGACATGGACACCGATCCCCGTGAAAACGGCGGTAACTATGACCTCACCGGCGACCTAGGCCGGATATCGGCTGTGCTTCAGAAAACTTCAAAGAACCGTCAACCTAGCCCACGGTTTTTACTGGTTTTCGATCCTAGGTGGTCGTGGCCGTGTGTAGAGCGTGTGCATGACTCAGTTTGCCCGGTGATGAGCTAACCCCCACGAATTTTGGGATTTTGTGGGAGCTCGGTCTCAAGACACCCGAAGCTTTCCCGGCAAAATACTCCCTCGACAGCCCATGAAATGACGAACGGTAGGGACCAGAAGAATCAGCACCTTAAGGCGGTCCTTTCTTGTGCGGCTCGTCGGGCACGAGCGTTCCTGTGCTTGCCAGACGCCGGCGATCAGAGAGGGCGGCGTTTCTGTGCTCGCGCGGAAACGAGGAAGGAGCTCGGTAGGGGGGGTTCTCGTTTGGAAAGCAGGAGGAAGGCGGCGTGGGCTGTGCGCTGGCCTTTAAGCCGCGGTTTGGCAGCGTGAGGTGGCCGATCGCTGCCTCGGTGGCTCGCCGCCGTTCCCTGGCTTGCGCGCGAAGTCGGGGTCGGCTGCAGCAACCGACTGCCCCTCCTGTGTGCCACTGACCTGTGGGCCTCCCCCTTTCTTCTTTTTCCCTAATATTTCTTTTCTGTTTTTGCTAATTATCCCACCAGCTACTCACAATTTAATGTGAGACTTAGCTCCCAAGTCTTTGTTTGAATTTGAATTCTCAAATTCAAACTTTGTTTGGTTAAATGTGGTTCATATTTAAACTGAAATTCAAATTCAGTTTTGAATTCTTGCAAATTTAGCTCTTGACAACATGAGCTCCAATGGAGATGAAAATTGGTGGGTTTACTCAGAAAAATGTGCTGAGTATAGATATGGAGCTAACTTTTAAAGTTGGGTGATGAAAGTTGCTGCAATCTGAATTTACATTCAAATTGGCCTCTTTTTGAAATAACCCAAAAGTGCCTCAAAAATTGTTGAATTTGCATGAGCTTTGGACTGAACCTTCCCAAGACTTTTTAAATCCTAGGGGTGAGCTCAACCTCTCATGCTCATGTGTAGAAACCCTACATTGTGAAAGTGAAGGCTTTCCCCTCTAATCATTCGTTTGATGGAGGTTACTTGCTCTTCACAACATTTCCTATGGAGTCCACAATAAAAACTGTGGTGTTGTGAGGTGAAGAAAAGTTTTTGCAAGTCCCTTTTCTTGGGCTTTTACATCCCTCCCCCCTTAAAAGAATCTCGTCCCGAGATTATAAAAGAAGAGATAGCGATGTAATAGGGACTTACCCGTGTTGGAAAGCCATGAACTCCGGGTAATTTGAGCGAAGGAACTCCTCGCTCTCCCACGTCGCTTCTTCGGCGGTGTGGTTACTCCAGAGTATTTTGTAGAACCACAACGTTCTGCTACGCGTGGTCCTGGCTTTCTCATCAAGAATTCCCACCGGATATTCATCATATGTTAAATCCGGTTTCAGCTCGCCGATGTCTTCGGTAGGAACAGCAGCTGTATGCTTCAAGCATTTTCGCAGTTGCGAAACATGGAAAATATCATGGACACCAGCCAGAGATGCCGGTAGTTCCAATCGATACGCCGCTGGTCCACACTTCTCGGTGATAGCGTAGGGTCCAATAAAACGGGGAGCGAGCTTCCCCTTCACACCGAATCGGTGCACGCCCTTCATTGGAGACACGCGGAGGTACACGTGTTCCCCAATGTCAAAGTGCAACGGCCTACGCCTCTTATCAGCGTAGCTCTTTTGCCGGGATTGAGCGGCCTTCAAATTGGCTTGAATTGTCCGAACGCGCTCTTCGGCGTCGTTCACCAAATCAACTCCGAATGTGACCCTTTCACCGGACTCGCACCAATTTAATGGGGTGCGGCATTTACGACCGTAGAGAGCTTCGTAAGGTGCCATCTTGATACTCGCCTGATAACCGTTGTTGTACGAGAATTCCGCCAATGGTAGGTGATCATCCCAATTCCTACCATGGTGGATGGCACATGCTCTCAACATGTCTTCCAGGACTTGATTCACCCTTTCCGTCTGGCCATCTGTCTGAGGGTGATAAGCGGAGCTCCTGATCAACTTAGTACCCAATGCAGCGTGTAGCTGCTCCCAAAAGCGAGATACAAATAATGCACCTCGATCTGAGACAATGGTCTTGGGTACCCCGTATAGGCATAGAATCTTCGCTATGTATAGCTCCGCATATTTGCCGGCATGGTAACGTGTATTCACCGGAATGAAGTGAGCCGTCTTGGTTAACCGATCAACGATTACCCATATGGAATCATGCTTGTTGGCTGTTAGGGGTAATCCCACAATGAAATCCATGCTCACATCTTCCCATTTCCATGCCGGGATCTTCAGGGGTTGCAACAGCCCTGATTTCTTCATGTGATCAGCTTTCACTCGTCTACACGTATCGCACTCGGATACGTACTTAGCCACCTCCCGCTTCATCCGTGTCCACCAAAATTTCTTTTTCAAATCTTGGTACATTTTGTCGCTGCCCGGATGAATGGAGTATTTGGACAAGTGAGCTTCATCGAGGATCTTCTTCCTCAACTATATATCTCGGGGTACGACTATGCGGTCATTGAACCACAACGTCCCCTCCCCATCTTTCCGGAAACATTTGATCTCCCCATTGTCAATTCGTCTCCGGAGATGTGCCATGCCTTTATCATTTTTCTGAGCTGCAATGATGTCCTCCCTAATAGTAGGGACGAGGGCAAGGTTGTACAGCGATCCATAAGGAACCAAGTATAAACTTGGCTCTTCCTCCTCCACCGGTGTAATGGTGAGGTGATGGACATGTGATTTCCGACTCAGCGCGTCGGCAACCACATTCGCCTTGCCGGGGTGGTAATGGATCTCAATCTCATAATCTTTGATCAGTTCTAACCACCTCCTCTGCCTCATGTTCAGCTCCTTCTGGGTGAAAATGTATTTCAAGCTCTTGTGGTCGGTGTAGAGATGCACCAAGTTCCCCAGGAGATAGTGCCTCCACATTTTCAGCGCCAACACCACGGCAGCAAGTTCAAGATCGTGAGTCGGGTAGTGCTGCTCATGGTTCCGAAGTTGGCGTGAGCCATAAGCGACCACACGTCCTTCCTGCATCAACACGCAGCCGAGCCCAATACCGGACGCGTCACAATACACGTCGAAGGGCTTTGTTGTATCCGGCTGAGCTAATACCGGGGCTGTTGTGAGATGCTTCACCAGTGTTCGGAACGCTCCTTCACACGCCGTGTTCCCAACATATTTTGTCCCTTTCTTCAGCAACTCTGTCATCGGCTTAGCGAGCTTGGAGAAACTTGGAATGAATCTCCGGTAGTATCCCGCTAACCCGAGGAAGCTTCTGACTTCATGAACTGAAGTGGGACCTTTCCATTTCAACACTTGCTCGATTTTACTTGGGTCCACCGCAATGCCTTCAGCTGAGATGATATGTCCCAAGAATGGCACTTGGCTGATCCAAAATTCGCATTTGCTGAACTTGGCATAGAGCTTGTGGTCTCGCAATCGTTGAAGAATGATCCGTAAGTGTTCGGCGTGCTCGGCTTCTGTCTTGGAGTAAACCAAGATATCGTCAATGAACACTACCACGAACTTGTCCAGCTCCGGCATGAACACCGAGTTCATGAGATACATGAAATGGGCTGGAGCATTTGTGAGACCAAAGGACATGACGAGATATTCGTATAAGCCGTATCTCGTCGAGAACGCCGTCTTCGGGATATCCTCAGCCCGGATCTTGATCTGGTGATATCCAGAGCGAAGGTCCATCTTTGAGAATACACTTGCCCCCACAAGTTGGTCAAACAAGATGTCAATACGGGGCAGTGGGTACTTATTCTTGATGGTGACGGCGTTGAGCGGCCGGTAATCCACACACAGCCTCAGGGTCTCATCCTTCTTCTTCACGAATAGCGCCGAGCATCCCCAAGGCGAGGAACTCGGCCTAATGAAACCCTTGCTCAACAGATCATTGAGCTGTTCTTTCAGGTCCGCCAGCTCATTTGGAGCCATCTTGTATGGTCTCCGTGATATGGGCGTAGTCCCGGGTGCGAGCTCGATCTTGAACTCGACATCCCGCTCAGGTGGCATGCCCGGAAGATCGTCCGGGAACACATCGGGATAATCCCGGACTACGGGGATGTCTTCTAACTTGAGAACTTCAGCATTATTAATTGCTAAAACTTCCCGGACTGGCGTGTCTAACACCATGGAATGCGGACGGTGGAATGGAGAATTTAAGTGAACCGTCCGTGTCCGAGTCTCTAGGACAGCGCCATGGTATTGCAGCCATGACATCCCTAAGATTGCATCAATCTTTTGTCCCATAAGGATTATCAAGGTGGTGGGATATAGTTTCCCACCTAAGCACAGAGGTGCCTTTGGAATCATCATATTAGCGGAAATCTTCCCTCCCGGTGAGCATATCATATAAGTGCAGTCGGTTGGGAAGACTTGCAATTGATGTTTGGCCACATAGGATGCACTTATAAAGCTGTGGGTTGCACCAGAATCAAATAATATGACGATGGCTTGATTGTTGAGAGTAAACGTACCCGCCAGCACGTTGTCTCCCTCGGGGGCGTCCTCATTGTCGAGGTTGCGGACGCCTCCAGTCCGCTGACCAACCTTCTTCGCCGGAGGTCGGCCTCGAGCACCGCCCTGAAACTGGGCTTGCCCGCTACTCTGCTGCCCCTGGGGACAGTCCTTCGCAAAGTGGCCCGCCTGGCCACACGTGAAGCAGGTGAAACGGGGCGGTCCCGGGGCGCGTTGTGGCGGTGGAAACGCCCGGGGTACCGTCTGCTGTTGCTGTCTTGGTGGTGGCATCGGCGGACGGAACGGAGGTGCCTGAAAGGGACGTCCCCCGAGCCGTTGCGGTCGCGCCGGTGGTTGCCACTGCTGCCCGGATGGTGTCCGATACACCATACGGTACTTCTGGGGAGCGCCACTCCCACCGCTGCTAGGTGGAGCGCTGCGCTTCCTCTGCTCAGCTGCTAACTCCCGCTGAGCGTCCTCTTGCATGATGGCGGCATTGACTAGGTCGTTGACTGTGCCACGGTTCCATTGTACGAGGTGGGTCTTCATTTCGGGGTGTAACCCCCGATAGAAGTGCTCCCTCTTCTTCTCCTCCGTGGAGATGTAGTCTGACGCATACTGCGCCAGATGGTTGAAGGCACGGGAGTAGTCGTGGGCACTCCTCCCGCCCTGCTTCAGTTCCAAAAATTCTTGGAACTTTCTCTTCATTATTCCGGGAGGAATGTGATAGGCGCGGAACGCCTCCCGGAACTCTTGCCATTCCACGGCATGGCCAGCCGGATGTGAGGCGACATAATTCGCCCACCACGCACCAGCGGCACCGTGGAGATGCTGTGCTGCGAACAGTGTCTTCTGCCGCTCCGTACACGGGAGCAGCCCGAACTTGGACTCGACAGTGCGCAGCCAGTTGTCCGCCTCCAGTGGTTCTTCAGCTTCGGTGAACACCGGAGGGTGCGTACTCATGAAATCCGAGTACGACACTTCGCGGGGCTCACGAGGCCCTCGCTCTTGACGTCCTCCCGCCTGGGACGTATTCTGCACGATCGTGCGGAGCAGGTCGGTCTGCTCCTCACGACCTCCCACAAATGCCGCTATCACATCCGCTAGAGTAAGCGGAGGCGGCGGTGGTGGCTGCTGCTGCGGGGTGTTGTCGTAGGGCGGTGGCTGGGAGTCATCACCTCCCTGTTGGCTAGAGCCACCAACCTCGTGCGTGGTCCTAGTACGAACCATCTGCAACCACACGACATTAAACCTCAGTCCCGCAACATTTTGCATGCAGTCTAAATGAAATAGGTGTAAAACATAATGACAATGAAAACATGCGATACATCTCGTAAGTAGATAGTGTAATAACATTGCACAAGCTACACCATTACCAGACCAAACACAAGCTAGTTTAATCCAACTTGATGAACCTCCACTTTGGAAGCTCAACATAACTAGGTTTGGTCACTACGAGACATTACTATCGCGTTGTCATCACCCATACCACCCTTAGGGTACAACACCCTCTCCAATGAGTTCAACTGTCATTCTTCCGTGAGAATGACCAGTTCCTACCTATTCCAAGTTTTGATCTGGTTCTGGGCATTCTCATGACTCAAGTTGAATACCAAAATTAAAGTTAACTTCAGTATCTTTCCAACGAGTACTCATTTGCCCCCAGATCAGCTTTGATTAAAAAGTTATGCTAATTCAAAGTTAGCAGAATTTCTGGAAGAATTTTAACAGCACCTCCCTTGGAAATGACTGTTTTCAACCCTGATTTCCACTAAATTCTATGCTGAAACTTCAGAAACTTTGAATTGCAAAGATGTAACACATCTTCTACTCTTTCCAAGGATGTATTATATGACAATTTTTGATTTTTCTACTGGGAGTTATATTTGAAAAACAGATCAGTTCAGAGGATGTTTTACTCTGCCCTGGTTCTGGACAGTTTACATTTCTCTGGGCTTTAAGCCATCTTCAGGTGAGTTTCAGCTCTGGAAGTCTACAACAAAGTTGTAGAGTACTTCAATACCTTTCCAGAGCTATGTAGCACACCTCCCTGGGCTAAAAGACCGGTGAGTTATGCCCTGTTGAAGATCAGCAAACGTGCTGCCCAAAACAGAGCACTCTGCTTTTCATACTTTTGGCTATACTGCTCCACTATCCCATTCTTATACCCAACCAGGGTCCTAAATGTTGAACCTATAGATTTTAATTCTTTGTTATCATTATTCTCATGCATATGCCTACAATATCTCGGTACTACGCTCCTCACAAAAGAAAATCCTAACCGGATCATACCGGCATATACGTCTCGAGTGTGGCACTAAACGGTCTCTCGCACACGTTTTCTACACGGATACATACGTGGTTAGTACCTGCAGAAGACCACACAATGATGGTGCACTCAAAGGTTGTTCATTTCAGGCAGTTCCGTATTCAAAAGTAATACAAACGCCCGTATCATTGTCATACGGCCGTCCTTGAGCTAAGTCACGTCTCAAGGCACGTGATCGTGTTTCAACACCACACGACGGGGAACCCGAGTATGTCATGAACGGGTCGTCACGGTTGGGAATGTTATCAACCCAACAGATACCACCTACTGCCCTGCAGGGCACGCCGATGGCAAGCGCTGCGTATGTCCTCCTGGGCTATTTCCAGACGAACACACTCTCGCGTTACTGACCACGCGATGGGGTCTCCGCTTACTTGCCTAATGCACGCTAGGGATCAGCGTTTCATATGAACTCAGGGACATGAAGAGTCCAAGAGGTTCATATTAACGTCTCACACCAAGCTGTGAGATCAATCCCTGAACCACGTCCCTCGTCAGGGAGAGCTAACCGAAATTGAACCGCTTTCGGTGGCGTTCCTTACCATACTTACCAGAGCGTAGGTGCGTCGTTACATAATTGAAATTCAGAATTATAACACATAAGTTAGTCTTTGCCACTTTAAGTAACTATGCTAATATAGTCCTTACTTGGGCAACTACCGAATCCTCACCGTATACCTAAGTTTTTCCCATAATGCAGTCCTTTAGTACTGTGCTATCCCAACTGCAGCTCTGATACCAGGCTGTGGCGGACCGGAATCCGCTCATCCAGGATCGCAGAGGGTGGTGCCACGCGATGCGACACCTGACAGCACACGTCATAAGAACATAATATATTACATGGGAAAGACCACTGAAACTGTACAAACAGGTACAAACTTCAGTTACAACTATTGTTTATATTACACAGCGGAAGACTACACTATACAACTCACGCCCGCCTATTTAGCAAAAGTTGGTTGCCCAGCCCTAGGGCAACCCACACTAGCTGCACTCCTCAGCTCAGCGCGGCGTGTACGGCTCCCACTCAGCCGTGGTCCCCGACGGAGGGTAACCCTCGCCGGTGGACTCGTACTCCGAGTCCGTGGGTGGCTCCTCACCTGAAAAACACTTAAGCAGAAACCATGAGCACGAAGGCTCAGCAAGGCTTAACCGACTCACCTAAGCATGAAACTCTACATGAGGTATACCAAGGCATAAGTTGGTAGCATTTCAGCAAAACGACACGCCTACAAGTTCATCCTTAATTCATCTTTTAGCAACAAGTTAACAGTTCATGAAATCTGAAATTTAGTAAGCAGTATTTGGTGGCACACATGTAGCAATACAATTATATCAACCAGCAATATTGAATCAACATGTTTCATCCATTAATCTACGTTACGACGCAGTGAACAAGCAGTACTCGTCACCGCGAGGGACGGCGAATCGACTCGATATACACCTGCAGGGAAAACCCAAAGAGCACGTCACGTACGCCCATCCGTGGAGCTGCACAGCACGCTCACTCGATGTCGTACGGGACAACCTTTCACCCAACAGCCCAAACGTCGAACCGGTCGCACCGAAACGAGCAGGAGGTTCCCCACACGGAGCATCTCTCTATGCCCGTTGGCAGATTTCCACCTTGCTGCCCTCAACCTACACCTATAAATCGGTGTGCTATGCCTCGACGCCCGGAGGTTTAGGCTACATCGGTTTATCGGGGCCCATATATCCGATATGCCTTCGGTACGTTCAATACTTGCTCAGCAGGGCCGCACACGGATCGGTCCTCAATCGACACGGGCAGGGCTGCGCACACAAGACTCTCTCTTGCTGCGCCCTAGCCCCTGCCTAGTCTCATTTTTTATTACTAAAGTGATCTCACCTCACTCAACCGAACCCGTGTGTCCCAAGCCTATCTCGCGAGTAGATTCCAACTACTCGACTTGTACCGAAGTCCTATGACTCATTAAGCATAGCCTGTCTACTCGAGGTCCTTGACACTACCCTCACTCTTTTAGGAACCTTTGGTTATGCAAGTGGGGTTTCATTCATCCTATACCTAATGCACATACATACTTCATATGACACATGTAAACAAAAGAAAACTTATAAAAAGGTTAATGCAAACCGGGGCTTGCCTTGTTGCTGCTGGTCAGGAGTTAGTTCTTCGTCCGGAAGGAGGAAGTCCAGCACTTCCGGAGTCTCTTCTTCAACGGCTACACATTAATGAAATACTACATGTTAATTTAGATGCAAATGTGAGTTTTAGAGTAAGACTTCTACTATTAGTTCTAATAACCAACCTCTAACACCTGGAACTTTGTTTAAGAATTTAAATATGAACTGGGTGTTGGTGGTTTGGCTTAGACTTAATCACATGGTTAAATGCTAAGTGGTTTCCCCCCTTTTCCATATTAATCCCTTAAGTGGTTAAACAGGACAGGGGTGATATCAAGCTCCAATGGAGCTGAGAATTTTTTGTGTGAGTTCCTTGTCACAAGAAAACTCTCTGGACCAAACATTAGCACTTTTCATGGAGTGGTTTGCTCAGAATAATTCTCTTGGCAAATCAGCAAGGAAGAATTTATCCTGATGTAATACCCCTGTTCATACCCAACTTAGTGAACTACAATTTCAATTATAGCTCCTAGAGTTTGCATGAATTTTCCTAGCATTTTTGGAGTCAAGGTTTGCCCAGAATTGAATTTCCAAGTTTTGGAAATTCTCTGAAAATGTTTCTGTATTCAAATGAACACAGCACCTTCCAATTTGAATTGCTCTGACCAAATCAACTCCAAATGGTCTGAAACTTTTACAGGGGTTTACTAATGTCCTAAAGAGCATCCTGGCAAAATTTGGGGATTTTTGGATGAACCAAACTCCCTCTAAAATTCTTTTTCTGAAAAGATTTAAAGAATTTTCCAGAATTAATTAATGGGTTTCATACAAATTGGGTTGTATATCTGGACAGAGCTAGGCAAGATGAATCCAACCCAATTTGAATCACTAAATTTGGAGCTTCCTAGCAAAAGTTATGGGGTTCTAAAGTTTGCACCAAAACTGGACATTCCAAAAATGTTTAAATCCTGCGGGTGGGTCCACATACACGTGTCGACCGCTGGATCCGAGCCACACGGGGCCACAGACTCCTTCCCGCGCGGCCGCACTGGATCCCGGACCACAGAGTATCCCACCCCTTTATCTCCAGCCGCTGACGCGTGGGGCCTACCCCTTCGTCCTCCTCCGGCCACCCGCGCGACCCCGCCGCCGAGCTCGCCGGAGCTATCGCCGGAGAGGGGTTCCGGCCTTCGGAGCTTGCTGATTCTCGCCGCCTGTGCCTATCCTGGCCTGGGTAACACGGTGGTGCCCTTCCCGGAGCTTGACAATGGCCGGAACAGGGCTCCTGACGGCAACAGCGGCCGGGAGCTCACCGGCGACGTCGAACTCGGCATCCCACGCACCTTTTTCGATGCGGTTTGCTCGGGGAGCTCCGCTGACACCTGCTGGTCACGGACATGGACACCGATCCCCGTGAAAACGGCGGTAACTATGACCTCACCGGCGACCTAGGCCGGATATCGGCTGTGCTTCAGAAAACTTCAAAGAACCGTCAACCTAGCCCACGGTTTTTACTGGTTTTCGATCCTAGGTGGTCGTGGCCGTGTGTAGAGCGTGTGCATGACTCAGTTTGCCCGGTGATGAGCTAACCCCCACGAATTTTGGGATTTTGTGGGAGCTCGGTCTCAAGACACCCGAAGCTTTCCCGGCGAAATACTCCCTCGACAGCCCATGAAATGACGAACGGTAGGGACCAGAAGAATCAGCACCTTAAGGCGGTCCTTTCTTGTGCGGCTCGTCGGGCACGAGCGTGCCTGTGCTGGCCAGACGCCGGCGATCAGAGAGGGCGGCGTTTCTGTGCTCGCGCGGAAACGAGGAAGGAGCTCGGTAGGGGGGGTTCTCGTTTGGAAAGCAGGAGGAAGGCGGCGTGGGCTGTGCGCTGGCCTTTAAGCCGCGGTTTGGCACCGTGAGGTGGCCGATCGCTGCCTCGGTGGCTCGCCGCCGTTCCCTAGCTTGCGCGCGAAGTCGGGGTCGGCTGCAGCAACCGACTGCCCCTCCTGTGTGCCACTGACCTGTGGGCCTCCCCCTTTCTTCTTTTTCCCTAATATTTCTTTTCTGTTTTTGCTAATTATCCCACCAGCTACTCACAATTTAATGTGAGACTTAGCTCCCAAGTCTTTGTTTGAATTTGAATTCTCAAATTCAAACTTTGTTTGGTTAAATGTGGTTCATATTTAAACTGAAATTCAAATTCAGTTTTGAATTCTTGCAAATTTAGCTCTTGACAACATGAGCTCCAATGGAGATGAAAATTGGTGGGTTTACTCAGAAAAATGTGCTGAGTATAGATATGGAGCTAACTTTTAAAGTTGGGTGATGAAAGTTGCTGCAATCTGAATTTACATTCAAATTGGCCTCTTTTTGAAATAACCCAAAAGTGCCTCAAAGATTGTTGAATTTGCATGAGCTTTGGACTGAACCTTCCCAATACTTCTTAAATCCTAGGGGTGAGCTCAACCTCTCATGCTCATGTGTAGAAACCCTACATTGTGAAAGTGAAGGCTTTCCCCTCTAATCATTCTTTTGATGGAGGTTACTTGCTCTTCACAACATTTCCTATGGTGTCCACAATAAAAACTGTGGTGTTGTGAGGTGAAGAAAAGTTTTTGCAAGTCCCTTTTCTTGGGCTTTTACATTGAGTCACTCAAGCAAAATGGTTCTTCATCCACTTCAAGCTCACCTTCTCAACATATAAAATCTGAAACTAGTATTACTTGTGCTTGTGCCAAAAGTGACACTAACTTGAAGAAAAAGCCAATCTTGACAAAGGACAAGCAATCTTCTCAAAGTGGCATATTTGACAAGGAGAAGATCAAGTATGCACGCAGTGCATACTCGGTCACAAGACCTCCTAATGTCAAATATGGCATTGGATATTCTTATGGTGAAAAGCAATACGCTAGAAACCACAAGAATAACAAGGGTTACATTGCCTTTGTCAAGGGAAACTCTTCTCAAGTTAGAAACTGAATAATGTTGATAAATTTAACACTGTGAACACATATGAACAACAACTTCTATTTAGAACTTTTGATGCTTCCTATGTACTTATGAAAAGTAATCTTGGAAGAGTTTATGCTAAATATGTTGGGCCACGCCATGGGAACACCAAGTCTCATGTGTGGGTGCCCAAATCACTTGTGACTAACCTCAAAGGACCCAAGCAAGCTTTGGTACCTAAGACCAAGGCATAATTTGTCCTTTGTAGACTTATTCATCCGATGGAGCAAAATGGGTGCTAGATAGTGGATGCACCAATCACATGACCGGAGAAAGAAGAATGTTCATGGAATATGAAGAAAATGAATATCCAAGCGAAGGCATTTACTTTGGTGATAATAGTCAAGGAAGAGTGCTTGGTATCGGTAAAATTGCAATTTCATCACAACATACTCCCTCTCGTGTTTTACACGTTGACTCCTTGGATTATAACCTTTTGTTCATATCTCAATTATGTGACAAGGGTTATAATTTTTTATTCACTAATGAGGGTGTGACTATCTCTAGAAGGAGTGATAACTCAATTGCATTCAAGGGTGTGTTAAAGGGAAAACTTTATCTAGTTGACTTCAACAAAGATAAAGCCGAACTTGACACATGCTTGATTGCAAAGACCAACATGGGTTGGCTGTGGCATTGACGGCTAGCACATGTTGGTATGAGGAATCTTCAAAAACTCCTTAAAGGCGATCATATCCGAGGTTTAAAGGATGTTGTTTTTGAGAAAGACAGGTCGTGTAGAGCGTGCCAAGTAGGGAAGCAAGTAGGATCACCCCATCCCGCAAAGAATGTCATGACTACAACAAGACCGCTTGAGCTCCTCCACATGGATCTATTCGGTCTAATTGCTTACATAAGCATCGGCAGTAATAAATACGGTCTAGTCATTGTTGATGCTTTTTCATGCTTCACGTGGGTTTTCTTTTTGCATGATATGACAGAAACTCAAGGAACCCTCAAGAAGTTCATCAAGCGTGCCCAAAATGAATTCTCATTGAAGATCAAGAACATACGAAGTGACAGTGGGACAGAATTCAAGAACACCCAAGTTGAGGAGTATCTAGACGAAGAAGGGATAAAGCACAAATTTTCAGCACCATATACTCCTCAACAAAACAGAGTAGCCGAAAGGAAGAACGGAACTCTCATTGAGATGACGTGGACAATGCTCGATGAATACAAGACTTCGGACAGGTTTTTGGCTGAAGCGATTAACACTGCTTGTCACACCATAAACCGACTATATCTTCACGAGTTGCTCAAGAAAACTTCATATGAACTACTCATGGGTAATAAAACGAATATTTCATATTTTGGAGTTTTTTGGTTCAAAATGTTATATTTTAAACAAGAATCCAAGGGCTTCGAAGTCCGATGAGCGTTTCTTACTTGGCTATGATTCAAACTCCTACGCTTATCTTGTCTTCAACAAAACCTCCGGACTTGTTGAAGTAGCACGTGACGTAGTGTTCGATGAAAATAATGGCTCTCAAGGAGAGCAAGTTGATCAATGTGTGCTAGATCAGGAAGAATCTCACTGTCAAGCATTGAGAAGAATGGCATTGGGCGATTTTCGACCACAAGTGCCACCTTCAAATGCAAATGAAGAAAATGAACCACAGGTGGAGGAAAATGATCAAGGGGGAGCTTCCATACAAGATCAACCTCAAGAAAATCAAGAAGATCAAAACATCAATGAGGGCAACTATCCAGGGGGAGAAGAAGATGATAATGAAGATTCAAGACCACAAGTGCCACATCCAAGAGTACACTAAACCATCCAAAGAGATCACCCCGTCGACAACATAATCGGTGACATCCAAAAGGGAGTAATAACTCGATCTCGCATAGCTAATTTTTGTGAACACTATTCTTTTGTATCCTCTTTAGAACCATACAGGGTTGAGGATGCATTAAAAGATCCAGACTGGGTGATGGCGATGCCAGAAGAATTGAAAAACTTCAAAAGGAACGAAGTGTGGGAGCTTGTTGAAAGACCCAAGTCCAACGTCGTCGGCACTAAATGGGTCTTCCGCAACAAGCAAGATGAACATGGGGTGTAACAAGGAACAAGGCATGACTTGTGGCAAAAGGGTACTCACAAGTCGAAGGTTTGGATTTCGACGAGACTTTTGCTCCTGTAGCTAGGCTTGAATCGATTCATATATTACTTGCACATGCTACTCACCATGATTTCAAGCTTTATCAAATGGACGTGAAAAGCACATTTCTCAATGGACCGATCAAGGAGGAGGTGTACGTGGACCAACCACCCGGTTTTCAAGATCAAGAGTACCCTGACTATGTGTTCAAACTGCGTAAGGCTCTCTATGGCCTCAAACAAGCTCCTAGAGCTTGGTATGAGTGCCTTAGAGATTTTTTTATTGAAAATGACTTCATGGTTGGAAAAGCTGATTACACTTTGTTTACTAAACACTTTGATGATGATCTCTTCATTTGCCAAATCTATGTTGATGATATTATATTTGGTTCAACTAACAAATCATTTTGTCAAGAATTTAGTAAGATTAAGAGTTGAGGTACTTTTTGGGATTCCAAGTGAAGCAACAACAGGACGGGACGTTCATAAGCCAAACAAAGTACAATCAAGACATTTTCAAGAAGTTTAGAATAGAAAAAGCAAAGCTCATAAAGACTCCCATGGCGACAAATGGACACTTGGATCTCAATGAAGACGGACCAAATGTGGATCAAAATGTATATCGTGCCATGATTGGCTCCTTACTTTATTTATGTGCATCTAGGCCTGATATCATGTTGAGTGTATGTTTGTGTGCAAGGTTTCAAGCCAATCCTAAGAAATGTCATTTGACAGCCGTTAAAAGGATCTTGAGATATTTAGTTCATACACCCAACCTAGGCCTTTGGTATCCTAAAGGTTCAAAATTCAATCTCATTGGATACTCCGATGCAGATTATGACGGATGCAAGGTAGATAGAAAAAGTACTTCCGGTACTTGCCAATTCCTAGGTAGATCCTTAGTTTCTTGATCCTCCAAGAAAAAAATTCAATTGCCTTATCCACGGCCAAAGCGGAGTATGTTGCAGCCGGGAGTTGTTGTGGTGCACAACTCCTTTGGATGCGACAAAATCTAAGGGATTACGGTTACAATATGAGCCGTATTCCACTCCTTTGTGACAATGAGAGTGCAATTAAAATTGCCCATAACCCTTTTGAGCACTCTAGAAGCAAACACATAGATATCCGACATCATTTTTTGAGAGATCACTCAATGAAAGGAGACATAGCCATTTCCCATGTCAACACTGAAAAACAACTAGCCGATATCTTTACCAAGCCACTTGATGAAAAACGCTTTTGTGAACTCCGAAATGAACTAAATATCCTTGATGCTTGGAACGTGGCTTGAAAACTTGCATACATGTATGCCATCCTAAAAATCATGTTAATTGTGTTGAAAAATCATCTCTCTCTATTTTTCTCCTAAAAACTATGTTAGTTACATGATCTTGATGAATTATGGTCATAGCTTGATTGTTGTATGTTTACTGATTATATTCATCAAGAATATTTGTGTGTCTTTGTCCCCTGTTCCTTATTAGGAACGATTGAATACATATATATAAGTGTTTTGTACTTACCTGTAAAAGGGACCACGGACTAGTCCGATATTTCGACTCCATAACCCTAGGGCCTTATCAGACCTAATCTCCTTCAACCTCACAACTCCTCCCACGTTCTTTCTCCTCTCCCTCCTCCTCAGCCTGATGATGAAGACGAAGAAAGGACCGACAGCGAGGAGTGAGCCGGCGATGACAAGTAGATCTCTCCTCTCCTTCTTTTTGGTGCCTTGATGCCAAAGGGGGAGAGATTGAGGGGGAGTCTTAGTTCGTAGGTTCTTCTTTTTGTGTCCTAGTTTAAGAAGTGGGCTTTTGTAAGACTTATGTTATCATTATGCTTTTGGACATGTGCTGTGAAATGATGACTATGTTATGCTTATGATTAATGGTGTATGTTTAAAACTGCTATGTAGGCTTGAGACTCTTGATGATATTATGATTATTCTTATTATAATATTCACATCAAAATTATTGCTCACACACATAGTTTTGCACCCCACCATAAAGAGTGCACATATGTCTTATGTCTACATTGCCTATTTTGCTCAAAGCTCATATGTGCACACTTTATGAAAATCTGAATTTTTTATCATTTTTGTGTGATCTCAATTGGTTGTCATCAATCACCAAAAAGGGGGAGATTGAAAGTGCATCTAGGCCCCTCGTGGGTTTTGGCTGATTTATGACAAACAAATGAGACCCTAACAAAATCGTTGAGACGAGCGCAGGTTTTTAAAGAAATTAGGAACAAAGCGAAAAAAGAAAGGAGAATGAGGATCTAAAATGATAAGAGCTCAGGAGCTGAAAAAGATTAGATTACTTAGTATGGAGTGTGTTGAAGAAACACACCCCAAGAGCTCAAGTGAAAGAAATCACACTAACTGCACAAAAATCAGCATGTGCGGACTAGTCCGATATCAACCGGACTAGTCCGATTTCTCTCTGACTAGAAAACGGACAAGTCCTCCAAGTGCGGACTTGTCCTCAGTCCCCACTTTCTCCACACAGTGGACTAGTCTGATATGGACCGGACTAGTCCGATATGTCTCTGACTAGAGAACGGACAAGTCCGCCAAGTCCGGACTTGTCCATAATCTACAAAGTTCTCACCACAGCGGACTAGTCCGATATGGACCGGACTAGTCCGATTTGTCTCTGAGTAGACAACGGACTAGTCCGCACTCTTACGGACTAGTCCGGTATCTCACAACACTTAGGGTTTTCCACACGCCACACACCGGACTAGCCTGGAGTCCACCACGGACTAGTTCGGACATCGCAAACCCTAACAATAACATTTGGAAACCCTAGTATAAATAGAGGTGTACGGCCATACTACAATCACTCTCGACCCCCTGCGCCGTCACACCTTACAAGAGCCCAAAATTCACATCTCTCCACACATTATAACCCTAAAAGGATCAGATCTTTGAGGATTAGCAATTGATCAAAGGAGAGACTTGTTCTACACATCTTGAGCTCTTGGGTTTGATCTCTCGCACACCCTGGTTCATTTATTGTACATATTTTGAGTGTGCTTGGTGGTATTCATTCATTATAATTCCTAGGGAGCCCTCAACTTGTGAGAAGGCCCCTTGAATGATTTATTTGCCCTTTGTGATTAGTGGAAGAGATCGTCCTCCGTGGCGATTCGACGAGGGTAGGGTTGGTGAAGACCCGGTCCTTCGTGGACTCCTCAACGGGGACGTAGATTTCCTTCGTGGAATCGAACCTCGGGATAAAATCTTGTCTCTTGTTCTTGTGTTTTATTGTTCATCATATTCTAGGGTTTACTTAATCTTGTGTAATTCACGTTGAAACATTGAAACTAAAGTTGATCTCTGTCATTCTTTGTTTTACTGTTGTAATACATCTAAGTTCCCAATTAATTTCTGCTGCATAGGGTACTAGAAGTGAAAATATTGATCAACCTTGATCTTTCTAGTCCACGCATACTGGACTAGTCTGCACAGTACCGGACTAGTCCGATTTCCCTGTATTTGATAAATCTATTAAGTGTTTCAGGGATTAACAAAGAATCAAAAAGCCTATTCACCCCCGCTCTAGGCTACATTCAATCTACATGCAGTTTACAACGAACAGGGGTTGGTAAATTTCAGCAAATGGACACGCCTACAAGTTCATCCTTAGTTAATATTTTAGCTACAAGTTAACAGTTCATGAATATGAAATTTAGTAAGCAATATTTGGTGGCACTCATGTATCAATACAATTATGCATATCAGCAGAATTTGAATCATAACATCCCATAATTTATCTACGTTACGACGCAGTGAACAAGTGGTACTCATCACCGTGAGGGATGGCGAATCGACTCGATATACACCTGCAGGGATACCCAAAGAGCACGTCACGTACGCCCACCCGTGGAGCTGCACACCATGCTCACTCGATGTCGTACGGGACAACCTTTCACCCAACAGCCCAACCGTTGAACCGGTCGCACCGAAACGGACAGGAGGTTCCCTACACGGAGCATCTCTCTATGCCCGTTAGCAGATTTCCACCTTGCTGCCCTCAACCTACACCTATAAATCGGTGTGTTATGCCTCGACACCCGGAGGTTTAGGTTACATCGGTTTATCGGAGCCCATATATCCGATATGCCTTTGGTACGTTCAATAATTGTTCAGCAGGGCCGCACACGGATCGGTCCTCAATCGACACGGACAAGGCTGCGCACACAAGACTTCCTCTTGCTGTGCCCTAGCCCCTGCCTAGTCTCATTTTCTTTCTAAAGTGATATCACATCACTCGAAACAATCCCGTGTGTCCCGACTCCTAAACTCACGAGTAGATTCTAACTACTCGACTTGTACCGAAGTTCTATGAACATTAAGCACAGTGTATACTACTCGAGGACTTATACACTACCCTCACTCTTGTGGAGATAATCTGGCAATGCACTTGGGTTTCATCCATCCTACACCTAATGCACATACATACCACATACTACTTATACATAAAGCAAAACTTTGTAAAATTAGTTAATGCAAACCGGGGCTTGCCTTGTTGCTGCTGGTCAGTGGTTAGGCTTCGTCCGGAAGAAGGAAATCGAGCACCTCCGGAGTTTCTTCGTCTTCAGCGACTTTTTCGTGTAGCTAGTCGGGCACGAAATGGCTTCTAGCCCTCGGACGCCGGGGAGCAGAGGTGCGAGTTCGTGCTTCGGTGCGCGAGGGAGACGGTGGAGAAGAGAGTGAAGATTCACGTGGCCCAGCGTGCTGATCACGTGCTGCACTCGGTGTTTCCCTCGAGCAGGAGGTGGCGACGGCAGGGCGGTTGGGCGCTGGTGGTAGAGAGCTGGCCCGTGCAGCTTCGGTCGAGCGAAAAATCAAGCTGAGAAAGCTTCTGCGTGAAGGCTACTGACAAGTGGGGCCCTTCCCTCTAATTCTTTTTCTGATTTTCATTTCTGTTTTCACTGAAAAGATCCCAGCTACTCACAATTGAATGAAAGACTTAGCCATAAAGTTATGGTTTGAATTTGATTTCCTCATCTGAAATTCGTTTGGGCTAAATTTGCTGCCCATTTTTGAGTTTGAAATTCAAATTCAGTTTGAATCAATGCAAATTTAGCTCCCGACAAGATGAACTCCAATGAGGATGAAAATTGGTGGACTAACTCAGAAAAATGTGCTGAGTTTGAATATGAAGTCAACTTTTGAATTCAGGTGATGAAAGTGGCTGCAATTTGAATTTGCATTCAAATTGGCCCCTTTTTGAAATGTCTCAAGATTGCCTCAAAAGGAATTGGATTTGCATGAAATTTGGCCTGACCCTCACTTTCTTGGGCTTTTACATCCCCCCCTTAAAATAATCTCGTCCCGAGATTACAAAAGAAGAGACGACGATGTAAGAGGAGATTACAGAGACGCCATGAAATTCGGGTAGTTTGAGTGAACGAATTCCTTGCTCTCCCACGTCGCTTTCTTCGGCCGTGTGGTTGCGCCACAGTATCTTGTAGAAGTGGTCGAAGCCTTCTCATCGATAATTGCCACCGGATATTCAGCATACGTCAAATCCGGTTGCAGCTCGCCGATTTCTTTGGTGGGAACAGCAGCCGTATATTTCAGACATTTTCGTAGTTGTGAAACATGGAAAATGTCATGAACACCAGTGAGAGATGCCGGTAGCTCCAGCCACCTGTTTAGTCCCTTTTCTTGAGCTTTTACATCCCTCCCCCCTTAAAAGAATCTCGTCCCGAGATTACAAAAGAAGAGACAGCGATGTAAGAGGAACTCACCCGTGCTGAGATGCCATGAACTCCAGGTAATTGGAGCGAAGGAATTCCTCGCTCTCCCACGTCGCTTCTTCGGCGGTGTGGTTACTCCAGAGTATCTTGTAGAACCACAACGTTTGGCTACGCGTGGTCCGGGCTTTCTCATCAAGAATTGCCATCGGATATTCATCATATGTCAAATCTGGTCGCAACTCGACGATGTCTTCGGTAGGGACAGCAGCTGTAAGCTTCAGACATTTTGGCAGTTGTGAAACATGGAAAACGTCATGAACACCAGCAAGGGATGCCGGTAGCTTCAGCCTATACGCCACTGGGCCACACTTCTCGGTGATAGCATAGGGTCCAATGAAACGGAGAGTGGGTTTCCCCTTCACACCGAACCGGTGCATGACTTTCATCGGAGATACAAGGAGGTACACGTGCTCTCCGACGTCAAAGTGCAGCGGTCTACGCCTCTTATCAGCGTAGCTTTTCTGCGGGGATTGAGCGGCCTTCAAAATGGCTTGAATCGTCCGAACGCGCTCTTCGGCGTCGTTCACCACATCAACCCCGAATGTGACCCTTTCAACGGACTCGCATCAGTTAAATGGGGTGCGGCACTTGCGACCGTAGAGAGCTTCATAGGGTGCCATCTTGATACTCGCCTGATAGCCGTTACTGTATGAGAATTCCGCCAACGTTAGGTGATCATCCCAGTTCTTGCCGTGGTGGATGCACATGCTCTCAACATGTCTTCCAGTACTTGATTCACCCTCTCTGTTTGCCCATCTGTCTGAGGGTGATAGGCTGAGCTTATAATCAGCTTAGTACCCAGAGCAGCTTGAAACTGTGACACGGCCTGACGCCACCCGTTTAGTCGGAAGGGGGTGACTAGAAAGAACGACCCCCCCCCCGAACTGCTGATGTCGCGCTGGTGGATGCCACTGCTGACCGGATGGTGTCCGATACACCATGCGGTATTTATGGGGAGCTCCACTTCCACTGCTGGGTGGAGTGCTGCGCTTTCACTGCTCAGCCGCCAATTCACGCTGAGTGTCTTCTTGCATGATCGCGGAATTGACGGACGAGATCGTTAAATGTGCCACGATTGCATTGGACAAGATGCATCTTCATTTCGGGATGTAATCCCCGATAGAAGTTGTAACACCCTCAAATTCATTTCCATGCATTGCATACATTTTCATATAGAGAAACATTATAAAAGAAATAGAAATGGAGAAAAGAACTGTACAAAATGGAGGAAGGAACCATAGGAATGGAGAAAGAATCATAAAAATGGTGGGAATGGGAAAAAGATAGCTGAAATGAGCCAATTCCAATTTGTGGAAGTGTACTGTCGACACTTCCCCCGGCCCTGCTGTAGACGTGGTGCCTTCGGAGCTCACCCCTGCGGAGGAAGTGAGGTCCGGCACCGCTGGACACGTGGCGCCCTCGGAGCTCACCCGTGCGTAGGGGGTCAGGTCCGGCACCACTAGACACGTGGCGCCCTCGGAGCTCATCCCTCAGAGGGTGTGAGGTCCGGCACCGCTGGACACGTGGCACCCTCGGAGCTCACCTCTGCGGAGGGGGTGAGGTCTGGCACCGCTGGACACGTGGCGCCCTCGGAGCTCACCTCTGCGGAGGGAGTGAGGTCCGGCACCGCTGGACATGTGGCGCCCTCGGAGCTCACCCCTGCAGAGGGAGTGAGGTCCGGCACTGCTGGACACGTGGCAGGCCCAGGTCTCGCCTCTGATGAGAAGGGAGGCCCGGCCCCGCTGGACACGTGGCACCCTCGGAGCTCGCCCCTGCGGAGGGGGCGTGGCCCGGCTCTGCTGGCTGTGTGGCAGGCCCGGGGCTCGCCTCTGAGGAGAGGGGAGGCCCGGCCCCGCTGAACACGTGGCGCCTTCGGAGCTCACCTCTGCGGAGGAGGCGAGGTCCATAGGCAGTTTTTCTCCTGTGCGCGGGGGTACCCGGTACTGAGGGTACCAACACAATTTCCCCAAATTTTCCCCACATTTAAGGAATTTCCCCCACATTGCTGTCGCACCAAATCAATTGGGAAAAAGTTTGTTAGGATTTTGCTCCAATTAGAGTTGGACTCTCCCCCGCCCCCTAATAAATAAAACCCCAACCCCCCCTTGGCTGCAACCCCTTTCCCTTTTTTCTCCTCCCAAGTCGGCGACTTGGAGGCCCTAGCCCCCGACTCACCGAGTTGCACCCCCCTCACCGGAGTTCAGTCGCCGGTGAGCCCGCCGGTGAGCCGCTGACGAGCCCCGTCACGCCTCGCCGTCGCCGGAAAAGAGCCGACGATATGTCCTGCCCTAATCTTCCATAGAAAATTTCCCCGCTGCTGCCATTGCTAGGAGGAAGGCCCTGCCACCAAAAGAAGTGAGGTAGGTCTTCGTTACCCATCTTACGACATCGTAGCTCTTTCTACGTATCCATTTTCTTCGCTCCCTTTGAATAGAAACTTTTTCATGTGGACAGATCACGTTTTGATCAGGTTTTGACGGTGGAATTGATCTAGATCTTGAGTCAAGATCATCACCACATCCACACTTGATCCCTACACCCTTGTTCATCATAAAACCCCATGACAGCCCATTAAAACATGCAAGAACACGTACAAACTAGTTTAATAAAACAGCACCATAGGACTTGCATTCATCTACACCATTGCATCTTGAGTAAAGTTGTGAATGATGTTTGATTGCTGTAAATTTTGTATGTGCGTGGTCATGAGTAGAAGGACAAGCTCAGGAAGCCATCTACGAAGAACTACAGCACCAAGACTTCAAGACGCTTGAGCAACAAGAGCCACGGGAGCAAGGCAAGTGCCCCTTGACCATATTTATCCCATGTTTTGAAACTGTTTTGTTAGCAAAAACGTGTATGCTTGAGTCAACTTGATGGGACACCCTTTTATAGGAGTTTACTAGTTTTGTTAACCATCCTTGTCACCGGGAAAGTTGATGAGTAGGGTATGGTCGTTTTTCCTTTTTACTTCGCTTAATCTACGGGATACGGGAAGCTGAATTAAAACATGGTTAGCTACTACACTCATATGAATAATGATGATGAGAACTTGATGATAATGAGGATGGAATCGGGGGAGATCTAGGCAGGATTGGTTCGTGGATGTTACTGAATGATATGGTGATTTACTTGCCGTAGATCTAAGGACCGGTTCATGCCAGCACATGTCAGGAAAACAGTGCCACCACAAGGCCAAATTTGGGCGCGGCTTAGCTGACTAATTAGGTGTGTTGCTAGCTTGTTATGGACCGTGGATGGTGCCAGGAATGGGAGTCGAGAGGGACTTCCATGGGAACTGCATGGCACAAGAGGGGGCTCGCGGGTGGGAGAATGGTGATTCGAGCCTGCCGGTGAAACCTAAGTGAGTCCATACATCTAGTAGCCCCTTTGTAAAGGCTATTTTGTGATCTCTTGGCCATACACTGACGGTTGTGTACTGGTATAATGGAGATTCTGCAGTCGCCGACGGGTGACGAAATGACAAACTTGTGGGTAAAGTGGTGCCACCTCTGCAGAGTGTAAAACTATCATGATAGCCGTGCTTCCGGTCACAAGCACCTGGCCAACTCACATGATTAGAGGAAAACTTGGGATGGATGTTCGGTATGGTTATTTAATGGTCATTGGGATTGGTTTCGGAACTGTTTCAAGTCATGAAAATGAGTTTGGTTTCTGTTATATGAATATGAGATGGTTATGAATATTTATGAGCATGAGATAAACTTGAGAAAGATTAATGGTTGGTTAAGACTTGATAAATGGTGAATTATGATGGAGGAATGTTGCTGTTTACTTAGATATATATATTGGGATTAAATTCACCTAGAAATAGTTGCTGGTTGTATCTTGTTTGTGAAATAAAATTTGCTTGCTGCAATGAGCATTTTTATTCCTACCTTGTCGTAAGCTACATGTCATACTTTTCCCGCGCTTGCTGAGTACGACATGTACTCACCCTTGCATTATCACATAAACATCAGCAACAGGAGAAGAGTACTTCGAGGACCATGTGGAGTACTAGGCGTGCGAACTCCCGTCAACATGCCTGTGGAGTTGAAAATGGAGCCGCTGCTATTTAGTTATTGCCGCTGTCGTTTAGAGACTTCCGCTGCAAGAATAAGTTAGAGATTCATGAGTGAGACAATAATTCGATGTAATAAAGTACTTAAACCCTATTTATTCGTGGTTATATTCAGAATTCAGTTTGTGGATTACATGTGTGTGTGTGATGAACATACTGGGCACACATATGCATTAACTTGGTTCTGTTTTCAGAACCGGGTGTCACAGATTGGTACCAGAGCCACGTTGATCGTAGGACGCAAGCCGAGGTAGAATGGACACTCTAAAACACATAGGAACACCCCTCTAAACTGCTATTTTCGAAAATTGTTTTCTGCCGCACTTTTCTTGTCAATTCAGCCACCGCAAAGTGATATTTTCAGCCCCTCTTTTCTCTCTTTTGGACAACAACACTTTTGCTTTCTTGCTTCATAGCTTCTGAAGTTTTGAAGTATTTTCTTCCTTCTCTAAAGTTTCTCGTGTCCTATTTATAGATGCCGGTGATTAGGAGCACGACACGCATAAGTACTCGTTCACTACCACGTGGGAGTGCACTTAACCCCATTGAGGTGTCCGATGGACCATATTGGTAGGAGGTGAAGACGGAACCTCATGATGAAGATGAAGTCAATAGCTATATGCATGAGGAAGAGGACCCGGAAGAGGTGGAACCATTCGAAGATGACATGGAATATGATCCACAAAAAACGGCATTGGTACGCACCTCAGGAGGAGTTTCACGCGGGCTTACACCCCGTGGAGCCTCATGAATCTATGACGGGATAAGATGAACCCGAGGAGGAGCCACCCCTTGCTGAGACCAATAAAGAAGGGGATGAATGGGCCAACCATTCAGTCCAACAATTTCGGTCCGATGGAATGGAAGGAGGACACACATCTAGGGAGCTCAAAGAATTTCTGGATTGCTGCAGCTTATACCAAGAGTATCTCCTCAAGAAAGTCCCTCGTCTCAGACATGAAGAGTGGAAGGCTGACATAACCATCCTATATAATGGTAGGGTTGTCACTCGGCACTTCACACCCACATGGAGAGCTACAAGGGCAGAAGCTATTGATGACGCTGCATGGGAAGCACTCACTGGACTGTGCTACGCCTTCCATGAGCAGCTTGAGGGTACCAATTTTGAGCTGCACCCGTGTCGGAAGAGTGGCACAAGGGAGATCATTGGACCCCATGTAACAGCCTTTTCCAACCCACAAGCTGCTGACAAGTCACAAAGGTTGCTCGTGGAGTTAGGAAACCTCTACGCAAGCGCACAAGAAGAGATCCGTTACCTCCGCAAGAAGCTGTACTTGCTGGAAAGCAGGAGGAGACTCGTGCCAACGCAGGAGCGAATGGAGCACCAGCGTCATCTAACGCTACATGGACTGCCGACTCAACATGGCGTGCGCCCATGTATGGACCACCCCCGTCACAAGGCAAGAACAGCACCGGTTCACATGATTAAGTTTAGGATTCCCACTGAATAAGCTGTAATAGGAACGTTTAAATCGTAGTAGCTTGAATAGGAGTGGTGTGTTGAACTTTTGTGATGATTTCTTGTGTTTGTGTGCTGGTGTGAGTTGTGGGACGCTTCAGCGAATGTCCACATCCACACATAGTGGAGAGATGTGAGATGCTTCGGCATGTGTTCACATCCTCATATAGGCTAAAATTAATAAAAGAAGATATTTAGTTCATACACCTTGATGCATATAGTTGGGGGGGTCAATTTAAACTTCTATTCTCTATTCTACTCAACTCTCTCTCACAGATGGTGAGGGAAAACACCAGCCGTCAAAGGAGGAACATTCGTGGCAACCATGAACCACAAGAGGATGGCAACGTTGAAGTTCCTGAAAATGCTAACCCTGGGGCTGATGCAAACAACTTTGAACGGTTGATGGCTATGCAGAACCAGATCATGCAAACTATATACAAACTTTGGGACAGCTGCAAGCCAACAACAACAACAATCCTAACCTCGTTCCTGTACCCCCACCGCCACCACCGCTGGCTCACAACAGATTGGGAGAGTTCATGAGGACTTGACCGTCAACTTTTGCACAAGCTAATGATCCATCAGGAGAAAGTTCTCTTCACATCGCACCAACTCATGGGAGCAGCCGCTGACTGGTGGGACGCTCTCTGCAATGCTCATGACAACCAGGAGACAATCACTTTTGCTGAATTCAAGGAGAGTGTCCGCTCTCATTACGTCCCTGCTGGAGTCATGATGCTAAAAAGGCAAAAGTTCGAAGGTCTCTGCCAAGGAAAGAAGAGCGTGAATGAGTACCTCAACAAGTTCACACAGCTGTCAAGGTATGCTCCCGAAGACGTCAACTCGGATCAAAGGAAGCAATACTTGTTCATGAGAGGATTGAACAATGAGATCCAAGTAACTGCTCAACAATGATTATGTAAACTTCCATAAGCTCGTTGACAAAGCTATAGTGGTTGAGAGCAAGATCCGTGAGATCAAGCAAGAGGGCAAGAAGAAGATGCCATACCATCCACAAGGGAGCAATGTACGTCCCCGTTTCATGCTACCAGCTGCATCACAGTATGGCTCGTCCGCTTCTACATTCCGCCATGCAAACCCACCTCACCCTAATCAGCCACTGCAGCAACGTCCTGTTATGCAAGCACCTCGTATGCCTTTTCCTCCTGCGCCCTGTAAAATCACCAAAAGTGGTAGCAAAAAATTCATCTCATATACACTTATGATAAATGAGGGGAATTAAAACTTTGAATTATAATGGGGTAAGTTCAAAGTGAGGGTTTAGACTTCCCAAAATTTCAAAAAACATGGAGATCTAAAGGCATAACTTGGATCTTCATATTCTAAATATTCACCCTTCCAAATTTCAGCTCATTTGGAGGAGTTTTAATATTTGTTTGGGATTAAAAGGAGAAGCCCTCTAATGGGAATTTCAAATTCAGTTTCAAATTCCAATTCCATCAATTTCAAAATTTGGGTTCACAAATGTGTTCTCCACCTTTGAATGAGCAGCCATGCCAAAAGTTGGAAATTTTGGAGCTGGTTTGCTATATTTTTGAGGCAATACAAAGTGGAGAATTCAAACTCCTTTTCAAATTCAAATGATCAAACCACATCCAAATTTCACACCAGAATTCAAACTATTTGAATTCAGCAAATTCAAACTATGACATTGGGGTGAAGTCAAGTCTTTAATGTTGAGTTGCTGGTGGGAAAATATCAGAAAAGTTTGACTAAATAAAAGGGAAGGTGGGGCCCAATTGTTAGCCACACAAAAGCAACTCAACCGACTGTTTTCTCCCCGGGTGATCCCAGCGCGCCAGCGCTCGACGTTTTCCCCGCGCCTGATGCTCCACCGAGCTGTTCTCGCTGCCTCCGACGTCGGCGCGCGCGTGGGTGAACAGAGCGACCGCCCCAGCGCCCCAACTCTATTTCCCTTCCCCCTCAGCTCGCGCAGCGCCGCAACAGTCTCATTTGCGCTGAACACCGCCGCTCAGCTCTCTCCGATCGACCACAGTCCTCCGAGCTCGGCTGCTCGAGCGCTCCACAGCAAAGAGCATCGCCAGGCAGTGCTCTAGCCCTCCAGTACTTCTCCTTCCCTGCCCCGAACGAGATTGCTCCGGATATTGGCAAAATAGCCACGATCCTCGGGTGAACGTGGACGAACCGAGGGAGGTCGCCGTGGACAGCGCGCTACGGCCGGTGTCACCGCCCCTTCCCTACACAAGAAAGGTGCGTTTACATGTCCTGATCGTGTAGCCGGAAGCCGTTTAGCGATTGCTAGAACCGGTGGTGAGAATTTCACCGTTTCCCCAAACGGTACACCAGCGGGTAGTGCGCGGTCTAGCCAAAAATTTGTGGTGCACGATCCTTTAGACCTCGAGTAAGCTTGCACAGAGCTTCTCTACTTCCTAGCGCCTCCCCTCGACGAAGAACCAAGCAAAAACATCAAGAAACAAGGGAGCCCTAGCTGTTTTCTTAGTCGCCGGTGCAAAAGCACCTAGGGTCACCGTGGAGCCCTCGGTTGCCGGCAATTTCACCGGCTGCCAGGACCCTTACGGGCTCCTACATCATTCACTGATGCTCTAGAGCCCCAGAATCGATCGTATGATCGAGGAATAAGGGTTCCCGACCTCGCCGGAGTTCAAAACCTTGCTGCCACCGGTGCGCGATGGTTTCCGGTGAGCCACGGCCGCCGGTGAACCTGCCACAGTGTTCAGCGTGGTTAAAAATGGGGGAGCGGCGAGTTTGACGAAGTTTGGACCACGGGAACCCCGTCCCGGCGAGCCTCGCCGGCGTGCGCCGCCGCGGGAGGCACGGGCAGCGCGAGGAAGACGAAGGAGGGCCGGGTCCCACCGTTCAGCCTCCGTATACGCGCGGGGATCGGCTTGTGGCGCCGAATCCAGTGCGGCTGCGCTGGAATAACCCCGTAGCCCCCGGTGTTTCAAAAATCTGACTGGTCCGAATTAAAACAGTGGGCCCAGCCCAATTATTTTGAAGTTTCTATTAGAGAAATAATTTCAGGAATTAGCTGATCTTTACAAGGCCATAACTTTGTGTAGAAAACTCCAAAAAGAGTGAGACCAATTTTGTTGGATTCCTCATGAGGAGTACTTCACAGGGAAACCAATTTTTAGCTATGAAAATGCCCAGGAATTTCTATAGAATTGTTTTTAGTAAATAATTTAGGGATTTATTATAGGAGCAATTTTTATGAAATATTCCCAAATTTGGGCAGCAAGTCCTCTTCATAGATACTGATCTCCAGTAAAAATTTGGGCTTCGTTGGAGTTCATTTGCTAGGTCAAATTACCTTCCCATGTTCAGCTTTTATATGGAAAATTCAATTTAAACAGAAAACTTTTCAGAACTCCTGTCCAACTTCAAAAATTCATATCTCTCTGATGGTAGCTACAAAAATGGTGAAACAAATTTTGCTAGAACCATGGAGACGTACCCTAATCAGATCTTCCATTTCTAGCTATGTCAAAGCTCCTGATTTGGGCTCAAAATTCAGATAAGCATTGTATTTATAGGAATTTTAAAGACTACATTATGCAATGACATGTCTCCAAATTTGGCTCAAGTCATCCTTAGAGGGTCTAGTATACACTGTAAAATTCCCAAAGCCAATTAAGGATTTTAAATAGCAGTAGCTATGAGTAGAAGTCCAATTCTTATAAATCCTTAATACTTATACATGTATTTTATTACAGTTCATAATAGTGACCGAAGTTGAGGACGCATCGGAGCCGTTGGACGTCCTCCCACCAGAAGCTGACATCCCCTTTAACTCGCAACCAGGCAAGCCCCGGTTTGCACTTAAGTACCTTTTATAAAGTTTTCATTTGTATCATTTATGTCTAGGTTGAATTGTATGCATTAGAGTTAGGGTGATTGAAACCCCACTTGCATAGCCTCTTTGAATCCTATGGAGGGTTGGGTAGTTTACAAACTCGACGAGTAGAGAATGCCATGCTAATGTATAGGATCTCGGTAGAAGTCGAGTGGTTGGAAGCTACTCGCGAGATAGTACTTATCACTGGAAAGAAAAGAGGTAGATAATGGGTTGAGTTGTATGAAAATAAGACCCAGCAGGGGGGATAGGATGCAGTGAGCAGAGGTCTCACGTGCGTATCCCTGTTGGCGTCGGTTGAGGACCGTCCGTGTGCGGCCCTGCTGGACAAGTATCGAACAGTACCGGATGCATACTGGCATATGGGAACCAGGAAACCGATGTAATTGGTTAACCAGGGTGTCGAGGCTTACCCAACCGTAAATAGGAGTGGGTTGAGGGTAGCAAGGTGTAAATATGCCGGTGGGCACAGTCACGCTCCATGCGGGGACCTCCTACCCGTTACGGATGGACCGGTTCGGCATTTGGGTTGCCTTTGAAAGGTTGTCGCATACAACAGAGTAGGAAGGGGTGTGGAATCATGCTTCTGAAAGTGGGTGTATGTGACGTGTTATCCGGGTGTGTCTTGATTGCAATCACCGTCCCTCGCGGTTATTTGAGTACCCGCTTGTTCACTGCGCTGTGACGTAGTAAGAAGTGAAATAAGCCAACTGAAAATGCTGTATTGATCTTAATGTCTTGAATACCTTGGTTGCTGTAGATATAGAGCTAATTAAGTTTATATTCCACTTTGGGCATCAGCACATCGGAGGAAAGCGTTTCTTGTTTGATTGAGGACTTCTGATGTGAGGGCTGCCTAAGGCACATGAATCTGCTGCTATAAAACTGAAAGTAAGGACCAACTTATAGGCGTGTCTTTGTCGCAAATTCCTTTTCCCATCTTACATATCCTTGCACGTAGAGTTCCATGCCTAGGGTTGACGGTTAAGACTTGCTGAGCCTTCGTGCTCACGGTTGCAATATTTGAGCTGTGTGCAGGTGAGAGTTATGAGGAAGGTTCTGAGGACGAGGCGATGCCCCCGTCGGGGTACACGGCCGAGCTGGAGCCATGCACGCTGCCGTGATCTCCGGTTACTTGCTGCTAGTGTGTAGCGTCCCCGGGCTGGACGGCTGCACTTTTGCATAGATAGGATGAGAGGCCTTATATGTATATTACTTCCGCTGTGCGAATAAGTTTTGTAAAAAGACTTTGCTGTTTTATACCAAATAAACGTTTGTATGTTGTTCTTTATTCTTTTCGTGTGTGCTGTTGGGTGCCGCATCGCACGACACCACCCTATGCGATCCTGGAGTGGGTGAACCACTGGGTGGTCCCCATAGACGTGGTATCAGAGCCACATTGGGAATAGCACGCTCGGAAAGAGCCTATTTTTGAAAACTTAGTAGTCGGGTGAGGATTAGTCATTAGGCCCACATAAGGTCTATGATAGTAGTAGTTACTAAGGTGGAAAAACTAACTTATGTGTTATACATTCTGTAACGACGCCCCGACGTCAGGTAAGAGGTAAGGTACGCCACCGCAGGCGGATCAATTGCGGTAACTCCCCATACGAGTAATAGTATGGAAGGATATACCGTGGCTTGGCACGGTAGTGAATATGAGTCTCTGAACCTCTTTATGGTTCCGAGAGCATATGAAAACGCTGATCTCCAGCGTGCTTTAGGCAAAAGTGAGAATACCCCATCGTGTGGTAAGCAACAGGATAGTATGCAACTCTTAAACGTTCAATGTTCAAAGGGCCATACGCAGCGCTCGCCATCGGCGTGCCTCAACGGTCATGAGGCAGTAGGTGATATCCGTTGGGTTGATAAAATTCTCAACCGTGACGACCTGTTCACGCTCTACTCGGGTTCCCTATCGTGTGGTGTGAAAACACGACCATGTATCTTGAGACGTGGCTTGACTCAACGATAATCCGTATGGCAATGATACGGACCGTATGTTTTTACTATAATATGGAACTGCCTGGAATGTCAAAAACCTTTGCGTGCACCATTATTGTGTGTTCTTCTGCAGGTACATTAACCACGTTAGTGCATGACGTGTAGAAACCGTTTGTGAGTGACGTCTTTAGTTCCACCATGTGACACGTATATGCCGGAATACCGGTTTAGGATTTTTCTTTGGTGAGGAAACGTAGTACCGACTGCATAAAAGTTTATTTTCAAAGAAAAAGAGTCACAATGAAGTATAGGAATTCATTTAGGGGTTAGTAAACTCCTATATTGAACTAAGAGTCAATTGGGAGTATAGATTCAGTCTCAAAAACTTAGGAATAATCTCCCCTGTTTTTGGCAGAATTTTTTCTGAACTTGAACAGGGCATAACTTAAGATTGGTTGAACCAATGGAGGTTTGGGATACCATTCTGGAATGGTGTTAAAGTCCTCTACAACTTTTCTGTAGAGCTCCAGAACAAAATCTCCCTCCAAAGGGATGAAAATCTCAGATGAGTAGGTACTGTCCAAAAACAGGGCAGACCAAATGCTCTCCAGAATTTTCCGTATTTCGACCAAAACACTTGGTTTCACCGTTTGACGTCCAGTGGCTGTTGTAAAACAGTGAGTTGGAGTCGAAGGGTTTATGCATTTGACATATCATTTCGAGCGAGTACATGTTTGGGTCCAGTACAATAGCGAGGAATTACGCATGCTAAAACACTTAACATCCCGTGGCAACCCATGATGGTCGAAATGAACTTTTAACCCCTAAAGTTCAATACTTTGGAATTCGATCGGGTGACACGTTCCAGGGATGTATATGTTGTATAAAGTTTATACTTTATCCATATGTGTGACTGTTATGCGTACCGTTTATTCCATGTTCGCATTACTATTGTATAGACTGGATGAAATCAACCAACATGTGCTGATCGTTTGAATGGTCTGAATGCAGAATGGTGCGGACACGTTCAACGCAAGAGGAGGGAGGTCCGAGTCAAGTTCGTGGTGATGAGTCTCCACCTCCTGAGCAGACCAAGACGCAGCAGCAACCACCTCCTCCACCGCCAGAACTTCCAAGAAGTCTTGCGGAGGTTCTCGCTGCAGTGCTCGGCTCGCGCGACGAGCAAACCGAGTTGCTGCGGATGCTAGTCCAGCAAAATGCGTCCCATCAGGAAGGATGCCAAGACAATGGGCAACGCCAGCCCCAACAAAGTTCATACTCAGAATTCATGGCGACCCATCCACCGGTCTTCACGGAGGCCGAAGAACCTTTGGAGGCGGACAGCTTTATCCGCACTCTAGAGGCAATGTTCGGGCTGCTGCGATGCACTGAACACCAGAAGGCGCTGTATGCAGCGCAACAGCTTCAAGGATAAGCCGGTACCTGGTGGGCGAACTACACCGCGTCCTTACCGGCTGGCCATGCCGTCACATGGATGGAGTTCCGGGAGGCGTTCCGCACCTATCACATACCTCCCGGTGTGATGGAAATGAAGCTCCAGGAGTTCCTGGTGCTACGACAAGGCGAGAGGAGTGCTCATGAGTACTCCAGGTTATTCAACCGGCTGGTGCAGTATGCGCCAGAATTTGTGGGAACGGAAGACAACAAGCACAATGCTTTCTTCCAGGGCCTGAATTCCAAGATGAAGGTCCACCTCGCCCAAAGCAATTGTGGCACATTCAACGATCTAGTTAATGCCGCGATTCTACAAGAAAATGCTCAGCGCGAGCACGGTTCTGACAAGAGGAAACACAGCACGCTGACGAGCAGCAGTGGTGGAACGCCACAGAAATACCGTGTGGTGTATAGCTCACCATCCGGTCAGAGATGGCAGCCACCGGTGCGACCGCCTCAGTTTCGCGGGCGGCAATATAATGCGCTGGGCTTTCGACCGACGTATCCACTGCAGCAACAGCAGCAGCAAAGGATGGTCCCGCGTGCGCCTCAGTTTCAACAGCGTGCACCGGGATTCCATCCTCAAGATGGCGGGACCCCGACACCTTACACGTGCTACACGTGTGGCCGTGTCGGGCACATTTCAAGAGACTGCCCCTAGCCGCGACAGGGCAGGGGTGCAGCACCATATCAGGGTGCTAATCAGCCCCGCAACCAGCCCAAGAAACCAGCACCAAAACCTGGCAACGTCCATCACTTAGCTATCGAAGACGTGCCGGAAGGCGAACCCGTCCTCGCGGGTACGTTCTCTGACCTAGATCATCCCGTAGTCATACTTTTTGACTCCGGTGCCACCCATAATTTCATAAGTCAGTCTTATGTTATTAAATATCAACTGCCTATCATTCCCACAAATAATTCATATTTGATATGTTCTCCGGGTGGAAAAATAACAGCTGATAGAATGGTCTATATAGCACCATTACAGTTGGGTGGGAATCTATATCCGACTTCTCTGATCATGTTAGAGAGTCAAAAACTTGATGTCATTTTAGGAATGTCATGGCTACATCGCCATGGCGCTGTTCTTGACATCATTCCACGTGTGGTTCGTCTAAACTCTCCACTCCATGAACCACATGTTCTTATTCTTGACCATTCGGTTAAAGAAACCCCAGCCACATATAACACGGAAGCCACGAAACTTGAAGATATTCGTGTGGTCCGTGAATACCCGGATGTCTTTCCGGATGATCTTCCGGTCATGCCACCCGAAAGAGATGTCGAGTTCAAGATTGAACTCGTACCTGGGACGACGCCGATATCACGGAGACCATACAAGATGGCTCCCAACGAGCTGGCTGAACTGAAGGAGCAACTCAATGATCTAATGAAGAAGGGTTTCATTCGACCGAGTTCCTAGCCATGGGGATGCTCGGCGCTTTTTGTGACGAAAAAGGATGAAACCTTGAGGTTGTGTGTGGACTACTGACCTCTCAACACCGTCACCATCAAGAATAAATATCCACTGCCTCGCATCGATATATTACTCGATCAACTTGTGGGTGCAAATGTGTTTTCAAAGATGGATCTTCGCTTAGGATATCATCAAATCAAGATCCGAGCAGAGGATATCCTAAAGACGGCCTTCTCGACGAGATATGGGTTGTATGAATACCTCGTCATGTCCTTTAGTCTCACCAACGCCCCGGCACACTCCATGTATCTCATGAACTCAGTGTTCATGCCGGAGTTGGACAAGTTTGTGGTAGTGTTCATAGACGACATCTTGGTTTACTCCAAGTCTGAAGAAGAACATGCCAAACACTTGCATATTGTACTTCAACGATTAAGAGACCATAAGCTTTATGCCAAGTTCAGCAAGTTCGAGTTTTGGATCAGCCAAGTGCCATTCCTTGGTCATATCATTTCTGCAGAAGGCATTGCAGTTGATCCAAGCAAAATCGAACAAGTGCTGAAATGGAAGTCCCCCACATCAGTCCATGAAGTCAGAAGTTTCCTCGGGTTAGCAGGATATTATCGGAGATTCATACCCAACTTCTCCAAGCTTGCTAAGCCGATGACTGAACTGTTGAAGAAGGGGATCAAATATGTTTGGAGCTCAGCTTGTGAAGAAGCCTTCCAAGCATTAGTGAAGCATCTTACAACAGCCCCGGTGTTAGCTCAACCGGATACAACCAAGCCCTTCGACGTATATTGTGATGCGTCCGGTATCGGGCTTGGCTGTGTATTGATGCAAGGAGGAAGAGTGGTCATCTATGGCTCACGTCAACTTCGTAACCACGAGCAGCACTATCCGACTCATGATCTTGAGCTTGCTGTTGTGGTGTTGGCATTGAAGATGTGGAGGCACTATTTGCTTGGGAACTTAGTGCACCTCTACACCGACCACAAAAGTCTGAAATATATATTCACTCAAAAGGAGTTGAATATGCGGCAACGGAGATGGCTAGAACTGATCAAAGACTATGAGATCGAGATTCATTACCATCCCGGAAAGGCAAACGTGGTTGCTGATGCCTTGAGCCGCAAATCTCATGTCAACAATCTGTCCATCACCCCACTTGAAGAGGAGGAGCCGAGTCTGTACTTGGTTCCATATGGGGCATTATATAATCTTGCTCTCATCCAAACCATAAGAGAGGATATTATGGAAGCTCAGAAGAAGGACATGGGAATGTCGCACATTCGGAGAAGAATGGAGAATGGCGAAATGAAATGCTTCCGAAGAGATGAACACGACACGCTATGGTTTAAAGACCGTATAGTGGTACCCCGTGACATGAAGCTTCGGAAGAAAATCTTGGACGAGGCTCATTTGTCCAAGTATTCTATTCATCCGGGCAGCAACAAGATGTACCAGGATCTGAAAACCAGATTTTGGTGGACACGGATGAAAAGAGAAATTGCGAAATACGTATCCGAATGTGATACATGTCGGCGTGTGAAGGCCGACCATATGCGTAAAGCCGGACAGCTGCAACCATTGAACATTCCGGCGTGGAAGTGGGAGGGTATCAGCATGGACTTCATATTCGGGTTACCTCTCACGTCTCACAAGCATGACTCGATTTGGGTGATAGTTGATCGACTAACCAAGTCGGCTCATTTTATCCCCGTGCATACAAAGTACGTGGCCAAGCAATATGCGGAGCTGTATATTGCAAAGATCTTGTGTTTGCACGGTGTTCCCCGCTATATCATTTCAGATCGCGGTGCGCTGTTTGTCTATCGGTTCTGGGAACAGCTGCACGCATCACTGGGAACCAAACTGATCCGAAGCTCCGCGTATCACCCACAGACAGATGGTCAAACTGAACGGGTGAATCAAGTGCTTGAAGACATGCTACACGCTTGTGCCATCCATCATGGCAAGAATTGGGACGATCATTTGCCGTTGGCAGAGTTTTCTTATAACAATGGCTATCAAGCTAGCATCAAGATGGCGCCGTATGAAGCTCTCTATGGCCGGAAATGTCGCACACCTCTCAACTGGTGCGAGTCCGGCGAGCGGTTTATCTACGGCATTGAGCTTGTGAATGAAGCTGAAGAACGAGTGCGAGTGATACAAGCCAACCTCAAGGCTGCTCAATCTCGTCAGAAGAGCTATGTGGATAAGAGACGCCGCCCTCTCCACTTCGACATCGGGGACCATGTTTATGTCCGTGTGTCTCCGATGAAGGGAGTTCACCGTTTCAGAGTGAAGGGTAAACTTGCGCCGCGGTTCATTGATCCATTCATCGTTATTGAATGATGCGGACCCGTGGCCTATCGCTCGGAGTTACCGGCGTCGCTCGCAGGGATTCACAATGTCTTCCACATATCTCAGCTGAGGAAGTGTCTCAAACCCTCGGCTGGAATCCGCACTGAAGACATAGAAGTCCTTCAACCGGACCTCACGTACACGGAGTATCCCATCCGGATCATTGATGAAAAGACTCGTGCCACAAGAAACCGGACCTTATGGTTCTACAAGGTCTTGTGGAGTAACCATACCGCTGATGAGGCGACATGGGAAAGCGAGGATTATCTACGCACATATTATCCGGACTTGCTATCATCATATACCCGGTAAAGTTTTCCCCACTTTGCTTTTCTTTAGAAATCTCGGGACGAGATTCTTTTTAAGGGGGGAGGGATGTAAAATCCACAAAAGTGGTAGCAAGAAAATTCAGCTCATATACACTTATGATAAATGAGGGGAATTAAAACTTTGAATTATAATGGGGTAAGTTCAAAGTGAGGTTTTAGACTTCCCAAATTTCCAAAAACATGGAGATCTAAAGGCACAACTTGGATCTTCATATTCTAAATATTCACCCTTCCAAATTTCAGCTCATTTGGAGGAGTTTTAATATTTGTTTGGGATTAAAAGGAGAAGCCCTCTAATCTGAATTTCAAATTCAGTTTCAAATTCCAATTCCATCAATTTCAAAATTTGGGTTCACAAATGTGTTCTCCACCTTTGAATGAGCAGCCATGCCAAAAGTTGGAATTTTTGGAGCTGGTTTGCTATATTTTTGAGGCAATACAAAGTGGAGAATTCAAACTCCTTTTCAAATTCAAATGATCAAACCACATCCAAATTTCACACCAGAATTCAAACTATTTGAATTCAGCAAATTCAAACTATTACTTTGGGGTGAAGTCAAGTCTTTAATGTTGAGTTGCTGGTGGGAAAATATCAGAAAAGTTTGACTAAATAAAAGGGGAGGTGGGGCCCAATTGTCAGCCACACAAAAGCAACTCAACCGACTGTTTTCTCCCCGGGTGATCCCAGCGCGCCAGCGCTCAACGTTTTCCCCACGCCCGATGCTCCACCGAGCTGTTCTCGCTGCCTCCGACGTCGGCGCACGCGTGGGTGAACAGAGCGACCGCCCCAGCGCCCCAACTCTATTTCCCTTCCCCCTCAGCTCGCGCAGCGCCGCAACAGTCTCATTTGCGCTGAACACCGCCGCTCAGCTCTCTCCGATCGACCACAGTCCTCCGAGCTCGGCTGCTCGAGCGCTCCACAGCAAAGAGCATCGCCAGGCAGTGCTCTAGCCCTCCAGTACTTCTCCTTCCCTGCCCCGAACGAGATTGCTCCGGATATTGGCAAAATAGCCACGATCCTCGGGTGAACATGGACGAACCGAGGGAGGTCGCCGTGGACAGCGTGCTACGGCCGGTGTCACCGCCTCTTCCCTACACAAGAAAGGTGCGTTTACATGTCCTGATCGTGTAGCCGGAAGCCGTTTAGCGATTGCTAGAACCGGTGGTGAGAATTTCACCGTTTCCCCAAACGGTACACCGGCGGGTAGTGCGCGGTCTAGCCAAAAATTCATGGTGCACGATCCTTTAGACCTCGAGTAAGCTTGCACAGAGCTTCTCTACTTCCTAGCGCCTCTCCTCGACGAAGAACCAAGCAAAAACATGAAGAAACGACGGAGCCCTAGCTCTTTTCTTAGTCGCCGGTGCAAATCCACCTCGGGTTGCCGGCAATTTCAGCGGCGGCCCGGACCCTTACGGGCTCCTACATCATTCACTGATGCTCTAGAGCCCGAGAATCGATCGTATGATGGAGGAATAAGGGTTCCTGACCTCGCCGGAGTTCAAAACCTTGCTGCCACCGGTGCGCGATGGTTTCCGGTGAGCCATGGCCGCCGGCGACTCTCCCACAGTGTTCAGCGCGGTTAAAAATGGGGGAGCGGCGACTTTTACGAAGTTTCGACCATGGGAACCCCGTCCCGGCGAGCCTCGCCGGCGTGCGCCGCCGCGGGAGGCGCGGGCAGCGCGAAGAAGACGAAGGAGGGCCGGGTCCCACCGGTCAGCCTCCGTATACGCGCGAGGATCGGCTTGTGGCGCCGGATCCAGTGCGGCTGCGCGGGAATAACCCCGTAGCCCCCGGTGTTGCAAAAATCTGACTGGTCCGAATTAAAACAGTGGGCCCAGCCCAATTATTTGAAGTTTCTATTAGAGAAATAATTCCAGGAATTAGCTGATATTTACAAGGCCATAACTTTGTGTAGAAAACTCCAAAAAGAGTGAGACCAATTTTGTTGGATTCCTCATAAGGAGTACTTCACAGGGAAACTAATTTTGGGCTATGAAAATGCCCAGGAATTTCTATAGAATTGTTTTTACTAAACCTTTAGGGATTTATTATAGGAGCAATTCTTTATGAAATATTCCCAAATTTGGGCAGCGAGTCCTCTTCATAGATACTGATCTCCAGTAAAAATTTGGGCTTCATTGGAGTTCATTTGCTAGGTCAAATTACCTTCCCATGTTCAGCTTTTATTTGGAAAATTCAATTTAAACAGAAAACTTTTCAGAACTCCTGTCCAACTTCAAAAATTCATATCTCTCTGATGGTAGCTCCAAAAATGGTGAAACAAATTTTGTTAGAACCATGGAGACTTACCCTAATCAGATCTTCCATTTCTAGGTATGTCAAAGCTCCTTCTTTGGGCTCAAAATTCAGATAAGCATTGTATTGTAGGAATTTTAAAGACTACATTATGCAATGACATGTCTCCAAATTTGGCTCAAATCATCCTTAGAGGGTCTAGTATCCACTGTAAAATTCCCAAAGCCAATTAAGGATTTTAAATAGCAGTAGCTATGAGTAGAAGTCCCATTCTTATAAATCCTTAATACTTATACTTGTATTTTATTACATTTCATAATAGGGACTGAAGTTGAGGACGCACCGGAGCCGTTGGACATCCTCCCATCAGAAGCTGACTTCCCCTTTAACTCGCAACCAGGCAAGCCCCGGTTTGCACTTAAGTACCTTTTATAAAGTTTTCATTTATATCATTTATGTCTAGGTTGAATTGTATGCATTAGAGTTAGGGTGATTGAAACCCCACTTGCATAGCCTCTTTGAATCCTATGGAGGGTTGGGTAGTTTACAAACTCGACGAGTAGAGAATGCCATGCTAATGTATAGGATCTCGGTAGAAGTCGAGTGGTTGGAAGCTACTCGCGAGATAGTACTTATCACTGGAAAGAAAAGAGGTAGATAATGGCTTGAGTTGTATGAAAGCAGGGGGGATAGGATGCAGTGAGCAGAGGTCCCATGTGCGTAGCCCTGTTGGTGTCGGTTGAGGACCGTCGGTGTGCGGCCCTGCTAGACAAGTATCGAACAGTACCGGATGCATACTGGCATATCGGAACCAGGAAACCGATGTAATTGGTTAACCTGGGTGTCGAGGCTTACCAACTGTAAATAGGAGTGGGTTGAGGGTAGCAAGGTGTAAATCTGCCAGTGGGCACAGTCACGCTCCACGCGGGGACCTCCTACCCGTTACGGATGGACCGGTTCGGCATTTGGGTTGCCTTTGAAAGGTTGTTGCATACAACAGAGTAGGAAGGGGTATGGAATCACGCTTCTGAAAGTGGGTGTATGTGACATGTTATCCGGGTGTGTCTTGATTGCAATCACCATCCCTCACGGTTATTTGAGTACCCGCTTGTTCACTGCGCTGTGACGTAGTAAGAAGTGAAATAAGCCAACTGAAAATGCTGTATTGATCTTAATGTCTTGAATACCTTGGTTGCTGTAGATATAGAGCTAATTTAGTTTATATTCCACTTTGGGCATCACCACATCGGAGGAAAGCGTTTCTTGTTTGATTGTGGACTTCCGATGTGAGGGCTGCCTAAGGCACATGAATCTGCTGCTATAAAACTGAAAGTAAGGACCAACTTATAGGCGTGTCTTTGTCGCAAATTCCTTTTCCCATCTTACATATCCTTGCACATAGAGTTCCATGCCTAGGGTTGACGGTTAAGACTTGCTGAGCCTTCGTGCTCACAGTTGCAATATTTGAGCTGTGTGCAGGTGAGAGTTATGAGGAAGGTTCCGAGGATGAGGCGATGCCCCCGTCGGGGTACACGGCCGAGCTGGAGCCATGCACGCCGCCGTGATCTCCGGTTACTTGCTGCTAGTGTGTAGCGTCCCCGGGCTGGACGGCTGCACTTTTGCATAGCTAGGATGAGAGGCCTTATATGTATATTATTTCCGCTGTGCGAATAAGTTTTGTAAAAAAGACTTCCGCTGTTTTATATCAAATAAACGTTTGTATGTTGTTCTTTATTCTTTTCGTGTGTGCTGTTGGGTGCCGCGTCGCACGGCACCACCCTATGCGATCCTGGAGTGGGTGAACCACGGGGTGGTCCCCACACGCCCCGTCCCAACATGGGCGCCTATGCTCAAAACCATCCTCACCTCAACATTCCTGCTGTTTTGGGCAACAAAGCATGCTTTTCATGCGGAGAGGCGAGACACTTTGCATGTCAATGCCCGAGTAAAGGCCATGGACAGCCGACCAACACACCAAAACAGAATCCACAGCCGAATGGAGGAGCTACGCAAGGTAACCGTGGGCAGCAGAACTACGCTCGTGGCAATGTGAATCATGTCTCCGCTGAGGAAGTGCAACAAGCTGAGGACGTCGTGATTGGTATGTTCCTTGCCAACTCCAACCCAGCCACTGTTTTAATTGATTCCGGAGCATCGCATTCATTCATATCATCCATGTATATTGCCAAGTATAATCTGTCCATGTCACAAATGAAACACACTATGTTGGTTAATTCTCCCGGTGGAGAGATGAGGACTAATATAGTATGTTTGAAAGTAAACCTTAAAATAAGTGGGCTAGACTTTCTTGGCAACCTTATTGTCTTGGACTCCCAAGGGATTGATATAATACTTGGAATGGATTGGTTAAGCAAGCACAACGGAGTAATTCAATATGTTGAGAGGAGCGTGCAGTTGACAAATGAGCACGGTACTCGTATTGAGTTTGTGTCAGCCCAACCGGCAACCGAGAAGGCAGCGTTGAACCACGTCGAAGAAGCAACATTGGAAAGCATTCCGGTGGTTCAAGAATTTCCAGATGTGTTCCTGGAAGAACTTCCAGGTATGCCACCTGACGGGGACATTGAATTTGCCATTGATTTAGGACCTGGAACTGCACCTATAGCAAAAAGGCCGTATAGGATGCCCGCTAATGAACTAGTGGAACTTAAGAAGCAAATTCAGGAGCAGCTATAAAAGGATTTTATACGCCCAAACTCGTCACCGTGGGGAGCTCCCAGACTCTTCGTAGACAAGAAGGATGGGACCCAAAGGATGTGTGTGGATTATAGGTCTCTCAATGAGGTGACGATCAAGAATAAATACCCGCTGCCCCGTATAGAGGACCTGTTCAACAAAATGAAAGGTGCCCGAATTTTCTCCAAGTTTGATCTTCGGTCAGAATACTTCCAGCTGAAGATTAAGGCTTCCGACATACCCAAGACTGCATTTCGAACACGGTATGGTTCATATGAATATACCGTTATGTCTTTTGGGTTAACGAATGCACCCGCATACTTTATGTACCTCATGAATAAGGTCTTCATGAAGTACATGGACAAGTTCGTCGTGGTGTTCATCAACGATATCATGGTGTATTCAAAAAGCGAGGAAGAACATGAAGAACATTTGAGATTGACATTGCAGAAACTGCGAGAGCATCAATTGTGTGCCAAGTTCAGGAAGTGTCAATTTTGGCTAAAGGAGATATCGTTCCTAGGACACATCATCTCTGAGAGAGGAGTATCAGTTGATCCCGGAAAAGTGGGAGATTTTTTGAAGTGAAACAAACCGCAGGATGTGAGAGATATTTGGAGTTTCCTTGGGATGGCTGGATACCACCAACGGTTTATCAAGGATTTCTCCAAAATAGTCAAGCCTATGACCGAATTGCTAATGAAGGGAAAAACATTTCAATGGACACCACTGTGCCAAGAAAGCTTTGAGGAGCTCAAGAAAATACTAACCACAGCGCCGGTTTTGGTATTGCCGGACGTGAGCAAGAGTTTTGATATATATTGTGACGCATCAAGACAAGGGCTTGGATGTGTGCTCATGCAAGAAGGACAAGTGGTAGCCTATGCGTCGAGACAACTAAAGAAACACGAGCTGAATTACCCCACACATGACTTGGAACTTGCAGACGTGGTACATGCTTTGAAGATTTGGAGGCATTATATCCTTGGCCACCGATGTGCGATCTATACGGATCACAAAAGCCTCAAGTATATATTCACGCAAACGGATCTGAATTTGAGGCAACGTCGATGGTTGGAACTCATCAAGGGTTATGATGTTGGAATCAATTATCACCTCAGAAAGGCCAATGTAGTAGCTGATGTGTTTAGCCCAAAGGGAGCATGTCACCAACTCACGCTTCGGGACCTACCGCCCGAGCTGCGCAAGGAGTTCGAACGGTTACATCTCGGGTTCTTGAACGAGATGGAAGTGATAGAACTCAACTCTTCGCTGGAACAAGAGATACGAGATGGACAAGCAACGGATGAGGAAATTAAGGAAAGAATCTGACAAGGCATAGAAAATGATTTCAAGGAAGACGAGAAGGGCACGCTTTGGTTAGGGAAAAGGATTTGTGTGCCTAACGTGAAGCACATCCGCGACACGATATTAAAGGAGGCACATGACTCACCTTATTCCATACATCCCGGCTGTAAAAAGATGTACAAACACCTGAAAACTTGCTATTGGTGGGATGGTATGAAAAGGGACATAGCTTAATATGTTGCCTTATGCGACACGTGCCAACGGGTGAAGGCCGAGCATCAAAGACCCGCTGGACTGTTGCAGCCATTGAAAGTAACCGAGTGGAAGTGGGAAGACATCAGCATGGATTTCATTGTCGGATTGTCACATACTCGGTCGGGTTACAACTCCATTTGCGTTATTGTGGACCGATTGACGAAAACAGCCCATTTCCTTCCTGTCAGAACCACGTACCGCGTCGCAGAACTAGCCGAGCTGTATACGGAGCAAATCGTGTGTCGCCATGGAGTTCTGAAGAGGATAGTTTCAGATCGGGGTTCTCAATTTACCTCTAGGTTCTGGAAGAAGCTGCATGAAGCCATGAGTACACGGCTGAATTTCAGCTCCGCTTATCACCCGCAAACTGACGGGCAAACTGAGAGGACAAATCAAATTTTGGAAGACATGTTGAGAGCTTGCGCCTTGAAACATTGGCGTAGTTGGGATAGGAGCTTGCCGTATGCTGAATTCTCATAAAACAACAGTTATCAAGCCAGCTTGAAGATGTCACCTTTCGAAGCATTGTATGGTAGACGGTGTAGAACGCCGCTGTTCTAGATTGAGACCGGACAGAGCCAAGTGTTTGGACCCGAAGTGCTGCAAGACGTCGAAAAGCAAGTCCAAACAATACGAGAAAATATGAAGGCTGCTCAGTCACGACAAAAAGGTTATGCGGATAATAGGCGAAGAAGATTGACCTTCGAAGTAGGAGACTTCATGTACCTTAAGGTATCGCCTATCCGAGGGCAACGACGGTTCAACGTCAAGGGAAAATTAGCACCTCGCTACATCGGGCTATTTAAGATTTTGGGCAAGCGAGGAGATGTAGCCTATCAACTAGAGCTACCAACGCACCTCTCCGACGTACACGACGTGTTTCACATATCCTAACTCAAGAAGTGCTTAAGAGTACCGGAAGAACAAGTACCGATGGATGAGCTCGAGCTTCAAGAGGATCTGACCTATGTGGAGAACCCCGTCCAAATTTTGGATGTGAAGGAAAGGGTCACGAGGAACAAAGTGATCCGTTGGTGCAAGGTACAGTGGAGCTATCACACAGAAGCCGAAACTACATGGGAGCGTGAGGAAGACCTCAAGGCAGAATTCCCTCATCTATTCTCTACTCTATCGAATCTTGAGGGCGAGATTCAGTTTAAGGGGGGTAGGTTTTTAACACCCTAAAATTCATTTCCATGAATTGCATACATTTTTCTTATAGAGAAACATTATAAAAGGAGTAGAAATGGAGAAAAGAACCGTACAAATGGAGGAAGGAACCATGGAAATGGAGAAAGAATCATAAAAATGGTGGGAAATGGGAAAAAGATAGCTGAAATGAGCCAATTCCAATTTGTCGAAGTGTACTGTCGACACTTCCCCCAGCCCTGCTGGAGATGTGGCGCCTTTGAAGCTCACCCCTGTGGAGGGGGTGAGGTCCGGCACCGCTGGACACGTGGCGCCCTCAGAGCTCACCCGTACGGAGGGGGTGAGGTCCGGCACCGCTGGACACATGGCGCCCTCGGAGCTCACCCCTTCAGAGGGGGTGAGGTCCTGCACCGTTGGACACGTGGCACCCGGTCCGGCACCGCTGGACACGTGGCACCCTCGGAGCTCACCCCTGTGGAGGGAGTGAGGTCCGGCACCGCTGGACACGTGGCTCCCTCGGAGCTCAGCCCTGCGGAGGGAGTGAGGTCCGGCACTGCTGGACACGTGGCAGGCCCGGGGCTCGCCTCTGAGGAGAAGGGAGGCCCGGCCCCGCTGAACACGTGGCGCCCTCGGAGCTTACCCCTGCGGAGGGGGTGAGGCCCGGCTCTGCTGGCCACTTGGAAGGCCCGGGCTCGCCTCTGACGAGAGGGAAGGCCCGGCCCTGCTGGGCACGTGGCGCCTACGGAGCTCACCCTTGCGGAGGAGGCGAGGTCCTTTGGCGGTTTTTCTCCTGTGCGTGGGGGTACCCGGTACTGAGGGTACCGACAAAATTTTCCTAAATTTTTGCCACATTGGAGGAATTTCCCCCCACATTGCTGCTGCACCAAATCAATTGGGGAAAAGTTTGTTAGTTTTTGCTCCAATTAGAGTTGGACTCTTCCCCTCCCCCCCTTATAAATAAAACCCAAACCCCCCCCTTGGCCGCAACCCCTTTCCCTTTTTCCTCCTCCCAAGTCGGCGACTTGGAGGCCCTAGCCCCCGTCTCGCCGAGTTGGACCCCCCCCTTTCCGGAGTTCAGTCACCGGTGAGCCCACCGGTGAGCCGCCGACGAGCCCCATCATGCCTCGCGTCGCCGGAAAAGAGCTGACTATTTGTCCTGCCCTAATCTTCCATAGAAAATTTCCCCGCTGCTTCCATTGCTAGGAGGAAGGCCCTGCCACCAAAGGGAAGTTGTAAGGGCCTCAGTTTTTTACACACATTTGAAGTGTTCATCACCACACCACACACCTTATTTGAGGAAAGTGGATGAACACAAATGAAGAGCAAGTAACCACCATCAACATGCTCATTAGAGAACAAACTCACATATTGCAAAAGTGGTATTTCCCACATGTGATATAGGTGGGCTGGACATATGAAAACTCCTACACATTGCTAAGGATGTCCATGCCAAGTTTCACCCAAATTCAAAACCTTTTTGAGGTCATTTTGGGTATAGCTAGGAAGAGGGCAGTTTGAAACCATATTCAAATTCAAACTGTTTTTATCCCATGAATTTAAAAGTGGGAGGCATATTCTTATTCAGCACATTTTTGTGGGCTCACACACCAATTTTCACTCCATTTGGAGTTGATCTTGACATGAGCTAAGTGGGACAAATTCAAACTTTATTTGAATTCAAAACTGAACTTGTGCTGAAATTCATTCAAACCAAACCCAATTTGAATTCTACTCAATTCAAATGGATCATGGGTGAATAATTTGAATCACCATGGGTATTTTGGGGCTCACTGTTTACAACAGTGTTTAGGAGTGAATTTCAGAGGTTAAAACCCCGGGTGGGACCCACATGTCAGCCACTGAAGCAAAAGAAACCGACTGAGGACTCAGCTCGGTTAACCGCGCGCGCTGCAGCTGCCGCCACGGCGAAGAAACGGCAAGGCCACCAGCTGCTTGCCGATCTCAGCCACGGAACCGACTCCCTGGGTCTTTATCTACCCGCCCGAGCGGTCACCGGCGCCTTCCATCGCTGCCTCGTCGCACTTCCACCCAAAACGCCAAAACACCTCGCCGCCCGAGTGAAACTTCGGTTCCTCATCGCCCGGCTGATCCAGTGACCCTCTCGGCGATCTGAGACCAGCACCGGGTGCGCCAAGCCATCTTCGACACCTTCGCATCGGTTCCAGACCCTGCGCGGTCTTCCCCGAGCTCCACCGTGGCGATCTTTGCCCTGCCGGTTCAGCTCGAGCCGCCGCTGCGGGAACCGCCTTTCCGGCCACCCCAGCCCACCGTTCACGGAGATGTAAACAGCAAAGAGGTTCGCCTTCAACCCCTCTTTCTTTTCCGTAAGCTCCGGCGGCGTGACAAGCGCTGCTCAAGCCGGAATTTCATGTTTTCGCGACGGTGTGCAAAAGTGAGATTTGCACCGATCCGAGAAATTCGTAAGCCACACTGCATCATTCGTCCTCCCATGGAGAGGATCACTTCTAGTAGCCCGTGCGGATCCATAGGAGCAGGAACCACGAAGAACCGTGGAGACAAACCGCTGTTCTTCGAGTTTTAGTAGAAATCCCGATTTCCGGCCTAGGTCGCACGGTGACAGCCCAACACAGCCCTTCCCGAGCTCCGTGGAGCTCACGTCGACCTTTCCTATGGTCCACTGATGCTCGACGACCCTTAGCTCGATCGGCTTAGGTGCTAGGGAGGACGGACAACACGGCTGAAGTTCTCCCGAGTCTGTGGCTCGTCGCCGACCATGTGGCGGCCATTTTCATGGCGAGCTGGCCCGAGAATCCTGATCCCCGAGAGAAAATAGGCAGAGGCGGCCAAAATCGTGAAGTTTGGAGCTGTACAGAAGCCGGCGGCGAGCTCTCCGGCGAGGCTCCTCGGTGGCAGAGCGCGGGCGTCGGAAGGTTGACGAAGGGGCGGACCCCAGCTGTCAGCGGGAGATATTTTAAATCGGGAACGGGCTGCGGTCGGGATCTGTTGTGCTGGCGCGCAAATACCCTGTGAGCCCCGGTGTGCCGGACACCGCCGCACTCGACACGTGTCCTCGCGGGCCCCCGCGAGATTTAAACTTTTCCCCGATTTTCAGAATTCTTCCAAACTTCAAATCCTCATAACATTGGCTAGAAAGCTCCAAATCGAGTGAACCAAATTTTGTTGGATTCAGATCTCTGAGCACTTTCCAGCAAATCAAGTTTCAACTCATGAAAACCCTTAATTCTCCAGAATTAATTCCTCAAAGTTTAAACTGTTAGGAATTTTAACTGGAGAATCCTTTGGAGGAAAATCCTGAAATTTTGCTGGGATGTTCACCAAAATATCCCTGAACTACCATAAGAATTTTAGATCCATTTGAGCTCATTTGATCCACCTAATGGTGTGATTAGTGAAACTGTTCCAGAGAAAATAGAAAATGTTCAGAAACATTTTCAGAATTTTCTCTGAAATTGTTTAGCTCATATCTTTAGCTAGAAACATTCAAATTAAGTGAGACCAACTCCATTAGAACCCTCTGAAAATCTAGTTTTCAGGAAGTCATAGTTTATTTCATGAAAATCCTTAGAACACCCTAAAAGCCTTCAATTAAGGTCAAGTACATAATTAATTGTGGAGGGCTCAAATGAGCTTGACTGCAACTAATACTTGACCAAGTTTCCATTTAGGTTGCCACAGTAAAAGTTTCACCGGCTATATGGGAACCGGGAAACCGATGTAACTCGGGTAGCTGGGTATTGAGGCATTGCCCGTCGTTCAGAGGGTAGGTTGAGAGCTTGAGGTGTAAATCGGCTGGCGGCACTGAGATGCGCGTGCAGAGACCTCTTGCTCGGGATGATGGGACCGGTTCAATATTTGGCTGACGGGTGAAAGGTAGTTGCGTACGGCGTCCGTGATGGTTGTTGTAGGCAACATCGAGTACGGGCGTACGTGACGGGTTATTCGGGTAATCCTTCAGGTGTAAATCGATTATAATCGCCGTCCCTCGCGGTCAGTGAGTACCACTTGTTCACTGTACCGTGACGTAGAAAGAACAGGCTAGTTACATGTTAAAATGTTGCTGATTGAAAGATGGACTCTGATTGCTAATGATTTGCTGTAGTTTAGAGCTAACTAAAGTTCATTTCAACTTTGGGCAAAGTACATGAGAGAAATGCGTTTCTTGTTTGATTGCGGCTCTCTCATGTGCCTTAGCGTAAGGTTCTCCACAACCTGCCGCTAAAACTTGAAAGTAAGGTTCTACTAATTAGGCGAGTCCTTTGCAAATGATTTTACCTCATGTACCCATCACCCCCCATGTAGAAGTTCCATGTATAGATGAGACGGGTCAGACTTGCTGAGCCTTCGTGCTCACTGCTTGTGTTTGAAGATTTTGCAGGGTTCTATGAGGAAGGGACTCCCGAGGAGGAGAAGGAACCCCAGGAGGGGAACCCCGTCGAGTGGGAGTCGTGCACGCCGCAGAGTTAGTGTGCATGTGTGCTAGCAAGGACACGTTCAAGGGCTGAACGTGGACTTGATGCGTAGTCTAAGCCCGCAAGTGTAGACTGAACTTATTTTGATGTAAACATGTTCATAAACCTGTTTATGTAATATAAAATTTCGCTTACGCTTTGTACCTTTGACGTGTGTTATCCGGTGCTGTGCAACGCAGCACCCCTCAGCATGATCCTGGCTCGACAAGACCGTTGGGGTCGTGTCAGCGTGGTATCAGAGCTTGCTTGAGGTTTAACGCACTACAAAGGTCATCTTTTTCAAAAATCCAGTGAGGAACGAGTTAGTAGCCCGTATAAGGATGTTATTAGCATATAGAAAGTGGCATACCAACCTAGATGTTTATGTCGGAAAATCGTGTATCTCGGGACGTTTATGTCTTCGGGGGTACACGTAAGCGCTGTCCACCAGTGCGCACAAGCTGAAGGGTGGAGCCCCACGGGTGGCAGGTAACCCGACCCGCTTTGATATCCTCTACGACTCTTCATGTCGTTTGGGGTATTCGAGCAACGTCTGTCCTTGGCGTGCGTGGTGCAACTTGGGAGACCCCGTCACGTGGTCTGAAACATGAACACGTAACTCAAGGCGTGTTTGGCTTGAGAACATCCGGGCGAGTGATGACGGCCGGTTGTACGAACTGTATGGATTCCGGGCTCGGTGTGCAGCCGAGTCTGATGATTGTTCGAGTCTCTGCAGGTAGCCTGACCATGAAACGGTAGACGTGTAGCATCCGTGTGCGAGTGACGTTTAGTGCCACTGAATTAACGAAGCCGGCTAAGTCCGGTATAGGTTTTTCTTTGTGAGGACGTAGTACCGACATAATCTGGTGACGCATCGACGTCACACCCCATTAAATGAACAACTTCATTTAAAACTTGAAGGTTTTGATACAAAGCAGTAAAACTTTGCTGTAACCTCTTTCCTTAATCAGGATAGTCAAAGTAAACAAGTTTTCAACTTATAGGTTGTTAAGGACAGAGCACTCTGGTTTCAGCTGAATTAGGGCTGAAGTTGATCAGAGGTTAGAGGTTGAGTTCTTTCGAGTTTAGGGTCATATGATACATTTATGGAAATCTTTGGAAGAGCTTTACAACTCTTCTGTTGAGGTCCAGAGGTGTTTCATCCCTTAACCACTCGCAAAATGCAGTAGAGTTGAAACTGTCCAGAAAACAGGGAAGAGCAAACACTCTCTGTAAACTCTCTGTAAATTAAGCATAACTTCCTGCTTAAAATCCAAAAATAGCAAATGAGGTAGTTATGGAAAGCTTACGAGACGGGTTACAACTTTGTAACAGAAAGTTTTGTCAGATTAGGAACAGAATTAACTGGAATTCTTGGATGAAATCAGTACCTAAAGCAGGGAGGTGCTGTCCAATTTTCCCCAGAAATTCTGTTAACTTTGACATCTCATAACTTTTGAACCAGGACAGATCATAGGCCAAGCAAATACTTTCTGGAGAGCTATTTGAGTTAGATTTAACTTTGATGTTGAGCTCTAGAATTGGTTTTGCCTTTAGCATGGCCTAAATCAGGTTGATATGAAAACTGGTCAGGGCTGTCATGGGAATAGCAGATCAACGGTCAAATTTGTTTAAAATTTGAACTAGGTTTCCAAGTTTATGGGTTCCATGACATGTCTTATGTTATAACTCAGTGGTTTACTGTTTAAATAAATATTTGACATTTCTCAAATATATTTTTACAGATGAAAGCAGATAAGCAATTGGAGAACGGGTGGGTGGTTTCCCACTGTTCTCATCGTAGCGGCTATCCGGATGCATTGAGGCATATGCTTCAATATTTCGGATACCACCAGATGCCGCAATACTTCGCCAAGGAAGAAGGCGAAGAGGGGAACAAGACGTGGACAATCCATGTCGAAGTCCCTGCAGGACCTACGCCACCCGGTTGGGTGCCCTTCACCGTTACGGTGAGAGGAAGACAACCGGAAGGGATGTGGCAAGTGGCAGCCCGTGACACTATGTCATGTTTCTGCCAACTACACATGCAGGCTATGGAGGGCACTCCATACGCGCTCATTCTGGTGGAGGGACGGGCTCAGCATGTGTGGGAAGAGAGGTACCTGGAGGCAACGGACCCGAGTTGCCCAAGGTACAACCCCGTGGAGGCAAACCTTAGCCTCCAGATGAGGGCGGGAAATGCCGTGATGGACAGCCAAGCTGTTCATACAGAGCATCTCGCCACAAAGCTCAAGGAGAGCACAAGCCGTGGAGACCATTTCGAGAATGCTCACAACGCACTCCGCAATGTGCTCCTTCCGACGATTAAGCGACTGAATGAACAACACAATCAGTTGCATCGTCTGAAGAAGGCGAAGAAGAAAAGCCGTGTTGACATCGCGGTGTTGCAAGAACTGATACAGAATCTGACCCAGCAGAACGAGGAACTTACTCAAGAGCGGGATCATTTTTACCAGGGGCTTAACCCGCTCCTGAAGGACAAGTTGGCGATGTTCAATCGCGGCAGCCTCAACGACATCATTGATGCTGCGATTGTTCAGGAGGACTCCGGCAAGGAGTTGGCGGCGGCGGAGCGAAAGCGAAGCATGCCGCAGAGCAGCGGAGAAGGAGGCGGTCCTTCTCAGAAGTTTTGGATAGTGAATCGCCCACCATCAGGTCCACGCTGGCAGCCACCGCAACGGTCGATGCCGTTCCGCAGTCGGCCGTACTCTTCGCCGGCATTCAGGCCGGCACTGCCAGTACCACCTCCGCAACAACAGCAGCAGCGGGCGATGCCGCGTGCATATGCACCTCAGCAGCGCATGCCGGACTTTCGTCCCCCGAGCACTACACCAGCAGCGGCCACATGTTACAAGTCTGGTCGTCCAGGACACTTCGCGAGCAGTTGCCCGGAGAGGCAAGGCGGCGGAGTGGCACCGCAGTTTCCGGGGAGGAATCAACCTCGGAACCCTACTAATGCGCGGCGGGCAAACCCTAGGCCCGGCACCGTCCACCAGCTTGCCATTGAGGACGTGCCGGAGGGCGAGCCAATCCTTGCGGGTATGTTCCATCTCCACCAGCATCCCGCTATAGTACTGTTTGATTCAGGCGCCACGCATAATTTTATTAGCCAAGCTTTCATTGCTAAACACAGATTGCCAATACTACCCACCGATAGTCCATATTTAATTTGTTCACCGGGTGGGAAGATCTCAGCAAGCGTAATGGTTTCCAAAGCACCATTATGCTTAGCGGGTAGAGTGTACCCCACGTCTTTCATTATCTTAGAGGGACAGAAGGTCGATGTCATCCTAGGGATGTCGTGGTTAACCCGCCACGGCGCTGTTTTAGACACCGTCCTTCGAGTCGTGCACTTAAACTCAGAAGTGCACGGATCTCACTCATTATTTCTGGACAGTCCAGAAATAAAACTTCCAAGTGTCTATCAAGCCACAACTATCAGATTGGAAGATATTCTAGTGGTCCGAGAGTTCCCTGACGTATTCCCGGAGGATTTGCCGGGGATGCCACCTGATAGAGAGGTGGAGTTCAAGATTGAACTTGCACCGGGAACCATGCCAATATCCCGAAGGCCGTACAAGATGGCGCCCAAAGAGTTGGCTGAACTGAAGACTCAGCTCACGGACCTTCTGGAGAAGGGTTTCATTAGGCCGAGCTCCTCGCCATGGGGCTGCTCGGCATTATTTGTCAAGAAGAAGGATGAGACGTTGCGGCTTTGCATGGACTATCGTCCATTGAATGCCGTAACCATCAAGAACAAGTACCCGTTGCCACGGATCGACATGTTGTTTGATCAGTTGGTCGAAGCAAAGATCTTTTCCAAGATGGATTTAAGATCCGGGTACCATCAGATTAAGATAAGGGTTGAGGACATTCCAAAGACATCTTTCTCGACAAGGTACGGACTTTATGAGTACCTGGTCATGTCCTTCGGCCTCACCAATGCTCCAGCTCACTTCATGTACTTAATGAACTCGTATTCATGCCAGAGCTGGACAAGTTTGTCATGGTCTTCATCGACGACATCCTGGTATATTCCAAGTCGGAGGAAGATCACAAGAAGCATCTGCTTATAGTCTTGCAACGGCTGCAGGACCACAAGTTATACGCGAAATTCAGCAAATGCGAGTTTTGGATATCGCAAGTGCCTTTTCTCGGGCATATCATCTCAGCGGAGGGTATCGCTGTGGACCCGAGCAAGATCACTCAAGTGCTGAATTGGAAATCCCCGAGAACTGTTCACGAGGTACGGAGTTTCCTCGGGCTCGCAGGATATTATCGGAGGTTCATTCCGAACTTCTCGAAGATTGCCAAGCCTATGAAAGAGCTGCTGAAGAAGGCTACCAAATATGTTTGGAGTCCAGCATGTGAAGCAGCATTCAAGGCTTTAGTCAAGCACCTGACATCAGCACCGGTTTTTGGCGCAGCAAGACACAACAAAACCGTTCGATGTGTACTGCGATGCATCCGGCATTGTGCTCGGATGTGTGCTGATGCAAGACCGAAGAGTGGTCGCGTATGGATCACGGCAGCTTAGAAACCATGAGCAGAATTATCCAACTCACGACTTGGAGCTCGCTGCCGTGGTACTTGCACTGAAAATGTGGAGGCACTACCTACTCGGTAACCTCGTACATTTCTATACCGACCACAGAAGCCTCAAGTACATATTCACTCAGAAGGAGTTGAACATGAGGCAACGAAGATGGTTAGAACCGATAAAGGATTACGAAATAGAGATCCATTATCATCCGGGCAAGGCAAACGTAGTGGCAGATGCGCTGAGCTGCAAGTCACACGTCAACAATCTGACCATCACACCGTTGGAAGAGAGCGAACCACAACTTCATGTGATTCCACATGGAGCTCTCTACAACTTAGCTTTGATCCCCACCATCCGTGAAGAGATAGCAGCAGCCCAGAAGAATGACAATGGCATGTCACATTTGCGGAGACGTGTAGATAGTGGGGAGCTGAAATGTTTCCGGAAGGACGGAGACGGCGTCCTATGGTTCAAGGACCGGATCGTCGTACCCCGTAACCCGGAATTACGGAAGAAAATCTTTGATGAGGCTCACTTGTCAATGTTCTCTATTCACCCCGGCAGCAACAAGATGTATCAAGAACTCAGAAGCAAGTTTTGGTGGACACGGATGAAGCGAGAGACTGCAAAATACGTGTCCGAGTGTGATACATGTCGAAGGGTGAAGGCAGACCACATGCAGAAACCGGGACTGCTACAACCACTAGGCATTCCTGCCTGGAAATGGGAGGATGTGAGCATGGACTTCATCATTTGTTAACCCACCACCTTGCAGAAACATGATTCGGTGTGGGTGATCGTCGATCGGATCACCAAAGTTGCCCATTTCATCCCAGTCAACACCAACTACAACGCCAAGAAGTACGCTGAACTGTACATCTCACGGATCCTATGCTTATATGGCGTACTCCGTACCATCATATCGGATCGGTGGCACTTTATTTGTGTCCCGTTTTTGGGAGCAGCTGCACGCTGCCTTGGGGACGAAGCTGATCCGTAGTTCAGCCTACCACCCGCAGACGGATGGGCAAACGGAGCGGGTAAATCAAATCTTAGAAGACATGCTACGAGCTTGCGCTATCAACCACGGCAAGAATTTGGATGATCACTTACCGTTAGCCGAGTTCTCGTACAATAATGGGTACCAAGCCAGCATCAAGATGGCGCCCTACGAGGCGCTATACGGGCGGAAATGCCGCACACCACTGAGTTGCTGTGAATCTGGCGAAAGGGTTACCTTCGGGATTGACCTTGTCAACAACGCGGAAGAAAAGGTTCGACTAATTCAAACGAACCTAAAAGCCGCTCGATCCTGTCAGAAACAGTATGCGGACCGGAGAAGGCGCCCATTACAATTCGACGTTGGGGATCACGTATACCTAGGGTGTCTCCAATGAAGGGCGTAAACAGATTTGGGGTGAGAGGAAAGTTAGCACCCCGATTCATCGGTCCATTCCAGATTACCGAAAGATGTGGATCGGTGGCATACCGGCTGAAATCACCAGAAGCACTTTCCGGTGTGCACGACGTCTTTCATATTTCCCAGCTGAGGAAGTGTCTCAAGCTATCAACTACCGTTCAGCTGGAAGGTATTGAACAACTGCAACCGGATCTCACCTATCGGGAGGAACCGGTGCAGATTATCGATGAAAAGGCCCGAACCACACGCAACCGTACGTTGTGGTTCTACAAGGTTCTATGGAGTAATCACTCCATGGACGAAGCGACATGGGAGAGCGAAGGATTCCTTCGCGCCAACTACCCAAACTTTTTCGCGTCGCATATCCGGTAATTTTTCCACCGTCCTCTCTCTCATTTTCACCTTATAATCTCGGGACGAGATTCTGTTAAGGGGGGAGGAATGTAAGGGCCTCAGTTTTTGACACACATTTGAAGTGTTCATCACCACACCACACACCTTATTTGAGGAAAGTGGATGAACACAAATGAAGAGCAAGTAACCACCATCAACATGCTCATTAGAGAACAAACTCACATATTGCAAAAGTGGTATTTCCCACTTGTGATATAGGTGGGCTGGATATATGAAAACTCCTACACATTGCTAAGGATGTCCATGCCAAGTTTCACCCAAATTCAAAACCTTTTTGAGGTCATTTTGGGTATAGCTAGGAAGAGGGCAGTTTGAAACCATATTCAAATTCAAACTGTTCTTATCCCATGAATTTAAAAGTGGGAGGCATATTCTTATTCAGCACATTTTTGTGGGCTCACACACCAATTTTCACTCCATTTGGAGTTGATCTTGACATGAGCTAAGTGGGACAAATTCAAACTTTATTTCAATTCAAGACTGAACTTGTGCTGAAATTCATTCAAACCAAACCCAATTTGAATTCTACTCAATTCAAATGGCTCATGGGTGAATAATTTGAATCACCATGGGTATTTTGGGGCTCACTGTTTACAACAGTGTTTAGGAGTGAATTTCAGAGGTTAAAACCCCGGGTGGGACCCACTTGTCAGCCACTGAAGCAAAAGAAACCGACTGAGGACTCAGCTCGGTTAACCGTGTGCGCTGCAGCTGCCTCCATGGCGAAGAAACGGCGAAGCCACCAGCTGCTTGCCGATCTCAGCTGCGGAACCGACTCCCTGGGTCTTTATCTACCCGCCCGAGCGGTTACCGGCGCCTTCCATCGCTGCCTCGTCGCACTTCCACCCAAAACGCCGAAACACCTCGCCGCCGGAGTGAAACTTTGGTTCCTCATCGCCCGGCCGATCCAGTGACCCTCTCGGCGATCTGAGACCAGCACCGGGTGCGCAGCGCCATCTTCGACACCTTCGCATCGGTTCCAGACCCTGCGCGGTCTTCCCCGAGCTCCACCGCGGCGATCTTTGCCTGCCGGTTCAGCTCGAGCCGCCGCTGCGGGAACCGCCTTTCCGGCCACCACAGCCCACCGTTCACGGAGCTGTAAACAGCAAAGAGGTTCGCCTTCAACCCCTCTTTCTTTTCCGTAAGCTCCGGTGGCGTGACAAGCGCTGCTCAAGCCGGAATTTCATGTTTTCGCGACGGTGTGCAAAAGTGAGGTTTGCACCGATCCGAGAAATTCGTAAGCCACATTGCATCATTCGTCCTCTCATGGAGAGGATCACTTCTAGTAGCCCGTGCGGATCCATAGGAGCAGGAACCACGAAGAACCGTGGAGAGAAACCGTTGTTCTTCGAGTTTTAGTAGAAATCCCGATTTCCGGCCTAGGTCGCACGGTGACAGCCCAACACAGCCCTTCCCGAGCTCCGTGGAGCTCACGTCGACCTTTCCTATGGTCCACTGATGCTCGACGACCCTTAGCTCGATCGGGTTAGGTGCTAGGGAGGACGGACAACACGGCCGAAGTTCTCCCGAGTCTGCGGCTCGTCGCCGACCATGTGGCGGCCATTTTCATGGCGAGCTGGCCTGAGAATCCTGTTCCCGAGAGAAAATAGGCAGAGGCGGCCAAAATCATGAAGTTTGGAGCTGTACAGAAGCCGGCGGCGAGCTCTCCGGCGAGGCTCCTCGGCGGCAGAGCGCGGGCGTCGGGAGGTTGACGAAGGGGTGGACCCCAGCTGTCAGCGGGAGATATTTTAAATCGGGATCGGGCTGCGGCTGGGATCTGGTGTGCTGGCGCGCAAATACCCTGTGAGCCCCGGTTTGCCGGACACCGCCCCGCTCGACACGTGTCCTCGCGGGCCCCCGCGAGATTTAAACGTTTCACCGATTTTCAGAATTCTTCCAAACTTCAAATCCTCATAACTTTTGCTAGAAAGCTCCAAATCGAGTGAATCAAGTTTTGTTGGATTCAGCTATCTGAGAGCTTTCCAGCAAATCAAGTTTCAACTCATGAAAACCTTTAATTCTTCATAATTAATTCCTCAAATTTTAAACTGTTAGGAATTTTAGCTGGAGAATCCTTTGGAGGAAAATCCTGAAATTTTGCTGGGATGTTAACCAAAATATCCCTGAACTACCATAAAAATTTCAGATCCATTTGAGCTCATTTGATCCACCTAATGGTGTGATTAGTGAAACTGCTCCAGAGAAAATAGAAAATGTTCAGAAACATTTTCAGAATTTTCTCTGAAATTGTTTAGCTCATATATTTAGCTAGAAACATTTAAATTAAGTGAGACCAACTCCATTAGAACCCTCTGAAAATCTAGTTTTCAGAAAGTCATAGTTTGTTTCATGAAAATCCTTAGAACACCCTAAAAGCCTTCAATTAAGGTCATGTACATAATTAATTGTGGAGGGCTCAAATGAGCTTGACTGCAACTAAAACTTGACCAAGATTCTATTTAGGTTGTAACCAAGCCACAGTAAAAGTTTCACAGTCATTAGGCTTGTCTAGTAAGAGTTATAGACTTCACAAGATTAAAAGTAAATACAACTGCATTTAAATTAATACATGTATTGCTTCTATCATGTAGTCGCTAAGGTCGAGGAGGAACCCGAAGTCCTAGACTTCGTTACTCCGGAGGAATAGCTAGCCTATGACCAAGAGCAGCAAGGCAAGCTCCGGTTTGCATTAATCTTTTTACAAATGTTTATTGTTTTGAGCACATCTTTGAATACTGTTGTGATTCTTTGCATTAGAGTCTTGATTGGAAACCCAACTGCATAGCCAAGAAAATCATGGATTGGGTTTAGGATTGCAAAACCCCGTTGTCTACTGCAATGCTAAGATAGAGTAGGATTCGGTACAAGTCGAGTAGTTGGAACTACTCGCGAGCATAGGCTAGAGGCACTCGACTCGGGTAGTGATAGCACATGAAACACATGGCAAGAAAATGAGACCAAGCGGAGGGTAAGGGCAGCAGGACTTTGGGGCCTTTGTGCTGTAGCTCCGCTTGTGTCGATTGAGGACCGAGCCGTGTGCGGGCCTGTTGAACAAGCTAGAACAGTACCGAAGACCTACCGGCTATATGGGAACCGGGAAACCGATGTAACTCGGGTAGCTGGGTATTGAGGCATTGCCCGTCGTTCAGAGGGTAGGTTGAGAGCTTGAGGTGTAAATCGGCTGGCGGCACTGAGATGCGCGTGCAGAGACCTCTTGCTCGGGACGATGGGACCGGTTCAATATTTGGCTGACGGGTGAAAGGTAGTTGCGTACGGCGTCCGTGATGGTTGTTGTAGGCAACATCGAGTACGGGCGTACGTGACGGGTTGTTCGGGTAACCCTGCAGGTGTAAATCGATTATAATCGCCGTCCCTCGCGGTCAGTGAGTACCACTTGTTCACTGTACGGTGACGTAGAAAGAACAGGCTAGTTACATGTTAAAATGTTGCTGATTGAAAGATGGACTATGATTGCTAATGATTTGCTCTAGTTTAGAGCTAACTAAAGTTCATTTCAACTTTGGGCAAAGTACATGAGAGAAATGCGTTTCTTGTTTGATTGCGGCTCTCTCATGTGCCTTAGCATAAGGTTCTCCACAACCTGCTGCTAAAACTTGAAAGTAAGGTTCTACTAATTAGGCGAGTCCTTTGCAAATGATTTTACCTCATGTACCCATCACCCCCCATGTAGAAGTTCCATGTATAGATGAGACGGGCCAGACTTGCTGAGCCTTCGTGCTCACTGCTTGTGTTTGAAGCTTTTGCAGGGTTCTATGAGGAAGGGACTCCCGAGGAGGAGACGGAACCCCAGGAGGAGAACCCCGTCGAGTGGGAGTCGTGCACGCCGCAGAGTTAGTGTGCGTGTGTGCTAGCAAGGACACGTTCAAGGGCTGAACGTGGACTTGATGCGTAGTCTATGCCCGTCAGTGTAGACTGAACTTATTTTAATGTAAACATGTTCATAAACCTGTTTATGTAATATAAAATTTCGCTTCCGCTTTGTACCTTTGACGTGTGATATCCAGTGCTGTGCAACGCAGCACCCCTCAGCGTGATCCTGGCTCGACAAGACTGTTGGGGTCGTGTCAGAAGTGAGGTAGGTCTTTGTTACCCATCTTACGACATCGTCGCTGTTTCTATGCATCCGTTTTCTTCACTCCCTTCGAACAGAAACTTTTTCGTGTGGACAGATCACGTTTTGATCGGTTTTTGACGGTGGAATTGATCTAGATCTTGAGTCAAGATCATCACCACGTCCACACTTGATCCCTACACCCTTGTTCATCATAAAATCCCATGAAAGCCCATTAAAACATGCAAGAACACGTACAAAATGGTTTAATAAAACAGCACCATAGGATTTGCATTCATCTACACCATTGCATCTTGAGTAAAGTTGTTAATGATGTTTGATTGTTGTAAATTTTGTATGTGCGTGGTCTTGAGTAGAAGGACAAGCTCAGTAAGCCATCTACGAAGAACTACAGCACCAAGACTTTGAGACGCTTGAGCAACAAGAGCCACGGGAGCAAGGCAAGTGCCCCTTGACCATATTGATCCCATGTTTTGAAACTGTTTTGTTTGCAAACATGTATGCTTGAGTCAACTTGATGGGACACCCTTTTATAGGAGTTTACTAGTTTTGTTAACCATCCTTGTCGCCGGGAAAGTTAATAAGTCGGGTATGGTCGTTTTTCCTTTTTGCTCCGCTTAATCTACGGGATACGGGAAGCTGAATTAAAACATTGTTAGCTACTGCGCTCATATGAATAATGATGATGAGAACTTGATGATGATAATGAGCATGGAATCGGGGGAGATCTAGGAAGGATTGGTTCGTAGATGTTGCTGAATGAGATGGTGGTTTACTTGCCGTAGATCTAAGGACCGGTTCATGCCAGCACATGCTAGGAAAACAGTGCCATCACAAGGCCAAATATGGGTGCGGCTTAGCTGACTAATCAGGTGTGTTGCTAGCTTGTTATGGACCGTGGAGAATGGGAGTCGATAGGGACTGCCCTGGGAACTGCATGGCACAAGAGGGGGCCCGCGGGTGGGAGAATGGTGATTCAAGCCTGCCGGTGAAACCTCAGTGAGTCCATACATCTAGTAGCCCCTTTGTAAAGGCTATTTTGTGATCTCTTGGCCATACACCGACGGTTGTGTACTGGTATAATGGAGGTTCTGCAGTCACCGACGGGTGACGAAATCACAAACTTGTGGGTAAAGTGGTGCCACCTCTGCAGAGTGTAAAACTATCATGATAGCCGTGCTTCCGTTCACAAGCACCTGGACAACTCATATGATTAGAGGGAAACTTGGGATGGATGTTCGGTATGGTTATGGTATGGTCATTGGGATTGGTTTCGGGACTGTTTCAAGTATGAAAATGAGTTTGGTTTTGGTTATATGAATATGAGATGGTTATGAATATTTATGTGCATGAGATGAACTTGAGAAAGATTAATGGTTTATTAAGACTTGATAAATGGTGAATTATGATGGAGGAATGTTGCTGTTTTACTTGGATATATATTTTGGGATTAAATTCACCAAGAAGTAGTTGCTGTTTTTATCATGTTTGTGAAATAAAATTTGCTTTCTGCAATGAGCCTTTTATTCCTATCTGTAAGCTACATGTCATACTTTTCCCGCACTTGCTGAGTACGACATGCACTCACCCTTGCATTATCACATAAACATAAGCAACAGGAGAAGAGTACTTCGAGGACCATGTGGAGTACTAGGCGTGCGAACTACCGTCAACATGCCTGTGGAGTTGAAGATGGAGCCGCTGCTATTTAGTTATTTCCGCTGTCGTTTAGAGACTTCCGCTGCAAGAATAAGTTAGAGATTCATGAGTGAGACAATGAGTCGATGTAATAAAGTACTTAAATCCTATTTATTCATGGTTATATTCTGAATTCAGTTTGTGGATTACATGTGTACGTGTGATGAACATCCTGGGCACACATATGCATTAACTTGGTTCTGTTTTCGGAACCGGGTGTCACAGAAGTGCTCTCGCTTCATCTCCTCGGTGGAGACATAATCTGACGCATACTGCACCAGATGGTTGAAAGCACGGGAGTAGTCATGGGCACTCCTCCCGCCCAGCTTCAGCTCCAAGAACTCTTGGAACTTCCGCTTCATTATCCCGGGAGGGATATGGTAGGCGCGGAACACCTCCCGGAATTCTTCCCACTCCACGGCGTGGCCAGCCGGCAGTGAGGCGACATAGTTCACCCACCATGCACCAGCGGCACCGTGAAGCTGCTGCGCCACGAACAGCGTCTTCTGCCGCTCCGTACATTAGAGCAGCCCGAACTTGGACTCAATTATTCGCAGCCAGTTGTCGGCCTCCAGGGGTTCTGCTGCTTCAGTGAACACCGGAGGGTGCGTACTCTTGAAGTCCGAGTACGTCACAACATGGGGCTCACGAGGCCCCCTCTCTTGACCCCCCCCCCCCCCGCCTGGGACGTATTTTACACAGTCGTGCGGAGCTGGTCGGTCTGCTCCTCACGATTACCCACCAGGGCCGCGATCACATCCGGTAGAGTAAGCGGAGGCGGCGGTGGTGGTTGTTGCTGCGGGGTGCTGTCGTAGGCAGGTGGCTGGGAGTCATCACCCCCCTGCTGGCTAGAGCCACTGACCTCATGCGTGACCCGAGTGCGAACCATCTGCAACTATACGACAATAAAAATCAGTCCCGCAACATACTTCATGCTGTCCAATAAAATAGGTGTAAAACATAATGACAGTAAAACGTGCGATACATCTCATATACAGATATTGTAATAACTTTGCACAAGCTAAACCATTACCAGACCAAATACAAGCTAGTTAAATCCAACTTGATGGACTTCCTCTTTGGAAGTTCATCTCAACTAGGTTTGGTCACTACGAGATGTTAATATCGCTTTGTCATCACGTATACTACCCTTTTATCTTCAATACGATACAAACATGGTCTCTAGCAAAAGAAACGTGAGTAAGACATATACTCAAATTTTTCACTAGACGAATATAACCACTCATGAGTATGTTCTACCCAATTTGATGTACTTGAATCCCTTAGGGTACAACAATCTCTCAACTGAGTTCAATGTGGGGACCACCTCGTGGTTCACCCACTCCAGGATCGCATAGTGTGGTGCCGTGTGGTGCGGCACCAAACAGCACACACGAAAAGAATAAAGAACAACATACAACTTTTTATTTGATATAAAACAGCAGAAGTCTTTTACAAAACTTAATTAACAGCGGAAGTAATTTACATAAGTAGCCTATCATCCTAACTATGCAAAAGTGTAGCCGTCCAGCCCGGGGACGCTACACATTAGCAGCATGGAACCGGAGATTCACGGCGGTGTGCAGGGATCCAGCTCGGCCGTGTACCCCGACGGGGGCATCGCCTCGTCCTCAGATCCCTCCTCATAACTCACACCAGCACACAGCTCAAATATTGCAACCGTGAGCACGATGGCTCAGCAAGGCTTAACCATCTTGCCTAGGCATGGAACTTTACATGCAGGGATATTTAAGATAGGAAAAAGGACTTTTCATCAAAGACACGCCTATAAGTTGATCCTTAATTTCTGTTTTATAGCAGCAGATTCATGTGCCTTAGGCAGCCCTCACATCGGAAGTCCACAATCAAACAAGAAACGCTTTCCTCCGATGTGGTGATGCCCAAAGTGGAAAATAAACTTAGTTAGCTCTACATCTACAGCAGACAATGTTTCCAAAACATTAATATATCATCACAGCATATTATCATCCATCTGGCTTATTTTACGTCTTACTACGTCACAGAACAGTGAACAAGCGGTACTCAAATAACCGCGAGGGACGGTGATTGAAATCAGGAGACACCCGGACAACACGTTGCATACACCTACTTTCAGAAGCGTGATTCCACACCCCTTCCTACTCTGTTGTATGCAACAACTTTTCAAAGGCAACCCAAATGCTGAACCGGTCCATCCGTAACGGGCAGGAGGTCCCCGTGTGGAGCGTGACTGTGCCCACTGGCAGATTTACACCTTGCTACCCTCAACCCACTCCTATTTACGGTTGGTTAAGCCTCGACACCCAGGTCAACCAATTACATCGGTTTCCTGCTTATGTCAGTATGCCATCCGGTACTGTTCGATACTTGTTCAGCAGGCCCGCACACGACTCGGTCCTCAATCGACACCAACAGGGCTATGCACTTGAGGCCTCCGCTCACTGCTTCCTATCCCCCCTGCTGGGTCTCATTTTCTCCACTCTCAAGCCATTTTCTATTCTGACCAAACCGTGTGATAAAGTCTTACCTCGCGAGTAGATCCCAACTACTCGACTTCTACCGAGATCCTAAGCATATTGGCACGGCATAGGATTTAAAAGGCTATGCAAGTGGGGTTTCAATCACCCTAACTCTAATGGAAGCATTCACCCTAGACATAAGTGATACAAATAAAGAATTTGCAAAAGTATTTAAATGCAAACCAGGGCTTGCCTGGTTGCGAGTCAGAGAATGAGTTAGCTTCTGGTGGGAGGAAGTCCAAAGGCTCCGGTGCGTCCTCAAGTTCAGTCACTATTATGAAATGTAACAAAATATATGTGTAAGTATTAAGGACTTATAAGAATTGAACTTCTATTCATAGCTACTGCTATTTAGGATCCTTAATTGGCTTTGGGATTTTTACAGTGGATATTAGACTCTCTAAGGATGATCTGAGCAAAATTTGGAGAAATGTCATTGCACATTGTGATCTCCAAAATTCCCACAAGCACAAGGCTTCTCTGAATTTTTGAGCCTAGATCAGGAGCTTTGACATAGCTAACAGTGGAAGATATGATTAGGGTAAGTCTCCATGGTTCTAAGAAAATTTGTTTCACCATTTTTGGAGCTACCAACCGAGATATATGATTTTTTTAAGTTGAACAGGAGTTCTGAAATAGTTTCTGTTTAAATTGGTATTTTCAAATAAAGGCTGAACTTGGGAAGGCAGTTTAGCCTAGAGAATGAACTCCAATGAAGCCCAAATTTTTCCTGGAGATCAGTAACTATGAACAGAATTAGCTGCCCAAAATTTGGGAATATTTCATAAAGAATTGCTCCTGTAATAAATCCCTAAAGGATTTACTAAAAACAATCCAACAGAAATTTCTGGGCATTTTCATAGCAAGAAAATTGTTCCTATGTGAAGTACTCCTCCTAAGGATTCCAATAAAATTAGTCCCACCCTTTTTGGAGTTTTCTACACAAAGTTATGGGTCTCCAAAGTTTGAAATGTATTAGGAAAATCTGGAAATGTTTAAATTCTGTCTGTGGGCCCCACCCGTCAGCTCTCTCTTCTTCCTCGCGCCAAATAGAGGAGCCCGCGGCGCTGCTCCGGCGAGGTTGGCGGGAAGGGCTTTCCCGGCCATCCCTCGGGCCCAAACTGGCCGCTCCTCCATTATTGACCGTGCTGAACACTCTGGGAGGGTTGCTGGCGGCCGTAGCTCACCGGAAACCACCGCGCACCGGTGACAGCAGGGTTTTGAACTCCGGCGAGGTCAGGAACCCTCATCCCTTCACCAAATGATTGGTTCTCAGGCTCTAGAGCACCAGTGGAATATGTAGGAGCTCGTAATGGTCTCGGCCGCCGGTGAAACAGCCGGCAACCGGGGGCTCCACGGCGACCCGAGGTGCTTTTGCACCGGCGACTAAGAAAACAGCTAGGACACCCTCATTTCTTGATGTTTTTGCTCTGTTCTTCGTCGAGGAGAGGCTCTAGGAAGTACGGAAGCTGTGAGCAATCTTGCTCAAGCTCTAACGGATCGTGCGCCACGAATTTTTGGTTAGACCGAGCACTACCCATCGGGGCACAGTATCGGGAAACGGTGAAATTCTCGCCACCGGTTCTAGCAATCGCTAAACGGCCTCTGGCTACATGACCAGGACATGTACACGCACCTTTCATGTACAGCAAGTTGGAGAATAGGTTGACTGAGGTGCTTTGTCCACGGTGGCCCAACTTTGGTTCCCGCCGGTGGCTCCGGTTCTTGGCGCCGATCCTTGAATTAGGGCCAACAGAAGCCCCAAGCATCAAAGCTGAGCAGGAAAATACCTTGTACCCACGTCGGCGCTCCTCTTTTGTATTGGCAACTCGGGCGAGGAGGGGTCAGCGCTGGCTTGCGATAAAAAATGGCCGAGACAGCGTCGGCGGCTCGCGTTCGCGCGTGGGAGCAGAACAGAGGCCGAAGCACGAGCTGTAAGTGGCGAAATGCACCTGCGGCACTCGGGGTGAGGTGATCAAGACAAGCAGCGGCGAGGAGACCAGGAGGTGGCGCGGTGCAAAAACCTCGGATGCGGGTAGATGTTGAGCGCTGGCGCGCTGTGATCGTCCGAGGGGAAAACAAGTCGGTTTGTTTGCTTTGTGTGGCTGACAATTGGGTCCCACCTCCCCCTCTTTTAGTCAAACTTTTCTCTGATATTTTTCATCCAGCAACTCAGAATTAAAGGCCTTACTTCACCCCAAAGTTAAGGTTTGAATTTGCTGAATTCATATGGTTTGAATTATGGTGTAGAATTTGAATTGTGTTTGATCATTTGAATTTGAAATGAATTTGAATTCTCCGATTTGTCTTGCTCCAAAAACATAGCAAGCCAGGCCCAAAATTTCTGATTGTTGGCATGGCTGTTAATTCCAATGTGGAGAACACATTTGTGGATCCAAATTGGCAAATTGAGGGGATTGGAATTTGAAACTGAATTTGAAATTCAGATTAGAGGGCTTCTTCTTTTAATCCCAAACAAATATTGAAACTCCTCCAAAAGAGCTAAAATTTGGAAGGGTGAATATTTGGGCTATGAAGATCCATGTTATGAATTTAGATCTCCATGTTTGTAAGTTTTGGGAAGTTTGAATCCTCACTTTGAACTTACACCGTTATAATTCAAAGTTTTAATTCCCCTCATTTTTCCTAAGTGTACATGAGCTGAAAATTCTTGCTACCGCTTTTTGGGTATTTTACATCCCTCCCCCCCTTAAAAAGAATCTCGTCCCGAGATTCCAAAATAAATGCAAAGTGGGGAGACTTTACCATGTATACGATGATAGCAAGTCCGGATAATATGTCCGTAGATAGTCCTCGCTTTCCCATGTCGCCTCATCAGCGGTATGGTTGCTCCATAAGACCTTGTAGAACCATAAGGTCCGATTTCTTGTGGCGCGAGTCTTTTCATCGATAATCCGGATTGGATACTTCGTGTACGTGAGGTCCGGTTGAAGAACTTCTATGTCTTCAGTCCGGATTTCAGTGGAGGGTTTGAGGCACTTCCTTAGCTGAGAGATGTGGAAGACGTTGTGAATGCCTGTGAGCGACGCCGGTAAATCAAAGCGATAGACCACGGGTCCGCATTTCTCAATGACGGCGAACAGACCAATGAACTGCGGCGCAAGTTTACCCTTCACTCCAAAACGATGAACTCCCTTCATCGGAGACACACGGACATAAACATGGTCCCCGATGTCGAAGTGGAGAGGACGGCGTCTTTTATCCGCATAGCTCTTCTGACGAGATTGAGCAGCCTTGAGATTGGCTTGTATTACTCGCACTCGTTCTTCAGCCTCATTCACAAGTTCGATGCCGTAGATAACACGCTCGCCAGATTCGCACCAGTTAAGGGGGTGCGACATTTCTGGCCGTAGAAAGCTTCATATGGCGCCATCTTGATGCTAGCTTGATAGCCATTGTTGTAAGAAAACTCTGCCAGCGGAAAATGATCGTCCCAATTCTTGCCGTGGTGGATGGCACAAGCGTGTAGCGTGTCTTCCAGCACTTGGTTCACCCGTTTAGTTTGACCATCCGTCTGCGGGTGATATGCGGAGCTTCGGATCAGTTTGGTCCCCAACGATGCATGCAGCTGTTCCCAAAACCGAGCGACGAACAGCGCACCGCGATCTGAAATAATGGAGCGGGGAACACCGTGCAAGCATAAAATTCTTGCAATATAGAGCTCCGCATATTGCAAGCCACAAATAGCGCCGAGCATCCCCATGGCGAGGAACTCGGTCGAATGAAACTCTTCTTCATTAAATCGTTGAGCTGCTCCTTCAGTTCAGCCAGCTCATTCGGAGCCATCTTGTACGGTCTCCGTGAGATCGGTGTCGTCCCAGGTACAAGTTCAATCTTGAACTCGACATCCCTTTCGGGTGGCATGCCCAGGAGATCATCCGGAAAGACATCCGTGTATTCACGGACCACACGAATATCCTCAAGTTTTACGGCTTCCGTGTTATATGTGACTGGAACTACTTGAACCGAACGGTCAAGAAAAAGAACATGTGGTTCATGAAGTGGAGAGTTTAGATGAACCACACGTGGAATGATGTCAAGAACAGAACCATGGCGATGTAGCCATGACATTCCTAAAATGACATCAAGTTTTTGACTCTCTAACATGATTAGAGAAGTCGGATATAGATTTCCACCCAACTGTAATGGTGCTCTATAGACCATTCTATCAGCTGTTATTTTCCCACCCGGAGAACATATCAAGTATGAATTATTTGTGGGGATGATAGGCAGTTGATATTTAATAACATAAGACTGACTTATGAAATTATGGGTGGCACCGGAGTCAAAAAGTGTGACTACGGGACAATCTAAATAAGAAAATGTACCCGCGAGGACGGGTTCGTCTTCTGGCACGTCTTCTATGGCTAAGTGGTGGACGTTGCCGGGTTTCGGTGCTGGTTTCTTGGGCTGGTTGTGGGGCTGATTAGCACCCTGATACAGTGCTGCACCCCTGCCCTGTCGCGGCTCGGGGCAGTCCCTCGAAATGTGCCCGACACGGCCACACGTGAAGCACGTGTAAGGTGTCTGGGTCCCTCCGACTTGAGGACGGAATCCCGGTGCACGCTGTTGAAACCGAGGCGCACGTGGGACCATCCTTTGTTTCTGCTGTTGCTGTGGTGGATACGTCGGTCGGAAGCCTGGCGCATTATATTGTCGACCGCGGAACTGAGGCTCTGCCATCTCTGACCGGATGGTGAGCGATACACCACGCGGTATTTTTGTGGCGTCCCACCACTGCTGCTCGTCAGCGCGCTGCATTTCCTCTTATCAGAACCTCGCTCGCGCTGAGCATTCTCTTGTAAAATCACAGCATTAACGAGGTCGTTGAAGGTGCCGCGATTGCTTTGGGCGAGATGGACCTTAATTTTGGAATTCAGGCCCTGGAAGAACGCATTGCGCTTGTCGCCTTCCATCCCCACGAATCCTGGCGCATACTGCGCCAGCCGGTTGAATAATCTGGAGTACTCATGAGCACTCCTCTCTCCTTGCCATAGCGCCAGGAACTCCTGGAGCTTCATTTCCATAACCCCGGGAGGTATGTGATAGGCGCAGAACGTCTCCCGGAACTCCGTCCATGTGACGGCATGGCCAGCCGGTAAGGAGGCGGTGTAGTTCGCCCAACATGTACCGTCTTCTCCTTGAAGCTGTTGCGCTGCATACAGCGCCTTCTGATGTTCGGTGCATCGTAGCAGCCCGAACTTTGCCTCTAGAGTGCGAATAAAGCTGTCCGCCTCCAATGGCGCTTCGGCCTCCGTAAAGACCGGTGGATGGGTCGCCAGGAATTCTGAATAAGAACTTTGTTGGGGCTGGCGTTGCCCATTGTCTTGGCATCCTCCCTGATGGGACGTATTCTGCTGCACCAACATCTGCAGTAACTCGGTTTGCTCGTCGCGCGAGCCGAGCACTGCGGCGAGAACCTCCGCAAGATTCCTTTGAAGTTCTGGCGGTGGAGGAGGTGGTTGTTGCTGTGTCATGGTTTGCTCCGGAGGTGGAGACTCATCACCACGAACTTGACTCGGACCTCCCTCCTCTTGTGTGGACCGTGTACGCACCATTCTGCATTCACATCATTCAAACGATCAGCACATGTTGGTTAATCTCATCTAGTCTATACAATAGTAGTGCGCGAAGGGAATAAACGGTACGCATCATAATCACACATATGGATAAAGTATAAACTTTATACAGCATATAAATCCCTGGACCATGTCACACGATCGAGTTCCATGGTATTGAACTTTATGGGTTAAAAGTTCATTCCGACCATCGTAGGTCACCACGGGATGTTAAGTGTGTTAGCATGTGTAATCCCTCGCTATTGTACTGGACCCAAACATTCACTAGCTCAAAGTGATATGTCGAATGCATAAACATTTCGACTCCACTCGCTGTTTTACAACAGCCACTGGATGTCGAAAGGTGAAACTAAATGTTTTGGTTGAAACACTTCAACATGGTGTTCACTGTCCAGCTTCTGGTCCAGCAAACCAGTTGGAATAATTCAACAGTCTTGACCACCTTAGAGGCAAAATCTCGACTAGCGTTCAACAACAAAGTTGTAGCACATTTCCTGTACTTTCCAACGGTGTCTTGCTTGACCCTTGGAAATTTTTCTACAAGAAGTTGTGGTTGAAATGCAGAAAACTCCAGAGAGCATTTTGGCCTGCCCTGTTTCTTGACAGTACCTACTCATCTGCGATTTTCATCCATTTGGAGGGAGATTATGTTCTTGAGCTCTACAGAAAAGTTGTAGAGGACTTCAAAACCTTTCCATAATGGTATCCCACACCTCCATTGGTTCAACCAATCTTATGTTATGCCCTGTTCAAGTTCAGCAAAAATTTCTGCCGAAACCAGGGAAGATTGTTCCTAAGTTTTTGAGATTGAATCTATACTCCCAATTGACTCATAGTTCAATATAGGAGTTAACTAACCCCTAAATGGAATCCTAAACTTCATTTTAACTCTTTTCTTTGAAAAATATTCTTTTATGCAGTCTCGGTACTACGTTTCCTCACCAAAGAAAAATTCTAAACCGGTATTCCGGCATATACGTGTCAAATGATGGAACTAAGAACGTCACTCACAAACAGTTTCTAAACGTCATGCACTAACGTGGTTAATGTACCTGCAGAAGACCACACAATAATGGTGCACACAAAGGTTTTAACATTGCAGGCAGTCCCATATCATAGTAAAAACATACGGTCCGTATCATTGCCATACGGATCGTCCTTTAGTCAAGCCACGTCTCAAGGTACATGGTCGTGTTTTCACACCACACGACGGGGAACCCGAGTAGAGCGCGAACGGGTCGTCACGGTTGGGAATTTTATCAACCCAAAGGATACCACCTACTGCCTCATGACCATTGAGGCACGCCGATGGCGAGCGCTGCATATGGCCCTTTGAACATTGAACGTTCAAGAGTTGCATACTATCGTGTTGCTTACCACACGATGGGGTATTCTCACTTTTGCCTAAAGCACGCTGGAGAACAGCGTTTTCATATGCTCTCAGAACCATGAAGAGGTTAAGAGACTCATATTCAGTACCGTGCCAAGCCACGGTATATCTTTCCATACTATTGCTCGTATGGCGAGTTACCGCAATTGATCCGCCTACGGTCGCGTACCTTACCTCTTACCTGACGTCGGAGCGTCGTTATAGAATGTATAACACATAAGTTAGCTTTTCCACCTTAGTAACTACTACTATCATAGACCTTATATGGGCTTAATGACTAATCCTCACTCGACTACTCCTAAGTTTTCAAAATTAGGCTCTTTCGAGTGTGCTATTTCCAATGCGGCTATGATACCACGACTGTGGGGACCACCCCGTGGTTCACCCACTCCAGGATCGCATAGGGTGGTGCCGTGTGATGTGGCACCCAACAGCACACACGAAAAGAATAAAGAACAACATAAAACTTTTTATTTGATATAAAACAGCGGAAGTCTTTTACAAAACTTAATTAACAGCAGAAGTAATTTACATAAGTAGCCTCTCATCCTAACTATGCAAAAGTGCAGCCATCCAGCCCGGGGACGCTACACATTAGCAGCATGGAATCGGAGATTCACGGCAGCGTGCAGGGCTCCAGCTCGGCCGTGTACCCCGACGGGGGCATCGCCTCGTCATCGGATCCCTCCTCATAACTCGCACCTGCACACAGCTCAAATATTGCAACCGTGAGCACGATGGCTCAGCAAGACTTAACCGTCTAGCCTAGGCATGGAACTTTACATGCAGGGATATGTAAGATAGGAAAAAGGACTTTGCATCAAAGACAGGCCTTTAAGTTGATCCTTACTTTCAGTTTTATAGCAGCAGATTCATGTGCCTTAGGCAGCCCTCACATCGGAAGTCCACAATCAAACAAGAAACGCTTTCCTTCGATGTGGTGATGCCCAAAGTGGAAAATAAACTTAGTTAGCTCTACATCTACAGCAGACATGGTTTCCAAAACATTAATATATCATCACCGCATATTATCATCCATCTGGCTTATTTTACTTCTTACTACGTCACAGAACAGTGAACAAGCGGTACTCAAATAACTGCGAGGGACGGTGATTGCAATCAGGAGACACCCGGACAACACGTTGCATACACCCACTTTCAGAAGCATAATTCCACACCCCTTCCTACTCTTTTGTATGCAACAACCTTTCAAAGGCAACCCAAATGCCGAACCGGTCCATCCGTAACGGGCAGGAGGTCCCCGCGTGGAGCGTGACTGTGCCCACCGGCAGATTTACACCTTGCTACCCTCAACCCACTCCTATTTACGGTTGGGTAAGCCGCGACACCCAGGTTAACCAATTACATCGGTTTCCTGCTTATGTCAGTATGCCATCCGGTACTGTTCGATACTTGTTCAGCAGGCCCGCACACGACTCGGTCCTCAATCGACACCAACAGGGCTACACACTTGAGACCTCCGCTCACTGCTTCCTATCCTCCCTGCCGGGTCTCATTTTCTCCACTCTTAAGCCATTTTCTATTCTGACCAAACCGTATGATAAAGCCTTACCTCGCGAGTAGATCCCAACTACTCAACTTCTACCGAGATCCTAAGCATATTAGCATGGCATTTTCTACTTGTCGAGTCTGTAAACTACCTTACCCTCCATAGGATTTAAAAGGCTATGCAAGTGGGGTTTCAATCACCCTAACTCTAATGCAAGCATTCACCCTAGACATAAGTGATACAAATAAAGAATTTGCAAAAGTACTTAAATGCAAACCGGGGCTTGCCTGGTTGCGAGTCATAGAAGAAGTTAGCTTCTGGTGGGAGGACGTCCAAAGGCTCCGGTGCGTCCTCAACTTCGGTCACTATTATGAAATATGACAAAATATATGTGTAAGTATTAATGACTTATAAGAATTGAACTTCTATTCATAGCTACTGCTATTAAGGTTCCTTAATTGGCTTTGAGATTTTTACAGTGGATACTAGACTCTCTAAGGATGATCTGAGCAAAATTTGGAGAAATGTCATTGCACATTGTGGTCTCCAAAATTCCCACAAGCACAAGGCTTCTCTGATTTTCTGAGCCTAGATCAGGATCTTTGACATAGGTAACAGTGGAAGATCTGATTAGGGTAAGTCTCCATGGTTCTAACAAAATTTGTTTCACCATTTTTGGAGCTACCAACCGAGATATATGAATTTTTGAAGTTGAACATGAGTTCTGAAATAGCTTCTGTTTAAATTGGAATTTTCAAATAAAGGCTGAACTTGGGAAAGCAGTTTAGCCTAGCGAATGAACTCCAATGAAGCCCAAATTTTTACTGGAGATCAGTAACAATGAAAAGTATTAGCTGCCCAAAATTTGGGAATATTTCATAAAGAATTGCTCCTGTAATAAATCCCTAAAGATTTACTAAAAACAATCCTACAGAAATTTCTGGGCATTTTCATAGCAAGCAAATTGTTCCTCTGTGAAGTACTCCTCCTAAGGATTCCAATAAAATTGGTCCCATCATTTTTGGAGTTTTCTACACAACGTTATGGGTCTCCAAAGTTTGAACTGTATTAGGAAAATCTGGAAATGTTTAAATTCTGTCTGTGGGCCCCACCCATCAGCTCTCTCTTCTTCCTCGCGCCAAACAGAGGAGCCCGCGGTGCTGCTCCGGCGAGGTTGGCGGGAAGGATTTCCCGGTCATCCCCCGGGCCCAAACTGGCCGCTCCTCCATTATTGACTGTGCTGAACACTCTGGGAGGGTTGCCGGCGGCCGTAGCTCACAGGAAACCACCGCGCACCAGTGACAGCAGGGTTTAGAACTCCGGCGAGGTCGGGAACCCTCATCCCTACACCAAATGATCGGTTCTCGGGCTATAGAGCACCAGTGGAAGATGTAGGAGCTCGTAATGGTCTCGGCCGCCGGTGAAACAGCCGGCAACCGGGGGCTCCACGGCGACCCGAGGTGCTATTGCACCGGCGACTAAGAAAACAGCTAGGACTCCCTCATTTCTTGATGTTTTTGCTCGGTTCTTTGTCGAGGAGAGGCGCTAGGAAGTATGGAAGCTGTGTGCAAGCTTGCTCGAGCTCTAATGGATCGTGCGCCATGAATTTTCGGTTAGACCGAGCACTACCCGTCAGTGCACAGTTTCGGGAAACGGTGAAATTCTCGCCACCGGTTCTAGCAATCGTTAAACGGCCTCCGGCTACACGACCAGGACATGTACATGCACCTTTCGTGTACAGCAAGTTGGAGAAGAGGTTGACCGAGGCGCTCTGTCCATGGTGGCCCAACTTCGGTTCCCGCCGGTGGCTTCGGTTCTTGGCGCCGATCCTCGAATTAGGGCCAACAGCAGCCCCAAGCGTCAAAGCTGACCGGGGAACTACCTTGTACCCACGTCGGCACTCCTTTTTTGTGTTGGCAACTCAGGAGAGGAGGGGTCAGCGCTGGCTTGCGATCGAAAATGGCCGAGACAGCGTCAGCGGCTCGCGTTCTCGCGTGGGAGCAGAACAGAGGCCGAAGCACAATCTGTAAGTGGCGAAATGCACCTGCGGAACTCGGGGTGAGGTGATCAAGACAAGCAGCGGCTAGGAGACCAGGAGGTGGTGCGGTGGAAAGCCTCGGGCACGGGTAGAAGTCGAGCGCTGGCGCGCTGTGATCGTCCGAGGGGAAAACAAGTCGGTTTGTTTGCTTTGTGTGGCTGACAATTGGGTCCCACCTCCCCCTCTTTTAGTCAAACTTTTCTCTATATTTTTCATTCAGCAACTCAGAATTAAAGGCCTTACTTCACCCCAAAGTTAAGGTTTGAATTTGCTGAATTCAAATGGTTTGAATTCTGGTGTAGAATTTGAATTGTGTTTGATCATTTGAATTTGAAATGAATTTGAATTCTCCCCTTTGTCTTGCTCCAAAAACATAGCAAACCAGGCCCAAACTTTCTGATTATTGGCATGGCTGTTAATTCAAATGTGGAGAACACATTTGTGGAACCAAATTGGCAAATTGAGGGGATTGGAATTTGAAATTCAGATTAGAGGGCTTCTTCTTTTAATCCGAAACAAATATTGAAACTCCTCCAAATGAGCTGAAATTTGGAAGGGTGAATAGTTGGGCTATGAAAATCCAAGTTATGAATTTAGATCTCCATGTTTGGAAGTTTTGGGGAGTTTGAATCCTCACTTTGAACTTACACCATTATAATTCAAAGTTTTAATTCCCCTCATTTTTCCTAAGTGTACATGAGCTGAATATTCTTGCTACCACTTTTTGGGGATTTTACATTCAACAGTCATCCCTCTGCCAGAATGACCAGTTTCTACATCTTCCAGATTTTGATCTGGTGCGGGGCATTTTCATAACTCAAGATGAATACCAAAGTTAATGTTAACTTCAGTATCTTTCTAACTAGTATTTATTTGCCCTCAGATCACCTCTGGTTAAAAAGTTATGATAATTCAAAGTCAACAGAATTTCTGGAAGAATTTCAACAGCACCTTCTTTGGAAGTTGCTGTTTTCAACTCTAATTTCCACTGAATTCCTTGCTGAAATTACAGAAACATTGAATTACGAAGATGTAACACATCTCATACCCTTTCAAAAATGTATCATATGATAATTTTAGATTTTCCTACAGGAAGTTAGGCTTGAAAAACAGAATAGTCCAGAGAGTGTTGTGAATCCGTCCTGGTTCTGGACAGTTTACAATCATCTGGAATTTCAGCCAGTTTATGTTGTGATTCAGCTCTGGAAGTCCACAACAAAGTTGTAGAGCACTTAAACAACTTTCCAGAACTATATCCCACACCTACATCGGCTAAATAATCTGTGAGTTATGCTCTGTCAAAGTTCAGCAAACTTGCTGCCCAAAACAAAGCACTCTGTTTTTCACTCCCTTTGAACTACACTGATCAACTATTGAGTTTTTCTACCCAACAAGGGTCCTAAATGTTGAAACTTGGTGATTTTAGTTCCTTATTATCATTATCTTTCATGCACATGCCTATGATATGTCGGTACTACGTTCCTCACAAAAGGAAAATCCTAACCGGATTATACCGGCTTATACGTCTCAATTGTGGCACTAAATGGTATCTCGCACACGTACACTACACGGCATACATACATGGTTAGTACCTGCAGAAGAAAACCCGATAATGATGCACTCACAGGTTATTTTCATTTCAGGCAGGTCCATATTTGAAAGTACATACAAACGCCCGTATCATTGCCATACGGCCGTCCTTGAGCTAAGCCACGTCTCAAGGTACGTGATCATGTTTTAACACCACACGACAGGGAACCCGAGTAGATTGCGAACGGGTCGTCACGGATGGGAATTTTATCACCCCAACAGATACCACCTACTGCCCTACAGGGCACGCCCATGGCAAGCGCTGCGTATGTCCTCCTGGGCTATTTCCAGACGAACACACTATCGCGTTACTGACTAAACAATGGAGTCTTCACTTGCTAGCCTAATGCACGCTAGGGATCAGCGTTTCATATGAACTCAGGAACATGAAGAGTCAAAGAGTTTCATATTAATGTCCCACACCAAGCTGTGAGACCTATTGCTGAACCACGTTCCTCGTCAGGGGAGCTAACCGAAATTGAACCGCTTTCGGTGGCGTTCCTTACCATTTTTACCTGAACGTAGGTGTGTCGTTACATAATCAAAATTTAAAATTATAACACATATGTTAGTCTTGCCACTTTAAGTAACTATGCTAATATAGTCCTTACTTGTGCAACTACCGAATCCTCACCGTAAACCTAAGTTTTCCCGTAATACAGTCCTTAATTAGTGTGCTATCCCCGATGCAGCTATGATACCAGCCTGCGGCGGACCGGAATCCGCTCATCCAGGATCGCAGAGGGTGGTGCCGCACGATGCGACACCCGACAGCACACATCATAAGAACAACATTGTATTACATAGAAAACCAACTGAATATGTACAAATTAGTACAAGACTTCAGTTACAAACTAGTATTTGGATTACAAAAGCGGATGCTACGTCTATACAACTCACACCCATCTATCTAGCAAAAGTTGGTTGCCCCGCCCTAGGGACAACCAACACTTGCTGCACATCTCAGCTCAGCGCGGCGTGTACGGCTCCCACTCAGCCGTGGTCCCCGACGGAGGGTAGCCCTCGCCGGTGGACTCGTAACCTGAGCCCGTGGGGTGGTCATCACCTGAAAGACACTTATAGCAGCAACCGTGAGCACGATGGCTCAACAACTTAACCGACTCACCTAGGCATGAAACTCTACATGCAGTTTACAACGAACAGGGGTTGGTAAATTTCAGCAAATGGACACGCCTACAAGTTCATCCTTAGTTAATCTTTTAGCCACAAGTTAACAGTTCATGAATATGAAATTTAGTAAGCAATATCTGGTGGCACACATGTAGCAATACAATTATGCATATCGGCAGAATTGAATCATAACATTCCATAATTTATCTACGTTACGATGCAGTGATCAAGCGGTACTCATCCCCGTGAGGGACGGAAAATCGACTCGATATACACCTGCAGGAATACCCAAATAGCACGTCACGTACGCCCACCCGTGGATCTGCACAGCATGCTCACTCGATGTCGTACGGGACAACCTTTCACCCAACAGCCCAACCGTCGAACCGGTCGCACCGAAACGGACAGGAGGTTCCCTACACGGAGCATCCCTCTGTGCCCGTTAGCATATTTCCACCTTGCTGCCCTCAACCTACACCTATAAATTGGTGCGTTATGCCTCGACGCCCGGAGGTTTAGGTTACATCAGTTTATTGGGGCCCATATATCCGATATGCCTTTGGTACGTTCAATACTTGTTCAGTAGGGCCGCACAAGGATCGGTCCTCAATCGACACGGACAGGGCTGCACCCACAAGACTTCCTCTTGCTGCGCCCTAGCCCCTGCCTAGTCTCATTTTATTTCTAAAGTGATCTCACATCACTCGAACCAATCCCGTGTGTCCTGACTCCTAAACTTGCGAGTAGATTCCAACTACTCGACTTGTACCGAAGTTCTATGAACATTAAGCACAACGTATACTACTCGAGGACTTATACACTACCCTCACTCTTGTGGAGATAATCTGGCTATGCACTTGGGTTTCATACATCCTACACCTAATGCACATACATACCACATACTACTTATACATAAAGCAAAACTTTGTAAAATTAGTTAATGCAAAGCGGGGCTTGCCTTGTTGCTGCTGGTCAGTGGTTAGGGCTTCGTCTGGAAGAAGGAAATCGAGCACCTCCGGAGTTTCTTCTTCTTCAGTGACTTTTTCGTATAGCTCGTCGGGCACGAAACGGCTTGTAGCCCTCGGACGCCGAGGAGCAGAGGGGGTTGGCGCTGGTGCGAGTTCGTGCTTCAGTGCGCGAGGGAGACGGTGGAGAAGGAAGTGAAGATTCACGTGGCCCAGTGTGCTGATCACGTGCTGCACTCGGTGTTTCCCTCGAGCAGGAGGTGGCAACAGAAAGGCGGTCGGGCGCCGGTGGTAGAGAGCTGCCGCGTGCAGCTTCGGTCGAGCAAAAAATCAAGCTGAGAAAGCATCTGCGTGAAGGCTACTAACAAGTGGGGCCCTCCCCTCTAATTCTTTTTCTGATTTTCATTTCTGTTTTAACTGAAAAGATCCCAGCTACTCACAATTGAATGAAAGACTTAGCCATAAAGTTATGGTTTGAATTTGATTTCCTCAGCTGAAATTTGTTTGGGCTAAATTTTCTGCCCATTTTATTTTGAAATTCAAATTCAGTTTGAATCAATGCAAATTTAGCTCCCGACAAGATGAACTCCAATGAGGATGAAAATTGGTGTACTAACTCAGAAAAATGTGCTGAGTTTGAATATGAAGTCAACTTTTAAATTCAAGTGATGAAAGTGGCTGCAATTTGAATTTGCATTCAAATTGCCCCCTTTTTGAAATGTCTCCAAAAGTGCCTCAAAAAGTATTGGATTTGCATGAAATTTGGCTTGAGCCTTCCCCAGAATATATAAGGTATAGGGGTGAGCTTAACCTTTCATGTGTAGGTGTATGACTACAACTTTTTGATATTAGAGCTTTCCCCTCTAATCACCCTCTTGATGGTGTTTACTTGCTCTTAACAAGTGTTCATGAGTTATCCACAAAATGAGCTGTGGTGTTGTGAGGTGATGGAATGAACACTTTTGCAAGTCACTTTATTGGGCTTTTACATCCCTCCCCCCTTAAAAGAATTTCGTCCCGAGATTACGAAAGAAGAGATGACGATGTAAGAGGAGATTACCCGTGATGAGACGCCATGAAATCCGGGCAGTTTGAGCGAAGGAATTCATCGCTCTCCCACGTCGCTTCTTCGGCGGTGTGCTTACTCCACAGTATCTTGTAGAACCACAACGTTCGGCTATGTGTTGTCCGATCCTTCTCATCAATAATTGCCACCGGATATTCAGCATACGTCAAATCCGGTTGCAGCTCGCCGATGTCTTCGGTGTGGACAGCAGCCGTATATTCCAGACATTTTCGTAGTTGTGAAACATGGAAAACGTCATGAACACCAGCGAGAGATGCCGGTAGATCCAGTCTATACGCCGCTGGTCCACACTTCTCGGTGATAGCATAGGGTCCAATGAATCGGGGAGTGAGTTTCCCCTTCACGCCAAACCGGTGCACACCTTTCATCGGAGATACACGGAGATACACGTGTTCCCCAACGTCAACGTGCAGCGGCCTACGCCTCTTATCAGCGTAGCTTTTCTGCCGGGATTGAGCGGCCTTCAAGTTGGCTTTAATCATCCGAACGCGCTCTTCAGCGTCGTTCACCACATCAACCCCGAATGTGACTCTTTCACCGGACTCGCACCAGTTTAATGGGGTGCGGCATTTACGAACGTAGAGAGCCTCATATGGTGCCATCTTGATACTCGCTTGATAGCCATTGTTGTACGAGAATTCCGCCAACTGTAGATGATCATCCCAGTTTCTACCGTGGTGGATGGCACACGCTCTCAACATGTCTTCTAGTACATGGTTCACCCTCTCAGTTTGTCCATCTGTCTGAGGGTGATAGGTGGAGCTTCTAAGCAGTTTAGTAACAAATGCAGCGTGCAACTGCTCCAAGAAATGAGATACAAATAGTGCACCTCGATCTGAGACTATGGTCTTGGGTACCCCATGTAAGAATAGAATCCTCGCAATGTACAACTCCGCATATTTGCCGGCATTGTAACGTGTATGCACAGGAACCCCAGAAATATCAGATGGTGTATCGCTCACCATCGGGTCAAGCTGGCAGCTATCGCAGCGACCGATGCAATTTCGCAATCGGACATATCCACAGCCAGCGTTCTGACCGGCATTACCAGCACCTCAGCAGCAACAACAGCAGCAGCGGGTGATGCCGCGTGCGTTTGCACCTCAGCAGCACATGCCGGGCTTTCATCCCCCAAGCACCAGCCAGCTATCGGTCACATGTTACAAGTGCAGTCGCCAAGGGCATTTTGCTAACAACTACCCCAAGAAGCATGCAAGCAGGGTGGCACCACAGTTTCCCAGGAGGAATCAGCCCCGGAATCCCATTAACGCGCGGTGGGCAAACCCTAAGCCCGACATCGTCCACCAACTTGCCATAAAGGGCGTGTCGTAGGGAGAACCCATTGTTGCGGGTATGTTCCAACTCCACAAACATCCCGCCATTGTTTTATTTGATTCAGGTGCCACGCATAATTTTATTACCCAAGCATATGTTGCTGAGCACAGTTTGCAGATACTACCAACCGAGAGTCCATATTTGATTTCTTCATCGGGTGGGAAAATTTCAGCAAGCATGGTGGTCCCAAAAGCGCCATTATGCTTAGGGGGTATATTATAGCCTACGTGTCTCATAGCTTTATAGGGACAAAAGGTTGATGTCATCTTAGGGATGTCGTGGTTAACCCGCCACGGCGCTGTTTTAGACACCGTCCTTCAAATCGTGCATTTGCATCCGGAGATGCACGAGTCTCATTCATTATTTCTGGACAGTCCAGAAATAAAACTTCCAACCGTATACCAATCCACCACCATCAGATTGGAAGATATTCCAGTAGTCCGTGAGTTTCTCGACGTACTCCCGGATGATCTACCGGGTATGCCGACCGAGCGGGAGGTGGAGTTCAAGATCGAACTTGCACCGGGGACTATGCCAATATCCCGAAGGCTGTACAAGATGGCGCCAAAGGAATTGGCAGAATTTAAAACACAGTTGACGGATCTGGTGGAACAGGGGTTTATTAGGACGAGCTCCTCGCCATGGGACCGTTCTGCATTATTTGTTAAAAAGAAAGATGAAACATTGCTGCTTTGCATGGACTATCGTCCACTAAATACCGTAACTATCTAGAACATGTACCCGTTGCCACAGATTGACATGTTGTTTTATCAGTTGGTCGAAGCAAAGATCTTTTCCAAGATGGACTTAAGATCACGGTGCCACCAGATTAAAATACGGGCTGAGGATATTCCGAAGACGGCTTTCTCGACGATGTACGGACTTTATGAGTACCTCGTTATGTCCTTTGGCCTCACCAACGCTCCAGCTCATTTCATGTACTTGATGAACTCGATATTTATGCCGGAGCTGGACAAGTTTGTCTTGGGCTTCATCGACGATATCCTGCTTTATTCCAAGTCAGAGGAAGAACACGAGAAGCACCTGCGTATAGTCTTACAGCGGCTGCAGGATCACAAGCTATACGCGAAATTCAGCAAATATGAATTCTGGATATCGCAAGTACCTTTCCTCGGGCATATTATCTCAGAGGAAGGCTGTAGACCCGAGCTGGATTACACAAGTGTTGAATTGGATGTCCCCGGGGTCTGTCCACGTGATATTATCGGAGGTTCATTCTGAACTTCTCGAAGATTGCCAAGCCTATTACTTAGCTGCTGAAGAAGGCTACCAAATATGTTTGGAGTCCAGCATGTGAAGCAGCATTCAAGGCTTTAGTGAAGCACCTAACATCAGCACTGGTTTTGATGCAGCCAGACACAACAAAACCGTTCGATGTGTACTGCGATGCATCCGCCATTGGGCTCGGATGTGTGCTGATGCAAGACCAAAGGGTGGTCACGTATGGATCACGGTAGCTCCGGAATCATGAGCAAAACTATCCAACTCATGACTTATAACTCACTGCCGTGGTACTTGCACTCAAGATGTGGAGGCACTACCTACTCTGTAACCTCGTACATTTATATACCGACCACAAGAGCCTCAAGTACATATTCACTCAGAAGGAGTTGAACATGAGGCAAAGAAGATGGTTAGAGCTGATAAAAGATTATGAGATAGAGATCCATTATCACCCCGGCAACGCAAGTGGTGGCGGATGCGCTGAGTCGCAAGTCACACGTTCATAACCTGACCATCACCCCGTTGGTAAAGAGCGAGCCACCATTGCATGTGGTTCCCCATGGAGCTCTCTACAACTTAGCTCTTATCCCCACCATCCGTGAAGAGATAGCGGCAGCCCAGAAACATGACAAGGGTATGTCACATTTGGGGAGACATGTAGACAATGGGGAGCTGAATTGTTTCTAGAAGGACGGAGACGCTGTCCTGTGGTTCAAAAACAGGATAGTCGTACCCCGTAACCCGGAGTTGAGGAAGAAAATTTTTGTCAAGGCTCACTTGTCAAAGTTTGTAATTCACCCCGGCAGAAACAAGATGTATCAAGAACTCAGGAGCAAATTTTGGTGGACACGGATGAAACGGGAGATTGCTAAATACGTGTCCGAGTGTGATACATGGTGGAGGGTTAAGGCTGACCACATTAAGAAACCGGGATTACTACAACCGCTAGGCATTCCTGCCTGGAAGTGGGAGGACATGAGCATGGATTGCATCATCAGTTTACCCACCACATTGACAGGGACCCGGCCAGCCGTGCACTCACGGGGCCGTGCTACTCGCCCAGGAATCGCATTGGGTGGTGCCGTGTTGTGTGGCACCCAACAACACACATATAAGGAACACATGTATTACATAAAATGATAGCGGAAGCTTACAAGTTTTTCTTTGCAAATAGTTTACATCAAGTAGCTACAGTGGAAGTCTATAAACAGCTCACGTCGAATAACTAAAGAGCACTCGAGAAGTGGTCCATCCCACGGACTCCTCTCGCTAGAAACACGAAGACATTGCAGCGGCTGGGTTCTCCATGTGTTAACCGACTGTGGCGGACCGGGATCCGCTCATCCAGGATCGCAGAGGGTGGTGCCGCACGATGCGACACCCGACAGCACACGTCATAAGGACACATTATATTACATGGGCAAAACAAACTGAATGTACAAACAGGTACAAGATCAGTTACAAACTATGGTTTATAATACACAGCGGAAGTCTACTCTTTACATCTCACGCCCGCCTATCTAGCAAAAGTCGGTTGCCCCGCCCTAGGGCAACCCACACTAGCTGCACGTCTCAGCTCAGCGCGGCGTGTACGGCTCCCACTCAGCCGTAGTCCCTGACGGAGGGTAACCCTCGCCGGTGGACTCATACAACGAGTCCGTGGGTGGCTCCTCACCTGAAAAACACTTAAGCAGCAACCATGAGCACAAGGGATCAACAAGACTTAACCGACTCACCTAGGCATGAAACTCTACATGAGGTGTACTAGGAACATAGGATAGTAACATTGCAGCAAATGGACACACCTACAAGTTCATCCTTAATGCATCTTTTAGCCACAAGTAAACAGTTCCGGAATCTGAAATTTAGTAAGCAATATTTGGTGGCACACATGTAGCAATACAATTATATCATAATAGCAATATTGAATCATCACATTTCATACATTAGCCTACGTCACGACTCAGTGAACAAGCGGTACTCGTCACCGCGAGGGACGGCGAATCGACTCGATATACACCTGAAGGGAAACCCAAAGAGCACGTCATGTACGCCTACCCGTGGAGCTGCACAGCACGCTCACTCGATGTCGTACGGGACAACCTTTCACCCAACAGCCCAAACGTCGAACCGGTCGCACCGAAACGAGAAGGAGGTTCCCCACACGGAGCATCTCTCTATGCCCGTTGGCAGATTTCCACCATGCTGTCCTCAGCCTACACCTATAAATCGGTGCGTTATGCCTCGACGCCCGGAGGTTTAGGCTACATCGGTTTATCGGAGCCCATATATCCGATATGCCTTCGGTACGTTCAATACTTGTTCAGCAGGGCCACACACGGATTGGTCCTCAATTGACACAGACTGGGCTGCGCACACAAGACTTCCTCTTGATGCGCCCTAGCCCCTGCCGAGTCTCATTTTCATTACTAAAGTGATCTCACATCACTCAACTGAACCCGTGTGTCCCAAGCCTAAACTCGCGAGTAGATTCCAACTACTCGACTTGTACCGAAGTCCTATGAAACATTAAGCATAGCCTGTCTACTCGAGGTCTTAGACACTACCCTCACTCTTATGGAAAATTTCTGGTCATGCAAGTGGGGTTTTCATCCATCCTACACCTAATGCACATATACACTTCACACTACGTATGTAAACAAAGTAAAACTTTTTAAAAGGCTTAATGCAAACCGGGGCTTGCCTTGTTGCTGCTGGTCAGATGTTAAGTCTTTGTCCGGAAGGAGGAAGTCCAGCACTTCCGGAGTCTCTTCGCCTTCAGCGACTACACGTTAATGAAATACTACATGTCATTTTAAAGGGAATGTGTGAACTTGAATACTTCATTACTAATAACTCTAGCTAGCCTTCCCCTTTGGTTCCGAAATTTTTATGGTGGCTTGGTAGGGTCCTTACCAGAGTCTTGACCAAGTTTCATTTGAAACAAAGTTCATTTGAACCTTGTACAAATAAAAGCCCATTGGGTCAATATTTGAGCCTCTAAGTAATTCCAGGGGTTTTCATTGCTCCAACCATTACTTTCTGGAAACTAAAATTTAAGATGGTTCTAATGGAATTGGTTTCATGTCATTTAAAGAACTATACTGAAAGTTATGCACTAATTAAGATTTGAGAAAATCTGAAAAATGTTTCTGTACATTTTTCTATTTTCTCAGGGCAGTTCCCTGAATCACCCCATTAGGGTAACTAAATGAACTTGGATGAGTCTGAAAATTTTACTGGGATTCAGTAATTTTCCAATGAACCTCTCGGCCAAATTTCAGAATTTTTCATAAAGTAGTTCTCCAGATAAAATTCCCAACAGTTTAAATTTTAGGGATTTAATTCTGGAAAACTATTCACTTTCATGAGCTGAAATTGGTATTTCTGGAAAGTACTCAGAATTCTGAGTTCAGCAAAATTTGGTTCATCGAAGTTGGAGTTTCCTAGCAAAAGTTCTATGCATTTGAAGCTTGAACTAAAACTGGAAATTCCCAAAATGTTAAAATTCTGTGGGTGGGGCCCACCCCTTAGGCCGGCCCACTCAGAATGCGGCCACACCGTGGCCCACGGGGTTTTACCCGTGCTGCCGCACCGAATCCCGGCCGCGAACAGATCCCCGCGTAGAGACCAGAGGCTGACCGGTGGACCCGGCCCCCTCTTCGTCTACCTCGCGCTATCCCGCAGCTCCCGCGGCGGCGCTTCGCTGGAGCGCTCGCCGCCGGGCGTTTCACCGCCCGACCTTCGATGAAACTTGCCGCCTGTGACTAACTCGACTCGGAGAACACGCTGGTGCCCTCACCGGAGCTCGGCAATGGCCGGAACTATGCCCACGGCGGTGACAGAGCTTCTCTCTACTCCGGCGATGTCGCACGGGCTACTCAGGGCCTTATTTCTCAAGCGGTTTGCTTCTACAGCTCCGCCGTGGCATGCTGAGCATGAATACAAGCTCGGTTGGCCATGGAAATGGCTGGAACTAGGACCTCACCGTCGACCTAGGCCCGATATCGGCTGTGCTCAGAAAACATCGAAGAACCGTAACCCTAGCCCATGGTTCTTGCTGGTTTTTGATCCTATGTGGTCGTGGCAGGGTGTAGATCGTGTGCGTAGCTCTGTATGCCCGGTGATGAGCCACTACCCGTGAATTTTTAGATTTGGTGGTGGCTCGGTCTTATGACTGCCGAAACTTCCCCAACGAAATCCTCCCCCGACACTACACGAAATGAAGAACGGTTTTTACCAGAAGGATCAGCACCTCAAGGCGGTTCTTTCTTGTGTTGCTCTTCGGGCACGAGAGCGCCTGTGTTGCTCAGACGCCGGCGATCAATGGAGGTCGGTGTTTCTGTTCTTGCGTGGAACCGAGGAAGAAGCTCGGGTGGTGGTCTTTCTCGTTCGGAAAACGGAATAAAGGGTGGCGTGGTGTGTGCGCTGGCCTTTGAGCCATGACTTTGGCACCGTGAGGTGGCCGTTCGATGCCTCGGTGGCTCGCCGCCTCTCCCGTGCCTTGCGCGTGAAGCAGAGGCCGGCTACAGCAACCGACTGAAACACTCGTATGTGCAGCTGACAAGTGGGCCTCCCCTTTAATCCTTTTTTACAAATTTTCTCAATTCTGTTGTGCCAAAATATCCTCAGCTACTCACAATTGTATGTGAGACTTAGCTCCCAAGTTTTGGTTTGAATTGAGCTCTCCATTTTGAAATTTTGTTGGTCCAATTTGCTTCATATTTAAACTGAATTTCACTCAGTTTTGAATTATTGCAAATTTGGCTCCCTACAAGATGAACTCCAATGGAGATGAAAATTGGTGGGCTAACTCAGAAAAATGTGCTGAGTTTGAATATGAAGCTAATTTTTGACTTTGAGTGATGAAAGTTGCTGAATTTTGAATTTTCATTCAAATTGGCCTCTTTTTCAAATACCTCCAAAAGTGCCTCAGAAAGTGTTGGATTTACGTGAAACTTGGCCTGAACCTTCCCGAGACTTTTTAAGTTCTAGGGGTGAGCTCAACCTCTCATGTTCATGTGTAGAAGTCCTACTTTGTGAAAGTGAAGGATTTCCCCTCTAATCCCTCTTTTGATGGAGGTTACTTGCTCTTCACAATATTTCCTAAGATATCCACAACAAAAACTGTGGTGTTGTGGGGTGAAGAAATATTTTTGCAAGTCCCTTTTCTTGGGATTTTACATCCCTCCCCCCTTAAAAGAATCTCGTCCCGAGATTACAAAAGAAGAGATAGCGATGTGATAGGGACTTACCTGTGCTGAGATGCCATGAACTCCGGGTAATTTGAGCGAAGAAATTCCTCGCTCTCCCACGTCGCTTCTTCGGCGGTGTGGTTGCTCCAGAGTGTCTTGTAGAACCACAATGTTCTTCTACGCGTGGTTCGGGCTTTCTCATCAAGAATTGCCACCCGATATTCATCATACATTAAATCCGGTTGCAGCTCACCGATGTCTTCGGTAGGAACAGCAGCTGTATGCTTTAAATATTTTCGCAGTTGCGAAACATGGAAAACGTCATGGAAACCAGCAAGGGATGCCGGTAGCTCCAGTCTATACGCCACTGGTCCATACTTCTCGGTGATAGCATAGGGTCCAATGAAACGGGGAGCGAGCTTCCCCTTGACGCCGAACCGGTGCACGCCTTTCATCGGAGACACACGGAGGTACACGTGTTCACCGACGTCAAAGTGCAACGGCATACGCCTCTTATCAGTGTAGTTCTTCTACCGGGATTGAGCGGCCTTCAAGTTGGCTTGAATCGTCTGAACGCGCTCTTCGGCGTCGTTCACCACATCAACCCCGAATGTGACCCGTTCACCGGACTCGCACCAGTTTAATGGGGTGCGGCATTTACGATCGTAGAGAGCTTCGTAGTGTGCCATCTTTATACTCGCCTGATAGCCATTGTTGTAAGAGAATTCCGCCAATGGTAGGTGATCATCCCAGTTCCTACCATGGTGGATGGCACATGCTCTCAGCATGTCTTCTAGTACTTGATTCACCCTCTCGGTTTGTCCATCGGTCTAAGGGTGATAGGCGGAGCTCCTGATCAGCTTAGTACCCAATGCAGCGTGTAGCTGCTCCCAAAAGCGAGATACAAATAATGCACCTCGATCTGATACAATGGTATTGGGTACCCCATATAAGCACAGAATCTTTGCTATGTACATCTCCGCATATTTGCCGGCATTGTAATGTGTATGCACCAGGATGAAGTGAGCCGTCTTGGTTAACCGATCAACGATTACCCAAATGGAATCATGCTTGTTGGAAGTCAGGGGCAATCCTACAATGAAATCCATGCTCACATCTTCCCATTTTCATGCCGGCATCTTCAGGGGTTGCAGCAGCCTTGATTTCTTCAATATGATCAGCTTTCACTCGTCTACACGTATCACACTCGGATACGTACTGCGCTACCTCCCACTTCATCCGTGTCCACCAAAATTTCTTTTTCAAATCTTGGTACATTTTGTTGCTGCACGGATGAATGGAGTACTTAGACTAGTGAGCTTCATCGAGGATCTTCCTCCTCAATTCCATATCTCGGGGTACAACTATTCGGTCATTGAACCATAGTGTCCCCTCATCATCCTTCCGGAAACATTTGATCTCCCCATTGTCTATCCGTCTCCGGAGATGTGCCATGCCCTTATCAATCTTATGAGCTGCCATGATGTCCTCCCTAATAGTAGGGATGAGGGCAAGGTTGTACAGCGACCCATAAGGAACCAAGTATAAACTTGGCTCTTCCTCCTCCACCGGTGTAATGGGGAGGTAAATGACATGTGATTTCCGACTCAGCGCGTCGGCAACCACATTCGCCTTGCCGGGGTGGTAATGAATCTCAATTTCATAATCTTTGATCAATTCTAACCACCTCCTTTGCCTCATGTTCAGCTCCTTCTGGGTGAAAATGTATTTCAAGCTCTTGTGGTCGGTGTAGAGATGCACCAGATTCCCCAGGAGATAGTGCCTCCACATTTTCAGCGCCAAAACCACTGCAGCAAGCTCAAGATCATGAGTTGGATAGTTCTGCTCAGGGTTCCGAAGTTGGCGTGAGCCATATGCGACCACACGTCCTTCCTGCATCAACACGCAGCCGAGCCCAATACCAGATGTGTCACAATACACGTCGAAGGGCTTTGTTGTATCCGGCTGAGCTAAGACCGGGGCTGTGGTGAGATGCTTCACCAATGCTTAGAACGCTCCTTCACACGCCGTGTTCCAAACATATTTCGTCCCTTTCTTCAGCAATTCTGTCATCGGCTTAGCGAGCTTGGAGAAGCTTGGAATGAATCTCCGATAGTATCCCGCTAACCCGAGGAAGCTTCTGACTTCATGAACTGAAGTGGGAGCTTTCCATTTCAGTACTTGCTCTATCTTGCTTGGGTCAACCGCAATGCCTTCCGCTGAGATGATATGTCCCAAGAATGGCACTTGGCTGATCCAAAACTCGCATTTACTGAACTTGACGTAGAGCTTGTGGTCTCGTAATCGTTGAAGAACGATCCTCAAGTGTTCGGCATGTTCGGCTTCTGTCTTGGAGTAAACCAAGATATCGTCGATGAACACTACCACGAACTTGTCCAGCTCCGGCATGAACACCGAGTTCATGAGATACATGAAATGGGCTGGAGCGTTTGTGAGACCAAAAGACATGACAAGATACTCATATAATCCATATCTCGTCGAGAAGGCCGTCTTCGGGATATCCTCCACCTGGATCTTTATCTGGTGATATCAAGAGCGAAGGTCCATCTTTGAGAACACACTTGCACCCACAAGTTGATCAAACAATATGTCGATGCGGGGCAGTGGGTACTTATTCTTGATGGTGATGGCGTTGAGCGGCCGGTAATCCACACACAGCCTCAGGGTTTCATCCTTCTTCTTTACAAACAGCGCCGACCATCCCCAAGGCGAGGAACTCGGCCTAATGAAACCCTTGCTCAACAGATCATTGAGCTGTTCTTTTAATTCAGCCAGCTCGTTTGGAGCCATTTTATATGGTCTCCGCGATATGGGCGTAGTCCCGGGTGCTAGTTCAATCTTGAACTTGACATTCCGCTGAGGTGGCATGCCCGGAAGATCATCCAGGAACACGTCGGGATACTCCCGAACTACGGGGATGTCCTCTAACTTGAGAGCTTCAGTATTGTTGATTGCTGAAACCTCCCGGACTGGATTATCTAATAGGAGGGACTGCGGACGGTGTAGTGGGGAGTTGAGGTGAACCGTCCATGCTAGAGTTTCCAGGACAGCGCCATGGTAGCTTAGCCATGACATTCCCAAGATTGCATCAATCTTCTGCCCCTCAAGAATAATCATGGTGGTGGGATATATCTTCCCACCTAAGCACAGTGGTGCTTTTGGAACCAACATAGTTGCTGAAATCTTTCCTCCCGGTGAGCAGATCATATAAGAACACTCGGTTGGAAAGGCTTCCACCTGATGCTTAACAACATATGATGCACTTATAAAGTTGTGGGTTGCACCAGAATCAAAAAGTATGATGATGGCTTGATTGTTGAGAGTAAATGTACCCGCCAGCACGTTCTCTATCTCTTGGGCGTCCTCATTGTCGAGGTTGCGGACGCCCCCAGTCCGCTGACCAACCTTATTCACCGGTGGTCGGCCTCGAGCACCGCCCTGGAACTGGGCTTGCCCGCTGCTCTGCTGCCCATGGGGACAGTCCTTCGTGAAGTGGCCCGCCTGGCCACACGTGAATCAAGTAAAACGGGGCGGTCCCCCGCTAATCGGTGGACAGAAACCCAGGGCGCGTTGTGGCGGTGGAAACGCCCGGGGTGCCGTCTGCTGCTGCTGCTGCTGTTGTCTTGGTGGTGGAATCGGCGGACGGAACGGAGGTGACTGAAAAGGACGTCCCCCGAACCGTTGAGGTCGCGCCGGTGGATGCCACTGCTGCCCGGATGGCGTCCGATACACCATCCGGTACTTCTGGGGAGCGCCACCCCCACTGCTAGGTGGAGCGCTGCACTTCCTCTGCTCCGCTGCCAACTCCCGCTGAGTATCCTCTTGCATGATCGCGGCATTGACTAGGTCATTGAAGGTGCCGCAATTCCACTGAACGAGATGTGTCTTCATTTCGGGGTGTAACCCCCGATAGAAATGTTCCCGCTTCTTCTCTTCAGTGGAGATGTAGTCTGACTCATATTGTGCCAGATGGTTGAAGGCACGGGAGTAGTCATGGGCACTCCTCCAGCCCTACTTCAGCTCCAAGAAGTCTTGGAACTTCCTCTTCATTATTCCGGGAGGAATATGATAGCCGCGGAACGCCTCCCGGAACTCTCCCCATTCCACGGCATGGCCGGCCGGACGTGAGGCGACATAGTTCGCCCACCACCCACCAGTGGCACCGTGGAGTTGTTGCGCTGTGAACAGAGTCTTCTGCCGCTCCGTACATTGGAGCAGCCCGAACTTGGACTTGATGGTCCGCAGCCAGTTGTCAGCCTCCAGTGGTTCTTCAGCTTCCGTGAACACTGGAGGGTGCGTACTCATGAAATCCGAGTACAACACTTCACGGGGCTCACGGGGCCCTCTTTCTTGGCGCCACCCCGCCTGGGACGTATTCTGCACGATCGTGCGGAGCAGGTCCGTCTGCTCCTCATGACCACCCACCAGTGCCGCTATCACATCCGCTAGAGTAAGCGGAGGCGGCGGCGGTGGCTGCTGCTGCGGGGTGCTGTCGTGGGCCGGTGGCTGGGAGTCATCACCCCCCTGTTGGCTAGAGCCACCAACCTCATGTGTGGTCCTAGTACGAACCATCTGCATCCATACGACAATAAACATCAGTCCCGCAACATATTGCATGCAGTCCAATAAAAATAGGCATAAAAACATAATGACAATAAAACATGCGATACATCTCGTGTGTAGATAATGTAATAACTTTGCACAAGCTACACCCTTACCACAACAAATACAAGCTAGTTTAATCCAACTTGATGAACCTCCTCTTTGGAAGCTCACCAAAACTAGTTTTGGTCACTACGAGACGTTACTATCGCTTTGTCATCACGTATACCACCCTTTTATCTTCAATACGACACAAACATGGTCTCTAGTAACAGAAACTTGAGTGAGACCTATACTCAAATCTTTCACTAGTTGAAGATAACCTCTCATGAGTATGTTCTACCCCATTTGGAGTACTCAAACCCCCTCTAGGGTACAACAATCTCTCAATTGAGTTCAACTGTCATTCCTCTGTCAGAATGACCAGTTTCTACATATTCCAGGTTTTGATATAGTTCTGGGCAGTTTCATGACTCAAGTTGAATACCAAAGTTGAAGTTAACCTCATTATATTTCCAACGAGTATTCTTTGCCCTCAGATCAGCTTTGGTTAAAAAGTTATGGTAATTCAAAGTCAGCAGAATTTCTGGAAGAATTTCAGCAGCACCTCCCTTGGAAAGTTCGCTGTTTTCAACTCTGGTTTCCACTGAAATCTGTGCTGAAATTTCAGAAACTTTGAATTGCAAAGATGTAACAAATCTTCTACCCTTTCTAAATATGTATCATATGACAATTTTAGATTTTTCTACTGGGAGTTATATTTGAAAAACAGAACAGTCCAGAGAGTGTTTCACTCTGTCCTGGTTCTAGACAGTTTACACTCCTCTGGGATTTAAGCCCTCTTAAGTTGTGTTTCAGCTCTGGAAGGCTACCACAAAGTTGTAGAGTACTTAAATAGCTTTCCAGAACTATATACCACACCTCCCTGGGCTAAAAGACCTGTGAGTTATGCCCTGTTGAAGATCAGCAAACTTGCTGCCCAAAACAGAGCACTCTGTTTTTCATCCCTTTGGCTATCCTACTCTACTATCACATTCTTATACCCAACCAGGGTCCTAAATGTTGAACCTAGTGATTTTAATTCCTTGTTATCATTATTTTTCATGCATATGCCTATGATATCTCGGTACTACGTTCCTCACAAAAGAAAATCCTAACCGGATTACACCGGCATATACGTCTCAAGTGTGGCACTAAACGGTCTCTCGCACACGTTTACTACACGGATACATACGTGGTTAGTACCTGCAGAAGACCACACAATAATGGTGCACTCAAGGGTTGTTTTAATTTCAGGTAGGATCATATTTAAAAGTAAATACAAATGCCCGTATCATTGCCATACGGCCGTCCTTGAGTTAAGTCACGTCTCAAGGTACGTGATCGTGTTTCAACACCACACGACGGGGAACCCGAGTATGTCATGAACGGGTCGTCACGGTTGGGAATATTATCAAACCAACAGATATCACCTACTGCCCTGCAGGGCACGCCGATGGCAAGTGCTGCGTATGTCCTCCTGGGCTATTTCCAGATGAACACACTCTCGCGTTACTGATCACGCGATGGGGTCTCCACTTACTTGCCTAATGCACGCCAGGGATCAGCGTTTCATATGAACTCAGGAACATGAAGATTCCAAGAGTTCCATATTGACGTCTCACACCAAACTGTGAGACCAATCCCTGAACCACATTCCTCGTCAGGGGAGCTAACCGAAATTGAACCGCTTTCGGTGGCGTTCCATACCAATCTTACCAGAGCGTAGGTGCGTCGTTACATAATTAAAATTCAGAATTATAACACATAGGTTAGTCTTTGCCACTTTAAGTAACTATGCTAGTATGGTCCTTACTTGGGCAACTACCGATTCCTCACCGTAATCCTAAGTTTTCCCATAATACAGTCCTTAAGTACTGTGCTATCCCCAATGCAGTTCTGATACCAGGCTGTGGCGGACCGGGATCCGCTCATCCAGAATCGCAGAGGGTGGTGCCGCACGATGCGATACCCGACAGCACACGTCATAAGGACACATTATATTACATGGGCAAAATAAACTAAATGTACAAACAGGTACAAGGTCAGTTACAAACTATGATTTATAATACACAGCGGAAGTCTACTCTTTACAACTCACGCCCGCCTATCTAGTAAAAGTCTGTTGCCCCGCCCTAGGGCAACCCACACTAGCTGCACGTCTCAGCTCAGCACGGCGTGTACGGCTCCCACTCAGCCGTAGTCCCCGACGGAGGGTAACCCTCGCCGGTGGACTCATACTCCGAGTCCGTGGGTGGCTCCTCACCTGAAAAACACTTAAGCAGCAACCATGAGCACGAGGGCTCAACAAGACTTAACCGACTCACCTAGGCATGAAACTCTACATGAGGTGTACTATGAACATAGGGTAGTAACATTGCAGCAAATGGACACGCCTACAAGTTCATCCTTAATGCATCTTTTAGCCACAAGTTAACAGTTCGGGAATCTGAAATTTAGTAAGCAATATTTGGTGGCACACTTTTAGCAATAAAATTATATCATAACAGCAATATTGAATCATCACATTTCATACATTAGCCTACGTCACTACTCAGTGAACAAGCGGTACTCGTCACCGCGAGGGACGGCGAATCGACTCGATATACACCTGCAGGAAAACCCAAAGAGCACGTCACGTACGTCCACCCGTGGAGCTGCACAGCACGCTCCCTCGATGTCGTACGGGACAACCTTTCACCCAACAGCCCAAACGTCGAGCCGGTCAGACCGAAACAAGAAGGAGGTTCCCCACACGGAGCATCTCGCTATGCCTGTTGGCAGATTTCCACCATGCTGCCCTCAGCCTACACCTATAAATCGGTGTGTTATGCCTCGACGCCCGGAGGTTTAGGCTACATCGGTTTATCGGGGCCCATATATCAGATATGACTTCGGTATGTTCAATACTTGTTCAGCAAGGCCGCACACGGATCGGTCCTCAGTCGACACGGACAGGGCTGCACACACAAGACTTCCTCTTGCTGCGCCCTAGCCCCTGCCGAGTCTCATTTTCATTACTAAAGTGATCTCACATCACTCAACCGAACCCGTGTGTCCCAAGCCTAAACTCACGAGTAGATTCCAACTACTCGACTTGTACTGGAGTCCTATGAAACATTAAGCATAGCCTGTCTACTCGAGGTCTTAGACACTACCCTCACTCTTATGGAAAATTTCTGGTCATGCAAGTGGGGTTTTCATCCATCCTACAACTAATGCACATATACACTTCACACTACGTATGTAAACAAAGTAAAACTTTTTAAAACGCTTAATGCAAACCGGGGCTTGCCTTGTTGCTGCTCGTCAGAGGTTAAGTCTTCGTCCGGAAGGAGGAAGTCCAGCACTTCCGGAGTCCCTTCGCCTTCAGCGACTACACGTTAATGAAATACTACATGTCATTTTAAAGGCAATGTGTGAACTTGAATACTTCATTACTAATAACTCTACCTAGCCCTACCCTTTGGTTCCGAAATTTTTATGGTGGCTTGGTAGGGTCCTAATCAGAGTCTTGACAAAGTTTCATTTTAAACAAAGTTCATTTGAACCTTGTACAAATAAAAGCCCATTTGGTCAATATTTGAGCCTCTAAGTAATTCCAGAGGTTTTCATGGCTCCAACCATTACTTTCTGGAAACTAGAATTCAAGATGGTTCTAATGGAATTGGTTTCATGTCATTTGAAAAACTCTACTGAAAGTTATGCACTAATTAAAATTTGAGAAAATCTGAAAAATGTTTCTATACATTTTTCTATTTTCTCAGGGCAGTTCCCTGAATCACCCCATTAGGGTAACTAAATGAACTTGGATGAGTCTGAAAATTTTACTGGGATTCATGGATTTTCCAATGAACCTCTCAGCCAAATTTCAGAATTTTTCATAAAGTAGTTCTCCGGATAATATTCCCAGCAGTTTAAATTTTAGGGATTTAATTCTGGAAAACCATTCACTTTCATGAGCTGAAATTGGTATTGCTGGAAACTACTCAGAATTCTGAGTTCAGCAAAATTTGGTTCATCAAATTTGGAGTTCCTAGCAAAAGTTCTATGCATTTGAAGTTTGAACTAAAACTGGAAATTCCCAAAATGTTTAAATTCTGCGGGTGGGGCCCACCCCTTAGGCCGGCCCACTCAGAATGCGGCCACACCATGGCCCACGGGGTTTTACCCGCTCTGCCGCACCGAATCCTGGCCGCAAAAAGATCCCGCGTAGAGACCAGAGGCTGAACGGTGGACCCGGCCCCCTCTTCGTCTACCTCGCGCTATCCCGCAGCTCCCGCGGCGGCTCTTCGCCGGAGCGCTCGCCGCCGGGTGTTTCACCGCCCGACCTTCGATGAAACTTGCCGCCTGTGCCTAACTCGACTCGGAGAACACGCTGGTGCCCTCACCGGAGCTCGGCAATGGCCGGAACTATGCCCGCGGCAGTGACAGAGCTTCTCTCTACTCCGGCGATGTCGCCCAGGCTACTCAGGGCCTTATTTCTCAAGCGGTTTGCTTCTACAGCTCCGCCGTGGCATGCTGAGCACGAATACGAGCTCGGTTGGCCATGGAAATGGCCGAAACTAGGACCTCACCATCAACCTAGGCCCGATATCGGCTGTGCTCAGAAAACTTCGAAGAACCGTAACCCTAGCCCATTGTTCTTGCTGGTTTTTGATCCTAGGTGGTCGTGGCAGGGTGTAGATCGTGTGCGTAGCTCTGTATGCCCGGTGATGAGCCACTACCCGTGATTTTTTAGATTTGGTGGTGGCTCGGTCTTATGGCTGCCGAAACTTCCCCGGCGAAATCCTCCGCCGACAGTACACGAAATGAAGAACCGTTTTTACCAGAAGGATCAGCACCTCAAGGCGGTTCTTTCTTGTGTTGCTCGTCGGGCATGAGAGCGCCTGTGTTGCTCAGACGCCGGCGATCAATGGAGGTCGGCGTTTCTGTTCTTGCGCGGAACCGAGGAAGAAGCTCGGGTGGTGGTCTTTCTCATTCAGAACACGGAATAAAGGGTGGCGTGGTGTGTGCGCTGGCCTTTGAGCCGCGACTTTGGCACCGTGAGGTGGCCGTTCGATGTCTCGGTGGCTCACCACCTCTCCCGTGCCTTGCGCGTGAAGCAGAAGCCGGCTGCAGCAACCGACTGAAATACTCGTATGTGCAGCTGACAGGTGGGCCTCCCCTTTAATCCTTTTTTTCCAAATTTTCTCAATTCTGTTGTGCCAAAATATCCTCAGCTACTCACAATCGAATGTGACACTTAGCCCCCAAGTTTTGGTTTGAATTGAGTTCTCCATTTTGAAATTTTGTTGGTCCAATTTGCTTCATATTTAAACTGAATTTCAAAATCAGTTTTGAATTATTGCAAATTTGGCTCCCTACAAGATGAACTCCAATGGAGATGAAAATTGGTGGGCTAACTCAGAAAAATGTGCTGAGTTTGAATATGAAGCTAACTTTTGAATTTGAGTGATGAAAGTTGCTGCAATTTGAATTTTCATTCAAATTGGCCTCTTTTTCAAATACCTCCAAAAGTGCCTCAAAAAGTGTTGTATTTACGTGAAACTTGGCCTGAACCTTCCAAAGACTTTTTAAGTTCTAGGGGTGAGCTCAACCTCTCATGTTCATGTGTAGAAGTCCTACTTTGTGAAAGTGAAGGCTTCCCCTCTAATCCCTCTTTTGATGGAGGTTACTTGCTCTTCACAATATTTCCTAAGATATCCACAACAAAAACTGTGGTGTTGTGGGGTGAAGAAAAGTTTTTGCAAGTCCCTTTTCTTGGGCTTTTACACCGACTTGGAAGTCTCCGAGTCTCACTGGACAACCTTCTTCTTAGCATCGATGTTAACCTGCAAAACCACTCATATAGCAAGTGTGAGCACATAGGCTCAGCAAGACTGATCCGTCTCTCCTAAACAAGAAACTCTACATGCACGATGGTTGCAATTAGGTCAGCTAGATTTTGCATAGAGGACTCACCTAATGTTGATCCTTAACTTTCAGATTTTAAGCCTCATTGTAAAGACCTTGAGCCAAACAGCATCACAACTCCACAATCAAACAAGAAACGCTTTGTTGCGATGCTTCTTGCACAAAGTGAAGTAAACTTTAATTAGCACTATCTCTACAAAAAGCATGTTTCCATTACAAGTTAAATCATAAGCCTTATCAAGTTCAAAAAGAAACCAGTTCAGTTGTTACTACGTCAAGACACAGTGGGAAAGTATGCTCATATGACCGCGAGCGACGGTGATTCGAATCAGTACACGCCTGGACTACATGACACGTACACCCGTACTCCGAGTTGCCAGCAGCAACCTCTACTGACGTTGTACGCGGCCACCTTTCCAAAGATCTTCCACACAGGACGCGGTCTAACTGCCCCGAGTATGCAAGCTCCCTCGAGGTACATACCCACAGTGATATGTTCTTGAGCGAGTTACCTCCTGCTACACTAACGCCGAACGCCTAAGACAGTTAGAAAAGTTCCAATGTGGATCTCCCGAGGTACATCGGTTTCCTGGGTCCCATATAGCCAGTATGCGCCTGGTACACAACTCAAACTTGTCCAACAGGGCCAAGCACGGACGGGCCTTAACCGACACAGGCAGGGCTATGCCCGCACGGTCCGCATCCTGCTACACCTAAACCTCCCTGCTCGGTCTCCATTTCTTTTTATTAGAGTTCTAATGGTGGCTGTATTAGATGATGATAATACTGAGGTACAGGTCTGATTATATAGAGGGATTAGGAGGGGGAAAAGGACTAAACTACCCCTAACCCTAATCCCTCACTAATGACTAATATGCCCCTGTGACACACACATAATCACAGTGTCTAACACCCCCCCGCAGTCACAACATCTAGCCACTGCAGATGTTGAGACTGGACCGAAACTCGGAGAACAGCGACGACGGGAGGCCCTTCGTGAAGATGTCGGCGAACTGCGTCGTCGTTGGGACATGGTGTACCCGAATCTCGCCGCGTGCAACCCGCTCACGAACAAAGTGGAGGTCGATCTCCACATGTTTCGTGCGCTGATGCTGGACCGGGTTGGTGGAGAGGTACACGGCGCTGACGTTGTCGCAGTAGATGAGGGTGCTCCTGGCGACGGAAGTGTGGAGCTCCTGAAGCAACTGCTGGAGCCAGGAGGCCTCAGCTACGCCGTTAGCCACGGCGCGATACTCCGCCTCAGCACTCGAACGCGACACCACGGGCTGTCGCTTCGAGGACCAGGAGACGAGGTTACCGCCCAGGAAGACGGCGTACCCAGAAGTAGAACGTCGTGTGTCCGGGCAGCCTGCCCAATCAGCATCGGTGTACACGACCAGCTCGGAGGCCGTGTCACGTCGAATGAGGAGGCCGTAGTCGGGAGTACCTCGTAGGTACCGAAGAATCCGCTTCACAGCGGTGAGGTGCGGCTCCCTCGGGTCATGCATGTGGAGGCACACCTGCTGAACTGCATACGAGATATCCGGCCTGGTGAAGGTGAGGTACTGAAGAGCACCTGCAAGACTCCTGTAAGTAGTGGGTTCAGAGACGGGTGTCCCGTCGGTAGCGGAGAGCTTCGCCTGAGTATCCACTGGAGTGGAGCAAGGCTTGCACTCAGTCATGCCAGCTCGCTGGAGGATATCCAGGCAGTACTGTCTCTGGTGAAGGAATAAGCCGCCTGGTCGGTCCTCGACCGCAATGCCCAGGAAGTGGTGAAGACGGCCCAGGTCCTTCATAGCGAACTCCTGCTGTAAAGCAGAAATGGTGCGCCGAAGCAGAGCCGGACTAGATGCTGTTAGTACAATGTCATCGACGTACAGTAGGAGGTAAGCAGTGTCACTGCCACGTCGATAGACAAACAGCGAAGTGTCCGACTTAGCTTCGACGAACCCTTGTGAGACCAAGAAGGAGGCGAACCGGCTATACCAGGCTCGCGGTGCCTGCTTCAGTCCGTATAGGGATTTGTTCAGCTTACAGACCATGTCTGGGTGAGCTGAATCAACAAACCCTGCCGGCTGACTGCAGTACACCGTCTCGGTCAGTGTACCGTGGAGGAAGGCATTCTTGACGCCCAACTGGTGGACAGGCCAAGAACGTGAGAGAGCTAGCGACAGAACGATACGAACCGTCACCAGCTTTACCACCGGGCTGAAGGTCTCGTCATAGTCGACTAAAGGGAGCTGAGTGAAACCCCGGAGTACCCACCGAGCCTTGTACCTCTCCAAGGTACCGTCTACCTTCTTCTTGTGCGTGAAAACCCACTTTCCTCTGACAACATTGCCACGACAAGGACGGGGAACCAGGTCCCAGGTCCGGTTGGCAAGCAGAGCCTCATACTCTTCCTCCATAGCGCGGCCAATCAGGGTCGGCGAGGGCGCTACGCACGGAAGTAGGTATGGGTGATATCGAAGAAGAGTCGGTCGGTGGAGAAGTCGTCGACGAGAAGGCAGCTCCGGTGAAGCGCTCAATTGGACGAAGACTCCCGGATGCACGTCGAGTCACCATCGGGTGGACGTGACCAGGATCCCTGTGGAGAAGAGGAGGGTTGTACACCGGGCGCTCGGGTACAACGACCTTCTCTCGTCTCGGGGCCACACGTGGTGCAGCTGGAGTAGGGCCGCCCCCCCGTGCTCATTGCTGGTAGGCAAGTACGGGGTCGGCGAAGCGAGAAGTCGTCGTCGGTGCTGGTGCGCCTGGTGACGCCCGGCTTGCTACAGGTGATGTCGGGGAAGCTGAGGCCGTGTGTGGCGCTGTAGTCGACGCTGGGGACGCAGAGGCCACGCTTGGCGCAGCAGGCGTCGTCGGGGACACCGGGGCCGCACGTGGTGAAGTGGGTGACATCGGGGGCGCCGAGGCCGCGCGTGGCGCAGCCGGTGGCGTCAGGGACGTCGGTGTCGCGCGTGGCGCAGCCGGTGACGTCAGGGACGCCGGTGCCGCGCGTGGCGCAGCAAGTGGCGTCAGGGACGCCGGGGCCACGTAAGGCACAGCAGGTGGCGTGGAAGACGCCGAAGTCGTGCGTGGCGTAGCGGGTGGGTAACCTGCAAGAGGTAACCGACAAGGTCGCTGTACAGGAGCGGCCTCGGGGTCAGTAGAGAAGAGGGAATCCAACTCAGCGACGGAGTCAGAGGACGGGGTGGAAAAGGGAAAGGAAGACTCGTCGAAGACGACGTGTCGGGAGATAAAGATACGACAGGTGGTGGGGTCAAGGCACCTGTACCCCTTATGGTCAGGGGAGTACCCAAAGAAAACACACTGAGTCGAGCGAGGCGCAAGCTTATGGGGAGCTGTGGCAGAGAGGTTCGGGTAGCAAGCGCACCCGAAGACCCGAAGATGGTCGTAAAGAGGGTGGGTGCCGAACAAAGCGAAGTGAGGGGTGGGAGCACTAATCGCCTTAGTAGGAAGGCGATTAATGAGGTAGGTGGCAGTGTGAAGCGCCTCCGCCCAGTAGCGAGCAGGGGTAGAAGCCCAAAACATCAGGGAGCGCATGACATCGTTGGTGGTCCAAATCATGCGCTCAGCCTTGCCGTTCTGTGGGGAAGTGTACGGACATGACATGCGTAACTGAACACCGCGAGAAAGCAGAAAGTCACGGAACGTAGAGTTGTCAAACTCGCGCCCGTTGTCGCACTGGACCGCACGAATCGTGTGCCCAAACTGGGTGGACACCCAAGCGACGAAGTGAGAAAGATTACCGAAAGTATCAGACTTCTGTCGCAAGGAAAAAGTCCACGAATAGTGCGAAAAATCATCCACGACCACCAAGTAATACTTGCATCCAGAGACACTAAGAACAGGTGAAGTCCAAAGATCACAATGAATCAAATCAAATGTGTGCTCGACACGAGTGACAGAGTGTGGAAAAGGAAGTCGAACATGGCGACCCAACTGACAAGCATGGCAAAGAGACTCATGAGTACCCCGAGTACACGAAATCGCTGAACTACCAGACAACTTCGACATAGCATCAACACCGGGGTGACCAAGCCGACGATGCCAAATGGTCGAAGATGCTGTCGTAGTCAGGGCAAGAGGCGGAGCGGAAGCAGGAAGACGCATTGTGTACAGGGGACCTGTACTATCACAGCGAAAAAGAAAGCGTCGAGTAGTAAGATCCTTCACAGTTACACCATAAGGATCAAACTCAAGGGAAACATGATTGTCAGTAGTAAAACGATGAATGGAAAGAAGATGCTGAATGATGTCAGGGGCAACAAGGACATCACGTAGATGAAACGAATCCGGCGAACCCGAGTCACCTACTGAGGTGACTCGAAGAGTCGACCCATTCTCAACAACGATAGATGAAGGATCAGAGGGACGGGAAGGGCGGGTAGAGGAGAGGATACCGACGTCAGGGGTGGTGTGGTACGAGGCACCGGAGTCCACCACCCAGTCAGGGTCACACGGTGTGAGACCCTGCCGGTAGATCGTCGGTGTAGAACGGGTCGCGACATGCCCCGGCGGTGGCGGTGCCGGGAAGGAAGACAACGCGCTCGGACCCTCGATGGTGGTGCCAACAGAGTAGGCAATAGCCGATCCAGGTACATCAGCCGATGGCGGCCGAGAGGCACCTCCCAGGGCGGCAGCAGGCCAGGCGGTGCCGTCGTGGGGGACTGCAGGACCGGCAGCCCAAAGGGCGGCTGAAGCTGCTGCGGGCCAGGCAGCGGCACTGTCGTGGGGCACCGCAGAGGCAACAGCGGCCCACTGGGCGGCTGAAGCTGCTGCGGGCCAGGTAGCAAAGCCGTCGTGGGGCGCTGCAGAGGTGACGATGGCGGGCCAGGCAGCAGCGATTCAAGGGGTGGTAGTGCTGGGGGCTGCAGGAGCGCCAACGGCACATGGTGGCAGCGGGGAGGCCCCGGGCAATGGCACGGCGCCGACGGCGGCCCAGGTTGGCAGTGCGGCGGCAGCCCAGGGTGGCGGCGCGGCGGTGGCAGCAGAGGCGGCGGCCCTATCAGACGGCGCAGCGGCGTGGCTGGGGTGCACACCAGCAACCCCAGCAAACCTGAATCCGGGCGCGCGCCGGCTCTGCCCGAGATCGGGCAGCCCGGGCGCGGATCCGGCGGCGGCGCCCCAGGGCACAACGGCGCGGGCTGGGTGTGCGCCTGCGGCAGAGGCGGCGGCCCCATTAGGTGGTGCGGCGGCATGGCCGGGCTGCGCACCAGCGGCAGCAACAGCAGCAGGCGGCGCGGCAGCGCAGGCCCGCATTGCCTCAGCGGCGGCGGCGGCGGCGAGGCCTGCAGCGCAGCCACGCGGGGTGGCGGCGGCGCAGGCGCGCGTTGCCTCAGCGGCGGCGGCTCCGGCGGCCGGCGTGCCGGCGAGGCCTGCTGTGCAGGCATGCGGGGCGGCGGCGGCGCAGAGCCGCTGCAGTTGCGGCGGCTTGGCCTGGGTCATTAGGATTAGGGTTAGGCCCTAATCCTAATTAGTTCCTAGCTGATACCATATTAGAGGGCTAATGGTGGCTGTATTAGATGATGATAATACTGAGGTACAGGTCTGATTATATAGAGGGATTAGGAGGGGGAAAAGGACTAAACTACCCCTAACCCTAATCCCTCACTAATGACTAATATGCCCCTGTGACACACACATAATCACAGTGTCTAACACTTATGTGTGAACTTTCCTCATTGTTTCTATTCTTGACCCGCTCCAAATAAACCAAGCCCTAAACTCGCGAATAGATTCCAACTACTCGACTTCTACCGGACCTTTCCTACTAACATTTAGCGTACCCAAATCCACTCGAGGAGGTGCTATTCTACCGTTTCTCTCTTAGGTATTCTGGTCATGCAAGTGGGGTTTTCAACATCAACTAGACCTAATGCAATCAACCATTCAAGCTATGATCTCTAGAAATGGAAATACTTTATAAAACTGCTCGAATGCAAACTGGGGCTTGCCTGTTTTTCAGGTGACTAATATAACAGTTAGTAAAGATCACTTGAGGCTTGATCACTCGCTTTTCTCCCTCCTTCATCTTCACTTCAATTCCTTCAAACGTTCTCACGTAGATGCTACACGATATGAATATGCATATGTATTTAATTGCAAAGATTTTGCTAATAAGCTCTAGTGAAAAGTTTAAAAACTGGAACTATGTTTAAGAATTTAAAATGACACTGGTGCTAGTGCTTTGGGTTTGGTTTAAGCATCATGATCAAGTGCTAAGTGTTTTTCCCACTTGTGTGTTGATCACTTTAAGAGGTTAAACAGAACAGTGGTGATCCAAAGCTCCAATGGAGCTGAAAATTTTCATGTGAGTTCCTTGCCACAAGAAAATTATCTGGACCAAAATTTAGCACTTTTCATGGAGTGGTTTATTCAGAATAATTCTCTAAGCATTTAAGAAGAAAGTAATTAATTCTGAGGTAACACCCATGTTCATGTCAAACTTAGTGAACTAAAATTTCAATTATAGTTCATAGATCCTGCATGAATTTTTCTAGGATTTTTGGGGATTATAATTTCCCAGAACTAAATTTTCAAGTTTTGGGAATTCTCTGAAAATGTTTCTGTGTTCATTTGAACACAGCAACTTGAAACCTGAATTCTCCTAATCAAATCAACTCTAAATGAGCTAAAATTTTTACAGGAATTCAATGAAACCATAAAGGATATTCTGGAAAATTTTGAAGATTTCCTTATAAACCAAACTCCCTCAAAAATTCTTTTGCTGAAAAGATTTAAAGAATTTTCCAGATATATATAAAGACTTTCATACAAATTGGGTTGCATATTTGGATACAGTTTTTCAATCTGAATCTAACCCAATTTGAATCACTAAATTTGGAGTTTCCTAGCAAAAGTTATGCTCTTCTAAAGCTTGGAGAAAATCTGGAGTTTGAATTAAATCGGGGAAATGTTTAAACCTGACTGTGGGTCCATGGGAACACATGTCACTCGCTGGAACAAGCCACACGGGCCACAAAGTTATTTCCCCCGCTGTCACAGAGTTATCCGGCGTTACAGAGGATCCAGCTCCTGTTTAACGTGGGGCTGACGTGGGGGGCCGGCAGGTCTTCGTCTACCTCCCGCCCCCGCGCGATAGCACCGCCGAGCTCACCGGTTTTCGACTCTCCGGCCACCTCCTGAGCTGCCACTTGATGCTAGGCCCTAATTTCGTGTGCTGAACACGTTGGGAGAGCTTCCCCACACCGGTGTTTGTTCAAATCTAGCTCGTGACGGCGTGGTGGCTGGGTGGAAGTTCGGCGACCTCGCCCGGCTCTTCTAGCCCGCCAAAAGCTCGGTGGAGTGGCTCTATAGCAACAGTGATGGCTAGAGAAGCTCGGCATGGTGGTGAACAGGCCCGGGAATGGCTCCAAATTAGGGTTCATCGTGCGCCCGAGGCCTCCCGATATTGCCGCTGTTGGAAAAGCTCATAGTAGGCCCTCTACAGTGTGTTTCATGCTAGGGTTTGTTAAGAAGGAAGATTGGTCACCTTGTCTAGCTCCTGTGCGTGATGTTTCGTGGACTCTAAACAAGAATCAATCAGAAATTTGGAGTTTCCTTACCCTAAGGTGATTTTGCACCGGCCAGAAGAAAACTGCAAAATTTGCCGTCGACGATCAACCTTTCGGCTCAAGCTTCGGATGTGAGCTGCGTGGAGGCACGGCGCGTCCAACGGTCCTCTTGCTTGGTCGTGAAAGTCTCTCTGTAGGGCTGTCCACGAGAGACCCTTTCCTCGGCTATGGTTTGGCCGCCACAGGACAAGGTGTTCTCGGCGTAGGGAGGGCTGAGCTTACTCAGGGATGGTGCGAGGAGTACGTGGGGAGTCCCTTGGTTCTGTTTTGCTGCTCATCCGAGGCTTGCACGCGAGTTATCGGGTGGCCGAGTGATCGACGATGTGCGGCATCGGCTGATGGGGACCGCGGCCCGTGTCACGGGCCGTGCCGCTCGCCCGGGAATCGCATTGGTTGGTGCCGTGTTATGCGACACCCAACAGCACACATATAAGGAAAACTGTATTACATAACTCAAAAGCGAAGTTTCAAAATGTTCTTTATAAATAATTTACATCAAATAGCTACAGTGGAAGACTACCATCAACTCACGTCGAATAACTAATGAGCAATCGAGAAGAGGTCCAGCCCGCGGACTCCTCTCACTAGCAACACGAAGACATTGCAGCGGCAGGGTTCTCCATGTGTTACATGACTTGGAAGTCTCCCGGTCTCACCGGACAACCTTCTTTATAAGCTTCGATGTTAACATGCAAAACCACTCATATAGCAAGAGTGAGCACAAAGGCTCAGCAAGACTTAACCGTCTCTCCTAAAGCATGCAACTCTACATGAGAGTAACTTAAGACCTAAACATGTAAGTTGCAAAAAGACTCACCTACATGTTCATCCTTAATTTTCAGATTTTAGCCATCATAGTAATAACCTTGTGTCGAGCAACATTGGAACTCCACAATCAAACAAGAAACGCTTCATTCCAATGTTACTTGTCCCAAGGTGGAAAATAACTTTAATTTGCTCTATTTCTACTTCATCCATAGTTTTCATGCAATTCAAATTATCATAGAATCATTTAAAACGTGCAAACTATTATCACACAACTTGCTTACTACGTCACAACACAGTGAGCAAGCGGTACTCATAACCAAGAGGGATGGTGATTCAAATCAAACACTTCCCAGAGTACTCGACACATACGCCCGCCTCTGAAGACCCAAATCTGATGTCCGTCATTACGTCGTATGTGGAAACCTTTCGCAGGACACCTGACTGTAGAACCGATCGCGCCGTCTCGGGCTCATAGGTCTAACGAGACGATGTGGTATGCCTCTACAATCCAGTTAACCTGGTACATCGGTTTCCTGGGTCCCATATAGCAGTAAGCATCCGGTACACAACTCAATACTTGCTCAGCAGGGCCGCACACGGCTCGGTCCTTAACCGACACAGGCAAAGCTACTCGACCAAGACCTCATCTTGTCGCTGCCTAACACTCCTGCCCAGTCTCATCTTTGGAAACATAAACTTTAGTTTCCCTCTTTAAACTATACCCGAGTGATTCCGAACTATAGCTCGCGACTACTCGACCTCTACCGGATGTCATAACCTATTTAGCAGAGCATTATTCTACAGCGGGGATACGTCTTCTACCCATAACCCGAGGTTTCATTTGGTCATGCATTTGGAGTATAAAACATTCCTGACCTAATGCACATACAAACTTTAACCCATAGTGGTGAACAAAGTAAAACTTTATAAAACAACTAGATGCAAACCGGAGCTTGCCTTGGTTTTGCAGGCGACTAAGTATCTATTCAGTTAGTGAAGACCACTTGAGGCTTGATCGCTCGATCACCACGTCATTGAAATCCCACTTCACTTCCTTCACAAGTCCTCACGTATATGCTATACGTTATGAATATGCACAAGTATTTAATTGTAAAGCTTTTGCTATCAAGTCGATTGACAAGTTTAAAACCAGAACTCTGTCAAATAATTTAAAATGACACTGGTGCTAGTTGTTTGGGTTTGGTTTAAGCAACATGATCAAGTGATAAGTGCATTTCATCACTTGTGTATTACTCATCTAAAGAGGTTGAACAGAACAGTGGTGATCCAGAGCTCCAATGGAGCTGAAAATGTTCTTGTGAGTTCCTTGTCAGAAGAAAGTAATCAGGACCAAAATTTAGCACTTTTTACTGAGTGGTTTATTCGGAACAATTCTCTATGCAATTAAGCAAAAAGGAATTAATTCTGAAAAAATTTGCACTTTCATGCATATTCAAGTAAACCAAAATTTCAAACATAGCTCAGGGAGCATGCAAGAATTTTTCTAGGAATTTTGGAACTAGGAATTGCCCAGAACTGAATTTCCAAGTTTTGGAAATTCTCTGCAAATGTTTTTGTATTCATTTGAGCACAGCAACTTGAAATCCGAATTCTATTAACCAAATCAACTCCCAATGAGATGACATTTTTACAGGAGTTCAGTAATGTCCTAAAGATTGTTCTGGCAAAATTTGAGGATTTTTGGATGAACAAAACTCCCTCTAAATTTTTTTTGCTGAAAAGAGTTAAAGAATTTTCCAGAATTAAATAAAGATTTCCGTACAAATTGGGTTGCATATTTGGATGGAGTTTTGCATCCTGAAAACAACCCAATTTCAATCACTAAATTTGGAGCTCCCTAGCAAAAGTTATGCCCTTCCAAATTTGAATAAAATCTGGCATTTGAATTAAACCGGAAAAAGTTTAAATCCCTGACAGCGGGACCCGGGACTACGTGGCGCGTTCTTAGGCGTCGACACACGGAGATACAGAGTCATTCGCGCACAGCCACAATTTGATCCTGTGCCACAGAAGATCAAATTTCCCCGCAACCGACACAGACGTGTGGGTCCTCCCCCTCTTCGTCTACCACCAGCCCCCCTCGCCGGGAGGGGGTTCCTGTGCCCCGAACTCGCTACTTTTCGCCGCCTCTATGTAGTTTCATGTGGGGAACACGTTGCTGGCCTTCCCTCGAACCGTAGATGTTTGGAACCCTAGGTGCGGCGAGCGACGGCCCCGGTGATACGTCGGCGACGTCGCTAGGGTGCTGTGAGGCACCAAAAAGTGCGCCGTTTGCTCCTAAAGCATCAGTGAGTCGTGGGCATGCTTGACATGGACTCGGTTCCGATAGGGGAGAGATCTAGATAGGTCCCCACCGTGCGCCCGAGGTGAATTTTCCAGCGGCAACGAAGAACACGGTGTTCTACGGCTAGGCTTGATGAAATCGAGCACCGGTTGGACGAGGAAGACCGTAGGAGTCTAAAGAACGTACCGGTAGATTATAACTGGAAGCAACTAAGTATTGGAGACGAAATTTGAGATTTTGGAGGGACGGTCCTAAGAACCCGCCAGGGAGAAAAACCTAATTCCGGCCGGTTCCGCCCATGAGACGGCTCCAAATTGGAGGGACAGCACGAGGAGATAATCACTGACCTTTTCCGTGGCCTGGTTGCTCGTGAAATGCAGCAGGGGCTCGGTTTGATGTCGAGGCGCCTAGGTCAGTTTGCCGGCAAGAAATGAGCTTGCGGACGTGGTTATCGACCACGGCACTTTGGTTGAGTACTCCGGGAAGCTTGAGGCGGTGTGGGCGACGCCGTTTGTGCGCTCAGCTGGGCGTCAAAGCTCTTGGTGCGTGGTGGCGAAGAGGCTAGACACCGAAGCTCACGGGCAGCACAACACTTCCGAGAGAAATCGGTGTGGCAGGGGGAGAAGGAACAGAGAGTGTTTAGTCACCGAGGCGATGTGCACATGACGATCTTTTCCTCCTCTCGGTGTCCTGATGGTGAGAACAGGAGGTGACGTCAGTGGACCGAGACACTGGGGAGGTGGCGCGCTCTATTCAACGTTTTCAGTCGGTTTGAGTGAAAAACAGAGGGTACCCGGTGACTTCAGTAGCAAGTCTGCACGTCTCAATGACAAATGGACCCCACAAGGCAGTCCCTCCTTATCCCTCAAAAGATCTCCAAATTTTGGCAAATGCTGGACATCAATTATGGAAAGTTCAACTCTGAATTGTATTTGGATAATTGGGCAAGTTTCATCCAAATTCAAATATATATTTGAATTCTTTGCATACTTAAGTCCTTTTGGAAAATGGGTAGGAAAACCGTTTCAAAAATTCATGGGACTTTGCATACCCACTAATTTGGACCTTAGGAAATAAAATATGGAATCTGATTTTCGGTTTGGCTGCTGCAAATGAGCTTTTTAACACAACAGTTTGAAATTTCTATTGTGGTTTCCTCATTTGAAATTAGAGTTGAACATCTAGTTCACAAATCTGATCTTTAAACTTTCCATTGCACATGAGACTCCAAATATGTGGTTTTAATCCACCTAGGGTCCAAGTATGTAAGTAACCCTAAGCTTGTTTAGAAGAGCTCTCGTGTGTATTATCATATGTGGAAAAGTTTAAACAAGTCCCATTTCTTGAATTGATCTTAACTTTATTCACATATCAACCTTTCCATTTACAAGTGTTTGGAACTTTTACATTCTGCCCCCATTAAAAAGAATCTCGTCCCGAGATTCACAATTAAGAACATTGTGGGGAGGACGACTATCGGACATATGCTTCTAATAGTTCCGGATGACTGAGTTGTAAATACTCCTTGCTTTCCCAGGTAGCTTCGTCGGACGTGTGATTTTTCCATAGCACTTTGAGAAATCATAATGTCCGGCTTCTTGTCTCACGAGTCTTTTCATCAATTATCCGGGTTGGACGCTCAACACAAGTGGGTCCGGCTTCAAATCTGTGATGCCTCCTTTTAGAATCTCCGTTGGAACTTTCAAACACTTCCGCAACTGAGATATGTGGAAGACGTTATGAACTCCGGCTAAGGCTGCCGGTAACTCCAGACGGTATGCCACGGTTGCACATCTTTCGATGATGGCAAAGGGACCGATGAAACACGGAGCTAATTTTCCTTTAACTCCGAATCGGTGAATTCCCTTCATAGGAGATACGCGGAGATACACGTGGTCTCCAACTTGAAAGTTCAGAGGACGACGTCTCTTATCCGCATAGCTCTTTTGTCTGGACTGAGCGTCTTTAAGATTTGTTTGAATAAGCCTTACCCACTCTTCTGCTTCATTTACGAGATCAATCCTGTAAGTAACTCTCTCGCCAGATTCACACCAGTTCAAGGGTGTGCGGCACTTCCGGCCATAGAGAGCCTCATAAGGTGCCATTTTGATGCTCGTTTGATAACCGTTGTAGTATGAGAACTCCGCCAACGGTAAGTGATCATCCCAGCTCTTACCGTGGTGGATGGCACACGCTATTAGCATATCTTCAAGTATTTGATTCACCCTCTGAGTTTGCCCGTCGGTTTGAGGGTGATACGTGGAGCTTCGAGTCAATTTGGTTCCCAAGGATGCGTGTATCTGCTCCCAGAAACGGGCTACGAACAGCGATCCTCTGTCATACACAATGGTACGGGGAACTCCATGCAAACACAAGATTCCTGCTATGTACAACTCCGCATACTGCTTGGCGTTGTAGCTGCTATGCACAGGGATGAAGCGTCCTGATTTGGTTAACCGGTCAACGATTAACCAAATTGAATCATGGTGGTGGGAGGTCATCAGCAACCCAACGATGAAATCCATACTCAAGTCTTCCCACTTCCATGCCGGTATTTGGAGTGGTTGCAGCAGGCCCGACTTCTTCACACGGTCGGCCTTAACTCTTCGACACGTATCACATTCTGAAACGTACTTTGCAACTTCACGTTTCATATGTGTCCACCAAAAATTCTTCCGGAGGTCTTGGTACATTTTATTGCTGCCCGGATGAATGTAAAATTTGGACAAATGAGCTTCATCCAAAATTTTCTTCCACAGCTTCATATCACAGGGTACAACTATCCGGTCCTTGAAGCATAAGGTATCTTCATTATCTAACTTGAAACATTTCATTTCCCCGTTCTTCAATCTTCTTTTAATATGAGACATGCCCTTGTCTCGCTTTTGAGCCTTCATAACCTCCTCTTTTAATATGGGTATGAGAGCCAGATTATGTAGAGCTCCATATGAAATCAAGTAGAGACTCGGTTCTTCCTCTTCTATCGGCGTAATGGTCAGATTATGAATATGAGACTTCCGGCTGAGTGCATCGGCAACCATATTTGCCTTGCCCGGATGATAATGAATTTCAATCTCATAGTCTTTGATCAGCTCCAACCATCGCCGTTGTCGCAAATTCAACTCTTTTTGAGTGAATACGTACTTCAAGCTTTTATTGGTTGGTATAGAGATGAACTAGGTTTCCCAATAGGTAGTGTCTCCACATCTTCAAAGCTAGTACCGCGGCAGCAAGCTCGAGATCATGAGTTGGATAATGTTGTTCATTATTCCGTAGTTGCTGTGATCCATATGCGACCACACGTCCTCCTTGCATGAGTACACAACCAAGTCCGATGCCGGACGCATCACAAAAAAAGGGCTTGGTTGTATCCGGTTGAGGTAACCGGGGCTGTCGTGAGGTGTTTCACCAACGCTTGAAAAGCTTCCTCACATGGCTTGCTCCAATCATATTTGATGCCCTTTTTCAGTAGTTCCGTCATAGGTTTAGAGATTTTTGAAAAGCTCGGGATGAACCTCCGATAATATCCTGCCAAACCTAAGAAGCTACGAACTTCATGGACTGATGTTGGAGACTTCCATTTCAGTACTTGTTCAATCTTGCTCACATCAACAGCAATGCCTTCCACTGAAATAATATGTCCAAGAAATGGCACTTGGTTGATCCAGAATTCACATTTACTAAACTTGCATAGAGCTTGGGATCTCTCAGTCGTTGGAGCACAATATGCAAATGTTTAGAGTGTTCCTCCTCTGATTTGCAATAGACCAAGATATCGTCGATGAATACCACAACGAACTGATCCAACTCCGGCATGAACACCGAGTTAATAAGATACATAAAGTGAGCCGGAGCATTGGTCAACCCAAATGACATGACAAGATAATCATAGAGTCCATATCTGGTCGAGAATGCTGTTTTTGGGATATCCTCCGCTCGAATCTTGATTTGATGATATCCCGACCTTAAGTCTATCTTGGAGAAGACTTTAGCACCCACTAGCTGATCCAGGAGAATATCAATTCTTGGTAGCGGATACTTGTTCTTTATCGTCACAGCATTTAACGGGCGATAATCGGCGCATAGCCTCAGCATCTCATCCTTCTTCTTTATAAATAAAGCCGAGCAACCCCGTGGTGATGAACTTGGACGAATAGTCCATCAGATCTTTGAGTTTCTCCTTCAGTTCAGCTAATTCATTCGGAGCCATTTTGTATGGTCTCCGAGAGATCGGCGTGGTTCCCGGTATCAATTCTATTTTGAATTCCACCTCACGCTCAGGTGGTAAGCCTGGAAGATCTTCGGGAAACAAGTCTGGATATTCACGGACAACTGGAATGTCTTCTAACTTGCAAGCTTCGGCATTATATACTTCCAGGTCTTTGGAAACAGCTTTGCTGAGATAAACGTATGACGCCCGTGAAGTGGAGAGTCCAAATGAACACTCCTGTTCTTGATGTCCAGAACAGCCCTATGGAAAGTTAACCATGATATTCCCAATATGGCATCGATTCCTTGATCTTCGAGGATAATGAGTGTGCTAGGATAAAATTTTCCACACAAACAAAGTTCTGCTTTAGGAACGACTTCATTAGTCGATATGTCTCCACCTGTCGAATGAATAAGGTAAGAACCTTTTGTGATAATTGTATAAATCTGATCCCGGATCACCGTCTCCCTGCTAATGAAGTTATGTATTGCACCAGAGTCAAATAGAATGACAACCGGCTTGTCATTTAAGGTGAATCTGCCAGCGAGAACTGGTCCTCCTTCGGGCAGATCGTCGACTGACACATAATTAACAGTTCCCACTTTGGACATGGCTTTTCTTTGCTGTCCAAGATCATTCTTTGGATCTGGACCCGCAGACATCATGTTGCTGCTCGGTTCAGTTGCTTCATTGACGATGTGTTCATTGTCAATTTGAAGTGGGATACCACTCGGTTCAGCTGATAAATCACCTTGATCATCCTCAATATCTTGAGGGAATAACCTTCTGGTGCACCTTGTTGGTACTGGGGTGCACAAGAAATAGTTTGTTGCTGCGGTGGAGGTAAATAAAACCTCTGTGGAGTATACGAGTCGTCATACTCCAAGAATGACTGCACCTTTTATGGAACCACTCGACCGGAAGGTGAACGCATTACCCACCGATACTTCTGAGGTAGATGATTGCATTCATCCTGTGATGAGTCCCTCTCCCTCTTTTCTTTAAGTTGGATATTAGAATAATATTCCTGAGTGATAGCACAGCTAACAAACTCATCAAAATTTTTTTGGCTAACTTGAGCCAACTCACATCGCAGCCTAGCAGTCAGCCCTCGGTAAAAACGATAACCCTTCATGGCTGGTGATTTCACATAATCAGGAACATATTGAGCTAGGCGATTAAATTCCTTCTCATACTCAATAACACTCATTTCCACTTGTTTTAGATTCCAGAATTTATCAAGACTTGTTTGCATTATGCCCACCAGAACGAAACGAGCACGAAATCCATCCTGGAACTCCGTCCACGTGACACGATGTCTTTCTGATTGGATAGCAAGGTATTCTGCCCACCAGGCTCCAGCAAAGCCGTGAAGCTGCTGAGCGGAAAATAGAGTGTTATAGAAGTAATCACATTGAATCAACCCAAACTTGTACTCAATGACACGGAACCAGTGATTTGCTTCACAATGGTCGGCGGCTTCGGAGAATACCGGCGGTTGTGTCGCCAAGAAATCTAGATAAGTGCTCTGGGTTGGCATGTGATGTTGAGCTTCTCTATTTATTCATTGCTGCACTAGAGTTTGGAGAGTTTCATTCATCTTCGCCATAATTTCCGCCAATCCGGCTGGCGATGGCTCTTATGATGAAGTCGAGTCATTCTCACCTCGACTCGAACCTCCAAGCTCTATTTGAGAATGTGCGCGTACCATACTGCACGAAACAAATTTTGAGTCAATCAAAATTCTATCCCAGCAGTAAGTAAAGATAAGCAAAACATGAACATGTCATGAACTTTATGAAAGCATAACCACATTCGTGTTTAGACAAATCTTAAGTACGGTAAACTAATCAGCTTGACTACCCTGACCAGTTCACACAAACTCTAAAATTTACTCCAGTTAACTACAGATTCTTGAATTGAGTTAAATGCCAAAGTTTTAGTAAACTTCAATATATTTCCAATTCTTATTCATATGCCTCTAGATCATTTCTGGATCAAAAGTTATGATTTTCCAAAGTTGACAGAATTCCAGGATAAAATTTGCCAGCATCTCCTTTGTATGTGGCTATCTTTATCACAGTTGTATATGCAAATATAATAAGAATCTGAGCAAGCTTTGAACTATGTGTATCAAAGGCTCCTTAAGGATTTTTCTACAGAAGGATATGGCTTGAAAACAGAAAGGTCCAGAGAGGTTTTTCTGCTGTCCTGGTTCTGAACAGTTTGCCTTCAACTTGACTTTTCACCAACTTAACGTGTGATTTTGCTCTGGAGGTCTACAAAGAAGTTGTAGAGCACTTGAAAATATTTCCAGAACTGTATCATACACCTTAATTGGGTAAAGCTACTCAGAGTTATGCTCTGTCAAAGTCCAGCAAGAATTCCTGCCACAAACAGAGAACTCTGTTTTTGAAATCTTTGAATCCTAGTTCTTCCTCTCATTTGAATCTTAGCTGAAAATAAGAGTTCAGTAACTAATATTTGTTTCAAACTTCCATTTTTAGTTGAAAGTTAGTTCACGAATCATTTCTTCATAGGGAAGATGTTATTAAGTGTAGTACGGTGTCGATGCACCGTAAGAATCATGTCGGTACTATGTAGCCTCACCAAAGAAAATCCCAACTGGATTATACCGCCATATCCGTATAATCAGTGGCACTAAGAAGGTCATTCGCAAACGTGTTCTACTCGTACTACGGTTTCATGGTTAAACCTGCATAAATGATACAAATCATCAGGTCCGGCTGCACACTGAACCCGGTCCCAATACAGTTCGTACACCCGTCCGTCATCACTCGCACAGGTGTTCTCAAGCCAAACACGCCTTGAGCTACGTGTTCACGTTACTAAACACGTGACGGGGTCTCCCGTACTTGCCCGTAGCACGCCAGGGAAGGGCGTTACTTGAATACCCCAAACGACATGAAGAGTCATAGAGGATACCAAAGCTGGCCGGGTTACCTGCCACCCTTGAGGCTCCAGCCTTCACATTATGCGAAACTGGTGGACAACGCTTACGTGCACCCCCCAAGACACATGAAGTCCCGAAATTCATGATTTTCTGATATAAGCAAACAAGTTAGGTTGCCACCTTCATCAAATGCTAATATAGTAGTCCTTATGTCGGCCTAATATCGTTTCCTTACCATATCCTAAGTTTTTGTCGTAATACGATCCTTATTCCGTGTGCTATTACCAATACGACTCTGATACCACGCTCTGATACCATGCATTGGTTGGTGACATGTTATGCGACACCCAACAACACACATATAAGGAAAACTGTATTACACAACTCAAAAGCGGAAGTTTTCAAATGTTCTTTGTAAATAATTTACATCAAATAGCTACAGCGGAAGACTACCATCAACTCACGTCGAATAACTAATGAGCTCAAAAAGACTCGCCTACGAGTTCATCCTTAACATTCAGATTTTATCCATAATAGTAGTGACCTTGCGACCAGCAATATTGGAACTACACAATTAAACAAGAAATGCTTCATTCCAATGTTACTTGTCCCAAGGTGGAAAATAACTTTAGTTTGCTCTATCTCTACTTCAAACAGGGTTTTCATGCAATTTACAATAATCATAGCAGCAATTAAAACTGTGCAAACTGTTTCCACACAAGTTGATTACTATGTCACAACATGGAAGCAAGCGGTACTCAATAACCGCGAGGGACGGTGATTCAAATCAAACACTGCCCGGATAGCTCGACACATACGTCCGCCTATGAAGACCCAAGTCTGGCGTCCTTCATTATGTCGTATGTGGCAACCTTTCGCAGGACACTCGACTGTAGAACCAGTCGCGCCGTCTCGGGCCCGTAGGTCTACCGAGACGATGTGGTATGCCTCTACAATCCAGTTAACCTGGTACATCGGTTTCCTGGGTCCCATATAGCAGTAAGCATCCGGTACACAAGTCAATACTTGCTCCTGGATGCGGCACACGCATCGGTCCTTAACCGACATAGGCAGAGCTACTCTACCAAGACCTCGTCTTGTCGCTGCCTAACCCTCCTGCCTGGTCTCATCTTTAGAAATGTAAACTTTAGTTGACCTCTTTTCCAACCACACTTATGTAATCCTGAACCATAGCTCGCGAGTAGATTCCAACTACTCGTGTTCTACCGGATGTCCTAGCCTATTTAGCACGGCCTTATTCTACAACGATGACACCTTTCTACCCTTGACACCAGGGTTCATTTTGGTCATGCAAGTGGAGTATAAAATATCTTTGACCTAATGCACATACAAACTCGAACCATAGTAGTGAACAAAGTAAAAACTTTATAAAATAGCTTAAATGCAAACCGGAGATTGCCTTTGTTTTGCAGGTGACTAAAGTCAGATAAGTATGATGTTAGATGCTGAGGACTTGAAGCTTAATCACTGCCTTTCTTGCATCTTGATCCAAACTTCACTTCTCCACTTTTCCACGTTTAACCACTACACATTATGAATATGCATATATGTTTAATTGTAAAACTTTTGCTAACAAGTTCTAAATACAAGTTTGAAACTGGAACTCTGTTTAATAATTTAAAATGACACTGGTGCTAGTGGTTTAGGTTTGGGTTTAAGCACTATGATCAAGTGATAAGTATTTCTCATCGCTTGTGTGTGTTGATCATCTAAGAGGTTAAATAGATAATACTAATCCATGGCTCCAATGGAGCTGAAAATTTTCTTGTGAGTTCATTGTCACAATAATGTAATCTGGACCAAAATTTAGAATTTTTCAATGAGTAGATTACTCAGAACAATTCCCTAAGCATTTAAGCAAAAAGGAATTAATACTGAATAAATTTGCAGTTTCATGCAAATTCAAGTAAACTACAATTTCAAACATAGCTCAGGGAGCATGCATGGATTTTCCTAGGATTTTTGGAGCTAAGAATTGCCCAGAACTAAATTTCCAAGTTTTGGAAATTCTCTGAAATTATTTCTGTATTCATTTGAACACAGAACCTTGAAATAAGAATTCTCCTACGAAAACCAACTCCAAATGAGCTGAAATTTTTACAGGTGCTAACTAACATCCTAGAGGATATTCTGGCAAAATTTGAGTATTTTTGGATGAACCGAACTCCCTCTAAAATTCTTTTGCCGACAAGTTTTAAAGACTTTTCCAGAATTTAATAATGGTTTTCCTATAAATTGGATTACATATTTGGATAGAGTGTTTCAATCTGAATCCAACCCAATTTGAATCACTAAATTTGGAGCTTCCTAGCAAAAGTTATGAGGTTCTAAAGTTTGAACAACTTTCTGTTTGAATTCTACATAGAACAATTCAAAAGTGGGGCCCATGAGTCAGGTGTTTCCTTCAACCTCTCGCCAGAGCCTGCGGGTGCACGCAGGACAGAAAGGTGGCATGTCCCGTTCTACCTCATTTCTCCACCATTTTTGGTCCAGTTTTTCCCTACACACTCCTCACACCGTGGCCTAGCAGCCAGGCAAGTTTTCCCCGCATGAAACGGCCGTAGGTGGGTCGGCATCGGCGGGGCGGATCGGGAGCTCGGCATCAACGCGTTCCGGCGTGTCCGAAGCTTCTCCCGGCGAGCTATGATGCCCTAAAGCATCCCTAGTGGTCGAGGAACGTGGAACAGAGATCAACTCTTGCAGAAAACGGTTGCAAACTAGTCGTCACCGTGGACCACGGCTGTTTTAGCCGCCGGCGGCGATTTCTCATCGCCCGGGGCGGAGGAGGGGCGGTTTGCTTCGTGCTTTGGCGTGGAAGGGCGCTAGGAACCCTAGTATCTGTGGCTTGAATTGTAGAATAAATGATCAAGTGATTTGAGCTAATTTCAGAAACATGCTAAGGTCTGTCCTTCATGTGCGCTGGCGCCAAAAACCAAATTCCAGCAAGCCGGCGTCGGGGAAGAGCAAGAGGACCATGGGAGGAGTAGCTAGACATGGTGGCGCACCTCTGTGGGCTTTTGAGCACGAAGGAGAGGCTTCGGACAGGCCGGACGACGAGGAGCAGTGAAGGCCGGCTGGCTCTATTTTGCGGATGAAAGAAACGGTCAGCACCGCTTGGAGGAGGCCGGGGGTGAGCTGCAGATGTGTTGGGGAGATAGAGTAGGCTCCGGCGCCGCTGTTTGATGGCCCCACCGGGCGCCAAACTTGCTGGACGCAGCACGGCAATGAGGGCAGAGAAAGCGGGAGCCGAGGTGCTGTTCTCTGGCGTGAGCACGAGCTGAGAGTGAGCACTTCGTTGTTGCTTCGGTCTGGAGGATAAGAACCGGAGGGAACCGCGCAAGGGAGCATGAGGTGGATTCCACGGGGGTCTCGTCTGCAGCTCGTTGGCACTCAGAGAAGTCCCGGATGTGTTCGATTCTGAACAGAGCGTGAAGACTTCGGGTGCAAGTCTCGGTTGCTCACTGACAGGTGGGTCCACCCCTCTTATTTGATGTTTCTCCCCGCTGTGCTTTGAGATTCCCACGCAAGAGTTGTCCAAATCTCACCAAATTTGGAGGATAGGCCAAACATGAGGGGAGAAGTTTGAATATGAAATCGGATTTCAAAATTGATCACATTTGGTCCAGTTTCCAAATTCAAATTTGAATTCAAAGGCGATCTCAAATAATGCTTTGAACAAATGGTATATGAGCTCAAAATTTCTCCAAATTTGGAACTTAAGCTCTTTAATACCTGAGGACTGCAATGGTAATCTCACATATAGGCCTTTGGATAAGATAAACATGAATCCTTTACAAAGATTCAAAATTGGGTTTAAATTTCCCTCCCCTCTACTAATAGAGAATGTGCACATGAGTTAGATTTTTGGGAGTGAAATTCTTTCCCTGGTTTAACATGTGTTCAGTATGAGCTAAAGAAAGTTTTTGCTTTCCCCACATGTCCATGTTTGAGTTTATCATTTCATGTGGCATAACTCAAATCATCCCCTTGCCTTAACATGTTTGAATTCAGCATGAATTCAAACATGATCATAATCCACTCCTTTTTAGCTCCCCTCAAGTCAGAAGTTTGCCATCATAATCTCCTCAATTTCAAATGTGGTTCTATGTGTATCCAAAAATTTGGAGGCACTTTGAGGTGAGCATTTGAGTCTAAGGATCTACTTTTAATTCTTCCTTATGCACATGTATGATTTACACGTGGGTTTAACTCCACCTTGGTCCAACTCATTCAAATGAATGCTTGAACCCGTGTTGTTGAACCCCACATATACAATCCCATGTAAGAAAGTCTTTGTAAGTCCCATTTTCCATGAACCCGAAACACAATGACGTTCAATCACCTGTTTCTTTGCATTCACGTTTTTGGGACTTTTACATTCCTCCCCCTTAAAAAGAATCTCATCCCGAGATTCCAAAAGAAGAATGAGACGGGAGAGGTAATTCCAAGTTGTTCGACGATAAAAGCTCCGGATTGTTCTTGCGGAGGCAACCTTTGCTTCCCACGTGATTTCTTTAGTGGTATGATTACTTCACAGCACCTTGTAGAAACTTAATGTCTGATTCCAGGTGTTCCGGATTCTTTTCATCGATAGTGTAAATCGGTCGCTCGGTGTAGGCACGATTCGGCTTCAACTAGTCGATTTCTTTGGTGCGGACAATGATATTAGCTTTAAAGAACTTCTGTGGATGTGACACATGAAATATGTCGTGAACACCAGTAAGGGTTGCCGGTAGTTCCAGGCGGTAGGCTATGGTCCGCACTTTTCCGTGATAGCAAATGGATCTAAGGCTCGGGGAGCAAAATCTCCCCTTTACATCGAACCAGTGAATTCCTTTCCTCGGAGACATGCAAAGACAACGTGTTCTCCACCGTCGAAATGCAACGGTCTATGCCTTTGACCATTGTAGCTTTTCTGTCAGGATTGTACAGCCTCCAAGTTCGCTTCTATTGTCCGAACTCGGTCATCGGCTTGGTTGACTAATCACTCCAAACAGTACTCTTTCTCCGTACTCACACCACTTCAGCGGTGTGCGACATTTCTGGCCGTAGAGCTTCATCTTACGAGGTATAACTATACGGTCTTTAAACCATAGAGTATCCTCATTGTTCTTCCTACACCACCTCTTCTCTCCATTATCTATTCTTCTCCGTATGTGAGACATATCCTTGTCTCTCCTTTGAACCTCAGCAATCTCTCCTCAGATTGTTGGAATGGGAGCAATGTTATAGAGTGCTCCATACGGGATGACACGGAGGCTTGGTTCCTATTCTTCCAACTCATAAATCACCAAGTTGTGAACGTGGTTCCTTCCGACTAACACGTCGGCAACCACTTTCACTTTTCCCGGATGGTAATGGATTTTGATGTCATATTGTTTTATGAGCTCCAACCACCTTCGAGAATACCTCTGCACCAACTAGTTGATCGAGTAAACTATCGATGCGGGGCAGGGTACTATTCTTTATAGTGATAGCATTGAGTGAATGATAATCAACACTTAATCTTAGTGTCTCGTCGTTCTTCTTAACGAACAGCGTGGAGCAACCCCGAGGTGATGAGCTTGGTCATATAAAACCTTTGCTCATAAGTTCAGTTAGTTGCTCCTTCAACTCCACTAGTTCATGGGGTGCCATCTTATACGGCCTTCGTGGAATCGGTGTTGTTTCCGGCGCCAGTTCAATCTTGAACTTGACGTCCCGTTAACCAGAATTGCCCGGTAACTCATCGGAAACACATTGGATATTCATGTCCCACCGGACTATCCTCGAGTTTAATCACTTCCATGGGATAGGCCTAACCCGTTCTCTTTTGCTGTACAGAACGGACTCTTCTGCCCTAACCCAAATTTTTGATACGTTTATCAGCATTTTCATAACTCAAGTTGAGCACAAAAGTTAATTTAACTTCAGTATATTTCCAACGAGTATTCATATGCCTTCAGATCATCTCTGGATTAAAAGTTATGATTTTCCAAAGTTGACAGAATTCCTGGATAAAATTTGCCAGCATCTCCTTTGTATGTGGCTACTTTATCACAGTTGTATGCAAATACAATAAGAATCTGAACAATATTTGAACTACAATAATGTTGCACATTTCATAACCTTTCTAACGGTGTATCATGGGCTCCTTAATGATTTTCCTACAGGAATTTATGGTTTAAAAACAGAAAGGTCCAGAGAGGTTTAGCTGCTGTCCTGGTTCTGAACAGTTTGCCTTCAACACGACTTTTGACCAACTTAACGTGTGATTTTGCTCTGGGGGTCTACAAATATATTGTGGAGCACTTGAAAATATTTCCAGAACTGTATCATACACTTTAATTGGTTAAATCTACTCAGAGTTATGCTCTGTTAAAGTCCAGCAAGAATTCCTTACAGAAACAGAGCACTCTGTTTTTAAATCTTTGAAACCTAAACCTTCTCTCATTTGAATCTTAGCTCAAAATAGGAGTTCAGTAACTAATATTTGTTTCAAACTTCCATTTTTAGTTGAATGTTAGTTCATGAATAATTTCTTCATAAGGAAGAGATTACCAAGTGTAGTACGGTGTCGATGCACCGTAAGAAACATGTCAGTACTACGTAGCCTCACCAAAGGAAACCCTAAACCGGATTATACCGGCATATCCGTGTTATCAGTGGCACTAAGACGGTATCTCGCAAACGTGTGCTATTAGGGATACGTACGTGGTTAGTACCTGCAGAAAAACACTCAATAGTGGTGCACTCAAGGGTTTTTTTCATTTCAGGCAGGTCCATATTTAAAAGTAAATACAAACGCCCGTATCATTGCCATATGGCCATCTTTGAGTTAAGCCACGTCTCATGGTACGTGATCATGTTTTTACACCACATGACGGGGAACCCGAGTAGAGCGCGAATGGGTCATCACGGTTGGAAATTTTATCAACGCAACAAATACCACCTACTGCCCTGCAGGGCACGCCGATGGCAAGCGCTGCGTATGTCCTCCTAGGCTATTTCCAGAAGAACACACTATCGTGTTACTGACCACAAGATGGGGTCTCCACTTGTTTGCCTAATGCACGCTAGGGATCAGCCTTTCATATGAACTCAGGAACATGAAGAGTCCAAGAGTTTCATATTGACGTCTCACACCAAGCTATGAGACCTATCCCTGAACCACTTTCCTCGTCAGGGGAGCTAACCGAAATTGAACTGCTTTCGGTGGCATTCCTTACCATTCTTACCTGAACATAGGTGCGTCCTTACATAATCAAAGTTCAGAATTATAACAAGTATGTTCGTCATGCCACTTAAGTAACTATACCACTATAGTCCTTATGTGGGCTTAATACCGTTTCCTCACCGTATCAAAAGTTTTTATCGTAATACGATCGTTATTCCGTGTGCTATTACCAATGCGGCTCTGATACCACGCTATCGGGGCCCGGTCCCGATCACGGCGCCGTGCCGCCTCACCCGGGAATCGCATTGGGTGGTGCCGTGTTATGCGGCACCCAAAAGCACACATATAAGGAAAACTGTATTACATAAATCAAAAGCGGAAGCTTACAAATGTTCTTCGTAAAAATTTACATAAATTAGCTACAGCGGAAGTCTATAAACAGCTCACGTCAAATAACTAAGAAGCACCCGATAAGATGTCCAGCCCGCGGACTCTTCTCGCTAGCAACACGAAGACATTGCAGCGGCTAGGTCCTCCATGTGTTAACCGACTCGGACGTTTCTGAGTCTCACTGGACAACCTTCTTTATGAGCATCATCTTAACCTGCAAAACCACTCATATAGCAAGAGTGAGCACAAAGGCTCAGAAAGACTTAACCGTCTCTCCTAAGACATGCAACTCTACATGAAAGTGACTTAAGACCTAAACATCTAAGTTGAAAAAAGACTCGCCTACAAGTTCATCCTTAACTTTCAGATTTTAGCCATAATAGTAGTGACCTTGCGCCCAGCAACATTGGAACTCCACAATCAAACAAGAAACACTTCATTCCAATGTTACATATCCCAAGGTGGAAAATAACTTTAGTTTGCTATATCTCTACTTCAAACAGGGTTTTCATGCAATTTACAATAATCATAGCAGCAATTAAAACTGTGCAAACTGTTTCCACACAAGTTGATTACTATGTCACAACATGGAATCAAGCGGTAATCAATAACCGCGAGGGACGGTGATTCAAATCAAACAACAGGAATTAATTCTGAATAAATTTGCACTTTCATGCAAATTCAAGTGAACTACAATTTCAAACATAGATCAGGGAGCATGCATGGATTTTCCTAGGATTTTTGGAACTAAGAATTGCCCAGAACTAAATTTCCAAGTGTTGGAAATTCTCTGAAATTGTTTCTGTATTCATTTGAACACAGAAACTTGAAATCAGAATTCTGCTAAGAAAACCTACTCCAAATGATCTGAAATTTTACAGGTGCTAACTAACATACTAAAGGATATTCTGGCAAAATTTGAGTATTTTTGGATGAACCTAACTCCCTCTAAAATTCTTTTGCTGACAAGCTTTAAAGAATTTTCCAGAATTTAATAATGGTTTTTATACAAATTGGGTTGCGTATTTGGATAGAGGTTTTCAATCTGAATCCAACCCAATTTGAATCACTAAATTTGGAGCTTCCTAGCAAAAGTTATGAGGTTCTAAAGTTTGAACAACTTTCTGTTTGAATTCTACACAGAACAATTCAAAAGTGGGGCCCATGGGTCAGGTGTTTCCTTCAACCTCTCGCCAGAGCCCGCGGGTGCACGCCGGACAGAAGGGTGGCGCGCCCCGTTCTACCTCATTTCTCCACCGTTTTTGCTCCGGTTTATTCCTACACGCTCCTCACACCGTGGCCTAGCAGCCGGACAAGTTTTCCCCGCATGAAAACGGCCGTAGGTGGGTCGGCATCGGCGGGGCGGCTCGGAAGCTCGGCATCAACGCGTTCCGGCATGTCCAAATCTTCTCCCGGCGAGCTACGATGCCCTAAAGGATCCCTGTGGTCGAGGAACGTGGAACGGAGATCAACTCTCACAGAAAATGGCTGCAAACTAGTCGTCACCGTGGACCGTGGTGGTTTTAGCCGCCGTCGGTGATTTCTCGTCGCCTGGGGCGGAGGAGGGGCGGTTTTCTTCGTCCTTTGGCGTGGGAGGGCGTTAGGAACCCTAGTAACTGTGGTTTGAATTGTAGAACGAATGATCAAGCGATTTGAGCTAATTTCAGAAAATTGCTAAGGTCTGTCCTTCACGTGCGCCGGCGCCAAAAACCAAATTCCAGCAAGCCGGCATCGGGGAAGAGAAAGAGGACCACGGGAGGAGTAGCTAGACATGGTGGTGCACCTCTGTGGGCTTTTGAGCATGAAGGAGAAGCTTCGGACAGGACGGACGACGAGGAGCAGTGAAGGCCGGCTGGCTCTGTCTTGCTAAAGAAAGAAACGGTCAGCACCGCTTGGAGGAGGCCGGGGGTGAGCTGCAGATGTGTTGGGGAGGTAGCGGAGGCTCCGGCGCCGCTGTTTGATAGCTCCACCCGGCGCCAAACTTGCTGGACGCAGCACGCCGATGAGGGCAGAGAAGGCGGGAGCCGAGGTACTGTTCTCTGGCGTGAGCACGAGCTGAGAGTGAGCACTTCGTTGTTGCTTCGGTGTGGAGGATAAGAACCGGAGGGAACCGCGCAAGGGAGCAGGAGGTGGCTTCCATGGCGGTCTCGGCTGCAGCTCAGTGGCGCTCAGAGAAGTCCCGGATGTGTTTGAGTCTGAACAGAGCGTGAAGACTTCAGGTGCATGTCTCGGTTGCTCACTGACAGGTGGGTCCACCTATCTTATTTGATATTTCTCCCGGCTGTGCTTTGAGATTCCCATGCAAGCGTTGTCCAAATCTCACCAAATTTGGAGGATAGGCCAAACATGAGGGGAGAAGTTTTAATATGAAATCAGATTTCAAAATTGATCAAATTTAGTCCAGTTTCCAAATTAAAATTTGAATTTGAAGGTGATCTCAAATAATGCTTTGAACAAATGGTATATGAGCTCAAAATTTCTCCAAATTTGGAACTTAAGCTCTTTAATACCTGAGGACTGCAATGGTCATCTCACCTATAGGCCTTTGGACAAGCTAAACATGAATCCTTTACAAAGATTCAAAATTGGGTTTAAATTTCCCTCCCCTCTACTCATAGAGAATCTGCACAAAAGTTAGACTTTTGGGAGTGAAATTCTTTCCCTGGTTTAACATGTATTCAGTATGAGCTAAAGAAAGTTTTTGCTTTCCCCACATGTCCATGTTTGAGTTTATCATTTCATGTGACATAACTAAAATCATTCCCTTGCCTTAACATGTTTGAATTCAGAATGAATTCAAACATGATCATAATCCACTCCTTTTTAGCTCCCCCTCAATTTCAAATGTATGAGGTTCTATGTGTATCCAAAAATTTGGCGGCACTTTGAGGTGAGCATTTGAGTCTAAGAATCTACTTTTAATTCTTCCTTATGCACATGTATGATTTACACATGGGTTTAACTCCACCTTGGTCCAACTCATTCAAATGAATGCTTGAACCCGTGTTGTTGAATCCCACGTATACCATCCCATGTAAAAAGTTTTTGTAGTCCCATTTTCCATGAACCCGAAACACAATGACGTTCAATCCCCCGTTTCTTTGCATTCACGTTTTTGGGACATTTACGACGCCCGCCTTTGAAGACCCAAATCTGGCGTCCTTCATTACGTCATATGTGGCAACCTTTCGCAGGACACCCGACTGTAGAACCGATCATGCCGTCTCAGGTTCATAGGTCTAACGAGACAATGTGGTATGCCTCTACAATTCAGTTAACCTGGTACATCGGTTTCCTGGGTCCCATATAGCAGTAAGCATCCGGTACACAACTTAATACTTGCTCAGCAGGGCTGCACACGGCTCGGTCCTTAACCGACACAGGCAAAGCTACTCGACCAAGACCTCGTATTGTCGCTGCCTAACACTCCTGCCCGGTCTCATCTTTGGAAACATAAACTTTAGTTGGCCTCTTTAAACCATACCTAAGTGATTCCGAACTATAGCTCGCGAGTAGATTCCAACTACTCGACTTCTACCGGATGTCATAACCTATTTAGCACAGCATTATTCTACAGCGGAGATACATCTTCTACCCTTGCCTCGAGGTTTCATTTGGTCATGCATTTGGAGTATAAAACATTCCTGACCTAATGCACATACAAACTTTAACCAATAGTGCTAAACAAAGTAAAGCTTTATGAAACAACTAGATGCAAACCGGAGCTTGCCTTGGTTTTGCAGCTGACTAAGTATCTATTCAGTTAGTGAAGACCACTTGAGGCTTGATCACTCGATCACCGTGTCTTTGAAATCCCAATTCACTTCCTTCACAAGTCCTCACGTATATGCTACACGTTATGAATATGCACAAGTATTTAATTGTAAAGCTTTTGCTATCAAGTCAATTGACAAGTTTAAAACCAGAACTCTGTTTAAGAATTTAAAATGACACTGGTGCTAGTGGTTTGGGTTTGGTTTAAGAAACATGATCAAGTGATAAGTGCATTTCATCACTTGTGTGTTACTCATCTAAAGAGGATGAACAGAACAGTGGTGATCCAGAGCTCCAATGGAGCTGAAGATTTTCTTGTGAGTTCCTTCTCAGAGGAAAGTAATCTGGACAAAAATTTAGCACTTTTTACTGAGTGGTTTATTCAGAAAATTTCTCTAAGCAATTAAGCAAAAAGGAATTAATTCCGAATAAATTTGCACTTTCATGCATAAATTCTCCTAACCAAATCAACTACCAATGAGCTGAAATTTCTACTTGAGTTCACTAATGTCCTAAAGATTGTTCTGGAAAAATTTGAGGATTTTTGGATGGACCAAACTCCCTCTTAAATTCTTTTGCTGAAATGTTTTAAAGAATTTTCCAGAATTAAATAGTAATTGTCGTATAAATTGAGTTGCATATTTGGATCGAGTTTTTCATCCTGAATCTGGCCCAATTTGAATCACTAAATTTGGAGCTTCCTAGCAAAAGTTATGTCCTTCCGAAGTTTGATTCAAATATGGCATTTGAATTAAACCAGAAAAAGTTTAAATCCCTGACAGCGGGACCCGGGGCTACGTGGTGCGTTCTCAGGCGTCGACACACGGAGCTACAGAGTCATTCCTGCACAGCCACAATTTGATCCTGTGCCACAGAAGATCAAATTTCCCCGCAACCGGCACTGACGTGTGGGTCCTCCCCCTCTTCGTCTACCTCCAGCCCCCCGCGCTGCCGAGCTCGCCGGAGCTCTCGCGGGAGGGGGTTCCCGTGCCCCAAACTCGCTACTTTTTGCTGCCTCTACGTGGTTTCGTGCGGGGAACATGTTGCCAGCCTTCCCTCGGACCGAAGATGGCCGGAACCCTAGGTGCGACGAACGGTGGCCTTGGTGATACGTCGGCGACGTCGCTAGGGCGCTGTGAGGCACCAAAAATTGTGCCGTTTGCTCCTAAAGTATCAGTGAGTCGTGGGCATGCTTGACATGGAATCAGTTTGGAATGGGAACGTCTCTAGATAGGTCCCCACCGTGCGCCCGAGTTGAATTTTCCAGCGGCAACGAAGAACACGGCATTCTACGGCTAGGGTTGATGAAATCGAGCACCGGTTGGACGTGGAGGACCGTAGGAGTCTAAAGAACATGCCCGTAGATCATAACTGGAAGCAACTAAGTATTGGAGACGAATTTTGATATTTTGGCGCGGCGGTCCGAATAACCCGCCGGGGAGAAAAACGAAACTCCGGCCGGTTCCGCCCATGAGACGGCTCCAAGTTAGAGGGACAGCACGAGGAGATGATCACTGACGTTTTCCGTGGCTTGGTTGCTCATGAAACGCAGCAGGGGCTCGGTTTGACGTCGAGGCGCCTAGGTCAGTTTGCCGGCAAGAAATGAGCTCGCCGACGTGGTTATCGACCACGACACTTTGGTTGAGTACTCTGGGAAGCTTGAGGGGGTGTGTGTGACGCCGTTTGTGCGCTTGGTCGGGCGCCAAAGCTCTTGGTGCGTGGTGGTGATGAGGCTAGACGCCGGAGCTCGCGGGTGGCACAACATTTCCGAGGGAAATCGGTGTGGTGGGGAGAGAAGGAACAGAGAGCGTTTAGTCACCGAGGCGACGTGCACACGACGATCATTTCCTCCTCTTGGTGTCCTGATCGTGAGAATAGGAGGTGGCTTTGGTGGACCGAGATACTCGCGAGGTGGCGCGCTCTGTTCAACGTTTTCAGTCGGTTTGAGTGAAAAACAGAGGGTACCCGGTGACTTCAGTAGCAAGTCTGCACATCTCAATGACAAATGGACCCCACAAGGCAGTCCCTCCTTATCCCTCAAAAGATCTCCAAAATTTGGCAAATGCTTTTACATCAATTATGGAAAGTTGAACTCTGAATTGTATTTGGATAATTGGGCAAGTTTCATCCAAATTCAAATATATATTTGAATTCTTTGCATATTTAAGTCCTTTTGGAAAATGGGTAGCAAAACCTTTCAAAAAATCATGACACTTTGCATACCCACTAATTTGGACCTAAGGAATTCAAATATGGAATCTGATTTTCGGTTTTGCTGCTGCAAATGAGCTTTTTAACACAACAGTTCGAAATTTCTATTGTGGTTCCCTCATTTGAAATTTGAGTTGAACATCTAGTTCACAAATCTGATCTTTAAACTTTGCATTGCACATGAGACTCCAAATATGTGGTTTTAATCCACCTCGGGTCCAAGTATGTAAGTAACCCTAAGCTTGTTTATAAGAGCTCTCATCTGTATGATCATATGTGGAAAAGTTTAAACAAGTCCCATTTCTTGAATTTGAACACAACTTTATTCACATCTAAACCTTTCCATTTACAAGTGTTTGGGACTTTTACATCGGCTCTGTTGAGTTCTTGCGCGAGGAAGAGAAGAAGCCTCGGGGTCTCGGTTCCATGGGCAACAAGAGCACGGGACCAAGTGATGAGAACGGAGAAGTAGCTCGCCAGCGCAAGTAAATCAGAGGGGAGGTGTCCTCGGCGTGATGTCTCGGTGCCGGGCTGTGCTGCTCGCTCGAGTGAACCAACTGAAGAAAGCAAAACAGAGACTGCCCCCTCCACTGAAGATCTTTTGCAAACTTAACCCCCTCAATGACATGTGGGTCCTAGCCCCTCCTTATCCCTCTCCAAAATATCTCGAAAATTTGCAAATGATGGAATTCAATTGTGAGAGTTCAAATCTGATGTGCATTTGGATAATTGGGCATGTTTCATCCAAATTCAAATAGGTATTTGAATTCTTTGCAAATTAAAGTCCTTTTGGAAAAATAGGTTGCAAAACATTTCAAAAATTCATGAAACTTTGCATACCCACTAATTTGGACCTAAGGAATTCAAATATGAAATCTTATCTTTGGTTTGGCTGCTGCAAATGAGATTTTTAACACAACAGTTTGAAATTCATTGTGTTGTCCTCATTTGAATTTTGAGTTGAACTAATTTGTTCCAAAATCTGAATTTAGCTTTCTCACACATATGGGAACTTCCCACCTCAGTTTCAAATCCCCTTTGGGTTCCAAGTTTTCAAATAAACAATTTACTTGTGTGGAGAAAGCTCTCATGTGTGTTATCACATGCGAAAAAGTTTAAACAAGTCCCATTTTTATACACATGAAACAAACTTTGTGTGAGACCTATGTGTGCTGAATACATTGGCAATTAGGATAAAAGTTAGCATTAACATTCAAAGTTTTGAATATTGCCAAAACATTCTTCTGTGGCAAGGTCCGACAAGTTCTTTGTTAGGTCCGCCAAGTGTTGGCAAGGTCCGACGCAAGGTCCGGAGAGCTCCTGCAAGGTCTGGAGAGCTTCTGTGAGGTCCGGAGCTTATTTTTAGGGAGCTCCCGTGAAGTTCAACTCGTAGAACTGCAGTGTCATGTTTTTGCTTTTAACTCGCAATGTTTCAAACTTGCTTTATGGGAAGGTTTGCTTAGTATTAATTTGCTAAGTTTTTGGTGTGTTTTGGTGGTTATGGCTGTTATCATTTGATATGGTTTGCAACATGCTTATGTGACGTGCTCATGTAAGGTGTTGTGGTTTTCGAACTAACGTGAGTCAAGTAGAGGACTTGTGCTCGGAAGAATTGGTTGTTTATTCATGTGCAGGTGTTGCTTGAGTTCAAGACATGATGGGAGAACTCACATACTTCTTGGGGCTGCAAATCAAGCAAACAAAAGAAGGAACTTTTGTGCATCAAACTAAGTATACAAAGCACCTTCTTAAGCGCTTCAACATGGACAAATGCAAGCCTCTTCGGACACCAATGGGAACAGCAACAACACTTGAACTTGACGAAGATGGTGACCCGGTCGATAAAAAAGAATACAGAAGTATGATTGGATCACTTTTGTATCTCACGGCGTCAAGACCGGACATACAATTCAGCGTATGTCTTTGTGCACGTATTCAAGCTTCTCCACGTGCTTCACATCGCCAAGCCATCAAAAGGATTCTCAGGTACCTATATGGAACTCAAGAATTTGGCATTTTTCTTCCTTCTTCCTCAACCGTTTCTTTGAAAGCTTTTTCGGATGCTGATTTTGGGAGTTGTAGGATTGATAGGAAAAGTACTTCGGGTGCTTGTCATTTTCTTGGTAATTCACTTGTCCCTTGGTCCTCTAGAAAACAAATTTCAGTTGCACAATCCACGGCCGAATCTGAATATGTAGCTGCGGCTAGCGCTTGCTCACAAATTCTTTGGATTGTTCAAACACTTAAGGACTATGGGGTTGATTTAGATAGTGTTCCAATGTTTTGTGATAACACTAGTGCAATTTGTATTGCTAAAAACCCCGTGAAACACTCTAGAACTAAGCACATTGACATTAGGTATCACTTTCTTCGTGATAATGTTGAAAAAGGAAACATTGTGCTTCACCATGTCGATACCGAACAACAATTGGCTGATATTTTTACAAAACCTTTGGATTTCACTCGTTTTTGTATCATTCATAGTGAAATAGGGGTTATGCATCCTCATGGCTTAAATTGAGGGGGAGTTTTTGAAACTTTGAAAGTCTATGTGTGAATCTGAAACTAAAATAATATGAGCATAGTATTTCATACATATATGACTTTGTGATTCCTTTTACAGGCTGAAAGTTCTTACTACATTACTCATGTTATACATTTTGTAGTTTTTGTCATGACTAGTAATTGGAATAATTACTTACACTAAATCTGGTCATGATCGAACTTTCTTGCTGTTTTGAACTTGTTGTGTGCTCACAAGTGCTTTTAATCATAAAAAATTAATCAAGTGATCAGCTCACATGTTGAGTTTTCAAATAAAAAATTGAGAAAATATCAAGAGAATATGCTTGCATCGCACTTCTTCTTTTGAAATTGCTTATCATTGCACTAAGATATGAACTTGGAAGGAATTGTGTATGACTAAAACCATGTCCTTAAGCTTCTGATTGTCAAATGACATAGGCTTGGCTTGGTTGGTTAGAATAAGGCTGATGCGGCATATAATCTCTAACAAATAGCATATGATCAACTTTGTGCCTTAAATGATTATGAATAATAAAAATGCAGCAACAAGTGTCATGTTTTCAGGTTTTGAAATAGTTGAGTAAGGGAGATCATGACTTGCTTAAACTGAAAAATACATTTGATCTCTAGCATGGCTTACACTACTTTATGTATCTCATTGATGTAATAGTGTAAGTAACCTGATAGTATGACTTGGATGAGCTTTGTTTTGTATGTATATGTTATAATATGCTCATAACGTTTAAAAATTTCTCTTTTGAACCATGCTGAATACATTGTCAAAGGGGGAGAAATATGTATAAGGATAGATTTTTTTACACTTTGCATATGTTATACACTTTCTTCCTTCTCTAATTTTAAAATGGGGAGAAATTAATAAAGGGGGAGAAATGAGTTTTCAAAGCTTTTCAAAACTTTTCATAAGCCAATGTTCGGATTTTAATTGGTGTTGCCAATGCATTCATCAAGGGGGAGATTGTGAGACCTATGTGTGCTGAATACATTGGCAATTAGGATAAAGTTAGCATTAACATTCAAAGTTTTGAATATTGCCAAAACATTCTTCTGTGGCAAGGTCTGACAAGTTCTTTATTAGGTCCGCCAAGTGTTGGCAAGGTCCGACGCAAGGTCCGGAGAGCTCCTGCAAGGTCTGGAGAGCTTCTGTGAGGTCCGGAGCTTGTTTTTAGGGAGCTCCCGTGAAGTTCAACTCGTAGAACTGCAGCGTCTTGTTTTTGCTTTTAACTCGCAATGTTTCAAACTTGCTTTATGGGAAGGTTTGCTTAGTATTAATTTGCTAAGTTTTTGGTGTGTTTTGGTGGTTATGGCTGTTATCATTCGATATGGTTTGCAACATGCTTATGTGACGTGCTCATGTAAGGTGTTGTGGTTTTCGAACTAACGTGAGTCAAGTAGAGGACTTGTGCTCGGAAGAATTGGTTGTTTATTCATGTGCAGGTGTTGCTTGAGTTCAAGACATGGCTGGTGACGGGATCCTTGGACTAGTCTCAGGGAGCAGATGAGGTTCCAACAACCAAGTTCGGGAGGAGCTGTGGTTGAGTTGATCGGGAGGTCGCACAGCATGTTTGGATCAAGGGCAGTGCATATGAAGGTTGCGTCTACGTCGTTGGAAGGTGTTTGCACGTGTGCAAGGAGTGCATGGACGTGGCAACATTGTTTCAAGGCGTGATGAAGAGAAGTGGACGTAAAGAATTGGTCGGAAAGGTCCAACCGGCTGGATTGCGTACTCAGGCTGAGGCTGAGTCGGATATGGCTCAAATATGGAAGATTTGAGTTGGTTATGATAGGATTTTGTGCTAGGCACGAAGTTGAGTTGTTTTAGGAATGTTTAGGACGTTACTAAGGTGTTTGGAAGTCTCACGATTGCTTCTATCTGCGAATAGGAGAGTCCTGAGCAGTTATGGTAAGTTAGGATACGAGTCCAATTAGGAGTAGTTGTCCTAGATTGGATTGATTAGCCTGAGGGCTGGCTATAAAAGCAAGGGAGGCCAGAGCTCTCGTGGGTAGAGAACTTTGGGCTGTTCCTCTTGTGTTTCTATTGAATAAAGTTCATAGTTTCGAGGAGCTTTTGTGACTTGTTCGTCTGACTTGTTTTTCGTCAAGTCTTTCTCGCCGAGTTTCTGGACAGACCGACGTTGCTTCGTTGTTTCATTCATAACTCGAGTTTTACAGATCCGATTGACGTGATTCTTTTTGAGTTGTCTTCACAACTCAATTATCTATCATCTGTGAAATTTTCACGAGCTTAGGATCTGTAGTGTTTGAGATACACGAGTTTCTTTACAGCGTTGCAGATCTGTTTTATATCGGGTAGAACAGATTGATCTTCGTTTAATGTTTTGATCATATCTCAAGTTTTACTTCGTGTTTTCAAGTGATTCTTGTTACATTAGATCCGTGACTTGATTCTCTACCTCTCTACTTGATTTTTCACAGTTGAACACGTTTGAAAACACTTGCACACACGGTTTCTTTAACCGATTGATTTTTTGCTGAGGTGTTTTTGTTGTTTCCGCTGTGAAAAGTTTTAATCTACCATTCACCCCCCCTCTGGTAGCTTTTCACGTGCTCTTCGATCCTACAATTGGTATCAGAGCCAAGGTGCTCTAATCTTTGTGATTTACACGTGTTTTGACTAACCATCATGGAGAAGTACTCCGCAAAACCTTGTGTGTTCAATGGCATCGATTTTCAGGTTTGGAAGGCGCGGATGGAGGCCTACATACAGGCGCAAGGCTTCGCCATATGGGAAAAGGTCTACCAGAACTTCGATGTACCACCCAACGATCAAGTTACGGCTGTGAACATGAGAGATGTTGACAACAACAACAAGGCTCGCAACTTGATCATCCTAGGATTGACTCAAAGCGACTTCGACCGTGTTGCACACCTCCGATCTGCATATGATGTTTGGAAAGTTCTTTGTGACTACCATGAAGGATCCAATACGATCAAGGAGGTAAGGCAAGATATGTTCAAGAAAGAATACATGCGTTTTGAGATGCAACCCGGTGAGTCAATTGACAACCTTTTTGCTCGCTTTAATAAAATTCTCAGCAACTTGCGTAGTGTCAATGTCAACTTTTCAGATGCTGAAAATGCTAGACAATTGTTAGGAGCATTAGATATGTCAATTTGGGAGATGAAAGTTACATCTATTCGTGAATCTACTGTCATGAGTTCTCTTACTTTAGACGTGCTTTATTCTAAATTGAAAACTCATGAAATTGACATCATCTCACGTAAAAACCCCAACAAGTCTATTGCATTTGTTTCGCAACGTGACATGTCTAGTTGTAGTCAATTATCATCTAGTGGTGCACTCTCTTTGCTGTCCTCTCTAACCCTTGAACAGATTGAAGAGTTTCCAGAGGAGGAGCTTGCACTCATCTCTACTCGGTTCTCAAAAGCATTGCAAAATGTGAGAACTAGAAGGAGAGGAAGCTCCGGACCTCAACGATGTTTTGAATGTGGTAAGACAGGACATTTTTGTACGGAGTGCCCTAACCTTTCAGGTCCGACTTCACATGAAGAAAAGCAAACAAGGCCGAAGAAATCGTTTGCAAAGAATAAGAAGAAGAAAGATTTATCAATGCGCAACATAGTGCATAGTATGATCTCTTCACTTCAAGATTTCGGCTCAAGTGATGTGGACACCGGTAGTGATGAAGATGAAGAAGCTACGGCAAATATGTGCTGCATGGCGAGCAAGTCAAGTTCAAGCTCCGAGGAGGCAGAACACAACAGCGATGATGAAGAGGTATGTCCCATTTGCGAAGAAATGTGTGATGCTATTTCTCGTGCCACTGTTATATTAAAGAAAAAGGATAAAAAACTTAGGAACAATGCTGTTAAAATTGAATCACAAGAATCTGAAATTAATCGTTTAGAAACTTTGATTCCTAGTGATGATTCTTGTTCCTCATGTGATTTGATTTATGAACAATTATCCTCTTTAAGAAGTACACACGCATCTACACTTGATAAACTTGAACTTGAAATTGAAAAGAACAAAGAGCTTGCTGCACTTAATGATAAAAATTTGAAAGATGCTTGTTGTTCTACAATTGATTTGCATTGTTCTTCATGTGCTGATCTGAATAAGAAACTAAATGATGCTATGAATGAGATTTCTATTTTGAACAATGATTTACGTGTGCATGAAGTTAAATATTGTTCAAATTGCAAACTAAAAGGAAAAACTTCATGTGAAAACTGCTTTGATCTGTCCAATAAACTTGATGACATGCATAGGACACTAGATCGGTTTTCTCATGCAAATAAGAACCTAAACTTGCTGCTGAATTCTCCCAAGTCTTGTAATGATAAAAATGGTTTAGGTTTTAATTCTCATGCTCATGCTAAGGCACACCCACCTAAAGTTGTAAAGTCATTAGGAAGCGGTTTGATTCAAACAGCTCCTAGACAAAAAGAGGTTATTTTCAAATCTGCAGGAGTACTGTCCCATTCGGGTTCTAATAAACGTGTTGCTTGCTCATCTAGACATGATAATAAGGTTATTTTTCATTGTACCTACTGTGGTAGAGATGATCATGTCATGGATTTTTGTTATAGACTAGCTAAACACGATAAGAAACAAAGAATAATTGCTAGATCACATAACAACCAAGCAAAATCTGCTAGACCGAATGTTCAGAGCTTGCAACCTGCTGTAATGAGTCAAAAACTTGCTCCCGGACCTACTGTTTTTTGTGCTACATATAACACATCTTCTAAGTCAGTAGTTGGGAACAAAAATTTTCGATGTTTGGCTCATAAACCTGCTGTACCTTCTCAGCTTTCGCGTGTTATTCCTGCTGGACGTCGTGTGACTCAGTACTGGATTCCTAAAAGTCTTTTCACTAACCCCAGTATTGAGTCATCGACGTATTGTGCTGCTGTGTAGGTTTCATGTTTGAGGAAAGAGAACATTTGGATTGTGGATTCAGGTTGCTCACGCCACATGACCAGTAACAAAGAATGGTTCTCTCTCTCTTTTGTGTCACGTGTAGAAAATGTTACTTTCACCGATAACTCTTCTACTCCCATAATTGCTAAAGGTTCGGTTAGAGTAAACAATCTCTACACTTTGAAAGATGTGGCACTTGTTAAAAATTTGAAATACTACTTGCTTTCGGTTTCACAATTGCTAGATGAAAATCTAGAGGTTAGCTTTGCTAAAAATTGCTGCAAGGTTGTAGATTCAAAAGGTGAGCTTTTGATTAACATGTCTAGGTTTGGAAGAGTTTTTAAAGCTGATTTTGATTTGTCAACTTCTAAGCATCGGTGTCTAGTTGCTAATGATACAAAGGATCTATATTTTTGGCATCGTAGACTTGGTCACATAGGCTTTGATCATCTCACTCATGTTAGTGCTCTCGATCGCATACGTGGGCTGCCGAAGCTTAAAAAGGACAATGATATTGTGTGCTCTTCTTGTAGACATGCTAAGTTTGTTGCAGGTTCACATGCTCCTCTCACAATGACCATGACAGCTGAACCAGGACAACTTTTACATCTTGACACAGTAGGTCCGGCACGTGTTCAATCCTTCGAAGGTAAATGTCCGGATCCATATCCGCAGGGGGAGAGTATTTTTATTGAAGAAGATGAAGAAGTGGTGCTGCTGCCCGAAAACTCGGAAGTAAATAACGATCAAGCTGCTGATTTTGCACCACAACCAGCACCAACAGTCACTACTGCTGGTTCGGACCTTCCTCAATCAACAAGCTCTCCTAATCAAAGGTCCGAACATGAAGAAGAAGGAGCTTGTGAAGTGTCTACTCCCCTCCGAGTACTAAAAAGTCATCCTCCACAACAAATCATTGGAAGCTTGCATGAACGAGTCACTCGGTCCAGGTTTTGCGATCCAAACTATCATGCTCATTCTGCTTTTGTTGCTTCTTTTGAACCCAAGGATATATCACACGCACTCACTAATGAATCTTGGATTAATGCCATGCAAGAAGAGTTTGAAAATTTTGAAAGAAATAATGTTTGGAAACTTGTACATCCACCTCAAGGTCACACATTAATTGGAACTAAATGGGTATTTAAAAATAAGCAAAGTGAGTATGGGGTTGTGGATAGGAATAAAGCTAGGTTGGTTGCTCAAGGTTTCACTCAAACTGAAGGTCTAGATTTTGATGAAACATTTGCTCCTGTTGCTAGATTAGAAGCTATAAGAATTTTATTAGCATATATTTGCTGCATCTAAAGGTTTCAAGTTACATCAAATGGATGTTAAAAGTGCTTTTCTTAATGGCTACATAGAGGAGGAGGTTTATGTTAAGCAGCCACCGGGTTTTGAATATCCAAATTTTCCTAATCATGTTTACAAACTGTCCAAAGCCTTGTACGGTCTAAAACAAGCTCCTAGAGCATGGTATGATAGGTTAAAAACATTCTTACTTGAAAAGGGGTTTACCATGGGCAAGGTTGATAAAACTCTTTTTGTACTTAAGCATGGCAATGACTCATTATTCGTTCAAGTGTATGTAGATGATATTATCTTTGGTTGTGCTTCTCATGATATCGTGTCCAAGTTTTCAGCTATGATGAGTTCAGAATTTGAGATGAGTATGATGGGAGAACTCACATACTTTTTGGGGCTGCAAATCAAGCAAACAAAAGAAGGAACTTTTGTGCATCAAACTAAGTATACAAAGGACCTTCTTAAGTGCAACATAGACAAATGCAAGCCTCTTCGGACACCAATGGGAACAGCAACAACACTTGAACTTGACGAAGATGGTGACCCGGTCGATAAAAAAGATTACAGAAGTATGATTGGATCACTTTTGTATCTCACGGTGTCAAGGCCGGACATACAATTCAGCGTATGTCTTTGTGCACGTTTTCAAGCTTCTCCACGTGCTTCACATCGCCAAGCCATCAAAAGGATTCTCAGGTACCTACATGGAACTCAAGAATTTGGCATTTTTCTTCCTTCTTCCTCAACCGTTTCTTTGAAAGCTTTTTCGGATGCTGATTTTGGGAGTTGTAGGATTGATAGGAAAAGTACTTCGGGTGCTTGTCATTTTCTTGGTAATTCACTTGTTGCTTGGTCCTCTAGAAAACAAAGTTCAGTTGCACAATCCACGGCCGAATCTGAATATGTAGCTGCGGCTAGCGCTTGCTCACAAATTCTTTGGATTGTTCAAACACTTAAGGACTATGGGGTTGATTTAGATAGTGTTCCAATGTTTTGTGATAACACTAGTGCAATTTGTATTGCTAAAAACCCCGTGAAACACTCTAGAACTAAGCACATTGACATTAGGTATCACTTTCTTCGTGATAATGTTGAAAAAGGAAACATTGTGCTTCACCATGTCGATACCGAACAACAATTGGCTGATATTTTTACAAAACCTTTGGATTTCACTCGTTTTTGTTTCATTCGTAGTGAAATAGGGTTTATGTATCCTCATGGCTTAAATTGAGGGGGAGTTTTTGAAACTTTGAAAGTCTATGTGTGAATCTGAAACTAAAATAATATGAGCATAGTATTTCATACATATATGACTTTGTGATTCCTTTTACAGGCTGAAAGTTCTTACTACATTACTCATGTTATACATTTTGTAGTTTTTGCCATGACTAGTAATTGGAATAATTACTTATACTAAATCTGGTCATGATCGAACTTTCTTGCTGTTTTGAACTTGTTGCGTGCTCACAAGTGCTTTTAATCATAAAAATTAATCAAGTGATCAGCTCACATGTTGAGTTTTCAAATAAAAAATTGAGAAAAGATCAAGAGAATATGCATGCATCGCACTTCTTCTTTTGAGATTGCTTATCATTGCACTAAGATATGAACTTGGAAGGAATTGTGTATGACTAAAACAATGTCCTTAAGCTTCTGATTGTCAAATGACATAGGCTTGGCTTGGTTGGTTAGAATAAGGCTGATGCGGCATATAATCTCTTGCAAATATCATATGATCAACTTTGTGCCTTAAATGATTATGAATAATAAAAATGCAGAAACAAGTGTCATGTTTTCAGGTTTTGAAATAGTTAAGGGAGATCATGACTTGCTTAAACTGAAAAATACATTTGATCTCTAGCATGGCTTACACTACTTTATGTATCTCATTGATGTGATAGTGTAAGTAACATGATAGTATGACTTGGATGAGCTTTGTTTTGTATGTATATGTTATAATATGCTCATAACATTTAAAAATTTCTCTTTTGAACCTTGCTGAATACATTGTCAGAGGGGGAGAAATATGTATAAGGAGAGATTTTTTTACACTTTGCATATGTTATACACTTTCTTCCTTCTCTGATTTTAAAATCGGGAGAAATTTATAAAGGGGGAGAAATGAGTTTTCAAAGCTTTTCAAAACTTTTCATAAGCCAATGTTCAGATTTTAATTGGTGTTGCCAATGCATTCATCAAGGGGGAGATTGTGAGACCTATGTGTGCTGAATACATTGGCAATTAGGATAAAAGTTAGCATTAACATTCAAAGTTTTGAATATTCCCAAAACATTCTTCTGTGGCAAGGTCCGACAAGTTCTTTGTTAGGTCCGCCAAGTGTTGGCAAGGTCCGACGCAAGGTCCGGAGAGCTCCTGCAAGGTCTGGAGAGCTTCTGTGAGGTCCAAAGCTTGTTTTTAGGGAGCTCCCGTGAAGTTCAACTCGTAGAACTGCAGCGTCTTGTTTTTGCTTTTAACTCGCAATGTTTCAAACTTGCTTTATAGGAAGGTTTGCTTAGTATTAATTTGCTAAGTTTTTGGTGTGTTTTGGTGGTTATGGCTGTTATCATTTGATATGGTTTGCAACATGCTTATGTGACGTGCTCATGTAAGGTGTTGTGGTTTTCGAACTAACGTGAGTCAAGTAGAGGACTTGTTCTCGGGAGAATTGGTTGTTTATTCATGTGCAGGTGTTGCTTGAGTTCAAGACATGGCTGGTGACGGGATCCTTGGACTAGTCTCAGGGAGGAGATGAGGTTCCAACAACCAAGTTCGGGAGGAGCTGTGGTTGAGTTGATCGGGAGGTCGCGGAACATGTTTGGATCAAGGGCAGTCCATATGAAGGTTGCGTGTACGTCGTTGAAAGGTGTTTGCACGTGTGCAAGGAATGCATGGACGTGGCAACATTGTTCCAAGGCGTGATGAAGAGAAGTGGACGTAAAGAATTGGTCGGAAAGGTCCAACCGGCTGGATTGCGTACTCAGGCTGAGGCTGAGTCGGATATGGCTCAAATATGGAAGATTTGAGTTGGTTATGATAGGATTTCGTGCTAGGCACGAAGTTGAGTTGTTTTAGGAATGTTTAGGACGTTCCTAAGGTGTTTGGAAGTCTCACGATTGCTTCTATCTGCGAATAGGAGAGTCCTGAGCAGTTATGGTAAGTTAGGATACGAGTCCAATTAGGATTAGGAGTCCTAGATTGGATTGATTAGCCTGAGGGCTGGCTATAAAAGCAAGGGAGGCTAGAGCTCTCGTGGGTAGAGAACTTTGGGCTGTTCCTCTTGTGTTTCTATTGAATAAAGTTCATAGTTTCGAGGAGCTTTTGTGCCTTGTTCGTCCGACTTGTTTTTCGTCAAGTCTTTCTCGCCGAGTTTCTGGACAGACCGACGTTGCTTCGGTGTTTCATTCATAACTCGAGTTTTACAGATCCGATTGACGTGATTCTTTTTGGGTTGTCTTCAAAACTCAATTATCTATCATCTGTGAAATTTTCACGAGCTTCGGATCTGTAGTTTTTGAGATACACGAGTTTCTTTGCAGCGTTGCAGATCTGTTTTATATAAGGTAGAATAGATTGATCTTCGTTTAATGTTTTGATCATATCTCAAGTTTTACTTCCTGTGTTCAAGTGATTCTTGTTGAATTAGATCCGTGACTTGATTCTCTACCTCTCTACTTGATTTTTCATGGTTGAACACGTTTGAAAACACTTGCACAAACAGTTTCTTTAACCGATTGATTTTTTGCTGAGGGGTTTTTGTTGTTTCCGCTGCGAAAAGTTTTAATCTACCATTCACCCCCTCTGTTAGCTTTTCACGTGCTCTTCGATCCTACACTTTGTGCAAACATGAGTTTCTTTGTATTCATAATTTGTAACCTTTACACACATTTCAGAAACATGATTCAGTGTGGGTGATCGTCGACCGGCTCATGAAGGTTGCCCATTTTATCCCGGTCAAAACCAACTACAACGCCAAGAAGTATGCTGAACTGTACCTCTCACAGATTCTTTGCTTATACGGCATACCCCGCACTATCATCTTGGATCGGGGCACTTTATTTGTGTTTTTTTTGGAGCAGTTACATGCTGCATTGGGTACAAAACTGCTCCGTAGTTCAGCGTACCACCCACAGACGGATGGGCAAACCGAGCGGGTAAATCAAATCCTGGAGGACATGTTACGATCTTATGCTATCAACCACAGTAAGAATTGGGATGACCATTTAACGTTAGCCGAGTTCTTGTATAATATTGGATATCAGGCAAGCATCAAAATGACACCCTATGAGGCGCTATATGGGAGAAAGTGCCGCACACCACTAAATTGGTGTGAGTCCGGCGAGAGGGTCACTTTCGGTATTGATCTTGTCAACAACACAGAAGAAAAAGTTCGGCTTATTCAAGCAGACTTAAAAGCCGCCCAATCCCAACAAAAACGATATGCGCACCACAGAAGACGCCCTCTACAATTCGAGGTTGGGGATCAAGTGTATCTACTTGTGTCTCCAATGAAGGGCATGAACAGATTCGAGGTCAGAGGAAAGTTGGTACCCCCATTCATCGGTCCATTCGAGGTTCTGGAAAGATTTGGATCCGCTTCATACCTTCAGAAATTACCAGCAACACTCTCCGTGGTGCACTACATCTTACACATTTTTCTCAGCTGAGGAAGTGCCTCAAATTTTCATCTACTGTTCAGCTGGGAGATATCGAGGAACTGAAACCGGATCTCACATATCGGAAGGAACCGGTTCAGATCGTTGATGAGAAGGCCTGAACCACACACAACCATATGTTGTGGTTCTATAAAGTTTTATGGAGTAATCACTCCGAGGATGAAGCGATATGGGAGAGCGAAGGATTTCTTTGCGCCAACTACCCGGACTTTTTAACGTCACACATCCGGTAATTTTCCACCATCCTCTCTCTCATTTTACCTTATAATCTCGGGACGAGATTCTTTTAAGCGGGGGGAATTTAAGGGCCCAAGTTTTTCACTTCCTAAAAGTGTTCATCACACCCACACCTCAGCTCAGTTGTAGTAAACTTATGAACACATTTGAAGAGCAAGTAAACACCATAATAGATTTATTAGGAGATGAAGTCATAAAATGCAAGAGTGGTAATTCCACATGCATCATACAGGGGCTGAGCATATGATTAACCCCTAAACTTTGTTAGGAATGCTCATGCCAAATTTGACCCAAATCCACACCTCTTTGAGGTACTTTTGGGTACAATCATTAAAAGGCTAGTTTGAACTTAAATTCAAATTCAAACTTCTTTCATCCATTAGTTCAAAAGTGGGATTCATATTCACACTCCGCACATTTTTATGAGCTCACACGCCAATTTTCACTGCATTTGGAGTTTATCTTGACATGAGCTATATGTAGCAAATTCAAACTGAATTTGAAATTCTGTTTGCCATTTGAAGCGTATTTAGTCAAATTAACTTTCCACTTTGAATCATTCAAACCTCAAATGGCCAATTTGTGGTTTGATAAATTTGAAGGGACAGTGTGATCATAATAATAAGAGCAGTAGGAAAATGAAATTTTGTGGGACAAATTTGAATTTTGCACCCACATGTCAGTGAGTCAGTTAGCCTTGTACCCGAAGTCATCGGTTCTCTCTGTTCTCTGTGTTTCACTCGAACTATCCGAGGACTCACCGAGCGCCACCGAGGCCACCAGCTCCTCTCTGTTGCATCGTGCTGGAGACCTTCCTGTGCCCTTCTCTTCTCACGAGCTGATCCTTTCGTGCACAACACCAAAACACTGAGGCCGGTTTTTTCATTCGCGCAAGAACTGGACAGAGACGTCGCCGCCACCTTCGGTTGATCGTGAGCCAGCATTTCAGTGCATGCAACACTTCAAGCAGTAGCAAAACGGCACCCGGGACCTTCAGTCTGCGTCCTCGACGCGTCACCGAGCGAGTTCAGGCCTTCCAACGCCGAGAAGGCCGTTGTCTTGTGGCGACCGAAAACCTCCGCAGCTTCAGTCTTCTGTCGACAGCTCAACTCAGCACTTGTCATGCCCGAGCAAGGCTTCCCACAGAAGCACCAGGACTCCGAGCTGCTCATCTCCGAACCTCAACCCGAGTTGTGAATCATCGACGGGGAATTTTGAACTTTTCTTCCGGCTGGTGCAAAACGACCCACGAGTAAGAAACCTTCAAATTCTCGATCAATATTCGGTTATGCTTCACCAAATTGAGCACACACTAGCATGAAGACCTCTATTGCCAGCCTATTTCAAGCTTTTCCATCTGCCACCGTAGCAAAACTGTCTCGAGCGCACGGTGAGATCACCTTTAGAGCCCCTCTCGAGCTATGGGGCAATTAGATCGAGCTCCTCTGTGATCCACTGGTGCTGGAGATCTTGAGAACCAAGTGTTTGGCGGGCTAGAAGTGGTGGGCGACGTCGCCGGAGTCGGTTTCTAGCCGCCGCTCGTCGCGAGCTAGGTGGGAGGCCTTGCCGGCTCGGGGAGATCGCACTCAGATGTTTCTTGCGTCGAGTTGGGGCCTCGTGACAATTTTGGGCATGGGAGCTGTCCGGGAGAGCGAGCTCCAGCAAGCTCCGGCAAGGGGGCAGCGCGGGTGCGTGCGGGAGTGGGAGGAAGAAGATGACCCACCTGGCCCCACGTGTCAGCCACTCTTTTAAAGGCAGTCGGATTCTCTGTGACGCCGGATCAAGTGTGGCTTTGCGCAGTTATCCTTGTAACCTTTTGTGTCTTGCTTCCAGAACGCGCCACGTCACCCCGGACCCACCGTCGGGTTTTAAACATTTCCCCGATTTTCAGTTTTGAGTTCAAACTTCAAATACACATAACTTTTGCTAGGAATGTCCAAATCGAGTGAACCAAATTTTGTTGGATTCAGCTCTCTGTGTAATTTAAAAAAAAACAAGTTTCACTCCATGAAAACCATTAATTCTCAATAATTAATTCCCCAGAATTTAAACTGTTAGGAATTTTAACTGGAGATTCCTGTGGTGCGAAATTCTGAAATTTTGCCAGGATGTTATTTGTAATATCCCTGAATCACCATAACATTTTCGGATCCATCCGAGGTGTGATTAAGGAAACTGGTCCAGAGAAAAGAAAAATGTCCAGAAACATTTTTCAGATTTTTGCTGAACTTGTTTAGCTCATATCTTTTGCTAGGAGTCTCGAAATTAGATGAAACCAATTCCATTAGAGCCCACTGAAACTCTAGTTTCCAAAAAGTCATGGCATTCTCCATGAAAATCCCTAGAAAGCCATAAGAGCTCTAAATATGACCAAATACACATTTATTTGTGCAGGGCTCAAATGAGATTTGCTTCAAATGAAATTTGGCCAAGTCCCATTTTAGTTTGTCACTAAACCTCAGTAAAAATTTCAGAGGCAAAAGGACTGTATAGCTTTACTTATAGTCTGTACATTATCAAACTAACTCAATTGCATTCAAATTTGACACACATTGTGTTTTCATTTTGTGTATTCGCTAAGATCGAAGAAGACCCGGGGGTTCTGGACTTTATTACTCTGGAAGAACAATTAGTTAACGACCAGAAGCAAGGCACGCTCCGGTTTGCATTAACCTGTTTTAAAGTCTGATTTTTTGATCACTTACTTTATGTATTTCCTACAAATGTAATGCTAAGAGAACAAGGGGTTTCGGGCTTAGGATTTAAACCTTGGGTAGCCAATGCAATGCTAAAATGGTTCAGTACAAGTCGAGTAGTTGGAACTACTCGCGAGAATAGGCTAGATGCACAGCACTCAGTTAGAAAGATAGACAATGAATCACATGGCAAGAAAAATGAGACTGAGCGGAGAGTAAAGGCAGCAGGACTTTGGGGCCTGGGTGTCATAGCTCTGCTTGTCTCGATTGAGGACCGAGCTGTGTGCAGGCCTATTGAACAAGCTAGAACAGTACTGAATACCTACCGGATATCCGGGAAACTGATGTAATTCGGGTAGTGATATGTTGAGGCATTGCTTGTTGTCCAGAGGGTAGGTTGAGAGCAGCGAGGTGTAAATCGGCTAGCGGGCACCGAGGATGCTCCATGTAGAGACCTCCTGCTCGGGACGCAACACTTGTCTAACGGATGAAAGGTGGTAGCGTACGACGTCCGTGATGGTTGCTGTAGGCAACATCGAGAGTATGGGCGTACGTGACGGGTTATTCGGGTAACCCTGCAGGTGTAAATCGATTATAATCGCCATCCCTCACGGTCAGTGAGTACCACTTGTTCACTATACCGTGACGTAGAAAGAACAGGCTAGTTGTCATGCTAAAAGTTGCTGGTTAAAAGCTTTACATTGTTTGTTAATGAAATGCTTTAGTTTAGAGCAAATCAAAGTTCTTTTCAACCTTAGGCAAAGCACATAAGGTAAATGTGTTTGTTGTTTGATTGCGAATTTCTTATGTGTCTTGGCACAAGGTTCCCCACCAACTTGCAGCTAAAACTTGAAAGTAAGAGTCAACTAATTAGGCGTGTCTTTTGCAACATGTTTTCCTATTATACATTGCAAATCCAGCATGTAGAGTTTCATGTTTAGGTAAGACGGGTCAGTCTTGCTGAGCCATCATTGTCACTGCTTGTGTTTGAAGCGTTTGCAGGGTTCTATGAGGAGGAGGCTCCCGAGGAGGAGACGGACCCTCAAGAGGGAAACACCGTTGAGGGGGAGCTGTGCACGCCGCCGTGTTAGTGTGTTGTGTGTGCTAGTGAGGACACGTTCACAGGCTGAACATGAACTATTTTTGCTTAGTCTACGCCCGTGATTGTGGACTTAACGATATTTTGATGTAACTATGTTTATAAACCAGTTTATGTAATAAAAATTTGCTTCCCCTTATCGCCTTTTATGTGTGTTATCCGGTGCCGTCTATCGCAGCACCCCTCAGCGAGATCCTGGATAGTTGGGACTGTCGGGTCTCTGACAATGTTTAGGAGTGACAGTTAAGCCTTGCTGATCCATTGTGATCACGGTTGCTATATTAAGATGTTGCAGGTGAGACGTATGAAGAAGGCAACGAGGATGAGGTCATGCCCGTGTTGGGGTACATGGCCGAGCTGGAGCCCTTGACGCCGCCGTGACCTTCGTATGATTGCTTCTAGTGTGTAGAGTCCCCGAGCTGGGCTGCTGCACTTTGCATAGCTAGGCTGAGAGTTTAGCTATGAATAAGACTTCCGCTGTACGAAAGTTTGTAAAATACTTCCCTTTTATGTAAATAAAAGTTTGTATGTTGTTATTAATCTTTTCTTGTGTGCTGTTGGGTGCTGCATCGCACGGCACCACCCTCTGCGATCCCGGAGTGGGTGGACCAGGGGTGGCCCCCGCAATTGACATTCAAACCTCAGAAGAAAAACTCACACTTCAAAGATTCCTAGTGCATAATATGAGTGGCGTATTGCATCAAGTATTCAAACTCCTTGAAATACTCGTATGCACTCCTTTCCCATTGCTTTAACTCTAGAAAGTCTTGATACTTTGTTCGAAGAATCCCCGAACAAATGTGACGTGCCCGGAAAACATTCCGGAATTCATCCCACGTCACACGATGACCTTGAGGAAGAGTAGGGATATACTCCGCCCACCAAGCTCCAGCAGCTCCGTGGAGTTGTTGAGCGGCAAATAAAGGCTTTCCGTATTCATCGCAAAGCGTATCGAACATAGCTTCAAAGGTTGGCGGTTGATTATGCAAGCATATCGAACTTGGCTTCAAAGGATGGCGTCGGTAATCATCGCATGCAAGCCTATCGAACTTGGCTTCAAAGAACCTAGAATCAAACTCCAACTGTTCTTTTGCTTCCGAGAAAACCGGTGATTGTCTTGCTAGAAAATCCAAATAAGTGCTTGGCAGGGGATTACGCTGTAGTGTCTCCTGTAATATGCTTTGTTGCACCAACAGATCGAGAGACTCAGCCATCTTTCCTAAGATTTTCGCCAATCCGGCTGATGACGTCGGCACTTGTTGTGGTGGCGAATTATTCCTACCATGACTCGACTCACCAACCTGACCCCTGGATTAGGTGCGATCCATACTGAAAGAGTGAGCAATTTGCGGTTAAAATTCAAAGTTACCACTCAACTTGAATTCAAAAACATTAACCGTAAAAGCATCACATAAATATTGCAGCACAACTCAAGATAATAAGGGTTTTGCAAATTCTGATATCAAACTTTAGCAACTTGGTCAAACTCCTAAATTTCAACAGACGGAAAAATGAATGGATTATAACTAAAGAACTGTTATGGAACTTAGAGAAGTTTAAAACATTCCTGTCCACAACAAGTCCTGATTTACTCGAAAATAAACAATACTCTGTTCAGAATCACCATCGACCTTAATTCCAGAATTTGAATATGAAAATGGCGATTTCATATCTCAAGTTGAATATCAAAGTTATATTTAACTTCAATATTTTTCCAACGAGTATTTATTTGCCTTCATATCAGTTCTGGATCAAAAGTTATGATATTTCAAAGTTGACAGAAACCTTGAACAATTTTGACAGCACCTCCTTTGAAAGTGGCTGTTTTGTCCGCAAGATTTCATAATTTCATACAATTTGACTCCAAATCTGGCGAAACATTGAACTACAAAGTCGTAGCACATATCATACACTTTCCAACGGTGTATTACTTGATCCTTAGAAATTTTTCTACAAGAAGTTATTGTCAAAATACAGAAAAATTCAGAGAGTACTTTGTGTCTACACTGTTTTTGGAGAGTTCACACTCATCTGAGATTTTCACCCACTTGGACGGTGATTCTGATCTGGAGTTCTACAGAAAAGTTGTAAAAGACTTTAAAAGATTTTCATAAATGTATTAGACAAATCCATTAACTGGACCTAACCAAAGTTAGGTCCTGTTCAATTTCAGCAAAAATTCTGCCGAAAACAGGGGAGATTATTTCTAAGTCTTTTAGAATAATCTATACTCCCAATTGACTCTTAGTTCAATATAGGAGTTCATTAACACCTAATAGAATCCTGGACTCCAAATTTACTCTTTTCTTTGAAAACTTCCTTTTTTCATGCAGTTGATAACATATCATGGTACTACGTTTCCTCACCAAATCAAAATTCCTAACCGGCTACCGGCATATACGTTTCAAGTGGTGGCACTAACACGATCACTCACACACATTTTCTAAATGCAATGTTCTACTCGTGGTTAAGGTACCTGCAGAAAATCATTCAATAGTGAAGCACACAAAGGTTTGTCATTTCGGGCAGGTCCATATCATAATAAAAACATACGACTCCATATAATTGCCATACAGGTCATCCTTGAGTCAGGCCATGTCTCAAGGTACATGATCGGGTTATTCACCACCCGACAGAGGGCTCCACACCTTTGCAGTTAAGCACACCGGTGGAACAGCGCTTTCATATGCCTCATAGCACATGAAGAGTCCTAGAGAACATACTTCGTGTTACAAACCACATGATGGGGTCTTCTCCTCTTGCCCCTGCGTTTGCGCACTGGAGGCTAGTGCATTTCATATGTCTCTAAGACATGAATAGTCATAGGAAACATATTCACTTCCCATCAATTTCTAAACGGGACATCCCACACTACTTTCTTTGTATGGGGGAGCTAATAGAAATTGATCCGCTTTCGGTGGTGTTCCTTACCATGCTTACCTCTACGTAGGTGCATCGTTACAGAATTGAAATACGGAAGAATAACACAAGTCAGATTGCCATCTTAAGTAACTATGCTATTATATTCATTGTATGGGCATAATATACGTTCCTCACTCATATACTTCTATATTTTCGAAGATGTGCTCTTTCCATGCGTGATATTCCCAATGCAGCTTTGATACCACTGCTGTGGGGGTCCCCTTTTCTGTCAGGGGTCCGCGCTCTAGGAATCACACTGGGTGGTGCCATGCGATGTGACACCCAACAGCATGCACGAAAAGACGATAAAATATAGGAAACAGTTTATTTCTCAACATAAACTCTTTTACAACATAATGTAAGCACGCAGTGGAAACTAAAACTGGACATATACTCACTCTCGGCCCTAACTATGCTGAAGAGAAGCCGTCCAGCCCGTGCACGCTTCCTACTAGCTTCACAAGAAGTAAGGCAGCGGCTAGGTATCCGGTGACTTATACGAACCGTGAGGTCCGATGTCTCACTGAACAACCTTCTTCATAGCAGGCATCCTACTACCTGCAAAAACAACTACGAAGTAACCATGAGCACTAAGGCTCAGCAAGTCTTAACTGTCAATTCTAAACATGTAACTCTACATGCAGGAGTTGTAAGAAGATAGGTATATGAACTTTGCAAAATGAAGCTTGGTTAAACTTGATCCTTATATTTAGATTCTTTTAGCATTCATTTTAGTGGTCCTCATGCCTCACAAAACCGGAAGTCCACAATCAAATAAGAAAAGCTTATCCCGATGTTGCTAGCCTAAGGTGGAATAGAAATTTAATTTGCACTATATCTATTTCAGTCAAGGTTGCAATACAGTTATAAGTCAAGATCAATATCTTAATAGACCTAATTTCTCTTCTTACTATGTCACAGCACAGTGGGCAAGTATGCTCAATCCTTATCCACAAGCGACGGTGATTCAAATCAATAACAACCCGGAATACACGACAGATACACCCGCCTCAAAACACTCACACAAGAGCTCTTTCTTACGTGGTATACAGCAACCTTTCACCCGACACCCTTACATAGAAAAACGCTTCGCCCCGAGCAGGATGGTCATCTGCGCGGACACGTCAAAGTTGCCCGCTAAAGGATTTACACCTCCCGCCTTCTCAACGGCATTCCCAGATGAAGGATGAGTTTCTATATCACGGTCCATCGAGTTACATCTGTTTTGTGGGTCCTATACCCCACTATATATCTGGTACAGCTTAAACTTGTCCAGCAGTGCCACATACGGCGCGGACCTTAACCGACACGGACGGGGCTAATACCGAACCTCCACATTGGCCTTACCATAACCGGCCCAGGCCCAATGCGGTCCCAAGTATTGTCACACCCATTGGGTCGAGACAACCTTGAGCGTTCCATCCTACAGGAACACCCTGTCCCCATCTCATTTTTCATGAGGGTGCTCTTATCATCAACTTCTCGCGAGTAGAGTCTGCTACTCGACCTTTCTCGCGAGTAGCTTTTAACTACTCGACTTCTACCGGGCTATCTACAACATTAGCCTAGCATCTACGATGAGGCAAATCCTACACTAGACCTTCTATTGAGGGTTATAGTAACCATGCAAGTTGGTATCAAGCATCCTAAACGTAATGCACAATATCAACTCTAATGATCATTAGGTGAAAGTAAAGAAAAATTTAAAACAGTAGTTATATGCAAACCGGGGCTTGCCTTGCTCAACGGTTTTGTTAGAGACTATGAATTTAATCATCCTCCAAAGAATCCGCCAAGTCCATCACTAGAGGGAGATCCTGGCCCTTGAGTTGATCTCCTCATCCAGCGTCGACGACACGTGAGCCATGGATGCAAATGCATATATATTTTAAAAGCAACTTAGAAAATGCTGTAAAGATGTTGTACAAGTTAACTACATCTAAGAGGGGAAAAACAGCAAGGTTTATGTTGTTGGATCTACCACAATGGAGAAGAAATACTTAGGTGAAGTGAACATAATACTGATCACCATGTAATTAAGTATTTATATGAACACCTAGACCTAAAGAATAATAGCTCAAGTTCCAGGGTCCAATGAAGCTGACATTTTAGCAACAGCTAAAGGGAAGGTATGTAGGCAGTTTGCAAAAATTGAGCTCATCTAATAGCTCAATGTGATCACAACAATTCTTTATGTGGTTTTAACTAATCTGCCTCTACCTCCTATTTCTTGAGCTTTCCTATGCTGAAAACTAGACTTTTTGTGAAGAACAAAATGTCCTGAGTCCATATGAATTAGTTTTACCATTTTTGGTGTTTCCTACATGGAGATATGGATTTTACAAGGATTGGGGAAAAGCTGAAAATGCTTCTGTTCTTTTTCATAATTTTCAGAGACATAAAAGATTGACACATCATTTGGCCAAGCAAAGGAGGTCCAATGACCCTGAAATTTTTACTGGCGTTCCAGCATATTTGAAGGAATGTCCTGCCCAAAATTAGGAATTTTCCAAACAACAGAACTCCTGGTATAAATTCTACAAAATTTTCCTTAAATGAATTAATGAGCTAAAAAATCAAAATATTTTCATAAATATTGGGGTGCACCCCTTGATAGAACTCACTGAAACGAATCCAACACAATTTATTTGGGAATTTTTGGACAACTCTACATAAAGTTGTGACCATTTGAATTTATAACTGAAACTGAACCAGAGGAAATTGTTTGCATCCATGACCAGTGGGTCCCACGCACAGTCTCATCCCCTACCTCGTGGCAGCGCGCTCGGGTGGTGGCGCCCTCCGGCGAAGTTCAGCGGAACTGAGTTTCCAGCCACCTCCCGGGGCCAAACTCGCCGCCCCCCCCCCATTATCCGCCACGCTGAACCCATTTGAGGGGTCGCCGGCCGCCGTCGATCGCTGGAAATAGGCACGCGACAGTGAAAGTGCCCATTAGGGTTCCGGCAACCTTGACTGAGCTCATTTCCACCTCAAATGATCGGGTTTTGGGCTCTAAAGCATTAGTAGAGTGTGAGGATGCTAGAAATGGAGGCCAACTTCGTCGGGAGCCCTCGAACCACGTCATCACCGTGTGGCCAACGGGGTCCAACGGTTTGCCATGGACAAAACTCGGATTTTCTCCCTCTACACCCAATCTCTCGGCCTATCTTCGAAAGAGAACGTGCACTAGCTAGTTCAGCACCCGTGTGTGGAGTTTGACGAACTAACAACGAGATTTTAGGGAGAAGTTTACGAATCTCTACGTCGGGGTGATGTTGCACCGCTCAGGAGATGATTTCCAAATTGCCACTATGATCAATGCCTAGGGCTGAGCTTCAGGGAGGATCAACTATAGTCGTTGATGCACCGAGGGGGGGTTTGCTTGAGCGTAATCCGGCTCTGTGTGGCTGTCCACGGAGAGCTGAAGCTTGTTTCTACAGTTATCAACACGGCGAGGCGGCAAACTTCAAATTTCCGAGCTCTTTGATCAGAAAACCAAGTGGGTGCTGCCTTTTGCAGGGAGCTCGATCATCCGAGCTCGGCTGCGGTGGTGTGATCAGGAGGAGCAGAGAGCGGACGGGCGGCCTGTGACACCCGGTTCTGAAAAACGAACCAAGTGAATGCATATGTGTGCCCAGGATGTTCATCACACATACAAAGATTTACCACAAACTGAACTCAGAATATAACCACGTACAAACGATGATTAAGTACTTTATTACATTGACTCATTGTCTCACTCATGAATATCTAACTAATTCTTGCAGCGGAAGACTCTAAACGACAGCGGAAAATCACTGAAGATGATGGGGCTCCACTCTGACTTCACAGGCATGTTGACGGTAGTGCGCATGCCTAGTACTCCACCTACTCTTTGAAGTACTCTTCTCCTGTAGCTGAAGTATATGTGGGAATGCAAGGGTGAGTACATGTCGTACTCAGCAAGTGCAGGAAAGTATGACATGTAGCTTACAACAAGGTAGGGAATAAAAAGGTTCATTGCAGCAAGTAAATTTTATTTCACAAACAGGGTAAAAACAGCAACTATACATAGGCGAGTTAAATCCCATCATAACCAAGTAATTCATCATCCCTCCTTCATAATTCATCATGAATCAAGCCTCAACCAGCCAATATTATATCTCAAGTTCATATCATACTCATAAGTACTCATGACCATCTCATTTTCATAGAACCGAAGCCCAACTCATTATCATGACCCAGAACAGTCCCAAAACCAGTCCCAAAAACCATACCATAACCATACCGAATAACCATACCGAATAACCATACCAAGTTTGACTCTAATCATGGAAGTTGGTCAGGTGCTTGTAACCGGAAACATGGCTATGATGATAGTTTTACGCTCTACAGAGGTGGTACAACTTTACCCACAAGTTCATGATTTTGTCACCCGTCAACGACTACAGAAAACCTCCATGATGCCACTACACTACCATCGGTGTATGGACAAGAGATCACAAAATACCCTTTACAAAGGGGCTACTAGAATGTACGGACCCACTGAGGTTTCATCGACAGGCTCGAATCTCCATTCTCCCACCCACGGCCCCCTCGTGTGCCATGCAGTTCTCAGGGCAGTCCTCATCGACTCCGGTTCCCCGCGCCATCCAATGGTCCATAACAGGCTAGCAACACACCTAATTAGTCAGCTAAGACGCACCCATTTTTGGCCTTGTGGTGGCACTGTTTTCCTAGCATGTGCTCGCATCAAGTGTCCCGAAGTCTTGGTGCTGTAGTTCCTCGTAGACAGCCTCTTGAGTGTCTCCTTCTACTCACGACCATGCACATACAAAATTTACAGCAATCAATTATCATGCACAAACTTTACTCAAGATGCAATGAGGTGGATGAATGCAATTCCTACGGTGCAGTTTATAAAAATCAGTTTGCACATGTTCTTGCATGTTTTAGTAGGCTTCCATGGGGTTTTATGATGAGCAAGGCTGCTGGGATCAAGTGTGGACGTGGTCATTGATCTTGACACACTTTGTAGATCAATCCCACCATCAAAAACTAGACCAAAACATGGTCTGTTCACACGCAGAATTTTATGCTCGCAAGGGGTGGAGAAAACGGGTGCAAAGAAACAGCGGCGACATTGTAAGAGGGGTAACAGAAACCTACTCACATGTTCCTCCTCTCTTCCTTGTGGCAGGACCTCCTTCCTTACAATGGCAGCAGCGGGAGATTTTCTATGTAGAATTACGAGACTGTGGCTAGGCAGAACGTCGGGGGCTTCTTCTCCGGTGACGGCGAAGCGTGACGGAGCTCGACGGCAGCCAAACTTCAGCTAGGGGGCGGCGACCACGGAGGGCGGCGGCCATATTAGAGAGGTGGGGGTGGCGGCTAGGGGGGTTTATTTATAAGGGGGAAATTGAGCTAGGGTGGCTAGGATGTTAACAACCCAATTATCCAATGGCTGAGATTTAATTTTAAAAGAGGTGGGAGCTAGGGACTGGGATTTTATTATTTGTTTTCCACCAATGGCTGAGATTAATTGAGAAATAAAAGCCCACAAAAATCCACAAAGGGGGGGGGGCTAAGATTCCCCTCCTTAATGGACTGCGGCCAAGGGGTGGGGCCCATTAGGGTTCCCCTCCCTAATTGGGGCGGCCGAAATTAGGAAATCCCCCCCCCAAATATCGGGGAAAATTCCCTAGGGGAATTTTGGGAGATTTTTGAAAAATCAGGAAAATTGGGAAAAAATGGGAAAATTAAGGGAGAAGGAAATTTGGGGGGAAATTGGCGAATTTCGGGGAAAAATTAAGGTGGACCAATTTGGCTATTTTTTATATTTTTCTTTTTATTTCTTTTCCTTTTCTATTTTTCCATTATTTTCTATTTTTTATTCCCTTTTACATTTTATTTGCTTCTGTATTCCTCTCTATATTTCTTCTTCTTTTTAAATGCTTCTCTATATGAAAAATATATGCAATGTATGGTAGTAATTTTGAGTGTGTTACACGGCCATTCTTCCCGGGAGAAAAGCAACCGAGCGCGAGAGCGAGTGGGGGAAGCAAACTATGTTTGTGCTCGTGCGTGGAGGATAGGATCCGAAGCAAATCGGCCAGCGAGCAGGAGGTGACACCAGGAAAACGTCAGGAGCGGGTTTGGCCGGCGTGCTGTCGAGCACCCGAGCAAGGGGAGGAAGGAACAGAGTCGGTTCTGTACAGGAGACAGACATGTGGGGTCCACAGTGACTCAATCCCCCCTTCTCTCTGTTCTTTGAGATTCCCACATGTCTTTTGTCCAAAATTCACCAAAATTAGAGAATAGGCCAAAATAATTATGAGGAACTCGAATCTGAAATCAGGTTTTGAAATTGAGCGTGTTTGCTTGAGATTTCAAATTCAAATTTGAATATGAATGTGATCCCAATTAATCATTTAAATAAATGGTAGATGAGCTCCAAAATTATTAAAATTTGGACCATACGCTCTTTGATACATTGAGAATGCATTGGTGAATTCACTTGTATGCATTTGGACAATCTGAACATGAATCCTTTAAAAAATTCAAATTTGTGTTTGAATTTCCCTCCACTCTACTCATAGAGGATATGCACATGAGTGTAATTTAGGGAGTGAAGTTCACTCCTCATGTTAACACGTGCTAATAAGGAGTTGAAGAAAAAAATTTAACTCCTTCACCTGTCCATTGTATGCTTATCATTTTATGTAACACAAAATACATCTTTATTCCCCCTTAATTTTGCTCATAAGTTGAGATAGAACTTTACAAAAGTCAGGGCTGTTACAATAACCACATCAGGAGGAAGCGTTTCTTGTTTGATTGTGGAATTGCGATGTGAGGGCTGCTCAAGGCACATTATATTGCTGCTGAAAACTGAAAGTAAGGATTAACATGTAGGCGAGTCTTTATCGCAATATCATTTTCCTATATTAAGCATCCCTGCATATAGAGTCTCATGTTTAGGAGTGATGGATAAGACTGGCTGAGCCATCGTGCTCACGGTTGCTATAATTGAGTGGCTGCAGGTGAGACTTATGAGGATGGTTCCGAGGTTAAGGCGATGCCCCCGTCGGGGTACACGGCCGAGTTGGAGCCCTGCACACTGCCGTGATCTCCGGATGTGTGTAGCTAGTGTGTAGCGTCCTCGGGCTGGACTGCTACACATTTGCATAGCTAGGCTAAGAGTATAGCTATGAATAATACTTCTGCTGTAATTATGTTTGTAAAAGACTTCTGCTGTTTTATGTAAATATTTACTGTAATATTTTCTTGTGTGCTTTTGGGTGCCGCATCACATGGCACCACACTTTAAGATCCCGGAGTGTTAGGACCACGGGGTGGCCCCACAGTTGTGGTATCAGAGCCGCATTCGGAATAGCACACTCGGATAGAGCCTATTTTGAAAACTTAGAAGTAATCGAGTGAGGATTAGTCATTATGCCCACATAAGGTATATTAGTAGTAGATACTAAGGTGGAAAAGCTAACATACTTGTTATTAATTGGTAATGACACTCCAACTTCAGATAAGAGGTAAGATACGCCACCGTAGGCGGATCAATTGTGGTATGCTCGCTATACGAGCATTGGTATGGAATGGTTTACCGTGGCTTGGCACGATAGTGAATATGAGTCTGAACCTTCTCATGTTTCTGAGAGCATATGAAAACGCTGATCCCCAGCGTACTTTAGGAAAAATCATGGATACTCCATCCTGTGGTAAGAAACACGACAGTGTGCAACTCTTGAACGTTCAATGTTCAAAAGGCCATACGAAGCACTCGCCATCGGCGTGCCTCAACGGTCATGAGGCAGTAGGTGGTATCTGTTGGGTTGATAAAATTCCCATCCGTGACGACCCGTTTGCGCTCTACTCGGGTTCCCCATCGTGTGGTGTGAAAACATGACCATGTACCTTGAGACGTGGAATGACTCAAGGACGATCCATCTGAAAATGATACGGACAGTATGTTTTTACTATGATATGGACCTACCTGAAATGATCAACCGTTGTGTGTGCTGTCGGAGTGTGTGAGCTGCGACACTCCTCCCGGCCTGCTAAAGAAGCAGCCCGCGAGGTTCTTTGATTGGAGGGGGCTTGACATCCTGGGATCATTCCCAAATCCATCGGAGGGTACTAGCACCTCTACGTTGCCGTAGACAAGTTCACCAAGTGGCCCAAAGCTGCCCCTGTAGTAACTATCAACATGCAGTCAGAAGTCAAGTTCATCAGGCCGATCATCTGCCGGTTCGAGGTCCCAAACAGAATCATCACCGACAACGGGACCCAGTTCACCAATGCAGTGTGCAATTACTACTGCAAAGACCTCGGCATCCAAGTATCCTATGCTTCTTTTGCTCACTCAGACAGTAACGGTCAAGTCGAAAGAGCAAACGCCGAGATACTCAGGGGACTCAAGACATGCACCTACGATAGCTTGAAGAAGCACGGTGCCAATTTGGTTGAAGAGCTTTCCTGTGCACTGTGGTCTAGCCGGACTCCCTCAATTGCTCGACAAGGGAAACACCCTTCTTCCTGGTGTATGGGGCTGAGGCCGTCCTCCCCCAGGAAATCACCATGGGCTCATCCCGTGTCCGAGCGTACGACAAAGTCACGCAGGATCAGCTCCGGTGTGAAGATATCGACCTTGTCGATGAGCGAAGGTGACAAGCAGCTGCTCGAAATGCGTGATACCGTCAAGCGCTCGGGCGTTATCAGAAGCGGTTCGTGCGGAGTAGACAGCTCGAGGTGGGTGACCTAGTGCTTCGGCAAATACTTTCTCGAGATGGGGGGAACAAACTCTCCCCCAGCTAGGAGGGTCCCTTCCGAGTGATACAAGTATGCCGCCCCGAGTGCGTTCAGCTAGCCATGGAGGATGGGGTACCTCTACCCAATCCATGGAACACAGAACATGTCGGTACCCTTTGGACCAGGTACCCCCGCGTAGAGGGCAAAAGACAGCCTGGTCCCCGCCTCCCTACTGAGGCGGCGCCTGGCGTAGCCACGTGCCCTTGGCCCCGAGGTCAGCCCTGGGGCAGCCGCGTGCGCTTGAGTTCTAGATCTGACGCGTTCCATTGTCTCTGGTCTGAGCCTCCCCACTGAGGTGAGGTCCGGAGTTGCCCCGTGTATCTAGGCTCAGAACCCCCTCCCTGCTAAGGAAGCTCTTCAGAGCTAACACGTTCCCTGGGCTCCGGTACGAGCTTCCCACTAAGGTGAAGTATGGAGCTGCCACGTGTATCCGGGCTCCGACACTCCTCCCTGCTGAGCAGAGCTCCGGAGCTGACACGTGCCCTGGCTCTGGACCGAGCCTCCCCGCTGAGGTCAGGTCCGGAGCTGCCACCTGCCTCTTGGCTCAGAGCCTCCTCCCTGCTTAGGAGAGCTCTGGAGCTGGCACATTCCTTGGTCTCCGGTCCGAGCCTCCCCCCAGAGGTGAGGTCCGGAGCTGCCACGTGTCTCGTGGCTCAGAGCCTCCTCCCTGCTAAGGAGAGCTCCGGAGCTGACACGTGCCCTAGGCTCCGGTCCGAGCCTCCCCACTGAGGTGAGGTTCGGAGCTGCCACATGTCTCCTGGCCTCGAGCCTCCTCCCTTCTGAGGAATGCTCCGGAGCTGACACGTGCCCTGGGCTCCGATCCGAGCTTCCCCGCTTTGGTGAGGTCCGGAGCTGCCACGTGTCTCCTGGCTCCAAACCCGTCAATAAGAGCTTCGAAGCCGCCACATGCCCCACGATCCGTCATGGGCTGTGGGTCAACAAAGTCAAGGTGGAAGTGCGCTGTCAGGCTGCACATTCAAGGCTCGCGCCTTCCCCTGGAACATGGCGCAGTATGCATGCCTCCATCCTCTGTCCGTTCGCCATTACGGTGATGAGAAAAGACGGCAAGGCGTGACAGCAGTACAGTATCGCCCAACAGCACAAAGCCGCCCAAGCAGGGTGAGAAGACGCGGCGACAAGACGACATCTTCATCATCACCTGACACACGGACAGGGGCGCTCATTGCACAAGGCGGCGGGACTTAACTCCCCCACCGTTTGCTCTACTCAGAGTACAAAACCGTAGATCATGTATGGGGTTCACATAGCTTTGGGGCCACCTGTCAGGCCCCAAGCCATATTGTAACCACCCTGGCCTTGGACTATAAAAGAACCGGGGTGACCGCCCAACAAAGGGTTCGCAACCCAACACACTCTTATGCACATACAAGCAAACAATACAACAAGCACTCCCGTGGATGTAGAGTATTATGCTCCAGCAGCCCGAAACATGTAAATATCGATGTTGATCCGCTCCCTCGAGCCCGATCGCGTGAGGGCGCCAAGCCCCCTCCAATCAAAGAACACCGTGGGCTGCTTCGGTTGCAGGCCGGGAAGAGTGTCGAAGCTCACACACTCCGACATTTGGCACATCAGGAAGGGGGCTATTCGCGCTCTCCGCTACCATGGAGAACATCACCTCTCATGGTGAGTCCTCTCGCCCAACTCGCCGTTGTCTCCAGGCGGGAGACGATGAGGATACCTCCAGCTCCAGAGCGGGCAGGTCTGGCCAGATGATCGGCATGCCGGATGGTCAAACAACTGGCACGCTCTACGTGATGTACGGAGGTTCTTCTGACGTCTCATCCCGGCCCAGCCCCAGTCCCGGGGCCGGCGCCGCATCGTAAGTGGATGGAGACGCCGATCTGCTTCGACGCCTGCGACTGCCCCAAGAACATGGCAGGCGTCGGGCAGCTGCCTCTCCTTGTCGCCCTGACCATCTCCAACATGAAGCTCTACCACGTGCTAATCGATGGTGGGGCATCTTTCAGTGTTATCAGCCTCGCAGTTTCAAGAAGCTGCAAATCCCTATGTCTCTGCTTACCCCATCGAGACCATTCTCGGGGGTAGGCCAGAACCCAATCTTCCCATGCGGTAGCATCTCCCTCCCGGTGACATTAGGGACGCCTGGGAACTACCATACTGAAAGCATCGCCTTCGATTTTGCAGAGGTCAGCCTTCCCTTCAATGCCATAATCGATATGCCAGCCCTGTACCAGTTCATGGCAGTAGCCCACTACAGCTACTTGGTCCTGAAGATGCTGACCCCGAGTGGCGTCCTCAAGATCCGTGGTGACCGCACTGTGTCTGTCTCAGCACTGGAAAAGCTCCAGGCGCTGGCAGCAGCACAGGAGGCCGCTTCTGGTCACGCTGAAGCTTGCCGGCCGCCACCAAGCATGCGTCAGTGAGGGATGACATCTGCATCCCGCGTGCAGCCCTCAGATGGCAAATACGTACAAGTAAAGGTCGTCCAAGTCAGTCCTGATGTCACTCAGACCACCCGAATCGCCGAGGGCCTGAGTGACAAATAGGAAGATACGCTCATCACCTTCCTCCGGGCGAATGTCTACGTGTTTGCATGCAAAACCGTCAGAAATGCCCGGGATCCCCAGGGAGGTGATTAAGAACCAGCTGAAGATCCACCCCGACGCCAGGCCGGTCCAACAGAAGCCTCGGAAGCAATCCATTGAGCGGCAAAACTTCATCCGTGAAGAAATCAAGAAGCTGCTCGATGTTGGCTTCATCCGAGAAGGCCACCATCCATGATGGTTGGCCAACTCTGTTGTCATCCTGAAGGCGGGCGGGAAGCTACGCATGTGCATCGATTACACCACCCTCAATAAGGCATGTCCAAAGGATCCGTTTCCTCTCCCTCGTATAGACCAAATAGTCGATTCTACATCCGGCTGTGATCTACTGTGTTTCCTAGACGCTTATTCAGGTTTCCACCAGATACCTATGTCTAGGGTAGATGAAGAGCATACTGCCTTCATCACAGTAGATGGTCTATACTTCTATGTGTCCATGCCTTATGGTCTTAAGAATGCCCTTCCCACTTTTGTGCATGCAATGCATAAAACATTTGGGAACCTCATTTGGGACCTAGTAGAGGTTTATGTCAATGACATCGAAGTGAAGGTTAAGTCGCAAGCATCTCTGCTCGACAACCTAGCCCTAGTCTTTGATAGAGTGCGTTCGACACGCACGAAGTTAAACCCAGACAAATGTGTCTTCGGGGTCTCTGCCGGGAACCTGCTCGGTTTCTTGGTCTCACACCGAGGAATTGAAGCTTACCTAGAGAAGATTAAGGTGATAGAACTTATACGGCCCCATGCCCGCATCAAGGATGTGCAGAAGCTTACCGAATGCTTGGCTGCGCTCAGTCGGTTTATCTCTAGATTGGCTGAGCGTTCGCTTCCATTCTTCAAGCTTTTGCACACATCCGGTCCATTCGCATGGACCGATGAGGCGGATGAGGCGTTCTAGGAGCTGAATAAGTTCCTCACAACACTACCGATCATGGTGGCTCCGGAACAAGGCAAGCCTCTACTCCTCTACGTCACTGCCACACTTGAGGTCGTGAGCATGGTTCTGGTTGTGGAGCGGCCAGAACTCCATCGACCTCAAGTCCCAGATGAGACTCTACTGCCATTGGTCTAAAGCCTTAGGGCTCATACTCCGCATGAAACCCTAGGGATGGGGAGATAATCAGGTCCCAAACAGTCGAACCTGATGGTCAATGCATATTCGGGTCAAAGCTCCTGGAATGCAGTCCTAGATTCGAGGGCCTTGGGGCCCCGAATCCTGGACCTCGCCAAGAAGATCTAGTCGGGTCTCAGCCATCTAGACCTAACGACCAGTGCGCATATGGGTCCGAGCTCCTAGAGTGCATTTCTGTACCCGGGGGCTGCCCCCCCCCCCCCCCCCGAGTTCCGGACCTCTACAAGAAGACGCATCGGACCCCTCCGGGAGGGTCTGAACCATCCAGCATCTGGTCTACTTCATCAGCGAGGTTCTCCATGATGCCAAGTCAAGATATCTGGAGGTGCACAAGCTGCTCTATGCAGTCCTCGTTGCTTCAAGTAAGCTGCACCACTACTTCCAAGCTCACAAGATATCGGTAGTTACTTCATACCCACTGAGAACCGTCCTCCAAAGCCCCAACGCAATCGGAAACATAGATAAATGGGCTGCAGAGCTGGCGAAGATCGAGCTGGACTTCTTACCACGCCATGCGGTGAAGAGTCAGGCACTAGCTGAATTCGTGGCATAGTGGACACCGCCACCATGCCAGCCAGGGGGCCAAGACATCAGTGGACCAGAGCCCAGAGCTCCGGTCTTCACTAGGCCTTACTGGACTCTCTTCTTTGATGGCTCCATGCGCAAGCAAAGTGCCGGAGCGGGGTTCTGCTCCTTACACCAACAAAAGAGCAGTTCAAGTACATGGTGTGACTTGACTTCAAGGCAACCAACAACATGGTGGAGTATGAAGCTTTCATCTTCGGGTTAAAGACCACACTATCGCTTGGCATCCAGCAGTTGTTGGTCAAGGGGGATTCTCAGCTGATCATCAAGCAAGTCAAAAGAGAGTTCTGCTGCAACGACCTGCAACTTGCAGCCTATCTCCTCCAAGTACAGAAGTTGGAGAAGGACTTCTTATCCCTAGATTTGTGCCATGTTCCCCGTGCCAACAACACAATAGCCGATGGCCTGCAAAGACTTCCACTTGGGCTCCGGTGCCTGAGGGGGTATTTGAAAGGAAGTTGCTGCAACCTACCGCCTGGCCGGCCGAACCAGGCGAAGGGGGTGAGATCAGCATCTAGAAGCTGGCGGTCCCGGCGGCCCTGCTACCAAGGATCATAAGCGTCACCGGGGACTCCGTGCCACCCGTGGCTCAAGATCCATGTGCTCAAGTAGGTCCCGACGCATGAATCACGGATATCCGGGACTACTTGAAAGAAAATTTCCTTCCCGATGAACGTGTATCCGCTGAACGGATCGCTCGGTGCATAAGTCAGGAGGAGGGATGCAACCTTCTCGTAGAGATCCATGGAGGCGAGTGTGAGAACCATGCATCTTCCCGCATGCTGGTCGGTACAGACTTCCGGCATAGATTTTATTGGCTGACAGCTCTCCAGGATGCCGTCGACCTGGTCAAGAGATGCAAGGTGTGCCAATTCCACGATAAGAAGATCCACACACCAGCGCAGACGCTGCAGATGATCCCGCCCTCGTGGCCCATCGCTGTGTGGGGGCTGGACATCCTGGGACCATTCCCCAGATCTGTTGGATTGTACCAGTACCTCTACGTCGGCATAGGCAAGTTTACCAAGTGGCCGGAAGCTGCCCCTGTAGTAACTGTCAACAAGCATCCAGCAGTCAAGTTCATCAAGTGTTCGGTGTCATAAACAGAATCATCACCGACAACGGGAATCGGGTTACCATGGCAGTGTTCCAAGACTGCTGCAAAGACCTCGACATCCAAATTTTCTATGCTTTTGTTGCTCACCCAGAGAGTAACGGTCAAGTCGAAAGAGCAAACGCCGAGATACTCAGGGGACTCAAGATGCGCACTTATGAAAGCTTCAGGAAGCACGGTGCCAATTGGGTTGAAGAGCTTTCGTGTGCACCGTGGGCTAGCTGGATGTCCCTCAATCGCTTGACAGTGGAAACACCCTTCTTCCAGGTGTATGGGGCTGAGGCTGTCCTCCCCCCAAGAAATCACCATGGGCTCATCCTGTGTTCGAGCGTACGGCGAAGCCACGCAGGATCAGCTCCAGCGTGAAGATATTGACATTGTCGATGAGCAAAGGTGGCAAGCAGCTCCTCGAAACGCAAGATACCATCAAGCGCTCCGGCGTTATCAGCAGTGGTTCGTGCGGAGTAGACAGCTCGAGGTGGGTGACCTGGTGCTTCAACAAATACTTTCTTGGGAAGGGGGGAACAAACTCTCCCCCAGCTGGGACGGTCCATTCTGAGTGACACTAGTATGCCGCCTCAGGTGCGTCTTCCTAGCCACAGAGGATGGGGTACCTCTATCCAATCCATGGAACATAGAACATGTCTGTACCCTGCAGATCGGGTACCCCCACTTAAAGGGTAAAAGACACCCTGGGCCCTGCCTCTCTCTTGAGGCGAGCCCTAGCATAGCCACATGCCCTTGGCCCCGAGGTCAGCCCTGGGGTTGCCACGTGTGCTTGAGTTCCAGAGCCGACGCGTGTCCTGGGCTCCGGTCCGAGCATCCCCGCTGAGGTGAGGTCTGGAGCTGCCACATGTCTCCAGGCTCAGAACCCCCTCCCAGCTAAAGAGGTTCTCTGGAGCTAACACGTGGCCTTGGCTCCGGTCCGAGTCTCACCACTGAGGTGAGGTCTGGAGCTGCCACGTGTATTCGGGCTCCAACACTCCTCCCTGCCATGGAGAGCTCCGTTGCCGACACGTGCCCTAGGCACTAGACCGAGCCTCCCCGCTGAGGTGAGGTCCGGAGCTACCACGTGTCTCTTGGCTCGGAGCATCCTCCCTTCTGAGGAGAGCTCTGGAGCCGACACGTGCCCTAGGATCCTGTCCAAGCCTCCCTGCTGAGGTGAGGTACGGAGATGCCATGTGTCTCCTGAATCAGAGCCTCCTCCCTGCTGAGGAGAGCTCCGGAGCTGACACGTGCCCTGGGATCCGGTCCGAGCCTCCCTACTGAGGTGAGGTCTGAAGCTTCCACGTGTCTCCTGGCTCAGAGCCTCCTCCAGGTTGAGGAAAGCTCCGGAGCTGACACGTGCCCTGGGCTCCGGTCGGAGCCTCCCCGCTTAGGTGAGGTCTGGAGCTGCCATGTGTCTCCTGGCTCCAAACCTGTCGATAAGAGCTCCGAAGCTGCCACGTGCCCCACGATCCATCGTGGGCCATGGGTCGACGAAGTCAAGGTGGAAGTGCACTGTCAGGCTACACATTCAAGGCTCATGCCTTCCCCAGAAACATGGCGCACTACGTACGCCTCCGTCCTCTGCCCGTTCACCATTACGGCGACAAGACAGGATGGCAAGGCGTGACAGTGGTACAGTACCGCCCAATGGCACGAAGCCGCCCAAGCATGGGACAAGATGGCATCTTCATCATCACTTGGCACATGGACAGGGTCCCTAGTGCGCCAGGCGGCGGGACTTAACTCCCCCACCGACTGCTCTACTCAGAGTACAAAACCCTAGATCATGTATGGGGTTCGCATAGCTTTGGAGCCACCTGTCGGGCCCCAAGCCACATTGTAACCACCCCGTCCTTGGACTATAAAAGGACAGGGGTGACCACCCAACAAAGGGTTCACAACCCAGCACCCTCTCACGCACATACAAGCAAACAATACAACAAGAACTTGTAAAAGTCCCAAAACATGTACATGAATAAAACTAAGGTTTGAACTCGTATGTGTGGCAAAGGCATGAAAAATGGGACTTGCAAAAACTTTTCTTCATGCAAAGTGATACATGGATGATCATCCAAAATGAGGCTCACATTTTATTTGAATGTGTTGAACCAATAAGGATTTAAACACCCTTTGCATGCAAGTTTAAAAATCAGATTTGAAATTCAAAGTTCACACAAATGGTGGCCAAAACTTTGAATAACCATGCATCCCTAGAGTTGGAAATTTGGGAAAAAGTGGATGACAAACTTTTCATTTTTAGGGTGGGCTCCAAAAAGGAATTATTGAAGCATTTTGCAAACTCCAACGAAATTCAAATTTGTCATGCAAATTCAAACCGATGTTGGGGAAATTCAAATGCTAGCCCACTTTTCAAATTTAAAACCTTTGGATGGATGTAGATTGACATGAGAAGATATTGTGGGAGGAAAATTGGGGTGGACCCCACATGTCATTGGTACACAATGACTTGCACCCTAAGCATATCTCTGTTCAACCCAACCGAGCAGTTTTTCTCACCGTGGTGCCACCGAGGGCTGGCCGAGCCACCTCCTGCTGTCTTCTCCCAAGCGCTGGCGCCAGAGGCGGTTCCTTCGGCGTGATCATCCCCCCCTGGCCGAAGGAAAACTCACTTCCCTTCTCCTCCTCGCGAGCAACACCGAACGGCGCTGCCTCACTGCCGCCTCCTCGGATTGCTCGGGAAACCGGCAGAAACAACCTTGCCATCCCCCTCTGAGCTGCAAAACAGCACGGCCCACTCGTTGCTCGCCTCCCCGACCCAGAAACGAGTGAGCTCCGGCTTCCCTTGCCTTTCAAACAACTCACCCGCCGTGACCTAGCTCAAAGCCGGCAATCGGCTTCACGTGGACAGACCACTACGGTGGTTTTCAAGCTCGATCAAGCACAGCCACGGTAGCGCGCTAGTGTGGTGCTGCTCTTAACCGAAGCTCGGGCCAAACCGTGAAGCATCGACGGCAAATTTTGGAATTTTGCTTCGGCGAGTGCAAATTGATCGACCGGTATGAGTTCTGCAAATTCCTGCTCTCTAATCCTCCTTAGGTCATCAAACTTGGCACACATGAGCTGAACTAGCCGGCGGTCATTTTCCTTTCAGCAACCCTAGCACGAAATCACCTCGGAGCAGAGAATTTCGAAGTCTCCCGAGCGTGTTCCTAGCGGGACTAATTGGTCACACGGTGCCAACCTATTTGCCGCTGCTCCCGAGCTAGTTTGAGGCTTTGTCAGGCTTCCTCGTCGTGCCCTGATGCTGTAGAGCTAAGTGGTTGAGCTTTTGGCGGGCTAGGAACCCTGGCCGACGATGCCGAAGTTCAACCGACGCCGCCACACGTCGCCAGCCATCTTCCGGTCACCGGCAGCCCCAGAACACCTCACCATCATGTTCCTCGACGGCACAAACACCCTGGTGACGAGTCTTAGCTCGAGCGGTAGCCGGCAGCGGCGATCCGGCGAGCACCGGTTTACTCCGGCGAGCTGAGCACACGGGCGTGGGAAGACAGCCGGAGGAAGAAGAAGCCCGGGTGGGTCCTGGCTGTCAGCGATGCCTAGTTTAAAATCAGGATCATCTGTGGCTCGGGAATCTTCTGTGGCGGCGCGCTGAACTCTGTAAACCCGGTGTGGCCAATTTTCTAGTGGCTGGATTTAAACAGCGGGCCCAATTGAATTTCAATAGGGAAAATAATTCCAGAGTGGTTTCCAACTTTGGAAAATCATAGATCTTTTAGAAACCTCCAAATTGAGTGGTTCCACTTGGGTTGGATTCAATTTTCAGAGGTCTATCCAAATATGAACTCAGATTTGTATGAAAGTCAATATATAATTCTGGAAAATTCTTTGAAGGTTTTCTGAAAAAGAATTATTGAGGGAGTTTGGTTTATCCAAAAATCCTTAAATTTTGCCAGGTAACCCGACTCGCTTTAGTATCCTCTACGACTCTTCATGTCGTTTGGGGTATACGAGCAACGCCCGTCCCTGGCGTACTTTAGGCAAGTATGGGAGACCTCGTCACATGGTCAGTAACGTGAACACGTAGCTCAAGGCGTGTTTGGCTTGAGAACACCTGGGCGATTGATGACAGAAAATGCCGAACAAGACTCCAGACTCCATCCTGAGTTTTAGTCTTCCTCCTCTATATAAGCAAGTAGCAGCCATAGGAAGAACTTAGGTTTTGTTTTCTGTAAGTTTAGCCTTTGCTACTTTCTTGTAACGCAAGTGTCGACGAGAACTCCAATTACTTGAATTAGAACCCTATCTTTATCAGATCCATGAGTGTTTGCTTGTTATCTTGTTCTTGCTTGTTCTTCAATTGCTTGCAGGTACAAGGCTGTTCTTGGCACGTCAAGAACAGCAACCTTGTGGATGTTGTAGTCGGGTAGCTGTAAAGGTCCCAAAATTATGAATACAAAGAAACACTTGTTTGCAAAGTTTTGTTTCATGTGTATGAAATTTGGGACTTGTTAAAACTTTTTCCCACATGGGATAACACACATGAGGACTTTCTTCACACAAGTCAAATGTTCATTTGAGAACTTGGAACCCTAGAGGGGTCTAAAACAAGGATGGGAAGTTTCCATATGTGTGAGAAAACAAAAATCAGATTTGGAACAATTTGTTCAAACAAAAACTCAAATGAAAAAAACACAATGGAATTCAAAACTGTTGTGCTAAAAATCTCATTTGCAGCAGCCAAAATAAAAATCAGATTTCATAGTTGAATTCCTTGAGTCCAAATTAGGGGGTGTGCAAAGTTTCATGATTTATGGAAATAGTTTGCAACCCATTTTGCAAAATGGACTTTAAAAGACAAAGAATTCAAGTACCTATTTGAATTTGGATGAATTGTGCCCAATTATTCAAATGCAGTTTAATTTTCAACTCCACACAGTTGAATTTCATCATTTGCAGATTGGTGGGATATTTTGGGAGAGATAAGGGGGAGATGGGACCCACATGTCATAGGTACCAAAATATCTACACAAAAGAGATGGGTCTCTGTTTTGCTGCCTTCAGGGGAGCGACAGCAGCTGCTCGGGACAGCACACCCGCAGCTGGTCGGCCGCCCCCGCAACCGACTCCAGCGCCGATACAGCCCCCTCAGCGCCCTCATCCATCCACAACGTGCTCTCCCTCTGCTCACGGACCGAGCACAGAGGCTCTCCCTCTCCCTCCCGCAGAGCCGAGCGAGTACGCCGCCGCCGTCGTTTGCTCGACAGCCGGCCCAAACGGGCGCGAACAGCAGCTACTCAGTAGCCGGATAGCACCGGCGCAGCTCCCTCTCCCTCCTCACCGCGTCCCTGACCGGTGATCGGCTCTCCAACCCCAGGAGCAACGCGGCCGCGCAAAGGCCGAATATGACCTGAAAAGGAGGCTTCCGCGGGCAGCCCAACCGGGCGCTTGTCACGGCCAAGTACCAGCGCCTCTGGACGCGCCAAGGCACCCTGCTGCTCCCCTCCAAAGATCAGACCGTGCCATGCATCACCGGGAGGGAATTTGGAAAAATTGCTCCGGCGTACTCCCTCTGACCTTCCGGCACGGTAATCCCGAATTCCTCTTCAATTCTCAATATTTATTCATCACAGTTTGCACGAAGGGTCCAAAGAAGTAGGCGATCCTTTGCTCTTCGCGTTTCTAGCCTCAAACTACACCTAGAGCGAGTATTTCGGGATTTTCTACCGGCAACCGAACCGGGGGACCGCGGTCGCACGGTGAAAGCAGATTTACCATGGTTCCCAAACGTTTTTGAGACTAGGCCGAGCTTCCCCATCGTTCACTGGTTCTGTAGCATCATTCTGTCGAACTGTTGGTGCACTAGGATGTCCGGCCGACGTCGCCTATGAAGTGCCGGGCTGCCGCAGCGTCGCTAGCTACCATAGAGGTTTTGCCGGCTCGGGGAAACCTTACCATCGTGCTCAGCAGGGCAGGTTAGGCTCTGGCGGCGAGCAAGGGCTCGAGTAGAGGCCGGGAGATCGAGTTCCGGTGATCTCCGGCGAGGGCGGCGGCGCGGGCACCCGGAGCGGGGGAACTGACCCGAGGTAGAAGAAGGGGTCGGCGGGCCCAGTCGTCAGTGAGAGAGAGTTTAAAACCCTGATCCTCTGTGGCTGTGGGATCCCGTGTGACTGCACAGAGGAATATGTGTGGCCCCGTGTGCCTTTGATTCTGTAAGTGACACGTGCCCCGTGGCCCACAGTCAGGTTTAAACTTTTCTCGAATTTATTCAAATCTCAGATTTTTCCTCAAACTTTAGAAGAGCATAACTTTTGCTAGGAACCTCCAAATTTAGTGATTCAAATTGGGTTAGATTCAGATTGACAAACTCTATCCAAATATGCAACCCAATTTGTATGAAAGTCTTTATTTAATTCTGGAAAATTCTTTAAAGCTTTTCAGAAAAAGAATTTTAGAGGGAGTTTGGTTTATCCAAAAATCCTCAAATTTTGCCAGAATATTCCTTAGGGTGTTATTAGACTCCTGTAAAAGTTTCAGCTCATTTGGAGTTGAATTGATCAGGGTAATTCAGATTGTAAGTTCCTGTATTCAAATGAATACAGAAACATTTTCAGAGAATTTCCAAAACTTGTAAATTCAGTTCTGGGAAATTCCTAGCTCCAAAAATCCTAGGAAAATTCATGTAGACTCTATAAACTATAATTGAAATTTTGGTTCACTGAGTTTAACATGAGCATGGATGTTACCTCAGAATTAATTCATCATTGACTGAACACTTAGAGAATTATTCTGAATAAACCATTCTATGAAATGTGCTAAATTTTGGTCCAGAGGACTTTCTTGTGACAAGGAACTCACATGAAAATTCTCAGCTCCATTAGAGCTCTGGATCACCACTGTCATGTGTGATCTCTTAAGGTGATCAACACTTAAGTGGGAAGAAGCACTCAACACTTGATCTTAGTGTTTAAGCCCAACCCAAACCACTAGCACCAGTGTCATTTTAAATTCTTAAACAAATTTCCAGTTTTAAAATGATCTTTAGATCTTATGAGCAAAAGCTTTTCAATTAAATACATATGCAGGATCATATCGTGTAGCATATACGTGAAGAAGGTGAGAAGGACTTGAAGTGAAGATCAAGGAGGAAGGAGAACAAGTGATCAAGCTCCAAGTGATCGTCACTAACTGATTGTAACAGTAGTCACCTGCAAAACAGGCAAGCCCCGGTTTGCATTTGAACTGTTTTATAAAGCATTTTCATTTGTAGAGATCATAGCTTTGCATCGTTGATTGCATTACGTCTAGATGATATTGAAAACCCCACTTGCATGACCAGAAACACCTAAGAGAGAAAAGGGTAGAATAGCAACTCCCCGAGGGAATTTGGCTATGCTAATGTTAGTAGGAAAGGTCCGGTAGAAGATGAGTAGTTGGAATCTACTCGCGAGTTTAGGGCTGGTTTACTCGGGACGGGTCCGAATTAGAAAAGATGAGGAAAGTTCACACTTAAGAAATGGAGACCGGGCAGGGAGGTTTAGATGCAGCAGGTTGCAGGCCGTGCGTGCATAGCCCTGCCTGTGTCGGTTAAGGCCCGTCCGTGCTTGGCCCTGTTGGACAAGTTGGAGTTGTGTACCGGGCACATACTGGCTATATGGGACCCAGGAAACCGATGTACCTTGGGAGATCCATAGTGGAACTTTTCCAACTGCCTTAGGCTTTCGGCGTCAGGGTAGCAGGAGGTAACTCGCTCAAGAACATACCACAGCGGGTATGTACCTTGAGGGAGCTTGCGTACTCGGGGCAGTTGGACTGCGTCCATTGTGGAAGATCTTGGGAAAGGTGGCCGCGTACAACGTCAGTCGAGGTTGCTGCCGGCAACTCGGAGTGCGGGTGTACGTGTCATGTAGTCCGGGCGTGTACTGATTCGAATCACCGTCGCTCGCGGTCATATGAGCATACTTGCCCACTGCGTCTTGACGTAGTAACAACTGGAATTGTTTATCTTTGAACTTGATAAGGTTGTGCTATAACTCGTATTGCAACCATGATTGAATTAGAGATAGGCTCATTAAAGTTTACTTTCACTTTGTGCAAGGAGCATCGCAACAAAGCGTTTCTTGTTTGATTGTCGAGTTGCGATGCTTTTCGGCTCCAGGTCTGCACAATGAGGCTTAAAATATGAAAGTTAAGGATCAACTTTAGGCGAGTCCCTTATGCAAATCTAGCCGACCCATTTGAAACCATCGTGCATGTAGAGTTTCTTGTTTAGGAGAGACGGGTCAGACTTGCTGAGCCTATGTGCTCACGCTTGCTATATAAGTGGTTTTGCAGGTTAACAACGATGCTTTAAAGAAGGTTGTCCGGTGATACTCGGGGACTCCCGAGTCAGGTAACACATGGAGAACCCAGCCGCTGCTGCTTGTCTTCGTGTTGCTAGCGAGAGGAGTCCGCGGGCTGGACTTCATCTCGGGTGCTCTTAGTTATTTGACGTGAGTTGATAAAGACTTCCGCTGTAGTTACTTGATGTAAAGTATTTACAAAGAAAAACTTGTAAGCTTCCTCTATTGTTTTATGTAATACATTGTTCCTCATATGTGTGTTGTTGGGTGCCGCATAACACGGCACCACCCAATGCGATTCCCGGGCGAGTGGCCTGTCTCGGTTGAGCGGGTCGCGTCAGCGTGGTATCAGAGCTGCGTCAGCGTGGTATTAGAGCTGCGTCAGCGTGGTATCAGAGCTGCATTGGTAATAGCACACGGAATAAGGAAGGTACTACGACAAAAATTTAGGTTACGGTGAGGATACGGTACTAGGCCCACATAAGGATTACTATTAGCTTAATATAAAGGTGGCAACCTAACTTATTTGTTATGTCGGAAAATCGTGCATCTCGGGACGATTTATGTCTTGGGGAGTGCATGTAAGCGCTGTCCACCAGTGCGCACAAGCTGAAGGGTGGAGCCCCACGGGTGGCAGGTAACCCGATCCGCTTTAGTATCCTCTACGACTCTTCATGTCGTTTGGGGGTACTCGAGCAACGTTTTTCCCAGGCGTGCGTGGTGCAATTTGGGAAACCCCGTCACGTGGTTAGTAACATGAACACGTAGCTCAAGGCGTGTTTGGCTTGAGAACACCTGTGCGAGTGATGACGGACGAGTGTAAGCACTGTATGGATACCGGGTTCGGTGTGCAGCCGGATCTGACGATTGAGTGTGACTGATGCAGGATTAACCACGAAACCGTAGTACGAATAGTACACGTTTGCGAGTGACCGTTTTAGTGCCACCTAAGATACGTTTATGCCGGTATAATCCGGATAGGATTTTCTTTTGGCGAGGCTACGTAGTACCGACATGCTTCTTACGGTGCATCGACGCCGTACTAAACTTAATAACCCCTTTCCTTTGAAGAAATGACTCATGAACTAACTTTCAAACAAAAATGGAAGTTCGAAACAAATATTAGTTATTGAACTCTTATTTCGAGCTAAGATTCAAATGAGAGGAAGATTAGACTTCAAAGATTTCAAAAACAGAGTGCTCGGTTTTAGGCAGAAATTTGTGCTGGACTTCAACAGAGCATAACTCTGAGTAGCTTGACCCAATTAAGGTGTATGATACAGTTCTGGAAAGATTTTCAAGTGATCTAAAACTTCTTGTAGACCCCCAGAGCTAAATCACATGCTAAATGGGTATAAAGTTCAGAGTAAGGTAAACTGTCCAGAATCAGGACAGCAACAAAACCTCTCTGGACCTTTATGTTTTTAAGCCATAACTTTATGTAGAGAAACCCTTAAGAAGCTTATGATACACCATTGGATAGGTTATGAAATGTGCAACATTGTTGTAGTTCAAAGTTTGTTCAGGTTCTTATTGTATTTACATATACAACTGTGATAAAATCAGCCACGTACAAAGAAGGTGCTGGCAAATTTTATCCAGGAATTCTGTCAAACTTGAAGAATCATAACTTTTAATCCAGAGATGATATGGGGGCACATGAGTACTCGTTGGAAAGATACTGAAGTTAACTTTAACTTTGGTATTCAACTTGAGTTATGAAGATGCCCTTAACTAGATCAAAATCTGGACATAGTGCGTAAAGGTCTGTCCTGTACAGATAGGCTGAATAATTATGCCTACTAAGGAGTTTTGTAAACATGAATTTTGTTACTGCTTTCATAAAGTTTTGACATAATCATGTTTCCATTCGTATCACATACTGCTGAGTTCTTGTTTAACTCATCTCAACTATATTTTGCAGTATGGTTCGTAATCGCTCTAGGAGTAGGGCCGGAAGTTCTCGTCGAGGCGGTGATGCTTCCATTCCACCGTCGGAACCACCATCCACGGAATGGATGGATATTATGACTCGAGTTGTCGAGTCTAATCAAGAGAATGCTAGGCTACTCCAAGAAGCAACACAAGAACACACACGCTTACTCCAAGCTTTCGTACAGCAAGGCGTACTCCAGAACACGCAACAAGTCGTTCCACCTCGGAACGCTTATCTGGACTTCTTGGCGACTCAACCGCATATCTTTACTAAAGCCACCGAACCTGTCGAAGCAGATCAATGGCTTCGTGTCATGGAGTCAAAATTTGGAGTATTCCAGTGTGATGATTACCAGAAGACAAAGTTTGCCGCTCAACAACTCCATGGAGCTGCCGGAAACTGGTGGGTGGATTATCTTGCCACCAATCCGGAGGACCATCAAATAACGTGGAGTGAATTTTGTGAAGCCTTTCGTACACGTTACATACCGTTAGGTATTGTCAAGGCAAAGCGGGAGGAATTTTTGGGCTTGAAGCAAGGGGACATGAGTGTCCTCGAGTATGTCAGGAGATTTAATCTTTTGGCCCAATATGCTCCCGAATATGTGGCGAAAGAAGAGGCACGGTGTGACCTATTCTTCCATGGCCTGAGTGCCATATTACGGGAAAAGCTGGCTGTACACAATAACGGCAGTTACACCGACATGGTCAATGCGGCTTTCATTCAAGAGAAGCCGACACTTGAGTGGCAAGCGGAGAAGAGAAAGATGAGTGAGATCGAGCAGGCTAGCACAAGTTATGTGCCTCAGAAGTACCGTTTGGTGTATCAAATGCCACCCGGTGAAAGATGGAGGCCATCTGTACGATCTACTCCTCAGAGATTGATTACTGGTCAAGTTCTACAACTTGCACCACCTCCACTGCTGCAGCATCAGACGGTGGTTTGTGCTCCATCGCTGCAGCCATATGTACCTAGCAGTCCACCGCAAGTCAACGAAGAACCGGAGAGGCATCCGTGTCTTACTTGTGGGCGTAAGGGTCATTATGCTAGGCAATGTTCGGAGGGAATTCAAGGATGTGGGTCATCATATTTACAACAATACGACCCGTACCTCAATCTGCAGATAGGAGGGCAGATAAGGGGCAACATTCACTATACTTTGATTGATGATGTTCCGGAAGGAGAAGCCGCTTTAGCAGTGATGTTTTCTCTGAATCAGCTACCGGTTTTAGTTCTCTTTGATTCCGGTGCCACACACAACTTCATTAGCCAATCTTTTGTGGCTCAACATCAGCTCCAAACCGTTTATACAAAGAGGCAATACCTCATATCTTCGCCCGGGGGCAGCAGTACCGCAAGCGAGGTTGTCTCCCGAGCACCTCTTTGTTTGGGGGGTAAAATATACCCTACGACCCTCATTATTCTTGAAGGTCTGAAGATCGACATCATTTTGGGGATGTCGTGGTTGAATTACCACAGAGCGGTTCTTAACATCAGCTCCAGGACCGTTGAGCTCAACTCCCCACAGCACGGTCTTCATATATTAATTCTGGGCGCCAGACGGCAGCAGATTGCAACAGTGAACCACACGGAAGCTGTCAAGATAGAGGACATTCCGGTGGTACGTGAGTATCCGGATGTGTTTCCCGAAGATTTACCAGGCATGCCGCCCGAACGAGACGTTGAGTTCAAGATTGAACTCATACAGGGAACAACACCGATATCACGAAGGCCGTACAAGATGGCACCCAATGAACTGGCAGAATTGAAGACACAGCTGAATGACCTAATGAGCAAGGGCTTTATACGACCGAGTTCATCACCGTGGGGTTGTTCAGCGTTGTTTGTCAAGAAGAAGGACGAAACACTACAGATTTGTGTTGATTATCATCCTTTGAATGCCGTTACCATCAAGAACAAGTATCCACTACCTCGCATTGATATGCTCTTCGATCAATTAGTGGGTGCGAAGGTATTTTCAAAGATGGATCTTCGGTCCGGATATCACCAGATTAAAATCCGGGCAGAAGATATTCCGAAGACGGCATTCTCAACGAGATACGGGCTGTATGAGTATCTCGTTATGTCTTTTGGTTTGACCAACGCCCCGGCACACTTTATGTACCTGATGAATTCAGTGTTCATGCCGGAGTTGGATAAATTCGTCGTGGTCTTCATCGACGATATCTTGGTGTACTCCAAGTCAGAGGAAGAACATGCTGAACATCTGCATATTGTGCTACAAAGATTGCGAGATTATCAGCTCTATGCAAAATTCAGCAAGTGTGAATTCTGGATTAATCAAGTACCTTTTCTCGGACACATTATTTCAGCGGAGGGCATCGCTGTAGATCCGAGTAAGATTATCCAAGTGCAGAAATGGGAGTCACCAAAGTCAGTACATGAAATCCGAAGCTTCCTCGGTTTAGCGGGTTACTACCGGAGGTTTATTCCGAGTTTCTCCAAGATTGCTAAACCGATGATGGAATTATTAAAGAAGAATACCAGATTTGTGTGTGGGTGCTGCGTGTGAACAAGCTTTCAAGACCTTAGTGAAGCATCTCACAACAGCCCCAGTTCTTGCTCAGCCGGATACAACGAAGCCATTCGACGTTTATTGCGATGCATCTGGCATCGGTCATGGCTGCGTGCTGATGCAAGAAAGACGAGTGATCGCTTATGGATCTCGTCAACTCAGAACTCACGAGCAGCATTATCCAACTCATGATCTTGAGTTAGCTGCCGTGGTCCTTGCTTTGAAGATGTGGAGGCATTACTTGCTCAAAAATCTTGTACACCTCTACACCGACCACAAGAGCTTGAAATACATCTTCACTCAGAAAGAATTGAGCATGAGGCAACGAAGATGGCTAGAGCTCATTAAGGACTATGAACTGGAAATTCATTATCATCCAGGAAAGGCGAATGTGGTCACCGATGCGCTCAGTCGTAAGGCGCATATCCATCACCTAACTATTGCTGAAATGGATGATAAAGAACCAAGCCTCCGTGTCATCCCGTATGGAGCTCTCTATAATCTCGCTCTCATTCCTACCATCCGAGAGGAGATCATTGAAGCTCAACGGAAAGACAAGGGTATGTCTCACATACGGCGAAGGATAGACAACGGAGAAATGAAGTGCTTCCGGAAGGATGATGAGGGTACTTTGTGGTTCAACGACCGGATTGTAGTACCCCGGGATATGGGACTACGGAAGAAAATTTTGGATGAAGCTCATTTGTCCAAGTTTTCCATTCATCCGGGCAGTAATAAAATGTACCAAGATCTCCGGAAGAAGTTTTGGTGGACACGTATGAAACGTGAAGTCGCAAAGTACGTTTCAGAGTGTGATACATGTCGAAGAGTCAAGGCCGACCATATGAAGAAGTCAGGCCTGTTGCAGCCATTGCAAGTACCGGCATGGAAGTGGGAAGACTTGAGTATGGACTTCATCGTCGGGTTGCCGATGACCTCCCACAACCATGATTCGATTTGGGTAATCGTGGACCGGTTAACCAAATCGGCACACTTCATCCCTGTGCATACTAGGTACAACGTAAGGCAGTATGCGGAGCTGTACATAGCACGGGTCTTGTGCTTACATGGAGTTCCCCGCACCATTGTGTAAGATAGAGGATCGCTGTTCGTAGCCCGTTTCTAGGAACAGCTACATACCTCCTTGGGGACAAAGTTGCTTAGAAGCTCTGCATATCACCCTCAAACCGATGGGCAAACTGAGAGGGTGAATCAAATACTAGAGGATATGCTAAGAGCATGTGCCATCCACCACGGTAAGAGCTGGGATGACCACTTACCGCTGGCGGAGTTCTCGTACAACAACGGATATCAGACGAGCATTAAGATGGCACCATATGAAGCTCTATACGGCAGGAAGTGCCGTACACCATTGAATTGGTGCGAATCCGGTGAACGAGTAACATTCGGGGTTGATCTTGTCAATGAAGCCGAAGAGAGAGTTCGGATAATACAAGAAAACCTCAAAGCTGCCCAATCTCGTCAAAAGAGCTACGCGGACCAGAGACGTCGACCGCTGCATTTCAAAGTCGGAGAGCACGTGTATCTTCGTGTGTCTCCGATGAAGTAGATTCATCGGTTCGGTGTCAAGGGGAAACTTGCTCCCCGATTCATCGGTCCGTTTACTATCACGGAGAAGTGCGGAACTGTAGCCTACCGGCTGGAACTACCGGAAAGCCTTGCCAGTATTCATGACATATTTCACGTGTCCCAGCTGCGGAAGTGTCTCAAGTTTACAGCTGCCATCCGCACCGAAGACATCGACGAGTTAAAACCGGATCTCACCTATGTCGAGCAACCTGTACAGATTATCGACGAAAAGACCCGGACCACCAGGAACCGGACTTTGAAATTTTACAAAGTCCTGTGGAGTAATCATACCCCGGAAGAGGCGACGTGGGAAACCGAAGATTACATCCACAAGAATTACCCGGAGCTTTTGTCATAAACCTTGTAATTACCTCCCACCTCGTTCCTCTTTTGAATCTCGGGACGAGATTCCTTTTAAGGGGGGAGGAATGTAAAGGTCCCAAAATTATGAATACAAAGAAACACTTGTTTGCAAAGTTTTGTTTCATGTGTATGAAATTTGGGACTTGTTAAAACTTTTTCCCACATGTGATAACACACATGAGGACTTTCTTCACACAAGTCAAATGTTCATTTGAGAACTTGGAACCCTAGAGGGGTCTAAAACAAGGATGGGAAGTTTCCATATGTGTAAGAAAACAAAAATCAGATTTGGAACAATTTGTTCAAACAAAAACTCAAATGAGAAAAACACAATGGAATTCAAAACTGTTGTGCTAAAAATCTCATTTGCAGCAGCCAAAATAAAAATCAGATTTCATAGTTGAATTCCTTGAGTCCAAATTAGGGGGTGTGCAAAGTTTCATGATTTATGGAAATAGTTTGCAACCCATTTTGCAAAATGGACTTTAAAAGACAAAGAATTCAAGTACCTATTTGAATTTGGATGAATTGTGCCCAATTATTCAAATGCAGTTTAATTTTCAACTCCACACAGTTGAATTTCATCATTTGCAGATTGTTGGGATATTTTGGGACAGATAAGGGGGAGATGGGACCCACATGTCATAGGTACCAAAATATCTACACAAAAGAGATGGGTCTCTGTTTTGCTGCCTTCAGGGGAGCGACAGCAGCTGCTCGGGACAGCACACCCGCAGCTGGTCGCCCGCCCCCGCAACCGACTCCAGCGCCGATACAGCCCCCTCAGCGCCCTCATCCATCCACAACGTGCTCTCCCTCTGCTCACGGACCGAGCACAGAGGCTCTCCCTCTCCCTCCCGCAGAGCCGAGCGAGTACGCCGCCGCCGTCGTTTGCTCGACAGCCGGCCCAAACGGGCGCGAACAGCAGCTAGTCAGTAGCCGGATACCACCGGCGCAGCTCCCTCTCCCTCCTCACCGCGTCCCTGACCGGTGATCGGCTCTCCAACCCCGGGAGCAACGCGGCCGCGCAAAGGCCAAATATGACCTGAAAAGGAGGCTTTCGTGGGCAGCCCAACCGGGCGCTTGTCACGGCCAAGTACCAGCGCCTCTGGACGCGCCAAGGCACCCTGCTGCTCCCCTCCAAAGATCAGACCGTGCCATGCATCACCGGGAGGGAATTTGGAAAAATTGCTCCGGCGTACTCCCTCTGACCTTCTGGCACGGTAATCCCGAATTCCTCTTCAATTCTCAATATTTATTCATCACAGTTTGCACGAAGGGTCCAAAGAAGTAGGTGATCCTTTGCTCTTCGCGTTTCTAGCCTCAAACTACACCTAGAGCGAGTATTTCGGGATTTTCTACCGGCAACCGAACCGGGGGACCGCGGTCGCACGGTGAAAGCAGATTTACCATGGTTCCCGAACGTTTTTCAGACTAGGCCGAGCTTCCCCATCGTTCACTGGTGCTGTAGCATCATTTTGTCGAACTGTTGGTGCACTAGGATGTCCGGCCGACGTCGCCGATGAAGTGCCGGGCTGCCGCAGCGTCGCTAGCTACCATAGAGGTTTTGCCGGCTCGGGGAAACCTTACCATCGTGCTCAGCAGGGCAGGTTAGGCTCTGGCGGCGAGCAAGGGCTCGAGCAGAGGCCGGGAGATCGAGTTCCGGCGATCTCCGGCGAGGGCGGCGGCGCGGGCACCCGGAGCGCGGGAACTGACCCGAGGTAGAAGAAGGGGTCGGCGGGCCCAGTCGTCAGTGAGAGAGAGTTTAAAACCCTGATCCTCTGTGGCTGTGGGATCCCGTGTGACTGCACAGAGGAATATGTGTGGCCCCGTGTGCCTTTGATTCTGTAAGTGACACGTGCCCCGTGGCCCACAGTCAGGTTTAAACTTTTCTCGAATTTATTCAAATCTCAGATTTTTTCCTCAAACTTTAGAAGAGCATAACTTTTGCTAGGAACCTCCAAATTTAGTGATTCAAATTGGGTTAGATTCAGATTGACAAACTCTATCCAAATATGCAACCCAATTTGTTTGAAAGTCTTTATTTAATTCTGGAAAATTCTTTAAAGCTTTTCAGCAAAAGAATTTTAGAAGGAGTTTGGTTTATCCAAAAATCCTCAAATTTAGCCAGAATATTCTTTAGGGTGTTATTAGACTCCTGTAAAAGTTTCAGCTCATTTGGAGTTGGATTTGATCAGGGTAATTCAGATTGTAAGTTCCTGTATTCAAATGAATACAGAAACATTTTCAGAGAATTTCCAAAACTTGTAAATTCAGTTCTGGGAAATTCCTAGCTCCAAAAATCCTAGGAAAATTCATGTAGACTCTATAAACTATAATTGAAATTGTGGTTCACTGAGTTTGACATGAACATGGATGTTACCTCAGAATTAATTCATCTTTGACTGAACACTTAGAGAATTATTCCGAATAAACCATTCCATGAAATGTGCTAAATTTTGGTCCAGAGGACTTTCTTGTGACAAGGAACTCACATGAAAGTTCTCAGCTCCATTAGAGCTCTGGATCACCACTGTCATGTGTGATCTCTTAAGGTGATCAACACTTAAGTGGGAAGAAGCACTCAACACTTGATCTTAGTGTTTAAGCCCAACCCAAACCACTAGCACCAGTGTCATTTTAAATTCTTAAACAAAGTTCCAGTTTTAAAATGGTCTTTAGATCTTATGAGCAAAAGCTTTTCAATTAAATACATATGCAGGATCATATCGTGTAGCATATATGTGAAGAAGGTGAGAAGGACTTGAAGTGAAGATCAAGGAGGAAGGAGAACAAGTGATCAAGCTCCAAGTGATCGTCACTAACTGATTGTAACAGTAGTCACCTGCAAAACAGGCAAGCCCCGGTTTGCATTTGAACCGTTTTATAAAGCATTTTCATTTGTAGAGATCATAGCTTTGCATCGTTGATTGCATTACGTCTAGATGATATTGAAAACCCCACTTGCATGACCAGAAACACCTAAGAGAGAAAAGGGTAGAATAGCAACTCCCCGAGGGAATTTGGCTACGCTAATGTTAGTAGGAAAGGTCCGGTAGAAGATGAGTAGTTGGAATCTACTCGCGAGTTTAGGGCTGGTTTACTCGGGACGGGTCCGAATTAGAAAAGATGAGGAAAGTTCACACTTAAGAAATGGAGACCGGGCAGGGAGGTTTAGATGCAGCAGGTTGCAGGCCGTGCGTGCATAGGCCTGCCTGTGTCGGTTAAGGCCCGTCCGTGCTTGGCCCTGTTGGACAAGTTGGAGTTGTGTACCAGGCACATACTGGCTATATGGGACCCAGGAAACCGATGTACCTTGGGAGATCCATAGTGGAACTTTTCCAACTGCCTTAGGCTTTCGGCGTCAGGGTAGCAGGAGGTAACTCGCTCAAGAACATACCACAGAGGGTATGTACCTTGAGGGAGCTTGCGTACTCGGGGCAGTTGGACTGCGTCCATTGTGGAAGATCTTGGGAAAGGTGGCCGCGTACAACGTCAGTCGAGGTTGCTGCCGGCAACTCGGAGTGCGGGTGTACGTGTCGTGTAGTCCGGGCGTGTACTGATTCGAATCACCGTCGCTCGCGGTCATATGAGCATACTTGCCCACTGCGTCTTGACGTAGTAACAACTGGAATTGTTTATCTTCGAACTTGATAAGGTTGTGCTATAACTCGTATTGCAACCATGATTGAATAAGAGATAGGCTCATTAAAGTTTACTTTCACTTTGTGCAAGGAGCATTGCAACAAAGCGTTTCTTGTTTGATTGTGGAGTTGCGATGCTTTTCAGCTCAAGGTCTGCACAATGAGGCTTAAAATATGAAAGTTAAGGATCAACTTTAGGCGAGTCCCTTATGCAAATCTAGCCGACCCATTTGAAACCATCGTGCATGTAGAGTTTCTTGTTTAGGAGAGACGGGTCAGACTTGCTGAGCCTATGTGCTCACGCTTGCTATATAAGTGGTTTTGCAGGTTAACAACGATGCTGAAAAGAAGGTTGTCCGGTGAGACTCGGGGACTCCCGAGTCAGGTAACACATGGAGAACCCAGCCGCTGCTGCTTGTCTTCGTGTTGCTAGCGAGAGGAGTCCGCGGGCTGGACTTCATCTCGGGTGCTCTTAGTTATTCGACGTGAGTTGATAAAGACTTCCGCTGTAGTTACTTGATGTAAAGTATTTACAAAGAAAAACTTGTAAGCTTTCGCTATTGTTTTATGTAATACATTGTTCCTCATATGTGTGTTGTTGGGTGCCGCATAACACGACACCACCCAATGCGATTCCCGGGCGAGTGGCCTGTCTCGGTTGAGCGGGTCGCGTCAGCGTGGTATCAGAGCTGCGTCAGCGTAGCACAACGTCAACCTCCACCACAAATCATAGTTATCAGGAGATGGTGTAACTGTCGCTCAAGGCGCCACACCATTCTGGTTGTGGTAGTCGGGCAGCCAACGTCGGCCTCCACCAACTTCATCGCCAGCATCATCTCTCATAGAAAGATAGGGCATGCCCTGTACCCTTCGGGTTCATCATGTGGACCCGTTGCATACCGGATAGAACTACCAGCATCACTCGCTGGAGTGCATGATATATTCCACATATCTCAGCTGAGAGAGTTCCTCAAGTTTTCAACCACGGTTCAGCTGGGAGACGTCAAGGAACTGAAAGTGGATCTCACGTATCGGGAGGAACCGATTCAGATCATCGATGAGAAAGCTTGGACCACACGCAACCGCACGCTGTGGTTCTACAAGATATTGCGGAATAATCATTCCTAGGAGGAAGTGACGTGGGAGAGCGAGGAGTTTCTTTGCACCAAATACTTGGAATTTTTAACATCGTATATCCGGTAAATCTCTACTATCCTCTCTCTATTCTCACATTGTAATCTCCGAATGAGATTCTTTTAAGGGGGAGGACTGTAAAGGACCAAGTTTTTGGCTTGCTAAGTTTTCAGCACACTCACACACCACATCTCAAATTGTAGAAATCAATTAAACATGGTTGAAGAGCATGTAACAACCATCGACAGAATAAATAGAGAAAGAAGCAACAAAATCCAAACGTGGTAATTCCAACATGTCATCTTTAGAGGCTGAGCTCCCTATTAAGTTCCAAACGTCCTTAGGAATGCTCATGCCAAGTTTCATGCTAATCCAAACATGTTTGGGGTACTTTTGGATACAATTATTAAAAAGATAGTTTGAATTCAAATTTCAAATTCAACCTACTTCTACCATTTAGATTCAAAGGAGCTCTCCATATTCAAACTAAGCACATTTTTCCAAGCTACTCCACCAAGTTTCATCACATTTGGAGTTGATCTTGACGGTAGCTAAATTTGCACCCATTAAAAAACTGAATTTGAACTTCATATTCAAGTTTGATTCAAATCTAACAAAACCAGCCTCCAATTTGATTCCTTCGAAATTCCAAATGTCTATTTTGTGATTTCCACAAATTAACAGGGCATTAGGATCCATATTATTTGGAGCAGTAATAATTCAATATGTGAGGATAAAATTTTGCACTGTGGGACTCATTGTCAGCCAGAGACTTGAGTTGAAACCGACTCAGCCGAGCTGCTCGAGCCCTCGGTGCTTCACTCGCGGATGCACGCAGAGATCGCTGCTTCCACCACCTATTTTGGGTTTCTGCCCTGTCGATCGGCACTGTGCCTTCTTATCCCCGAGCACCGATCACCCAAAGATCATTTCATGGAGAAGTGCAAACCATTTGCTATCACGGAGAAGTGTAGACCCGTAGCCTACCGGCTGGAACTACCGGCAAGCCTTGCGGGTGTTCCTGATGTATTTCATGTGTCACAGCTGCAGAAGTGCCTCAAATTTACGGCTGCTGTCCGCACTGAAGAAATCAACGAATTGAAGCCGGATCTTACTTACACTGCTGAATTGGTGTGAGTCCGGCGAAAGTGTACTGTTTGGGGTTGATCTTGTCAACGAAGCCGAAGACCGAGCTCGGTTGATACAAGAGATTTTGAAGGCTGCACAATCCCGACAGAAAAGCTACGCTGATCAAAGGTCTAGGCCGTTGCATTTTGACATCGGAGAGTATGTTTATCTTTGTGTATCTCCGATAAAGGGAATTCACCGGTTCGGTGTAAAGGGGAAACTGGCTCCCTGATTCATAGTTCCATTTGCTATCACGGAGAAGTGCGGACCCGTAGCCTACCGGCTGGAACAACCAGCAAGCCTTGCGGGTGTTCATGATGTATTTCATGTATCACAGCTGCTGAAGTGCCTCAAATTTACTGCTGCTATCCGCACCGAAGAAATCAATGAATTGAAGCCGGATTTTACCTACACCGTGACCGGTCCATATTATAGATGAAAAGAGCCGGATCACCCGGAACCGGACAATACAATTTTACAAGGTGCTGTGGAGTAATCATACTGCGTAAGAGGCGATGAGGGAAAGTGAAGAGTACCTCCGCACCAACTATCCAGAACTTTTATCATCGTACAGTTTGTAATTACCTCTCCCGTCTCGTTCTTCTTTTGTAATCTCGGGACGAGATTCTTTTAAGGGGGGAGGAATGTAAAAGTCCCAAAAGTGTATATGAAATAAACCGAGGCTTGAAAGGATATGTGTTTCCAATTCGTGAAAATGGGACTTACAAAAACTTTTCTACATGAGAGGATGTTCATAAAAAAGAGGCTCACATGTTCATTTGAAGGTGTTGAACCAATATGGACTTAAACACCATGGAGGAAATACTCCTTTGCATGATAGATTAAAAATCAGATTTTCAAATTCAATGTTTACAGAAAATTGTTGCCAAACTTTTGAAATACACATGCGGCCTCCTACTTTTGAATTTGAGGAAAATTAGGATGGCAACCTTTTAATTTTAGGGTGGGCTAAAAAGGAATTAACAGGAGCATTTTCAAATCAAACTGAATTCAAATTTGCAATGCCAAATTCAAACTGAATTAGGAGAATTCAAATGCTAGCCCACTGTTAAACTTCAAAACTTTTGAATTGAATAGATTAACATGAGGAGATCTTTTGTGGGGAGGAAATTTGGGTGGAGCCCACATGTCATTGAGGCAAGTTTACTTACAACCAAGCTTTCTCTGTTGTTTCACTCGAACAGTCCGAGGGCTCACCGAGCCCCACCGAGGGCTGTGAACCGAGCCACCTCCTCGTGGTTGCACTCATGCTGGTGACCAGTGTGTGAGTTTCCTCAGCTCGGAGTGATCTTCTCCCTCACCGAACCGAGCTACTCACGTGTTAATCCTCCTCGCACAAGAAACACAGAGAACAGAGCGCCGCACGTCGATCGATCAACAGGAACCCACCGATCCGAGGGTGCAACACCCCTCTGAAATCCAAAACGGCACGGCATTCTCTTCCTTCACCTCCTCGGCGTGAAGACTAGCAAGCTTCGGCTTCCCTCACCCGAGAAGGCTGCTTCTTCGCGGCGACCTAAACCAACCAGCGATCGGGCGCACGTGGACAGGCTAACCCGGCGGTTTTCACGCCCAAGAAAGGGCGCTCAGAGGTGTGCTGGACCACCGTGGTGCTTCTCCCCGAAGCTCAGATCAAGCGGTGATCCCTAGCAGCCAAATTCGATGTTTTTCTCCTGGTGCACCGCAACGTACCATCCGATATGAAATCTTCAAATTCGTTCTGAATTCCCTTTCTTAGGCCATCAAATCTGGCACACAGGGGCTGAACTAGTCGACAATCATTTCCTTTCTAGGAACCCTAGCTTTAATCTGCACGTAGGCGGCGTATTTTGATGTTTCCCGAGCGTCTCCATGGCGGCACACTGCGGGTACACGGTGAAACCTAATTAGCCACTATTTCCAAGCCATTTGGTGCACGTGTCGATCTTCTCTACGTTTCAAGGGTGCTGTAGAACCTTTTGGCCGAGCATTTGGCGGGCTAGGTGTAAAAGCCCCGAAATGCATATGAATAGACCAAGATTGGAATTCATATATGTGGTAAAGTCATGAAAAATAGGACTTGTTACAACTTTTCCACAAGTGATAACACACATGAGAGCTCTCTTCACACAAGTTCAAATAATTACTTTCATGTGACCAGAACTCACATATAAATTATCAGCTCAAGTTGAGTCTTAGAACTCCCTGTTCTTATTCTCCATACTTATGTACATGGGAAAAATACATAAAGACTCTTGGGAGAATTATGGAGAGCACATTTGTACTCCACATCAGCTGCAATTTGGCAAGCTAAATCCCTAGTAGTATAGAACCTGCTGTAAAAGTTTTGAAGCCATTGAAGTTTTTGTTCTTCAGTTGCATTCAAATCTTTTCAGCTCATCTTTTATAGTCATTAGGGAAGTTGGTTAGTATATAGCTAAAACACTAGGACCAAGTGAGTCATTCTTGTTTCTGTGCACAACAGAGGTAAACCAAGCCATTCTTGGCTTTTCCACACAACCTATGTTCCTGAGAAATCATGTCTTAACTTCTTTCCATTGCATTCTATAAAAATTGTGCATATACATCTCATTAGGATTCACGACGAAGGGGATTCAAAGGAGCGATTCATTGAAGTGCATCAAACTCCGGAGAATCAAGGGTTGATCAGCAAGGATCACTAACTGCTTATATACTACCACCCTGCAAAACAGGCAAGCCCCGGTTTGCATTTAAGTACTTTTGCAAATTCTTCATTTGTATCACTCATGTCTAGGTTGAAATGTATGCATTAGAGTTAGGGTGATTGAAACCCCACTTGCATAGCCTTTTTAACTCCTATAAAGGTTTGGGTAGTTTACAAACTCGACGAGTATAGAATGCCATGATATGTTTAGGATCTCGGTAGAAGTCGAGTGGTTGGATGCTACTCGCGAGATAGTACTTATCGTACAGAATGAGAAGAGGTAGAAAATGGCTTAAGTTGTGAAAATGAGACCCAGCAGTGGTGATAGGATGCAGTGAGCAGAGGTCTCACGTGCATAGCCCTGTTGGTGTCGGTTGAGGACCGACCGTGTGCGGCCCTGCTAGACAAGTATTGAACAGTACCGGATGCATACTGGCATATGGGAACCAGGAAACCGATGTAATTGGTTAACCTGGGCGCCGAGGCTTACCCAACCGTAAATAGGAGTGGGTTGAGGTAGCAAGGTGTAAATATGCCGGTGGGCACAGTCAGGCTCCACGCGGGGACCTCCTGCTCGTTACAGATGGACCGGTTCGGCATTTGGGTTGCCTTTGAAAGGCTGTTGCATACAACAGAGTAGGAAGGGGTGTGGAATCACGCTTCTGAAAGTTGGTGTATGTGACGTGTTATCCGGGTATCTTCTGATTGCAATCACCGTCCCTCACAGTTATTTGAGTACCCGCTTGTTCACTGCACTGTGACGTAGTAAGAAGTGAAATAAGCCAAACGAATATGCTGTATTGAACTATTAATGTCTTGAAACCTTGTATGCTGTAGTTATAGAGCTAATTAAGTTTATATTCCACTTTGGGTATCTTCACATCGGAGGAAAGCATTTCTTGTTTGATTGTGGACTTCTGATGTGAGGGCTGCCTAAGGCATATGAATCTGATGCTATAAAACTAAAAGTAAGGATCAACTTATAGGCGTGTCTTTGTTGCAAAGTCCTTTCCTATCTTACTCAGCCCTGCGTGTAGAGTTCCATGACTAGGTTGTCGGTTAAGACTTGCTGAGCGTTATGCTCACGGATGCTATTCGAGTTGTTTTGCAGGATTGACTTCATGCTTATGAGAATGGATGTCGATGAGACTCGGAAACCTCCGAGTGATTACTCAAGAGCACCCTCGCCGCTGCAGTTTGTCCTCGTGATGCTAGTAAGAAACGTCCGTGGGCTGGACTGTTTCTTTGTTGCCAAGTTAGGAATGAGTCGTGAGATTTATAGTCTTCCGCTGTAGCTTATTTTGATATGAGTATTTGTAAAATACTTTTGTACACTTCTGCAAATGATTTATGTAATGTGATGTGTTTCCTCGACCCGTGTGCTGTTGGGTGCCGCATATCACGGTACCACACAATGAGATTCTGCCCGGGGCGTCGCTTGGCGGCGGGTCCCCGTCACTAGGGCAGTCGGCCGGTGGCGCCAGAGTGGTTCTGAGGCCGCCGCGCGCCGCTGACCGGTTTCCGGCCACCGGCAGCTCGAGCTCATACCATAGACGGGTTCCCCAACCTCCAAAACCCCCCGGGCGGCGATCCTCCGGCCGAGAGGCGGCCGGAAATGCGGGGCCGGCGAGCACTGCCTCGGTCCGGCGAGCTAGCGCCGCGCGCGCGAGAGGGAGGCGGGAGGAGGAAGAAGGAGGCCGGTCCCATGTGTCAGCCGCAGTGAATTTAAATTTTGGATCATCTGTGGCTCTCGGATCCAGTGTGGCTGAGCGCTAAAACCGTGTAGCCCCGTGTGGCCCGAATCTCAGTGGCTGTAGTTTAAAAACGTGGGCCCAATCAATTTCCAGTAGCAAAATAATTCCAGATTGTGCCACAAATTTGGAAAATCATATCTTTGTGTAGGAACTTCCAAATTGAGTGATTCAAATTGGGTTGGATTCATTTTGCAAAGATCTATCCAAATATGAAACCCATACTAAAGTAAATAATAAATTCTAGAAAAGTCTTGGAAGGTTTTCTGAAAAGGAATTATTTTGGGAGTTTCGTTCATCCAAAAATCCTCAAATTTTGCCAGAATATTCTTTAGGATATTATTGACCTCCTAGCAAACTTTCATATCATTTGGAGTTGAATTGGGTAGGAATTTGCTAAATACAAACTGATGTGTTCAAAGTGGTCCAGAAACTTTTTTCAGAAAAGGTTTCTAACTTGTAAAATGCATTCTAGGCAATTCATAGCTCCAAAACTCATGAGAAAATTCAGGCATGATCTATGAGTCATACATGAAATTATAGTTCACTTTATTGGGCATGAGAATGCACATTACTTCAGAATTAATTCTTTCAAATAGAACCGCTTAAGGAATTGTTCTGGAGGAACTACTCAAGTAAAAGGCATGAATTTTGTACCAAGATACTTTCATTTGACCAGGAACTCACATGCAAAATTTACAGCTCACATTGAGCCTTAGATCTCCCGGTCCTTGTTCTCCATGCTTATATATGTGAGAAAAACATAGGGAATTATGGTGGAATTATGGGAGACACAATTTTCTTTCCACATTAACTGCAATTTGGGAAGCTATGTCTATGTGTAGTGTATGACTTCCTGTAAAAATTTCGATGTCAATGGAGATCAGGATCTTTAGTTATGTCCAAACCATTGCAGCTCATCTTATATGTTAATAGGAAAACTTAGTGTATAACTATACCCCTAAGGCAAATTTAGTTTTCTTAATTTCCTTGCACAACAGAGGGAACAAAATCATTCTTTGTGTTTCCACAAAGCCTCTGTTCTTAAGAAATTCAAGTCTTTAATTCACTAAATTGCATTATAACAACTTATGCATATTCATGTCGATAGTGTTCACGACGAAGGACTTCGATGGAGTCATCCCTTGACGTGTGGATCAGTTGAGCAAATTAAGAAGGATCAAGGGATAGAAGATCACTAACTGCTATTATATACTACTACCCTGCAAAACAGGCAAGTTCCGGTTTGCATTTAATAGCTGTAAAGTCTTTACATTGTAATCACTATGTTGGTTAGGAAATGGAATGTGCATTAGGTCTAGTTGCTTTGATACTCCTCTTGCATGACCAAAGAAACCATGGAGTATTGGGTAGACATGTTTTCATCATGTAGAACTGCCATGCTTAAGTAGGGTTCGGTAGAAGTCGAGTAGTGAGATGCTACTCGCATGATCAGGAGAAAAAGGGGCATGTGGGATTGGTTCAGATGTACCTCGGGTTGTGTACCGTACTCATGCTGGCTATATGGGACCCAGTAAACCGATGTACCTCGGGAAGCTTGCGTTGGGACTTTTCCGGTCACCTCGGGCAAGACGCCGGTGTGCAGTATGTGGGTAACGCTCTCATGACATCACATGTTGGTAGGTGCACCATGAGGGTGGCTACTGTACGGGACGATCGGATTGATTCAACGTAGGTGAAAAGGGGGAAAGACAGCCACGTACGACGTCAGTGATGGTTGCTGTAGGCAACGTCGAGTACAGGGATACGTGTCGTGTAGTCCGGGTGTTTTTTATTTGAATCACCGTCGCTCGTGGTAGTGAGCATACTTGTTCTCACAGTCGTGATGTAGTAAGAGCTTGCATTTGAGATAAGAACTAATAACTTTTGTTTGAAGTTGATACTAGGATTGTGCTGTTACCTTGTATGAATAGATCAGAACAAACTCGATTCATTTCCACCATGAGCAAGTTACATCGGGGAAAAAGCGTTTCTTGTTTGATTGTGGACTCCCGATGTGAGGTGCCCAAGGTTACTATTAGTTTGCTACTAATAAGACTTGAAAGTCACATTTAGGCAAGTTCATTATGCAATCTACTATCCCACTTTATGTCTTTAACTTCATGTAGAGTTTCATGACTAGGTTTGACGGTTAAGTCTTGCTGAGCGTTATGCTCACGGATACTATACTAGTAGTTTTGCAGGTATTGACTCTATGCTTATGAGAATGGTTGCCGATGAGACTCAGAAACATCCGAGTGGTTACTCATGAGAATACTTTCCGCTGTGGTTTATTATTTGTGTTGCTAGTAAGAAACGTCCGCGGGCTGGACTGTTTCTTTGATGCTAAGCTAGAAATGAGTCGTGAGAGTTGTAGTCTTCCGCTGTATATTATTTTGGGATAAGTATTTGTAAAGTAACTCTTTGTACGCTTACACAAATGATTTATGTAATATGTTTGTCCTTTACCCGTGTGCTGTTGGGTGCCGCATCGCATGGCACCACCCAACGTGATTCCTTTGCAAGTGTGCATGGACCCGTGATCCGGGGACGGGCGTGCCCGTGACACGACGTTCCTCTGCGCCGCACATTGCCACCGGCACCAACACGTTCCTGATCGTTGCACACTGAGCTGAGGCCGTAGGAAGGATCGTGAGACCCTCCTCTACCTCCTCGACGCCAGAAAAGGACGTTCATCTGCACCGTTGCCGTGCACCGACGCGTTCTTCTTCCCGGCGCCCTGGTTTTCCGACCACCGCGCCAACTCATCGACCGGTCGACTCCGTCCAGTTTTCGATCAGCCAACCGGTCAGGAGGTTCGTCTTTAACACTCCTAGTTGTCCACCACGTTTAGAGCCGTGCCATAGACCACACCTACTGGAATTTAGAGTTTATCTCCGGCGGTTTCTTTGAACCGTAGAAAGAAAAACTTAAAATTATCTGTCTAGGATTGGTTAGGGTTCCGGGTCTAGAGGAAGCTTCTCAAGCTCACTGCGATCATCCTTGAGCAAATCATGATCAAAACCATTGACCCTAGAATTGGTTTGCTCATGTTTTTGTGATCGCCAGCAAAAACACCTCAGGTCACCGGTGAGGTCTATTTTGCGACCATATTTACCGCCGTCTTGATCTATTTTCGTGATCTATGTGTTGCACTGGTTCTGTAGGAGGCAACTGCTGATTATTTGAGGTTTTCCCAGGCTCGAGCTAGGTCGCCAGAGTTCCTCCGCCATGGCTCACCGTCACGGGCCACTTTCCAGTCATCACCGGTGACCGTCGACCCCACCAGCATGTTCCCCATGACGTACTAGACTCTAGCGGCGAGTTTCATGAAGTTTGGCGCCATGGAACGGCCGGCGGCGAGGTTCACCGGAGTTCGCCACTGTGGGGAACTTGGGGGGGTGGCTTTAGGTAGACGAAGGTGCCAGGTCCCACGTGTCAGCCTCAGCCAGCGCACGGGGTGGCTTAGTTTAAATTAAACTGTGGGCCTGGGTGTCAGTGACTGTTTAAGTGCGGGAAGGGATTTTCTTTAGGAAAATAAACCCGAATTAAGCCAAAACTTTAGAGATCCATAACATCTGAATGGATCATCCAAATTTAGTCAAACAAATTTTGTTGGATTCATCTCTCTGAGAACTATCCAGTAGTACCAGCTTCATTCCTTGAAAGTCCTTAGTTTTCAATAAATAAATCACTGAATTTAAACTGTTAGGATTAGTAACTGGAGGTTCACTTGTTCGAAAATTCTCAAATTTGGTCAGGATATTCCTTTTAATATCCTTGAGCCACATGCCAAATTTCATATCCATCCGAGTTAACTAAGTCCACTTAATTGTGGGATTAAGTGAACTACCCCTGAGAAAATAGAAAATATACAGAAACAGTTTTCAGATTTTCTCTAAACCTTCATTTAGCCATAACTTTCTCTAGGATGCTTAGATTGACATGAAACCATCCCATTAGACTCAATATAAATTCTAGTTTCTAGAAAGTATAAATTTACTTCATGAAAATCCATAGAAATAGTGAGAGGCTCTAAAAAAGGGCTTGTCATACATTTAATTCTACATCCAGCAAATTAGATTGGACTCAAATGAATGTTGGTCTATCTTCTGTTTAGGTCTACACCAATCCACCATAAAAATTTCAGAGTCAATACTGATGTCTAGCTCAAGTTATAGTCTTTCCTTATTCCATCCATTCAGTTGCATTTGAATTTGACATACATTCTTAATTTATTACGTGTAGTCTCTGAAATCGACGAAGCCCTGGAGATCCTTGACAGCATTCCTCTGGAGATTAACGTAGTCAATGACTTGCAGCAAGGCAAGCTCCGGTTTGCAACAAGGCAATCTCCGGTCTAGGACTTGTGTGCATTAGGTCTTTGTATGAAAACCCCAAATGCATAGCTTTCGAATCCCAGGGGTTTGAGTCCAGTTTAGACTCCTCGATGTAGAAAATGCCATGCTATAAATTGCATAGGATTCGGTAAAAGTCGAGTAGTCGGAACTACTCGTGAGTTTAGGCTTAAGGGGTACACCACCCAGGTTTAGGGACAAATTATGAGAACATGACATGAACTTAAGACCAAGCAGAGTGTAGGGGCAGCATGACTTTGGGGGCCTGTGAGCCGTAGATCTGCTTGTGTCGGTTGAGGATCGAGTCGCGTGCAGCCCTGTTGAACAAGCTTGAATTGTACCGAAGACATACCGGGATTATGCGAACCGGTAAACCGATGTAATTCGGGTAGCTGGGAGTTGAGACATTGTTTGCCATCCAGAGAGGTTGGTTGAGGGAAGCAAGGTGTAAATCCACTAGCGAGCACGTGGTTGCTCCGCGTAGGCACCTCCTTCCTGGGACGGTAGGACCGGTTCAACAACTAGCTAACGGGTGAAAGGTTGTCTCGTACGACTTCCGCGATGTGTGCTGTGGCAACATCGAGTACGGGCGTACATGACATTTTTTCAGGTGAACCCTGCAGGTTTAAATTGATTATAATTGCCATCCCTCACGGTCAGTGAGTACCACTTGTTGACTGTACCATGGCATAGATAAAGAGAATGGTTGTCATTGAATTAAATTGCTGTTTGAGTAATTACTCGTGATGTTTAAATTATGTGCTGTAGAGTAGAGCAAACTAAAGTAAATTTACACCTTAGGCACGTAACATGGGAATGAAGCATTTCTTGTTTGATTGTGGATTTCCTATGTTGCTCGGCACAAGGTTGTTAAGAGGATGCTAAAATTGGAAAGTAAGGTTCCACTAATTAGGCAAGTCTTTATGCAAAACTACCTTCCATTGTAAGTCTAAATTTCAGCATGTAGAGTTGCATGATCTAGCGGCGTCGGTTTAGACTTGCTGAGCCTTCATGCTCACTGCTTGTTGTTTAAGTATTGTTGCAGGTGAGGACGTAGAAGAAGAGGTTTCCAAAGACAAGACGGGTCCCCAGGGGGTTCTACCGTCGAGTGGGAGCCGTACACGCCACTGTATTAAGTGTTGCATGTGTTGCTAGTGGGAACATGTTCACGGGCTGATCATGAACTCTTTTGCTTAGTCTACGCTCGAGAGTGTAGGCTATAAATGTATGTTATGTAAATTATGTTTCAGAAACTCTTTTTGATATAAGAATTTAGCTTCCGCTGTGTAAAATGTGATTGTCTTTATACGTGTGTTATCGGTGTTGCGCAATACAACACCCCTCAGCGAGATCTTGGATGTCGTGACCCTGGTCCTCACAGCTACCGACGTCCTTAGAGGGAATCCATGACATTTTCCATGTATCTCAACTAAGGAAATGTCTCAACTTCACCACCGCTGTCTGACCCAAAGATGTTGAAGGGTTGCAACCGGAGCTCATGTATAAAGAATATCCGGTTCAAATCCTGGATGAAAAGACCGAACCACAATGAATTGGACTTTGTGCTTCTACAAGGTTTATGGAGCAACCATACTGCTGATGAAGCGACATGGGAAAGCGAGGATTTTCTCCGCTCCAACTATCCGGAATTATTATCTAATTTCATCCGGTGATTTCCCCACTTCCCAAGATTCCAACACGTGTAGTTCAGCTCATGAACCCTTATTAAAAAATGGGAGGAATTAAAGATTTTTGAATACAATGATGTAAGATCAAAGGTGGGATTAAAAACAGCAACATAGCACCTAAAAATCTTCATATGATCTCACATTTCAAATTCTTAGGTTCAAACTAGGCAGGCTGCAAAATGTACCTAAATTTGGAGCTAAGTGACTTAGTTCAAAATAGAGTATGGTTGAGTAGAGTTCCTCACTAAACTTCTGAATTATACTCGCAACATTGCCAAACATGGAGATCATATTTCACAATTAGGTTCTCCATAGTCTAAATTGTATCCCTGCCAAATTTCATTGAATTTATACTAGGTTTTCTATTTATTTGGATGAGGTAAAGTGGGAATCCAAATTTAAATTCAAATATCAGGTTTCAAATTCAACTTCATCATAATTCAAATTGAATTGCACCATTGGATTCTTCATATTCAGTTTAGCAAAATGCAAATTTTTACCATTTTTGGAGTCAGTTTACTATTTTAAACTGAATTTACAAAGTGGCTAAGATGGAGGTGGGACCCACATGACAGTGTGGGTGTGCTAAGTTTTCTTCCCTCCTCCCACGCGCGCGGCGCCGCGGCTCGCCAGCGCTCTTACCCGAGCGGTGAATTACACACACAGGCAGCTCGGTGGAAAAACCAGTTTAATGCGACCTCATCTCGGCGGCTACACATCCCCCTTCCCGTGGAACTGACCGAGCTCACCGTTCTTCCTGATTTTCTGCCGCCGAACTAATCCCACCGCCGCCTCTTGGGACCTCCGTCACCCCGGCGATCAAGCCGTTCTCTTGCCGCACTTACAAAAACAAAAAGGTGTGCCATTGTGTGCTGGTGCTCACTGTGAAAGCCGTTTATCGTTTGCTTCACCGTGCGCCGAGTATTGCTAGTTTTTCACTCAGTGTGTTCATTTGAATCGAGTGGTTTTTGAGGTGAAATTCACCTCACATAATCCTTCACCTCCCAAGCTGCTAGGGGCAAGTTTGTCTTGGATCACACAAGGTACCGATCCTACCATTAGCACTTGCTGACCCGAGCTTGTGTTGCCTTTGATTTGGGTCTTCTCGTCATGTAACTGAGGTTTATCGAGGAACCCAGTGCTTTTATGTGTGTTTTGCTTCGGTTTCCAAGTTCCAGTGCTGGTTCCTGGCTTTCCCGGGTAATGCTCCTGCACCCGAAGTTCCTGAGCCGCTTGGGGGGGGTGTCTTACCTCGGAAAACCACCGATTACCCGAGGTACCACTTGTCTTCGGAATGTACCCCTCGAGCCTCTTGGGAAGTCGATTTACCTCGGAAAATCATCGGATTTCCAATATACCAAGACTTCCAAACCCGGTTTTCCCGAGAGTGCTCCCATGGATGGTGTTGGTGAAGATCTTCTACCTGTCACACTTGCACTTTTGAAGCCTGTAGAAGACACTTCCTGCCTGCTTCTTCCTGATGTACTTGTGATCAAGTACTCTGAGGTCGGCTTGAACTGAGTTGTCTTTCGTGGTTCATTGAGCTTCCATCTGCCGACCTCGGTATTTTGAGGCTTGATCATCTTCTTTCACATATCATCAAACATGATCATGTTATTCCCTTTGGTTGTCGATGCTTGATCGGTCCTAATGAGGATCTTCTTCCCTTCTAGGCTCACTACATTGACAGGGAAGGGATCCGTGTCCAGTTCCATTAGTTGTCCATCACCTAGAGTAAACCGGCCATCGTTCAAAGCCGATTGTACCTGTCAATGAAAAAAGTTGCATTCGTTAGTTGAATGGGAGAAGGAGTCGTGCCACTTACAATACTTTTTGTTGGCCAGCTGCTCGGGTGGTGGGATAACGTGGCTGTTCTTCAACTTGATCACTTTGTTTTGCAAGAGAACGTCAAAAAGTTTTTCACACTTCGTTACATCAAGGGTGAACTTCATCTCCTCCTTCTTCCTGGGGTTGGGCTTCAAGAAAGTGCAAGCAAGAGGCTTGTTCTTGTGGTTTTCCACTCACTTGGCCACACATACTTCCATCTCCTCATCACTGGCCGAGTCTTCCCCGAGTTGGTTGGCAAGTTACTTCTCCCGGTCCCTGTGGTTGATCTCCTTGAACCGGTCGTGTAACTTAGCCTCTCTGCCACGGTTCACGTGTCCCCAAACTCGCCATCCATCTTCTCTTTGGGATAAGGTAACATCCCTGCAAACACTAGATCGGCCAAATCTTTTTCCTCTATGGTTAGGCTAAAACATTTTATTTGTGTTTCCCTAAACCGTTTGAAGTATTCAGCTACAAGTTCATTATGTCTTTGCCTCATCAAAGTTAGATGGAACAATCTCAGCTCTACCTCGCTGGTGAAGAAATACTCATGAGACTTTTGCTCTAAACACGGCCAAGTTAGGACAGAATTGGGTGATAATGATGTAAACCAACTAATGGTTGTGCCGATTATGGACAAGGGGAACAATCTGATCCGGTGAACATCCATGATTCCGATGTCGTTGCACTGGATCAAAAACTTGCCTACATGTTCTTGAGTTGTTTTAGAGTCCTCCCCACTCAACTTAGTGAAATCTGGTGTGAAAGCCCACTTTTACACATATGGTTCAGTACAAAAATTTGGAGGAAATTCAAAATCCCAATTGAATTTGCCGCAAGCCATACATATAAGTCACGTGCAAATTCAAATCTGAACTTTTCCTCAAATTTTGTCAAATTGAATATTAGATTTCGGCAATGTGTTTACCACATCTTAATTAGCATCTCGACCAAAATTCATCCATTTTGGAATTCATTTGCTATGTGTTTGGATCAATTGAAGAAGAGAGTTCCAAATCAAAATTTAAATTCAAATGTCCAAATGCAATTCAAATTCCACATTTCAAAATTGAATTCAATTGAATCCCAATCTTATTCTATGACTTTGTGGGTAAGTCTAGACTTTAATTTTGAGTAGATGGTGAAAAGGTCAGCTAGAAATTGGAAAAGAATTAGAGGGGTGTGGGACCCACATGGCAGTGACTGAATTCTACAGCCCACTCCACCTCCCGAGCTCGTTTTCTCTCGGTCAATCACAGCAGCGCCATGTGAACTTCCCAGCTACCGATTAATCCACCTCACAGTGAGAATTCATCCCAAAAGTCAAGCAAACCGCCTGCTCTCCCTGTTCTCACCACTTCAGAGCCGAACCCACCCCCAAAAACCCTTGGTTTTTCATTCCCGCGAGCAAGTTTTTCGCCGCCTTCTCTGATAACCGGCAACCATCCAACCTAGCCACTTCCACGTGCCGCTTCCGAAGAACAAAAGGTGTGCCCGTGTATGCTGAATCTGTAGCTGAAAGCCTCACTCCATTTCATATTTTATCAAGCAAGTATTGCTCGTTTTTCTCCACAGTATGCATTAGGAGCCAAGCTCGATCCTCAGCGAAATTCTTCTTTCATGCGCAACCGATGCTCGAGCTGTGCACTCGACCACTTCTAGATCACCTAGCGCATCTCCTCGATCAAGAAACATCAAGTTTCATCCACTAGAACCCTAGTTCTCCGAGTTTTTCATGCCGGCGGCCGAACACTGGGCACCTCACCGTTGAAGTCATAGTTGTGGCCATTTCCACGATCATCAGGGTTCAGTTTTATGCTCAGGACATCACCATGGTGCTCTCCAGAGAAACCGCATCGAAAAAGGTGTAGAAATCTGTTATGACGGGAATTCAATATCAGAGGAGGACTGCTCCTGCCTAGCAGGCGCATGCAGGGAAGGCCAAAACGGGCCCAGGACATTTCCTATTATTTGAGAGCTATTATTAGAAACTTGGCCCAGGACATTTCCTATTATTTGAGAGCTATATAATTGTAAAGAGAATGGAATAAGGGGTAAGGAGAAACAGATTGTTCCGGCTTCCTGCAGGGAGCCGGGAATTTCCAAACCCTAGCCGCCGCCCCTGTGTTCTCTCACCTTGCCATCGCTGGCGTCTCGCCGCCGGTCAACTCTCAACCCGTGCCCACCGATCCTCCACACGTACAACCTCCGATCGGTGAGGGGCAGAGAGCAGCAGCATACCAACCTGGTATCAGGGACCTCCAATCCGATGTCGCTGCCGCTGCCCGCTTCAACCGCCGATCCCGGCCGCACCGCGTCACCGCCGGATGCCGACGGGTCCGTGCCGATCCCGGCCGCACCGATCCCGCCTACATCGCTGGCCGCGGGATCGCGGCCGCTGGCCGCCGGGGCTTCATCCTCCACCGTGGGGGTGATGTCCAACGAGCAGCTCACCAAGGCCGTCCTCGACCTCGGCAGGATGATGACCAGCGTCCACGCTTTCCTCTTAGGACCGCAGCCAGGCGTGGCACCGTCTCACCCGCAGCCGCAGTTACCGCCGGTGCCCAACCCGCAGCAGCAACTGCCTTCTTCCGCCTCGGGCACCTTCATCCCCGTACAGGAGATCCAGTTCCCCCACTCGCCGTCCCCGCTTCCGTCTTGGCTCACCGACGTCGCGCCGCCAGCCTACTCCTCCGCGCCGGCGCGCCCGTCGGTCCATTCGACCCCTCACAGCACAGCGGGCTTCGGCCAAGGGGGCGTTCCGGCGTCGGGAACGCTCTATGGCGGCGTTGACGACCCAATCCTCCACGGCTCCACCTTCGGGTCCGCGCCGGCTGCAGCGCCAGCGATCGGCGGGGCGCCCCCTGCTGCCGCCCCTGCGACGTTCGGCGCGGCGCCTTTCCAGCCTCGGACCTACAAGATCGACTTCCCGACATACGACGGCTCGGTCGACCCGCTGAATTGGCTCACACACTGTGAACAATTTTTCTGGGGCCAGCGCACTCCGGTGGAGCAGCGGACGTGGATGGCCTCCTACCACCTCATCGGCGCCGCTCAGACCTGGTACTATGCCCTCCTATCGGACGAAGGCATGCCGTCCTGGGAGCGCTTCAAGGAGCTTTGCCGCTTTCGTTTCGGACCGCCTATATACGGCTCGCGGCTAGCCGAGTTGGGGCGCCTTCCTTTCCACTCCACGGTCCAGGAGTTTGCGGACCTCTTCCAGACGGTGCTAGCGCATTCCAGGGACATCTCCACGCGCCAAAAAGCGGAGCTTTTCGCCGGTGGCCTTCCGGAACACATTTGTGTCGACGTCGCGATGCGCCCCCCCCCCCCCCCCCCCGACCTCCAGACGGCCATGTTTCTTGCCCGCGCCTTCGAGACACGGGCTCTGGCCGTGGCAGCGCCGCCTCAGCAGCGCGGTGCCCGCCCTCCCCCGCGGCCAACCCATCCCCCACGCCAACCGGGGGCGACCGCGGCTCCGACTGGCGCACCAGCGCTGCCTGCGCCGCCCGTAGCCGGCGCTGCAGCACCGGGCGCAGCAGCCCACACGGCACCCGTGCGGCCGTACCGTCGCCTTTCGCCGGCCGAGATGCAGGAACGCCGTCGTCAAGGCCTCTGCTACAACTGCGACGAGCAATACGTGCGTGGGCACGTGTGCCCCCGCCTGTTCTTTCTGGAGGTGGACGATTTCCTCGACGCCGATGAGGAGGCGGCCGCCGATGCTGCGGCCACGGCCTTGCCCGCAGACACCGCCGCCGCAGCTGACGCTCACGCTCACGCTCTGGTGGTTTCTGTACACGCTCTTGCAGGCATCAGGACGTACCACACTATGCTCCTGCCCGTGACGATCCTGGGCGAGCGCCTCCTCGCCCTCCTGGACACTGGCTCCACCCACACTTTCCTCCAGGGCACGGCCATGCGGCGCCTTGGTCTCGCTCCTCAGGGGGGCGACCAGCTTCGCGTTACGGTGGCCAACAGGGAGCGCGTGCCGTGTGAAGGTATCGCACGCCACGTGCCCGTCGACATCCACGGGGCGCCTTTCTCCATCACCTGCGTGGGCCTCGCGCTCGGCTGTTTCGACTTCATCCTCGGCGTCGACTTCCTTGGCACGCTGGGCCCCATCACCTGGGACTTCGAAGGGCTCGCCGTATCCTTCCTGCACGAGGGCCGCCGCGTCACGTGGCAGTGTGTGGGCGCCCCGGGCGTGCCCTTCCAGCAGCGGTCGCTCGTAGCGGTAGCTCCGGACCCGCACCACCCGCTGCTGGACGAGCTCCTGTGTCAGCACGACGCCGTCTTCGACACACCACGCGGACTTCCACCAGCCCGCCCCTACGACCACCGCATACACCTGCTGCCCGGGACCGCACCAGTGGCAGTGCGACCGTACCGGTACCCTCAGTTGCAGAAGGACGAGCTCGAGCGGCAGTGCGCCGCCATGCTGGAACAGGGCATCATCCGCCCCAGTACTTCTCCGTTCTCGGCACCCGTGCTCCTCATCAAGAAGGCAGATGGGTCGTGGCGCTTCTGCATCGACTATCGCACGCTCAACGACCGTACGTCCAAGGACAAGTTCCCGATCCCGGTGGTTGATGAGCTCCTCGACGAGCTCCACGGGGCCAAGTACTTCACCAAGCTCGACCTCCGCTCGGGGTACCACCAGGTGCGCATGCACCCGGCCGACATCGAGAAGACGGCGTTCCACACCCACCATGGCCACTTTGAGTTCCTGGTGATGCCGTTCGGGCTCTCCAACGCCCCTGCGACATTTCAGGCGTTGATGAATGATGTGCTCCGCCCCTTCCTCTGCAGGTTCGTGCTGGTTTTCTTTGACGACATTCTGATCTACAGCACGTCGTGGGCTGAGCAACTGCAGCATGTCGGCCTCGCCCTCACCGCCCTACGAGCCCACGGCCTCTTTCTGAAGAGGTCGAAGTGCTCCTTCGGGGCCCCCTCCGTCGCCTACCTCGGCCACGTCATCTCCACCGATGGCGTCGCCATGGACAGCGACAAAGTAGCCGCGGTTGCCTCGTGGCCGCTACCACGCTCTCCACGCGGGGTGCGTGGCTTCCTGGGCCTCGCCGGCTACTACAGGAAGTTCATCCGCGACTTCGGTTCCATCGCGGCACCACTCACACGTCTCCTGCGGAAGGAGGCGTTCGCCTGGACGGCGGAGGCGGACGAGGCTTTCGCTGCCCTGAAGCGGGCGCTTTCGTCGGCGCCGGTTCTACAGATGCCCGACTTCGCGCGCCAGTTCGTAGTTGACTGCGACGCGTCCGGCACCGGCTTTGGCGCCATCCTACACCAGGGGGGCGGACCTCTGGCTTTCTTCAGTCGACCCTTCGCCGCCCGCTATGTCAAGCTGGCGGCCTACGAGCGCGAGCTTATCGGGCTGGTGCAAGCAGTCCGGCACTGGCGTCCGTACCTGTGGGGGCGCCGGTTCCTTGTCCGCACCGACCACTACAGCCTGAAGTTTCTCCTAGACCAGCGGCTGTCCACCGTGCCTCAGCACCAGTGGCTCAGCAAGCTATTCGGGTTTGACTTCACCGTCGAGTACCGTCCCGGGCGGCTCAACTCGGCGGCCGACGCGCTGTCCCGCCGCGACGAGGAGACTGCGGCGCTCTGTGCCCTCTCTGGGCCCTCCTTCGACCTCTACGCCGACATTCGCCGCGCCACAGCGACCGACCCGGTCGCGCGTGACCTGCTGCAGCAGCTGGAGGCCGCGTCTCTGGGCGAGCCGTGGGCTGCCGACGACGGTTTCCTCCTCCACGGCAAGTGCATCTACGTTCCGGCCATTGATGACTTGCGCCACCAGGTGGTGACCCTGGCTCACTCGGCGGGACACGAGGGGGTCCAGAAGACCCTTGTGCGCCTCCGCGCGGACTTCTACATCCCCGGCGACCGCCAGCTGGTGCACGACTTCGTCCGTTCCTGTGATGTGTGCCAGCGGAACAAGACGCCGACCACACCGCCGGCCGGCCTACTTCAGCCCTTAGACGTTCGGTCGCAGGTGTGGGCAGATATCTCCATGGACTTCATCGAGGGGCTGCCGAAGGTGCACGGCAAGTCCGTGGTCCTGACGGTGGTGGACCGCTTCTCGAAGTACGCCCACTTCATCGCGCTCAGCCACCCCTACACCGCCGCCTCCGTCGCTCGTGCTTTCTTCGACGGGATCGTGCGCCTACACGGTTTCCCCAGCTCCATCGTCAGCGATCGCCACCCAGTCTTCACCAGCAATCTTTGGCGCGATCTCTTTAAATGTGCAGGTGTCAAGCAGCGGCTCAGTACGGCCTTTCACCCCCAGACGGACGGCCAGTCCGAGGTCGTCAACAAGATCATCGCGATGTATTTGCGCTGTGCGACAGGTGATCGGCCTCGCTCGTGGGTCGACTGGCTACCCTGGGCGGAGTACTGCTACAACACCTCTTACCACACGGCACTCCGAGCGTCGCCGTTCGAGGTTGTGTACGGCCGACCCCCGCCACCACTCCTGCCACACCACGCCGGGGCGGCCCAGACCGAGGCGGTGGACACCATGCTGCGGGACCGCGACGCTTTCCTGGAGGAGGTTCGCGAGCGTCTTCTTCAGGCTCAGCAGTACGCCAAGCGCCACTACGATGAGCACCATCGCGAGGTGGAGTTCGACGTGGGCGCATGGGTGCTGCTCCGACTTCTCCACCGCCCCACCCATGCGCTCGCCTCGCCGTCCAAGGGCAAGCTCCGCCCACGCTACGCGGGGCCGTTCCAGATCGTCGAGCGCATCGGGCAGGTGGCTTATCGTCTCCGACTTCCCGCGGACGCGCGACTGCATGGCGTCTTCCATGTGGGGCTGTTAAAGCCTTACAACTACGCCGGCTCGCCACCATCAACGCCGGCCGTGCTGCCACCGGTTCAGGACGGGCGACTGCTGCCAGCCCCTGCACGAGTCCTGCACGCCCAGCTCCGTCGCGGCGCGTGGCACATCCTCGTCAGGTGGCAAGGCCTTTCGGAGGACAACGCCACCTGGGAGCCCCTGGACGACTTCAAGACTCTCTACCCGGATGTACAGCTCGAGGACGAGCTGTTTGTCGAGGCAGGGAGAGATGTTATGACGGGAATTCAATATCAGAGGAGGACTGCTCCTGCCTAGCAGGCGCATGCAGGGAAGGCCAAAACGGGCCCAGGACATTTCCTATTATTTGAGAGCTATTATTAGAAACTTGGCCCAGGACATTTCCTATTATTTGAGAGCTATATAATTGTAAAGAGAATGGAATAAGGGGTAAGGAGAAACAGATTGTTCCGGCTTCCTGCAGGGAGCCGGGAATTTCCAAACCCTAGCCGCCGCCCCTGTGTTCTCTCACCTCGCCATCGCTGGCGTCTCGCCGCCGGTCAACTCTCAACCCGCGCCCACCGATCCTCCACACGTACAACCTCCGATCGGTGAGGGGCAGAGAGCAGCAGCATACCAAAATCACTGAGTTCGACGTCGCCAATGAGCTACTGCCTGCTGTCGCCATCGCACGCACTGTTCCGGCCACCGCCGGCTCTGGGGTGTGCACCAGCATATTCCTGTGAAATCCCGGAAATTCTAGCAAGTGGAGCTGCAAATCACACCGAGAAAATGAGAGGGGATTTAAACTCTTGAATTTAACGGTGTGAGCTCCAAGTCTAAACTTGAACTTGCAAAAATTCCCGAACACGGAGATCTAAAGATATCATTTGGTTCTCCACACATCCAATAATAGCCCGGCAAATTTTCAGAGCATTTGAATAGGATTTCCTATTTGTTGGAATTTAAACGGAAGAAAATGCAAATTTGAATTTAAATCTCAGTTTCAAATTCCAACTTCACCGAAATTCAAATTTGAGTGCACCATTGTGTTCCTCATATTTCTTTTGGCCTATCCTCCAAATATTATCAAATTTGGAGCTCATTTGCCATTTTAAACCGAATTGGGGGAGGATAAGAGTGAGAAGGGGCGTGGACCCCACTGATCAGAGACACACACGTAGTAGCTGCCGTGCTCTGTTTCTCAGCAACCGGAGAAGCGCCACCTCCGTCGATCAGCGCCAGCTCCTTCTCATTTCGTCCGGCATCCGAAGAATAAGAGTGCAGCTCTTCCTCCACGTGAACCGGTTCCATCTCTTGCGCTCTCCGCAGTTTCTCCTCACTCAGTCCCGAGAGAAACCAAGCCACCGACGCTCGCTGTTCCCCGGTGACCGCCAGCTAGAAGCCTCATCGTGGCTGACGGTCTACACAAAAAAGGAGTGCCCTCAGGTGTGCAAACCGACGTTGCAAACCTCTCCTCCTCTCATGCATCACAGTGGATGAATTTTGCAATTCTTTGCTTCGATATGCATAGAACCGAGCCCCACATTTCTTCAAAATTCGTCGTAATCAGTACACCATCATGTGTGCCGAGCTGGAAACATGTTCTAGACTCTCTAACACCCCTCTAGGATCAAAAACCATAGAAACTCATCAAGAATTGGGGCTGTTCGTCGAGAATTTCGGGCTGGCACCGAATTTTGCCCTAGGTCGCCGATGAGTCCCTCTTTGCAGCCATTCTTGGGCCGATTTGAGCTCATGCCGGTGATGAGGGATCCCCCACGGTGCTATAGAGCCCAAGAACCGACCTTTTCGTCGAGAAATCACTGCACACGACCTCACCGGAGCCGTAGGGTTAGCTGTGGCTGGTGCGCACTGCTTTCCGGCGAGTTTTAGCCGCCGGAGACCTCACCAATGAGTTCAGCATGGGGGAAAATGGGGGGGGCGGCCAGCAGGGGGTCTGGAGGTGGCCGGGAAGGTCATTTCCGGCGACCTCGCCGGAGGGAGCCGCCCCTGGTCTGTTTGGCGCGTGGCTGGAGGTTAGGGATGACGAGTGGGACCCACTGTCAGCATTTAAACATTTTCCAGATTTTCCCATTTCAGTTCAAACTTTGGAGAGCCATAACTTTGTGTAGGAGTGTCCAAAAATTGTGAAACAAATTTTGTTGGATTCCTCTCAAAGAGTACTATCAAGGGGTCCAGCCCAATATTTATTAAAATGTCTGGATTTGGCTCATTAATTCATTTAAATAAAATCTTGTATGAATTTTTACAGGAGTTCTGTTGATTGGAAATTTCCCAAATTTGGGCAGGACATTATTACAATAATCCTTGAACTCCAGTAAAATTTCCAGAGGCATTGGACTCCATTTGCTTGGCCAAATGTTGTTTGAATCCTCTATGTCTCTGACAAATGAGAAAATGAACAGAGACATTTTCAGACTTTTAACCAAGTTCGGAAAATTCATATCTCTGTGTAGGAACCTCTAAAAATGGTGAAACCAAGTCCTATGGACTCATGAGACTCTAAAGTTTCTGAAAAACCAAATTTGAAGCATGACAAGACACTATAATTGCCATAGGAATCCAGAGAAGCCAAATAATAAGAAAATTACCTAGGCCACATCTTCCATCAACTTTGTCTGAAATTTTGCAAGCCATACCTCTGTATGATCTATGGTCCACTGTAAAAATTTCAGAGCAAATTGAGATCATCTTCTCTAGTTTTCTGTTGGTTCCTTCTACTACCTTTCTTATGTCCATTATAAATAGATCTTTGCATTTTCTTCAACAACCATCCACTGCCCAACTAAAGATGTCCTCTGTTTCTGTCCATAACAGAGCTCATCTCTCACTTTAGAGTTGGTCTAAGCCATTCTTAGTTCCTAAAACACATTTTTTTATAATTCAGTTACTCGTAGTAAAACTGTGCATATTCATATCGGTAGGAAAAACGACGAAGGAGTTCGACGACCAACTTGATTCAGAGCAGCAAGTTGAGGCTTAACTCATCGCCAAGCTACTGAATATAAAGTAGAACTAAACCTGCAGCAACATAAGGCAAGCCCCGGTTTGCATTTAACAGCTTTTAGTTATATTTTACTTTGTATCACTTCTAGTGGTCTAGCATGTATTGTGCATTAGGTCAAGGTGATTGATACTCCGATGTAACTCGGGTACTCTCGTGTCGAAACTTATACGGCCGTCCTTTGGGGGTTGGTGTCAGAGGTGTAAACCCGCTAGCGGAGCAACTTCGACGTGTTCCGTGTAGTGGCCCTTCTGATGGGTCGGCGGAACTGGTTCGGCATTGGAGTGACGGGTGAAAGGTTGCTGCGTACAACGTAAGAAAGAGCTCGCGTGAGTCTTTCGAGGCGGGTGTATGTGTCGTGTATTTTGGGTGTGTCCTGATTGCAATCACCGTCCCCCGCGGTTATATGAGTACCACTTGTTCACTGAGTTGTGACATAATAATAAATTTCAGATAAAGTGTGATGAATCATTGCTGATGTGAAGTTCTTAAATTCATTGTATTGCCAACCATGTATGCTGTAGTGTAGAGCTCATTAAGTTTATTTTCCTCTTTGGGCATCACCACATCGGAGGAAAGCGTTTCTTGTTTGATTGTGGACTTCCGATGTGAGGGCTGCCTAAGGCATAATAATCTGCTGCTATAAACCAGAAAGTAAGGATCAACATTTAGGCGTGTCATTATTGCATCATACCTTTCCTATGTTAGTAATCCATGCACGTAGAGTTCCATGTTTAGGAGTGTCGGTTAAGTCTTGCTGAGCCATGGTGCTCACGGTTGCATTATTAGTGTTTTGCAGGTTATAAAATTTGCTATGAAGATGGTTGTTCGGTGAGCCATCAGAGACTCACCGGGAACCCTGCCGCTGCACTCATCTTTGTGGAAGCTAGTAAGAAGCGTCCGCGGGCTGGACGTGTTCTCCTTTGCTTAGTTAGGACCGAGAGTAAGTGTGTATGTATATTCCGCTGCGTGTACCCTCGTGGTACATTATTTTGTAAAAGACACTATATTGATAAATAAAAGACTTTGTACGTTTATGGTTCTTTTCGTGTATGCTGTTGGGTGCCGTATCGCACGGCACAACCCAATGTGTATCCTGGAGTGTGGATCCCGGAAGGGGTTCCCCACAGGCGTGGTATCAGAGCCGCATTGGGAATAGCACACATGAAAAGAGCTTATTTTTGAAAACTTCGAAGTCCAGAGTGAGGAACGTGTAGTATGCCCACAAAAGGACTATTAGTAGCATAGTTACTTAAGGTGGCAAGCTAACAGTGTGTTAACTTCAGTATTTCAATTCTGTAACGATGCACATACGTGGAGGTAAGAGGTAAGGTACGCCACTGCAGGCGGATCAATTGCGGTAACTCGCCATACGAGTAATAGTATGGAATGGTATACCGTGGCTTGGCACGGTAGTTAATATGAGTCTCTGAACCTCTCTATGGTTCTGAGAGCATATGAAAACGCTGATCTCCAGCGTGCCTTAGCCAAAAGTGAGAATACCCCATCGTGTGGTAAGCAACACGATAGTATGCAACTCTTGAATGTTCAATGTTCAAAGGGCCATACGTAGCGCTCGCCGGCGTGCCTCAACGGTCATGAGGCAGTAGGTGGTATCCGTTGGGTTGATAAAATTCCCAACCGTGACGACCCGTTCGCTCTCTACTCGGGTTCCCCGTCGTGTGGTGTTAAAACACGACCATGTACCTTGAGACGTGACTTGACTCAAGGACGGCCCGTATGGCAATGATACGGGGCGTATGTTTTTACTATGATATGGACCTGCCTGAAATGGAAAACTTTTGTGTGCATCACTATTGATTGTTTTTCTGCAGGTACTTAACCACGAGTAGAACATTCCGTTTAGAACACGTGTGTGAGTGATCATTTTAGTGCCACCCCTTGAGACGTATATGCCGGTGTAACGCCAGTTAGGATTTTTAATTTGGTGAGGAAACGTAGTACCGTGAAATGTTCTTAACTGCAAAAAAAAAGTTTTCAAAGAAAAGAGTAATTTTGGAGTCTAGGATTCCATTAGGGGTTAATGAACTCCTATATTGAACTAAGAATCAATTGGGAGTATAGTTTTCATCTCAAATATTTAGAAACCATCGCCCCTGTTTTCAGCAGAATTTTTACTGAAATTGAACAGGGCATAACTTTTGATTGATTGAACCAATGGAGGTGAAGAATACATTTCTGGAAAGGTTTTGAAGTCTTCTACAACTTTTCTGTAGAACTCCAGAAAAGAACCTCCCTCCAAATGGATGAAAATATCAGATGAGTGTTAACTGTCCAAAAAAACAGGGCAAAAAAATACTCTCTGAAATTTTCTGTACTTCGACCATAACTTCTTGTAGAAAAATATCTATGGGTCATGTGAGACGCCGTTAGAAAGTTTGTGATATATGCTACGACTTTGTAGTTCAATGTTGCTACAGCTTTGATGTAGAACTTTATGAAATCTTCCGGACAAAACAGACACTTTGAGAGGAGGTGCTGTCAAAATTGTCCCAGATTTCTGTCAACTTTGAAATATCACAACTCCTGATACAGAATTGCTATGAATGCAAATAAATACTCGTTGGAAAGATATTAAAGTTACATATAACTTTGATATTCAACTTGAGACATGAAACTGCCATTTTCATAATCAAATTCTGGGAATTAGGTCAAATGGTCAATCTGAACAGAGCATTGTTCATTGCCCATGTAACATGAGACTTGTTATGGACATGAAGATTTTTATACTTCTCTAAGTTCCATGACATAGTCATTAGTTATCTTTCATCATTCCTTGCTGTTGATTTAAGTGTTTGACAAACTTGAAGAATCATTGGTCACATTTCAGAATTGTCAAAAACCTTGTTTCCTTTATATATGCTGCACAGTTGATGTGATGCTTTTGTAGTTAATAATTTCGAGTTAAAGCTGAGTACACTCTTGGATATTAACCGTAAATTGCTCACTCTTGCAGTATGGATCATACTCATTCCGGGTATGAGGTTGGTGGTTCCAGTCGGGATGGAAATGATTCGTCGCAGCAACGATCACCGCCATCATCAACCGGACTGGCGGAGGTGTTGGGAAGAATGGCTGAGTCTCTTGAGATGTTGGTGCAGCAGGGCATCTGACAGGAGACCTCCCAGAAAAACCCCACACTGAATACGTATCTGGATTTTCTAGCAAGACAACCACCGGTATTCTCTGAAGCTAAAGAAGCCTTGGAGGCAGATCATTGGCTCCGGGTTATTGAAACTAAATTGGGAATGCTCCAGTGTGATGAGTATGAGAAGGCTTTATTTGCCGCTCAGCAACTTCATAGATCCGCTGGGGCTTGGTGGTGTGAATATCTTGCTAAGATCGCTGAAGGTCATCGTGTGACGTGGACGGAGTTTCGTGAGGCTTTCCGTGCACGTCATATTTGTGAGGGCATTGTCAAAACAAGAATTGAAGAGTTCTATGAACTCAAACAAGAAGGCATGAGTGTCATGAAGTACTTTACGGAATTTAACCGTTTAGTACAATATGCATCCTCTTATGTGCATAATGAGACAATGAAGTGTCATTACTTCTTCCGAGGCCTCGATGTGAAGCTTCGGACAAAAGTGGCACAATGCAATAAAGGGAATTATAGCGAGTTAGTCAATGCCGCTATGATTCAAGAAATAGCTGAAGTCGAGCACAAGGAAAGTAAGAGGAAAAGAAAATTATCACTGACAAGTACGGATGATTATCATCAAGAACAACCGGTGATATATTGCTTACCATCCGGGGTGGAAATTCAGTCCTTTGACGGACCACCTCAGATCCAATACTGTCCATATTCACCCATGGAGGTTCAGCCACTGCTGCAACAGAAGCAAATGAGTATTTGTGCACCCCCACCTCAGCAAAGTGCACCAGAATACCAAGCACTTCCATATGGCGAAGATCCTTAGCTCGCATCGTATAACACTTGTAGCGATGTTGAGCATATTCCTCAGGAGGGTCAAGTGACCCAGCAAAGCAGCAGTCACGTGTCATCTCAAGCGGCAAAAAAATTTCATGGTCAGCCAAGGAGGACAACACTGAAGGTGGGGAACGTAAACTATATGGCAGTTAAAGACGTTCCCGTAGGAGAACCCGTGTTGGCGGGCATGTTCAGCCTACGTGATCAGCCCACGCTCGTGTTGTTCGACTCGGGTGCTACACGTGATTTTATCATCAAAGATTATGTGGTTAAGCACCAAGTACCATCAACGACCTTAGCCGCATCATATCATATTAATTCACCGGGAGGTAGTAGGACAGCGGGCAGAATTGTTGCTCGAGCGCCTATATGTTTGGATGGGCGGATATATCCTACTACTCTTATCATCCTAGAAGGCTTGCGGATTGACATCATATTGGGAATGGCTTGGTTGACACATCACCAAGCTATCTTTGATATTAGTTCACGAACGGTGCAGCTGAATTCAAAGAAGCACGGGCAACACACGTTGATTCTGAGAAATGTTGCACCGGAAGTCACTGCTGTCCACACCATTGAAGCTAAGAAACTGGAGGACATTCCAGTGGTCCGGGAATATCTGGACGTGTTTCCCGATGATCTACCAGGCACGCCGCCCGATCGTGAAGTGGAGTTCAAAATTGAACTAGCACCGGGAACCACACCCATCTCTCGGAGGCCATATAAAATGGCACCGAAGGAACTCGCGGAGCTGAAGGAGCAGCTGAATGATTTGTTAAGCAAAGACTTCATTCGACCCAGTTCATCACCATGGGGACGCTCCACGCTGTTCGTCAAGAAAAAGGACGAGACTCTGAGGTTATGTGTGCACTATCGTCCGCTAAATGCCGTAACGATCAAGAATAAGTATCCACTACCACGTATCGATATGTTTTTCGATCAATTAGTGGGTGCTAAGGTTTTCTCTAAGATGGATCTTCGGTTCGGATATCACCAGATAAAAATCCGGGCGGAAGACATACTCAAGACGACATTCTCGACGAGATACGGATTATATGAGTATCTCGTCATGTCATTCGGACTCACTAATGCTCCGTCTCATTTTATGTACTTGATGAATTCAGTCTTCATGCCGGAGTTGGACAAGTTCGTTGTGGTCTTCATCGATAATATCTTGGTATATTCTAAGTCGGAGGAAGAACACGCCGAACATCTGCATATTGTGCTCCAACGCCTACGGGATCACAAACTATATGCAAAATTCAGCAAGTGCGAATTCTGGATTAACCAAGTGCCATTTCTTGGACACATTATTTCTTCGGAAGGCATCGCGGTTGATCCGAGCAAAATTGTCCAAGTGCTGAATTGGAGTTCACAGAAATCAGTCCATGAAGTCCGTAGTTTTCTCGGTTTAGCGGGTTACTACCGGAGATTCATTCCAAATTTCTCCAAAGTCTCTAAACCGATGACGGAACTTCTGAAGAAGGGCAACAAATATGTGTGGAGTAAAGCATGTGAGGAGGCATTCAAAGCATTGGTAAAGCACCTCACAACAGCCCCAGTCTTGGCACAGCCTGATACAACTAAGACTTTTGATGTTTATTGCGATGCATCCGGCATCGGCCTTGGCTGCGTGCTTATGCAAGAAGGGAAAGTGGTCGCATATGGATCCATACAGCTTTGGAATCATGAGTAGAATTATCCGACACATGATCTCGAGCTAGCTGCTGTGGTTCTTGCTCTAAAGATGTGGAGACACTATTTGCTTGGAAACTTAGTCCACCTCTACACCGACCACAAGAGTTTAAAGTACATCTTCACACAAAAGGAATTAAATATGAGGCAGCTAAGATGGTTAGAGTTAATCAAGGATTATGAACTGGAGATTCATTACCATCCTGGAAAAGCGAATGTGGTTGCCGACACACTTAGTCGGAAATCACATGTGCATAATCTAACTATGGCTGCTATGGAGGAAGAAGAACAGAGCCTGCGCTTGGTTCCCTATGGGTCATTGTTTAACCTTGCCCTCATTCCTACAATTCGTGATGAAATTGTAGAGGCTCAACAGAAAGATAAGGGCATGGCCCATATCCGGAAGAGAATAGACAAAGGAGAAGCTAAGTGCTTCCGGAAAGATGAGAATGGTACGCTATGGTTCAAAAACCGTATAGTCGTACCGAGAAACATGAAGCTTCGTAAGAAGATATTAAATGAAGCTCATTTATCAAAATTTTCCATTCATCTGGGTAGCAACAAGATGTACCAAGATTTGAGAGACAAGTTTTGGTGGACACGGATGAAGCGGGAAATAGCTAAATACGTATCCGAGTGCGATACGTGTCGAAGGGTGAAAGCAGATCACATGAAGAAACCTGGTTTGCTGCAGCCCCTTCATATTCCGGCATGGAAGTGGGAAGATGTGAGTATGGATTTTATTGTCGGGTTACCACTCACATCTCGGAAGCATGATTCAGTTTGGGTAATCGTTGACCGATTAACCAAGTCAGCACACTTCATACCGGTGAATGTGGGATTCAATGCGAAGAAATATGCGGAGTTATACATTGAACGGATATTATGCCAGCATGGAGTTCCAAGAACAATAGTTTCAGATCGTGGTGCACTGTTTGTTTCTCGTTTCTGGGAACAGCTGCACGCATCTCTGGGAACCAAATTGCTTAGAAGTTCCGCATATCACCCTCAAACCGATGGACAAACCGAGAGGGTGAATCAAGTCTTGGAAGATATGTTGAGAGCGTGTGCCATCCACCACGATAAGAACTGGGATGCTTATCTACCGTTGGCGGAATTCTCGTACAACAACTGCTATCAAACGAGTATCAAGATGGCACCGTACGAGGCTCTCTACGGCCGGAGATGTCGCACACCGCTGAATTGGTGCGAATCCGGTGAAAGAGTGACATTCGGGATTGACCTTGTCAATGACACCGAAGAACGAGTTCGAGTCATACAAGCAAATTTAAAGGCTGCTCAATCTCGACAGAAGAGTTATGCAGACCGGCGACGTCGACCGCTGAACTTCAACGCCGGAGAGTACGTATATCTCCGTGTATCTCCAATGAAGGGAGTTCACCGATTCGGTGTAAAAGGGAAGCTCGCTCTCCGGTTTATTGGTCCATTTGCTATCACGGAGAAATGTGGATCCGTAGCTTACCGACTTGAGCTACCGACAAATCTTGCTGGAGTGCTTGATATATTTCACGTCTCTCAGCTTCGAAAATGTCTCAAGAATACCACTGCGGTCCGCAATGAAGATCTCGAGACATTGCAACCGGATCTCTCCTATACCGAGCATCCAATCCAGATTATCGATGAAAAGTCTCGGTCGACCAGGAATCGAACACTCCAATTTTATAAGGTGATATGGAGCAATCACACTGCGGAGGAGGCGACATGGGAGAGTGAAGAACACCTCCGTTCAAACTATGCGGACTTACTGTCCGCTTATATCTGGTAATTTCTTCTCTACCGCTTCGTCTCTTCTTTATAAATCTCAGGACGAGATTCTTTTTAAGGGGGGACGGATGTGAAATCCCGGAAATTCTAGCAAGTGAGCTGCAAATCACACCGAGAAAATGAGAGGGGATTTTTGAATTTAACGGTGTGAGCTCCAAGTCTAAACTTGAACTTCCAAAAATTCCCAAACACGGAGATCTAAAGATATCATTTGGTTCTCCACACATCCAATAATAGCCCGGCAAATTTTCAGAGCTTGAATAGTATTTCCTATTTGTTGGAATTTAAACGGAAGAAAATGCGAATTTGAATTTAAATCTCAGTTTCAAATTCCAACTTCACCTAAATTCAAATTTGAGTGCACCATTGCGTTCCTCATATTTCTTTTGGCCTATCCTCCAAATATTATCAAATTTGGAGCTCATTTGCCATTTTAAACCGAATTGGGGGAGGATAAGAGTGAGAAGGGGCGTGGACCCCACTGGTCAGAGACACACACGTAGTAGCTGCCGTGCTCTGTTTCTCAGCAACCGGAGAAGTGCCACCTCTGTCGATCAGCGCCAGCTCCTGCTCATTTCGTCCGGCGTCCGAAGGATAAGAGTGCAGCTCTTCCTCCACGTGAACCGGTTCCATCTCTTGCGCTCTCCGCAGTTTCTCCTCACTCAGTCCCGAGAGAAACCAAGCCACCGACGCTCGCTGTTCCCCGGTGACCGCCGGCTAGAAGCCTCTTCGTGACTGACGGTCTACACGAAAAAGGAGCACCCTCGGGTGTGCAAACAGACGGTGCAAACCTCTCCTCCTCTCATGCATCACAGTGGATGAATTTTGCAATTCTTTGCTTCGGTATGGATAGAACCGAGCCCCATAATTCTTCAAAATTCGTCGTAATCAGTCCACCATCACGTGTGCCAAGCTGGAAACATGTTCTAGACTCTCCAACGCCCCTCTAGGATCAAAAACCATTAAAAATCATCAAGAATTGGGGCTGTTCTTCGAGAATTTCGGGCTGGCACCGAATTTTGCCCTAGGTCGCCAATGAGTCCCTATTTGCAGCCATTCTTGGGCCGATTTGAGCTCATGCCGGTGATGAGGGATCCCCCACGGTGCTATAGAGCCCAAGAACCGACCTTTTCGTGGAGAAATCACTGCACACGACCTCGCCGGAGCCCTAGGGTTAGCTGTGGCCGGTGCGCACTGCTTTCCGGCGAGTTTTAGCCGCCGGAGATCTCACCAATGAGTTCAGCGTGGGGGAAAACGGGGGGGCGGCCAGCAGGGGGTCCGGAGGTGGCCGGGAAGGTCATTTCCGGCGACCTCGCCGGAGGGAGCCGCCCCTGGTCTGTTTGGCGCGTGGCTGGAGGTTAGGGATGACGAGTGGGACCCACTGTCAGCATTTAAACATTTTCCAGATTTTCCCATTTCAGTTCATACTTTGGAGATCCATAACTTTGTGTAGGAGTGTCCAAAAATTGTGAAACAAATTTTGTTGGATTCCTCTCAAAGAGTACTATCCAGGGGCCAGCCCAATATTTATGAAAATTCTGGATTTGGCTCATTAATTTATTTAAGTAAAATCTTGTATGATTTTTTACAGGAGTTCTGTTAATTGGAAATTTCCAAAATTTGGGCAGGACATTCTTCCAATAATCCTTGAACTCCAGTAAAATTTTCAGAGGCATTGGACTCCATTTGCTTGGCCAAATGTTGTTTGAATCCTCTATGTCTCAGAAAAATGGGAAAATGAACAGAGACATTTTCAGACTTTTAACCTAGTTTGGAAAATTCATATCTCTGTGTAGGAAGCTCCAAAATGGTGAAACCAAGTCCTATGGACTCATGAGACTCTAAAGTTTCTGAAAAACCAAATTTGGAGCATGACAAGACACTATAATTGCCATAGGAATCCAGAGAAGCCAAATAATAAGAAAATTCCCTAGGCCACATCTTCCATCAACTTTATCTGAAATTTTGCAAGCCATACCTATGTATGATCTATGGTCCACTGTAAAAATTTCAGAGCAAATTGAGATCATCTTCTCTAGTTTTCTGTTGGTTCCTTCTACTACCTTTCTTATGTCCATTATAAATAGATCTTTGCATTTTCTTCAACAACCATCCACTGCCCAACTAAAGATGTCCTCTGTTTCTGTCCATAACAGAGCTCATCTCTCACTTTAGAGTTGGTCTAAGCCATTCTTAGTTCCTAAAACACATTTGTTTTATAATTCAGTTACTCGTAGTAAAACTGCGCATTTTCATATCGGTAGGAAAAACGACGAAGGAGTTCGACGAGCAACTTGATTCAGAGTAGCAAGTTGAGGCTTAACTCATCGCCAAGCTACTGACTATAAAGTAAAACTAAACCTGCAGCAACATAAGGCAAGCCCCGGTTTGCATTTAACAGCTTTTAGTTATATTTTACTTTGTATCACTTCTATTGGTCTAGCATGTATTGTGCATTAGGTCAAGGTGATTGATACTCCAAATGCATGACCCACAAACCCCTTGGAGATAGGCTACCTTCGTGTAGTTTCTGCTAGGCTAAAGTTGTATAGGATCCGGTACAAGTCGGGTAGTTGGAAGCTACCCGCGAGTTTAGGATGTTGGGTACAGCGGGGTATGATTCTAGAAAATGAAAGTTCTGGAATGGAAAATGAGACCGAGCAGAGAGTAGGAGCAGCAGGACGTGGGGCCTGTGTGGCTGTAGCTCTGTTTGTGTCGGTTAAGGACCGATGCGTATGCCGCCCTGCTGAGCAAGTTTGAACAGTACCGGATGCATGTCGGATATATGGGACCCGATAAACCGATGTAACTCGGGTACTCTCGTGTCGAAACTTATACGGCCGTCCTTTGGGGGTTGTTGTCAGAGGTGTAAACCCGCTAGCGGAGCAACTTCGACGTGTTCCATGTAGTGGCCCTTCTGATGGGTCGGCGGAACTGGTTCGGCATTGGAGTGACGGGTGAAAGGTTGCTGCATACAACGTAAGAAAGATCTCACGTGAGTCTTTCGAGGCGGGTGTATGTGTCGTGTATTCCAGGTGTGTCCTGATTGCAATCACTGTCCCTCGCGGTTATATGAGTACCACTTGTTCACTGAGTTGTGACGTAGTAATAAATTCCAGATAAAGTGTGATGAATCATTTCTGATGTGAAGTTCTTAAATTCATTTTATTGCCAACCATGTATGCTGTAGTTGTAGAGCTCATTAAGTTTATTTTCCTCTTTGGGCATCACCATATCGGAGGAAAGCGTTTCTTGTTTGATTGTGGACTTCCGATGTGAGGGCTGCCTAAGGCATAATAATCTGCTGCTATAAACCTGAAAGTAAGGATCAACATTTAGGCGTGTCGTTATGGAATCATACCTTTCCTATGTTAGTAATCCCTGCACGTAGAGTTCCATGTTTAGGAGTGTCGGTTAAGTCTTGCTGAGCCATCGTGCTCACGGTTGCATTATTAGTGTTTTGCAGGTTATAAAATTTGCTATGAAGATGGTTGTTCAGTGAGCCATCAGAGACTCACCGGGAACCCTGCCGCTGCACTCATCTTTGTGGAAGCTAGTAAGAAGCGTCCGCGGGCTGGACGTCTTCTCCTTTGCTTAGTTAGGACCGAGAGTAAGTGTGTATGTATATTCCTCTGCGTGTACCCTCGTGGTACATTATTTTGTAAAAGACACTATGTTGATAAATAAAAAGACTTTATCATTTATGGTTCTTTTCGTGTATGCTGTTGGGTGCCGTATCGCATGGCACCACCCAATGTGTATCCTGGAGTGTGGATCCCGGAAGGGGTTCCCCACAATTCCCCGCACCAAGTTGAGCACAGGCGGCGAGTTTGGTCGAAGGTTCCGCACGGGAATGGCCAGCGGCGAGCTCTCCGGTGAGGCGCTGCCACGGGAGGCGCGGGTGTCGCGAGGAGGGAGAAGGTCGTGGGTCCCACGCATCAGTGAGGGAGAAACTCAGGCCGGATCTGCTGTGGCTCAGGGATTCCGTGTGGCTACGCGGGAATTCATTTGGGCCGCCATGCGGCATCGCCGCAGTGCTGACACGTGTCGTCAGACCACACTGTGTGAAGTTTCAACTTTTTCAATTTCGGTTTGAATTTCCAGATTTTGGCCAAATTTTGAAGGGCCATAACTTTCTGTAGGATTGTCCAAAATTTGTGAGACAATTTTTTTTGGATTCCTTTCAACCAGTACTGTTCAGAGATGCAAACTAATTGGTATGAAAATCCCAGGAATTTCCTCCAAAATTCTTCAGATTTAATTCTTTGGGATTTAATTCCAGGAAATCCCTGTTATGGAAATTGCCTAATTTTAGCCTGAATGTCCTTCATAAATCCACTTAATTTCAGTAAAACTTTGAGCAGCATTGGACTAACTTACTAGGTCTAATGGTGTTCCAATTGATTCTGTTCTAAGAAAATTAGGAAAAACATTAGAATTCAGTTTCAGCTTCTATCCAAACTTAGGAACTCAATTCTTCCTGTAGAAAGCCTTAAATTTAGTGAAACCAGTTCTCAGGGACTCGGAAAATTCTGAAGTTTCTGAAAAATCAAAGTTGCAGCATGACAAACTTTCAGGTTTGGCTTATTAATTCAGAGAAGAAAATGACTTAGGGAATTCTTAAGAGTACACACTTAATTAACTTTCTCCGAATTTTAGCTAGCGATACCTGATTGTCATGTGGGATTCTCTGTTTGCATTTAACAGTTTTAGTGATTTTTTGCTTTGTATCACTATAGTGTGAGGTACTTATGTGCATCAGTTTTACAATGTTTTGATACCCCACTTGCATAACCAGATCATCCTAGGGAGCATGATGGTAGTGGTTAAGTCCACGAGTAGTTTATGCAAAGCTTAATGTTTATAGGCTTCGGTACAAGTCGAGTAGTTGGAATCTAATCGCGAGGTTAGGATTGGCTACATAGGGGATTGGTTCAAGACGTGAGGTTCACCTAATTTGAAAATGGAGACTTGGCAGGGGTGTAGGATGCAGCAAGATGGTGTCTTGCGTGCATAGCCCTTCCATTGTCGGTTGAGGACTGATCCGTGTGCGGCTCCGCTGAACAAGTTTGAATGTACCGAAGGCATATCGGATATATGGGGTCCGATAAACTGATGTAGCCTATACCTCTGGGTGTCGAGGCATAACGAACCGATTTATAGGTGTAGGTTGAGAGCAGCAAGGTGGAAATCCGCTAACGGGTACAGAGTTGCTGAGTGTAGGGAATCTCCTGCCCGTTTCGGTGCGACCGGTTCGACGTTTGGGCTGTAGGGTGAAAGGTTGTCCCGTACGACATCGGTTGAGCATGCCGTTGCAGTCTCCGAGTATGGGCATACATAGCATGCTAGCCGGGTATCCCTGCAGGTGTATATCGAGTTGATTCGCCATCCCTCACGGTCATGAGTACTGCTCGGTCACTGTGTCGTGACGTAGTAAATATTGGAGATGAATATGATGATATAATTGATGTTATGCTTTAATGGTATTGTAACATGTGTGCCACCAAATATTGCTCACTAAATTTCAGATTCATGAAGACCTGTTGCTAAAATCTTAACTAAGGATGAACTATTTGGTGTGTCTTGTGCTGCAACTTACTATCATATTATCGGTATGACTTGCATGTAGAGTTTCATGCCTAGGAAGTCGGTTAAGACTTGCTGAGCCATCGTGCTCACGGTTGCTGTTATATGTGTTTGCAGGTGAGGAGTACCCCACTACTATGGAGTACGGGTTCGTCGGAGAGGTTTACCCTCCTTCGAGAACTACGGCCGAGTGGGAGCCGGGCATGCCACCGTGAAGCTAGTGTGTGCTGCTAGTGTGGGTTGTCAATAGGGCTGGACAATCAACTTTTGCTAGATAGGCGGTAGGCGTGAGTTGTAAAAAGATCTTCCACTGTAGTAGGAATTATGTAAATAGATGTAACTGAATAAGTTTGTACCACTTTTGTACAAATTCAGATTAGTTTTAATGTAATGCCTATGTTTTCCTTATCGTGTGTGCTGTCAGGTGTTGCATCATGCGGCACCACCCTCTGTGATCCTGGAATGTACGGATTTCGGTATTAGGATCATATTACGAAAAAAACTTAGGATTACGGTGAGGAGTCGATAGTATGCCCACATAAGGATTATTAATAGTATAGTTAATTAAAGTGGCAGTGCTAACTTAATTGTTATAATTCTATATTTTTATTACGTAATGATGCACCTATACTCAGGTACGAGGTAAGGTACGCTACTGAAAGCGGTCAATTTTGGTTAGCTCCCTCATGCGAGAAAAGTAGCATGAGATGTTCCGTTCAGCAATGAATGGAAAGTGAATATGTTTTCTAAGACTCTTCATGTCTTAGTGACATATGAAATGCACTAGCCTCTAGTGCGCAAACCCAGGGGCAAGAGAAGGAGACACATCGTGTGGTTTGTAACACGAAGTATGTTCTCTAGGACTTTCCATGTCCTATGGGGCATATAAGAACGCTGGTCCACCGGTGTGCTTAATTGCAAAGGTGTGGAACCCTCCGTCCGGTGGTGAATAAACCAACCATGTACCTAGAGACATGGCTGCACTCAATGATGACCGTATGGCAATGATACGGTCCTATGTATTTACTTTCAAACATGAACCTGTCTGAAATGACAAATCCATCATAATCATTTAGTGTTCTTATGCAGGTGCTAACCACGTTTGCGTATCTCGTGTAGCACACGTTTGCGAGTGACCGATTTTAGTGCCACTGTTGGAGTTGTATATGTCGGTATAATCCGGTTAGGATTTTCTAGGGAGGAACGTAGTATCGTCATGTAAATCATTGTTGCATTAAAAAACATATGAAAGGAACTAAAATGAATTAAGAATGGTTATATTAGCTCCTAGTACCCTGGTTTTGGAGTAAGATTCAAATTTGGAGTAGTTCATCCCAAGTGGTTTGAAAAACATAGTGCCCTGTTTTCTGACAGAAACCCTGCTGGATTTTGACACAGCATAACTCTTAGTAGTTTTGACCAAAGAAGGTGTATGATATAGTTCAGGAAAGGTATTGAAATTCTCTACAACTTTTCTGTAGAGTTCTGGAACAGAATCAGACGCCAAACTGGTTAAAATTCCAGATGAGTGCAGACTGTCCAGAACAAGGACAAACTCAAAAACCTCTCTGGAATGTTCTATTTTTCCATCATAACTTTCTGTAGAAAAAGTTCTAATGATCATAGGATACATTTTTGAAAAGGATATGAGATGTGTCAAATCTTTGTAATTAAAGTTTTTACAGTTGCAGTACAGAATTAGTTGGGATTTTGAGTTGGAAAACAGCAATTTTCCGAAGGAGGTGCTGTTGAAATTCTTTCAGGAATCCTGTCAATTTTGAGTTATCATAACTTTTTATCCAGAGCTGATCTGGGGGCAAATAAATACTCGTTGGAAATATAATGAGGCTTACTTCAACTTTGGTATTCAACTTGAGATATGAAATTGCCTATTACTGGATCAAAATCTGGGATAAGTAAAAACTGGTCAATTCTGAATAGAGAAGTGGGCAGTTGAACTCATTTGAGAAATTGTTGTACCTATGGGTGTTTTACTACCTCCACTTGTGTATGACATACTAGTGAGTTATTATCTTCAATTAGTGAAGGATTTGAGTATTTTACCTGTTCAAGTTCTTTTACTAGAGATCATATTTGTGTCGTATTGGAGATAAATGGGTAGTATATGTGATGAAGAAGCGATATTAAGGTCTCGTAGTGACCAAATTTAGTTGAGATGAACTTTCAAAGAGGAAGTCCACAAATTTGTCTTTCACTATTGTGTACTTGATATGGTAATGGTGTAGCTTGTACAAAGTTACTACATTATGCATGTACGAGATGTATCACATTTTTACTGTCATTATGTTTTACTACTGTTTTATGGACAAAATGGGGTTTGTGCTGTGTAGCTGATTTACTTGTCGTCATGGTTGCAGAATGGTTCGTACCTGATCCACGAACGAGGTTGGGGTTGGAGTCAACAGGGAGGTGATTACTACAAGCAACCTGCCTACACCCCGCAGCAGCAACCACCACCTCCGCCTACGCCTTACGTTGGCGGATGTGATTAATGTGTTGGTTTGCTCTCATGAGGAACAGACCGACCTGATCCGCACGATAGTCCAAAATACGTCCCAGACGGAGACGCGTAAAGACATGGGGCATCGCCAGCCTCACACCAGAACATACTCGGATTTCATGAGTACGCACCCTCCAGTGTTCACCGAGGCGGATGAACCCCTAGAGGCTGACAACTGGCTGCGGACAATTGAGTCCAAATCCGGGCTGCTCCAATGCACCGAGCAGAAAGAAGATTCTATTCACGGCGCAGCAACTGCACGGTGCCACCGGTGCATGGTGGGCAAACTACCTTGCCTCACTACCTGCTGGCCATGCCATGGAATAGAGGGAATTCCAGCAGGCGTTCCGCGCCTATCATATACCTCCCAGTATCATGAAGAGAAAATTACAAGAGTTCTTGGATTTGAAACAAGGTGGGAGGAGGGCTCATGTGTACTCCCATGCCTTTAACCATCTGGCGCAATACGTGTCGGATTACATCTCTACCAAGGAGAAGAAGCGCGAGCACTTCTATAGGGGTTTGAATCCTGAAATGAAGGCTCACCTCGCGCACTTTAATCGTGGCACCTTCAACGACAGCTTCAATGCCGTGATTGTCCAGGAAGACGCTCAGCGAGAGCTCGTTTCAGATCAGAGGAAATGGAGCACTCAGCGGATCAGTTGGAGTGGAGCTCCCCAGAAGTACAGCATGGTGTATCAAACACCATCCGGTCAACGGTGGCAACCACCGGCACGACAGCTGCAGTTCGGTGGTCATGTATTCAACCCACCACAGTTCTTATCACTGATGCCACCACTGCGACCGCAGCCACAGCAAAAGAAGGTACCCCATGCGTTTCCACAGAAGCAACCCGCACCGGGATTCCGTCCACCGGTCAGCGGAGGACCGCCTAGCTACACATGTTTCAAGTGTGGCCAAGTCGGCCATTTTTTGAGGGACTGCCCACAGAAGCAGCAGGGCAGCGGGCAATCCCAATCTTAGGGCAGTTCTAGTGGCCGACCACAGGCCAAAAGGGGAGGTCAGAGACCCGGGAACATTCACTACATAGACACAGAGAACGTACCGGAGGGAGAGGCTGTACTGGTGGGTACGTTCACTCTCAACTTTGCCCAATCATCATTTTTTTATTCTTGTGCAACCCACATTTTGATAAGCACATCATATGTGGTCAAGCATCAACTACAAGTCTTCCCGACCAATTGCTCATATATGATTTGCTCACCGGGAGGGAAGATATCAGCTAATATGATGACACCGAAAGCACCCTTGTGCTTGGATGGGAAAATATATCCCACTACAATGATTATCCTTGAGGGACAAAAGATTGATGCAATTTTGGGAACGTCATGGCTAAGTTACCATGGCGCTGTCCTGAAAACTCTATCTCAGACAGTTTACCTAATTTCTCCACTCCACAGTCCGCATTTAATCATTTTGGACAGTCCTGTCCCGGAAGTTTCAGCATCTTATCACGCTGAAACTCTCAGGTTGGAGGATATTCCCGTAGTCCGTGAATACCCCAACATGATCCTGGAAGATATACCGGACATGCTGCCCGAACGGGATGTTGAGTTCAAGATCGAACTTGCACCCAGGACGACACCGATATCACGGAGACCAACAAGATGGCTCCAAAAGAGCTGCCTGAATTGAAGGAACAGCTCAATGACTTGTTGAGTAATGGTTTCATTCGACCGAGTTCTTCACCATGGAGATGCTCGGCTCTATTCGTGAAGAAGAAGGATGAAACCTTGAGGTTATGTGCTGATTACCGACCGCTCAACGCCGTCACTATCAAAAACAAATATCCGCTGCCCCACATTGATTTTTTGTTTGATCAACTTGTGGGAGCACAGGTATTTCTAAAGATGGATCTTCGCTCCAAGTACCATCAAATAAAAATCTGGGCGGAGGATATTCCAAAGACGGCATTCTCGACAAGATATGGACTATATGAATATCTCGTTATGTCTTTTGGTCTCACCAATGCCCCAGCACACTTTATGTATCTTATGAACTCGGTGTTCATGCCATAGTTGGATAAGTTTGTGGTGGTGTTCATTGATGATATCATAGTATATTCCAAGTCAGAAAAAGAACACGCCGAACACTTGCATATCATTCTTCAACGATTGCGGGACCATAAGCTTTATGCCAAGTTCAGCAAATGCAAGTTTTGGATCAGCCAAGTGCCATTTTTGGGACATTATCTCAGCGGAAGATATTTTGGTTGATCCAAGCAAAATTGAACAGGTGCTGAAATGGAAGTCCCCCACACCTGTCCATGAGGTCAGGAGTTTCCTCGGTTTAGAGGGATATTATCGGAGGTTCATCCCGAGCTTCTCAAAAATTGCTAAACCGATGACTGAATTGCTGAAAAAGGGGAACAGATATGTTTGAAGCTCAGCATGTGAAGGAGCATTCCAAGCATTGGTGAAGCATGTCACAACAGCCCTGGTCTTAGCTCAGCCAGATACGACCAAGCCTTTTGACGTATATTGTGATGCCTCAGGTATTGGGCTTGGCTGCGTGTTGATGCAAGAAGGACGGGAGGTCGCATATGGATCACGTCAACTTTGAAACCATGAGCAGCACTATCCGACTCATGATCTTGAGGTCGCTGCTGTGGTATTGGCATTGAAAATGTGGATACACTATCTACTGCAGAACTAAGTGCATCTCTACACCGACCACAAGAGTTTGAAGTATATCTTGACTCGGAAGGAGCAGAATATGAGGCAAAGGAGATGGTTAGAATTGATCAAAGATTATGAGATTGAGATCCACTACCACCCCGGCAAGGTAAATGTGGTCGCCGATGTGCTGAGTCAGGAATCACATGTCAATAACCTCACTATTACACCGATAGAAGATGAAGAACCGAGTTTATACTTGGTTCCATATGGATCGTTATACAACCTTGCTCTCATTCCTACCATCAAGGTGGATATTATTGCAGCTCAAAAGCTAGATAAAGGCATGTACATCTCCGGAAACGAGTGGATAGCGATGATATCAAATGTTTTCAGAAAGATGAAGAGAGTACACAATGGTTCAATTACCGTATAGTAGTACCCTGGGATGTGGAATTAAGGAAGAAAATTTTAGATGGAGCTCACTTGTCAAAGTTTTCCATTCATCCGGGCAGAAACAAAATGTACCAGGATTTGAAGAGTAAATTTTGGTGGACACGGATGAAGCGGGAAATTGCAAGGTACGTATCCGAATGTGATACGTGTAGGCGAGTGAAGGCAGATCATATGAGAAAATCAGGGCTGCTACAGTCCCTGAAAATTCCAGCATAGAAATGGAAAGATGTGAGCATGGACTTCATTGTCTGATTGCCTATGACCTTTGATAAGCATGAATCAATTTGGGTAATCGTTGACCGGTTAACCAAGTCAGCTCACTTCATTCCCGTGCATATCAATTACCATGCCAACAAGTATGCGGAGTTGTATATTGCAAGAATCGTGTGCTTACATGGAGTGCCCAAGACAATAATTTCAGATTGCAGTGCCCTGTTCGTAGCTCGTTTTGGGGAGCAGCTGCATGCTTCATTGGGTACGAAGCTGATTAGAAGCTCCGCATATCACCCATAGACAGATGGACAATTTGAAAGGGTGAATGAAGTGTTGGATGATATGTTGAGAGCGTGTGCCATCCACCACGATAACAATTGGGATGATCATTTACCGGTGGCGGAATTTTCGTATAACAACGGATATCAAGCGAGTATCAAGATGGCCCCGATATGAGGGTCTCTATGGCCTAAAATGTCGCACCCCACTGAATTGGCGTGAATCCAGCGAAATGGTCACGTTCGGGATTGACCTTGTTAACGATGCCAAAGAACAAGTTCAGGTTATTCAACCAAACTTGAAGGCAGCCCAATCCCGACAGAAAAGTTACGCTGATAAAAGACGTCGACCGCTGCATTTCGACGTTGGAGAACACGTTTATCTCCATGTGTCTCTGATGAAAGGAGTTCACCGATTCGGCGTGAAGGGGAAACTCGCTTCCCAATTTATCGGACCGTATGTAATCACGGGGAAATATGGACCAGTGGCATATCGGCTGGAACTACCAGCGTCACTCGCTGGTGTTCATGACATTTTCCATGTCTCATAGCTTCAAAAATGTCTAAAGTACAATGCTACTGTCCATACTGAAGATGTTAGCGTGTTGCAACAGGATTTGACTTATGCTGAATATCCGATTGGAATTGTTTTTGAGAAGACTCGGACCACGCGTAATGAAACACTGTGGTTCTACAAAATCTTGTGGAGCAACCACACCTCTGAGAAAGCGACTTGGAAGAGCGAGGATTTCCTTTGCTCACACTATCCGGATTTTATATCTTCTCATATCAGGTAATTCCTCTCCTATCTTCGTCTCTTGTTTTGTAATCTCGGGACGAGATTCTTTTGAGGGGGGGTGTGAAAACCCACTTTTACACATATGGTTCAGTACAAAAATTTGGAGGAAATTCAAACTCCCAAGAATTTGCCGCAAGCCATACCTATATGTCACTTGTGCAAATTCAAACCTGAACTTTTCCTCAAATTTTTGTCAAATTGCATATTGGATTTCACCAATGTGTTTACCACATCTTAATTAGCATCTTGGCCAAAATTTATCCATTTTGGAATTCATTTGCTATGTGTTTGGATCAATTGAATAAGAGGGATCTAAATCCAAATTTAAATACAAATGTCCAAATGCAATTCAAATTCCACCATCCAAAACTGAATTCAATTGAATTCCAATTTGAGTCTATGACTTTGTGGGTAAGTCTAGACTTTAATTTTGAGTAGATGGTGAAAGATCAGCTGGAAATCCGAAAAGAACTAGAGGGGTGTGGGACCCACATGGCAGTGACTGAGTTCTATAGCCGACTCCACCTCCCGAGCTCGTTTTCTCTCGGTCAATCACAGCAGCACCATGTGAACTTCCAAGCTCCCGATTAATCCACCTCACGGTGAGAATTCATCCCAAAAGTCAAGCAAACCACCTGCTCTCCCTGTTCTCACCCCTTCGAAGCCGAACCCACCCCCGAAAACCGTGGTTTTCCATTCCGGCGAGCAAGTTTTTTTAAAGGCCCAAGTTTTTACCTTGCTAAAATGTTCATCACCTCACACACCACAGCTCATATTGTGGTAATCACATGAACACATTTGAAGAGCAAATAACCACTAGTAATAAGACGATTAGATGAAGAAGTCACAAAATCCAAAAGTAGGATTTCCCACATGTAGGCCTGAGAGGCTAATCTCACTATTAGGTCCTAAACGTTCTTAGGAATGCTCATGCCAATTTTCATGCAAATCCAAACATGTTTGGGGTACTTTTGGATACAATTATTAAAAAGGCTAGATCGAATGTAGATTAAAATTCAAACTACTTTCATCACATGAATTAAAAATATGGATTCATATTCAAACTCAGCATATTTTTTATGAGCTACTCCACCAATTTTCACCTCAATTGGAGTTGATCTTGACGGTATCTAAATTTGCACTCATTCAAAACTGAATTTGAATTTCAAACTCAAGAGTGAATCAAATTTAGGAAAACCAGTCTCAATTCTGAGTAATTCAAATTCCCAAATGTCCATTGGGTAATTCTAGCAAATTGCAGGGGCATTAGGGATCAAAATAATTAAAAAAGTGTTTGGATGAGTATTAGGGGCTGAGGGACCCACATGTCAGTCTCTTCTGTGTTTCATGTGTTCAGTGGGAGCGGGCGCCGGAGCTTCACGTTGATCACCACTGAAGAGGCACCGGCCAGCTTCTGCTTCGGCTGAGGACATGTGTACACCAGATGTTGCGCCCTCCTCTATCCCCATTTGGCTATAAAACGGGCTGTGTCGACCGGCGAGGTCCTTTTTTGCGCGCACCCAAAACATCCCGCATAGCCGCTCGACCAACTCCGCCGTGAAATGCCCGAACCCGACGGTCTCTGGTCTCAACACCAACAACAAAGTTGTGCACCAGATTCTTCACGAGCTCACCATGCAACCCGTTCCTCGGTTCATCCCTCATACGCAAGGAATTTCAGAGTTAACCGTCGGGAGCCCAATTCGGGACCCAACTAGGTTTAGGAGTAATTCGCAGTGATCATCGCATGTTAGGCCAAACAGGATTTAGAATCATCATCTAGATGTTCTTGCACTCCTCTTCGATCAAAAACCGGAAAGAAAAACACACCGGAAATCTAGGACCGCCGATGAACAGTTTGGGGGAAGGGGGGTTGCTGGTGAGGTCCGGTTTCCTGTACTTTCGGGCTCAAACCGAGGCCATGCCAAACTTCCCGAGGTTGCCCTGAATGTGGTGACACGGTTAGCTCACGAGGGGGGTGGCCGGAACGACGGGAACACGTTGCCGGTGAGAAGCAGTGGCACAGCTCTTGTCACTGGCGAGCATGGTGGTTAACCGTCGGCAGCAACATGTCCATCGTGTTCAGCGTCCAAAAGTAGGTGGGGGCGGCGAGTTTCACCGTCGCCGGCGAGCTAGGTCGCCGGGAACGCGGACCACGTCGGAGCTCCCACGGCTCGGGGCGGCAGCGTCGCAAGGTGGAAGAAGGTGCTGGCCCCACATGTCAGCCTCTGATTAGGGCGCGCGTGTAGGGAGGCTTAGTTTAAATTAAACTGCGGGCCCGCTGTCAGCGGCTGATTAGGCGCGGGAAAGATTTTCTGTAGAAAAATAAATCTAAATTCAGCCCACACATTAGAAATCCATAACTTTCGGTAGAATTGTCCACATTTAGTCTACCAAATTTTGTTGGATTTATATCTCTGAATACTATCCAGCAAAACAAGTTTCATTCCCTGAAAGTCTTTCTTTTTCAGAATTAATTCCCTAAATTTAAACTGTTGGAAATTTTAACTGGAGATCCACTTTGTGGAAAATTCTCAAATTTGGCCAGGATGTTCATTTTAATATCCCTGAGTCACCTGCCAAATTTCAGATCCATCCAAGTTCATTAAGTCCACTCAATTATGTGATTAAGTGAACTGCCCCTGAGAAAATGAAAAATGTACAGAAATATTTTTCAGAATTTTCTCAAACTTGTTTAGCTCATAACTTTCTCTAGGATTCTTCAATTGACATGAAACCAATTCTATTAGAACCATCATAAACTCTAGTTTTCATAAAGTATGGGTTTGCTTCATGAAAGTCCCTAGAAGTCCATAGAAGCTCTAATAATGTCCTTTTATACATTTATTTGTACAGGGCTCAATTGAGATTTGATTCAAATGAAACTTGTCCATTCTTCTGTTTAGGTTGTCACCAAACCACAGTAAAAATTTCAGAATCAGAACTGCTGTCTATCTAGAGATAGAGTCTTTATATTCTCAATATAATACAAATGCATTTAAATTTGACTTACATTTTTCATTTCTTTTCGCGTAGTCTCTGAGATCGAAGAAGCCCCAGAGATATTGGATTGTATCCCTCTGCAGAAAAGTTTTGTTGATGATTCACCGCAAGGGAAGCTCCAGTTTGTATTAGCGCCATTTTTATAAAGTTTTATCTTTGAAACTTACTTTATGAGTTAAACGAATGTGCATTAGGTTCTTATTTGAAAACCCAATTGCATAGCCATGAAAACCAGGGGGGTTTGAGTCTAAGTTATGAACCTCGAGTAGCCACAGCAATGCTCCAAATGGTATAGGATTTGGTACAAGTTGAGTAGTTGGAACTACTCGCAATAATAGGCTTAGGGCTAGACACTCGGTTAGTGAGAACAATCATGAGACACATGACATGAAAAGGGGACCGAGCAGAGGGTAGGAGCAGCAGGACTTTATGGGCCTGTGATGCCGTAGCTCTGCTTGTGTTGGTTGAGGACCGAGCCATGTGCGGCCGTATTGAACAAGCTAGAACTGTACCAAAGACATACCTGCTATATGGGAACCAGGAAACCGATGTAATTCGGGTAGCTAGATGTTGAGGCATTGCTTGTTGTTCAAAGGGGTAGGTTGAGAGCAGCAAGGTGTAAATCCTCTAGCGGGCATGTTGGTTGCTCTGTGTAGGGACCTCCTGCTCGGGACAATAGGACCGGTTCAAAACTTGGCTAACGGGTGAAAGATGGTTGCGTACGACGTCCGAGATGGTTGCTGTAGGCAACATCGAGTACGGGCGTACGTGACGTGTTATTCGGGTAACCCTACAGGTGTAAATCGTTTATAATCGTCGTCCCTAGCGGTCAGTGAGTACCACTTGTTCACTGTACCATGACATAGAGAAACGGAATAGTTGTCATGAATATAAACTTGCTGTTTTGAAGTAAAGTTTGCTATATTAATGATGTGCTTTAGATGAGCAAATCAAAGTTCTTTTCAACCTTAGGCAGGATACATAGGAGGAATGTGTTTCTTGTTTGATTGCGGACTTCCTATGTGGCTTAGCACATGGTTACCACTTACATGAGGCTAAAACCTGAAAATAGGATTAAAATAATTAGGCGAGTATTTATGCAAAGCTTTCCATAGTATACCTAAAATTTCCAACATGTATAGTTCCATGCTCTAGCGGCGTCGGGTCAGTCTTGCTGAGCCTTCGTGCTCACTGCTTGTTGTTGAAGCGTGTGCAGGGGGTTATGAAGAGGAGGAGGCTACCGAGGAGGAGACGAATCCCGCAGAGGGTACCACCATCAAATGGGAGCCGTTGTAAAATCCCCAAAAAGTGGTAGGAAGAATTTTCAGCTCATGTACACTTAGGAAAAATGAGGGGAATTAAAACTTTGAATTATAACAGTGAAGGTTCAAAGTGAGGATTCAAACTTCCCAAAACTTCCAAACATGGAGATCTAAATTCATAACTTGGGTCTTCATATTTCAAATATTCACCCTTCCAAATTTCAGCTCATGGAGGAGTTTCAATATTTGTTTGGGATTAAAAGGAGAAGCCCTCTAAATCTGAATTTCAAATTCAGTTTCAAATTCCAATTCCCTCAATTTGCAAATTTGGTTTCACAGATGTGTTCTCCACATTTGAACTAGCAGCCATGCCAAAAATTAGAAACATTGGAGTTGGTTTGCTATGTTTTTGGAACTATGCAAAATGGAGAATTCAAAATCCCTTTTAAATTCAAATGACCAAACCCAATTCAAACTTCACACCTGAATTCAAACTATTTGAATTCAGCAAGTTTAAACCATGACTTGGGGTGGAAGTATGGACTTTAATTCTGAGTAGCTGGGGTAAAAATATCAGTGGTAATTGGATAAAAATTTAGAGGTGGTGGGACCCCTTTGTCAGCCACACACAAGTGCTGCCGCCTCTGCCGACTTCGGTCGAACACCGAGCGGCCGCCAGCTCCCGGTTGAACCCATGCCCGGCTGAACCTGCGCCACCTCCTGCTGCCTGGATTTGCTTGGCTGGATCACGGCAAGGGTTGTACCGTAGCTATTTCATTTCCCCTCAGATCTTACACGTGCCTCAGCCGATTTCCTTCGCACCGAACACCGCCACCGATTCTTTCCCGATCATCCCCAGCAACTGAGCTCGATGGCTCGTGCTCCCAACAGCGAAGAGCTGCGCCCACCAGTGCTCTAGCCAGCCAGCCTTTATTCTCCCCTGTCCCGGGTTTGTTTGCACAGGAAAACGGCAAAGTTGCCGCGGTTCTCGGGTGAACACTGAAAAACCGAGAGAGGTCACCGTGGACAGCTCACGCCGAGCATGATCAGGCTAAAACAAGACAGCCCCTCGGTGCATCCTCGACCCTAGTTGCTCGAGCCCAAAGCTCAGCCCTGGACATTGATCACAACATAAGAATTTTGAGTTTTTCTCCCGGGCGGTACAAACCGACCCGAGGTAGGAATTTGCCAAATTCTTCGTTAATTCGTGTTCTTGTTGATCCAAACTGTACACAAAGCTTCCTAACTACTTGGCGCACTTACTCCATTTATTTTAGACCTAGATATGGGGTGTAGAGGGAGAATTCCCGTGTTTTGATCATGGTGCCCCGCCGGACCTCATCGGGCGCACGGTGCCGATGGGTTTGCAGCGCTCCCCGACCCGTTTAGACTCCATGTCGAGCTTCTACACCATTCACTGATGCTCTATAGCCAAAATCCCAATCATTTGGTGAAGGGATGGGTCGCCGCGACATCGCCGGAGACCTAGGCCTCATTGTTGCCGGTGCGCAGTGGTTTCCGGGGAGAGTCAACCGCCAGCGGCCCTACCAGAGTGTTCAGTGTACTTGAAAACAGGGGGACAGCCGGTTTGGGCTCGGGAGACGGCCGGGGAAGCCTTTCCCGCCACCCTCGCCGGAGCAACGCCATGGGTTCCTCTGTTTGGCGTGAGGTAGAAGAGGGAGCTGACGGGTGGGTCCCACATCCAGGATTTAAACATTTCCAGATTTTTCTAATTCAGTTCAAACTTTGGAGACCCATAACTTTGCGTAGAAAACTATAAAAAGGGTGAGACCAATTTTGTGGGAATCCACATGAGGTGTACTTCACAGAGAAATAAATTGCTTGCTATGGAAATGCCCAGGAATTTCTGTAGAATTGTTTTTACTAAATCCTTTAGAGATTTATTACAGGAGCAATTGTTTATGAAACATTCTCAAATTTGGGCAGCAAATCCTTTTCATAGTTACAGATCTCCAGTAAAATTTTGGGCTTCATTGGAGTTAATTTGCTAGGCTAAATTGCCTTCCAAAGTTCAGCCTTTATTTGGAAATTCAAATTTAAACAGAAACTTTTCAGAATTCCTATCCAACTTCAAAAATTCATATCTCTTTGTTGGTAGCTCTGAATATGGTGAAACAAATTTTGTTAGAACCATGGAGAATTACCCTAATCAGATCTTCCACTTTTAGCTATGTCAAGACTCCTGATTTGGGCTCAAAATTCAGAGAAGCCTTGTACTTGTAGGAATTTTGGAGACTACATTGTGCATGGACAATTCTCCAAATTTTGCTCAGATCATCCTTAGAGATTCTAGTCTCCACTGTAAAAATACCAAAGCCAATTAAGGAGCCTAAATAGCAGTAGCTATGAATCGAAGTTCAATTCTTATAAGTCCTTAATACTTATACATATATTTTGCTACATTTCATTTAGTGACCGAAGTTGAGGACGCACAGGAGCCCTTGGACCTCCTCCCACCTGAAGCTAACTTCTCCTCTGACTCGCAACTAGGCAAGCCCCGGCTTGCACTTAAGTACCTTTTATAATGTTTTTCATTTGTATCACTTATGTCTTGGTTGAAATGTATGCATTAGAGTTAGGGTGATTGAACCACACTTGCATAGCCTTTTTAACTCCTATAAAGGGTTTGGTAGTTTACAAACTCGATGAGTAGAGAATGCCATGCTAATGTTTAGGATTTCAGTAGAAGTCGAGTGGTTGGAAGCTACTCGTGAGATAGTATTTATCACACGGAATGAGAAGAGGTAGAAAATGGCTTGAGTTGTGAAAATGAGACCCAGCAGGGGGGATAGGCTGCAGTGAGCAGAGGTCTTACGTGCGTAGCCCTGTTGGTGTCGGTTGAGGACCGACCGTGTGCGGCCCTGCTGGACAAGTATCGAACAGTAGCGGATGCATACTGGCATATGGGAACCAGGAAACCGATGTAATTGGTTAACCTGGGTGCCTAGGCTTACCCAACCGTAAATAGGAGTGGGTTGAGGGTAGCAAGGTGTAAATCTGCCAGTGGGCACAGTCACGCTCCACGCGGGGACCTCCTGCCCGTTACGGATGGACCGGTTCGGCATTTGTGTTGCCTTTGAAAGGTTGTTGCATACAACAGAGTAGGAAAGGGTGTGGAATCACGCTTCTGAAAGTGGATGTATGCAGCGTGTTATCCGGGTGCGTCTTTATTGCAATTACCGTCCCTCACAGTTATTTGAGTACATGCTTGTTCACTACGCTGTGACGTAGTAAGAAGTGAAATAAGCCAACTGAAAATGCTGCATTGAGTTATTAATGTCTTGAAACCTTGTAGGCTGTAGTTATAGAGCTAATTAAGTTTATATTCCACTTTGGGCATCACCACATCGGAGGAAAGCATTTCTTGTTTGATTGTGAACTTCCGATGTGAGGGCTGCCTAAGACTCATTAAACTGTTGCTATGAAACTGAAAGTAAGGATCAACATGTAGGCGTGTCTTTATTGCAAAGTCATTTTTCCTATCTTACACTTCCTTGCATGTAGAGTTCCATGCCTAGGGTTGTCGGTTAAGCCTTGCTGAGACATCGTGCTCACGGTTGCAATATTTTGAGTTGTGTGCAGGTGAGAGTTATGAGGAAGGTTCCGAGGACGAGGCGATGCCCCCGTCGGGGTACACGGCCGAGCTGGAGCCCTGCACGCCGCTGTGATTCTCCGGTTCCCTGCTGCTAGTGTGTAGCGTCCCCGGGCTGGGACGGCTGCACTTTTGCTTAGTTAGTATTTGAGAGTAGCTATGTATATAACTTCTGCTGTATAATTAAGTTTTGTAAAAAAAACTTCCACTGTTTTATATCAAATAAAAGTTTGTATGTTGTTCTTTAATCTTTTCGTGTGTGCTGTTGGGTGCCGCATCGCACGGCACTACCCTATGCGATCCTGGAGTGGGTGAACCACAGGGTGGTCCCCACAGGCGTGGTATCAGAGCTGCATTGGGAATAGCACGCTCGAAAAGAGCCTATTTTGAAAATTTAGAAGTAGTCGAGTGAGGATTAGTCATTAAGCCCACATAAGATCAATGAAAGTACTAGATATGGTGGTGGAAAAAGCTAACTTATATGTTATACATTTTGTAACGACGCTCCGACGACAGGTAAGAGGTAAGGTACGCCACCACAGGCGGAACAATTGCGGTAAGCTTGCCATACGAGCAATAGTATGGAAGAATATACCGTGGCTTGGCACGGTAGTTAATAGGAGCGTGAACCTTCTCATGGTTCTGAGAGCATATGAAAACGCTGATCTCCAGCGTGCATTAGGCAAAAGTGAGAATACCCCATCGTGTGGTAAGCAACACGATAGTATGTAACTCTTGAACGTTCAATGTTCAAAGGGCCATACGCAGCGCTCGCCATCGGCGTGCCTCAACGGTCATGAGGCAGTAGGTGGTATCCGTTGGGTCGATAAAATTCCCAACCGTGACGACCCATTCGCGCTCTACTCGGGTTCCCCGTCATGTGGTGTGAAAACACGACCATGTACCTTGAGATGTGGCTTGACTCAAGGATGATCCGTATGGCAATGATACGGACCGTATCTTTTTACTATAATATGGAACTTCCTGAAATGCCAAAAACCATTGTGCGCACCATTATTGTGTGTCCTTCTGCAGGTACATTAACCACGTTAGTGCATGACGTTTAGAAACCGTTTGTGAGTGACGTTCTTAGTTCCACCATTTGACACGTATATGCCGGAATACCGGCTTAGGATTTTTCTTTGGTGAGGAAACGTAGTACCGAGACTGCATAAAAGGATATTTTAAATAAAAGAGTTAAAATGAGGTTTAGGATTCCATTTAGTGGTTATTGAACTTCCATATTGAACTAAGAGTCAATTGGGAGCATAGATTCAATCTCAAAAACTTAGGAACAACCTCCCCTGTTTTAGCAGAAATTTTTTCTGAACTTAAACAGGGTATAACTTAGGATTAGTTGAACCAATGGGGGTGTGGGATACCATTCTGGAAAGGTTTTGAAGTCCTCTACAACTTTTCTGTAGAGCTCCAGAACATAATTGTGAGGGACCTCTGCCCCGTTGACAGGACCTCGTTGGGTGGTGCCGTGATATGCGGCACCCAACAGCACACGGGTCGAAGAAACACATCATATTACAGAAATTATTTGCGGAAGCGTACAAGAGTGTTTTACATGTACTTATATCAAAATAAGCTACAGCGGAAGACTATAACTCTCACGACTCCTTTCTAAACTAGCAACAAAGAAACAGTCCAGCCCGCGGACGTTTCTTACTAGCAACACGAAGAACAATCTGCAGCGGCGAGGATGCTCTTGAGTAACCACTCGGAGTCTCATCGGCATCCCTTCATAAGCATAAAGTCAAACCTGCAAAACAACTCGGATAGCATTCGTGAGCACAACGCTCAGCAAGACTTAACCGTCACCCTAAATATGAAACTCTATGTGAGGTTATGAACCTAAAGTAGGATGGCATAATGCATAATAAACTTGCCTAAAAGTGAATCCTTACTTTCAGATATTATTTGCAGCAATTTTAAGTAACCTTGGGCACGCCACATTGGGAGTCCACAATCAAACAAGAAACGCTTTCCCCCGATGTAAATTGCTCATGGCATAAAAGAATCGAGTTTGCACTAGCTAATCATCAAAGTTACCAAACAAAGGTAGGATAAATTTCAAACCAATGTGATTAGTTCCTTTCTCATGCAAGTTCTTACTACGTTACGACTGTGAGAACAAGTATGCTCGGTCCATCCCGTGAGCGACGTGATTCGAATCAATAACACCCAGACTACACGACACGTGCGCCCGTACTCGACATTGCCTACAGCAACCATCACTGACGTTGTACGCGGCAGCCTTTCTCCAGTTTCACCTCCGTTGAATCAATCAAGTCGCCCCATACAGTAGCCACTGTCATGGTGCACCTACCGACATGAGATGTCATGAGAATGTTCCCCATATACTGCACACCGGCCGTCCACCTGAGGCGACCCGAAAAGTCCCAACGACAGCTTCCCAAGGTACATCGGTTTACTGGGTCCCATAATACCAGCATGATTCCGGTACACAACTCAAACTTGTTCAACAGGGCCGCATACGGATCGGTCCTTGACCGACACGGACAGGTCTATAGCACCCAGGCCCCTATGTCCTGCTGCCCCTACAACCTTCCGGTCTCAACTTTAACTTGCTAATTCCTTTATGAACCAATCCCATATGCCCCTGTTGTTCCTGAACGTGCGAGTAGCATCTCACCACTCGACTTCTACCGAACCGTACTTAAGCATGGCAGTTCTATACGGTGAAGTACACCTACCCAATACTCCACGGGTCATTTGGTTATGCAAGAGGAGTATCAAACACTAGACCTAATGCACATTTCATACCTTAACCGAAAGTAAATACAAAGTAAAAACTTAAAGCTGTTAAATGCAAACCGGAGCTTGCCTGTTTTGCAGGGTAATCGTATATAAGCAGTTAGTATCCTTGCTGATCCACCCCTGATTCTCCAGAGCTTGATCCACTTCAATGAATCACTCCTTTGAATCCCCTTCGTTGTGGTTCCTATTGAAATGCATATGCACATGTTTTATAGAATGTAATGGAAAGAAGTTATAGAATTAATTCCTTAGGAACAGAGGTTGTGTGGAAAAGCCAAGAATGGCTTGGTTTGCCTCTGTTGTGCAAAGGAACAGAAATGAACTAAATTGACCTTAGTGTTGTAGCTACACACTAACTACTTTCTCTAATAACATAATAGATGAGCTGAAAAGAAATGGATGCACTGAAGAACAAGAACTACAATGGCCTCAAACTTTTAAAGCAGGTCCTATACTACCTAGGGATTTAGCTTGCCAAATTGCTGCTAATGTGGAGTCAAATTGTGTTCTCTATAATTCTCACCATGTCTCTCATGTATTTCCACCTATACATAAGTATGGAGAATAAGAACAGGGAGTTAAAGGGCTCAACTTGGGCTGATAATTTACATGTGAGTTCCAGGTCACATGAAGGTAATTTGATCCAAAATTCATATCTTTTACTTGAGTAGTTCTTCCAGAACAATTTTTTAAGCATTTCTACTTAAAAGAATTAATTCTAAAGTAATGTGCATTTTCATGCCCAATTAAGTGAACTACAATTTCAAGTATGCCTCATAGAGCTTACCTAAATTTTCCTATGATTTTTGGAGCTATGGATTGCCCAGAGTAGATTTTTGAAGTGGGAAACATTTTCTCAAAATGTTTCTGGACTCTTATGAACACAGCAGATTGTTTTTAAAAAATTCCTACTCAAATTATCTTCAAATAAGCTGAAACTTTTATAGAAGGTCAAAAAGATACTAAATAATATTCTGGCAAGATTTGGGCATATTCGGATAACCCAAACTCCCTCAATAATTCTTTTTCAGAAAAACTTCAAAGAATTTTCCAGAATACAATATTGACTTTCATACCAATCTGAGTTTATATTTGGATAGAACTCTGAAAGAAGAATCCAACCCAATTGGAATCACTCAATTTGAAGGTTTCTACAAGGAGCTATGATTTTCCAAAGTTTGCGCCATCACTGGAATTGTTTTCCTACTGAAAACTCCACTGGGCCCGCTTATTTAAATGCCAGCCAATCAGAAATGAGCCACAACCGGGCCACATCTTTTCAGCGCGCCAGCACACTGGATCCTAGCCATAGCCGATCGGGAATTTAAATTTTTGAGCCGCTAACAGCCGGGACCCATCCCTTCTTCAACCTCCCGATTCGATTTCGCGCGCGCGCCGCCGCCACCTCGCCGGAACAAATCCCCACTCGCCGGATCACCGCTGCCTACCACCGCATGAGCTAGGACTCGCCGCCAGGGGGTTTGCAACGTCGAGGAACACGACTGTGGGGTCAGTTTAGGCTGCCGGCGACCGGAGCTACCTCGGCGACGTGCGGTGGCCTCGGTTGAGGTTCGGTGCCGACGGCCGGGGGTTCTAACCCATCAAAACTTTGACCAAATAGCTCTACAGCATCAGTACACCTCTAGGAAGCTCGACAAGGCCTCAACTTTGTTCAAAAATGGCTGCAAGTTGGTCGGCACCGTGTGACCGATCGTGTCCGCCATGAATGCCTTTGATCAAGCTCAAAATCCGTCGCTCCTAGCCGGTTTCATGCAACGGACGCTAAAAGGATTCTGATTGCCGGCTAGTCCAGCACCTATGTGCCAAGTTTGATGACCTAAGGAGGATCAGAGAGCGGGAATTTGCCGAATCCGTACCGGATGCTCGGGTTGAAGCCGCCGGAGCAAAATCTTGAAATTCCTGGTTGATGCTTCATGGTTTGCTCCACAAATTGGAGGAGAGCAGCACCAACCCAGCCTGCTCCCGTGGCCTTGCTTGATCGATCTTGAAAACCTTAGTGGTCTGTCCATGTGAAGCCAATCGCCGGCTTTGAGTTAGCTCGCGGTGGGGAAGCTGTTCTCGGGCAAAGGAGGCCGGAGCTCGCTCGTTTTCGGTTCAGGGAGGTGGAGACTGAGCTCGGGGTAGTGTTTAGCAGCTCGGGGGAGGGTGGCACTACTGTTTCTATGGTTCTCCCGATCAAACCGAGAGGCGGAAGGGCAGAGGGGCTCAGCTCGGTGCAGCTCGCATGGAGGAGAAAGCAACTGAGGCTTTGCGCGGGCAGAGGGGATGATCACGCCGAGTAGCACGAAGGGTACCGCCTCGGGGAGCCAGCGCGTGGGGGCAGGCAGCAGGAGGTGGCGCCGGGTTCCTCTCGGTGGCACACATGGGTGAGAGCTGCTCGAGGGTGTTGAACAACAGGGACACAGTCAATTGCTTCATATTTAAGTCTCCACTCTCATCTCAATGACATGAGGGTCCTACCCCACATTTCCTCCCCAAAAATATCTCCTCAGGTTAATCCTCCCAAATCCAAAATTCTGAGTTTGAAAGGTGGCTAGAATTTGAATCCTCCAAATTCAGTTTGAATTTGAATGACAAATTTGAATTTGGTTAGAATTTGAAAATGCTTCTCTTTAACTCCCTTTTGAGCCCACCCTACAAATGAAAAGTTTGTGATACACTTTTCCCACAATTTCCATCCATAGGGCTGCATGTTTATTCAAAGTTTTGGCCACCATAGTGTGAACTTTGAATTTCAAATCTGATTTTTAAACTTGCATGCAAAGAGGCATTTAAATCCTTATTGGTTCAACACTTTCAAATAAAAATGTGAGCCTCATTTTTGGATGCTCATCAATGTATTACTTTGCATGAAGAAAAGTTTTAGCAAGTCCCATTTTTCATGTCTTTGCCACACATATAAACTCAAACCTTAGTTTTATTCATGTACATGTTTTGGGACTTTTACAATAATTTCCCTCCAAATGGATGAAAATCTCAGATGAGTCTACACTGTCCAGAAACAGGGCAGACCAAAATGCTCTCGGGAATTTTTTGTATTTCAACCACAACTTTCTGTAGAAAAAATTCTAAGGGTCAATTAAGACATCGTTGGAAAGTATAGGAAATCTACTACAACTTTGTAGTTCAGTGTTTTCCTATATTGGGGGGCAGAATTAGATGGAATTTTGTGAACAAAACAGCCACTTACAAAGGAAGTGCTGTCAAAATTCCTGAGAAAATTCTGTCAACTTGTAGAGGTCATAACTCATAAATTAAAAAGTCCATAGAGGCAAATAAATACAATCTGGATTCCTTGTTGAGTCTACTACAACTTTGTTGTTGAACTCTAGCCCAGATTCTTCCTCCAAGGTGGCCAAAACAGTTAAATTCTTCCAATTGGTCTGCTGGGCCAGAAAATGGACAGAACACCATGTTGAAGTGTTTCAATGTAAAGGCCTCAGTTTTTGGCACATTCAAAGTGTTCATCACCACACACACACACCTCATTTGAAGATAGTTGATGAACACATTTGAAGAGCAAGTAACCATTATCAACAAGCTCATTAGAGAATAAACTCACAAAATGCAAAAGTGGTATTTCCCACATGCATCATCTAGGGGCTGGGCATTGGGAAAACTCCTACACATTGCTAGGAATGTCCATGCCAAGTTTCACCCAAATTCAAAACCTTTTTGTGGTCATTTTGGGTATAGCTAGAAAGAGGGTAGTTTGAATTCAAATTCAAGTTCAAACTGTTTTTATCCCATGAATTCAAAAGTGGGAGGCATATCTTACTCAGCACATTTTTGTGAGCTCACACACCAATTTTCACTCCATTTGGAGTTGATCTTGACATGAGCTAAGTGGAGCAAATTCAAACTTTATTTGCATTTCAAACTGAACATGTGCTGAAATTTATTCAAATCAAACCCCATTTGAATTCTAACCAATTCAAATGTCTTAAGGGTAGATGATTCAAATCACCTGGGGCTTTGTGGGGACTACTGTTTACAACAGTGAATTGGAGTTAAGTTCAGAGGTTAAAATTAAAAGTGGGACCCACATGTCAGCCACTGCTTCAAATCAAACCGACTGAAACAGAGAACACTTGCTTCTCGGGTGCAGCCCGCGCGCGCCACCGAGGGGCCGGTCGGCGCCAGCTCCTTCTGCGTGCCCCGAGCTGGAGACCAGCCGCCCGGGCTTCTTATCCCCCCCCCCGGGTGTGTTCCCGTCACTTATCTCCCGAGTTCCCGACGTGCTCGTCCTGTTTTTCCACCCGAGCTCCACCGCAACCCGCCGCCTCTCGATCTTGCGCTTGATCAGTCCGATCACTCGCGAGCACAGCCTCCTACGCAGCAAAACGGCACCGGGAGATCGTGAGCAACATCCTAGACCCTGTGTTGGCCAGTGAGCAGGCGTCCTCGAGCTACACCGGACCTCTTCTCCGGCGGACCAAGCGTCGCCACCGATCGGGCTCTCGTGGACAGCACGACACAGCCGTTGTCACGTCCACTTCTCTACACAAGAAAGGTGCGTGATTGTATGCAGATGGAGTAGCCAAAAGACGTTTGCCAATTGGTCAACCATCGGTCGAGAATTTCCAAAATTACTCTCGGCCAGTTCATAGGAACCGAGCCCACCTTCGAGTGAAATTCGTGCTCTACACGCTAGGGTTGGTCAAGCCCGTTACCCAGTAGATTCTACGCATGTTAGCTCCCACGCTCGAACTGAAATCAGAGAAAACCATCTAGAATCGGCCGTGATATGGTCGTTTTTCCCATCGCCGTGGCTGAGTACCTTGGCTCACCGTCGAGAGCATAGTTGCCGGCGTTTCTAGCTTCCACCCAGCACTGGTTCATGTTCCCTGTGCTCCACTAATGCTCTCCGCCCGATTTCCAATCGATTTGGTGCACGGGAGAGCGAAACCGACCTCATCAGAACCCTAACAGGTGCTGCCACCGGTGCGCATGGGTTTCCGGTCATTGCCGGCAGCCGGCGAGCCCACCATCGAGTCCAGGGGGTCAGAAAAAGGGCAGGCGGCGAGTTTTGGGCCGGGGGTGGCCGGGAACTCAATTCCGGCGAGGGTCGCTGGAGACCGCCGCCGCCGAGCAGTTGGCGCGAGGAGGGAGACGAAGCACTTTATGCGGGGCCCACGGGCAGGAGTTTAAACTTTTCTTCGATTTTCAGTTTTAGTCCAAACTTCAAACCCACATAACTTTGGCTAGGAAGCTCCAAATCGAGTGAACCAAATTTCGTTGGATTCAGCTCTCTGAGTACTTTCCAGCAAATCAAGTTTCACATCATGAAAATCTTTAATTCTCCAGAATTAATTCCTCCAATTTTAAACTGTTTGGAATTTTAACTGGAGAATACTGTGGAGGAAAATTCTGAAATTTTGCTGGGATGTTCACCAAAATATCCCTGAACAGCCATAAAAATTTCAGATCCATTTGAGCTCTTTTGATCCACCTAATGGTGTGATTAGTGGAACTGTTCCAGAGAAAATAGAAAATGTTCAGAAACATTTTCAGAATTTTCTCTGAAATTGTTTAGCTCATATCTTTAGCTAGGAACCTTCAAAGTAGGTGAGACCAACTCCATTAGGACCCTCTGAAAATCTAGTGTTCAGGAAGTCATGGCTTGCTCCATGAAAATCCCTAGAATACCCTAAGAGCTCCAATTAAGTTCAAGGAAATAATTATTTGTGGGGAGCTCAAATGAGCTTCGCTGCAACTAAAACTTGACCAAGTCTCTGTTTAGGTGGTAACCAAGTCACCATAAAAATTTCAGAATCATTGAGTCTGTCTAGTGAGACTTAGAGGGTTCACAAGTTTAAAACTCAATTCAAATGCATTTAATTAATACATGTACTTCTTATATCATGTAGTCGCTAAGGTCGAGGAGGAACCCGAAGTCCTAGACTTCGTTACTCTGGAGGAGCAGCTAGCCTACGACCAAGAGCAGCAAGGCAAGCTCCGGTTTGCATTAACCTTTTTATAAACTTTTATTGTTTTGAGCAGTTACTTGAGTATCATTATTTCTTGCACTAGAGTCTTGATTGAAAACCCAATTGCATAGCCAAGAAAGCCATGGGTTGGGATTAGGATTGAAAACCCTGTTAGCTACTGCAATGCTAAGATGGTGTAGGATTCGGTACAAGTCAAGTAATTGGAACTACTCGCGAGCATAGGCTAGAGGCACTCGACTCGGGTAGAGATAGCACATGAAACACATGGCAAGAAAATGAGACCGAGCAGGGAGTAAGGGCAGTAGGACTTTGGGGCCTGTGTTCTATAGCTCCGCTTGTGTCGATTGAGGACCGAGCCGTGTGCGGGCCTGTTGAACAAGCTAGAACACTACCGAAGACCTACCGGCTATATGGGAACCGGGAAAACGATGTAACTCGGGTAGCTAGGTGTTGAGGCATAGCTGGTCGTTCAGAGGGTAAGTTGAGAGCTCGAGGTGTAAATCGGCTGGCGGCACTGAGATGTGCGTGCAGAGACCTCTTGCTCAGGACGATTGGACCGGTTCAACATTTGGCTGACGGGTGAAAGGTACTTGCGTACGACGTCCATGATGGTTGCTGTAGGCAACATCGAGTATGGGCGTACGTGACGGGTTATTCGGGTAACCCTGCAGGTGTAAATCGATTATAATCACCGTCCCTCACGGTCAGTGAGTACCACTTGTTCAATGTACCGTGACGTAGAAAGAACAGGCTAGTTACATGTTAAAATGTTGCTGATTGAAAGATGACTTGATTGTTAATGATTTGTTGTAGTTTAGAGCTAACTAAAGTTCTTTTCAACTTTGGGCAAAGTACATGAGAGAAATGCGTTTCTTGTTTGATTGTGGCTCTCTCATGTGCCTTAGCGTAAGGTTCTCCACAACGTGCTGCTAAAACTTGAAAGTAAGGTTCCACTAATTAGGCGAGTCCTTTGCACCTCGTTTTTATCTCATGTACCCATCACCCCTCATGTAGAAGTTCCATGTTTAGGAGAGACAGGTCAGTATTGCTGAGCCTTCGTGCTCACGGATTGTGTTTGAAGCTTTTGCTGGGTTCTATGAGGAAGGGACTCCCGAGGAGGAGGCGGAACCCCAGGAGGGGAACCCCGTCGAGTGGGAGTCGTGCACGCCGCCGTGTTAGTGTGCGTGCGTGCTTGCAAGGACACGTTCACGGGCTGAACGTGAACTTGATGCGCAGTCTACGCCCGTGAGTGTAGACTGGACGTATTTTGATGTAAAAATGTTCATAAACCACTTTATGTAATAAAAGTTTTGCTTCCGCTTTGTACCTTTGATGTGTGTTATCCGGTGCTGTGCAACGCAGCACCCCTCAGCGTGATCCTGGCTCGACAAGACCGTGGGGTCGTGTCATTCAACCAAAACATTTAGTTTCACAATTCGACGTCCAGAGGCTGTTGAAAAATAGCGAGTTGGAGTCGAAAGGTTTACGCATTTAACATATCACTTCAAGTTAGGACATGTTTGGGTCCAGTACAATAGCGAGGAATTACGCATGCTAACACACATAACATCCTGTAGCGACCCATGATGGTCGAAATGGACTTTTAATCCCTAAAGTTCATTACTTTAGAACCTATCTTGTGACATGGTCCAGGGATGTATATGTTGTATAAAGTTTATACTTTATCCATATGTGTGATTGTATGTGCATTATTTATTCCATTCTCGCAACACTATTGTATAGACTGGATGAACTACACCAACATGTGCTGATTGTTTGAATGGTATGAATGCAGAATGGTGCATACACGGTCCACGCAAGAGGAGGGAGGTCCGAGTCGGGTCCGTGGTGATGAGTCTCCACCTCCGGAGCAAACCACGACGCAGCAGCAACCACCTCCTCCACCACCAGAGCTTCCAAGAAATCTTGTGGAGGTTCTCGCCGCAGTGCTCGGCTCACGCCATGAGCAAACCGAGTTGTTGCGGATGTTGGTGCAACAGAATGCGTCCCATCAGGGAGGACGCCAAGACAATGGGCAACGCCAGCCCCAACAAAGATCTTATTCAGAATTCCTGGCGACCCATCCACCGGTCTTCACAGAGGTCGAAGAACCATTGGAGGCGGACAGCTTTATCCGCACTCTTGAAGCAAAGTCCGGTTTACTTCAGTGCACCGAACACCAAAAGGCGCTGTATGCAGCGCAACAGCTTCAAGGGGAAGCCGGCACATGGTGGGTGAACTACATCGCCTCCTTACCGGCTGGCCATGCCGTCACATGGACGGAGTTCCGGGAGGCGTTCCGCGCCTATCACATACCTCCCGGGGTTATGGAAAGGAAGCTCCAGGAGTTCCTAGCACTACGACAAGGCGAGAGGAGTGCTCATGAGTACTCCAGGTTATTCAACCGACTGGCGCAGTATGCGCCAGGATTTGTGAGAACGGTGGAAGACAAGTGCAATGCATTCTTCCGGGGCCTGAATTCAAAGATGAAGGTCCATCTCGCCCAAAGCAATCGCGGCACATTCAACGACCTTGTTAATGCCGCGATTCTACAAGAGAATGCTCAGCGCGAGCGCGGTTCTGATAAGAGGAAACGCAGCGCGCTGACGAGCAGCAGTGGTGGGACGCCACAAAAATACCGCATGGTCTATCGCTCACCATCCGGTCAGAGATGGCAGCCACCGGCGCGACCGCCTCAGTTCCTCGGTCGGTAATATAATGCGCCGGGCTTCCGACCGACGTATCCACCACAGCAACAGCAGCAGCAAAGGATGGTCCCGCGTGCGCCTCAGTTTCAACAGCGTGCACCGGGATTCCGTCCTCAAATCGGCGGGACCCCAACACCTTACACGTGCTTCACGTGTGGCCGTGTCGGGCATATTTCGAGGGACTGCCCCGAGCCGCGACAGGGCAGGGGAGCAGCACCGTATCAGGGTGCTAATCAGCCCCGTAATCAGCCCAAGAAACCAGCACCAAAACCCGGCAACGTCCACCACTTAGCTATCGAAGACGTGCCGGAAGGCGAACCCATCCTCGCGGGTATGTTTTCTTACTTAGATCATCCCGTAGTCATACTTTTTGACTCCGGTGCCACCCATAATTTCATAAGTCAGTCTTATGTTATTAAACGTCAACTGCCTGTCATTCCCACAAATAGTTCATACTTGATATGTTCTCCGGGTGGGAAAATAACAGCGGATAGAATGGTCTATAGAGAACCATTACAGTTGGGTGGAAAGCTATATCCGACTTCTCTAATCATGTTAGAGAGTCAGAAACTTGATGTCATTTTAGGAATGTCATGGCTACATCGCCATGGTGCTGTTCTGGACATCATTCCACGTGTGGTTCGCCTAAACTCTCCACTTCATGATCCACATGTTCTTATTCTTGACCGTTCGGTTCGAGAAGCTCCAGCCACATATCACACGGAAGCCACAAAACTTGAGGATATTTGTGTGGTCCGTGAATACCCGGATGTCTTTCCGGATGATCTTCCGGGCATGCCACCCGAAAGAGATGACGAGTTCAAGATGGAATTTGTACCTGGGACGACGTCAATATCACGGAGACCGTACAAGATGGCTCTGAATGAGCTGGCTGAACTGAAGGAGCAGCTCAACGATTTATTGAAGAAAGGTTTAATTCGACCGAGTTCCTCGCCATGGGGATGCTCGGCGTTGTTTGTGAAAAAGAAGGATGAAACCTTGAGGTTGTGTGTGGACTACCGACCTCTCAACGCCGTCACCATCAAGAATAAATATCCACTACCCCGCATCGACATCTTATTCGATCAACTTGTGGGTGCGAGTGTATTTTCAAAGATGGATCTTCGCTCCGGATATCACCAATTCAAGATCCGAGCGGAGGATATTCCAAAGACGGCCTTCTCGACGAGATATGGGTTGTATGAATACCTCATCATGTCCTTTGGTATCACCAACGGCCCGGCACACTTCATGTATCTCATGAACTCAGTGTTCATGCCGGAGTTGGACAAGTTTGTGGTGGTGTACATAGATGACATCTTGGTTTATTCCAAGGCTGAAGAAGAACACGCCGAACACCTGCATATCGTGCTTCAACGATTGCGAGACCATAAGCTTTATGCCAAGTTCAGCAAGTGCGAGTTTTGGATCAGCCAAGTGCCATTCCTTGGTCACATTATTTCTGCAGAAGGCATTGCAGTTGATCCAAGCAAGATCGAGTAAGTGCTGAAATGGAAATCCCCCACATCAGTCCATGAAGTCAGGAGTTTCCTCGGGTTAGCAGGATATTATCGGAGATTCACACCGAACTTCTCCAAGCTTGCTAAGCCAATGACTGAACTGTTGAAGAAGGGGATCAAATATGTTTGGAGCTCAGCTTGTGAAGAAGCTTTCCAAGCATTAGTGAAGCATCTTACAACAGCCCCGGTGTTAGCTCAACCGGATACAATCAAGCCCTTCGACGTATATTGTGATGCGTCCGGTATCGGGCTAGGCTGTGTATTGATGCAAGGAGGAAGAGTGGTCGCCTATGGCTCACGTCAACTTCGTAACCACGAGCAGCACTATCCGACTCATGATCTTGAGCTCGCTGCTGTGGTGTTGGCCTTGAAATTATGGAGGCACTATTTACTCGGGAACTTAGTGCACCTCTACACCGACCACAAGAGTCTGAAGTATATATTCACTCAAAAGGAGCTGAATATGCGGCAACGTAGATGGCTAGAACTGATCAAAGACTATGAGATCGAGATTCATTACCATCCTGGAAAGGCAAACGTGGTTGCCGATGCCTTAAGCCGCAAATCCCATGTCAACAGTCTGTCCATCACCCCACCTGAGGAGGAGCCGAGTCTGTACTTGGTTCCATATGGGGCATTATATAATCTTTCTCTCGTCGCTACCATACGAGAAGAGACTATGGAAGCTCAGAAGAAAGACATGGGAATGTCGCACATTCGGAGAAGAATGAAGAATGGCGAAATGAAATGCTTCCGAAGAGATGATAATGGCACTCTATGGTTTAAAGACCGTATAGTGGTACCCCGTGATATGAAGCTTCAGAACAAAATCTTGGATGAAGCTCATTTATCCAAGTATTCTAGTCATCCGGGCAGCAACAAGATGTACCAGGATCTGAAAACCAGGTTTTGGTGGACACGGATGAAAAGAGAAGTCGCAAAGTACGTATCCGAATGTGATACATGTCGGCGTGTGAAAGCCGACCATATGCGTAAAGCCGGACAGCTGCAACCGTTGAACATTTCGGCGTGGAAGTGGGAGGATATCAGCATGGACTTCATTGTTGGTTTACCTCTCACGTCTCACAAGCATGACTCGATTTGGGTAATAGTCGATCGACTAACCAAGTCGACTCATTTTATCCTCGTACATACAAAGTACGTGGCCAAGCAATACGCGGAGCTGTATATCGCAAGGATCTTGTGCTTGCACGGTGTTCCCCGCTCCATTATTTCAGATCATCATGCACTGTTTGTCTCTCGGTTTTGGGAACAGCTGCACGCGTCATTGGGGACCAAACTGATCTGAAGTTCCGCGTATCACCCGCAGACAGATGGTCAAACTGAACGGGTGAATCAAGTGCTTGAAGACATGCTACGCGCTTGTGCCATCCACCACGGCAAGAATTGGGACGATCATTTGCCGTTGGCGGAGTTTTCTTACAACAATGGCTATCATGCTAGCATCAAGATGGCGCCATATGAAGCTCTCTACGGCCGGAAATGCTGCACACCACTTAACTGGTGCGAGTCCGGCGAGCGAGTTATCTACGGCATTGAACTTGTGAATGAAGCTGAAGAACGAGTGCGAGTAATACAAGCCAATCTCAAGGCTGCTCAATCTCGTCAGAAGAGCTATGCGGATAAGAGACGCGGCCCTCTCCACTTCGACATCGGGGACCATGTTTATGTCCATGTGTCTCCGATGAAACGAGTTCATCGTTTCGGAGTGAAGGGTAAACTTGCGTCGCGGTTCATTAGTCCGTTCACCGTCATTGAAAGATGCGAACCTGTGGCCTATCGCTTGGATTTACCGGCGTCGCTCACAGGGATTCACGATGTCTTCCACATCTCTCAGCTGAGGAAGTGCCTCAAACCCTCCGCTGAAATCCGCACTGAAGACATAGAAGTTCTTCAACCGGACCTCACGTACACAGAGTATCCAATCCGGATTATCGATGAAAAGACTCGCGCCACAAGAAACCGGACCTTATGGTTCTACAAGGTCTTATGGAGCAACCATACCGCTGATGAGGCGACATACGAAAGTGAGGAATATCTACGAACTAATTATCCGGACTTGCTATCATCATATACCCAGTAAAGTTTCCCCACTTTGCTTTTCCTTTGGAATCTCGGGACGAGATTCTTTTTAAGGGGGGGTGTAAAATCCCCAAAAAGTGGTAGCAAGAATTTTCAGCTCATGTACACTTAGGAAAAATTTGGGGAATTAAAACTTTGAATTATAACGGTGAAGGTTCAAAGTGAGGATTCAAACTTCCCAAAATTTCCAAACATGGACATCTAAATTCATAACTTGGGTCTTCATATTTCAAATATTCACCCTTCCAAATTTCAGCTCATTTGGAGGAGTTTCAATATTTGTTTGGTATTAAAAGGAGAAGCCCTCTAAATCTGAATTTCAAATTCAGTTTCAAATTCCAATTCCCTCAATTTGCAAATTTGGTTCCACAGATGTGTTCTCCACATTTGAACTAGCAGCCATGCCAAAAATTAGAAACTTTGGAGTTGGTTTGCTATGTTTTTGGAACTATGCAAAGTGCAGAATTCAAATTCCCTTTTAAATTCAAAGACCAAACCCAATTCAAACTTCACACCCGAATTCAAACTATTTGAATTCAGCAAGTTTAAACCATGACTTGGGGTGGAAGTATGGATTTTAATTCTGAGTAGCTGGGGTAAAAATATCAGTGGTAATTGGATAAAAATTTAGAGGTGGTGGGACCCCTTTGTCAGCCACACACAAGTGCTGCCGCCTCTGCCGACTTCGGTCGATCACCGAGCGGCCGCCAGCTCCCGGTTGAACCCACGCCCGAGGGAGAGCACAACACCACCTCCTGCTGCCTGGATTTGCTCATCTGGATCACGGCAAGGGTTGCAACAGAGCTATTTCATTTTCCCTCAGCTCTTACACGCGCCTCAGCCATTTTCCTTCGCACCGAACACCGCCACCAATTCTTTCCCGATCATCCCCAGCAAACGAGCTCGATTGCTCGAGCTCCCAACAGCGAAGAGCTGCGCCCACCAGTGCTCTAGCCAGCCACCCTTTCTTCTCCCCTGTCTCGGGTTTGTTTGCACCGGAAAACGGCCAAGTTGCCGCAGTTCTTGGGTGAACACTGAAAAACCGAGAGAGGTCACCGTGGACAGCTCACACCGAGCAAGATCACGCTAAAACAAGCTAGCCCCCCGGTGCATCTTCGGCCCTAGTTGATCGAGCCCAAAGCTCAGCCCTCGACATTGATCACAGCAGAAGAGTTTCGAGTTTTTCTCCCGGGCGGTACAAACCGACCCCGAGGTAGGAATTTGCCAAATTCTTCGTTAATTCGTGTTCTTGTTGATCCAAACTGTACACAAAGTTTTCTAACTACTTGGTGCACTTCCTCCATCGATTTTAGACCTAGATATGGGGTGTAGAGAGAGAATTCCCGTGTTTTGATCATGGCGCCCCACCGGACCCCATCGGGCGCACGGTGCCCGATGGGTTTGCAGCGCTCCCCGACCCGTTTAGACTCCATGTCGAGCTTCTACACCGTTCACTGATGCTCTAGAGCCAAAATCCTGATCATTTGGTGAAGGGATGGGCCGGCGCGACATCGCCGGAGACCTAGGTCTCACTGTTGCCGGTGCGCGGTGGTTTCCAGGGAGAGTCGGCCGCCGGCGACCCTACCAGAGTATTCAGCGTACTTGAAAACAGGGGGGCGGCCAGTTTGGGCTCGGGAGACGGCCGGGGAAGCTATTCCCGCCACCCTCGCCGGAGCAACGCCGCGGGTTCCTCTGTTTGGCGCGAGGTAGAAGAGAGAGCTGACGGGTGGGCCCCACAGCCAGGATTTAAACATTTCCAGATTTTCCTAATTCAGTTCAAACTTTGGAGATCCATAACTTTGTGTAGAAAACTCCAAAAAGGGTGAGACCAATTTTGTTGGAATCCTCATGAGGATTATTTCACAGAGAAATAAATTGCTTACTATGAAAATGCCCAGGAATTTCTGTAGAATTGTTTTTACTAAATCTTTTAGAGATTTATTACAGGAACAATTCTTTATGAAACATTCTCAAATTTGGGCAGCAAATCCTTTTCATAGTTACTGATCTCCAGTAAAAATTTGGGCTTCATTGGAGTTCATTTGCTAGGCTAAATTGCCTTCCAAAGTTCTGCATTTATTTGGAAATTCAAATTTAAACAGAAACTTTTCAGAACTCCTATCCAACTTCAAAAATTCATATCTCTCTGTTGGTAGCTCCAAAAATGGTGAAACAAATATTTTTAGAACCATGGAGACTTACCCTAATCAGATCTTCCACTTTTAGCTATGTCAGAACTCCTGATTTGGGCTCAAAATTCAGAGAAGCCTTGTACTTGTAAGAATTTGGGAGACTACATTGTGCATGGAGAATTCTCCAAATTTTACTCATCATCCTTAGAGAGTCTAGTCTCCACTATAAAAATCCCAAAGCCAATTAAGGATCCTAAATAGCAGTAGATATGAATAGAAGTTCAATTCTTATAAGTCCTTAATACTTATACATATATTTTGCTACATTTCATTTAGTGACCGAAGTTGAGGATGCACCGGAGCCCTTGGACCTCCTCCCACCTGAAGCTAACTTCTCCTCTGACTCGCAACAAGGCAAGCCCCGGTTTGCACTTAAGTACCTTTTATAAAGTTTTTCATTTGTATCACTTATGTCTAGGTTGAAATGTATGCATTAGAGTTAGGGTGATTGAAACCCCACTTGCATAGCCTTTTTAACTCCTATAAAGGGTTGGGTAGTTTACAAACTCGACGAGTAGAGAATGCCATGCTAATGTTTAGGATTTCGGTAGAAGTCGAGTGGTTGGAAGCTACTCGCGAGATAGTATTTATCACACGAAATGAGAAGAGGTAGAAAATGGCTTGAGTTGTGAAAATGAGACCCAGCAGGGGGGTAGGATGCAGTGAGCAGAGGTCTCACGTGCGTAGCCCTATTGGTGTTGGTTGATGACCGACCGTGTGCGGCCCTGCTGGACAAGTATCGAACAGTACCGGATGCATACTGGCATATGGGAACCAGGAAACCGATGTAATTGGTTAATCTGGGTGTCTAGGCTTACCCAACCGTAAATAGGAGTGGGTAGAGGGTAGCAAGGTGTAAATCTGCCAGTGGGCACAGTCACGCTCCACGCGGGTCCTCCTGCCCATTACGGATGGACCGGTTCGGCATTTGGGTTGCCTTTGAAAGGTTGTTGCATACAACAGAGTTGGAAGGGGTGTGAAATCACGCTTCTGAAAGTGGGTGTATGCAACGTGTTATCCGGGTGCGTCTTGATTGCAATCACCGTCCCTCGCGGTTATTTGAGTACCCGCTTGTTCACTGCGCTGTGACGTAGTAAGAAGTGAAATAAGCCAACTGAAAATGCTGCATTGAATTATTAATGTCTTGAAACCTTGTATGCTGTAGTTATAGAGCTAATTAAGTTTATATTCCACTTTGGGCATCACCACATCGGAGGAAAGCTTTTCTTGTTTGATTGTGGACTTCCGACGTGAGGGCTGCCTAAGGCTCATTAAACTGTTGCTATGAAACTGAAAGTAAGGATCAACATGTAGGCGTGTCTTTATTGCAAAGTCATTTTTCCTATCTTACACATCCTTGCATGTAGAGTTCCATGCCTAGGGTTGTCGGTTAAGCCTTGCTGAGCCATCGTGCTCACGGTTGCAATATTTTGAGCTGTGTGCAGGTGAGAGTTATGAGGAAGATTCCGAGGACGAGGCGATGCCCCCGTCGGGGTACACGGCCGAGCTGGAGCCCTGCATGCTACGGTGATTCTCCGGTTCCCTGCTGCTAGTGTGTAGCGTCCCCGGGCTGGACGGCTGCACTTTTGCTTAGTTAGGATTTGAGAGTAGCTATGTATATAACTTCCGCTGTATAATTAAGTTTTGTAAAAAGACTTCCGCTGTTTTATATCAAATAAAAGTTTGTATGTTGTTCTTTAATCTTTTCGTGTGTGCTGTTGGGTGCCGCATCGCACGGCACCACCCTATGCGATCCTGGAGTGGGTGAACCACGGGGTGGTCCCCACAGCCGTGCACGCTGCCAAGTTATCAGTTGTGTGTGTGTGCTAGCGAGCACACGTTCATGGGCTGAATGTGAACTCTTTTACATAGTCTACGCCTGCGAGTGTAGGCTATAACCGGTATTTTGATGTAAATTAAGTTTATACACGTTTATGTAATAAAATGTAGCTTCCGCTGTTTCTTTATGGATGTCTTCGTCTGTGTGTTATCCGATGTTGCGTATTACAACACCCCTCAGCAAGATTATGGGATGTCGGGACCTCGGTTCCTAACAGTTTTTTGCGGCCTTCTCTGATCGGTAACCGGCCATCCTAGACACTTTCATGCGCACCTTCCGAAGGAGAAAAGGTGCACCCGTGTACACTGAATCTGTAGTTGAAAGCCTCACTCCATTTCATGCTTTATAGAGCGAGTATTGCTCGTTTTTCTCCACGGTGTGCATTAGGAGCCGAGCTCGGTCCTCGGCAAAAATTTTCTTTCATGCGCAACCGATGCTCGAGATGTGCAATCTACCTGTTCTAGATCACCTAGCGCATCTCCTCGATCAAGAAGTATTGAGTTTCATCCACTAGAACCCTAGTTCTCTGAGTTTTTTGTGCCAGCGGACGAAAAAAGGGCACCTCACCATTGAGGTCATAGGTGCAGCCATTTCTACGATCATCAGGGTTAAGTTTCATGTTCAGCAGATCACCATGTTGCTCTCTGGTGAACCCACGTCGAAAAAGGTGTAGAAATCACTGAGTTCGACGTCGCCGATGAGCTACCCCCAGCAGTCACAGTCGCGCGCACTGTTCTGGCCACCGCCGAGCTCCAGGGTGTGCACCAGCATATCCCCGGATGAAGTTGAGCACAAGCGGCAAGTTTGGCCGAAGGTTTCGCACAGAAACGGCCAGCGGCGAGCTCTCCGGCAAGGCGCCGCCGTAGGAGGCGCGGGTGTCGAAAGGAGGGAGAAGGCCGTGGGTCTCGCGCGTCAGTGAGAGAGAAACTCGGGCCAGATCTTCTGTGGCTCAGGGATTCCGTGTGGCTATGCGGGGATTTGTGTGGGCCACCGTGCGGCATCATCGCAGTGCTGACACGAGTCGTCAGACCGCACTGTCTGAAGTTTGAACTTTTTCAATTTTGGTTTGAATTTCCAGATTTTGGCCAAACTTTGAAGGGCCATAACTTTCTGTAGGATTGTCCAAAATTTGTGAGACAAATTTTGTTGGATTCCTTTCAACCAGTACTTTGCAGTGATGCAAATTAATTGGTATGAAAATCCCTGGAATTTCCTCCAAAATTCTTCAAATTTAAATCTTTGGGATTTAATTCCAGGAGATCCCTGTTATGGAAATTGTCCAATTTTGGCCAGTGTCCTTCATTCATAAATCCACTGATGTTCAGTAAAAAATTTAGCAGCATTGGACTTAATTACTAGGTCTAATGGTGTTCCAATTGATCCTGTCCCAAGAAAATTAGGAAAAACATTAGAATTCAAATTCAGCTTTTATCCAAACTTAGGAATTCAATATCATCCTGTAGGAAGCTTCAAATATAGTCAAACCAGTTCTCAGGGACTCAGAAAATTCTGAAGTTTCTGAAAAATCAAATTTGCAGCATGACAAACTTTCAGGTTTGGCTTATTAATTTAGAGAAGAAAAATGACTTAGGGATTTCTTTAGAGTACACACTTAATTAACTTTCTCCGAATTTTAGCTAGCAATACCTGAGTGTCATGTGGGATTCTCTGTGAAAATCCCAAGCCCATTAGAGTTCAATTTATACAGAATTCACTTAAATATTTATAACTACTCTTATATGATTAATACCTAATTATGTGCATTGTTTGCATTTTGATTAGTTGCCGAGCTCGAGGAAGCACCAGAGCCTCTGGAAGGGATTCCTCCAGATACTGACCCCACTGACTTACAGCAACAAGGCAAGCCCCGGTTTGCATTTAACAGTTTTAAAGAGTTTTCACTATAGTGTGAGGTACTTATGTGCATTTGGTTTATAATGTTTTGATACCCCACTTGCATAACCAGATCATCCCATGGAGAGTGATGGCAGTGGTTAACTCCACAGGTAGTTTATACAAAGCTTAATGTTTGTAGGCTTCGGTACAAATAGAGTAGTTGGAATCTACTCGCGAGGTTAGGATTGGCTACATACAGGATTGGTTTGAGACATGAGGTTCACCTAATTTGAAAATTGAGACTGGGTAGGAGTGTAGGATGCAGCAAGGTGGTGTGTTGCATGCCTGCCTGTCTCGGTTGAGGACCAATCCCTGTGCGGCCCCGCTGAATAAGTTTGAATGATCAAAGGCATATCGGATATATGGAATCCTATAAACTGATGTAGCCTATACCTCCCGGTGTCGAGGCGTAACGCAGCGATTTATAGGTGTAGGTTGAGAGCAGCAAATACGCTAATGGTCATAGAGTTGCTCCGTATAGGGAACCTACTGCCTGTTTGGGTGCGGCCGGTTTGATGTTTGGGCTGTCGGGTGAAATGTTGTTCCATACTAAGGATGAACTATTTGGCGTGCCTTGTGCTGCAACTTACTATCCTATTATCGGTATGACTTGCATGTAGAGTTTCATGCCTAGGAACTCGGTTACGACTCGCTGAGCCATCGTGCTCACGGTTGTTGATATAAGTGTTTGCAGGAGAGGAGTACCCCACTACTATGGAGTACGGGTTCTGAAGAGGTTTACCCTCCTTCAGGAACTACGATCGAGTGGGAGCCGTGCACGCCGCCATGAAGATAGTGTGTGGTGCTAGTGTGGGTTGTCCATATGGCTAGACAACTGACTTTTGCTAAATAGGCGGTAGGCGTGAGTAGTAGAATGACCTTCCGCTGCTGTAGGAATTATGTAAATAGATGTAACTGAATAAGTTTGTACCACTTTTGTACAAATTCAGTTAAAATTGAATGTAATACGTATGTTTTCCATATCGTGTGTGCTGTTGGGTGTCGCATCGTGCGGCACCACCCTCTGCGATCCTGGAATGGACGGATTTGGCTCGTCACATCCGGCACCCTAAAGCCTATGGGATACGGGAGATTGTCATAGTGGTTGGGGTAAGGTTTTCGGTAGATTTTAATTGTTGTTCTCGTTGCTAACCCGAGTTTCCTAAGCGTTCTAGTCACTTGTTCCAATCCATCGTGTTCTCTACGTCGGCTTTCAATGCGTCAAAAGAATTCTTGATCCTATCAACTACCGACGATGCCATCTACTCTAGACTGGCACTATACTTCAAAGTGACCGATACATCTACGAGTTGCATGAGTTCTTCCAGTGATATCAGTGAGTTTTACCTTGCGAGTTCTTGCTTCACGTGTGTCGGTCTTCTGGACGATGCCTCCTCGCGTCTTGTGGAAGCAAGCAAGCTTGGTTTGAAGTCACGCCATCTTTTCCTCCTGGATCGCTTGCTCAACCTCTTCCTGGATGTGTTCACGTTCCTCCTGCGAAAGATCATCGAGCTGGACGTCAATGACGTTGCTCGCATCGACGGTTTTGTCGTCGGCCTTCCTCCTCGACGCATCGGCCATGCCTTCTCTAGATGCGATCAGTACAAAAGTATTCTGATCATGTTGTAGATGTGTTTGGTCAACGTGAATGACGTCTCTCTCAGCGAAGTCGCCAATTTTGTTCACGGAACAGAGGGTTCAGTTGCGTGGAGTCGCCAGCAGATGGTCTAAGCCACCTACACTTCATGGAATCTCGGCGTTAGCTCGTCGAAATCAAGGTAGAATGAGGTTCCTGTTGAACAAGAACGTGATACGTTTCGCTTACGTGGGGAGAACTGGATGCTTTTCTCTGCAAAGCAACTAGGAGGCTACAAACTAAGCTATGGTCTACTAAAACGAAAGAAGAACAAAATAGATGAACTAAAAAGTTGTATTGTATTGATCTGGACTGCTCTTGTTTCGGCAGATGGCTGCCTTTATATAGACCTTTATTACAACAAAAAAGATCTGATCTTCTAAGTTTAAACTAAACACATCTAAACTCTAAGCCTCAATCCTATCGAAATGCACGGATGAATGTGGTGCTAGACCTTCTAGAACACTTGACACGATATCATCTATTATGTACAAGTTTTGAACTCTACCGAGAACACCTAAGTCCCTTCGGCCCTTGTATCTTTCATTTTAGCTGGTTTATCTCGCATCCCCAAGGTAATTTGGCATCCTCAGATCGAGTTCCCACCCGGACGCCTGTATCTTGAGTTTCCGAGGTAAAACAGGCTTCCCGCACACATTTCTCTCGTGTTGGGTAGATTTCTTGCCGAAGCCTTCTGCACCTTGAATTCTCGATATAAAAGGCCCTTTCCACCTTGTTTTTTGGCTTCTCTGACCTGCAAAACTCATAACCATATTTTACCTCCAACACCCCATGTCCAACCACACTTCAAACACAATGTGTACGATCAGAACATTACATGAAAACTTCACTACAAACACACATTGCCAATGTATTCAACACATTTAGATCTTACAGATTCTTTTGTGTTAGCTCAAAACTCAATTTTCTATCATATGTGAAGATTTAAAGGTCATTGGCGTCACCATTCACATGTCATACGAGAGGTTTTGCAACAAAACAAATTGGTTCTTCACTCGGGTAGATCAAACTGATCTTTTCTCACGTTTTCAGTCATAACTTGAGTTATACTAAACATATTCATGTGATTCTTTTTTGTGTTGGCTTCATAACTGGTTGATCTACAATGTTTGGTTGCTTGGTCACGTTTTCTCACATTTAACATAGTCGCACATACAGTTTTCTCCATCAGATTAGTTTTCATTTGAGGGGTTTAGGCTTCCATGAAAAGTTTTGTTTCATCTACCATTCACCCCACCATATGGTAGCTCATAACGTGCTTTTCAATTCTACAACATTAGTGACAATGAGATATCCCCTATAGATCTTGAATCTCAGGTCTGATTGTTGTGTGCTAATTCTTCAGAAGGTGCCTGTCTCTTTATGCTCCAGTGGAGCCATTCAGCCAGGAGCATTGGTTTCTAGAGGTAATATTCGTGTGCCTTGTGACCATTTTTGCCTTTATTTATCTAACTGACAAATTTTCTCTTGTAGAACCACATCTCGGTCCACTATTATCCCCTCTTACTGTAGTATATACAAGTCTTTGATTCGACTTCTAGATCGTCATCCTCATTGTCGACTCCAGCCAGTTCTGGTGATCTAGCTAGCTGTACTCTCCTCGGGCACTATGTACAAGACCCGGGAAGAGGTGAATTTTCTGATACGTAAGTGTTCCCTGTTAGACTCTGTAATTATGTGTGGGTTACAGGGGTAGTTTAGTCTTTAGTGAGGGATTAGGGTTAGGGGTAGTTTAGTCTTTTCCCCTCCCCTAATCCCTCTATATAATCATCCCTGTACCCTCATTTTTTTCACCATCTAATACAGACACCATTAGCCCTCTAATATGGTATCACCTTGGAATTGATTAGGATTAGGGATTAACCCTAACCCTAATGGCCCAGCCGCCGCCATCCTGGGCCTGCGCCGCCCGCCGGAGCCGCCGCTGCTGGCGCGCCGCCCGCACGCGCAGCCGTGCCGCCCGCCCGCGCAGCCGCGCCGCCCATCCACGCTGCCCTGCCCACGGCCACTGCACCGCACGCCACTGCCGTCGCGCCCTGGGCCGCGCCCGCCGGTGCCGCCGGCTCCTCCACCAGCAACCACGCCGCCGCACCCTGGGCCGCCCCCGGATCCGCGCCGCCGCCACCACCCGGTTTCGAGCAGAGCCGGCGCGCGCCCGCTGTTGCCCCCTGGACCGGTGCCCTCTGGCCTGCAGCCGCCGCTGCTGCCTCTGGTGGGGCTGGTGCGCCCACATCCACCCCCGGATCTGCTGCCCACTGGCCTGCAGACGCCGTCGCTGGAGGGGCTGGCGCGCCCACCTCCGCCCCCGGATCTGCCGCCCCTTCTATGACTCCGAGGACCGGTCCGGCCACCGATGGAACTCTTGTAGGTACCACCGGCAAACCCCCCACCGCTGTCATTTTCATGACAGGTACTTCTGGTCCACGTGACTCTATCGACAGGAGCACCATGACTACTGTCCTGCCGATTCCGTTTCCAGTCACCGCTGCCGCTGCTGATAACGCAGCTTCTTCTTCCTACGGCACCGACACAATGGACACCAACGACATCGCTGCAGCAATGGCTACCTCTCGCGAGCGTGAGCGGGCACTCGCTCTCACCCTAGAGCAGGAGCATGCCTCCGTGGCAGCTCTATCTTACCAGTTCGAGGAGAGTGCTCATTAACCGATGAGTGCTGCCCGCGAGCTTCCCTCGGACGCTGGTACGTACTCGGCTTCACTTGTGGCCACTCTTCATGCGCAGGCCGCCGGGATTCAGAACATCCGGAAGCTCGTGCCAGTTGTTCTCAGCTCCGAGTCCACTTCATATCCCCGGTGGCGTGATCTGGTGCTCCTCACGCTGAGGCGTTACTGCCTCTACGACCACGTCCTCCAGGACGATTCTTCAGTGCTGGTCTCCTGGATCAGCATGGATAGCCTGGTCCTATCCTAGATCCTTGGCTCCTTGACGGAGGAGCTACAGGACATCGTCAGACAGCACGGTGGCGGCACTTCTCGACGGACCTGGCTGGTCCTTGAGCAGCGGTTTCTAGGGAACCGCACGACTCGAGCCCTCCACATCAGCACTCGGTTCTAGAATACCGTCCAGGGTGACTGTTCTGTCTCCACCTACTGCCGGGAGATGAAGGGTATGGCGGATGCCCTACGTGACCTTGGTGAGCCGGTCACCGATAGCACCCTTGTTCTTCGGGTCCTTTAGGGCCTGAATGAGCGCTATTGTCACCTATAGATGTGGCTACTCCGACTGGAGCCACTCCCTACCTTCGAGAAGGTATGGTCTGATCTTGAACTTGAGGAGATCACTGCAGGAGGCTCTACTGGCTCCGGGTATGCCACAGCCTTTTATGGCTCTGGGCAGTCCCCTCGTCCACCCTTACCATCTGCTGGTAGACCGCCGTCACGACCACCTTCCGCTCCAGGCACTCCTGCTAGTACTGGAGGTGGAAATCATTGCCGCCGAGGCAAGCATGGCGGTCGTGGTGGAGGTAGTAGTGCAGACGGCACTACTACACCCACTGCTCCGACTACTGGTGGTAGCGGTGGTACTGGCCGGGGAGGTGCACCCTGGCCCACACCCTACAACCCGTGGACTGGCCAGATCTACATGTGTCCTAGGCCATCTCTGGGTTCTCAGCCTCCACAACCACCACACCCTCAGCCGGCGTTTGTAGCCACCCCGGGCTACAGTGGACCAGCCTACAGTGCTGGTGGGCTGCTGACTCAGGCCTACGGTTGGCCTGGCTACCCTTCTGGCGGACAGTCAGCCTCCACCTACAGAGGCACCGACTATCCTGTCGGGTACTCGGAGCCGTCGGCACCTCTCCAGGAGCCACCCTCGACGTGGGATCGACAATCGCTGGCTTCTTCCTTCAGCACCATGCACCTTACTCCATCAGGTGCCGACTAGGTAGTTGACTCCGGAGCGTCATACCATACCACTCCTAATCCTGGTATACTCTCTTCCACCCACCCTCCCAATCCCTCTTTTCCTTCATATATCATTGTTGGGAATGGGTCTGTTCTTCCGATCACCTCAGTAGGTGATTCCGGTCTCCCAGGGTCTTTCCAGCTTAAAAATATTCTTGTCGCTCCGAATACTATTCAAAACTTGCTTTCTGTCTGCTGTTTTACCACTGACAATAATGTTTCCATTGAGTTTGATCCTTTTGGTTTTCCTGTGAAGGATCTTTCTACCCGGTGACCTTTTTTTCGATGTGATAGCTCAGGACCCCTATACACACTTCGGCTTCCTACTTCCGCTGCATCACCGCCTTTTGCTTTGACTACGACAGCTTCATCAACCATTTGGCATCGCCATATTGGCCATCCTGGTGCAGATGCTATGTCGAAGTTGTCCAGTAGTTCTGTTATCTCGTGTTCTAGGGGCACACATGACTCCCTATGTCATGCTTGTCAGCTTGGTCACCATGTTCGGCTTCCTTTTCCCACTTCTGTGACTCATGTTGAGCACGTGTTTGATCTTATACATTGTGATTTGTGGACATTCCTATTACCAGTGTATCGGGCTTTAATTATTACTTGGTGATCATTGATGATTTTTCTCACTTTTCCTGGACTTTTCCATTACGATTGAAGTCTGAGACTTTCGTTACTCTTTCTCACTTCTTCGTTTGGATTTCTACTCAGTTTGGGCGCACCATCCAAGCTGTCTAGTGTGATAACGGATGCGAGTTTGATAACTGTCGTTTCGTAACTTTCTCTCCGCACATGGGGTACAGCTGCGCATGTCTTGTTCATATACCTCTCCTCAAAACGGCACGGCAAAGCGCATGATTCGCACCACCAATGATGTCATGCGCTCCCTGATGTTCCAGTCATCTGTTCCAGCCCGATACTGGGTGGAGGCTCTCCATACTGCCACACTTCTGATTCATCATCTTCCCACCAAGGCGATTCGTCCTCCACCCCCTACTTTGCTCTATATGGCATCGATTCTCTTTACGATCACCTTAGAGTTTTCAGGTGCGCTTGCTACCCTAACCTTTCGCCACTGCCCTGCATAAGCTTGCACCCCACTCGACACGGTGTGTTTTTCTCGGGTATTCCCCTGATCATAAGGGGTACCGGTGCTTAGATCTTACTACTCACTGTCTTTTGATCTCTCGGCACGTCGTCTTCGACAAATCCTCCTTTCCTTTCTCCACCACCTCTTCCGGTTCCACCACAGAGCTGGATTCTCTTTTTCCCACTGACCCCGAGGCTGCTCCCCAGCTGCCTTGGCCTCTTTCTTCTGCAGGTTCGACACATGCTACGCCTCAGGTGCCCCCGGCGTCACCTGCTCCACCACGTGCGACACCGATGACTCCGGCGTCACCCACTATGCCTCGGGTGACCACTGCATCACCAGCTGCGCCACGCGTGGCCTCGGCTTCCCCAACGTCACCTGCTGTACCTCAGGTGGATCCGACGTCACCTACTGCGCCACGTGCGACACCAACGCCTCTGGCATTACCTGCTGCACCTCGGGTGACCTCTATGTCACCAGCTGCGCCACGTGCTGCCTCAGCTTCCCCGACGTCACCTGCAGCGAGCCTGACGCCACCAGCTGCGCCACACATGGCATCGACGATGACTTCTCGCTTTGCTGACCCCGCACTTGTATACCAGCGACGAGCGCGGGGGGGGGGGGGGTGCCTGCTCCAGCTGCACCACACGCGGCCTCGAGACCCACTCTCGTCTACCCACGATGAGAGAAGGTTGTTGTACCCGAGCGACCGGTGTACAACTGTCACACCCAGTTTTTCCGAAGAACAACCGAGTGAATATCACATGTATGCCAGGATCATTTTCTCATACATGTGATGACAAATAGTGAAGCATCATTTATTACAAGCCAAGTGTCGAATATAAATAAGTCTTACATCGCAAATGTCTCAATGGACAATAATAAGTTCATCACAAGTAAATAAACTAGCAGCGGAATATTATTCTTGAGGGCTCCGTCACAGGCGTTGCCCGGGGGTCTCCATGAACCTAGAAACCTTCTTCGGGTCCAAAGTCTTGATCATTATACACCACCTCATTATCTTGACCTGAGCAGCAATATAAACCAACAAATATGCAAGGTTGAGTACCAATGGTACTCAGCAAGTGTGGGAAAATTATGTCATGCATGGCTAGAACAAGGAGAGGTTGAACTCATGGTTAAAGCACTATGCAATTAATACCTATCAACTTAGCTTATTAAGCACCTACATTACTACACAGGTGAAATGGTCCCAATCTCCCTTCCCATCATCATAACCAAATAACCATAACATCATTTTCAAATGTTAAGCTCCCCGCTTAACATCCTCAACTTCCAAAACCATCACTCCTCTAATCATGAATAAGTCCAAGCCGCTCTTGACCGTGAGCACGGCTGTCATGACAGTTTTGACTCTGCAGAGTTTGTACCACTGTACCCACATGTAGTGATTTCATCCCCCGTTGCCGGGTGGACTAAAAGAACCTCCATTATGCCAGTGGCTACGAACCACATTCACACTTCCCAGGTGTGTAGCCAGGAGATCACTACGAAGCCTTTACAAAGGGATTCCCGAGGAGCGTGGGCCCACTGAGGTTTCACCCCTAACAGCATACAAGAGGCTCCAACCCCGCTGCAGTGGCCCCCTCTTGAGCCTTGCGGTTCATATGGTAGTCCAGCTGACACCTATTCTCCGCACCATCCAACACACCCATACTGCGCCGGGGATACACCTAATTAATTGGCCAAGCTGCCCCATCTCAGCATGTAGGTTGGCACTGTAAAGCCAGGTTACATGCTCCATGAACCGGTCCTTAGGATCCAGGCAAGTACTGAACACAAACCCGAGTCTCGTACACCCAGCACACAACCAAAACATCCAACTTGCTTGATCCCTACCTCCACATAACTCACAATATCTCATTCAAGAGTATGGTAAACTAAACTGATGATCTCATATCCAAATATCCCATTCTAAGCATGGCTAAGCATATGTAATATGAATAAATGATAAAATAAATCCCAACCCAAGCTACAAGGAAACAAGGTAATGCAATTCTAGGGAAAGTTCCTATCATAGGTTTCATATTTAAATTGACAGTGCAAATAACTCTAGCTACACATCCTAGCATAGGATCAAAGTGGTCAAGGACACTTGCCTCCTTCTTGCTGCTCTTGAAATGGGTAGTCCTGGTCTTGGAAAGGGATAACTTGCTCTTGAGCAGGTTCTACATCATACCATCACACATAGCAAAAGAAAAACAACAATCCATAAGACATAGTTCACACTTCCACTTCATACAAACCACACATTCACATTTATGAAAGTCATTCACCATTATATGTGTTGTGGTTACTCTATGTGTGTTGATTTGTGTCTTGCATACACTTTTAATCATATGTATATAATTCCTACTTTTGTATTCACATTTATGCTTGCATACTATATATATATGAGTTTCCAATTTAAATAAATTCCTTATATTCAATTACTACACCTTTTAGCTACCAAGTATGCATGAAAGGTATTTTCCTTCTCCATATGTGTCTTCATAATTTCTACCAACCCTAAACTGAATCCTTTGGATTTTAGAACTCCATTTATCATTTACTAGTTGCTATATTTTCAGATTTATTTCCTATGCCTAAATGTGAACTTTATTATGAAAATAACAAAACACATCATCTAAACAGAATAGGTTCTGATCTAAAATATTTACTAATATATTTTTGACCTTTTCCTCTGATGTAGACTATTTTACAATTATTTTCCCTATTTTCCAGAACTATTCTTTACTTAAAAATATGTCCCTAAATGTGAATAATAAATTAAACAGATTCATTTCAGCCCAAATATATTTTTATCTCACTCCAAAGTTTTCTAAATACTGAAAAAGTTTTTAATTTAATTTTGTCAATATGTTTGTCCCACTTTTTAATTTTTAAACACTAGCCACATATTCAATTTCCTAAGTTAATTACTAAACAGGGCTAAAAAGGTAAACTCACCCCATTATAGGGTCTATAATATTATTTTCAGAATTTCCAGGGGTCTAGCTACACTTATCAGAGGTGTTTTTCCTAATTTTTATTAAGTCCAGGGGCTAAAACTGATTTTTAAATGAATTTACATGATTTTCTGGAGTTCCAGGGGCTAGATCAGAAGTTTCCGGGGCTAGCTCTTATTTCCCGAGAACCCCAGGGGGTAGCACGTAAGATTTCCAGTCTTTATAACGCGGGGCTGACGTGGACCGTCCAATTTTAAACCGACGGCTGAGATTATAACGTCGAACCGGTACGCGGGGGTTTAAACCCTACCGTGCGATTTAAAATAAACGGCGCACAAGCGGCCACGTCGCTCTGATCGAGCGCGGGCGGCGCTGCCAGCGGTGCACGACGGAGGGAAGCGGCGATCTCGCCGGAGACTTTCGGGTTTTCGAGAATTCTTCCTAGAACTGTGATTTTATGGTACAGATCGGTGGAGGGGAGGTCGGGGATCTCACCTCGGGGGTTTTCTTGAGCTCGAAGGTCCTGGAAAGTGATCGGCGACGAGGTCCGAGGCAAAACCACGGCGAAGCTTGTCGGCGCTGTGTTTACACCGCAAGTCACCGAGTTTTCTGCACCTGCAAGGTTCCCCGGAGGCGGTGGATCAAGACCAGCGAGTTAGATCGGAAATTCCGAGCTTAGATCGGCCAGAATTCGCCGGAGAAGTCTCGGTTCTCACCGGAGTAAAAATCGGCGATCACGGGGGAAAAACAGAACGAGGCCGGGGTTTTTATAGACGGGGGAGGGCGGCGGGGTGGTTTAGATCATGTCCGCGTCGCCTACGAACAGAATTCAGCCGGGATACGCCGAAATCCCGATCGGTTTTGATTCGGGTGCGAGGGAGTCCGGAGCTGTCGCGAGGTAGACGAAGATCAGGTGGGTCCCGCCTGTTAGCGTGAGGAAGCAGCGCGCGCGGCTGCGGGCTGGCACGGGCGCTGGCTGGGCCGGCTGGTGGGTTTCGGCCCACTGGCCGGTTTTTTCTGTTTTCTATTTTTCTTTTTCTATTTCTTTTCTGATTTGAGTTTAATTTGAATTCCAGTTTGAATTTGAATTTTTGCAAAACATGCAACACGTCCAAAAAATTTTAAATCCCCCCTCCTAACAGGATTTAGGGTTTTGAATCAAAATTTTGGGGTGTTACAGCTCTACCCCCCTTAAAAGAAATCTCATCCTCGAGATTGGTGTGTCTAAGAAAACAATTGCGGAAATTGTGCCTTGAGCTCATCTTCCCGCTCCCAGGTGGCTTCCTCTTCTGAGTGATGCTTCCACTGCACCTTGCACATCCGGATTCTTTTATTTCTGGTGAGGCGTTCCATTGTCTCCAAAATCTTGTATGGTTGCTCGGCATAAGACAAATCCTCAGTTACGTCCACTTCATTCATGGGTAACACCTCTTCAGGCGTCCTCAGGCATTTCTTGAGTTGTGACACATGGAATACATCGTGCACATCCGATAGGTGAGCCGGTAATTCTAGTTGATACGCCACTTCGCCTTTCCTCTCCAGAACTTGAAAGGTTCCGATGTATCGAGGTGACAACTTCCCTTTCACCTTGAACCGACGAAGTCCTCTGATAGGGGACACCTTGAGATAGACATAGTCCCCCACGTCGAAAACAAGCTCTCTTCTTCGTACATCGGCATAGCTCTTTTGGCGTGTCTGTGCTATCCTCAAGTTATTGCGAATTTCCCTCACCTTCGCCTCGGCTTCTTGTAGTACTTCTGGACCAAACACTTTACTTTCCCCTGTTTGGTTCCAAAATAGGGGAGTTCTGCACTTTCTCCCGTACAAGGCTTCAAACGGTGACATCTTCATACTAGCTTGATAGCTGTTGTTATAGGAAAACTCCGCATACGGTAAGTTCTTGTCCCAACTCCTATTGTTTTTTAGTGCACATGCCCTTACCATATCTTCAAGGATCTAATTGGTTCTTTCCCTCTGCCCGTCGGTTTGGGGATGATAGGCAGAACTAAAGTTCAGATGGGTTCCCATAGTTTCGTGCAACTTCTGCCAGAATCTTGAGGTGAACTGTGTCCCTCGATCCGACACTATCTTCTTTGGCACTCCATGGTAACACATGATCCTTGACATGTACAATTCTGTCAATTTGGATCCTCTGTAGCTTTCCTTCACGGGGATGAAGTGAGCTACCTTGGTTAGCCTATCAATGATGACCCATATTGAATCATATCCAGATTGGGTCCTAGGCAATCCCACGATGAAATCCATGCTGATTTCTTCCCATTTCCATTCAGGCACTTTGAGTGGTTGCAATAATCCCGCGGGTCGTTGATGTTCTGCTTTCACCAACTGACATGTGTCACATAGGGCAACATGTTCCGCGACATCTCGCTTCATGCCATACCACCAATACCTGCTTTTGAGGTCCTGGTACATCTTCGTACTCCTAGGATGAATGGAATAGTCGGAATCATGAGCCTCCTTCAAAATCAATTCACGGATCTCCTTTACTTCAGGCACACAGATCCTTTTCCCGTGCCACACCGTACCTTGTTCATCCTCTCTGAAACCAGAAGCTTTATTTTCCTTGATGAGTTGCCTGATTTCTTGTATCTTCTCGTCGTTCTTTTGACCCCCGCGTATGTCTCGCTCTAGTGTGCAGTCCACTTCCATGGAGATGGCTTCACCACTATTTACTAGACATAGATTGAGCCTCATAACCTCGTCCTTCAATTCTGCAGGCATGTCCTTCAAGCTCAACTTATTGACCTGCACTTTTTGACTCAAAGCATCGGCCACGACATTTGCTTTCCCGGGATGATAGTTGATGCCTACATCAAAGTCATTGATTAGCTCTAACCATCTCCTTTGTCTGAGGTTGAGGTCTGGCTGTGTGAAAATGTACTTCAAACTCTTATGATCCGTATATATCTCGGTCCTCTTCCCCATCAAATAGTGCCGCCAAATTTTCAACGCGTGTACCACTACGGCTAGTTCTAGGTCATGTGTAGGATAGTTCTTCTCGTGCTTCCAAAGCTGCCGGGATGCATAAGCCACGACATGCCCTTCTTGCATGAGAACACATCCCAACCCGTTTCCAGAGGCATCGCAGTACACTGTGAAATTCTTCTGCATATCTGGCATAACCAACACTAGGGCTGTTGTCAATCTCTTCTTTAGCTCCTGAAAGCTCGTCTCGCACTGTGGCGTCCAGGTGAATGTGATTCCCTTCTCCAACAGTTTGGTGAGAGGTCTCGAGATCTTGGAGAATCCCTCAATAAACCGTCGATAGTATCCAGCCAATCCCAAGAAGCTTCGAACTTCCCCGACATTTTTAGGGGTCTTCCACTTCTGTATATCCTCGATTTTGGCGGGATCTACGGAGATTCCTCCCTCCGAGATTATATGTCCTAAGAAGGGAACTCTCTTCAGCCAAAACTCACACTTACTCAACTTGGCATATAGTTGGTGTTCTCTTAGCCTCTGCAACACCAACCTTAGATGTTTCTCATGTTCTTCTTCATCTTTGGAGAAGACGAGAATGTCATCTATGAAAACCACTACAAATTTGTCCAGATATTCCATGAATACCTTGTTCATGAGATACATGAAGTATGTCGGGGCATTAGTTAGCCCGAAAGGCATGACGGTGTATTCATACAGTCCGCACCGAGATACGAAAGCTGTCTTGGGAATATCAGATTGCCTTATCTTGAGTTGGTGGTATCCCGACCTGAGATCAATTTTCGAGAACACACAAGCTCCCCTCAACTGATCAAACAAGTCTTCAATGCGGGGTAATGGGTACTTGTTCTTGATGGTTACCTCATTCAAAGCACGGTAATCCACGCATAACCTTTGGGTTCCGTCCTTCTTGGGCACAAATATCACCGGAGCTCCCCATGGTGAGGAACTAGGACGAATATACCCCTTCTCCGTCAATTCTCTCAAATGATCCTTGAGTTCTTCTAGCTGCTTGGAGTCCATCCGATAAGGTCTTTTGTAAATCGGGGATGTTCCAGGTACTAGCTCAATTGCGAATTCCACTTCACGATCGGGAGGCATACCTGGCAACTCCTCCGAAAAAATATCTGGATATTCCCTGATGGTCCTGATTTCCTCAACTTTCACCTCAACTTGATTTAATTTAATGTCCCTCCTAGGCTCGTGTATTGTTATGAACGTTACTCTTGTGCTACTAGGGTGAGTTAGTTCCACCGTTCTGGTCGAACAATGGATGATTCCTTTATGTTTGGTCAACCAATCCATACCCAAAATAATATCTATCCCTTGTGAATCTATCACTATGAGGTTAGCAGTAAATACTACCTCATTAATGTCTAGGTTCACCTTGGGACACACTTGTCTTGTCCTTATTTCTCCACCCGGAGAGTTTACGGCTAGCATATGGTTCATTTGTGTTGTTGCTAGGTCATGCTTCTTAACAAACCCTTGAGCAATGAACGAGTGGGTAGCACCAGAATCAAACAGCAGGGTTGCAAGGTGTAAATTGGCAGGAAACTTACCAACTACCACGTCGGGTGCCTCTTGTGCTTCCTCCATAGTGACGTGGTTCACCCGTCCTCTCATTACATTCTGCTGTTGTGGCTGCGCAGGCTTCTTCTTTGGGCATTTATGGGCGTAGTGCCCCACTTCACCACAGCTAAAACATTGCACCCCAACCTTAGGTGCCTGGCCTTTGCTGTCTTGGGATTGGTTTGGAGGTCCCTGTACTGCTGGTCGAGGTGGATATGCGGGGCGAGGCTGCTGCAAAAACTGACGTTGCGGTTGTGCTGGTGCTGCGGGAGGCCTGTAGTTTGGGTTGTACCCTCTTGGTGCTGAATAGGGTACCGCAGCATGGCTCGTCTGCCCCATAGATTGCTGCATCATACGTGGGCGGGTGTTGCTCCCTGAGGCTTGATGTGACCACCCGGCCTTCCTCTTATTCTCATTTTCCAAGGCCTTTAGCTTCCTTTCTACCACAAATGCTCTGTCCACCATCTTTTGGAAGCTTTCATACTCATTTGAGGACATTGCACATTGCATCTCCGCGGTAAGTCCTTCCACGAAACAATCTTGTTTCTGCTCATCAGTCTCTATGTCTCGTGGGGCATAACGGGATAGTTGAGTAAATTTAGTGAGGTATTCCCTCACCGTCATGTTTCCCTGCTGCAGTCCCAAAAACTCCTTCCTCTTGTTTTTGAGTTCACCTCTTGGGATGTAATGGTTGCGGAAGCTACGCTTGAACTCTTCCCAAGTGATGTTTTCAGGGTCATGATGGGCGGCCACGTAGGCGGTCCACCAATCAGCAGCAGGTCCATGCAATTGATGAGAAGCAAACAGCACCCTCTCATACCCTTGGCACTGTATGATCCTCATCTTACTTTCAATGGTCTTCAGCCAATCATCTGCCTCCAGAGGTTCAGCAACAGTTGCAAACTTTGGAGGTTGAGTTCCTAGAAACTCACTCAACCTTGGTTGGCGTGGTGCAGCTTGTGGAGGTGGAACTTGATGCAAGTTGGCCACCACTTGAGTCAAGATCTGGATGAGCTGATTCTGATTCTCCAGCATTTGGTGGAGGGGATCAACTCCTTCACAGCGACCACCCCGGTCCTGGCCTCCAGAAAGATGAGGGTTGCATGCCTCATCGTTGTTGTTGGCGGGGTTGGCAGCACGTCCTTTTCCTCTTCCGGCCATCTGGCAGAATCAACCAATGTTAATTTGAAAGCATTTAGTATCATCTTACTACTTTCATTTGTTTGTACTTTGAAGTGTTGAGGCTTTGTTATACTTTTACGAGGGTTCATATCTCACACCAAATAAATGCACTATTATTTCATGTGGGTTCACACATCAAAGCAAAACAATCTAAAGACGAGGTTGTGGACAATTGCTCATGGCTTCCACAACTCACGTCACACACCAAGCATTAACACACCATTAACTTAACGTAACGATGCGACTATTCGACATCTTGCTAACTAAGGGAAGGACTCTACACTACTCGTTTTCTTGAGCTGGCTCCTCGGGATCTTCCTCATCATTTTGGCTGCCTTCTGACTCTGCTTTGGGTGGGGAGGCTGCTGGTGGAGAAGTGCGACGACGCCTGATCGCTCGACGATCTGGGGAGTCAGGAGTCCATGTATCATTCACGGTGACACACAGTTCATTCCCATCTCCTCTTTCTCTCGCCCTCAAGCAGGCTCGCAGCAACGCTTCCGTTTCCTTCAGGGTGTCCCGGACATCCTGAAGCTCTTGTTGACACTCCTGCAGTCGAGTGCTGAGCATAGAAGCATCCTCCAAGCACAAGTCCATGTACTCATGGGAAGTCCCTTGCTGCACCGGCGGGTACTTGTACTCCGTGATACCACTCTCACGCTGGAGGACATACATGTACTCAGTTTTGTCCAAGTGGCGACGATAGATGTGACTGTGGCAGGTGATGGCCTCCCAGGTGACATCTTTTTCCGCATCGACCTGTGTCGCTCTACAAGCTGGAGAGTGGTGAATCTTAAGCAGCTGATTTTCGTGTATTATCCTCATCTCCGAACTCCATTCTTCCCTCTTCTCACGGATGGTCCTGGTGGAGTTATAGTGGATGATTAGCTTGCCCGTATTGCCGGCGGCTTCGAGCATACGCCGAAGACGGCGCAATAAGCCTCCTACTGCCAATCCGTAGGAAAGGTACGTCACCGGACGGCTCTCCTCTCTCTCGGCAAGGGCAACTACGGGAACTCTCCCTCCTGTGGACTTGCGAGCGGTACGAATCATGCAAACCATCTAAAACAAAAAGAATTTAAAATTAGGTTAGATAAACTCTCAAACAAAAATCCTATTTTGAATGAAAATTGGGGTAAGATGAAGAAAGTGACTCATTTAAATAACACTTTTCAATCCACACCTTTGAAAAATAGTTTTTAAGAAAATAAGGCCCTTAAATACGTTCATTTCTACCTAGGTCCATGTTCCTACGGGCAACCTTGGCTCTGATACCACCTCTGTCACACCCAGTTTTTCCGAAGAACAACCGAGTGAATATCACATGTATGCCAGGATCATTTTCTCATACATGTGATGACAAATAGTGAAGCATCATTTATTACAAGCCAGGTGTCGAATATAAATAAGTCTTACATCGCAAATGTCTCAATGGACAATAATAAGTTCATCACAAGTAAATAAACTAGCAGCGGAATATTATTCTTGAGGGCTCCGTCACAGGCGTTGCCCTGGAGTCTCCATGAACCTAGAAACCTTCTTCGGGTCCAAAGTCTTGATCATTATACACCACCTCATTATCTTGACCTGAGCAGCAATATAAACCAACAAATATGCAAGGTTGAGTACCAATGGTACTCAGCAAGTGTGGGAAAATTATGTCATGCATGGCTAGAACAAGGAGAGGTTGAACTCATGGTTAAAGCACTATGCAATTAATACCTATCACCTTAGCTTATTAAGCACCTACATTACTACACAGGTGAAATGGTCCCATTCTCCCTTCCCATCATCATAACCAAATAACCATAACATCATTTTCAAATGTTAAGCTCCCCGCTTAACATCCTCAACTTCCAAAACCATCACTCCTCTAATCATGAATAAGTCCAAGCCGCTCTTGACCGTGAGCACGGCTGTCATGACAGTTTTGACTCTGCAGAGTTTGTACCACTGTACCCACATGTAGTGATTTCATCCCCCGTTGCCGGGTGGACTAAAAGAACCTCCATTATGCCAGTGGCTACGAACCACATTCACACTTCCCAGGTGTGTAGCCAGGAGATCACTACGAAGCCTTTACAAAGGGATTCCCGACGAGTGTGGGCCCACTGAGGTTTCACCCCTAACAGCATACAAGAGGCTCCAACCCGCTGCAGTGGCCCCCTCTTGAGCCTTGCGGTTCATATGGTAGTCCAGCTGACACCTATTCCCTGCACCATCCAACACACCCATACTACGCCGGGGATACACCTAATTAATTGGCCAAGCTGCCCCATCTCAGCATGTGGTTGGCATTGTAAAGCCAGGTTACATGCTCCATGAACCGGTCCTTAGGATCCAGGCAAGTACTGAACACAAACCCGAGTCTCGTACACCCAGCACACAACCAAAACATCCAACTTGCCTTGATCCCTACCTCCACATAACTCACAATATCTCATTCAAGAGTATGGTAAACTAAACTGATGATCTCATATCCAAATACCCCATTCTAAGCATGGCTAAGCATATGTAATATGAATAAATGATAAAATAAATCCCAACCCAAGCTACAAGGAAACAAGGTAATGCAATTCTAGGGAAACTTCCTATCATGGGTTTAATATTTAAATTGACAATGCAAATAACTCTAGCTACACATCCTAACATAGGATCAAAGTGGTCAAGGACACTTGCCTCCTTCTTGCTGCTCTTGAAATGGGTAGTCCTAGTCTTGGAAAGGAATAACTTGCTCTTGAGCAGGTTCTACATCATACCATCACACATAGCAAAAGAAAAACAACAATCCATAAGACATAGTTCACACTTCCACTTCATACAAACCACACATTCACATTTATGAAAGTCATTCACCATTATATGTGTTGTGGTTACTCTATGTGTGTTGATTTGTGTCTTGCATACACTTTTAATCATATGTATATAATTCCTACTTTTGTATTCACATTTATGCTTGCATACTATATATATATATATATATATGAGTTTCCAATTTAAATAAATTCCTTATATTCAATTACTACACCTTTTAGCTACCAAGTATGCATGAAAGGTATTTCCCTTCTCCATATGTGTCTTCATAATTTCTACCAACCCTAAACTGAATCCTTTGGATTTTAGAACTCCATTTATCATTTACTAGTTGCTATATTTTCAGATTTATTTCCTATGCCTAAATGTGAACTTTATTATGAAAATAACAAAACACATCATCTAAACAGAATAGGTTCTGATCTAAAATATTTACTAATATATTTTTGACCTTTTCCTCTGATGTAGACTATTTTACAATTATTTTCCCTATTTTCCAGAAATATTCTTTACTTAAAAATATGTCCCTAAATGTGAATAATAAATTAAACAGATTCATTTCAGCCCAAATATATTTTTATCTCACTCCAAAGTTTTCTAAATACTGAAAAAGTTTTTAATTTAATTTTGTCGATATGTTTGTCCCACTTTTTAATTTTTAAACACTAGCCACATATTCAATTTCCTAAGTTAATTACTAAACAGGGCTAAAAAGGTAAACTCACCCCATTACAGGGTCTATAATATTATTTTCAGAATTTCTAGGGGTCTAGCTACACTTATCAGAGGTGTTTTTCCTAATTTTTATTAAGTCCAGGGGCTAAAACTCATTTTTAAATGAATTTACATGATTTTCTGGAGTTCCAGGGGCTAGATCAGAAGTTTCCGGGGCTAGCTCTTATTTCCCGAGAACCCCAGGGGGTAGCACGTAAGATTTCCAGTCTTTATAACGCGGGGCTGACGTGGACCGTCCGATTTTAAACCGACGGCTGAGATTATAACGTCGAACCGGTACGCGGGGGTTTAAACCCTACCGTGCGATTTAAAATAAACGGCGCACAAGCGGCCACGTCGCTCTGATCGAGCGCGGGCGGCGCTGCCGGCGGCGCACGGCGGCGGGAAGCGGCGATCTCGCCGGAGACTTTCGGGTTTTCGAGAATTCTTCCTAGAACTGTGATTTTATGGTATAGATCGGTGGAGGGGAGGTCGGGGATCTCACCTCGGGGGTTTTCTTGAGCTCGGAGGTCCTGGAAAGTGATCGGCGACGAGGTCCGAGGCAAAACCACGATGAAGCTCATCGGCGCTGTGTTTACACCGCAAGTCACCGAGTTTTCTGCACCTGCAAGGTTCCCCGGAGGCGGTGGATCAAGACCAGCGAGTTAGATCGGAAATTCCGAGCTTAGATCGGCCAGAATTCGCCGGAGAAGTCTCGGTTCTCACCGGAGTAAAAATCGGCGATCGCGGGGGAAAAACAGAACGAGGCCGGGGTTTTTATAGACGGGGGAGGGCGGCGGGGTGGTTTAGATCATGTCCGCGTCGCCTACGAACAGAATTCAGCGGGGATACGCCGAAATCCAGATCGGTTTTGATTCGGGTGCGAGGGAGTCCGGTGCTGTCGCGAGGTAGACGAAGATCGGGTGGGTCCCGCCTGTCAGCGTGAGGAAGCAGCGCGCGAGGCTGCGGGCTGGCGCGGGCGCTGGCTGGTGGGTTACGGCCCACTGGCCGGTTTTTTTTTCTGTTTTCTCTTTTTCTTTTTCTATTTCTTTTCTGATTTGAGTTTAATTTGAATTCCAGTTTGAATTTGAATTTTTGCAAAACATGCAACACGTCCAAAAAATTTTAAATCCCCCTCCTAACAGGATTTAGGGTTTTGAATCAAAATTTTGCGGTGTTACAACAACCCTCCTCTTCTCCACAGGTATCCTGGTCACGTCCATCCAATGGTGACTCAACGTGCGTCCGAGAGTCTCCGGTCAATTGAGCGCTTCACCGGGTCTGCCTTCTCGTCGATGACATCTCCACCGACTGACTCTTCTTTGATCTCACCCATACCTACTTCCATGCGTAGCGCCCTCGCCGACCCTCACTGGCGCCACACTATGGTGGAAGACTATGAGGCCCTACTTGCCAACCGGACCTGGGACCTGGTTCCCCGCCCCGGTCGTGGCAATGTTGTCACGGGCAAGTGGGTGTTCACACATAAGAAGAAGGCGGACGGTTCCTTGGAGAGGTACAAGGCTCGGTGGGTACTTCGTGTTTCACTCAGCGCCCTGGAGTCAACTACGATGAGACCTTCAGCCCGGTGGTGAAGCCGGTGACGGTTCGTACCGTTCTGTCACTACCTCTCTCGCGTTCTTGGCCTGTCCATCGGTTGGACGTCAAGAATGCCTTCGTCCATGGTACACTAACCGAGATGGTGTACTGCAGTTAGCTGGCAGGATTTGTTGATTCAGCTCACCCAGACATGGTCTGTAAGCTGAATAAATCCTTGTACGGACTGAAGCAGGCACCGTGAGCCTGGTATAGCCGGTCCGCCTCCTTCTTGGTCTCACAGGGGTTCGTCGAAGCTAAGTCGGACACTTCGCTGTTTGTCTATCGACGTGGCAGTGACACTGCTTACCTTCTACTATACGTCGATGACATTGTACTGACAGCATCTAGTCCGGCTCTGCTTCGGCGCACCATTTCTGCTTTACAGCAGGAGTTCACTATGAAGGACCTGGGCCGCCTCCACCACTTCCTGGGTATTGCGGTCGAGGACCGACCAGGCTGCTTGTTCCTTCACCAGCGACAGTACTGCCTAGATATCCTCCAGCGAGCGGGCATGGCTGAGTGCAAGCCATGCTCCACTCCAGTGGATACTTAGGCGAAGCTCTCCACTACCGACGGGACACCTGTCTCTGACCCCACTGCTTACAGGAGTCTTGCAGGTGCTCTTCAGTACCTCACCTTCACCAGGTCGGATATCTCGTATGCGGTTCAGCAGGTGTGCCTCCACATGCATGACCCGAGGGAGCCGCACCTCACCGCTGTGAAGCGGATTCTTCGGTACCTACGAGGTACCCTCGACTATCGCCTCCTCCTTCGACGTGACGCAGCCTCCGAGCTGGTCGTGTACACCGACGCTGACTAGGCAGGCTGCTTGGACACACGATGCTCTACTTCTGCGTACGCCGTCTTCCTAGGCAGTAACCTCGTCTCCTGGTCCTCGAAGCGACAGCCCGTGGTGTCGTGCTCCAGTGCTGAGGCGGAGTATCGTGCCATGGCTAACGGCGTGGCTGAGGCCTCCTGGCTTCAGCAGCTGCTTCAGGAGCTCCACACTCCCGTCGCCAGGAGCACCCTGATCTACTGCGACAACGTCAACGCCGTGTACCTCTCCACCAACCCGGTCCAGCATCAGCGCACAAAGCATGTGGAGATCGACCTCCATTTTGTTCGTGAGCGGGTTGCACGTGGTGAGGTTCAGGTACACCATGTCTTGACGACGACGCAGTTCGCCGACATCTTCACGAAGGGCCTCCCGTCGTCGCTGTTCTCCGAGTTTCGGTCCAGTCTCAACATCTGCAGTGGCTGGATGTTGTGACTGCGGGGGGGGGGGGGTGTTAGACTCTGTAATTATGTGTGGGTTATAGGGGTAGTTTAATCTCTAGTGAGGGATTAGGGTTAGGGGTAGTTTAGTCTTTTCCCCTCACCTAATCCCTCTATATAATCATCCCTGTATCCCCATTATTTTCATCATCTAATACAGACACTATTAGTCCTCTAATATTCCCAAGTAGAGGCTGAGGTTTTGATAGTCAAGGTTTCTAGACGGCCATCTAACTCAGGTGCATCGACTTTGAGGTATGGCGCCTCCCTAGGGACCTTGGTGTATCTTTGGTAGATGTCGACTGATGAATATTTTGGCTATATGTTCAACCTGTTCTTTGGTTCCTCTTCACTTGTATTGAAGGTGTCTTTCCTTGCACCATTTAGCAATTGGTGGACCAAAATGGGGTGTCTGCCCTGAATCCTTAACCTGACACATTTCAGGGGGTACCAACTTCACCAGTGCTACCTCGGTCGACTGCTCCTACGGCTGAATATGTTGCTGGACGTATTCGGGAGTTGCTTACTAGCTCATGCTGATATTGTAGCTCCTCGGAGACTGATGACAAGTCTTGACAGTGTGGTGATCCCCAAAAGGAATCTACATTCCGATCACGTGGGTCCTTTAAAACATCATCAGGCGGACTTGAGTCATCATTAGCTAAGGTTCGATCTTCTATGGCCAGAATTATGTCTTCAAGTCAGGTGAACTCATATTTTAGCATGTATCCTCTGGTATCCTCCGATTCTCTTATTGACTCATTAGAGGTTGCTGGGGATTCTTCATGTAGGGGATAGCTAATTAATTGCGAAAAAATTCGGCAGCAGGTAGCCCCTGTGTGACTCATGGAGTCGATTGGAGACTCATAAGTCATATAAAAACATAGGAGCTGTAGCCCCCGAGTCTTCAGTTGACTCTTTGGAGTCGGTTGAGACTCAAAAATCATAGAAAAATTTCAGGAGCGTGTAGCCCCTGTGTTTTCAATTAACTCGTGATGTCAGTGAGAGACTCGTAAGTCGTATAAAAACTTTGGGAGCCGGTATCCTCTGAGTCTTCAATTAACTCATGGATCTGGTTGGAGACTTGAAAGTCATAGAAGCTTTGGAGGCTGGTATCCCTAAGTGTTTGATCGACTCATGGAGTCGGTTGAAGACCTATATCCTCACATTTTGTGATTTTGTTTGTTTGAATCTTCTGGAGATCCAATGTCTTGTGCAGAGCTTGGAGGCAGATGTTGTCCAACTTCAGGATGAAGATGAGCGAGATTGATTCGAGAAAGCTCAAGGTTAACATGATTGTGAACAACTGACATGTGTGTTTCCCTAATCCTTATCTCTGCTCTGCTATATTAATTATTGATGTAAGTATTTGCGGCCGAGTCGGATCGTTATGAACAGGTGAAGGGAACTGATGAGATCATGCACATCATCATTGCACATACAAACATGGCAGAGTGTTTATTTGTTTGGGATTCTGGCTCAAGTGAACATGCACGCTCATTTGATGGAGAACATCGAGATGGTGCACTATGTCGTCCACCACCTTGGCCTCCTCCATTCATGCACACAAGATGATTTGATGGCATTGCACATTAGCACCATCACATGAGAGAAGATGATTTTGAGTCGAGGAAGACTCCAATTCAAGAGTGGGATGATGATGAGTACATCACTCCAATAAATACGCACAACACTCCATTGAACATATAAGATGCAATCATTAGAGTTCACACACAACAATTGAATTTAGAGGTGAGCTCGTTCTTATATGTATCCTTATATGTTTTTGAGAATAGATTGCTACCTGGTGACTCAATTGTGATAGGATCCATAGATAGGTTCAAGGAGTACTTGGAGGAAGGCCTAGTGGCGTGGAGGACCATAGAATACGTCCAAAGCAGATAGAGTCCGAGCCCAACTCGAAAACGAGTCCAACTCGGAACCCAGGAGCACTTTGCACTAAAACGAACGCCTAGGATGCATACGAACTCCATTTTTGATGTTATACATGTGCACAGAAAAGGAGCGGATAAAATTTCCAATGCCGCTAGTCCCGTGTCAAAATTCTACAGGAGTCGACGGGAATTGTTGAAACAATCAAATTCAGAATCTATCAGGGTTCTGCATCACTGTATTAGACCATTGGGCCTTGTATCAAGTACATGTCCATTATTTTTGTGTCTTAGGATTAGGTCATGACCCCAACATCCCTTAGACGTCCTCCCACATATTTATACTCCATAGCAGCTACCACAAATAATAGGGTTTTGCTTAGATTAGTCTGTTATACACAGTTTCGGCGTTCATCGGTTTGTGAGACACCAACTTAGCAATTCACATTGCTTCTTCTTCGTTCTTGCTCGTGTTCTCAGTTTCACTTGTAGGGATTAGCCTTCTTGGCAAGGTCAAGCGTGTGAAGCACTGTTGATAACCAAACGGAACAGTGTTATAGTGATTGCAGGGGCAGTTCGTGTTCTCCTCGAGAGCCTCAAAACATTAAGGTCGAGATCTCCATCAATCGATTTATCCATTACCTATCGAAAGATCGGGCCTACTGTAATCTATTCCTTATCAATTGGTATTAGAGTCAGGTTGCCCATTAGGTAATTTCATCTATCCAATAGATTAATTTTTTTCATACCTAGAGTCCACAAAAAAAGCCACAAAAAACCTATAGTTTAGTTGATCTGTTCATCACTTTGTCCAAACCACCATTGAGCCTTAGATTTGTTTTTCAGATTGGTTTTGTTGAGTTTGTGTCCGTTCTTTGAGTCATATTTCTGGTTTAGAAAGTGTTTTTGGTTTTAGTTTGAGTTTTGAATTGTGTTGATTCTTCCTTTTGAATTATGTACATCACACTTAGATTAGATTCATCTCTGACCAGTTCAGTATTTCAATCATATCTTCTCATACGAACTCGTATTTTTGTGTTATTGTACTTTATGGAAAGGTTGAGAAGTTATCCATGACTTTCATATTCATAAATTTTCTAGGAAATACAGTTATTATGGTCAAAATTGCGTTAGATCTGAATCTATTCTTGATCTAGAATTTCTGAACAGTTTGTATTTTAGGGGCAATATCTCCTATTGTTCTGATACTAAATAGGTATTTTATATACTTCAATAAAAAGAGGAGAGATATTTCTATAATATTTATGTTATAAGTTTTTGGATTTGGGGCCTCTAAAGGTGCCTAATTGTTCTTGGAAGATTGAGCAGAAAACCTGTGACAGACCAACGAGATATCTTTGATTAGTTTGAATTGTGTTCTTCTTTTGCAGCACATTACAACAACAACAACAACAACAACAACCAAGCCTTTATCCCAAGCATGTTGGGGTCGGCTAGACATGAAACCCAATATCGATGAAGTAAAAGAGAGGAAGAGATATAAGAACAAGGAAAAAAGAAAAAAGACAAAAAGACAAAAAGACAAAAAGACAAAAAAAAGAAAAAAGAAAAGAAAAAAAGAAAAAAAAGAAAAAAAGAAAAAAAGAAAAAAGAAAAAATAGAAAAGAAAAAGAAAAAACAAGACTACGATTCTAGCACATGAATTGCTACTTTCCATGCGGTCCTATCATGAGCTAAGTCTCTGGATACATTCCAATCTCTCAAATCTCGTTTTACCTTCTCCTCCCAGGTCAACCTTGGTCGTCCTCTACCCCTCCTAATATTTTCTCTACCTCTTAAAATCCCACTGTTAACCGGTGCTTCTGGAGGTCTCCGTTGGATATGTCCAAACCACCTAAGTCGATGTTGGACTAACTTCTCTTCAATCGGCGCCACCCCTACCCTATCACGAATCGCCTCATTCCTTATTCGGTCTCTTCTCCTGTGCCCGCACATCCACCGTAGCATGCGCATCTCTGCGACACTCATTTGTTGGACATGTTGCCGTTTAGTTGGCCAACATTCCGCCCCATAAAGCATCGCGGGTCTGATCACCGTCCTATAGAACTTCCCTTTTAGCTTTTGTGGGACTTTCCTATCACATAGGATTCCAGAGGCTTGTCGCCATTTCATCCACCCTACCTTGATCCTGTGGCAAACATCCTCATCAATATCGCCATTGCTTTGTAACATTGATCCTAAGTATCGGAAAGAGTCCCTTCTAGGTACTATTTGTCCTTGTAGACTAACATTTCCCTCTTCACGACCAACACCACTAAACTCACACCTCATATACTCGGTTTTGGTCCTACTAAGTCTAAACCCCTTGGACTCTAAGGTTTGTCTCCATAACTCTAATTTCTTATCAACACTATCTCTAGTTTCATCTACCAGCACTACATCATCAGCAAAGAGCATGCACCAAGGGATATCCCCTTGTATATCCTTCGACACCTCATCCATCACCAAGGAAAAGATGTATGGGCTCAAAGCTGATCCTTGATGTAGTCCTACCGTGATAGGAAATGCATCAGTCTCACTATCACCTACGCGCACACTTGTCCTAACATTATTGTACATATCCTTGATAAGGGTAATGTACTTTGTTAGCACTTTATGTTTCTCTAGTGCCCACCACATGACTGACCTTGGTATCTTGTCGTACGCCTTCTCCAAGTCGATGAACACCATATGCAAGTCCTTCTTCTCCTCCCTATATCTCTCCATAAGCTGACGAAGCAAGAAAAACGCCTCCATTGTAGACCTCCCAGGCATAAAACCAAACTGGTTTTAGTGACATTGGTCACTTTCCTCAGACGGTGTTCAATCACTCTCTCCCAAAGCTTCATAGTATGACTCATAAGCTTAATACCTCGATAATTAGTACAACTTTGAATATCTCCTTTATTTTTGAAGATAGGTACTAATATACTTTTCCTCCATTCTTCAGGCATCTTGTTTGACCGAAAAAGGTGGTTGAATAGCTTTGTGAGCCATACTATTGCCACGTCCCCAAGACCTCTCCACACCTCAATAGGGACATCGTCAGGGCCAAGGGCCTTTCCTCCTTTCATCCTTTTTAAGGCCTCCTTAACCTCAAACTCTTGTATCCTCCGCACGAACCGCCTGTTGGAGTCATCAAAGGAGTCATCCAACTCAACCATAGTGCTCCCATTCCCATCATTGAATAGCCCATTAAAGTAATCACGCCATCTATTCTTAATCTCTTCATCCTTCACTAGAATGCGGTCAGTCTCATCTTTGATGCATTTAACTTGATTGAGATCTCTCATTTTCTCTCACGGATTTTTGCTACCTTGTATATGTCCTTTTCACCTTCTTTTGTCTCTAGTCTCTCATATAACTTATCATAGGCCTTTCCTCTTGCCTTACTCACAGCCCGCCTTGCATTCTTCTTAGCCTCTTTGTACTTAAGCATGTTGCTTGCGCTTCTATCATTATGCCAACTATTGTAACACTCCTTATTCTCCTTAATGGCCTTTTGTACATCCTCATTCCACCACCAAGTGTCTTTATCTACAAGTTTCTTTCCCTTTGTCACACCAAAGACCTCACTAGCTACCTTCCTAATGCAAGTTGCCATCTTCATCCACATACTATCTGCATCTCCATTTTCTGCCTAGGGTCCTTCTATGATCACCCTATTTTTAAAGGATTATTGTGATTCTCCCTTCAACTTCCACCACTTTGTTCTTATGATTTTGACACATTTGTCCCGCAAAGAACATGTATGGATGCGAAAGCCAGCTACCACAAGCTTATGTTGTGTCACAACACACTCCCCGGGGATCACCTTACAATCTAGACACTCCCGTCTATCCTTTCTCCTAGTGAGGACAAAGTCAATCTGGCTAGAGTGTTGGGCACTACTAAAGGTCACTAGGTGAGATTGCCTCTTCCTAAAGAGGGTGTTAGCTATCAACAGATCATAGGTTACGGCAAAGTCTAGGATGTCCTTACCCTCTTGATTTTTATCGCTGCATCCAAAACCTCCATGTACTTCCTCAAATCCTAGTTAGTTGCAGCCACATGACCATTGAGATCTCCCCCTATGAGGAGTTTCTCGGTTATCGGTACACTACTAACCATATGCTCCAAGTCCTCCCAAAATTGCCTCTTAGCACTCATGTTGAGCCCAACTTGTGGGGCATAAGCACTAATGACGTTCAAGACAATGTCCCCAATTACTATCTTGATTAAGATGATCCTATCCCCTCGTCTTCGAACATCCACTACTCCATCCTTAAGACTCTTATCTATTAGAACACCTACGCCATTCCTAGTCCCAGCCGAACCAGAATACCAAAGCTTAAAACTGGTATTCTCGACTTCTCTCGCCTTTTGACCCGCCCATCTAGTCTCTTGTACACAAAGGATATTTACTCGTCTCCTAATGGCAACATCTACTAACTCACGTAGCTTCCCCGTCAAGGATCCTGCATTCCAACTACCCACCCGAAATCTATGTTCCTCGGCTAGCTTCCTTACGCTTTGCACCCGTCGAGTAAGATGCAAATACCCTTGCTCACTTATCACTACATCCGGGCGATGATGTAGCGCGCCACTAAGGTGGTGGCGATCTGGCCCTTGCTCGTTTAACACCATATCCAGGTTCCGATATGGCGCGCCACTAAGGCGGTGGCGACCCGGCCCTTGCCCACTTAACACCATACCCGGGTTCTGATATGGCGCATCGCTAAGAGGGTTACGCCCCAACGAATTTCTATTGGGTTTCATTTTCATGAGAATGGCTAAGTGTAGTTGTTGGCTCACCAAGCCTATCACAACCCCTCCTCCTTTACCCGGGCTTGGGACCGGCTATGTCATTACAACATAGGCAGAGTTCTTTTGCAGCACATTCTGAAAAAAAAAAGTTGAAAACACAACAAAAAAAGCGGAAGTGATTGCATCCTTTATGTCATCTGGTTTTGTTACATATCTTGCTAGCTTGAACTACTTGGAACACATTTAGACCAGAAACTTTGACAAGTAATTTGGACACTTATTCAGCTTTACTACTCGATTGCATTGTTGCTAAATCCTTGCTACGATATAAAGTGTCTTCCAAGCTACACTTTTCTCTTGAGTTGAATTCATACACCTTTGCAATCATCCCATTCTCGATTGGTTCTTCACACCGGCCATCGTTTGCCACCTGCAGTGTCAGTAAGAACACTTGTAAGAGCGTGGTAAGACGCTTGAGAGTGTGTGATTCTGCTTCCACTTTGCCATTATCCTTTGTAGTTGATAGATATAACATACTTTTGTTATCTTCTGTTTGCTACTAACAATTTCAGGTAAAAGCAAGAATCATGAACTAATTGTTGAGATGATTGACATGATGAAGACGACCATGGAACCGCCCACTAAGAATCAAACATCAACAATGGTCATATTGACAATTTTGGATCACACATCCTCCAAGGCTTCACATGATATTTAGACCACCTCCACAACTCCTTCCACAAGAAGTAATTATATATTTCCATCTCTTCCTTCTTATGATGGTTTTGGTTACGATGAATATATTGCTTGGTAAAAGAGATTGATAAAAATTTTAGACAATGTCGTATGTGTGAAAAAAAACCTTATGAATGTTGCTTGTGCATTAATTGATTTTGCATTAACATGGTGGAAGAATTTAAGTGATTTTGAAAGACCTCAAACATGGAATGATATGTAAATTCTTATGTGAGAAACTTTTGCTAATGTGTATAATCGCAAGGATATAATACATGAACTTGAGAAGAATTTTCTTGTTGTACCTCCTCCTATGTCTAACCTTTTGCAGGAACATGAACAAATAAATGTAGAAAATGCAAAATAAAATGAGGTGTTCAACAACTCTTGTGAAAGTTTAGATCTATCAATTCATAATGCACCTCGAATTACTGCTGAATGAGAATAAAGTTAATGAATATCACAATACACTTGTTGAAGGTAAGAAGTTTTTTTATCTGAATTTTTCCGCCAATCATTCTATTGTCAAGGAGCAACTAGTGGAATCTTTTATTGATACACCATTGTCACGTGTTGATTTTCCTACTGATCCTTGCGTTAAGAAAGACTTGTGTGCTGATAATTCTATTACACCTATTCAGAAAGAAGTGAACGAACTTGAAATTTTATCACCCACTTGTGCTGAAATTAAACATTTGATTCCCATTACTTCTGAAATTTATGAGCTGAAATTAGTGTCTTCTCTAAATACTTTGGGTTATATCGAATTTGATGCTCTTTGTGATCTGCATACTGTAGAGAGAAGAATATTTTTAAAAACTGAATTACCTTTGTTGACAAAAAATAGTTTTCATGCTATAGGCAACTATGAACATAGTGGTGTATTTATGGTGCATAAAGTTTATATATGTTCAAATGAGAAAGCTCCTTTTGTGCTGCAACAACATGGGAAAGTAAATGGATGCACTAACGCGAATAATGTCTTGTCAAGTTTTTCTAGTCCTTTTTTCTTGCAGCAGTGACAACATATAAAAGAGGAGCATTGTTCGCTACGGTTGTGCAATAAGGACATCGCTCATTCTATCACTAAAGCAAGCCTCTTTACTGGACATACGAGCAAGCCGAGGACGGCTTGTCAAGAATGGGAGGATGATGAGATCATGCACATCATCATTGCACATACAAACATGGAATGGTGTTTATTTGTTTAGGATCCTGTCTCAAGTGAACAAGCACGCTACTTTGATGGAGAGCATCGAGATGGTGCACTATGTCATCCACCACCTTGGCCTCCTCCTTTCATGCACACAAGAGGATTTAATGACATTGCACATTTGGACCCACACATGAGAGAAGATTAGTTTGAGTCGAGGATGACTCCGATTTAAGACGGGGAGGATGATAATGTAAAAGCCCAAGAATTTACTTGCAAAAATTTTCATCACATCACCATACCACACCTCATTTGGTGGATAGCTCATGAACATTTGTGAAGAGCAAGTAAACACCATCAAGAGGGTGATTAGAGGAAAAACCCATCACTCCAAAAAGTAGGAGCTCTCACACATAAACATGAGGGGATGAGTTTACCATTGGGCCCTAAACATTCTTAGAGGTGCTCAGGCCAAGTCTCATGCAAATTCAAAACAGTGTGAGACACTTTTGGAGACATTTGTAAAAAGGGCTATTTGAATGCAAATTCAAATTTCAGCTAGTTTTCATCACTTGAATTCAAAAGTTGACTTCATATTAAAACTCAGCACATTTTTCTGAGTTAGTCCACCAATTTTCATCCTTATTGGAGTTCATCTTGTCGGGAGCTAAATTTGCAATAATTCAAAACTAAATTTGAATTTCAAATTCTAATGTGAAGCAAATTTAGCCAAACCAATTTTAAATTGAGGAAATTAAATTCAACTCATGACTTTGAGGCTAAGTATCTCATTCAATTGGGAGTAGCTGAGATCTTTTTAGTGAAAACAAGAATGAAAAAGAGAAAAGGAATTAGAGGGGAGGGGGACCCATGGGTCAGAGACTGAAAGAGGAGAGAACTGCCTCTGTTTCCTTCGGTCTGCTGCCGAGAGCGTTGCCGCCTCAACCCGTGGTTCGCACGAGCACGCCAGAGTTTGTTCTGATCAGCTCGCGACCCTTCTGATCGCCCACATGTTGCACAACCAGACTTCGCTTCCTTCCCCAGCTAGCGCCGCTGTGTCCGCTCCCGCGCACGAAGAAACCATCGCCGGCCGACCCTCTCTGCTCCCCGGCGTCAGAGAGCTTGAAGCCCTTTCGTGCCCGATGAGCTACACGAAAAAGGTCCGCTGCAAGGTGCTTAACACGCCTGTGCCGACCGCTCCTCCTCTCATGCCTCGCCGAGGGAGAATTTTCCCGGTTACCCTTTCGGTGTTCAAAGAACCGAGCCATCCGAAACTCAAAAATTTGTAGTGATTACACCACCACCGCATATGCCAAGCTACCCACATGTTCTACACGTCCCCACGGCCACATAGGATCAAGAATCACGGGAAACTGTCGAGAAACCACTGAGTTCCTCGGGTTTTTTCGTTCTTCATCGGATTTAGGCCTAAGTCGCACGGTGATGTCCTTTTTGCCGCCACCTTGAGCAAGATCAGGGGCTGGGTCATTGCTCCATAGGTCATGGCGATGCTGTAGGAGCCAACAGAGGAGGTTTTGAGGCACTACAGCGCCATACCGACCTCACCGAACTCGCCATGATGACTGTCACCGTCGCACGACCATTTCTGGTGATCGCCGGACGGCGACAAGGTCAGAAACAGGTTCCTCGAGCAATTTTAGGTGGAGGCGGCAAGTTTGGTCAAGTTCCGGTCACGGGAACCCTCTTCCGGTGAGTGCTCCGGCGAGGGGGCGGCGGTGAGCCGCGGGAGCGGGAGGAAGACAAAGCCTCACGGGCCCCATGTGTCGGTCTCTGATAATACCGCGCCGGATCTGCTGTGGCGCCGGGATCTCATGCGGCTATGCGGGAGATTAAGCGGACCGCCGTGTGGTTTTGTTGTAGAGCTGACACGTAGCCCTGGGGCCTGTCAGCCGGTTTAAATTTTTCTTTTTCAATTTCAGAATTTGGTTCAAATTTCAACTAGCCATAACTTTTGCTAGGGAGCTCCAAAATAAGTGAACCAAATTTTTTTGGATTCAGCTTTTTGAATACTATCCAGCAAAACAAGTTTCAGCTCATGAAACTTATTTTTTCCAGAATTAATTCCCTAAAAATTAAGCTGTTGGCAATTTTATCTAGAGATTTCTTTTATGGAAAATTATGAAATTTGGCTTGGATGGTTATTTGAAAATCCTTGAGAAACAGGAAAAATTTCAGATCCATCCAAGCTCATTTAGTTCCCCTAACGGTGTGATTAAGTGAACTGCCCTGAAAAAATGGAAAAAAATGTACAGAAACATTTTTCAGATTCTCTCAAATCATGTTTAGGGCATAACTTCCTCTAGGATTCTTCAAATGACATGAAACCAATTCCATTAGAACCATCTCAAACTCCAGTTTCCAGAAAGTAATGGTTTGAGCCATGAAAATCCCTGGAAATCCTTAGAAGCTCTAGTAATGACCCAAATAGACTTTTATTTGTGCCGAGCTCAAATTAACTTTGTTTCAAATGAAACTTGGTCAAGTCTCTGGTTAGGATCCTACCAAGCCACCATAAAAATTTTAGAGCCAAAGAGGAGGGCTAGCTAGATTTATGGTTTTTACATACTCAATTTAAAACGTTGCATTTAAATTGACATATCATACATTGCTCACGTGTAGTCGCTGAAGGTGAGGAAACCCCGGAAGTGTTGGACTTCCTACTTCCGGATGAGACGCTAACATCTGACCAGCAGAAACAAGGCAAGCCCCAGTTTGCATTTAACAAAGTTTATAAAGTTTTGCTTTATATACATATTTAGCTTGAGGTATTTATGTGCATTAGGTGTAGGATGGATGAAATCCAAATGCATAGCCAGATTATTCTAACAAGAGTTGGGGTAGTGTATAAGTCCTCGAGTAGTATATGCTCTGCTTAATGTGTATAGACTTTGGTACAAGTCGAGTAGTTGGAATCTACTCGCGAGTATAGGCTTGGGACACACGGGATTGGTTCGAGTGATGTCAGATCACTTTAGTAAGAAAATGAGACTAGGCAGGGGCTAGGGCGCAGCAAGAGGGAGTCTTGTGGGCGCAGCCTTGTCTGTGTCGATTGAGGACCAATCCGTTTGCGGCCCACGCTGATCAAGTTTGAACGTACCGAAGTCATATCGGATACATGGGCCTCGATAAACTGATGTAACCTATACCTCTGGGCGTCGAGGCATAACGCACAGATTTATAGGTGTAGGTTGAGGGCAGCAAGGTGGAAATCTGCTAACGGGCATAGAGAGATGCTCCGTGTAGGGAACCTCCTGTCCATTTGGGTGCGACTGGTTCGATGTTTGGGCTGTTTGGTGAAAGGTTGTCCCGTACGACATCGAGTGAGCGTGCTGTGCAGCTCCACGGGTGGGCGTACGTGACGTGCTCTTCGGGTATCCCTGCAGGTGCATATCAAGTCGATTCGCCGTCCCCCGCGGTGATGAGTACCACTTGGTCACTGAGTCGTGACGTAGGTTAATATATGAAATGATGTAATTCAATATTGCTGTTATGATTAACTTGCATTGCTACATGTGTGCCACCAAATATTGCTCATTAATTCAAATTCCTGAACCGTTAATTTGTGGATAAAAGATGAACTGAGGATGAACTTGTAGGCGTGTCCGTTTGCTGCAATTTACCATCCCATCTTTGTTATGACCTGCATGTAGAGTTTCATGTGTAGGCGCGTCGGTTAAGACTTGCTTATCCATCGTGCTCACGGTTGCTGCTATTGAGTGTTTGCAGGTGAGGAGTACCCCACGGACTCGGGGTACGAGTCCACCAGCGAGGGCTACCCTCCGTCGGGGACCACGGCTGAGTGGGAGCCGTACACGCCGCGCTGAGCTTAGAAGTTGAGCTAGTGTGAGCTGTCCAGAGGGCTGGACAACCGACTTTTGCTAGTTAGGTGGGTGTGAGTTGTAAAAATTTAGCTTCCACTGTTGTAGACTATGTAGATAAATGTAAACTGAAGGTTTGTACTACTTTGTACATATTCAGTTGTTTTCTATGTAATACATGTGTGCCTAATGGTGTGTGCTGTCGGGTGTCGCATCGTGCGGCACCACCCTCTGAGATTCTGGGCATACGGATTCCGGTCCGTCTCCGATAAGGACATCACTCCTATAGATACACAAAACACTCTATTAAACATACAAGATGCAATCACTAGAGTTCAAACACAACAACTGAATTTAGAGGTGAGCTCGTTCTTATATGTTTCCATATATGTTTTTGAGAATAGATTGCTACCTAATGACTTAATTGTGATTAGGATCCATGGAGAGGTTCAAGGAGTACTTGGAGGAAGGCTTAGGGGCATGGAGGACCAGAGAATACATCCAAAGAAGATAGAGGCCGAGCCCAACTCAAAATCGAGTCCAACTCGGAACCCAGGAGCACTTCACACTAAAACGAACGCTCAAGACGCATATGGACTCCGTTTGGGAAATTGTACATATGCACGGAAAGGGGGTAGCATAACCTTTCCAGTGCCATGGGTCCCATGTAAAAATTCCTCCGAAGTCTACAGGAAACATAGAAACAAAATAAAATTTAGAATCTGTCAGGGTACTGCACCACCATATTTGGCCATTGGGCCTTGTATCAAGTACAAGTTTATTATTTTCGTGTCTTAGGGTTAGATCATGACCCCAACATCCCTTAGACGTTCTCCAACCTATTTATACTCCATATTAGTCACAAAAAGGAATGGGGTTTTGCTTAGATTAATCTGTTATACACTGTTTCACCATTAATCGGTTTGTGAGACCCCAACTTAGCAATTCAAATTGCTTCTTTTTCGTTATTGCTCGTGTTACCGGTTGCACTTGCAGGGATTAGCCTTCTTGGCGAGTGCAAGTGTGTGAAGCACGGTTGATAACCAATGGAGCAGTGGTGTAGTAATTGCAGGGGTTGTTCATGTTCTCCTCAAGAGCCTCGGATCATCAACGGCGAGATCTCCATCAATCGACTTATCCATTACCTATCGGAATATTAGGCCAACTGTAATCTTTTACTCATTAGAAACCTAGACATCTGATCTTGACCTTCTTAAACAAGATTGAAATCTTCAACTACAGCGGGCCAATGAGTTGGGGGTATAGCTTTGAAAGGAACCATCTAACGAGGTTCTTGTTGAGGAATTCATTTCATGAGTAATCAGTTGCACGGTATGGATTACATCATCATGGTTATTTTTGCTCATGTATTTTACTTAACCAGATACTCCACAGGTAGTTGCTAGTCATAAGACTTGCGATGATGCTGAAAGGGTTGATCATCGTATTGCAGCTGCTCAAGGATCAAATGCCTAAGCTTTGGCATCATTTTGGTCTGATACCTCTAGGGTCTCTGCTCTGACTTTGCTGCAAGAATTTGTAGCTTGGTCGCATATCAAAATGAGCGGTGTCGTGGTACCCTGATTTCCCTTCATATTACCATGAAGCCATCTGTTGATGCTCCACATATATTGTCGGGTTAGTAATTGGCGAGCCTGAGGGGAATCGGCAGTGTCGACTGGAGGAGCTTTCAAAGCAATCTACAGTAACCGAGTGTTACCAGAAGATTTTCAAATTGTGTTATATTGTGTTTGAATTGTTTAAGTGAGTTGGCTTGTAAAACTTACATGAATAATATTTTTCCAATATCATCCTGACACTTTACTTTGATCTGTTTACTTCTTTTCCCTTGAAGCTTTTCCATTATTTTAACTCTAGCCGACTAGTCAGTCACGTAGCAACCCAGCTGCAAGCTTAGAGGAGGTATGAAACAAACATACGGTTGTTTGTTTTAGGTCTGCGTTGATGGTGACTATGGCCTTGTGCTGAGTTTCTGCGGCGGGATTATTTTGTGGGCCCCCCTCTGGGGTCCTTGTAAAACCCCAAGAATGGACTTGCAAAAGTGTTCATTTCATCACCTCACAACACCATAGCTCATTTGGTGGATAGCTCATGACTTGTGAAGGGCAAGTAAACACCATCAAGAGGGTGATTAGGGGGGAAAGCCATAACTTCAAAAAATAGGTGTCATACACATAAACATGAGAGGTTGAGCTTACCCCTAGACTTTAAATATTCTTGGGAAGGCTCAGGCCAAGTTTCATGCAAATCCAAGCCTTTTTTAGGCACTATTGGAGACATTTCAAAAAGGGGCTAATTTGAATACAAATTCAAATTGCAGCCACTTTCATCACTTGGATTCAAAAGTTTACTGCATATTCAAACTCAGCACATTTTACTGAGTTAATCCTCCAATTTTCATCCTCATTGGAGTTCATCTTGTCAGGAGCTAATTTGAGCAAATTCAAACCAAATTTGAATTTCAGCCTCACATATGCTCAAATTCTTTCAAACCCAATATCAATTTGGATCATTCAAATTCAGAAACCCAAAAATGTCATTTGATCAAATTACCAGGGACAAGGGGGTCACATTATTTAAGAGCAGTAGGAATTTATGTTTTGAGGACAATTTGGAGCTGTGGGGCCCCTCTGTCAGCCACACAAAATTCTAAACAGACTGAACCCCGGGTGTTCTCTGGATCACGCACTCAGTGGGAGCGCGCGCCAAGACTTCGTATCGAAGTAGACCGAGCAGCGCCGGCCAGCTCCTGGTTCGACGGGGAAACGTGGTACCCCAAGTGTTGCGCTCTCCATGCCTCCGGGTTGGCTATATAAGGGGTCGAGTCGGCCGGCGAGCATCCTTTCCGCGCGCACCCGAGACCTACCATGCACCAGTGCGAACATCACCGCCGTGGAACAGCCGAACCCGAGGTTCTCTGCCCTCGACGTCCATAGCAAAGCTGAGCGCTAGCTTGTCCTTGAGCTCACCGCGCAAACCGTTTCAAGGTTCGACCTTCGTGCGCAGAGAATTTCCCAGTTTAGGATTGGGAGCTCATTTCGGGACCCGATTAGGTTTAGGAGAAATTCGGGAGGATCGTCGTGTGGGAGGGCAAACAGAGCTTAGAAATGGCATCTAGAGGTTCTTGCGCCCCTCCTCGATCGAAAACCGGAAAGAAACCACCGCCGGAACCCTAGGTTCACCAAGAAACAGCTTGGCGGAAGAGGGGGTCACCGGTGAGGTCCGGTTTGCCGGCTGTTTAGGTCCCAATCAAGATCATGCCGAGCCTCCCGAGGCTTCCCTGGACGTGGTGACGCAATTAGCGCGCGAAGGGGATGGTCGGAAGGACGGGAACGCGTTGCTGAAGTTGCACAGGAGCATAGCGCTCGTCGCCAGCGAGCTATGGTGGTTAGCCGGTGGCGGCATGGTGTGCAGTGTGTTCATCATCCAAAGTTACATAGGTGCGGCGAGTTTCACCGTCGCCGCCGAGCTAGGTCGCCTGGAATGCCGACCTCGCCGGAGCTCCGGTGGCTCGGGGCGGCGGCGTCGCGAGATTGACGAAGGGCGCGCGTCCCATGTGTCAGCCGCTGAGATAAGCGCGCGCGTTTAGTTTAATTTAAATGGGTGGGCCCCGCTGTCAGTCACGGGTTAAGCGCGGGAGGCGATTTTCTTTAGAAAAATAATTCAGGGATCAGCCCAAACTTTAGAAATTCATAACTTTGGTTAGAAGTGTCCAAATTCAGTGAACCAAATTTTGTTGGATTCATATTTTTGAATAATAACCAGCAAAACAAGTTTCAGCTTATGAAACTTAATCTTTTTCCAGAATTAATTCCCTAAAGTTTAAACTGTTTGGAATGTTATCTGGGGAATTCCTTTATGGAAAATTCTGAAATTTGGCTGGGATGCTCATTTGAAAATACTTGAGTCACAGTAAAAGTTTCAGATCCATCCAAGTTCATTTGGTCCCGCTTATGGTGTAATTAAGTGAACTGCCCTGAGAAAATGGAAAAATGTACAGAAACAATTTTCAGATTTTCTCAAATCTTGTTTAGAGCAAACTTCATATAGGATTCTTCAAATGACATGAAACCAATTCCATTAGAACCATCTCAAACTCTAGTTTCCACAAAGTAATGGTTGGAGCCATGAAAATCCCTGGAAATCCTTAGAGGCTCTACTAATGACCGAAATAGGCTTTTATTTGTACAGAGCTCAAGTGAACTTTGTTTCAAATGAAACTTGGTCAAGCCTCTGTTTAGGACCCTACCAAGCAACCATAAAAATTTCAGAGCCAAAGGGGAGGGCTAGCTAGAGTTATGGTATTTACATATTCAGTTCCAAACATTGCATTTAAATTGACATATAGTATATTGCTTACGTGTTGTTACTGAAAGCGAGGAAACCCCGGAAGTGCTGGACTTCCTCCTTTCGGACAAATCCATAACCACTGACCCGCAGCAACAAGGCAAGCACCGGTTTGCATTAACAAATTTTACAAAGTTTTGCTTTATGTATACTTAGTATGAGGTATGTATGTGCATTAGGTGTAGGGTGGATGAAACCCCAAGTGCATAACCAGATTTTTCCTACAAGAGTGAGGGTAGTGTCTAAGTCCTCTAGTAGTCAGGCTATGCTTAATTTTCATAGAACTTCGGTACAAGTCGAGTAGTTGGAAGCTACTCGCGAGGATAGGAGTTGGGACACACGGGATTGGTTCGAGTGATGTGAGATCACTTTAGTAAGAAAATGAGACTAGGCAGGGGCTAGGGCGCAACAAGAGGAAGTCTTGTGGGCGCAGCCCTGTCTGTGTTGATTGAGGACCGATCCATGTGTGGCCCCGGAACAAGTATTGAACGTACCAAAGGCATATCGGATATATGGGCCCCGATAAACCGATGTAACCTAAACCTCCGGGCGTCGAGGCATAGCACACCAATTTATAGGTGTAGGTTGAGGGCAGCAAGGTGGAAATATGCTAACAGGCATAGAGAGATGCTCCGTATAGGGAACCTCCTGCTCATTTCGGTGCGACCGGTTCGACGTTTGGGCTGTTGGGTGAAAGGTTGTCCCGTACGACACGGGGTGAGCGTGCTGTGTGCAGCTCCGCGTGTGGGCGTATGTGACGTGCTCTTCTGGTATCCCTGCAGGTGTATATTGAGTCGATTCACCGTCCCTCACGGTGATGAGTACCGCTTGTTCACTGTGTCGTGACGTAGATAAATTATGGAATGTTGTGATTAAACTCTGCTGATATGTACTAATTGTATTGCTACATGTGTGCCACCAAATATCGCTTACTAAATTTCAGATTCATGAACTGTTAACTTGTGGCTAAAAGAGTAACTAAGGACGAACTTGTAGGCGTGTCCGTTTGCTGAAATTTACCATCCCATGTTCGTCGTAAATTGCATGTAGAGTTTCATGCATAGGAAGTCGGTTAAGTCTTGTTGAGCCATCGTGCTCACGGTTGATGCTACAAGTGTTTTTCAGGTGATGATTACCCCACGGACTCAGGTTACGAGTCCACCAGCAAGGGCTACCGTCCGTCGGGAACCACGGCTGAGTGGGAGCCGTACCCGCCGCGCTGAGCTGAGGAGTGTAGCTAGTGTGGGTTGCCCATAGGGCTGGGCAACCAATTTTTGCTAGATAGATGGGCGTGAGTTGTATAAACTTAGCTTCCGCTGTTGTAACTTCCATAATTAGTTTGTAACTGAAGTCTACATATTCAGTTGGTTTTATATGTAATGCAATGTTCCTGATGATGTGTGCAGTCGGGTGTCGCATCGTGCGGCACCACCCTCTGAGATCCTGGACGTGAGGATTCCAGTCCGTCACAGGCTGGTATCAGAGCAGCATTGGGGATAGCACACTAATTAAGGACTGTATTATGGGAAAAATGAGGTTTGCGGTGAGGATTTGCTAGTATATGCCTAAGTAATGACTATATTAGCATAGTTACTTAAAGTGGCATGACTAAAATATGTGTTATAATTCTGAAGTTTTAATTATGTAACGACGCACCTACGTTCAGGTAAAAATGGTAAGGAACGCCACCGAAAGCACTGTTCCTGATGATGTGTGCTGTCAGGTGTCGCATCGTGCGGCACCACCCTCTGAGATTCTGGACATGCGGATTTCAGTCCGTCACAAGCTGGTATCAGAGCTACATTAGGGATAGCACACTAATCAAGGACTGTATTATGGGAAAACTTAGGTTTACGGTGAGGATTCGCTAGTATATGCCCAAGTAATGACTATATTAGCATAGTTACTTAAAGTGGCATGACTAACATATGTGTTATAATTCTGAAGTTTTAATTATGTAATGACGCACCAATGTTCAGGTAAAAATGGTAAGGAATGCCACCGAAAGCGGTTCAATTTCGGTTAGCTCCCGTGACGAGGAATGTGGTTCAGGGATAGGTCTCACAGCTTGGTGTGAGACGTCAATATGAAGCTCTTGGACTCTTTATGTTCCTGAGTTCATATGAAATGCTGATCCCTAGCGTGCATTAGGCAAGCAAGTGGAGATCCCATCGTGTGGTCAGTAACACGATAGTGTGTTTTTCTTGACATAGCACAGGAGGACATACTCAGCACTTGCCATTGGCGTGCCCTGCAGGGCAGTAGGTGGTATCTGTTGGGGTGATAAAATTCCCAACCGTGACGAACCGTTTGCGTTGTACTCGGGTTCCCCATCGTGTGGTGTGAAAACACGATCACGTACCTTGAGACGTGGCTTAACTCAAGGACGGCCGTATGACAATGATACGGGTGTATGTATTTACTTTCTAATATGGACCTGACTAAAATGAAAATAAACCTTGAGTGCATCATTATTGGGTGTTCTTCTGCAGGTACTAACCACGTATGAATCCCATGTAGTATACGTGTGCGAGGACCGTTTAGTGCCACAATTGAGACGTATATGCCGGTATAATCCAGTTAGGATTTTCTTTTTGTGAGGAACATAGTACCGACATATAATAGGCATTTGCATGAAAGATAATGTAACAAGGAACAAAAATAACCAAGTCCCAATACTTAGGACCCTGGTTGGGTAGAAAATTCAATATTTGATCAGTTTAGTTCAAAAGGATTGAAAAAACAGAGTGCTCTGTTTTGGGCAGCAAGTTTTCTGAACTTTAGCAGAGCATAAATCACAGTTTTCTTGGCCAATGGAGGTGTGGGATATAGTTCTGAAAATAAGTTTAAGTGCTCTACAACTTTGTTGTATACTTCCAGAGCTGAATCACACCTTGAACTGGCTGAAATTCCAGATGATTGTAAACTGTCCAGAACCAGGACAGATTTAAAATACTCTCTGGACTGTTCTCTTTTTCAAGCATAACTTCCAGTAGAAAAATCTAAAATTTTCACATGACACCTTTTTGGAAAGGGTAGGAGATGTGTTAAATCTTTGTAAGTCAAAGTTCCTGCAATTGCAGCACAGAATTAAGTGGAAATTGGAGTTGAAAACAGCAACTTCGAAAGGAGGTGCTGTTGAAATTCTTCCAGAAATTCTGTTGACTTTGAATTATCATAACTTTTTAACCAGAGCTGATATGAGAGCGAATAAATACTCGTTGGAAACCTACTGAAGTTAACTTTAACTTTTGTATTCAATTTGAGTTATGAAAATGCCATGTACCAGGTCAAAATCTAGAATATGTAGAAACTGGTCATTCTGGCAGAGGTATGACAGTGCACTCATTTGAGAGATTGTTGTACTCTAGGGGGGTTTAAGTACTTCCAAATGAGGTAGAAAATACTCATGAGTGGTCACCTTCAACTAGTTAATGATTTGAGTAGGTTTCATACTCAATGTTCTTTTGCTAGAGGTCATGTTTGTGTCATATTGAAGATAAAAGGTAGTATACGTGATGATAAAGCGATATTAATGTCTCGTAGTGACCAAATCTAGTTGAGATGAACTTCCAAAGAAGAAGTCCATCAAGTTGGATTTAACTAGTTTGTATTTGGTCTGGTAATGGTGTAGCTTGTGCAAAGTTATTACATTATCTATTTATGAGATGTATCGTATTTTTATTGTCATTATGTCTTTACGCCTATTTTATTGGACTGCATGAAATATGTTGCGGGACTGATCTTTATTGTCGTATGGTTGCAGATGGTTCGTACACAGGCCACACATGAGCTCAGTGGCCCTAGCCAGCAGGGGGGTGATGACTCCCAGCCACCTGCCTACGACAGTACCCCGCAGCATCAACTACCACCGCCGCCTCCGCTTACACTAGCGGATGTGATTGCGGCACTGGTGGGTAATCGTGAGGAGCAGACCAACCTGCTCCGCACGATCATGCAAAATACGTCCCACACGGGGGGCGTCAAGAGAGGGGGCCTCGTGAGCCCCACATTGTGACGTACTCGGACTTCATGAGTACGCACCCTCCGGTGTTCACCGAAGCGGCAGAACCCCTGGAGGCCGACAACTGGCTGCTTACGATCGAGTCTAAGTTCGGGGTGCTCCAATGCACGGAGCGGCAAAAGACTCTCTTCGCGGCGCAGCAGCTTCACGATGCCGCTGGTGCATGGTGGGCGAACTATGTCGCCTCACGGCCGGCTGGCCATGCCGTGGAATGGGAAGAATTCCAGGAGGCGTTCTGCGCCTACCATATCCCTCCTGGGATAAAATGAAGCGGAAGTTCCAAGAGTTCTTGGAGCTGAAGCAGCGCAGGAGGAGTGCCCACAACTACTCCCATGCCTTCAAAGATCTGGCGCAGTATGCGTCGGATTATGGGTTTGTTTGGCATGGCTCTAGAGTTGAACTCCAGTTCAGAGCTGATTAGAGCCAACCAAACATCTCAACTCCAAAAATTAGTGGAGCAACCCAACTCTGTAGAGTTGGTGGAGTTCTAGTTCATTTTGGTGGAGTACCTCTTTTCCGGCTCTAAAATGATCTAAAATAAACCTAGATACGGAGTTCTGTATTATTTACCCGCCAGTGGCACTCGTTACACAAAAAACGATTCAATCCTTTTTCTTCTCTCCATCTTCGTCGTTCTCAGGGAGTCTTCTCTCCATTGAAGTTTTCCCAACCCTAGCTGCCCACCGCACCTGTTGCCTCGCCCCACCTGGCCGGCGCTTCGCTTGCCAGGCACACGCCCACGCGGTCCTCGGTCGCCACCACCGATTCATCCTGTGCTCCGACCAGCACCGTTTCGAGGGAAGCAACACCAAGAAGTGCAAGACTACGATGCGGTGGTACGGCCAGGGGCGCTAGGCCTTGGTGCCTGGCTCACGGTGGCGACAAACGCCGTTCCACCGATGATGCCGGAGAGATGCCCGCCGCCGTCGTGGTCCCTCGCCTCACCGGTCCTCTCTGACTCCAACATGTGCCCCTGCTCGGTGACCTGGGCCCTCAAACGGCGACCTCTAGACGGTGACCTCTAGGAGGTGGTGTCTACATTCGCCGCAGCCAGGAATGGCATGCACAACAACCCTGGATATCGAGTTCATGCGGCTATAGTACTTCAGTTTTGGTTGCATCTATGACCAGCCAACCCTGGCCATGTGTTCATGACAGGTGGGAAGATGAGAGGACCGATTGCATCTGTTCCTTTTATCCAGTCACTTCTCAACTTGTTAGGTTGGGGTTTGTCAATTTCAGTTCCCAAAAGTGAATATTGGCAAAAAATATTAATTATGTTATGCCCAATCCAATAATTCTCCCAGAGCAATGATTCACTTTGTGGTGCTTGTAGTAACATCCTTTTTGTCTGTATCAAACTTATATCAGATCTGAAAAAGCTAATCAGCCAAATGAAGTAACATTGCAATGCTTTCATTTCTAGTAAAACCATCGTTACAAATTGTGTGATGCTGAATTGAAGTAATGAAAGGGTTTCAGAATCTCACTACAACAAGAGATCAGATCCTATAGATAGTTGGTTGTCAGAAAAACAATGCAGTTCCATCACAAAGCTTAGGCCAGGCCTAATCCAATAGCAAAACATTTTCACTCTAAGATCTCCGAAAAACTCTTGAATACAACACAAATGAAACATGAATAGTTGGCAGCATCTCGTGTTTCAACATAATTTCTATGGATCCAATACAAGGCTCTCTACATCATGAAGCCTTCAGGGCACCAATGCACAAATCATTGCTGATCCGCAGATCCACAGAGAACAATAATTTAAACTTTGTGAAAGAAATGAACAATATATTGCTTTTGTTGTTGCAGAAGCATGAAAGTAGCACTAGCAAAGACAAATATGAGGTAACCTCGTTAAGAAACATAAAAAGAAAGATGAGAATTATACGGAGCATTATTATCAATTGGATTCCTGTTTCACGTTTCTGTTAAGGCGTCAAGAGTGGATTTCAGAAAAACCTGAGTGACTTAAGCCAGACTCTATTTACTGAGGCAAAAAATAGTTGCATACACTTTATTATCCTTAATAAACATACAATCAGACTAGCTAAGGGTAATAAGGACATTACACCCTTAAAACCCTCTTTTTCTGAAGTTATAGATAACGTTCTACCCAAACACCATCACAAACAGCTCCAACTCCATAGCAGAACAACTCCACCATGAAGTTTTGGAGCAGAGTCAACTCTACTGTAGAGTAGAGCCATGCCAAACACGCCCTATGTCTCCACCGAGGAGAAGACGCGAGAGCATTTCTATCGGGGGTTCAATCCCGAGATGAAGACGCATCTCGTACAATGCAATCGTGGCACGTTCAACGATCTCGTTAATGCCGTGATAATGCAAGAAGATGATCAGCGGGAATTGGTGGCTGAGCAGCACAAGTGCAGTGCTCCACAAGCAGCGGGGGTGGAGCTTCTCAGAAATACTGCATGGTGTATCGTACACCATCCGCTCAGCAGTGGCATCCACCGGCGCGACCTAAGCAGTTCGAGGGTCGTTCTTTCCAGCCACCTCCGTTCCGACCGCCGATTCCACCACCGCAACCGCAACAGCAGCAGCAGATGGTACCCCCCGGCGTTTCCACCGCCGCAACGCGCCCCGGGTTTGCGTCCGCCAATCAGTGGAGGACCTCCTTGCTACAACTGCTACACGTGTGGCCAGGCGAGCCATTTCTCGAAGGACTGTCCCCAGGGGCAGCAGAGCAGCGGGCAAGCCCAATATCAGGGCGGTGCTCGAGGCCGACCTCCGGTCAAGAAGGTGGGTCAGCGAACCGGGGGCGTTCGCAACCTCGACAATGAGGATGCCCCGGAGGGAGAAAACGTGCTGGCGGGTACGTTCACTCTCAACGATCAAGCAATCGTCATTTTATTTGATTCGGCTGCAACCCACAGTTTCATAAGTGCATCCTATGTGGCTAAGCATCAACTGCAAGTCTTCCCAACCGACTGCTCATATATGATCTGCTCACCAGGAGGGAAGATTTCAGCAAATATGATGATTCCAAAAGCACCTCTGTGCTTAGGTGGGAAGATATATCCCACCACCTTGATAATCCTTACGGGACAGAAGATTGATGCAATCTTAGGGATGTCATGGTTACGCTACCATGGTGCTGCCCTGGACACTCTGTCACGGATGGCTCATTTGAATTCTCCATTCCACCATCCGTGTTTCATGGTGTTAGACAACCCTGTCCTAGAAGTTTCAGCAACTTATAATACTGAAGCTCTCAAGTTATAGGACATCCCCGTAGTCCGGGAATAACCCGACGTGTTTCCGGATGATCTTCCAGGCATGCTACCTGAGCGGGACGTAGAGTTCAAGATTGAGCTTGCACCCTGGACTACTCCCATCTCACGGAGACCATACAAAATGGCTCCGAACGAGCTGGCTGAATCGAAAGAACAGCTCAATGATCTGTTGAGCAAACGTTTCATTAGACCGAGTTCCTCGCCTTGGGGATGCTCAGTGCTGTTCGTAAAGAAGAAGGATGAAACCTTGAGGCTGTGTGTGGATTACCGGCCACTCAACACCGTCACCATCAAGAACAAATACCCACTGCCCCGTATTGACATTCTGTTTGATCAGCTTGTGGGTGCAAGTGTTTTCTCCAAGATGGATCTTCGCTCCGGGTATCATCAAATAAAAATCCGGGCGGAGGATATCCCGAAGACGGCCTTCTCGACGAGATATAGCTTATACAAATATCTTGTCATGTCTTTTGGTCTCACTAATGCTCTGGCACATTTCATGTACCTCATGAACTGGGTGTTCATGCCAGAGCTGGACAAGTTCTTTGTGGTGTTCATTGATGATATCTTGGTTTACTCCAAGACAGAAGAAGAATACGCCGAACACTTGAGAATCGTTCTTCAACGATTGCGGGACTATAAGCTCTATTCCAAGTTCAGCAAATGTGAGTTTTGGATCAGCCAAGTGCCATTTTTGGGACATATCATCTCAGCGTAAGGCATTGCGGTTGACCCAATCAAAATTGAACAAGTGCTGAAATGGAAAGCTCCCACTTCTGTCCATGAAGTCAGAAGCTTCCTCAGTTTAGCAGGATATTATCGGAGATTCATTCCAAGCTTCTCCTAGCTTGCTAAGCCGATGACAGAATTAATGAAGAAAGGAACAAAATATGTTTGGAATGCAGCATGTGAAGGAGCGTTCCAAGCATTTGTGAAGCATCTCACAACAGCCCCGGTCTTAGCTCAACCGGATACAACCAAGCCCTTTGACGTGTATTGTGATGCGTCCGATATTGGGCTCGGCTGCGTGTTGATGCAGGAAGGACGTGTGGTCACCTATGGATCACGCCAGCTTCGAAACCATGAGCAGCACTATCCGACTCATGATCTTGAGCTCGCGAATGTGGTTTTGGCGCTGAAAATGTGGAGGCACTATCTCCTGGGGAATTTGATGCATCTCTACACCGACCACAAGAGCTTGAAGTATATCTTCACCCAGAAGGAGCTGAATATGAGGCAAAGGAGGTGGTTAGAACTAATCAAAGATTATGAGATTGAGATTCATTACCACCCCGTCAAGGTGAATGTGGTTGCCGACGTGCTGAGTCGGAAATCGCATATCCATAACCTCACCATTACACCGGTGGAGGAGGAAGAGCCGAGTTTATACTTGATTCCTTATGGATCACTCTACAACCTTGCTCTCATCCCTACCATTAGGGAGGATAACATTGCAGCTCAAAAAGTTGACAAGGGCATGGCACATCTCCGGAGATGGATAGACAACGGGGAATCAAATGTTTCCGAAAAGATGATGAGGGGACGCTGTGGTTTAACGACCGCATAGTCGTACCCCAGAATATGGAGCTGAGGAAGAAGATCCTTGATGAAGCTCACTTTTATAAATTCTCCATTCATCCAGGCAGCAACAAAATGTACCAAGATTTAAAAAGAAAATTTTGGTGGACACGGATGAAGCGGGAAGTGGCTAAATACGTATCCGAGTGTGATACGTGTAGACGAGTGAAAGCGGATCACATGAGAAAATCAGGGCTGTTGCAACCCCTGAAAATTCCATCATGGAAGTGGGAAGATGTGAGCATGGATTTCATTGTGGGATTACCCCTGACTTCCAACAAGCATGATTCCATTTGGGTAATCGTTGATCGGCTAACCAAGTCGGCTCACTTCATTCCTGTGCATACACGTTACCATGCCAATAAATATGCGGAGTTGTACATTGCAAGGATTCTATGCTTACATGGGGTACCCAAGACCATAATCTTGGATCGAGGCGCACTATTTGTATCTCGTTTTTTGGAGCAGTTGCACGCTGCATTGGGTACTAAGCTGATTAGAAGCTCCGCCTATCACCCTCAAACAGATGGGCAAACTGAGAGGGTGAACAAAGTACTAGAAGACATGTTGAAAACGTGTGCCATCCACCACGGTAGAAACTGGGATGATCATCTACTGTTGGCGGAATTCTTGTACAACAATGGCTATCAAGCGAGTATCAAGATGACACCATATGAGGCTCTCTACGGTCGCAAATGACGCACCCCATTGAACTGGTGCGAGTCCGGTGAAAGGGTCACGTTCGGGGTTGATGTGGTGAACGACGCCGAAGAGCGCGTTCGGATGATTCAAGCCAACTTGAAGGTCCTCTAATCCCGATAGAAAAGTTACACTGATAAGATGCGTAGGCCGCTACACTTCGATGTCCGGGAACACGTGTACCTCTGTGTATCTCCGATGAAAGGCGTGCACCGATTCAGCGTAAAGGGGGAGCTCGCTCCCCGATTTATTGGACCCTATGCTATCACCGAGAAGTGTGGACCAGTGGCGTATAGACTGGAGCTACCAACATCTCTCGCTGGTGTTCATGACGTTTTCCATGTTTCACAACTACGGAAATGTCTGAAGTATACGGCTGCTGTTCCCACCGAAGACATTGGCGAGTTGCAACCGGATTTGACGTATGATGAAAATCTGGTGGCAATTATTGATGAGAAGGCTCGGACCACTCGTAACCGAATGCTGTGGTTCTACAAGGTACTGTGGAGCAACCGCACCGCTGAAGAAGCGACGTGGGAGAGCGAGGAGTTTCTTCGCTCAAACTACCCGGACTTCATGGCATCTCATCACGGGTACTCTCCTCTTACATCGTCGTCTCTTCTTTTGTAATCTTGGGACAAGATTCTTTTAAGGGGGGAGGGATGTAAAAGCCCAAGAATGGACTTGCAAAAGTGTTCATTTCATCACCTCACAACACCACAGCTCATTTGGTGGATAGCTCGTGAACACTTGTGAAGAGCAAGTAAACACCATCAAGAGGGTGATTAGGGGGGGAAGCCTTAACTTCAAAAAAATAGGAGTCATACACATAAACATGAGAGGTTGAGCTTACCCCTAGACATTAAATATTTTTGGGAAGGCTCAGGACAATTTCATGCAAATCCAAGCCTTTTTGAGGCACTTTTGGAGACATTTGAAAAAGGGGCTAATTTGAATGCAAATTCAAATTGCAGCCACTATCATCACTTGGATTCAAAAGTTTACTGCATATTCAAACTCAGCACATTTTACTAAGTTAGTCCTCCAATATTCATCCTCATTGGAGTTCATCTTGTCAGGAGCTAATTTGAGCAAATTCAAACCAAATTTGAATTTCAGCCTCAAATATGCTCAAATTCTTTCAAACCCAATATCAATTTGGATCATTCAAATTCAGAGACCCAAAAATGTTGTTTAATCAAATTACCAGGGACAAGGGGGTCACATTATTTAAGAGCAGTAGGAATTTAAGTTTTGAGGACAATTTGGAGATGTGGGGCCCCTCCGTCAGCCACACAAAACTCTAAACCGACTGAACCCTGGGTGTTCTCTGTGATCATGAACTCAGTGGGAGGGCGCGCCAAGACTTCGCGTCGAAGTCGACCGAGAAGCGCCGGCCAGCTCCTGGTTTGACGGGGAAACATGGTACACCAGGTGTTGCGCCCTCCATGCCTCCGGGTTGGCTATTTAAGGGGTCGGGTCGGCCGGCGAGCATCCTTTTCGCGCGCACCCGAGACCTACCATGTACCAGCTCGAACATCGCTGCCGTGGAACGGCCGAACCTGAGGTTCTCTGCCCTCGACGTCCATAGCAAAGCTGAGTGCTAGCTTGTCCTCGAGCTCACCGTGCAAACCGTTTCAAGGTTCGACCTTCGTGCACAGAGAATTTCCCAGTTTAGGATTGGGAGCTCATTTCGGGACCCGATTAAGTTTAGGAGAAATTCGGGAGGATCATCGTGTGGGAGGGCAAACAGAGCTTAGCAATGACATCTAGAGGTTCTTGCGCCCCTCCTCGATCGAAAAGCGGAAAGAAACCACCGCCGGAACCCTAGGTTCACCAAGGAAAAGCTCGGCGGAAGAGGGGGTCGCCGGTGAGGTCCGGTTTGCCGGTTGTTTAGGTACCAACCAAGATCATGCCGAGCCTCCCAAGGCTTCCCTGGACGTGGTGACGCGATTAGCGCGCGAAGGGGATGGTCGGAAGGACGGGAACGCGTTGCCGAAGTTGCATAGGGGCATAGCGCTCGTCACCAGCGAGCTACGGCGGTTAGCCGGTGGCGGCATGGTCTCCAGCGTGTTCAGCATCCAAAGTTACGTATTAGCGGCGAGTTTCACCGTCACCGGCGAGCTAGGTCGTCGGGAACGCCGACCTCGCAGGAGCTCCGGCGGCTTGGGGTGGCGGGGTCACGAGGTTGACGAATGGCGTGGGTCCCACGTGTCAGCCGCTGAGCTAAACGCTCACATGGTTAGTTTAATTTAAGCGGGCGGGCCCCGCTGTCAGTCACGGGTTAAGCGCGGGAGATGATTTTCTTTAGAAAATTAATTCAGGAATCAGCCCAAACTTTAGAAATTCATAACTTTGGTTAGAAGTGTCCAAATTCAGTGAACCAAATTTTGTTAGATTTATATTTTTGAATACTAACCAGCAAAACAAGTTTCAGCTTATGAAACTTAATATTTTTTCAGAATTAATTCCCTAAATTTTAAACTGTTGGGAATGTTATCTGAGTAATTCCTCTATGGAAAAATCTGAAATTTTGCTGGGATGTTCATTTGAAAATCCTTGAGTCACAGTAAAAATTTCAGATCCATCCAAGTTCATTTGGTCCCCCTTATGGTGTGATTAAATGAACTGCCCTGAGAAAATGGAAAAATGTACAGAAACAATTTTCAGATTTTCTCAAATCTTTTTTAGGGCATAACTTCATCTAGGATTCTTCAAATGACATGAAACCAATTCCATTAGAACCATCTCAAACTCTAGTTTCCAGAAAGTAATGGTTGGAGCCATGAAAATCCCTGCAAATCCTTAGAGGCTCTACTAATGACCAAATAGGCTTTTATTTGTATAGAGCTCAAGTGAACTTTGTTTCAAATGAAACTTGGTCAAGCCTCTGTTTAGGACCCTACCAAGCCACCATAAAAATTTCAGAGCCAAAGGGGAGGGCTAGCTAGAGTTATGGAATTTACATATTCGGTTCCAAACATTGCATTTAAATTGACATATAGTATATTGCTTACGTGTATTCACTGAAAGCGAGAAAACTCCAGAAGTGCTGGACTTCCTCTTTCCGAACGAAGCCCTAACCACTGACCTGCAGCAACAAGGCAAGCCCCGGTTTGCATTAACAAATTTTACAAAGTTTTGCTTTATGTATACTTAGCATGAGGTATGTATGTGCATTAGGTGTAGGGTGGATGAAACCCCAAGTGCATAACCAGATTTTTCCGACAAGAGTGAGGGTAGTGTCTAAGTTCTCGAGTAGTCAGGCTATACTTAATTTTCATAGAACTTCGGTACAAGTTGAGTAGTTGGAAGCTACTCGCGTGGATAAGTGTTGGGACACACGGGATTGGTTCGAGTGATGTGAGATCACTTTAGTAAGAAAATGAGACTAGGCAGGGGCTAGGGCGCAACAAGAGGAAGTCTTGTGGGTGCAGCCCTGTCCGTGTCGGTTGTGGACCAATCCGTGTGTGGCCCCGCTGAACATGTATTGAACGTACCGAAGGCATATCGGATATATGGGCCCCGATAAATCGATGTAACATAAACCTCCAGGCGTCGAGGCATAGCACACCGATTTATAGGTGTAGGTTGAGGGCAGCAAGGTGGAAATCTGCTAACGGGCATAGAGAGATGCTCCGTGTAGGGAACCTCCTGCTCGTTTCGGTGCGACAGATTCGACGTTTGGGCTGTTGGGTGAAAGGTTGTCCCGTACGACACGGGGTGAGCGTGCTGTGTGCAGCTCCGCGTGTGGGCGTACGTGACATGCTCTTTGGGTATCCCTACAGGTGTATATCGAGTCGATTCGCCGTCCCTCGCGATGATGAGTACCGCTTGTTCACTGCGTCGTGACGTAGATAAATCATGGAATGTTGTGATTAAATTCTGCTGATATGTACTAATTGTATTGCTACATATGTGCCACCAAATATCGCTTACTAAATTTCAGATTCATGAACTGTTAACTTGTGGCTAAAAGAGGAACTAAGGACGAACTTGTAGGCGTGTCCATTTGCTGAAATTTACCATCCCATGTTCGTCGTAAACTGCATGTAGAGTTTCATGCATAGGAAGTCGGTTAAGTCTTGTTGAGCCATCGTGCTAAGGGTTGCTGCTACAAGTGTTTTTCAGGTGATGATTACCCCACGGACTCAGGTTACAAGTCCACCGGCGAGGGCTACCCTCCATCGGGGACCATGGCTGAGTGGGAGCCATACCCGCCGTGCTGAGCTGAGGAGTGTAGCTAGTGTGGGTTGCCCATAGGGCTGGGCAACCAACTTTTGCTAGATAGATGGGCGTGAGTTGTATAAACTTAGCTTCCACTGTTATAACTTCCATAATTAGTTTGTAACTGAAGTCTTGTACCACTTTGTACATTTTCAGTTGGTTTTCTATGTAATGCAATGTTCCTGATGATGTGTGCTGTTGGCTGTCGCATCGTGCGGCACCACCCTCTGAGATCCTGGACATGCGGATTCCGGTCCGTCACAGTCCTCACTCCAGGAATTGCATTGGGTGGTGTCATGCGATGCGGCACCCAACAGCATACACGAAAAGACAATATGAACATAGTACATGCTTTATTTCTCAACATAAGATCTTTTACAACATATTGTACCAAAGATGTACATACGCAGCGGAAAATAAAGCTCTACATACTCACTCTCAGCCCTAACTACGCTGAAGAGAAGTCGTCCAGCCCGTGGACGCTTCCTACTAGCTTCACAAGAAGTAAGGCAGCGGCTAGGTTGCCCGTTAGTTATCCGAACCATGAGGTCCGATGTCTCACCGAACAACGTCTTCATAGCATGCATCATGCTACCTGCAAAAACAACTACGAAGGCAACCGTGAGCACCAAGGCTCAGCAAGTCTTAACCGACAATCCTAAACATGTAACTCTACATGCAGGAGTTTTAAGAAGATAGGACTATGAATTTGCAAAATGAAGCTTGGCTAAACCTTGATCCTTATATTCAGATTCTTATAGCAGCAAATTTTAATGATCCTCACGCATCACAACACCAGAAGTCCACAATCAAACAAATTCCGATGTTGCTAGCCTAAGGTGGAATAGAAATTTAGTTTGCACTATCTCTACTTCAGTCAAGGTTTCAATACAATGATTAAGCCATGAACAACATCTTAAGAGACTTAGTTCCTTTTCTTACTACGTCACAGCGTAGTGGGCAAGTATGCTCAATCCTTAACCGCGAGCAACGGTGATTCGAATCAATAACAACCCGGAATACACGACACATACACCCACCTCGAAAGACTCACTCTAGAGCTCTTTCTTACGTTGTATGTAGCAACCTTTTACCTGACACCCCGACATAGAAAAACGCTTCGTCCTGAGCAGGATGGTCCTCTACGTGGACACGTCGAAGTTGCCCGCTAAAGGATTTACACCTCCTGCCTTTTCAACGCCATTCCCAGACGAAGGATCAGTTTCTACGCCATGGTCCATCGATTTCATGGGTCCCATACCCCACTATATATCCGTTACAGCTCAAACTTGTCCAGTAAGACCACATGCGGCGCGGTCCTTAACCGACACAGACGGGGCCAATACCCAACCTCCACATCAGCCTTACCATAACAGGCCCAGTGTAACACCGTCAAATTTATTTCCATGCATTGCATGCATTTTTCGTGTAGAAAAGCAATATAAAAGAAGTAGAAATGGAAAATGAACTATAGAAATGGAGAAAGAACCATAAAAATGGAAGAAGGAATCATAGAAATGGAGTAAAAACCACAGAAATGGAGAAGGGAATATAGAAATGGAGAATGGGGCATAGAAATAGAGAAGGGAAGTATAGAAATGGAGAATGGAGCATATAAATGGAGAGGAGAATGTAGAAATGAAAAATGGGACATAGAAATGGAGAGGGGAATGTAGAAATGGAGAATGGGACATAGATATGGAGAGAGGAATGTAAAATGGAACAAGTGACATAGAAATGGTGAGGAATGGGAAAAAGATAGCTGAAATGAGCCATCCCCAAATTCCCCCAAAATTTCCAAATTCCCCAGTTCCCAAAAAGGGGAATTTTCCTCACATTTTGGGGATAAAATCCCCAAGGCTCCCGCACCGCAAGAGATAAGTTTGTAAAGATCCAAAAAAAATTGAATAGGACTCTTATTTGAGCTCCAATTGGAGTAGGACTCCTCTTTTTCCCCCTTATAAATATAACCCCACCCCCTGGCCGAAATCCTCTCTCTTTTGGAGGTCCCCCATGCTGTCAAGCCCCCTTCCTTGCTGCCAAGTCGCCAAGTCCCCTCCCCCTTGCCGGAATTTGGCCGCCGTCGAGCCCTGCCGTCACTGGAGAAGAAGCCTGACGAGCTGTCCTATCAAAATTTTCCATAGAAAAATTCCCCACTGCAGCCATTGCTAGGAGGAAGGCCCTGCCACCAAAAGGAAGTGAGGTAGGTCCCCATTACCCATCTTACGGCGTCGCCGCTGTTTCTACGCATCCATTTTCTTCGCACCCTTCGAGCAGAAACTTTTACGTGTGGACAGGTCGTGTTTTGATCAATTTTTGATGGTGGAATTGATCTAGATCTTGAGTCAAGATCATCACCACGTCCACACTTGATCCCTACACCCTTGTTCATCATAAAACCCCATGAAAGCCCATTAAAACATGCAAGAACACGTACAAACTGGTTTAATAAAACAGCACCATAGGATTTGCATTCATCTACCCCATTGCATCTTGAGTAAAGTTTGTGCATGATGATTGATTGCTGTGAATTTTGTATGTGCATGATCGTGAGTAGAAGAACAAGCTCAAGAGGCCATCTACGAGGATCTACAACACCAAGACTTTGAGACGCTCGAACAGCAAGAACCATAGAGCAAGGCAAGTGCCCCTTGACCATATTGATCCCATGTTTTGAAACTGTTTTGTTTGCGAAAACTCGTATGCTTGAGTCAACTTGATGGGACACCCTTTTATAGGAGTTTACTAGTTCTGTTAACCATCCTTGTCTCCGGAAAAGTTGATGAGTCGGCTATGGTCATTTTTCCTTTTTGCTTCGCTTAATTTACGGGATACGGGAAGCTGAAATAAAACATGTCTAGCTATTGTACTCATATGAATAATGATGATGAGATCTTGATGATGTTAATGGGCATGAAATCGGGGAGATCTAGGCAAGCTTGGTTCGTGAATGTTGCTGGATGAGATGGCGGTGCTTGCCGTAGATCTAAGGACCGGTTCATGCGAGAATATGCCACGAAAACAGTGCCACCACAAGGCCAAGTATGGGTGCGGCTTACCTGATTAATTAGGTGTGTTGCTAGCTTGTTATGGACCGTGGATGGCGCGGGGAATGGGAGTCAAGGAGGACTTCCCTAGAAACTGCATGGCACAAGAGGGGGCCCGTGGGTGGGAGAATGGTGATTCGAGCCTGCCGGTGAAACCTCAGTGAGTCCATGCATCTAGTAGCCTCATTGTAATGGCTATTTTGTGATCTCTTGGCCATACACCGACGGTTGTGTACTGGTATAATGGAGATTCTGCAGTCGCTGACGGGTGACGAAATCATGAACTTGTGGGTAAAGTGGTGCCACCTCCGCAAAGTGTAAAACTATCATGATAGTTGTGCTTCCGGTCACAAGCACCTGGCCAACTTCCATGATTAGAGAGAAAACTTGGGATGGTTATTCGGTATGGTTGTGGTATGGTCATTGGGATTGGTTTTGGGACTGTTTTGAGTCATGATAATGAGTTTGGTTTCGGTTATATGAATATGAGATGGTTATGAATGTTTATGAGTATGCACTGAACTTGAGAAATATTAATGGCTGAATGAAACTTGATAAGTGGTGAATTATGATGAGAAAATGTTGCTGAATTACTTGGTCATGTTGGGATAAATTTCACTTAGAAATAGTTGCTGTTTTATCATGTTTGTGAAATAAAATTTGCTTGCTGCAATGAGCCTCTTTATTCCCTACCTTGTTGTAAGCTACATGCCATACTTTTCCCGCACTTGCTGAGTACGACATGTACTCACCTTCTCATTACCACATAAACATCAGCTACAGTATATGAGTACTTCAAGGACCATATGGAGTACTAGGCGGGCGAACTACCGTCAACATGCCTGTGGAGTTGAAGATGGAGCTTGCTGTCTTTAGTCACTTTCCGCTGTCATTTAGAGTCTTCCGCTGCAAGAATAAGATAGACATTCATGAGTGAGACATTGAGTCATTGTAATAAAGTACTTAAACACTATTTATTCGTGGTTATATTCTGAATTCAGTTTGTGGATTACATGTGTAAGTGTGATGAACATCCTGGGCACACATATGCATTCACTTGGTCCTATTTTTGGAACCGGGTGTCACAGATTGGTATCAGAGCCACGTTGACCGTAGGACGCAAGCCTAGGTAGAATGGACACTATAAAACACATAGGAACACCCCTCTAAACTGCAATTTTCAAAAATTGCTTGCTGCTGCACTTTACTTGTCAATTCAGCCACGGCAAAGTGCTATGTTCAGCCCCTCCTTTTCTCTTCTTTTGGACAGCAACACTTTTGCTTTCTTGCTCCATAGCTTATGAAGTTTTGGAGTTATTTCTTCCTTCTCTAAAGTTTCTCATGTCCTATTTATAGATGCTGGTGATCAGGAGCACAGCACGCATAAGGACCCGTTCACCACCACGTGGGAGTGCACTTAACCCCATTGAGGTGTCCGATGGACCATATTGGGAGGAGGTGAAGATGGAACCTAATGATGAAGAGGAAGTCAATAGCTCTATGCATGAGGAAGAGGATCCAGAAGAGGTGGAACCATTCAAAGACGACATGGAAGATGATCCACAAGAATGGCATTGGTACGCACCTCAGGAGGAGTTTCACGCAGGCTTACACCCCGTGGAGCCTCATGAAGCTATGACGGGAGGAGATGAACCCGAGGAGGAGCCACCCCTTGCTCAGACCGATAATGAAGGTGATGAATGGGCCAACCATTCAGTTCATGAATTTCGGTCTGACGGAATGGAAGGAGGACACATATCTAGGGAGCTCAAAGAATTTATGGATTGATGCAGCCTATACCCAGGATATCTTCTCAAGAAAGTCCCTCGTCTCGGACATGAAGAGTTGAAGGCTGACGTAACCATCCTATCTAACGGTAGGATTGTCACCCGGAACTTCACACCCACATGGAGAGCTATAAGGGCAGAAGCTATCGATGATGCTGCATGGGAAGACTCACCGGACTGTGCTACGCCTTCCATGAGCAGCTTGAGGGGACAACTTTTGAGCTGCACCCGTATCGGAAGAGTGGTACAAGGGAGATCATTGGACCCCATGTAACAGCTCATTCCAACCCACAAGCTGCTGACAAGTCTCAGAGGTTGCTCGTGGAGTTAGGAAACCGCTATGCAAGCGCACAAGAAGAGATCCGTTACCTCCGCAAGAAGTTGTATTTGTTGGAGAAACAAGAGGAGACTCGTGCCAAGTTGGGAGCAAATGGAGCACCAGCGTCATCTAACCCTACATGGACTGCCGACTCACTATGGCGTGCGCCCATGTATGGACCACCCCTGTCACACAGCAATAACAGCACTGGTTCACATGATTAAGTTTAGGATTCCCATTGAATAAGCTGTAATAGGATCGTTTAAATCGTAGTAGATTGAATAAGAGTGGTGTGTTGAACCTTTGTGATGATGGATTGTGTTTATGTTCTGATGTGAGTTGTGGGACGCTTCGGCGAATGTCCACATCCACACATAGTGGAGAGATATGAGATGCTTCGGCACATGTTCACATCCTCATATAGGCTGAAATTAATAAAAGAAGATACTTAGTTCATACACCTTGATGCATATAGTTGGGGGGATCAATCTAAACTTCTAATATCTACTCTACTCCACTCTCTCACACAGATGGTGAGGGAAAACGTCAACCATTAAAGGAGGAACGCTCGTGGCAACAATGAACCACAAGAGGATGGCAATGTTGAAGTTCCTGAAAATGCTAACCCCGGGGCTGATGTAAGCAACCTTGAATGGTTGATGGCTATTCAGAACCAGCTCATGCAAACTATGATACAAACGTTGGGTCAGTTGCAGGCCAACAACAACAACAATCCTAACCCCGTTACTGCACCCCCACCGCCGCCACCGCCACCACCGCCGGCTCACAACAGATTGGGAGAGTTCATGAGGACTCGACCGCCTACTTTTGCACAAGATAATTACCCCATAGAAGCTGATGATTGGTTGAAGTCCATGGAAAAGAAGCTTGCTATTGTTCAGTGCAATGATTGGGAGAAAGTTCTCTTCGCATCGCACCAACTTATGGGAGCAGCCGCTGACTGGTGAGACGCTCTTTGCAATGCTCATGTCGACCAGGAGACTATTACTTGGGCTGAATTCAAGGAGAGTTTCCGCTCTCATTACATCCCTGCTGGAGTCATGATGCTAAAAAGGCAAGAGTTTGAGGGTCTCCGCCAAGGAAGGAAGAGCATGAATGAGTACCTCAACAAGTTCACGCAGCTGTCAAGGTATGCTCCAGAAGATGTCAACTCGGATCAAAGAAAGCAATACTTGTTCATGAGAGCTGCTCAACAATTATTATGCAAATTTCCAGAAGCTCGTGGACAAAGCTATAGTGGTTGAGAGCTAGATCCGTGAGATCGAGGAAGAGGGCAAGAGGAATATGCCATACCAAGGACAGCCACAAGGGAGCAATTTACGTCCCCGCTTTATGCCACCAGCTGAACCACATTATGGCTCGTCCGCTTCTACTTTCCGCCCCACAAATCCACCTCGCCCTAATCAGCCACCGCAGCAACACCCTGTTATGCAAGCACCCCGTATGCCTTTGCCACCTGCGCCCCATCCCAACATGGGCGCCTATGCTCAAAACAAGCCTCGCCCCAACTTTCCTGCTGTTATGGGCAACAAAGCATGTTTTTCATGCGGAGAGGCGGGACACTTTGCAGGTCAGTGCCCCAGAAAGGCCTTGGACAGCCGAGCAACGCATCGAAACAGAACCCACGGCCAAATGGAGGAGCTACACAAGGTAACCGTAGACAGCAGAACTACGCTGTGGCAATGTGAATCATGTCTCCGCTGAGGAAGCACAACAAGCTGAGGACGTCGTGATTGGTATGTTTCTTGCCAACTCCAACCCAGCCACTGTTCTATTTGATTCCGGAGCATCGCATTCATTCATATCATCCAAGTATGTTGCCAAGTATAATCTGCCCATATCACAGATAAAATAAACTATGTTGGTTAATTCTCCCGGTGGAGAGATGAGGACTAATATAGTATGTCCGAAAGTAAGCCTTAAAATAAGGGGGGTAGACTTTCTTGCCAACCTTATTGTCTTGGATTCCCAACGGATTGACATAATACTTGGAATGGATTGGTTAAGAAAGCACAACGGTGTGATTCAATGTGCTGAGAGGAGCGTGCAGTTGACAAATGAACACGGTACTCGTATTGAGTTCTAGTCAGCCCAACTGGCAAAGCATTCCAGTGGTTCAAGAATATTCAGGTGTGTTCCCAGAAGAACTTCCAGGTATGCCGCCTGACCGGGACTTTGAATTTGCTATTGATTTAGTACATGGAACTGCACCTATAGCAAAGAGGTCGTATAGGATGCCCGCTAATGAACTAGTGGAGCTCAAGAAGCAAATTCAGGAGCAGCTAGAAAAGGGTTTTATACGCCCAAGCTCGTCACCATGGGGAACCCCCGTGCTCTTCGTAGACAAGAAGGATGGGACCCAAAGGATGTGTGTGGATTATAGGTCTCTCAATGAGGTGACGATCAAGAATAAATACCCGCTACCCCGTATAGAGAACCTGTTCGACCAAATGAAACGTGCCCGAATTTTCTCCAAGATTGATCTTCGGTCGGGATACTTCCAGCTGAAGATTAAGCCCTCCGACATATCAAGAATGCATTTCGAACACGGTATGGCTCGTATGAATATACCGTTGTGTCTTTTGGGTTAACGAATGCACCCTCATATTTTATGTACCTCATGAATAAGGTCTTCATGGAGTACTTGGACAAGTTTGTCATGGTTTTCATCGACGATATCATGGTGTATTCGAAAAGCGAGGAAGAACATGAAGAACACTTGAGATTGACATTGCAGAAACTGCAAGAGCATCAATTGTATGCCAAGTTCAGCAAGTGTCAATTTTGGCTAAAGGAGATATCGTTCCTAGGCCACATCATCTCTGAGGGAGGAGTATCGGTTGATCCCAGAAAAGTGAGAGACGTTTTAAAGTGGAACCAACCGCAGAATGTGAGAGATATTCGGAGTTTTCTTAGGATAGCTGGATACTACCGCCGGTTCATCAAGGATTTCTCCAAAATAGCGAAGCCTATGACTGAATTGCTAATGAAGGGAAAAGCATTTCAGTGGACACCAGCATGTCAAGAAAGATTTGAGGAGCTCAAGAAGAGACTAACCACATCGCCGGTTTTGGTATTGCCAGACGTGAGCAAGAGCTTCAACATATATTGTGACGCATCAAGACAAGGGCTTGGATGTGTGCTCATGCAAGAAGGACAAGTGGTAGCCTATGCATCGAGACAACTAAAGAAACATGAGCTGAATTACCGCACACATGACTTGGAACATGCAGTCGTGGTACATGCCTTGAAGATTTGGAGGCATTATATCCTTGGCCACTGATGTGAGATCTATATGGATCACAAAAGCCTCAAGTATATATTCACGCAAACGGATCTGAATTTGAGGCAACGTCGATGGTTGGAACTTATCAAGGATTATGATCTTGGAATCAACTATCACCCCGGAAAGGCCAACGTAGTAGCTGATGCATTGAGCCGAAAGGGAGCATGTCACCAACTCACGGTTCGGGAGCTGCCACCCGAGCTGTGCAAGGAGTTCGAACGGTTACATCTCGGGTTCTTTAACGAGATGGAGGTGATAGAACTGAACTCCTCACTGGAACAAGAGATACGAGATGGCCAAGCAACGGATGAGGAAATCAAGGAAACCAAGGAAAGAATCCTACAAGGCATAGAAATGGATTTCAAGGAAGACGAGAAAGTCACGCTTTGGTTAGGGAAAAAGATTTTTGTGCCTAATGTGAAGCACATCCACGACACGATATTAAAGGAGGCACATGACTCACCTTATTCCATACATCCCGGCTGTACAAAGATGTACAAGGACCTAAAAACTTGCTATTGGTGGGATGGTATGAAAAGGGACATAGCTGAATATGTTGCCTTATGCGACACATGCCAATGTGTGAAGGCCGAGCATCAAAAAGCCACTGGATTGTTGCAGCCACTGAAAGTACCCGAGTGGAAGTGGGAAGACATCAGCATGGATTTCATAGTTGGACTGCCACGTGCTCAGTCGGGTTACGACTCTATTTGGGTTATTGTGGACCGGTTGACGAAAACAGCCCATTTCCTTCCTGTTAGAACCAAGTACAGCGTCGCACAACTAACCGAGCTGTATATGGAGCAAATCGTGGGTTGCCATGGAGTTCCGAAGAGGATAGTTTCAGATCGGGGTTCTCAATTTACCTCTAGGTTCTGGAAGAAGCTGCATGAAGCCATGGGTACACGACTGAATTTCAGCTCCGCTTATCACCCACAAACCGAGGGCAAACTTAGAGGGCAATCAAAATTTGGAAGACATGTTGAGAGCTTGCGCCTTGAAACATGGGCATAATTGGGATAGGAGCTTGCCGTATGCTAAATTCTCATACAACAATAGATACCAAGCTAGCTTGAAGATGTCACCCTTCGAAGCATTGTATGGTAGACGGTGTAGAACGCCGCTATTCTGGAATGAGACCGGAAAGCCAAGTGTTTGGACCCGAAGTGCTGCAAGATGCCGAAAAACAAGTCCAAACTATACGAGAAAACTTAAAGGCTGCTCAGTCACGACAAAAAGGTTATGCGGACAATAGGCGAAGAAGATTGACCTTCGAAGTGGAAGACTTCATGTATCTTAAGGTATCGCCTATCCGAGGCCAACGACGGTTCAACGTCAAAGGCAAGTTATCACCTCGCTACATCGGGCCATTCAAGATTTTGGGCAAGCGAGGAGAGGTAGCCTATCAACTAGAGCTGCGAACGCACCTATCCGACGTGCACGACGTATTTCATGTATCCCAACTCAAAAAGTGCTTGAGAGTACCGAAAGAACAAGTACCGATGGATGAGCTCGAACTTCAAGAGGACCTGACCTACGCGGAGCACCCCGTCAAAATTTTGTACGTGAAGGAAAGGGTCACGAGGAACAAAGTGATCCGTTGGTGCAAGGTATAATGGAGCCATCACACGGAAGCCGAAACTACATGGGAGCGTGAGGAAGATCTCAAGGCAGAATTCCGGCATCTATTCTCCACTCTATCAAATCTCGAGGGCGAGATTCAGTTTAAGGGGGCTAGGTTTGTAACACCCTCAAATTCATTTCCATGCATTGCATGCATTTTTCATGTAGAAAGGCATTATAAAAGAAGTAGAAATGGAAAAAGAACTACAGAAATGGAGAAAGAACCATAGAGATGGAGAAAGAACCATAGAAATGGAGAAAGAACCATAGAAATGGAGAAGGGAATATAGAAATGTAGAATGGGGCATAGAAATGGAGAAGGGAAGTATAGAAATGGAGAACGGGGCATATAAATTGAGAGGGGAATGTAAAAATGGAACAAGTGACATATAAATGGTGAGGAATGGGAAAAAGATAGCTGAAATGAGCCATCCCCAAATTTCCCCCAAAATTTCCAAATTCCCCAATTCCCAAAAAGGGGAATTTTCCCCACATTTTGGGGATAAAATCTCCAAGGCTGCCGCACCACAAGAGATAAGTTTGTTAATATCCAAAATAAATTGAATAGGACTCTTATTTAAGCTCCATTTAGAGTAGGACTCCTCTTTTCCCCCCTTATAAATATAACCCCCACCCCCTGGCCGAAATCCTCTCTATTTTGGACGTCCCTCCCCCTGCTGCCAAGCCCCCTTCCTTGCTGCCAAGTCACCAAGTCCTCCCCCCCCTTGATGGAATTTGGCCGCCGTCGAGCCCCGTCGTCGCCGGAGAAGAAGCCTGACGATCTGTCCTACCAAAATTTTCCATAGAAAAATTCCCCAATGCTACCATTGCTAGGAGGAAGGCCCTGCCACCAAAAGGAAGTGAGGTAGGTCCCCATTACCCATCTTACGACGTCGCCGCTGTTTCTGAGCATTCATTTTCTTCGCCCCCTTCGAGCAGAAACTTTTATGTGTGGACAGATCGTGTTTTGATGGTGGAATTGATCTAGATCTTGACTCAAGATCATCACCACATCCACACTTGATCCCTACACCCTTGTTCATCATAAAACCCCATGAAAACCCATTAAAACATGCAAGAACACGTACAAACAGGTTTAATAAAACAACACCATAGGATTTGCATTCATCTACCCTATTGCATCTTGAGTAAAGTTCGTGCATGATGATTGATTGCTGTAAATTTTGTATGTGCGCGATCATGAGTAGAAAAACAAGCTCAAGAGGCCATCTACGAGGATCTACAGCACCAAGACTTCGAGACGCTCGAACAGAAAGAACCACGGGAGCAAGGCAAGTGCCCCTTGACCATATTGATCCCATGTTTTGAAACTGTTTTGTTTGCGTCGTATGCTTGAGTCAACTTGATGGGACACCCTTTTATAGGAGTTTACTAGTTTTGTTAACCATCCTTGTCGCCGGAAAAGTTGATGAGTCGGGTATGGTCATTTTTCCTTTTTGCTTCGCTTAATTCACGGGATATGGGAAGCTGAAATAAAACATGTCTAGCTACTGCACTCATATGAATAATGATGATGAGATCTTTATGATGTTAATGGGCATGGAATCGGGGAGATCTAGGCAAGCTTGGTTTGTGAATGTTGCTGGATGAGATGGTGGTGCTTGCCGTAGATCTAAGGACCGGTTCATGCGAGAATATGCTAGGAAAACAGTGCCACCACAAGGCAAAGCATGGGTGCGGCTTAGCTGATTAATTAGGTGTGTTGCTAGCTTGTTATGGACCGTGGATGAAGCGGGGAATGGGAGTCAAGGAGGACTTCCCTAGGAACTGCATGGCACAAGAGGGGGCCCGTGGGTGGGAGAATGGTGATTCGAGCGTGCCGGTGAAACCTCAGTGAGTCCATACATCTAGTAGCCTCTTTGTAAAGGATATTTTGTGATCTCTTGGCCATACACCGACGGTTGTGTAATGGTATAATGGAGGTTCTACAGTCGCCGATGGGTGAAGAAATCACGAACTTGTGGGTAAAGTGGTGTCACCTCTGTAGAGTGTAAAACTATCATGATAGCCGTGCTTCCGGTCACAAGCACCTGGCCAACTTCCATGATTAGATGGAAAACTTGGGATGGTTATTCGGTATGGTTGTGGTATGGTCATTGGGATTGGTTTTGGGACTGTTTCGAGTCATGATAATGATTTGGTTTCGGTTATATGAATATAATATGGTTATGAATATTTATGAGTATGATATGAACTTGAGAAAGATTAATGGCTGAATAAGACTTGATAAGTGGTGAATTATGATGAGAAAATTTTACTGAATTACTTGGTCATGTTGGGATAAATTTCACTTAGAAATAGTTGCTATTTTTATCATATTTGTGAAATAAAATTTGCTTGCTGCAATGAGCCTTTTTATTCCCTACCTTGTTGTAAGCTATATGCCATACTTTTCCCGCACTTGCTGAGTACGACATGTACTCACCCTTGCATTACCACATAAACATCAGCTACAGGATATGAGTACTTCGAGGACCATGTGGAGTACTAGGCGTGCGAGGTACTGTCAACATGCCTGTGGAGTTGAAGATGGAGCTTGCTGTCTTTAGTCACTTTCCGTTGTTGTTTAGAGTCTTCCACTATAAGAATAAGATAGACATTCATGAGTGAGACATTGTAATAAAGTACTTAAACACTATTTATTCGTGGTTATATTCTGAATTCAGTTTGTGGATTACATGTGTTTGTGTGATGAACATACTGGGCACACATATGCATTCACTTGGTTCTATTTTCGGAAACAGTTTTGTTAGTGACTATGAAGTTAATCTTCCTCCGGAGAATCTGCCAAATTTGTCACGATATGGAGATCCTCGCCTCTGAGTTTGAATCCTCGTTGAACGTCGACGTCACGTGCTAATGAGATGATTATGCACATAGTTTCAAAAGCAACTTAGAAAATGCTTTAACGTTGTTGTACAAGTTGACAACAACTAAGAGGGAAAACCAACAACAAGGTTTCTGTTGTTGGATCTACAACCTTAGAGAAGAAAATGCTAGGTGGAATGAAGATAATATTAATCACCATGTGATTAAGTCCTTATATGAACACTTAGACCTAAAGAAAACTAGCTCAAGTTCTATAGGTCCAATGAAGCTGAAAATTTAATCACAGCTTCAAGGGAAGGTATGTAGGCAGTGTGCAAAATTTGACATCAAGAAATAGCTCAATGGAGTCACAACAATTCCTTATGTGGTTTTAACTATTCTGCCTTTACCTCCTAGTTCTTGAACTTTCCTATGCTCAAAAGTGGACTTTTTGTTAAGTACACAATTTCATGAGTGTATAGGAACTGGTTTTACCATTTTTGGAGTTCCCTACATGGAGATATATATTTTACCAATTTGGGTAAAAAAACTGAAAAATGTCTCTGTTCTTTTTCCTATTTTTTTAGAGACATAAAGAATTGATACTTCATTTGGCCAAGCAAATGAGATCCAATGACCCTGGAATGTTTACTGGAGTTCAAGTATATTTGGAGGAAGGTCCCGCCCAAAATTGGGAATTTTCCAAATAACAGAACTCCTGGAATTAATTCCCTATGATTTTTTTAAATAAATTAATGAGCCAAATCCAGGGATTTTCATGAATATTGGGATGCACCACTGGATAATACTCACTGAGAGGAATCCAATGCAATTTATTTGAGAATTTTTTGGACACTTCTACACAAAGTTGTGGACATTCAAAGTTTGAACTAGAAACTGGAATTCCTAGAAATGTTTAAAATCCCAATAGTGGGTCCCACGCCACAATGCTTTCTTCCTCCTCGCGCCAGCGTGCTCGGGTGGCGGCGCCCTCCGGCGAGGGTCGCCGAAATGGACTTCCCGACCACCTCCCAGGCCAAATCTCGCTGCCCCCTAAATTTCATGATGCTGAACTCGTTTGGAGGGTCGTCGGCCGCTGGTGAGGGCCAGAAATATGTGCGCGCCGGTGACAGCGGAACCTTGGGTTCTGGCGGGCTCGAAACACCTCAATTCTACGCTAACCTGTCGGTTCTTTGGCTCTAGAGCAACAGGGGAGTGTGAGGAAGCTAGAACTAGAAGCTAACAAGGCCGGCGAGCTTGTTAACCACGTTGGCACCGTGCGGCCGACGGGGTCCAACGTTTTGCCATGAACAAAACTCGGATTTTCTCCCTCTACACCCCATCTCCCGGCCTAGCTTTGAAGGAGAACATGCGCTAGCTAGTTAAGAACCCGTCTATGCTTAGTTGAGTCTTGTTCTTTGAGGACTACTTGCTGAGTGGTGGTACAAATCCTGTTTGTCCTCTTAGGTTCAAATGATGGTCGATGTTTAGTTATAGTCTTCTTATGTGAACAATGTTGTTAGTCGGTTGCTGATTTGGTGTGGTCATGTCGATTATTATATTTAGCTATCTCGACATTTTATTATATATTAAATATTACAAAATAGCATTTCTCTACTGCATTTCGGTTAAAAAATATATAATATTGTGAGATGTAGAGACTCTGTCCACGTCGTTGCCCATTCCATCTGCATCATGCTAGTCACGAATAACATCAATATAGCCTTGTTCTTTGGATAACCTAGAAGAAAAAGAATGCAACTGGACGGTGTTCCACCAAATATAGTTGAAGGACCCATTCAGACCGCACCTGGGGATAACATTGTGTTTATCACATGTAATCTAATTAAGCCTATTCCTTTAAAGATGAAAATGGGCTCATGCTCAACTCTTATGCCAAATTCCTAATCTTATAACAAAATACAATTTTCCACTTTATATTAACTGCTCCTAGATTCTGATTTCTTCAACAACATAGAGGGGGATTGTATCCTTATAGTACAACAAGTCTCGCGCTTCAGTAATCTACAGTAAAAATTATATAAAGTAAGCATTGATATTGGTTTCTGTTCAGACGGTTGCTATTTATGTGGCCCATTGATTAAATATTGAAATTACACCCGTCACTCCACTTTATTGATACTTTAATACACGAGAACACGGCTACCTCCACCCCTGTTGTTGCATCGGAAGGAAAATTTCTGAAAATATTATAAAACTCTTACCATTCATATAAATAGGTTCTTTAATGCAAAAAAGTTGTAAAAAGGCCCCGAAAAGAAGTCTTCGCCAACGCCACAACGGCCACAGGCCCCGATTGCAAAAAATCGAAACCCTGAAACTACAAACTGAATCAAGTTTGAACTTGCCCAAATTTGCCTTCGCCTTCACTTTCTTCTTCTCCAACTCCGGTGCGGTTTCCCCGAAGAAAGCAAACCTCCACATCGGCTGCGGCATCCTCCTCCTTGGCGTGCGCTCGAGGAATCGGCGAGAGGGAGGGGAAAGCGCCGCCTGCGAAGGGATTGCCGCCGTCGCCACCTGCCACTCGCTGCTCGGAGCGCTGCCGCTGCTGCCCGATAGCGAAGTCAGTGAACGTCGGCAGCGTGCTCCACCTCGCAGAGTGCTGGGGGACGCGGACCTCCCGCTCGCTCAGTCCGGCCTTCCCTTGCCACCCGACGGAGTGCCGCTTGGTAGCTTCTGTTCTTTCAGGATAACTGCTAAATTGCTGTCTCAATTGAATTATTAATGTATATATGCAAGACGTAAATGGTAAACGAACCAAATTAGGAAATCAAATCATCGATTAATTTACAGACTGGAGTTCAGGAAACAACAAATTGCTTTGCAGTTTTATTTTTCCTGAAGAAAATTGATTTTTTTCTCATACTATTGGTATGTAATACTGCTATATAGCCGATAAATTTCTATACTGTTTGCTAGTCCTTAGGTTTTTGCCTTAAAAGTTCTGCACCAAATCTGAGTTTTCGGTTACTCCAATCCATTGAGTATGAATAATCTATTCCATTATTACATATTACTTGTGTTATGTAACTACTAATTTCTAGATGCTGCTGGCGATGCAATGTGTGATCACACCTTTTGCGCTTTGTGCTGAAGTGGCACATGGCTGTGCTTAGGGTTCAGGCTGTTTAAGAATTCTCTTTAAATACTTCTATGATACACTTTCTCCCTGACTCGGAGTGGGAATTTTCTTATTTTCTATTATTTGGAATTAATGTACTTATAGATGTACAGTTTTATCCTATACATACTGAATTTTTCGATACAATGCTAAAATATACTTGAAGCCTCTGCTTTCAGAAATAATTTAATTTTGATTATGATGTTCCAGCTTTGATCCCTGCCATACAAATATAAATCCATTTTTTGACTTACTGCTGTCCTGGATCTTTGTGATTTTCTAAACCATTGCATAGAAGTTTTTGTTCACTCCCCTTGTGCAATGGGAACAAGTACCTGTGGACAGGGTAGTAACATTTCCCTTTGAATTAATCACTTTATTCTAACCAGAAACTCTTCCTGATGATAGAAAAAGGACATCTGTGAGTTGGAACCTCTTGACGAGGTTGAAGTCATTTCAACTGTTGCTGCTACTTTTGCTGATGAGAAAGAAGTCATGCAGCACGACATGGACGATGTGAGTGTCTCTTGTCGTCACATTTTAGTTGTTTAAGTTACTTTAGTGCATCTGTGATCACTTCGCATTTCAATGCAAACCCTTGAATGATTCAGTCATTTCAATATCTAGTTGGTGTGTGGATCTGAAGCACAAAACAAGATGATCTCTTTTGAGGATAGCAGTTCTCATGTAGTTGAAGAAGTTCAGAACTTCATATTTCCGTTGTATCATTTAGGGATTCCTATCATTTATCAGTAGCTTCACTTCTACGGATCATATAGAAAATGCATCAGTATGCTTTTTCTCAATTGATTGTTTAATACTCTGGTGTTTGGCAGTCCGAATCACTTGACCATGGAGTATATTTAAATGACTACAGGTGAAGGTATGTGACATATGTGGCGATATTGGTGAAGAGGAGAAGCTTGCTATTTGTTCTAGATGCAATGATGGCGCTGAACACACGTAAGATTTCTTTGTACTATTCTGTTTTCTTTTTGTTTAACTAGTTCTGGTCACGGGTTTGAGTCCTGGAAACAGCCCCTTGAAGAAATGTAGGGAAAGGATGTGTACGGAAGACCCAAATGGGTCAGATCCTTCCTTGGACCTTGCGCAAGCGGGAGCTACATGCACCGGGCTGCTCTTTTTAGTTAGTTCAGACACTGAACGGACTGGATACCAGAATGTTTTGGGTTGCTGTACACTTGTTTTTGGATATAGAATTATGTTGTACTGTTAGCCCAAGTTCGAACCTGGTACATGAGAATAGCGATTTCAGGCCCTGACAACCAAATTGTATCCTATGCCTATGTTAATTATAACAGAACAGAAATCGTCCCATCCCAGATTTCTTTTCTAAATGGCCTTATCCTCTTTCCCTTTTTTCCAGATATTGTATGCAGCTAATGACAGAGGATGTTCCGGAAGTTGATTGGTTCTGTCAAGAGTGTCGAGACAATGTAGACATTGAAGAAAAACACAAAAAGCTAGAAATATCTCAATTAACGGCTGACACAGTGTCTTCCAAGAACAAAGCAGGGATTGAAAATGTGGCGGGAATGAATGGGAGGATAAAGAGATGGAGGGAGGTAATATTTTTTTTATTAAGTTGAATATGTTACAACAACAACAACAAGGCATTTTTCCTGTCAAAAAACAATAAAATATTTTTTCTATTAAGTTGAATATGTTATCAAACATATATAACTGGCTCCACATTCATTGGCATATCCAGGGTTGTGCATGATGTGCACATGCAGATCCAAAAGAATCTGAAGTTATATTTGTCTTAGGCATGGCTTAGTGCCTTAGTCCAAAAAACATGGAAATGTTACTTGTACACACCCATTTCTCTGAAGTGGATGATATGTGATGTGTACACCTTTTGAAGATTTTCTAGATCTGCAACCATCCACATTTATAGATTTTCTAGACCTGCCACCGTCCACATTTATAGGATGCTTGCTGAAAGTTATAGATATGTATTCTTCTCTGATTGAGCGACACTTGGGGTTTTGGATCATTTCACTGAAGTACCTTTATACTGTGACAGTTGAAAAACTGTGGAATATGTGGAGATGTTGGTGAGCAGGAGAAGCTTGCTGTTTGCAGTAGATGCAATGATGGTGCTGAGCATATGTAAGTTTCGTAATTCTATGGCTATTTTCTTTGTTCTGGTCTCGTTTATTGGTAGGAGCCATATAATCGTTGATGTACAACATTTGATGAGTGCAATGCCCAACCATAAGTGTTGCTTGTACACACCCATTTCTCTGAAGTGGATGATGTGTGATGTGCACACCCTTTGAATATTTTCTAGATATGTGTTGTGGATGCATTTGTGGGCCGCCAATATGGTCGGCGTGGGGCCCACGAAGCCCACAACTAGGCCGGCCAGGCCCTGCAGCCGCACCAGGAAAATATTTAGAAGAATTAATTAGATAATGTTTAGGAATAAAAGGGAGTTATAGATTGAATCAGTTTAGATAGAAAGAAATAGACTAAAAAAAGGGAAGAAAAGAATCCTAGTCAGTTTGGGGGATTATCCCCAAACAGACTAGGAGTAGGCTGCGGCCAAAGGGGGGGTCCTGTCCCCCCTTTATAAGCAGCCCCCTCCCTCATGTTTTGAGCATCCAGGAAAAAATAAGAATCCCCGTTGAGGGCTGTTCTTCTCCTTGGATCACGATGGCTTCGAACCCTAACCCTATCCGCCGTGACCAGCTACTTTGTCCCCCACGTTACGTACTGCGCAGCTGCCCCCACGCCTCCTCGCTGCTGGTTTCTCCCCTGCGCAGCCCTAAGCGCAGCCAAGGGGTCTCCCCCCTCCCTATTTCTCAGCATTTGGTATCAAGAGACTCCGGGGCAGCGACCATGTCCGGCCCCGTGGACGATTCTGGGACTTTCACCCTCCAAGATCTCGGCAACATGATGAGCAAGATGATGGGGCAGATAGACACCATCAACAAGCGCTTGGACCGCCACGATATGCGTCTTGCGCGCTTTGAGAAGGCACCGGAGCGGGAGCTCTCCGGTGGCGAGGACTTGCAACAAAACTCACTGCAGGGCAGCAACCTTCCCCGCAGCTGCGGCAGCGGCAAGAGCGGCGGCGGTGGCAGCGGCGGCCATGGCGGCAACGATGACCACTACAGTACCAGGTGCCCACCGGGACGTCCGACCTTCGACGACAGTGGGCTGCGTCGTCACAAGGTCAATTTCCCCAAGTTCGACGGGGAAACAGATCCGCTGCCCTGGCTCACCAAGTGTGAGACATACTTCCGAGGGACACGTACGATGCCAGAAGAAAAGGTGTGGCTCGCGTCTCTCCACCTGGAGGGTGTCGCGGCCGAGTGGTACACTGCTCTAGAACGTGACTGTGGCATCGTGTCCTGGGAGCGGTTCGCGGACTTCGTCAACATGCGCTTCGGGCCTCCGCTCCGCTCCAACGACCTGGCGGAAATTAAAGATCTCCGTCGTACTGGCACGATTGAGGAATATCAGCGTCAATTCCTGGTCCTTCTTTGTCATTGCGAGAACCTCAGCCAGCGCTAGCAGATCAACCTCTTCACAGCTGGCCTCGGCGAGCCACTTAGAACGGATGTGGAGCTGCAGTTTCCCACTAATCTACAAACTGCCATGAGTCTGGCCAGAGCCTTTGAACGTCGACTTGCGGCAATAACAGATAGCGGAATACAGAAGGGCGCCGCCTCTCAACGCTCCACGCGCTCTTCTATTGTGTCCCGCGCCTCTACTACGGCCTCAAGTGGCAGTTCTACAGCACCCGCCCCGACATCGTCAACAACGGCATCTTCTCGCCCACGCTTCAAACGCCTTACAACCGATGAGATGGCTGCTAAGCGGGCAAGCGGCGAGTGCTATCACTGCCCTGAGCGGTACACACCGGACCATAAGTGTGCCGGCAAAGGAATCTTCCTTCTGTAGCTTGACAACGATGATGACGTTGACGCGACCGTAGCTGATATGGGCATCTCCTTACACGCCCTGACCGGCATCGACTTCGCCAACACAATGAAGCTCCAGGCCTACGTCCACGGCAACCTACTGACAGCATTGATCGACACAGGGTCCACTCACACCTTCATCAGGGAACCACTCATCAAGGAGCTCGGCCTGATGATGTTGCCACGATCAGGCGTCGGCGTCCGAGTCGCCAACGGCGACTCTATCTCCTGTACAGGCATCTGTCCACGTGTACCCTTGATGATTGCAGGGGATCGCTTCGACGTCACATGCTACGCACTCCCACTGGACGGCTTCGACTTTGTTCTAGGAGTCCAGTGGGTGCGATCTTTGGGACCCATTCTCTGGAACCTTGAGGACCTCACGATGAAATTGTGGCGCGGGGACCGTGAGGTGATCTGGACGGGGCTGCGAAGTTCAGCTCCGGTATGTGCCTCTCTAGCACCACCTACTGATATGATGGGCGCCCTCCTGGATGGCTTCCAGGACCTCTTCGACGAGCCACGCGGGCTTCCTCCTGCACGACGCCACGACCACCAAATCAGGCTCCTGCCGGGCACAACTCCAGTAGCCGTCCGGCCGTACCGCTACCCCCAGCTTCTTAAAGACGAGATTGAGAAGCAATACGCCAAGATGCTTCGCCAAGGCATCATCCGAGAATACACATCTGCATTTTCCTCGCCAGTACGGTTGGTCCGAAAAGCCGACGGCACGTGGCGCTTCTGCATCGACTACTGCGAGCTCAACGCCAGAACTTTGAAAGACAAGTTCCCGATCCCGGTGGTTGACGAGCTACTGGATGAGCTTCGCGGCGCAAGGTTCTTCACCAAGCTTGACCTCCGCAGCGGCTACTTTGAAGTGCGCATGCACTCGGATGACATTGAAAAGACAACATTCCGAACTCATCGAGGCCACTATGAGTTCTTGGTGATGCCATTCGGCCTCACCAATGCACCGTCCACGTTCCAGTCGTTGATGAACGACGTCCTCGACCCCTACATCAGAAAATTTGTGCTTGTCTTCTTTGATGACATATTGGTGTATAGCAGGTCCTGGGTCGAACACCTTCAGCACGTCAAGCAGGTGTTCCAGACACTACGGACAAACAAGTTGTTCCTGAAGAAATCTAAGTGCTTCTTCGGCCAGGAGACTGTGTCCTACTTAGGACACATCATATCCGCTCACGGCGTGGCAATGGATCCAACCAAGGTGGAGGCCGTGGAACGTTGGCCTACACCTCGGTCCTTACGAGCCTTGCGAGGTTTCCTCAGGCTCACCGGCTACTACCGCAAGTTCATTGCGGGGTATGGTGCGGTGGCCGCACCCCTCACCGCCCTACTAAAGCGGGAAGCATTCCGCTGGACTGATGATGCGCAGGACGCTTTCTCCCAACTCAAGCAGGCGTTGATGACAGCGCCTCTACTTCAAATGCCGGATTTCGACAAGCGCTTCATCGTCGACTGCGACGCGTCCGGCGCCGGCTTTGGGGCAGTTCTACACCAGGGCGACGGCGCAATAGCATTCTTCAGCCGCGCTGTAGCGACTCACCATCATAAGCTACCGGCATACGAGCGTGAGCTAATCGGTCTTGTGAAGGCCGTACGTCATTGGCGGCCTTACTTGTGGGGTCGTCCCTTCACTGTTCGTACTGATCACTTCAGCCTGAAATATATCCTGGATCAGCGACTCACGACGATTCCCCAACATGCTTGGGTGAGCAAACTTTTTGGTTATGATCTGCAGGTTGAGTACCGACCGGGGCGCTTGAATGGGGCAGCTGACGCCCTGTCCTGCCGCGACGAGGAAGACATAGCTATTCACGCCATATCCGCGCCAGTCTTTGCACTCTTCGACTCGCTCCGCGCGGAGATCGCTACAGACCAGCAGGCGCAGCAGCTATGTGCCCAACTCTGGGAGGGAGTCGCACCTGCTGACTGGGCCGAACGCGACGGCCTTCTACTTCACAAGGGGAAGCTCTTCGTTCCCGACAAGTCCTCCTTGTGGCCCTCTCTCCTAGCTGAGGCGCATGATGGGGGCCACGAAGGCATCCAGAAGACAGCGCATCGGCTACGCCTCTCCTTCTACAACCCGTCCTTGCTACAGCGGGTGCGTGAGTATGTCCGTGGGTGTGCTACGTGCCAACGCAACAAGATTGATCATCTTCATCCAGCCGGCCTGCTACAACCGCTGCCTATACCGTCGGAAGTCTGGAGTGATATCTCCATGGACTTCATTGAAGGTTTTCTGAAAGTTGGTGGGAAATCAGTGATCTTGACAGTGGTAGATCGCTTCTCCAAGTATGCCCACTTCATTCCCCTAAGCCACCCTTACAGTGCTGCATCAGTGGCGCGGGCATTCTTCGACGACATTGTACGACTACACGGCTTTCCCTGCTCCATCGTCAGTGATCGTGATACCGTCTTCACCAGCCTCTTCTGGTCAGATTTGTTCCGGCTAGCCGGTGTCCAACTTCAGCTCAGCTCGGCCTTCCACCCGCAGTCTGACGGCCAATCTGAGGTCGTCAACAAGATCATCACTGTGTACCTTCGCTGCTTGGCTGGTGACCGACCAAAGACTTGGTTGCAGTGGCTTCCTTGGGCTGAGTATTGCTACAACACTTCCTACCAGACGGCCCTCAAATGCTCGCTCTTCAGAGTGGTCTATGGCAAGGACCCTCCGGCTCTTGTTGGTTACCAACCGGGCGTATCTAGAGTAGCAGCAGTGGATAAACAGCTAAAGGATAGAGATGAATTCTTAGCTGAAATCAAGAACAGGCTGGTACAAGCACAAGCCACCATGAAAAGCTATGAAGATAAGTTCCGCCGAGAGGTGGAATTTCAGATCGGTGATTGTGTTTGGCTGCGGCTTCATCAGAGGACAGCTGTGGGAGTAATGACGACGCCTTCTTCAAAGATTGGACCAAAATATTTTGGACCATATCAGATCATTCAACGCATTGGGACTGTATCATATAAACTTCAGCTGCCTCCTCAAGCAAGGATACATGATGTCTTCCATGTGTCCCTGTTAAAGAAATTTGAAGGTCCTACTCCCATACAGGTGGTGCCTTTACCACCACTTCTGCATGGACGTGTTGTACCTACGCCTGAAAAAGTACAAAGGGCGCGTTTGAACAGAGGTGTCTGGGAGGTACTCGTCAAATGGGCAGGACATTCTGAAGCTGATTCATCATGGGAGCAACTAGAAGATTTCAGGATGAAGCACCCCTCCTTTAAACTCGAGGACGAGCTCTTTGTCGGGAAGGGGGGAAATGTTGTGGATGCATTTGTGGGCCGCCAATATGGTCGGCGTGGGGCCCACAAAGCCCACAACTAGGCCGGCCAGGCCCTGCAGCCGCACCAGGAAAATATTTAGAAGAATTAATTAGATAATGTTTAGGAATAAAAGGGAGTTATAGATTGAATCAGTTTAGATAGAAAGAAATAGACTAAAAAAAGGGAAGAAAAGAATCCTAGTCAGTTTGGGGGATTATCCCCAAACAGACTAGGAGTAGGCTGCGGCCAAAGGGGGGGGGGGTCCTGTCCCCCCTTTATAAGCAGCCCCCTCCCTCATGTTTTGAGCATCCAGGAAAAAATAAGAATCCCCGTTGAGGGCTGTTCTTCTCCTTGGATCACGGTGGCTTCGAACCCTAACCCTAGCCGCCGTGACCAGCTACTTTGTCCCCCACGTTACGTACTGCGCAGCTGCCCCCACGCCTCCTCGCTGCTGGTTTCTCCCCTGCGCAGCCCTAAGCGCAGCCAAGGGGTCTCCCCCCTCCCTGTTTCTCAGCAATATGCCACTTTCCACATTAATAGAGTGCTTGTTGAAAGTTATTGATATGTTTTATTCTCTGATTGAGTATCACTTAGGGGTTCAGATCATTACAATTTTCCTAATCTACCATCAAGCCAAATTTCACTATAAACAATAACCATGGTTGTGTTTGGATGTATGACCTAGCTGTGTAGAATTCTAGACTCCAAACCACACACCCCTTATGCTTTACTATGTAACTTGTAACACGAAAAAGCTGCTCGATTCATATTCCTTTTAATGTCGTTTTCATGTAGTGGTTTTATTCTGCTCAAAGTTTCTTGTATCTATTCTTTGTTCCAGTTATTGTATGCGGATGATAGTGGAAGAGGTTCCACATGTTGGGTGGTTATGCGAAGCCTGCCAAAGCAAGGTAGAAGCTGAGAAGAAAACTAATGAACCGCAAAAATCTCAAATTAAGAATGACGTCTTCAAAGGACTGCCCACTGAAGGGGGATTGTTCAATCCTGCCAATAATGCAAACGCCAGAAGTTTTAATAATGAAATGGATGCTAAATATGTGGGTAGTGAGGAATCAGAAATAGGAAGTCAAGGCAACTGTATGGTCACTCAAAAGAAAGAAGCAGAAACTGGTGGTACTTCATGTGCTGATTACAGAAAAAGAGTTCTGTCACGTGAAAGTTCATTCAAGTTCGATATGGAGAAAGGAAAGCATGCCTCCGGCCAAGTGTCAGACTCATATTCCTCAGAAAAAGTGTCAAACTCATTGGCACCTATTGCTCCGAAGAATAAGGCACGACCTGATCATGGTAAATTTGCTACTATCATCTTTGTTAACAGTGGTGCCTTACATAGCTTGAAAGTAACCTTTACATACATTAGAATAACCAGTTCCTGGTATCTTGTGGTGATTTTCTCTGGAAGACCAGCTGAAGCAAATTACCCTTCAAAAATTCTGCTGCAGGTCAGCTCTCCAAGTCTGTTTCTTTCAACCATTCAAAGATTCCCAAGGTGAAACAACTAGGACATGAAGTTCATCTGAGGCCAAAATTTTTTATGGAATCTTCATCCTGTATCACAAAAAAAGTGGATCCAACGAGTGCACTTGCTATGTCAACATTATTCAAAAAGTCAAACATTGGTGATCCAGAACGTACGGCAAATACCCCCAAGAAGCTACCAGCTGAAGTGACAAGGCTGATGAACCAACCGGATAGCCAAAATATGGAAAATAACAGAGGCTCTTCTATTGCATATCCCGCCGTTAGTGTGCCAATGGTTGCCCCTGTTGCTTCACAACCAAAATCTACAGGTTAGCGTCTCATTAAAGATTTTTTGCTCAAACATACAGGAGAGGTACAAATCGTTTCATTAAGATGAAGGAAGTGAATGAGGCGAGGCCCGCACACACATGCACACACATGCGCACCAATGTTTTCAAGTCGCCTTATCGACCCTAGACTAGGTCGATTAGTCGTCGACTAGGGTGATTAGTCGACTCTAGTCGACCTCCAAGTCGTCCTGATTTTTCTTTAGAAGTTTCTAGTCGATACATATATTAACACATATATGTATATATATACATATATATAATTCTATGGTAGCAGTAATAGCACATAGATGGAACACTTCAGAATTCAGATCAGACATAAATTACACATAATTGTTCAATATCATAAATAAAAACGATGGAACCGTCAATAGTCTGTTTGGAGAAAAATATACTCACGTTGTAGAATTAGAATATTATTCCAGCAACTTTAGAACTTTAGGTTCAGCAACATCAGAAACAAAGACGGTTAATTTTTTTGGAAACAGAGTTCAGATCAGCAACAGTTCAGGCAATAAAAACAGCAATAGCTAAATAAAAGAGACAAACATCAGCAATTAAGTTCAGTTTAGACAATTAAAAACAGCAATGACTAAATAAAAGAGATAAACTGCAGCAATTAAGTTTAATTCAGCAATTACGTTCAATTCAGATAATAAAATACAACAACGGCTAAATAAAAGAGACAAGCAACAACAGTTAAGTTCAGTTCTGATCGCCCTGATCGAGTCGAACACGCTGATCGTGCTCTAGTGAGCGATAAGGACGACTAATCGCGATTAGTCAGACGACTTGAAAACAGTGCGCGCACCCACACGCACACTCACATACCCACACACACGCACACATTCACACACATTCAAGCACGCAGACACACACGCGCGCTCGTGCACCCCCCCCCCCCCACAGGCACACACGCATATACACACACACTCACACTTGGAGTGTCACTGCTCAATACGTAACCATTTCGGTATTTCTTGAGTTCTTTCGTCACCTGTTTCAGTAAAGGAAATAATATGGTTGATTTGAACCATTTAAACATTGTTCATTGGCAGGGTATTAAACTCTTTGTAATGGTTTTTCCTTTAGTTCTCAATTTTAATATGATCAAGCTAGTGTGCATACTAAGGATATGTGTTTCACTGTTGGGTGTTTCGTTTTCCATTTTTCCAGAGCAGTATGAGCTAAAGAAGCCACTTTTGGTGAATGCACCTGGAAGCATAATGTTAAGTAGTGCTCAAAGTTCAGAGGGTTTGCTGGGTCCTGATTCAAAGGGAAAGGAAGTTCAGGTCTCGTATCAGTCTCATCAGGACTACAATACAAACAATCCATGTCGGATGCTAAAAGTTGAAGGTTATGATACTGCATGCATGATAGGAAGGGCGCTGGCCAGTCCTACCATGTCAATTGATCCAGGGGACAAGACACAAGTCTTTTGCAGTCGAGACTTTTCACCTGACTACGTACAAATAGCTTCAGCCATTCCAGAAATGGTTTATATTTGGCAGTATGACTATTCTTCTCTTTCTACCTCATTGACCTTATTGTCATATCTTTTATTCATTACTAGATTCAATTACTGACACGTGTACCAACCAAGGAAACTGAGTGCTTTTGTCTGGTCACACCTGTTTGTAGTTCGTATACCCCCTCCATTTCGAAATATTTGACGCTGGTTAGTTCAGTTTTTAACTAACGAGCGTCAAATATTTCGAAACAGACGGAGTAATAAGATTCTGTTCCCTTATGTGCTTCATAGTTCGTACTATGTGATGATAGAGCCCTGATGTTTTCTTGAGCCTTGTTAGTAAATCGTAACCATTTTATTCCTTTTGAATTGATTTTTTTCTTACCTTATGCTTTTGATATTATTACTTATGAACAGTGGCAGTTTTGAGCTGTGGGGGACTGGATCATTACCCAAGTTTTGTGATGGTCTTCAAGGGCATATTTCCTGTTCTGCTTCACCAGAACTGCTTGAGGTAGCTATGAAATTCCCTTCTAAAATCCAGCTTCAGGAACTTCCTCGTCAGAGTGTGTGGCCTTCAGAATTTCAGGAAAATTATCCTACATGTGATAGTATGGATGTTTTCTTCTTTGCTAGAGATACTCAGAGGTGTGGCTCTTGCAATTTGTTTTTCTTCTGTTGTTCTTGTTTAAAGTCACCGGCAAAGCACATTTGTCAAGTCATACATACTTTAAACTAATTTCTTAACATTTTTATGCAGCTATGAATATTACTACAGCAAGCTAGTACAAAATATAATGAAGTATGATTTGGCACTCAGAGGAAATACTGAAGCTGCTGAGTTGATCATATTTTCATCCTGTACACTTCCAGAGAACTTCCAAAGTAAGAATTTATTCGCTAATTCAAGTGAAGCATCATCCACAAAGTATTGTTGTGATTGATCTTATTATTCCTTATTCCATTTCAGGATGGAACATGCTCTATTTTTTGTGGGGCGTACTTAGAGTTAATAGAGAAGATATTTTAAATCTTCCACCTGGCCCGCGTAAGTGAAATTTCTAACTTAAAATTTGTGTTGCAATCGGATCAACTGTGCAAAGTATATTCAGGTGGAGTGCAACAGAAATGCATAAAATACCCTGCACTAGAAGATAGATGCGCAGCAACACATATGTATCTAAAACATCTGAAAACTTGCAGGACCAATATCCCTGAGTTTGGAGGAAAAACAAGTGTGCTGAGCTCTGCTCTGTGCTTACGACTAAGCTTGCCTAATCTTTTTAGGCACTTACGGATGAGCCATGAGTCCTGCACCGATGATCAGATTTAGAAAGCATCAGTAAACCATTTGTGTAGTGACAGCGTCTCATCGTATCCTGAGCAGTGTTAATTGCACCTGTCTCTGATGAAAGGGTCGTGCATAAACTGAACCACCGAAACTCCCAGAAGCTTTTTTTTTTTCAAAGATCAGTAAACAAAGTGATTAAACCAGGCACCAGGGCTCTGCTTTGGCAAGAGTCATCCAGATGACAAATCATTTTGTAAGAATCACAGTTTCCGGTCTGGTTGAACAAGCAACATTGCCTTGCCTGGTTTCATGTTTATATAGGCAAACAAAATAGCATGTTCGGTGGTGGTGGTGTATAATATGGGTACTGCGAGTTCAAAATCAAATATTTTGATGTATCCATATTCTATGTTCCAGAACATACCCACTTGCAATTGATAGGTGTGACACAAGCACACAATGCAACTGTTATCCTTTAAGACTGTAGTCTTCATGACCAGCACACAACGATTATGCTTGGTGAGCAAAAGCCTCCCTTATGAAGTTGCATTTTTGGGTTCAACAAGAAAAGCAATCGCAAAGGCATAATGTTGACAGCAATGATCATATTGAGAAGTTGCATCCAGTTCAAACATGAATGGAGGGGAGTCCACCAGAGAATGACGTTATGCAAAACATGTATAGTGAATCTGATAAAATTACTTCCTATGGTACAATGAAGTCACTAGAGGATAAATGAGGAAACAAGAGATGACAATGCTTATGTTAGGATAACTAGGCAAACGCCCATGTATTGCAACAAGCATGAATGTCATGAGAACGACTAAAATGCAAACAACTCTCTGATGCAATCGTGCGAAAATCTTTTTTATACCACACGATCTGCATCTTAAGGTCACTGCATTTTTACACTTAAAAACTCTCACTTTACAGCATAAATTAAAAATAAAGTAAGAAGGTGGGAGGGCTTAACTATAAGAATACAATGCTTATGTGGTTTAGGAATGCATGATCGATACATCTTAGAGAACTAAAAGGAAGAATTCTTTAATGACCACTTAATCCCCTCCACTTGGGACTTGTCAAGAACTTCCAAAGTCGGAGATATGGTTTAGGAGAGATTTTTGCATGATTACACAAGATAGCTGTTTGCATTCTAGTCTTTCCTTGAATTCATACAAATAAAAAGACACTAATAAAGATTATTATTGTTTGATGATAGTGCTAGAGAGAAACTCCATCCTTTTACAAGTTTCAACTTTTATAATCATACATGAAGCATATTGTCAATTACGAAGCAGTTCAAGATGTCGATGATGGAAGAGTTGAAGTTCTTCCTTGACTTCCAAGTGAAGCAACTCAAGAAAGGCACGTTCATTTGTCAAACCAAGTACATGTCTGGCCTCCTCAATAAGTTTTATATGGACAAAGCTGATTCCTATCAAGACTAAAATGGGCACAAATGGACATCTTGACCTCAACATGGATGGAGCAAGTGTGTACCAAAAGGTACATCGGTACATGATTAGTACATTAACTCCCATTTTTAAGGAATTAATAAACCAAGCTTTATACCAATAAATTCCAAGCATGTGTATATAAATTTTTATACATACACACACATGCTTAAGAAAAATCAAGAGCTGGAAACAAGAAAGAGAAAAAGAAAAAGAAATATAATTGAGTTCAACCAAACATTTCTTAATACACCGACAAATATAATCATGTCTGACTCCTCCCCCTTTCTTTCCCCTGGCGCCGTTGCACACGCCGTCCTACTGCCCGACCCGTTTCCTCACTCAATCACTACCATGCCTGCCTGTGCCATCCCATCTCCTTAGCTTCAAGATGAGCCACACGACGCACAGCTCTAGAGGCCTCCTCACTACTCATGCGTTAATGATGCTCGGTGCCACTAATACCCACTGCTTGAGCCGTCGCCTCGCCTCTGTGCCTTGCTTAGCCACTGCTCGTATGATCCCATCAACTAAGCCACACCATGTGCTAGGACTCCTCAAGCAGCTTGCTCAGAACAGATGCCAACTGCCTGAGCCGTCGCCTCACCTCTGTGCCTTGCTCAGCCACTTCCCATATGGTCCCATCAATTGAGCCACAACATGTGCTAGGACTCATCAAGTTGCTTGCCAGAACAGATGCCCACTGCCTGAGCCGTCGCCTTACCTCTGTGTCTTGCTCAGCCACTGTTCATATGGTCCCATCAACTGAGCCACACCATGTGCTAGGACTCCTCCAGTGGCTTGCTCAGAGCACAGTGGCAAGCAGAGTTCTGTCACATCACTATTATCATTGTCATCTGAAATGAGTGTCGTCCATCCCCCTCCCCTGCCCCGCCGTCTTTAAAGGGCGCTCGTGCTCCGACCAGTCGAGCCCCACCTCTACGTCGCTCTTCGGCAAGCGTTGCGTCGATCTCCGCCGAGGAGCCTCCACGCCCAAGTCGTGGCCAAGGTGAGCACCCCCGACTATCGACTCTTCTTCCCAAGCATGTCCCCGAGTTATCTCCCTCCCTCCTAGGGCCTAGACGTGACCACCCACGCGGCATGGCCGCCCACCCATGAAGTTGTCCTACTTCCCATGTCCTCCACCTAAATCGATAACTCAATCGAGCGAGCCATAGCGCCGGTGTTTGATTCCTCGCTCTCCGGCCACCCTCTCCCCGATACCCCCGATGTGTGAGTCGACTGCGTTGCGTACCACGTAAATCCTCATGTCCCTCTCACCATTGTGCTCTGACCTTCGAGATCCACTAGCCCCTCCAAAAAAAAAGAACCTCCGCGGGCTGCTTCCGAGCAGACCGGGGGAAATGTCGCAGGAAAACACTTCGACACCCCCCTAATTTGATCCGAAGGTCGTCTATAGTGGTTGGAGGGAGAGGAGATTGAACCAGAGGGGGAAAACGATGAATATTATGCCTCTATTGGGCCAATAGATTAGTTAGTCAAACATTAGTTAATTATATATTTCATCAACATTTTGGGCGCAAACCCAAGCAATCACTTGATTGGCGTGAGTTATTCGAGGGATGGTGTGTAACCTTACTAGTTTCCCTTTTGCTGCACATTGATATGATGAGATTGGGTATGTTGATGTTGCCGTCTGTATGTTGTATGGTTGGTGAGAGCATGAGTTGTGACCGGGGCAGAAGGTTAGTGTTGGTGTAAGCTCTACAATGGTGGTAAACTTACGGTGAGTACTATCAGGGTGATAGGCTCGCGGTTTGAGTTTGGAGGCTACTCTAGTGAGCCTTAAGGACCGAGTTCTTTTGACATCTCACCTAACTTTCTCCAGTATGACCACATGACCATGTACGAGCGAGGCTTAGCCTAACCCTAGTGGCTAGCCCAACAGTCATCCACGGTGGAGAGAGAGATATGTATGAGTGAAAACTGAGATGATATTGAGATGACTCATGACACTAGGTTGGGGACAACTGATTTGGTTGCTGTTTCAACTGGGTGTTGGTTATGACGGGCTGTTTTGATGGTCCGTGCGTGTGGGTACAATGTACAACCTCTATAGATTGTAGAATCCATTCGGACGGTCGTGTCCTTTGTATGGGACATGCTATGGTGTGGTCCTAACAACTAGAAAGCCACATGTTGTGAAATTGAGGTGAGGGATGTCTCTGGATGGGATATTTGGTTGGATTAGTTTGCATTAGGGTGCATCACTCTTAATTTTGTGCATTACATTTGTATCTATTTCATTCCCTCCGAAAGGCGAGGTGGAGCTTGCTGGGTACTTTTGTACTCAGATGTTGTTGATATGTTTTTCAGAGGATCCTGACTTTGTGCCAGAGGAATTTGAGTAGGGCCACATCCGCACCCAAGTTGTGTGTAGTGGAACCATGGGTGATGAGGAGCTATTAGTTTCTACGTTGTTGACCACTATATCTTTCTTGTTAGTAGTTATAATTTTTATCCATAAGACTATGTCATTGTAATAAAGATTTGTATGGTTTTGGTTCCACTTGTATTGTAATATCATGTACGGAACTCTGTTTCTGGTATCATATTACACGCTTAGTTTCGATCTTATGGGTTGGGACGCTTCAAGTGGTATCAGAGCCATACATGGCTGTAGGATGCAGACCCTAGTACGTAGGTGGCCGTAGGAGATTGTAGAATCATTTTCCTGTAGGAAAGTTGGACCGTAGAGCCTTGGTGATAGGTTTTGCTCTCATCTAATCCTTGTGCCTTGTTCAAAGCTAGATGCCCAACGACCGTATCACCACCTTTGTATGAACGAAGAAGGTTTTCCCAAGGTTCTCTATGCCGCCACGATGCGCCTCGGTATTACTTACTGTTCGGAGTATGTGGGTCATGAGTTCATGGAGCATGGCACCGAAATTTTGCGAGGTCACGGTGCACATCAGCGCTAGTGAGAGGTTCCTGGTGATGAAGCCATGGAACGTCTCCTCCACTAGATGCCACATGAAAGATACTTGCTAACTGGTGGCCCGCAAAGCTTTGAAGTACTTGTGCCACATGTTTGACTGGCACTTGGGTTCCACACCCATGAAGTACTTACCATCATTGAATCGTAGTCGTCCCATTTGGATGGCTCGGATCCGTAACCTTGAATACCTTGGATCGATCGAACGACCCCACCATTGTCGCCATGTTCGCTTATTTGTTAAGCCTGGATGACCTGTGTGACCACCTGAACCAGTGTGTGAAGACCCTCGTCAAGCGCGTTGAGACATTGCAGACCCGCTGATGAAAGGCTAAGCTAGCGCTAGCGTAGGCTGAAGCCCGGATTGCCAGCGCTGAAAGCCGTGTCGCCTTGGCCGAGAGAATCTTAGGTAGCAGGCTGACGACGACAGTTAGCTCCTTAGGGGTGTCTACATCCTAGACCGAGCCAAGCGGAAAGACCGTCATGCATGTGCAATGACCAAGTCACTTGTCCAGGAAGGAACTCTAACATATCACAACCCCCGTAGGAGGATTTGTGAGACTGTGCCACCCACTCCTCCGACGCCACCCTTGATGCTAAATACGGAGACCTTGACGGTCAGGATGTGGGACCCAATAGTCAGGCAAAAGTTCTGGCAGAGACTTAAGGGCACGGACCGAGGGATGACATGCCCCAATGTATCTTGTACCCATTTTTTGAGGGAATGAATGTTGTTGTCTTGCTTGCAATGCTTCATGTGCCTTGCATGGTATATATATATATATATATATATATATATATATATATATATAAAGCTTATGTATTTACATAAGCATCAACAATAAGGATAATATATATACGTATATTTATACATGTATGCAATAATAATAATAGAATGAGGAACCAAGACGCGCCCTAATACACCAATGCACTCATAATATATCCTAAACGAGTAAATGAATATCTTTCTAAACCCCACCCTTGCATTATCATAGATGACTTGCCGCATGAACTAAGTTATGAATGGACATGAGGTGAGCCTCATACTCAAGGAGGTTCCGCCTGCACCGCACGAGCAGGTGACTACGGAAAGTACACCAGTCCTGCCACTGCCACCGCCTCCCCATGCACATGTCTATGACCTGACTGCTATCCTGGATCACCAGACTCGACTCCTCGAGATGTTGGCAACACTAACATCAACAACAATCAGCCAACACCTCAGAACAACCACCAGATCATAGACTTCAACAAGATGAGCACACTGAAGTTTGTTGGGTCTGATGACCCCATTGTGGCAGATGATTGGCTGAGAGAGATTGAGATGAAACTCGAGATTGTCCGTGCAAATGAAAGGGATAAGGTTCTGCTTGAAGTACAACAGTTGAGGCCTTAGCTTGGTGGCAGAGCTATAGAGATATGAATGCACATGCAAAAACTATGATATGGGATGAGTTTGTAAGACTGTTTAGGGAGCACCACATCCCTATTAGTGTTGTGAAGATAAAGCAGGCAGAGTTCAGGGACCTCCAACAGAGGGGTATGACTATGACGGAGTACCGACACAATTTCACAGAGTTATCCCGCTATGACCCCTACGTGGTGGACACGGATGAGAAGAAGCATGATGCCTTCCTTCATGGCATTAACCCTGAGATGAGGATCTTGCTCGATGTGTGTGTCTACCTGGATTTTAGTACCATGGTCAACAGGGCCATCACCACAGAGAAGAACATGAAGGAGGAGATGCAGGAGAAAAAGAGGAAGTTTGAAAGCAAGAAGATGTAACAACAAGCAAAGTTTCAGAGGATTCTTCAGCCTTCTTATTCGAGACAGAGAGCCCAACAACTAGCTTACTTTGTGCAAAAGTAGTAACAACCAGCTTACTCAGGGCAAAAGACTCAAAGTGGGGTGTCTTACAAAACACCAGCTACAACATTCAAGCACCCAGTACAGTCTGGCAAGCTCCAAGGCTCCATCCACCCTCAGCAGCCTGAAGTGAGTCAGGTTGGCAGCCAGAAGACTTGCTTCCACTACCGTGAGACTGGTCACTTCATCGCAAATTGTCCTTACAAAAACAAGCCAATGCCCCCTGTCTTCTCCAACTCAGTTAATTGACCAAGGCTGCCAGCTGGAGGTAGCCGTGGAGCACCATCTAAAGCTCAGCAACCCTTCGGGAAGGCCACGGTGAACCACGCCTACATTGAGGAGGCCGATGCAGCACCAGGAATGTTACTCAGTGAGTTTTTGGTTCAGTCAGTCTTGGCTTCAGTGCTATTATTCGACTCTTGTGCACCACACTCATTTATATCATCAAACTTTATAGAGACACATAATATAGCCACAGTGGGTCACACCTTGGGCCTGGCCTAGTCTTGCTCCGTCCATGCCCTCAGTGGCGTGCACCTTCTCGGCCACCCACCTGTGGAGGAGGATGACATTTCATGGGGCGGCAACCCCCACCCGTTCCCTGGTGTGGAGCCCGAGCAGCCGTTCCCGAAAGAACCTGTCTCCCCCTCCGAACCCTAATCTAGACCCCGTCAGGATGGCTGTCGCTGCCGCTCTCGAGGAGCAACAAAACCAAGCGTGGCAGTGGTGGTAGCAAACCCCATCGGTGGTCATCAGGGTTACTCCCTCATCGCTGGTCATTAGGGAGATGCAGAACGAGTCCCCTGTTCCAAATCGATCTAGAGGGCCTGCTCCCGCCGCCAAATGCCCCTCAATCAGGCCCCCATGACTCCTCCCACTATTTCAGATCATCCTCTCTTGGAGGTGCGCCCTGCTCGCCATCGTACCCCCCATTCTTCCCGCGCTCTTCTCTAGCAGGAATCCCTTAGGAGGAGTCCCCACATTGATGCACGCTCTGACGTTTGTCGGACGTCGTCGAACACCACTGCCGGCTCAATCCACAGTCTCGCAGCCTCTGCCTCATCCTAGCAGAGCAAAACCCCTTCCCTTAACTTCAAAGGGCCAGTCAAGTTTCCCTCCCTAGAAGATCTTGACAAGGCCATTGTTCCTTATCCTCAGTGTAAGGGCCCAAGTTTTTCACTTACAAAAGTGTTCATCACATCACACACCACAGCTTATATTGTGGTAATCACATGAACACATTTGAAGAGCAAGTAACCACCATCAAAAAAATGATTAGAGGAAGAACTCACAAAATCTAAAAGTAGGATTTCCAACATGTAAGCATGAGAGGATGAGCTTACAATTAGGTCCTAAACATTCTTAGGAATGCTCATGCCGATTTTCATGCAAATCCCAACATGTTTGAGGTACTTTTGGATACAGTTATTAAAAGGGCTAGTTTGAATGTAAACTCAAATTCAACTACTTCCATCACATGAATTCAAAAGAGGGATTCAGATTCACACTCAGCACATTTTTATGAACTACTCACCAAGTTTCATCCCATTTGGGATTGATCTTGACATGAGCTAGCTGAAGCAAATTCAAACTGAATTTGAATTTCAGATTGCACATTTGATGCAATTTCATTCAAACCACTCCACACTTTAAATTATTCAAAATCAACTGGCCATTTTGTGGTTTGATCAAATTTCATAGGGAAGGAGGGTCTCAAAGTTTATGCAACAGTAAAAAATAAATTTTGGAGGACAACTTGGGGTGGTGGGACCCCATTTTCAGCCTCAGAAGCAAACTGAACCGCCTCTCAGCCAAGTACTCGGTCCTCTGGGCTGCACCTGCGAGCGCTACGGCGCTGGAGCTCGTTGCCACCACCTGCTCGCCGTTTCTTGCACCTGATCGGTTCCCAGCTCCTCTTATCCTCACTCCAAACCGTTCCCCGGACCATTTCCCCGATCACCGATGCCCTCGCACCAAGAAAACAGCGGCTACCACGTTGCTCGCGTGCGCCGGTCACTTGCTCGTTGACCCGTCACTCCCGAGCGCCTCACGCCCAACTGAGACCGTGGGAAAGTCCGCAAGAATCTCCTACACCTTCCCGACAACTGCCAAGGATGTTTCCTCGCACGGTTGCCGAACCCCTATGAGTTCTTTGTCCCCGCGCCGAGTTCTTCCTCCACCACGCCGACTCGTCGCCCCGTCGATTTCGTCCAGTTCCTGAGCAACTACTTGACCTCAGAGGCGCGTCATGAACCATACTAGTTGTCCTCCAATGCTAGGACCCTGACATGGACCATGCCGCCCGAAATTCAGGGTTTATCGCCGGCGGGTTCCTTGAACCGTAGCTCGTAAAACCAAAAATTCGTTGGATACACTTAGTTAGGATGCAACCGGGTCAAGAGGAAGCTTCCTAGGCCTGCTGCGATGATCCTCGAGCAAACCCTGCACCAAACCATCGCGTATAGCCTAAGTTTGCTCAAAAGTTCTTCGTCGTCTGTGAAAACACATCGGGTCGCCGGTGAGGTCGGTATTGCGGCTATTTTCACCGTCGTCTGGGTTCAGTTTCCTGATTCCTGAGTCAAACCAGTGCGGTAGGAAGAAACGCCGAGCGTTTTGGGCTTTTTCGAGCTCGGGCTAGGTCGCCAGAGTTGCTCTGCCTCGGTTCACCGTCGGGAGCTACTTTCCGGTCACCGTCGACCACCACCGACCCCACCAGCATGTTTCTCACGTCGAACTAGGCCCTAGCGGCGAGTTTCGTGGAGTTTGGCGCCGGGGAATTGCCGTCGGCGAGCTTCGGCGGAGTGCGCCGCCGCGGGCAGCTCGGGTAGCGCGAGGTAGACGATGACCGCGGGTCCCATCTGTCAGCCTCTTTCCGGAGTGCGCGCGCCACATTTTAATTTATACTAACTGGCGGGTCCTGCTGTCAGTGGCTGACTCAGCGCGGGAGATGATTTTCTGTAGGAAAGTAAATCCAAATTCAGCCCAAACTTTAGAAATCCATAACTTTGTGTATAATTATCCAAATTTAGTGAACAAAATTTTGTTGGGTTTGTCTCTCCGAGTACTATCCAGCAAAATAAGTTTTATTCCTTGAAACACAATATTTTTAAGAATTAATTCCCTAAAATTTAAACTATTGGGAATTTTAACTGGAGATCCAATTTGTGGAAAGTTCTCAAATTTGGATAGGATGTTCATTTTAATATCCTTGAGTCTCATGCCCAATTTAAGATCCATCCGAGTTCATTAAGTCCACTTAATTGTGTGATTATGTGAACTGCCGGGAGAAAATAGAAAAAAATGTAAAGAAACAATTTTCAGAATTTTCTCAAACTTATTTAGCTCACAACTTTCTCTAGGATTGTTCAAATCACATGAAACCAATTCCATTAGAACCATCCTAAACTCTAGTTTTCAGAAAGTAATGGCTCGCTTCATGAAAATCTCTAGAAAACCTTAGAAGCTCTAATTATGGCCTGTTATACATTTACTTGTGCAGGGCTCAAATGAGCTTTGTTTCAAATGAAATTTGCTCAAGCCTCTGTTTAGATTGCCACCAAACCACAGTAAATTTCAAAATCAGAAGTGATGTCTAGCTAGAGTTATAGTCTTCACATTCTCTTCAACACATTTCCAGTTGAATTTGACATGCATTGTATTTTCATTTCGTGTAGTCGCTGAAATCAAACAAGCCCCGGAGATCTTGGATTGTATCCCTGCAGAGGAAACTATAGTCTACGACCAGAAGCAAGGCAAGCTCCGGTTTGCATTAACCTTATTTACAATGTTTTATTTTTCTCACTTACTTTATGAGCTAAATAATTTGTGCATTAGAGTCTTGATTTAAAACCCAGTTGCATAGCCAAGAGAACCAGGGGGTTGAGTCTAAGTGATTAACCTCGAGTAGCCACAACAATCTCCAAATGGTATAGGATTCGGTACAAGTCGAGTAGTTGGAACTACTCACGAGGATAGGCTTAGGGGTACACACTCGGTTAGCGAGATAGATCATGAGACAAATGACATGAAAATGAGACCGAGCAGAGGATAGGAGCAGAAAGACTTAGGGGCCTGTGAGGCTATAGGTCTGCTTGTGTCGGTTGAGGACCGAGCTGTGTCTGGCACTGTTGAACAAACTAGAATTGTACCAAAGACATACCGGCTATATGGAAACCGGGAAACCGATGTAATTCGGGTAGCTGGATGTTGAGGCATTGCTTGTCATCCAAAGGGGTTAGTTGAGAGCAGCAAGGTGTAAATCCACAAGCGGACACGTAGGTTGCTCCGCGTAGGGACCTCCTGCTCAGGACGATAGGATTGATTTAACACTTGGCTAATGAGTGAAAGGTGATTGCGTACAACGTCCGTGATGGTTGTTGTAGGCAACATCACGTACGGGCGTACGTGACATGTTATTCGGGTAACCCTACAGGTGTAAATCGATTATAATCGCCGTCCCTTGCGATTAGTGAGTACCACTTGTTCACTGTACCGTGATGTAGAGAACACAAGATAGTTGTCATGAAATAAAGTTTCTGTTTTGAAGGAATACTTGGATGTTAATGATGTGCTTCAGATTAGAGCATATCAAAGTTTCTTTTCAACCTTAGGCAGGAAACATAGGAGAAATGAGTTTCTTATTTGATTGCGGACTTTCTATGTTGCTTAGCACAAGGTTACCACTTACATGAGGCTAAATTTTGAAAAGTAGGATTCAAGTAATTAGAGGAGTCTTTATGCAAAGATTTTCCATGGTATACCTAAACTGTCCAGCATGTAGAGTTTCATGGCTAGTTGTGTCAGGTCAGCCTTGTTGAGCCTTCGTGCTCACTGCATATTGTTGAAGTCTATGCCAGGGGTTATGAAGAGGAGGAGGCTCCCGAGGAGGAGACGGGTCCCCCAGAGGGAACCACCGTCGAGTGGGAGCCGTGCACGCGCCATGTTAGTGTGGTGTGTGTGTAGCTAGCGGAAACACATTCATGGGCTGAAAATGAACCCTTTTACTTAGCCTACGCCCGTGAAAGTAGGCTATAAACGGTATTTTTCTGTAAAGTATGTTGATACAAGTCTTTGTAATAAAACTTAGCTTCCGCCTTATGTCTTTGCATGTGTGTTATTCGGTGTTGTATATCGCAACACCCATCAGCGGGATCTTGGGATGTCGGGACCCCGGGTCCTCACATCGTGGTAAGCTTCGTTGAGGTTTAACACACTGAAGAAGACAATATTTTCAAAAACTCAGTGAGTAACGAGTATTAGCCCACATAAGGATGTTATTAGTATACATAAGTGGCTTACTAACCTATTTGCTATGTCAGAAAATCGTGCATCTCGGGACCTTCTATGTCTTGGGGTGCATGTATGTGCTGTCCACCAGTGCGCATAAGTTTAAGGGTGGAGCCTCACGGGTGGCAGGTAACCCGGCCAGCTTATGTATCCTCTACGACTCTTCATGTAGTTTGGGGTATGTGAGCAACGCCAGTCGCCGGAGTGCTGTGGGCAAGTAGGCGGATACCCCGTCACATGGTTGGTAACGTGAACACATAGCTCATGGCGTGTTTGGCTTGAGAACGCCTGTGTGACTGACGACAGACGGGCGTATGGAACTGTTTATGGAGCCGGGTTTAGTGTTCAACTGAACCTGATGATTGTGTGGTTTTATGCAGGTATTCTAACCACAAATCCGTATCTGAGTAGAACACGTGTGCAAGAGTCGCTTAGTGCCACTGAATTAATGAAGCCGGCTAAATCCGGTATAGAGTTTTCTTCGTAAGGAATGTAGTACCGACATACTATGGTGACGCTTCAACGTCACACCCCACTTAATGATGAAACTCATTGTAAAATCTGAGAATTTCGATCCAGATAACTAAAAAGATGATTAAAACTTCTTCTCTTGATCTTGATTTCAAAATTAAGCAAGTTTCAACTTATGTAGCATTAGGAACCGAGTCCTCTGTTTCAGCTAAAATAATGCTGAAATTATACAGAGTGTAGAGGTCGAGTTCTTTCGACGTTGGGGTGGTATGATACATTCCTGGAAAGCTTTGAAAGAGTTCTACAACTTGTTTTTGACATCCAGGGGTTTTGATCCATTAACTTGTCGAAATTTACAGTAGAGTTGAAACTGTCCAGGAAACATGACAGAGTAAATACTCTCTGAAATTCTCTGTAAAATGACCATAACTTCCTGCATAAAAATCTAAAAATAGTAAATGATACATTTCTGAAAAGTTTATGAGATAGGTTACAACTTTGTAACAGAAAGTTTTGTCAAATTAAGCGCAGGATTAACTGGAATTCTTGGATTAAGTCAGTACCTCAAGCAGGGAGGTGCTGCCCAATTTTCTCCAGAAATTCTGTCAACTTTGACATCTCACAACTTTTGATCCATAGAAGATATAAGGGCAAACAAATACATTATAAAAAGCTACTGAATTTAAATTTAACTTTGATTATGAACTCCAGAACTGATTTTGCACTTAGCATGGTCTAAATCTGAGTAGAATGGATACTGTTCAGCACTGTCAATTTTGGGCGGTGCAGTAGAAATCAACTTGTTAATAAGTTTGATTCATGTTTCCAAATTTTATGTGTTCAATGACATGTTTTGTGTTAGAACTCACTGTTTGTACTGTTGAAATGAATATTTTGCTCTTTCAAATATGTTTCTACAGATGGAAGTGGATAAACAATTGGAGAACGGATGGGTGGTATCCCACTGTTCTCAACGCCGCCGGTATCCAGATCTGTTGAAGCTTATGCTTCAATATTTTGGATATAAGGAGATGCCTCACTTTCTTGCTAAGGAAAAAGGCGAGAAGCAAAATACTACATGGGTCATACATGTCGATGTTCCGGCATGACCGACTCCACCGCGATGGGCACCTTTCACCGTCACGGTGAAAAGAGGACACTCGGAGGACATGTGGCAATTGGCAGCCTGCGATGCCATCCCACGCTTTTGCCAACTACATGTGCGATATATGGAAGGCACTCCATATGCACTTGTTCCAGTGTAGGGATGGGCAAATCACGTGTGATGGTAGTGGTACTTTGTGGCAACTGATCCAAACTGCCCAAGGTACAATCTAGAGGAGGCGAATCTTAGCATGTCATGGCGGGAGGGAACGTGATGGACAGCAAGGCTGTCCATACGGATCGTCTTGCCATGGAGCTCTAGGAGAGCACCAGCCGTCATGATCATTACGAGAGTGCCCATAACGCACTTTGTAATGTACTTCTTCCGACGATACAGCGACTAAATCAACATCATAGTCAGTTGCGTCGGTTGAGGAAAGCGGGCAAAAAAGTCGTGTTGACATCATGGCTTTTCAGCAGCACGTCCAGGCTCTGACCCAGCAAACCGAAGTCCTCACTCAAGAGCTCGATGGAGCGATTGAGATGGGACCGAACTGGGAAATGGACTACAATCAGGCCATAGATGAGGTGAACGCTTTGCAGGAACTTGTTCCGCAGGTAGTGGGCTTACCGTTGGTAGGTGCAGTACCCGTGGTTCTCGGCATTCCGGTGATACCGGAACCTGAACCCGAATATGAGGTCATAGATCCTGAGCCACCAGGAGAACCAGCGGAGGAGGTAGACCCACAGGAGGTCAATTTCCACTCTGACTAGAGAGTTTCGGTTGCCAAGTAGGGCAGCGAGGGTGGTCGTGTGTAATAGCTTTTGTAGCAGCAACATGTCATAGAAAACAGTAGCGTGTGAGTATGTAGTGAAGACATGATCATGACTTCTTATTCAAAAGTGGCTGTGATTTTGACCCAAGAATAATGTATCTTGTATAAAGTTTTTACTTTATAAATATACGTGAATGTCGTGCGAATTTCTCATTCATCACTACAATACGTGCTGTTTTTCAAGGAATTTTAAGTATGACATGTGCTAACTTTACATGGTATGAATTTCAGAATGACTCGTACTCAAGCCAACCTGGAGGTTGGGGATTCTAGTTGGGGGGAGATGCCTCCCAACAGCCGTCCGAGACATCCTCGGGACAGCAACAGCCAACCACCGCCAACAGTCACGTTGGCAGACATTGTTGCGGCCATGGCGGGATCGCACCAGCAACACATGGAGCTGCTGAGACCTTTAATCGAGAATACGTCTCGCCCAGAGAGACGTCAAGAACGAGAAGAACGCCAACAGAGTTCTTACTCAGATTTTCTTGCGATGCATCCCCCAGGATTCTCGTGGCCGGACGAGCCCATTGATGCGGACAACTGGCTCCACACAATGGAGATGAAGTTTGGGCTTTTCTGAGTGAGTGAGCAGCAAAAGACTCAATTCGTGGCCCAGCAACTTATGGGGTACGCAAGCGCTTCGTGGGGCAACTTTTGTGCCTCCCAACCCACCGACCGGGTTCCGACCTATACGGAGTTCAGGACGGCCTTCAGGGCCTATCACATTCCGCCGGGTCTTATGAAGCGGAATACGCAGGAATTTCTACATATGCAGCAATGGAGCTGGAACGCACTGGAATATGCCTGTGAGTTCAATGATCTCGCTCTACACGCGTCGTATCACGCTGATACGGACGAGAAGAGGCGAGACCACTTCTACCAGGGGCTGAATGCACTCCTGAAGGATAAATTGGCGATATTCAATCGCGGCAGCCTCAATGAAATGATTGATGCTGCGATTTTTCAGGAAGACTCCGACAAGGAGTTGGCTGCAGCAGAGAAGAAGCAAAGCATGCCGCAGATCAGCAGAGAGGGAGGTGGTTCTTCCCAAAAATATAGGATGGTGTATCGCACACCATCAGGTCAACGCTGGCAGCCACCGTCACGACCGATGTAGTTTTGCAATCGGTCGTGTCCATAGCCGGTGTTCTGACCGGCATTACCAGCACCTCCACAGCAACGGCAACAACAGCAGCGGGCGATGCCGCGCGCGTTTGCACCTCAGCAATGCATGCCGGGCTTTCGTCCCCAAGGCAGTGGCCAACCACCGTACGAGTGCTACACGTACGGTCGTCCGGGGCACTTTTTGAAGGATTGCCCCGAGAAGCAACAAGGCAGCAGAGCGGCACCACCATTCCCGGGGAGAAACCAGCTCTGAAATAACAATAGTGCACAGCGTGCAAACCCCAAACCCGCCAATGTCCACCAACTCTCCATTGAGGACGTGCCGGAGGGAGAACCCATCCTTGCGGGTATGTTCCAACTCCACCAACACCGCGTCATAGTTTTGTTTGGTTTGGGTGCCACTCATAATTTCATTAGCACTGCTTATGTTGCTAAGCATATTTGCAAATACTACCCACCGAGAGTCCATTTCTAATTTGTTCACCGGGTGGGAAGATTTCAGCAAGCATGATGGTTCCAAAAGCACCGTTATGCTTAGAGGGAAAAGTATATCCTACGTCTGTTATAGTCTTAGAGGGACAAAAGGTCGACGTTGTAAGGGCCTCAGTTTTTGACACATGTTTGAAGTGTTCATCACCACACACACACACACCTCATTTGAAGCAAGTGGATGAACACATTTGAAGAGCAAGTAACCACCATCAACATGCTCATTAGAGAACAAACTCACATGTTGCAAAAGTAGTATTTCCCACATGTGATATATAGGGGCTGGGCATATGAAAACTCCTACACAGTGCTAGGAATATCCATGCCAAGTTTCATCCAAATTCAAAACCTTTTTGAGGTTCTTTTGGGTATAGATGGAAAGAGGGTAGTTTGAACTCAAATTCAAATTCAAACTGTTTTGATCCCATGAATTAAAAAGTGGGAGGCATATTCTTACTCAGCACATTTTTGTGAGCTCACACACCAATTTTCACTCCATTTGGAGTTGATATTGACATGAGCTAAGTGGGGCAAATTCAAACTTTATTTGAATTTCAAACTGAACATGTGCTGAAATTTATCCAAACCAAACCCAATTTGAATTTTAACCAATTCAAATGGCTCAAGGGTAGATAATTCAAATCACCAGGGGCTTGGTGGGGACTACTGTTTACAACAGTGATTTGGAGTTAAGTTCAGAGGTTAAAATTGAAAGTGGGTCCCACATGTCAGCCACTGGTTCAAATCAAACCGACTGAAACTCAGCACACTCGGTTCCCGGGTGCAGTGCGCGCGCGCCACCGAGGGGCGGCCGGCGCCAGCTCCTGCTGTGTGCCCCGAGCCGGAGACCAGTCGCCCGGGCTTCTTATCCCCTCCGCGGCGTGCTCCTGTCGCTTACCTCCCGAGTTCCCGATGCGCTCGGCCTGTTTTTCCACCTGAGCTCCACTGCAACCCGCCGCCTCTCGATCTTGCACTTGATCAGTCCGATCACTCGCGAGCACAGCCTCCTCCGCAGCAAAACGGCACCGGGAGATCGTGAGCAACCTCCTAGACCCTGTGTTGGCTAGTGAGCAGGCGTCCTCGAGCTACACAGGACCTCATCTCCGGCGGACCAAGCATCGCCGTCGATCGGGCTCTCATGGACAGCACGACACAGCCGTTGTCACGTCCACTTCTCTACACAAGAAAGGTGCATGATTGTATGCAGATGGAGTAGCCGAAAGCCGTTTGGCAATTGATCAACCATCGGTCGAGAATTTCCAAATTTACTCTCGACCAGTTCATAAGAGCCGAGCTCACCTTTGAGTGAAATTCGTGCTCTACACGCTAAGGTTGGTCAAACCCGTTACCCAGTAGGTTCTACAAATGTTAGCACCCACGCTCGAACTGGAATCAGAGAAAACCATCAAGAATCGGCCGTAATATGGCTGTTTTCCCCGCCGCCGTGGCTGAGCACCTCGCCTCACCGTCGAGAGCATTGTTGCCGGCATTTCTAGCTTCCACCCAGTCCTGGTTCATGTTCCCCATGCTCCACTGATGCTCTCTGACCAATTCCCGATTGATTTGGTGCACGGGAGAGAAAAACCGACCTTGCCGGAACCCTAGCAGGTGCTGTCACCGGTGCGCACGGGTTTCCGCTCATCGCCGGCGGCCGGCGAGCCCACCATCGAGTCCGGGAGGTCAGGAAAGGGGCAGGCGGCGAGTTTCCGGCCAGGGGGTGGCCGGGAACTCAATTCCGGTGAAGGTCACCAGAGACCGCCGCCGCCAAGCAGTTGGCGCGAGGAGAGAGAAGACGCACTGTATGCGGGGCCCACGGGCAGGAGTTTAAACTTTTCCCCGAATTTCAGTTTTAGTTCAAACTTCAAATCCTCAGAACTTTGACTAGGAAGCTCCAAATCGAGTGAACAAAATTTTGTTGGATTCAGCTCTTTGAGTACTTTCCAGCAAATCAAGTTTCACTTCATGAAAATCCTTATTTCTCCAGAATTAATTCCTCAAAATTTAAACTGTGTGGAATTTTAACTGGAGAATCCCTTGGAGGAAAATTCTGAAATTTTGCTGGGAGGTTCACAAAAATATCCCTGAACTAACATAAAAATTTCAGATCCATTTGAGCGCAGTTGATCCACCTAATGGTGTGATTAGTGAAACTGTTCCAGAGAAAATAGAAAATGTTCAGAAACATTTTCAGAATTTTCTCTGAAATTGTTTAGCTCATATCTTTAGCTAGGAACCTTCAAATTAAGTGAGACCAACTCCATTAGAACCCTCTGAAAATCTAGTTTTCAGAAAGGCATGGCTTGCTCCATGAAAATCCCTAGAACACCCTAAGAGATCCAATTAAGGTCAAGGACATGATTATTTGTGGAGGGCTCAATTGAGCTGTGCTGCAACTAAAACTCGACCAAGTCTCTGTTTAGATTGTAACCAAGCCACAGTAAAAGTTTCAGTCTTTGGGTCTGTCTAGTGAGACTTAGAAGGTTCACAAGTTTAAAACTCAATTCAAATGCATTTAATTAATACATGTACTTCTTATATCATGTAGTCGCTAAGGTCGAGGAGGAACCCGAATTCCTAGACTTCGTTACTCAGGAGGAGCAGCTAGCCTACGACCAAGAGCAGCAAGGCAAGCTCCGGTTTGCATTAACCTTTTTACAAGTTTTTATTGTTTTGAGCACTTACTTGAGTACCATTATTCCTTGCATTAAAGTCTTGTTTGGAAACCCAATTGCATAGCCAAGAAAACCATGGGTTGGGTTTAGGATTGCAACACCCCGTTAGCTACTGCAAAGCTAAGTTAGGGTAGGATTCGGTACAAGTCGAGTAGTTGGAACAACTCGCGAGCATAGGCTAGAGGCACTCGACTCGGGTAGAGATAGCACATGATACACATGACAAGAAAGATGAGACCGAGCGGAGAGTAAGGGCAGCAGGACTTTGGGGCCTGCGTGCTGTAGCTCCGCTTGTGTCGATTGAGGACCGAGTCGTGTGTGGGCCTGTTGAACAAGCTAGAACAGTACCGAAGACCTACCGGCTATATGGGAACCGGGAAACCGATGTAACGTGGGTAGCTGCGTGTTGAGGCATAGATGGTTGTTCAGAGGGTAGGTTGAGAGCTCGAGGTGTAAATCGGCTGGCGACACTGAGATGCGCGTGCAGAGACCTCTTGCTCGGGACGATTGGACCAGTTCAACATTTGGCTAACGGGTGAAAGGTAGTTGCGTACGACGTCCGTGATGGTTGTTGTAGGCAACATCGAGTACGAACGTACGTGACGAGTTGTTCGGGTAACCCTGCAGGTGTAAATCGATTATAATCGCCGTCCCTCACGGTCAGTGAGTACCACTTGTTCACTGTACCGTGACGTAGAAAGAACAGGCTAGTTACATGTTAAAATGTTGCTGATTGAAATATGGACTTTGATTGTTAATGATTTGCTGTAGTTTAGAGATAACTAAAGTTCCTTTCAACTTTGGGCAAAGTACATGAGAGAAATGTGTTTCTTGTTTGATTGCGGCTCTCTCATGTGCCTTAGCGTAAGGTTCTCTACCACTTGCTGCTAAAACTTGAAAGTAAGGGTCCAGTAATTAGGCGAGTCCTTTGCAAATTGTTTTATCTCATGCACCTATCATCCCTCATGTAGCAGTTTCATGTTTAGGAGAGACGGGTCAGTCTTGCTGAGACTTCGTGCTCACTGCTTGTGTTTGAAGCTTTTGCAGGGTTCTATGAGGAAGGGACTCCCAAGGAGGAGACGGAACCCCAGGAGGGGAACCCCGTCGAGTGGGAGTCGTGCACGCCGCCGTGTTAATGTGCGTGCGTGCTAGCAAGGACACGTTCACGGGCTGAACGTGAACTTGATGCGTAGCCTACTCCCGTGAGTGTAGACTGGACATATTTTGATGTAAAAATGTTCATAAACCAGTTTATGTAATAAAATTTTTGCTTCTGCTTTGTACCTTTGATGTGTGTTATTTGGTGCTGTGCAACGCAGCACCCCTCAGCGTGATCCTGGCTCGACAAGACCGTGGGGTCGTGTCAGCGTGGTATCAGAGCTCGCTTGAGGTTTAACGCACTAAAAGGTCATCTTTTTCAAAAATCCAGTGAGGAACGAGCTAGTAGCCCATATAAGGATGTTATTAGTGTATAGAAAGTGGCATACTAACCTATTTGCTTATGTCGGAAAACGTGCATCTCGGGACGTTTATGTCTTGGGGGGTGCACGTAAGCGCTGTCCACCAGTGCGCACAAGCTGAAGGGTGGAGCCCCACGGGTGGCAGGTAACCTGACCCACTTTGATATCCTCTACGACTCTTCATGTCGTTTGGGGTATTCGAGCAACGTCTGTCCCTGGCGTGCGTGGTGCAATTTGGGAGACCCTGTCACGTGGTCAGTAACGTGAACACGTAGCTCAAGGCGTGTTTGGCTTGAGAACATCCGGGCGAGTGATGACGGCCGGGTGTATGAACTATATGGATACCGGACTCGGTGTGCAGCCGAGTCTGACGATTGCTTGAGTTATTTGCAGGTAGTCTAACCACGAAACGGTAGACGTGTAGCATCCGTGTGCGAGAGACGCTTAGTGCCACTGAACTAATAAGAAGCCGGCTAAGTCCGGTATAGGTTTTTCTTTGTGAGGACGTAGTACCGACATGATCTGGTGACGCATCGACGTCACACCCCACTAAATGAACAACTTCATTGTAAAACTTGAAAGTTTTACTCTGGAGCATTAAAACTTGGCTTTAACCTCTTTCGTTAATCAGGATATTCAAAGTTACCAAGTTTTCAACTTATAGGTTGCTAAGGACAGAGCACTCTGTTTTCAGCTGAATTGAGGCTGAAGTTAATCAGAGGTTATAGGTTGAGTTATTTCAAGTTTGGGGTCATATGATACATTTATGGAAAGCTTTGGAAGAGCTTTACAACTTTTCTGTTGATGTCCAGAGGTGTTTCAACCCTTAACCAATCGAAAAATGCAGTAGAGTTGAAACCGTCCAGAAAACAGGGCAGAGCAAACACTCTCTGTAAATTGAGCATAACTTCGTGCATAAAAATCCAAAAATAGAAAATGAGGTAGTTCTGGAAATCTTATGAGATGGGTTACAACTTTGTAACATAAAGTTTTGTCATATTGGGAGCAGAATTAACTGGAATTCTTGGATCAAAGCAGTACGTAAAGCAGGGAGGTACTGTCCAATTTTCTCCAGAAATTCTGTTAACTTTGGCATCTCATAACTTTTGAACCAGGATAGATATTGTAAGGGCCTCAGTTTTTGACACACATTTGCAGTGGTCATCACCACACCACACACCTCATTTGAGGAAGGATGATGAACACAAATGAAGAGAAAGTAACAACTATCAACATGCTCATTAGAGAACAAACTCACACATTGCAAAAGTGGTATTTCCCACATGTGATATAGATGGGCTGGACATATGAAAACTCCTACACTTTACTAAGGATGTCCATGCCAAGTTTCACCCAAATTCAAAACCTTTTTGAGGTCATTTTGGGTATAGTTAGGAAGAGGGCAGTTTGAAACCATATTCAAATTCAAACTGTTTTTATCCCATGAATTTAAAAGTGGGAGGCATATTCTTACTCAGCACATTTTTGTGAGCTCACACACCAATTTTCACTCCATTTGGAGTTGACCTTGACATGAGCTAAGTGGGAGAAATTCAAACTTTATTTGAATTTCAAACTGCACTTGTGCTGAAATTCATTCAAACCAAACCTCATTTGAACTTTGATCAATTCAAATGGCTCATGGGTGAGTAATTTGAATTGCTAAGGGTAGTATGGGGTTCACTGTTTACAACAGTGATTAGGAGTAAATTTCAGAGGTTAAAACTGGAAGTGGGACCCACATTTCAGCCACTGCTCAGATCAAACCGACTGAGACTTTTTCACTCGGGTCGCCGAGCCGCAGCGGTGATCGCCACCGAGGGCAGCCGCGGCGCCAGCAGCTGCTTGCCCACGCGCGGGCGTGAGGCGGTGCAGAGCCTTCTTAAGGCGCCTGCCCCCTCCCCGGCCGAGGCACCGCCATTCTTCCCCGCAAGAATTCAGCGCCGGCCGAAAATTTCCGCAGCTCGGAATCGATCGGAGAACGCCGATCGCAGCTCCCTCCGTCCACTCCAGAGCCCCAGCAAGGTACTAGGGACCTTCCTCCGTCCTCCCCGTTGCTAGAATTCGGTTGAAACCGATTGATATCGGCTGTGCCGAAAGATCAAATTCGGGACTTGGAACCGCCGCACCTCGGGCTCTCGTGGACAGCCCAACCAGGGCGTTGTCACGCCCGAGCCAAGGCACCCTTGGACGGGCTGGTGACCGGTGCTGCTCATCCCCGAGCCACAGCTCGGGTGGTTGCTCACCGGCGGCGAATTTCCACTTTTCCCCTTTCTGTGTGCAGAACGACCTTCGGGTATGATTCTGTTTAATTCGTCCTCTAGAAAGGATTAGAGGGCCTCAAGACGCTCTCACACGAGCTAGACACGGTAACGCACAAGTTGCCTTCACAACTCTGGGGCGGAGAACCTCTGTACCCGGCGTAAGTTGAGGTCTACTAATGGCGGAATGAACGGGCGGCATCGGGCGCACGGTGAGGACCTATTTCGGGCCTTCCCCGAGCTGCCTCGAGCTCATGTCGACCTTCTCTGAGGTCCACTGATGCTCCCCGACCGGTTTCCCAAGTAGCTGAAATGCTAGAGAAGTCAGCCGACATGGCCGAAGTCATTCCGTGGTGGCGGCTCGTCGCCGACCATGCTCCGGCCATTGTCATGAGCAGCTGACCCTAGAATCCTGTTCCCTGAGTAAAAGTAGGCAGGGGCGGCCAGAATCGAGAAGTTTGGAGCTGTACAGAAGCCGGTGGCGAGCTCTCCGGCGAGGTCCCTCGGCGGCGGAGCGCGGGCGTCGCGAGGTTGAAGGGGTGGACCCCAGCTGTCAGCGGGAGATATTTTGAACCGGGGATGAGCAGCACCGGTCACCAGCCCGTCCAAGGGTGCCTTGGCTCGGGCGTGACAACGCCCTGGTTGGGCTGTCCACGAGAGCCCGAGGTGCGGCGGTTCCAAGTCCCAAATTTGATCTTTCGGCACAGCCGATATCAATCGGTTTCAACCGAATTCTAGCAACGGGGAGGATGGAGGAAGGTCTCTAGTACCTTGCTGGGGCTCTGGAGTGGAAGTAGGGAGCTGCGATCGGCGTTCTCCGATCAAGTCCGAGCTGCGGAAGTTTTCGGCCGGCGCTGAGTTCTTGCGGGGAAGAACGGTGGTGCCTCGGCCGAGGAGGGGGCAGGTGCCTTAAGAAGGCTCTGCACCGCCTCATGCCCGCGCGTGGGCAAGCAGCTGGTGGCGCGGCGGCTGGCCTCGGTGGCGATCACCGCTGCGGCTCGGCGACCCGAGTGAAAAAGTCACAGTCGGTTTGATCTGAGCAGTGGCTGACATGTGGGTCCCACCTCCAGTTTTAACCTCTGAAATTTACTCCTAATCACTGTTGTAAACAGTGAACCCCATACTACCCTTGGCAATTCAAATTATTAACCCATGAGCCATTTGAATTGATCAAAGTTCAAATGAGGTTTGGTTTGAATGAATTTCAGCACAAGTTCAGTTTGAAATTCAAATAAAGTTTGAATTTCTCCCACTTAGCTCATGTCAAGATCAACTCCAAATGGAGTGAAAATTGGTGTGTGAGCTCACAAAAATGTGCTGAGTAAGAATATGCCTTCCACTTTTAAATTCATGGGATAAAAACAGTTTGAATTTGAATATGGTTTCAAACTGCCCTCTTCCTATCTATACCCAAAATGACCTCAAAAAGGTTTTGAATTTGGGTGAAACTTGGCATGGACATCCTTAGTAAAGTGTAGGAGTTTTCATATGTCTAGCCCATCTATATCACATGTGGGAAATACCACTTTTGCAATGTGTAAGTTTGTTCTCTAATGAGCATGTTGATAATTGTTACTTGCTCTTCATTTGTGTTCATCATTCTTCCTCAAATGAGGTGTGTGGTGTGGTGATGAACACTGCAAATGTGTGTCAAAAACTGAGGCCCTTACATTCCTCCCCCCTTAAAAGAATCTCGTCCCGAGATTATAAGGTGAAAATGAGAGAGAGGACGGTGGAAAATTACCGGATATGCGACGTGAAAAAGTCGGGGTAGTTAGCGCGAAGGAATTCTTCGCTCTCCCATGTCGCTTCATCTATGGAGTGATTACTCCATAGAACCTTGTAGAACCACAACGTACGGTTGCGTGTGGTTCGGACCTTTTCATCAATAATCTGCACCGGTTCCTCCCGATAGGTGAGATCCGGTTGCAGTTCTTCAATGTCTTCCAGCTGAACGGTAGTTGATAGCTTGAGACACTTCCTCAGCTGGGAAATGAAAGACGTCGTGCACACCGGAAAGTGCTTCTGGTAATTTCAGCCGGTATGCCACCGATCCACATCTTTCGGTAATCTGGAATGGACCGATGAATCGGGGTGCCAACTTTCCTCTCACCCCAAATCTGTTTACGCCCTTCATTGGGGACACCCGTAGATATACGTGATCTCCAATTTCGAATTGTAATGGGCGCCTTCTCCGATCCGCATACTGTTTCTGACGGGATTGAGCGGCTTTTAGATTCGCTTGAATTAGTCGAACCTTTTCTTCCGCGTTGTTGACAAGGTCAATCCCGAAGGTAACCCTTTCGCCAGACTGACACCAGTTCAATGGTGTGCGGCATTTTCTTCCGTATAGCGCCTCGTAGGGCGCCATCTTGATGCTGGCTTGGTACCCATTGTTGTACGAGAACTCGGCTAACGGCAAGTGATCATCCCAATTCTTGCCGTGGTCGATAGCGCAAGCTCGTAGCATGTCTTCTAGAATTTGATTTACCCGCTCGGTTTGTCCATCCGTCTGCGGGTGGTAGGCTGAACTACGGATCAGCTTCGTCCCCAAGGCAGCATGCAGCTGCTCCCAAAAACGGGACACAAATAAAGTGCCCCGATCCGAAATGATAGTACGGGGTACGCCGTACAAGCATAGGATCCGTGAGATGTACAGTTCAGCGTACTTCTTGGCGTTGTAGTTGGTGTTGACCGGGATGAAATGGGCAACTTTGGTGAGCCGATCGACGATCACCCACACAGAATCATGTTTCTGCAAGGTGGTGGGTAAACAGACGATGAAATCCATGCTCACGTCCTCCCACTTCCAGGCAGGAATGCCCAGTGGTTGCAGCAGTCCCGGTTTCCGCATATGATCTGCCTTCACCCTTCGACATGTATCACACTCGGACACGTATTTTGCAGTCTCCCGCTTCATCCGTGTCCACCAAAACTTGCTTCTGAGTTCTTGATACATTTTGTTGCTGCCGGGGTGAATAGAAAACTTTGATAAGTGAGCCTCATCAAAGATTTTCTTCCGTAACTCCGGGTTTCGGGGTACGACGATCCGGTCCTTGAACCATAGGACGCCGTCTCCGTCCTTCCGGAAACATTTCAACTCCCCACTGTCTACACGTCTCCGTAAATGTGACATGCCCTTGTCATTCTTCTGGGCTGCCGCTATCTCTTCACGGATGGTGGGGATCAAAGCTAGGTTGTAGAGAGCTCCGTGTGGAATCACATGTAGTGGTGGTTCGCTCTCTTCCAACGGTGTGATGGTCAGAGTATTGACGTGTGACTTGCGGCTCAGCGCATCTGCCACTACGTTTGCCTTGCCCAGATGATAATGGATTTCTATCTTGTAATCCTTTATCAGTTCTAACCATCTTCGTTGCCTCATATTCAGCTCCTTCTGAGTGAATATGTACTTGAGGCTTTTGTGGTCGGTATATAAATGTACGAGGTTACCGAGTAGGTAGTGCCTCCACATCTTCAATGCAAGTACCACGGCAGCGAGCTCCAAGTCGTGAGTTGGATAATTCTGCTCATGGTTCCTAAGCTGCCGTGATCCATACGCGACCACTCTTCGGTCTTGCATCAGCACACATCCGAGCCCAATGCCGGATGCATCGCAGTACACGTCAAACGGTTTTGTTGTGTCTGGCTGCGCCAAAACCGGTGCCGATGTCAGGTGCTTGACTAAAGCCTTGAATGCTGCTTCACATGTTGGACTCCAAACATATTTGGTAGCCTTCTTCAGCAGCTCTGTCATTGGCTTGGCAATCTTCGAGAAGTTCGGGATGAACCTCCGATAATATCCCGCGAGTCCGAGGAAACTCCGTACCTCATGAACAGTTCTCGGGGATTTCCAATTCAGCACTTGCGTGATCTTGCTCGGGTCCACAGAGATACCTTCCGCTGAGATGATATGCCCGAGGAATAGCACTTGCGATATCCAAAACTCGCATTTGCTGAATTTTGCGTATAACTTGTGATCCCGCAGCCGTTGCAAGACTATACGCAAATGTTTCTTGTGATCTTCCTCCGACTTGGAATATACCAGGATGTCGTCGATGAAGACCACGACAAACTTGTCCAGCTCCGGCATGAATACCGAGTTCATCAAGTACATGAAGTGAGCTGGAGCATTGGTGAGGCCGAAGGACATAACTAGGTACTCATAAAGTCCGTACCTCGTCGAGAAAGCCGTCTTCGGAATGTCCTCAGCCCTTATTTTAATCTGATGGTACCCGGATCTTAAATCCATCTTGGAAAAGATCTTCGCTTCGACCAATTGATCAAACAACATGTCGATCCGTGGCAACGGGTACTTGTTTTTAATGGTTACGGCATTTAATGGACGGTAGTCCATGCAAAGCCGCAACGTTTCATCCTTTTTCTTGACAAATAATGCCGAACAGCCCCATGGTGAGGAGCTCGGCCTAATAAAACCCTTCTCCAGAAGGTCCGTGAGCTGAGTCTTCAGTTCAGCCAACTCCTTGGGCGCCATCTTGTACGGCCTTCGGGATATTGGCATGGTTCCCGGTGCAAGTTCAATCTTGAACTCCACCTCTCTATCGGGTGGCTTCCCCGGCAAATCATCCGGGAATACATCAGGGAACTCTCAGACCACCGGAATATCTTCCAATCTGATGGTCGTGGCTTGATAGACACTTGGAAGTTTTATTTCTGGACTGTCCAGAAATAATGAGTGAGAACCGTGCACCTCTGAGTTTAAGTGCACGACTTGAAGGACGGTGTCTAAAACAGCGCCGTGGCGGGTTAACCACGACATCCCTAGGATGACATCGACCTTCTGTCCCTCTAAGATAATGAGAGACGTGGGGTACACTCTACCCGCTAAGCATAATGGTGCTTTGGAGACCATTACGCTTGCTGAAATCTTCCCACCCGGTGAACAAATTAAATATGGACTATCGGTGGGTAGTATTGGCAAACTGTGTTTAGCAATGAAAGCTTGGCTAATAAAATTATGCGTGGCGCCTGAATCAAACAGTACTATAGCGGGATGCTGGTGGAGTTGGAACATACCCGCAAGGATTGGCTCGCCCTCCGGCACGTCCTCAATGGCAAGCTGGTGGACAGTGCCGGGCCTAGGGTTTGCCCGCCGCGCATTAGTAGGGTTCCGGGGTTGATTCCTCCCCGGAAACTGTGGTGCCACTCCGCCGCCTTGCCTCTCCGGGCAACTGCTCGCGAAGTGTCCTGGACGACCACACTGGTAACATGTGGCCGCTGATGGTGGAGTACTCGGTGGACGAAAGCCCGGCATGCGTTGCTGAGGTGCAAACGCACGCGGCATCGCCCGCTGCTGTTGTTGTGGTTGCGGTGGTGCTGGCAGTGCCGACCGGAATGCCGGTGAAGAGTACGGCCGACTGCGGAACGGCATCGACCGCTGTGGTGGCTGCCAGCGTGGACCTGTTGGTGGGCGATTCACCATCCGAAACTTCTGAGAAGGACCGCCTCCTTCTCCGCTGCTCTGCGGCGCGCTTCGCTTTCGCTCTGCCGCCGCCAACTCCTTGCCGGAGTCCTCCTGAACAATCGCAGCATCAATGATGTCATTGAGGCTGCCGCGATTGAACATCGCCAACTTGTCCTTCAGGAGCGGGTTAAGCCCCTGGTAAAAATGGTCCCGCTCTTGAGCAAGGTCCTCATTCTGCTGGGTTAGGGTCTGCACCAGCTCTTGTAACGCCGCGATGTCAACACGGCTCTTCTTCTTTGCCTTCTTCAGACGACGCAACTGATTGTGTTGTTCATTCAGTCGCTTGATCGTCGGAAGAAGCACATTGCGGAGTGCGCTGTGAGCACTCTCGAAATGATCTCCACGGCTTGTGCTCTCCTTGAGCTTGGTGGCGAGATGCTCCGTATGAACAGCTTGGCTGTCCATCACAGCGTTTCCCGCCCTCATTTGGAGGCTGAGGTTTGCCTCCGCGGGGTTGTACCTTGGGCAATTCGGGTCTGTTGCCTCCAGGTACCTCTCTTCCCACACGTGCTGAGCTCGTCCCTCCACCGGAACGAGTGCGTATGGAGTGCCCTCCATAGCCTGCACGTGTAGTTGGCAGAAACGTGACATAGTGTCACGGGCTGCCACTTGCCACATCCCTTCCGGTTGTCTTCCTCTCACCGTGACGGTGAATGGCACCCAACCGGGTGGCGTAGGTCCTGCAGGAACCTAGACATAGATCGTCCACGTCTTGTTCCCCTCTTCGCCTTCTTCCTTGGCGAAGTATTGCGGCATCTGGTTGTACCCGAAATATTGGAGCATTTGCCACAATGCTTCCGGGTAGCCGCTACGGTCAGAGCAGTGGGAAACTACCTACCCGTTCTCCAACCGTTTATCTGCTGCCATCTGTAAAAATATATTTGAGAAATGTCAAATATTTATTTAAACAGTAAACCATCGAGTTATAACATAAGATATGTCCTTGAACTCATAACACTTGGAAACATAGTTCAAATTTTTAAACAAATTTGACTGCTGATCTGCTGTTCCCATGACAGCCTTGACCAGTTTCCATTTCAACCTGATTTAGGCCAGGTTAAAAGCAAAACCAGTACTGGAGCTCAACATCAAAGTTGAAGCTAACTTCAATAGCTTTTAAGCCAGTATTTGCTTGGCCTAAGATCTGTCCTGGTTCAAAAGTTATGAGATGTCAAAGTTAACAGAATTTCTGGGAACAATTGGACAGCACCTCCCTGCCTTAGGTACTGATTTGATCCAACAATCTCAGTTACTTCTGTTCCTAGTCTGACAAAACTTTATGTTACAAAGTTGTAACCCATCTCATAAGCTTTCCATAACTACCTCATTTTCTATTTTTGGATTTCTATGCAGGAAGTTGTGCTTAATTTACAGAGAGCCTACAGAGAGTCTTTACCCTGTCCTGTTTTCTGGACAGTTCCAACTCTACTGCATTTTTCGAGTGGTTAAGGGATGAAACACCTCTGGACCTCAACAGAAAAGTTGTAAAGATCTTCCAAAGCTTCCCAGAAATGTATCATACGACCCCAATCTCGAAAGAACTCAACCTCTAGCCTCCGATTAACTTCAGCCTTGATTCAGCTGAAAACAAAGTGCTCTGTCCTTAACAACCTATAAGTTGAAAACTTGTTAACTTTGAATATCCTGTTCAAGGGAAGGAGTTACATCAAGTTTTACTACTTTGGAGCAAAACTTTCAAGTTTTAAATGAATTTGTTCATTTAGTTGGGTGTGACGTCGATGCATCACCAGATTATGTCGGTACTACGTCCTCACAAAGAAAAACCTATACCGGACTTAGCCGGCTTCGTTAGTTCAGTGGCACTACTCGTCACTTGCACACGGATGCTACACGTCTACCGTTTCGTGGTCAGGCTACCTGCAGAAACTCAAACAATCATCAGACTCGGCTGCACACCGAGCCCGGAATCCATACAGTTGGTACACCCGGCCGTCATCACTCGCCCGGATGTTCTCAAGCCAAACACGCCTTGAGTTACGTGTTCACGTTTCAGACCATGTGACGGGGTCTCCCATGTTGCACCACGCACGCCAGGGACAGACGTTGCTCGAATACCCCAAACAACATGAAGAGTCGTAGAGGATACTAAAGCGGGTCGGGTTACCTGCCACCCGTGGGGCTCCACCCTTCAGCTTGTGCGCACTGGTGGACAGTGCTTACGTGCACCCCCCAAGACATGAACGTCCCGAGATGCACGGTTTTCCGACATAACAAATAGGTTAATATGCCACTTTCTTTATGCTAATAACATCCTTATACGGGCTACTAACTCGTTCCTCACTGGATTTTTGAAAAAGAAGACATTTGTACTGTGTTAAACCTCAAGCGAGCTCTGATACCACGCTGACACGACCCCATTGGTCCTGTCGAGCCAGGATCACGCTGAGGGGTGCTGCGTTGCACAGCACCGGATAACACACGTCAAAGGCACAAAGCGGAAGCGGAAGTTTATTACATAAACAGGTTTATGAACATGTTTACGTCAAAATAAGTTCAGTCTACACTCGCGGGCATAGACTAAGCATCAAGTGCACGTTCAGCCCTTGAACGTGCCCTTGCTAGCACACACGCACACTAACTCTGCGGCGTGCACGACTCCCACTCGACGGGGTTCCCCTCCTGGGGTTCCGTCTCCTCTTCGGGAGTCCCTTCCTCATAGAACCCTGCAAAAGCTTCAAACACAAGCAGTGAGCACGAAGGCTCAGCAAGTCTGACCCGTCTCACCTAAACATGGAACTTCTACATGAGGGTAATGGGTTACATGAGGTAAAAATCATTTGCAAGGACTCGCCTAATTAGTAGAACCTTACTTTCAAGTTTTAGCAGCAGGTTGTGGAGAACCTTACGCTAAGGTACATGAGAGAGCCGCAATCAAACAAGAAACGCATTTCTCTCATGTACTTTGCCCAAAGTTGAAATGAACTTTAGTTAGCTCTAAACTACAGCATATCATTAACAATCAATGTCCATCTTTCAATCAGCAGCATTTTAACATGTGTCTAGTCTGTTCTTTCTACGTCACGGTAGAGTGAACAAGTGGTACTCACTGACCGCGAGGGACGGCGATTATAATCGATTTACACCTGCAGGGTTACCCGAACAACCCGTCACGTACGCCCGTACTCGATGTTGCCTACAACAACCATCACGGACGCCGTACGCGACTACCTTTCACCCGTTAGCCAAATATTGAACCGGTCCCATCGTCCCAAGCAAGAGGTCTTGCACGCGCATCTCCGTGTCGCCAGCCGATTTACACCTCAAGCTCTCAACCTACCCTCTGAACGACGGGCAATGCCTCAATACCCAGCTACCCGAGTTACATCAGTTTCCCGGTTCCCATATAGCCGGTAGGTCTTCGGTACTGTTCTATCTTGTTCAACAGGCCCGCACACGGCTCGGTCCTCAATAGACACAAGCGGAGCTACAGCACACAGGCCCCAAAGTCCTGCTGCCCTTACTCTCCGCTCGGTCTCATTTTCTTGCCATGTGTATCATGTGCTATCTCTACCCGAGCAATGTGCCTCTAGCCTATTCTCGCGAGTAGTTCCAACTACTCGACTTGTACCGAATCCTACTCTATCCTAGCAATGCAGTGGCTAACGGGGTTTGCACTCCTAAACCCAACCCATGGTTTTATTGGCTATGCAGTGGGGTTTCCAAACAAGACTCTAATGCACAGAACAAAGGAAACAAGTATGTGCTCAAAACAATAAAAATTTGTAAAAAGGTTAATGCAAACCGGAGCTTGCCTTGCTGCTCTTGGTCGTAGGCTAGCTGTTCCTCCGGAGTAACGAAGTCTAGGACTTCGGGTTCCTCCTCGACCTTAGCGACTACATGATAGAAACAATACATGTATTAATTTAATGCATTTGTATTAAGTTTGAAGTTGTGAAGTTTATAACCTTTGCTAGATAGACCTAATGACTGTGAAACTTTTACTGTGGCTTGGTTACAACCTAAACAGAGACCTGGTCAAGTTTTAGTTGCAGGAAAGCTCATTTGAGCCCTCCACAAATAATTATGTCCTTGACCTTAATTAAAGGCTTTTAGGGTGTTCTAAGGATTTCTATGAAACAAACTATGACTTTCTGAAAACTGGATTTTCAGAGGGTTCTAATGGAGTTGGTCTCACTTAATTTGGAAGTCTCTAACTAAAGATATGAGCTAAACAATTTCAGAGAAAATTCTGAAAATGTTTCTGAACATTTTCTATTTTCTCTGGAACAGTTTCACTAATCACACCATTAGGTGGATTAAATGAGCTCAAATGGATCTGAAATTTTTATGGTAGTTCAATGATATTTTGGTGAACGTCTCAGCAAAATTTCAGGATTTTCCTCCAAAGGATTCTCCAGTTAAAATTCCTAACAGTTTAAACTTTGAGGAATTAATTCTGGAGAAATAAGGAATTTCATGAAGTGAAACTTGATTTTCTGGAAATTACTCAGAGAGCTGAATCCAGAAAAATTTGGTTCACTCAATTTGGAGCTTTCTAGCCAAAGTTATGAGGATTTGAAGTTTGAAGGAAATCTGAAAATCGGGGAAAAGTTTAAACTTGCGCGTGGGCCCAGGGGACACGCGTCGCACGCCGAGGCGACAGCACACCGCGGCCCACAATGATTTTACGCGCCAGCACACCCGATCCTGGCCGCAGCCGGATCCCGATTCAAAATATCTCCCGCTGACAGCTGGGGTCCACCCCCTTCTTCAACCTCGCGACACCCGCGCCCCGCCGCCGAGGGAGCTCGCCGGAGAGCTCGCCGCTGGCTGCTGTACAGCTCCAAACTTCTCGATCCTGGCCGCCCCTGCCTACTTTTACTCGGGGAACAGGATCCGAGGGTCAGCTGCTCATGACAACGGCCGGAGCATGGTCGGCGACGAGCCGCCACCTCGGAATGACTTCGGCCATGTCGGCTGACTTCTCTAGCACCTCAGCTACTTGGGAAATCGGTCGGGGAGCATCAGTGGACCTCAGAGAAGGTCGACATGAGCTCGAGGCAGCTCGGGGAAGGCCCGAAATAGGTCCTCACCGTGCGCCCGATGCCGCCAGAGGTTCTCCGGCCCAGAGTTGTGAAGGCAACTTGTGCGTTACCGTGTCTAGCTCGTGTGAGAGCGGCCCGAGGCCCTCTAATCCTTTCTAGAGCACGAATTAAACAGAACCGTACCCGAAGGTCGTTCTGCACACAGAAAGGGGAAAAGTGGAAATTCGCCGCCGATGAGCAACCACTCGAGCTGTGGCTCGGGGATGAGCAGCACCGGTCACCTGCGCGTCCAAGGGTGCCTTGGCTCGGGCGTGACAACGCCCTGGTTGGGCTGTCCACGAGAGCCCGAAGTGCGGCGGTTCCAAGTTCCGATTTTGATCTTTCGGCACAGCCGATATCAATCGGTTTCAACCGAATTCTAGCAACGGGGAGGATGGAGGAAGGTCTCTAGTACCTTGCTGGGGCTCTGGAGTGGAAGTAGGGAGCTGCGATCGGCGTTCTCCGATCAAGTCCGAGCTGCGGAAGTTTTCGGCCGGCGCTGAGTTCTTGCGGGGAAGAATGGTGGTGCCTCGGCCGAGGAGGGGGCAGGTGCCTTAAGAAGGCTCTGCACCGCCTCATGCCCGCACGTGGGCAAGCAGCTGGTGGCGCGGCGGCTGGCCTCGGTGGAGATCACCGCTGCGGCTCGGCGACCCGAGTGAAAAAGTCTCAGTCGGTTTGATCTGAGCAGTGGCTGACATGTGGGTCCCACCTCCAGTTTTAACCTCTGAAATTTACTCCTAATCACTGTTGTAAACAGTGAACCCCATACTACCCTTGGCAATTCAAATTATTCACCCATGAGCCATTTGAATTGAGTAGAATTCAAATTGGGTTTGGTTTGAAAGAATTTCAACACAAGTTCAGTTTTGAATTCAAATAAAGTTTGAATTTGTCCCACTTAGCTCATGTCAAGATCAACTCCAAATGGAGTGAAAACTGGCGTGTGAGCTCACAAAAATGTGCTGAGTAAGAATATGCCTCCCACTTTTAAATTCATGGGATAAAAACAGTTTGAATTTGAATATGATTTCAAACTGCCCTCTTTCTAGCTATACCCAAAATGACATCAAAACGGTTTTGAATTTGGGTGAAACTTGGCATGGACATCCTTAGTAAAGTGTAGGAGTTTTCATATGTCCAGCCCATCTATATCACATGTGGGAAATACCACTTTTGCAATGTGTAAGTTTGTTCTCTAATGAGCATGTTGATAATTGTTACTTGCTCTTCATTTGTGTTCATCATTCTTCCTCAAATGAGGTTTGTGGTGTGGTGATGAACACTGCAAATGTGTGTCAAAAACTGAGGCCCTTACAGAAAATTCCTAGAGCACCGTAAGAGTTCCAATTAAGGTCAAGGACATAATTAATTGTGGAGGGCTTAAATGAGCTTTGCTGCAACTAAAACTTGACCAAATCTCTGTTTAGGTTGTAACCAAGCCACAGTAAAAGTTTCACAATCATTAGGTCTGTCTAGCAAGGGTTATAGACTTCACAACTTCAAAGTTAATACAAATGCATTTAAATTGATACATATATTGCTCTTATCATGTAGTTGCTAAGGTCGAGGAGGAACCCGAAGTACTAGACTTCGTTACTCCGGAGGAACAGCTAGCCTACGACCAAGAGCAGCAAGGCAAGCTCCGGTTTGCATTACCCTTTTTACAAATTTTTATTGTTTTGAGCACATACTTGTTTCATTTATTCTGTGCATTAGAGTCTTGTTTGGAAGCCCCACTGCAAAACCAAGAGAACCATGGGTTGGGTTTAGGATTGCAAACCCCGTTAGCTACTGCATTGCTAGGATAGAGTAGGATTCGGTACAAGTCGAGTAGTTGGAATTACTCGCGAGAATAGGCTAGAGGCACTCGACTCGGGTAGAGATAGCACATGAAACACATGGCAAGAAAATGAGACCAAGCGGGGAGTAAGGGCAGCAGGACTTTGGGGCCTGTGTGCTGTAGCTCCGCTTGTGTCGATTGAGGACCGAGCCGTGTGCGGGCCTGTTGAACAAGCTAGAACAGTACCGAAGACCTACCGGCTATATGGGAACCGGGAAACCGATGTAACTCGGGTAGCTGGGTGTTGAGGCATAGCTGGTCGTTCAGAGGGTAGGTTGAGAGCTCGAGGTGTAAATCGGCTGGTGGCACTGAGATGCGCGTGCAGAGACCTCTTGCTCGGGACGATTGGACCGGTTCAACATTTGGCTAACGGGTGAAAGGTAGTCGCGTACGGCGTCCGTGATGGTTGTTGTAGGCAACATCGAGTACGGGCGTACGTGACGGGTTGTTCGGGTAACCCTGCAGGTGTAAATCGATTATAATCGCCGTCCCTCGCGGTCAGTGAGTACCACTTGTTCACTGTACCGTGACGTAGAAAGAACAGGCTAGTCACATGTTAAAATGTTGCTGATTGAAAGATGGATATTGACTGTTAATGATATGCTGTAGCTTAGAGCTAACTAAAGTTCTTTTCAACTTTGGGCAAGGGACATGAGAGAAATGCATTTCTTGTTTGATTGCGGCTCTCTCATGTGCCTTAGCGTAAGGTTCTCCACAACCGGCTGCTAAAACTTGAAAGTAAGGTTCTACTAATTAGGCGAGTCCTTGCAAATGATTTTTACCTCATGTAACCCATTACCCTCATGTAGAGGTTCCATGTTTAGGTGAGACGGGTCAGACTTGCTGAGCCTTCGTGCTCACTGCTTGTGTTTGAAGCTTTTGCAGGGTTCTATGAGGAAGGGACTCCCGAAGAGGAGACGGAACCCCAGGAGGGGAATCCCGTCGAGTGGGAGTCGTGCACGCCGCAGAGTTAGTGTGCGTGTATGCTAGCAAGGACACGTTCGAGGGCTGAACGTGCACTTGATGCTTAGTCTACGCCCGCGAGTGTAGACTGAACTTATTTTGCTGTAAACATGTTCATAAACTTGTTTATGTAATAAATTTTCGCTTCCGCTTTGTACCTTTGACGTTTGTTATACGGTGCTGTGCAACGCAGCACCCCTCAGCGTGATCCTGGCTCGACAGGACCAATGGGGTCGTGTCAGCGCTGGTATCAGAGCTCGCTTGAGGTTTAACACAGTACAAATGTCTTCTTTTTCAAAAATCCAGTGAGGAACGAGTTAGTAGCCCGTATAAGGATGTTATTAGCATATAGAAAGTGGCATGTTAACCCATTTGTTATGTCGGAAAAATCGTGTATCTCGGGACGTTTATGTCTTGGGGGGTACACGTAAGCGCTGTCCACCAGTGCGCACAAGCTGAAGGGTGGAGCCCCACGGGTGGCAGGTAACCCGAACCGCTTTGGTATCCTCTACGACTCTTCATGTCGTTTGGGGTATTCGAGCAACGTCTGTCCCTGGCATGCGTGGTGCAACTTGGGAGACCCCGTCACGTGGTCTGAAACGTGAACACGTAACTCAAGGCGTGTTTGGCTTGAGAACATCCGGGCGAGTGATGACGGCCAGGTGTACGAACTGTATGGATTCCGGACTCGGTGTGCAGCCGAGTCTGATGATTGTTTGAGTTTATGCAGGTAGCCTGACCATGAAACGGTAGACGTGAAGCGTCCGTGTGCGAGTGACGAGTAGTGCCACTAAACTAACGAAGCCGGCTAAGTCCGGTATAGGTTTTTCTTTGTGAGGACGTAGTACCGACATAATCTGGTGACGCATCGATGTCACACCCAACTAAATGAACAAATTCATTTAAAACTTGAAAGTTTTGATCCAAAGTAGTAAAACTTGATGTAACTCCTTCCCTTGAACAGGATATTCAAAGTTAACAAGTTTTCAACTTATAGGTTGTTAAGGACAGAGTACTCTGTTCTCAGCTGAATCAAGGCTGAAGTTAATCAGAGGTTATAGGTTGAGTTCTTTCGAGGTTGGGGTCGTATGATACATTTCTGAAAAGCGTTGGAAGAGCTTTACAACTCTTCTGTTGAGGTCCAGAGGTGTTTCATCCCTTAACCAATCGAAAAATGCAGTAGAGTTGAAACTGTCCAGAAAACAGGGCAGAGCAAAGACTCTCTGTAAACTCTCTGTAAATAGAGCATAACTCTGAAAAGATTGACCCAATAAAGGTGTATGATACAGTTTTGGAAAGGTTTTTAATTGCTCTACAACTTCTTTTAGAACTCCAGAGCAACATCACACGCCAAATTGGTTGAATGTCCAGTTGAATGCAAATTGTTCAGAAAATAGGACAGATGCAAATCTCCCTGGATGTTTCTGTAAAGCACTTATAACATTCTGTAGAAAAATCCTTAAGGGTCATATGTCACACCGTTAGAAAGGTTATGAGATAAGCAACATTGTTGTAATTCAGAGTTTGTTCAGATTCCTATTGTATTTGCATATACAACTGTGATAAAACCAGCCACATACAAAGGAGATGCTGGCAAATTTTATCCTGGAATTCCATCAACTTTGAAAAATCATAACTCCTGGTCCAGAAGTGATATAGAAACATGTGAATACTCGTTGGAAAGATATTGGATTTAACGTTAACTTTGGTATACAACTTGAGTAATGAAAATGTTTCTAACTGGATCAAAGTCTAGATTTAGTGCATCAAGGTCTGTTTCTGTACAAAGGAGGAAAATGAGTGATATCGTGCAGGCTAGTACAAGTTATGTGCCCCAAAAAACACCTGTTGGTGTTTCGAACGCCATTCAGTGAAATGGAGGCCCCTGTATGATTAACTCCTTAGAGGTTGATTTCTGGTCAAGTACTACAACTTGCACCACCTCCAGAGCAGCAGCATCAGACGGTGGTTTGTACTCCATCGCTGCAGCTATATGTATCTGGCTTCCAACCACAAGTTAGAGAAGAGCCGGAGAGACATCCGTGCTCTACTTGTGATCGGATGGGCCATTATGCTAGGTATTGTATGGAGGAAATTCAAGGTTGCGGATCATCATACTTTTAATGATCAGATCCGTAACTATATCTGCAGAAAAGAGGGCAGACAAGGGGCAACATTCACTACACAGTGAGTGATGATGTTCCAGAAGGAGAAGCCGTGTTAGCAGAGATGTTTCTCTGAATCGGCTACCGGTGTTAATTCTCTTGGACTAAGGTTCCACACCTAGCGTTGTTAGTCCATATTTTGTGGCTCAACATCAGCTCCAAACCACTTTTATAAAGAGGTAATACCTCATATCTTCGCCGGGGCAGCATTACAAGAAGTGATGTTGTTTTCCGAGCACCTCTTTGTTTGCGGGTTAGACTATAACTCCCGACCTTCCTTATTCTTGGGGTCTGAAGATCGACATTATTTTGGGGACGTCGTGGTTGAATTACCACAAAACAGGTTACAACGTCAGTTTTAAACCGTTAAGCTCAAACTCCCCACGGCACGGTCTTCATACATTAGTTCTGGGTGTCAGTCGGCAACAGATTGCAAAATTGAACCACTCGGAAACTGTTAGATAGAGGGCAGTCCGGTGGTATGTAAATTTCAGGAGGTGTTTCCCAATTGTTTACCGGGCATACCGCCCGAACAGGACAAAGAGTCCAAGATTGAACTTGCACCAGGAACGCCACTGAGTTCACGAAGGTCGTACAAAATGGCACTCAATGAAGGAGCAACATGGAAGACACCGCTGAATAACCCTATGAGCAAAGGTTTTATACGACTGGGTCGTTACCTTAGGGTTATTCAGCATTGTTTGCAAATGAGAAGCACGAAACACTACAACTTTGTGTAGTGCTCGTCTGCTTAACACTGTGACAATCAAGAACTAGTACCCGTTACCACAGACCGACGTATTGTTTGATCAGTTGGTCAAGGCAAGGATCTTTTTCCAGATAGACTTAAGATCCGGGTACCATCAGATTGAGATGCGGGCTGAGGATATTCTAAAAGACAGCTTTTCGACAAGGTACGGTGTTTATGAATACCTTGTCATGTTCCTTGGTTCCACCAACGCCCAGCTCACTTCATGTATCTAATGAACTCGGTATTCATGCCGGAGCTGGACAAGTTTGTCGTGGTCTTTATCGACGACATCCTGGTATATTCCAAGTCGGAGGAAGATCACAAGAAACATCTGCGTATAGTTTTGCAACGGCTGCGGGATCACAAGTTATACGCAAAATTCAGCAAATGCGAGTTTTGGACATCGCAAGTGCCTTTCCTCGGGCATATCATCTCAGCGGAGGGTATCGCTGTGGACCCGAGCAAGATCACGCAAGTGCTGAATTGGAAATCCCCGAGAACTGTTCATGAGGTACGGAGTTTCCTCGGACTCGCGGGATATTATCGGAGGTTCATTCCGAACTTCTCGAAGATTGCCAAGCCAATGACAGAGCTGCTGAAGAAGGCTACCAAATATGTTTGGAGTCCAGCATGTGAAGCAGCATTCAAGGCTTTAGTCAAGCACCTGACATCAGCACCAGTTTTGGCGCAGCCAGACACAACAAAACCGTTCGATGTGTACTGCGATGCATCCGGCATTGGGCTCGGATGTGTGCTGATGCAAGACCGAAGGGTGGTCGCGTATGGGTCACGGCAGCTTAGGAACCATGAGCAGAATTATCCAACTCATGATTTGGAGCTCGCTGCCGTGGTACTTGCATTGAAAATGTGGAGGCACTACCTACTCGGTAACCTCGTACATTTGTATACCGACCACAAAAGCCTCAAGTACATATTCACTCAGAAGGAGTTGAACATGAGGCAGCGAAGATGGTTAGAATTGATAAAGGATTACAAAATAGAGATCCATTATCATCCGGGCAAGGCAAACGTAGTGGCAGATGCGCTGAGCCGCAAGTCACACGTCAATACTCTGACCATCACACCGTTGGAAGAGAGCGAACCACCACTACATGTGATTCCACATGGAGCTCTCTACAACCTAGCTTTGATCCCCACCATCCGTGAAGAGATAGCGGCAGCCCAGAAGAATGACAAGGGCATGTCACATTTACGGAGACGTGTAGACAGTGGGGAGTTGAAATGTTTCCGGAAGGACGGAGACGGCATCCTATGGTTCAAGGACCGGATCGTCGTACCCCGAAACCCGGAGTTACGGAAGAAAATCTTTGATGAGGCTCACTTATCAAGGTTTTCTATTCACCCCGGCAGCAACAAAATGTATCAAGAACTCAGAAGCAAATTTTGGTGGACACGGATGAAGCGTGAGACTGCAAAATACGTGTCCAAGTGTGATACATGTCGAAGGGTGAAGGCAGATCACATGCGGAAACCGGGACTGTTGCAACCACTGGGCATTCCTGCCTGGAAGTGGGAGGATGTGAGCATGGACTTCATCGTCGGTTTACCCACCACCTTGCAGAAACATGATTCTGTGTGGGTGATCGTCGATCGGCTCACCAAAGTTGCCCATTTCATCCCGGTCAACAACAACTACAATGCCAAGAAGTACGCTGAACTGTACATCTCACGGATCCTATGCTTGTACGGCGTACCCCGTACTATCATTTCGGATCGGGGCACTTTATTTGTGTCCCGTTTTTGGGAGCAGCTGCACGCTGCCTTGGGGACGAAGCTGATCCGTAGTTCAGCCTACCACCCGCAGATGGATGGGCAAACGGAGCGGGTAAATCAAATCTTAGAAGATATGCTACGAGCTTTTGCTATCAACCACGGCAAGAATTGGGATGATGACTTGCCGTTAGCTGAGTTCTCGTACAATAATGGGTACCAAGCCAGCATCAAGATGGCACCTTACGAGGCGCTATACGGGCGGAAATGCCGCACACCGCTGAACTGGTGTGAGTCTGGCGAAAGAGTTACCTTCGGGATTGATCTTGTCAACAACGCGGAAGAAAAGTTTCGACTAATTCAAGCAAACCTAAAAGCCGCTCAATCCCGTCAGAAACAGTATGCGGACCGGAGAAGGCGCCCATTACAATTCGAAGTTGGAGATCACGTATACCTACGGGTGTCTCCAATGAAGGGCGTAAACAGGTTTGGGGTGAGAGGAAAGTTGGCACCCCGATTCATCGGTCCATTCCAGATTACCGAAAGATGTGGATCGGTGGCATACCGGCTGAAATTACCAGAAGCACTTTCCGGGGTGCACGACGTCTTTCACATTTCCCAGCTGAGGAAGTGTCTCAAGCTATCAACTACCGTTCAGCTGGAAGACATTGAAGAACTGCAACCGGATCTCACCTATCGGGAGGAACCGGTGCAGATTATTGATGAAAAGGCCCGAACCACACGCAACCGTACGTTGTGGTTCTACAAGGTTCTATGGAGCAATCACTCCATGGACGAAGCGACATGGGAGAGCGAAGAATTCCTTCGCACTAACTATCCCAACTTTTTCACGTCGCATATCCGGTAATTTTCCACCGTCCTCTCTCTCATTTTCACCTTATAATCTCGTGACGAGATTCTTTTAAGGGGGGAGGAATGTAAGGGCCTCAGTTTTTGACACACATTTGCAGTGGTCATCACTACACCACACACCTCATTTGAGGAAGGATGATGAACTCGAATGAAGAGCAAGTAACAATTATCAACATGCTCATTAGAGAACAAACTCACACATTGCAAAAGTGGTATTTCCCACATGTGATATAGATGGGCTGGACATATGAAAACTCCTACACTTTACTAAGGATGTCCATGCCAAGTTTCACCCAAATTCAAAACCTTTTTGAGGTCATTTTGGGTATAGTTAGGAAGAGGGCAGTTTGAAACCATATTCAAATTCAAACTGTTTTTATCCCATGAATTTAAAAGTGGGAGGCATATTCTTACTCAGCACATTTTTGTGAGCTCACACACCAATTTTCACTCCATTTGGAGTTGATCTTGACATGAGCTAAGTGGGAGAAATTCAAACTTTATTTGAATTTCAAACTGCACTTGTGCTGAAATTCATTCAAACAAAACCTCATTTGAACTTTGATCAATTCAAATGGCTCATGGGTGAATAATTTGAATTGCTAAGGGTAGTATGGGGTTCACTGTTTACAACAGTGATTAGGAGTAAATTTCAGAGGTTAAAACTGGAAGTGGGACCCACATGTCAGCCACTGCTCAGATCAAACCGACTGAGACTTTTTCACTCGGGTCGCAGAGCCGCAGCGGTGATCGCCACCGAGGGCAGCCGCCGCGCCAGCAGCTGCTTGCCCACGCGCGGGCGTGAGGCGGTGCAGAGCCTTCTTAAGGCGCCTGCCCCCTCCCCGGCCGAGGCACCGCCATTCTTCCCCGCAAGAATTCAGCGCCGGCCGAAAATTTCCGCAGCTCGGAATCGATCGGAGAACGCCGATCGCAGCTCCCTCCGTCCACTCCAGAGCCCCAGCAACGTACTAGGGACCTTCCTCCGTCCTCCCCGTTGCTAGAATTCGGTTGAAACCGATTGATATCGGCTGTGCCGAATGATCAAATTCGGGACTTGGAACCGCCGCACCTCGGGCTCTCGTGGACAGCCCAACCAGGGCGTTGTCACGCCCGAGCCAAGGCACCCTTGGACGCGCTGGTGACCGGTGCTGCTCATCCCCGAGCCACAGCTCGGGTGGTTGCTCACCGGCGGCGAATTTCCACTTTTCCCCTTTCTGTGTGCAGAACGACCTTCGGGTACGATTCTGTTTAATTCGTGCTCTAGAAAGGATTAGAGGGCCTCAAGCCGCTCTCACACGAGCTAGACACGGTAACGCACAAGTTGCCTTCACAACTCTGGGCCGGAGAACCTCTGTACCCGGCGTAAGTTGAGGTCTACTAATGGCGGAATGAACGGGCGGCATCGGGCGCACGGTGAGGACCTATTTCGGGCCTTCCCCGAGCTGCCTCGAGCTCATGTCGACCTTCTCTGAGGTCCACTGATGCTCCCCGACCGGTTTCCCAAGTAGCTGAGATGCTAGAGAAGTCAGCCGACATGGCCAAAGTCATTCCGAGGTGGCGGCTCGTCGCCGACCATGCTCCGGCCATTGTCATGAGCAGCTGACCCTAGAATCCTGTTCCCCGAGTAAAAGTAGGCAGGGGTGGCCAGAATTGAGAAGTTTGGAGCTGTACAGAAGCCGGCGGCGAGCTCTCCGGCGAGGTCCCTCGGCGGCGGAGCGCGGGCGTCGCGAGGTTGAAGAAGGGGTGGACCCCAGCTGTCAGCGGGAGATATTTTGAATCGGGATCCGGCTGCAGCCGGGATCGGGTGTGCTGGCGTGCAAAATCATTGTGGGCCGTGGTGTGCTGTCGCCTCAGCGTGCGACGCGTGTCCCCTGGGCCCACGCGCGAGTTTAAACTTTTCCCCGATTTTCAGATTTCCTTCAAACTTCAAATCCTCATAACTTTGGCTAGAAAGCTCCAAATTGAGTGAACCAAATTTTGCTGGATTCAGCTCTCCGGGTACTTTCCAGCAAATCAAGTTTCACTTCATGAAAACCCTTAATGTTCCCGAATTAATTCCCCAAAATTTAAACTGTTAGGATTTTTAACTGGAGAATCCTTTGGAGGAAAATCCTGAAATTTTGCTGGGATGTTCACCAAAATATCCCTGAACTACCATAATAATTTCAGATCCATTTGAGCTCATCTGTTCCACCTAATGGTGTGATTAGTGAAACTGTTCCAGAGAAAATAGAAAATGTTCAGAAACATTTTCAGAATTTTCTCTGAGATTGTTTAGCTCATAACTTTAGCTAGGAACCTTCAAATTAAGTGATACCAACTCCATTAGAACCCTCTGAAAATCAAGTTTTCAGAAAGTCATAGTTTGCTTCATGAAAATTCCTAGAGCACCGTAAGAGATCCAATTAAGGTCAAGGACATAATTAATTGTGGAGGGCTCAAATGAGCTTTGCTGCAACTAAAACTTGACCAAATATCTGTTTAGGTTGTAACCAAGCCACAGTAAAAGTTTCACAATCATTAGGTCTGTCTAGCAAGGGTTATAGACTTCACAACTTCAAAGTTAATACAAATGCATTTAAATTGATACATATATTGCTCTTATCATGTAGTCGCTAAGGTCGAGGAGGAACCCGAAGTACTAGACTTCGTTACTCCGGAGGAACAGCTAGCCTACGACCAAGAGCAGCAAGGCAAGCTTCGGTTTGCATTACCCTTTTTACAAATTTTTATTGTTTTGAGCACATACTTGTTTCATTTATTCTGTGCATTAGAGTCTTGTTTGGAAGCCCCACTGCATAACCAAGAGAACCATGGGTTAGGTTTAGGATTGCAAACCCCGTTAGCTACTGCATTGCTAGGATAGAGTAGGATTCGGTACAAGTCGAGTAGTTGGAATTACTCGCGAGAATAGGCTAGAGGCACTCGACTCGGGTAGAGATAGCACATGAAACACATTGCAAGAAAATGAGACCAAGCGGGGAGTAAGGGCAGCAGGACTTTGGGGCCTGTGTGCTGTAGCTCCGCTTGTGTCGATTGAGGACCGAGCCGTGTGCGGGCCTGTTGAACAAGCTAGAACAGTACCGAAGACCTACCGGCTATATTGGAACCGGGAAACCGATGTAACTCGGGTAGCTGGGTGTTGAGGCATAGCTGGTCATTCAGAGGGTAGGTTGAGAGCTCGAGGTGTAAATCGGCTGGCGGCACTGAGATGCGCGTGCAGAGACCTCTTGCTCGAGACGATTGGACCGGTTCAACATTTGGCTACTGGGTGAAAGGTAGTCGCGTACGGCGTCCGTGATGGTTGTTGTAGGCAACATCGAGTACGGGCGTACGTGACGGGTTGTTCGGGTAACCCTGCAGGTGTAAATCGATTATAATCGCCGTCCCTCACGGTCAGTGAGTACCACTTGTTCACTGTACCGTGACGTAGAAAGAACAGGCTAGTCACATGTTAAAATGTTGCTGATTGAAAGATGGGTATTGACTGTTAATGATATGCTGTAGCTTAGAGCTAACTAAAGTTCTTTTCAACTTTGGGCAAGGGACATGAGAGAAATGCGTTTCTTGTTTGATTGCGGCTCTCTCATGTGCCTTAGCGTAAGGTTCTCCACAACCTGCTGCTCAAACTTGAAAGTAAGGTTCTTCTAATTAGGCGAGTCCTTGCAAATGATTTTTACCTCATGTAACCCATTACCCTCATGTAGAGGTTCCATGTTTAGGTGAGACGGGTCAGACTTCCTGAGCCTTCGTGCTCACTGCTTGTGTTTGAAGCTTTTGCAGGGTTCTATGAGGAAGGGACTCCCGAAGAGGAGACGGAACCCCAGGAGGGAAACCCCGTCGAGTGGGAGTCGTGCACGCCGCAGAGTTAGTGTGCGTGTGTGCTAGCAAGGACACGTTCGAGGGCTGAACGTGCACTTGATGCTTAGTCTACGCCCGCGAGTGTAGACTGAACTTATTTTGCTGTAAACATGTTCATAAACTTGTTTATGTAATAAAATTTTCGCTTCCGCTTTGTACCTTTGACGTGTGTTATACGGTGCTGTGCAACGCAGCACCCCTCAGCGTGATCCTGGCTCGACAGGACCAATGGGGTCGTGTCAGATATTAGGCCAAGCAAATACTTTCTGGAAATCTATTGAAGTTAGCTTTAACTTTGATGTGGAGCTCCAGAATTGGTTTTGCCTTTAGCCTGGCCTAAATCAGGTTTTGATGGAAACTGGTCAGGGCAGTCATGTTGGACAGCAGATCAAGTAGTCAAATTTGTTTAAATTTGAACTATATTTCCAAGTTTTATGGGTTCAATAACATGTTATAACTCAATGGTTTACTGTTAAAATAAATATTTGACATTTCTCAAATATATTTTTACAGATGACAACGGATAAACAGTTCGAGAACGGGTGGGTGGAATCTCACTGTTCTCACCACAGCGGCTATCCGGAAGCATTGAGGCAGATGCTTCAATATTTCAGATACAACCAGATGCCGCAGTACTTCGCCAAGGAAGAAGGCGAAGAGGGGAACAAGACGTGGACAATCCATGTCGAAGTTCCTGCAGGTCCTATGCCACCCGGGTGGGCGCCGTTCACCGTTACGGTGAGAGGTAGACAACCCGAAGGAAGGTGGCAAGTGGCAGCCCGTGACACCATGTCACGATTCTGCCAGCTACACGTGAGAGCGATGGAGGGCACTCCATACGCGCTCGTTCTGGTGGAGGGATGGGCTCATCATGTGTGGGAAGGGAGGTACCGGGAGGCAACAGACCCGGGTTGCCCAAGGTACAACCCCGCGGAGGCAAACCTCAGCCTCCAGATGAGGGCGGGAAACGCCGTGATGGACAGCCAAGCTGTTCATACGGAGCATCTTGCCGCAAGGCTCAAGGAGAGCAAAGCCGTGGAGACCATTTCTAGAGTGCTCACAGCGCACTCCGCAATGTGCTCCTTCCGACGATCAAGCGACTGAACGAACAACATAATCAGTTGCATCGTCTGAAGAAGGCGAAAAAGAAAAGCCATGTCGACATCGCGGTGTTACAAGAGTTGGTGCAGACTCTAACCCAGCAGAATGAGGACCTTAGTCAAGAGCGGGACGATGCTATTGAGGAAGGGCAAGGCTGGGAAGAAGACTACAACCAAGCCATGGACGAGGTGCATGCATTACATGACCTCGTACCTCCGGTATTGGGCATACCGGTGGTCTTTGGTCTTCCGGCTATGGGAGAGCCCGAGATGGGAGAAGAGATTGTAGATCCAGCACCACCAGAAGAGGTACCGGAGGAGGACGACCCACAGGAGGTAGAGTTCTACTCCGAGTAGGGGGTTACCGTTGCCAAGTAGGGCAACCAGAGTAGTATGACCCGAACTTTTGTACCAGTGACATGTCGTGTAGACAGTAGCGTATGTATAGGTAGTGACGACATGAGCACGACTTCTCGGAGACCCGAGAATAATGTATCTTGTATAAAGTTTATGCTTTATCAATATATGTGAATGTTGTGCAAATTATTCATGCGTCACTTCAATACCTACTGTTGCATATGAGATTTTATGACATGTACTGATCACTGCTGTTTTGGAATTTCAGAATGACTCGTACTCGTCCCAACCCAGACGTTGGGGGTTCCAGTCAAGGGGGAGAAACCTCCTAACAGCCTCCTGAGAACTCCTCAGGACAGCAGCAGCAACAGCAGCAACAGCAACAGCAAACATCGCCACCGCCTCTGCCAACGGTTACTTTGGCGGATATTGTAGCGGCAATGGCGGGTTCCCATCAGCAGCACACGGAGTTGCTGCAAACTCTCATCGCTAATACGTCTCGCCTAGAGAGACGTCAAGACCGGGAGGAGCGTCAACAGAGCTCCTACTCCGACTTCCTAGCAACTCATCTCCGGTATTTTCAAGGGCGGATGAACCTCTCGACGCGGGCAACTGGCTCCGCGCGATTGAAATGAAGTTCGGGCTGCTCCAACTAAGTGAGCAGTGCAAGATTCAGTTCATGGTCCAACAGCTCCAAGGATCCGCGAGCGCGTGGTGGGCAAACTTCTGTGCTTCACAGCCCACCGACCGAGTTATGACCTGGGCGGATTCTGGACGGCCTTCAGGGCCTATCAGATACCTCCGGGTCTGATGAAGAGGAAGACACAGGAATTCTTACACCTGCAACAAGGGAGTCGGAACGCGCTGGAATACTCCAGGGCGTTCAATGATCTCACGCTTTATGCGTCATATCACGCCGATACTGACGAGAAGCGGCAGGACCACTTTTACCAGGGGCTTAACCCGCTCCTGAAGGATAAATTGGCAATGTTCAATCACGGCAGCCTCAACGACATCATTGATGCTGCGATTGTCCAGGAGGACTCCGGCAAGGAGTTAGCGACGGCGGAGAGAAAGCAAAGCGCGCCGCAAAGCAGCGGAGAAGGAGGTGGTCCTTCTCAGAAGTTTCGGATGGTGAATCACCCACCATCAGGTCCACGCTGGCAGCCACCACAAAGGCCGATGCCATTCCGAAGTCAGCCGTACCCTTCACCGGCATTCAGGCCGGCACTGCCAGCACCACCTCCGCAACAACAACAGCAGCAGCTGGCGATGCCGCGTGCTTATGCACCTCAGCAGCACATGCCGGGCTTTCATCCCCCAAGCACCAGGCAAGCAGCGGTCACATGCTACAAATGTGGTCGCCCAGGACACTTCGCCAGCAGTTGTCCGGAGAGCCAAGGAGGCGGAGTTGCACCGCAACTTCCGGGGAGGAATCAGCCCCGGAACCCTACTAATGCGCGGCGAGCAAACCCGAGGCCCGGCACTGTCCACCAACTTGCCATAGAGGACGTGCCGGAGGGTGAGCCAATCCTTGCGGGTATGTTCCAACTCCACCAGCATCCCGCCATAGTATTGTTTGATTTAGGCGCCACACATAGCTTCATTAGCCAAGCTTTCATTGCTAGATATAACTTGCAAATACTACCCACCGATAGTCCTTATGTAATCTGTTCACCGGGTGGGAAAATTTCAGAAAGCATGATGGTCCCAAAAGCGCCATTGTGTTAGAGGGTAGAGTATACCCTACGTCTCTCATAATTTTAGAGGGACAAAAGGTCAATGTCATCTTAGAGATGTCGTGGTTAACCCGCCACGGTGCTGTTTTAGACACCGTCCTCCGAGTGGTGCACTTGAACTCAGAAGTGCACGAGTCTCATTCTTTATTTCTGGACAGTCCAGAAATAAAACTTACAAGTGTCTATCAATCCACAACCATCAGATTGGAAGATATTCCAGTGGTCCAAGAGTTCCCTGACGTGTTCCCGGATGATTTACCGGGGATGCCGCCCGATATAGAGGTGGAGTTCAAGATTGAACTTGCACCGGGAACCATGTCAATATCCCGGAGGCCGTACAAGATGGCGCCCAAGGAATTGGCTGAATTGAAGACCCAGCTAACGGACCTGCTGGAAAAGGGTTTTATTAGGCCGAGCTCCTCGCCATGGGGCTGTTCGGCATTATTTGTGAAGAAGAAGGATGAGACGTTGTGGCTTTGTGTGGACTATCATCCACTAAACGCCGTAACCATCAAGAACAAGTACCCGTTGCCACGGATCGACATGTTGTTTGATCAGTTGGTCGAAGCAAAGATCTTTTCCAAGATGGATTTAAGATCCGGGTACCACCAGATTAAAATACGGGCTGAGGACATTCCGAAGACGGCTTTCTCGATGAGGTACAGACTTTACGAGTAACTGGTCATGTCCTTTGGCCTCACCAATGCTCCAGCTCATTTCATGTATTTAATGAACTCGGTATTCATGCCGGAGCTGGACAAGTTTGTCATGGTCTTCATCGACGACATATTGGTATATTCCAAGTCGGAGGAAGATCACAGGAAGCATCTGCGTATAGTCTTGCAACGGCTGCGGGATCACAAGCTATACGCAAAATTCAGCAAGTGCGAATTCTGGATATCGAAAGTGCCTTTTCTCGGGCATATCATCTCAGCGGAGGGTATCGCTGTAGACCCGAGTAATATCACTCAAGTGCTGAATTGGAAGTCCCCGAGGACTGTTCACGAGGTAGGGAGTTTCCTTGGACTCGCGGGATATTATCGGAGGTTCATTCCGAACTTCTCGAAGATTGCCAAGCCGATGATGGAGCTGCTGAAGAAACCTACCAAATATGTTTGGAGTCCGGCATGTGAAGCAGCATTCAAGGCTTTAGTCAAGCACCTGACATCAGCACCGGTTTTGGCGCAGCCAGACACAACAAAACCGTATGATGTGTACTGCGATGCATCCGGCATTGGGCTCGGATGTGTGCTGATGCAAGACCGAAGAGTGGTCGCGTATGGGTCACGGCAGCTTAGAAACCATGAGCAGAATTATCCAACTCACGACTTGGAGCTCTCTTCCGTGGTACTTGCAATAAAAATGTGGAGGCACTACCTACTCGGTAACCTCGTACATTTATATACCAACCACAAGAGCGTCAAGTACACATTCACTCAGAAGGAGCTAAACATGAGGCAGCTAAGATGGTTGGAACTGATAAAGGATTACGAAATAGAGATCCATTATCACCCCGGCAAGGCAAACGTAGTGGCGGATGTGCTGAGTCGCAAGTCACACGTCAACAATCTGACCATCACACCGTTGGAAGAGAGCGAACCACCACTGCATGTAATTCCACACGGAGCTCTCTACAACCTAGCTTTGATCCCCACCATCCGCGAAGAAATAGCGGCAGCTCAGAAACATGACAAGGGCATGTCGCATTTACGGAGACGTGTAGATAGTGGGGAGTTGAAATATTTCCGGAAAGACGGAGACGGCGTCCTATGGTTCAATAACCGGATCGTCGTACCCCGTAACCCGGAGCTACGGAAGAAAATTTTTGATGAGGGTCACTTATCAAAATTTTCTATTCACCCCGGCAGCAACAAAATGTATCAAGAACTCAGAAGCAAGTTTTGGTGGACACAGATGAAGCGGGAGATCGCAAAGTACGTGTCCGAGTGTGATACATGTCGAAGGGTGAAGGCAGATCATATGAGGAAACCGGGACTGCTACAACCACTGGGCGCTCCTGCCTGGAAATGGGAAGATGTGAGCATGGACTTCATCGTCGGTTTACCTACCACCTTCCAGAAACATGATTCTGTGTCGGTGATCGTCGACCGGCTCACCAAAGTTGCCCATTTCATCCCGGTCAACACCAACTACAACGCCAAGAAGTACGCTGCACTGTACATCTCACAGATACTATGCTTGTACGGCGTACCCCGTACCATCATATCGGATCGGGGCACTTTATTTGTGTCCCGTCTTTGGGAGCAGCTGCACGCTGCATTAGGGACGAAGCTGATCTGTAGTTCACCATAGCACCCGCAAACGGATGGGCAAACCGAGCGGGTAAATCAGATCCTAGAAGACATGCTACGAGCTTGCGCTATCAACCACGGCAAGAATTGGGATGATCACTTGCCGTTAGCCGAGTTCTCGTACAACAATGGGTACCAAGCCAGCATTAAGATGGCGCCTTATGAGGCGCTATACGGGAGGAAATGCCGCACACCACTGAATTGGTGTGAGTCTGGCAAAAGGGTTACCTTCGGGATTGACCTTGTCAACAACGCGGAGGAGAATGTTCAGCTGATTCAAGCGAACCTAAAAGCCGCCCAATCCCGACAGAAACAGTATGCGGACCGGAGGAGACGCCCATTGCTGTTTGAAGTCGGGGATCACGTGTACCAACGTGTGTCTCCAATGAAGGGCGTAAACAGGTTCGGGATGAAAGGAAAGTTGGCACCCCGGTTCATCGGTCCATTCCAGATTACCGAAAGATGTGGATCAGTAGCATACCGGCTGAAATTACCAGAAGCACTTTCCGGTGTGCACGACATCTTTCATATTTCCCAGCTGAGGAAGTGTCTCAAGCTATCAACTACCATTCAGCTCTAGGACATAGAGGAACTGAAACCGGATCTCACCTATTGGGAGGAACCGGTTCAGGTTATTGATGAAAAGGCCCGAACCACACGCAACCGCACGTTGTGGTTCTACGAAGTTCTATGGAGTAATCACTCCGTGGACGAAGCGACATGGGAGAGCGAGGTATTTCTTCGTGCTAACTACCCCGACTTTTTCACGTCGCATATCTGGTAATTTTCCACCGTCCTCTCTCTCATTTCTACCTTATATCTCGGGACGAGATTCTTTTAAGGGGGGAGGAATGTAAGGGCCTCAGTTTTTGACACATGTTTGAAGTGTTCATCACCACACACACACACACACCTCATTTGAAGCAAGTGGATGAACACATTTGAAGAGCAAGTAACCACCATCAACATGCTCATTAGAGAACAAACTCACATGTTGCAAAAGTGGTATTTCCCACATGTGATATATAGGGGCTGGGCATATGAAAACTCCTACACAGTGCTAGGAATGTCCATGCCAAGTTTCACCCAAATTCAAAACCCTTTTGAGGTTCTTTTGGGTATAGATGGAAAGAGGGTAGTTTGAACTCAAATTCAAATTCAAACTGTTTTAATCCCATGAATTAAAAAGTGGGAGGCATATTATTACTCAGCACATTTTTGTGATCTCACACACCTATATCAACTCCATTTGGAGTTGATCTTGACATGAGCTAAGTGGGGCAAATTCAAACTTTATTTGAATTTCAAACTGAACATGTGCTGAAATTTATCCAAACCAAACCCAATTTGAATTTTAACCAATTCAAATGGCTCAAGGGTAGATAATTCAAATCACCAGGGGCTTGGTGGGAACTACTGTTTACAACAGTGATTTGGAGTTAAGTTCAGAGGTTAAAATTGAAAGTGGAACCCACATGTCAGCCACTGGTTCAAATCAAACCGACTGAAACTCAGCACACTCGGTTCCCGGGTGCAGTGCGCGCGCGCCACCGAGGGGCGGCCGGCGCCAGCTCCTGCTGCGTGCCCCAAGCCGGAGACCACTCGCCCGGGCTTCTTATCCCCTCCGCGGCGTGCTCCCGTCGCTTACCTCCCGAGTTCCCGACGCGCTCGGCCTGTTTTTCCACCCGATCTCCACTGCAACCCGCCGCATCTCGATCTTGAGCTTGATCAGTCTGATCACTCGCGAGCACAGCCTCCTCCGCAGCAAAACGGCACCGGGAGATCGTGAGCAACCTCCTAGACCCCGTGTTGGCCAGTGAGCAGGCGTCCTCGAGCTACACCGGACCTCATCTCCGGCGGACCAAGCATCGCCGCTGATCGGGCTCTCGTGGACAGCACGACACAGCCGTTGCCACGTTCACTTCTCTACACAAGAAAGGTGCGTGATTGTATGCAGATGGAGTAGCCGAAAGCCGTTTGGCAATTGATCAACCATCGGTCGAGAATTTCCAAATTTACTCTCGGCCAGTTCATAAGAGCCGAGCTCACCTTTGAGTGATATTCGTGCTCTACACGCTAAGGTTGGTCAAACCCGTTATCCAGTAGATTCTACACATGTTAGAACCCATGCTCGAACTGGAATCAGAGAAAACCATCAAGAATCGGCCGTAATATGGCCGTTTTCCCCGCCACCGTGGCTGAGCACCTTGGCTCACCATCGAGAGCATAGTTGCCGGCATTTCTAGCTTCCACTCAGTCCTGGTTCATGTTCCCCGTGCTCCACTGATGCTCTCCGACCAATTCCCGATTGATTTGGTGCATGGGAGAGAAAAAACGACCTCACCGGAACCCTAGCAGGTGCTGTCACCGGTGCGCACGGGTTTCCGCTCATCGCCGGCGGCCGGCGAGCCCACCATCGAGTCCAGGAGGTCAGGAAAGGGGCATGCGGCGAGTTTCGGGCCAGGGGGTGGCCGGGGACTCAATTCCGGTGAAGGTCGCCGGAGACCGCCACCGCCAAGCAGTTGGCGCGAGGAGGGAGAAGACGCACTGTATGCGGGGCCCACAGGCAGGAGTTTAAACTTTTCCCCGAATTTCAGTTTTAGTTCAAACTTCAAATCCTCATAACTTTTACTAGGAAGCTCCAAATCGAGTGAACCAAATTTTGTTGGATTCATCTCTCTGAGTACTTTACAGAAAATCAAGTTTCACTTCATGAAAATCCTTATTTCTCCAGAATTAATTCCTCAAAATTTAAACTGTATGGAATTCTAACTGGAGAATCCCTTGGAGGAAAATTCTGAAATTTTGATGGGAGGTTCACCAAAATATCCTTGAACTACCATAAAAGTTTCAGATCCATTTGAGGTCACTTGATCCACCTAATTGTGTGATTAGTGAAACTGTTCCAGAGAAAATAGAAAATATTCAAAAACATTTTCAGAATTTTCTCTGAAATTGTTTAGCTCATATATTTAGCTAGGAACCTTCAAATTAAGTGAGACCAACTCCATAAGAACCCTCTGAAAATCTAGTTTTCAGAAAGGCATGGCGTGCTCCATGAAAATCCCTAGAACACCCTAAGAGTTCCAATTAAGGTCAAGGACATGATTATTTGTGGAGGGCTCAATTGAGCTGTGCTGCAACTAAAACTCGACCAAGTCTCTGTTTAGGTTGTAACCAAGCCACAGTAAAAGTTTCACTGTATTTGGGTCTGTCTAGTGAGTCTTAGAAGATTCACAAGTTTAAAACTCAATTCAAATGCATTTAATTAATACATGTACTTCTTATATCATGTAGTCGCTAAGGTCGAGGAGGAACCCGAAGTCCTAGACTTCGTTACTCCGGAGGAGCAGCTAGCCTACGACCAAGAGCAGCAAGGCAAGCTCCGGTTTGCATTAACCTTTTTACAAGTTTTTATTATTTTGAGCACTTACTTGAGTACCATTATTCCTTGCATTAAAGTCTTGTTTGGAAATCCAATTGCATAGCCAAGAAAACCATGGGTTGGGTTTAGGATTGCAACACCCTGTTAGCTACTGCAAAACTAAGTTAGGGTATGATTCGGTACAAGTCGAGTAGTTGGAACTACTCGCGAGCATAGGCTAGAGGCACTCGACTCGGGTAGAGATAGCACATGATACACATGGCACGAAAGATGAGATCGAGCGGAGAGTAAGGGCAGCAGGACTTTGGGGCCTGTGTGCTGTAGCTCCGCTTGTGTCGATTGAGGACCGAGCTGTGTGCGGGCCTGTTGAACAAGCTAGAACAGTACCGAAGACCTACCGGCTATATGGGAACCGGGAAACCGATGTAACTCGGGTAGCTGGGTGTTGAGGCATAGCTGGTCGTTCAGAGGGTAGATTGAGAGCTCGAGGTGTAAATCGGCTGGCGGCACTGAGATGCGCGTGCAGAGACCTCTTGCTCGGGACGATTGGACCGGTTCAACATTTGGCTAACGGGTGAAAGGTAGTTACGTACGACGTCCGTGATGGTTGTTGTAGGCAACATCGAGTACGGGCGTACGTGACGGGTTGTTCGGGTAACCCTGCAGGTGTAAATCGATTATAATCGCCGTCCCTCGCGGTCAGTGAGTACCACTTGTTCACTGTACCGTGACGTAGAAAGAACAGGCTAGTTACATGTTAAAATGTTTCTGATTGAATTATGGACTTTGATTGTTAATGATTTGCTGTAGTTTAGAGCTAACTAAAGTTCCTTTCAACTTTGGGCAAAGTACATGAGAGAAATGCGTTTCTTGTTTGATTGTGGCTCTCTCATGTGCCTTAGCGTAAGGTTCTCTACCACTTGCTGCTAAAACTTGAAAGTAAGGGTCCACTAATTAGGCGAGTCCTTTGCAACTTGTTTTATCTCATGCACCTATCATCCCTCATGTAGCAGTTCCATGTTTAGGAGAGATGGGTCAGTCTTGCTGAGCCTTCGTGCTCACTGCTTGTGTTTGAAGCTTTTGCAGGGTTCTATGGGGAAGGGACTCCCGAGGAGGAGACGGAACCCCAGGAGGGGAACCCCATCGAGTGGGAGTCGTGCACGCCGCCGTGTTAGTGTGCGTGCGTGCTAGCAAGGACATGTTCATGGGCTGAACGTGAACTTGATGCGTAGTCTACGCCCGTGAGTGTAGACTGGACATATTTTGATGTAAAAATGTTCATAAACCAGTTTATGTAATAAATGTTTTGCTTCCGCTTTGTACCTTTGATGTGTGTTATTCGGTACTGTGCAACGCAGCACCCCTCAGCGTGATCCTGGCTCGACAAGACCGTGGGGTCGTGTCAGACGTCATCCTAGGGATGTCGTGGCTAACCTGCCATGGTGCTGTTCTAGACGTCGTCCTTTGAATCATGCATTTGAACTCATCGGTGCCCAAACCTCATTCCTTATTTCTGGACAGTCCAGAAATAAAACTTCAAGCCATATACCAATCCACCACCATCAGCCTGGAAGATATTCTACTAGTCTGTGAGTTCCCCGATGTATTGCCGGATGATCTACCGAGTATGCCGCCCGACAGGGAGGTGGAGTTCAAGATTGAACTTGCACCGGGAACAATGCCAATATACCGATGGTTGTACAAGATGGCACCAAAGGAATTGGTGGAATTGAAAACACAATTGACGGACCTGCTGGACAAAGGTTTCATAAGGCCGAGCTCCTCTCCATGGGGCCGTTCGGCATTATTCGTCAAGAAGAAAGATGAAACGTTGCGGCTTTGTGTGGACTATCGTCCACTAATCGTCGTTACAATCAAGAACAAGTACCCATTGCCCCGCATCAACATGTTGTTGGATCAAGTGGTTGAGGCAAAGATCTTTTCCAAGATGGATTTAAGATCAGGGTACCATCAGATTAAGATCAGGGCTGAGGATATACCGAAGACGGCTTTCTCGACGAGGTATGGGTTCTATGAGTACCTTGTCATGTCCTTCAGCCTCACCAATACTCCAGCTCATTTTATGTACTTTATGAACTTGGTATTTATGCCGGAGCTGGACAAGTTTGTCGTGGTCTTCATCAACGACATATTGGTATATTCCAAGTCGGAGGAAGAGCACGCAAATCACTTGCGTATAGTCTTGCAACGGCTGTGAGATTACAAGCTATACGCTAAATTCAGCAAGTGCAAATTCTGGATATCGCAAGCACCATTTCTCGGGCATATTATCTCAGCGGAGGGAATCACTGTAGACCCGAGCAAGATTGTACAAGTGCTTAATTGGAAATCCCCGAGGTCTGTCCACGAGGTGCGGAGTTTCCTCAGACTCGCGGGATATTATCAGAGGTTCATTCCGAACTTCTCAATAACTGCAAAGCCGATGACCGAACTGCTGAAGAAGACTTCTAAATATATCTGGAGTCCAGCATGTGAAACGGCATTCAAGGCTTTGGTGAAGCACCTAACATCAGCACCGGTTTTGGCGCAGCCGGACACAACAAAACCGTACGATGTGCATTGCGATGCATCCGGCGTTAGGGTTGGATGTGTGCTGATGCAAGATCAAAGAGTGGTCACATATGGATCACGACAGCTCCGGAATCATGAGCAAAACTATCCAACTCATGACTTAGAACTTGCTGCCGTTGTACTCGCACACAAGATGTAACCATCACACTGGTTGAAGAGAGTGAACCAAATCTGTATTTGGTTCCACATGGAACTCTCTACGACTTAGCTCTCATCCCCACCATATGTGAAGGGATAGCGGAAGCCTAGAAAAATGACAAGTGTATGTCGCATTTGAAGAGAAGAGTAGACAGTGGGGATCTGAATTGTTTCCAAAAAGACGGAGACGGTGTTCTGTGGTTTAAAAACAGAATAGTTGTACCCCGTAACCCGGAACTGAGGAAGAAAATCTTTGATAAGGCTCACTTATCAAAGTTTTCGATTCACCCCGACAGCAACAAGATGTATCAAGAGCTCGAGAGCAAATTTTGGTGGACACGGATTAAGCGGGAAATCGCTAGATACGTGTCCGAGTGTGATACTTGCCGAAGGGTGAAAGCAGATCATATGAGGAAACCGGGACTGTTGCAACCATTAGGCATTCCTGCCTGGAAGTGGGAGGATGTGAGCATGGATTTCATTGTCGGTTTACCCACCACATTTCAGAAACGTGATTCAGTTTAGGTACTCGTCGACCGGCTCACGAAATTTGCCCATTTTATCCCAGTCAACACCAATTACAACGCCAAGTAGTATGCTGAGCTGTACATCTCACGTTTTCTATGTTTACACGGTGTACCCCACACCATCATCTCGGATCGAGGCACTTTATTTGTGTCTCGTTTTTGGGAGTAGTTACATGCAGCGTTGGGTACAAATCTAATCCGTAGTTTGGCGTACCACCGGCAGACAGATGGGCAAACCAAGCGGGTAAACCAAATCCTGGAAGACATGCTACGAGCTTGTGCTATTCATCACGGTAAGAATTGGGATGATCACTTACTGTTAGCGAAGTTCTCGTACAATAATGGATACCAGGCCAGCATCAAGATGGTGCCCTACAAGGCGCTATACGGGAGAATGGGTCACCTTCAGGATTGATCTTGTCAACAACGCGGAATAAAAAAATTTGGATTATTCAATCGAATTAGAAAGCCGCCCAATCCCGACAAAAAGCGTTATGCGGACCGCAGAAGACGCCCTCTACAATATGAGGTCGGGGATCACGTTTACCTACGGGTGTCTCCGATGAAGGGGGTAAACAAATTCGGGGTCATAGGAAAGTTGGCACCCCGATTCACCAGTCCATTCAAGGTTTTGGAAAGATGTGGATCCATTGCATACCAGCTAGAGTTATCAGCGACAGTCCCCGGTGTGCATGATATCTTCCACATATCTCAGCTGAGGAAGTGCCTCTAGTTTTCAACCACAGTCTAGCTGGGAGACATCAAGGAACTGAAACCGGATCTCACGTATAGGGAGGAACCGGTTCAGATCATCAACGAGACGGCCCGAACAACACGTAACCGATTGTTGTGGTTCTACAAAGTGTTGTGGAGTAATCACTCCGAGGAAGAAGCGACGTGGGAAAGCGATGAGTTTCTTCACACCAATTATCCGAAATTTTTAACGTCGCATATACGGTAATTCTTCACCCTCCTCTCTCTTATTTTCACCTTATAATCTCGGGACGATATTCTTTTAAGGGGGGAGGAATGTAAGGGCCCAAGTTTTTCACTTGCAAAAGTATTCATCACATCACACACCACAGCTCATATTGTGGTAATCACATGAACACAATTGAAGAGCAAGTAACCACTATCAAAAGAATGATTAGAGGAAGAACTCACAAAATCCAAAAGTAGGATTTCCAACATGTAAGCACGAGAGGCTGAGCTTACAATTAGGTCCTAAACATTCTTAGGAATGCTCATGCTGATTTTCATGCAAATCCAAACATGTTTGAGGTACTTTTGAATACAATTATTAAAAGGGCTAGTTTGAATGTAAATTCAAATTCAAACTACTTCAATCACATGAATTCAAAAGAGGGATTCATATTCACACTCAGCACATTTTTATGAACTAATCCATCAAGTTTCATCCCATTTGAGATTGATCTTGACATGAGCTAGTTGAAGCAAATTCAAACCGAATTTGGATTTTAGATTGCACATTTGGTGCAATTTCACTCAAACCACTCCACACTTTGAATTATTCAAAATCAACTGGTCATTTTGTGCTTTGATCAAACTTCAAAGGCCAGGAGGGTCTCAAAGTTTATGCAACAGTAAAAATTGAATTTTGGATCGCCACGGCATTGGAGCCCGTTGCCACCACCCGCTCGCCGTTTCTTGCACCTGATCGGCGCCGAGCTCCTCTTATACTCACGCCCGACTGTTCCCTGGACCATTTCACCGATCACCGACGCCCTCGCACCGAGAAAACAGCCGCTACCTCGCTGCTCGCATGCACAAGTCACTCGCTCGTTGACCCATCGCTCCGGAGCGCCTCACGCCCAACTGATACCGTGGAAAGGTCCACAAGAATCACCTACACCTTCTCGACAATCGCCAAGGATGTTTCCTCGCACGGTTGCCGAACCCCAATGAGTTTTTCATCCTGGTGACCGAGTTCTTCCACCACCACGCCGACTCGTCGCCCCATCGATCTCATCCAGTTCCCGAGCAACCACTTGACCTCAGTGGTGCGTCATGAACCATACTAGTTGTCCTCCAACGCTATGACACGACCCCACGGTCTTGTCGAGCCAGGATCATGCTGAGGGTTGCTGCGTTGCACAGCACCGTATAACACACGTCAAAGGTACAAAGCGGAAGCAAAATTTTATTACATAAACAAGTTTATGAACATGTTTACAACAAAATAAGTCCAGTCTACACTCACGGGCGTAGACTAGCGTCAAGTCCATGTTCAGCCCTTGAACGTGTCCTTGCTAGCACACACACTAACTCTGCGGCGTGCACGACTCCCACTCGACGGGGTTCCCCTCCTGGGGTTCCGTCTCCTCTTCGGGAGTCCCTTCCTCATAGAACCCTGCAAAAGCTTCAAACACAAGCAGGAGCACGAAGGCTCAGCAAGTCTGACCCGTCTCACCTAAACATGGAACTTCTACATGAGGGGTGATGGGTTACATGAGGTAAAAATCATTTGCAATGACTCGCCTAATTAGTAGAACCTTACTTTCAAGTTTTAGCAGCAGGCTGTGGAGAACCTTACGCTAAGGCACATGAGAGAGCCGCAATCAAACAAGAAACGCATTTCTCTCATGTACTTTGCCCAAAGTTGGAAAGAACTTTAGTTAGCTCTAAACTACAACAAGTCATTAGCAATCAAGTCCACCTTTCATTCAGCAACATTTTAACATGTAACTAGCCTGTTCTTTCTACGTCACAGTACATTGAACAAGTGGTACTCACTGACCGTGAGGGACGGCGATTATAATCGATTTACACCTGCAGGGTTACCCGAATAACCCGTCACGTACGCCCGTACTCGATGTTGCCTACAACAATCATCACGGACGCTGTACGCAACCACCTTTCGCCCGTCAGCCAAATATTGAACCGGTCCCATCATCCCGAGCAAGAGGTCTCTGCACGCGCATCTCCGTGCCGCCAGCCGATTTACACCTCGAGCTCTCAACCTACCCTCTGAACGACGGGCAATGCCTCAATACCCAGCTACCCGAGTTACATCGGTTTCCCGGTTCCCATATAGCCGGTAGGTCTTCGGTACTGTTCTAGCTTGTTCAACAGGCCCGCACATGGCTCGGTCCTCAATTGACACAAACGGAGCTACAGCACACAGGCCCCAAAGTCCTGCTGCCCTTACCCTCCACTCGGTCTCATCTTTCTTGCCATGTGTATCATGTGCTATCTCTACCCGAGTCGAGTGCCCCTAGCCTATGCTCGCGAGTAGTTCCAACTACTCGACTTATACCGAATCCTACACTATCTTAGCATTGCAGTAGCTAACGGAGTTTGCAATCCTAAACCCAACCCATGGTTTTCTTAGCTATGCAGTTGGGTTTCCAAACAAGACTCTAATGCAAAGAATAAAGTAATCAAGTATGTGCTCAAAACAATAAAAACTTGTAAAAAGGTTAATGCAAACCGGAGCTTGCCTTGCTGCTCTTGGTCGTAGGCTAGCTGCTCCTCCGGAGTAACGAAGTCTAGGACTTCGGGTTCCTCCTCGACCTTAGCGACTACATGATATAAGACATACATGTATTAATTTGAATGCATTTATATTAAGTTTGAACTTGTGAAGTCTATAACTCTCACTAGACAGACCCAATGACGATGAAACTTTTACTGTGTCTTGGTTACAACCTAAACAGAGACTTGGTCAAGTTTTAGTTGCAGCAAAGCTCATTTGAGCCCTCCACAATGAATCATGTACTTGACCTTAATTGAAGGCTTTTAGGGTGTTGTAAGGATTTTTATGAAACAAGCTATGAATTTCTGAAAACTAGATTTTCAGAGGGTTCTAATGGAGTTGGTCTCACTTAATTTGAATGTTCCTAGCTAAAGATATGAGCTAAACAATTTCAGAGAAAATTCTGAAAATGTTTCTGAACATTTTCTATTTTCTCTGGAACAGTTTCACTAATCACACCATTAGGTGGATCAAAGTATCTCAAATGGGTCTGAAATTTTTATGGTAGTTCTGGGATATTTTGGTGAACATCACAGCAAAATTTCAGGATTTTCCTCCACAGGATTCTCCAGTTAAAATTCCTAACAGTTTAAACTTTGAGGAATTAATTCTGGAGAAACAAGGGATTATATGAAGTGAAACTTGATTTGCTGGAAAGTGCTCAGAGAGCTGAATCCAACAAAATTTGGTTCACTCAATTTGGAGTTTCCTAGCTCAAGTTATGAGGATTTGAAGTTTGGAGGAATTCTGAAAATCGGGGAAAAAGTTTAAACTCGCGGGGGCCCGCGGGGACACGTGTTGAGCGCGGAGGTGTCCGGCACACCGAGGCCCACAGGGTATTTGCGTGCCAGCACAGCCGATCCCGGCCGCAGCCCGATCCCGATATAAAATATCGGTCGCTGACAGCTAGGGTCCACCCCCTTCTCCAACCTCCCGATGCCCGCGTTCTGCCGCCGGGGAACCTCGCCGGAGAGCTCGCCGGCAGCTTCTGTGGAGCTCCAAACTTCACCATCTTGGGCGCCCCTGCCTACTTTCACTCGGGGAACAGGATTCTGGGGTCAGCTCGCCATGACAACGGCCGGTGCATGGTCGGCGACGAGCCGCCGTCTTGGAACAACTTCGGCCATGTCGGCTGACTTCCCTAGCACCTCAACTACGCGAGCAACCAGTCGGGAAGCATCAGTGGACCTCAGGGAAGGTCGACATGAGAATGAGGCAGCTCGTGGAAGGCCCGACGTAGGTCCTCACCGTGCGCCCGATATCTCCCGCTTGCTCTGCCGTTGGAAAACCTCGAATTATGCCGGTTGCAGAGGTTCTCCGGCCAAAAGTTGTGAAGGCAACTTGTGCGTTACCATGTCTAGTTTGTGTGACAGCAGATTAAAGCCCTCTAATCCTTTCTAGAGTACGAATTCAACGGAACCACACCAGAAGGTCGTTCTGCACACAGAGAGGGGAAAACTGGAAATTCGCCGCCGGTGAGCAACCACTCGAGCTGTGGCTCGGGGGTGAGCAGCACCGGTCACCAGCGCGTCCAAGGGTGCCTTGGCTCAGGCGTGACAACGCCCCGGTTGGGCTGCCCACGGGAGCCCGAGGTGCGGCGGTTTTAAGTCACCGAATTGATCTTTTGGCATAGCCAAGATCAATCGGTTTACGCTGAGTTTTAGCAACGGGGAGGAAGGAAGTAGAGTTCCTAGTACCTTGACGTAGCTCGAGAGGGGACGGGAAGGCTGTGATTGGCGCCCTCCGATCGATTCCGAGCTGCGGAAGGAGTTTGCCGGCGCTGAGTTCTTGCGGGGGAAGAAACTGGCGAGGCTTCGGCCGAGGAGGGGGGAAGACGCCTTAAGAAGGCCCTGAACCACCTCACGCCCGCGCGTGGCCAAGCAGCTGCTGGTGCGGTGGCTCCCCTCTGTGGCGATCGCAGCGGCGGCTTGGCGACCCGAGTGAGAAAAGTCTCAGTCGGTTGATTCTTCTCTGTGGCTGACATGTGGGACCCACCCGGGGTTTTAACCTCTGAAATTCACTCCTAATCACTGTTGTAAACAGTAAGCCCCAAAATAACCCTGGGTATTCAAATTATTCACCCATGAGCCATTTGAATTGAGTAGAATTCAAATTGGGTTTGGTTTGAATGAATTTCAACACAAGTTCAGTTTTGAATTCAAATGAAGTTTGAATTTGTCCCACTTAGCTCATGTCAAGATCAACTCCAAATGGAGTGAAAATTGGTGTGTGAGCTCACAAAAATGTGCTGAGTAAGAATATGCCTCCCACTTTTAAATTCATGGGATAAAAACAGTTTGAATTTGAATATGGTTTCAAACTGCCCTCTTTCTAGCTATACCCAAAATGACCTCAAAAAGGTTTTGAATTTGGGTGAAACTTGGCATGGACATTCTTAGCAATGTGTAGGAGTTTTCATATGTCCAGCCGACCTATATCACATGTGGAAAATACCACTTTTGCAATGTGTGAGTTTGTTCTCTAATGAGCTTGTTGATGGTGGTTACTTGCTCTTCATTTGTGTTCATCATCTTTCCTCAAATGAGGTGTGTGTGTCTGGTGATGAACACTTCAATTATGTGTCAAAAACTGAGGCCCTTACATTCCTCCCCCCATAAAAGAATCTCGTCCCGAGATTATAAGGTGAAAATGGGAGAGAGGACGGTGGAAAATTACCGGATGTGCGACGTGAAAAAGTCGGGGTAGTTAGCGCGAAGAAATCCTTCGCCCTCCCATGTCGCTTCGTCCATGGAGTGATTACTCCATATAATCTTGTAGAACCACAACGTACGGTTGCATGTGGTTCGGGCCCTTTCGTCAATAATCTGAACTAGTTCCTCGCGATAGGTGAGATCCGGTTGCAGTTCTTCAATGTCTTCCAGCTGAACGGTAGTTGATAGCTTGAGACACTTCCTCAGGTGGGAAATGTGAAAGACGTTGTGCACACCGGAAAGTGCTTCTGGTAATTCCAGCCGGTATGCCACTGATCCACATCTTTCGTTAATCTGGAATGGACCGATGAATCAGGGTGCCAACTTTCCTCTCACCCCAAATCTGTTTACGCCCTTCATTGGAGACACCCGTAGATATACGTGATCTCCAACTTCAAATTGTAATGGGCGCCTTCTCCGGTCCGCATACTGTTTCTGACGGGATTGAGCGGCTTTTAGGTTCGCTTGAATCAGTCGAACCTTTTCTTCCGCGTTGTTGACGTGGTCAATCCCGAAGGTAACCCTTTCGCCAGATCCACACCAATTCAGTGGTGTGCGGCATTTCCGCCCGTATAGTGCCTCGTAGGGCGCTATCTTAATGCTGGCTTGGTACCCATTGTTGTACGAGAACTCGGCTAACGGCAAGTGATCATCCCAATTTTTGCCGTGGTTGATAGCGCAAGCTCGTAGCATGTCTTCTAGGATCTGATTTACCCGCTCGGTTTGTCCATCCGTCTGCGGGTGGTATGCTGAACTACGGATCAGCTTCGTCCCCAAGGCCAGATGCTCCCAAAACGGGACACAAATAAAGTGCCTCGATCCGATATGATGGTACGGGGTACGCCGTACAAGCATAGGTTCCGTGAGATGTATAGTTCAGCGTATTTCTTGGCGTTGTAGTTTGTGTTAACCGGGATGAAATGGGCAATTTCGGTGAGCTGATCGACGATCACCCACACAGAATCATGATTCTGAAAAGTGGTGGGTAAACCAACGATGAAATCCATGCTCACGTTCTCCCATTTCCAGGCAGGAATGCCCAGTGGTTGCAGCAGTCCCGGTTTCTGCATGTGGTCTGCCTTCACCCTTCGACATGTATCACACTCGGACATGTATTTTGCAGTCTCTCGCTTCATCCGTGTCCACCAAAACTTGTCTCTGAGTTCTTGATACATCTTGTTTCTGCCGGGGTGAATAGAGAACTTTGACAAGTGAGCCTCATCAAAGATTTTCTTTCGTAATTCCGGGTTACGGGGTACGACGATCCGGTCCTTGAACCATAGGACGCCGTCTCCGTCCTTCCGGAAACATTTCAGCTCGCCACTGTCTACACGTCTCCGCAAATGTGACATGCCCTTGTCATTCTTCTGGGCTGCCGCTATCTCTTCACGGATGGTGGGGATCAAAGCTAAGTTGTAGAGAGCTCCATGTGGAATTACATGTAGTGGTGGTTTGCTCTCTTCCAACGGTGTGATGGTCAGGTTGTTGACGTGTGACTTGCGGCTCAGCGCATCTGCCACTAAGTTTGCCTTGCCCGGATGATAATGGATCTCTATTTCGTAATCCTTTATCAGTTCTAACCATCTTCGCTGCCTCATGTTCAGCTCCTTCTGAGTGAATATGTACTTGAGGCTTTTGTGGTCGGTATATAGATGTACGAGGTTACCGAGTAGGTAGTGCCTCCACATTTTCAGTGCAAGTACCACGGCAGCGAGCTCCAAGTCGTGAGTTGGATAATTTTGCTCATGGTTTCTAAGCTGTCGTGATCCATACGCGACCACTCTTCGGTCTTGCATCAGCACACATCCGAGCCCAATGCCGGATGCATCGCAGTACACATCGAACGGTTTTGTTGTGTCTGGCTGCGCCAAAACCGGTGCTGATGTCAGGTGCTTAACTAAAGCCTTGAATGCTGCTTCACATGTTGGACTCCAAACATATTTGGTAGCCATCTTCAGCAGCTATGTCATTGGCTTGGCAATCTTCGAGAAGTTTGGAATGAACCTCTGATAATACCCCGCGAGCCCGAGGAAACTTCGTTCCTCATGAACAGTTCTCGGGGATTTCCAATTCAGCACTTGCGTGATCTTGCTCGGGTCTACAGCGATACCCTCCGCTGAGATGATATGCCCGAGAAAAGGCACTTGCGATATCCAAAACTAGCATTTGCTGAATTTCGCGTATAACTTGTGGTCCCGCAGCCGTTGCAAGACTATACGCAGATGTTTCTTGTGATCTTCCTCCGACTTGGAATACACCAGGATGTCGTCGATGAAGACCACAACAAACTTGTCCAGCTCCGGCATGAATGCCAAGTTCATCAAGTACATGAAATGAGCTGGAGCATTGGTGAGGCCGAAGGACATGACCAGGTACTCATAGAGTCCGTACCTCGTCGAGAAAGCCGTCTTCGGAATGTCCTCAGCCCTTATCTTAATCTGATGGTACCCGGATCTTAAGTCCATTTTGGAAAAGATCTTTGCTTCGACCAACTGATCAAACAACATGTCGATCCGTGGCAATGGGTACTTGTTCTTGATGGTTACGGCATTTAATGGACGATAGTCCATGCAAAGCCGCAACGTCTCATCCTTCTTCTTGACAAATAATGCCGAACAACCCCATGGCGAGGAGCTCGGCCTAATAAAACCCTTCTCCAGGAGGTCCGTGAGCTGAGTCTTCAGTTCAGCCAACTCCTTGGGCGCCATCTTGTATGGCCTTCGGGATATTGGCATGGTTCCCGGTGCAAGTTCAATCTTGAACTCCACCTCTCTATCGGGCGGCATCCCCGGCAAATCATCCGGGAATACATCAGGGAACTCTCGGACCACTGGAATATCTTCCAATCTGATGGTTGTGGCTTGATAGACACTTGGAAGCTTTATTTCTGGACTCTCCAGAAATAATGAGTGAGACCCGTGCACTTCTGAGTTTAAGTGCACAACTCGAAGGACGGTGTCTAAAACAGCGCCGTGGTGGGTTAACCACGACATCCCTAGGATGAAATCGACCTTCTGTCCCTCTAAGATAATGAGAGACGTGGGGTACACTCTACCCGCTAAGCATAATGGTGCTTTGGAAACCATTACGCTTGCTGAAATCTTCCCACCCGGTGAACAAATTAAATATGGACTATCGGTGGGTAGTATTTGCAAGCTATGTTTAGCAATGAATGCTTGGCTAATAAAATTATGCATGGCGCCTGAATCAAACAATACGATGGCGGGATGCTGGTGGAGTTGGAACATACCCGCAAGGATTGGCTCGCCCTCCGGCACGTCCTCTATGGCAAGCTGGTGGACGGTGCCGGGCCTAGGGTTTGCCCGCCACGCATTAGTAGGGTTCCGGGGTTGATTCCTCCCCGGAAACGGTGGTGCAACTCCGCCGACTTGCCTCTCTGGACAACTGCTGGCGAAGTGTCCTGGACGACCACACTTGTAACATGTGGCCGCGGCTGGTGTAGTGCTGGGGGGACAAAAGCCCGGCATGCGTTGCTGAGGTGCATACGCACGCGGCATCGCCCGCTGCTTCTGTTGTTGCGGAGGTGGTACTGGCAGTGCCGTCCTGAATGCCGGTGAAGAGTACGGCCGACTGCGGAAAGGCATCGACATCTGGGGTGGCTGCCAGTGTGGACCTGATGGTGGGCGATTCACCATCCGAAACTTTTGAGAAGGACCGCCTCCTTCTCCGCTGCTCTGCGGCGCGCTTCGCTTTCGCTCCGCCGCCGCCAACTCCTTGCCGGAGTCCTCCTGAACAATCGCAGCATCAACGATGTCGTTGAGGCTGCCGCGATTGAACATCGCCAACTTGTCCTTCAGGAGCGGGTTAAGCCCCTGGTAAAAGTGGTCCCGCCGCTTCTCGTCAGTATCTGCGTGATATGACACGTAATGCACGAGATCGTTGAATTCCCTGGAGTATTCCAGCGCGTTCTGGCTCCCTTGATGCAGGTGTAAGAACTCCTGCATCTTCCTCTTCATCAAACCTGGCGGTATATGATAGGCCCTGAAGGCCGTCCGGAACTCCGTCCAGGTCATCACTCGGTCGGTGGGCTGTGAAGCGCAGAAGTTGGCCCACCACGAGCTCGCGGATCCTTGGAGCTTCTGGACCGCGAACTGAGTCTTGCGCTGCTCGCTTATCTGGAGCAGCCCAAACTTCATCTCTATCGCGCGGAGCCAGTTGTCCACATCAAGAGGTTCATCCGCCCTTGAGAATACTGGGGGATGAGTCGCCAGGAAGTCGGAGCTCTGTTGACGCTCCTCACGGTCTTGACGTATCTCCGGGCGAGACGTATTGGCGATGAGAGTCTGCAGCAACTCCGTGTGCCGCTGATGTGAACCCGCCATTGCCGCGACGATGTCGGCCAATGTAACCGTTGGCAGTGGCGGTGGCGGTGTTTGCTGTTGCTGTTGCTGCTGCTGTCCCGAGAAGTCCTCGGGAGGTGGTTGGGAGGTCTCTCCCCCTTGACTGGAACCCCCAACGTCCGGGTTGGCACGAGTACGCGTCATTCTGAAATTCAAAACAGCAGCAATTAGCACATGTCTTACTTAAAAATTTCCATATGCAACAGTAGGTATTGAAGTGACACATGAATAATTTGCACAACATTCACATATATTGATAAAGCATAAACTTTATACAAGATACATTATTCTCGGGTCTCCGAGAAGTCGTGCTCATGTCGTCACTACCTATACATACGCTACTGTCTACACGACATGTCACCGATTACAAAAGTTGGGTTACGCTACCCTAGCTGCCCTATTTGGCAACTGTAACCCCTTACTCGGAGTAGAACTCGACCTCCTGTGGGTCGTCCACCTCCGGTACCTCTGCTGGTGGCTCTGGATCTACCACCTCTTCTCCCATCTCGGGTTCTCCCATTGCTGGAAGGCCCAAGACCACCGGTACGCCTAACACCGGAGGTACGAGGTCCTGCAATGCATGCACCTCGTCCATGGATTGGTTGTAGTCCTCTTCCCAGCCTTGCCCTTCCTCAATAGCGTCGTCCCACTCTTGAGTAAGTTCCTCGTTCTGCTGGGTCAGACTCTGTACCAGTTCTTGAAATGCCGCGATGTCGACACGGCTTTTCCTCTTCGCCTTCTTCAGACGATGCAACTGATTGTGCTGTTCATTCAGTCGCTTGATCGTCGGAAGGAGCACATTGTGGAGTGCGCTGTGAGCACTCTCGAAATGGTCTCCACGGATCGTGCTCTCCTTGAGCTTTGTGGCGAGATGCTCCGTATGAACAGCTTGGCTGTCCATCACGGCGTTTCCCGCCCTCATCTGGAGGCTAAGGTTTGCCTCCGCGGGGTTGTAACTTGGGCAACTCGGGTCCGTTGCCTCCAGGTACCTCTCTTCCCACACATGCTGAGCCCGTCCCTCCACCGGAACGAGCGCGTATGGAGTGCCCTCCATAGCCTGCACGTGTAGTTGGCAGAAACGTGACATGGTGTCACGGGCTGCCACTTGCCACATCCCTTCTGGCTGTCTACCTCTCACCGTGATGGTGAACGGCACCCAACCAGGTGGCGTAGGTCCTGCAGGGACTTCGACATGGATCGTCCACGTCTTGTTCCCCTCTTCGCCTTCTTCCTTGGTGAAGTACTGCGGCATCTGGTTATACCCGAAATATTGGAGCATTTGCCACAATGCTTCCGGGTAGCCGCTACGGTGAGAACAGTGGGACACCACCCACCCGTTCTCCAATTGCTTATCTGCTGTCATCTGTAAAAATATATTTGAGAAATGTCAAATATTTATTTAAACAGTAAACCTCTGAGATATAACATAAAACATGTCATTGAACCCATAAGACTTGGAAACATAGTTCAAATTTTTTTTGAACAAATTTGACTGCTGATCTGCTGTTCCCATGACAGCCCTGACAAGTTTCCATTTCAACCTGATTTAGGCCATGTTGAAAGCAAAACCAATTCTGGAGCTCAACATCAAAGTTAAAGCTAACTTCAACAGCTTTCCAGAAAGTATTTGCTTGTCCTAATATATGTCGTGGTTCAAAAGTTATGAGATGTCAAAGTTAACAGAATTTCTGGAGAAAATTGGACAGCACCTCCCTGCTTTAGGTACTGATTTGATCCAAGAATTCCAGTTAATTCTGTTCTTAAACCGACAAAACTTTATGTTACCAAGTTGTGACCTATCTCATAAGCTTTCCAGAACTACCTCATTTTCTATTTTTGGATTTTTATGCAGGAAGTTATGCTTAATTTACAGAGAGTTTACAGAGAGTGTTTGCTCTGCCCTATTTTCTGGACAGTTTCAACTCTACTGCATTTTTCAATTGGTTAAGGGATGAAACACCTCTGGACCTCAACATAGAAGTTGTAAATCTCTTCCATATCTTTCCGGAAATGTATCATATGACCCCAACCTCGAAATAACTCAACCTCTAACCTCTGATCAACTTCAGCCCTAATCCAGCTGAAACCAGAGTACTCTGTCCTTAACAACCTATAAGTTGAAAAATTGTTTACTTTGAACATACTGATTAAGGGAAAAGGGTACAGCAAAGTTTTACTGCTTGGATCAAAACCTTCAAGTTTTTACAATGAAGTTGTTCATTTAGTTGGGTGTGACGTCGATGCGTCACCAGAGCATGTCGGCACTACGTCCTCACAAAGAAAAACCTATACCGGACTTAGCTGGCTTCGTTAATTCAGTGGCACTAAACGTCACTCGCACACGGATGCTACACGTCTACCGTTTCGTGGTCAGGCTACCTGCAGAAACTCAAACAATCATCAGACTCGGCTGCACACCGAGCCCGGAATCCATACAGTTCGTACACCCGGCCGTCATCACTCGCCCGGATGTTCTCAAGCCAAACACGCCTTGAGCTACGTTTTCATGTTTCAGACCACGTGACGGGGTCTCCCAAGTTGCACCACGCACGCCAGGGACAGACGTTGCTCGAATACCCCAAACGACATGAAGAGTCGTAGAGGATATCAAAGCGGGTCGGGTTACCTGCCACCCGTGGGGCTCCACCCTTCAGCTTGTGCGCACTGGTGGACAGCGCTTACGTGCACCACCCAAGACATACCCGTCCCGAGATGCAAGATTTTCCGACATAATCAAATAGGTTAATATGCCACTTTCTATATGCTAGTAACATCCTTATACGGGCTACTAACTCGGTCCTCACTGGATTTTTGAAAAAGATGACCTTTGTAGTGCGTTAAACCTCAAGCGAGCTCTGATACCACGCTGACACGACCCCACGGTCTTGTCGAGCCAGGATCACGCTGAGGGGTGCTGTGTTGCACAGCACCGTATAACACACGTCAAAGGTACAAAGCGGAAGCGAAATTTTATTACATAAACAAGTTTATGAACATGTTTACAACAAAATAAGTCCAGTCTACACTCACGGGCGTAGACTATGCGTCAAGTCCACGTTCAGCCCTTGAACGTGTCCTTGCTAGCACACACACACACACACTAACTCTGCGGCGTGCACGACTCCCACTCGACGGGGTTCCCCTCCTGGGGTTCCGTCTCCTCTTCGGGAGTCCCTTCCTCATAGAACCCTGCAAAAGCTTCAAACACAAGCAGTGAGCACAAAGGCTCAGCAAGTCTGACCCGTCTCACCTAAACATGGAACATCTACATGAGGGGTGATGGGTTACATGAGGTAAAAATCATTTGCAAGGACTCGCCTAATTAGTAGAACCTTACTTTCAAGTTTTAGCAGCAGGTTGTGGAGAACCTTACGCTAAGGCACATGAGAGAGCCGCAATCAAACAAGAAACGCATTTCTCTCAAGTACTTTGCCCAAAGTTGGAAAGAACTTTAGTTAGCTCTAAACTACAACAAGTCATTAGCAATCAAGTCCACCTTTCATTCAGCAACATTTTAACATGTAACTAGCCTGTTCTTTCTACGTCATGGTACAGTGAACAAGTGGTACTCACTGACCGCGAGGGACGGCGACTATAATCGATTTACACCTGCAGGGTTACCCGAATAACCCGTCACGTACGCCCGTACTCGATGTTGCCTACAACAATCATCACGGACGCCGTACGCAACCACCTTTCGCCCGTCAGCCAAATATTGAACCGGTCCCATCGTCCCGAGCAAGAGGTCTCTGCACACGCATCTCCGTGCCGCCAGCCGATTTACACCTCGAGCTCTCAACCTACCCTCTGAACGACGGGCAATGCCTCAATACCCAGCTACCCGAGTTACATCGGTTTTCCGGTTCCCATATAGCCGGTAGGTCTTCGGTACTGTTCTAGCTTGTTCAACAGGCCCGCACATGGCTCGATCCTCAATCGACACAAACAGAGCTACAGCACACAGGCCCCAAAGTCCTGCTGCCCTTACCCTCCGCTCGGTCTCATCTTTCTTGCCATGTGTACCATGTGCTATCTCTACCCGAGTCGAGTGCCCCTAGCCTATGCTCGCGAGTAGTTTCAACTACTTGACTTGTACTGAATCCTACACTATCTTAGCATTGCAGTAGCTAACGGGGTTTGCAATCCTAAACCCAACCCATGGTTTTCTTAGCTATGCAGTTGGGTTTCCAAACAAGACTCTAATGCAAAGAATAAAGTAATCAAGTATGTGCTCAAAACAATAAAAACTTTTAAAAAGGTTAATGCAAACCGGAGCTTGCCTTGCTGCTCTTGGTCGTAGGCTAGCTGCTCCTCCGGAGTAACGAAGTCTAGGACTTCGGGTTCCTCCTCGACCTTAGCGACTACATGATATAAGACATACATGTATTAATTTGAATGCATTTATATTAAGTTTGAACTTGTGAAGTCTATAACTCTCACTGGAGAGACCCAATGACGATGAAACTTTTACTGTGGCTTGGTTACAACCTAAACAGAGACTTGGTCAAGTTTTAGTTGCAGCAAAGCTCATTTGAGCCCTCCACAATTAATCATGTACTTGACCTTAATTGAAGGCTTTTAGGGTGTTCTAAGGATTTTCATGAAACAAGCTATGACTTTCTGAAAACTAGATTTTCAGAGGTTCTAATGGAGTTGGTCTCACTTAATTTGAATGTTCCTAGCTAAAGATATGAGCTAAACAATTTCAGAGAAAATTCTGAAAATGTTTCTGAACATTTTCTATTTTCTCTGGAACAGTTTCACTAATCACACCATTAGGTGGATCAAATGAGCTCAAATGGGTCTGAAACTTTTTTGGTAGTTCCAGGATATTTTGGTGAACATCCCAGCAAAATTTCAGGATTTTCCTCCACAGGATTCTCCAGTTAAAATTCCTAACATTTTAAATTTTGAGGAATTAATTCTGGAGAAACAAGTGTTTTTATGAAGTGAAACTTGATTTGCTGAAAAGTTCTCAGAGAGCTGAATCCATCAAAATTTGGTTCACTCAATTTGGAGTTTCCTAGCTCAAGTTATGAGGATTTGAAGTTTGGAAGAATTCTGAAAATCGGGGAAAAAGTTTAAACTCGCGGGGGGCCGCGGGGACACGTGTTGAGCACGGAGGTGTCCGGCACACCGAGGCCCACAGGGTATTTGCGAGCCAGCACAGCCGATCCCGGCCGCAGCCCGATCCCGATTTAAAATATCGGTCGCTGACAGATGGGGTCCACCCCCTTCTTCAACCTCCCGACACCCGCGTTCTGCCGCCGGGGAACCTCGCCGGAGAGCTCGCCGGCAGCTTCTGTGGAGCTCCAAACTTCACCATCTTGGCCACCCCTGCCTACTTTCACTCAGGGAACAGGATTCTGGGGTCAGCTCGTCATGACAACGGCCGGTGCATGGTCGGCGACGAGCCGCCGTCTCGGAACAACTTCGGCCGTGTCGGCTGACTTCCCTAGCACCTCAACTACGCGAGCAACCGGTCGGGAAGCATCAGTGGACCTCAGGGAAGGTCGACATGAGCTTGAGGCAGCTCGGGGAAGGCCCGACGTAGTTCCTCACCATGTGCCCGATATCTCCCGCTTGCTCCGCCGTTGGAAAACCTCGAATTACGCCGGTTGCAGAGGTTCTCCGGCCAAAAGTTGTGAAGGCAACTTGTGCGTTACCGTGTCTAGTTTGTGTGAGAGCGTATTAAGGCCCTCTAATCCTTTCTAGAGTACGAATTCAACAGAACCGCATCTGAAGGTCGTTCTGCACACAGAGAGGGGAAAACTGGAAATTCGCCGCCGGTGAGCAACCACTCGAGCTGTGGCTCAGGGGTGAGCAGCACCGGTCACCAGCACGTCCAAGGGTGCCTTGGCTCGGGCGTGACAACACCCCTGTTGGGCTGCCCACGGGAACCCGAGGTGCAGCGGTTTTAAGTCACCGAATTGATCTTTTGGCATAGCCGAGATCAATCGGATTACGCTGAGTTTTAGCAACGGGGAGGAAGGAGGAGAGTACCTAGTACCTTGCCGTAGCTCGAGAGGGGACGGGAAGGCTGTGATCGGCGCCCTCCGATCGATTCCGAGCTGCGGAAGGAGTTTGCCGGCGCTGAGTTCTTGCGGGGGAAGAAACTGGCGAGGCTTCGGCCGAGGAGGAGGGAAGACGCCTTAAGAAGGCCCTGAACCGCCTCACGCCCGCGCGTGGCCAAGCAGCTGCTGGCGCAGCGGCTCCCCTGGGTGGCGATCGCAGCGGCGGCTCGGCGACCCGAGTGAGAAAAGTCTCTGTCGGTTGATTCTTCTCTGTGGCTGACATGTGGGACCCACCCGGGGTTTTAACCTCTGAAATTCACTCCTAATCACTGTTGTAAACAGTAAGCCCCAAAATAACCCTGGGTATTCAAATTATTCACCCATGAGCCATTTGAATTGAGTAGAATTCAAATTGGGTTTGGTTTGAATGAATTTCAACACAAGTTCAGTTTTGAATTCAAATAAAGTTTGAATTTGTCCCACTTAGCTCATGTCAAGATCAACTCCAAATGGAGTGAAAACTGGTGTGTGAGCTCACAAAAATGTGCTGAGTAAGAATATGCCTCCCACTTTTAAATTCATGGGATAAAAACAGTTTGAATTTGAATATGATTTCAAACTGCCCTCTTTCTAGCTATACCCAAAATGACATCAAAAAGGTTTTGAATTTGGGTGAAACTTGGCATGGACATTCTTAGCAATGTGTAGGAGTTTTCATATGTCCAGCCCACCTATATCACATGTGGAAAATACCACTTTTGCAATGTGTGAGTTTGTTCTCTAATGAGCATGTTGATGGTGGTTACTTGCTCTTCGTTTGTGTTCATCATCTTTCCTCAAATGAGGTGTGTGTGTGTGGTGATGAACACTTCAATTATGTGTCAAAAACTGAGGCCCTTACATGCTAGGACACTGACTTGGACCACGCCGGCCTGAATTTAGGGTTTACCACTGGTGGGTTCCTTGAACCGTAGCTCGTAAAACCAAAAATTCATTGGACACACTTAGTTAGGATCCAACCGGGTCGAGAGGAAGCTTCCTAGGCCTGCTGCGATCATCCTCGAGCAAACCCTGAGCCAAACTATCGCGTATAGCCTCTGTTTGCTCAAAAGTTATTCGTCGCTGGTGAAAACACCTCGGGTCGCCGGTGAGATCGGTATTGCGGTCATTTTCACCGTCGTCTGGGTTCAGTTCCGTGATCACTGAGTCACAACGATGATGTAGGAAGAAACCGCCGAGAGTTTGGGGCTTTTCCGAGCTCGGGCTAGGTCGTCGGAGTTTCTCCACCTCGGTTCACCGTCGGGAGCTGCTTTCAAGTCATTCTCGACCACCACCGACCCCACCAGCGTGTTCCTCGTGTCGAACTAGGCCCTAACGGTAAGTTTCTTGAAGCTTGGCGCCGGGGAATGGCCGGCGGCGAGCTTCGCCAGTGTGCGCTGCCGCGAGCAGCTCGGGTGGCGCGAGGTAGAAGACGACCTCGGGTCCCAGCTGTCAGCCTCTGTCCGGAGCGCGCCCGCCACATTTTAATTTAAACTAACCGGCAGCTTCCGCTGTCAGTGGCAGACTCAGCGCGGGAGATGATTTTCTGTAGGAAAATATATCTGAATTCAGCCCAAACTTTAGAAATCCATAACTTGATGTAGAATGTTCCAAATTTAGTGAACCAAATTTTGTTGGATTCATCTGTCCGAGTACTATCCAGCAAAACAAGTTTCATTAATTGAAACACATTTTTTGTCCAGAATGATTCCCTAAATTTTAAACTGTTGGGAATTTTAACTGGAGATCCACTTTGTGGAAAATTCTCAAATTTGGCTAGGATGTTCATTTTAATATCCTTGAGTCTGATGCCAAATTTCAGATCCATGCGAGTTCATTAAGTTCACTTAATTGTGTGATTAAGTGAACTGCCCTTAAATTTGCCAAGTCTCTGTTTAGGTTGTCACCAAACCACAGTAAAAATTTCAAATTCAGAAGTAATGTCTAGCTAGAGTTATAGTCTTCACATTCTCAATTCAACACATTTGCGTTTGAATTTGACATGCATTGTATTTCCATTTTGTGTAGTCGCTGAAATCGAAGAAGCCCGGGAGATCTTGGATTGTATCCCTCCGGAGGAAACTCGATGACCAGCAGCAAGGCAAGCTACGGTTTGCATTAACCTCATTTACAAAGTTTTATTTCTCACTTACGTTATGAGCTAAATGATTTGTGCATTAGAGTCTTGATTTAAAATCCAGTTGCATAGCCAAGAGAACCAGGGGTTGAGTCTATGTGATTAACCTCGAGTAGCCACAGCAATGCTCCAAATGGTATAGGATTCGGTACAAGTCGAGTAGTTGGAACTACTCACTGAGGATAGGCTTAGGGGCACACACTTGGTTTGTGAGATAGATCATGAGACAATTGACATGAAAATGAGACCGAGAAGAGGATAGGAGCAGCAGGACTTTGGGGGCCTGTTAGGCTAGAGGACCATGCCATGTACCTGTTGAAGAAGCTAGAACTGTACCGAAGACATACCGGCTATATGGGAATAGGGAAACCGATGTAATTCGGGTAGCTGGATGTTGAGGCATTTCTTGTCATCCAAAGGGGTTGGTTGACAGCAGCAAGGTGTAAATCCACTAGTGGGCACGTAGGTTGCTCCGTGTAGGGACCTCCTGCTTGGGACGATAGGACCGGTTCAACACTTGGCTAACGAGTGAAAGGTGGTTGTGTACAACGTCCATGATGGTTGTTGTAGGCAACATCGAGTACGGGCATACGTGACGTGTTATTCGGGTAACCCTGCATGTGTAATTTGATTATAATCGCCGTCCCCCGCGGTGAGTGAGTACCACTTGTTCACTGTACCGTGACATAGCGAACACAAGATAGTTGTCATGAAAAAAGTTGCTGTTTTGAAGGAATACTTGGATGCTAATGATGTGCTTTAGATTAGAGGAAATCAAAATTTCTTTTCAACCTTAGGCAGGAAACATAGAAGGAATGTGTTTCTTGTTTGATTGCGGACTTCCTATGTTGCTTAGCACAAGGTTACCACTTACATGAGGCTAAAACTTGAAAAGTAGGATTCAAGTAATTAGGCGAGTCTTTATGCAAAGATTTTCCATTGTACACCTAAACTGTCCAGCATGTAGAGTTTCCTGGCTAGTTGTGTCGGGTCAGTCTTGCTGAGACTTCGTGCTCACTGCTTGTTGTTGAAGTCTATGCAGGGGGTTATGAAGAGGAGGAGGCTTCCGAGGAGGAGATGGGTCCCCCAGATGGAACCACCATCGAGTGGGAGCCGTGCACGCCACCGTGTTAGTGTGGTGTGTGTGTAGCTAGCGGGAACATATTCACGGGCTGAACGTAAACACTTTTTCTTAGCCTACGCCCGTGAGAGTAGGCTATAAATGGTATTTCGTTGTAAAGTATGTTGATAAAAGTTTCTGTAATAAAACTTAGCTTCCGTTGTATGTCTTTGCATGTGTGTTGTTCGGTGTTGTATATCGCAACACCCCTCAGCGAGATCGTGGGATGTCGGGACCCCCGAGTCTTCACACTCAGGTCCTAATCTCAAAACTACATCGGGTAGCTCTCAGCTGCGGGATCCCGCGACTGACGGTGATCGGTCTTAGTCAGCCCTCTGGAGAGGCTGACGGTGGGACAGCGGTTACCCAATGAGTCCCAAAAGCATAATGACGGGGGGGGGGGGGGAGGGGGGGGGTGGGGCGGTCACCTTTAGACGGTTGTCAGATTCCTCTGTCTTCCGTCCCTATAACCATTTTGTAATTCTGGCTTTGTATCACGTGTTGCACATCAGCACGCATATCAACTTTCCTAGTTCATCATGTTGGGTCTGCCCAGATAAGATTCCCACTGTCGGATCCTCCACTTTCTATTCGCCATGTTACAAACTTTCTGTGTGGCAGATCATCTCCTGGTTGCAAGGGTTCGTACCCCGGAATAGTCGCAACCGTAGCTAGAACATCTTGAATTGGAATATCCGTGACATCAATGACACAAGAAAGCAGCGTGTGCTTCGCGCTATGATTGAGTGTGACAGCTCTCTAGGATCATAGACTATCCCACAGACAAACACTAGTCTTTTCTGTGCACTTTGTCCTCACTCTTGCGCACCGGAAAAACTTACCGATCGGTCACCCATCCCAAAATTTCTCTGGGCCAAGCACGCTTAACCCCGAAGTCCTTTGCAGGTGGGCTTCCAGAAAAGAAGGTATACCTTGATGGTATGCGTATTCTATCAATTCTATTAAGCCGGGAGCCAGAATATCACACAATCCACCCCTCTTAGAAGACCGACGTCCTTGTCGGTCAATGCGAAGACAGGAACATCCCCTCTTAGCCACGTCCGTACGTTCAGTACTGGCATACGCATACCGTATATCTTGTTAGCAGCATACGTACCGATACCGTGTCCCTCACTGAGGACCCACGCGTCATGCGTACGTACCCACGTCCCTAACCCGTACGCTACCGTATCCTTCTCACTGACCCGTGCGAACCCATGAAACTACGAGGGTCGGCTTTGATACCATTTGTGGCAGCTCTCTAGGATCATAGACTATCCCCACAGACCAACACTAGTCTTTTCTGCGCACTTTGTCTTCACTCGTGTGCACCCGGAAAAACTTACCGGTCGGTCACCCATCTCCAAATTTCTCTGGGCCAAGCATGCTTCACCCCGGAGTCATTTGCAGGTGGACTTCCAGAAAATAAGGTATACCTTGATGGTATGAGTATTGTATCAATCCTATTAAGCCGGGAGCTAGGATATCACATTGAGGAGAGCAGCTGTACAATCTTTTGTCTTCAGGAAACCAAAATGGAAGTCATAGACACTATTTTACTTAAAAGAATTGCCCCCAAATGTTCCAATAAGTTTGCTTCCGTCCCTGCTGTTGGAACCTCAGGAGGCATTCTTGTAAGCTGGAATGGTCCCCTTCTGCATAGGGATGGTAATGGACATCCGACACTTTGCCATAACACTACAATACACTTCTCTCCTTGATCCTTCCACCAGGAATCTTTCCTATGTTTATGGTCCATGCCATGGACAACCTAGAACATATTTTATCCAATGGCTGTGGGATCTAGATATTCCGGATGGAGCAAATTGGATGATCATGGGGGACTTCAACTTCTACAGGTAACAGATGATTGGAACAGGCCTGGAGCAAATCACTCGGATGATGAGACATTCAGTGACACCATTAACCATCTCAATCTGACTGAAATACCCCTCAAGGGCCGAAGATGCACCTGGAGCAACACGCAATCTCCCCCCTGCTAGAACAACTGGATTGGTGCTTCACCTCGTCCAACTGGTCATTAACATTTCCCGTCACACTCCTACTGCCTCTATCCAAGACTACTTCTGATCACACTGCCTGCATGGGGCAGGTGGGCTCAAGCATTCCCAGAGTGCAATGATTCCGAGTGGAGAACTATTGGGCCACCATACCAGGATTCAACGAGGTGGTTCAAAACACCTGGAATTCTATCTCTAATTTGTAAGGGCCCAAATTTTTTACTTGCTACAAGTGTTCATCACACTCACTCCTCACCTCATTTGTGGTAATCACATGAACACATTTGAAGAGCATGTAACCACAATCAATAGATTTATTAAGAGATGAACTCACAAAATGCAAAAGTGGTATTTCCCACATGCATCATATAAGGGCTGAACATAGGATTAACTTCTAAACTTTGTTAGGAATGATCATGCCAAATTTCACCCAAATCCAAAACCTTTTGGGTATAATTGTTGAAAGGCTAGTTTGAACTTAAATTTAAATTCAAACTCCTTTCATCCCATGAATTCAAAAGTGGGATCTATTTTCACACTCAGCATATTTTTATGAGCTCACACACCAATTTTCACTCCATTTGGGGTTGACCTTGACATGAGCCATCTTGAGAAAAATTCAAAATAAATTTAAATTTCAGTTTGGCATTTGAATCCAAATTCAGCCAAACCAATTCACACTTTGATTCATTCAAATTCAAATGGCATTGGGTGAATTGATCAACTTGCCAAGGGTATTAGGGTCCCTAATAATCAGAGCAGTAGAGAAATTCAAGTTTTTAGGACAGAATAGCAATTTGGCACTTACAGGTCAGTGAACCGAGTGACTTATCCCCAAAGGCGTGCTGCTCTGTTTCTCGGGCCGCTGAGGGGCAACCCGCCAGACACCTCCTGTGTGGGTTCTTGTCACGCTGGAGAACGGGCTTCGGCGCTTATCCACCCCACGCCGTGACTCCTTCCCAGTACAAATCGAGTTTTGCCTCCCTGCTCGCACGCTCGAACGAAAAGCATCGCCGTTCACTGCCGCCGTCACAACTCAATCGGGAAAACCGCACCACCGTGTGTGTGAAGCGTTCCTGAGCTGCAAAACGGTACCCTAGCCTCTCCTCCTACCTCCCCGTCATGAAGGTTCCCGTACCAGACGCTTGGGCGGTGCACGCCAGAGCAAAAACCTCGAATTCACTGGAGATGATCCACGGCTTGATCCAAGTTTTGGAGGAGAGCAGCACCGAGGTAGGGCGCTCCCGTGGCTGTGCTTGCTCGGGCGTGAAAGCCTCTGTTGTGGGCTGTCGACGTGCGCCCGATCGCCGGTTCGTTTAGGTCGCCGTGAAGAAGAGCGCACTCGGGTGAGGGAAACCGAAACTGGCTCTATTTTGGCACCGAGAAGGTAGAAGGAAGTCCACCAGAGCCGTTTGGCTGCTCGGAGTGGAGGGGCGCGAGTTTTTACGGTTTCCGGATGAGCACCGAGGAGGCGGCGGCGAGCTCGGCTGTGTTCGTGTTTTTGCTCGCGAGGAAGTAGCGAAGAACGATTTGGTCGGCCTGTGAAGAGGAGGATCACTCCGAGGGGAAGCTCACACACTTCTTCCAGCGCATTGTGAGGAGCAGGAGGTGGCGGCAACAGCTCTCGGTGGCGCCCAGGAGGATGCTTCTCGGTGGAGTAAGAAACAGAGACCCAATTGCTTCATTTGCAAGTCATATTGCTCAATGACATGTGGGGTCCACCCCATTCTCCTCTCAAAAGATCTCTTCATGTTACTCTCTCAAATCTCCAAAGTTCTGAAGTTTAAAAGTGGGATAGAATTTGAATGCGCCGAATTCAGTTTGAATTTGCATTGCAAATTTGAATTCGGACTGAATTTGCAACTGCTCCTAGTTAATTCCTTTTTAGCCCACCCTAAAAGTGAAATATTCGCCACCCTAAATTTTCTTCAAATTCCAAAGTATAGGGCTGCATGAGAATTCAAAAGTTTGGCAACAATTTGCGGTGAACTTTGAATTTGCAAAATCTGATTTTTTACTTTCATGCACATGAGTGTTTAAGTTCATATTGGTTCAACACATTCAAATGAACATGTAATCCTCTTTTTGATGAACATCCATGAACAACTTGGCGTGAAGAAAAGTTTTAGCATGTCCCATTTTTCATGAATTTGCAACTCCTACATTTCAAACTTCGATTTATTCATATACATTTTTGGGACTTTTACATTCCTACCCCCTTAAAAGAATCTTGTCCCGAGATTACAAAAGCAGAACGAGATGGAAGAGGTAATTACAAACTGTACAATGATAAAAGTTTCGGATAATTGGTGCAGAGGTAATCTTCACTTTCCCACGTGGCCTCTTCCGCGGTATGATTACTCCACAGCACCTTGTAAAATTTTATCGTCCGGTTCCGGGTTATCCGGGTCTTTTCATCTACAATCTGTACCGGTCACTCGGTGTACGTAAGATCCAGTTTCAATTCATTGATTTCTTCGGTGCGGACAGCAGCGGTAAATTTGAGGCATTTCCGCAGCTGTGACACATGAAATACATCATGAACACCCGCAAGACTTGCCGGTAGTTCCAGCCGGTAGGCTACGGCTCTGCACTTCTCCGTGATAGCAAAGGGACCTATAAAGTTGGGAGCGAGTTTCCCCTTTACAGCGAATCGGTGAATTCTCTTCATCGGAGATACATGAAGATAAACATGCTCTCTGAGGTCAAAATGCAACGGCCTACGCCTTTGATCAGTGTAGCTCTTCTGTCGGGATTGTGCAGCCTTCAAATTCTTTTGTATGAACCGAACTGACACGACCCCACGGTCTTGTCGAGCCAGGATCACGCTGAGGGGTGCTGCGTTGCACAGCACCGAATAACACACGTCAAAGGTACAAAGCGGAAGAAAAATTTTATTACATAAACAGGTTTATGAACATTTTTACAACAAAATATGTTCAGTCTACACTCACGGGCGTAGACTACGCATCAAGTTCACGTTCAGCCCGTGAACGTGTCCTTGCTAGCACACACGCAAACTAACACGGCGGTGTGCACGACTCCCACTCGACGGGGTTCCCCTCCTTGGGTTCCGTCTCCTCCTCGGGAGCCCCTTCCTCATAGAACCCTGCAAAAGCTTCAAACCCAAGCACTGAGCACGAAGGCTCAGCAAGACTGACCCATCTCTCCTAAACATGGAATTTCTACATGAGGGGTGATAGGTACATGAGATAAAACAATTTGCAAAGGACGCCCCTAATTTTTGGAACCTTACTTTCAAATTTTAGCAGCAGGTTGTGGAGAACCTTACGTTAAGGCACATGAGAGAGCCGCAATCAAACAAGAAACGCCTTTCTCTCATGTAATTTGCCCAAACTTGAAAGGAACTTTAATTAGCTATAAACTACAGCAAATCATTAACAATCAAAGTCCATCTTTCAATCAGCAACATTTTAACATGTAACTAGCCTGTTCTTTCTACGTCACGGTACAGTGAACAAGTGGTACTCACTGACCGCGAGGGACGACGATTATAATCGATTTACACCTGCAGGGTTACCCGAATAACCCGTCACGTACGCCTGTACTCGATGTTTCCTACAGCAACCATCACGGACGTTGTACGCAACCACCTTTCACCCGTTAGCCAAATGTTGAACTGGTCCAATCGTCCCGAGCAAGAGGTCTCTGCACGCGCATCTCAGTGCCGCCAGCCGATTTACACCTCGAGCTCTCAACCTACCCTCTGAACGACCAGCTATGCCTCAACACCCAGCTACCCGAGTTACATTGGTTTCCCGGTTCCCATATAGCCGGTAGGTCTTCGGTACTGTTCTAGCTTGTTCAACAGGCCCGCACACGGCTCGATCCTCAATCGACACAAGCGAAGCTATAGCACCCAGGCCCCAAAGTACTGCTGCCCTTACTCTCCGCTCGGTCTCATTTTCTTTCCATGTGTTTCATGTGCTATCTCTACCCGAGTCGAGTGCCTCTAGCCTATGCTCGCGAGTAGTTTCAACTACTTGACTTATACCGAATCCTACACTATCTTAGCATTGCATTAGCTAAACGGGGTTTTCAATCCTAATCCCAACCCAGGGTTTTCTTGGTTATGCAATTGGGCTTTCAAACAAGACTCCAATGCAAGCAATAGTGATACTCAAGTGAGTTCTCAAAACAATAAAAATTTGTAAAAAGTTTAATGCAAACCGGAGCTTGCCTTGCTGCTCTTTGTTGTAGGCTAGCTGCTCTTCCGGAGTAACGAAGTCTAGGACTTCGGGTTCCTCCTCGACCTTAGCGACTACATGAGGTAACAAGTACATGTATTAATTTAAATGCATTTGAATTGAGTTTTAAACTTGTGAAGGCTATAAGTCCCACTAGACTGACTCAATGACTCTGAAATTTTTATTGTGGTTTGGATACAACCTAAACAGAGATTTGGCCAAGTTTTAGTTGCAGCAAAGCTCATTTGGGCCCTCCACAAATAATTATGTACCTGACCTTAATTGGAGGCTTTAGGGTGTTCTAGGGATTTTCATGGAGCAAGCCATGCCTTTCTGAAAACTAGATTTTCAGAGGGTTCTAATGGAGTTGGTCTCACTTAATTTGAAGGCTCCTAGCTAAAGATATGAGCTAAACAATTTCAGAGAAAATTCTGAAAATGTTTCTGAACATTTTCTATTTTCTCTGGAACAGTTTAATTAATCACACCATTAGGTGGATCAAATGAGCTCAAATGGATCTGAAATTTTTAACGTAGTTCAGGGATATTTTGATGAACATCCCAGCAAAATGTCAGAACTTTCCTCCAAGTGATTCTCCAGTTAAAATTCCAAACATTTTAAATTTTGAGGAATTAATTCTGGAGAAATAAGGATTTTCAGGAAGTGAAACTTGGTTTGCTGGAAAGTACTCATAGAGCTGAATCCAACAAAATTTGGTTCACTCAATTTGGAGTTTCGTAGCCCAAGTTATGAGAATTTGAAGTTTGGATGAATTCTGAAAATCGGGGAAAAGTTCAAATCGGCCGGTGGGTCCACGGTACACGTGTCGGGTACTGGAGCGACGGCACACCGGAGTCCACGGAGTTTTTGTGCGCCAGCACACCAGATCCGAGCCGCAGACTGATCCCGATTTAAAATCCGAGCCGCTGACAGCCAGGGTCCACCCTCTTCGTCTACCTCCCGACGCCCGCGTTCGGCCGCCGCGACGCCTTGCCGGAGAGCTCGCCGGCCGCTTCGGTGGTGCTCCAAACTTCATGATTCTGGCTGCCCCTGCCTAAGTCCACTCGGGGAACCCGGTTCTGGGCTCAGTTCGTCATGACAACGGCCGGTACATGGTCGGCGACGAGCGGCGGCTTTGGAAGGACTTCGGCCTTGTCGACCGACCCCCCTAGCACCTCAATCGAACGAGCGAACGGTCGGGGAGCATCAGTGGACCTTAGGGAAGATCGACATGAGCTTGAAGCAGCTCGGGAGAGGTCCGAAGTAGTCTCTCACCATGCGCCCGATGCTTCCCGTATGCTCCGCCGACGGCAAACATCGAAATATGCGGTGTACAGGGGTTCTCCGGCTAAAGGTTGTGAAGGCAACTTGTGCGCTACCATGTCTAGTCTGTGTAGGAGCGGATTGAGACTCTCTAACCCTTCCTAGAGTGTGAATTTTCCAGAACCGCACCCGAAGGTCGGTCTGTACCGAGAAAGGGGAAAACTGGAAATTCACCGCCGGTGATCAAGCACTCGGGCTGTGGCTCGGGGGTGAGCAGCACCGGTCACCAACGCGTCCAGGGTTGCCTTAGCTTGGGCGTGACAACCTCCCGGTTGGGCTGTCCATGGGAGCCCGAAGTACGGCGGCTTTAGGCCTCTGAATGGAACTCTCGGTATAGCCAAAATCAACCGGTTTCAGCCGATTTCTAACGACGGGGAAGAAGAAGGAAGGCTCTTAATACCTTGTCGTAGCTCCGGAGGCAGCAGGGTGGCTGTGATCGGGGCTCTTTGATCAGTTCCGAGCGGCGGAGGGAAGAATCCGGTTCTGTGTGCTTGCGAGGGGAAAATGGCGAGGGGGCTTTGGCCGAGGAGGGGGGAACCTTAAGAAGGGCCCCGAACCGACTTGTGCCCGCGCGTGGCCAAGCAGATGCTGGCGCGGCGGCCTCCCTCGGTAGCGATCGCAGCTGAAGCCCGAAGACCCGAGTGAGGGAGTTTCAGTCAGTTGATTCACTTCAGTGGCTGACATGTGGGTCCCACTTTCATTTTTAACCTCTGAATTTAACTCCATAATACTGTTGTAAACAGTAATCCCCACAATGCCCATGTTGATTTGAATTATTCACCCCTGAGCCATTTGAATTGTTTAGAATTCAAATTGGGTTTGGTTTGACTAAATTTCAGCACATGTTCAGTTTGAAATTCAAATAAAGTTTGAATTTGCTACACTTAGCTCATGTCAAGATCAACTCCAAATGGAGTGAAAATTGGTGTGTGAGCTAACAAAAATGTGCTGAGTAAGAATATGCCTCCCACTTTTGAATTCATGGGATAAAAACAGTTTGAATTAGAATTTGAGTTCAAACTACCCTCTTTCTAGCTATACCCAAAAGTATCTCAACAAGGTTTTGAATTTGGGTGAAACTTGGCATGGACATTACTAGCAATATGCAGGAGTTTTTCATATGTCCAGCCCCTAGATGATGCATGTGGGAAACACCACTTTTGCATTTTGTGAGTTTATTCTCTAATGAGCATGTTGATAATGGTTACTTGCTCTTCAAGTGTGTTCATCAACTTTCTTCAAATGAGGTGTGTTGTGTGGTGATGAACACTTTAAACATGTGTCAAAAACTGAGGCCTTTACATGAACTCAGTCTTCGGCTTCGTTTATAAGATCAACCCCGAACAGTACTCTTTTGCCGGACTCACACCAATTCAGCGGTGTGCGGCATTTTCAGCCGTAGAGAGCTTCATGCGGTGCCATTTCTACACTCGCTTGATACCCGTTGTTGTATGAAAATTCCGCCAACGGTATGTGATCATCCCAATTCTTACCGTGGTGGATGGCACACACTCTCAACATATATTCCAGCACTTGATTCACCCTCTCTGTTTGTCCGTCAGTTTGAGGGTGATATGCGGAGCTTCTAATCAGCTTGGTGCCCAACGAGGATTGCATCTGCTCCCAAAACCGAGCAACGAACAGCGCACGTCGATCTGAAAAAATGGTTCTCAGGACACTATGTGATCATATAATTCTTGAGATATACATCTCCTCATATTGCCTTGCTCGATAATGAGTGTTTACCGGTATGAAATGAGCTGATTTCGTCAACCGGTCGATGATCACCCAATACGAATCATGCTTCCGGGATGTGAGTGGTAATCTGATGATGAAATCCATACTCACATCCTCCCATTTCCATGCCGGTATCTTCAGTGGTTGTAGCGGTCCGGCTTTCCGCATATGATCAGCCTTGACCCGTCTACACGTATCACACTCGGATACGTACTTGGCGATTTCCCGCTTCATCCGCGTCCACCAAAATTTTTGTTTTAAATCCTGGTACATCTTGTTACTGCTGGGATGAATGGAAAGCTTCGACAGGTGGGCTTCATCCAATATCTTCTTCCGGAGTTTCATATTATGCGGTACCACTATACGGTCGTTAAACCATAGCGTACCGTTCTCATCCTTCCGGAAACACTTCACCTCTCCGTTGTCTAGCCTTCTCCATATGTGAGACATACCACTATCCCTTCTTTGAGCCTCAACAATCTCTTCTTGGATCATTGGAATGAGAGCAATATTATAAAGCACTCCATATGGAATGACACGGAGACGTGGTTCTTCATATTCCAACTCAGCAACTGCCAAGTTGTGAACATGGGCTTTCCGACTAAACGCGTCGGCAACCATGTTCGCTTTTACTGGATGGTAGTGGATCTCGATTTCATAATCTTTTATGAGCTCCAACCATCTCCGTTGTCTCATATTCAGCTCCTTCTGCATGAATATATACTTCAAGCTTTTGTGGTCTGTGTAGAGGTGGACAAGATTGCCAAGTATATAATGCCTCCACATATTTAACGCCAACACCACAGCAGCAAGCTCAAGATCATGAGTTGGATAATGCTGCTCGTGGTTTCGCAGTTGATGAGACCCATACGCAATTACACGCCCTTCTTGCATAAGAACACAGCCGAGACCGATGCCGGATGCATCACAATAGACATCAAATGGCTTCGTCGTGTCCGGCTGAGCAAGAACAGGAGCTGTTGTGAGATGTTTCCCCAAAGTTTTGAATGCGGCTTTACATGCTACATTCCACACGTATTTAGTGCCCTTCTTCAGCAGCTCCGTCATTGGTTTATCAATTTTTGAAAAGCTCGGAATAAACCTCTGATAATACCCTGCTAAACCTAGGAAACTTCGGACCTCGTGGACAGATTTGGGAGATTCCCACTTCAGCACTTGTTCAATTTTGCTAGGGTCAACGGCAATGCCCTCTGCTGAAATAATATGGCCTAGAAAAGGCACTTGATCAATCCAGAACTCGCATTTGCTGAACTTGGCATATAATTTGTACTCCCTCAACCGTTGTAGCACGATATGCAAATGTTCAGCGTGCTCTTCTTCAGATTTGGAGTAAACCAATATGTCGTCGATGAATACCACGACGAACTTGTCTAACTCCGGCATGAACACCGCATTCATTAAGTACATGAAGTGTGCCGGAGCGTTGGTTAACCCAAATCACATGACGAAGTACTCATAGAGTCCGTATCTCGTCAAGAAAGCTGTCTTTGGTATGTCCTCCGGTCAGATTTTGATTTGATGATATCTAGACCGAAGATCTATCTTCGAGAATACCTTTGCACCCACAAGTTGATTGAATAATATGTCGATGTGGGGCAAGGGATACTTGTTCTTTATAGTGACAGCATTTAATGGACGATAATCAACACATAACCTCAGTGTTTCGTCCTTCTTCTTAACGAACAGCGCAGAGGAACCCCAAGATGAAGAACTTGGTCGTATGAAACCCTTGCTCCTGAGTTCATTCAGCTGCTCTTTCAACTCCGCTAGCTCGTTAGGTGCCATCTTGTAAGGCCTTCGTGAGAAAGGTATTGTTCCCGGTGCCAGTTTAATCTTGAACTTGACGTCCCGTTCAGGCGGTATGCCCGGTAAATCATCGGGAAACACATCGGGGTAATCACGTACCACCAGAATATCTTCAAGTTTAATCGCTTCCGTGTGGTAGGCCTCTGCCATTTCTTAATCTTCGCTGTCTAAAAACAGCGTGTGCTGTCCGTGAATCGGCGAGTCAATCTGAACAGTCCAGTTACCGATATTGAGTGCCACCGTGATGGTTTAATCAAGACATCCCCAATATTACGTCTACCTTCTACCCATACAATATAATCAGCGATGTGTAACACCCCAAATTTTGATTCAAAACTCTTAACCATGTTTAGAGGGGAATTTAAAAATTTTTGGACGTGTTGCATGTTTTGCAAAAATTCAAATTCAATCTGGAATTCAAATTATACTCAAAATAGAAAAGAAATGGAAAAAGAAAAAGGAAAACGGGAAAAAAACCGGCCAGTGGGCCGGAACCCGCCAGCCGGCCCAGCTTTCCCCGCGCAGCCCGCCCCCGCACGCGCCCGCGCTCTCTCACACAGACAGGTGGGACCCGCCTGTCATCTCTAACCCCGAGCCCCCGCGACCCCGGACTTTTCCCCCGAGCGCGCGAAATCGCAACCGACCAGAAACCGCGTCCCGTCGCCCGAATTCTGGTCCCAGAGGACTCCAACTCGATCACAACAGACCCACCGCCCTCCCCCGGCTATAAAAACCCCCGATCCGATCAGTTTTTCCCACGCGATCGCCGATTTTCACTCCGGTGAGCACCGAGACTTCGCCGGTGAATTCTGGCCGATCTAAGCTCGGAAACTCTGATCTAACTCGCTGGTTTTGATCCACCGCCTCCGGGGAACTTTGCAGGTGCAGAAAACTCGGAGAGTTACGGTGTAAACGCAGCGCCGACGAGCTTCGCCGTGGTTTTGCCTCGGACCTCGCCGCCGATCACTTTCCAGGACCCCCGAGCTCGAGAAAACCCCCGAGGTGAGATCCCTGACCTCCCCTCTACCGATCTAGGCAATAAGATCACAGTTCTAGGCAGAATTCTCGAGGATCCGAAACTTTCCGGCGAGATCGCCGCTTCCCGCCGCCGTGCGCCGCCGGCAGCGCCGCCCGCGCTCGATCAGAGCGACGTGGCCGCTTGTGCGCCGTTTATTTTAAATCGCACGGTAGACTTTAAAACCCCGCGTACCGGTTCGATGTTATAATCTCAGCCGTCGGTTTAAAATCGGACGGTCCACGTCAGCCCCGCGTTATAAAGACTGGAATTCTTACGTGCTACCCCCTGGGGTTCTCTGGAATTGAGAGCTAGCCCCGGAAACTTCAGATCTAGCCCCTGGAACTTCAGAAAATCATGTAAATTCATTTAAAAATCAGTTTTAGCCCCTGGACTTAATAGAAATTAAGAAAAACACCTCTGATAAGTGTAGCTAGACCCCTGGAAATTATGAAAATAATATTATAGACCCTGTAATGGGATGAGTTTACTTTTTAGCCCTGTTTAGTATTTAATTTAGAAAATTGAATATGTAACTAGAGTTTAAAAATTAAAAAGGGGGACAAACATAATTGTCAAAATTTATTAAAAACTTTCTCAGTACTTAGAAAACTCTGGAGTGAGATAAAAATATATTTTTGGGCTGAAATAAATCTGTTTTATCTATTATTCACATTTATTAGTATAGGGACACATTTTTAAGTAAAGAATAGTTATAGAAAAATAGGGAAAATAATTATGAAATAGTATACATCATAAGCCATGGTCAAAATATGATTTTAAATTATTTAGGACCAGAACCTAATCTGTTTAGGTGATGTGTATTACTAATTTAATAATAAAATACACAATTATGCATAGGAATATAAATCTGAAAATATAGCAATTAGTAAATGATAACTGGAGTTTCTAAAATACAAAGAATTCAGTTTAGGGTTGATAGAAATTGTGAAGGCACATTGTATGCAAGTATAAATGTGGACACAAAAGTAGGAATCATATATATACATGGTTAAAAGTGCATGCAAGCCACAACTTAACACACATAAAGTAACCACAACACATATAATGGTGAATGAATTTCATAAATGTGAATGTGTGGGTTGTATGAAGTATAAGTGTGAATTATGTCTTATGGATTGTTGTTTTTCTTTTGCTATGTGTGATGGTATGAAGTAGAACCTGTTCAAGAACAAGTTATTCATTTCCAAGACCAGGAATACCCATTTCAAGAGCAGCAAGAAGGAGGCAAGTGTCCTTGACCACTTTGATCCTATGCTAGGATAAGTAGATAGAATTATTTGCATTGTCAAGTTAATTATGAAACCCATGCTAGGAAGTTTCCCTAGAATTGCATCACCTTGTTTCCTTGAAGCTTGGGTTGGGATTTATTTTACCATGTCATTTATTTACATGCATATGCTTAGCCATGCTTAGAATGGGATATTTGGGAAATGAGATCATCAGTTTATATTACCATACTCTTGAATGAGCTATTGTGAGTTATGTAGAGGTAGGGATCAAGGCAAGTTGGATGTTTTGGTTGTGTGCTGGGTGCACGAGACTTGGGTTTGTGTTTAGTACTTGCCTGGATCCTAAGGACCGGTTCATGGAGCATGTAACCCGGCTTTACAGTGCCAACCACATGCTGAGGTGGGGCAGCTTGGCCAATTAATTAGGTGTATCCCCGGCGTAGTATGGGTGTGTTGGATGGTGCGGGGAGTAGGTGTCAGCTGGACTACCATATGAACCGCAAGGCTCAAGAGGGGGTCACTGCAGCGGTGTTGGAGCCTCTTGTATGCTGTTAGGGGTGAAACCTCAGTGGGCCCACGCTCGTCGGGAATCCCTTTGTAAAGGCTTCGTAGTGATCTCTTGGCCGCACACCTGGGAAGTGTGAATGTGGAACGTAGCCACTGGCATAATGGAGGTTCTTTTAGTCCACCCGGCAACGGGGGATGAAATCACTACTTGTGGGTACAGTGGTACGAACTCTGCAGAGTCAAAACTGTCTTGACAGCCGTGCTCACGGTTAAGAGCGGCCTGGACTTATTCATGATTAGAGGATTGATGGTTTTGGAAGTTAAGCGGGGAGCTTAACATTTGGAAATGATGATTATGGTTATTGGATTATGATGATGGGATGGGAGATTGGGACCTTTTCACCTGTGTAGTAATGTAAGTGCTTAATAAGCTAAGGTGATAGGTATTAATTGCGTAGTGCTTTAACCATGAGTTCAACCTCTCCTTGTTCTAGCCATGCATGATATAATTTTCCCACACTTGCTGAGTACCTTTGGTACTCAACCTTGCATATTTGTTGGTTTATATTGCTGCTCAGGTCAAGATAATGAGGTGGTGTATAATGACCAAGATTTTGGACCCGAGGAAGGTTTTTAGGTTCATGAAGACCCCCGGGCAACGCCTGTGATGGAGCCCTAAAGAATAATATTCCGCTGCTAGTTTATTTACTTCTGATGAAGCATTAGTGTCCATTGAGACATTTGCGATGTAAGACTTATTTATATTCGACACCTGGCTTGTAATAAATGATGCTTCACTATTTGTCATCACATGTATGAGAAAATGATCCTGGCATACATGTGATATTCACTTGGTTGTTTCTTCGGAAAAACCGGGTGTGACACGATGTTGGGTATATTTTTCCTCCCAAACACAAAGCTGCTCGGGACACAATCTGAGTAGCAGAGATATTTCCTCCCGGTGAACGTATAAGATAACTCGTCGTGGGAGTATTGGTGGATAATTGGTGCTGATCCACGCATGATTTGCTGATAAAATTATGGGTAGCACCGGAATAAAAAAGTATCAGCATGAGTATGTCTTTAAGATTGAACATGCCCGCTAACACCGGTGCTCCCTCCGGGACATCCTCAATAGCAAGATGTTGCACACTCCTGGATTGCAATGCTGTTATGTTTACTTGAGCATGTGGCGGCATACCACCTGATGATGATGGTTGTCCTCTGTTCAATAAATTCTCCTGACATTCTTGCATAAAATGCCATAATTGTGGCAATACGAACAAGGATATTTCCCCGGTCCTTCGCTGACTTGTGGTTGAGAAGTTGATGTACTTGGCTGCAGCAATGAGGCACCAGAAATCAATCTTTGCTGCGGCTGTGGTGGTGCTTCAAGACGTGATTCTTGAACAGGAAATCTTGGATATGTTGATCTTACTGGTGGCTGCCATATTTCATCAGATGGTGTGCGATACACCAAACGGTATTTACGGGGAACAATGGGTGTGTCTTCTTGCACATCATCCTGGTCCCTCTTCTCTGCTTGACACTCAAGTGTCGCCTGTTCTTGCAGCATGGCAGGACTGATCAACTCGATGTAATTGCCTTGATTGAACAAAGCCCACCTATCCTTTAATATGGCACTCAGGCCATGGAAAAAGTAATCACACCTTGCAGCTTCGCTCGTCGCGTAGTCGGGAGCATATTGTACCAAATGGTTAAACCGTTTGACATAATCGAGGACATTCATGTCCCCTTGCTTCAACTTCCTGAATTCCTGCTGCTGGGACTTGATAAAACAAGTAGGAATGTGATGAGCACGGAATGCTTTACGAAATTCCGTCCATTCCACTTGATGGCCTTCTGGAATGGTGGCGAGATTTTCAAACCACCAATTTCCGTTGTTGAGCTATTTATCTTCTGTAATCATCACACTCGAACACTCAAAACTTGTACTCCATAACCCGAAGCTATTTATCAGCTTCCACGGGTTCGGTAGCTTCCGTGAAAATTGACGGTTGAGTCGCCAAGAAGTCCAAAGAGGCGTTCTGAGGTGGAACGACCTGTTGTGTACGTTGGAGTATGCCTTGCTGTACCAAGGCTTGGAGTAGTATTGTATTCTCCTGATTCGACTCGACCATTTTAGCCATGAAATCCGCCCAAACCATTGATGGCGGTGCCCGCGGTGGAGTCGAGGCATCGCCGTCTCGGCGAGAACCTTCAGCCCTACTTGGAGAACGAGTACACACCATACTGCAAAAGGATAATTTTGAGGGGAGTCAAAACTTGATCTCAGCAGTATGTGAAAGTATGTAGAACATGAACATGCTAAAACTTTATGAAAGTATAACAATAATTCATGTTTACATATCTTCCTAAAGCCAACCCAATCAGTCCCCTATTCTGTACAGAACAGACCTTTCTGTACTTAACCAAGATTTTGGTCCAGTTACCAGCATTTTCATAACCCAAGTTGAATACAAAAGTTAAAGATAACTTCAGTATCCTTCCAACTAGTATTCATATGCCTCTGTATCAAAAGTTATGATTGCTCAATGTTGACATAATTTCTGGATAAAATTTGCCAGCATCTCCTCTGAATGTGGCTGTTTTTATCACTGTTGTACATCAAAATATAGTACAATTCTGAACAAACTATGAGCTACAAAATGGTTGAAAATTTCATAACCTTTCCAACGGTGTATCATATGACCCTTAGGATTTTTTCCACAGAAAGTTATAGCTAATTTACAGAAACATCCAGAGAGGTTTGCATCTGTCCTGTTTTCTGAACAGTTTGCATTCAACTGGACATTCAACCAATTTCGCGTGTGATTTTGCTCTGGAGGTCTACAGAGAAGTTGTAGAGCACTTAAAAACCTTTCCATAACTGTATTATACTCCTACATTGGGTCAATATACTCAGAGTTATGCTCTGTAAAAATCTAGCAAAAGTTTCTGCCAAAACAGAGCACTCTGTTTTTTTGAGAAAACTTAGCAACCTATCAATTCTCTCCTTTGAAACTTAGTTCAAATGAAGAGCACAGTAACTAATATGTGTATTCCAACTTCCATTTTTAGTTGAAACTTAGTCATGAATGATTTCTTCATAGGAAAGAAGTTATCAAGTGTGGTACGGTGGCGATGCACCGTAAGACATATGACGGTACTATGTTGCCTCACAAAAGAAAATCCTAACCGGCTTACGCCGGCATATACGTATCCATAGGTGGCACTAATATGGCCACTCGCAAACGTGTTCTACTCGTATTACAGTTTTCGTGGTTAGTACCTGCATAAATTACACATAATCATCAGGTTCGGCTGCACACCGAACCTGGTCCCAATACAGTTCATACACCCGTCCGTCATCACTTGCACAGGTGTTCTCAAGCCAAACATTCCTTGAGCTACGTGTTCATGTTACTAACCACGTGACGGGGTCTCCAATACTTGCCCGTAGCACGTCAGGGAAGGGCGTTGCTCAAATACCCCAAACGACACGAAGAGTCGTAGAGGATACCCAAGCTAGCCGGGTTACCTGCCACCCGTGAGGCTCCACTCTTCAGCTTGTGTGCACTGGTGGACAGCGCTTACATGCACCCCCCAAGACATGAAAAGTACCAAGATGCATGATTTTCTGACATAGTCAAATAAGTTAGGTTGCCACCTTCATAATATGCTAATATAGTAGTCCTTATGTTGGCCTATTACCGTTTTCTCACCGTATCCTAAGTTTTTATCGTAATATGATCCTAAATCCATGCGCTATTCCCAACGTGACTCTGATACCATGCTGTCGGGGCCTGGGGACCGCATTGGGTGGTGCCATGGGATGCGGCACCCAACAGTACACGGGTCAAGGAAACTTCATATTACACAAACCATTTGCGGAAGCGTACAAAGAGTACTTTACAAATACTTATCTCAAAATAAACTACAGCGGAAGACTATAACTCTCATGACTCATTTCTATCTTAGCATCAAAGAAACTGTACAGCCCGCGGACGTTTCTTACTAGCAACACGAAAACAAATCACAGCGGCGAGGATGCTCATGAGTAACCACTCGGAGGTTTCCGAGTCTTATCGGCAACCATTCTCATAAGCATAAAGTCAATACGTGTAAAACAACTAGGATAGTATCCGTGAGCATAAAGTTCAGCAAGACTTAACCATCAAACCTAGTCATGAAACTCTACATGAGGGTAAATACATAGCATGGGATAGCTATATGCATAATGAACTCACCTACATGTAAATCCTTACTTTCAGGTGTTATTAGCAGCAAATTAATAGTAACCTTGGGCACGCCACGTTGGGAGTCCACAATTAAACAAGAAACGCTTTCTCCCGATGTAAATTGCTCACGGTGTAAATGAATCGAGTTTGCTCTAACTATTCGTAAAAGATACATCACAAAACGAGTATGAACTTCAAACCACAATGATTAGTTCCTTTCTCATACAAGTTCTTACTACGTCACGACTGTGAGAACAAGTATGCTCAATCCTCTTCCGCGAGCAACGGTGATTCGAACCAATAACACCTGGACTACATGACACGTATGCCCGTACTCAACGTTGCCTACAGCAACCATCACTGACGTTGTACGTGGCAGCCTTTCCCCCGTTTCACCCACGTTGAATGGATCCGATCGCCCCGTATAGTGGCCACCCTCATGGTGCACCTACCGACATGAGATGTCATGAGAGTGTTATCCACATACTGCACAACGGCCCTCTCGCCTGAGGCGACAGGAAAAGGCTCAACGCAAGCTTCCCGAGGTACGTCGGTTTACTGGGTCCCATATAGCCAGCATGAGTCCGGTACACAACTCAAACTTGCTCAACAGGGCTGCATACAGATCGGTCCTTGACCGACACAGATAGGTCTAACGCACCCAGTCCCCTATGTCCTGCTGCCCCTACAACCTGCCGGTCTCAACTTCAACTTGCTAACAATTTTTTGAACCAATCCTGTATGCCCCCGTTTTCCTGATCATGCGAGTAGCATCTCACCACTCGACTTCTATCAAATCTTACTTAAGTATGGCAGTTCTACACGATGAAAAGACATCTACCCAATACTCCATGGGTTTATTTGGTCATGCAAGAGGAGTATCAAATATCTAGACCTAATGCATAGTTCATATCCTAACCAACAAGTGAATATAAAGTAAAAACTTAAAAGCTGTTAAACCGGAGCTTGTCTGTTTTGCAGGGTAGTAGTATATATAAGCAGTTAGTGATCCTTGCTCTCTTGATCCTCCGGAGTCTGATCCAACTTCAATGAATCACTCCTTTGAATCCCCTTTGTTGTGAATCCTATCGACATGTATATGCATAAATTTTACAATGCAATTCAAAGAGTTAAAGACTTGATTTCTTAAGAACAGAGGCTGTGTAGAAATGCCAAAAATGACTTTGTTGCCCCTGTTGTGCCAAGAAACATAAATAAACTAAATTTGTCTTAGTGTTTTAGTTCATAACTAAGTTTCCTAATGAACATAAGAGATGAGCTGAAAATATTTGAATGAAACTGAAGATCAAGAACTCCAATGGCATCAAAACTTTTACAGCATTTTCTATTCTAACCAGAGATTTAGCTTGCAAATTTTCAGCTAATGTGGAAACATATTGTGTTCTCCAAAATTCCTACAATACTCTTATGTATTTTTCCCACATACATAAGCATGGAAACAAGAACAGGGATTTCTAAGACTCAACTTGAGCTGAAACTCTACATGTGACTTCCTCGTCACAAGAAAGTCCTTTGGTACAAAATTCAGCACTTTTACTTGAGTAGTTCCTCCAGCATAATTCCTTAAGCCTTTCTACCAAAATAATTAATTCTGGAGTAATGTGCATTTTCATGCCCAATAAAGTGAACTACAATTTAAAGTATGACTCATAGAGAATGTCTGATTTTTTCCATGATTTTTGGAGCTATTATTTGCCAAGAATGAATTTTACAAGTTAGACACCTTTTTCTAAAAATGTTTCTGGACCACTATGTACACAGCAGTTTGTATTTAGCAAATTCTTACACAAATCATCTTCAAATGAGCTGAAAATTTTCTAGAATGTCAACAATATGCTAAAGAATATTCTGGTAAAATTTGAGGATTTTTGGATGAACCAAATTCCCTCAATAATTCTTTTTCAGAAAATATTCAACGAATTTTCCATACTTTAATATTGATCTTAGTACAAATTGGGGTTCATATTTGGATGGATCTTTGCAAAATAAATCCAACCCAATTTGAATTACTCAATTTGGAGGTTCCTACACAAAGATATGATTTTCCAAAGTTGTGGCAAATTCTGGAATTAATTTGCTACTGGAAATCGGTTGGACCCACTGTTTTAAACTCCAGCCAATAGGATTTGGCGCGCACCGGGCTACGGGGTTCCCACGCGCGTAGCCACACGAGATCCGAGCCACAACCGATCAAATATTTAAAATCAGGTCGCTGACAGCTGGGCCCAGCCCCTTCTCTTTCCTCCCGCCTGCTCTCTCGTGCGCACGCTCCAGCTCGCCGGACCGAAACTGCTCCCCGCCGGCGACACGTTTCCGGCCATCTCCTGACCGGAGGCTCACCGCTAGGGGGTTTGGGAAGTCAAGGAACATGTTGGTAAGGTCTGCTCGGGCTGCCGGTGGCCGGAACACTGTCGGCGACGTGCGGCGGCTAAGGGAAGAGTTCGGCGCCGTCGGCCAAAGTTTCTAGCCTGCCAAATCATCCATTGATCGGCTCTACAGGACCCGTGTAACTTAGGGAAGACCGACATGGCTTCAAAACTGCTCGGGAACGGCTGCAAATAGGTTGTCACCGTACGCTCGCGGGGTGCCACCGTGGATGCGCTTGGGAAACATCAAAATACGCCACTCTGATTCGGTTTCAAGCTAGGGATGCTAAAGGAAAGATGATCGCCGGCTAGTCTGGCCCATGTGTGCAAAATTTGGTGAGCTAACAACAATTAGGGAGGGAGAATTTTGAGTTCCCGTACCGGACGCTTGAGTGGTGCACACCAGAGAAAAAACCTCGAATTCACCGGTGATGATCCACGGCTTGATCCATGTTTTGGAGGAGAGAAGCACCGAGGTAGAGCGCTCCCGTGGCCGTGCTTGCTCTGGCGTGAAAGCCTATGTTGTGGGATGTCGACGTGCGCCCGATCGCCGGTTGGTTTAGATCACCGCGATGAAGAGCGCGCTCGGGTGGAGGAAACCGAAACCGGCTCTGTTTTGGCACTGAGGAGGTAGAAGGAAGTCCCCCACCGCTTGGCAGCTCGGAGTGGAGGGGGGGCAAGTTTTTACGGTTTCCGGATGAGCATCGAGGAGGTGGCGGTGAGCTCGGCTGTGTTCGTTTGTTTGCTCGCGAGGAAGTAGCAAAGAACGATTTGCTCGGTCTGTGAATAGGAGGATCATGCCGAGGGAAGCTCACACACTTCTGCCAGCGTGTTGCGAGATGCAGGAGGTGGCGACAACAGCTCTCGGTGGCGCCCGGGAGGAAGATCCTCGGTGGAGTAAGAAACAGAGATCCAATTGCTTCATTTGCAAGTCATATTGCTCAATGACATGTGGGGTCCACCCCTTCCTCCTCTCAAAAGATCTCCTCATGTTACTCTCTCAAATCTCCAAAGTTCTGAAGTTTAAAAGTGGGCTAGAATTTGAATGCGCCGAATTCAGTTTGAATTTGCATTGCAAATTTGAATTCGGTTTAATTCGCAACTGCTCCTAGTAAATTCCTTTTTTGCCCACCCTAAAAGTGAAAAGTTTGCCACCCTAAATTTTCCTTAAATTCCAAAGTATAGGGCTGCATGAGTATTCAAAATTTGGCTACAATTTGCGGTGAACTTTGAATTTGCAAAATCTGATTTTTAACTTTCGTGCACATGAGTGTTTAAGTTCATATTGATTCAACACATTCAAATGAACATGTGAGTCTCTTTTTGATGAACATCCATGAACAACTTTGCGTGAAGAAAAGTTTTAGCAAGTCCCATTTTTCATGAATTTGCAACCCCTATAATTCAAACTTTGGTTTATTCATATACATTTTTGGGACTTTTACATTGACGGGCTAGAGGTGGCGGGCGACGCTGCCGGAGTGAAATCGAGCCGCTGCACCGTCGCGGGCTAGGTTGGAGACCTTGCTGGCTGGGCTTCACCTGAGGGTTTAGCACGTCAGGTAAGGTCCTGGCAGCAAGCCGGAGCTCGGGAGATAGCCGCGAGGTCGGTTTCCGGTGAACTCCGGCGAGGTCGGGCACGGGCGTGCGCGGGAAGGCGGGAGGTTGAAGACGACCACCCGGCCCCACGTGTCAGCCACTCGAGGGAAGTAAATCGTATTGTCTGCGGCTCGGGATCCATTTGTGGCTATGCAGTGAAACTCAGTGGCCCCATGTGCATTGGCTGAGGTGCCAACACGTAGCCCCGAACCCACCGGCAGGATTTAAACATTTCCCCAATTTTCAGATTTAGTTCAAACTTCAAAGTCACACAACTTTTGCTAGGAAGCTCCAAATCGAGTGAACCAAATTTTGTTGGATTCAGATCTCTGAGTACATTCCAGCAAATCAAGTTTCACTCCATAAAAACCTTTATTTCTCTAAAATTAATTCAAAAGTGGGATCTATTTTTACACTCAGCATATTTTTATGAGCTCACAAACCAATTTTCACTCCATTTGGAGTTGATCTTTACATGAGCCATTTTGAGAAAAATTCAAACTGAATTTAAATTTCAGTTTGCCATTGGAATCCAAATTCAGCCAAACCGATTCACACTTTGATTCATTCAAATTCAAATGGCATTGGGTGAATTGATCAACTTGCCAAGGGCATTAGGGTCCCTAATAATCAGAGCAGTAGAGAAATTCAAGTCTTTAGGACAGAAGAGCAATTTGGGACCCACAGGTCAGTGAACCGAGTGACTTACCCCCGAAGGCATGCTGCTCTGTTTCTCGGGCCGCCGCTGTGCGCACCACCGAGGGGAAATACGCTGGACACCTCCTGTGTGGGTGTTTGTCGCGCTGAAGGACGGGCTTCAGCGCTTATCCACCACACACCGTGACTCCTTCGCGGTACAAACTGAGTTTTGCCTCCCTGCTCGCACGCTCGAACAAAATGCATCTTTGTTCACTGCCGCCGTTGCAAAATCAATCGGGAAAACCATGCCACCGTGTGTGTGAAGCATTCCTGAGCTGCAAAACGGTACCCTAGCCTCTCCTCCTACCTGCCCGTCACGAAAACAAGCCGAGTTTGGCTTCCCTCGACCACAATCGAAAGTTTTCACGGCGACCGAAAGAGTTCTGCACATCGGGCTCTCGTGGACAGCCAAACCGTGATCTTTCATGCCCATGTAAGAACGCCTTTAGGAGCGCACGAACCCCAAGCTGCTTCCCTCCAAATTTCAGCCCAAGCCGTGGAAGCTCCCCGGAGTATTTCCCGTTTTCCCTCCGGCCGGTACCAACCGAGATTCGGGTACGGATTTTCAAAGTTCTTCCTCCATAATCATTTAGAGTTCCTCAAACTGCACACACACGAGCTAGACTCAATAGTGAACAATTTTTCTTTGCAACCCTAGCGTGAAAACGCCTGTAGACAGCCTATTTTGAGTTTTGCTAACGGCACCAATGGAGGAAGCCGTCGGGCGCATGGTGCGAGCCCACTTAGAGCCTGTCCTGAGCTAACTTGGGTTCATGTCGAGCATCTACATGCACACCAGTGATGTAGAGCTTGAAAACTCAGTGTTTGACGGGCTAGAGTTGGCGGGCGACGCTGCCGGAGTGAAGCCGAGCAGCTGCACCGTTACAGGCTAGGTTGGAGACCTTGCCGGCTTAGGGAAACTTCACCAGAGGGTTTAGCACGTTGGGTTAGGCCCTGGAGGCAAGCCGGAGCTCGGGAGATGGCCGGAAGGTCAGTTTCCGGCGAACTCCAGCGAGTTCGGGCGCGGGCGCGCCCGGGAAGGCGGGAGGTTGAAGACGACCACCCAGCCCCACGCGTCAGCCACTCGGGAAGTAAATCGGATTGTCTGTGGCCCGGGATCCATTTGTGGCTATGCAGTGAAACTAAGTGGCGCCATGTGGCATTGGCTGATATGCGACACGTAGCCCTGGACCCACCGGCAGGATTCAAACATTTCCCCGTTTTTCAGATTTAGTTCAAACTTCAAAGTCACACAAATTTTGTTAGGAAGCTCCAAATCTAGTGACCAAATTTTGTTGATTCAGCTCTCTGAGTACTTTCCAGCAAATCAAGTTTCACTCCATGAAAACCTTTATTTCTCCAGAATTAATTCTCCAAAATTTAAACTGTTTAGAATTTTAACTAGAGAACCCTTTTGTGGAAAATTCTGAAATTTGGCCAGGATGTTCCTTGTACTATCCCTGAGCTACCATAAAAATTTCAGATCCATCCGAGCTAATTTGATCCACCTAATTGTGTGATTAATGAAACTGGTCCAGAGAAAAAGAAAAATGTTTAGAAACATTTTTCAGATTTTCTCTGAACTTATTTAGCTCATATCTTTTGCTAGGATGCTTCAAACTAGATGAAACCAATTCCATTAGAACCATCTGAAAATCTAGTTTCCAGAAAGTCATGGCTTGCTCCATGAAAAACTCTAAGAGCTCTAATTAGGGCCAAATACACATTTATTTGTGCAGTGCTCAAATGAGCTTTGCTTTAAACGAAATCTGGCCAAGTTCCTGTTTAGGTTGTCACCAAACCTCAGTAAAAATTTCAGAAGCAAAAGGACTGTCTAGCTATACTTATAGTCTTCACATTATCAAATTCAACTCAATTGCATTTAAATTGACACGCATCATAATTCTTTTTCGTGTAGTCGCTAAGATCGAAGAAGGCCAGGAGGTTCTGTATTTTATCACCCCGGAAGAACATCTAGCTTACGACCAGCAGCAAGGCAAGATCTGGTTTGCATTAGCCATTTCATAAAGTCTTATGTTTTGATCACTTACTTTATGTATTTCTTACAATTATGCATTAGAGTCTTGTTTGGAAACCAAATGCATAGCCAAGAGAACCAGAGTTTTGGGCTTTGGTTTTAAACCTCGAGTAGCCACCGCAATGCTATATCGGTGTAGGATTCAGTACAAGTCGAGTAGTTGGAACTACTCGCGAGACTAGGCTAGAAGCACACAACTCGGTTAGAGATAGACAATGATTCACGTGGCAAGAAAAATGAGACCGAGTGAGTAAGGGCAGCAGGACTTTGGGGCCTGTGTGCCATAGCTCTGCTTGTGTCGATTGAGGACCGAGCCTTGTGCAGGCCTGTTGAACGAGCTAGAACTGTACCGAAGACCTACCGGATATATGTAAACTGGGAAACCGATGTAATTCAGGTAGCGATATGTTGAGGCATTGCTTGTCGTGCAGAGCGTAGGTTAAGAGCAGCGATGTGTAAATCGGCTGGCGGGCACTTCGGATGCTCCATGCAGAGACCTCCTGCTCGTGATTATAGGATTGGTTCAACACTTGGCTAACGGATGAAAGTTTGTTGCGTACGACATCATTGGTGGTTGCTGTAGGCAACATCGAGTACGAGCGTACGTGACGGGTTATTCGGGTAACCCTACAGGTCTAAATCGATTATAATCGCCATCCCTTACGGTCAGTGAGTACCACTTGTTCACTGTACCGTGACGTAGAAAGAACAGGCCAGTGTCGTGTTAAAAGATTGCTGGTCGAAAGCTTTACATTGTTTGATGCTTTAGTTTAGAGCTAATCAAAGTTCCTTGCAACCTTAGGCAAAGCACATAAGAGAAATGCGTTTCTTGTTTGATTGCGGCTTTCTTATGTGTCTTAGAACGAGGTTTCCACTATCTTGAGGCTAAAACTTGAAAGTAAGGTTCAACTATTTTGGCGTGTCTTTTGCAACATGCTTCCCTACTATACACTGCAAACCCAGCATGTAGAGTTTTATGTGTAGCTAAGACGGGTCAGTCTTGCTGAGCCATAGTGCTCACTGCTTGTTTTTGAAGCATTTGCAGGGTTCTATGAGGAGGAGGCTCCTGAGAAGGAGACGGATCCCCAAGAGGGAACTACCGTCGAGTGGGAGCCATGCACGCCACCGTGTTACTGTGCGTGTGTGCTAGTGAGGACACGTTCACGGGCTGAACGTGAACTTCTTTTGCTTAGTCTATGCCCGCGAGTGTTGACGTAATGTATTTTGATTAAATTATGTTCATAAACACGTTTATGTAATAAATTTTCGCTTCCGCTATATGCCTTTTATGTGTGTTATCCGGTGCTGTGCAACGCAGGACCGCTCAGCGAGATCCTGGCTTGTCGAGACCATGGGTCCTAGCAGCGTGGTATCAGAGCTCCGTTGAGGTTGAACACACTTAAAAAGGTTAAATTTTCAAAAACTTGGTGAGGAACGAGTTATTAGCCCATATAAGGATGTTATTAATGTATAGAAAGTGGCAATACTAACCTATGTGCTTATGTCGGAAAATCATGCATCTCGGGACTTCATATGTCTTGGTGAGTGCATGTAAGCGCTGTCCACCAGTGCGCACAAGCTTAATGGTGGAGCCTCATGGGTGGCAGGTAACCCGGCCAGCTTTAGTATCCTCTATGACTCTTCATTTCATTTGGGGTATTCGAGCAACACCCTTCCATGGCGTGCTACGGGCAAGTATGGGAGACGCCGTCACATGGTTAGTAACATGAACACGTAGCTCAAGGTGTGTTTGGCTTGAGAACAACCATGCGAGTGATGACGGACGGTTGTATGGAACTATATTGGGACCGGGTTTGGTGTGCGGCCGAATCTGACGATCGTGTGGTTTAATTGCAGGTAGTCTGACCACGGATAGGTAGACGAGTAGTATACGTTTGCGAGAGACATTTAGTGCCATTGAATTAACGAAGCTAGCTATGTCCGGTATAGGTTTTCTTTGTGAGGAACGTAGTACCGGCATGATTGTGGTGACGCTTCGACGTCACACTCCACTAAATGATCAACATCATTGTAAAACTTTAAAGTTTTGACCCAGAGCACTAAAATTTTGATTTAACTCCTTCCATTAATCAGGATGTTCAAAGTAAGGAAGTTTTCAACTTATTAGGAACAAAGTCCTCTGTTTTTAGCGGAAACAATGCTGAAGTTATACAGAGGTTACAGGTCGCATTCTTTCGATGTTGGGGTTGTATGATACATTTCTGGAAAGCTTTGTACGAGCTTTACAACTTTTCTATTGATGTCCAGAGGTGTTTCATCACTTAACTAGTCGAAAAATGCAGTAGAGTTGAAACTGTCAGAAAACAGGGCAGAGCAAATACTCTCTGTAACTCTATGTAAAATGAGCATAACTTACTGCATAAAAATCCAAAAATAGAATATGGGGTAGTTCTGAAAATTTCACGAGATAAGTTACAACTTTGTAACAGAAAGTTTTGTCAAATTCGATGTAGAATTAACTGGAATTCTTAGATCCAATCAGTACCTCAAGCAGGGAGGTGCTGTCCAATTTTTCATATATGTTTTTACAGATGTAGAGGATAAACAACTGGAGAACGGATGGGTGGTATCCCACTGTTCTCAACGCAGCGGATATCCGGAATTTTTGAAGCTGATGCTTCAATATTTCGGGTATTTGGAGACGCCACGTTACCTCGCCAAGGAAGAACACGAGGAGGGGAACAAGCCATGGACTGTCCATGTCGATGTTCCAACAGGACCGACGCCACAGGGTTGGGCACCGTTCACCGTCACGGTGAAAGGGAGACAACCTGAAGAGATGTGGAAAGTGGCAGCCCGCAACACCATGTCATGTTTCTGCCAGCTACACGTGAGGGCTATGGAGGGCACTCCATACGCACTTATCCCCATGGAGGGACGAGCTAATCATGTGTGGAGGGAGAGGTACTTTGCGGCGACTGATCCGAGTTGCCCAAGGTACAATCCAGCGGAGGCAAACCTCAGCTTCCATTTGATGGCAGGAAAGAACATGATGGACAGCCAATCTGTCCATATGGATCGACTTGCCATGGAGCTCAAGGAGAGCACCAGCCGCCGAGACCATTTCGAGAGTGCTCACAGCGCACTCCATAATGTGCTCCTTCCGAAGATCAAGCGACTGAATGAGCAACACAATCAGTTGCGTCGTCTGAAGAAGGCGAAGAAGAAAAGCCGTGTTGACATCACGGCTTTGCAGTAGAAAGTACAGGCTCTGACCCAGCAGAATGAGGTCCTTACTCAATAGCGTGATTACGCTATTCAGGGGGGGGCAGAATTGGGAAGAAGATTACAACCAGGCCATGGACGAGGTGCATGCTTTGCAATACCTCGTACCTCCGGTAGTGGGCCTACCGATGGTAGATGCAGTACCCGTGGTTTTAGGTATCCCGGCAATTCCGGAACCTGAACCCGAAGAGGAGGTCATGGACCCTGAGCCACCAGCAGAGATAGCGGAAGAGGACGACCAGCAGGAGGTCGAATTCTACTCCGAGCAGTGAGTTTACCGTTGCCAAGTAGGGCAGCGAGGGTGGTGTGTAAGAACTTTTGTAACAGTGACATGTCATGTAGACAGTAGCGTGTGTATAGGTAGTGACGACATGAGCACGACTTCTCAGAGGTACAAGAATAATGTATCTTGTATAAAGTTTTTACTTTATCAATATATGTGAATGTTGTGCAATTTCTCCATGTGTCACTGCAGTCCCTACTGTTTTCTATGGAATTTTGAGTATGGCATGTGCTGACTGTTGCTGTTTTGAATTTCAGGATGACTCGTACACGTGCCAACCCTGAGGTTGGTGGTTCAAGTCAGGGGAGAGAGGCCTCCCAACAGCCTCTCGAGACTTCCTCGGAACAGCAGCAGCAGCAACAGCAACCTCAACCACCGCCACTGCCAACGGTCACGTTGGCTGATATTGTTGCGGCCATGGCAGGCTCGCACCAGCAGCACACCGAATTGCTGCGGACGCTAATTGACAATACATCTCGACCAGAGAGGCATCAAGACCGAGAGGAATGCTGACAAAGCTCCTACTCAGATTTCCTTGCTACCCATCCCCTAGTATTCTCAAGGGCGGATGAACCCCTCGACACGGATAACTGGCTCCGCACGATGGAGATGAAATTCAGGCTGCTCCAAGTTAGTGAGCAGCAGAAATCGCAGTTCACGGCCCAGCAACTTCAGGGGTCTGCAAGCGCATGGTGGGCAAATTTCTACGCCTCGCAACCCACCGAGTGAGTGCTGACCTGGGCGGAGTTCCGGACAGCCTTCAGGGCCTATCACATACCGCCAGATCTCATGAAGAGGAAGACGCAGGAATTCCTCTATCTGCAGCAAGGCAACCATAACGTGATGGATTATGCCAGGGCGTTCAATGATCTCGCGCTCTATGCTTCTTATCATGCTGATACAGATGAGAAGCGGCGAGGCCACTTTTATCAGGGGCTAAATCCGCTCCTGAAGGACAATCTAGCGATGTTCAATAACGGCAGCCTCAATGACATAATTGATGCTGCGATTGTACAAGAGGACTCCGTCAAGGAGTTAGCGGCAGCCAAGAAGAAGCGAAGCGCGCTGCAAAGCAGTGGAGAGGGAGGTGGTCCTCCCCAGAAATATCAGATGGTGTATCGCTCACTATCGAGTCAACGCTGGCAGCCACCGCAGCGGCTGATCCAGTATAGCAATCGACCGTATTCACCACCAGCGTTCCTACCGGCCTTACCAGCACCTCCGCAGCAACAACAGCAGCAGTGGATGATGCCGCGTGCATTTGCACCTCAGCAGCACATGCCGGGCTTTTGTCCCCCGAGCACCGGCCATCCATCGATCACATGTTTCAAGTGTGATTGCCAAGGGCATTTCGCCAACATCTGCCCCGAGAGGCAAGGCGGCGGAGTGGCACCACAGTTTCCGGGGAGTAATCAGCCCTGGAATCCCATTAATGCGTGGCGGGCAAACCCTAAGCCTGGCACCGTCCACAACCTCGCCATAGAGGACGTGCCGGAGGGAGAACCCATCCTTGCGATTATGTTCCAACTCCACAAACATCCCGCCACAGTTTTATCTGATTCAGGCGCCACACATAATTTCATTAGCCAAGCTTTTATTGCTAAATACAGTTTGAAAATACTACCCACCAAAAGTCCATACTTGATTTGTTCACCGGGTGGGAAAATTTCAGCAACTATGATGGTTCCAAAAGTGATATTATACCTAGGGGTAGAGTATACCTTACATCTCTCATAGCTTTAGAGGGACAAAAGGTCAATGTCATCTTAGGAATGTCATGGTTAACCCACCACGGCGCTGTTTTAGACACTGTCCTACGAGTCGTGCATTTGCACTCAGAAATGCACGAGTCTCATTCTTTATTTCTGGACAGTACAGAAATAAAACATCCAACCGTATACCAATCCACTACCATCATATTGGAAGATATTTCAGTAGTCTGTGAGTTCCCTGACATGTTCCCAGATGATTTACAGGGGATGCCGCCCAACCGAGAGGTGGAGTGCAAGATTGAGCTTGCACCGGGAACTATGCCAATATCCAGAAGGCCGTACAAGATGGCACCAAAGGAGTTGGCAGAATTGAAAACGCAGTTGACGGACCTGCTGGAGAAGGGGTTTATTATGCCGAGCTCCTCGCCATGGGGCTGTTCGGCATTATTTGTGAAAAAGAAGGATGAAACATTGTGGCTTTGCGTGGACTATCATCCACTAAACGCCGTAACTATCAAGAACAGGTACCCGTTGCCACGGATCAACATGTTGTTTGATCAGCTGGTCGAAGCAAAGATCTTTTCCAAAATGGACATAAGATCCGGGTACCATCAGATTAAGATACAGGCTGAGGATATACTGAAGATGGCTTCCTCGACGAGGTACAGGCTTTATGAGTACCTGGTCATGTCCTTCGGCCTCACCAACGCTTCAGCTCATTTCATGTACTTGATGAACTCGGTATTCATGCCGGAGCTGGACAAGTTTGTCGTGGTATTCATCGATGACATATTGGTTTAGTCCAAGTCAGAGGAAGAGCACGCGAAGCACCTGCGTATAGTCTTGCAACGGCCGCGGGATCACAAGCTATACGCGAAATTCAGCAAATGCAAATTCTGGATATCGCAAGTACCTTTCCTCGGGCATATTATTTCAGCAGAGGTCATCGCTGTAGACCCGAGCAAAATTACACAAGTGCTGAATTAGAAGCCCCTGAGGTCTGTCCACGAGGTACGGAGTCTCCTCGGACTCGCGGGATATTATCGGAGGTTCATTCTGAACTTCTCAAAGATTGCCAAGCCTATGACCAAGCTGCTGAAAAAGGCTACCAAATATGTTTGGAGTCCAGCATGTGAAGCAGCGTTCAAGGCGTTAGTGAAGCACCTAACATCAGCACCGGTTTTGGCGCAGCCAGACACAACAAAACTGTTCGATGTGTACTGCGATGCACCGGCATTGGGCTCGGATGTGTGCTGATGAAAATCCGAAGGGTGGTCGCGTATGGATCACGGCAGCTCTAGAATCATGAGCAAAACTATCCAACTCATGACTTAGAACTTGCTGCCATGGTACTCGCACTCAAAATGTGGAGGCACTACCTACTCGGTAACCTCGTACATTTATATACCGACCACAAGAGCCTCAAGTACATATTTACTCAGAAAGAGTTGGACATGAGGCAAAGAAGATGGTTAGAGCTGATAAAAGATTATGAAATAGAGATCCATTATCACCACGGTAAGGCAAACATGGTGGCAGATGCACTGAGTCGCAAGTCACACGTACATAATCTGACTATCACCCCGTTGGAAGAGAGCGAGCCACCATTGCATGTGGTTCCACATGGAGCTCTCTACAACTTAGCTCTTATCCCCACCATCCGTGAAGAGATAGCGGCAGCCTAGAAACATGACAAGGGCATGTCACATATGCGAGACGTGTAGATAGTGGGGAACTGAAATGTTTCTGGAAAGATGGAGACGGCGTGCTGTGGTTCAAGTACAGGATCGTCATACCCCGTAAACCGGAATTGAGGAAGAAAATCTTTGATGAGGCTCACTTATAAAAGTTTTCTATTCACCCAGGCAGCAACAAGATGTATAAAGAACTCAGAGGTTTATTTTGGTGGACACAGATGAAGCGGGAGATCGCGAAATACGTGTCCGAGTGTGATACATGCCGAAGAGTTAAAGGTGACCACATGAAGAAACCGGGACTGTTGCAACCGCTCGGCATTCCTGCCTGGAAGTGGGAGGATGTGAGCATGAACTTCATCGTTGGTTTACCCACCACATTTAAGAAACATGATTCAGTGTGGGTGATAGTCGACGGTCTCACAAAGGTGGCCCATTTTGTCCCGGTCAACACCAACTACAACGCCAAGAAGTATGTTGAACTATACATCTCACGGATTCTTTGCTTATACGGCGTACCCCACACTATCATCTCGGATCGGGGCACTTTATTTGTGTCTCGTTTTTGGGAGCAGTTACATGCTTCCTTGGGTACGAAGCTGATCCGTAGTCCAGCGTACCACCCGCAGACGGATGGGCAAACCGAGCGGGTAAATCAAATTTTAGAAGACATGTTACGAGCTTGCGCTATCAACCACTGTAAGAATTGGGATGATCACTTACCGTTATCCGAGTTTTCATACAACAATGTGTACCAAGCCAGCATCAAGATGGCGCCTTACGATGCGCTATACGGAAGAAAATGCCGCACACCGCTGAATTGGTGTGAGTCTGGCGAAAGGGTCACCTTCAGGATTGATCTTGTCAACAATGCAGAAGAAAAAGTTTGGCTGATTCAAGCGAACCTAAAAGCCGCCCAATCTCGACAAGAACAGTATGCAGACCGGAGAAGATGTCCTCTCCAATTTGAAGTCAGGGATCATGTGTATCTACGTGTATCTCCAATGAATGGCGTGAACAGATTCGGGGTCAGGGGAAAGTTGGCACCCCGATTCATCGGTCCATTCCAGATTCTGGAAAGATGTGGATCCGTTGCATACCGGCTGGAATTACCCGCGACACTCTCCTGTATGCACGACATCTTCCACATTTCTCAGTCGAGGAAGTGCCTCAAGCTTTCAACCACCGTTCAGCTGGGAGATATTGAGGAACTAAAACCGGATCTCACCTATCGGGAGGAACCGGTTCAGATTATTGATGAGAAGGCCCGAACCACACGCAACCGTATGTTGTGGTTCTATAAAGTTCTATCAAGTAATCACTCCATGGATGAAGCGACATGGGAGAGTGAAGGATTTCTTCACGCCAACTACCTAGACTTTTTAACGTCGCACATCCGGTAATTTTTCCACCATCCTCTCTCTCATTTTTACCTTATAATCTCGGGACAAGATTCTTTTAAGGGGGGAGGAATGTAAGGGCCCAAAATTTTCACTTGCTAGAAGTGTTCATCACACTCACACCTCACCTCATTTGTGGTAATCACATGAACACATTTGAAGAGCAAGTAACCACAATCAATAGATTTATTAAGAGATGAACTCACAAAATACAAAAGTGGTATTTCCCACATGCATCATATAATAGCTGAGCATATGATTAACTCCTAAACTTTGTTAGGAAATCTCATCCCAAATTTCACCCAAATCGAAAACCTTTTGGGGTACTTTTGGGTATAATTGTTAAAAGGCTAGTTTGAACTAAAGTTCAAATTCAAACTCCATTCATCCCATGAATTCAAAAGTGGGATCCATTTTCACACTCATCACATTTTTATGAGCTCAAACACCAATTTTCACTCCATTTGGAGTTGATCTTGACATGAGCCATTTTGAGAAAAATTCAAACTGAATTTAAATTTCAGTTTGCCATTTGAATCCAAATTCAGCCAAACCAATTCACACTTTGATTCATTCAAATTCAAATGGAATTGGGTGAATTGATCAACTTGCCAAGGGTATTAGGGCCCCTAATAATCAGAGCAGTAGAGAAATTCAAGTTTTTAGGACAGAATAGCAATTTGGGACCCACAGGTCAGTGAACCGAGTGACTTACCCCCGAAGCCATGCTGCTCTGTTTCTCGGGCCGCCGCTGTGCGCGCCACCGAGGGGCAATCCGCCGGCTACCTTCTGTGTGGGTATTTGTCGTGCTGGAGGACGGGCTTCAGTGCTTATCCACCCCACGGCGTGACTCTTTCGTGGTACAAACCGAGTTTTGCCTCCCTGCTCGCATGCTCGAACGAAAAGCATCGCTGTTCACTGCCGCCGTTGAAACTCAATAGGGAAAACCATGCCACCGTGTGTGTGAAGCATTCCTGAGCTGCAAAACGGTAACCTAGCCTCTCCTCGTACCTCCCTGTTATGAAAACAAGCCGAGTTCGGCTTCCATCGACCACAACCGAAAGTTTTCGCGGTGACCGAAAGAGTTCCGCACCGCGGGCTCTCGTGGACAGCCCAAACCGTGATCTTTCATGCCCAAGTAAGAACGCTTTTAGGAGCGCAAAAACCCCGAGCTGCTTCCCTCCAAATTTCAGCCCAAGCCATGGAAGCTCCCCGGAGTATTTCCCGTTTTCCCTCCGGCCGGTACCAACTGAGGTTTGGGTACGGGTTTTCCAAATTCTTGCTCCATAATCGTTTAGTGTTCCTAAAACTGCACACACACGAGCTAGACTCAATAGTGAACAATTGTTCTTCGCAACCCTAGCGTGAAACCCCTGTAGACAGCCTATTTTCAGTTTTGCTAACGGCGCCAATGGAGGAAGGCGTCAGGCGCACGGTGCGAGCTCACTTAGAGCCTTTCCCGAGCTAACTTGGGTTCATGTCAAGCATCTACATGTCACACCGGTGCTGTATAGCTTGAAAACTCAGTGTTTGACGGGCTAGAGTTGGCGGGCGACGCTGCCGGAGTGAAGCCGAGCCGCTGCACCGTCGCGGGCTAGGTTGGAGACCTTGCCAGCTCAGGAAAACTTCACCAGAGGGTTTAGCACATCGGGTTAGGCCCTGGAGGCAAGCCGGAGCTCGGTAGATGGCCGGAAGGTTGGTTTCGGGCGAACTCCGGCGAGGTCGGGTGCGGGCGCGCGCCGGAAGGCGGGAGGTTGAAGACGACCACCCGGCCCCACGCATCAGCCACTCGGGGGAAGTAAATCGGATTGTCTGCAGCTCGGGATCCATTTGTGGCTATGCAGTGAAACTCAGTGGCGCCGTGTGGCATTGGCTGAGGTGCCGACACGTAGCCCCGGACCCACCGGAAGGATTTAAACATATCCCTGATTTTTGGATTTAGTTCAAACTTCAAAGTCACACAACTTTTGCTAGGAAGCTCCAAATCGATTGACCTAATTTTGTTGATTCAGCTCTCTGAGTACTTTCCAGCAAATCAAGTTTCACTCCATGAAAACCTTTATTTCTCCAGAATTAATTCTCCAAAATTTAAACTGTTTAGAATTTTAACTGGAGAACCCTTTAGTGGAAAATTCTGAAATTTGGCCAGTATGTTCCTTGTAATATCCCTGAGGTACCATAAGAATTTCAGGTCCATCCGAGCTCATTTGTTCTACCGAATGGTGTGATTAATGAAACTGGTCCAGAGAAAAAGAAAAATGTCCAGAAACATTTTTCAGATTTTCTCTGAATTTATTTCGCTCATATTTTTTGCTAGGATGCTTCCAATTAGATGAAACCAATTCCATTAGAACCATCTGAAAATCTAGTTTCCACAGAGTCATGGCTTGCTCCATGAAAAACCCTAAGAGCTCTAATTAGGGCCAAATACACATTTATTTGTGCAGGGCTCAAATGAGCTTTGCATCAAATGAAATTTGGCCAAGTTCCTGTTTATGTTGTCACCAAACCTCAGTAAAAATTTCAGAAGCAAAAGGACTGTCTAGCTATACTTATAGTCTTCACATTATCAAATTCAACTCAATTGCATTTAAATTGACACGCATCGTAATTCTTTTTTGTATAGTTGCTAAGGTCAAAGAAGGCCTGGACGTTCTGGATTTTATCACTCCGGAAGAACAACTAGCTTATGACCAGCAGCAAGGCAAGCTCCAGTTTGCATTAGCCATTTCATAAAGTATTATGTTTTGATCACTTACTTTACGTATTTCTTACAATTGTGCATTAGCGTCTTGTTCGAAAACCCAAATGCATAACCAAGGGAACCAGGGTTTTAGTCTTAGGTTTTAAAACTCGAGTAGCCACTGCAATGCTAAATTGGTGTAGGATTCGGTACAAGTCGAGTAGTTGGAACTACTCACGAGAATAGGCTAGAGGCACACAACCCGCTTAGAGATAGATAATGATTCACATGGCAAGAAAAATGAGACCGATGGGAGAGTAAGGGCAGCAGGACTTTGGGGCCTGGGTGTCGTAGCTCTGCTTGTGTCGATTGAGGACGGAACCGTGTGCGGGCCTGTTGAGCAAGCTAGAACAGTACCAAAGACCTACCGGATATATGGGAACCGGGAAACCGATGTAATTCGGGTAGTGATATGTTGAGGCATTGTTTGTCGTCCAGAAGGTAGGTTGAGAGCAGCGAGGTGTAAATTGGCTGGCAGGCACTGCAGATGCTCCGCACAGAGACCTCCTGCTCTGGACAATAGGACCGGTAAAAGACTTGGCTAACGGATGAAAGGTGGTTGCGTACGACGCCCGTGGTGGTTGCTGTAGGCAACATCCAGTACGGGCGTACGTGACGGGTTATTCGGGTAACCCTGCAGGTGTAAATCGATTATAATCGCCATCCCTCATGGTCAGTGAGTACCACTTGTTCACTATACCATTAAATAGAAAGAACAGGCTAGTGTCATGTTAAAAGATTGCTGGTTGAAAACTTTACATTGTTTGCTAATCAAAGTTCTTTTGAACCTTAGGCAAAGCACATAAGGGAAATGTGTTTCTTGTTTGATTGCGGCTTTCTTATGTGTCTTAGCATGAGGTTTTCCACTAATTTGAGGCTAAAACTTGAAAGTAAGATTGAACTATTTAGGCGTGTCTTTTGCTACATACTTTCCTACTATACACTGCAAACCCAGCATGTAGAGTTTCATGTGTAGGTAAGACGGGTCAGTCTTGCTGAGCCATCATGCTCACTGCTTGTGTTTGAAGCGTTTGCAGGGTGCTATGAGGAGGAGGTACCCGAGGAGGAGACGGATCCCCAAGAGGGAATTACCATCAAGTGGGAGCCGTGCACGCCGCCGTGTTAGTGTGCGTGTGTGCTAGTGAGGACACGTTCACGGGCTGAACGTGAACTTCTTTTGCTTAGTCTATGCCCACGAGTGTAGATGTAATGTATTATGATGTAATTATGTTCATAAACACGTTTATGTAATAAATTTTCGCTTCCGCTTTATGCCTTTTATGTGTGTTATCCGGTGATGTGCAACGCAGCATCCCTCAGCGAGATCCTGGCTTGTCGAGACCGTGGGTCCTTGCAGCATGGTATCAGAGCTCCGTTGAGCTTTAACGCACTTAAAAAGGTTAAATTTTCAAAAACTCAGTGAGAACAAGTTATTACACCATATAAGGATGTTATTAGTGTATATAAAGTGGCAATACTAACCTATGTGCTTATGTCGGAAAATCATGCATCTCAGGACATCATATGTCTTGGGGGTGCATGTAAGCGCTGTCCACCAGTGCGCACAAGCTTAAGGGTAGATCCTCACGGGTGGCAGGTAACCCGGCCAGCTTTAGTATCCTCTACGACTCTTCATGTCGTTTGGGGTATTCGAGCAACACCCTTCCATGGCGTGCTACGGGCAAGTATGGGAGACCCCGTCACGTGTTTAGTAACGTGAACACGTAGCTCAAGGCGTGTTTGGCTTGAGAACAGCCTTGCGAGTGATGACGGACGGTTGTATGGAACTGTATTGGGACCGGGTTCGGTGTGCAGCCGAACCTGACGATTGTGTGGTTTAATTGCAGGTAGTCTAACCACGGATCGATAGACGAGTAGTATATGTTTGCGAGAGACGTTTAGTGCCAATGAATCAATGGAGCCGGCATTACCAGCTTCACCTCCGTAGCAACAACAGCAGCAGAGGGCGATGCCGCGTGCGTTTGCACCTCAGCAGCACATGTCGGGCTTTCATCCTACAAGCACGGGGCAGACCTCAACCGCATGTTACAAATGCGGTCGTCCAGGGCGCTTCGCCAACAACTGCCCCGAGAGGCAAGGCGGCATAGTGGCACCACAGTTTCCCGAGAGGAATCAGCTCCGGAACCTTATAAATGCGTGGCGGGCAAATCCTAAGCCCGGCACCGTCCACCAACTCGCCATAGAGGACGTGCCGGAGGGGGAGCCAATCATTGCGGGTATGTTCCAACTCCACCAGCATCCCTCAATAGTTTTATTTGATTCAGGCGCCACGCATAATTTCATTAGCCAAGCTTTTATTGCTAAACACAGCTTGCCAATACTACCCACCGAAAGTCCTTACTTGATTTGTTCACCAGGTGGGAAAATTTCAGCAAGCATGATGGTGTCGAAAGCGCCATTATGCTTAGGTGGTAGAGTACACCCTACGTCTCTCAAATCTTTAGAGGGACAAAAGGTCGATGTCATCTTAGGAATGTCGTGGCTAACCCACCACGGCGCTGTTTTAGACACCGTCCTCCGAGTCGTGCATCTACACCCAGAAATGCACGAGTCTCACTCATTATTTCTGGACAGTCAAGAAATAAAACTTCCAAGTGTATACGAATCCACCACCATCAGATTGGAAGACATCCCAGTAGTCCGTGAGTTTCCAGACGTGTTCCCGGATGATTTACCGGGGATGCCGCCTGACCGAGAGGTGGAGTTCAAGATTGAACCTGCACCGGGAACTATGCCAATATCCCGAAGGCTGTACAAGATGACGCCAAAGGAGTTGGCAGAATTGAAAACACAGTTGACGGACCTGCTGGAGAAGGGTTTTATTAGGCCGAGCTCCTCACCATGGTGCTGTTCAGCATTATTTGTAAAGAAGAAGGATGAAACATTGCGGCTTTGCATGGACTATCGTCCACTGAACGCCGTAACTTTAAAGAACAAGTACTCGTTGCCACGGATCGACATGTTATTTGATCAGTTGGTAGAAGCAAATATCTTTTCCAAGATGGACTTAAGATCCGGGTACCATCAGATTAATATACGGGCTGAGGATACACCGAAGACGGCTTTCTCGACGAGGTATGGGCTTTATGAGTACCTAGTCATGTCCTTTGGCCTCACCAACGCTCCAGCTCACTTCATGTACTTGATGAACTCGGTGTTCATGCCGGAGCTAGACAAGTTTGTCATGATCTTCATCGATGACATATTGGTATAATCCAAGTCGGAGGAAGAACACACGAAGCATCTGCGTATAGTCTTGCAACGGCTGTGGGATCACTAGCTATACGCAAAATTCAGCAAGTGCAAATTCTGGATATCGCAAGTGCCTTTTCTCGGGCATATTATCTCAGCAGAGGGCATCGCTGTAGACCCGAGTAAGATCACACAAGTGCTGAATTGGAAGTCCCCGAGAACGGTTCACGTGGTACGGAGTTTCCTCGGACTCGCGGGATATTATCAGAGGTTCATTCCAAACTTCTCGAAGATTGCCAAGCCTATGACCGAGCTGCTGAAGAAAGCCACCAAATATGTTTGGAGTCCAGCATGTGAAGCAGCGTTCAAGGCATTAGTGAAGCACCTAACATCAGCACTGGTTTTGGCGCAGCCAGACACAACAAAACCGTTCGGTGTGTACTGCGATGCATCAGGCACTGGGCTCGGATGTGTGCTGATGTAAGACAGAAGGGTGGTCGCGTATGGCTCACGGCAGCTCAGGAATCATGAGCAAAACTACCCAACTCATGAATTAGAGCTTGCTGCCGTGGTACTAGCACTCAAAATGTGGAGGCACTACCTACTCGGTAACCTCATACATTTATATACTGACACAGAAGCCTCAAGTACATATTCACTCAGAAACAGCTGAACACGAGGCAGCGAAGGTGGTTGGAGTTGATAAAGAATTATGAAATAGAGATACATTATCAACCCGGCAAGGCAAACGTAGTGGCGGATGCGCTGAGTCGCAAGTCATACATCAATAACCTGACCATCACACTGTTGGAAGAGAGCGAGCCACCATTGCATGTGATTCCACATGGAACTCTTTACAACTTAGCTTTGATACAGTGGGGAGCTGAAGTGTTTCCGGAAAGACGGAGACGGCGTCCTATGGTTCAAGGACCGGATCGTCGTACCCCATAACCGGAGTTGCGGAAGAAAATCTTTGATGAGGCTCACTTGTCAAAGTTTTCTATTCACCCTGACAGTAACAAGATGTATCAAGAACTCAGAAGCAAGTTTTGATGGACACGGATGAAGCGGGAGATCGCGAAGTACGTGTCCGAGTGTGATACATGCCGAAGGGTGAACACAGACCATATGAGAAAACTTGGACTGCTACAACCACTGGGTGTTCCTGCTTGGAAGTGGGAGGATGTGAGCATGGACTTCATCGTGGGTTTACCCACTACATTTCAGAAACATGATTCAGTGTGGGTGATCGTCCACCGGCTCACCAAAGTTGATCATTTTATCCCGGTCAACACCAACTACAACGCCAAGAAGTATGCTGAATTATACATCTCACGGATCTTGTGTGGAAGGGCCTAAGTTTTTGGCACATATTCAAAGTGTTCATTGCCCCACACACACCTCATTTGAGGAAACTTTGTGAACACATTTGAAGAGCAAGTAAACACCATCAACATGGTCATTAGATAATAAACTCACAAAATGCAAAAGTGGCATTTCCCACATGCATTATATAGGGGCTTAGCATATGAAAAACTCCAGCACCTTGCTAGGAATGCTCATGCCAAATTTTACCCAAATCCAAAACCCTTTTTGAGGTATTTTGGGTATAACTAGAAATAGGCTAGTTTGAACTCAAATTCAAATTCAAACTACTTTTATCCCATGATTTCAGAAGTGGGATCCATATTCACACTCAGCACATTTTTGTGAGCTCACACACCAATTCTCACTCCATTAGGAGTTGATCTTGACATGAGCTAAGTTTAGCAAATTCAAACTCAAATTGAATTTCAAACTGCATATGTGCTGAAAATTTATTCAAACATCTCACAATTTGAATTCTATCAACTTCAAATGGGCATTTGGTAGATAATTCGAATTCTAGAGGGTATTATAGGATAACTGTTTGGAGCAGTAGAGGGGAGTTAATTTCAGAAGTTAAAACTGGAGTGGGACCCACATGTAAGCCTCACTAGAAGTTTTAACCGACTGAAGAACTCAGCCCGGTTTCTTGCGCCGGCTCAAGCTGCCGCCACGGCGAGGATCGGCAGGGACAGCAGCTGGTTGCCGCCCCTGGCTACTGAACCGCCTCGCCCTCCCTCTTATCTCCGCAGCTGAGCCGACCCGAGGCAGCAACGATCAGTCTTCGCCTCTCGCGCAAGAAAAACGATGCCTCACCGCCGCTCTCTCGGAATTGATCAGAGAGCCAACGGTCACAGCCTCCCACTCTCTCCAAGCTGCAAACGGTACTAGAGACTCTCCTCTTCCTTCCCCATCGTAGGAACTAGCCGAGTTCAGTTGATCTTGCCCCACATCGAAAGCTTTTCCGGCGACCTGAAGTTTTCCGCACCTCGGGCTCCTGTGGACAGACCAAAGGGGAAGGTGTCACGCACAAGCTAAGGCGTCCCCGGACGTGTTAGGGTCTGGTGTTTCTCACCCCCGAACCACAGCCCGAGTGTTTGATCACCGGCGACGAATTTCAGTTTTCCCTTTCATTTGGTGCAGACCGACCTTCGGGTGCGGATCCGCCAAATTCTTGTACCATAGTTGTTTAGAGATTCTCAAACTGCACCTACACGAGCTAGGCTTGGTAGCGACCAACTTTCCTTCACGGTCCTAGCAAGAAAACCTGGGTAGACCGGCCATTTCTAGATTTTCTACCGGCGCTAATGACGGAAGCCGTCGGGCGCACGGTGAGAGCTTACCTAGGACCTCTCCCAAGCTGCCTTGAGCCCATTCCAAGCTTCCCTAGGGTGCACTGATGCTCTATGACCGATGGCTAGATAGTTTGGGGTGCTACGAAGTCCGGCCGACACGGCCGAAGTTCTTCCGAAGCCGCTGCTCGTTGCCGGCCATGTTCCGGTGATTGTCACGTCAAGCTGAGCCCAGCATCATGTTCCCCGTGTGGGATTAGGCAGAGGCGGCCATGATCGTGGAGTTTGGCACACGGCAGAAGCCCGACGGCGAGCATTCCGGCAAGGGGGGCGGCGGCCGAGCGCGGGAGGCCGGAGGTTGACGAAGTGTAAGGGCCTAAGTTTTTGGTACATATTCAAGTGTTCGTCACCCCACACACACACTTCATTTGAAGAAACTTGATGAACACATTTGAAGAGCAAGTAAACACCATCAACATGATCATTAGAGAACAAACTCACACCATGCAAAAGTGGCATTTCCAACATGCATCATATAGGGGCTGGGCATATGAAAAGCTCCTACACCTTGTTAGGAATGTCCATGCCAAGTTTCACCCAAATTCAAAACCTTTTTGAAGTCCTTTTGGGTATAGATAGAAAGAGGGTGGTTTGAACTCAAATTCAAATTCAAACTGTTTCCATCCCATGAATTCAAAATTGGGAGGCATATTCTTACTCAGCACATATTTGTAAGCTCACACACCAATTTTCATTCCAATTGGAGTTGATCTTTACATGAGCCAAGTTTAGCAAATTCAAACTTTGTTTGAATTTCAAACTGCATATGTGCTGAAAATATATTCAAACCAAACCCAATTTAAATTTATCCAATTCAAATGGCCCAGGGGTAGATAATTCAAATAACCATGGGTATAAGGGGGATTACTGTTTGTAACAGTGAGAGGAAGTTAATTTCAGAGGTTAAAAAGGGGGTGGGACCCACATATCAGCCTCTATAGCAATTCAACCGACTGAAGTCACTGGGCTCGGTTACTCGCGTGCAAGCCAGCAGCCGCCACGGCGAGAGAGCGATCGGGACAGCAGCTGCTTGCCGCCCCGACCCGCTGAACCGCCTCATGGTCTTCTTATCACCGCAGCCGAGCCAGCAGGGGGCAGAACCGATCAGTCCCTCGCCTCCTCGCGCAAGAAACTGATCAGAGCAGCCGCTGCTCCTCCGAGCGTCGTCCACCCACAAATCTCGCGCACAAGCCTCAGCTGAGCAGCAAAACGGCACCACAGTACCCGCCACTACCCCCTCAAACCATCATCCAGTGATCTCGTGCTCTCTACCCCGAGAACCACACTGATCCGTGGCAGTCGCCACCAAGCCGAGAAGAGGTGCTCTCGTGGGCAGTGTGGCGGACCGGAATCCGCCCATCCAGGATCGCAGAGGGTGGTGCCGCACGATGCGACACCTGACAGCACACGTCATAAGAACACAATATATTACATGGGAAAACAACTGAACTGTACAAAGTAGTACAAACTCCAGTTACAAAATATTATTTATCTTACACAGCGGAAGTCTACACTATACAACTCACGCCCGCCTATCTAGCAAAAGTCGGTTGCCCAGCCCTAGGGCAACCCACACTAGCTGCACTCTTCAGCTCAGTGCGGCGTGTACAGCTCCCACTCAGCCGTGGTCCCCGACGGAGGGTAACCCTCGCCGGTGGACTCATACTCCGAGTCCGTGGGTGGCTCCTCACCTGAAAAACACTCAAGCAGCAACCGTGAGCACGAAGGCTCAGCAAGGCTTAACCGACTCACCTAAGCATGAAACTCTACATGAGGTGTACCATGACATAGGATAGTCATATTGCAACAAATGGACTCGCCTACAAGTTCATCCTTAGTTCAACTTTTAGCAACAAGTTAACAGTTCAAGATGCTGAAATTTAGTAAGCAGTATTTGGTGGCAAGCATGTAGCAATACAATATTATATCATATCAGCAGTATTGGATCACCATATTTCATACATTAGTCTACGTCACGACTCAGTGACCAAGTGGTACTCTTCACCGCGAGGGACGGCGAATCGACTCAATATACACCTGCAGGGAAACCCGAATAGCACGTCACGTACGCCCACCCGTGGAGCTGCACAGCATGCTCACTCGATGTTGTACGGGACAACCTTTCACCCAACAGCCCAAACGTCGAATCGGTCGCACCGAACCGAGCAGGAGGTTCCTCACACGGAGCATCTCTCTATGCCCGTTGGCAGATTTCCACCTTGCTGCCCTCAACCTGCACCTATAAATCGGTGTGCTATGCCTCGACGCCCGGAGGTTTAGGCTACATCGGTTTATCGGGGCCCATATATCCGATATGCCTTCGGTACGTTCAAACTTGATCAGCGTGGGCCACACACGGATCGGTCCTCAATCTACACGGACAGGGCTGCACACACAAGACTCCCTCATGCTGCGCCCTAGCCCCTGCCTAGTCTCATTTTCATTACTAAAGTGATCTCACGTCACTCAACCGAACCCGTGTGTCCCAAGCCTATCTCGTGAGTAGATTCCAACTACTCGACTTGTACTGAAGCTCTAGGAAACATTAAGCATAGCCTGTCTACGCGAGGTTTTAGACACTACCCTCACTCTTTTAGGAACCTTTGGTTATGCAAGTGGGGTTTCATTCATCCTATACCTAATGCACATACATACTTCACCCTACGTATGTAAACAAAGTAAAAACTTTATAAAAGAGTTAATGCAAACCGGGGCTTGCCTTGTTGCTGCTGGTCAGGAGTCAGTTCTTCCTCTGGAAGCAGGAAGTCGAGAATCTCCGGAGCTTCCTCGCCTTCAGCGACTACACGTTATTGAAAGACTACATGTAAATTTAAATGCAAAGTGTGAACTTGCATACATAATTGCTAATAATTCTAGATAGCCCTCCTCTTTGGTTCTGAAATTTTTATGGTGGATTGGTAGGGTCCTAACCAGAGTTGTGACCAAGTTTTATTTGAAACACAGTTCAATTGAACCTTGTACAAATAAAAGCCTATTTGGTCAATCTTTGAGCCTCTAAGTAATTCCAGGGTTTTTCATGGCTTCCACCCTTACTTTCTGGAAACTAGAATTTAGGATGGTTCTAATGGGGTTGGTTTCATGTCATTTGAAGAACTCTACAGAAAATTATGCCCTCATGAAGATTTGATAAAATCTGAAAAATGTTTCTGTACATTTTTCTATTTTCTCAGGGCAGTTCCCTTAATCACCCCATTAGGGTAACTAAATGAACTTGGATGAGTCTGAAAATTTTACTGGGATTCAGGGATTTTCCAGTGAATCTCTCAGCCAAATTTCAGAATTTTTCATAAAGTAGTTCTCCAGATAAAATTCCCAACAGTTTAAATTTTAGGGATTTAATTCTGGAAAACTATTCACTTTCATGAGCCGAATTTGGTATTGCTGGAAAGTACTCAGAATTCTGAGTTCAGCAAAATTTGGTTCATCGAATTTGGAGTTTCCTACCCAAAGTTCTATTCATTTGAAGTTTGAACTAAACTGCAAATTCGAATAAAATTTAAACTCTGCGGGTGGGATCCCCCGGCTATGTGTCAGCTTCTCAGCTAACCCACACCGGAGCCCGCAGAATCACCTGCGCAGCCACACGGAATCCCGGTGCTGCAGCAAATCCCGAGTGCTCTCAGCAGCGACTGACACGCGGGGCCCACAATGCTTCTTCTACCTCGCGCTCCCGCGGCTCCCCGCCGCCGAGCTCGCCGGAGCTCTCGCCGGAGAGGGGTTCCGGCCCTCGGAGCTTGCTTATTCTCGCCGCCTGTGCCTAACTCGACTCGGAGAACACGTTGGTGCCCTCACCGGAGCTTGACAACGGCCGGAACAGGGCTCCCGACGGCAACAGCGACCGGAAGCTCACCGGCGACGTCCAACTCGGCATCCCATGCACCTTTTTCGATGCGGTTTGCTCGGGGAGCTCCGCTGACACCTGCTGGTCACGGACATGGACACCAATCCCTGTGAAAACGGCGGCAACTACGACCTCATCGGCGACCTAGGCCGGATATCGGCTGTGCTCAGAAAACTTCGATGAACCGTAACCCTAGCCCACGGTTCTTACTGGTTTTCAATCCTAGGTGGCCGTGGCAGTGTATAGAGCGTGTGCATGACTTGGTATGCCCGGTGATGAGCTAAGCCCCACGAATTTTGAGATTTGGTGGGAGCTCGGTCTTAGGACCCCCGAAACTTTCCCGGCGAAATACCCCCCCCCCCCCCCCCGACAGCCCATGAAATGGAGAACGGTTGGGACTAGAAGAATTAGCACCTCAAGGCGGTCCTTTCTTGTGTTGCTCATCGGGCACTAGAGCGTCTGTGCTGGCCATACGCCGGCGATCAGAGAGGGCGGCGTTTCTGTGCTCGCGCGGAACCGAGAAAGAAACTCGGTCGGGGGGGGGGGGGCTTCTTGTTTGGGAAACAGGAGGAAGGGCGGCGTGGCTGTGCGCTGGCCTTTGAGCCGCGGTTTTGGCACCGTGAGGTGGCCGTCTGCTGCCTCGGTGGCTCGCCACCGCTCCCCTGCCTTGCGCGCGAAGCCGAGACCCGGCTGCAACAACCGACTGAATACTCGTGTGTGCAGCTGACATGTGGGCCTCCCCTTCTCTTTTTTTTTCCAAATTTCTTTTCTGGTTTTTGCTAATTATCCCACCAGCTACTCACAATTTAATGTGATACTTAGCCCTCAAGTTTTGGTTCAAATTTAAGTTCTCCAATTTGAAATTTGATTGGGCCAATTTGCTTCATATTTGAACTGAATTTCAAATTCAGTTTTGAATTATTGCAAATTTGGCTCCCGACAAGATGAACTCCAATGGGGATGAAATTTGGTGGGCTAGCTAAGAAAAATGTGCTGAGTTTGAATATGAAGCTAACTTTTGAATTTGAGTGATGAAAGTTGCTGCAATTTGAATTTACATTCAAATTGGCCTCTTTTTCAAATACCTCCAAAAGTGCCTCAAAAAGTGTTGGGTTTGCATGAAACTTGGTTTGAACCCTCCCAAGACTTCTCAAGTCCTAGGGGTGAGCTCAACCTCTCATGTTCATTTATAGAAATCCTACTTTGTGAAAGTGAAGGCTTTCCCCTCTAATTACCCTTTTGATGGAGGTTACTTGCTCTTCACAACATTTCCTAAGATATTCACAATAAAAACTGTGGTGTTGTGAGGTGAAGAAAAAATTTTGCAAGTCCCTTTTCTTGGGCTTTTACATCCCTCCCCCCTTAAAAGAATCTCGTCCCGAGATTACAAAAGAAGAGACAGCGATGTAACAGGGACTTACCCGTGTTGAGATGCCATGAACTCCGGGTAATTTGAGCGAAGGAACTCCTCGCTCTCCCACGTCGCTTCTTCAGCGGTGTGGTTGCTCCAGAGGATCTTGTAGAACCACAACGTTCTGCTACGCGTGGTTCGGTCTTTCTCATCAAGAATTTCCACCGGATACTCATCATATGTCAAATCCGGTTTCAGCTTGCCGATATCTTCGGTAGTAACAGCAGCGGTATGTTTCAGACATTTTCTCAGCTGGGAGACATGGAAAATATCATGGACACCAGCAAGAGACGCCGGTAGCTCCAATCTATACGCTGCTGGTCCACACTTCTCGGTGATAGCGTAGGGTCCAATGAAACGGGGAGCGAGCTTCCCCTTCACACCGAACCGGTGCACGCCTTTCATTGGAGACACGCGGAGGTACACGTGTTCCCCAACATCAAAGTGCAACGGTCTACACCTCTTATCAGCGTAGCTCTTCTGCCGGGATTGAGCGGCCTTCAAATTAGCTTGGATCATCCGAACGCGCTCTTCGGCCTCGTTCACAACATCAACCGCGAATGTGACCCTTTCACCAGACTCGCACCAGTTTAATAGGGTGCGGCACTTTCGACCGTAAAGAGCTTCGTAGGGTGCCATCTTGATACTCGCCTGATAGCCGTTGTTGTACGAGAATTCTGCCAATGATAGGTGATCGTCCCAGTTCCTACCGTGGTGGATGGCACACGCTCTCAACATGTCCTCCAGAACCTGATTCACCCTCTCTGTCTGACCATCTGTCTGAGGGTGGTAGGCGGAGCTTCTAATCAGTTTAGTACCCAAAGCAGCGTGTAGCTGCTCCCAAAAGCGAGATACAAATAATGCACCTCGATCTGAGACGATGGTCTTGGGTACCCCGTACAAACACAGAATCTTTGCTATGTATAGCTCCGCATATTTGCCGGCATTGTAACATGTATTTACCGGGATGAAGTGAGCTGTCTTGGTTAACCGATCAACGATTACCCATATGGAATCATGCTTGTTGGATGTTAGGGGTAATCCCACAATGAAATCCATGCTCACATCTTCCCATTTCCATGCCGGGAACTTCAGGGGTTGCAACAGCCCTGATTTCTTCATGTGATCAGCTTTCACTCGTCTACACGTATCGCACTCGGATACGTACTTAGCTACCTCCCGCTTCATCCGTGTCCACCAAAATTTCTTTTTTAAATCTTGGTACATTTTGTTGCTGCCCGGATGAATGGAGTATTTGGACAAGTGAGCTTCATCGAGGATCTTCCTCCTCAGTTCCATATCTCGGGGTACGACTATTCGGTCATTGAACCACAGCGTCCCCTCATCATCTTTCCGGAAACACTTGATCTCTCCATTGTTTATCCGTCTCCGGACATGTGCCATGCCTTTATCCATCTTCTGAGCTGCAATGATGTCTTCCCTAATGGTAGGGATGAGAGCAAGGTTGTACAGCGACCCATGGGGAACCAAGTATAAACTCGGTTCTTCCTCCTCCACCGGGGTAATGGTGAGGTTATGGACATGTGATTTTCGACTCAGCGCGTCGGCAACCACATTCGCTTTGCCGGGGTGGTAATGAATCTCAATTTCATAATCCTTGATCAATTCTAACCACCTCCTTTGCCTCATGTTCAGCTCCTTCTGGGTGAAAATGTATTTCAAGCTCTTGTGGTCGGTGTAGAGATGCACTAGATTCCCCAGGAGATAGTGCCTCCATATTTTTAGCGCCAACACCACGGCAGCAAGCTCAAGATCATGAGTCGGATAGTGCTGCTCATGGTTCCGAAGTTGGCGTGAGCCATAAGCGACCACACGTCCTTCCTGCATCAACACGCAGCCAAGCCCAATACCGGACGCGTCACAATACACGTCGAAGGGATTTGTTGTATCCGGCTGAGCTAACACCGGGGCTGTGGTGAGATGCTTCACCAATGTTTGGAATGCTCCTTCATACGCCGTGTTCCAAACATATTTCGTCCCTTTCTTCAGCAATTCTTTCATCGGCTTAGCGAGCTTGGAGAACCTTGGAATGAATCTCCGATAGTATCCCGCTAACCCGAGGAAGCTTCTGACTTCATGGACTGAAGTGGGAGCTTTCCATTTCAGCACTTGCTCTATTTTGCTTGGGTCAACCGCAATGCCTTCTGCTGAGATGATATGTCCCAAGAATGGCACTTGGCTGATCCAAAACTCGCATTTACTGAACTTGGCGTAGAGCTTGTGGTCTCGCAATCATTGAAGAACGATCCGCAAGTGTTCGGCATGTTCGGCTTCTGTCTTGGAGTAAACCAAGATATCATCGATGAACACTACCACGAACTTGTCCAGCTCCGGCATGAACACCGAGTTCATGAGATACATGAAATGGGCTGGAGCGTTTGTGAGACCAAATGACATGACGAGATATTCATATAATCCATATCTCGTCGAGAAGGCCATCTTCAGAATATCCTCCGCCCGGATCTTTATCTGGTGATATCCAGAGCGAAGGTCCATCTTGGAGAACACACTTGCACCCACAAGTTGATCAAACAATATGTCGATGCGGGGCAGTGGATACTTATTCTTGATGGTGACGGCGTTGAGCGGCCGGTAGTCCACACACAGCCTTAAGGTTTCATCCTTCTTCTTCACGAACAGCACCGAGCATCCCCAAGGCGAGGAACTCGGCCTAATGAAACCCTTGCTCAACAGATCATTGAGCTGTTCTTTCAGTTCAGCCAGCTCATTTGGAGCCATTTTGTATGGTCTCCGTGATATGGGCGTAGTCCCGGGTGCAAGTTCAATCTTGAACTCGACATCCCACTCAGGTGGCATGCCCGGAAGATCATCCGGGAACACGTCGGGGTACTCCCGGACTACGGGGATGTCCTCTAACTTGAAGGCTTCAGTATTGTTGATCGCTGACACCTCTCTGACTGGATTATCTAATAGAAGGGACTGTGGACGGTGTAATGGGGAGTTGAGGTGAACCGTCCGTGATGGGGTTTCCAGGACAGCGCCATGGTAACTTAGCCATGACATTCCCAAGATTGCATCAATCTTCTGCCCCTCAAGGATAATCATAGTGGTGGGATATATCTTCCCACCTAAGCACAGTGGTGCTTTCGGAACCATCATTGTTGCTGAAATCTTTCCTCCCGGTGAGCAGATCATATAAGAACACTGGGTTGGAAAGGCTTCCAGCTGATGCTTAACCACATATGATGCACTTATAAAGTTGTGGGTTGCACCAGAATCAAAAAGTATGATTATGGCTTGATTGTTGAGAGTAAACGTACCCGCCAGCACGTTGTCTCCCTCTGGGGCGTCCTCATTGTCGAAGTTGCAAACTCCCCCAGTCCGCTGACCAACCTTCTTGACCGGAGGTCGGCCTCGAGCACCGCCCTGGAACTGGGCTTGCCCGCTGCTTTGCTGCCCCTGGGGACAGTCCTTCGCGAAGTGGCCCGTCTGGCCACACGTGAAGCAGGTGAAACGGGACGATCCCCCGCTGATCGGCGGACGGAATCCCGGGGCGCGTTGTGGCGGTGGAAACACCCGGGGTACCGTCTGCTGCTGCTGCTGCTGTCTTGGTGGTGGCATCGGCGGACGGAACGGAGGTGCCTGAAAGGGACGTCCCCCGAACCATTGAGGTCGCGCCGGCGGATGCCACTGCTGCCCGGACGGTACTTCTGAGGAGCGCCACCCCCACTGCTGGGTGGAGCGCTGCGCTTCCGCTGCTCAGCTGCCAACTCCCGCTGAGCATCCTCTTGCATAATCGCGGCATTGACTAAGTCGTTGAATGTGCCGCGATTCCACTGCACGAGATGTGTCTTCATCTCGGGGTGTATCCCCCGATAGAAGTGCTCCCGCTTTTTCTCCTCGGTGATGTAGTCTGACGCATATTGCGCCAGATGGTTGAAGGCACGGGAGAAGTCGTGGGCACTCCTCCCGCCCTGCTTCAGCTCCAAGAATTCTTGGAACTTCCTCTTCATTATTCCGGGAGGGATGTGGTAGGCGCGGAACGCCTCCCGGAATTCTTGCCATTCCACGGCATGGCCAGCCGGACGTGAGGCGACATAGTTCGCCCAAAACGCACCCGCGGCACCGTGGAGTTGTTGCGCTGCGAACAAAGTCTTTTGCCGCTCCGTGCATTGGAACAGCCCGAACTTGGACTCAATGGTCCGCAGCCAGTTGTCAGCCTCCAGTGGTTCTTCGGCTTCTGTGAACACTGGAGGGTGCGTACTCATGAAATCCGAGAACGACACTTCACGGGGCTCACGAGGCCCTCTGTCTTGACGTCCCCCCGCCTGGGACGTATTCTGCATGATCGTGCGGAGCAGGTCGGTCTGCTCCTCACGACCTCCCACCAGTGCCGCTATCACATCCGCTAGAGTAAGCGGAGGCGGCGGCGGTGGCTGCTGCTGCGGGGTGCTGTCGTAGGCCGGTGGCTGGGGGTCATCACCTCCCTGTTGGCTAGAGCCACCAACCTCGTGCGTGGTCCTAGTACGAACCATCTGCAACCACACGACAATAATCATCAGTCCCGCAACATTTTGCATGCAGCCCCATAAAAATAGGCATAAAAACATAATGACAATAAAACATGCGATACATCTCGTATGTAGATAATGTAATAACTTTGCACAAGCTACACCATTACCAGACCAAACACAAGCTAGTTTAATCCAACTTGATGAACCTCCACTTTGGAAGCTCACCATAACTAGGCTTGGTCACTACGAGATATTACTATCGCTTTGTCATCACGTATACCCCCCTTAGGGTACAACACCCTCTCCAATGAGTTCAAATGTCATTTTTCTGTCAGAATGACCAGTTTCTACCTATTCCAAATTTTGATCTGGTTCTAGTCATTTTCATGACTCAAGCTGAACACCAAAGTTAAAGTTAACTTCAGTATCTTTCCAACAAGTACTTATTTGCCCTCAGATCATCTCTGGTGAAAAAGTTATGGTAATTCAAAGTCAGCAGAATTTCTGGAAGAATTTAACAGCACCTCCCTTGGAAGTTGCTGTTTTCAACTCTGATTTCCACTAAAATCTGTGCTGAAATTTTAGGATCCTTGAATTGCAAGGATGTCACACATCTTCTACTCTTTCTAAGGATGTATTATATGACAATTTTAGATTTTTTAACTGGGAGTTATGTTTGAAAAACAGAACAATTCAGAGAATGTTTTACTTTGTCCTGGTTCTGGACAGTTTACATTCCTCTGGGATTTCAGCCATCTTAAGGTGTGTGTCAGCTCTGGAAGTCTACAACAAAATTGAAGGGTACTCGGATACCTTTCCCGAACTATATAACACACCTCCCTGGGCTAAAAGACCTGTGAGTTATGCCCTGTTGAAGATCAGCAACTTGCTGCCCAAAACAGAGCACTCTGCTTTTCATACTTTTGGCTATATTGCTCCACTATCCCATTCCTATACCCAACCAGGGTCCTAAATGTTGAACCTATAGATTTTTACTTCCTTGTTATCAATATTTTCATGCATATGCCTATGATATCTCGGTACTACGTCCTCACAAAAGAAAATTCTAACCGGATTATACCGGCATATACGTCTCAAGTGTGGCACTAAACGATCTCTCGCACACGTTTTCTACACGGATACATACGTGGTTAGTACCTGCAGAAGATCACACAATAATGGTGCACTCAATGGTTGGTTTCATTTCAGGCAGGATTCATATTTAAAAGTAAATACAAACGCCCGTATCATTGTCATAAGGCCGTCCTTGAGCTAAGTCACGTCTCAAGGCACGTGATCGTGTTTCAACACCACACGACGGGGAACCCGAGTATGTCATGAACGGGTCGTCACGGTTGAGAATGTTATCAACCCAACAGATACCACCTACTGCCCTGCAGGGCACGCCGATGGCAAGCGCTGCGTATGTCCTCCTGGGCTACTTCCAGACGAACACACTCTCGCGTTACTGACCACGCGATGGGGTCTCCACTTACTTGCCTAATGCATGCTAGGGATCTGCGTTTCATATGAACTCAGGGACATGAAGAGTCCAAGAGGTTCATATTGACGTCTCACACCAAGCTGTGAGACTCTATCCCTGAACTACGTTCCTCGTCAGGGGGAGCTAACCGAAATTGAACCTTTCGGTGGCGTTCCCTACCATACTTACCAGAGCGTAGGTGCGTCGTTACATAATTGAAATTCAGAATTATAACACATAAGTTAGTCTTTGCCACTTTAAGTAACTATGCTAGTATAGTCCTTACTTGGGCAACTACCGAATCCTCACCGTATACCTAAGTTTTTCCCATAATGCAGTCCTTAAGTACTGTGCTATCCCCATTGCAGCTCTGATACCAGGCTGTGTCGGACCGGAATCCGCCCATCCAGGATCGCAGAGGGTGGTGCCGCATGATGTGACACCTGACAGCACACGTCATAAGAACATAATATATTACATGGGAAAACAACTGAACTGTACAAAGTAGTACAAACTCCAGTTACAAAATATTATTTATCTTACACAGCGGAAGTCTACACTATACAACTCACGCCCGCCTATCTAGCAAAAGTCGGTTGCCCAGCCCTAGGGCAACCCACACTAGCTGCACTCTTCAGCTCAGCGCGGCGTGTACGGCTCCCACTCAGCCGTGGTCCCCGATGGAGGGTAACCCTCGCCGGTGGACTCGTACTCCGAGTCCGTGGGTGGCTCCTCACCTGAAAAACACTCAAGCAGCAACCGTGAGCACGAAGGCTCAGCAAGGCTTGACCGACTCACCTAAGCATGAAACTCTACATGAGGTGTACCATGACATAGGATAGTCATATTGCAACAAATGGACTCGCCTGCAAGTTCATCCTTAGTTCAACTTTTAGCAACAAGTTAACAGTTCAAGAGGCTGAAATTTAGTGAGCAGTATTTAGTGGCAAACATGTAGCAATACAATATTATATCTTATCAGCAGTATTGGATCACCATATTTCATACATTAGTCTACGTCACGACTCAGTGACCAAGTGGTACTCTTCACCGCGAGGGACGGCGAATTGACTCGATATACACCTGCAGGGAAACGCAAAGAGCACGTCACGTACGCCCACCCGTGGAGCTGCACAGCACGCTCACAAGATGTCGTATGGGACAACCTTTCACCCAACAGCCCAAATGTCGAACCGGTCGCACCGAAACGAGCAGGAGGTTCCCCACACGGAGCATCTCTCTATGCCCGTTGGCAGATTTCCACCTTGCTGCCCTCAACCTACACCTACAAATCGGTGTGCTATGCCTCGACGCCCGGAGGTTTAGGCTACATCGGTTTATCGGGGCCCATATATCCGATATGCCTTCGGTACGTTCAAACTTGATCAGCGTGGGCCGCACACGGATCGGTCCTCAATCGACACGGACAGGGCTGCGCACACAAGACTCCCTCTTGCTGCGCCCTAGCCCCTGCCTAGTCTCATTTTCATTACTAAAGTGATCTCACGTCACTCAACCGAACCCGTGTGTCCCAAGCCTATCTCGCGAGTATATTCCAACTACTCGACTTGTACCGAAGCTCTAGGAAACATTAAGCATAGCCTGTCTACGCGAGGTTTTAGACACTACCCTCACTCTTTTAGGAACCTTTGGTTATGCAAGTGGGGTTTCATTCATCCTATACCTAATGCACATACATACTTCACCCTACGTATGTAAACAAAGTAAAAACTTTATAAAAGAGTTAATGCAAACCGGGGCTTGCCTTGTTGCTGCTGGTCAGGAGTCAGTTCTTCCTCTGGAAGCAGGAAGTCGAGAATCTCCGGAGCTTCCTCGCCTTCAGCGACTACACGTTATTGAAAGACTACATGTAAATTTAAATGCAAAGTGTGAACTTGAATACATAATTGCTAATAATTCTAGCTAGCCTTCCCCTTTGGTTCTGAAATTTTTATGGTGGATTGGTAGGGTCCTAACCAGAGTTGTGACCAAGTTTTATTTGAAACACAGTTCAATTGAACCTTGTACAAATAAAAGCCTATTTGGTCAATCTTTGAGCCTCTAAGTAATTCCAGGGTTTTTCATGGCTTCCACCCTTACTTTCTGGAAACTAGAATTTAGGATGGTTATAATGGGGTTGGTTTCATGTCATTTGAAGAGCTCTACAGAAAATTATGCCCTAATTAAGATTTGATAAAATCTGAAAAATGTTTCTGTACATTTTTCTATTTTCTCAGGGCAGTTCTCTTAATCACCCCATTAGGGTAACTAAATGAACTTGGATGAGTCTGAAAACTTTACTGGGATTCAGGGATTTTCCAATGAACCTCTCAGCCAAATTTCAGAATTTTTCATAAAGTAGTTCTCCAGATAAAATTCCCAAAAATTTTAAACTTTAGGGATTTAATTCTGGAAAACTATTCACTTTCATGAGCTGAATTTTGTATTGCTGGAAAGTACTCAGAATTCTGAGTTCAGCAAAATTTGTTTCATCGAATTTGGAGTTTCCTAGCCAAAGTTCTATTCATTTGAAGTTTGAACTAAACTGGAAATTCGAATAAAATTTAAACTCTGCGGGTGGGGTCCCCCGGCTACGTGCCAGCTTCTCAGCTAACCCACACTGGAGCCCGCAGAATCACCCACGCAGCCACACGGAATCCCGGTGCCGCAGCAAATCCCGAGCGCTCTCAGCAGCGACTGACACGCGGGGCCCGCAAGGCTTCTTCTACCTCGCGCTCCCGCGGCTCCCCGCCGCCGAGCTCGCCGGAGCTCTCGCCGGAGAGGGGTTCCGGCCCTCGGAGCTTGCTTATTTTCGCCGCCTGTGCCTAACTCGACTCGGAGAACACGCTGGTGCCCCCACCAGAGCTTGACAACGGCCAGAACAGGGCTCCCGACGGCAACAGCGGCCGGAAGCTCACCGGCGACATCCAACTCGGCATCCCATGCACCTTTTTCGATGCGGTTTGCTCGGGGAGCTCCGCTTACACATGCTGTTCATGGACATGGACACCGATCCCCGTGAAAACAGCGGCAACTACGACCTCATCGGCGACCTAGGCCGGATATCGGCTGTGCTCAGAAAACTTCGAAGAACCGTAACCCTAGCCCACGGTTCTTACTGGTTTTCGATCCTAGGTGGCCGTGGCAGTGTATAGAGCGTGTGCGTGACTTGGTATGCCCGGTGATGAGCTAACCCCCACGAATTTTGAGATTTGATGGGAGCTCGGTCTTAGGACCCCCGAAACTTTACCGGCGAAATACTCCCCCGACTGCCCATGAAATGGAGAAAGGTTGGGACTAGAAGAATCAGCACCTCAAGGCGGTCCTTTCTTGTGTTGCTCGTCGGGCATGAGAGCATCTGTGCTGTCCGGACGCGGCGATCAGAGAGGGCGGCGTTTCTGTGCTCGCGCGGAACCGAGAAAGAAACTCGGTCGGGGGGGGGGGGGTTCTTGTTTGGGAAACAGGAGGAAGGGCGGCGTGGCTGTGCGCTGGCCTTTGAGCCACAGTTTTGGTACCGTGAGGTGGCCGTCTGCTGCCTCGGTGGCTCGCCACCGCTCCCCTGCCTTGCGCGCGAAGCCGAGACCCGGCTGCAACAACCGACTGAATACTCGTGTGTGCAGCTGACATGTGGGCCTCCCCTTCTCTTCTTTTTTTCCAAATTTCTTTTCTTGTTTTTGCTAATTATCCCACCAGCTACTCACAATTTAATGTGATACTTAGCCCTCAAGTTTTGGTTCAAATTTAAGTTCTCCAATTTGAAATTTGGTTGGGCCAATTTGCTTCATATTTGAACTGAATTTCAAATTCAGTTTTGAATTATTGCAAATTTGGCTCCCGACAAGATGAACTCCAATGGGGATGAAATTTGGTGGGCTAGCTCAGAAAAATGTGCTGAGTTTGAATATGAAGCTAACTTTTGAATTTGAGTGATGAAAGTTGCTGCAATTTGAATTTACATTCAAATTGGCCTCTTTTTCAAATACCTCCAAAAGTGCCTTAAAAAGTGTTGGGTTTGCATGAAACTTGGCTTGAACCCTCCCAAGACTTCTCAAGTCCTAGGGGTGACCTCAACCTCTCATGTTCATGTGTAGAAATCCTACTTTGTGAAAGTGAAGGCTTTCCCCTCTAATTACCCTTTTGATGGAGGTTACTTGCTCTTCACAACATTTCCTAAGATATCCACAATAAAAACTGTGGTGTTGTGAGGTGAAGAAAAAATTTTGCAAGTCCGTTTTCTTGGGATTTTACAGGCAGCCTCATCCCGGGCCTGTCATGATCAAGCCAAGCTGTTTTCGGACGCGCAAGCACCTCCTGCAACTCATCTCCAAAGCCTGAGCCAAGAGGTTGAGCGTCGACGGCAAATTTTGCAGTTTGCTTCCAGCCGGTGCAAAGTCACCTTCGGGTAAGAAATGTTGAAATTCCTGTTTGATGCTCATTTAAATCCCCTCAAACTTCGCACACAGGAACTAAACTTAGGGGCGCACAAGTTGGCTTCACAACACATAGCGTAAGAACCCTTGTACATGGCGAAATTCCGAGCTTGCCAACGGCGGCTTATTCGGGCAGCATCGGGCGCACGGTGAGACCCACTTGGGAGACCTCCCCGAGCCTACCCATCTTCATGTCGAGCTTCCCGAGCCACCACTGGTGCTGTAGAGCCGCTTCACCAGGTGTTTGGCAGGCTAGTACGCCGGGACAACGTCAACGGACTCTTCCCGAGCCGCTGCGCCGTCGCGAGCTCGGTTAGAGCCAACATCGACGAGGGGAAACCCTCCCAACGTGTTCAGTGCACCAAATTAGGGGCTAGCGGCGAGTTGGAGCTCGGGAGCTGACCGGACGGTCGAGTTCGGCGGTGCTCTGGCGACCCCGGCGGCGCTACCACGGGGGAGGCGCGAGGTTGAAGACGACCGAGCCGGGCCCGCTGTCAGTTGGAGGAAACCGGGCGGTTTGATCTTCTGTGGGCACGGATTGACTGTGGAAGCGCGGGAACTAAACCTGTAGCCCGGTGTGCCGTGGCCTCGGCGCCCGACACGTGTATCCATGGACCCACCGGCAGATTTAAACATTTCCCCGATTTTCAGATTTAGTTCAAACTTCAAACCCACATAACTTTGGCTAGGAAAGTCCAAATCGAGTGAACCAAATTTTGTTGGATTCAGCTCTCTGTGTAATTTTCCAAAAATCAAGTTTCACTTCATGAAAATCCCTATTTCTCCAGAATTAATTCTTCAAAGTTCAAACTGGTTAGAGTTTTAACTGGAGAACCCTTTGGAGGAAAATTCTGAAATTTTGCTGGGATGTGCACCAAAATATCGTTGAGCTACTATAAAAATTTCAGATCCATTTGAGCTCATTTGATACACCTAATGGCGTGATTAATAAAACTGTTCCAGAGAAAATAGAAAATGTCCATAAACATTTTCAGAATTTCTCTGAAATTGTTTAACTCATATCTTTAGCTAGGAACCTTCAAATTAAGTGAGACCAACTCCATTAGGACCCTCTAAAAATCTAATTTTCAGAAAGTCATGGCTTGCTCCATGAAAATTCCTAGAAAACCCTAAGAGCTTCAATTAAGGTCAAGTACATAATTATTTGTGGAGAGCTCAAATGAACTTTACTGCAAATAAAACTTGGCCAAGTCTCTGTTTAGGTTGTAACCAAACCACAGTAAAAATTTCAGAGTCATTGGGTCTGTCTAGTGAGATTTATAATCGTCACAAGTGTAAATTCAATTCAAATGCATTTAATTAACACATATACTTGTTATATCATGTAATCGCTAACGTTGAGGAGGAACCCGAAGTCTTAGTCTTCGTAACTCCAGAAGAGCAGCTAGCCTACGACCAAGAGCAAAAAGGCAAGCTCCGGTTTGCATTAACCCTTTTTCAAATTTTTACTGTTTTGAGCACTTACTTCGAGTACCATTACTTCTTGCATTAGTGTCTTGTTTCAAAACCCAAATGCATAGCCCAGAAAACCATGGGTTGGGATTAGGATTGAAACCCCGTTTATCTACTGCAATGCTAGGGTAGGGTAGGATTCGTTACAAGTCGAGTAGTTGGAACTACTCGCGAGGATATGCTAGAGGCACTCGACTCGGGTAGTGATAGCAAATGAAACACATGGCAAGAAAAATGAGACCGAGCGGAGAGTAAGGGCAGAAGGACTTTGGGGCCTGGGTGCTATAGCTCCGATTGTGTCGATTGAGGACCGAGCCGTGTGCGGGCCTGTTGAATAAGCTAGAACAGTACCGAAGACCTACCGGCTATATGGGAACTGGGAAACCAATGTAACTCGGGTAGCTGGGTGTTGAGGCATAGCTGGTCGTTCAGAGGGTAGGTTGAGAGCTCGAGGTGTAAATCGGCTGGTGGCACTGTGGATGCGCGCACAGAGACCTCTTGCTCGGGACGATTGGACAGGTTCAACATTTGGCTGACGGGTGAAAGGTGGTTGCGTACGGCGTCCGTGATTGTTGCTGTAGGCAACATCGAGTATGGGCGTACGTGACGGGTTATTCAGGTAACCCTGCAGGTGTAAATCGATTATAATCGCCGTCCCTCACGGTCAATGAGTACCACTTGTTCACTGTACCATGACGTAGCAAGAATAGGCTAGATACATGTTAAAAGTTTGCTGATTTGAATGTTATACTCTGTTTGTTAATGCCTTGTTGTAGCTTAGAGCTAATTAAAGTTTTTTTTCAACTTTGGGCAAAGTACATGAGAGAAATGTGTTTCTTGTTTGATTGCGGCTCTCTCATGTGCCTTAGCGTAAGGTTCTCCGCAACCTGCTGCTAAAACTTGAAAGTAAGGTTCCACTAATTAGGTGAGTCCTTTGCAACTTATTTTACCTCATGTAACCTATCAACCTTCATGTAGAAGTTTCATGTATAGGAGAGACGGGTCAGTCTTGCGGAGCCATCATGCTCACTGCTTGTGTTTGAAGCTTCTGCAGGGTTTTATGAGGAAGGGACTCCCGAGGGGGAGACGGAACCCCAGGAGGGGAACCCCGTCGAGTGGGAGTCGTGCACGCCGCCGTGTTAGTGTGTGTGCGTGCTAGCGGGGACACGTTCACGGGCTGAACGTGAACTCGATGCATAGTCTACGCCCGTAAGTGTGGACTGGAATATTTTGTTGTAAAAATGTTCATAAACTGGTTTATATAATAAAACTTTGCTTCCGCTTTGTGCCTTTTATGTGTGTTATCTGGTGCTGTACAACGCAACACCCCTCAGCGTGATCCTGGCTCGACAAGACCGTGGGGTCATGTCAGCGTGGTATCAGAGCTCAATTGAGGTTTAACGCACTACAAAGGTCATCTTTTTCAAAAATCCAGTGAGGAACGAGTTAGTAGCCCATATAAGGATGTTATTAGTGTATAGAAAGTGACATACTAACCTATTTGCTTATGTCGGAAAATTGTGCATCTCGGGACGCTTTATGTCTTGGGGGGTGCACGTAAGCGCTGTCCACCAGTGCGCACAAGCTGAAGGGTGGAGCCCCATGGGTGGTAGGTAACCCGACCCGCTTTAGTATCCTCTACGCCTCGTCATGTCGTTTAGGGTATTCGAGCAACGTCTGTCCCTGGCGTGCTTCGGGCAATTTGAGAGACCCCGTCACGTGGTCAGTAATGTGAACACGTAGCTCAAGGCGTGTTTGGCTTGAGAACATCCGGGCGAGTGATGACGGCCGGGTGTACGAACTGTATGGATACCGGGTTCGGTGTGCAGCCGAGTCTGACGATTGTGTGAGTTATCTGCAGGTAGTCTATCCACGAAACGGTAGACGTGTAGCTGTAGGTTCGAAGTACACGTGTAAAGCTACCAGAGGGGGGTGAATGGTAGATAAAAACTTTTCAGCATAAGCAACAAAACACCACTCAGCAGAAAACCGATCTGTTAAAGAAACCATGTGTGCGACTAATCTAAACGTGTTCAACTGTGACAAAACTAGTATAGATTGTAGAGAATCAAGTCACAAAGACGTCACAACAAGAATCATGAAAATCCGTTGAGAGAAACTCAAGTTACTATCGATAGATCGAACAAAGGTCAATCTGTCCTAGCGAGAAAAACACTTCTGGAATACTGCAAAGAAACTCGTGTAGATCAGAAACCAAAAATTCAATGACCGTGAAATTTTCACAGATGATAGATAATCAAGTTGTGAAGACAACCAAAAAAGTTTGTGATAGATAATCTGTAAAACTCGAGTTATGATAAAACCACCAAAGCAAGGTAGTGCTGAACAGAAACTCGACGAGAAAAACTTGTTTGAAACAAGTCGGACGAACAAGGCACAAAAGTTTCTTTAGAATACGAATTTTATTTATAAAAACACAAGAGGAACAGCCCCAAAGTCGTATTTCACGAGCTCTGGACTCACTTGCTTATATAACCAGCTCTATGGCCAATCCAATTCAAACTTGGACTCCTACTCCTACTTGGATTCAAACTGTAACTTTCCAATACTGCTCAAGACTCTTCTATACGCAGATAGAAGAAATCTTAAGACTTCCAAACATCTTAGTAACGTCCCAAACATTCCGAAAACAACTCTACTTCATTCCTAACATGAAATCCTGTTATAACCAACTCGAAACTTTCCATAAACAAATCATAACCGCCTCAGCCGCAGCCTGAGCGCAAAATCCAGCCGGTTGAACCTTTTCAACCATATCTCCACTTCCATATCTCTTCATCACGCCTTGGAACCATGCAGCCACGTCCATGCACTCCTTGCACACGTGCAAACATCTTCCAACGACGTCCAAGATAGCTTCATATGCATTGTTCTTGATTCAAACATACTGCGCAACCTCCCGATCAACTCAACCACAATTCCTCCCGAACTTGGTTGTTGAACCTCATCTTCTCCCTAAGAATAGTTCAATGGATCCCATCACCAGCCATGTCTTGAACTCAAGCAACACCTGCACATGAATAAACAACCAATACTTCCGAGCACAAGTCCTCGACTTGACTCTCGTTAGTTCTGAAACTACAACATCTTACGTGAGCACCTCACATAAGCATGTTGTAAACCATAGCAAAATGATATCAGCCATAACCACCAAAACACACCAAAAATTTTGTAAAATAATACTAAGCAAACTTTCCATATGAGTAGAGCAAGTTCGAAACATTGCAAGTTAAAAGCAGAACCATTGCAATCAAGCTCCGAACCATACCAAAGCTAACCGGACCTTGAACCGGAGCTTACCAAAGCTAGTCGGACCTAGCGCCGGAGCTTACTAAAGCTTAGTTGGACGTAGCACGGAACTTACAAAAGCTAGTCGGACCTAGTACCGGAGCTATCAAAAACAAGTCGGACCTAGCTAAAACTTGAAACTTTGATTTCTAGAGGACCATGCAACAAGTGAATTACCAAGAAAATGACAAGCACCAGAAGTACTTTTCCTATCAATCCTACAACCCCCAAAATAAGCATCGGAAAATGCTTTCAAAGTAACGGTTAAGGAAGAAGGAAGAAAAATGCCAAATTCTCGAGTTCCATGTAAGTACCCGAGAATCCTTTTGACGGCTTGACGATGTGAAGCACGTGGGGAGGCTTGAAACCGTGCACAAAGACATACGCTGAATTGTATGTCCGGTCTTGATGCCGTGAGATACAAAAGTGATCCGATCATGCTTCTATATTGTTTTTGATCAACAGGATCACAATCTTCATCAAGTTCAAGTGTTGTTGCTGTTCCCATTGGTGTTCGAAGAGGCTTTCTTTTGTCCATGTTGAAGCGCCTTAGGAGATCTTTTGTATACATTGTTTGATGCACAAAGGTACCCTCCTTGGTTTGCTTGATTTGCAGCCTCAAAAAGTACGTGAGTTCTCCCATCATACTCATCTAAAATTCTGAACTCATCATAGCTGAAAACTTGGACACAAGATCTTGAGAAGCACAACCAAAGATAATATCATCCACATACACTTGAACGAATAATGAGTCATTGCCATGCTTAAGCACAAAAAGACCTTGCCCATGGTAAACCCCTTTTCAAGTAAGAATGTTTTTAACCTATCATACCATGCTCTAGGGGCTTGTTTGAGACCGTACAAGGCTTTGGACAGTTTGTACACATGATTAGGAAAATTTGGATTTTCAAAACCAGGTGGTTGTTTGACATAAACCTCCTCATCTATGTAGCCATTAAGAAAAGCACTTTTAACATCCATTTGATATAGATTATACCTTTAGATGCAGCAAAAGCTAACAAAATTCTTATGGCTTCTAATCTAGCAACAGGAGCAAAAGTTTCATCAAAATCTAGACCTCAACTTGTGTGAAACCTTGAGCAACCAACCTAGCCTTGTTCCTAACCACAACCCCATCCTCACTTTGTTTATTTTTAAACACCTATTTAGTTCCAGTTGAAGTGTGACCTTGAGGTGGAGGTACAAGTTTCCAAACATTATTTCTTTCAAAATTTTCAAACTCTTCTTGCATGGCAATAATCCAAGATTCATTAGTGAGTGCGTGTGATATATCTTTGGGTTCAAAAGAAGCAACAAAAGCAGAATGAGCATGAGAATTGGGGTTGAAAAACCTGGATCTTTTAACTCGTTCATGCAAGCTTCCAATAATTTGTTGTGGAGGATGACTTTTGAGAATCCGGAGGGGAGTGGACACTTCACAAGATTCTTCTTCTTCATGGTAATCACAAATAGATGAGCTTGTGACGTGAGGAGGATCTGGACCAGCAATGGTGGTCGTCGGTGCTGACTGTGAATCAAGATCAGGAGCTGGAACAATGTCATTAGCTGCTGAATTTTCGGGCAGCAGCACCACTTCTTCCTCTTCTTTAACGAAAATACTCTCCCCCTGCGGATATGGATCCGGACCTGCAATATTTGAACTAGTACCTGGGCTAGCTTCATCAAAAGAAACGTCACAAGTCTCCACAATTTTGTTAGTATCAAGTAAAAGCACACGGTAGCCTCTAGTACGAGATGGATAACCAAGAAACATGCCATCAACAGATCTAGCTTCAAATTTATCAAGATTACCATGTTTCTTAACAAAGCATTTGCAAACAAAGACCCTAAAGTGTGTGCACTAGGCCTATGTCTAAACCTGAGCTAATATGGTGTTTTATAGCTTAGCACGCAAGAAAACACGATTTGAGATATAACAAGCGGTTGCAATTGCATCAGCCTAAAATTTCCTAGGAGTTTGATATTCATCAAGCATAGTCCTAGCCATCTCAACTAAGGTTCTGTTCTTTCTCTCTACAACACTGTTTTGTTGAGGTACATATGGTGAAGAAAATTGATGATCTATTGCATTTTCAGCACAAAAGTCATCAAACGATTGATTTTTAAATTTGGTTCCATTATCACTTCTAATTGCTCTTAAAGATCATGGGTGATCAATTGATAATCTAAGAAATAAAGTTCTAAAGAGACTAAAAGCTTCATTCTTAGATGCCATAAAATAAACCCAAGAGTATATAGAATAGTCATCAACATTCACAAGAACATACCATTTACCTCCGAAGGATTGAACACGTGAAGGTCCTACGTTGTCAGGGTGTAAAAGTTGACCCGGTTCAGTTGTCATGGTCATTGTGAAAGGAGCATGTGAACCTGCGACCATCTTAGCATGTCTACAAGAAGAGGACACAATTTCTTTGTCCCCTTTAAGCTTAGGCAGCCCAGGTATGCGATCAAGAGCACTAACACGCGTGAGATGATCAAAGCCTACGTGACCAAGTCTACGATGCCAAAAATATAAATCTTTGGAATCATTTGCAACTAGACATCTATGCTTAGAGGAAGACATATCAAAATCAGCTTTAAAAACTCTTCCAAACCGAGACATGTTAAAAATAAGCTCACTATTTGAACCTACAACTTTGCAGCAGTTTTTATTGAAAATAATTTCCAGATTTTCATCTAGCAATTGTGAAACAGAAAGCAAGTTGTATTTCAAATTTTTTACAAGTGCCACATCATTCAAAGTGTAGTGATCATTTACTCTAACCGAACCCTTAGCAATTATAGGAGTTGAAGAATTATCGGCAAAAGTAACATTCTCTACACGTGACACAAAAGAGAGAGAGCAGAACCATTCTTTGTTACTGGTCATGTGGTGTGAGCAACCTGAATTCACAATCCAAATGTTCTCCTTCCTCAAGCGTGTAACCTACATAGAAGCACAATACGTTGATGACTCAATACTGGGGTTAGTTAAAAGGCATTTAGGAATCCAGTACTGAGTCACACGATGTCCAGCAGGAATAACATGCGAAAGCTGAGATAAAACAGCAGGTTTATGAGTCAAAGTTTGAGATTTTTTGTTCTTCAGTACTGACCTATGAGGTGTTACTTGTGTAGCACGAAAATCAGTAGCTCCGGAGGCAAAAACAGAAGGTCCAGAGGCAAAAACTGAAGCTCCGGAGGTAAACTTTGAATATTTTTGACTCATAACAGCAGGTTGCATGTTCCTGGCATTTGGTTTAGTATGTGTAGAAAATTTGGCATGAGAGTTATAAGATCTAGCTTGCATTCTTTCCTTTTTATGTCGTTTAGCTAGTCTATAACAAAAATCTATGACATGACCATCTCTACCACAATAGGTACAATGAAATTTAACTTTGTGTTCATGTCTAGATGAGCATGCAGTATACTTATTTGAACCCGAATGTGACAACACTCCTGCAGATTTAAAAACCACTTCTTTTTGTTTAGGAACTGTTTGAATCAAACCACTTCCTAATGATTTTACAATTTTAGGTGGATATTCCTTTGCATGAGCATGTGAATCAAAACCTAAACCAGTTTTATCATTGCAAGACTTGGAAGAATTCAGCAGCAAGTTTAGGTTCTTATTCCCATTACAAAACCGATCTAATGTCTTATGCATGTTATCAAGTTTATTTGATAGATCAAGGCAATTTTCACATGAAGTTTTTCCTTTTAATTTGCAATTGGAACAATATTTGACTTCATGAGAACGTAAAGCATTGTTCAATATAGAAATTTCTTTCATAGCATCTTGTAGTTTCTTATCAAGATCATCGCAAGTAGAACAATGCAAATCAATTGTAGAACAACAAGCAAGTGCAGCAAGCTTTTTGTTCTTTTCGATTTCAAGTTCAAGTTTATCAAGTGTGGAGGTGTGTGCACTTCTTAGAGAGGACAATTGTTCATATATTAAATCACATGAGGAACAAGAATCATCACTAGGAATCAAGTATTTTAAACGATTAATTTCAGATTCTAGTGACTCAATTTTAACAGCATTGTCCCTAAGCTTTTTGTCCTTTTTCTTAACAATAATAGTGACACGAGAAATAGCATCACACATTTCTTCGCAAGTAGGACATAACTCTTTGTTGTCACTGTTGTGTTCTGCATCCTCCATACTTGATTTTGATTTGCCCTCCATGAAGCACAAGTTTGCCAGATCATCTTCATCTTCATCACTTCCAATGTCTACATCACTCGAGCCAAGTTCTTGAAGTGCGGTGATGAAACTGTTTATCAGTCTGCGTCCTGTAAAACCCTTCTTTTTCTTGTTGGTGTTGCCAAAAGAGGACTTGACTTTATTCTGCTTTTCATCACGGTTATAAGGACCTGAAAGGTTAGGGCAATCTGTACGAAAGTGTCCTGTTTTACCACATTAAAAGCATCGTTGAGGTTCGGAGCTTCCTCTCCTTCTAGTTCTCACATTTTGCAATGCTTTTGAGAACCTAGTAGAAAGAAGTACTAGCTCCTCCTCTGGAAACTTCTCAATCTGTTTCAGGGTTAGTGAAGACAGCAAAGCAAGTGTATTGCTAGATGATTGGCCGGAGCTAGGCATATCACGTTGTGAGACAAATGCAATAGTCTTATTTGGGTTCTTACGTGATATAATGTCGATTTCATGAGTTTTTAGCTTAGAATAAAGCACATCTAATGTAAGAGTACTCATGACAGTGGATTCACGTACGGATGTTACTTTCATCTCCCAAATTTACATGTCTAATGCACTTAGTAATTGCCTAGCATTTTCAGCATCTAAAAAGTTTACATTGATGCTACGCAAGTTGCTTAGAATTTTATTAAGCGAGCAAAGAGGTCATCAATGGACTCACCAGGTTGCATCTCAAAGCACATGTATTCTTTCTTGAACATATCCTTTCTTACGTCCTTGATCGTGTTGGATCCTTCGTGGTAGTCACAAAGTGCTCTCCACACATCGTACGCCGATTGGAGGTGTGCAACACGGTCAAAGTCGCTCTGAGTTAGTCCTTGTATGATCAAGTTCCGAGCCTTGTTGTTGTTGTCGACATCTCTCATGTTTGTAGCCGTGACTTGATCATTTGAAGGCACATCGTAAGGCTTGTACACCTTTTCCCATATTGCAAAGCCTTGCGCCTGGATTAAAGCTTCCATGCATGCCTTCCAAACCAGAAAATCAATACCACTAAACACACAAGGTTTGGCAGAGTATTTCTCCATGATGATTAGTCAAAACACGTGCAAATCAAAAAGATTAGAGCAACCTGGCTCTGATACCAATTGTAGGATCGAAGTACACGTGTAAAGCTACCAGAGGGGGGGGGGTGAATGGTAGATAAAAACTTTTCAGCAGAAGCAACAAAACACCCCTCAGCAGAAAACCGATCTGTTAAAGAAACCATGTGTGCGACTAATCTAAACGTGTTCAACTGTGACAAAACTAGTATAGATTGTAGAGAATCAAGTCACAAAGATGTCACAACAAGAATCATGAAAATCCGTTGAGAGAAACTCAAGTTACTATCGATAGATCGAACAAAGGTCAATCTGTCCTATGCGAGAAAAACACTTCTGGAATACTGCAAAGAAACTCGTGTAGATCAGAAACCACAAATTCAATGACCGTGAAATTTTCACAGATGATAGATAATCAAGTTGTGAAGACATCCAAAAAAGAATTACATCAATTGGATCTGTAAAACTCGAGTTATGATAAAACCACTAAAGCAAGGTAGTGCTGAACAGAAACTCGACGAGAAAAACTTGTTTGAAACAAGTCGGACGAACAAGGCACAAAAGTTCCTTTAGAATACGAATTTTATTTATAAAAACACAAGAGGAACAGCCCCAAAGTCGTGTTTCACGAGCTCTGGCCTCCCTTGCTTATATAACCAGCTCTATGGCCAATCCAATTCAAACTAGGACTCCTACTCCTACTTGGATTCAAACTATAACTTTCCAATACTGCTCAAGACTCTTCTATACGCAGATAGAAGCAATCTTAAGACTTCCAAACACCTTAGGAACGTCCCAAACATTCCGAAAACAACTCTACTTCATTCCTAACACGAAATCCTGTTATAACCAACTCGAAACTTTCCATAAACAAATCATAACCGCCTCAGCCGCAGCCTGAGCGCAAAATCCAGCCGGTTGAACCTTTTCAACCATATCTCCACTTCCATATCTTTTCATCACGCCTTGGAACCATGCAGCCATGTCCATGCACTCCTTGCACACGTGCAAACATCTTCCAACGACGTCCAAGATACCTTCATATGCATTGTTCTTGATTCAAACATACTGCGCAACCTCCCGATCAACTAACCACAATTCCTCCCGAACTTGGTTGTTGAACCTCATCTTCTCCCTAAGAATAGTTCAATGGATCCCATCACCAGCCATGTCTTGAACTCAAGCAACACCTGCACATGAATAAACAACCAATACTTCCGAGCACAAGTCCTCGACTTGACTCTCGTTAGTTCTGAAACTACAACATCTTACGTGAGCACCTCACATAGGCATGTTGTAAACCATAGCAAAATGATATCAGCCATAACCACCAAAACACACCAAATACTTAGTAAAATAATACTAAGCAAACTTTCCATAAGAGTAAAGCAAGTTCAAAACATTGCAAGTTAAAAGCAGAACCATTGCAATCAAGCTCCGAACCTTACAAAACCTAACCGGACCTTGAAGCGGAGCTTACCAAAGCTAGCCAGACCTAGCGCCGGAGCTTACTAAAGCTTAGTTGGACGTAGCACGGAACTTACAAAAGCTAGTCGGACCTAGTACCGGAGCTAGCAAAAACAAGTCGGACCTAGCCAAAATAAGTCAGACCTAGACAAAGCAAGTCGGACATTACGTCGGACCTATTGTTGGACCTTGCAGGAGCTCGGACATAGATTCGGACCTTGTTAAAAAGGTGTTTTGGTAGTATTCAACACTTTTATCGTCAAAGCCAATGTATTCAACACACATAGGTCTCACAATCTCCCCCTTGATGAATGCATTGGCAACACCACTTAAAATCCGAACATTGGCTTATTCACGTGAAAAGTTTTGAAAACAATTTCTTCCCCTTTGTAAATCAGAAATAAAATGAGAAGAAAAACAAAAATAACAAAAATTCCCCCCCCTGAGAAGAATCGTGCCAAAACACTTGTGAATGTGTGCAATGTGTGATCAATTTCTCCCCCTTTGACAATGTATTCAGCAAGATACAAAAGAGAAATTTTAATTTGTTATGAGCACATTATAATATATACATATAAAATAAAGCTCATCCAAATCATACTATCAAGTAACTTACACTAACACGTCAATGAGATACATAAAGTAGTGTAAGCCATGCTAGAGATCAAGTGTAATTTTCAATTTAAGCAAGTCATGATCTCACAAACTTAACTATTTCAAGACCTGAAAGCATGACATTTGTTATGCATTTTATTTAACATTTAAAGCACAAATTTTGATCTTATGACATTTGCAAGAGATTATATGCAGCATCAGCCTTATTCTAACCAACCAAGCCAAGCCTATGTCATTTGAGAGTCAAAAGCTTAAGGACATGGTTTTAGTCATACACAACTCCTTTCAAGTTCATATCTAAGTGCAATGATAAGCCATCTCAAAAGAAGAAGTGCGATGCATGCATATTCTCTTGATCTTTTCTCGTTTTTTTATTTGAACATAAAAACTCAACATGTGAGTTGATTACTTGATTAATTCTTTATGATTAAAAGCACTTGTGAGCATGCAACAAGTTCAAAACAGCAAGAAAGTTCGACCATGACCAGATTTAGTGTAAGTAATTATTCCAATTACTAGACATGGTAAAAACTACAAAATGTATAACACTAGTAATGTAGTAAGAACTTTCAGCATGAAAAAGGAATCATAAAGTCATATATGCATGAAATACTATGCTCATATTATTTTAATTTCAGATTCACACACAGACTTCCCAAGTTTCAAAATTCTCCCTCAATTTAAGCCATGAGGATGCATAACCCCTATTTCACTACGAATGTAACAAAAACGAGTGAAATCCAACGGTTTTGTAAAAATGTCAGCCAATTGTTGTTCGGTATCTACATGGTGAAGCACAATGTTCCCTTTTTCGACATTATCACGGAGAAAGTGATACCTAATGTCAATGTGCTTAGTTCTCGAATGTTGCACGGGGTTTTTGGCAATGAAAATGGCACTAGTGTTATCACAAAACAGTGGAACACTATCTAGATCAACCCCATAGTCCTTAAGTGTTTGAACAATCCAAAGAATTTGTGAGCAAGCACTAGCAGCAGCTACATATTCAGATTCGGCTGTGGATTGTGCAACTGAACTTTGCTTTCTAGAGGACCAGGCAACAAGTGAATTGCCAAGAAAATGACAAGCACCAGAAGTACTTTTCCTATCAATCCTACAACCCCTAAAATCAGCATCAGAAAAATCTTTCAAAGTAACAGTTGAGGAAGAAGGAAGAAAAATGCCAAATTCTTGAGTTTCATGTAAGTACCTGAGAATCCTTTTGACGGCTTGACGATGTGAAGCACGTGGGGAGGCTTGAAACCGTGCACAAAGACATACGCTGAATTGTATGTCCGGTCTTGATGCCGTGAGATACAAAAGTGATCCGATCATGCTTGTATATTCTTTTTGATCAACGGGGTCACAATCTTCATCAAGTTCAAGTGTTGTTGCTGTTCCCATTGGTGTCCGAAGAGGCTTGCTTTTGTCCATGTTGAAGCGCCTTAGGAGATCTTCTGTATACTTTGTTTGATGCACAAAGGTACCCTCCTTGGTTTGCTTGATTTGCAGCGCCAAAAAGTACGTGAGTTCTCCCATCATACTCATCTCAAATTCTGAACTCATCATAGCTGAAAACTTGGACACAAGATCATGAGAAGCACAACCAAAAATAATATCATCCACATACACTTGAACGAATAATGAGTCATTGCCACGCTTAAACACGAAAAGAGTTTTATCAACCTTGCCCATGGTAAACCCCTTTTCAAGTAAGATTGTTTTTAACCTATCATAACATGCTCTAAGGGCTTGTTTGAGACCGTACAAGGCTTTGGAAAGTTTGTAAACATGATTAGGAAAATTTGGATTTTCAAAACCAGGTGGTTGTTTGACATAAACCTCCTCATCTATGTATCCATTAAGAAAAGCACTTTTAACATCCATTTGATATAGCTTAAAACCTTTAGATGCAGCAAAAGCTAACAAAATTCTTATGGCTTCTAATCTAGCAACAGGAGCAAAAGTTTCGTCAAAATCTAGACCTTCAACTTGTGTGAAACCTTGAGCAATTAACCTAGCCTTATTACTAACCACAACCCCATCCTCACTTTGTTTATTTTTAATCACCCATTTAGTTCCAATTAAAGTGTGACCTTGAGGTGGAGGTACATGTTTCCAAACATTATTTCTTTGAAAATTTTCTAACTCTTCTTGCATGGCAATAATCCAAGATTCATTAGTGAGTGCGTGTGATATATCTTTGGGTTCAAAAGAAGCAACAAAAGAAGAATGAGCATGAGAATTGGGGTCGAAAAACCTGGATCTGGTAACTCATTCATGCAAGCTTCCAATAATTTGTTGTCGAGGATGACTCTTGAGAATCCGGAGGGGAGTGGACACTTCACAAGCTTCTTCTTCTTCTTCATGTTCATCACAAATAGATGAGCTTGTGACATGAGGAGGATCTGGACCAGCAATGGTGGTCATCGGTGCTGGCTATGAATCAAGATCAGGAGCTGGAACAATGTCATTAGCTGCTGAATTTTCGGGCAGCAGCACACTTCTTCCTCTTCTTCAACGAAAATATTCTCCCCCTGCGGATATGGATCCGGACCTGCAATATTTGAAATAGTACCTGGGCTAGCTTCATCAAAAGAAACCTCACAAGTCTCCACAATTTTGTTAGTATCAAGTAAAAGCACACGGTAGCCTCTAGTATGAGATGGATAACCAAGAAACATGCCATCAACAGATCTAGCTTCAAATTTATCAAAATTACCATGTTTCTTAACAAAGAATTTGCAACCAAAGACAATAAAATGTGTGACACTAGGCCTATGTCCAAACCTGAGCTCATATGGTGTTTCACCTAGCTTAGCACGCAAGAAAACACGATTTGAGACATAACAAGCGGTTGCAATTGCATCAGCCCAAAATTTCCTAGGAGTTTGATATTCATCAAGCATAGTCCTAGCCATCTCACCTAAGGTTCTGTTCTTTCTCTCTACAACACCATTTTGTTGAGGTACATGTGGTGAAGAAAATTGATGATCTATTGCATTTTCATCACAAAAGTGATCAAACGATTGATTTTTAAATTTGGTTCCATTATCACTTCTAATTGCTCTTAAAGATCCTGGGTGATGAATTGATAATCTAAGAAATAAAGTTCTAAAGAGACTAAAAGCTTCATTCTTAGATGCCATAAAGTAAACCCAAGAGTATCTAGAATAGTCATCAACAATCACAAGAACATACCATTTACCTCCGAAGGATTGAACACGTGAAGGTCCTACGGTGTCAAGGTGTAATAGTTGACCCGGTTCAGTTGTCATGGTCATTGTGAGAGGAGCATGTGAACCTGCAACCATCTTAGCATGTCTACAAGAACAGCACACAATTTCTTTGTCCCCTTTAAGCGTAGGCAGCCCAAGTATGCGATCAAGAGCACTAACACGCGTGAGATGATCAAAGCCTACATGACCAAGTCTACGATGCCAAAAATATAAATCTTTGGAATCATTTGCAACTAGACATCTATGCTTAGAGGAAGACATATCAAAATCAGCTTTAAAAACTCTTCCAAACCGAGACATGTTAAAAATAAGCTCACTATTTGAACCTACAACTTTGCAGCAGTTTTTATTGAAAATAATTTCCAGATTTTCATCTAGCAATTGCGAAACAGAAAGCAAGTTGTATTTCAAATTTTTGACAAGTGCCACATCCTTCAAAGTGCAGTGATCATTTACTCTAACCGAACCCTTAGCAATTATAGGAGTTGAAGAATTATTGGCAAAAGTAACATTCTCTACACTTGACACAAAAGAGAGAGAGGAGAACCATGCTTTGTTACCGGTCATGTGGCGTGAGCAACCTGAATCCACAATCCAAATGTTCTCCTTCCTCAAGCGTGTAACCTAGATAGAAGCACAATACATCGATGACTCAAAATTGGGGTTAGTTAAAAGGCATTTAGGAATCCAGTATTGAGTCACACGATGTCCAGAGGGAATAACGTGCGAAGTCTGAGATAAAACAGCAGGTTTATGAGTCAAAGTTTGAGATTTTTTATTCTTAACTACTGACCTATGAGGTGTTACTTGTGTATCACAAAAATCAGTAGCTCCGTAGGCAAAAACAGAAGGTCCGGAGGCAAAAACTGAAGCTCCGGACGCAAAAACTGAAGCTCCGGAGGTAAACTTTGAATATTTCTGACTCATAACAGCAGGTTGCATGTTCCTGACATTCGGTTTAGTACGTGCAGCAAATTTTGCATGAGAGTTATAAGATCTATCTTGCATTCTTTCCTTTTTATGTTGTTTAGCTAGTCTATAACAAAAATCTATGACATGACCATCTCTACCACAATAGGTACAATGAAATTTAACTTTGTGTTCATGTCTAGATGAGCATGCAGTATGCTTATTTGAACCCGAATGTGACAACACTCCTGCAGATTTAGAAACCACTTATTTTTGTTTAGGAACTGTTTGAATCAAATCACTTCCTAATGATTTTACAATTTTAGGTGGATGTTCCTTAGCATGAGCATGTGAATCAAAACCTAAACCAGTTTTATCGTTGCAAGACTTGAAAGAATTCAGCAGCAAGTTTACGTTCTTATTCCCATAACAAAACCCATCTAATGTCCTATGCATTTTATGAAGTTTATTTGATAGATCAAGGCAATTTTCAAATGAAGTTTTTCCTTTTAATTTGCAATTGGAACAATATTTAGTTTCATGAGAACGTAAAGCATTGTTCAATATAGAGATTTCTTTCATAGCATCTTGTAGTTTCTTATCAAGATCATCGCAAGTAGAACAATGCAAACCATTTATAGAACAACAAGCATCTTTCAAGTTTTTATCATTAAGTGCAGCAAGCTTTTTGTTCTTTTCGATTTCAAGTTCAAGTTTATCAAGTGTGGAGGTGTGTGCACTTCTTAGAGAGGACAATTGTTCATATATTAAATCACAGGAGGAACAAGAATCATCACTAGGAATCAAGGATATTAAACGATTAATTTTAGATTCTAGTGACTCAATTTTAACAGTATTATCCCTAAGCTTTTTGTCCTTTTTCCTAACAATAATAGTGGCACGAGAAATAGCATCACACATTTCTTCGCAAGTAGGACATACCTCTTCGTTGTCACTGTTGTGTTCTGCAGCCTCCATACTTGATTTTGATTTGCCCGCCATGAAGCACAAGTTTGCCAGATCATCTTCATCTTCATCACTTCCAATGTTTACATCACTCGAGCCAAGTTCATGAAGTGCGATGATGAAACTGTTTATCAGTTTGCGTCCTGTAAAACCCTTCTTTTTCTTGTTGGTGTTGCCAAAAGAGGACTTGACTTTATTCTGCTTTTCATCACGGTTAGAAGGACCTGAAAGGTTAGGGCAATCTGTACGAAACTGTCCTGTCTTACCACATTCAAAGCATCGTTGAGGTCCGGAGCTTCCTCTTCTTCTAGTTCTCACATTTTGCAATGCTTTTGAGAACCTATTAGAAAGAAGTACTAGCTCCTCCTTTTGAAACTCCTCAATCTGTTCCAGGGTTAGTGAAAACAGCAAAGCAAGTGTATTGCTAGATGATTGGCCGGAGCTAGGCATATCACGTTGTGAGACAAATGCAAAGTCTTATTTGGGTTCTTACGTGATATAATGTCGATTTCATGAGTTTTTAGCTTAGAATAAAGCACATCTAATGTAAGAGTACTCATGACAGTGGATTCACGTATGAATGTTACTTTCATCTCCCAAATTGACATGTCTAATGCACTTAGTAATTGCCTAGCATTTTCAGCATATGAAAAATTAACATTGATGCTACGCAAGTTGCTGAGAATTTTATTAAAGCGAGCAAAGAGGTCATCAATGGACTCACCGGGTTGCATCTCAAAGCGCATGTATTCTTTATTGAACATATCCCGTCTTACCTCCTTGATCGTGTTGGATCCTTCGTGGTAGTCACAAAGTGCTTTCCACACATCGTACGCCGATCGGAGGTGTGCAACACGGTCAAAGTCGCTCTGAGTTAGTCCTTGTATGATCAAGTTCCGAGCCTTGTTGTTGTTGTTGACATCTATCATGTTTGTAGCCGTGACTTGATCGTTTGAAGGCACATCGTAAGGCTTGTACACATTTTCCCATATTGCAAAGCATTGCGCCTGGATGAAAGCTTCCATGCGTGCCTTCCAAACCTGAAAATCAATACCACTAAACACACAAGGTTTGGCGGAGTATTTCTCCATAATGATTAGTCAAAACACGAAGATTAGAGCAACCTGGCTCTGATACCAATCGTAGGATCGAAGTACACGTGTAAAGCTACCAGAGGGGGGGATGAATGGTAGATAAAAACTTTTCAGCAGAAGCAACAAAACACCCCTCAGCAGAAAACCGATCTGTTAAAGAAACCGTGTGTGCGACTGATCTAAACGTGTTCAACTGTGACAAAACTAGTATAGATTGTTGAGAATCAAGTCACGAAGACGTCACAACAAGAATAATGAAAATCCGTTGAGAGAAACTCAAGTTACGATCGAATGATAGATAATCAAGTTGTGAAGACAACCCAAAAAGAATCACATCAATTGGATCTGTAAAACTCGAGTTATGATAAAACCACCGAAGCAAGGTAGTGCTGAACAGAAACTCGACGAGAAAAACTTGTCTGAAACAAGTCGGACGAACAAGGCACAAAAGTTCCTTTAGAATACGAATTTTATTTATCAAAACACAAGAGCAACAGCCCCAAAGTCGTGCTCCCATGAGCCTTGGCCTCCCTTGCTTATATAACCAGCTCTATGCCCAATCCAATTCAAACTAGGACTCCTACTCCTACTTGGATTCAAACTGTAACTTTCCAATACTGCTCAAGACTCTTCTATACGCAGATAGAAGCAATCTTAAGACTTTCAAACACCTTAGAAACGTACCAAACATTCCTCAAACAACTCTACTTCATGCCTAACATGAAATCCTATCATAACCAACTCAAAACTTTCCATATTTTAGTCAAACACGACTCAGCCGCAGTCTGAGTCCATAACCTAGTCGGTTGGACCTTTCCGACCAATTCTTTACATCCACATCTCTTCATCACGCCTTGGAACCATGCAGCCACGTCCATGCACTCCTTGCACACGTGCAAACTGTAAAAGTCCCAAAAACTTGTAAATGGGAAATTTGAGCTGTGGATAAAGTTGAGTTTAAATCCAAGAAATGGGACTTGCAAAAACTTTTTTATACTCATGAAAGTGTGGGCATGTGCAATAAAACTTCGAATTCAGTTTGAACAAAAAGGGTCAAGTCAAAAAGATGGAGGCCATTTCAAAAAAGGGAAGTTCAAACTGTTGTTTGAGAAGTTGTATTTGCAATGGCCAACTCAAAGATCAGAGGACATATTTGAATTCCTCAGGTCCAAATTATGAGGGAGCTATGTTTTGAGCAAATTTGGAGGTGCTTTGATATGAATATCAAAGGAACTTGTAAATTTCATCCAAATTTGAATTTGAATTTGAAACTGAGGCACAACTTGTCAAATTAGCAAATGGCTTTTGAATTTGAGCTCCATATGAGTGAACTTTGCATGTGCCAAGAATTTTGGAGATATTTAGGAGAGGAGTGAGTGGGACCCACTTGTCAGTTAGAGGAGGAGACTTACTACCGAAGGAAATTTCTTCTCCTCTGTTCCCAATCAACCGGTGGCCGCCGAGCAGTGCGCGACACCGCGGCAGCACTGCTGCCACCTCCCGGCGCTGTCGATCGAACCGCCTCAGTCCCGGTATTATCCCACGAATGGCTGCTGCACGTATGAAAACCGATCACGTTTCCCCACTCCCGTGACTGCTCCCGTGCGTACATCCCCCCCCCCCCCCCCCCCCCCCCCCGCCGCTACCGCGCCCATCAGAGCAACGGCGACTGGCCGCCTCAGCATCTCCCACGCTGATCTAAGATTCCCCACGGTGTCGCCGGGTCTTCGTCGAGGTGTTCAGCACCAGAAACCGACGTTTCTCCCACGGGAACGCGGCGCCGACCTCTGTTTATCCAGCGACGCCACTGCGAGCCGCCGGCCGGAATAACTCGTCGCCCGGCCACCACAGGGCTTCTCCCACCGAGCTGCAAAAGCAAAAAAGTGCACCTGTAAACCTTCTCGCTTCACAGCAACGCCGGCAGCGTGTCATGGACCGTGCTCGCCGGAATTTGGCTTTTTCCGCGGACATACAATATGAACCGGGAATAGGGAATCGGGAAACACGGTGCACCACTCATCACCAGACCTAGAAACCCAGTTGTAGACATCCGTGCGGGCACGTGGGATCAAGAACTATGAAGAACTGTTGAGAAAAACCTCGGTTCTTCGAGTTTTTCCAGTTTTCTCCGAAATCGCCCTAGGTCGCATGGTGAGCCCCTAGTTGCCGACTTTCTCGCGAGATCAGAGCCCTGGACGTTGGTCCCTAGGTGGTGGCTATGCTGTAGGATCTAACCGGAACAAGGTTAGAGCATTACAGTGCCCTGGCGACGTCGCCGAAGTTGCCGCAGCTACTGTCGCCGTCGCACCTAAGTCTCCGGCCGTTGTCGATCTGAGATAAGCCCAGCAACGTGTTCCTCGCACAAGAATACGTGGGGTCAGCGAGGACCAGCAAGTTCCGAGCACCGGAGACCCCTCCCGGCGAGAACTCCGGCGAGCTCGGTGGCGTGGGAGCGCGGGCTGCTGGAGGAAGACAAAGACGGGGGCTGGCCCACGTGTCAGTCTCTGTTACGAGGGGTTAGATATTCTGTGGCCTCAGATCTGTCTGTTACAACGCGGGAATAACTCTGCGGCCCGTGTGGCTCGGGTCCCAGCGGTCGACACGTGGCCCTGTGGCCCACAGTCAGAGTTTGAACAATTCTCGGTTTAATTTGAATTCCAAATTCAGTTCAAACTTTAGAACTGCATAACTTTTGCTAGGGAGCTCCAAATTTAGTGATTCAAATTGGGTTGGATTCAGGATGAAAATCTCTATCCAAATAAGCAACCCATTTTGCATGAGAACCAATAGAAAATTCTGGAAAATTATTTAAAGCTTTTCAGCAAAAGAATTTTAGAGGGAGTTTGGTTCATCCAAAGATTCCCAAATTTTGCCAGGATATTCTTTAGGATGTTAGGAAACTCCTGTAAAAGCTTCAGCGCATTTGGAGTTGATTTAGTTAGGGTAACCCTGATTTTAAATTTCTGTATTCAAATGAATACAGAAACATTTTCAGAGAATTTCCAAAACTTGGAAATTCAGTTCTGGGCATTCCTTAGCTCCAAACATCCTCGGAAAATTTAGGCATACTCTCTGAGCTATGTTTGAAATTGTAGTTCACTTGAATTTGCATGAAAGTGCAAATTTATTCAGAATTAATTCCTTTTTGCCTAAATGCTTAGGGAATTGTTCTGCGTGATCTACTTAGTGAAATATTCTGAATTTTGGTCCAGAGGACTTTCTTTTGACATGGAACTCACATAAAAAGTTCCAGCTCCATTAGAGCTCTGGATCACCACTATCCTGTTCAACCTATTTAGATGAGTAGTACACAAGTGATGAAATGTAATTATCACTTGATCATGTTGCTTCACTCAAACCAAACCACTAGCCCCAGTGTCATTTTAAATTCTTAAACAGAGTTCCAGTTTCAAACTTGTCTTTAGCACGTGTTAGCAAAAGTTTTATAATTAAACATGTATACCTATTCATCACGTGTAGTGATAAAACGTGGAAAGTGAAGGAGGAGTTGAGCTTGGATCAAGGAGCAAGAAGGACAGGGATTGAGCCTCAAGTCAGCAGAAACTAACTTCATACATTTATGACTTTAGTCACCTGCAAAACCAAGGCAAGCCCCGGTTTGCATTTACGTTGTTTTCTAATGTTTTTACTTTATTCACTAGTATGGGTCAAAGTTTGTATGTGCATTAGGTCAAGGAGGTTTTATACTCCACTTGCATGACCCAAAAATCCCTGGGATCAAGGGTAGAATGGTTTCATCGCTGTAGAATAAGGCCGTGCTAAATAGGCTAGGACATCCGGTAGAAGACGAGTAGATGGAATCTACTCGCGAGTTATAGTTCAGAATATCATAAGTGTGGTTGGGGAAGGAAGCAAACTAAAGTTTACATTTCTAAAGATGAGACCGGGCAGTGGGGTTAGGCAGCGACAAGATGAGGTCTTGGTCGAGTATCTATGCCTGTGTCGGTTAAGGACCGAAGCGTGTGCAGCCCCGCTGAGCAAGTTTTGAGTTGTGTACCGGATGCTTACTGATATATGGGAACCAGGAAACCGATGTACCAGGTTCACTGGGTTGTAGAGGCATACAACATCGTCTCATTAGACCTATGAGCCCGAGACGGCGCGGCCGGTTCTACAGTCTTGTGTCCTGTGAAAGGTTGCCACATACGACGTAATGAAGGACGCCAGATTTGGGTCTTCAGAGGCGGGCGTATGTGTTGAGTTATCCGGGTAGTGTTTGATTCGAATCACCGTCCCTCACAGTTATGAGTACCGCTTGCTCACTGTGTTGTGACGTAGTAAGCAAGTTTTGTGGGAACAGTTTGCAAAAGTATAATTGCTGCTAAGATTATGTTAAACTACATGAGAACCTTGTTTGAAGTAGAGATAGAGCAAACTAAATTTATTTTTCACCTTGGGACAAGTAACATTGGAATGAAGCGTTCTTGTTTGATTGTGGAGTTCCAATGTTGCTGGGCGCAAGGTCACTACTATTATGGTTTAAATATGAAAGTTAAGAATGAACTCGTAGGCGAGTCGTTCCGCAAATTACAGGATTAGGTCTTAAGTTACCCTCATGTAGAGTTGCATGCCTTAGGAGAGACTGTTCAGTCTTGCTGAGCCTTTGTGCTCACTCGTGCTATATAAGTGGTTTTGCAGGTAAACTTCGAAGCTATAAAGAAGGTCGTCCGGTGAGACTCGGGAACTTCCGAGTCAGGTCACACTTGGAGAACCTAGCCGCTGCCATCTCTTCGTGTTGCTAGCGGGAGGGGTCCGCGGGCTGGACCTCTTCTCGAGTGCTTCTTAGATATTCGACGTGAGATGTTATAGACTTCCGCTGTAGCTATTTTATGTAAATTATTTACAAAGAACAATTGTAAACTTCCGCTTTTGATTTATGTAATACATTGTTCCTTATATGTGTGCTGTTGGGTGCTGCATAACATGGCACCACCCAATGTGATTCCCGGGCAAGGTGTCCCGTCCCCGTGATGTGATCGGGACGGCGGGGTCCCATCAGCGTGATATCAGAGCCGCATTGGTAATAGCGCACGGAATAAGGATCGTATTATGAGAAAAACTTAGGATATAGTGAGGAAACGGTATTAGGCCCACATAAGGACTATAGTAGTATAGTTACTTAAAGTGGCAGAACTAACTTACGTGTTATAATTCTGAATGTTGATTATGTAACGACGCACCTACGCTATGGTAAGCTTGGTAAGGAATGCCACCGAAAGCGGTTCAATTTCGGTTAGCTCCCCTGACGAGGAATGTTGTTCAGGGATAGGTCTCACAGCTTGGTGTGAGACGTCAATATGAAACTCTTGAACTCTTCATGTTCCTGAGTTCATATGAAATGCTGATCCCTAGCATACATTAGGCAAGTAAGTGGAGACCCCATCGTGTGGTCAGTAATGTGATAGTGTGTTCGTCTGGAAATAGCCCAGGAGGACATACGCAGCGCTTGCCATCGGCGTGCCCTGCAGGGCAGTAGGTGGTATCTGTTGGGTTGATAACATTCCCAACCGTGACGACCCATTCATGATCTACTCGGGTTCCCCGTCGTGTGGTGTTGAAACACGATCACGTACCTTGAGATGTGGCTTAACTCAAGGACGGCCGTATGGCAATGATACGAGCGTTTGTATTTACTTTCAATTATGGAACTGCCTGAAATGAAACAACCTTTGAGTGCACCACTATTGAGTGTTCTTCTGCAGGTACTAACCACGTACGTATCCCGTGTATTAAACGTGTGCAAGAGACCGTCTTAGTGCCACTGATAATACGTATATGCCGGTATAATCCGGTTTAGAATTTTCTTTTGGTGAGGCTACGTAGTACCGACATATTTCTTACAGTGCGTCGACACCGTACTACACTTAATAACCTCTTCCCTATAAAGAAATGATTCATGAACTAACTTTCAATTAAAAATAGAAGTTTGAAACAAATATTAGTTATTGAACTCTTATTTTGAGCTGAGATTCAAATGAGAGAATTACTAGGCTTCAAAGATTTCAAAAAACAGAGTGCTCTGTTTCTGGCAGGAATTCTTGCTGGGATTTAACAGAGCATAACTCTGAGTAGATTTAAACAATTAAGGTGTATGATACGGTTCTGGAAAGATTTCCAAGTGCTCTACAATTTCGTTGTAGACCTCCAGAGCCAAATCACACGTTAAGTTGGTGAAAAGTCCAGTTGAAGGTAAACTGTTCAGAACCAGGACAGTACCAAAAACCTCTCTGGAACTTTCTGTTTTTAATCCATAACTTCCTCTAGAAAAATCCTTAAGGAGTCTATGATACACAGTTTGAAAGATACTGAAGTTTAATAAAACTTTGGTATTGAACTCAAGTCAAGAATCTGTTGATAACTTGAGTAAAATGTGGAGTTTGTGTGAACTGGTCAGGGTAGTCCCGCTGATTTGTTTAGCGTACATAAGATTTGTTTAAACATGAATGTGGTTATGCTTTCATAAAGTTCATGACATGTTCATGTTTTACTTATCTTTACTTACTACTGAGATAGAATTTCGATTGACTCAAAATTTTGTTTCGTGCAGTATGGTACGCACACATCCTCAAATGGAGATTGGAGGTTCAAGTCGAGGTGGGAATGACTCGACTTCATCACAAGAGCCATCGCCAACCGGATTGGCGGAAATCATGGCAAGGATGAATGAAACTCTCCAAACTCTAGTTCAGCAAGGAATAAATAGAAAAGCTCAGCATCACAGGCCAACCCCGAGCACGTATCTGGATTTCTTGGCGACACAACCGCCGGTATTCTCTGAGGCGGCTGACCATTGTGAAGCAAACCACTGGTTACGTATCATTGAGTCCAAGTTCGGGTTGATCCAATGCGATGAATTCTCGAAGACTCTATATGCCGCTCAGCAGCTTCACGGATTTGCTGGAGCATGGTGGGCAGGCTACCTTGCTGTCCAACCAGCAGGGCATCGTGTCACATGGGCGGAGTTCTAGGCTGCATTTCGTGCTCGTTTCATCCCTGCGGGCATAATGCAAACCAGTCTGGATGAGTTCTGGAGTCTGAAGCAAGGGGGCATGAGTGTATTGAGTATGCGAAGGAATTCAATCGCTTAGCTCAATATGTCCCTGACTATGTGAAGTCACCAGCCATGAAGGGTTATCACTTTTACCGAGGGCTGACCGCTAGGCTGCGGTGTGAATTGGCTCAAGTAAGCCAAGAGAATTTTGATGAGTTTGTGAGCTGTGCTATCACTCAGGAATATTATTCCAATCTCTACCTCAAAGAAAAGAGGGAGAGGGACTCATCACAGGATGAATGCAATCATCTACCTCAGAAGTATCGGTTGGTGATCCGTTCACCTTCTGGTCGAGAGATTCCACAAGAGGTGCAATCATTCTGGGAGTGTGATGACTCTTCTACTCCACAGAGGTCTTATTTCCCTCCACCGCAGCAGCAACTTGTTTCTCATGCACCTCAATATCAACAAGATGCGCCAGAATGCTATGGCCTTCAAGAGGTTGAAGATGAACAAGGTGATTTCTCAGTTGAACCAAGTACTGTCCCACTTCATGTTGACAACGAGCTCAACGTCAATGAAGCAACTGAACCGAGCAGCAACGTTGTGTCTGCAGGTCCAGTTCCACAGAGTGATCTTGGACAGCCAAGAAAAGCTATGTCCAAAGTGGGGACGGTTAACTATGTGTCAGTCGATGATCTGCCAAAGGGAGGACCTGTTCTTGCCGGCAGGTTCACCTTAAATGACAAACCGGTTGTCATTTTATTCGACTCTGGTGCAACACATAACTTCATTAGCAGGGCGACGGTGATCCGGGATCAAATATCCACCACGATTACCAAAGGTTCATACCTTATTCATTCGCCAGGTGGGGACATATCAACTAATGAAGTCGTCTCTCGAGCACCACTTTGCTTGGGTGGAAAAATTTATCCTACCACCCTCATTATTCTCGAAGACCAAGGAATCAATGCCATATTGGGAATATCATGGCTGACCTTCCATAAGGCTGTTCTGGATATCGAGAACAGGAGTGTTCACTTGGACTCTTCCCTTCACGGGCGTCAAACATTGTATCTCGGCAAAGCAGTTTCCAAAGACCCGGAAGTATGTAATGCCGAGGCTTGCAAGATAGAAGACATCCCGGTAGTCCATGAATATCCGGATGTGTTTCCCGAAGATCTCCCAGGCTTACCACCTGAGCACGAGGTGGAGTTCAAAATAGAGTTGATACCGGGAACCACGCCAATCTGTCGGAGACCATACAAAATGGCTCCGAGTGAGTTAGCAGAATTGAAGGAGCAACTCAAAGATCTGATGGATAAGGGGTTTATTCGTCCAAGTTCATCACCATGGGGTTGCTCGGCTTTATTTGTGAAGAAGAAGGATGAGACGCTGAGGCTATGCGTCAATTATCGTCCTTTAAATGCTGTGACAATAAAGAACAAGTATCCACTACCACGAATTGATATTCTCTTCGATCAGCTAGTGGGTGCTAAAGTCTTCTCCAAGATGGACTTAAGGTCGGGATATCATCAAATCAAGATTCGAGCGGAAGATACCCCGAAAACAGCATTTTTGACAAGATATGGACTCTATGAATATCTTGTCATGTCATTTGGGTTGACCAATGCTCCGGCCCACTTTATGTACCTTATGAACTCGGTGTTCATGCCGGAGCTGGATCAGTTTGTCGTGGTATTCATCGACGACATCTTGGTCTATTCCAAATCAGAAGAGGAACACGCTAAACATTTGCATATTGTGCTCCAACGACTGAGAGATCACAAGCTTTATGCAAAGTTTAGTAAATGTGAATTCTGGATCATCCAAGTGCCATTTCTTGGACATATTATTTCAGCGGAAGGCGTTGCTGTTGATCCAAGCAAGATTGAACAAGTGCTGAAGTGGAAGTGTCCAACATCAGTCCATGAGGTTCGTAGCTTCTTGGGTTTGGCGGGATATTATCGGAGGTTCATTCCGAGATTCTAAAAAATCTCCAAACCTATGACTGAGCTACTGAAAAAGGGCATCAAGTATGATTGGAGCAAGCCATGTGAGGAAGCTTTTCAATCGTTGGTGAAACACCTCACAACAGCCCCGGTTTTAGCTCAACCGGATACAACCAAGCCATTTGATGTTTATTGTGATGCATCCGGCATCGGACATGGTTGTGTACTCATGCAAGGAGGACGCGTGGTCGCATATGGATCATGGCAATTACAAAATCAAGAGCAACATTATCCAACTCATGATCTCGAGCTTGCTGCCGTGGTATTAGCTTTGAAGATGTGGAGACATTACCTATTGGGAAATCTGGTTCATCTCTACACTGACCACAAAAGCTTGAAGTACATATTCACTCAGAAAGAGTTGAATATGCGACAACGGCGATGGTTGGAGCGGATCAAGGACTATGAGATTGAAATTCATTATCATCCGGGCAAGGCAAATGTGGTTGCCAATGCACTCAGCCGGAAGTCTCATATTCATAACCTGACCATTGCACCGATAGAAGAGGAAGAACCAAGTCTCTACATGGTTCCATATGGAGCTCTACGTAATCTAGCTCTCATACCCACAATAAAAGAGGAGGTTATGGAAGCTCAAAAGAAAGACAAGGGCATGGCTCATATCAGAAGGAGATTGAAGAACGGGGAGATGAAATGTTTCCGGTTAGATGATGAAGACACTCTATGGTTCAAGGACCGGATAGTCATGCCCCGTGATATGAGGCCGCGGAAGAAAATTTTGGATGAGGCTCACTTATCCAAATTTTCTATTCATCCTGGTAGCAACAAGATGTACCAACAACAGAAGACCAAATTTGGGTGGACCCGGATGAAGAGAGAGGTTGCTAAATACGTATCGGAATGTGATACGTGTCGGCGAGTTAAAGCCGACCACATGAAGAAGGCGGGAACCTTACAACCGCTAAGTGTTCCGGCATGGAAGTGGGAGGGTATTAGTACGGACTTCATTGTTGGGTTACCTCTCACGGCTAATAAGCATGTCTCGGTTTGGGTAATCGTGGATCGGTTAACCAAGTCAGCCCATTTCATCCCGGTGCATACGGGATACCATGCCAAGAAGTATGTGGAGCTATATATTGCAAGAATACTATGCCTACATGGAGTTCCCCGGACGATCATCTCCGATCGAGGCGCGTTGTTTGTAGCTCGTTTCTGGGAGCAGCTGCATGCCTCACTGGGAACCAAATTGATTAGAAGCTCAGCATATCATCCTCAAACCGATGGGCAAACGGAGAGGGTGAATCAAGTTCTCGAAGATATGCTTCGAGCATGTGCCATTCACCACGGTAAAGGATGGGATGATCATCTGCCATTGGCAGAATTCGCTTACAACACTGGATATCAAGTGAGCATCAAATGGCACCGTATGAAGCTCTCTACAGCCGGAAGTGCCGCACACCCTTGAACTGGTGTGAATCTGGCGAGAGAGTGATTTACGGGATTGATCTCGTAAATGAAGCTGAAGAGCGGGTAAGGCTTATTCAAGCAAATCTTAAAGCCGCTCAGTCCAGGCAAAAGAGCTATGCGGATAGGAGACGTCGTCCTCTAGATTTCCATGTTGGGGACCACATATACCTCCACGTATCTCCTATGAAGGGCATTCACCGGTTCGGAGTGAAAGGAAAATTAGCTCCACGTTTTATCGGTCCTTCGCCATCATTGAGAGGTGTGGACCCGTGGCATACTGTTTGGAGTTGCCGGCAGCCTTAGCCGGAGTTCATAACGTCTTCCACATATCTCAGTTGCGGAAGTGTTTGAATGTTCCAACGGAGATTCTCACGGAGGGCATAGCAGATTTGAAGCCGGACCTTACGTAGGTTGAGCGACCAACCCGGATAATTGATGAAAAGACTCGCGAGACCAGAAACCGGACGCTGCGATTTTTTAAGGTGCTATGGGAAAATCACACGTCTGACGAAGCTACATGGGAAAGCGAGGAGTATTTGCAACGCAATCATCCGGAGTTGTTAGAGGCTTATGTTGAGTAGTTGTCCTCTCCACGTTGTCCTTAATTATGAATCTCGGGACGAGATTCTTTTTAAGGGGGGAGAATGTAAAAGCCCCAAAAACTTGTAAATGGGAAATTTGAGCTGTGAATAAAGTTGAGTTCAAATCCAAGAAATGGGACTTGCAAAAACTTTTGTATACTCATGAAAGTGTGGGCATGTGCACTAAAACTTTGAATTCAGTTTGAACAAAAAGGGTCAAGTCAAAAAGATGGAGGCCATTTCCAAAAAAGGGAAGTTCAAACTGTTGTTTGAGAAGTTGTATTTGCAATGGCCAACTCAAAAATCAGAGGACATATTTGAATTCCTCAGGTCCAAATTATGAGGGAGCCATGTTTTGAGCAAATTTGGAGGTGCTTTGATATGAATATCAAAGGAACTTGTAAATTTCATCCAAATTTGAATTTGAATTATCCCACGAACGGCTGCCGCACGTAGGAAAACTGATCGCGTTTCCCCACTCCCGTGACTGCTCCCGTGCGTACAGCCCCTCCCGCCACTACCGTGCCCATCAGAGCAACGGCGACCAGCCGCCTCAGCAGCTCCCATGCCAATCTAAGCTTCCCCACGGTGTCGCCGGGTCTTCCTCGAGGTGTTCAGCACCAGAAACTGACGTTTCTCCCACGGGAACGTGGCACCAAGCTTGTTTATCCAGCGACGCCACTGCAAGCTGCCGGCCGGAAGAACTCGTCACCCGGCCGCCACAGGGCTTCTCCCACCAAGCTGCAAAAGCAAAAAGCTGCGCCTGTAAACCTTCTATCTTCACAGCAATGCCGGCAGCGTGTCATGGACCGTGCTCGCCGGAATTTGGCTTTTTCCACGGACATACAATATGAACCTGGAGTAGGGAATCGGGAAATTCGGGCAACACGGTGCACCACTCATCACCAGACATAGAAACCCAGTTGTAGACATCCGTGCGGGCACGTGGGATCAAGAACTAGGGAGAACTGTTGAGGAAAAACTCGGTTCTTCGAGTTTTTCCAGTTTTCCCCGAAATCGCCCTAGGTCGCATGGTGAGCACCTAGTTGCCAACGTTTCTCGTGAGATCAGGGCCCTGGACGTTGCTCCCTAGGTGGTGGCGATGCTGTAGGAGCTAACCGGAGCAAGGTTAGAGCATTACAGTGCCCTAGCGACGTCGCCGAAGTTGCTGCAGCTACTGTCGCCGTCGCACCTAGGTTTCCGGCCGTTGTCGATCTGAGATAAGCCCGGCAACGTGTAACTTGCACGAGAATACGTGGGGGCAGCGAGGACCAGAAAGTTCCGAGCACCCGAGACCCCTCCCGGTGAGAACTCCGGCGAACTCGGCGGCGCGGGAGTGCGGGCTGCTGGAGGAAGACGAAGACGGGGGCTGGCCCACGTGTCAGTCTCTGTTACGAGGGGTTAGATCTTCTGTGGCCTCGGATCTATCTGTGACAACACGGGAATAACTCTGCGGCCCGTGTGGCTCAGGTCCCAGCGGTCGACATGTGGCCCTGTGGCCGACAGTCAGAGTTTGAACAATTCTCGGTTTAATTTGAATTCCAAATTCAGTTCAAACTTTAGAACTGCATAACTTTTGATAGGGAGCTCCAAATTTAGTGATTCAAATTGGGTTGGATTCAGGATGAAAATCTCTATCCAAATAAGCAACCCAATTTGCATGAGAACTAATAGAAAATTCTGGAAAATTCTTTAAATCTTTTCAGAAAAGAATTTTAGAGGGAGATTGGTTCATCCAAAAATTCCCAAATTTTGCCAGGATATTCTTTAGGATGTTAGGAAACTCCTGTAAAAGTTTCAGAGCATTTGGAGTTGATTTAGTTAGGGTAACCCTGATTTTAAATTTCTGTATTCAAATGAATACAGAAAAATTTTCAGAGAAATTCCAAAACTTGGAAATTCAGTTCTGGGCATTCCTTAGCTCCAAAAATCCTCGGAAAATTTAGGCATACTCTCTGAGCTATGTTTGAAATTGTAGTTCACTTGAATTTGCATGAAAGTGCAAATTTATTAAGAATTAATTCCTTTTTGCCTAAATGCTTAGGGAATTGTTCTGGGTGATCTACTTAGTGAAATATTCTGAGTTTTGGTCCAGAGGATTTTCTTTTGACAAGGAACTCACATAAAAAGTTCCAGCTCCATTGGAGCTCTGGATCACCACTATCCTGTTGAACCTATTTAGATGAGTAGTACACAAGTGATGAAATGTAATTATCACTTGATCATGTTGCTTCACTCAAACCAAACCACTAGCCCCAGTGTCATTTTAAATTCTTAAACAGAGTTCCAGTTTCAAACTTGTCTTTAGCACGTGTTAGCAAAAGTTTTATAATTAAACATGTATACCTATTCATCACGTGTAGTGATAAAACGTGGAAAGTGAAGAAGGAGGAGTTGAGCTTGGATCAAGGAGCAAGAAGGACAGGGATTGAGCCTCAAGTTAGCAGAAACTGACTTCATACATCTCTGACTTTAGTCACCTGCAAAACCAAGGCAAGCCCCGGTTTGCATTTACGTTGTTTTCTAAAGTTTTTACTTTATTCACTACTATGGGTCAAAGTTTTTATGTACATTAAGTCAAGGAGGTTTTATACTCCACTTGCATGACCCAAAAAAACCCTGGGATCAAGAGTAGAATGGTTTCATCGCTGTAGAATAAGGCCGTGCAAAATAGGCTAGGACATCCGGTAGAAGACGAGTAGTTGGAATCTACTCGCGAGTTATAGTTCAGAATATCATAAGTGTGGTTGGGGAAGGAAGCAAACTAAAGTTTACATTTCTAAAGATGAGACCGGGCAGTGGGGTTAGGCAGCGACACGACGAGGTCTTGGTCGAGTAGCTCTGCCTGTGTCGGTTAAGGACCGAAGCGTGTGCAGCCCCGCTGAGCAAGTTTTGAGTTGTGTACCGGATGCTTACTGATATATTGGAACCAGGAAACCGATGTACCAGGTTCACTGGGTTGTAGAGGCATACCACATCGTCTCGTTAGACCTATGAGCCCGAGACGGCGCGACCGGTTCTACACTCTAGTGTCCTGCGAAAGGTTGCCACATACGATGTAATGAAGGACGCCAGATTTGGGTCTTCAGAGGCGGGCGTATGTGTCGAGTTATACGGGTAGTGTTTGATTCGAATCACCGTCCCTCGCGGTTATGAGTACCGCTTGCTCACTGTGTTGTGACGTAGTAAGCAAGTTGTGTGGGAACAGTTTGCAAAAGTATAATTGCTTCTATGATTATGTTAAACTACATGAGAACCTTGTTTGAAGTAGAGATAGAGCAAACTAAATTTATTTTTCACCTTGGGACAAGTAACATTGGAATGAAGCGTTCTTGTTTGATTGTGGAGTTCAAATGTTGCTGGGCGCATGGTCACTACTATTATGGTTAAAATCTGAAAGTTAAGGATGAACTCATAGGCGAGTCTTTCCGCAAATTACAGGATTAGGTCTTAAGTTACCCTCATGTAGAGTTGCATGCCTTAGGAGAGACAATTCAGTCTTGCTGAGCTTTTGTGCTCACTCTTTCTATATAAGTGGTTTTGCAGGTAAACTTCGAAGCTATAAAGAAGGTCGTCCGGTGAGACTCGGGAAATTCCGAGTCAGGTCACACTTGGAGAACCTAGCCGCTGCCATCTCTTCGTGTTGCTAGCGGGAGGGGTCCGAGGGCTGGACCTCTTCTCGGGTGCTTCTTAGATATTCGATGTGAGATGTTATAGACTTCCGCTGTAGCTATTTTATGTAAATTATTTACAAAGAACAATTGTAAGATTCCACTTTTGATTTATGTAATACATTGTTCCTTATATGTGTGCTGTTGGGTGCCGCATAACACGGCACCACCCAATGTGATACCCGGGCAAGGTGCCCCGTCCCTGTGACGTGATCGGGACGGCGGGGTCCCGTCACTAACATCTTCCAATGACGTCCAAGATACCTTCATATGCATTGTTCTTGATTCAAACATACTTCGCAACCTCCCGATCAACTCAACCACAATTCCTCCCGAACTTGGTTGTTGAACCTCATCTTCTCCTTAAGACTAGTTCAATGGATCCCGTCACCAGGCATGTCTTGAACTCAAGCAACACCTGCACATGAATAAACAACCAATACTTCCGAGCACAAGTCCTCAACTTGACTCTCGTTAGTTCCGAAACTACAACATCTTACGTGAGCACCTCACATAAGCATGTTTTTAACCATAGCAAAATGATATCAGCCATAACCACCAAAACACACCAAAAACTTAGTAAAATAATACTAAGCAAACTTTCCATAAGAGTAAAGCAAGTTCAAAACATTGCAAGTTAAAAGCAGAACCATTGCAATCAAGCTCCGAACCTAACCAAAGCTAACAGGACCTTGAACCGGAGCTTACCAAAGCTAGTCGGACCTAGCGCTGGAGCCTACTAAAGCTTAGTCGGACCTAGCACGGAACTTACCAAAGCTAGTCGGACATAGCACCAGAGCTAGCAAAAACAAGTCGGACCTAGCCAAAATAAGTCAGACCTAGACAAAGCAAGTCGGACCTTACGTCGGACCTATCTTCGGACCTTGCAGGAGCTCGGACCTAGTGTCGGACCTTGTTAAAAAGGTGTTTTGGTAGTATTCAAAACTTTTATCGTCAAAGCCAATGTATTCAGCACACATAGGTCTCACAATTTGGGGTTCCATCCATCCTATACCTAATGCACATAAGTGTACCTCATACTACGCATGTAAACAAAGCAAAACTTGTAAAATGGGTTAATGCAAACCAGGCCTTGCGTTGTTGCTGCTGGTAATATGTTAAGGCTTCGTCCGGAAGGAGGAAGTCGAGCACTTCCGGAGTTTCCTCGCCTTCAGCGACTACACGTAAACGAGATACTACATGTCAATTCAGATGAAATGTTTAGAATTGAATAAGCAATTACTATAACTATAGCTAGACCTCCCCTTTGGTTCCGAAATTTTTATGTTAACTTGGTAGGGTCCTAAACAGAGTACTGACCAAATTTCATTTGAAACAAAGTTCATTTGAGCCTTGTACAAATAAAAGCCTATTTGGTCAACATTGGAGCCTCTAAAGAATTCCAGGGGTTTTCATGGTACCAACCATTACTTTCTGGAAACTATAATTTAAGATGGTTCTATTGGAATTGGTTTCATGTCATTTGAAGAATTCTAGAGGAAGTTATGCCCTAAACAAGATTTGAGATAATCTTAAAAATGTTTCTGTACATTTTTCTATTTTCTCAGGGAAGTTCACTTAATCAGACCATTAGTGGGACTAAATGAACATGGATGGGTCTGAAAATTTTACTGTGGCTCAACGATTTTCCAGTGAACCTCCCAGCCAAATTGCAGAATTTTTCATAAAGCAGTTCTCCAGATTAAATTCCTAACAGTTTAAATTTAGGGAATTAATTCTAGAAAACTATTGAGTTTCATGAGCCGAAATTTGTGTTGCTGGAAATTACTCAAAATTCTGAGTTCAGAAAAATTTGGTTCACCGAATTTGGAGCTTCTTAGCCGAAGTTATATTCAAATGAAGTTTGAACTAAAACTAAAAAATCCCAGAAATGTTTAAACTATGCATGTGGGTCCCACAATACAGTGCCTTCTTCCTCCTCGCACCAACAGCCAGCTGCGGTGGTGTTCCCCGGCGAGCTCCTCGGAACCCGACTTTCCGACCTTGTCCCGCCCGGAAACTTGCCGCCTCCCCCTTTTGGACCACGGGCAACCCGTCCCCTTGGTCGGCCGGGGACCCCGGTCACCGGAAACCCATCGGCGACGGGCGGCAGTGGCGGGTTGAGTCTGGCAACGTCGCACGCATGCTAAGAGGGCTCAAACACTTCGGTCTTTCGCCCTAGAGCACCGTGGTGACCTCCTAAACACCGGCATGAACTCAAATTAGCTCAATCGAGGCTGCAAATACGAGCTCATCGGCGACCTATGGTGAAAATCGGCGCCGATGCAAAAATCTCGAAGAACATCACCAAGACTCGATGAAACTCTATGGTTTTTGATTTTAGAGACGCATGGGTGAGTCTAAACCATGTCTATAGCTCGGTCCAGGGAGTAGTGGCTTGCTTGCTCCGAGTTCCTGGATTTCGTATGGCTCGGTTCTAAACACACCGACGCACTAATCAACCAAATTCTCTGCCGATCGTGCGAGAGAGAGGGCGAGGTTGGTACGGTGGTGATCAGCACCTCGGAGCGGACCTTTTTCGTGTAGCTTGTCGGCACGAAAGCTCCTGTGCCGCCCGGGCGCCGGTGATCAGCGGGGTCGACCAGAGGTGGAGTGTTTCAGTCGTGCGAGGGAGAAGAGAGAGCGTGAGGACTGCACGTGGTCACGTGGTTACTGGATCACAGTGGCTCCCTCGCATCCTTAGCCTTCCCCCGAGCAGGAGGTGGCACCAGCTGTGGCGGTCGGGCGCCGGTCCGGAAGTGCTGGCACGTGCAGCTTCGGCCGGTGAAAAGATCATCCAAAGAAAACTTCAGTGTGAAGGCTACTGACAAGTGGGTCCTCCCCTCTAAATCTCTCCTAATTTTTCATCTCTGTTTTCACTGAAAATATCCCAGCTACTCACAATTGAATGTGAGACTTAGCCTCCAAGTCTTTGTTTGAATTTGCTTTCCTAAATTTGAAATTGGTTTGGCTAAATTTGCTTCACATTTGAACTGAAATTCAAATTCAGTTTTGAAATAATGCAAATTTAGCTTCCGATAAAATAAATTCCAATGGGGATGAAAATTGGTGGGATAACTCAGAAAAATATCCTGAGTTTTAATATGAAGCCAACTTTTGAATTTAAGTGATAAAAGTTGCTGCAATTTGAATTTATATTCAAATTGGCCTCTTTTTCAAATGCCTCCAAAAGTGCCTCAAAAAGTATTGGATTTGCATGAACTTTGGCCTGAGCCTTCCCAAGACTAATTAAGGTCTAGGGGTGAGCTCAACCTGGCATGTTCATGTGTAGAAATCCTACTTTTTGAAAGTTAGGGCTTTCCCCTCTAGTCACCCTTTTGATGGTGGTTACTTGCTCTTCAAAAGTATTCACAAGATATCCACAACAAAAGCTGTGGTGTTGTGAGGTGATAGAAAATTTTTGCAAGTACCTTTTATTGGGCTTTTACATCCCTCCGCCCTTAAAAGAATCTCGTCCCGAGACTACAAAAGAAGAGACAGCGATGTAATAGGAACTCACCCGTGCTGAGACGCCATGAACTCCGGGTAGTTTGAGCAAAGGAATTCCTCGCTCTCCCACGTTGCTTCTTCGGCGGTGTGGTTGCTCCAGAGTATCTTGTAGAACCACATCGTTCAGATACGTGTGGTCCGAGCTTTCTCATCAATAATTGCCACCGTATATTCATCATATGTCTAATCCGATTGCAGCTCACCGACGTGTTCAGCGGAAACAGCAGCCGTATGCTTCAGACATTTTCGCAGTTGTGAAACATGGAAAACGTCATGAACACCGGCAAGAGATGCCGATAGTTCTAGTCTGTACGCCGCTGGTTCACACTTTTCGGTGATAGCAAAGGGTCCAATGAATCGGGGAGCGAGTTTCCCCTTCACACCGAACCGGTGCACGCCCTTCATCGGAGATACACGGAGGTACACATGCTCTCCGACGTCAAAGTGCAGCAGCCTACGCCTCTTATCACCGTAGCTTTTCTGCTGGGATTGAGCGGCATTCAAGTTGGCTTGAATCATCCGAACGCGCTCTTCGGCGTCGTTCACCACATCAACCCCGAATGTGACCCTTCACCGGACTCGTACCAGTTCAATGGGGTGCGGCATTTACGACCGTAGAGAGCTTCATATGGTGCCATCTTGATACTCGCCTGATAGCCATTATTGTACGAGAATTCCGCCAACGGTAGGTGATCATCCCAGTTCGTAACATGGTGGATGGCACACGCCCTCAACATGTCCTCTAGTACTTGGTGCACCCTCTCTGTTTGCCCATCTGTCTGAGGGTGATAGGCGGCGCTCCTAATCAGCTTGGTACCCAATGCAGCGTGCAGCTGCTCCCAAAAACAAGACACGAATAACGCACCTCGATCTCAGACTATGGTCTTGGGTACCCCATATAAACATAGAATTCTCGCTATGTACAGCTCCGCATACTTGCCGGCATTGTAACGTGTATGCACAGTAATGAAGTGAGCCGACTTGGTTAACCGGTCAACGATTACCCAAATGGAATCATGCTTGTTGGAAGTCAGGGGTAACCCCACAATGAAATCCATGCTCACATCGGCCCATTTCCATGCCGGGATGTTCAGGGGTTGCAGCATCCTTGATTTATCACACTCGGATACGTACTGTGCTACTTATTTTTCAAATCTTGGTGCATTTTGTTGCTGCCGGGATGAATGGAGTATTTAGACAAGTGAGCTTCATCAAGAATCTTCTTCCGCGGTTCCATATCCCAGGGTACTACTATGCGGTCATTGAACCACAGGTCCCCTCATCATCCTTCCGGAAACATTTGATTTCCCTGTTGTCTATCCATCTCCGGTGATGTGCCATTCCCTTATCAACCTTCTGAGTTGCAATGATGTCCTCCCTAATGATAGGGATGAGGGCAAGATTGTAGAGTGATCCATAAGAAACCAAGTATATACTCAGCTCTTCCTCCTCCACCGGTGTAATGGTGAGGTTATGGACATGTGATTTCTGACTCAGCGCGTCGGCAACCACATTCGCCTTGCCGGGGTGGTAATGAATCTCAATCTCATAATCTTTGATTAGTTATAACCACCTTCTTTGCCTCATATTCAGCTCTTTCTGGGTGAAAATATATTTCAGGCTCTTGTGGTCGGTGTAGAGATGCACCAAATTCCCCAGGAGATAGTGCCTCCACATCTTCAACGCCAGTACCACAGCAGCAAGCTCAAGATCATGAGTTGGGTAGTGCTGCTCATGGTTTCGCAATTGGCGTGAGCCTTATGCGACCACACGTCCTTCCTGCATCAGCATGCATCCGAGCCCAATACCAGACGCATCACAATACACGTCGAAGGGCTTGGTTGTATCCGGTTGAGCCAAGACCGGGGCTGTTGTGAGATGCTTCACTAATGCTTGGAACGCTTCTTCACACGCCGTGTTCCAAACATATTTTGTTCCCTTTTGCAGCAATTCTGTCATCGGCTTAGCAAGCTTGGAGAAGCTTGGAATGAATCTCCGATAGTATCCCGCTAAGCCGAGGAAGCTTCTGACTTCATGGACTGAAGTGGGAGCTTTCCATTTCAGCACTTGCTCGATTTTGCTTGGGTCAACCGCAATGCCTTCCGCTGAGATAATATGTCCCAAAAATGACACTTGGCTGATCCAAAACTCACATTTGCTGAACTTGGCGTAGAGCTTGTGGTCTCGCAATCGTTGAAGAACGATCCTCAAGTATTCGGCGTGTTCTGCTTCTGTCTTTGAGTAAACCAAGATATCATCAATGAACACCACAACGAACTTGTCCAGCTCCGGCATGAACACCGAATTCATGAGATACATGAAATGTGCCGGAGCATTAGTGAGGCCAAAAGACATGACTAGATACTCATATAAGCCATATCTCGTCGAGAGGGCCGTCTTCGGGATATCCTTGTAAAGGCCTCAGTTTTTGACACATTCAAAGTGTTCATCACCACACACACATACCTCATTTGAAGATAGTTGATGAACACATTTGAAGAGCAAGTAACCATTATCAACATGCTCATTAGAGAATAAACTCACATAATGCAAAAGTGGTATTTCCCACATGCATCATCTAGGGGATGGACATATGAAAAACTCCTGCACATTGCTAGTAATGTCCATGCCAAGTTTCACCCAAATTCAAAACCTTGTTGAGGTACTTTTGGGTATAGCCAGAAAGAGGGTAGTTTGAACTCAAATTCAAATTCAAACTGTTTCTATCCCATGAATTCAAAAGTGGGAGGCATATTCTTACTCAGCACATTTTTGTGAGCTCACACCCCAATTTTCACTCCATTTGGAGTTGTTCTTGACATGAGCTAAGTGTAGCAAATTCAAACTTTATTTGAATTTCAAACTGAACATGTGCTGAAAGTTAGTCAAACCAAACCCAATTTGAATTCTAACCAATTCAAATGGCTCAGGGTGAATGATTCAAATCACCATGGGCATTTTAGGGCTTACTGTTTACAACAGTGATATGGAGTTAATTTCAGGGGTTAAAAGTGAGAGTGGGACCCACTTGTCAGCCACTGAAGAGAACTCAGCCGACTGAACTCTGCACTCGGGTTCTTGCGCTGAACCGGGCTGCCGCCACGGCAAAGAAACTGCGAGGCCACCAGCTGCTTGCCGATCTCAGCCGAGGAACCGACTCTCGGGGCCTTTATCTATGCGCCTGAGCGGTCACCGGTGCATTCCACCGCTGCCTCGTCGCGTTCCCACCCAGAAAGCTGAAACTCCTCGCCGCTCGGTTGAACTCTCGATCCCTCATCGCCCGGCCGATATAGTGATCCTCCCGGCGATCTGAGACCAGCACCGGGTGCGCCAAGTCTTCCTGGACACCCTCGTGCCAGTTCCAGGCCCGGAGCAGTCCTCCCCGAGCTCCACCGCGACGATCTTTTCTCTGCCGGTTCAGCTCGAGCCGCCACCACGGGAACGATCCGTCCGGCCACCACAGCCTACCGTTCGCCGAGCTGTGAACAGCAAAAAAGTTATCCTTTGGCCTCTCCTTCATTCCCGCAAGCTCCGGCGGCATGACATAGATTGCTCACACCGGAATTTCATGATTTTGCCACGGCGTGCAAAAAGGGAGTCTGAACCGATCTGCGAAATCCGTAATCCACACTGCACCACTCATCCTCTCTTGGAGGGGATCACTTCTAGGTGCCCGTACGAGTCCATAGGAGCAGGAACCACGAAGAACCATTGAGGGAAACCGCTGTTCTTCGAGTTTTAGTAAAAGTCCCAATTTCTGGCCTAGGTTGCACGATGACAGCCCAACAAAGCCCTTTCCGAGCTCCGTGGAGCTCATGTCGACCTTTCCTAAGGTCCACTGATGCTTCCCGACCGTTTGCTCGATCGATTGGGGTGCTAGGGAGGTCAGTCGACACGGCCGAAGTCCTCCTGAGGGCTGCCGCTCGTCGCCGACCAGGTGCCGGCCATTTTCATGACGAATTGAGCCCGGAATCATGTTCCCCTAGTGGAAGTAGGCATTGGCGACCAGAATCATGAATTTTGGAGCACTACAGAGGCTGCCGGCGAGCTCTCCCGCGAGGTGTCGCGGCGGCAGAGCCCAGGCTGCGAGAGGTGGATGAAGGGGTGGGTCCTGGCTGTCAGCGGCTCGGATTTTAAATCGGGATCAGTCTGCGGCTCGGATCTGGTGTGCTGGCGCGCAAAAACTCCATGGACCCCGGTGTGCCGTCGCTCCAGTGCCCAACACGTGTCCCCGTGGACCCACTGACAGATTTAAACTTTTCCCCGATTTTCAGATTTCATTCAAACTTCAAATCCTCATAACTTGGGCAAGGAAACTCCAGTTCGAGTGAACAAAATTTTGTTGGATTCAGCTTTCTGAGTACTTTCCAGCAAGTCAAGTTTCACTTCATGGAAATCGTTATTTCTCCATAATTAATTCCTCAAAATTTAAATTGTTTGGAATTTTAACTGGAGAATCCTTTGGAGGAAAATTCTGAACTTTTGCTGGGATGTTCACCAAAATATCCCTGAACTACCATAAAAAATTCAGATCCATTTGAGTTAATTTGATCCACCTAATGGTGTGATTAACAAAACTGTTCCAGAGAAAATAGAAAATGTTCAGAAACATTTTCAGAATTTCCTCTGAAATTGTTTGGCTCATATCTTTAGCTAGGAACCTTCAAATTAAGTGAGACCAACTCCATTAGAACCCTCTGAAAATCTAGTTTTCATAAAGTTATGGCTTGTTCCATGAAAACCCCTAGAACACCATAAGAGTTCCAATTAAGGTCAAGGACATAATTAATTGTGGAGGGCTCAAATGAGCTTTGCTGCGACTAAAACTTGACCAAGTCCCTGTTTAGGTCTGTCTAGTTAGACTTATAAGGTTCACAAGTTTAATTCAAATCAAATGCATTTAAATTAACACATATACTTGTATCTCATGTAGTCGCTAAGGTCGAGGAGGAACCCGAAGTCCTAGACTTCGTTACTCCGGAGGAGCAGCTAGCGTACGACCAAGAGCAGCAGGGCAAGCTCCGGTTTGCATTAACCTTTTTACAAATTTTTATTGTTTTGAGCACTTACTTGAGTATCACTATTTCTTGCATTGGAGTCTTGTTTGAAAACCCAATTGCATAGCAAAGAAAACCATGGGTTGGGATTAGGATTGAAAACCCCGTTTAGCTACTGCAATGCTAAGATAGTGTAGGATTCGGTACAAGTCGAGTAGTTGGAACTACTCGCGAGCATAGGCTAGAGGCACTCGACTCGGGTAGAGATAGCACATGATACACATGGCAAGAAAAATGAGACCGAGCAGAGAGTAAGCGCAGCAGGACTTTGGGGCCTGTGTGCTATAGCTCTGCTCGTGTCGATTGAGGACCGAGCCGTGTGCAGGCCTGTTGAACAAGCTATAACAGTACCAAAGACCTACCGGCTATATGGGAACCGGGAAACCGATGTAACTCGGGTAGCTGGGTATTGAGGCATTGCCCGTCATTCAGATGGTAGGTTGAGAGCTTGAGGTGTAAATCGGCTGGCGGCACTGAGATGCGCGTGCAGAGACCTCTTGCTCGGGACGATGGGACCGGTTCAATAATTGGCTGACGGGTGAAAGGTGGTTGCGTACGGCGTCCGTGATGGTTGCTGAAGGCAACATCGAGTATGGGCGTACGTGATGGGTTATTCTGGTAACCCTGCAGGTGTAAATCGATTATAATCACCGTCCCTCACGGTCAGTGAGTACCACTTGTTCAATGTACCGTGATGTAGAAAGAATAGGCTAGTACATGTTAAAATGTTGCTGATTGAAAGATGGACTTTGATTGTTAATGATTTGTTGTAGTTTAGAGCTAACTAAAGTTCTTTTCAACTTTGGGCAAAGTACATGAGAGAAATGCGTTACTTGTTTGATTGCGGCTCTCTCATGTGCCTTAGCGTAAAGTTCTCCACAACCTGCTGCTAAAACTTGAAAGTAAGGTTCCACTAATTAGGCAAGTCCTTTGCAACTTATTTTACCTCATGTACCTATTACCCCTCATGTAGAAGTTTCATGTTTAGGATAGATGGGTCAGTCTTGCTGAGCCTTCGTGCTCACTGCTTGTGTTTGAAGCTTTTGCAGGGTTCTATGAGGAAGGGACTCCCGAGGAGACGGAACCCCAGGAGGGGAACCCCGTCGAGTGGGAGTCGTGCACGCCGCCATGTTAGTGTGTGTGTGTGCTAGCAAGGACACGTTCACGGGCTGAATGTGAACTTGATGCATAGTCTACGCCCGTGAGTGTAGACTGAACATATTTTGTTGTCAAAATGTTCATAAACTCGTTTATGTAATAAAACTTTGCTTCCACTTTATGCCTTTGATGTGTGTTATCCGGTGCTGTGCAACGCAGCACCCCTCAGTGTGATCCTGGCTCGACAAGACCGTGGGGTCGTGGCAGCGCCGGTATCAGAGCTCGCTTGAGGTTTAACGCACTAAAAAGGTCATCTTTTTGAAAAATCCAGTGAGGAACGAGTTAGTAGCCCATATAAGGATGTCATTAGTGTATAGAAAGTGGCATACTAACCTATTTGCTTATGTCGGAAAATCGTGCATCTCGGGACGCTTTATGTCTTGGGGGGTGCACGTAAGCGCTGTCCACCAGTGCGCACAAGCTGAAGGGTGGAGCCCCAGGGGTGGCAGGTAGCCCGACCCGCTTTAATATCCTCTACGGCTCTTCATGTCGTTTGGGGTATTCGAGCAACGTCTGTCCCTGGCGTGCGTGGTGCAATTTGGGAGACCCCGTCACGTGGTCCGTGTTTGGCTTGAGAACATCCGGGCGAGTGATGACGGCCGGGTGTACGAACTGTATGGATACCGGACTCGGTGTGCAGCCGAGTCTGACGATTGCTTGAGTTATTTGCAGGTAATTTAACCACGAAAAGGTAGACGTGTAGCATCTGTGTGCGAGTGACGCTTAGTGCCACTGAACTAACGAAGCCGGCTAAGTCCGGTATAGGTTTTTTCTTTGTGAGGACGTAGTACCGACATGATCTGGTGACGCATCGATGTCACACTCCATTAAATGAGGAACTTCATTATAAAACTTGGAAGTGTTGATACAAAGCATTAGAACTTGATGTAACTCCTTCCCTTAATCAGGATATTCAAATTTAATAAGTTTTCAACTTATAGGAGATTAAGGACAGAGTCCCCTGTTTTCAGTTGATTGAAGTCTGAAGTTAATCAGAGGTTAGAGGTTGAGTTCTTTCGAGGTTGGGGTCATATGATACATTTATGGAAATCTTTAGAAGAGCTTTACAACTTTTTTGTTGAGGTCCAGAGGTGTTTCATCCCTTAACCAATCGAAAAATGCAGTAGAGTTGAAACTGTCCAGAAAACAGGGCAGAGCAAACACTCTCTGTAAACTCTCTGTAATTTGAGCATAACTTCCTGCATAAAAATCTAAAAATACAAAATGAGGTTGTTCTGGAAAGCTTATGAGATGGGTTACAACTTTGTAACAGAAAGTTTTGTCATATTGGGAGCAGAATTAACTGGAATGCTTGGATCAAAGCAGTACCTAAAGCAGGGAGGTGCTCTCAAATTTTCTCCAGAAATTCTGTTAATTTTGGCATCTCATAACTTTTGAACCAGGACAGATCTTAGGCCAAGCAAATACTTTCTGGAAAGCTATTGAAGTTAGCTTTAACTTTGATGTTGAGCTCCAGAATTGGTTTTGCTTGTGGAATGGCCTAAATAAGGTTGAAATGGAAACTGGTCAGGGCTGTCATGTTGGACAGCAGACCAGTAGTCAAATTTGTTTAAATTTGAACTATATTTCCAAGTTTTATGGGTTCAATGACATGTTTTGTGTTATAACTCAATGGTTTACTGTTCAAATAAATATTTGACATTTCTCAAATATATTTTTACAGATGACAGCGGATAAACAGTTCGAGAACGGGTGGGTGGAATCTCCCTATTCTCACCACAGCGGCTATCCGGAAGCATTGAGGCAAATGCTTCAATATTTCAGGTACAATCATATGCCGCAGTACTTCGGCAAGGAAGAAGGCGAGGAGGGGAACAAGACGTGGACAATCCATGTCGAGGTTCCTGCAGGACCTACGCCACCCGGGTGGACGCCGTTCACCGTCACTGTGAGAGGTAGACAACCCGAGGGAATGTGGCAAGTGGCAGCCCGTGACACTATGTCGTGTTTCTGCCAACTACCCGTGAGGGCTATGGAGGGCACTCGATACGTGCTCGTTCCGGTGGAGGGACGGGCTCATCATGTGTGGGAAGGGAGGTACCGGGAGGCAGCCGATCCGGGTTGCCCAAGGTACAGCCCCGCGGAGACAAGCCTTAGCCTCCAGATGAGGGCGGGAAATGCCGTGATGGACAGCCAAGCTGTTCATTTGGATCATCTCGCCGCAAAGCTCAAGGAAAGCATCGGCCGCGGAGACCATTTCAAGAGTGCTCACAGCGCACTCCGCAATGTGCTCCTTCCGACGATCAAGCGGCTGAACGAACAGCATAATCAGTTGTATCGTCTGAAGAAGGCGAAGAAGAAGAGCTGTGTCGACATCGCGGCGTTGCAAGAACTGGTGCAGACTCTAACCCAGCAGAACGAGGACCTTACTAAAGAGCGAGATGATGCTATTGAGGAAGGGCAAGGCTGGGAAGAAGACTACAACCAAGCCATGGACGAGGTGCATGCATTGCAGGACCTCATACCTCCGGTATTGGGCATACCGGTGGTCTTGGGTCTTCCGGCAATGTGAGAACCCGAGATGGGTGAATAGGTTGTAGATCCGGAGCCACCAGCAGAGGTACCGGAGGAGGACGACCCGCAGGAGGTCGAGTTCTAGTCCGAGTAGAGGGTTACCGTTGCCAAGTAGGGCAACCAGGGTAGTGCAACCCAAACTTTTGTAACCGGTGACATGTAGTGTAGGCAGTAGCGTATGTATAGATCGTGATGACATGAGCACGACTTCTCGGAGACCCGAGAATAATGTATCTTGTATAAAGTTCATGCTTTATCAATATATGTGGATGTTGTGCAAATTATTCATGCGTCACTTCAATACCTACTGTTGTATATGGAATTTTTAAGTATGACATGTGCTGATCGCTGCTGTTTTGAATTTCAGAATGACTCGTACTCGTGCCAACCCGGACGTTGGGGGTTCTAGTCAAGGGGGAGAAACCCCCCAACAGCCTCGCGAGGACTCCTCGGGACAGCAGCAGCAACCACAGCAATAACCGCCACCGCCACCGCCAACGGTTACTTTGGCGGATATTGTAGCAGCAATGGCGGGCTCTCATCAGAAGCACACGGAGTTGCTGCAAAATCTTATTGCCAATACGTCTCGACCAGAGAGGCGTCAAGATCGTGAGGAGCGCCAACAGAGCACCTACTCCGACTTCCTAGCAACTCATCCCCCGGTATTCTCAAGGGCGGATGAACCCCACGATACGGACAACTGGCTCCGCACGATAGAGATAAAGTTCGGGCCGCTCCAAATAAGTGAGCAGTGCAAGACTCAGTTCGCGGTCCCGCAGCTCCAGGGATCCGCGAGCGCGTGGTGAGCAAACTACTGTGCTTCACAGCCCACCGACCAAGTTATGACCTAGGCAGAGTTCCGGACGGCCTTCCTGAATGTGGCCTAGAGGGGGGGTGAATAGGCCTTTAATGAATTCCTGCACACTTAATAAAGTTGTCAGAAACTTGACTGACCGGACTAGTCCGGTGGTGTGGGCGGACTAGTCCGGTGTGCTGAATTATTTAAGTTGATTAAGTGTGTCTCACAAATTTTATCTTATAGCAGCGGAATAAGAACAACAGCTTTTATAACTTAAATTTATTGTATGGATGCACGTGCAAACTTGTAAAGAACTCAGACGATGACTAGCAAACTAGTAATCTAATGTGTCAAGATGTAAAACAAATGAGAGACAAAAGACACGAATTTTTACCGAGGTTCGATCTCACCAAGAGATCTACGTCCTCGTTGAGGAAGCTCACACAGAGCCGGGTTCCCAACCCTTTCCCTCTTCAAGTCACCACACAGGCCGACTTGACTTCACTATCAAGTATAATCACCGTTTTTATGGGGCAACCTCACACGTTGAGGGATCCCACAAGAATTACAATGAGAAGTTGATCAAATACACTCAAAAAGATTACAATGCAGAATATGAGTGTAGAGAGATCAAACCCCAAGAGCTCACAACGAAGGAACGACGATCTCCCAATCCCAAATCCAAGTATTTTATTGATCTTCACCTTTTTGCACCTTAGATGTGTGGGGAGATGTGTTTTTGGGCTCTTGGGACAGGTGGCGGCGCTAGGGTTTCAGTTTTTGACAGTATGAGTCGTGTCTTCTTGGGGAAAAGCCGAAGGACCTCTTTTTATAGGCTTTCCCAAAAAGTTACCGTTGTTAAACCTACTACCGGACTAGTCCGGTATATGGTCGGACTTGTCCGGCCTACATCCAGTGGGTTAACCGGACTAGTCCGGTCCACAAACCGGACTTGTCCGGTGCTATGTGAGATGAGGTTTCAGAAACTTTAGCGGACTAGTCCTGTCGCTTGGATGGACTAGTCCATAGTCCTCTAAAGAGGACAACAGAGACATGACCGGACTAGTCCGGTCTAAAACCGGACTTGTCCGGTTGCTTTCCAGTGAGCTGACCGGACTAGTCCGGTTCACAAGGCGGACTAGTCCGGTGCACTATGTTTGCGTCTTTCAGAAAGTTAAATGGACTAGTCCGGTCCATGAACGGACTAGTCCGGTTTTCAGTGGATTTTAGTTGATTTTTAAACCCCTTACCCTTACGCAAAGTCATGAGCTCTTGGGATGTGTCTCTCTCACACACAACTTATACATTTGTATCTACTTTGCTTCTCTAGATTCCACTAACTTCTTCCTTTTCGGGCACCACTCTATTTTTCACCTTTTTGTGTGTGTGCCGAGCCAGTTCACTTTGTTTATCCTGCAATCATCTTAATAGTTTCATTAGGATCTCATATGTTCGTCATCAATTAGCCAAAACCCACAAGGGATATCCTAGATGCACTTACAATCTCCCCCTTTTTGGTGATTGATGACAACCATTTGAGATATCACAATTGAGAATAAAAGGTTGATTTTCATAAGGTGCGTACACATGAGAACAATAAAGAATTCACAAAAAACTTCTCACATATGTACACACCTTATGGTGGGGTGCCTCACAGGTGTGTGATAAACAAAATGTGCTAAATTAAAGACAACCAGTAGTGAACATGTAAGTGGGCATTAGAGCATAGTACTTCACACATAGGAAAAGAAATAGTGCATTACAAGATTTTAAAAATAGGTACATGTCCTTGATCACACAAGATCTTAATGACTAATACTAGATACAAAAAAGTCCAAGTCTAATCTCAATCTTCCATCTCAATCTCTCCCCCTTTGGCATCAAGACACCAAAAAGGGAAAAATTGAGGGAAATCACTCATCGCTGCCTCCTCCGTCAGTCTCAGTCTGATCTTCATCTTCAGCATCCACAGGAGCAGGATCTTCCTCTGAGTCCTCGGAGGCGGGCGGTGATCCAACAGGCTCAATCTCAAGCTTTGCACAGATAGACTTGATATTTGCATTGACGTACTGTTGATGTCTCTTCCTTGCAAGCTTTTCTTTGCGTTGCCTGTCTTCGATCTTACGGCAGCAGGCAAAGATAGAGGAGAGCATCTTGAGGATGCCGCTAGATGATTCTTGGGCAGGTGGAGAACCAGGAGGAGCAGCTGCAGACCTAGTGTCATCATGAGCTTGCTTTGATCTCCTCTCCACTGGTGGAGAGGACGGGGCAGTTGGAGCCGGAGGGAGAGTGTACTCGGTGGGTTTTTGCGGCTTCAACCCCGTATGCTTGACATCCTTGACAAACTCGAGTCCTGTCACCTTCTCAATCATGTACATGATATACGGTGCGTATCCACAGGACCTATTGGGGGTAATTGAGATGTTCACAATGTCATTGTAGATATACTCAAAGACATTGAATGGTCTCCTCCCACTAATGACTTTCATGAAAGTCCTCAAGGTTCCTTGTATAGTTCCTGCATCTCCATCCTTCGGAGCTATCGTCTTTCTCAAGACTCTATTTAGAACCACAAAGAAGGGCTTTAGATATTTGATGGTTGGAGGGACATATGGCATCCTTGTGTCATAGAGAAACTCAAGCTCTTCCTTCTCCAGGGGTTTCAAATTATGAATGACCAATTCATGATCCAAAGTGTTTTGGAGGTGAAGAATCCTAGCAAATTCATCATAAGTGACACTATACCTTGAACCATGAGTCATCCAAGTAAGACTGTCTCCATCATCCCGAGCAAAGTAGAGAGTGGAGTAAAACTGGGTAATAACTTCATTGTTCCAGTCATACTCAAAGGATAGCAGGTCCGTCAGACCGTGCCTCTCTAAGGCCTCCACCATCTCACGAAAGGCGGGATACTTCTTCGACTTCAGGTAGTCAACATTCAGCCATTGACTCTCTACTACGGGATTCTTCATCTTCATGTACACGTGCTCGTAGTAGTCTGCATGGAAGTTGCTCCAGAACCTAGGATCAGAACATTGTTTAGGTCGGCCATACACTTCAATCTTTCTGAAGTTATCAGCTAGCTCATTCCCTTTTCCAGTGAAATCCTCACTTGAAGGCTGCCTGTTGCGGTGAACGGGATTTTTTAATTTCAGAGGCCCAATGGGGCCACTAGCAAGTCCCTTCCCTTTATTGAGAACTCTTCTTGGCCCTAACGAGCCCTCAGCAGCATCTTTCCTTTGAGGCCTTTTGATAATGACTTTCCTCTTCTTAGGTAGATTGTCGTCAGAGGGTGGAGAGTGAGCATTGACATCATGTCTCTTCTTCATCACTCCCTCCTTAGCTCTCCTTACTTTTTCACGTTGAACTTCTTCGTCAATGTGAAAAGAGCCGTCATCTGATCCTGAAGACATGATTCCTGATAAGGAGTTTAAGGATTAGATGCAAACGGACGCATTATCTACTTCAAATGGGAATGTAGGAGTTCAGCTGTCAGAGACCGGACTTGTCCGATTTCAGAGTGCGGACTAGTCCGGTGAACCGGACTTGTCCGCATCTGGACGCCGGACTAGTCCGGCCTAGCATAAGAACCCTAACTTGAGTGTTTTATTTGAAGCAAATCTCCTATCTAAGGATACAAGGGTAGGAAAGTGGTAGAAATACATCTATTTATGCAATGTACATCCTTTTGAAATCAAAGGAAACTAGCTAGAGCTAGAAAAATTGAGATTTTGGGTTTTGGGGGGATTTACCAAGATTTGAAGATTCGCGTTGAAGGAGTGGAAATCAGTCCGGATGAGTCCAGAAAGTAGGATCCCCTCGTCTAGAAGAGGCTTTCTCACGGAGAAAACTCCGAGTTTGAGGGCTCAACTCGAAAATCACTTTGAGAGCTAGGGTTTAGGAGAGAGGGTGAGGCAAAGTGCTTATGAGTGGAGAGGGAGGCGTTTGGTCCGGCTGACTGCTTCTATATGCGACTGACCGGACTAGTCCGGTCCTGGTAGCGGACTAGTCCGGTACCCCTGAGTTAACCTAATTGTTGTCTGTCCGGACTAGTCCGGTTGGAAATCGGACTAGTCCGTTTCCAACAGACTTGATATAACTAATAATGATCCAAGGACAACAATTTTGCAAGTAGTCTTGGTGATTACGACCAGTAGGCAATCAACAATCAAACAATGGTCATAATCTACAAGATTTATTCATTAAGAGTAGTTTTCTGAGTAGAAAGGAGAGGAGGAGCATTTTTGATAATACGGAGGAACAATTTAAGTTGCAACCAGGTATGGAATGTTTCAAGCCACATTTCGAGAGTCAAGAATGTTTAGCTCATTTCTTAGTTCACAGAACCTTTTCTCATCTAATGGTTTGGTAAAAATATCTGCAAGTTGTTTTCCAGTCCTAACATGTGAAATAGCTATGTCACCTTTTAATGAATGATCTCTAAGAAAGTGATGACGGATGTCTATGTGCTTAGTTCTTGAGTGCTCTACAGGGTTGTGTGCAATCTTTATAGCACTTTCATTATCGCATAGAAGCGGGATATGACTTACATTGTAGCCGTAGTCCCTAAGAGTTTGTTGCATCCAAAGCAGTTGCGCACAGCAACTACCGGCTGCAACATACTCTGCTTCCGCTGTGGAAAGAGCAATGGAGTTTTGCTTTTTAGATGACAAAGAAACTAGGGACCTACCAAGAAATTGGCAAGTCCCTGACGTGCTCTTTCTATCGACTTTGCACCCCGCATAGTCAGCGTCGGAGTACCCTATCATGTTAAACTTGGATCCTTTGGGATACCAAAGGCCCAAGTTGGGTGTGTGCACAAGATACCTTAGGATTCTTTTTATAGCAATTAAGTGACACTCTTTGGGTGCGGCTTGAAACCTTGCACACATGCAAACACTAAGCATAATATCTGGCCTAGATGCACATAAGTATAGTAAGGAACCAATCATGGACCGATATACCTTTTGGTCCACATTTGGACCATCTTCATTGAGGTCGAGATGTCCGTTGATGGCCATGGGTGTCTTGATGGGCTTGGCTTTGTCCATATTGAATTTCTTGAGAATGTCTTGTGTATATTTAGTTTGGCTTATAAATGTACCTTCTCTCAGTTGCTTCACTTGAAATCCCAAGAAGAACTTCAATTCACCCATCATTGACATCTTGAACCTGTCTGTCATTATTTTGCTAAATTCTTCACAGAAGGACTTGTTAGTGGATCCAAAGATAATGTCATCAACATAAATTTGACATACGAATAAATGATCATCAAAATGTTTAGTAAAGAGTGTATAGTCAGCTTTACCAATTTTGAATCCATTTTGAATCAGAAAATCTCTAAGGCACTCATACCAGGCTCGAGGAGCCTGTTTGAGGCCATACAGAGTCTTACGCAGTTTATAGACATGGTTGGGATACTTCTGATCTTCGAACCCCGGTGGCTGCTCCACATAGACTTCCTCCTTTATCGGACCATTCAGAAAGGCACTCTTGACGTCCATTTGATACAACTTAAAATTATGGTGAGTAGCATATGCCAATAAAATGCGAATGGACTCATGTCTAACTACAGGAGCGAAGGTTTCATCGAAATCCAAACCTTCCACTTGAGAATAACCTTTGGCCACCAACCTTGCTTTATTTCTTGTCACTACTCCATGTTCATCTTGCTTGTTCCGAAAGACCCATTTGGTTCCAACGATGTTCGCCCTTGGTCTTTCCACCAGCTCCCACACTTCATTTCTTTTGAAGTTGTTCAGCTCCTCTTGCATCGCAATCACCCAGTCTGGATCCCTTAAGGCTTCTTCTACCCTGTATGGCTCCAGAAAAGACACAAAAGAATAATGTTCACAAAAATTTGCAATTTGAGATCTAGTAGTTACTCCCTTAGCAATATCTCCAATGATATTGTTGACAGGATGGTCCCTTTGCACACACTGATGTACTCTTGGGTGTGGATTTTGTATAGTTGTTTGTTCTTCATTGTCTTCATGTGTCATGTCTCCCCCTAGATCATTGCTTCCATGATCATCTTGATTTTCTTGATCTTTCTCAACTTGATCTTGTGTAGGAGCTCCCCCTTGATCATTGCTTCCTTGTTGAAATTCATCTTGTGTCTCCTCTCGTGGTAGGATATCACCAAGTGCCATTTTCTTCAGCGCTTCACATGGAGCTTCCTCCTTATCTAGCATCGACTTATCGACTTGCTCCACTTGTGAGCCGTTAGTTTCATCGAACACTACGTCACGCGCTACTTCAACAAGGCCGGACACCTTGTTGAAGACACGATAGGCGTAGGCGTTCGATTCATATCCGAGCAAGAATCCTTCATCAAACTTCGAAGCAAACTTCGAGGCCCTTGGTTTCTTGTTCAGAATAAAACATTTGCAACCAAAAACTTTGAAATAGGAAACGTTAGGCTTTTTACCCGTGAGAAGCTCATATGGAGTTTTCTCCAGAAGTCGATGAAGGTACAACCGATTTGTGGCATGACAAGCGGTATTCACCGCTTCTGCCCAAAACCGGTCTGACGTCTTGTATTCATCCAACATTGTTCTCGCCATTTCGATCAATGTTCTGTTCTTCCTTTCGGCCACCCCGTTCTGTTGAGGAGAATAGGGTGCCGAGAATTCATGCTTTATACCTTCTTCATTGAGATATTCTTCAACTTGGGTGTTCTTGAATTCTGTCCCATTGTCACTTCTGATATTCTTTACGGTTGATGAGAATTCATTTTGAGCTCTTTTCAAGAACTTCTTGAGGATTCCTTGAGTTTCTGATTTATCATACAAGAAAATTACCCAGGTAAATCTTGAAAAATCATCAACAATTACTAAACCGTATTTGTTACCGCCAATGCTGATGTACGCAATTGGACCAAAGAGATCCATGTGGAGAAGTTCCAGCGGTTTAGCGGTGGTCATCACATTCTTGGCGGGGTGTGGTGCTCCAACCTGTTTTCCTGCTTGACAAGCGCTGCATGGCCTGTCTTTTTCAAAAACCACATCCTTAAGACCACGGATGTGACCACCTTTTAGAAGTTTCTGCAGATTTCTCATTCCAACATGGGCTAGCCGTCTATGCCACAGCCATCCCATGTTGGTCTTAGCAACCAAGCAAGCGTTGAGTTCGGCTTTATCTTTGTTGAAGTCAACAAGATAAAGCTTTCCCTTCAACAATCCCTTGAATGCAATCGAACCATCGCTTCTTCTAAAGACGGTCACACCCTCATTAGTGAATAAACAGTTGTAACCTTTGTCGCATAGTTGAGATATTGATAAAAGATTATAATCTAGAGAGTCTACATGTAAAACATTAGATAGGGTGTGTTGAGAGGATATTTCAATGTTACCACTACCAAGGACCTTTCCTTGGCTGTTATCTCCAAAGTATATACCTTCACTTGGATCCTTGTTGCACTCGTATTCCACAAACATACTTCTCTCTCCGGTCATATGATTTGTGCATCCGCTATCTAGCACCCACTTAGATCCACCGGAGGAGTAAGCCTGCAAAATAGAATTATTTCTGGGTTTTAGGTACCCAAGCTTGCTTGGGTCCTCTCAGGTTAGTCACAAGAGTCTTGGGCACCCACACACAAGTTTTTAAGTTCTTGTGGCGTGGCCCTGTATATTTAGCAATGACTTTTCCATACTTGTTTTTCATGAGAACATAAGAGACATCAAATGTATGGAATAGTGTTTGTAGCTCGGATTCATGGGATTTTTCTTTAACAAAAATGATTCTATTATTAGCATGATTAGAAGTAGACATGTGTTTATCCCTGTCGAAGCCAAGTCCATCTTTGACATTGGAAGGTCTAGTGATCATATATGCACTTCTTGCATATCTGATCTTCTCCTTATCAAAGATGCTGTTTTGAGAAGAATGCATGTCATGTGGGGTTAAAGCATTAGAAATTACATTCTTCTTACTAGAGCAAGTGCAGGTTCTTACTGTTGTCGAGCGCATATCTTTGGAGGAAGTGCTCTTGGAGGAAGAGGAGTCACTTTGTTTGAGCGACTCAACTTGCACCTCAAGGATTTTGTTAACTTTTGACAAGTTAGCAAGTTCTTCCTTGATTGCAATGTGCGAGTCCTCTAACTTTGAATAAGTTTCCTTACTCAAGGTTAGCTCTAACTCAAGTGACTCATTCTTCTCTCTTTCAAGCTCAAGAAGCTTTTCAACTTCTTGATATCTCTTCCTCTCACGGATGAGCATATCTTCTTGTCGGTTGACAAGTTCATCCTTTTCAAATATTTCGTTTGACAACATTTCCATTTTCCTTAAAGCAATTTTACTTAGCCCTCTAAATAATTCTTCATTATCACTAGAGCTATCAAAGTCATCAATGGAGGAATTTAGTATAGGAGGAGTAAGTCTAACCTTTTTCTTGCCTTCCTTAGCCATAAGACAAGTGTGGATGTTCATGTCCCGTCCTCCCATGTTCGGAAAGAGTGTGGCTCTCATAGTTGGTTTCTTGACTGCGATTGTGGCCATCTCTTCTTCTTCTTCATCGGAGGAGGACTCGTCATTTGAGTCCCACTCCTTCCCAATGTGAGCTTGATGGGCTTGTCTTCTTTTTCTGAAATTTTTCTTTTCTTGAGATCTTGTTTCCTTCTTCTTTTTGTTTTCCTCATAAGTACAGTCCACCATGAAGTGACCATACTCTCCGCAGTTGTAGCAAGTGCGTCGAGCCTTGGATTTTCCTTTATCCTTGCTTTTGCCTTCATGTGAATTGTTGCCGTGTCTTCTCTTCATCATGCATTTGAACTTTTTGATGAAGAGTACCATTTCTTCGTCATCAAGATCGGTGCTTTCATCGCTTGTATCTCCATCGTCTTGGTCTTCACGAGTTTCTTTGAGTTTGGGTCTGCACGTTGCTTTGAGGGCAACTTCTTTCTTTTTAGAAGAGGTGAGCTCGGCTAAGTCTTTGACGTATTGAGCATCTTTCTCCATCATTTCATGATTTATGATCTTTCCCAATAACTCATCGGGAGTCATTTTGTGAAACCCGGGGCTTTCTCTAATCATTGAGCAAAGTGTGACGTTTCTTGGCATGAAGGCTCTAATCATTCTTTTGACCACTTCGTGATCTGTCCATTTCTTACTTCCATAAGCACGAATTCTGTTGATGAGTGCTTTCATACGGTTGTACATGTCTTGAGGTGATTCGCCTTCTTCAATAGCAAATCTTCCCAACTCTCCTTCAAGCATTTCGATTTTGGCTTCACGAACTGACCTATTTCCTTCGTGAGCTGTCTTGAGGGTATCCCAGATTTCTTTTGCACTTTCTAACCCATCGATCTTGGTGAATTCCTCTCTGCTTAGTGATGATGTGATCACAGCGACGGCTTGTGCGTTTCTGTGAATCTCCTGTTCTTGTTCTGGGGTGAGTTCATCATCCGTGTCCGGAATATCGATGCCTGTGCAAACAATGTGCCACAGACTAGAGTTCAGGGATATCAGATGCATCTTCATGTTGTACTTCCACATGGTGTAGTCACTTCCATCAAACTGTGGAGGCCTTCCCATAGGAATAGAGAGATAATGATTATTTGAAATGAGTCGGTTGTAGTTGTAAGGATACCGGAAGTAGTCGTGATGACCACTCCCCATCGTCTTTTCTTCCTCTTTTCCTTTTTGTGCCAGCAGTTTCTTTCTCAGGAGTGCTTTTAGCTGCCTCACTTCTTCATCGTCATGTGGGTTTTCTTTCAGCACATCGAAGGCTTTGGCTTCTTGCTCCTCATCGTTGTTGCTCGTCTTCGGGATATCGTTGTTCTTCTCAGAGGCCATTGATCTCTCCGAGATGTGAGTCTCGTTGATGGAGAACTTGGCTCTGATACCAATTGAATGTGGCCTAGAGGGGGGTGAATAGGCCTTTAATGAATTCCTGCACACTTAATAAAGTTGTTAGAAACTTGACTGACCGGACTAGTCCGGTGGTGTGGGCGGACTAGTCCGGTGTGCTGAATTATTTGAGTTGATTAAGTGTGTCTCACAAATTTTATCTTATAGCAGCGGAATAAGAACAACAGTTTTTATAACTTAAATTTATTGTATGGATGCACGTGCAAACTTGTAAAGAACTCAGACGATGACTAGCAAACTAGTAATCTAATGTGTCAAGATGTAAAACAAATGAGAGACAAAAGACACGAATTTTTACTGAGGTTCGATCTCACCAAGAGATCTACGTCCTCGTTGAGGAAGCTCACACAGAGCCGGGTTCCCAACCCTTTCCCTCTTCAAGTCACCACACAGGCCGACTTGACTTCACTATCAAGTATAATCACCGTTTTTATGGGGCAACCTCACACGTTGAGGGCTCCCACAAGAATTACAATGAGAAGTTGATCAAATACACTCAAAAAGATTACAATGCAGAATATGAGTGTAGAGAGATCAAACCCCAAGAGCTCACAACGAAGGAACGACGATCTCCCAATCCCAAATCCAAGTATTTTATTGATCTTCACCTTTTTGCACCTTAGATGTGTGGGGAGATGTGTTTTTGGGCTCTTGGGACAGGTGGCGGCGCTAGGGTTTCAGTTTTTGACAGTATGAGTCGTGTCTTCATGGGGAAAAGCCGAAGGACCTCTTTTTATAGGCTTTCCCGAAAAGTTACCGTTGTTAAACCTACTACCGGACTAGTCCGGTATATGATCGGACTTGTCCGGCCTACTTCCAGTGGGTTAACCGGACTAGTCCGGTCCACAAACCGGACTTGTCCGGTGCTATGTGAGATGAGGTTTCAGAAACTTTAGCGGACTAGTCCTGTCGCTTGGATGGACTAGTCCGTAGTCCTCTAAAGAGGACAACAGAGACATGACCGGACTAGTCCGGTCTAAAACCGGACTTGTCCGGTTGCTTTCCAGTTAGCTGACCGGACTAGTCCGGTTCACAAGGCGGACTAGTCCGGTGCACTATGTTTGCGTCTTTCAGGAAGTCAAACGGACTAGTCCGGTCCATGAACGGACTAGTCCGGTTTTCAGTGGATTTTAGTTGATTTTTAAACCCCTTACCCTTACGCAAAGTCATGAGCTCTTGGGATGTGTCTCTCTCACACACAACCTATACATTTGTATCTACTTTGCTTCTCTAGATTCCACTAACTTCTTCCTTTTCGGGCACCACTCTATTTTTCACCTTTTTGTGTGTGTGCCGAGTCAGTTCACTTTGTTTATCCTGCAATCATCTTAATAGTTTTATTAGGATCTCATATGTTCGTCATCAATTAGCCAAAACCCACAAGGGATATCCTAGATGCACTTACACTTCCGGGCCTATCATATACCGCCAGGTCTCATGAAGAGGAAGACGCAGGAGTTTCTACACCTGCAGCAAGGAAGCCGGAACGCGCTGGAATACTCTAGGGCATTCAACGATCTCGCGCTCTACGCGTCGTATCACGCTGATACTGACGAGAAGCGGTGGGACCACTTCTACCAGGGGCTTAACCCGCTCCTGAAGGACAAATTGGCGATACTCTATCGCGGCAGCCTCAATGACATAATTGCTGCTGCGATTGTTCAGGAGGACTCCGGCAAGGAGTTAGCAGTGGCGGAGAAAAAGCGAAGCGCGCCGCAAAGCAGCGGAGAAGGAGGCGGTCCTTCTCAGAAATTTCGGATGGTGAATCGCCCACCATCAGGTCCACGCTGGCAGCCACCACAGAGATCGATGCCATTCCACAGTCGGCCGTATTCTTCACCGGCATTCAGGCCGACACTGCCAGCACCACCTCCGCAACAACAACAGCAGCAGCGGGCGATGCCGCGTGCGTATGCACCTCAGCAGCGTATGCCGGGCTTTCGTCCCCCAAGCACCGGACAAGCAGCGGTCACATGCTACAAATGTGGTCGCCCAGGACACTTCGCCAGCAGTTGTTCGGAGAGACAAGGTGGCGGAGTTGCACCGCAACTTCCGGGGAGGAATCAGCCCCAGAACCCTACTAATGCGTGGCGGGCAAACCCGAGGCCCGGCACCGTCCACGAACTTGCCATAGAGGACGTGCCGGAGGGTGAGCCAATCCTTGCGGGTATGTTCAAACTCCACCAGCATCCCGCCATAGTGTTGTTTGATTCAGGCGCCACGCATAATTTTATTAGGCAAGCTTTCATTGCTAAACACAGCTTGCCAATCCTACGCACCGATAGTCCATATTTGATTTGTTCACCGGGTGGGAAGATTTCAGCAAGCGTAATGGTTTCCAAAGCACCATTATGCTTGGCGGGTAGAGTATACCCTACGTCTCTCATAATCTTAGAGGGACAGAAGGTCGATGTCATCCTAGGGATGTCGTGGTTAACCCGCCACGGCGCTGTTTTAGACACCGTCCATCGAATCGTGCACTTGAACTCCGAAGTGCACGGATCTCACTCGTTATTTCTGGACAGTCCAGAAATAAAACTTCCAAGTGTCTATCAATCCACAACTATCAGATTGGAAGATATTCCAGTGGTCCGAGAGTTCCCTGACGTATTCCCGGATGATTTACCGGGGATGTCGCCCGATAGAGAGGTGGAGTTCAAGATTGAACATGCACCGGGAACCATGCCAATATCCCGAAGGCCGTACAAGATGGCGCCCAAGGAGTTGGCTGAACTGAAGACCCAGCTAACGGACCTGCTGGAGAACGGTTTTATTAGGCCGAGCTCCTCACCGTGGGGCTGTTCGGCATTATTTGTTAAGAAGAAGGATGAGACGTTGTGGCTCTGTGTGGACTATCGTCCACTAAACGCCGTAACCATCAAGAACAAGTACCTGTTGCCACGGATCGACATGTTGTTTGATCAGTTGGTCGAAGCAAAGATCTTTTTTAAGATGGATTTAAGATCCGGGTACCATCAGAATAAGATACGGGCTGAGGACATTCTGAAGACGGCTTTCTCAACAAGGTACGGGCTTTATGAGTACCTGGTCATGTCCTTCGGCCTCACCAATGCTCCAGCTCACTTCATGTATTTGATGAACTCGATATTCATGCCGGAGCTGGACAAGTTTGTCATGGTCTTCATCGACGACATCCTGGTATATTCCAAGTCAGAGGAAGATCACAAGAAGCATCTGCGTATAGTCTTGCAACGGCTGCGGGATCACAAGCTATACGCGAAATTCAGCAAGTGCGAATTCTGGATATTGCAAGTGCCTTTTCTCGGGCATATCATCTCAGTAGAGGGTATCGCTGTAGACCCGAGTAAGATCACACAAGTGCTGAATTGGAAATCCCCGAGAACTGTTCACGAGGTACGGAGTTTCCTCGGACTCGCGGGATATTATCGGAGGTTCATCCCGAACTTCTCAAAGATTGCCAAGCCTATGACGGAGCTGCTGAAGAAGGCTACCAAATATGTTTTGGAGTCCAGCGTGTGAAGCAGCATTCAAGGCTTTAGTCAAGCACTTAACTTCAGCACCGGTTTTGGCGCAGCCAGACACAACAAAACCGTTCGATGTGTACTGCGATGCATCCGGCATTGGGCTCGGATGTGTGCTGATGCAAGAACGAAGAGTGGACACGTATGGGTCATGGCAGCTTAGAAACCATGAGCAGAATTATCCAACTTACGACTTGGAGCTCGCTGCCGTGGTACTTGCACTGAAAATGTGGAGGCGCTACCTACTCGGTAACCTCGTACATCTATTTACCGACCACAAGAGCCTAAAGTACATATTCACTCAGAAGGAGTTTAACCAAATTTTGTTGGATTCAGCTCTCTGAGTACTTTCCAGCAAATCAAGTTTCACATCATGGAAATCCTTATTTCTCCAGAATTAATTCCTCAAATTTTAAACTGTTTGGAATTTTAACTGGAGAATCCTTTGGAGGAAAATTCTGAAATTTTGCTGGGATGTTCACCAAAATATCACTGGACTACCATAAAAAATTTCAGATCCATTTGAGCTCATTTGATCCACCTAATGGTGTGATTAACAAAACTGTTCCAGAGAAAATAGAAAATGTTCAGAAACATTTTCAGAATTTCATCTCAAATTGTTTAGCTCACATCTTTAGCTAGGAACCTTCAATTAAGTGAGACCAACTCCATTAGAACCCTCTGAAAATCTAGTTTTCAGAAAGTCATGGCTTGTTCCATGAAAACCGCTAGAACACCCTAAGCGTTCCAATTAAGGTCAAGGACATAATTATTTGTGGAGGGCTCAAATGTGCTTTGCTGCGACTAAAACTTGACCAAGTCCCTGTTTAAGTCGTAACCAAGCCAAAGTAAAAATTTCAGGGTCAGTGGGTCCGTCTACTGAGACTTATAAGGTTCACAAGTTTAATTCAAATAAAATGCATTTAAATTAACACATATACTTGTATCTCATGTAGTCGCTAATGTCGAGGAGGAACCCGAAGTCCTAGACTTCGTTACTCCGGAGGAGCAGCTAGCCTATGACCAAGAGCACCAAGGCAAGCTCCGGTTTGCATTAACCTTTTTACAAATTTTTATTGTTTTGAGCACTTACTTGAGTATCACTATTTCTTGCATTGGAGTCTTGTTTGAAAACCCAATTGCATAGCCAAGAAAACCATGGGTTGGGATTAGGATTGAAAACCCCGTTTAGCTACTGCAATGCTAAGATAGTGTAGTATTTGGTACAAGTCGAGTAGTTGGAACTACTCGCGAGCATAGGCTAGAGGCACTTGACTCGGGAAGGGATAGCACATGATACACATGGCAAGAAAAATGAGACCGAGCGGAGAGTAAGGGCAGCAGGACTTTGGGGCCTTTGTGCTATAGCTCCGCTTGTGTCGATTGAGGACCGAGCCATGTGCGGGCCTATTGAACAAGCTAGAACAGTACCGAAGACCTACCGGCTATATGGGAACCCGGAAACCGATGTAACTCGGGTAGCTGGGTATTGAGGCATTGCCTGTTGTTCAGAGGGTAGGTTGAGAGCTTGAGGTGTAAATCGGCTGGCGGCACTGAGATGCGCGTGCAGAGACCACTTGCTCGGGACGATGGGACCGGTTCAATAATTGGCTGACGGATGAAAGGTGGTTGCGTACGACATCCGTGATGGTTGCTGAAGGCAACATCGAGTACGAGCGTATGTGACGGGTTATTCGGGTAACCCTGCAGGTGTAAATCGATTATAATCACCGTCCCTCGTGGTCAGTGAGTACCACTTGTTCACTGTACCGTGATGTAGAAAGAACAGGCTAGTACATGCTAAAACGTTGCTGATTGAAAGATGGACTTTGATTGTTAATGATTTGTTGTAGTTTAGAGCTAACTAATGTTCTTTTCAACTTTGGGCAAAGTACATGAGAGAAATGCGTTTCTTGTTTGATTGCGGCTCTCTCATGTGCCTTAGCGTAAAGTTCTCCACAACCTGCTGCTAAAGCTTGAAAGTAAGGTTCCACTAATTAGGCGAGTCCTTTGCAACTTATTTTACCTCATGTACCTATTACCCCTCATGTAGAAGTTTCATGTTTAGGAGAGACGGGTCAGTCTTTCTGAGCCTTCGTGTTCACTGCTTGTGTTTGAAGCTTTTGCAGGGTTCTATGAGGAAGGGACTCCCGAGGAGGAGACGGAACCCCAGGAGGGGAACCCCATCGAGTGGGAGTCGTGCAAGCTGCCGTGTTAGTGTGCGTGTGTGCTAGCAAGGACACGTTCACGGGCTGAACGTAAACTTGATGCGTAGTCTACGCCCGTGAGTTTAGACTGAACATATTTTGTTGTAAAAATGTTCATAAACTCGTTTGTGTAATAAAACTTTGCTTCCGCTTTATGCCTTTGATGTGTGTTATCCGGTGCTGTGCAACGCAGCACCCCTCAGCGTGATCCTGGCTCGACAAGAGCGTCGGGTCGTGTCAATCCTCTGCCCGGATTTTTATTTGATGATATCCAGAGCAAAGGTCCATCTTGGAGAACACACTTGCACCCACAAGCTGGTCAAACAGGATGTCAATGTGGGGCAGTGGGTATTTGTTCTTGATGGTGACGGCGTTGAGCGGCCGGTAGTCCACACACAGCCTCAAGGTTTCATCCTTCTTCTTTACGAACAGCACCGAGCATCTTCAAGGTGAGGAACTCGGCCTAATGAAACATTTGCTCAACAGATCATTGAGCTGTTCTTTTAGTTCAGACAGCTCGTTTGGAGCCATTTTGTATGACCTCCGTGATATGGGCGTAGTCCCGGGTGCAAGCTCAATCCTTAACTCGACATCCCGCTTAGGAGGCATTCCCGGGAGATCATCCGGAAACACGTCGGGGTACTCCCGGACTACGGGGATGTCCTCTAACTTGAGAGCTTCAGCATTATTAATTTCTGAAACTTCCCGGACTGGATTGTCTAGCACCATGGAATGCGGACGGTGGAATGGAGAATTCAAATGAACCGTCCGTGTCCGAGTGTCCAGGACAGCGCCATGGTAGCGTAACCATGACATCCCTAAGATTGCATCAATCTTTTGTCCCATAAGGATTATCAAGGTGTTGGAATATATCTTCCCACCTAAGCACAGTGGTGCTTTTGGAACCATCATATTTGCTGAAATCCTCCCTCCCGGTGAGCAGATCATATATGTGCAGTCTGTTGCGAAGACTTGCATTTGATGCTTAGCCACATAGGATGCACATATAAACCAGTGAACGTACCTGCCAGCATGTTGTCTCCCTCTGGGGCGTCCTCATTGTCAAGGTTGCGAACGCCCCCAGTCCGCTGACCAACCTTCTTTACCAGAGGTTGGCCTCGAGCACCGCCCTGGAACTGGGCTTGCCCGCTGCTCTGCTGTCCCTGGGGACAGTCCTTCGAGAAATGGCCCGCCTGGCCACACGTAAAGCATGTGTAGCGAGGCGGTCCTCCGCTGATTGGCGGATGGAAACCCGGGGCGCGTTGTGGCGGTGGAAACGCCCAGGCTGTCATCTGCTGCTGCTGTTGCGGTCGCGGTGGTGGCATCGGCGGTCGGAACGGGGATGGCTGCAAAGAACGACCCCCGAACTGCTGAGGCTGCGCCGGTGGATGCCACTTCTGACAGGATGTTGTCCGATACACCATACGGTATTTCTGGGGTGCGCCACCCCCACTGCTGGGTGCAGTGCTGCGCTTCCACTGCTCAGCCACCAATTTTCGCTGAGCGTCTTCTTCCATGATTGCGGCATTAACGAGATCGTTGAAGGTGCCGCGATTGCATTGGACAAGATGCGTCTTCATCTCGGGGTGTAACCCCCGATAGAAGTGCTCCTGTTTCTTCTCCTTGGTGGAGACGTAATCCGACACATATTGCGCCAGATGGTTGAAGGCACGGGAATAGTCATGGGCACTCCTCCCGCCCTGCTTCAGCTCCAAGAACTCTTGGAACTTCCACTTCATTATCCCGGGAGGGATATGGTAGACGCGGAACGACTCCCAGAATTCTTCCCACTGCACGGCATGGCCAGCGGGACGTGAGGCGACATAATTCGCCCACCACGCACCAGCGGTACCGTGAAGCTGCTGCGCCACGAACAGAGTCTTCTGCCACTCCGTACATTGGAGCAGCCCGAACTTGGACTCAATTGTCCGCAGCCAGTTGTCGGCCTCCAGTGATTCTGCTGCTTCTGTGAACACCGGAGGGTGCGTACTCATGAAATCCGAGTACGTCACAACATGGGTCTCACGAGGCCCCCTCTCTTGACGCCCCCCTCCCCCCCGCCTGGGATGTATTCTGCACGATCGTGCGGAGAAGGTCGGTCTGCTCCTCACGACCACCCACCAATGCCCCAATCACATCCGCTAGCGTAAGCGGAGGCGGCGGTGGTAGTTGTTGTTGTGGGGTGCTGTCGTAGGCAGGTGGCTGGGAGTCATCACCCCCCCTGCTGGCTAGAGCTACCAATCTCATGTATGGTCCGAGTGCGAACCATCTTCAACCATACAACAATAAACATCAGTCCCACAATATATTCCATGCAGTCCAATAAAATGAGCATAAACATAATGACAGTAAAACAAGCGATACATCTCGTATGCAGATAATGTAATAACTTTGCACAAGCTACACCATTATCAGACAAAATACAAGCTAGTTAAATCCAATTTGACGGAGTTCCTCTTTGGAAGTTCATCTCAACTAGGTTTGGTCATTACGAGACGTTGACATCGCTTTGTCATCACGTATACTACCCTTTTATCTTCAATACGACACAAACATGGTCTCTAGCAAAAGAAACTTGAGTAAGGCATATACCCAAATCTTTCACTAGTTGAAGATAACTACTCATGAGCATGTTCTACCCCATTTGAAGTACTTAAAACCTCCTTAGTGTACACAATCTCTCAAATGAGTTCAACTGTCATCCCTCTATCAGAATGATCAGTTTCTACATATCCCATATTTTGATCTGGTTCTGGGCATTTTCATGACTCAAGCTGAATACCAAAGTTAAAGTTAACTTTAGTATATTTCCAACAAGTATTTATTTGCCCTCATATCAGCTCTGGTTTAAAAGTTATGGTAATTCAAAGTCAACAGAATTTCTGGAAGAATTTCAACAGCACCTCCCTTGGAAGTTGCTGTTTTCAACTCTGGTTTCCACTGAATTCCGTGCTGAAAATACAGAAACTATGAATTACAAAGATGTAACACATCTCCTACCCTTTACAAAGATGTATCATATGATACTTTCAGATTTTTCTACAGGAAGTTACGCTTGAAAAACAGAACAGTCCAGAGAGTGTTTTAAATCTGTCCTGGTTCTGGACAGTTTACAAAGTTGTAGAGCGCTTAAACTGATTTCCAGAACTATATCCCACACCTCCATTGGCTAATTGATCTGTGAGTTATGCTCTGTCAAAGTTCAGCAAACTTGCTGCTCAAAACAGAGCACTCTGTTTTTCCATCCCTTTGACTACACTGATCAACTATTATATTTTTCTACCCAACCAGGGTCCTATATGTTGAAACTTAGTGATTTTAATTCCTTGTTATCATTATCTTTCATGCACATGCCTATGGTATGTCGGTACTACGTTCCTCACAAAAGGAAAATCCTAACCGGATTATACTGGCATATACGTCTCAATTGTGGCGCTAAACGGTTACTACACGGGATACATACGTGGTTAGTACCTGCAGAAGAACACCCAATAATTATGCACTCAAAGGTTATTCTCATTCCAGGCAGGTCCATATTTAAAAGTAAATACAAACGCCCATATCGTTGCCATACGGCCGTCCTTGAGTTAAGCCACGTCTCAAGGTACGTGATCGTGTTTTAATACCACACGACGGGGAACCCGAGTAGAGAGCGAACAGGTCATAACGGTTGGGAATTTTATCACCCCAACAGATACCACCTACTGCTCTGCAGGGCACGCCGATGGCAAGCGCTGCTTATGTCCTCCTGGACTATTTCCAGATGAACACACTATCGCGTTACTGACCACACGATGGGGTCTCCACTTACTTGCCTAATGCACGCTAGGGATCAGCGTTTCATATGAGCTCAGGAACATGAAGAGTCCAAGAGCTTCATATTGACGTCTCACACCAAGCTGTGAGACCTATCCCTGAACCAAATTCCTCGTCAGGGGAGCTAACCAAAATTGAACCGCTTTCGGTGGCGTTCCTTACCATTCTTACCAGAGCGTAGGTGTGTCGTTACATAATTAAAATTCAGAATTATAACACATATTTAGTCTTGCCACTTTAAGTAACTATGCTAGTATAGTCCTTACTCGGGCAAACTACCGAATCCTCACCGTAAACCTAAATTTTCCTGTAATACAGTCCTTTATTAGTGTGCTGTCCCCAATGCCGCTCTGATACCAGCCTGTGGCGGACCGGAATCCGCTCATCCAGGATCGCAGAGGGTGGTGCCGCACGATGCGACACCCGACAGCACACATCATAAGGATACATTGTATTACATCGAAAACCAATTGAAATGTACAAAGTAGTACACTACTCAGTTACAAACTATTGTTTATATTACACAGCGGAAATTAAATTTGTACAACTCACGCCAGCCCATCTAGCAAAAGTCAGTTGCCCAGACCTAGGGCAACCCACACTAGCTGCACTCCTCAGCTTAGCGCGGCGTGTACGGATCCCACTCAGCCGTGGTCCCTGATGGAGGGTAACCCTCGCCGGTGGACTCGTAACCCGAGTCCGTGGGTGGCTCCTCACCTGAAAAACACTTAAGCAGCAACCATGAGCACGATGGCTCAACAAGACTTAACTGACTCACCTAGGCATGAAACTCCACATGCAGTTTACACGAACATGGGATAGTAATTTCAGCAAATGGACACGCCTACAAGTTCATCCTTAGTTCATCTTTTAGCCACAAGTTAACAGTTCATGAATAAGAAATTTAGTAAGCAATATTTGGTGGCACACATGCAGCAATACAATTATACATATCAACAGAATTGAATCATAATATTCCATGACTTATCTACATTACGACGCAGTGAACAAGCGATACTTGTCACCGCGAGGGACGGCGAATCAACTCGATATACACCTGCAGGGATACCCAAAGAGCACGTCACGTACGCCCACCCATGGAGATGCACAGCATGCTCACTCGATGTCGTACGGGACAACCTTTCACCCAACAGACCAAACGTCGAACCGGTCGCACAGAAACGGACAGGAGGTTCCCTACACGGAGCATCTCTCTATGCCCGTTAGCAGATTTCCACCTTGCTGACCTCAACCTACACCTATAAATTGGTGTGCTATGCCTCGATGCCCGGAGGTTTAGGTTACATCGGTTTATCGGGGCCCATATATCCGATATGCCTTCGGTACGTTCAATACTTGTTCAGCAGGGCTGCACACGGATCGGTCCTCAATCGACACTGACAGGGCTGCGCACACAAGACTTCCTCTTGCTGCACCCTAGCCCCTGGCTAGTCTCATTTTTCATTTCTAAAGAGATCTCACATCACTCGAACCAATCCCATGTGTCCCAAGCCTAACTCGCGAGTAGATTCCAACTACTCGACTTGTACCAAAGTTCTATGAATCATTAAGCATAGCCTGTCTACTCGAGGCCTTAGACACTACCCTCACTCTTATAAGGAACATCTGATCATGCATTTGGGGTTCCATCCATCCTACACCTAATGCACATAAGTGTACCTCATACTACGTATGTAAACAAAGAAAAACTTGTAAAATGGGTTAATGCAAACCGGGACTTGCCTTGTTGCTGCTGGTCAGATATTAAGGCTTCGTCCGGAAGGAGGAAGTCGAGCACTTCCGGAGTTTCCTCGCCTTCAGCGACTACACGTAAACGAGATACTACATGTCAATTCAAATGAAATGTCTAGAATTGAATAAACAATTACTATAACTATATCTAGACCTCCCCTTTGGTTCTAAAAATTTTATGTTAACTTGGTAGGGTCCTAACCAGAGTACTGACCAAATTTCATTTGAAACAAAGTTCATTTGAGCCTTGTACAAAGAAAAGCCTATTTGGTCAACATTGGAGCCTCTAAGGAATTACAGGGTTTTCATGGCTTCAACCATTACTTTCTGGAAACTAGAATTTAAGATGGTTCTAATGGAATTGGTTTCATGTCATTTGAAGAATTCTAGAGGAAGTTATGCCCTAAACAAGATTTGAGAAAATCTGAAAAATGTTTCTATACATTTTTTTATTTTCTCAGGGCAGTTCACTTAATCACACCATTAGGGGAACTAAATGAACTTGGATGGGTCTGAAAATTTTACTGTGGCTCAAGTATTTTCCAATGAACCTCCCAGCCAAATTTCAGAATTTTTCATAAAGTAGTTCTCTAGATAAAATTCCTAACAGTTTAAATTTAGGGAATTAATTCTGGAAAACTATTGAGTTTCATGAGCCAAAATTTGTGTTTCTGGAAAGTACTCAAAATTCTGAGTTCAGCAAAATTTGGTTTACCTAATTTGGAGCTTCCTAGCCGAAGTTATATGCAAATGAAGTTTGAACTAAAACTGGAAAATCCAAGAAATGTTTAAACTCTGCATGCGGGTCCCACAATACAGTGCCTTCTTTCTCCTCGCGCCAACAGCCCGCTGCGGCGGTGTTCCTCGGCGAGCTCCTCGGAACCTGACTTTCCGACCTTCTCCCACCCGGAAACTTGCCGCCTCCCCCTTTTGGACCACGGGCAACCCGTCCCCGTGGTAGGCCGGGGACCCCGGTCACCGGAAACCCATCGGCGACGGGCGGCAGTGGCAGGTTGAGTCCGGCAACTTTGTACACGTGCTAAGAGGGCTCAAACACTTTGGTCTTTCGCCCTAGAGCACCGTGGTGACCTCCTAAACACCGGCATGAACTCAAATTAGCTCAACCGAGGCTGCAAATACGAGCTCATCGGCGACCTAGGGTGAAAATCGGTGCCGATGCAAAAATCTCGAAGGCCATCACCAAGACTCGATGTAACTCTATGGTTTTTGATCCTAGAGATACGTGGGTGAGTCTAGACCATGTCTATAGCTCGGTCCAGGGAGTAGTAGCTTGCTTGCTCTGAATTCACGGATTTCGTATGGCTCGGTTCTAAACACACTGACGCACTAATCAACCAAATTCTCTGCCGATTGTGCGAGAGAGAGGACGAGGTCGGTACGGTGGTTATCACCACCTCGGAGTTGGACCTTTTTCGTGTAGCTTGTCGAGCACGAAAGCGCCTGTGCCGCCCGGGCGCCAGTGATCAGCGGGGTCGACCGGAGGTGGAGTGTTTCGGTCGTGCGAGGGAGAAGAGAGAGCGTGAGGACTGCACGTGGTCGCGTGGTTACTGGATCATGGTGTCTCCCTCATGTCCTTAGCCTTCCCCCAAGCAGGAGGTGGCACCAGCTGTGGCGGTCGGGCGCCGGTGCAGAAGTGCTGGCGCGCGCAGCTTCGGCCGGTGAAAAGATCAACCGATGAAAACTTCAGTGTGAAGGCTACTGACAAGTGGGTCCCTCCCCTCTAATTCTCTCCTAATTTTTTATCTCTGTTTTCACTGAAAATATCCCAGCTACTCACAATTGAATGTGAGACTTAGCCTCCAAGTCTTGGTTCGAATTTGCATTCCTAAATTTGAAATTGGTTTGGCTAAATTTGCTTCACATTTGAACTGAAATTCAAATTCAGTTTTGAATTAATGCAAATTTAGCTCCTGACAAGATAAATTCCAATGGGGATAAAAATTGGTGGGATAACTCAGAAAAATATGCTGAGTTTAAATATGAAGCAAACTTTTGAATTTAAGTGATGAAAGTTGCTGCAATTTTAATTTATATTCAAATTGGCCTCTTTTTCAAATGCCTCCAAAAGTGCCTCAAAAAGTATTGGATTTGCATGAAATTTGGCCTGAGCCTTCCAAAGACTAATTAAGGTCTAGAGGTGAGCTCAACCTGGCATGTTCATGTTTAGAAATCCTACTTTTTGAAAGTTAGGGCTTTCCCCTCTAGTCACCCTTTTGATGGTGATTACTTGCTCTTCACAAGTATTCACAAGATATCCACAACAAAAGCTGTGGTGTTGTGAGGTGATAGAAACTTTTTGCAAGTCTCTTTTATTGGGCTTTTACACTTACCTACACCGAGCGACCGGTTCAGATTTTGGATGAAAAGACCCAGGTAACCCGGAACCAGACGATAAAATTATACAAGGTGCTGTGGAGTAATCATACCACGGAAGAGGCGACATGGGAAAATGAAGATTACCTCTGCACCAACTATCCGGAACTTTTAGCTTTGTACAGTTTGTAATTACCTCTCCCGTCTCGTTCTTCTTTTGTAATCTCGGGACGAGATTCTTTTAAGGGGGGAGGAATTAAAAGTCCCAAAAATGTGTATGAATAAAACCTAGGTTTGAATTCATGTGGCAAAGGCATGAAAAATGGGACTTGCTAAAACTTTTCTTCTTGCAAAGTGATACATGGATGATCATCCAAAATGAGATTCACATCTTTATTCGAAAGTGTTGAACCAACAAGGATTTAAACACCCTTTGCATGCAAGTTTAAAAATCAGATTTGAAATTCAAAGTTCACACAAATGGTGGCCAAAACTTTGAATAACCATGCAGCCCTAGAGTTGGAAATTTGGGAAAAAGTGGATGACAAACATTTCATTTTTATATGGGCTCCAAAAAGGAATTATGGAAGCATTTTCCAAACTCCAACCAAATTCAAATTTGTCATGCAAATTCAAACTGAATTTGGCAAATTCAAATTCTAGCCCACCTTTCAAACTCTGAATTGTGGAATTTGGGAAGATCAACATAAGGAGATATTTTGGGAGGAAAATGGGGGGTAGGACCCACATGTCATTGAGTTGAAGATCAAAACTTGCACATGAAGCAAACATTTGCACTGCCTCTGTTCTCCAACCGACTGAGGGGATCTCACCCGTGTGCCACCAAGAGAAGCACGACGCCACCTCCTGCTCGTTGCCCCACACACTGGAGACCAAATGAGTGCCCCCCTCGTGCCTCGGCGTGATCATCCCCTCTCACCGAAGCAAAGTCCTTTTTCCTTCTACTCCCTGGGAGCGATACCGAACAGAACCGGTTCTTCCCTCCGCTACTCGGGCTGATCGGGAAACCGAAGAAACAATCGCGCCCTCTCCTCCCCGAGCTGCTATACAGCACCACAAGCTCGGTACACACCTCCCTGACCCAGAAACCACTGAGCTCCGGCCTCCCTTGCCCTACAACAGTTCCCTCCGCCGTGACCTAGGTCAAGCCGGCGATCGGCTTCACGTGGACAGACCACTACGGTGGTTTTCAAGCTCGATCAAGCACGACCACGGAAGCGCGCTGTTGTGGTGCGGCTCTCAACCGAAGCTCGAGCTAAACTGTGGAGCATAGCCGACGAATTTTGGAATTTTGCTCCGACGAGTGTAAACCGAACGGCTGGTACGATTCCTTCAAATTCCACCTCTCTGATCCTCCATAGGTCATCTAATCTTGCACATAGGTGCTGGACTAGCCGGCGGTCATGTTTACTTTAGCGATCCTAGCATGAAATCACCTCGAAGCAGAGGATCTTGAAGTCTCCCGAGCGTGATCACGGCGGGACCGATCGGACGCAGGGTGCGGATCCATTTACCGCCGTTTCCGATCTAATCCATGGCCTTGCCGAGCTTTGCGATCACCCATTGATGCTGTAGAGCTAGTTGGCCTACATTTTGGCGGGCTAGGAACCTCAGGCGACAGCGCCGAACTTCAACCGAGGCCGCCGCACGTCGCTGAGGTATCTCCAGTCACCAGTAGCCCTAGATAACCCCACAGCCGTGTTCCTCGATGTCGATAACACCCTGGCGGTGAGTTTCAGCTCGTGCGGTGGCCGGCAGCGGCGATCCGGCGAGTTGTGATTTGCTCCGGCGAGGGGGAGGCGGCGCGCGCGAGGAAACTGCGAGAGGTTGAAGAAGGGGCTGGGCCCGGCTGTCAGCGGTGGAAAACATAAACTGGGATCAGCTGTGGCCCGGATCCGTTGTGCTGGCACGCAAAAATTCTGTGAACCCGGTGTGGCTGAATTCTGAGTGGCTGAATTTAAAACAGTGGGACCAGCGGGATTTTCAGTAGCAAAACAATTCCAGGGAATGTCCCAACTTTGGAAAAATCATAGCTATTTGTAGAAACCTCTAAATTGAGTGATTCCAATTGGGTTGGATTCATTTTTCAGAGATCTATCAAAATATGAACTCAGATTTGTATGAAAGTCAATGTATAATTCTGGAAAATTCTTAAAATATTTTCTGAAAAAGAATTATTGAGGGAGTTTGGGTTATCCAAAAATCGTCAAATTTTACCAGAATATTTTTTAGCATATTGTTGACCTTGTAGCAAATGTTCAGCTCATTTGAGGACCAATTGAATAGGAATTTGCTAAATACAATATGATGTGTTCATAAGAGTCCAGAAACATTTTCAGAAAAATGTTTCCCACTTATAAAATCTATTCTTGGCAATCCATAGCTCCAAAAAATCATAGGAAAATTTAGAAAAGCTATCTGAGACATAGTTGATATTGTAGTTCACTTAATTGGGCATGAAAATGCACATTACTTCAGAATTAATTCTTTAGAGTAGAAATGCTTAAAGAATTGTTCTGGAGGAACTACCCAAGTAAAAGGTCTGAATTTTGGAACAAATTACTCTCATGTGACCAGGAACTCACATGTAAATTATCAGCTCATGTTGAGCCTTAGAACTCCCTGTTCTTATTCTCCATACTTATGTATATGTGGAAATACATAAGAGACATTGTGAGAATTATAGAGAGCACAATTTGACTCCACATTAGCTGCAATCTGGCAAGCTAAACCCCTATGTAGTATAGAACCTGCTGTAAAAGTTTTGAGGCCATTGGAGTTCTTGTTCTTCAGTTGCATTCAATTCTTTTCAGCTCATCTATTATGTTCATTAGGGAAAGTAGTTAGTGTATAGCTAAGACATTAAGATCAAGTTAGATCATTTCTGTTTCTTTACACAATAGAGGCAAACCAAGCCATTCTTGGCTTTTCCACACAACCTCTGTTCCTAAGAAATCCATTCTATAATTCTTTCCATTGCATTCTATAAAACTTGTGCATATACATTCAATAGGAATCATGACGAAGGGGATTCAAAGGAGCGATTCATTGAAGTGGATCAAGCTCCGGAGAATCAAGGGTTGATTATAATGGATCACTAACTGAATATATACGACTACCCTGCAAAACAGGCAAGCTCCGGTTTGCATTTAACAGCTGTTAAGTTTTTGTTTTTGTATTCACTTTCGGATAAGATATGAATTGTGCATTAGGTCTTGTGTTTGATACTCCTCTTGCATAACCAAATGAACCCATGGAGTATTGGGTAGGTGTCTTTCACTGTGTAGAACTGCCATGCTTAAGTAAGGTTTGGTAGAAGTTGAGTGGTGAGGGGCTACTCGCATGTTCAGGAACAACAGGGGCATACGGGATTGGTTCATAACTAAATTAGCAAGCTAAAGTTGAGACCGGAAGGTTGAAGAGGCAGCAGGACATAGGGGACTGGGTGCTATAGACCTGTCCGTGTCGTTCAAGGACCGATCCGTATGTGGCCCTCTTGAACAAGTTTGAGTTGTGTACTGGACTCATGCTGGATATATGGGACCCAGTAAACCGATGTACCTCGGGAAGCTGTCATTGAGCCTTTTCGGGTCGCCTCAGGCGAGACGGCCGGTTTGTAGTATGTGGGGAACATTCTCATGACATCTCATGTCGGCAGGTGCACCATGAGAGTGGCTACTGTACGGGGCGACTTGATCGATTCAACGGGGGTGAAACGGGGGAAAGGCTGCCACGTACAACGTCAGTGTTGGTTGCTGTAGGCAATGTCGAGTACGGGCGTACATGTGTAGTCCAGGTATTATTGATTTGAATCACCGTCGCTCGCAGGATGGACCGAGCATGCTTGTTCGTACAGTCATGACGTAGTAAGAACTTGCATGAGAAATGAACTAATCACATTGGTTTGAAATTTATACTACCTTTGTATTGTATCTTTGATGAGTAGCTAGTGCAAACTCGATTCTTTTATGCCATGAGCAATTTACATCGGGAGAAAGCGTTTCTTGTTTGATTGTGGACTCCCGATGTGGCATGCCCAAGATTACTTAAAATTGCTGCAATTAATACCTGAAAGTAAGGATTCACTTTTAGGCGAGTTTACTATGCATTATGCCATCCTACTTTAGATTCATAACCTCACATAGAATTTCATGTTTAGGGTGACGGTTAAGTCTTGCTGAGCGTTATGCTCACAGATGCTATCCGAGTTGTTTTGCAGGATTGACTCATGCTATGAAGGGATGCCGATGAGACTTGGGAACCTCCGAGTGGTTACTCAAAGAGCATCCTCGCCGATGCAGATTGCCTTCGTGTTGCTAGTGAGAAACGTCTGCGGGCTGGACCGTTTCTTTGTTGCTAGTTTAGAAATGAGTTGTGAGAGTTATAGTCTTCCGCTGTAGCTTATTTTGAGATAAGTATTTGTAAAACATTCTTGTACGCTTCCGCAAATAATTTATATAATGTGATGTGTTCTGTCGACCCGTGTGCTGTTGGGTGCCGCATATCACGGCACCACCCAACGAGGTCCTGGCGGGGCGTCGTCGTCTCGGGGGCACGGCCCTCACCTTCACCATAATATCCCTGAGCTACCATTATAATTTCAGATCCATTTGAGCTCATTTGATTCACCTAATGGTGTGATTAATAAAAATGTTCCAGAGAAAATGGAAAATGTCCAGAAACATTTTCAGATTTTCTCTGAAATTGTTTAGCTCATATCTTGGGCTAGAAATCTTCAAATTAGATGAAACCAATTCCATTAGAACCTTTTGAAAATCTAGTTTCCAGAAAGTCATGGGTTGCTCCATGAAAATCCCTCGAACACCCTAAGAGCTCCAATTAAGGCCAAATACACAATTATTTGTGGAGGGCTCACATGATCTTTGCGGCAAATGAAATTTTGGCAAACCTCTGTTTAGGTTGTATCCAAACCACAGTAAAAAATTCGGAGTCATTGGGCCTGTCTAGCAGTAATTATGATCTTAACAAATTCAACTTCAAATTCAAATGCATTCAAATTGACATATACATATGTTTATCTCACGTAGTCGCTAAGGTTGAGGAGGAGCCTGAAGTCTTAGACTTCATAACTCTGTAGGAACAGCTAGACTATGACCAACAGCAGCAAGGCAAGCTCCGGTTTGCATTAACCGTTTTATAAATTTTACTGTTTTGAGAACTTACTTTGAGTACCCACTTTATTTATGCATTAGAGTCTTGTTTGAAAACCCAAATGCATAGCCAAGAATACCCTGGTTTAGGCTTAGGTTTTTTAAACCTCTATTATCTACTGCAATGCTAAGATAGTGTAGGATTCGGTATAAGTCGAGTAGTTGGAACTGCTCGCGAGAATAGGCTAGAGGCACACTACTCGGGTAAAGACAGCAAATGAAACACATGGCAAGAAAAATGAGACCGAGCGGAGAGTAAGGGCAGAAGGACTTTGGGGCCTGGGTGCCATAGCTCCGCTTGTGTCGATTGAGGACCGAGCCGTGTGCGGGTATGTTGAACAAGCTAGAACAATACCAAAGACCTACCAGATATATGGGAACAAGGAAACCGATGTAATTCGGGTAGCTAGGTGTTGAGGCATTGCTTGTCGTCCAGAGGGTAGGTTGAGAGCTCGAGGTGTAAATCAGCTGGCGGCACTGCAGATGCGCACACAGAGACCTCTTGCTCGGGATGATAGGACCTGTTCAACATTTGGCTGACGGATGAAAGGTGGTTGCGTACGATGTCCGTGATGGTTGCTGTAGGAAACATTGAGTACGGACGTACATGACGGGTTATTCGAGTAACCCTGCAGATGTAAATCGATTATAATCACCGTCCCTTGCGGTCACTGAGTACCACTCGTTCACTGTACCATGACGTAGAAAGATCAGGCTAGAGTCATGTTAAAAGTTACTGATTGAAAGCTATACCTTGGTTGCTAATGAATTGTTGTAGTTTAGAGCAAACTAAAATTCTTTTCAACCTTGGGCAAAGCACACGAGAGAAATGTGTTTCTTGTTTGATTGCGGCTCTCTTATATGTCTTAGCGTCAGGTTCTCCACAACTTGCTGCTAAAACTTGAAAGTAAGATTCAACTATTTAGGTGTGTCCTTTGCAACTTACTCTCCTATTACACATTGCAATTTTAGCATGTAGAGTTACATGTTTAGGGGAGACAGGTCAGACATGCTGAGCCATCGTGCTCACTGCTTGTGTTTGATGCTTTTGCAGGGTGTTATGAGGAGGAGACTCCCGAGGAGGAGTCGGACCCCCAAGAGGGCAACCACGTCGAATGGGAATCATGCACGCCGCCGTGTTAGTGTGCGTGTGTGCTAGAGGGAACACGTTTACGGGCTGAATGTGAACTCTGGGCTTAGTATACGCCCGTGAGTGTGGACTGAACATGTTTTGTTGTAAACATGTCTATAAACTCTTTGATGTAATAAAAATTTGCTTCAACTTTGTACCTTTTATGTGTGTTATCCGGTGCTGTGCAACGCAGCACCCCTCAGCGTGATCCGGGCTCGTCGAGGCCGTGAGGCCCTCGCAGAAGATCCATGGAATTTTCTCCAAAATTCCTCAAATTTAAAGTTTTGGGAATTAATTCCAGGAGATCCCTGTTATGGAATTTTCTTAAATCTGGCCAGAAGATCCTTCATAATTCCCTTGATCACCTGTAAAAATTTGAGCATGATTGGACTCTTTTTACTAGGCCAAACCTTGTTCCAATTCTCAGCCTTTATTGGAAATTCCAAATTAAACAGAAACTGTTCCAGCAATTTCCACCAACTTCAAAAATCCAATTCTCCCTGTAGACAGCTCGAAAGATGATGAAACAAATTTTGCTAGAACCAGGGAGACCTTCTATAATTAGATCTTCATGTTAGCTATGTCAAAACTTCAGATTTGAGATAAAAAATTCAGAGGAACCATGTATTTGTGGGAGTTTTGGAGACCACTAGTTTCCATGAAACTTCCTCCAATTTTGCTCAAATCATCTTCATAGAATATAGTCTCCACTGGAAAAATCCCAAAGCCAATTAAGAACTCTTACTAGCACTAACTATTATTAGAAGGTTGCTTCTTAAAATCATTATTACTCATACATATATTTTGTTACATATCATATAGTGACCGAAGTCGAAGACGCTTTGGAGGCCTTGGAGATCCCACCTCCCGAAGCTAACTTCCCGTTTGACTCGCAACGAGGCAAGCCCCGGTTTGCATTTAATTACTTTTGCAAAGTTTTGATTCGTATAACTTATGTTTAGGATGAAATGTTTGCATTAGAGTTAAGGTGATTGAAACCCCACTTGCATGACCCAAAATCCTATGGAGTGTTGGGTAGTCTAAAGCTCAATGAGTAGAAAATGCTGTCCTAATGTTCTTAGGATCTCGATAGAAGTCCAGTAGTTGGAATTTACTCGCGAGATAGAATTGTATCACACGGGATAGAAGGAATAAAAGAATGGCTTGAGAATGTGAAATTGAGACCCAGCAGGGGGATATGATGCAGTGAGTACCCTTGTTGGTGTCAGTTGAGGACCAAGCTGTGTGCGGCCCTGCTGGACAAGTTGGAACAGTACCGGATGCATACTGGCTATATGGGAAGCAGGAAACGGATGTAATTGGTTAACTTGGGTGCGGAGGCTTACCCAACCGTTTTATAGGAGTGGGTTGACGGTAGCAAGGTGTATATCTGCTGGGGGGCACAGACGCTCCGCGCGGGGACCTCCTGCCTGTTACGGATGGACCGGTTCGGCATTTGGGTTTCCTTTGAAAGGTTGCTGCATACAACAGAGTAGGAAGGTGTGAGGCACCAAACTTCTGAAATGGGTGTATGTGACATGTTATCTAGGTGTATATTAATTGCAATCACCATCCCTTGCGGTTATTTGAGTACTGCTTGTTCACCGCACTGTGACGTAGTAATAATGGAACGAGGCCAGAAGAATATGATGCATTGAATTATTATTGTATTGCAACCATGTATGTTGTAGATGTAGATCTCACTAAAGTTATATTCCACTTTGGTCAAAACCACATCAGAAGGAAGTTTTCTTGTTTGGTTGTGGAATTCTGATGTGAGGGCTGCTCGAGGCTTATTAAATTTCTGCTGTAAAACTGAAAGTAAGGATTAAGATGTAGGTGTGTTCTTTATCGCAATATCATTTCCTATATTAAAAATCCCTTCATGTAGAGTTTCATGTTTAGGAGTGACGGATGTGTCTTGCTGAGCCATCGTGCTCACGGTTGCTATATTTGAGATGTTGCAGGTGAGACTTATGAGGAAGGGTCCGAGGATGAGGCGATGCCCCCGTCTGGGTACACGGCCGAGTTGGAGCCCTGCATGCCGCCGTGATCTCCAGATAGGTGCTGCTAGTTTGTAGCGTCCCCGGGCTGGACGGCTACACTTTTGCATAGCTAGGCTGAGAGTTTAGATATGAGTACATACATCCGCTGTAAACAAGTTTGTAAAAGACCTCATCTGTTTATGTAAATAAAAGTCTGTATGTTTATCATAATATTTTCTTGTGTGCTGTTGGGTGCCGCATCACACGGCACCACCCTCTGCGATCCCGGAGTGGGAGGACCACGAGGTCCCTCACATCGCTGTCCGGGCGATGTAGGTTATGCCGTATCCCATGAGTTCCAGCGCCCACTTTGCAATTCTTCCGAAAGAGTCCCGGCTGTTGATGATCGCCCCCAGCCCATGCACAGTTACCACCCGCACCTGGTTGTTCTGGATGTAGTGCAAGAGATTCCACTTCATTATAGGGATGGCATATAGGTGCTTCTGTACGTTTGGATAACGTGTCTCACAGTCGGACAACGCCTTGCTCACGAGTCAATCAACCTTTGGACCCAGTGATCACGCTCAGGCTATTCTCGCTCTACGACAAGGGCGGTGCTGACCACTTGATTGGTGGCCACGATGTACAGGAGGAGAGGCTCGTTGGGCTCGAGCGACGCTAGTATCGGCGGGTTGGTAAGGAGGATCTTCAGATCGTCAAGGGCCTTTTGAGCTTCCTCTGTCCATCTGAAGAGCTGTGACATCTTTAGGAGTTGGTAAAGGGGCAGCCCCAATTTTCTTAGCCGGGCGACAAAATGGCTCAGGGCTGCAAGGCAGTCCATCAACCTCTGCACGCCTTTGACGTCATTGATGGGACCCATGTTGGTGATCGCCATTATCTTCTCGGGGTTGGCTTCCATGGTGAGCTCTGAAATAATGTATCCGAGCAGCTTTCCTTGGGGGACACCAAACACACACTTCTCCAGGTTGAGATTGATGTTGTGGAGGCGGAGGTTAGTGTAATTTTCCTCGAGGTCGGAAATAGGGCTGGACGCCTTTTTAGATTTGATCACGATGTCGTCGACGTAGACCTTGAGGTTTCGTCCGATCTGCTGCAGGAAGCATTTCTGCATGCATCGCTGGTACGTCGCTCACATAGCAATAGGAGCTTATGGGAGTGGTGAACGCCGTTGCCCGACACTCTTCCTCGCAGAGGACGATCTGGTGATATCCCTAGTAGGCGTCGAGGAAACACAGGGATTCGCTCCCTGCGGTAACATCAATGACCTGGTCGATGCGAGGCAACAAGAAGGGGTCCTTTGGGCACGCCTTGTTCAAGCTCATGTAGTCAACACACATCCTCCATTCCCCGCTCTTTTTCGTAACAAGCACGGGGTTGGCTAGTATCTCGGGGTGCTGTACTTCTTCGATGAAGCCGGCTGATAGGAGTTTGCTGATCTCGATCCCAATGGCCTGTCGCTTCTGTTCGTCAGAGTGACACAATCTTTGCTTGACGGGCTGAAAACCCGGCTTGATGTTGAGGGTCTGCTCGGCGATATCTCGGGGGATGCCCGGCATGTCTGAAGGCTTCCAGGGGAATACGTCCCGGTTTGAGCGCAGAAACTCGACGAGCGTGGTTTCTCGCTCCCAGCCTAGGGCGGCGCCCACCCGGATCGTCTTTGATGGATCTTCAGGGTCGATCCAGACCGCCTTTGTGACCTCCCTACTGGCCAGAAGTTTCTGGATGTGGCTATGTGGTCGAGCACGCCTCCCATCACGTGCTGTCGGAGCTCGCTGAGCTCCGCTGCAGCGACCACTGTTGATGCCAACTTGCATGTGCCCTGTTCGCATAAGAAGGCTTGCCGTGCACCCGATTGCACGGTAATGACCCCCTTGGGGCCAGGCACCTTTATTTTGAGGTAGGTGCAGCTCAGGATGGCCATGAACTTCGCGTAACACGGCCGTCTAATATGGCGTGAAAAACTCTATCACACTCCGGGACCTCAAACGTGAGGGTCTCTCCGTGCAGAAATTTATCACGTCCCCAAAGGTGAAGGGGAGGTCGACTGCTCCGAGCAGCATCACCTGTCCGCCAGGAATGATTCGTAGAAGGGTGCTCGAGTCGGTCGAAGGTAGGAGCGCGGTATCCCCATATCATCGACGGTTCTGACGTACAAAATGTTGACGCCACTCCCGCCATCCATCATTACTTTGGTGAGATGTTTTGTACCGACTATCGGGTCCATGATTAGGGGCAAGCGCCCAGCTTGCGGGGGATGGGTGGGGTGGTCAGCTAGGTCGAACATGTTGCTCGTCCTGGATGCGGTGGTTGCTATGGTGACGTTGACTTCCCGGACATCGCGGAGAGATGATGGAGCAGGCTCGGGCGTCCCTTCGTGAGGAGGCAGGCGCCTACCGGTGGTGTCCCCTCTAGAGTCGTGGGTGGGCGTGCCTTTCGGGGGCGAAGCGGCCCGTCACCCGCCGGGAGCATGAGGGATATCTGCATCACGGGCATGTAGGTCCTTGCTCCTGGGGTGCGTGGTCCGACTCTGGGGACGAGTAGGAGCATAGTCCAAAGGACCGCCGCCGCTGGTGATGAAGTCGAGGTCGCCAAAGGATATCTTCATACCGGGCGCGAAGGTTGACTGGAGTGGAACCATCGAGGTGATGAAGAAACGAAATGTGTGGAAGTCCCCCTACCTGGCGCGCCAACTATCAGTGTTTGGATTTCCGACTAGTAACTAATGTACCGCGCGTTCTACCTTGAGGTTGCCTAGCTAAGAAAGACAAATAAATTATCCTTGTTCGGGCAAGGTACCCTACGTCCAGCCTGGGGTGTCTCGCTGTTCTTTCTCAAGAATGAGGGTGGTTCTTACAAGTACGAGAGCCTCTTCTCTTGGTGTCAACAGGCCCCTCTATATATACTCTCCCTAACCTCCTCTCATATTACAAAGGGGGAGAAAGTCGTGGGAACATGGACGGCCTGTCCACCCATACGCTTGGCAAGGAACTCGATAGAGCCGTTGTATCTGTAGCCTGCCGCTACACCTGCTTCTGTCTTGTCATTGGGTCAGTCCATACCAGGGCACACGCTCGCCCTACGTACTTCTCCTTTTCGGTCCCGTCGAAGGTGATGGGTATTCAATGCTGCGGCCCAGGATGGTACTTGAGTGCCTTCCCACTTGACCGGGGCGGTGCCTGCTCCTCATTGAAGGCCACCTGCCCCCCGCCTATCCGAGGTCGGGCTCGGGCCCTCCCTTCGGGGTGTTCCCTTTGTCTGAGCGTCCGAGAGCGAGGCTTGCGGCTCATCCCTGGGGTCGGGATTGAGACCTTTATCCTATACGCTCCGCCTTCCCCTGAGCTCAGGCTCGGGCTTGCTCTTTCGTTGCCCCTCGTGGGAGATCTTCCCTGTAACATGTCGTACTCAGCAAGTGCGGGAAAGTATGACATGTAGCTTACAACAGGTAGGGAATAAAGAGGTTCATTGCAGCAAGAAAATTTTATTTCACAAACATGGTAAAAACAGCATCTATCTCTAGGTGAGTTAAATCCCAACATAACCAAATAATTCATCAACATTCCTCCATCATAATTCACCATTTATCAAGCCTCAACCAGCCAATACTCTTTCTCAAGTTCATCTCATACTCATAAATATTCATAACCATCTCATTCTCATAGAACTGAAACCAATTTCATTGTCATGACCCAATACAGTCCCAAAACCAATCCCAATGACTATACCCGAATAACCATCCCTAGTTTTGCCTCTAATCATGGATTTTGGCCAGGTGCTTGTAACCGGAAGCACGACTATCATGACAGTTTTACACTCTGCAGAGGTCGCACCACTTTACCCACAAGTTTGTGATTTCGTCACACGTTGGCGACTAGAAAGAACCTCCATTATACCAGTACACAACCATTGGTGTATAGCCAAGAGATCACAAAATATCCTTTACAAAGGGGCTATTAGGATGTACGGACCCACTGAGGTTTCGCCAGCAGGCTTGAATCTCCATTCTCCCACCCACGGGCCCCTTCTTGTGACATGCAGTTCCCAGGGCATTTCACCTTGACTCCCATTCCCCATGCCATCCAATGGTCCATAACAAGCTAGAAACACACCTAATTAGTCAGCTAACCCGCACCCATATTTGGCCTTATGGTGGCACTGTTTTCCTGGCATGTTCTCGCATGAACCGGTCCTTAGATCTATGACAAGCAAACCACCATCTCATTCAGCAACATCCACGAACCAAGCTCGCCTAGATCTCCCGAATTCTATGCTCATTAACATCATCAAATTCTCATCATCTTTAATCTTATGAGTGCAGTAGCTAAAATGTTTTATTTCAGCTTCCCGTATCCTGTAAATTGAGCGAAGCAAAAAGGAAAAACGACCATACCCAACTCATAAACTTTCTCGGTGACAAGGATGACAAAACTAGTAAACTCCTATAAAAGGGTGTCCCATCAATTTGACACAAGCACACAAGTTTTTACAAGCAAAACAGTTCCAAAAACATAAGATCAATATGGTAAAGGGGCACTTGCCTTGCTCCCATGGTTCATGTTGCTCAAGTGTCTCAAAGTCTTGGTGCTGTAGTTCCTCGTAGAAAGCCTCTTGTGCATGTCCTTCTACTCACGACCACGTACATACAAAATTTACAGCAATCAATTATCATGCACAAACTTTACTCAAGATGCAATGAGGTGGACGAATGCAATTCCTATGGTGCAGTTTATGAAAATCAGTTTGCACGTGTTGTTGCATGTTTTAGTATGCTTCCACGAGGTTTTATGATGAAAAAGGCTGCTGAGATCAACTGTGGACGTGGTTATGATCTTGACACAATTTGTAGATCAATTTCACCGTCAAAAATTGACCAAAACATGGTCTGTCCACACGCAGAAATTTCTGCTCGCAGGGGGTGGGGAAAACGGTTGCGTAGAAACAGTGGCGACGTGGTAAGAGGGGTAACGAAAACCTACCTCACTTCTTCCTCCTCTCTTCCTTGCGGCAGGGCCTTCTTCTTGCAATGGCAGCAGCGGGAGATTTTCTTGGAGAATTACGCAGCTTGGACTAGGGCAGAACGTCGGGGGCTTCTTCTCCGGCAACGGCGAGGTGTGGCGGAGCTTCGACGGCGGCCAAACTCCAGAAAGGGGTGGCGACTTGAGCTTGGCAGCAGGGGGAGAGAGGACGGCAGCCAAAAAGAGGGCTGGGTGGGTTTTATTTATAAGAGGGGAAAAGATCTAGGGAGGCTAGGATTTTAGCAACTCAATTATCCAAGGGCTGAGATTTAATTTTAAAAGAGGTGGGAGCTAGGAGCTGTGATTTTATTATTTATTTTCCACCAATGGCTGAGATTATTTGGGAAAATAAAAGCCCACCAAAAAAAAGGGGGGCGGCTAGGGTTCCCCCCCTAATGGGCTGCGGCCAAGGGGGAAGGACCCACTAGGTTTCCCCCCTAAGTGCTGCGGCCAATTTGGGGGAAAATTCTCCCCCCCAACGTGGGGGAAAATTCCCTAGCGGAATTTTAGGGAATTTCAAGAAAATCAGGAAAATTAGGGAAATTAGGGGAGAGGGATTTGGGGAAAAATTGGGGGTGGATTGATTTTGCTATTTTATTTATTCTTTCTTTTTCTTTTTTATTTCTTTTTCTTTTTATTTATTTTCTATTTATTTTCATTATTTTCTATTTTTATTCCCTTTTATAATTTTATTTGCCTCTATATTCCTCTGTTTATTTTCTTCTTCATTTTAAATGCTTCTCTACATGAAAAATGTATGCAATGCATGGTAGTAATTTTGAGGGTGTTACAAACCTACCGCCTTAAAATGAATCTCGCCCTCGAGATTCGGTAGAGTGGAGAATAGATGAGGGAATTCTGTCTTGAGGTCTTCCTCACACTCCCATGTAGCTTCGGCTTCTGTGTGATGGCTCCATTGTACCTTGCACCAACGGAGTACTTTGCCTTGTGACCCTTTCCTTTACGTCCAAGATTTTGTTGTGGTGTTCTGCATAGGTCGGATCCTCCTGAAGTTCTAGCTCATTAATTGGTACTTGTTCTTCCGGTACTCTTAGGCACTTCTTGAGCTCAGATATGTGAAATACGTCATGCACATCAGAGGGGTACGTTGGCAGCTCTAGTTGATAGGCTACCTCTCCTTGCTTGCCCAAAATCTTTAATGGCCTGATGTAGCAAGGTGCTAACTGGCCTTTGACGTTGAACCGTCATTGGCCTTGGATAGGCAATGAGGGGGCCCGACCTCGATCACGGGGCCATGCCGCCTCGCCCGAGGAATTGCATTGGGTGGTGCCGTGTTATGCGGCACCTAACAGCACACATATAAGGAACACAGTATTACATAAATCAAAAGCGGAAGCTTACAATTATTCTTTGTAAATAATTTACATAAAATAGCTACAGCGGAAGTCTATAAACAGCTCACGATGAATATCTAAGAAGCACTCGAGAAGAGGTCCAGCCCGCGGACTCCTCTCGCTAGCAACACGAAGACATGGCAGCGGCTAGGTTCTCCAAGGGTGACATGACTCAGAAGTTCCCGAGTCTCACCGGACAACCTCCTTTATAGCGTCGATGTTTACCTACAAAACCACTTATATAGCAAGAGTGAGCACAAAGGCTCAGCAAGAATTAACCGTCTCTCCTAAGACATGGAACTCTACATGAAAGTAACCCGAAGACTTAAGCCTGTCATTTGCGAAAATACCCACCTACGAGTTCATCCTTAACTTTCAGATTTTTGCCATAATAGTAGTGACCTTGCGCCCAGCAACATTGGAACTCCACAATCAAACAAGAAACGCTTCATTCCAGTGTCACTTGTCCCAAGGTGGAAAAATAACTTTAGTTTGATCTATCTCTACTTCAAACATGGTTTTCATGCAATTTAACATAACCATAGCAGCAATTATACTTTTGCAAACTGTTCCCACACAACTTGATTACTACGTCACAACACAGTGAGCAAGCGGTACTCATAACCGCGAGGGACGGTGATTCGAATCAAACACTACCCGGATAACTCGACACATACGCCCGCCTCTGAAGACCCAACTCTGGCGTCCTTCATTACGTCGTATGTGGCAACCTTTCTCAGGACACTAAACTGTAGAACCGGTCGCGCCGTCTCGGGCTCATAGGTCTAACGAGACGATGGGGTATGCCTCTAAAATTAAGTGAACCTGGTACATCGGTTTCCTGGTTCCCATATATCAGTAAGCATCAGGTACACAACTCAATACTTGCTCAGCGGGGCTGCATACGCTTCGGTCCTTGACCGACACGGGCAGAGCTACTCGACCAAGACCTCGTCTTGTCGCTACCTAACTCTCCTGCCCGGTCTCATCTTTAGAAACGTAAACTTTAGTTTGCCTCTCTTTCCAACCCCACTTATGTGATCCTAAACAAAGCTCGCGAGTAGATTCTAACTACTCGTCTTCTACCGGATGCCCTAGTCTATTTAGCATGGCCTTATTCTACAGCGATGACACAATGCTACACTTGACCTCAGGGTTCATGTTTGGTTATGCAAGTGGAGTATAAAACATCCTTGACCTAATGTACATTCAAACTTTGACCCATAGTAGTGAACAAATGAAAAACTTTAGAAAACAACTTAAATGCAAACCGGGGCTTGCCTTGGTTTTGCAGGTGACTAAAGTCAGATGTTTATGGAGTTAGGTTCTGCTGACTTGCAGCTAAATGTCTGCCCTTCTTGCTCCTTGATCCACTCTTCACGTATCCACGTTTAATCACTACACGTTATGAATACGCATACATGTTTAATTATAAAACCTTTGCTAACAAGTGCTAAAGACAAGTTTTAAACTGGAACTTTGTTTAAGAATTTAAAATGACACTGGGCTGGTGGTTTGGGTGTGTGTTTAAGTACTAGGATCAAGTGATGAGTGGGGTTTCATCACTTGGGTGGGGATTAGCTAATGAGGTTGAACAGGACATAATGATCCATGGCTCCAATGGAGCTGGAAATTTTCTTGTGAGTTCCTTGTCACAAGAAAGTCAGCTGGACCAAAATTTGGAATATTTCACTAAGTAGATCACCTGGAACAATTCCCCAAGCATTTAGGAAAAGAGGAATTGATTCTGAATAAATTTGCACTTTCATGCAAATTCAAGTGAAATAAAATGCCTTACATAGCTCAAGAAGTATGCATGAATTTTCTTAGAATTTTTGGAGCTGAGGAATCCCCAGAACTGAATTTCCAAGTTTTGGAAATTCTCTGAAAATGTTTCTGTATTCATTTGAATACAGAAACTTGAAATTAGAATTACCCTAACTAAATCAACTCCAAATGAGCTGAAACATTTACAGGAGTCTCCTAATATCCTAAAGAATATTCTGGCAAAATTTGAGGATTTTTGGATGAACCAAACTCCCCCTAAAATTCTTTTGCTGAAAAGCTTTAAAGAATTTCCAGAATTTTCTGTTGATTTTCTTACAAATTGGGTTGCATATTTGTATATAGCTTTTCATCCTGAATCCAACCCAATTTGAATCACTAAATTTGGAGCTTCCTAGCAAAATTTATGAGGTTCTAAAGTTTGAACTAAATCTGAGATTTGAATTAATTCGGGGAAATGTTTAAACTCTGACAGTGGCCCCATCCCCACGTGACAGATGCTGCATTCACGCCACACGGGGCCACAGACCCGTCCCCGCGTTGTCACAGACCGATCCGAGGTCACAGAAAATCCCACTCCCTCGCAACAGAGACTGACGCGTGGGCCAGCCCCCGTCTTCGTCTTCCTCCGGCTCCCGCGCGACCCCGCCGCCGGGCTCGCCGGAGACCTCGCCGGGAAGGGGTTCCGGTCCTCGAAACTTGTCGATCTTTGCCGCCACTGCATGTTTTCGCGCGAGGAACACGTTGCCGGCCTTACCTCTGATTGAAGGTGGCCGGAAACCTAGGTGCAACGGTGACAGCGGCGGTGCCACTCCGGCGATGTCGCCAGGGCATTATACTACACCAAACACGTAGCCGTTTGCGCGTACAGCACCACCGCTCCGAGGAGAACACGGACCAAACCGTCGATCCCGCTGGAACTCGCCGAAAGTATGACCTCACCGTCGGGCTAGGTCAAAATCCGGCGAAATTCGAAAAACTCGACGAACAGCGGCTCTGCTCGATGGTTCTCGGTGGTTCTTGATCCTATGAACGCGCACCGGGGTATAGAAGGTGTATGCTACGTCGTGTGGGGAGTGGTTCGACGTGTGAAACGAATTCGCCGAGTTTCTCCTCTCGGCTATCATCGTATGTCATCGGCAAAACTGAAATTCCGGCGAGCACGGTCCATGACACGCTGCCAGCGTTGTTGTGAAGCTAGAAGGTCTACAGGTGCACCTTTTTTCTTTTGTAGCTGGGTGGGAGAAGCCCTGTGGCGACCGGGCGACACGTTCTTTCGGTCGGAGGCTCGCAGTGGCGTCGCTGAAGAAACCGAGCTCTGTGCCGCGTCCCCGTGGAAGAAAATGGCTGTTCCTCGGGCCCAACACCTTGAGGAGGAACCGGCGATGTCGTGGGACAGCTCAGGTCAGCGTGAGAGCTGCCGAGGCGGCCGGGCGTCGCTGCTCCGATGGGGCGCGGTAGCTGCGGGAGAAACGGCGCTCACGGCAGCAGACACAGGAGGGGAGAGCGTGATCAGTTTTCCCTATGTGCGACAGCCGTTCGGGGTAATATCGGCTGAGGCTGATCGACAGCGCCGTGAGGTGGCCGCAGTGCTGCCGCGGTGTCGCGCTCTGCTCGACGGCCACCGGTTCGAGTGGGAACAGAGAAGAAATTTCCTTCGGGAGTAAGTCTCCGCCTCTAACTGACAGTGGGTCCCACTCACTTCTCTCCTAAATATCTCCAAAATTCTCGGCACTTTACAAATTCAACTCTGAGGAACTCAAATTCCAAAGTCATTTTGCAATTTGACCTGTTTTGCCTCAGTATCAAATTTGAATTCAAATTTAGATGAAATTTACAAGTCCCTTTGATAATCATATCAAGGCACCTCCAAATTTGCTCAAAATTTGCCTCCTTCACAACTTGAACCAGAGGAATTCAAATATGTCCTCTGATCATTGAGTTGACCATTGCAAACACAACTTTTCCAACAACAGTTTGAATTTCCTCTTTTGAAAATGCCCTCCTTATTTTTGAAATGACCCTCTTAATTCAAACTGAATTCAAAGTTTTATTGCACATGCCAACACTTTCATGAGTAGACAAAAGTTTTTGTAAGTCCCATTTCTTGTATTCAAACTCAACTTTATTCATAGCTCAAGTTTTCTATTTACAAATTTTGGGACTTTTACATTCCTCCCCCCTTAAAAAGAATCTCGTCCCGAGATTCATGATTAAGGACAAAGTGGAGAGGACAGCTACTCAACATACGTCTCTAACAACTCCGGATGATTGCGTTGCAAATACTCCTCGCTTTCCCAGGTAGCTTCCTCGGACGTGTGATTTTCCCATAGCACTTTGAAAAATCGCAACGTCCGATTTCTTGTTTCGCGAGTCTTCTCATCAATTATCCAGGTTGGTCGCTCAACATAAGTGAGGTCCGGCCTCAGATCTGCTATGCCTTCCATGAGAGTCTCCGTTGGAACTTTCAAACACTTCCGCAATTGAGATATGTGGAAGACATTATTAACTCCGGCTAAGGCTGCTGGCAGCTCCAAACGGTATGCTACGGGTCCACATCTTTCAATGATGACGAAGGGACCGATAAAGCGTGGAGCTAATTTCCCTTTCACTCCGAATCCGTGAATGCCCTTTATAGGAGATACGCGGAGGTATACGTGGTCCCCAACATGGAAATCCAGAGGACGACGCCTCCTATCCGCATAGCTCTTTTGTCTGGACTGAGCGGCTTTCAGATTTGCTTGAATAAGCCTTACCCGCTCTTCAGCTTCATTTACGAGATCAACCCCGTAAATCACTCTCTCACCAGATTTACACCAGTTCAAGGGTGTGCGGCACTTCCGGCCGTAGAGAGCTTCATACGGTGCCATTTTGATGTTCGCTTGATACCCATTGTTATAAGCGAATTCCGCCAACGGTAGATGATCGTCCCATCCTTTACCGTGGTGAATGGCACATGCTCGAAGCATATCTTCGAGAACTTGATTCACCCTCTCCGTTTGCCCATTGGTTTGAGGGTGATATGCAAAGCTTCTAATCAATTTGGTTCCTAGTGCGGCATGCAGCTGCTCCCAGAAATGAACAATGCGCCTCGATCAGAGATGAACATCCGGGGAACTCCATGTAGGCATAGTATTCTTGCAATATATAGCTCTGCGTACTTTTTGGCATGGTATCCCGTATGCATCGGGATGAAATGCGCTGACTTGGTTAACCGATCCACGATTACCCAAACCGAGTCATGCTTATTAGCAGTGAGAGGTGGACCAACAATAAAGTCCATGCTAATATCCTCCCACTTCCATGCCGGAACACTTAGCGGTTGTAGGGTTCCCGCCTTCTTCATGTGATCGGCTTTAACTCGCCGACACGTGTCACATTCTGATACGTATTTAGCAACCTCCCTCTTCATCCGGGTCCACCAAAATTTGGTCTTCAGCTCTTGGTACATCTTGTTGCTGCCCGGATGAATAGAAAATTTGGATAAGTGAGCCTCATCCAAAATTTTCTTCCGCAGCCTCATATCACGGGGTACGACTATCCGGTCCTTGAACCATAGAGTGCCTTCATCATCTAACCGGAAACATTTCATTTCCCCGTTCTTCAATCTCCTTCTGATATGAGCCATGCCCTTGTCTTGCTTTAGAGCTTCCATGACCTCCTCTCTTATTGTAGGTATGACGGCCATATTATGTAAAGCTCCATATGGAACCAAGTAAAGGCTTGGTTCTTCCTCTTCTATCGGCGTAATGGTCAGGTTATGAATATGAGACTTCCGGCTGAGTGCATCGGCAACCACATTTGCCTTGCCCGGATGATAATGAATTTCAATCTCATAGTCCTTGATCAGCTCCAACCATCGCCGTTGCCGCATATTCAACTCTTTCTGAGTGAATATGTACTTCAAACTTTTGTGGTCAGTGTAGAGATGAACCAGATTTCCCAATAGGTAATGTCTCCACATCTTCAAAGCTAATACCACTGCAGCAAGCTCGAGATCATGAGTTGGATAATGTTGCTCATGATTCCGTAATTGCCATGATCCATATGCGACCACGCATCCTCCTTGCATGAGTACACAACCAAGTCCGATGCCGGACGCATCACAATAAACATCAAATGGCTTGGTTGTATCCGGTTGAGCTAGAACCGGGGCTGTTGTGAGGTGCTTCGCCAACGCTCGAAAAGCTTCCTCACATGGATTGCTCCAATCATATTTGACACCCTTCTTCAGTAGCTCCGTCATAGGTTTGGAGATTTTTGAGAAGCTCAGGATGAACCTCCGATAATATCCCGCCAAACCCAAGAAGCTACGAACTTCATGGACTGATGTTGGAGACTTCCATTTCAGCACTTGTTCAATCTTGCTTGGATCAACAGCAATGCCTTCTGCTGAAATAATGTGCCCAAGAAATGGCACTTGGTTGATCCAGAATTCACATTTACTAAACTTTGCGTAGAGCTTGTGATCTCTCAGTCGTTGGAGCACAATATGCAAATGTTTAGCGTGTTCCTCTTCAAATTTGGAATAGAACAAGATGTCGTCGATGAATACCACGACGAACTGATCCAGCTCCGGCATGAACACCGAGTTCATAAGATACATAAAGTGAGCCGGAGCATTGGTCAACCCAAATGACATGACAAGATACTCATAGAGTCCATATCTTGTCGAGAATGCTGTTTTCGGGACATCTTCCGCGCGGATCGTGATTTGATGATATCCCGACCTTAAGTCCATCTTAGAGAAGACTTTAGCACCCACTAGCTGATCGAAGAGGATATCAATTCTTGGTAGTGGATACTTGTTCTTTATGGTCACAGCATTTAAAGGACGATAATCGACGCATAGCCTCAGTGTCTCATCCTTCTTCTTCACAAATAAAGCTGAGCAACCCCATGGTGATGAACTTGGATGAATAAACCCCTTGTCCATCAGATCCTTGAGTTGCTCCTTCAATTCTGTTAACTCAGAGCCATTTTGTATGGTCTCCGAGAGATCGGCGTGGTTCCCGGTATCAACTCTATTTTTAACTCCACCTCGCGCTCAGGTGGTAGACCTGGAAGATCTTCGGGAAACACGTCCGGATATTCACGGACTACCGGAATGTCTTCTAACTGGTATGCCTCGGCATTACATACTTCTGGGTCTTTGGAACCCGCTTCGCCGAGATACAATGTTTGACGTCCGTGAAGTGGAGAGTCCAAGTGAACACTCCTGTTCTCGATGTCCAGAACAGCCTTATGGAAGGTCAGCCATGATATTCCCAATATGGCATTGATTCCTTGGTCTTCGAGAATGATGAGGGTGGTAGGATAAATTTTTCCACCCAAGTAAAGTGGTGCTCGAGAGACGACTTCATTAGTTGATATGTCTCCACCTGGCGAATGAATAAGGTATGAACCTTTTTTGGTAATAGTGGTGGATATTTGATCCTGTATCACCGTCGCCCTGCTAATGAAGTTATGTGTTGCACCAGAGTCGAATAAAATGACAACCAGCTTGTCATTTAAGGTGAACCTGCCGGCAAGAACAGGTCCTCCCTTTGGCATCTCATCGACTGACACATAATTAACTGTCCCCGCTTTGGACATATCTTTTCTTTGCTGCCCAAAATCGCCCTGTGGAACTGGACCCGCAGACACAATGCTGCTGCTCGGTTCAGTTGCTTCATTGACGTTGGGCTCGTTGTCAACGTGAAGTGGGACAACACTTGGTTCAGCTGAGAAATCACCGTGTTCATCTTCAACCTCTTGAGGGAAATAATATTCTAGTGCACCTTGTTGATACTGAGGTGCATAACAAACAAGTTGCTGCTGTGGTGGAGGTGAATAAGACCTCTGTGGAGTAGAAGAGTCGTCACACTCCCAGAATGATTGCACCTCTTGGGGAATCTCTCGACCGGAAGGTGAACGGATCACCAACTTCTGAGGTAGACGATTGTCTTCATCCTGTGATGAGTCCCTCTCCCTCTTTTCTTTGAGGTAGAGGTTGGAATAATATTCTTGAGCGATAGCACAGCTCACAAACTCATCAAAATTCTCTTGGCTAACTTGAGCCAATTCACATCGCAACCTAGCAGTCAGCCCTCGATAAAAATGATAACTCCTCATGGATGGTGATTTCACATAGTCAGGGACATATTGAGCTAAGCGATTGAATTCCTTCGCATACTCAATAACACTCCTGTCCCCTTGCTTCAGACTCCAGAACTCATCCAGACTGGTTTGCATTATGCCCGCAGGGATGAAACGAGCACGAAATGCAGCCTGGAACTCCGCCCATTTGACACGATGCCCTGCTGGTTGGACAGCAAGGTATTCTGCCCATCATTGTCCAGCAAAGCCGTGAAGCTGCTGAGCGGCATATAGAGTCTTCGAGAACTCATCACATTGGATCAACCCAAACTTGGACTCAATGACACGTAACCAGTGATTTGCTTCACAATGGTCAGCCGCCTCGGAGAATACCGGCGGTTGTGTCGCCAAGAAATCCAGATACGTGCTCTGGGTTGGCATGTGACATTGAGCTTCTCGATCTATGTCTTGCTGAACTAGAGTTTGGAGAGTTTCATTCATCTTCGCCATAATTTCGGCCAATCCGGTTGGCGATGGCTCTTGTGATGAAGTCGAGTCATTCCCACCTCGACTTGAACCTCCAATCTCCATTTGAGGATGTGTGCGTACAATACTGCATGAAACAAAATTTTGAGTCAATCAAAATTCTATCTCAGTAGTAAATAAAGATAAGCAAAACATGAACATGCCATGAACTTTATGAAGGCATAACCACATTCATGTTTAAACAAATCTTAAGTACGCTAAACTAATCAGCGGGACTACCTGACCAGTTCACACAAGTCCAAATTTTACTCAAGTTATCAACAGATTCTTGACTTGAGTTCAATACCAAAGTTTTAGTAAACTTCAGTAGCTTTCCAACAAGTACTTATAGGCTCCTTAAAGATTTTCCTACAGGAAGTCATGGCTTAAAATCAGGAAGGTCCAGAGAGGTTTTTGCTACTGTCCTGGTTCTGAACAGTTTGCCTTCAACTGGACTTTTCACCAACTTCAAGTGTGATCCTGCTCTGGAGGTCTACAAAGAGGTTGTAGAGCACTTGAATATCTTTCCAGAACTGTATCATACTCCGCAATTGGTTAAAGCTACTCAGAGTTATGCTCTGTCAAAGTCCAGCAAGAATTCCTGCCAGAAACAGAGCACTCTGTTTTTGAAAACTTTGACACCTAGTTATACTCTCGTTTGAGTCTTAGCTCAAAATAAGAGTTTAGTAACTGATATTTGTTTCAAACTTCCATTTTTAGTTGAAAGTTAGTTCAGAAATCATTTCTTAGTAGGGAAGAGGTTATTAAGTTTAGTACGGTGTCGATGCACCGTAAGAAACATGTCGGTACTACGTAGCCGCTCCAAAAGAAAAATCCTAACCGGATTACACCGGCATATACGTTTTATCAGTGGCACTAAGATGGTCTCTCGCACACGTGTACTACACGGAATACGTACGTGGTTAGTACCTGCAGAAAAACACTCAATAGTGGTGCACTCAAAGGTTGTTTCATTTCAGGCAGTACCATAATTGAAAGTAAATACAAACGCCCGTATCATTGTCATACGGCCATCCTTGAGTTAAGCCACGTCTGAAGGTACGTGATCGTGTTTCAACACCACACGACGGGGAACCCGAGTATGTCATGAACGGGTTGTCACGGTTGGAAATGTTATCAACCCAACGGATACCACCTACTGCCCTGCAGGGCACGCCGATGGCAAGCGCTGCGTATGTCCTCCTGGGCTACTTCCAGACGAACACACTATCGCGTTACTGACCACACGATGGGGTCTCCACTTACTTGCCTAATGCATGCTAGGGATCAGCGTTTCATATGAACTCAGGAACATGGAGAGTCCAAGAGTTCATATTGACGTCTCACACAAAGTTGTGAGACCTATCCCTGAACCACTTTCCTCGTCAGGGGAGCTAACCAAAATTGAACCGCTTTCGGTGGCGTTCCTTACCATTCTTACCAGAACGTAGGTGCGTCGTTACATAATGAAAATTCAGAATTAAAACACATATGTTAGTCTTGCTACTTTAAGTAACTATACTACCATAGTCCTTATGTGGGCCTAATATCGTTTCCTCACCGTATCCTAAGTTTTTTTGTCGTAATACGCTCCTTATTCCGTGCGCTATTACCAATGCGGCTCTGATACCACGCTGAGGGGGCCCGACCTCGATCACGGGGCTGTGCCGCCTCGCCCGAGGAATTGAATTGGGTGGTGTCGTGTTATGCGGCACCCAACAGCACACATATAAGGAACACAGTATTACATAAATCAAAAGCGGAAGCTTACAATTATTCTTTGTAAATAATTTACATAAAATAGCTACAGCGGAAGTCTATAAACAGCTCACGATGAATATCTAAGAAGCACTCGAGAAGAGGTCCAGCCCGCGGACTCCTCTCGCTAGCAACACGAAGACATGGCAGCGGCTAGGTTCTCCAAGGGTGACATGACTCAGAAGTTCCCGAGTCTCACCGGACAACCTCATTTATAGCGTCGATATTTACCTGCAAAACCACTTATATAGCAAGAGTGAGCACAAAGGCTCAGCAAGACTTAACCGTCTCTCCTAAGACATGGAACTCTACATGAAAGTAACCTAAGACTTAAGCCTGTCATTTGCGAAAATACCCGCCTATGAGTTCATCCTTAACTTTCAGATTTTTGCCATAATAGTAGTGACCTTGCGCCCTGCAACATTGGAACTCCACAATCAAACAAGAAACGCTTCATTCCAATGTCACTTGTCCCAAGATGGAAAAATAACTTTAGTTTGCTCTATGTCTACTTCAAACATGGTTTTCATGCAATTTAACATAATCATAGCAGCAATTATACTTTTGCAAACTGTTCCCACACAACTTGATTACTACGTCACAACACAGTGAGCAAGCGGTACTCATAACTGCGAGGGACGGTGATTCGAATCAAACACTAGCTGGATAACTCGACACATACGCCTGCCTCAGAAGACCCATCTCTGGTGTCCTTCATTACGTCGTATGTGGCAACCTTTCTCAGGACACTAAACTGTAGAACCGGTCGCGCCGTCTCGGGCTCATAGGTCTAACGAGACGATGTGGTGTGCCTCTACAATTCAGTGAACCTGGTACATCGGTTTCCTGGTTCCCATATATCAGTAAGCATCTGGTACACAACTCAATACTTGCTCAGCGGGGCAGCATACACTTCGGTCCTTGACCGACACGGGCAGAGCTACTCGACCAAGACCTCGTCTTGTCGCTACCTAACTCTCCTGCCCGGTCTCATCTTTAGAAACGTAAACTTTAGTTTGCCTCTCTTTCCAACCCCACTTATGTGATCCTAAACAAAGCTCGCGAGTAGATTCCAACTACTCGTCTTCTACCGGATGCCCTAGTCTATTTAGCATGGCCTTATTCTACAGCGATGACACAATGCTACCCTTGACCTCAGGGTTCATGTTTGGTTATGCAAGTGGAGTATAAAACATCCTTGACCTAATGCACATACAAACTTTGACCCATAGTAGTGAAAAAATGAAAAACTTTAGAAAACAACTTAAATGCAAACCGGGGCTTGCCTTGGTTTTGCAGGTGACTAAAGTCAGATGTTTATGGAGTTAGGTTCTGCTGACTTGCAGCTCAATGTCTGCCCTTCTTGCTCCTTGATCCACTCTTCACGTATCCACGTTTAATCACTACACGTTATGAATACGCATACATGTTTAATTATAAAACCTTTGCTAACAAGTGCTAAAGACAAGTTTTAAACTGGAACTTTGTTTAAGAATTTAAAATGACACTGGGCTGGTGGTTTGGGTGTGTGTTTAAGTACTAGGATCAAGTGATGAGTGGAGTTTCATCACTTGGGTGGGGATTAGCTAATGAGGTTGAACAGGACATAATGATCCAGGGCTCCAATGGAGCTGGAAATTTTCTTGTGAGTTCCTTGTCACAAGAAAGTCAGCTGGACCAAAATTTGGAATATTTCACTAAGTAGATCACCTGGAACAATTCCCTAATCATTTAGGCAAAGAGGAATTGATTCTGAATAAATTTGCACTTTCATGCAAATTCAAGTGAACTACAATTCCATACATAGCTCAAGGAGTATGCATGAATTTTCTTAGAATATTTGGATCTAAGGAATGCCCAGAACTGAATTTCCAAGTTTTGGAAATTCTCTGAAAATGTTTCTGTATTCATTTGAATACAGAAACTTGAAATTAGAATTACCCTAACTAAATCAACTCCAAAGGAGCTGAAACTTTTACAGGATTCTACTAATATCCTAGAGAATATTCTGGCAAAATTTGAGGATTTTTGGATGAACCAAACTCCCCCTAAAATTCTTTTGCTGAAAAGCTTTAAAGAATTTTCCAGAATTTTCTTTTGATTTTCATACAAATTGGGTTGCATATTTGGATAGAGATTTTCATCCTGAATCCAACCCTATTTGAATCACTAAATTTGGAGCTTCCTAGCAAAAGTTATGAGGTTCTAAAGTTTGAACTAAATCTGAGATTTGAATTAATTCGGGGAAATGTTTAAACTCTGACAGTGGCCCCATCCCCACGTGTCAGCTGCTGCATTCACGCCACACGGGGCCACAGACCCGTCCCCGCGTTGTCACAGACTGATCCGAGGCCACAGAAAATCCCACTCCCTCGCAACAGAGACTGACACGTGGGCCAGCCCCCGTCTTCATCTTCCTTCGGCTCCCGCGCGACCCCGCCGCCGGGCTCGCCGGAGACCTCGCCGGGAAGGGGTTCCGGTCCTCGAAACTTGTCGATCCTTGCCGCCACTGCATTTTTTCGCGTGAGGAACACGTTGCCGGCCTTACCTCCGATCGAAGGTGGCCGGAAACCTAGTTGCAACAGCGACAGCAGCGGTGGCCACTCCGGCGATGTCGCCAGGGCGTTATACTACACCAAACACGTAGCCGTTTGCGCGTACAGCACCACCGCTCCGAGGAGAACACAGACCCAACCGTCGATCCCGCTGGAACTCGCCGGAAGTATGACCTCACCGTCGGGCTAGGTCAAAATCCGGCGAAATTTGAAAAACTCAACGAACAGCGGCTCTGCTCGATGGTTCTCGGTGGTTCTTGATCCTATGAACGCGCACGGGGGTATAGAAGGTGTATGCTACGTCGTGTGGGGAGTGGTTCGACGTGTGAAACGAATTCGCCGAGTTTCTCCTCTCGTCTATCATCGTATGTCGTCAGCAAAACTGAAATTCCGGCGAGCACGGTCCATGACACGCTGCCGGCATTGTTGTGAAGCGAGAAGGTCTACAGGCGCACCTTTTTGCTTTTGTAGCTGGGTGGGAGAAGCCCTGTGGCGACCGGGCGACGCGTTCTTTCGGCCGGCGGCTCACAGTGGCGTCGCTGAAGAAACCGAGCTCTGCGCCGCGTCCCCGTGGAAGAGAACTGCTGTTCCTCAGGCCCAACACCTTGAGGAGGAACCGGCGACGTCGTGCGACAGCTCAGGTCAGCGTGAGAGCTGCCGAGGCGGCCGGGCGTCGCTGCTCCGATGGGGCGCGGTAGCTGCGGGAGAAACGGAGCTCACGGCAGCAGACACAGGAGGGGGGGAAGCATGATCAGTTTTCCCTACGTGCGACAGCCGTTCGGGGTAATATCGTCTGGGGCTGATCGACAGCGCCGGGAGGTGGCAGCAGTGCTGCCGCGGTGTCGCGCTCCGCTTGAGGCCACCGGTTCGAGTGGGAACAGAGAAGAAATTTCCTTCGGGAGTAAGTCTCCTCCTCTAACTGACAAGTGGGTCCCACTCACTTCTCTCCTAAATATCTCCAAAATTCTTGGCACTTTATAAGGAACTCAAATTCCAAAGTCATTTGGCTATTTGACCTGTTTTGCCTCAGTTTCAAATTTGAATTCAAATTTAGATGAAATTTACAAGTCCCTTTGATAATCATATCAAGGCACCTCCAAATTTGCTCAAAATTTGCCTCCTTCACAACTTGAACCTGAGGAATTCAAATATGTCCTCTGATCATTGAGTTGACCATTGCAAACACAACTTTTCCAACAACAGTTTGAATTTCCTCCTTTGAAAATGCCCTCCTTATTTTTGAAATGACCCTCTTAATTCAAACTGAATTCAAAGTTTTATTGCACATGCCAACACTTTCATGAGTAGACAAAAGTTTTTGTAAGTCCCATTTCTTGTATTCAAACTCAACTTTATTCATAGCTCAAGTTTTCTATTTACAAGTTTTGGGACTTTTACAGGCGACACCTTAAGATACACAAAGTCTCCAACTTCGAAGTTCAAACTCCGCCGCCTATTTTTCGCATAGCCCTTTTGACATGACTGAGCAGACTTCAAGTTTTCACGTATCGTTTGGACTTGCTTTTCTGCGTCTTGCAGCACTTCAGGTCCAAATACTTGGCTTTCTCCAGTCCCATTCCAGAACAGTGGTGTTCTACACCATCTACCGTATAGTGTCTCGAAGGGTGACATCTTCAAGCTGGCTTGGTAACTGTTGTTGTATGAGAATTCAGCATATGGCAAGCTCTTAGCCCAACTATGCCCATGTTTCAAGGCGCAAGCTCTCAACATGTCTTCAAAAATCTGATTTGTCCTCTCAGTTTGCCTGTCGGTTTGTGGGTGATATGCGGAGATGAAATTCAACCATGTACCCATAGCTTCATGCAGCTTCTTCCAGATCCTAGAGGTAAATTGAGAACCTCGATCTGAAACTATCCTCTTCGGAACTCCATGATGACACATAATTTGCTCCATATACAGCTCGGCTAATTGTGCCACGGTGTACTTGGTTCTAACAGGAATGAAGTGGGTTGATTTCGTCAAACGGTCCACGATAACCCAAATAGAGTCGTATCCGGACTGAGTAGGTGGCAATCCGACTATGAAATCTATACTGATGTCTTCCCACTTCCACTCGGGTACTTTCAATGGCTGCAACAATCCAGTGTGTCTTTGATGTTCGGCCTTCATTCGTTGGTACATGTCGCATAAGGAAACATATTCAGTGATATCCCTTTTCATGCCATCCACCAATAACAAGTTTTCAGGTACTTGTACATCTTTGTACAGCTGGGGTGTATGGAATAAGTCGAGTCATGTGCCTCCTTTAGTATCATGTCACGGATGTGCTTCACGTTAGGTAAACAAATCCTTTTCCCTAACTAAAGCGTGCCTGACGCGACCCCAAACGGCCTCGTTGAGCCAGGATCACGCTGAGGGGTGCTGCGTTGCACAACACCGAATAACGCACATCAAAGATACAAAGTGGAAGCAAAGTTTTACTACATAAACCAGTTTATGAACATTTGTACAACAAAATAGTTCAGTCTACACTCACGGGCATAGACTACGCATCGAGTTCATGTTCAGCCCGTGAACGTGTCCCCGCTAGCACGCACACACACTAACACGGCGGCGTGCACGACTCCCCCTCGACGGGGTTCCCCTCCTGGGGTTCCATCTCCTCCTCGGGAGTCCCTTCCTCATAAACCCCTGCAAAAGCTTCAAACACAAGCAGTGAGCACGATGGCTCAGAAAGACTGACCCGTCTCTCTTATACATGAAACTTCTACATGGTGGGTATAGGGTACCTGAGGTAAATAATTTGCAAAGGACTCGCCTAATTATTTGAACCTTACTTTAAATGTTTTAGCAGCATGTTGTGGGGAACCTTACGCTAAGGAACATGAGAGAGCCGCAATCAAACGAGAAACACATTTCTCTCATGTACTTTGCCCAAAGTTGAAAAGAACTTTAATTAGCTCTAAACTACAACAGGACATTAACAAGCAAGGTATATCGTTCAGATCAGCAAACTTTTAACATGAATCTAGCCTGTTCTTTCTACGTCATGGTACAGTGAACAAGTGGTACTCACTGACCGCGAGGGGCGGTGATTATAATCGATTTACACCTGCAGGGTTACCCAAATAACCCGTGACGTACGCCCGTACTCGATGTTTCCTACAGCAACCATCACGGACGTCGTACGCAACCACCTTTCACCCATCAGCCAAATGTTGAACCGGTCCAATCGTCCCGAGCAAGAGGTCTCTACGCGCGCATCCACAGTGCCGCCAGCCGATTTACACCTCGAGCTCTCAACCTACCCTCTGAACGACCAGCTATGCCTCAACACCCAGCTACCCGAGTTACATCGGTTTCCCGGTTCCCATATAGCTGGTAGGTCTTTGGTACTGTTTTAGCTTGTTCAACAGGCCCGCACACGGCTCGGTCCTCAATCGACACAAGCGGAGCTATAGCACCCAGGCCCCAAAGTCCTGCTGCCCTTACTCTCTGCTTGGTCTTATTTTTCTTGTCATGTGTTCCATTTGCTATCTTTATCCGAGTCGAGTGCCTCTAGCCTATCCTCGCGAGTAGTTCCAACTACTCGACTTGTACCGAATCCTGCACTATCTTAGCATTGCAGTAGCTAAACGGGATTTTCAATCCTAATCCCAACCCATGGTTTTCTTGGCTATGCATTTGTGTTTCAAACAAGACTCTAATGCAATAAGTAAGTGGGTGCTCAAAGTAAGTTCTCAAAACAGTAAAAATTGTAAAAAGGTTAATGCAAACCAGAGCTTTCCTTGCTGCTCTTGGTCGTAGGCTAGCTGCTCTTATGGAGTTACGGAGTCTAAGACTTCGTGTTCCTCCTCAACCTTAGCGACTACATGAGATAACATGTATATGTGTCAATGCATTTGAATTGAATTTAAACTTGTGAAGACTATAAGTCTTACTAGACAGACCCACTGACTCTGAAATTTTTACTGTGGTTTGGTTACAACCTAAACAGAGACTTGGCCAAGTTTCATTTGCAGCAAAGCTCATTTGAGCTCTCCACAAATAATTATGTACTTGACCTTAATTGGAGCTCCTAGGGTGTTCTAGGGATTTTATGGAGCAAGCCATGACTTTCTGAAAACTAGATTTTCATAGTGTTCTAATGGAGTTTGTTTCACTTAATTGGAAGGTTCCTAGCTACAGATATGAGCTAAACAATTTCAGAGAAATTCTGAAAATGTTTCTGGACATTTTCTATTTTCTCTGGAACAGTTTATTTAATCACACCATTAGGTGGATCAAATGAGCTTAAATGGATCTGAAATTTTTACGGTAGCTCAGGCATATTTTGGTGAACATCCCAGCAAAATGTCAGGAATTTCCTCCGGAGGGTTCTCCAGTTAAAATTCTAAACAATTTAAATTTTGAAGAATTAATTCTGGAGAAATAAGGATTTTCATAGAGTGAAACTTGACTTTCTGGAAAGTACTCAGAGAGCTGAATCCAACAAAATTTTGGTTCACTCCATTTGGAGTTTTCTAGCCAAAGTTATGTGGGTTTGAAGTTTGAACTAAATCTGAAAATCGGGAAAATGTTTAAATCGCTGCGCGTGGGACCGGGGCTACGTGTCAACTCCTCAGCGGTCGACACACGGGGCTACGGAATCTTTCGCGTGCAGCCACACCCAATCCAGTGCCACAGCAAATCCCGGTTTTAAAATATCGGCCGCTGTTACGTGGGTCCGGGGGCTTCGTCTACCTCTGGCCTCCCTCGCTCGGCCGCCGCCCTCCTCGCCGGAGTGCTCACCGGAGGGCTCATGCCGTGCGCCAAACTTCATGATTTTGGCCACCTCTGCCTAAATCCATCCGGGGGACACGATGCTGGGCTGAGCTCGTCGCGATAGTCACCGGAACACAGCCGGCGACGAGCGGCGGGTTCGGAAGAACTTCGGCCGTGTCGGCCAGACTTCCTAACACCCCAACCGATCGAGAAAAAGGCCGTAGAGCATCAGTGGACTCTAGGAAAGATCGACATGAGCTCCAAGGAGCTTGAAAATGGCCGTACTGGGCTGTCACTGTGCGACCTAGACCGGAAATCGGGAATTCTCCTAAAACTCGAACAACAGTGGCTACCCCCAATAGTTCTTTGAGGTTTTGGATCCTATGGACTCGCACGGACACCTAGAACTGCTCCTCTTCATGAGAGGATGAGTGGTGAAGTGTGTATGACGAATTTTGCCAATCGGTCCGGGCGTCTCTTTTGTATACCATCACAAAATCGTGAAATTCCGGCGTTGTTAGTTTATGTCACGCCGCCGGAGCTTGCGGTAATGAAAGAGGGACTGAAGGCAAACCATTTTGCTATTCACAACTCGGAGAACGACGGGCTGTGGTGGCCGGATGGGTCGTCCCCATGACGACGGCTCGGGTTGGACTGAGGAATGGAAGAACGTCGCGGTGGAGCTCGAGGAGGGTTGATCAGGGTCTGGAACCGGTGCAAGGACGTCAAGGAAGACTCAGCGCACTCGGTTACGGTCTCAGATCACCGTGACAACCACAGAGTCATCCGGGCGACGATGGACCGAGTGCTCGGTCGAGCGGCGAGGTGTTTCAGTTTTCTGGGTGGGGGCACATCGGAACAGCGGCGAGAAACACCGGGGACGGCTCGGGCGCATAGATAAGGGGCCAGAGAGGCGGTTCAGCGGCTTGGGCGGCAAGCAGCTGCTGGCCTCAACGGCCTGGCGCGGTGGCGACCACGGCGAGAGCCTGAGACCAAAGTACTCGGTGTCCTCAGTCGGTTCTTTGATCTGTGAAGCTGACATGTGGGTCCCACCCAAGTTTTAACATCGGAAATTAACTTTCCTCTACTACTCCAAACAGTGATCCCTCTATTACCCCTAGAGTTTGAATTATCTACCACATGCCCATTTGGAATTGATGGAATTCAAATTGTGAAGTGTTTGAATAGATTTCACCACATATGCTGTTTGAACTTCAAATTGAGTTTGAATTTACTAAACTTAGCTCATGTCAAGATCAACTCCAAATGGAGTGAAAATTGGTGTGTGAGCTCACGAAAATGTGCTGAGTAAGAATATGCCTCCCACTTTTGAATTCATGGGATATAAATAGTTTGAATTTGAATTTGAGTTCAAACTACCCTCTTTCTAGTTGTACCCAAAATTACCTCAAAACTGTTTTGGATTTGGGTGAATTTTGGCATGAGCATTCCTAGCAAGGTGTTGGAGTTTTTCATATGCTCAGCCCCTAGATGATGCATGTGGGAAATGCCACTTTTGCATTTTGTGAGTTTCTTCTCTAATGATCATGTTGATGGTGTTTACTTGCTTTTTCAATGTGTTCACAAAGTTTCTTCAAATGAAGTGTGTGTGCGGTGATGAACACTTTGAATATGTGCCCAAAAACTTAGGCCCTTACAGTGCCATTCTCGTCTTCCTTGAAATCCTTTTCTATCCCTTGTTGGATTCTTTCCTTTATTTCCTTTGTTTCCTCATTCGTTGCTTGGCCATCTCATATCTCTTGTTCCAGCGTTGAGTTCAGTTCTACCACCTCCATCTCGTTCGAGAACCCGAGATGTACTCGTTCGAACTCCTTATGCAGCTCGGGTGGCAGCTCCCAAACCATGAGTTGGTGACATGCTCCCTTTCGGCTCAATGCATCCGCTACTACATTGGACTTCCCGGGGTGATAGTTGATTCATACATCATAATCCTTGATGAGTTCCAACCATCGACGTTGCCTCAAAATTTTAAAATCCCTAATTCCAGCAAGCCTAGCTTCTTATTGCAATTTCATCCATGTGGTCAAATTCAAATAAAATTAGGGTTTTCAAATTTGCAATCCGGCTACATGAAATAAAGGAAGGGCTACAAAAGAAAACTAGCCAATGATCTTGTTGATGGTGTTTACTTGCTCTTCAAATCCGGTTTTCAAATTTGCATTTTGTGAGTTTCTTCTCTAATGATCATGTTGATGGTGTTTACTTGCTTTTCAAATGTGTTCACAAAGTTTCTTCAAATGAAGTGTGTGTTTGGTGATGGACAGATTGAATATGTGCCCAAAAACTTAGGCCCTTACATTCCCCCCCCCCCTTAAAAGAATCTCGTCCCGAGATTATAAGGTGAAAATGAAAAAGAGGACGGTGGAAAATTACCGTATATGCGACGTGAAAAAGTCAGGGTAGTTAGCGCGAAGAAATCCTTCGCTCTCCCATGTCACTTCGTCTACAGAGTGATTACTCCATATTACTTTGTAGAACCACAACGTATGGTTGCATGTGGTTCGGGCCTTTTCATCGATAATCTGAACCGGTTCCTCCCGATACATGAGATCCGGTTTCAGTTCTTCTATATCCTCCAGCTGAATGGTAGTTGATAGCTTGAGACACTTCCTGAGCTGGGAAATGTGAAAGACGTCGTGCACACCGGAGAGTGCTCCTGGTAAATTCAGCCGGTATGCTACCGATCCACATCTTTCGGTAATCTGAAATGGACCGATGAATCAGGGTGCCAACTTTCCTCTCACCCCGAATCTGTTCACGCCCTTCATTGGAGACACACGTAGATATACGTGATCCCCGACTTCGAACTGCAATGGGCGTCTTCTCTGGTCCGCATATTGTTTCTGTCGGGATTGGGCGGCTTTTAGGTTAGCTTGAATCAGCCGAACCTTTTCCTCCGCATTGTTGACGATATCAATCCCGAAGGTGACCCTATTGCCCGACTCACACCAATTCAGTGGTGTGCGGCATTTTCTCCCATATAGCGCCTCGTAAGGCGCCATCTTAATGCTGGCTTGGTACCCATTATTGTACGAGAACTCGGCCAACGGCAAGTAATCAACCCAATTCTTACCGTGGTTGATGGTGCAAGCTCGTAGCATGTCTTCTAAAATCTGATTTACCCGCTCGGTTTGTCCATCCGTCTGCGGGTGGTACGCTGAACTATGGATCAGATTTGTTCCCAACATATCGTGTAGCTGCTCCCAAAAACGGGACAGGAATAAAGTGCCCCGATCCGATATGATGGTATGGGGTACGCCGTACAAGCATAGGATCCGTGAGATGTACAATACAGCGTACTTCTTGGCGTTATAGATTGTGTTGACCGGGATGAAATGGGCAACTTTGGTGAGCCGGTCGACGATCACCCACAGAGAATCATGCTTCTGAAAAGTGGTGGGTAAACCTACGATGAACTCACATCTTCCCACTTCTAGGCGGGAACGCCCAGTGGTTGTAGTAGTCCCAGTTTCTTCATATGGTATGCCTTCACCCTACGACATGTATCGCACTCGGACACGTACTTTGCAATCTCCCGCTTCATCCGTGTCCACCAAAACTTGATTCTGAGTTCTTGATACATTTTGTTGCTGCCAGGGTTAATAGAAAACTTTGACAAGTGAGTCTCATCTAAGATTTTCTTCCATAACCCGGCGATCCGGTCCTTGAACCATAGGATGCCGTCTCCGTCTTTCCGGAAACATTTCAGCTCCCCACTGTCTATACGTCTCCGCAAATGCGACATGCCCTTGTCATTTTTCTGAGCTGCCGCTATCTCTTCATGGATGGTGGGGATCAAAGCTAAGTTGTAGAGAGCTCCATGTGGAGTCACATGCAGTAAGGGCTCGCTCTCTTCCAACGGGGTGATGGTCAGATTGCTGACGTGTGACTTGCGACTCAGCGCATCTGCCACTACGTTTGCCTTGCCAGGGTGATAATGGATCTCTATTTCGTAATCCTTTATCAACTCTAACCATCTTCCTTGCCTCATGTTCAGCTCCTTTTGAGTGAATATGTACTTGAGGCTTTTGTGGTCGGTATATAGATGTATGAGATTACCGAGTAGGTAGTGCCTCCACAGAGAGCTCCATGTCATGTGTTGGATAATTCTGCTCATGGTTTCTAAGCTGCCGTGATCCATACGCGACCACCCTTCGGTCTTGCATCAGCACACATCCGAGCCCAATGCCGGATGCATTGCAGTACACATCGAACAGTTTTGTTGTGTCTGGCTGCGCCAAAACCGGTGCTGATGTTAGGTGTTTCACTAATGCCTTGAACGCTTCTTCGCATGCTGGACTCCAAACATATTTGGTAGCCTTCTTCAGCAGCTCCGTCATAGGTTTGGCAATCTTCGAGAAGTTCGGAATGAACCTCCGATAATATTCCGCGAGTCCGAGGAAACTCCGTACCTTGTGAACAGTTCTCAGGGACTTCCAATTCAGCACTTGTGTGATTTTACTCGGGTGTACAGTGATTCCCTCCGCTGAGATAATATGCCTGAGAAAAGGCACTTGCGATATCCAAAATTCACACTTGCTGAATTTTGCGTATAGCTTGTGATCCCGCAGCCGTTGCAAGACTATATACAGATGCTTCTTGTGTTCTTCCTCCGACTTGGAATATACCAATATATCGTCGATGAAGAGCACGACAAACTTGTCCAGCTCCGGCATGTATACCATGTTCATTAAATACATGAAGTGAGCTGGAGTGTTGGTGAGGCCGAAGGACATGACCAGGTACTCATAAAGTCCGTACCTCGTCGAGAAAGCTGTCTTCATAATATCCTCAGCCCGTATTCTAATCTGATGGTACCCAGATCTTAAATCCATCTTGGAAAAGATCTTTGCTTCGACCAACTGATCAAACAACATGTCGATCCGTGGCAATGGGTACTTGTTCTTGATGGTTACGGTGTTTAGTGGACGACAGTCCACGCAAAGCCACAATGTCTCGTCTTTCTTTTTCACGAAATATTCCCAACAGCCCCATGGTGAGGAGCTCGGCCTAATAAAACCCTTCTCTAGCAGGTCCGTTAACTGAGTCTTCAGTTCCGCCGATTCCTTGGGCGCCATCTTGTACGCCCTTCAGGATATTGGCATGGTTCCCGGCGCAAGTTCAATCTTGAACTCCACCTCTCTATCAGGCGGCATCCCCGGTAAATCATCCGGGAACACGTCAGGGAACTCATGGACTACTGGAATATGTTCCAACCTGATGGTTGTGGATTGATACACACTTGGAAGTTTTATTTCTTGACTGTCCAGAAATAAAGAATGAGATGCGTGCACTTCTGAGTTCAAGTGCACAATTCGGAGGACGGTGTCTAAAACAGCGCTGTGGCGGGTTAACCACGACATCCCTAAGATGACATCGACCTTCTGTCCTTCTAAAACTATGAGAGACGTAGGGTATACTCTACCCTCTAAACATAATGGCGCTTTTGGAACCATCATGCTTGCTGAAATTTTCCCAGCCGGTGAACAAATCAATTATGGACTATCAGTGGGTAGTATTTGCAAGCTGTATTTAGCAATAAAAGCTTGGCTAATGAAGCTATGCGTGGCGCCTGAATCAAATAACACTATAGCGGAATGATGGTGGAGTTGGAACATACCCGCAAGGATTGGTTCACCCTCCGGCACGTCCTCTATGGCAAGTTGGTGGACGGTGCCGGGCCTAGGGTGTGCCCGCCGCACATTAGTGGGGTTCCGGGGCTGATTCCTCCCTGGAAGTTGCGGTTCAACTCTGCCGCCTTGCCTCTCAGGACAATTGTTGGCGAAGTGTCCTGGGCGACCGCATTTGTAGCATGTGGCTGCTGCTTGGCCGGTGCTTGTGGGACGAAAGCCCGACATGCGGAGGTGGTACTGGCAGTGCCGGCCGGAATGCCGGTGGAGAATATGGCCGACTGCGGAATGGCATCGGCCTCTGTGGTGGCTACCAGCGTGGACCCGATGGTGGGCGATTCAGCATCCAATATTTTTGAGAAGGACCACCTCCTTCTCCGCTGCTTTGCGGCGCGCTTCGCTTCCTTTCCGCTGCCGCTAACTCCTTGCCAGAGTCCTCCTGAACAATCGCAGCATCAATAATGTCATTGAGGCTGCCGCGATTGAACATCGCCAGCTTGTCCTTCAGGAGCGGGTTAAGCCCCTGGTAAAAATGATCCCGCCGCTTCTTGTTGGTATCGGCGTGACACGAAGTGTAGAGCGCAAGATCATTGAACACCCTGGAGTATTCCAGCGCGTTCTGGCTCCCTTGCTGCAGGTGTAAGAACTCCTGCGTCTTCCTCTTCATGAGACCCGGCGGTATGTGATTGGCCCTGAAGGCCATCCAGAATTCCGCCCAGGTCATAACTCGCTCGGTGGGTTGCGAAGCACAGTAGTTTGCCCACCAAGCGCTTGCGGATCCTTGGAGCTGTTGGACCACGAACTGAGTCTTGCGCTGCTCACTCACTTGGAGCAGACCGAACTTCATGTCCATCGTGCGGAGCCAGCTGTCCGCATTGAGGGGTTCATCTGCCCTTGAGAATACCGGGGGATGGGTGGCCAGAAAGTCAGAGTAGGAGCTCTGTTGGCGCTCCTCACGATCTTGACGCCTCTCTGGTCGAGACGTATTTGCAATGAGGGTTTGCAGCAACTCTGTGTGCTGCTGATGAGAGCCCGCCATCGCTGCCATAATATCAGCCAAAGTAACTGTAATGGCTCTCTAGGATCATAGACTGGCCCCACATACCACCACTCGTCTTTTCTGCGCACTTTGTCCTCACTCGTGCGCACCCGGGAAAACTTCCCGATCGGTCACCCATCCCCAAATTCCTCCGGGATAAGCATGCTTAACCCTGGAGTCCTTTGCAGGTAGGCTTTCGGAAAAGAAGGTATACCTTGGTGGTATGAGTACTCTATCAATCCTATTAAGCCGGGAGTCAGGATATCACACAATCCACCCCCTTAGAAGACCGACGTCCTCGTCGGTCAATGCTAAGACAGGAACGTCCCCTCTTAGCCACGTCCGTACGTTCAGTACAGGCATACGCATACCGTACGTCCAGTTAGCAGCATACGTACCATACCGTGTCCCACACAGAGGACCCACGCGTCATGCCTACGTACCTGCGTTCCTGACCCGTACGCTACCGTATCCTTGTCGCTGACCCGTACGCACCTGTGAAACTGCGAGGGTCGGCTCTGATACCATTTGTAATGGCTCTCTAGGATCATAGACTGGCCCCACATACCACCACTCGTCTTTTCTGCGCACTTTGTCCTCACTCGTGCGCACCAGGGAAAACTTCCCGGTCGGTCACCCATCCCCAAATTCCTCCGGGATAAGCACGCTTAACCCCGGAGTCCTTTGCAGGTGGGCTTCCGGAAAAGAAGGTATACCTTGGTGGTATGAGTACTCTATCAATCCTATTAAGCCGGGAGTCAGGATATCACATTAACCATTGGCGGTGGCGGTTGTTGCTGTTGCTGCTATTGTTGTCCTGAGGAATCCTCGGGAGGCTGTTGGGGGGTCTCTCCCCCCTGACTGGAACCCCAAACATCCGGGTTGGCACGAGTACGAGTCATTCTGAAATTCAAAACAGCAGCAGTCAGCACATGCCATACTTAAAATTCCATATGAAACAGTAGGTATTGAAGTGACGCATGAATAATTTGCACAACATTCACATATATTGATAAAGCATAGATTTTATACAAGATACAGTAGTCTCGGGTCTCCGAGAAGTCGTGCTCATGTCGTCACTACCTATACATACACTACTGTCTACACGACATGTCACCGATTACAAAAGTCCGGGTTACATCACTCTAGCTGCCCTACTTGGCAACGGTAACCTCCTACTCAGAGTAGAACTGGACCTCCTGTGGGTCATCCTCCTCTGGTACCTCTGTGGGTGGCTCTGGGTCCACGACCTCCTCTTCCTGCTTGGGTTCTCCCATTGCCGGAAGACCCAAAACCACAGGTACAGCGCCTACCACCGGTATGCCCATTACCGGAGGTACGGGGTCCTGCAACGAGTGCACCTCGTCCATGGCTTGGTTGTAGTCCTCTTCCCATACTTGCCCCTCCTCAATAGCATCGTTCCGCTCTTGAGTAAGGACCTCGTTCTTCTGGGTCAGAGCCTGCACCTGTTGTTGCAAAGCCGTGATGTCGACACGGTTTTTTCTCTTCGCCTTCCTCAGACGATGCAACTGATTATGTTGTTTGTTCAGTCGCTTAATCGTCAGAAGGAGAACATTGCGGAGTGCGCTGTGAGCACTCTCAAAATGATCTCCACGGCTGTTGCTCTCCTTAAGCTTCACAGCGAGACATTCCGTATGCACAGCTTGGCTGTCCATCACGGCCTTTCCGGCCCTTAATTGGAGGCTGAGGTTTGCCTCCACGGGGTTGTACCTTGGGCAACCCGGATCTGTTGCCTCCATGTTCCTTTCTCCCCACACATGATTAGCTCGTCCCTCCACCGGAACGAGCGCGTATGGAGTGCCCTTCATAGCTCTCACGTGTAGTTGGCAGAAACGCAACATGGTGTCGCGAGCTGCCACTTGCCACATTTCTTCCGGCTGTCTACCTCTCACCGTGACGGTGAACGGCGCTCAACCGGGTGGCGTAGGTCCTGCAGGAACTTCGACATGGATCATCCATGTACTGTTCCCCTCCTCGCCTTCTTCCTTGGCGAAGTACTGCGGCATCTTGCTATACCCGAAAAATTGAAGCATTTGCCTCAAGGCTTCCGGATAGCTGCTGTGGTGAGAACAGTGGGATTCCACCCACCCGTTCTCCAACTGTCTATCCGCTGTCATATGTAAAAACATATTTGAGAAATATCAAATATTTATTTGAACAGTAAACCATTGAGTTCTAACAGAAAACATGCCATTGAACCCATGAAACGTGAAAACATAGTTCAAACTTAAACAAGTTTGACTGCTGATCTGCTGTCAACTATGACAGCCCTGACCAGTTTCCATTTCAACCTGATTTAGACCATGCTAACTGCAAAACCAATTCTAGAGCTCCACATCAAAGTTAAAGTTAACTTCAAAAGGTTTCCATAAAGTATTTGCTTGGCCTAAGATCTGTCCTGGTTCAAATGTTATGAGATGTCAAAGTTGACAGAATTTCTGGAGAAAATTGGACAGCACCTCCCTGCTTGAGGTACTGATTTAATCTAAGAATTCCAGTTAATTCTACACCAAATTTGACAAAACTTTATGTTACAAAGTTGTAACCCATCTCATGAAATTTCCATAACTACCTCATTTTATGTTTTTGAGTTTTTATGCAGAAAGTTGTGCTCAATTTTCAGAGAGTAACAGAGAGTGTTTGCTCTGCCCTGTTTTCTGGACAGCTTGAACTCTACTGCATTTTTCGACTGGTTAGTGAATGAAACACCTATGGACATCAACAGAAAAGTTGTAAAGCTCTTCCAAATCATTCCAGAAATGTATTATATGACCTCATCCTCAAAAGAACTCCACCTATAACCTCTGATTAACTTCAGCCTTAATTTAGCTGAAAACAGGGGACTCTGTCCTTAGTATCCTATAAGTTGAAAACTTGTTAACTTTGAATATCCTGATTAAGGGAAGGAGTTACATCAAGTTTTAGTGCTCTTGATTAAAACTTTAAAGTTTTATAATGCAGTTGCTCATTTAGTGGGGTGTGACGTCGATGCGTCACCAGATCATGTAGGTACTACGTCCTCACAAAGAAAAACCTATACCGGACTTAGCCGGCTTCGTTAGTTCAGTGGCACTAAACGTCACTAACACACGGATGCTACACGTTTACCTTTTCGTGGTCATACTACCTGCAGATAACTCAAACAATCGTCAGACTTGGCTGCACACCGAGCCCTGTATCCATACAGTTCATACACCCGGCCGTCATCACTCGCCCGGATGTTCTGAAGCCAAACACGCCTTGAGCTACGTGTTCACGTTACTGACCACGTGACGGGGTCACCCAGATTGCCCAAAGCACGCCAGGGAAAGCCATTGCTCGAATAGCCCAAACGACATGAATAGTCGTAGAGGATATTAAAGCGGGTCGGGTTACCAGCCACCCGTGGGGCTCCACCCTTCAGCATGTGCGCACTGGTGGACAGCGCTTACGTGCACCCCCCAAGACATAAAGCGTCCCGAGATGCATAATTTTACGACATAAGCAAATAGGTTAGTATGCCACTGTCTATACACTAATAACATCCTTATATGGGCTACTAACTCGTTCCTCACCGAATTTTCGAAAAAGATGACCTTTGTAGTGCGTTAAGCATCAAACGAGCTCTGATACCATGCTGGTGCGACCCCAAACGGCCGCGTCGAGCCAGGATCACACTGTGGGGTGCTGCGTTGCACATCAGTGGATGACACACATCAAAGATACAAAGCGGAAGCAAAGTTTTATTATATAAACCAGTTTATGAACATTTTTACAACAAAACATTTCAGTCTACACTCACGGGTGTAGACTACGCATCGAGTTCACGTTAAGCCCCTGAGCGTGTCCCCTCTAGCACACACACACCCTAACATGGCGGCGTGCACGACTCCCCATCGACGGGGTTCCTCTCCTGGGGTTCCGTCTCCTCCTCGGGAGTCCCTTCCTCATAAACCCCTGCAAAAGCTTCAAACATAAGCAGTGAGCACGATGGTTCAGCAAGACTGACCCGTCTCTCCAACATGAAACTTCTACATGGTGGGTATAAGGTACATGAGGTAAATAATTTGCAAAGGACTCGCCTAATTATTTGAACCTTACTTTCAATGTTTTAGCAGAAGGTTGTGGAGAACCTTATGCTAAGGCACATGAGAGAGTCGCAATCAAACAAGAAACACATTTCTTTCATGTACTTTGCCCAAAGTTGAAAAGAACTATAATTAGCTCTAAACTACAACAAGACATTAACAAGCAAGGTATATCGTTCAAATCAGCAAACTTTTAACATGAATCTAGCCTGTTCTTCTACGTCACGATACAGTGAACAAGTGGTACTCACTGACCACGAGGGACGGTGTCGAAGTGTTCGGTCGACACTTCCCCCGGGCCTGCACTGGGCAGCCCGCGGAGGTTCTTTTTTCGGTGGGCTAGTCCCTTGCGGAGAGCTTGAGCGTATGGACGAGTTAGTAAGAGCTTGACATGGCGAGTTTTACGTGGTTCAGGCCGCCGGAGCGTAAAACCCTACGTCCACGGCGAGCTATGGAGCTCGCTGTATTGCTTGCTGCTCAGAACCGGAGTCCTGAGCTTGAGGATGAGTTACAGCTTGGGGGCGAATGGCTAGAGTGCGAACCCCTGCTAACGTCGCCTACCCGAGTCTTTTATAGCCCAAGACTCGGGTGGCTTACAAGGGGGGCCCGGGACCCGACAGGTGGTCCCGGGGAGATTGTCTGTCATCTATGTATCTGCAGTTATGCCGGTAGTTGTCTCTGGCGAAGGCTTCTGAGTCTTCGTCTTGCAGCCCTGTCTGTGCCGCATGCTAGTCGTAGTGGTTGATGACGGCGGGGGCGGCATGGGATGTCTTGTCGCTGCGTTTATTGGCTGGCAGGCTCTGACACCGCGCGCCAGTCTGTGATGCGACTGGGCGCAACGGCACCTGACAGAGGCGTGCTCCGCGTCTCCGCGTCTTGGGAAGATGCGGGCCTTGAATACCTTGTACGGGCAAGGTATGGGGCGTCTTTACGCCCGCTGCCTATTGCTCGGGGCAGACAGCGTTCTTCTGCAGGCCACGTGGCGGGCCCGGAGCCCTCCTCAGAGGAGAGGGGGGGGTCCGGACATGCGGGACACGTGGAGCCTTCGGACCTCTCCCCGCGGAGGGGGAGGTTCGGCTTCTGTCGGCCACGTGGCGGACCCGGAGCTCCTCTCTGAGGAGAGGGAGGTCCGGCCCCGCCGGATACGTGGCACCTTCGGACCTCTCTCCCACAGAGGGGGAGGTCCGGCTTCTGTATGCCACGTGGAGGGCCCGAAGCTCTCCTCTGAGGAGAGGGAGGTCCGGCCCCTCCGGATGCGTGGCGCCTTCGGAGCTCTCCCTGCGGAGAAGGGCGAGTTCCTTAGGCATTTTCCCCTGTGCGCGGGGGTACCCCATATCGCGGATACCGATAGTGGCCCCCGGACCCATCTTGGGGGAGATAGCGAGCCCGAGGTGGGACCTCTGTCTCTTCTGATCCGCGCACTTTCTCTGAGTCCCGCATTGACCGCTGCCGGAGCACGAACGGCCGCGGGATCGTGGGAGCGTGCGCCCACTTGATGGATGCTTTTACTGTGGCGGTTCCCAAGGCCGCCATTCCTGCACGCCGCAGCGCTTTCTTCCGGAACCGCCGAAGCGCCTTGCCGGCTTGTCTTCTGGGGCGACTGACTCCTCAACCCACCGCTTCAGTTGAGCGGCTTGGGTCCACCTGTCGTCGGTGCCCGGTCTCGGAGCCAACGTAGTCACCGATGCGATGTACTCAAAGATTTTCGAATCACCTCGAATCGTTCCTGGAAAGTTTTAAAAGGGGATCTTACCCGCATCGCGGCTTCCCTTCGCATTTCCTAGCGCTCGTTCTCCCCTTGAACTCTTGCGCCCCGGCTTTCCTGTCCTTGTGCTCTCTTTCGCCATGGCTTCCAACTTGCTCCCGACGCGCCTCGTTCGCTCCTCCGAGCTCGGGCCAGTGCGCAGGCTGCTGGGCTGGCGCACAGAAGAACAGAAACACCGGCTTCGCCGGGGATCTCTCCCCCTGACCCTGGAAAAGGGGGAGATGGTCTTCTTCACTGCTTATGCTCTGGCGGGGTTCGTTCCGCCGATTTCTTCCTTCTTTGTCACACTGCTGGAGACATATGGGCTCCAGCTCCACCATCTTTCTCCCAACTCCTTCGTGATGGCTGCTGTCTTTGTCCACTTCTACGAGATGTTTGTGGGGGTGCACGCTTCTGTGACACTCTTCCGCTACTTCTTCGTGTTGCGGACGACTGGGCGCGGCTCGAAGACTCAGATGGGGGCTGTCGAAGTGTTCGGTCGGCACTTCCCCCGGGCCTGCACTGGGCAGCCCACGGAGGTTCTTTTTTTGGCGGGTCTAGTCTCCTAGCGGAAAGCTTGCGCAGATGGACGAGTTAGTGAGAGCTTGACACGGCGAGTTTTACGTGGTTCAGGCCGCCGGAGCGTAAAACCCTACGTCCACGGCGAGCTATGGAGCTCGCTGTATTGCTTGCTGCTCAGGGCCGGAGGCCTGAGCTTGGGGGTGAGTTACAGCTTGAGAGCGTATGGCTAGCGTATGAGTTGCAAAATGCGAACCCTTGCTATCGACGCCTACCCGAGCCTTTTATAGTCCAAGACTCGGGTGGCTTACAAGGGGAGCCGGGACCCGACAGGTGGTCCCGGGAAGATTGTCTATTATCTACCGTATCTGTAGTTACGCCGGTAGTTGCCTCTGGTCGAAGGCTTCTGAGTCTTCATCTTGCCGCCCTGCCCATGCCGCATGCTAGTCGTAGTGGTTGATGACGGCGCAGGCGGCATGGGATGTCTTGTCGCGGTGTTTATTAGCTGGCAGGTTCTGACACCGCATGCCAGTCTGTGATGCGACTGGGCGCAACGGCACCTGACAGACGCGTGCTCCGCGTTTCCGCGTCTTGGGAAGACGCGGGCCTTGAATACCTTGTACGGGCAAGGTGTGGGGCGCCTTTACGCCTGCTGCCTACCGCTCGGGGGCAGGCAGCACCGTTCTTCTGGCCATGTGGCGGGTCCGGAGCCCTTCTTTGAGGCGAGAAGGGTCCGGCCTGCGGGTTACGTGAAGCCTCCAGACCTCTCCCCGCGGAGGGGGAGGTCCAGCTTCTGTATGCCACGTGGTGGGCCCGGAGCTCTCCTCTGTGGAGAGGGAGGTCCGGCCCTGCTGGACGCGTGGCGTCTTCGGACCTCTCTCCCGTGGAGGGGGAGGTCCGACTTCTGTATGCCACGTGGCGGGCCCGGAGCTCTCCTCTGAGGAGAGGGAGGTCCGGCCCCGCCGGACGCGTGGCGCCTTCGGAGCTCTCCCTGCGGAGAAGGGCGAGTACCTTAGGCATTTTACCCTGTGCGCGGGGGTACCCCATATCTCAGGTACCGACAGTGGCCCCCGGGCCCATCTCGGGGGAGATAGCGAGCCCGAGGTGGGACCTCCGTCTCTTCCGATCCGCGCACTTTCTCTAAGTCCCGAATTTGACCGCTGCCTGAGCACGAACGGCCACGGGATCGTGAGAGCGTGCGCTCACTTGATGATTGCTTTTACTGCGGAGACGGGAGCCCCGGCCATGTTGAACACACAGGGCTTTCGGAGTTCTCCCACTGCGGGGGGAGGTCCCGTTTCCGCCTGCTATGTGGCGAGCCCGGAGCCCTCCTCAAGGGAGGAAAGATTTCCGGGCCTGCTGGACACGTGGGGCCCCCGGGTCCTGCCCCCTCTAGTCCTGGGTCGAAGTAGTTGGTAGCTCCTTTCCCCCTACTTCATGCAGTCCACGTTGCCGCAACCTGGATGTCCTGCACATAGGTAGAGGAAACGTAATTCTCCTTGGGGGCTCCCCCTCCCTTATCTCATAGCCTTATTTGACTTACAGCCCCAACCATATGCTTGGTGCTTGGGGACTTGTAGAGAGGGGGAGCTGAGCACATGGCAACCATGTACTGCAAGGGTGATAAAAAAAACTCAATTCACAATTTAAATGAGTACAAGGAAAGAGCAAAGTAGGGCATTCTTCTTTTCGTACAACCTTCCATAGGAGGAAGGCAGGCTAAACATGGAGGCCACGACCCACCCCATTAAGAGGGGAAGCAAGACTCTATGCGCTTGGAGTCGGAACCAGGCAAAGCTGAACGTAGTCCTGGACCGTCCCCTGGGGTTTAGCTGCTCCGAGCGCTGCTCCTGGACTCTATGGAGTTCATTACGAAAAGAAAGTACTGTCCTATTTTTTCTCTTAGGGGTAGAACTTACGGAGGTGTTCTATGTTCCAAGGATTCGGGAGCATGTCCCCATTACGGAGTGCCGCATGTAATCGGACCTCGTCGACGAGGTCGATTTCTCCACGCCGGAGGTTGTCCTGCGTGGCTTCGTCGTAAGCCCGGACACGGTGAGACTTCATGGTGATTTCTGGGGGAAGTACAGCTTCAGCCCCGTACACCATGAAGAAGGGTGTCTCCCCGGTGGCCCGGCTCTGGGATGTCTTGTTAGCCCATAGTGTGCTCGGAAGTTCATCTACCCAATTGGCACCATGTTTCTTCAGGCTGGCGAAGGTGCGAGTCTTGAGGCCCCGGAGAATCTCCGCATTGGCCCTCTCAACTTGCCCATTGCTCCTCGGGTGGTCGACAGAGGCATAGCATACCTGAATGCCAAGGTCCTCGCAGTAGTCTTGGAATGCTGCACTGGTGAACTGGGTCCCATTGTCGGTGATGATTCTGTTTGGGACCCCGAACCGGCAGACAATAGACCTGATGAATTTTACTGCGGATTGTTTATTGATGGTGACAACTGGTGTAGCTTCCGGCCACTTGGTGAACTTGTCGATAGCGACATAGAGGTACCGGAACCCCCCGACGGTTCTGGAAAATGGTCCCAGGATGTCCAGCCCCCACACGGCAAACGGCCACGAGGGCGGGATCATCTGTACCGCCTGAGTCGGTGTATGGATCTGCTTGGCGTGGAACTGGCACGCCTTGCAGCTCTCGACCAGCTTAACGGCATCCTGGAGTGCTGTCGGCCAGTAGAAGCCATGCCGGAAGGCTTTACCGACAAGCGTGCGTGAGGAAGAATGACTTCCACATTCGCCTCCATGGATCTCAGCGAGCAAGTCGCAGCCTTCCCCCTGGGTTATACACCGCAATAGGATGTGGTTGGCGCCACGCCGGTAGAGATCCCCCTCTACCAGCGGGTACCTCTTAGCCATACGCACAATCCGTTCAGCGGTTGCATGTTCATCAGGGAGGATATTGTCCTTCAAGTAGTCCCGGATCTCCGTGATCCATGCATCAGGTCTGACTTGACCTTCTGGATCTTGAGCGCTGGGTTGCACGGAGTCCCCAGTGACGCTTACGATCCTTGGCGGCGCCCACGGCTGTAGGGCCGCCGGGACCGCCAGCTTCGAGGTGCTGGTCAAGCCCCCTTCGCCCGGCTCGGCGGGCCGGGCTGTGGGCCGCAGCAACGTCCTCTCGAAGACTCCTTCGGGCGCAGGGGCTCCGGTGGAAGCCTTCGTTGAAAGGTTGTCGGCTGCGGCATTACCGGCGCGCGGTACGTGGTGCAGGTCCAAGGCGAGGAATTCTTTCTCCAACATCTGCACGTGAAGCAGATACGCAGCTAGCTGGGGGTCATTGCAGGAGCATTCGCCCTTGACTTGCTTGATGACCAGCTGGGAGTCGCCCCGTGCCATCAACTGGCGAGCGCCTAAAGACAGGGTTGTCTGCAGGCCAAAGATGAGTGCTTCATACTCCGCCATGTTGTTGGTTGCCTTGAAATTGAGACGCACCATATACCCAAACTGTTCCCCCGATGGCATGAGGAGCAGTACGCCGTCGAAGAAGAGTGTCCAGTGGGGTTCGGTGAAGACCGGAGCTTGGTGCTCCGGTTCTCCGCCCGCATGGCCCCCTGGGTCAGTCTCCGTTGGTGTCCACTCCGCCACAAAGTCAGCCAGTGCTTGGCTCTTGACTGCATGGTGTAGGAGGAAGTCCAGCTCAAACTCCGCCAGCTCCGCCGCCCATTTAGCAATGTTGCCAGTCGCATGGGGGCTGTGAAGAATTGTCTTAAGCGGATACGAGGTGACTACCGAGACCCGGTGGGCTTGGAAGTAATGGCGGAGCTTTCTGGAGGCCACGAGCACCGCATACAGCAGCTTGTGGACTTCCAGGTACCTTGTCTTGGCATCATGAAGTACTTCGCTGATGTAGTAGACAGGCCTCTGGACGGTTCGAACCCTCTTTCTCAGGCCTGGGAGGTCCTCGTCCATTGGCCCTGGCCCGCTGGAGGTGGGTGGACCCACAGGGGCCTCCGGGAGCTGGGACCCGGAGGCCCTTAAGCTATCTTGATTGTCCGGGAGCTCCGGGGGGTCTTGGGGGACCTCTGGGAGGTCCCATTTGGCCCCCGGGGGGTCCCGCAGGGCCCCTGAGGGTTTATCTTGGAGGTCTGGGAGACCGCCCTGGACCTCCGGGAGGCCGACCTGGGCCTCCAGGAGGTTGCCTTGGAGGTCCGAGAGACCGTCTTGGTCCTGCGGGGCCTCCTGGCGTCTGTCTTCTGCTACCGGAGCAGGTTGTGAAGATGAGGGGTCCGGCCGCTCTGCGACGAGGACCATACTCACTACTTCAGTTGTCGCCGCGATGTAGAGCAACAGGTGCTCTCCGGGCTCAGGGGCTACCATGATAGGTAGGGTCGTCAGGAGTCGCTTCAACTCCTGGAAGCCTCTTCTGCTTCGTCAGTCCAGGCAAAAGGGCCTGACTTGCGCCGGAGCTTAAAGAAAGGGAATGCCCGCTCTGCTAGCCTCGGTATAAACCGACTCAGCGCGGCCAGACATCCCGTGAGTTTCTGGACATCCTTGACGCGGGCAGGGGGCCACATCAAGTCGATGGCCTTGACCTTCTCTGGGTTGGCCTCAATCCCTCGGTGCGAGACCAGGAACCCTAAGAGCTTCCCAGAGGACACGCCGAACACACATTTATCTGGGTTCAGCTTGGTGCGCGTAGAGCGCAACTTGTCAAAGACTAAAGCTAGGTTATCTAGCAGGGATGGACCCTGCTTGACCTTGACAACTATGTCATCGACATACACCTCAACCAGGTCTCTTATTAACCCCCCAAAGGTTTTGTGCATTGCCCGCACAAAGGTGGGGAGTGCATTCTTTAGGCCGTAAGGCATAGACACATAGCAATAAAGGCCGTCTACTGTGATGAAGGAGGTGTGCTCCTCGTCCTCCCTAGACATGGGGATCTGATGGAAACCCGAGTAGGCGTCTAGGAAGCACAGCATATCACAGCCTGACGTTGAGTCTACTATTTGATCTATTCTAGGGAGAGGGAATGGATCTTTAGGACATGCCTTATTGAGACTGGTGTAGTCGATGCACATCCGGAGCTTCCCGCCAGCCTTCGAGACAACGACGGGGTTCGCCAACCATCGGGGGTGGTGGACCTCCCGTATGAAGCCAGCGTCCAGCAGCTTCTTGACTTCTTCACGGATGAAGTTTTGCCGCTTGATGGACTGCTTGCGGGGCTTCTGTTGAACCGGCCGGGCGTCGGGGAAGACTTTCAAGTGGTGCTCGATCACCTTCCTGGGGATCCCCGGCATCTGTGACGGCTGCCATGCAAACACGTCGACGTTGTGCCGGAGGAAGGTGACGAGCGCGCCTTCCTATTTACTATCCAGGCCCCCGGCTACCCGGGTAGTCTGGGTAGCTTCGGCGCCGACTTGGACGACCTTTAAGGGGACGCCGCCCTCGTCGAGAGGTTGCACCCGGGGTGCTGTGGTGGAAGCACGGTGACGTACGCTCGGGCGGAGCTGGTCCGGCTCCGTGTTGCCGGGGGCTGATTCCCCAGCTGTTGCGAGTGCTTGGAGCTTCTCCAGGGCCGACACTGCAGCAGTGCGGTCCCCATGAATTCTGAGAACACCTGTTAGTGTTGGCATCTTCAGGACAAGGTAGCCGTAATGGGCTACAGCCATGAACCGGTACAGGGCTGGCCTGCCGATTATGGCGTTGAAGGGGAGGTCTATCTCCGCTACGTCGAACAGAATGTACTCTGTCCGATAGCTGTCCGGAGCCCCGAAGGTCACCGGGAGACTAATGTTGCCGTAGGGGATAACCTGTCCCGGCCCTACCCCTGAGAACGGGCTCGACGGGCTGAGCTTGGCCATCGGGATCTGCAGCTTCTGGAAAGCTGCACGGCTGATGAGGTTCAGCCCAGCCCCTCCATCCACCAAAACGTGGTACATTCTCACGTTGGCGATGGTAGGGGCCACCAGGAGCGGTAGTTGGCCGGCCCCAGCCATGTTCCTGGGGCAGTCGGTGGCATCAAAGCTGATGGGGGTCCCCATCCACTTTAGGTGCGGTGCAGCACTTGGGAGTGGCGCCACCGACGCTACCGCTCGGCGCAGAGTCTTGACTGCGCTTCGGGACGAGGGGTCGGCGGACCCGCCGTATATGACGTAGAGCTTCTTCCGATGCTCATCGTCGCTGGAGCCGGAATTTTCATGATTGCGTGCCGCCTTCACGACACGCTGAGGCTCCTGGATCTCCACTGGGTGGTCGATGTTGTCTGGAACATCCACCCCCTGCTCATCTTCCTTTGGACGGAAGGGCAGGGCATCAGCCCGCTGCCGCTTCTCCTTGCGGAAGCGCTCTGCGAGCCTTCGGATCTCCCGGCACTCGGCAGCAGTGTGGCGACAGCTGCCGTGCACGGGGCACATATTGTCTTCATCACCTTCTGGGATTGGTGATCTTCGCTGCTTCTTGTCGGGGCGTGGCCCTCGAGCCCCACCGAGCGTCGCTGCAGTGACGACTGGGGCTGCGGTCGGTGACTCTATCTTGCTCCTGCCTCGGTTCTTGGCCTTCCTGCTGCCTCCACAGGGAGTAGGACTAGATCCGGGCAGTCCCCCTGACTCGGAGGATGGCAGCAAGTGCCAGCTCCGTCCTTCGGCTGCTCTGGCGCATTTGTCTGCCAAACTGAAGAGCTCTGAGACATCGCGGACCTCCCTGGTCGCGAGCTTCTCGAGCATCTTCCTGTCCCGGAAGCCTTGCCGGAACGCCACCACCACAGAAGCATTTTGAATGTGTGGAATGGTGTTCCGCACCTGGGAGAACCGCTGGATGAAAGAGCGCAGGGACTCCCCAGGTTGCTGCTGGACGGCGTGGAGGTTGAGCTCCGTGCCAGGCCGGGTGTAGGAGCTGCCGAAGTTGGCTACGAACTGTCGGCAAAGCACTCCCCAGGAGGTGACGGAACCCTGGGGGAGGTTCATGAGCCAAGACCGGGCTGGACCGGTCAAGGCGACAGGGAAGTAATTGGCCATGACGGCTTCATTCCCTCCTGCAGCAAGTACGGCGGTGGAGTAGATCTGGAGGAACTCCGCTGGGTTGATGCTGCCTTCGTACTTCTCGGGCAGGTGTGGCCGAAACTTGCGCGGCCACTTCGCAAAGCGAAGATGGGGCGCGAGGGCTGCACACCCTGCTTCTGTCACCGCAGGTTCTGGTGCCGCGAACGCTGGGTTCGCACTGGGCACAGTGTACCCCGGTACGGGCAAGGCTGCACCATAGGCCGGGGGCGCCATCTGCAGTACATATGACTGTGGCATATTCTGCACGGCGCAGGCCTGGGGCAGAGATCGCATGGCGAAGGTCTGCTCCTCAGGCTGGGTCGAGGCCGACGTCATGCTGTCGTCAGCCTCTTGGTAGCGACGCCTTTCTCGGTGTTGCTCGAGGTATACCCGGGCATCTTGACCCGAGCGACACCGCTCCAGCTCTGTCCTCAGATCCATCGATTGAGGGCTGGCAGAGCTGGAGTCTGCCGTCTGTTCGTCAACCATCGGCGTGCGTATCAGCGACACGGCCGGTTGGTCAGAGTGTCGTCTCCGCCGGAGTCGCGGGCTTGCGGCAGCGACGACAAGACGGTCTACCTCGAGAATCCACCGCTGGGTCGCTGCCTGAGGCGCGTCCCCAGCGGGCGGATTGTGCAGTAGCGCTCTTGCTGCAGCTAGCGCACCCCCTCCGGGTACGCCCGGCGCTACTGAAGATCTGACGCTGGTTGGAGCCTGCATTGCCGGGGTCGGCGCTGCCAGAGCCGGTTGCTGGCTCCCAGCTTGTACTGACACACTCCGTCCCGAGTGTGTTGACTTGTACTCCCCACTGGTCGTGGTTCGCCGCGGAGGCAGGGGAGGTGAGCTTGCCGCCGAAGGGAGCTTGGTCATCTTCGTCGGTGGAAACTCGTCGCGCTAGGGGAAAAGCCCCCTACCTGGCGCGCCAAATGTCGAAGTGTTCGGTCGACACTTCCCCCGGGCCTGCACTGGGCAGCCCGCGGAGGTTCTTTTTTCGGCGGGGCTAGTCTCCTAGCGGAAAGCTTTCGCAGATGGACGAGTTAGTGAGAGCTTGACACGGCGAGTTTTACGTGGTTCAGGCCGCCAGAGCGGAAAACCCTACGTCCACGGCGAGCTATGGAGCTCGCTGTATTGCTTGCTGCTCAGGGCCGGAGGCCTGAGCTTGGGGGTGAGTTACAGCTTGAGAGCGTATGGCTAGCGTATGAGTTGCAAAATGCGAACCCTTGCTATCGACACCTACCTGAGCCTTTTATAGTCCAAGACTCGGGTGGCTTACAAGGGGAGCCGGGACCCGACAGGTGGTCCCGGGAAGATTGTCTATTATCTAACGTATCTGTAGTTACGCCGGTAGTTGCCTCTGGTCGAAGGCTTATGAGTCTTCATCTTGCCGCCCTGCCCATGCCGCATGCTAGTCGTAGTGGTTGATGACGGCGCAGGCGGCATGGGATGTCTTGTCGCGGTGTTTATTAGCTGGCAGGTTCTGACACCGCGCGCCAGTCTGTGATGCGACTGGGCGCAACGGCACCTGACAGACGCGTGCTCCGCGTTTCCGCGTCTTGGGAAGACGCGGGCCTTGAATACCTTGTACGGGCAAGGTGTGGGGCGCCTTTACGCCTGCTGCCTACCGCTCGGGGGCAGGCAGCACCGTTCTTCTGGCCACGTGGCGGGTCCGGAGCCCTTCTTTGAGGCGAGAAGGGTCCGGCCTGCGGGGTACGTGGAGCCTCCGGACCTCTCCCCGTGGAGGGGGAGGTCCAGCTTCTGTATTCCACGTGGCGGGCCCGGAGCTCTCCTCTGTGGAGAGGGAGGTCCGGCCCCGCTGGACGCGTGGCGTCTTCGGACCTCTCTCCCGCAGAGGGGGAGGTCCGGCTTCTGTATGCCACGTGGCGGGCCCGGAGCTCTCCTCTGAGGAGAGGGAGGTCCAGCCCCGCCGGACGCGTGGCGCCTTCGGAGCTCTCCCTGCGGAGAAGGGCGAGTACCTTAGGCATTTTACCCTGTGCGCGGGGGTACCCCATATCTCAGGTACCGACAGGGGCATACTACTTCCAGCATCGCTGCAAGGACCCAAAGGTCTCCGGGTACCTTCTGCCCTTTAGCGCATCAAGGTGGGAAAACTGGAGGGAGAGCTGGGTGGTAGTGCAGACCGACGAGCACGATCGCCTTCAACTCCCGACCGCCAGCCCAACCACCGATCGTCGCTTCTGGGAGGAGATCCCTGAGCTGGAGCAGGAGTACACTTCGATCTTGGAGCGGATCCGGTTCTTGGCCAATGAGGGGCTGACGTCTCTGATGGTGCTGATGGACTTTATGTCGCGCCGTATTGCACCCTTGCAGCAGCGTAGTCGCCCAGCGTGGTAATACACTGGCGAGCAGGACTGTACCAGGCTGGAGAGGGGCCCCGGCTCTGACCCTTCCGACGAGGAGCTGAACGAGATGGTGGGCAAGGTGAGCGGGTGACTACATCCCCAGTGGCGACCCCGCCCTTCCGCCCTCTGCCACCCCCCTCTTCTTGGAGCCACAGAGGAGGTCAGAGCTCCTGCGGAGGATGCCGAACCTTGACGACATCGGGATCGCCGTCCGGCAGGTCGGGGATGCCTTCCGTGGTATCACCATTCCAGGAACCGAGCACTCCGGGTCGTGGCACGAGGCGTCTGCTGCTGTCAAACCCTCCCCCAGAGCCGACGGAACTCAAGCTGCCGACAAAGGGAAGGGAAAGGAGCTGGCCCCCGGGCATCCAGAGAAGAAACATGCCCGGTCTCCTCCGACGGCGCCGCCTGCGCCGAGTCAGGGTGCCGGAGCTACCTTGCTCCCATCTCCCGGGGGTGCTGGTCCATCGGGTGGCGACCCGAAGAGGCCCCGGGTGTCCCTCCCCGGCGGGTCTCTCCCCAGACAGCGGCCGTCCGAGTCAGCCCAAGTACCTCGTCACCCTTCCTCAAGCGGAGGGGTTTCCAGGACGGATGCTGGTAGGGCCACGCCGGCGAGTGTGCCAGGGATCCAGGCGTCACGCTCCGCGACCGTTCCATCCGCTGGTCCTGGCGGTTCAGCTACAGCCCAGAGGCCAGTGCTGCAAGCCCGTTGGAGCGCTCATGCCGCCCAGTAAGTGTTGCTCTTTCTGGCTTGTAGGAGCAGAGCTCTTGTCTCCTCTCTTAGCCTGAGGACTTTCTCTTCTTGCAGGGACCGACCAGCTGCTGGGGGCGGGCCTCTTACCCGTCCGCCTTCAACCGACGGAGGCTCTGCGCCTCAGCACCTGGGGACCATGGTGGCTCCCATGGTCCCCAAATCGACGGGGGCTCCCTCTGCGCCGGCGAGTTCACCCTCCGTGGTGGCCACATCTGCTCCTATCCGCCCTCCTTCACCAGTCCAGAAGTCCGGTCCTGAGACTGGGAGGGCCGCTGTGGGTGCGCCTGCTGGCCCCCTGGCCCCCCTAGGACAGCGCCCCACCCTGGTTGCTGAGGCACCGGCGCCTCCGCCGGTCTTAGACTCGACAGGGGGGTCCAGTGGCGTGACTCCTGTCCCCCCTGCCCCGGTGCCCGTGTGGGACGCCCTGGGGCGTGTCTAGACCAGCGCCCGGCAGCTCCAATCCGCCTTTGAGCAGGAGCGGGGGGCACTGGCCGGGGAGAGGGAACGTCTTCTCAGCTGGCAGCAGCGGGCCCAGGAGGCTAAGGCAGACCTTGACTCTAGGCAGTCAAGGCTTGAAGCCATGAGTGCTCTGCTTGGCACTCAGAAGAAGGCCATTAGACACTTGGAGTCAGAGTCCCGGCGGGTTCGTGCCACCTACCGCGAGGCTCTGGCCCACGTTGAAGCCAAAGCCAAGGAGCGTTCCGCCGCCGCGGAGGAGTTGCAGCTGCAGGTAGCCCGTCGAGAGTGCGCCGTCGCCGATCGGGAACGCGCTGTCGCGGCCGAGGAGGAGAAGACCACCGCCCGACTGAGGGCCAAAGTGGAGGAGCTAAGGGATCGGACCGAGGAGCTGGAGCTCCATGAGTCGGCTGTTGCCGCATGGGAGGAGCAGTTCTCCCAGGAGCGCCAGGCGGCGATGGATCGCGAGCTGGCGGCTCGCCACGAGGTAGAGAAGCTCCAGTCCTTGCGGTCTGCCGAGGCCCAGGCAGTCTGGGGCTTTATTGCCAGGGCGGGGTCCGCATTGGCTCCTCTTGGTTTCAGCCCTGTGCAGGTGGAGGCTCCGGCGCGGCCGATGTCCGAAGCGATCCCGGCACTTGAGTCCATCGGCGATGAGCTGGGTCGGCTCGAAGCAGTGATCGCCGACGAGCTTGAAGCGGAAGGTCGGGGCCTTGCGAAGGAGGTCGCTATGCACGTTCTGTCGTGTTTCCTGAGCCGAGACCCTTCCTTTTCTCTGGGGCCAGTCCGTCTAGGGCCCGTCGCCGATCGGGAGGAAGCTGCCAGGGCCGAGGTCGAGGACTTGGCTGCCCTCGTGGCCTCCAGGTTTCATCGGGAGTCCGGGGACTCTTAGGCATCTGCCCCTGTGGCCACAAGGCCCTGTACTTCCTTTTTTATTTTTGTTGAGTCTGTAGCCCAGCTCGTGGAGCCTTTGTATGAACAGACTCCTGTTTCTTTCTGTGTCTGCATGTCTTAGTCTTCTTCTAGGCTTTTTCCTGGCCGAGTCCTTAGCTCCGCAAGGTACTCGGAGGCCTTGACCAATCTCGAAGCTCTGCATAGACACCTTCTCCGGGTCCTCACTGTATACTAAGGGTCCCGGAGGTCTCCAGGACCCGCCTCACGAGATAGGAGGGGGTTCGGGCCTGTTGGCCACGTGGCGGGCCCAGAGCTCCCCTCTAAGGGGAGGTCCGGGCTTGTGGGGCACGTGGAGTCCTCGGACCTCTCCCCGCGGAGGGGGGAGGTCCGGCTTCTGTAGACCACGCGGCGGGCCCGGAGCTCCCCCTCAAGGAGGTGGAAGGTCTGGCCCCGCTGGACACGTGGGACCTTCGGGCCTCGCCCCTGTGAGGTCTAGTTCTTTGATCTTACCTTGGGGTTTCGGTCTTGCGCGATCCCGTAGCGGCCCCCTGGTAGGTGCGTTCCATTGGATGGATGTGCCTACCATACTCCTGCGGGGAGCTGAGGCCGAGAGGTCCTGCACACAAGTAAGGGAAACGTAATTCTCCTTGGGGGCTCCCTCCCCTCTATCTCATAGTCTTATTTGGCTTACGGTCCCCGTCCACCTATACGGTGCTTGGGAACTACCGTGCGCGAAGTGCCGGGGGCTCGGGGCCCCCCTGGCTATCGGCCGGTACCTCCGACGCAACCGCCTTTGGTAGGGCAGCAAATGCCGACTAAAGATGAGAATGAGAAGAGGGAGCTGAACGCATGGTGAGCACGCGCTAGCAGTGCAATCATAAAAATTTAATAAGTAAATTAAATGAGCGCAAAAGAAGAGCAACGTAGGGCAGGTTTCTTTTCATATAAATTTCCATAGGAGGAAGGCAGGCTGAGTATGGAGGCCACGACCCGCCTTAAGGGAAGCAAGACTCTACGCGGTTTGGATCGGAACCAGGCAAAGCTGAACGTAGTCCTGGACCGTCCCCTGAGGCTTAGCTGCACCGAGCACTGTTCCTGGACTTTATGGAATTTATTATAAAAAGAAGAGTCTGTCCTATTGTTGCTCTAGGGGTAGAACTTACAGAAGTGTTCTGTGTTCCGAAGGTTCGGGAGCGGGTCCCCATCCTCGGTTCTGGGGAATGGTCCCAGGCCCAGGATGTCCAGCCCCCGTATGGCAAATGGCCATGTGGGCTGGATCATCTGTACCGTCCAAGCCGGTGTATGGATCTGCTTGGCGTGGAACAGGCACGCCTTGCAGCTCTCGACCAGCTTGACGGCATCCTGGAGTGCTGCCGGCTAGTAGAAGCCATGCCGAAAGGCTTTACCGACAAGCGTGCGTGAGGAAGAGTGACTCCCACATTCGCCTCCATGGATCTCAGCGAACAAGTCGCAGCCTTCCTCCTGGGTTATGCACCGCAATAGGATGTGGTTGGCGCCGTGTCGGTAGAGATCCCCCTCTACCGCCATGTGTCTCTTAGCCATACGCACGATCTGTTCAGCGGATACACGTTCATCATGGAGGATATTGTCTTTCAAGTAGTCCCGGACCTCCGTGATCCATGCATCGGGTCTGACTTGAGCATCTGGATCTTGAGCGCTGGGTTGCACGGAGTCCCCAGTGACGCTTACGATCCTTGGCGGCGTCCATGGCCACCGGGACCGCCAGCTTCGAGGTGCTGGTCTAGCCCCCTTCGCCCGGCTTGGCGGGCCGGGCTGTGGGCCACGGCAACGTCCTCTCGAAGCCCCCTTCGGGCACAGGGGCTCCGGTGGGGGTCTTCGTTGAGAGGTCGTCAGCTGCGGCCTTTCTAGCGCACGGTACGTGGTGCAGGTCCAAGGCGAGGAAGTCTGTCTCCACCATCTTGTTTGATAACCAGCTGGGACTCGCCCTGAGCCAACGACTGGCGAGCGCTTAGAGACAGGGCTGTCTTTAGGCCAAGGATGAGTGCTTCATACTCTGCCATGTTGTTGGTTGCCTTGGAATTGAGACGCACCACATACCCAGACAGCCCCCCCGATGGCGTGAGGAACAGTACGCTAGCACCGGCCCCCTGCTTTCGCAAGGAGCCGTCGAAGAACAGCATCCAGTAAGGCCCGGTGAAGGCCAGGGCTCAGGGTCCTGGTTCACCATCTCCATGGCCCCCTGAGTCAGCCTGCATTGGCGTCTACTTCAGCCAAGGAGTCAGCTAGTGCTTGGCTGTTGCCTGCGTGACGAGGAAGGAAGCCTAGCTTAAACTCTAGTAGCTCCGCCGCCCATTTGGCGGCATTGTCCGTCGCGTGGGGGCTGTGGAGGATAGCTTTCAGCCTGGGGAGACCGCCGGGAGCTGATACTCGGAGGTCCCCCAGGCTGTCTTGGACCTCCGGGAGGTCCCGCTGATTTCCCGGGAGCTCCGGGGGGTCCCGTTGGACGTCCGGGAGGTTCTGTTGGGCCTCTGGGGGGGGGGGTCCCGTTGCACCTCCGGGAGGTCCTGCTGGTCCTCCGGGAGGTTGTGTCGGGGATCCAGGGTCCGTTTTGGTCCTCCGGGGTTTCTTGGCACTTGTTTCTTGACAGCGAAGCAGGTTGCGGTGGTATGGGGTCCGGCCGCTCTGTGGTGAGGACCATACTCACCTCTGCAGCCGTCGCCGTGATGTAGGGCAGCAGGTGCTCTTCGGGCTCGGCGACTGCTATTACGGGTAGGGTCATCAGGAGCTGGTTCAGTTCCAGGGGAGCTTCCTCCGCTTCGTCGGTCTAAGCGAATGGGCCGGATTTGCGTAGGAGCTTTAGAGAAGTTTCGGTTTGCTAACCTCGGTATAAACCGACTCAGCGCAGCTAGTCATCCCACGAATTTCTGGTCTTCGAGCCAATGGCTTTGACCCTCTCTGGGTTAGCCTCAGTTCCTTGGCGTGAGGCCAGGAATTCTAAGGGTTTTCCAAAGGGTACACCGAGCTCACATTTCTCGGACGGACGAAGACTAAGGCCAGGTTATCTAGTAGGGACGAACCCTGCCTGATCTTAACAACAATGTCTTCGACACACACCCCAACTGGGTCTCTCATTAGCTCTCCTAAGGTCTTGTGCATTGCACGTACGAAGGTAGGGAGAGCATTCCTTAGGCCATAAGGCATAGAGGCATAACAGTACAGGCCGACTACTGTGGTGAAGGGTGCTCTTCAACTTCTCTAGACATAGGGGTCTGGTGGAAACCCGAGCAAGCATCTAGGAAGCATAGTATATCACAGCCTGACGTCGAGCCTACTATTTGATCTATCATAGGGAGAGAAAATAGATCTTTGGGACATGCCTTATTGAGACTGGTGTAGTCGATGCACTTCCGGAGCTTCCTGCCGGCCTTTGGAACAATCAACGGGGTTCGCCAAGCACCGGGGGTGGCGGACTTTCCGTATGGGCCAGCGCTCAGCAGCTTCTTGGTTTCTTCCCGAATGAAGCTTTTTACTGCTCGGTGGGCTGCTTGAGGGGCTCCTGTCGGACTGGCCAGGCGTTGGGGGAGACCTTTAGATAGTGCCCAATCACCTCCCTAGGGATCTCTGGCATCCGCGACGGCTGTCATGCAGCACATCGGCATTGTGCCGGAGGGAGGTAACGAGCGCGCCCTCCTATCTGCTATCCAGGCCCCCGGCTACCCGTGTGGTCTGGGTGGCATCGGCGCTGATTTGGACGATCCTCAAGGGGACATCGTCCTCGTCGAGGGGTTGCACATGGGGTGCTGTGGTAGAGGCACGGTGGCGTGCCCTTGGGTGGAGCCGGTTTGGTTCTGTACCGCCCGGGGGTTGGTGCTCCAGCTGCTGTAAGCGCCTGGAGCTTTTCCAAGGCTAACACTGCTGCAGCACGGTCTCCACAAACCTTGAGGACGCCTGTCGGTGTAGGCATCTTCAAGACAAGGTAGCCGTAGTGGGCTACTGCCATGAATCGGTACAGGGCTGGCCTGCCAATTATGGCGTTGAACGGGAGGTCAATCTCGGCCACGTCGAACAGAATGCACTCTGTCCGATAGCTGTCTGGTGCCCCAAAGGTCACCGGGAGGCTGATATGGCCGTAGGGAACGACCCTTCCCGGCCCTACCCCTGAGAACGGGCTCGATGGGGTGAGCTTGGCCATCGGGATCTGAAGCTTCTAGAAGGCTGCGCGACTGATGAGGTTCAGTCCAGCCCCGCCATCCACCAAAACGTGGTACATCTTCATGTTGGCGATGGTGGGGGCCACCACGAGCGGTAGTTGGCTGGCCCCAGCCATGTTACTGGGGCAGTCGGTGGCATCGAAGCTGATGGGGATTCCCATCCACCTGAGGTGCGGTGCTGCACCCGGGAGGGGAGCCACCGACGCTACCGCTCGGCGCAAGGCCTTAGCTGTGCTTCGGGACGGGGGGTCAGTGGACCCGCCGAAGATGACATAGAGCATCTTCCGGTGCTCGTCATCACTGGAGCTGGAGCTCTCATGATTGCGCACTGCCTTCACGGCGTGCTGAAGCTCCTGGAGCTCCACCTGGCGGTCGACGCCGTCTAGGGCTTCGACCTTCTGCTTGCCCTCCCTTTGACGGTAGGGTGGGGCATCAGTTAGGGGCTGCTTCCCTTTCCGGAAGCGCTCCGCGAGCTTCTGGATTTCCCGGCACTCGGCAGCGGTATGATAACTGGTGCCATGCACGGGGCATAACTCATCCTGGCCCCCGTCTGGGGCCGGTGATTGTCGCGGCCTCTTGTCGGGGCGCGGCCCCCGAGCTCCACTGGGCGCCGCCGTTGTGGCAACGGGGGCCGCGGCTGACGGCTTTATCTTGCTTCCGCCTCCATTCTTGATCTTCCTGCCGCTTCCATATGAAGCGTCGCCGGATCCCGGCTGACCCCCTGGCTCGGAGGCCGGCAGGGAGTGCCAGTTCCGCCCTTCGGCTGCTCTGGCACACTTGTCTGCCAGGCTGAAGAGTTCTGAGACATCGCGGACCTCCCTAGTCGCGAGCTTCTCGAGCATCTTCTTGTCCCGAACGCCTTGCCGGAACGCCACTACCACAGAAGCGTTCCGGATGTGTGGGACGGTGTTCCGCACCTGGGAGAACCGCTGGATGAAAGAGCGCAGAGACTCCCCTGGTTGTTGCTGGATGGCGTGTAGGTCGAGCTCCGTGCCACGCCGGGTGTAGGAACTGCCGAAGTTGGAGACGAACTGCCGGCAGAGCTCTCCCCAGGAGGTTATGGATTCCAGGGGTAGGTTCATGAGCCAAGATCGGGCTGGGCCGGTTAAGGCGACGGGGAAATAGTTGGCCATGACAGCCTCATCTCCTCCTGCGGCGAGTATGGCGGTGGAGTAGATCTGGAGGAACTCCGTCGGGTTGACACTGCCGTCGTACTTTTCGGGCAGGTGCGGCCAAAACTTGCGCGGCCACTTCGCGAAGCGAAGGTGGGGTGCAAGAGCCGCACATCCTGCTCCTGTTGCCGCAGGTATTGGTGCCGCGAACGCTTGATTCGCACTTGGCACTGTGTACCCCGGTATGGGCAAGGCTGCACCATAGACTGGGGACGCCATTTGCAGGGCATATGGTTGCGGCATATGCTGTGCGGCGTACGCCTGGGGCAGAGCCCGCGTGGCGAAGATCTGCCCTTCAGTCTGGGTTGAGGCCGACGTCATGCTGTCGCCAGTCTCTTGGATGTGACGCCTCTCTCGACGTCGCTCGAGGAACACTCGGGCATCTTGGCCCAAGTGGCATCGCTCCAGCTCTGCCCTCAGGTCCATCGTCGGAGGCCTGGTGAAGCTGGGGTACGCCGTCTGCCCGTCAACCGTGGGCGTGCGCGTCAGTGACACTGCTGGTTGACTGGAGCGTCGTCCCCGCCGAAGTCGAGGGTTTGAGGCGGCGACGACGAGACGGTCTACCTCGCGAATCCACTGCTTTGTCGCTGCCTGAGGCGCGTCCCCAGCAGGCGGATTGTGCAGTAGTGCTCTTGCTGCGGCTAGCGCACCCCCACTGGGTACGCCTAGCGCTACTGAAGACCTGACGCTGGTTGGAGCCTGCATTGCCGGGGTCGGCGCTGCCAGAGCCGGTTGCTGGCTCCCAGCTTGTTTCGACACACTCCGTCCTGAGCGTGTCGACACGTAGTCCCCCCTGGTCACGGTTTCCCACGGACGCGGGGGGGGGGGGGGGGAGAGTTTGCCGCTGAAGGAAGTTTGGTCATCTTCGTCGGTGGAAACTCGTTGCGCAAGGGGAAAAGCCCCCTACCTGGCGCGCCAAATGTCGAAGTGTTCGGTCGACACTTCCCCCGGGCCTGCACTGGGCAGCCCGCGGAGGTTCTTTTTTCGGTGGGGCTATTCCCTTGTGGAGAGCTTGAGCGTATGGACGAGTTAGTAAGAGCTTGACACGGCGAGTTTTACGTGGTTCAGGCCGCCGGAGCGTAAAACCCTACGTCCACGGCGAGCTATGGAGCTCGCTGTATTGCTTGCTGCTCAGAACCGGAGTCCTGAGCTTGAGGATGAGTTACAGCTTGGGGGTGAATGGCTAGAGTGCAAACCCCTGCTAACGTCGCCTACCTGAGTCTTTTATAGTCCAAGACTCGGGTGGCTTACAAGGGGGGCCCGGGACCCGACAGGTGGTCCCGGGGAGATTGTCTGTCATCTACCGTATCTGCAGTTATGCCGGTAGTTGTCTCTGGCAAAGGCTTCTGAGTCTTCGTCTTGCAGCCCTGTCCGTGCCGCATGCTAGTCGTAGTGGTTGATGACGGCGGGGGCGGCATGGGATGTCTTGTCGCTGCGTTTATTGGCTGGCAGGCTCTGACACCGCGCGCCAGTCTGTGATGCGACTGGGCGCAACGGCACCTGACAGAGGCGTGATCCGCATCTCCGCGTCTTGGGAAGACGCGGGCCTTGAATACCTTGTACGGGCAAGGTATGGGGTGTCTTTACGCCCGCTGCCTATTGCTCGGGGCAGGCAGCGTTCTTCTGCTGGCCACGTGGCGGGCCCGGAGCCCTCCTCAGAGGAGAGAGGGGGGGTCCGGCCCCACGGGACACGTGGAGCCTTCGGACCTCTCCCCGCGGAGGGGGAGGTTCAGCTTCTGTCGGCCACGTGGCGGACCCGGAGCTCCTCTCTGAGGAGAGGGAGGTCCGGCCCCGCCGGATACGTGGCACCTTCGGACCTCTCTCCCGCAGAGGGGGAGGTCCGGCTTCTGTATGCCACGTGGCGGGCCCGGAGCTCTCCTCTGAGGAGAGGGAGGTCCGGCCCCGCCGGACGCGTGGCGCCTTCGGAGCTCTCCCTGCGGAGAAGGGCGAGTTCCTTAGGCATTTTCCCCTGTGCGCGGGGGTACACCATATCGCGGGTATCGACAGACGGCGATTATAATCGATTTACACCTGCAGGGTTACCCGAATAAACCGTCACGTATGCCCGTACTCTATGTTGCCTACAGCAACCATCACGGACGTCGTACGCAACCACCCTTCACCTGACAGCCAAATGTTGAACCAGTCCAATCGTCCCAAGCAAGAGGTCTCTGCGCACGCATCCACAGTGCCGCCAGCCGATTTACACCTCGAGCTCTCAACCTGCCCTCTGAACGACCAGCTATGCCTCAACACCCAGCTACCCGAGTTACATCAGTTTCCCGGTTCCCATATAGCCGGTAGGTCTTCGGTACTGTTCTAGCTTGTTCAACAGGCCCGCACATGGCTCGGTCCTCAATCGACAAGCGGAGCTATAGCACCCAGGCCCCAAAGTCCTGCTGCCCTTACTCTCCGCTCGGTCTCATTTTTCTTGCCATGTGTTTCATTTGCTATCTTTACCCGAGTTGAGTGCCTCTAGCCTATCCTCGCGAGTAGTTCCAACTACTCGACTTGTACCGAATCCTACACTATCTTAGCATTGCAGTAGCTAAACGGGGTTTTCAATCCTAATCCAAACCCATGGTTTTCTTGGCTATGAATTTGGGTTTCAAACAAGACTCTAATGCAAGAAGTAAGTGGGTGCTCAAAGTAAGTTCTCAAAACAGTAAAACTTGTAAAAAGGTTAATGCAAACCGGAGCTTACCTTGCTGCTCTTGGTCGTAGGCTAGCTGCTCTTCCAGAGTGACGAAGTCTAAGACTTCGGGTTCTTCCTCAACCTTAGCGACTACATGAGATAACATGTATATGTATCAATGCATTTGAATTGAATTTAAACTTGTGAAGACTATAAGTCTTACTAGACAGACCCACTGACTCTGAAATTTTTACGGTGGTTTGGCTACAACCTAAACAGAGACTTGGCCAAGTTTCATTTGCAGCAAAGCTCATTGGAGCTCTCCACAAATAATTATGTACTTGACCTTAATTGGAGCTCCTAGGGTGTTCTAGGGATTTTCATGGAGCAAGCCATGACTTTATGAAAACTAGATTTTCAGAGGGTTCTAATGGAGTTGGTTTCACTTAATTGGAAGGTTCTTAGCTACAGATATCAGCTAAACAATTTCAGATAACTTCTGAAAATGTTTCTGGACATTTTCTATTTTCTCTGGAACAGTTTATTTAATCACACCATTAGGTGGATCAAATGAGCTCAAATGCATCTGAAATTATTATGGTAGCTCAGGGATATTTTGGTGAACATCCCAGCAAAATTTCAGGAATTTCCTCTAGAGGGTTCTCCAGTTAAAATTCTAAACAATTTAAAATTTGAAGAATTAATTCTGGAGAAATAAGGATTTTTATAGAGTGAAACTTGATTTGCTGGAAAGTACTCAGAGAGCTGAATCCAACAAAATTTGGTTCACTCTATTTGGAGTTTTCTAGCCAATGCTATGCGGGTTTGAAGTTTGAACTAAATCTGAAAATCGGGAAAAAGTATAAATCGCTGCGCGTGGGACTGGGGCTACATGTCAACTCCTCAGCGGTTGACACACGGGGCTACGGAATTTTCGCGCGCAGCCGCACCCGATCCGGTGCCAAAGCAAATCCCGGTTTTAAAATATCGGCCGCTGACACGTGGGTCAGGGGGCTTTGTCGCTCGGCCTCCCTCGCTCGGCCACCGCCCTCCTCGCCGGAGGGATCCTGCCGTGCGCCAAACTTCATGATTTTGGCCGCCTCTGCCTAAATCCATCCGGGGAACACGATGCTGGGCTCAGGTCGTCGTGACAGTCACCGGAACACGGCCGACGACGAGTGGCGGCTTTGGAAGAACTTCAGCTGTGTCGGCCAGACTTCCTAGCACCCCAACCAATCGAGCAAAAGTCCGTCGAGCATCAGTGGACCCTAGGAAAGATCAACATGAGCTCCACGGAGCTCGGAAATGGCCGTACTGGGCTATCACTATGCGACCTAGGTCGGAAATCGGGAATTCTCCTAAAACTCGAGGAACAGTGGCTACCCCCAATAGTTCTTTGAGGTTTTGGATCCTATGGACTTGCACGGACACCTAGAGGTGCCTCTCTTCATGAGAGGATGAGTGGTGCAGTGTGTATTACGAATTTTGCGAATCGGTCCGGACGTCTCTTTTGTATACCTTCGCAAAATCGTGAAATTCCGGCGTGGTTAGTTTATGTCACGCCGCCGGAGCTTGCGGTAATGAAAGAGGGACTGAAGGTGAACCTTTTTGCTATTCACAGCTCAGAGAACGACGGGCTGTGGTGGCCACACGGGTCGTCCCCGTGACGGCAGCTCGGGTTGAACTGAGGAATGGAAGAACGTCGCGGTGAAGCTCAAGGAGGGTTGATCAGGGTCTGGAACCGGTGCAAGGATGTCAAGGAAGACTCTGCGCACTCGGTTATGGTCTCAGATCACCGTGACAACCACAGAGTCGGCCGGGCGACGATGGACCGAGAGCTCGGTCGAGCGGCGAGGTGTTTCAGTTTTCTGGGTGGGGGCACGTTGGAACAGTGGCGAGAAACACTGGGGACGGCTCGGGCGCATAGATAAGGGGCTAGATAGGCGGTTCAGCGGCTTGGGCGGCAAGCAGCTGCTGGCCTCGACGACCTGGCGCGGTGGCGACCGCGGCGAGAGCCCGAGACCCAAGTACTCTGTGTCCTCAGTTGGTTCTTTGATCTGTGAAGCTGACATGTGGGTCCCACCCAAGTTTTAACCTCTGAAATTAACTTTCCTCTACTGCTCCAAACAGTGATCCCTCTATTACCCCCTAGAATTTGAATTATCTACCACATGCCCATTTGTAATTGATGGAATTCAAATTGTGAAGTGTTTGAATAGATTTCAGCACATATGCAGTTTGAAATTCAAATTGAGTTTGAATTTACTAAACTTAGCTCATGTCAAGATCAACTACAAATGGAGTGAAAATTGGTGTGTGAGCTCACAAAAATGTGCTGAGTAAGAATATACCTCCCACTTTTGAATTCATGGGATGGAAATAGTTTGAAGTTGAATTTGAGTTCAAACTACCCTCTTTCTAGTTGTACCCAAAATTACCTCAAAACTGTTTTGGATTTGGGTGAATTTTGGCATGAGCATTCCTAGCAAGGTGTTGGAGTTTTTCATATGCTCAGCCCCTAGATGGTGCATGTGGGAAATACCACTTTTGCATTTTGTGAGTTTCTTCTCTAATGATCATGTTGATGGTGTTTACTTGGTTTTTAAATGTGTTCACGAAGTTTCTTCAAATGAAGTGTGTGTGTGGTGATGAACACATTGAATATGTGCCCAAAAACTTAGGCCCTTAAAGTGCCATTCTCGTCTTCCTTGAAATCCTTTTCTATCCCTTGTTGGATTCTTTCCTTTATTTCCTTTATTTCCTCATTCGTTGCTTGGCCATCTCATTTCTCTTGTTCCAGCGTTGAGTTCAGTACTACCACCTCCATCTCGTTCAAGAGCCCGAGATGTACTCGTTTGGACTCCTTATGCAGCTCGGGTGGCAGCTCCCGAACCGTGAGTTGGTGACATGCTCCCTTTCGGCTCAATGCATCCACTACTTCATTGGCCTTTCCGGAGTGATAGTTGATTCCTACATCCTAATCCTTGATGAGTTCCAACCATCGACATTGCCTCAAATTTTTAAAATCCCTAATTCCAACAAGCCTAGCTTCTTGTTGGAATTTCATCTACAGGGTCAAATTCAAATAAAATTAGGGTTTTCAAATTTGCAATCCGGCTACATGAAATAAAGGAAGGGCTACAAAAGAATACTAGCCAAAAAGGAAATAAACCCGGTGTTTTAAACGGGAGCATAAGCGAGAGTTAATCCCACGGATATCAAATTCAAATTTTCAGAATTTGGTGCAACTTTTGAATTTGAATTGTGGAACCACAGTTGTTCGGAGGGGGAGACCTCGGTGGGACCCACAGATCAGTGAGACTGAGACACAAGGAAGTTTTCTTTCTCTGTGAGAGTGACACCGAGGGGGAGAAGGAGTTCCAGCGAGCTGCCTGCACGCTTGTTCCCCGAGGTGGTTCCTTTCCTTGCCCTCGGCTGCTCGCTAAAGATCAGTGGGTGCACAAATCAATTGGTTCTTCTCTGCCTCACACGATCAGCTTCTCAGCTCTTCTCTCTCATGCGCTCAGCCGAAGTAAAAAACGTGCCCGCGCCAAGGTTGTGCATTGCCGATCGCCTCCCTGTGGGTGTGGCGCCAAGATGAGCCATCAAACACAGCAGCTCCGATGCCTTCTCAACGTTTTCCAACCATCTTCAGCTCGTCCCCGGCTTTCCCCCGCCGCAACCGAGCCGTTGTTCTCTAGGAAAACAAAGTAACGTCGTGCCATCTCAGTTCCACGTTGCCCGGCCATTCCTGTGCCCCTCCGGCTTGAGCAAAGCAACTTAATGGTGCGCCATGACGTCTATATCATCATCCCGGACCCCCCTTGCTCTTCCCCGTCGCCGGCTAGCCGGAATTCAGGTTTTACCGCCGGAGTACGTGAAGAACCAAGCTAGATAATTTCTGAAATTCGCTCAAATCGCTTGAACATTCGTTCTACAATTCAAACCATGGCAACCTCAGACCCTAGCGCCCTCCCAAGCCAAAGCACACATCAAACTGGCCATCCCACGCCCCGGGCGACGAGAATTCACCGCCAGCGGCAAAAACGGCTCGGTCCTCCACTGACCGCCCTCTTCCCACCGTTTGCTGCAAGAATTGGTTTGCGTTCCATGTTCTACGACCTCTATGGGTGCTGTACGGTAGCTGGGCTGTTGAAATCGGCTTGGGATACGCCGGAACACGTCGATGCCGCGCCGTCAAGCACCGCAACAGTGCCAACCCATTTCCGACCATTTTCAAGCGGTGAGACCTTGCCCGGCAGCTGCGCCACGTTCCAAGGGTCGTGTAGGGCGAAACTGAGTTAAAACGGTGGAGAAACGAGGGACAATGAGCCGCGCCCCCCCTCTGTCCAGCGTGCACGCGCGGGGTTCTGTCCGAGGTTGAAGAAGCACCTGACCTGTGGGCCCGATGTTTGAATTGCTCTGTGTAAAATAAAAACAGAGAGTTGTTCATACTTGGAAAATCCATAACTCGGGGTAGAAAACTCTAAATATATTAGTGAGACAAATTTTGTTGGAATCCTTATGAAGAGTACTTTGCAGAGAAACAAAGTGCTAGCTATGAAAGTACCTAGGAATATCTGTAGAATTGTTTTTAGTAAATCCTTTAGGGATTAGTTCCAGGAACAATTCTTCATGAAACACTCCCAATTTTGGGCAGCAAATCTTTCTCCTAGTTAATGAGCTTCAGTAAAAATCTTAGGATTTTTGGAGATGATTAAGAGGGCTTAATCAGTAGGTTATCTCAGGGATAAATAAAAGAGCTGAAAATCACAGAAGGGGATTTCCAGAAAAATAAAAGAAACTTCAACAAGCAATTCTTGCCAACAGAAGACTTAGAAAATTTTGAAACAATTTTTCCTAGGAACCATAGGTCCAGAACTATTGAGATATCAAACTCCTCAACATGACCAAGTCTAGTTAGATTCCTAGAAATCATTGAATGTTAAAAGTTCCAAGAATTTTTGCGGCCGTCTCCATCCTTAGAAACATCTGAAAATTTTACCATATCCTTATCATGAGATTAGAAAGCCCATGTAAAAATTTCAACCACAGAAGCTGCTGTCTTCATATAGTTTAGTTCTGTAGTCGTATATCTCACTTATATTCATAATATGACGCATCATTTATTTGATCATTTCGATAGCGAAATGAGACGGCCCGAAGCCGCACGTTCAGTCACGGGGACGTGGCACTCACCCGGGAATCGCATTGGGTGGTGCCGTGTTGTGCGGCACCCAACAGCACACGTATAAGGAACAAAGTATTACATAAAACAATAGCGGAAGCTTACAAGTTTCATTGTAAATAGTTTACATCAAGTAACTACAGCGGAAGTCTATAAACAACTCACGTTGAATAACTAAAGAGCACTCGAGATGAAGTCCAGCCCGTGGACTCCTCTCGCTAGCAACACGAAGACAACAGCAGTGGCTGGGTTCTTCATGTGTTATATGACTGGGAAGTCTCTGAGTCTCACCAGACAACCTTCTTCTTAGCATCGATGTTAACCTGCAAAACCACTCATATAGCAAGTGTGAGCACATAGGCTCAGCAGGACTGATCCGTCTCTCCTAAGCAAGAAACTCTACATGCACGACGGTTGCAATTGGGTTAGCTAGAGTTGCATAAAGGACTCGCCTAAAGTTGATCCTTAACTTTCAGATTTTAAGCCTCATTGTGCAGACCTTGAGCCGAACAGCATCGCAACTCCACAATCAAACAAGAAACGCTTTGTTGCGATGCTCCTTGCACAAGGTGAAAGTAAAGTTTAATGAGCCTATCTCTAATTCAATCATTGCTGCAATAAAAGTTACATTACAACCTTATCAAGTTCAAAAGAAAAACAGTTCAGTTGTTACTACGTCAAGACGCAGTGGGCAAGTATGCTCATATAACCGCGAGCGACGGTGATTCGAATCAGTACACACCCGGACTACACGATACGTACACCCATACTCCGAGTTGCTGGCAGCAACCTCGACTGACGTTGAACGCGGCCACCTTTCCTAAGATCTTCCACATTGGACGCAGTCTAACTGCCCCGAGTCCACAAGCTCCCGCAAGGTACATACCCGCAGTGGTATTTTCTTGAGCGAGTTACCTCCTACTACCCTGACGCCAAAATCCTAAGGCAGTGAGAAAAGTTCCACTATGGATCTCCCAAGGTACATCGGTTTCTTAGGTCCCATATAGCCAGTATGTGCCCGGTACACAACTCAAACTTGTCCAACAGGGCCAAGAACGGACGGGCCTTAACCGACACAGGCAGGGCTGTGCATGCACGGTCCGCAGCCTGCTGCATCAAAACCTCCCCGCCCGGTCTCCATTTCTTGTGTGTAAACTTTCCTCATCATTTCTATTTCTGACCCATTCCAAGTAAACCAGCCATAAACTCGCGAGTAGCTTCCAACTACTCGACTTCTACCGGACCTTTCCTTCTAACATTTAGCGTAGCCAAATCCACTCAAGGAGGTGCTATTCTACCCTTTCTCTCTTAGGTATTTCTGGTCATGCAAGTGGGGTTTTCAATATCAACTAGACTTAATGCAATCAAACGATTCAAAACTATGGTCTCTAAAAATGGAAATGCTTTATAAAACTGTTCAAATGCAAACCGGGGCTTGACTGTTTTGCAGGTAACTAAGATTACAATCAGTTAGTGACGATCACTTGGAGCTCGATCACTTGCTCTCCTCCCTCCTTGATCTTCACTCCAATCCTTCCACACGTGCTGACGTAGATGCTACACGATATGATCATGCATATGTACTTAATTGAAAAGCTTTTGCTAATAAGATCTAATGAAAGTTTAAAAACAGGAACTCTGTTTAAGAATTTAAAATGACACTGGTGCTAGTGGTTTGGGTTAGGTTTAAAACCTATGATAAAATGTTAAGTGCCACCTCCACTTGAGTGTTGATCACCCTAAGAGGTTACACATGACAGTGGTGATCCAGAGCTCCAATGGGGCTGAAAATTTTCATGTGAGTCCCTCATCACAAGAAAGTCATCTAGACCAAAAAAACAGCACTTTTCATTTAGTGGTTCATTCAGAACAATTTTCTAAGCAATTAAGCAAAGAGGAATTAATTCTGAGGTAACCCCCATGTTCATGTCAAACTTAGTGAGCTACAGTTTCAACTATAGTTCATAGAGCCTGCATTAATTTTCCTAGGATTTGTGGAGCTAAGAATTTCCCAGAATTGAATTTCCAAGTTTTGGAAATTCTCTGAAAATGTTTCTGGATTCATTTGAACACAGCAACTTACAATCTGAATTCACCTGATCAAATAAACTCCAAATAAGCTGAAACTTTTGCAGGGGTCTAATAACACTCTAAAGAATAATCTGGCAAAATTTGAGGATTTTTGGATAAACCAAACGCCCTCTAAAATTCTATTGTTGAAAAGATTTAAAGAATTTTCCAGAATTAATTAATGACTTTCATACAAATTGGGTTGTATATTTGGATAGATTTTGATAATCTGAATCTAACCCGATTTGAATCACTAAATTTGGATTTTCCTATCAATGGTTATGCTCTTCTAAAGTTTGGGGAAAAATCTGGGATTTGAATTAATCGGGGGAAAATTTTAAATACTGACAGTGGGTCCATGGGACACGTGTCTGGTGTGGGGATAGCGCCACACGGGGGCACAGGACTGTTTCCCTTGCTGTCACAGTTGATCCGGTGTTACAGAGGATCCGGCCCTTCTCTCCTGAGTGACTCACATGCGGGTCCGGTGTCCCCTTCATTTACCTCTCGCCCTCGCGCGATAGCGCCGCCGGGGCTCACCGGAGCTCGCCGAATTAGGTCATCCAGCCAAATCCCGAGCTTCTACTCACCGCCAGGCCCTAACTTCATGCGAGGAACACGATGGGATGATTTCCCCGGACCGGCGAAGCCCCTAAATGATCTCGCACTGGTGCAGCGGCTCAGAGGAAGTCCGGCGACGTCACCCCGACGCCCTAAGCCCTCCAAGCTTCGGTTTCCAAGCTCTAAAGCACCAGTGGATGCTAGGGAAGCTTGTCATGGGGGTGAAATGGCTCGGATTGCTCTAAACTAGGGTTCATGGTGTGCCCGATGCATCCTATCGCGGTAGCTGTCGGAAAATCTCAGAGCAAGCCTTCTACCATGGGTTTCATGCTATGGTTTATGAAGAAGAAAGATCGCTACACAGGTCTAGATTCTGTGTGTGCAATTTGCAGAGCTCTAAATCATCATAACGCAAGAATTAAAACGATCCTTACCCGCGGGTCCATTTACACCGGCGGGAGAGGAATTCTGAAATTCGTCGGCAAGAAGCAACGACTAGGGCTAAGCTGTGGATGGAAGCTGCAGGGAGCTCTTGCGCATCCAAGGGTCCTCTTGCTTGGTCGTGAAAACCTCTCTGTAGGGCTGCCCAGAAGAGCACCTCGTCGCCGTTGCTTTCGGCTGCCGCAGAATGGTTTGCTCCCAAGTGAGGAGGACCAAGAACTGCTCGGCTGTGGTGCGAGGGGGTCGTGGGAGGGTCCGTGGCACCGTTCTGCTGCTTTGCTTGGGCTTGCACACAAGCTATGGTGGTGGCCGAGCGATCGGAAAGCAGCGGCAGCAGCTCTGTTCGGTTGTTTGCGCGAGGAGAAGGGAGCAGCGCCGAGTCTTCGGTGATACGGCGAAAGGGAGCACGGCAGATGGTATAAGAACCTCGGCTGAGGCAGTTCGAGCGAGAGGCGGTCGACCAAGTGGTGGCGCTGGCGTCGGTTGCCTCTGTGGACCTCACGTGAGAAGCAAAACAGAGACTGCTCTTCTGAAGATATTTTGCAAATTCCTCCCCCTCAATGACAGGTGGACCCACAGTTCAGTCCCTCCTTATCCCTCTCCTAAATATCTCCCAAAATTTGCAAATGGTGAAATCAAATTGTGGGAGTTTAAATCTGAGGTGCATTGGGATAATTGGGCAAGTTTCATCCAAATTCAAATAGGTATTTGAATTCTTTGTTATTTAAAGTCCATTTTGGAAAATGAGTTGCTAAACATTTCAATAATTCATGAAACTTTGCATACCCACTAATTTGGATATAAGGAATTCAAATATGCAATCTGATTTTTATTTTGGCTGCTGCAATTGAGATTTGTAGCACATCAGTTTTGATATTCATAGTGTTGCTCTCATTTGAATTTTGAGTTGAACAAATTTGTTCCAAATCTGACTTTAGCTTTGTCACCCATATGGGAACTTGCCATCTTGGTTTTAGACCCCTCTTGGGTTCCAAGTTTTCAAACAAACATTTGAACTTGTGTGAAGAAATCCCTCATGTGGGTTATCACATGTGGAAAAGCTTTAACGAGTCCCAAATTCCATACATATGAAACCAACTTTTGCAAACAAGAGTTTCTTTGTATTAACATTTTTGGGACCTTTACATTCCTCCCCCCTTAAAAGGAACCTCGTCCCAAGATTACAAAAGAAGAACGAGACGGGAGGTAATTACAAAGTTTATGACAAAAGTTCCGGATAGTTCTTGTGGATGTAATCTTCGGTTTCCCACGTCGCCTCCTCCGGGGTATGATTACTCCACAGGACTTTGTAAAATCTCAAACTCCGGTTTTGGGTGATCCGGGTCTTTTCGTCGATAATCTGAATAGGTTGCTCGACATAGGTTAGATCCGGCTTCAACTCGTCGATGTCTTCGGTGCGGACAGCAGCGGTAAACTTGAGACACTTACGTAGCTGAGACACGTGAAATATGTCGTGAATACCGGCAAGGCTTGCCGGTAGTTCCAGCCGGTAGGCTACAGTTCTGCACTTCTCCGTTATGGCAAACGGACCGATGAATTGGGGAGCAAGTATCCCCTTGACAACGAACCGATGAATCCCTTTCATCGGAGACACACGAAGATACACGTGCTGTCCGACGTCAAAATGCAGCGGTCGGCGCCTCTGATCCGCGTAGCTTTTCTGACGAGATTAGGCAGCTTTGAGGTTCTCTTGTATTGTCCGAACTCTCTTCGGCTTCATTGACAAGATCAACCCCGAACATTACTCGTTCACCAGACTCACACCAGTTCAATGGTGTACGGCACTTCCGTCCGTATAGAGCTTCATATGGTGCCATTTTGATGCTTGTCTGATATCGGTTGTTGTACGAGAACTCCACCAACGGTAAGTGATCACCCCAGCTCTTACCGTGGTGGATGGCACATGCTCTTAGCATATCTTCTAATATTTTATTTGCCCTCTCAGTTTGCCCATCGGTTTGAGGGTGATACGCGGAGCTTCTAATCAGTTTGTTTCCCAATGATGCGTGGTGTTGCTCCCAGAAACGGGCTATGAACAGTGATCCTCTATCTGACACAATGTTACAGGGAACTCCATGTCAGCACAAGATCCGTTCTATGTACAGCTCCGCATACTGCTTTGCGTTATATCTTGTATGCACAGGGATGAAATGTGCTGATTTGGCTAACCGATCAACGATTACCCAAATCGAATCATGGTTTTGGGAGGTCATCGGCAACCCGACGATGAAGTCCATACTCAAGTCTTCCCACTTCCATGCCGGTACATGCAGTGGCTGCAACAGGCCTGACTTCTTCACATGGTCGGCCTTGACTCTTCGACACGTATCACATTCTGAAACGTACTTTGCGACTTCACGTTTCATACGTGTCCACCAAAACTTCTTCCGGAGATCTTGGTGCATTTTATTACTGCCCAGATGAATGGAAAACTTGGATAAATGAGCTTCATCCAAAATTTTCTTCCGTAGTCCCATATCCAGGGGTAATACAATCCGGTCGTTGAACCACAAAGTACCTTCATCGCCCTTCCGGAAGCATTTCATTTCTCCGTTGTCTATCCTTCGCCGTATGTGAGACATACCCTTGTCTTTTCGTTGAGCTTCAGTGATCTCTTCTCGGATGGTAGGAATGAGAGTGAGATTATAGAGAGCTCCGTACGGGATGACACGGAGGCTTGGTTCTTCGTCATCCATTTCAGCAATACTCAGGTGATGGATATGCGCCTTACGACTGAGCGCATCGGCGAGCACATTCGCCTTTCCTGGATGATAATGAATCTCCAGTTCATAGTCTTTAATGAGCTCCAGCCATCTTCATTGCCTCATGTTCAATTCTTTCTGAGTGAAGATGTACTTCAAGCTCTTGTGGTCGGTGTAGAGGTGTACAATATTTCCGAGCAAGTAATGCCTCCACATATTCAAAGCAAGGACCATGACAGCTAATTCAAGATCATGAGTTGGATAATGCTGCTCATGATTTCTAAGTTGACGAGATTCATAAGCGACCACTCGTCCTTCTTGCATCAGCACGCAGCCAAGACCAATGCCAGATGCATCGCAATAAACGTCGAATGGCTTCGTCGTATCTAGCTGAGAAAGAGCTGGGACTATCGTGATATGCTTAACTAAAGTCTTGAAAGCTTGTTCACATGAAGCACCCCACACAAATCTGGTATTCTTTTTCAATAATTCTGTCATCAGTTTAACGATCATGGAGAAACCCGGAATGAACCTCCGGTAGTAACCCGCTAAAATGAGGAAGCTACGGATCTCATGCACAGACTTTGGTGACTCCCATTTCTGCACTTGGATAATATTACTCGGATCTACAGCGATGCCCTCCGCCGAAATAATGTGTCCGAGAAATGGTACTTGATTAATCCAGAATTCACACTTGCTAAATTTTGCATAGAGCTGATGATCTCGCAATCTTTGTAGCACAATATGCAGATGTTCAGCATGTTCTTCCTCTGACTTGGAGTATACCAAGATATCGTCGATGAAGACCATGACGAATTTATCCAACTCCGTCATGAACACTGAATTCATCAGGTACATAAAGTGTGCCAGGGCGGTGGTCAAACCAAAAGACATAACGAGATAGTCATACAGCCCGTATCTCGTTGAGAATGCCATTTTCAGAATATCTTCTGTCTGGATTTTAATCTGGTGATATCCGGACCGAAGATCCATCTTCAAAAATACTTTTGCACCCACAAATTGATCAAATAGCATATAAATGAGAGGTAGTGGATACTTGTTCTTGATGGTAACGGCGTTCAGAGGACGATAATCAACACAAAGCCGTAGTGTTTAGTCCTTCTTCTTGACAAACAAAGCTGAACAACCCCAAGGTGACGAACTCGGTCATATAAAGCCCTTGCTTATTAGGTCATTCAGTTGTGTCTTCAATTTTGCTTGTTCAATGGGTGCCATCTTGTACGGCCTTCGTGATATCGGTGTTGTTCCCGGTATAAGTTCAATCTTGAACTCAACGTCTCGCTCGGGTGGCATGCCCGGTAAATCATCGGGAAATACATCCGGATACTCACGTATCACTGGAATGTCCTCTATCTTAACAGCTTCCGTGTGGTTCACTGTTGCAATCTGTTGCCGTCTGGTGCCCAGAATTAATATATGAAGACCGTGCTGTGGGGAGTTGAGCTCAACGGGCCTGGAGCTGATGTTAAGAACCACCTTGTGGTAATTCAACCACGACATTCCCAAAATGATGTCGATCTTCAAACCCTCAAGTATAATGAGAGTCGTAGGGTATATTCTACCCCCAAACAAAGAGGTGCTCGGGAGACAACCTCGCTTGCGGTACTGCTGCCTCCGGGCGAAGATATGAGGTATTGCCTCTTTGAATAAACTGTTTGTAGCTGATGTTGAGACACAAAAGACTGGCTAATGAAATTATTTGTGGCACCGGAATCAAAGAGAATTAAAACTGGTAGCTGATTCAGAGAAAACATCCCTGCTAAAGCGGCTTCTCCTTCCGGAACATCATCAATCACAGTATAGTGAATATTGCCCCTTATCTGCCCTCCTGTCTGCAGATTAATGTACGGGTTGTATTGTTGTAAATATGATGACCCGCAGCTTTGAGTTCCCTGCGGACAATGCCTAGTGTAATGGCCCATACGCCTACAAATGAAACATGGATGTCTCTCCGATTCTTCGTTGACTTGCAGTTGGATGCTAGGTACACATGGCTGCAGCGATGGAGCACAAACCACCGTCTGATGCTGCGGCTGTGGAGGTGGTGCAAGTTGTAGAACTTGACCAGCAATCAATCTCTGAGGAGTTGATCATACAGGTGGCATCCATCTTTCACCGGTTGGCGTTTGATACACCAAACGGTACTTCTGAGGCACATAACTTGTGCTGGCCTGCTCGATCTCACTCATCTTTCTCTTCTCAGCTTGCCACTCAAGTGTCGGCTTCTCTTGGATGAGAGCCGCATCGACCATGTCGGTGTAACTGTCGTTATTGTGCACGGCCAACTTCTCCTGTAATATGGCACTCAGGCCATGGAAGAATAAGTCACACCATGCCTCTTCTTTCGCCACGTATTCGGGAGCATATTGGGCCAAAAGGTTAAACCTTCTGACAGACTCAAGGACACTCATGTCCCCTTGCTTCAAGCCCAAAAATTCCTCCCGCTTAACCTTGACAATATCTAGTGGTATGTGACGAGTACGAAAGGCTTCACAAAATTCACTCCACGGCACTTGATGGTCATCCGGAATGGTGGCAAGATGGTCAACCCACCAATTTCCGGCAGCTCCATGGAGTTGTTGAGCGGCAAACTTGGTCTTCTGGTATTCATCACGCTCGAAGACTCCGAATTTTGACTCCATGACACGAAGCCATTGATCTGCTTCCACAGGTTCGGTGGATTCAGTAAAAATTGTCAGTTGAGTCGCCAAGAAATCCAGATAAGCGTTCCGAGGTGGAACGACTTGTTGCGTGTTCTGGAGTACACCCTGCTGTACCAAGGCTTGGAGTAAGTGTGTGTGTTCTTGTGTTGCTTCTTGCAGTAGCCAACTGTTCTCTTGGTTAGACTTGACGACTCGAGTCATAAGATCCATCCATCCCGTGGATGGTGGTTCCGACGGTGGAATAGAAGCATCACCGCCTCGGCGAGAACTCCCGGCCTTACTCCTAGGGCCAGTACGAACCATACTGCAAAAATATCGTTGAGATGAGTTAAACAAGAACTCAGCAGTATGTGAGACTAATGAAAACATGAATATGTCAAAACTTTATGGAAGCAGTAACAAAATCTATGTTTACACAACTCCTTAGTAGGCATAGCTATCCAGCCTATCTGTACAGAACAGACCTTTATGCACTATCTCCAGAGTTTGATCTAGTTAAAAGCATTTTCATAACTCAAGTTGAATACCAAAGTTAAAGTTAACTTTAGTACCTTTCCAACGAGTATTCATATGCCTTCAGATTATCTTTGGATTAAAAGGTATGATTTTCCGAAGTTGATAGATTTCCTTGATAAAACTTGCCAGCATCTCCTTTGTATGTGGCTGATTTTATCACAGTTGCATATGCAGATACAATAAGAATCTGAACAAACTTTGAACTAAAAAAATGTGGCAAAATTCATAACATTTCCAACGGTGTATCATAGGCTTCTTAAGGATTTTTCTACAGAAAGTTATGATTTAAAAACAGAAAGGTCCAGAGAGGTTTTGCTACTGTCCTGGTTCTGGATAGTTTACCTACAACTGGACTTTCTACCAATTTAACCTGTGATTTTGCTCTGGAGGTCTACAAAGAAGTCGTAGATCATTTGAAAATATATCCAGAACTGTATCATACACCTTAATTTGGTCAAGCAACTCAGAGTTATGCTCTGTTAAAGTCCAGCAAGAATTCCTGCCTGAAAACAGAGAACTCTGTTTTTTGAAATCTTTGAAGCCTAGTCTTTCTCTCATTTGAATCTTAGGTCAAAATAAGAGTTCAGTAACTAATATTTGTTTTCAAACTTCCATTTTTAGTTGAAAGTTATTTCATGAGTCATTTATTCAAAGAAAAAAAGGTTATTAAGTTTAGTACGGCGTCGATGCACCGTAAGAAGCATGTCGGTACTACGTAGCCTCACCAAAAGAAAATCCTAATCGGATTATACCGGCATAAACGTATCTTAGGTGGCACTAAGACGGTCTCTCGCACACATGTACTATATGGGATACGTACGTGGTTAGTACCTGCAAAAGAACACTCAATGATGATGCACACATAGGTTTTCTAATTTCAGACAGTTCCATATCATACTAAAAACATACGCCCTGTATCATTTCCATACGGGCCGTCCTTGAGTCAAGCCACGTCTCAAGGTACATGGTCGCATTTTTACACCACTGGAAACCTGAGTAGAGCACGAACGGGTCATCACGGTTGGGAATTTAATCAACCCAACAGATACCACCTACTGCCCTGCAGGGCACGCCGATGGCAAGCGCTGCGTATGTCCTCCTAGGCTATTTCCAGAAGAACACACTATCGCGTTACTGACCACACGATGGGGTCTCCAATTACTTTCCTAATGCATGCTAGGGATCAGCGTTTCATATGAGCTGAGGAACATGAAGAGTTCAAGAGTTTCATATTAACGTCTCACACCAAGCTGTGAGACCTGTCCCTGAACCACTTTCCTCATCAGGGGAGCTAACCGAAATTGAACCGCTATTGGTGACGTTACTTACCATGCTTACCAGAGCGTAGGTGCGTCGTTACATAATCAAAATTCAGAATTATAACAAGTATGTTAGTCATGCCACTTTAAGTAACTATACTACTATAGTCCTTATGTGGGCCTAGTACCATTTCCTCACCGTAACCTAAGTTTTTGTCGTAATACGATCCTTATTCCGTGTGGTATTACCAATGCGGCTCTGATACCATGCTGAGACGGCCCGACGCCACCCGTTCAGTCACAGGGACGTCGCACTCGCCCGGGAATCGCATTGGGTGGTGCCATGTTGTGAAGCACCCAACAGAACACATATAAGGAACAAAGTATTACATAAAACAATAGCGGAAGCTTACAAGTTTTTCTTTGTAAATAGTTTACATCAAGTAACTACAGCGGAAGTCTATAAACAACTCACGTCAAATAACTAAAGAGCACTCGAGATGAAGTCCATCCCGCGGACTCCTCTCGCTAGCAACACGAAGACAACAGCAGCGGCTGGATTCTCGAGCTTCGGCGAGCCCCGGCGGTGCTATCGCGCGGGGCGAGAGGTAGACGAAGGGGACGCCGGACCCGCATGTGAGTCACTCGGGAGAGAAGGGCCGGATCCTCTGTAACACCGAATCAACTGTGACAGCACGGGAAACAGTCCTGTGGCCCCGTGTGCCGCTATCCCAACACCAGACACGTGTCCCATGGACCCACTGTCAGTATTTAAACTTTTCCCCCGATTAATTCAAATCCCAGATTTTTCCCCAAACTTTAGAAGAGCATAACTTTTGCTAGCAAACTCCAAATTTAGCGATTCAAATTGGGTTAGATTCAGATTGCCAAACTCTATCCAAATATACAACACAATTTGTATGAAAGTCATTAATTAATTCTGGAAAATTCTTTAAAACTTTTCAGCAAAAGAATTTTAGAGGGAGTTTGGTTTATCAAAAAATCCTAAAATTTTGCCAGAATATTCTTTAGAGTGTTATTAGACGCCTTTAAAAGTTTCAGCTTATTTGGAGTTGATTTGATCAGGTGAATTCAGATTGTAAGTTGCTGTGTTCAAATGAACCCAGAAATTTCAGAGAATTTCCAAAACATGGAAATTCAATTCTTGGAAATTCTTAGCTCAAAAAATCCTAGGAAAATTCATGCAGGCTCTATGAACTATGATTGAAATTTTAGTTCACTAAGTTTGACATGAACATGGGGGTTACCTCAGAATTAATTCATCTTTGCTTATTTGCTTAGAAAATTGTTCTGAATAAACACTCAATGAAAAGTGATATTTTTGGTCTAGATGACTTTCTTGTGACAAGGGACTCACATGAAAATTTTCAGCCCCATTTGAGCTCTGGATCACCACTGTCATGTGTAACCTCTTAGGGTGATCAACACTCAGGTGGAGATAGCACTCAACATTTTATCATAGGGTTTAAACCCAACCCAAACCACTAGCACCAGTGTCATTTTAAATTCTTAAACAGAGTTCCAGTTTCTAAACTTTCATTAGATCTTATTAGCAAAAGATTTTCAATTAAATACATATGCATGATCATATCGTGTAGCATCTACGTGAGCACGTGTGGAAGGATTGGAGTGAAGATCAAGGAGGGAGGAAAGCAAGTGATCAAGCTCCAAGTGATCATCACTAACTGATTGTAATCTTAGTCACCTGCAAAACAGGCAAGCCCCGGTTTGCATGTGAACAGTTTTGTAAAACATTTCCATTTTTAGAGATCATAGTTTTGAATCATTTGATTGCATTAAGTCTAGTTGATATTGAAAACCCTACTTGCATGAACAGAAATACCCAAGAGAGAAAGGATAGAATAGCACCTCCTCGAGTGGATTTGGCTACGCTAAATGTTAGTAGGAAAGGTTCGGTAGAAGTCGAGTAGTTGGAAGCTACTCGCGAGTTTAGGGCTGGTTTACTCGGAATGGGTCAAAAATAGAAATGATGAGGAAAGTTCACACATAAGAAATGGAGACCAGGCGGGGAGGTTTTGATGCAGCAGGCTGCAGACCGTGCGTGCATAGCCCTGCCTTTGTCGGTTAAGGCCCGTCCGGTGCTGGGCCGTGTTGGACAAGTTTGAGTTGTGTATCGGGCACATACTGACTATATGGGACCCAGGAAACCGATGTACCTTGGGAGATCCATAATGGAACTTTTCTAACTGCCTTAGGCTTTCATCGTCAGGGTAGCAGGAGGTAACTCGCTCAAGAACATACCACTGCGGGTATGTACCTTGCGGGAGCTTGCGGACTCGGGGCAGTTAGACTGCGTCCAATGTGGATGATCTTGGGAAAGGTGGCCGCGTACAACGTCAGTCGAGGTTGCTGCCAGCAACTCAGAGTACGTGTGTACGTGTCGTGTACTCCTGGCGTGTACTGATTCGAATCACCGTTGCTCGCGGTTATATGAGCATACTTGCCCACTACGTCTTGACGTAGTAACAACTGAACTGTTTTTCTTTTGAACATGATAAGTCTGTAATGTAACTCGTATTGCAACCATGATTGAATTAGAGATAGGCTCATTAAACTTTACTTTCACCTTGTGCATGGAGTATCACAACAAAGACCGTTTCTTGTTTGATTGTGGAGTTGCGATGCTGTTCGGCTCAAGGTCTGCACAATGGGGCATAAAAATCTGAAAGTTAAGGATATACTTTAGGCGGGTCCTTTATGCAACTCTAGCTAAACCAATTGCAACCGTCGTGCATGTAGAGTTTCTTGCTTAGGAGAGACGGATCAGTCTTGCTGAGCATATTTGGTCACGCTTGCTATATGAGTGGTTTTGCAGGTTAACATCGATGCTAAGAAGAAGGCTGTCCGGTGAGACTCAGAGACTTCCGAGTCATATAGTCCAGCCAAATCCCGAGCTGCCACTCGCCGCCAGGCCCTAACTTCATGCGAGGAACACGATGGGATGATTTCCTCAGACCGGCGAAGCCCCTAAACGATCTCGCACTGGTGCAGCGGCTCAGAGGAAGTCCGGCGACGTCGCCCCGACGCCCTAAGCCCTGCAAGCTTCAGTTTCCAAGCTCTAAAGCACCGGTGGATGCTAGGAAAGCTTGGCATCAGGGTGAAACGGCTCGGAAATGGCTCTAAACTGGGGTTCATCGTGTGCCTGATGCATCCTATCGCAGTAGCTGTCGGGAAAGCTCAGAGCAAGCCTTCTACCATGGGTTTCATGCTACAGTTTGTGAAGAAGAAAGATTGGTACGCAAGTCTAGATTCTGTGTGTGCAATTTGCAGAGCTCTAAACCATCATAGTGCGAGAATTTAAACGATCCTTACCCGCGGGTCCATTTACACCGGCCGGAGAGGAATTCTGAAATTCGTCGGCAAGAAGCAACGACTAGGGCTGAGCTTCAGATGGGAGCTGCAGGGAGCTCTTGCACGTCCAAGGGTCCTCTTGCTTGGTTGTCCACGAGAGCACGAGAGCACCTCGTCGCCGTTGCTTTCGGCCGCCGCGGAAAGGTTTGCTCCCGAGTGAGGAGGACCAAGAACTGCTCGGCTGTGGTGCGAGGGGGTCGTGGGAGGGTCCGTGGCACCGTTCTGCTGCTTTGCTTGGGCTTGCATACGAGCTATGGTGGTGGCCGAGCGATCGGAAGGCAGCAGCTCTGTTCGGTTGTTTGCCCGAGGAGAAGGGAGCAGTGCCGAGTCTTCGGTGATACGGCGAAAGGGAGCACGGCAGAGGGTATAAGATCCTCGGCTGAGGCGGTTCGAGCGAGAGGCGGTCGACCGAGCGGTGGCGCTGACGTCGGTTGCCTCTGTCGACCTCACGTGAGAAGCAAAACAGAGACTGCTCTTCTGAAGATCTTTTGAAAATTCCTCCCCCTTCAATGACAGGTGGGACACACAGTTCAGTCCCTCCTTATCCCTCTCTTAAATATCTCCCAAAATTTGCAAATGGTGAAATCAAATTGTGGGAGTTCAAATCTGAGGTGCATTGGGATAATTGGGCAAGTTTCATCCAAATTCAAATAGGTATTTGAATTCTTTGTTATTTAAAGTCCATTTTGGAAAATGAGTTGCAAAACATTTCAATAATTCATGAAACTTTGCATACCCCCTAATTTGGACCTAAGGAATTCAATCATGCAATCTGATTTTTATTTTGGCTGCTGCAAATGAGATTTGTAGCACATCAGTTTTGAAATTCATAGTGTTGATTTGTTCCAAATCTGACTTTAGCTTTCTCACCCATATGGGAACTTCCCATCTTGGTTTTAGACCACTATTGGGTTCCAAGTTTTCAAACAAACATTTGAACTTGTGTGAAGAAAGCCCTCATGTGGGTTATCACATGTGGAAATGCTTTAACGAGTCCCAAATTTCATACATATGAAACCAACTTTTGCAAACGAGAGTTTCTATGTATTCACATTTTTGGGACCTTTACACGAAACATCTCGCGAGAACTTCGGAGGCCATTGACTTGCTTCGATTGACAGAAACTTTAGTTGAGACCAACACTAAGGCAAGCCCCGGTTTGCATCAAAATTTACAAGCTTCTATTTGTATTCGCTTTATAATGTCTAGCATTTTGATTATTGCACTAAGTCTAGTTTATATGACACTCCACATGCATGACCCAATAAATCCCAGGAGTTTGATTTAGAGTAGGTTTTTACTTAATTATAAATACTGTTATCAAGTTAAGAAAAGTGGATTAAAAGAGGCATAACTCGAGTAGGCTGTTTCCTACTCGTGAACGGGGATTAAGGGGGATCAATTGGAAGAGTTGGGAATTGATCCTCTTAATGGAGAAATGGAGACCGGGCAGTATCGATGGAAGGATCAAGGACGTGGTCCTGTGATCCTAGTCTCTGTCTGAGTCAATTAAGGCCCGTTCTCGTGTGCGGCCCTGTTGGACAAGTTTGTGTTGTGTACCGGATGCATACTAGCAATATAGGACCCAGGAAACCGATCTAACATGTTAACCTGGGTGTCGAGGCAATCCCCACCATCTTATGCAGATGCTGAAAGGAGAGAGAAGTTGGATCTACGAGGGTTTGCCATAGTGAGACTTACTCCATGTCGGTGGGACCGGTTCGACATTTGGGTGTCGTGTGAAAGGTTGCCACATACGACGTTGAGGGGATTGGTTGATCACCGGTCTCGGACGGGCGTATGTGTCGTGTCAGCCGGGTGTTTTTGAATCGAATCACCGTCGCTTACGGTAGTGAGCATACTTGTTCTCTGCGTCGTGACGTAGTAAGAAACTGGGGGAAAGTTAATATGCTTCGTGAGTAATCCTCATATTGGAGATGAGGTATGATCAACACCATAACTAAATTTACTTTCTACCTTGGGCTAGTAGCGTCGAGATAAAGCGTTTCTTGTTTGATTTTGGACTCTTGGCGTTGATGGCGCAAGGTATGTATGGGTCTAGGTTCGCTCACAAAATTTACTTTCTCCTCGGGCAAGTGGCATCGAGATGAAGCGTTTCTTATTTGATTGTGGAGTCTCGATGTAAATTGTGTGAGGGTTATAAAAGTTGCTTAAAACTTGAAGCAAGGACTCTCCATTAGATCAAGTTCATCGTTTATGCAAACTTCTCTATTCAGCCCTCTATTTTCAGCATCTAGAGTTCCATGTGTAGGTTTTCGGTTAAGTCTTGCTGAGCATAAGCTCACGGTTTGTTGATCCATTGTTTTGCAGGTCATGTTTCATAAGGAAACGTTAGGGAGGAAGGGAGATCCGAGCGGGGCAGCACCCAATGAGGGGTGTGAGCCTCGTTTGGAACCTCGCACGCCGCCTGGTTTTTGATGTGGTGCTAGTGTGAAGCATCCGCGGGCAGGATGGCTTCATTTTGCTTAGCGTAGGCTATAGTCCGTGGGTGTATTCTTATCTTCTGCTGCAATGTACACTTGCACATTATTTTAAAATGAGACAATAATATGTATGAAAGACATGTATTGTTGCTTATGTGTGTTTTTCGGATGTGTGCTGTTGGATGCCGCATCGCACGGCGCCACCCAATGTGATTCCTGGACTGTCGGGGCGGGGTCCCCACAAAATTCAGATCCGTTTGCATGAATATATACTTGAGGCTTTTGTGATATGTATAAATCTCACATCGTTGACCAAGGATATAATGCCTCTAAATCTTCAAGGCGTGTACCTCAGCTGCAAGTTCCAGGTCATGTGTGGGGTAGTTCAGCTCATGTTTCTTTAATTGCCTCGATGCATAGGCTACCACTTGTCCTCCTTGCATAAGCACACATCCAAGCTCTTGTCTCGATGCGTCACAATATATATCGAAACTCTTGCTAACGTCAGGCAATACTAGAACCAGCTCTGTTGTTAATCTCTTCTTTAGCTCCTCAAAGCTATCTTGACACGCTTGTGTCCACTGAAATGCTTTCCCTTTCATCAGCAATTCAGTCATAGGCTTTGCTATTTTGGTGAAATCCTCGATGAACAGGTGGTAGTATCAAGCCATTCGAAGGAAACTCCGAATGTCCCTCGCATTCTGCGGTTGGTTCCACTTCAAAACATATCTCACTTTTCTAGGATCAACCAATACTCCTCCTTCAGAGATGATGTGGCCTAGGAACGATATCTCCTATAGCCAAAACTGACACTTGCTGAACTTATCATACAATAGATGCTCTCGCGGTTTCTGCAACGTCAATCTCAGGTGTTCTTCATGTTCTTCCTCACTTTTTGAATACACCATGATATTGTCAATGAAAACCATGACGAACTTGTCCATGTACTCCATGAAGACCTTATTCATGAGGTACATAAAGTATGCAGGTGCATTCATTACCCCAAATGACATAACGGTATATTCATATGAACCATACCATGATTGAAATGCAGTCTTGGGTATTTCGGAGGGCTTAATCCTCAGCTAGAAGTATCCCGACCGAAGATCAATATTGTAGAAAATTCGGGCACCTTTCATTAGATCGAATAAGTCTTCTATACGGGGAAGTGGGTACTTATTCTTGATCGTCACCTCGTTGAGAGACCTATAGTCCACACACATCCTTTGGGTCCCATCTTTCTTGTATACGAAGACCACGGGGGCTCCCCAAGGTGATGAGATCGGGCGTATAAAACCCTTATCTGGCTGCTCCTGAATTTGCTTCTTGAGCTCCATTAATTCATTAGCAGGCATCCTATATGGCCTCTTAGCTATATGTGCAGTTCTGGGTACTAAATCAATGAAAAATTCAATGTCCCGGTCAAGTGGCATACCTGGAAGTTCTTCCTGGAACACATCTGAATATTCTTGAACCACCGGGATGCTTTCCAATGTTACTTCTTCGATGTGGTTCAGCACTGCCTTCTCGGTTGCAAGTTGGGCTGCCTCAAACTCAATACGAGTACCGTGCTCACTCGTCAATTGCACGATCCTCTGAGCACATTGAATCACTCCATTGTGCTTGCTTAACCAGTCCATTCCAAGTATTATGTCAATCCCTTGGGAATCCAAGACAATAAGGTTGGCAAGAGAGTCTACCCCCCCTTATTTTAAGGCTCACTTTCGGACATACTATATTAGTCCTCATCTCTCCACCGGGAGAATCAACCAACATAGTTTGTTTCATGTGAGATATGGGAAGGTTATACTTGGCAACAAACTTGGATGAGATGAATGAATGCGATGCTCTGGAATCAAATAAAACAGTGGCTGGGTTGGAGTTGGCGAGAAACATACCAATCATGACGTCCTCAGCTTGTTGTACTTCCTCAGCGGAGACGTGATTCACATTGCCACGAGCATAGTTCTGCTGTCAACGGTTACCTTTCATAGCTCCTCCATTCAGCCGTGGGTTCTATTTAGGTGCATTGCTCGGCTGTCCAAGGCCTTTCTTCAGGCACTGATTTGCAAAGTGTCCCGCCTCTCCGCATGAGAAATATGCCTTGTTGCCTATAACAGCAGGAATGTTGGGCCGATGCTGGTTTTGAACATAGGCGCCCATGTTGGGACAGGGCGCAGGAGGCATAGGCAAACGGGGTGCTTGCATAACTGGGCGTTGCTGCGGTGGCTGATTACAGCAAGGTGGATTTGTATGGCGGAAAGTAGAAGCGGACGAGCCATAATGTGGAGCAGCTGGTGTCATGAAGCGCGGACGTACATTGCTTCCTTGTGGCTGTCCTTGATACGTCATCTTTCTCTTGCCCTCTTGTTCAATCTCGTAGATCTTGCTCTCCACCACTATAGCTTTGTAAACGAGCTTTTGAAAGTTTGCATAATCATTGTTGAGCGGCTGGACTTGAATTTCATTGTTCAATGCCCTCATGAACAAATAATGCTTCCTGTTGTAAAATCCCCAAAGTGGTAGCAAGAAATTCAGCACGTTTACACTTACGTAAAATGAGGGGAATTAAAACTTTGAATTTTAACGGTGTGAGTTCAAAGTGATGATTCAAACTTCCCCAAAACTTCCCAACATGGAGATCTAAATTCATAACTTGTGTCTTCATATTTCAAATATTCAACCTCTAAAATTTCTGCTCATTTTGGAGGGGTTATACTATTTCGTTGGGTTTAAAAGAGGAAGCCCTTGAATCTGAATTTAAATTCCAGTTTCAAATCTCAACTTCCTCAATTTGCAAAGTTGGTTCCACAAATGTGTTCTCCATATTTGAATTAGAATCCATGCCAAAATTCAGAATTATTTGAGTTTGTTTGCTATGCTTTTGGAACAATGCAAAAGGGAAGATTCAAATTCCAATTAAATTCAAAGAGCCAAATACATTTCAAATTCCACACCAGAATTAAGTCCATTTGAATTTCAAAATTTCAAAACATGACTTGGTGTGGAAGTATGTATTTTAATTGTGAGTAGCTGCGGGAAAAATATCAGTGGGAAAATGGAGTAAAAAATGAGATGGTGGAGCCTACTGGTCAGTCACATAGCCGACCGACTCTGTTTTGCCTTCGGTCGAGCAGCGAGTGAGCGCCAGCGCCGGCTGCAACACGCTCCCAGGGACTCCACCGCGCCACCTCCTGTTTGCTTGGCCGCTTGATCATCTCCACACGCCACAGCTGCAGCACCGAAGTTCTCTTTTGCCTCTCTCGCTCGCTCACAGCTCTCTCCGCTCTCTCCCGTGAAGAACGGTCACCGGCGCCACGCTCTCTGTTTGGTTTTCACACAACCGGCCGAACTCTGGTTGCTCGAGCTCCCAACGCAAGAATCAAGTGCCACGATGTGCTCTATCGGCCTACCACAACCGCACCACTGTTGCTTACTCGTAGTAGCCGTAAATGGACGATCACTGCCGAGTGCCGAAGTGAACCGGCGGAGCACCGTTCAGCCTCACCGTCGCCAGCACGCTACGGCCTTCGTCATCTCCGGTTCCCTCTATGAAAATGGTGCGCGTGACACCTTAGATGGTGTAGCCAAAACAGTTCTTCATTTGGTTTTCTCGGTAGCTAGAATTTTGGGTTTTACCAAACCCTAGTTTATAGCGACGACCCTCGGTCTACGACCAAATTCGTCGCGCAGGAGTAGATAGAGCTCATTCTGGTCTAGGAGAATCTTTACTAGATCGCTACGGTCCTTCTCGCTCAGACGGCGCTCAAAACCATCAAGGACCGGAGAACTTCTTCGAGTTTTTGTTCCCGCCGTTGTTTTGTGGGCTCGGGTCACAGTTGAGGTCCGATCTTCGGGGGTTTTCATGGAGAGCGGGCTATAGGTCGAAGTTGTCCATGCTTCACTGGTGATTTTGGAGCAAACCCTAGCCCGAATGACCCACTGCCGAGTGACAACGAGGTCGCCGAAGTGGAGTTCGACATGGCCGCCAGTGCGAGCACTGTCCTGCTGCTGTCATCCGTCCCTGACCCCACCATCGTGTTCAGCACGGTGTAAAACTCACAGGCGGCAAGTTTGGTGAAGTTTGGACCACGGGAACCCCATCCCGGTGAGCCTCACCTTAGTGCGCCGTGGCGGGAAGCGTGGACATCGCAAGGTAGACGAAGGAGGGCCGGGTCCCACCGGTCAGCCTCTGTCTCCACGCGGGGATTGGCGTGTGGCACCGGATCGGGTGTGGCTGCGCGGGATATAATCCTGTGGCCTTGGTGTTGCCGCCATCTGAGTGGATAGTGTGATATCCTAGTTCTCGGCTTAATAGGATTAATAAAATACTCATACCATCAAGGTATACCTTCTTTTCTGGACGCCCACCCGCAAAGGGCTCCGAAGTTAAGCATGCTTGACCGGAGAAATTTGGGGATGGGTGACCAACCGGAAAGTCTTCACTGGTGCGCACGAGTGAGGATAAAGTGCGCATAAAAGACTAGTGTTGGTCGGTGGGGCCAGTCTATGACCCTAGAGATCTGCCATAAATGGTATCAGAGCCGACCCTCGCAGTTTCACGGCTGCGTACGGGTCAGGGATAAGGATAGGTAGCATACGGGTCAGGGACATGGTTACGTACGCATGACGCGTGGGTCTCTGTGTGGGACACGGTATGGTACGTATGCTGCTAACCGGACATATGGTATGTGTATGCTTACTGAACGTACGGACATGGCTTAGAGGGGACGTCCCTGTCTTGGTGTTGACCAACAAGGACGTCGGTCGTCTAAGGGGGGTGGATTGTGTGATATCCTGGCTCCCAGTTTAATAGGATTGATATAATACTCATACCATCAGGTTATACCCTTCTTTTCTAGAAGCCCACCCGCAAAGGACTCCGGGGTTAAGCATGCTTGGCCCGGAGAAATTTGGAGATGGGTGACCGACCGGGAAGTCTTCCTGGGTGCGCACGAGTGAGGACAAAGTGCGCAGAAAAGACTAGTGTTGGTCGGTGGGGTCAATCTATGATCCTAAAGAGCTGCCACAGATAGCGCCACGGGTGGGACCCACAACCAGAGTTTAAACATTTTCTCATTTTCCAGATTTATTGCAAACTTCAAATGACAATAGGTGCGCACGAGTGAGGACAAAGTGCGCAAAAAATAAATAGGGCCACGGATGGGACCCACAACTATAGTTTAAACATTTCCTCATTTTCCAGATTTATTGCAAACTTCGAATGACCATAACTTTTAGTAGGAATGTACAAAATTTGTGAAACAAATTTTGCTGGATTCCTCTCAGTCAGTACTTTGCAGAAATGCAAAGAATGTGATCTGAAGATCTCTGGACTTTTCCCCCAAATTCATCAAAATAAGTCTTTGGGAATTAATTCCAGAAGATACCTGTTATGGATCTTCCTCAAATTTGGCCAGAAGATCCTTCATAATATTAGTGATCTACTGTAAACATTTGAGTTTCATTGGAGTTCATTTGCTAGGATAAATTGTGTTCACAAGTTTAGCCTTCATTTGGAAACTCAAATTCTAAATAGAAACTTTTCAGCATTTCATATCCACTTCAAAAATTCATGTCTCCCCGTAGGTAGCTCCAAAAATGGTGAAACAAATTTTGTTAGAACCATATAAACCTCCTCTATTTAGATCTTCCACTGTTAGCCATGTAAAAACTTCAGATTTGGGCTTAAAATTCAGAGAAGCCTTGTACTTGTGGGAATTTTGGAGACCACAATCTCGAATGGAATTTCTCCAAATCTTGCTCAGATCATCTTTATAGAGCCTAGTGTCCATTGGAAAAATCACAAAGCCAATTAAGGAACCTAAATAGCAGTAGCTATGAATAAAAATTTAATTCTTATACTCGACAAACACTTATACATATATTTTGCTACATTTCATATAGTGACCGAAGTTGAGGACACACCAGAGCCATTGGACGTCCTCCCACCAGACGCTAACTTCCTGTTTAACTCGCAACCAGGCAATCCCTGGTTTGCATTTAATTACCATTTGCAAAGTTTTCATTTGTATCACTTATGTCTAGGTTGAAATGGTTGCATTAAAGTTAAGGTGATTGAAACCCCACTTGCATAACATTTGAATCCTATGAAGGGTTGGGTAGTTTACAAACTCGATGAGTAGAGAATGCCATGCTAATGTTCTTAAGATCTCGGTAGAAGTCGAGTGGTTGGAATCTACTTACGAGATAGGTATTTATTCACATGGTATGGAAAGAGGTAGAGAATGGTTTAAGATTGTGAAACTGAGACCCAGCAGGGGGATAGGATGCAGTGAGCGGAGGTCTCACATGCGTAGCCCTGTTGGTGTCGATTGAGGACCAAGCCGTGTGCGGCCCTGCTGGACAAGTCTGAACAGTACCGGATGCTTACTGCATATGGGAACCAGGAAACCGATGTAATTGGTTAACCTGGGTGCCGAGGCTTACCCAACCGTTTTATAGGAGTGGTTTGAGGGTAGAAAGGTGTAAATCTGCTGGTGGGCACAGACACCCTCCATGCAGGGACCTCCTGCCCGTTACGGATGGACCGGTTTGACATATTGGTTTCCTTTGAAAGGTTGTTGCATACAATAGAGTAGGAAGGTGTGAAGCACCACACTTCTTAGAGTGGGTGTATGTGACGTGTTATCTAGGTGTCTCCTGATTGCAATCACCGTCCCTGGCAGTTATTTGAGTACCGCTTGTTCACTTCCCTGTGACATAGTAAGAAGTGAAAGAAGCAAGATTAATATGTTGTATTGAACTAATAGTGTCTTGTTACCATGTCTGCTGTAGATGTAGAGCTAACTAAGTTTATCTTCCACTTTGGACATAACCACATCGGAGGAAAGCGTTTCTTGTTTGATTGTGGACTTCCGATTTGAGCTGTGTGCAGGTGATATTTATGAGGATGGTTCCGAGGACGAGGCGATGCCCCCATCGGGGTACAAGGCCGAGCTGGAGCCCTGCACGCCGCCATGATCTCTGGTTTTATGTTGCTACTGTGTAGCGTCTCCGTGCTGGACGGCTGCACTTTTGCATAGCTAGGCTGAGAGTTTAGCTATTAATAAGACTTCCGCTGTATAATTAAGTTTTGTAAAAGTCTTACGCTGTGTTATATATAAAATAAAAGTTTGTGTGTTGTTCTTAATCTTTTCTTGTGTGCTGTTGGGTGCCGCATCGCACGACACCACCCTCTGCGATCCTGGAGTGGGTGAACCACGGGGAGGTCCCCACAGGCGTGGTATCAGAGCTGCATTGCGAATAGCATGCTCGAAAAGATCCTATTTTTAAAACTTAGAAGTAGTCGAGTGAGGATTAGTCACTGTGCCCACATAAGGTCTATGATACAAGTAGATATTAAGGTGCAAAAGCTAACTTATGTGTTATACATTCTTTAACGATGCTCCAATGTCAGGTAAGAGGTAAGATACGCCACCGCTGGCGGATCAATTGCGGTAAGATCGCCATACGAGCAATAGTATGGAATAATTTACCGTGCCTTGACACGGTAGTGAATACGAGTCTCTGAACCTCTCCATGGTTCTGAGAGCATATGAAAACGCTGATCTCCAGCATGCTTTAGGCAAAAGTGAGAATACCACATCGTGTGGTAAGCAACACGATAGTATGAAACTCTTGAACGTTCAATGTTCAAAGGGCCATACACAGCGCTCGCCATTGGCGTACCTCAACGGGGCATGAGGCAGTAGGTGATATCCGTTGGATTGATAAAATTCCCAACCGTGACGACCCATTCACGCTCTACTCGGGTTCCCCATCGTGTCGTGTGAAAACACGACCATGTACCTTGAGACGTGGTTTGACTCAAGGACGATCCGTATGGCAATGATACGGACCTTATGTTTTTACTATGATATGGACCTGCCTGAAATGTCAAAACGTTTGTGTGCACCATTATTGTGTGGAAAGATTCTGCAGGTACCTTAACCACGTTAGAGCATGACGCTTAGAAATCGTTTGTGAGCGACGTTCTTAGTTCCAGCATTTGACACGTATATGCCGGAATACCGGCTTAGGATTTTTCTTTGGTGAGGAAACATAGTACTGAGATGAATATTAGTTGATAAAAAGGATATTTTCAATGAGAAGAGTCAAAATGAAGTTTAGGAATTCCATTTAGGGGTTATTGAACTCCCATATTGAACTAAGAGTCAATTGGGAATATAGATTCAATTTCAAAGACTTAGGAACAACCTCCCCTGTTTTTGGCAGAAATTTTGCTGAACTTAAACAAGCCATAACATAGTATTGGTTGAACCAATGGAGGTGTGTGATACTATTATGGAAAGGTTTTGAAGTCTTCTACAATTTTTCTGTAGAACTCCAGAACAAATTCTCGCTCCAAATGGATGAAAATCTCAGAGGAGTATGCACTGTCGGGAAACATGACAGACCAAAAATGCTCTCTGGAATATTCTGTATTTCGACCACAACTTCTTATAGAAAAAATTTTAATGGTCAAGTGAGGTACCGTTGGAAAGTGTAGGAAAAGTTCTATAACTTTGTAGTTCAGTGTTTTCCTAGATTAGGGGCATAAATAGTTGGAATTTTATGAACAAAATAGCCACTTGCAAAGGAGGTGCTGTCAAAATTCCTGAGAAAATTCTGTCAACTTGTAAAAATCATAACTCATAAACTACGAAGGCTATGGCGGCAAATAAATACAATCTGGATTCCGTTTTGAGTCTACTACAACTTTGTGGTTGAACTCCAGTCCAGGTTTTGCCTCCAATGTGGCCAAAACAGTTGAATTCTTCCTACTGGTCTGCTGGACCAGAAGCTGGACAGAGAAGACCATGGTTGAAGTTTTCAAACAAAACATTTGGTTTCACATTTCGATGTCCAGCGGCTATTGTAAAACAGTGAGTTGAAGTCGAAAATTTTATGCATTCAACATATCACTTCGAGTGAGGACATGGTTGGGTCCAGTACAATAGCGAGGAATTACGCATGCTAATGCACTTAACATCCCATGGCGACCCATGGTGGTCGAAATGAACATTTAATCCATAAAGTTCATTACTTTGGAACTCGATTATGGTGACATGGTCCAGGGATGTATATGTTGTATAAAGTTTATACTTTATTCACATGTGTGATTGTTATGCGTATAAATTGTTCATTCTCGCATTAGTATTGTATAGACTGGATGATGTAACCAAACATGAGCTGATCGTTTTAATGGTATGAATGCAGAATGGTGCGTACAAGGTCTACGTAAGAGGAGGGAGGTCCAAGTCAGGTTCATGGTGATGAGTCTCCACCTCTGGAGCAAACCACGACGCAGCAGCAATCACCTCCTCCACCACCAGAACTTCCAAGAAATCTGCGGAGTTTCTTGCCGCAGTACTCGGCTCACGTGACGAGCAAACCGAGTTGCTGCGAATGCTGGTGCAACAAAATGTGTCCCATGCAGGAGGACGCCAAGACAATGGGCAATGCCATCCCCAACAAAGTTCATATTTGGACTTCCTGGCGACCCATCCAACGGTCTTTACGGAGGCCGAAGAGCCTTTGGAGGCGGAATGCTTCATCCGCACTCTTGAGGCGAAGTTCGGTTTACTACGGTGCACCGAACACCAGAAGGTGCTGTATGCAGCGCAACAGCTTCAAGGGGAAGCCGGTACATAGTGGGCGAACTACATCGCCTCATTACCGTCTGGCCATGCCGTCACATGGACGGAGTTCTGGGAGGTGTTCGGTGCCTATCATATACCTCCCGGGATTATGGAGAGGAAGCTCCAGGAGTTTCTAGAGTTGAAACAAGGCGAGAGGAGTGCTCATGAGTACTCCAGATCATTCAACCAGCTGGCACAGCATGCGCCAGGATTTGTGGGAATGGAGGAACAGAAGTGAAACGCATTCTTCCGGGGCCTGAATTCCAAAATGAATGTCCATCTCGCCCAAAGCAACCGCGGCACATTCAGCGACCTTGTTAATGCCGCGATTTTACAAGAAAATGCTCTGCGCGAGCGCGGTTCTGGTAAGAGGAAACGCAGCACGCTGACAAGAAGCAGTGGTGGGGCGCCACAAAAATACCGCGTGGTGTATCGCTCACCATGCAGTCAGAGATGGCAGCCACTGGCACGACCGCCTCAGTTTCAGGGTCGACAATATAATGCGCCAAGCATCCGACCGTTGTATCCACCACAGCAACAGAAGCAGCAAAGGATGGTACCGTGTGCGCCTCTGTTTCAACCACGTGCAGCGGGATTCTGTCCTCAATTCGGAGGGACCCCAACACTCTACACGTGCTTCACGTGTGGCCATATTGGAGATGTTGCCAAGGACTGCCCAGAGCAGCGACAGTGCAGGGGTCCAGCACCGTATCGGGGTGCAAATCACCTTATGTTGCTGCAGGTTTAGTTATAATTTATAGTCAGTATCTTGGTGACGATTTAATCTTCAACTTTCTGATCCGAGTCGAGTTCTTCGTTGAACTCCTTCGTCGTGTTTCCTACCAATATGAATATGCACAAGTTCATATTGCGAGTAAATGAATTTTAAAACAAATGTGTTTTATGAACTAAGAATGGTTTAGACAAACTCTAAAGTGAGAGATGAGCTCTGTTATGGACAGAAACAGAGGATAACTTTAGGTGGGCAGTGGATGTTTGTGGGAGTAAAATTCAAAGAGCTATTTAATGAACATAACGAGGGATTGGAAAGAATTAGCAGAAACTGGAAAAGGTTACCTCAACTTGCTCTGAAATTTTTACAGTGGTCCATAGATCATGCAGAGGTATGGCTTACAAAATTTCAGACAAAGTTGATGGAAGATGTGGCCTAAGGAATTTTCTTAGCTATTTGGCTTCTCTGAATTCCTATGGCAATTCTAGGATCTTTGCACGTCCAAATTTGGTTTTTCAGAAACTTAGGAGTCTTATGAGCCTATAGGACTTGGTTTCACTATTTTTCGAGTTTCCTACACAGAGATATGAATTTTACAAGTTGGGAGAAAATCCCTGAAAAAGGTCTCTGTTATTTTTCCTATTTTTCAGAGACATAGAGGATTGAAACAACATTTGGACAAGCAAATGGAGTCCAATGCCTCTGAAATTTTTACTGGAGTTCAAGGATTTTTTGAAGAATGTCCTGCCCAAATTTGGAAATTTTCCATTAAATAGAACTCCTGTAAAAATTCCTACATGATTTTTTTAAATGAAGTAATGAGCCAAATCAAGGAATTTTCATAAACCTTGGGCTGCACCCCTGGATAGTACACATTGAGAGGAATCCAACAAAATTTATTTGACAATATGTGGACATTCGTACACAAAGTTATGGCTCTCGAAAGATTGAACTGAATTGGGAAAATCTGGAAATGTTTAAAACCTGCCCGTGGGCCCCACCTGTCATCCCTCACCTTCAACCTTGCGCCAAACAGGGCAGTGGCGGCGCCCTCCGGCGAGGGTCGCCGGACCGGCCTTACCGGTCGCCTCCCAACTCCAAAGTCCCCACAAATATCCCCCTCTGTGCTTTAATTTTCCCACACCGCCTTTGTCCAAATTCCACCCAAAATTGGACGGCAGATCAAACAAATTATGAGGAACTCGAATCTGAAATCAGAGTTCAAAATTGAGCACGTTTGGTTCAGTTTTCAAATCCAAATTTTAATTTAAACTCTCCCTCATTTATTTATCGGAAGAAATAGTATATGAACCCTAAAAATATCCAAATTTGGATAGTGAGCTCATTGATACATGGGGAATGCATCGGTGAATTCATTTGTATGCATTTGGGCAATCTGAACATGAACCCTTTCAAAAGAATTCAAATTGCATTTAAATTCCCTCCACTCTACTCATACAGAAGGTGCACATGAGTTAGAGTTTTGGGAGTGAAATTCTTTCCCCTAGGTTAACATGTGTTGAGCATGGGCTACAGAAATTTTTTAACTCCCTCACATGTCCATGTGTGTGTTCATCATTTTATGTGACACAAATATAGTCTCTCTTCGCCTTAACTTTGTTTCATAAGTTGAAATCAAACTTTACAAAAGTTAGGGCTGTTACGTTCCCCCCCCCCCTTAAAATAATCTCGTCCCGAGATTACAAAAGGAAAGAAGAAGGAAGAATGACTACTAAACATATGGTACAAATAAGTCGAGAAAATTTAAACGGAGAAAGTCCTTGCTTTCCCACATGGCTTCATTAGCAGTGTGGTTACTCCACAAGACTTTGTAAAATTGCAATGTCCGATTTCTTGTGGCGCGAGTCTTCTTGTCGATAATCTATATCAAATACTCAGAATAAGTGAGGTCCGGTTGAAGATCCATATGAACTGCGGTTGGGTACTTAAGACATTTCCGAAGCTGAGAGACGTGGAAAACATTGTGAATACCCGACAGTGACGCCGGTAACTCCAGCCGATAAGCTACGGGTCCGCATATTTCAACAACGGCAAACGACCCGATGAATCGCGGAGCAAATTTTCCCTTCACTCCGAAACAATGAATCCCTTTCATCGGAGAGACATGGAGGTACACGTGGTCCTCGATGTCAAAGTGAAGAGGTCGACGTCGTTTATCTGCATAGCTCTTCTGTCGAGATTGAGCAGCCTTTAAGATGGCTTGAATCACTCGCACTCTTTCCTCGGCTTCATTCGCAAGATCAATACCGTAGACCACTCTCTTGCTGAACTCACACCAATTCAGAGGTGTGCAGCACTTCCGGCCATAAAGAGCTTCATAGGGGGCCATCTGGATGCTGGATTGAAAACCGTTATTATACGAGAATTCTGCTAATGGTAGATGGTCATCCCAATTCTTCCCATGATTGATGACACATGCCCGTAGCATATCCTCCAGAATCTGTTTTACCCTCTCTGTTTGACTATCAGTTTGCGGATGATACGCTGCACTCCGAATTAGTTTGGTTCCTAAGGAAGCATGCAGTTGCTCCCAAAATCTGGATACGAATAACGCACCTTGATCAGAAACGATGGTGCAGGGAACCCCGTGTAAACACACGATTCTTAAGATGAACAGCTCCACATACTTCTTTGCCACATATTTAGTATGGACAAGAATAAAATGAGCTGTCTTGGTCTAACAATCGATGATTACCCAAATAGAATCATGCTTGTTGCTGGTCATGGGTAAACCGACTATGAAGTCCATACTTATGTCTTCCCACTTCCATGCTGGAACCTTCAGCGGTTGAAATGGTCCGGCTTTCCTCATATGGTCGGCTTTAACCCGCTGACACGTATCACACTCGGATACATACTTTGCAATCTCTCTTTTCATCCGCGTCCACCAGAACTTAGATTTCATGTCCTGGTACATCTTATTGCCTCCCGGATGAATGGAAAATTTTGATAAATAAGCTTCGTCTAATATCTTCTTATGAAGCTTCATATCCCGCGGTACAACTATACGGTTCTTGAACCATAGCGTACCATTCTCATCTTTCTGGAAGCACTTAACCTCTCCTTTGTCTATCCTCTTCCAGATATGTGCCATGCCCTTATCTTTCTTTTGTGCCTCTACAATTTCATCACGAATTGTAGGAATGAGGGCAAGGTTAAACAATGACCCATAGGAAACCAAGCGCAGGCTCGGTTCTTCTTCTCCTTCCATTGCAGCCATGGTTAGGTTATGAACATGTGATTTCCGACTAAGTGTGTCGGCAACCACATTCGCTTTTCCAGGATGGTAATGTATCTCTATTTCATAGTCTTTAATCAACTCTAACCATCTTCGCTGCCTCATATTTAATTCCTTTTGTGTGAAGATGTACTTTAAACTTTTGTGGTCGGTGCAGAGGTGAACTAAGTTTCCAAGTAAATAGTGCCTCCACAATTTTAGAGCAAGGACCACAGCAGCTAGCTCGAGATCACCTGTCAGATAATTCTGCTCATGATTCCGAAGCTGTCTGGATCCTCATGTGACCACTCGCCCTTCTTGCATAAGCACGCAGCCAAGGCCGATGCCGGATGCATCGCAATAAACATCAAAGGCCTTAGTTGTATCAGGCTGCGCAAACACTGGGGCTGTTGTGAGGTGCTTTACCAATGCTTTGAACGCTTCCTAACATGCTTCACTCCACACATATTTCTTGCCTTTCTTCAGAAGTTCCATTATCGGTTTAGATACCTTGGAGAAATTCAGAATGAATCCCCAGTAGTAACCCGCTAAACTGAGAAAACTACGGACTTCGTGGACTGACTTTGGTGAACTCCAATTCAGCACTTGGACGATCTTGCTCGGATCAACTGCGATGCCCTCCGCAGAAATAATGTACCCTAGAAATGGCACTTGGTTGATCCAAAATTCACATTTGCTGAATTTTGCATATAGTTTGTGATCCCGTAGGCGTTGGAGCACAATATGCAGATGTTCGGCATGTTCTTCCTCCGATTTAGAATATACCAAAATATCATCGATGAAGACCACGACGAACTTGTCCAGCTCCGGCATGAAGACTGAATTCATCAAATACATAAAATGGGCCAGAGCACTGATGAGTCCGAATGACATGACGAGATACTCATATAATCCGTATGTCGTCGAGAATGCTGTCCTGGGTATGTCTTTGGCCTAGATTTTTATCTGGTGATATCCGGACCGAAGATCCATCTTCGAGAAAACCTTAGCACCCACTAGTTGATCGAAAAGCATATTGATACGTGGTAGTGGATACTTGTTCTTAATCGTTACGGCATTTAGCGGATGATAGTACACACATAGCCTCAAAGTCTCATCCTTTTTCTTGACGAACAGTGCGGACCATCCCCACGGTGATGAACTGGGTCGAATGAAGCCTTTGCTTAGAAAATCATTCAGCTGCTCCTTCAGCTCTGCGAGTTCCTTCGGTGCCATTTTATACAGCCTCCGAGAGATGGGTGTGGTTCCCGGTGCCAGTTCAACCTCGAACTCCACTTCACGTTCGGGCGGCATGTGTGGGGACCACCCCGTGGTTCAACCACTCCAGGATCGCATAGGGTGGTGCCGTGCGATGCGGCACCCAACAGCACACACGAAAAGAATTAAGAACAAACATACAAACTTTTATTTGATATAAAACAGCGGAAGTCTTTTTACAAAAACTTAATTATACATCGGAACTATTATACATAGCTACTCTCTTATCCTAACTAAGCAAAAGTGTAGCTGTACAGCCCAGGGACGCTACACACTAGCAACATCAAACCAGAGATCACGGCGGCGTGCAGGGCTCCAGCTCGGCCGTGTACCCCAACAGGGGTATCGCCTCGTCCTCGGGCCCCTCCTCATAGCTCTCACCTGCACACAGCTCAAATATTGCAACCGTGAGCACAAAGGCTCAGCAAGTCTTAACCGACAACCCTAGGCATGGAACTCTACATGCAAGGATGTGTAAGATAGGAAAAAGGACATTGCAATAAAGACACGCCTACATGTTGATCCTTACTTTCAGATTTATAACAACAGTTTAATGAGCCTTAGGCATCCCTCACATCGGAAGTCCACAATCAAACAAGAAACAGTTTCCTCCGATGTGGTGATGCCCAAAGTGGAATATAAACTTAATTAGCTCTATAACTACAGCATACAAGGTTTCAAGACATTAATAGTTCAATACAGCATATTCAGTTGGCTTATTTCACTTCTTACTACGTCACAGGGCAGTGAACAAGCGGGTACTCAAATAGCCGCGAGGGACGGTGATTGCAATCAGGACGCACCCGGATAACACGTCACATACACCCACTTTCAGAAGCGTGATTCCACACCCCTTCCTACTCTGTTATATGCAACAACCTTTCAAAAGCAACCCAAATGCCGAACCGGTCCATCCGTAACGGACAGGAGGTCCCTGCATGGAGCGTGACTGTGCCCACCGGCAGATTTACACCTTGCTACCCTCAACCCACTCCTATTTACGGTTGGGTAAGCCTCGGCACCCAGGTTAACCAATTACATCAGTTTCCTGGTTCCCATATGCCAGTATGCATCCGGTACTGTTCGACACTTGTCCAGCAGGGCCGCACACAGCTCGGTCCTCAACCGACACCAACAGGGCTACGCACGTGAGATCTCCGCTCACTGCATCCTATCCCCCCTGCTGGGTCTCATTTCACAACTTAAGCCATTTTCTGCTCTACTCCATACCGTGTGATAAAGTCTTAACTCGCGAGTAGATTCCAACTACTCGACTTCTACCGAGATCCTAAGCACATTAGCAGGGCCTTGTCTACTCGTCGGGTCTGTAAGCTACCCAACCCTTCATAGGAGTTAAAAAAGGCTAAGCAAGTTGGGTTTCAAACACCTTAACTCTAATGCAAACATTTCAACCTAGACATAAGTGATACAAATGAAAACTTTATAAAATGTACTTAAATGGAAACCGAGGCTTGCCTGGTTGCTAGTCAGAGGAGAAGTTAGTGTCGGGTGGCAGGACGTCCAAGGGCTCCGGTGTATCTTTGACTTCGGTCACTATATCAAATAAAGGCTGAACTTTGGAAGGCAATTTAGCCCAGCAAATTAAATCCAATGAATCTCAAATTTTTACTGGAGATCAGTTACTATGAAAATGATTTGCTGCCGAAATTTGGTAATGTTTCATAAAGAATTGCTCCTGGAATAAATCTCTAAAGGATTTATTAAAAAGAATTCTACAGAAATTCCTGAGCATTTTCATAGCAAGCAATTTGTTCCTATGTGAAGTACTCCTCATGACGATTCCAACAAAATTAGTCTCACCCTTTTTGGAGTTCCATACACAAAGTTATGGATTTTTTAAACTTGAATAACTTTCTGTTGGAAATTTACACAGAGACTGAAGGGGGGCCCACTGTCAGACGTTTCTTCAACCTCTCGACAGGCCCCGCGCATGCACGCCGGACCCGATAGTGGCGCGCCATGTTCTTGCCCGTTTCTCCACCATTCTTCCTACGGTTTCGTGCTACACTACCCTCGGATCACAGCCTAGTAGCCAGGCAATGTTTCGGGTTATGAAAACACCGGGAAACCCATCGGCAACGGCGAGGCGGCTCGGTGGCGCGGCGCCGGCGATGAACCGCACGTCCCAAGCTTCAACCATTGATCGAAGGGGCTGTACACCATCCCTTGAGTACGTAGATCATGATGCTACCACTAGCCCGAGCTGGAAATGCCCTCAAATGGGAGCTCCACGGTGAACCGAGGTGTTTTGGCCGGCGCCGACGGATTCTCGTTGCCCGGGGTGAAGAAGAGGTGATTCCCTTTGTGCTTAGGCGTGGGAGGGTGCTAGGATGGTGTGATGCTATGGCTTGAACCGAAGGAAGAACAATCAAGCGTGTTGGAAGAATTTCCCTGTTTGGTTTGATCGGTTCTTCACGTGTACCGGTGCCAAAACACAAATTCCGGCGAGCCGGCGACGGGGAAGAGCAAGGGGACTGCGGTAGCATGATCTAAACACCTTGGCGCACCTTTGGGAGGTGTTGGTCATGCGGGTGAGGCGTTGGATCGGCTGGAAGTCGTGGAGCAGCGAGGTGCGACGTCGGCTCTGTTTTGCCGGAGGAAAACTGGTTGGCACCGATCGGAGAAGGCCGGGCACGATCTGTGGAGGTGCGGATGACGTCCAGTGAAGGTCGGCGCACTCTCTGGTCAGCTCAGCTGGGCAATAAAGTTGCTGGAGGCCTAGCAGCAACGATTACAGAGGCGGCGCACGGTGTTTCTCTCATGAGCGCTCGAGCAGAGGCTATGGAGTCCGCGGGTAGAGTGAAGAAGAGAGCAGAGGCAGTCGGCTGCTGCTTTGATCGCCCACGCGCACAAACCGACGTCGGGAGCGGCGCGTGAAGCAGCTCGGTGGAAGCGTCAGACGGAGGGTTTGCCGAGAGCTGGCGTGATGTTGTCAACCGGGAAAACAGAGAGGGAAAACTTATTTTTGTGAGGCTGACTGCTGTGTCCCACCACTGTAATTTCTCAATTACTTTCCACAGATATTTTTGCCCCAGCTACTTAGAATTAAAGTCCATACATCCACCCCAAGTCATGGTTTGAAAGTTGAATCCAAACTGATTTGTATTCTGGTGTGAAGTTTGAATTGTGTTTGATGATTTGAATTTGAATGAAATTTGAATTCTCCCTTTTGCATTGCTCCAAAAGCATAGCAAACCAACTCCAAAGTTTCTCATTTTTGGCATGGCTGCTAATTCAAATGTGTAGAACACATTTGTAGAACCAAATTTGCAAATTGAGGAAATTGGAATTTGAAACTGAATTTGAAATTCAGATTAAAGGCTTTTTCTTTTAATCCCAAACAAATACTAAAACCCCTCCAAATGAGCTGAAATTTGGAAGGTTGAATACTTGAAATATGAAGACCTAAGTTATGAATTTAGATCTCCATGTTTGGAAGTTTTGGGAAGTTTGAATCCTCACCTTTAACTTACACCATTATAATTCAAAGTTTTAATTCCCCTCATTTTTCCTAATTGTACATGAGCTGAAATTTCTTGCTACCACTTTTTGGGGATTTTACATTCCTTCCCCTTAAAAAGAATCGTCCCGAGATTCCAAAAGAAATGCAAAGTGGGGGAAACTTTACTGGGTATATGATGATAGAAAGTCCGGATAATTAGTTCGTAGATATTCCTCGCTTTCCCATGTCGCCTCATCAGCGGTATGGTTACTCCACAAGACTTTGTAGAACCATAAGGTCGGGTTTCTTGTGGCGCGAGTCTTTTCTCGATATTCCAGATTGGATACTCCGTGTACGTGAGGTCCGGTTGAAAAACTTCTATGTCTTCAGTGCGGATTTCAGCGGAGGGTTTGAGGCACTTCCTCAGGTGAGAGATGTGGAAGACATTGTGAATTCCTGCGAGCGACGCCGGTAGATCCAAGCGATAGGCCACGGGTCCGCATTTTTCAATGACGGCGAACGGACCAATGAACCGCAGCGCAAGTTTACCCTTCACTCCGAAACGATGAACTCCCTTCATCGGAGACACACGGACATAAACATGGTCCCCGATGTCGAATTGGAGAGGGCGACATCTTTTATCCGCATAGCTCTTCTGACGAGATTGAGCAGCCTTGAGATTGGCTTGTATCACTCGCACTCGTTCTTCATCCTCATTCACAAGTTCAATTCCATAGATAACTCGCTCGCCGGACTCGAACCAGTTGAGAGGTGCACGGCATTTTCGGCCATAGAGAGCTTCATACGGCGCCATCTTGATGCTAGCTTGATAGCCATTGTTGTAAGAAAACTCCGACAACGGAAAATGATCATCCCAATTTTTGCCATGGTGGATGGCACAAGCGCGTAGCATGTCTTCAAGCACTTGATTCACCCGTTCAGTTTGATCATCTGTCTGCGGCTGATACGCGAGCTTCGGATCAGTTTGCTCCCCAATGACGCGTGCAGCTGTTCCCAAAACTGAGTGACGAATAGCGCACCGCGTTCTGAAACAATGGAGCGGGGAACACCGTGCAAGCACAAGATCCTTGCAATATACAGCTCCGCATATTTCTTGGCCACGTACTTTGTATGTACAGGGATAAAATGAGTCAACTTGGTTAGTCGATCGACTATTACCCAAATCGAGTAATGCTTGTGAGACATGAGAGGTAAACCAACAATGAAGTCCATGCTAATATCCTCCCACTTCCACGCCGGAATGTTCAATGGTTGCAGCTGTCTGGCTTTACGCATATGGTCGGCTTTCACCCGCCGACACGTATCACATTCGGATACGTACTTTGCGATTTCTCTTTTCATCTGCGTCCACCAAAACCTGGTTTTTAGATCCTGGTACATCTTGTTGCTGCCCGGATGAATAGAATACTTGGAGAAATGAGCTTCACCCAAGATTTTCTTCCGAAGCTTCATATCACGAGGTACCACTATACGGTCTTTAAACCATAGAGTGTCATGTTCATCCCTTCGCAAGCATTTCATATCGCCATTCTCCATCCTTCTCTGAATGTGCAGCATTCCCATGTCTTTCTTCTGCGCTTCCATAATCCCCACTCTTATGGTCGGGACGAGAGCAAGATTATATAATGCCCCATATGGAACCAAGTACAGACTCGCCTCCTCCTCTTCAAGTGGGGTGATGGACAGATTGTTGACATGAGATTTACGGCTTAAGGCGTCGGCAACCACGTTTGCCTTCCCGGGATGGTAGTGAATCTTGATCTCATAGTCTTTGATCAACTCTAACCATCTCCGTTGCCGCATATTCAACTCCTTTTGAGTGAATATATATTTCAGACTTTTGTGGTCGGTGTAGAGGTGCACTAAGTTCCCAAGCAAATAGTGCCTCCACATTTTCATGGCCAACACCACAGCAGCGAGCTCAAGATCATGAGTCCGATAGTGCTTCTCGTGGTTACGGAGTTGACGTGAGCCTTAGGCGAACACTCTTCCTCCTTGCATCAATACACAGCCAAGCCCGATGCCGGACGCATCACATTATACGTCGAAGTGCTTGGTTGTATCCGGTTGAGCTAACAACGGGGCTGTTGTAAGATGCTTCACTAATGCTTGGAAAGCTTCTTCACAAGCTGAGCTCCAAAAATATTTGATCCCCTTCTTCAACAGTTCAGTCATCGGCTTAGCAAGCTTGGAGAAGTTCGGTATGAATCTCTGATAATATCCTGCTAACCCGAGGAAACTCCTGACTTCGTGGACTGATGTGGGGGACATCCATTTCAGCACTTGCTCGATTTTGCTTGGATCAACTGCAATGCCTTCTGCAGAAATAATATGACCAAGAAATGGCACTTGGCTGATCAAAAACACGCACTTGCTGAACTTGGCATAAAGCTTATGGTCTCGCAATCATTGAAGCACGATATGCAGGTGTTCGGCGTGTTCTTCTTCAGACTTGGAATAAACCAAGATGTCATCTATGAACACCACCACGAACTTGTTCAACTCTGCCATGAACACTGAGTTCATGAGATACATGAAATGTGCCGGGGCGTTGGTGAGACCAAAGGACATGATGAGGTATTCATACAACCCATATCTCATCCAGAAGGCTGTCTTCGGAATATCCTCAGCTCGGATGTTGATTTGGTGATATCCGGAGCGAAGATCCATCTTCAAAAATACACTCGCACACACAAGCTGATCGATACGAGGCAGTGGATATTTATTCTTGATGGTGACGGTGTTGAGAGGTCGGTAGTAGACACACAACCTCAAGGTTTCAACCTTCTTCTTCGCAAACAACACCGAGCATCCCCATAGCGAGGAACTCGGTCGAACGAAACCCTTCTTCATTAAATCATTGAGCTTCTCCTTCAATTCTGCTAGCTCATTCGGAGCCATCTTGTACGGTCTCCGTGAGATCGGTGTCGTCCCGGGTACAAGTTCGATCTTGTACTCGAAATCACTTTCGGGTGGCATGCCCGGGAGATCATCCGGAAAGACATCCGGGTATTCACGGACCACACGAATATCCTCAAGTTTTGTGGCTTCCGTGTTATATGTGGCTGGAGCTTCTTGAACCGAACGGTCAAGAATAAGAACATGTGGTTCATCAAGTGGAGAGTTTAAACGAACCACACGTGGAATGATGTCAAGAACAGCACCATGGCGATGTAGCCATGACATTCCTAAATTGACATCAAGTTTTTGACTCTCTAACATGATTAGAGAAGCCGGATATAGATTTCCACCCAACTGTAATGGTGCTCTATAGACCATTCTATCAGCTATTATTTTCCCACCCGGAGAGCATATCAAGTATGAACTATTTGTGGGAATGATAGGCAGTTGATATTTAATAACATAAGACTGACTTATGAAATTATGGGTGGCACCGGAGTCAAAAAGTATGACTACGGGATGATCTAAGTAAGAAAACATAGCCGCAAGGATGGGTTCGCCTTCCGGCACGTCCTCGATGGCTAAGTGGTGGATGTTGCCGGGTTTTGGTGCTGGCTTCTTGGGCTGGTTGGGGGCCTGATTTGCACCCTGATACGGTGCTGCACCCCTGCCCTGTCGCGGCTCGGGGCAGTCCCTTGAAATATGCCCGACACGGCCACACGTGAAGCACGTGTAAGGTGTCAGGGTCCCACCGACTTGAGGAAGGAATCTGGGTGCACGCTGTTGAAACTGAGGCGCACGCGGGACCATCATTTGCTGCTGCTGTTGCTGTGGTGGATACGTTGGTCGGAAGCCTGACGCGTTATATTGTCGACCGCGGAACTGAGGCGGTCGCGCCAGTGGCTGCCATCTCTGACCGGATGGTGAGCGATACACCACGCGGTATTTTTGTGGCGCCCCACCACTGCTGCTCGCCAGCGCACTACGTTTCCTCTTATCAGAACCGCGCTCGCTCTGAGCATTTTCTTGTAGAATCGCGGCATTAACTAGGTCATTGAAGGTGCCGCGATTACTTTGGGCGAGATGGAGCTTCATTTTTGAATTCAGGCCCTGGAAGAACGCGTTGTGCTTGTCGTCTTCCGTTGCCACAAATCCTGGCGCATACTGCGCCAGTCGATTGAATAACCTGGAGTACTCATGAGCACTCCTCTCACCTTGTTTCAGCACCAGGAACTCCTGGAGCTTCCTTTCCATAACTCCGGGAGGTATATGATAGGTGCGGAACGCCTCCCGGAACTCCGTCCATGTGACGGCATGGCCAGCTGGTAATGAGGCGATGTAGTTCGCCCACCATGTACCGGCTTCCCCTTGAAGCTGTTGCGCTGCATACAGCGCCTTTTGGTGTTCGGTGCACCGTAGCAGCCCAAACTTCGCCTCTAGAGTGCGGATAAAGCTGTCCCCCTCCAAAGGCTCTTCGGCCTCCATGAAGACCAGTGGATGGGTCGCCAGGAATTCTGAATATGAACTTTGTTGGGGCTGGCGTTGCCCATTGTCTTGGCGTCCTCCTGGACGGGACGCATTCTGCTGCACCAGCAATCCGCAGCAACTCGGTTTGCTCGTCGCGCGAGCCGAGCAGTGCGGCGAGAACCTCCACAAGGTTTCTTGGAAGTTCTGGCGGTGGAGGAGGTGGTTGCTGCTGCATCGTGGTTTGCTTCGGAGGTGGAGACTCATCACCACGAACCTGACTTGGACCTCCCTCCTCTTGCATGGACCGTGTACGCACCATTCTGCATTCATACCATTCAAACGATCAACACATGTTGGTTTATTTCATTCAGTTTATATAATATGCATAACAATCACACATATGTATAAAGTATAAACTTTATACATCATATACATCCCTGGACCAGGTAACACGATCGAGTTCCAAAGTGATGAACTTTATGGATTAAAAGTTCATTTCGACCATCGTAGGTCGCCACGGGATGTTAAGTGTGTTAGCATACGTAATTCCTCGTTATTGTACAGGACCCAAAACATGTATCTGCTCGAAGTGATATGTCGAATGCATAAACTTTTTGACTCCACTCGCTATTTTACAACATCCTCTGGATGTCAAAATGTGAAACTTAATTGTTTTGGTTGAAAAACTTCAACATGGTGTTCACTTCCAGCCTCTGGTCCTGTAGACCAGTTGGAAAAATTTATCTGTTTTGTCCACCTTGGAGGCATCATCTGGACTAGAGTTCAACAACAAAATTGTAGTAAACTCAAAAAGGAATCCATATTGTATTTATTTGCCTCCATAGCCTTCCTACTTTGTGAGTTATGATCTCTACAAGTTGACAGAATTTTCTCAGGAATTTTGACAGCCCCTCCTTTGCATGTGGCTGTTTTGTTCACAAAATTCCATCATATTCTGTCCTCAATCTAGGAAAGCACTGAAATACAAAGTTGTAGTACATTTCCTATACTTTCCAATGATGTCTTACTTAACTCTTAGAATTTTTTCTACAGAAAGTTGTGGTCGAAATACTAAAAATTCCAGAGAGCATTTTGGTCTCTCCTATTTCGGGACAGTGTATAGTCATCTGAGATTTTCATCCATCTGGAAGGAGGTTCTGTTCTGGAGCTCTACAGAAAAGTTGTATAGGACATCAAAACCTTTCCATAATGGTATCCCAAACTTCCATTGGTTCAACCAATCCTATGTTATACCCTGTTTAAGTTCAGCAAAGTTTCTGCCAAAAACAGGGGAGATTTTTCCTAAGTCTTTGAACTTGAATCTATACTTCCAATTGACTCTTAGTACAATATGGGAGTCCAATAATCCCTACATTAATCCTAAACTTTATTTTTAACTCTTTTCTTTGAAAATATATTTTTATGAAACTAATACTCATCTCGGTACTACGTTTCCTCACCAAAGAAAAATCATAAGACGGTATCCCGGCATATACGTGTCAATTGGTGGAACTAAGAACTTCACTCACAAACGATTTCTAAACGTCATGCTCTAACATGGTTAAGGTACCTGCAGAAGACCATACAATAATGGTGCACACAAAGGTTTTAACATTTCAGGCAGTTCCATATCATAATAAAAACATATGGTCCGTATCATTGCCATACGGATCGTCCTTGAGTCAAGCCACGTCTCAAGGTACATGGTCGTGTTTTCACACCACATGACGGGGAACCCGAGTAGAGAGCGAACGGGTCGTAACGGTTTCGAATTTTATCAACCCAACGGATACCACCTATGGCCTCATGACCATTGAGCCACGCCGATGGCGATCGCTGCGTATGGCCATTTGAACATTGAACGTTCAAGAGTTGCATACTATCGTGTTGCTTACCACACAATGGGGTATTCTCACTTTTGCCTAAAGCACGCTGGAGATCAGCGTTTTCATATGCTCTCAGAACCATTAAGAGGTTCAGATGCTCATATTAACTACCGTCCCAAGCCACGGTAAACCATTCCATACTATTGCTCGTATGGCGAGCTTACCGCAATTGATCCGCCTGCGGTGGCGTACCTTACCTCTTACCTGACGTCGGAGCGTCGTTACAAATTAATAACAAGTAGGTTAGCATTTCCACCTTAGTAACTACTACTATCATACACCTTATGTGGTCATAACGACTAATCCTCACTCGACTACTTCTATGTTTTCAAAATAGGCTCTTTTCAAGCGTGCTATTCCCAATGGAGCTCTGATACCACGTCTGTGGGGACCACCCCATGGTTCACCCACTCCAGGATCGCATAAGGTGGTGGCGTGCGATGCGGCACCCAACAGCACACACGAAAAGAATTAAGAACAAACATACACACTTTTATTTGATATAAAACAGCGTAAGTCTTTTTACAAAAACTTAATTATACAGCGGAAGTATTATACATAGCTACTCTCTCATCCTAACTAAGCAAAAGTGTAGCTGTCCACCCCGGGGACGCTACACACTAGCAACATCAAACCGGAGATCACGGCGGCGTGCAGGGCTCCAGCTCAGCCGTGTACCCCGACGGGGGTATCGCCTCGTCCTCGGACCCCTCTTCATATCTCTCACCTGCACACAGCTCAAATATTGCAACCGTGAGCACGAAGGCTCAGCAAGTCTTAACCGACAACCCTAGGCATGGAACTCTACAAGCAAGGATGTGTAAGATAGGAAAAAGGACTTTGTAATAAAGACATGCCTACATGTTGATCCTTACATTCAGATTTATAGCAACAGTTTAATGAGCCTTAGGCAGCCCTCACATCGGAAGTCCACAATCAAACAAGAAACGGTTTCCTCCAATGTGGTGATGCCCAAAGTGGAATATAAACTTAATTAGCTCTATAACTACAGCATACAAGGTTTCAAGACAATAATAGTTCAATACAGCATATTCAGTTGGCTTATTTCACTTCTTACTACGTCACAGCGCAGTGAACAAGCGGGTACTCAAATAACCGCGAGGGAGGGTGATTGCAATCAGGACACATTCGGATAACACATCACATACACTCACTTTCAGAAGCGTGATTCCACACCCCTTCCTACTCTTTTGTATGCAACAACCTTTCAAAAGCATCACAAATGCCAAACCGGTCCATCCGTAATGGGCAGGAGGTCCCCGCGTGGAGCGTGACTGTGCCCACAGGCATATTTACACCTTGCTACCCTCAACCCACTCCTATTTACGGTTGGGTAAGTCTCGGCACCCAGGTTAACCAATTACATCGGTTTTCTAGTTCCCATATACCAGTATGCATCCGGTACTAATCGATACTTGTCCAGCAGGGCTCGCACACGGCTCGGTCATCAACCGACACCAACAGGGCTACGCACGTGAGACCTCCGCTCACTGCATCCTATCCCCCCTGCTGGGTCTCATTTTCACAACTTAAGCCATTTTCTGCTCTACTCCATACCGTGTGATAAAGTCTTAACTCGCGAATAGATTCCAACTACTCGACTTCTACCGAGATCCTAAGAACATTAGCAGGGCCTTGTCTACTCGTCGGGTCTGTAAGCTACCAAGCCCTTCATAGGAGTTAAAAAAGGCTATGCAAGTGGGGTTTCAAACACCTTAACTCTAATGCAAACATTTCAACCTAGACATAAGTGATACAAATGAAAACTTTATAAAAGGTACTTAAATGCAAACCGGGGCTTGCCTGGTTGCGAGTAAGAGGAGAAGTTAGTGTCGGGTGTCAGGACGTCCAAGGGCTCCGGTGTATCTTCGACTTCAGTCACTATATGAGATGTAGCAAAATATATGTATAAGTGCTTATGAAATATAAGAATTTACTTCTATTAATAGCTACTGCTATTTATGTTCCTTAATTGGCTTTGGAATTTTTATAGTGGATACTAGACTCTCTAAGGATGATCTGAGCAAAATTTGGACAAATGTCATTGCACATTGTGGTCTCCAAAATTCCCACAAGCACAAGGATTCTCTGAATTTTGAGCCCGAATCAGGAGCATTGACATAGCTAACAGTGGAAGATCTGATTATGGTATGTCTCCATGGTTCTAACAAAATTTGTTTCACCATTTTTGGAGCTACCAACAGAGAGATATGAATTTTTGAAGTTGGACAGGAGTTCTGAAATGTTTCTGTTTAAATTCCAATTTTCAAATAAAGGCTGAACTTTGGAAGGCAATTTAGCCCAGCAAATGAACTCAAATGAAGCTCAAATGTTTACTGGAGATCAGTTACTATGAAAGTGATTTGCTGCCCAAATTTTGTAATGTTTCATAAAGAATTGCTCCTGGAATAAATCACTAAAATATTTAATAAAAACAATTCTACAGAAATTCCTGGAAATTTTCATAACAAACAATTTGTACCACTGTGAAGTAATCCTCATAATGATTCCAACAAAATTGGTCTCACCCTTTTTGGAGTTCCCTACACAAAGTTATGGATTTTTCAAACTTGAATAACTTTCTGTTGGAAATTTACACAGACTCAAAGGGGGGCCCACAGTCAGACATTTCTTCAACCTCTCGACAGGACCCGCGCGCGCACGCCGTGTTCTTGCCCGTTTCTCCACCATTCTTCCTACGGTTTCCTTCTACACCACCCTCGGATCACAGCCTAGCAGCCGGGCAAGGTTTCAGGTTATGAAAACACCGGGAAACCCATCGGCAACGGCGAGGCGGCTCAGTGGCGCGGCGCCGGTATTGAACCGCACGTCCCAAACTTCAACCGGTGATCGAAGGGGCCGTACACCATCCCTGGAGTACGTAGATCATGATGCTACCCATATCCTTAGCTGGAAATGCCCGCAAATGGGAGCTCCACGGTGAACCGAGGTGTTTTGGCCGGCGGCGACGGATTTTCATCACCCAGGGTGAAGAAGAGGTGATTCTATTCGTGCTTCGGCACGGGAGGGCGCTAGGATGGTGTGATGCTATGGGCTGAACCGAAGGAAGAACGATCAAGCATGTTGGAAGAATTTCCCATTTTGGTTTGATCGGTTCTTCAACTCCGCCTATGTTGTAATGAAATAGACGGTCCCAAGCCCGAGTAAAGGAGGAGGGGGTTGTGATAGGCTTGGTGTAACACCCCAAAATTTTGATTTAAAACCCTAAATCATGTTAAGAGGGGAATTTAAAAATTTTTGGACGTGTTGCATGTTTTGCAAAAATTCAAATTCAAACTGGAATTCAAATTAAACTCAAATCAGAAAAGAAATAGAAAAAGAAAAAGAGAAAACAGAAAAAAACCGGCCAGTGGGCCGAAACCCACCAGCCGGCCCACCCAGCAACCGCGCCAGCCCGCAGCCGCGCGCGCTATTTCCTTCCGCTGACAGGTGGGACCCACCAGCTCGTCTTCTACCTCGCGCCCGCGCCGGACTCCCTCTCACCCGAATCAAAACCGATCGGGATTTCTGCGTATCCCCGCTGAATTCTGTTCGTAGGCGACGCAGACTTGATCTAAACCACCCCGCCGCCCTCCCCCGTCTATAAAAACCCCGGCGTCGTTCTGTTTTTCCCACGCGAGACGCCGATTTTCCTCCGGTGAGAACCGAGACTTCTCCGGCGAATTCTGGCCGATCTAAGCTCGGAAATTCCGATCTAACTCGCTGGTCTTGATCCACCGCCTCCGGGGAACCTTGCAGGTGCAGAAAACTCGGTGACTTGCGGTGTAAACACAGCGCCGATGAGCTTCGCCGTGGTTTCGCCTCGGACCTCGTCGCCGATCACCTTCCAGGACCTCCGAGCTCAAGAAAACCCCCGAGGTGAGATCACCGACCTCCCCTCCACCGATCTATTCCATAAAATCACAGTTCTAGGAAGAATTCTCGAAGATCCGAAAGTCTCCGGAGAGATCGCCGCTTCCCGCCACCGTGCGCCGCCAGCAGCGCCGCCCGCGCTCGATCAGAGCGACGTGGCCGCTTGTGCGCCGTTTATTTTAAATCGCACGGTAGGGTTTAAACCCCCGCGTACCGGTTCGATGTTATAATCTCGGCCGTCGGTTTAAAATCGGACGGTCCATGTCAGCCCCGCGTTATAAAGACTAGAAATCTTACGTGCTACCCCCTGGGGTTCTCGGGAAATAAGAGCTAGCCCCGGAAACTTCTGATCTAGGCCCTGGAACTTCAGAAAATCATGAAAATTCATTTAAAAATCAGTTTTAGCCCCTGGACTTAATAAAAATTAGGAAAAACTCCTCTGGTAAGTGTAGCTAGACCCCTGGAAATTCTGAAAATAATATTATAGACCCTGTAGTGGGGTGAGTTTACCTTTTTAACCCTGTTTGATATTTAATTTAGGAAAATTTAATATGTGGCTAGTGTTTAAAATTTAGAAGTGGGACAAACATATTGTTAAAATTAAATTAAAAACTTTCTCAGTATTTAGAAAACTTTGGAGTGAGATAAAAATATATTTTGGGCTGAAATGAATCTGTTTAATTTCTTATTCACATTTAGGGACACATTTTTAAGTAAAGAATAGTTCTGGAAAATAGGGAAAATAATTGTAAAATAGTATACATCAGAGGAAAAGGTCAAAAATATATTAGTAAATATTTTAGATCAGAACCTATTCTGTTTAGATGATGTGTCTTGTTATTTTCATAATAAAGTTCACATTTAGGCATAGGAAATGAATCTGAAAATATAGCAACTAGTAAATGATAAATGGAGTTCTAAAATCCAAAGTGTTCAGTTTAGGGTTGGTAGAAATTATGAAGACACATATGGAGAAGGAAAATACCTTTCATGCTTATTTGGTAGTTAAAAGGTGTAGTAATTGAATATAAGGCATTTATTTAAATTGGAAACTCATATATATAGTATGTAAGTATAAATGTGAACACAAAAGTAGGAATCATATACATATGATTAAAAGTGCATGCAATCCACACATCAACACACATAGAGTAACCACAACACACATAATGGTGAATGACTTTCATAAATGTGAATGTGTGGTTTGTATGAAGTGGAAGTGTGAACTATGTCTTATGGATTGTTGTTTTTCTTTTGCTATGTGTGATGGTATGATGTAGAACCTGCTCAAGAGCAAGTTATTCCTTTCCAAGATCAGGATTACTCATTTCAAGAGCAGCAGGAAGGAGGCAAGTGTCCTTGACCACTTTGATCCTATGCTAGGATGTGTAGCTAGAGTTATTTGCATTGTCAATTTAAATATGAAACCCATTATAGGAAGTTTCCCTAGAATTGCATTAACTTGTTTCCTTGTAGCTTGGGTTGGGATTTATTTTATTATGTCATTTATTATTATGCATATGCTTAGCCATGCTTAGAATGGGATATTTGGGATATGAGATCATCAGTTTATTTTACCATACTCTTGAACGAGATATTGAGAGTTATGTAGAGGTAGTGATCAAGGCAAGTTGGATGTTTTGGTTGTGTGCTGGGTGCACGAGACTCGGGTTTGTGTTTAGTACTTGCCTGGATCCTAAGGACCGGTTCATGGAGCATGTAACCTGGCTTTACCGTGCCAACCAAATTGCTGAGATGGGGCAGCTTGGCCAATTACTTAGGTGTATCCCCGGCGTAGTATGGGTGTGTTGGATGGTGCGGTGAATAGGTGTCAGCTGGACTACCATATAAACCGCAAGGCTCAAGAGGGGGCCACTGCAGCGGGGTTGGAACCTCTTGTATGCTGTTAGGGGTGAAACCTCAGTGGGCCCACGCTCGTCGAGAATCCCTTTGTAAAGGCTTCGTAGTGATCTCCTGGCTACAGACCTGGGAAGTGTGAATGTGGTTCGTAGCCACTGGCATAATGGAGGTTCTTTTAGTCCACCCGGCAACGGGGGATGAAATCACTACATGTGGGTACAGTGGTACAAACTCTGCAGAGTCAAAACTGTCATGACAGCCGTGCTCACGGTCAAGAGCGGCTTGGACTTATTCATGATTAGAGGAGTGATGGTTTTGGAAGTTGTGGATGTTAAGCGGGGAGCTTAACATTGGAAATGAAGTTATGGTTATTTGATTATGATGATGGGATGGGAGATTGGGACCATTTCACCTGTGTAGTAATGTAGGTGCTTAATAAGCTAAGGTGATAGGAATTAATTGCATAGTGCTTTAACCATGAGTTCAACCTCTCCTTGTTCTAGCCATGCATGACATAACTTTCCCACACTTGCTGAGTACCATTGGTACTCAACCTTGCATATTTTGTTGGTTTATATTGCTGCTGAGGTCAAGATAATGAGGTGGTGTATAATGACCAAGACTTTGGACCCGAAGAAGGTTTCTAGGTTCATGGAGATCCCCGGGCAACGCCTGTGACGGAGCCCTCAAGAATAATATTCCGCTGCTAGTTTATTTACTTGTGATGAACTTATTATTGTCCGTCGAGACATTTGATATGTAAGACTTATTCAACACCTGTCTTGTAATAAATGATGCTTCACTATTTGTCGTCACATGTATGAGAAAATGATCCTGGCATACTTGTGATATTCACTTGGTTGTTCTTCGGAAAAACCGGGTGTGACAGAAGTGGTATCAGAGCCAAGGTTGCCCGTAGGAACGTGGACCTAGGTAGAAATGGACGTATTTAAGGATCTTATTTTCTTAAAAACTATTTTTACAAGGTGTGTGTTGAAAAGTGTTATTTAATCAGTCACTTTCTTCATCTTACCCCAATTTTCATTCAAAATAGGATTTTTGTTTAAGAGTTTATCTAACCTAAGTTTAAAATTCTTTTTGTTTTATATGGTTCGCATGATTCGCACCGCTCGCAAGTCCACAGGAGGGAGAGTTCCCGTAGTTGCCCTTGCCGAGAGAGAGGAGAGCCGTCCGGTGACGTACCTTTCCTACGGATTGGCAGTAGGAGGCTTATTGCGCCGTCTTCGGCGTATGCTCGAAGCCGCCGGCAATACGGGCAAGCTAATCATCCACTATAACTCCACCAGGACCATCCGTGAGAAGAGGGGAGAATGGAGTTCAGAGATGAGGATTATACACGAAAATCAGCTGCTTAAGATTCACCACTCTCCAGCTTGTAGAGCGACACAGGTCGATGCGGAGAAAGATGTCACCTGGGAGGCCATCACCTGCCAGAGTCACATCTATCGTCGCCACTTGGACAAAACTGAGTACATGTATGTCCTCCAGCGTGAGAGTGGTACCACGGAATACAAGTACCCGCCGGTGCAGCAAGGGACTTCTCATGAGCACATGGACTTGTGCTTGGAGGATGCTGCTATGCTCAGCACTCGACTGCAGGAGTGTCAACAAGAGCTTCAGGATGTCCGGGACACCCTGAAGGAAACGGAGGCGTTGCTGCAAGCTTGCTTAAGGGCGAGAGAAAGAGGAGATGGGAATGAACTGTGTGTCACCGTGAATGATACATGGACTCCTGACCCCCCAGATCGCCGAGCGATCAGGCGTCGTCGCACTTCTCCACCAGCAGCCTCCCCACCCAAAGCAGAGTCAGAAGGAAGCCGAAATGATGAGGAAGATCCTGAGGAGCCAGCTCAAGAAAACGAGTAGTGTAGAGTCCCTCCCTTAGCTAGCAAGATGACGAATAGGCGAGTCGTTAAGTTAAGTTAATGGTGTGATAATGCTTGGTGTGTGACATGAGTTGTGGAAGCCATGAGCAATTGTCCACAGCCTCGTCTTTAGATTGTTTTGTTTTGGTGTGTGAACCCACATGAAATAATATTGCATTTATTTTTGTGTGAAAAGTGAACCCTTAGAGAAGTATAACAAAGCCTCAACACTTCAAAGTACAAACAAATGAAAGAAGTAAGATGATACTAAATGCTTTCAAATTAACATTGGTTGATTCTGTCAGATGGCCGGAAGAGGAAAAGGACGTGCAGCCAACCCCGCCAACAACAACGATGAGGCATGCAACCCTCATCTTTCTGGATGCCAGGACCGGGGTGGTCGCCGTGAAGGAGTTGATCCCCTCCACCAAATGCTGGAGAATGAAAATCAGCTCATCGAGAACTTGACTCAAGTGGTGGCCAACTTGCATCAAGTTCCACCTACACAAACTGCACCACGCCAACCAAGGTTGAGTGAGTTTCTAGGAACTCAACCTCCAAAGTTTGCAAGTGCTGCTGAACCTCTGGAGGCAGATGATTGGCTGAATACCATTGAAAGCAAGATGAGGATCATCCAGTGCCAAGGGTATTAGAGGGTGCTGTTTGCCTCTCATCAATTGCATGGACCTGCTGCTGATTGGTGGACCTCCTACGTGGCTGCCCATCATGACCCTGAGAACATCACTTGGAAAGAGTTCAAGCGTAGCTTCCGCAACCATTACATACCAAGAGGTGAACTCAAAAACAAGAGGAAGGAGTTTTTGGGACTGCAGCAGGGAAACATGATGGTGAGGGAATACCTCACTAAATTTACTCAACTGTCCCGTTATGCCCCACGGGACATAGAGACTAATGAGCAGAAACAAGATTGTTTCGTGGAAGGACTTACCGCAGAAATGCAATGTGCAATGTCCTCCAACGAGTATGAAAGCTTCCAAAAGATGGTGGACAGAGCGTTTGTGGTAGAAAGGAAGCTGAAGGCCTTGGAAAATGAGAACAAGAGGAAGGCCGGGTGGTCGCATCAAGCCTCAGGGAGCAACACCCGCCCACGTCTGATGCAGCAACCCGCAGGGCAGACGAACCGTGCTGCGGTACCCTACTCAGCACCAAGAGGGTACAACCAGAACTACAGGCCTCCGGCAGCATCAATACAGCCACAACGTCAGTTTGTACAGCAGCCTCGCCCCGCATATCCACCTCGACCTGCAGTACAAGGACCCCAAACCAACCCCAAGACAACAAAGGCCAGGCACCTAAGGTTGGGGTGCAATGTTTTAGCTGTGGTGAAGTGGGGCACTACGCCCATAAGTGCCCAAAGAAGAAGCCCGCGCAGCCACAACAGCAGAATGTAATGAGAGGACGGGTGAACCACGTCACTATGGAGGAAGCACAAGATGCACCCGACGTGGTAGTTGGTAAGTTTCTTGCCAATTTACACCTTGCAACCCTGCTGTTTGATTCTGGTGCTACCCATTCGTTCATTGCTCAAGGGTTTGTTAAGAAGCATGACCTAGCAACCACACAAATGAACCATATGCTAGCCGTAAACTCTTCAGGTGGAGAAATAAGGACAAGACAAGTGTGTCCCCAAGTGAACCTAGACATTAATGGGGTGGTATTTACTGCTAACCTCATAGTGATAGATTCACAAGGGATAGATATTATCTTGGGTATGGATTGGTTGACAAAACATAAAGGAATCATCCATTGTTCGACCAGAACGGTGGAACTAACTCACCCTAGTGGCACAAGAGTAAAGTTCATAACAATACACGAGCCTAGGAGGGACATCAAATTAAATCAAGTTGAGGTGAAAGTTGAGGAAATCAGGACCATCCGGGAATATCCAGATGTTTTTCCGGAAGAATTGCCAGGTATGCCTCCCGATCGTGAAGTGGAATTTGCAATTGAGCTAGTGCCTGGAACAACCCCGATATACAAGAGACCTTATCGGATGGACTCCAAGCAGCTAGAAGAACTCAAGGATCATTTGAGAGAATTGACGGAGAAGGGGTATATTCGCCCTAGTTCCTCACCATGGGGAGCTCCGGTGATATTTGTGCCCAAGAAGGACGGAACCCAAAGATTATGTGTGGATTACCGTCCTTTGAATGAGGTAACCATCAAGAACATGTACCCATTACCTCGCATTGAAGACTTGTTTGATCAGTTGAGAGGCGCTTGTGTGTTCTCGAAAATTGATCTCAGGTCGGGCTACCACCAACTCAAGATAAGGCAATCTGATATTCCCAAGACAGCTTTCGTATCTCAGTACGGACTGTATGAATACACTGTCATGCCTTTCAGGCTAACTAATGCCCCAGCATACTTCATGTATCTCATGAACAAGGTATTCATGGAATATCTAGACAAATTTGTGGTGGTTTTCATAGATGACATTCTCGTCTTCTCCAAAGATGAAGAAGAACATGAGAAACATCTAAGGTTGGTGTTGCAGAGGCTGAGAGAACACCAACTATATGCCAAGTTGAGCAAGTGTGAGTTTTGGCTGAAGAGAGTTCCCTTCTTAGGACATATAATCTCGGAGGGAGGAATCTCCGTAGATCCTGCCAAAATAGAGGATATACAGAAGTGGAAGACCCCTGAAAATGTCGGGGAAGTTCGGAGCTTTATGAGATTGGCGGGATACTATCGACGGTTTATTGAGGGATTCTCTAAGATCTCGAGACCCCTCACCAAACTGTTGGAGAAGGGAATCACATTCACATGGATGCCGCAGTGCGAGATGAGTTTTCAGGAGTTAAAGGAAAGATTGACAACAGCCCCAGTGCTCGTTATGCCAGATATGCAGAAGAACTTTACGGTGTACTGCGATGCCTCTGGAAACGGGTTGGGATGTGTTCTCATGCAAGAAGGGCATGTCGTGGCATATGCATCCCGGCAGCTTCGGAAGCACGAGAAGAACTATCCTACACATGACCTAGAACTAGCCGCAGTGGTACACGCGTTGAAAATTTGGCGACACTATTTGATGGGGAAGAGGATAGAGATATATACAGATCATAAGAGTTTGAAGTACATTTTTACACAGCCAGACCTCAACCTCAGACAAAGAAGATGGTTAGAGCTAATCAATGACTTTGATGTGGGCATCAACTATCATCCTGGGAAGGCAAACGTCGTGGCCGATGCTTTAAGTCGGAAAGTGCAGGTCAATAAGTTGAGCTTGAAGGACATGCCTGCAGAATTGAAGGACGAGGTTATAAGGCTCAATCTATGCCTGGTAAATAGTGGTGAAGCCATCGCCATGGAAGTGGATTCCACACTCGAGCGAGACATACGCGGGGGTCAAAAAATGACGAGAAGATACGAGAGATCAAACAACTCATCAAGGAAAATAAAGCTCCTGGTTTTAGAGAGGATGAACAAGGAACGGTGTGGCACGGGAAAAGAATCTGTGTGCCAGAAGTAAAGGAGATCCGTGAATTGATTTTGAAGGAGGCTCATGATTCTGACTATTCCATTCATCCTGGGAGTACGAAAATGTACCAGGACCTCAAGAGCAGGTATTGGTGGTATGGCATGAAACGAGATGTCGCGGAACATGTTGCCCTATGTGACACATGTCAGTTGGTGAAAGCAGAACATCAACGACCCACGGGATTATTGCAACCACTCAAAGTGCCTGAATGGAAATGGGAAGAAATCAGCATGGATTTCATCGTGGGATTGCCTAGGAACCAATCAGGGTATGATTCGATATGGGTCATCATTGATCGGCTAACTAAGGTAGCTCATTTCATCCCCGTGAAAGAAAGCTACAGCGGATCCAAATTGGCAGAGTTGTACATGTCAAGGATCGTGTGTTACCATGGAGTGCCAAAGAAGATTGTGTTGGATCGAGGGACACAGTTCACCTCAAGGTTCTGGCAGAAGTTGCATGAAACCATGGGAACCCATCTGAACTTTAGTTCTGCCTACCATCCCCAAACTGATGGGCAGACGGAAAGAACCAATCAGATCCTTGAAGATATGCTGAGGGCATGTGCACTCAAAAACAATCGGAGTTGGGATAAAAACTTACCGTATGCGGAGTTTTCCTATAACAACAGCTATCAAGCTAGTATGAAGATGTCACCGTTCGAAGCCTTGTACGGGAGGAAGTGCAGAACTCCCCTATTTTGGAACAAAACGGGGGAAAGTAAAGTGTTTGGTCCAGAAGTACTACAAGAAGCCGAGGCGAAGGTAAGGGAAATTCGCAACAATTTGAGGATAGCACAGACACGCCAAAAGAGTTATGCTGATGTACGAAGAAGAGAGCTCGTTTTCAACGTGGAAGACTATGTTTATCTCAAGGTGTCCCCTATCCGAGGACTTTGTCGGTTCAAGGTGAAAGGGAAGTTGTCACCTCGATGCATCGGAACCTTTCAAGTTTTGGAGAGGAAAGGCAAAGTGGCGTATCAACTAGAATTACCGGCTCGTCTATCAGATGTGCACGATGTATTCCATGTGTCACAACTCAAGAAATGCCTGAGGACGCCTAAAGAGGTGTTACCCATGAATGAAGTGGACGTAGCTGAGGATTTGTCTTATGCCGAGCAACCATACAAGATTTTGGAGACAATGGAACGCCTCACCAGAAATAAAAGAATTCGGATGTGCAAAGTGCAGTGGAAGCATCACTCAGAAGAGGAAGCCACCTGGGAGCGGGAAGATGAGCTCAAGGCACAATTTCCGGAATTGTTTTCTTAGAAACACCAATCTCGAGGACGAGATTTCTTTTAAGGGGGGTAGAGCTGTAACACCCCAAAATTTTGATTTAAAACCCTAAATCATGTTAAGAGGGGAATTTAAAAATTTTTGGACGTGTTGCATGTTTTGCAAAAATTCAAATTCAAACTGGAATTCAAATTAAACTCAAATCAGAAAAGAAATAGAAAAAGAAAAAGAGAAAACAGAAAAAAAAACCGGCCAGTGGGCCGAAACCCACCAGCCGGCCCACCCAGCAACCGCGCCAGCCCGCAGCCGCGCGCGCTGTTTCCTTCCGCTGACAGGTGGGACCCACCAGCTCGTCTTCTACCTCGCGCCCGCGCCGGACTCGCTCTCACCCGAATCAAAACCGATAGGGATTTCTGCGTATCGCCGCTGAATTCTGTTGTAGGCGACGCGGACGATCTAAACCACCCCGCCTCCCTCCCCCGTCTATAAAAACCCCGGCCTCGTTCTGTTTTTCCCATGCGATCCGCCGATTTTCCTCCGGTGAGAACCGAGACTTCTCTGGTGAATTCTGGCCGATCTAAGCTCGGAAATTCCGATCTAACTCACTGGTCTTGATCCACCGCCTCCGGGGAACCTTGCAGGTGCAGAAAACTCGGTGACTTGCGGTGTAAACACAGCGCCGACGAGCTTCGCCGTGGTTTCGTCTCGGACCTCGTCGCCGATCACCTTCCAGGACCTCCGAGCTCAAGAAAACCCCCGAGGTGAGATCCCCGACCTCCCCTCCACCGATCTATACCATAAAATCACAGTTCTAGGAAGAATTCTCGAAGATCCGAAGGTCTCCGGCGAGATCGCCGCTTCCCGCCGCCGTCCACCGCCGGCAGCGCCGCCCACGCTCGATCAGAGCGACGTGGCCGCTTGTACACCGTTTATTTTAAATCGCACGGTAGGGTTTAAACCCCCGCGTACCGGTTCGATGTTATAATCTCGGCCGTCGGTTTAAAATCGGACGGTCCACGTCAGCCCCACGTTATAAAGACTGGAAATCTTACGTGCTACCCCCTGGGGTTCTCGGGAAATAAGAGCTAGCCCCGGAAACTTCTGATCTAGCCCCTGGAACTTCAGAAAATCATGAAAATTCATTTAAAAATCAGTTTTAGCCCCTGGACTTGAAGGGCAGGCCTGACGCAGTGGTAGAGTCTCTCTACTTGTGTCCTGGAGGTCCTAGGTTCGAATCAGCCTCCTTGCAAAATAAGCAAGGGGAAGGCTGTCTAGAAATTCCCTTCCCCAGACCCCACAACGTGTGGGAGCTTTCAGCACTAGGTATGCCCTTTTTTTAGCCCCTGGACTTAATAAAAATTAGGAAAAACTCCTCTGATAAGTGTAGCTAGACCCCTGGAAATTCTGAAAATAATATTATAGACCCTGTAGTGGGGTGAGTTTACCTTTTTAACCCTGTTTGATATTTAATTTAGGAAAATTTAATATGTGGCTAGTGTTTAAAATTTAAAAGTGGGACAAACATATTGTTAAAATTAAATTAAAAACTTTCTCAGTATTCAGAAAACTTTGGATTTCCTTGTTTCCCTAGAATTGCATTTCCTTGTTTCCTTGTAGCTTGGGTTGGGATTTATTTTATTATGTCATTTATTATTATGCATATGCTTAGCCATGCTTAGAATGGGATATTTGGGATATGAGATCATCAGTTTATTTTACCATACCCTTGAACGAGATATTGAGAGTTATGTAGAGGTAGGGATCAAGGCAAGTTGGATGTTTTGGTTGTGTGCTGGGTGCACGAGACTCGGGTTTGTGTTTAGTACTTGCCTGGATCCTAAGGACCGGTTCATGGAGCATGTAACCTGGCTTTACCGTGCCAACCACATGCTGAGATGGGGCAGCTTGGCCAATTAATTAGGTGTATCCCCGGCGTAGTATGGGTGTGTTGGATGGTGCGGGGAATAGGTGTCAGCTGGACTACCATATGAACCGCAAGGCTCAAGAGGGGGCCACTGCAGCGGGGTTGGAGCCTCTTGTATGCTGTTAGGGGTGAAACCTCAGTGGGCCCACGCTCGTCGGGAATCCCTTTGTAAAGGCTTCGTAGTGATCTCCTGGCTACACACCTGGGAAGTGTGAATGTGGTTCGTAGCCACTGGCATAATGGAGGTTCTTTTAGTCCACCTGGCAACGGGGGATGAAATCACTACATGTGGGTACAGTGGTACAAACTCTGCAGAGTCAAAACTGTCATGACAGCCGTGCTCACGGTCAAGAGCGGCTTGGACTTATTCATGATTAGATGAGTGATGGTTTTGGAAGTTGTGGATGTTAAGCGGGGAGCTTAACATTGGAAATGAAGTTATGGTTATTTGATTATGATGATGGGATGGGAGATTGGGACCATTTCACCTATGTAGTAATGTAGGTGCTTAATAAGCTAAGGTGATAGGAATTAATTGCATAGTGCTTTAACCATGAGTTCAACCTCTCCTTGTTCTAGCCATGCATGACATAACTTTCCCACACTTGCTGAGTACCATTGGTACTCAACCTTGCATATTTTGTTGGTTTATATTGCTGCTGAGGTCAAGATAATGAGGTGGTGTATAATGACCAAGACTTTGGACCCGAAGAAGGTTTCTAGGTTCATGGAGATCCCCGGGCAACGCCTGTGACGGAGCCCTCAAGAATAATATTCCGCTGCTAGTTTATTTACTTGTGATGAACTTATTATTGTCCATCGAGACATTTGATATGTATGACTTATTCGACACCTGGCTTGTAATAAATGATGCTTCACTATTTGTCGTCACATGTATGAGAAAATGATCCTGGCATACATGTGATATTCACTTGGTTGTTCTTCGGAAAAACCAGGTGTGACACTTGGCGAGCCAACAACTACACTTATCCATTCTCATGGAAATGAAACCCAATAGAAATTCGTTGGGGCGTAACCCTCTTAGCGACGCGCCATATCGGAACCCGGGTATGGTGTTAAGTGGGGAAGGGCCGGGTCGCCACCGCCTTAGTGGCGCACCATATCGAAACCCGGATATGGTGTTAAATGAGCAAGGGCCGGATCGCCACCACCTTAGTGGCGCGCTACATCATCGCACGGATGTAGTGATAAGTGAGCAAGGGTCTTTGCATCTTACTCGACGGGTGCAAAGCGTAAGGAAGCTAGCCGAGGAACATAGATTTCGGGTGGGTAGTTGGAATGTAGGATCCTTGACGGGGAAGCTACGTGAGTTAGTAGATGTTTCCATTAGGAGACTAGTAAATATCCTTTGTTTACAAGAGACTAGATGGGCGGGTCAAAAGGCGAGAGAAGTCGAGAATACCAGTTTCAAGCTTTGGTATTCTAGTTCGGCTGGGACTAGGAATGGCGTAGGTGTTCTAATAGATAAGAGTCTTAAGGATGGTGTAGTGGATGTTAGAAGACGAGGTGATAGGATCATCTTAATCAAGATAGTAATTGGGGACATTGTCTTGAACGTCATTAGTGCTTATGCCCCACAAGTTGGGCTCAACATGAGTGCTAAGAGGCAATTTTGGGAGGACTTGGAGGATATGGTTAGTAGTGTACCGATAACCGAGAAACTCCTCATAGGGGGAGATCTCAATGGTCATGTGGGTGCAACTAACATAGGATTTGAGGGAGTACATGGAGGTTTTCGATGCGGCGATAGAAATGAAGAGGTTAAGGATATCCTAGACTTTGCCATAGACTATGATCTGTTGATAGCTAACACCCTCTTTAGGAAGAGGCAATCTCACCTAGTGACCTTTAGTAGTGCCCAACACTCTAGCCAGATTGACTTTGTCATCACTAGGAGAAAGGATAGACGGGAGTGTCTAGATTGTAAGGTGATCCCGGGGGAGTGTGTTGTGACACAACATAAGCTTGTGGTAGCTGACTTTCGCTTCCATACATGTTCTTTGCAGGACAAAGGTGGCAAAATCACAAGAACAAAGTGGTGGAAGTTGAAGGGAGAATCACAAGAATCCTTTAAAAATAGGGTGATCACAGAAGGACCCTGGGCAGAAAATGGAGATGCAGATAGTATGTGGATGAAGATGGAAACTTGCATTAGGAAGGTAGCTAGTGAGGTGTTCGGTGTGACAAAGGGAAAGAAACTTGTAGATGAAGACACTTGGTGGTGGAATGAGGATGTACAAAAGGCCATTAAGGAGAAGAAGGAGTGTTACAAGAGTTGGCATAATGATAGAAGCGCAAGCAACATGCTTAAGTACAAAGAGGCTAAGAAGAATGCAAGGCGGGTTGTGAGTAAGGCAAGAGGACAGGCCTATGATAAGTTATATGAGAGACTAGAGACAAAAGAAGGTGAAAAGGACATATACAAGGTAGCAAAAATCCACGAGAGAAAGATGAGGGATCTCAATCAAGTTAAATGCATCAAAGATGAGACTGACCGCATTCTAGTGAAAGATGAAGAGATTAATAATAGATGGCGTGATTACTTTAATGGGCTATTCAATGATAGAAATGGGAGCACTATGGTTGAGTTGGATGACTCCTTTGATGACTCCAACAGGCGGTTCGTGCGGAGGATACAAGAGTTTGAGGTTAAGGAGGCCTTAAAAAGGATGAAAGGAGGAAAGGCCCTCGGCCCTGATGATGTCCCTATTGAGGTGTGGAGATGTCTTGGGGACGTGGCAATAGTATGGCTCACAAAGATATTCAACCACATTTTTCGGTCAAACAAGATGCCTGAAGAATGGAGGAAAAGTATATTAGTACCCATCTTCAAAAATAAAGGAGATATTCAATGTTGTACTAATTATCGAGGTATTAAGCTTATGAGTCATACTATGAAGCTTTGGGAGAGAGTGATTGAACACCGCCTTAGGAAAGTGACCAATGTCACTAAAAACCAGTTTGGTTTTATGCCTGGGAGGTCTACAATGGAGGCGATTTTCTTGCTTCAACAGCTTATGGAGAGATATAGGGAGCAGAAGAAGGACTTGCATATGGTGTTCATCGACTTGGAGAAGGCATACGACAAGATACCAAGGTCAGTCATGTGGTGGGCATTAGAGAAACATAAAGTACCAACAAAGTACATTACCCTTATCAAGGATATGTACAATAATGTTAGGACAAGTGTGCGCGTTAAGTGATAGTGAGACTAATGCATTTCCTATCACGGTAGGACTACATCAAGGATCAACTTTGAGCCCATACATCTTTTCCTTGGTGATGGATGAGGTGTTGAAGGATATACAAGGGGATATTCCCTTGGTGCATGCTCTTTGCTGATGATGTAGTGCTGGTAGATGAAACTAGGGATGGTGTTGATAAGAAATTAGAGTTATGGAGACAAACCTTAGAGTCCAAGGGGTTTAGACTTAGTAGGACCAAAACCGAGTATATGAGGTGTGACTTTAGTGGTGTTGGTCGTGAAGAGGGAAATGTTAGTCTACAAGGACAAATAGTAACTAGAAAGGACTCTTTCCGATACTTAGGATCAACGTTACAAAGCAATGGCGATATTGATGAGGATGTTTGCCACAGGATCAAGGTAGGGTGGATGAAATGGCGACAAGCCTCTGGAATCCTATGTGATAGGAAAGTCCCACAAAAGCTAAAAGGGAAGTTCTATAGGACGGTGATCAGACCCGCGTTACTCTATGGGGCGGAATGTTGGCCAACTAAACGGCAACATGTCCAACAAATGAGTGTCGCTGAGATGCGCATGCTACGGTGGATGTGCGGGCACACGAGAAGAGACTGAATAAGGAATGAGGCGATTCGTGATAAGGTAGGAGTGGCGCCGATTGAACAGAAGTTAGTCCAACATCGACTTAGGTGGTTTGGACATATCCAACTGAGACCTCCAGAAGCACCGGTTAACAGTGGGATTTTAAGAGGTAGAGAAAATATTAGGAGGGGTAGAGGACGACCAAGGTTGACCTGGGAGGAGGCGGTAAAACGAGATTTGAGAGATTGGAATGTATCCAGAGACTTAACTCATGATAGGACCGCATGGAAAGTAGCAATTCATGTGCCAGAATCATAGTCTTGTTTTTTTCTTTTTTTTTCTTTTTTCCTTGTTCTTATATCTCTTCCTCTCTTTTACTTCATTGATATTGGGTTTCATGTCTAGCCGACCCCAACAGGCTTGGGACAAAGGCTTGGTTGTTGTTGTTGTTTGATCGGTTCTTCATGTGTACCGGCGCCAAAACACAAATTCCGGCGAGCCAGACGGGGAAGAGCAAGGGGACTGCGGTAGCATGATCTACACACCTTGGCGCACCTTAGGGAGGTGTTGGTCGTGCGGGAGAGGCGTTGGATCGGCTGGAAGTCGTGGAGCAGCGAGGTGCCACGTCGGCTCTGTTTTGCCGGAGGAAAACTGGTTGGCACTGATCGGAGAAGGCCGGGCACGAGCTGTGGAGGTGCGGATGATGTCTAGTGAAGGTCGGCGCACTCTCTGGTCAGCTCAGCTAGGCGCTAAAGTGGCCGGAGGCCGAGCAACCACGATGACAGAGGCGGCGCACGGTATTTCTCTCGTGAGCACTCAAGCAGAGGCTGTGGAGTCCGCGGGTAGCGTGAAGAAGAGAGCAGAGGCACTCGGCTGCCGCTTTGATCGCCCACGCGCATGAACCGACGTTGGGAGCGGCGCGTGAAGCAGCTCGGTGGAAGCGTCGGGCGGAGGGTTTTCCGGCAGCTGGCGCGCTGTGATCAACCGGGAAAACAGAGAGGGAAAACTGATTTTTGTGAGGCTGACTGCTGGGTCCCAACACTGTAATTTCTCAATTACTTTCCACAGATATTTTTACCCCAGCTACTTATAATTAAAGTCCATACTTCCACCCCAAGTAATGGTTTGAAAAGTTGAATCCAAACTGATTTGTATTCTGGTGTGAAGTTTGAATTGTGTTTGATCATTTGAATTTGAATGAAATTTGAATTCTCCCTTTTGCATTGCTCCAAAAGCATAGCAAACCAACTCCAAAGTTTCTCATTTTTGGCATGGCTGCTAATTCAAATGTGTAGAACACATTTGTGGAACCAAATTTGCAAATTGGATTTTGAAACTGAATTTGAAATTCAGATTAGAGGCTTCCTCTTTTAATATAAAACTAATACTAAAACCCCTCTAAATGAGCTGAAATTTGGAAGGTTGAATATTTGAAATATGAAGACCCAAGTTATGAATTTAGATCTCCATGGTTGGAAGTTTTGGTAAGTTTGAATCCTCACTTTGAACTTACACCGTTATAATTCAAAGTTTTAATTCCCCTCATTTTTCCTAAGTGTACATGAGCTGAAAATTCTTGCTACCACATTTTGGGGATTTGACAGCATGCCTGCTAGATCCTCGGGAAACACATCCGGATATTCCCGGACCACTGGAATGTCCTCCAGTTTCTTAGCTTCAACGGTGTGGATAGCAGTGACATCCGGTGCAACATTTCTCAGAATCAACGTGTATTGCCCGTGCTCCTTTGAATTCAGCTGCACTGTTCGTGAACTAATATCGAAGATAGCTTGGTGATGTGTCAACCAAGCCATTCCCAAGATAATGTCAATCCACAAGCCTTCCAGGATGATAAGAGTAGTAGGATATATCTGCCCATCCAAACATATAGGCGCTCGAGCAACAATCCTGCCCGCTGTCCTACTCCCTCCTGGTAAAGTAATCTGATAAGATGTGGCCATGGTGGTTGATGGTATTTGGTGCTTAACAACATAATCTTTGCTGATAAAATCATGTGTAGCACCTGAGTCGAACAACACAAACGTGGGCTGATCACGTAGGCTGAACATAACCGCAAACACGGGTTCTCCCACGGGAACATCTTCAACTGCCATATAGTTTACGTTTCCCACTTTCAGTGCTGTCCTACTTGGCTGACCATGGAATTTCTTTGCAGCTTGATATGGCATGATACTGCTGCTTTGCTGGGTCACTTGACCCTCCTGAGGAATATGCTCTACATCGCTACAAGTTCCGTACGATGCGAGCTCAGGATCTTCACCATATGGAAGTGGTTGATATACTTGTGCACTTTGCTGAGGTGAGGGTGCACAAATACTCATTTGCTGCTGTTGCAGCAGTGGTTGAACATCCATGGGTGAATATGGACAGTATCGGATCTGAGGTGGTCCGTAAAAGGACTGAATTTCCACCCCGGATGGTAAGCAATATATCACCGGTTGTTCTTGATGATAATCACCCGTACTTGCCAGTGATAATTTTCTCTTCCCCTTACTTTCCTTGGAGTTCAGCTATTTCTTGAATCATAGCAGCATTGACTAACTCGCTATAATTCCCTTTATTGCATCGTGCCACTTTCGCCCGAAGCTTCACATCGAGGCCTCGGAAGAAGTAATGATACTTCATCATCTCTTTATCCACATAAGCGGATGCATATTGTACTAAACGGTTAAATTCTGTAAAGTACTCCATAACACTCATGCCTTCTTGCTTGAGTTCATAGAACTCTTCAACTCTTGTTTTGACGATGCCCACACAGATATGACGTGCACGGAAAGCATTACGAAACTCTGTCCACGTCACATGATGGCCTTCAGCGATCTTAGCAATATATTCAGACCACCAAGCCCCAGCGGATCCATAAAGATGCTGAGCGGCAAATAAAGCCTTCTCATATTCATTACACCGGAGCATTCCCAATTTAGTTTCAATAACCCAGAGCCAATGATCTACCTCCAAGGCATCTTTAGCTTCCGAGAATACCAGTTGTTGTCTTGCCAGAAAATCCAAATAAGTGTTCAGTGTGGGATTTTGCTGTGAGGTCTCCTGTCGGATGGCTTACTGCACCAACATCTCAAGAGACTCAGCCATTCTTCCCAACAACTCCACCAGTCCGGTTGATGATGGCGGTGATCGTCGCTACGATGAATCATTTCTATCACGGCTGGAACTACCAACCTCATACCCGGAACGAGTATGATCCATACTGCAAGAGCGAGCAATTTGCAGTTAATATCCATGATGGTACTCAATTTGAACTTAAAATTATTAACCGCAAAAACATCACATCAACAGTGCAGCATACATGAAATGGAACAAGGTTTTTGACAATTCTGAAATAGAACCAATGATTGCTCAAGTTTGTCAAACACTTAAACCAACAACAAGGAATGATGAAAGATAACTAATGAATATGTCACTGAACTTAGAGAAGTATAAAAATCTTCATGTCCACAAGTCCTAAGTTACATGGGCAATGAGCAATGCTCTGTTCAGAATGACCATTTGGCCTTAATCCCAGAATTTGATTATGAAAATGGCAGTTTCATGTCTCAAGTTGAATATAAAAGTTATAGATAACTTCAATATCTTTCCAACGGGTATTTATTTGCCTTCATATCAATTCTGTATCAGGCGTTATGATATTTCAAAGTTGACAGAAATCTGGAACAATTTTGACAGCACCTCCTCTGAAAGTGTCTGTTTTGTCCGCAAGACTTCATAAAGTTTTACCCCAAATCTGGAGAAACTTTGAACTACAAAATCGTAGCACATATCACAAAATTTCCAACGGTGTCTCACATGACCCTTAGAGATTTTTCTACAAGAAGTTACGGTTTGTCACACCCGGTTTTCCATAAGGAAACATCCGAGCGTATTCTCACATGTATGCCAGGATTAGTTGAGTCATACATGTGCCGACAATAGTGAAATATCATTATATTACATGCCAGGATCAACGGTAACATTAGATTACATCATAAGTCATAGTAGAATAATAAAAGTACTATCACACTAAATATTTACAACAGTGGAAGTCTAATAAAGGGTCCTCCAATTCACAGGCGTTGCCCGGGGGTTTCGCCAACCTAGAACAACTCTTGGGGATCGAAGCCCTCCTCATCAAAGTCTATATCTTCATTTGCACCTGAGCATCATATGATATCCAACAAAAGCAAGTTTGAGTACCAAAGGTACTCAGCAAGTGTAGGAAAGAATGTTATGAAGCCTAATAGCAAGGAATGGTTAACATGGTTGAGCACTATGCATTAATCCTAAGCCTTAGCTTTGATTAGCAACCTATCTTACTAAGTGATAATCCCACCAACCTCATAATTAAGTCATTAATGTTAGGTTTCACCACCCAACAACCTCTTTCAACTCACATCCATGTTTCTCTAATCATGGACAAGTCCAAGCCACTCTTGACTGTGAGCACAGTTGTCATGACAGTTTGGTTCTCTGCAGAGATTGTACCACTTTACCCACAAGTAATGATTTCATCCCCTGTTGCCAGGTGGACTAAGAACCTCCCTGATATCCGTGGTTGCAAGCCACATTACACACTTCCTTTGGTGTGCGATCAGGAGATCACTACATGGTTTTTACAAAGGGTCTACCGGTAAGTACAAGCCCACTGAGGTTTCACCGCTGCAGTTCCTGGGAGTAAACCCTCCCCTGCAGAAGCCCCCTCTTGAGGCTTGCAGTTCCCAGAGCAGTCAAAAATGGACTCCCATTACCCGCACCGTCCAAACACTCATACTATACCGACAAACATCTAATTAATTGGCCAAGCTGCCCCATCTCAGTCTTGTAGTGGCACTGTAAAGCCGGGTTAACTGTTCCATGAACCGGTCCTTAGAATCTAAGACTGGCACTAACTCATTCCCGAGTCTCATGCACGAAGCACCAACCAAACAACCAGCCTGTCTAGATTCATAACACATGACACACACTTGTGTCTTTAATATAATCCACAAGACTAGTATCAACTAAGTTTTATTCATTTCTAAAGTTCTAAGCATGACTAAGCACATAAAATGATAACCATCAAGTCCTATCTAATTCCCTCCATGGTTTTGGAAGGAATGATAAAGGAATGAAACTAGGGAAACATCCTAAACTGGGTTTCATATTGAAGACATCATGCAAATAATCTAACTATTCATCCTAGTATAGGAACAAAGTGGTCAAGGAACACTTGCCTTTGAATGGATGTTCGTTAGCTTTGAAGTCTTGCTCTTGAAGATTATAAAGTGGTTCTTGGATTGGTTCTATCCACGTATATGCACACAAAACAATGCAAAACATGCCATAAGAATCTTAACAATACATTTCAATCATTTATATATTTGATTACACACATATACTACTGATTTCATATCATTTCATGTGGTTTGAAATGAAAATAAGTTTCAAATGGACATCCATATCTTTTACTTTATCTTTGTTATAGCAAAATACTCATTTTCTAATTTTGTAGTGGTTTTTAATAATTTCTAGAGTTTTTATATGTATATATGTTAATTTTATAATTAATTTCAGTTGTCAAAAATTATTTAAATTATTACTATAATAATTTTCAGAACTCATATTACTATTTTCTACACTTTAGAACCTATTTAAGTATTTGGAACAGTTTCCATAATTTTTCTTCAATATATAATACTTTTATTTATATTTCAGCATTTAATTAATGCTTAAAAATACATTTTCAGTTATATATATAATTATTCTGGACTACAGAAACTTTAAATATATAAAAATATAAAAACAGAATAATCTTATGCTTTTTAATAAATTTCGACAATTTCTCTGATATCTATATTGTTTTTATTTTGATTTTCAGAATTAATTTGGCCCCAAATAAATAATTTCAGCCTTTGGAAATTATTATTTTTAATTTCAGAATTTATTTTTTGATCAGAATGTTTAAACAGTGTTTTTTATAAATTCCTAACACTTTTCAAAAGTCATCTAGTCTATTTTTGATTAATTACAGAATTAAAATCAAATTTTTAATCTGTTTTGGGCAAAAATGTAATACTTACAGTTTTTCTAGGGTTCAAATTGCATATACAGAACTATTTTATTAATTTATAAATCACACAGGGGCTATTTGGCTATTTTAAACTGAATTCGTAATTTCTATTAAGCCTAGGGTTACTTCTGCTAAGAACAGGGGCTATTTCCTACTTATTCAAATCTCCAGGGACTCTTCTGTGAAATTTTCAACATTTATAACTACTTTGAATGTGGGCCGTTGGATTTGATCTGAACGGTTCTGATTTAATAAACCGAAGGGGTACGCCCTATTCTAATCTTAGGCGTACATGAAAAATTGAGAGCCAAGATTCGGCCACGTCGCTCCTAAACCGTCTCCCTCGCGTTCGGCGGCCGCACGATCGCCGGCGAGCGGCGGCGGTGGCCGGAAACTCTCGGGTTTTGCCGTTTCTTCACTGTTTCTTGATCTCTTTACATCAGAAGAAAGAGGAGAGGATGGGGAACTCACCTAGGGGGTTTTCGGAGATCGGAACTGGCCGGAGAGGGCTGTCGACGGCGAGCAGTAGTGAACTCCGGCGATCTTCGTCGGGAATGCTTTCAAGGCTTTGTTTCTCCAAGTTTCCTGTCGGGGAGACCTCCTTGAAGCCTGGGAACGGTGTAGGAGGTCGTTGCACCGAAGATCGAAGTGTGTTTGTGGGAAATTGAGATTAGGGCGGTTTTTCGATCTGGAGGGGATGGCTTGCGGTTTTTATGAGAAAGAGGGGCCGGTTTGGGGTGGAATTTATAGAGCGGGAGGAGGCGGCGGCGGGGGATGCGACGGTTGCCGCAGGGGCACTGGAATTCGGCCATGTGCCGCTTATTTCTTCACATGCGATAATAGCGGGGAGAGGGGGAGAGAGGAGAAGGGTTACGACGGTTTTGGGGGAAAAAGCAACTGCCTCCTTGCTCCCTAGACGGGGAAAAGGTGAGTATTACAATTCTACCCCCCTTACGAAAAATCTCGTCCTCGAGATTGGGTTACAAAAGAAATAGATTAGAAAATTGTGACTTAAGTTCATCTTCTCTTTCCCATGTAGCTTCTGTCTGTGAATGATGTTTCCATTGGGAAAAAGCTGAAATTGTCTCTGTTCATTTTTCCCATTTTTCAGAGACATATGGAATGAACACATCATTTGACCAAGCAAATGAGGTCCAATGCCTCTGAAATTTTTACCGAAGTTCAAGAAATTTTGGAAGAATGTCTTGTCCAAATTTGGGAATTTTCCAATAAACAGAACTCCTGTAAAAATTCATACAATATTTTATTTAAATGAATTAATGAGCCAAATCCAGGGATTTTCATAAACATTGGGCTGAACACCTGGATAGTACTCTTTGAGAGGAATCTAACAATATTTGTTTCACAATTTTTGTACACTCCTACACAAAGTTATGGCTCTCCAATGTTTGAACTAGAGTGGGAAAATCTCGAAAATGTTTAAATGCTGACAGTGGGTCCCACCTGTCATCTCTAACCTGCAGACTCGCGCCAAACAGGGCAGTGGCGGCCCCCTCCGGCGAGGTCGCCGGAAAAGCACTTCCCAGCCACCTCCAGACCCCCTGCTGGCCGCCCCCCTCCCATATTTCCCCACGCTGAACACGTTGGTGAGGTCGCCGGCGGCTGAAACTCGTCGGAAAACAGGGCGCACCGGCCACAGCAAACACTAGGGCTCCGGCGAGGTCTTGCACGGTGAATTCTCCATCAAATGGTCGGTTCTTGGGGTCTACAGCACCAGGGGATCATGTAGAAGACCGGCATGAGGTCTAAACAAGCTGGAGAGGGCTCTAAACCTATCGGCACCGTGCGCCCGATAGGGTCCAGCGGTATACCCTCTAAAAGAGCTCGGATTTGCTCACTCTACACTCAATTTCCTGGTCTAAAATTGATGGAGGAGGTGTGCTAGGAAGTTAACATCCTGTGTGTGAAGTTTGAGACCCAACAAACACGATTTGAGGACGAATTTTACAATTCCTTACCTCAAGGTCCATTTCTGCCGCCGGGAGAAAAACTTGAAATTCTCCCTCTGTGATCAATGGCTAGGGCTGAGCTTTGGGGGTGAGCAACTAGGCTTGTAGGTGCACAGATGGGGTGGCGTGCTTGGGCGTGATCACAACTGATTTGGGCTGTCCACGGCATCCAGTTTTGGTTCCTTGAGTTTGAACTCGGGAGCAGCAGCAATCAAGCCATTTCTAGGCGCCGGTGAGCTCAGGACGGTGGAGGAAGGGTGCTAGCCGGCTAGAGCACTCATGGGCGAACCTTTTTGCTGTTGGAAGCTTGGGCAAAGGGCGCTTGATTCAGTTGGGCGATCAGAGGAAAAGAGGGTGCGGCAGCTGTTCTTCTCTGCGTGCGGCAGGAACAGAGGCTAATGAGCACGAGAGAAACAAAGTTCGGTTGTTCTTCGTGCGTGGAGGATAAGAGTGAAGCAGGGTCAATCGAGCACACAGGAGGCTGCACCGAGTGCTCACCGGGAACAGTTCTAGCCGAGAGCTGGCGCGCGCTGAGGAGATGAGGACGTCCGTTCACTGCATAGAGTATAACATGTGGGTCCACACACCTCAAATATCTCCCGCCTCTGTGTTTTAATATTCCCGCACCGCCCTCGTCCAAATTCAACCAAAATCGTACGGCCAACCAAACAATTTACGGTGAATTCGAATCTGAAATTGGATTTCAAATTTTAGCATGTTTGGTTCAGTTTTTGAATTAAATTTTTAATTTAAACTCTCCCTCGAATATTCCTCGAATTAATTGGTATATGGGCTCCAAAAATATCCAAATTTGGATCATGAGCTCATTCATACATGGGGAACGCATCGGTGAATTCATTTGCATGCGTTAGGGCAATCTGAGCATGAATTCTTTCAAAAGAATTCAAATTGTGTTTAAATTCACTCCACTCTAGTCATAGAGAAGGTGCACATGAGTTAGAGTTCTTGGAGGTGAAATTCTTTCCCCCTAAGTCAACATGTGTTGAGCATGGGCTAGAGCAAAGTTTTACTCCCTCACATGTCCATTTGTTGTGTTTATCATTTTATGTGACACAAACATAATCTGTCTTCGCCTTAACTTTGTTTTATCAGTTGAAATCAACTTTACAAAAGTTAGGGTTGTTACATCTATCTGACACTATCTTTTTGGGTACACCATGTAGGCAGACTATTCTCGACATATACAGTTCTGCTAATTTGGAACCGTTAAAATTTTCCTTCACTGGAAAGAAATGAGCAACTTTGGTCAATCTATCCACTATCACCCATATTGAGTCATACCATGTTTGTGTCCTGGGCAAGCCCACTATGAAATCCATCCCAATTTCTTCCTACTTCCATTCAGGTATCTTTAGTGGTTGTAATAATCCTGCAGGACTTTGGTGTTCTGCTTTGACTAATTGGCATGTGTCACACAATGCCATGCCACATGCTCTGCAATATCTCTTTTCATTCCGTACCACCAATACCTAGTCTTAAGATCATGATACATCTTTGTATTTACAGGATAGAGTAATCTGAATCATGAGCCTCTTTCAAAATTAACTTCTTTATGTCCTTTATATCTGGCACACATATTCTTTTACCATGCCATACAATACCATGCTCATCTTCTCTAAATCCTGGGGCTTTGTTTTCTTTGATCAACTTCTTGATTTCTTTGATCTTTTCATAATTCTTTTGACCATTTCATATATCTTGTTCTAAAGTTGAGTCAACTTCCATTGCTATGGCTTCTGTGTGATTCACCAAACATAAGTTGAGTCTTGCGAATTCTTCGTAAAGTTGGGGTTGTAGATTTTTCACCGTTAACATGTTAACATGTGTTTTTCTGCTCAAATCATCTGCTACTACATTAGCTTTTCCAGGATGGTAATTGGTTCCCACATCAAAATCGTTAATGAATTCCAACCATCTTCTCTGCCGAAGGTTGAGATCTGGTTGAGTGAAGATATACTTCAAACTCTTATGATCTGTATAGATCTCGGTTCTTTTACCCATTAGGTAATATCTCCATAACTTCAATGCATGCACAACTGCTGCTAACTCTAGATCATGGGTAGTGTAGTTCTTCTCATGCTTCTGAATTTGTCGGGAAGCATAGGCGATAACATGCCCTTCTTGCATAAGTACACATCATAACCCTTGTCCTGAAGCATCACAATAAACAGAGAATGCTTTCTCCATATCGGGCATAACCAAGACTGGTGCAGTTGTTAACTTCTTCTTTAGTTCTTGAAAGCTTGATTCGCATTCTTGAGACCATACAAAAGCAGCTCCTTTTTCCAACATCTTTGTGAGTGGTTTGGCTATTTTTGAAAATCCTTCAATGAACCTTCGGTAATAGCCAGCCAATCCTAAGAAGCTTCGTATTTCTCTGACATTCTCTGGTGTTTTCCACTTTTGAACACCAGCTATCTTCTTTGGGTCCACAAATATTCCTCCTTCAGAGATAATATGCCCCAGAAAAGCAACTTTCATAAGCCAAAATTCACACTTACTGAAGTTGGCATAAAGTTGATTTTCTCTTAGCTTTTGTAACACTATTCTCAGGTGCTCTTTATGTTCTTTCTCATTCTCTGAGTATATGAGGATATCATCAATGAACACTACTACAAACTTGTCCAAATATTTCATGAATACCTTATTCATAAGATACATGAAATATGCTGGAGCATTTGTTAGTCCAAAAGGCATACCTATATATTCATACACTCCATACCTAGAAACAAATGTTGTCTTTGGAATATCCGATTCTATTATCCTTAGTTGATGATATCCGAAACGGAGGTCAATCTTGGAGAATACACATGCACCTCTTAATTGATCAAACAAGTCCTCAATACGAGGTAAAGGGTACTTGTTTTTTATTGTCACTTCATTGAGGGCACGGTAATCTACACATAACCTCTTAGTCCCATCCTTCTTCGGTACAAATATGACCGGTGCTCCCCATGGTGAGGAACTAGGACGGAATACCCTTTCTCCGATAACTCTCAGATATGATCCTTGAGTTCTGCTAGCTATTGGGTATCCATCTTATATGGCCTTTTATATATGGGAGCAGTACCAGGTACTAATTCTATAATGAATTCTACTTTTCGATCCGGTGGCATACCTGGTAATTCTTTGGGAAACACATCTGGAAATTCATTGACAACCTTTATATCTTCAATAACTACTTTGGTCTTGTTGAGTTGAACATTTCCAAATGGTACTTGAATAGATGTGAACTCAACCTTTGTTCCATCCTTATGTGTTAGTTCCACTGTTCTCGTTGAACAATGTATAACTCCTTTATACTTTGTCAACCTGTCCATTCCCAAGATGATATCTATCCCTTGTGATTCTATCACAATGAGATTTGCAAGGAATTCTACTCCATTAACTCCTAGCCTTACTTTGGGACATATTTGTTTTGTCTTTATTTCTCCTCCAGGAGAATTCACTACTAACACTCGATTCATAGATGTAATTGGTAATTTGTGCTTGGTTATGAACTCCTTGGCTATGAATGAGTGTGTTGCACCAGAGTCAAACAAAATTGTAGCAGGACAAGTATTGGCAGAGAACATACCAATAACCACATCTGGTGCCTCTTATGCTTCCTCCATGGTCACATGATTCACCTTGCCACGCACAATATTCTGTTGTTGAGGTGGCTTCTTGTTTGGGCACCAGTTGGCATAGTGTTCCGTTTCTCCACAGTTGTAGCATTACCCAGTGACCTTGTTCAATGGTGCTTTATTACCTTGCGATGTATTTGGAGGATTTGATCCTGCAGGACGAGGTTGAAAGGCACGACGCTGTTGTTGCACTTGTTGTCGCTGTTGTTGTTGTTGAAAAGCCGGATTCCTTGCAGCTGGATTGTAGTTCCTCTGGAACTGATTAGGAGCCATAGGTCGATTCATCGCTACAACCGGCGGTGATGAGAAGCGAGGACCACTGTTGCTGTTAGAAGATTGTCCTTGCCAATTCATCTTCCTTTTCCGGTCTTCAACTAATTTTTGTCTTTTTTTTCCACTATGAAAGCCTTGTTGATAAGCTTCTGAAAACTTTCATAGTCACTAGAGGACATAGCATACTGTATTTCTGAGTTCAAACCTTCAATGAAACAATCTTGCTTCTTCTCGTCAGTGTCAATGTCTCCCGGAGCATAGCGAGATAACTAAGTGAACTTAGTAAGATAATCCCGTACGGACATACTTCCTTGTTTCAGATTGAGAAACTCCTTCCGCTTGTCCTTTATTTCTCCTGCTGGAACATAGTGGTTGCGGAAGGCAAGTTTGAACTCATTCCATGAGATACTCTCTAGATCCTCATGAGCTTCCTTGTATGCCGTCCACCAATCTGCTGCAGATCCATATAGTTGATGAGAGGCAATGAGTACCCTCTCACGTCCTTGGCATTGTATGATCTGCAACTTGTTCTCAATATTCTTGAGCCAATCATCATCTTCTAATGGCTATATAGCATTGTCAAACCTTGGTGGTTGGGTGCTCAGGAACTCACTTAACCTTGGTTGACGTGGTGCATTTTGAATTTGTGGTTGGGGTTGTTGCATATTGGCCACCACTTGTGTCGAGTTTTGTATGAGTTGATTCTGCATGTTCATCATTTGTTGTATCACTTCTCCATCAGCTCTTCGTGCAACTCTTGGCTGCCATTCAGGTAAATGAAACCCTGCGGCCTCATTGTTGGTGTTCCCTTCATTGCATCTCCTTCTTCCTGCCATCTATTGTGGAATTCTATGTTTAGTTTCATCTTATACATACCTTTCTAGTTTGCATCATATGGTGTATATATCCTTATTAGTTCCATATAACAGTTATAAAATTTTTTAATTTGTTCATTTAACAATCACGTTTGAAACAAACCTAGCATTTATATTCATTAGTAGTAATGTACATACACTAACGAGGTTGTGAACATAAGCCTATGGCTTTCACAACTCACATTCACACACTAACAATACATTACATTATCAAACCTAAACAATTACTTAAACAACTATTACATACTAAGCATTACAATATAACACACATACGTACTAAACGGGTTATTACATGAGTAGGGACACCTATCCTAGTTATCCACTAGGTTCTGTGCATTCTCCTGTGGGTCCTCGCCATCACCCTCAGGAGAGCTAGCCTCTGACTCAGCTGTGGAGGCCTCAGGTGGTGGTGAAGTATGAGGGCGTTTGGCTGCCCTACGGTTTGGAGAATCTGGAGTCCAAGTGTCTCCATCTGAAGCATAGAGATCACTCACTTCTCCATCCCTCATCCTTATCAGTCCATGCATTATGGCCTCCGTCTTCTTCAGGAGGTCACGTACATCCTGAAACTCCTGCTGGCAGTTTTGTAGCCTGGTGCTGACATCAAGTCCTACCTCGAGGATCACGTCCATCTGCACTATGTTGCAACCTTCATGGATTGGTTCATAGTTGAACACTGCACTTCCACTTTGTCGCAGAGGAGTGTACATGTATTGAGTCCCCTCAAGGCGGCCACGGTTGGTGTAGCTCTAGCAAGTGATCGCCTCCCAAGTGGCATCCTTCTCAGCCTCTACCAAGGTAGATCTCCATGCTGGTGAATTGTGGATCTTGAGCAGCTTGTTCTCATGGTAGATCCTCGCCTGTGACTTCTATTCCTCGCGTTCTGTGCGAGAAACTCGAGTGTCGTCGTACTGCACCTCTAGCTTGCCGATGTAACCAGCACAGCGAAGGAGGTGTCTAAGGCGATCCACCATGCCTTTAGTGGACTCCCCATGAGTCTGGTATGTGGTGGGGTTGTCCACATCCTCCACAGTGCGTGCAGCCAACTGGTGTCGAGGAACTCGTCCTCCGGTGGACTTACGGGCCGTGAGTCGTGTGCGTGCCATCTGTTTCAAGAAAATTTAAAGTGAGTTAGAAAAATAAACAATAATATATTTTGAGTATAGATGAGGTTAGACAACATATATATAATCTAAATAATCCTTCTTCTACTAAAATATTTGGTAAAAATAGTTTTTACTAAAAATAATGATGCTCATCCGTCCATTTCTAACTAGGTTTGCGTCCTACGGGCAACCTTGGCTCTGATACCACTTTGTCACACCCGGTTTTCCATAAGGAAACATCCGAGCATATTCTCACATGTATGCTAGGATCAATTGAGTCATACATGTGCCGACAATAGTGAAATATCATTATATTACATGCCAGGGTCAACGGTAACATTAGATTACATCATAAGTCATAATAGAATAACAAAAGTACTATCACACTAAATATTTACAACAGTGGAAGTCTAATAAAGGGTCCTCCAATCCACAGGTGTTGCCCGGGGGTTTCGCCAACCTAGAACAACTCTTCGGGATCGAAGCCCTCCTCATCGAAGTATATATCTTCATTTGCACCTGAGCATCATATGATATCCAACAAAAGAATGTTTGAGGACCAAAGGTACTCGGCAATTGTAGGAAACAATGTTATGAAGGCTAATAGCAAGGAAAGGTTAACATGGTTAACCACTATGCATTAATCGTAAGCCTTAGCTTTGATTAGCAACCTATCTTACTAAGTGATAATCCCACCAACCCCATAATTAAGTCATTAATGTTAGGTTTCACCACCCAACAACCTCTTTCAACTCACATTCATGTTTCTCTAATCATGGACAAGTCCAAGCCGCTCTTGACCGTGAGCAGGGCTGTCATGACAGTTTGGTTCTCTGCAGAGATTGTACCACTTTACCCCCAAGTAGTGATTTCATCCCCTGTTGCCAGGTGGACTAAGAACCTCCCTGATATCCGTGGTTGCAAGCCACATTACACACTTCCTTTGGTTTGCGATAAGGAGATCACTACATGGCCTTTACAAAGGGTCTACCGGCAAGTACAAGCCCACTGAGGTTTCACTGCTGCAGTTCCTGGGAGTAAACCCTGCCCTGCAGAAGCCCCCTCTTGAGCCTTGCAGTTCCCAGGGCAGTCAAAAATGGACTCCCATTCCCCGCACCATCCAAACACTCATACTATACCGGCAAACGTCTAATTAATTGGCCAAGCGGCCCCATCTCAGTCTTGTGGTGGCACTGTAAAGCCGGGTTAACTGCTCCATGAACCGGTCCTTAGAATCTAAGACAGGCACTAACTCATTCCCGAGTCTCGTGCACGAAGCACCATCCAAACAACCAGCCTGTGTAGATTCATAACACATGACACACACTTGTGTCTTTAATATAATCCACAAGACTAGTATCAACTAAGTTTTATTCATTTCTAAAGTTCTAAGCATGACTAAGCACATAAAATGATAACCATCAAGTCCTATCTAATTCCCTCCATGGTTTTGGAAGGAATGATAAAGGAATGAAACTAGGGAAACATCCTAAACTGGGTTTCATATTGAAGACATCATGCAAATAATCTAACTATTCATCCTAGAATAGGAACAAAGTGGTCAAGGAACACTTGCCTTTGAATGGATGTTCGTTAGCTTCGAAGTCTTGCTCTTGAAGATTATAAAGTGGTTCTTGGATTGGTTCTATCCATGTATATGCACACAAAACAATGCAAAACATGCCATAAGAATCTTAACAATACATTTCAATCATTTATATATTTGATTACACACATATACTATTGATTTCATATCATTTCATGTGGTTTGAAATGAAAATAAGTTTCAAATGGACATCCATATCTTTTACTTTATCTTTGTTATAGCAAAATACTCATTTTCTAATTTTGTAGTGATTTGTAATAATTTCTAGAGTTTTATATGTATATATGTTAATTTTATAATTAATTTCAGTTCTAAAAATTATAATCATTTTCAGAACTCATATTACTATTTTCTACACTTTAGAACCTATTTATGTATTTGGAACAGTTTCCATAATTTTTCTTCAATATATAATACTTTTATTTATATTTCAGCATTTAATTAATGCTTAAAAATACATTTTCAGTTATATATATAATTATTCTGTACTATAGAAACTTTAAATATATAAAAATATAAAAACAGAATAATCTTATGCTTTTTAATAAATTTCTACAATTTTTCTGATATCTATATTGTTTTTATTTCGATTTTCAGAATTAATTTGGCACCAAATAAATAATTTCAGCCTTTAGAAATTATTATTTTTAATTTCAGAATTTATTTTCTGATCAGAATGTTCAAACAGGGTTTTTGATAAATTCGTAACACTTTTCAAAAGTTATTTAGTCTTTTTTGATTAATTATAGAATTAAAATCAAATTTTTAAACTGTTTTGGGCCAAAATGTAATACTTACAGTTTTTCTAGGGTTCAAATTGCATATACAGAACTATTTTATTAATTTACAAATCACACAGGGGCTATTTGGCTATTCTAACATGAATTTCCTAATTTCTATTAAGCCTAGGGTTACTTCTACAAAGAACAGGGGCTATTTCCTACTTATTCAAATCTCCAGGGACCCTTCTGTGAAATTTTCAACATTTATAACTACTTTGAATGTGGGCCGTTGGATTTGATCTGAACGGTTCTGATTTAATGAACCTAAGGGGTACGCCCTCTTCTAATCTTAGCCGTACATGGAAAATGGAGAGCCAGGATTCAGCCACGTCGCTCCTAAGCCGTCTCCCTCGCGTCCGCCAGCCGCACGATCGCCGGCGAGCGGCGGCGGTGGCCGGAAACTCTCGTGGTTTTGCCGTTTCTTCACCGTTTCTTGATCTCTTTGCATCAGAAGAAAGAGGAGAGGATGGGGAACTCACCTAGGGGGTTTTCGGGGACCGGAACTGGCCAGAGAGGGCTGTCGACGGCGAGCAGTAGTGAACTCCGGCAATCTTCGTCAAGAATGCTTTCTAGGCTTTGTTTCTCCAAGTTTCTCGTCGGGGAGAACTCCTTGAAGCCTGGGAACGGTGTAGGAGGTCTTTGCATCGAAGATCGAAGTGTGTTTGCGAGAAATTGACATTAGGGTGGTTTTTTGATCGGGAGGGGATGGCTTGCGGTTTTTGTGAGAAAGAGGGGCCGGTTTGGGGTGGAATTTATAGAGGGGGAGGAGGCGGCGGCGGGGGATGCGACGATTGCCGTAGGGGCGCGGGAATTCGGCCATGTGCCGCTTATTCCTTCACATGCGATAATAGCAGGGAGAGGGGGAGAGACGAGAAGGGTTACGGTGGTTTTGGGGGAAAAAGCAACTGCCTCCTGGCTTCCTAGGCGGGGAAAAGGTGAGTGTTACTTGGTTGAAATACAGAAAATTCCAGAGAGCATTTTTGGGCTGCCCTATTTTTGGACAGTTAACACTCATCTGAGATTTTCATCCGTTTGGAGGGATATTCTGTTCTGGGGTTCCACAGAAAAATTGTAGAAGACTTCAAAACCTTTCATAAATGTATCCCTCACCTCCATTGGTTCAACCAATCAATAATTATGCCCTGTTCAAGTTCAGAAAAAATTATGTCGAGAACAGGGGAGGTTGTTTCTAAATGTTTGAGATGGAAACTATAATCCCAATTGACTCTTAGTTCAATATAGGAGTTCATTAACCCCTAATGGACTCCTAGACTACATAATTACTCTTTTCTTTGAAAACGTCATTTTTCATGCAGTTAAAAACATATTACGGTACTACGTTTCCTCACCAAATCAAAATCCTAACCGGCATTATACCGGCATATACGTCTCCAATGGTGGCACTAAAACGATCACTCACACACGTTTTCTAAATGCAATGTTCTACTCGTGGTTAAGGTACCTGCAGAAAAACAATCAATAATGATGCACACAATAGGTTTTCCATTTCAGGCAGGTCCATATCATAGTAAAAACATACGCCCCATATCATTGCCATACGGGCCGCCCTTGAGTCAAGCCACGTCTCAAGGTACATGGTCGGATTATTCACAACCCCACGGGGGCTCCAAACCTTTGCAATAAAGCACACAGGTGGAACAGCACTTTCGTAAGCCTCATAGGACATGAAGAGTCCTAGAGAATATACTTCGTGTTACAAACCACACAATGGGGTCTCCTCCTTTTGCCCCTAGGTTTGCGCACTGCAGGCTAGTGTATTTCATATGTCTCTAAGATATGAAGAGTCTTAGAAAACATATTCACTTCCCATCCATTGTTGAACGGAACATCCCACATTACTTTCCTCGTATGTGGGAGCCAACCGAAATTGATCCGCTTTCGGTGGCGTTCCTTACCATTCTTACCTCCACGTAGGTGCGTCGTTACAGAATTGAAATATAGAAGAATAACACACTGTTAGCTTGCCACCTTAAGTAACTATGCTAATAATAGTCCTTATGTGGGCATACTATATGTTCCTCACTCGTGTACTTCTATGTTTTTGAAAATATGCTCTTTTCATGTGTGCTATTCCCAAATGCGGCTCTGATACCACGCCTGTGGGGATCCCCTTCTGGGATCCACACTCCAGGATACACATTGGGTGGTGTCGTGCGATGCGGCACCCAACAGCATACACGAAAAGAACCATAAACGTACATGTCTTCTATTTATCAACATAGTGTCATTTACAAAATAATGTACCACGAAGGTACACACAGCAGAATATACATAACACATACTCTCGGTCCTAACTACGCAAAAGAAGAAGACGTCCAGCCCGCGGACGCTTCTTACTAGCTTCCACAAAGATGAGTGCAGCGGCACGGTTTCCGGTGAGTCTCCGATGGCTCACCGAACAACCATCTTCATAGCAAATTTTATAAAACCAGCAAAACCTTAATGATGCAACCATGAGCACGATGGCTCAGCAAGGACTTAACCGACACTCCTAAACATGAAACTCTACATGCAGGGATTAATAATATAGGACAAATATGTTGCAATAACGACACACCTACATGTTGATCCTTACTTTAAGTTTAATAACAGCAGATTATTATGCCTTAGGCAGCCCTCACATTGGAATTCCACAATAAAAAAGAAACGCTTTCCTCCGATGTGGTGATGCCCAAAGTGGAATATAAACTTAGTGAGCTCTACAACTATAGCATACATGGTTGGCAATACAATGAATTTAAGAACATCACATCAGCAATGATTCATCTCACTTCATCTGGAAATAATTACTATGTCACAACGCAGTGAACAAGTGGTACTCATATAACCGCGAGGGACGGTGACTCGAATCAGGACACACCCGGAACACAAGACATATACACCCGCCTCGAAAGACTCACACAAGAGCTCTTTCTTAAGTTGTATGCAGCAATCTTTCACCCGTCACTCCAATGCCGAACTAGTTTTGCCGACCCATCAGAAGGGCCACTACCCGGAACATGTTGAAGTTGCTCCGCTAGCGGGTTTACATCTCTGGCACTAACCCCCAAAGGACGACCGTATGAGTTTCGACACGAGAGTACCCGAGGTACATCGGTTTACTGGACCCCATAATTCCAGTATGCATCCGGTACTGTTCAAACTTGCTCAGCACGGTGGCATACATATCGGTCCTTAACCGGCACAAACAGAGCTACGGCAACATAGGTCCAACGTCCTGCTGCTCCTACTCTCTGCTCAGTCTCATTTTCCATTCCAGTTATTCCATTCTCTAGAATCATACCCCGCTGAACCGAAATCCTAACCTTGCGAGTAGCTTCCAACTACCCGACTTGTACCGGTTCCTATGCAACTTAAGCCTAGCAGAAAACTACGCGAAGGTAATCTGTTCTACCCTGTAACTCCAAGGGTTTGTGGGTCATGCATTTGGAGTATCAGTCACCTTGACCTAATGCACAATACATACTAGACCAATAAGAGTGATATAACATAAAATGTAACTAAAAATCTGTTAAACGCAAACCGGGGCTTGCCTTATGTTGCTGCAGGTTTAGTTCTACTTTATAGTCAGTATTTTGACGACGATTTAATCTTCAACTTGCTGATCCGAGTCGAGTTCTTTTTCGAACTCCTTCATCGTGTTTCCTACCGATATAAATATGCACAAGTTCATATTGCGAGTAAACGAAACTTTAAAACAAATGTGTTTTATGAACTAAGAATGGTTTAGACCAACTCTAAAGTGAGAGATGAGCTCTGTTATAAACAGAAACAGAGGATAACTTTAGGTGGGCAGTGGATGTTTGTGGGAGTAAAATTCAAAGAGCTATTTAATGAACATAAGTAGGGATTGGAAAGAATTAGTAGAAACTGGAGAAGATGACCTCAACTTGCTCTGAAATTCTTACAGTGGTCCATAGATCATGCAGAGCTATGGCTTGCAAAATTTTAGACAAAGTTGATGGAAGATGTGGCCTAAGGAATTTTCTTAGCTATTTGGCTTCCTAAATTTTCATGGCAATTCTAGGATCTTGGCATGCTCCAAATTTGGTTTTTCAGAAACTTAGGAGTCTTATGAGTCTATAGGACTTGGTTTCACCATTTTTGGAGCTTCCTACACAGAGATATGAATTTTACAAGTTGGGAGAAAATCTCTGAAAAAGGTCTCTGTTATTTTTCCTATTTTTCAGAGACATAGAGGATTGAAACAACATTGGTCCAAGCAAATGATGTACAATGCCTCTGAATTTTTACTGGAGTTCAAGGATTTTTAGAAGAATGTCCTGCCCAAATTTGGAAATTTTCCAATAAACAGAACTCCTGTAAAAATTCCTACAAGATTTTCTTTAAATGAATTAGTGAGCTAAATCCAGGAATTTTCATAAACCTTGGGCTGCACACATGGATAGTACTCTTTGAGAGGAATCCAAAAAAATTTATTCGACAATTTTTGGACATTCCTACACAAAGTTATGGGTCTCCAAAGTTTGAAATGAATTGTGAAAATCTGGAAATTTTTAGAACCTGCCCGTGGGCCCCACCTGTCATCCCTCACCTTCAACCTCGCGCCAAACAGGTCAGTGGCGGCGCCCTCCAGCGAGGGTCACTGGGCCGGCCTTCCCGGCCGCCTCGCGACTCCAAAGTTGCCCCCCCCCCCCGTTATCTGGCCCGCTGAATACGTGTAAAGGGTCGCCAGCGGCCGAAACTCACCGGAAAGTAGTGCGCACCGGTCACAGCGTTTCCTAGGGCTCCGGCGAGGTCGCGGCGGCTCATTCCTTCACAAAATGATCGGGTTTTTTTTGCTGTAGAGCACCAGGTAATCGCGTAGAAGATCGACATGGAGGTTAAACGGACCGGGGAGTGCTCCAAACCCATCGGCACTGTGCACCCAATGTGGTTCGGTGGGGTGCCATGGACAAAACGTGGATTTTCTTGCTCTACACTTCATTTCCCAGCCTAGAGTCGAGGGATGATGTACGCTAGGTAGTGATGAAGCTCTGTGCAATGTTTGAAGCCTTAACAACTCAAATTGACAACGAATTTTGCAAATCTTTACCTCAGGGTCGAGTTGTGCCGCCCGGGGAAAAATTTCCAAATTCTTCTCCGAGGAGTCACGGCTTGGGCTGAGTTTTGGGGGTGAGCAGCTCCAGTCGTGGGTGCACCGAAGGGTTGGTTTGCTTAGGCTTGATCTTACTCGGTTCGGGCTGCCCACGGGAGCCGAGCTCGGTTTCTTCGGTGTTCAACACAGCGTAGCCAAGAGTTCGAGCTCACGTGCGAAAAGGATCAGGGAGAACCGGGAGTTGGCACTGGCAGCTGCTAAAGCACGTGTTAGCGACACTTTTTGCTGTGGGAAACTCGATCGTCCGGTGCTTGGGTGCTACGGTGTGGTTGGGAGCAACAAAGAGCGGCAGGCTGTTCTTCGTGTGCGGGGACACGAACAGAGAAGCGATAAGAGCTGGGAAAGCAAAAATGGTTTTGTTCACTCATTTGTGGTGATCAGACCAAGCAAGGAGAGAGCAAGCAGGAGGTGGCGCCAAAAACTTCACCCCGAAGTCTTCTGCCGGCGTGCTGTCGAGTGATCGAGCGGGGGAGGAAAAACAGAGGCGGTAGAACTGTTTGTGCCACTGACTACTGGGGTCCACAGCCCCCACAAATATCCCCCCTCTGTGCTTTAATTTTCCTGCATCGCCTTTGTCCAAATTTCATCCAAAATTGGACGGTAGATCAAACAAATTATGAAGAACTCGAATCTGAAATCAGAGTTTAAAATTGAGCATGATTGGTTTAGTTTTCAAATTCAAATTTGAATTTGAACTCTCCCTCATTTATTCATCAGAAGAAATAGTATATGAACCCTAAAAATATCCAAATTTGGATAGTGAGCTCATTGATACATGGGGAATGCATCAGTGAATTCATTTGTATGCATTTAGGCAATCTGAACATGAATCCTTTCAAAAGAATTCGAATTGCGTTTAAATTCCCTCCACTCTACTCATAGAGAAGGTGCACATGAGTTAGAGTTTTGGGAGTGAAATTCTTCCCCCTAGGTTAACATGTGTTGACAATGGGCTAGAGAAATTTTTTAACTCCCTCACATCTTCATGTGTGTGTTCATCATTTTATGTGACACAAATATAGTCTCTCTTCGCCTTAACTTTGTTTCATAAGTTGAAACCAAACTTTACAAAAGTTAGGGCTGTTACATGAGGCTCATGAGGCCCCCTCTCTTGACGCCCTCTCCCCCCCCCCCCCCGCCTGGGACGTATTCTGCACGATCGTGCGGAGCAGGTCGGTCTGCTCCTCACAAGAGCCCACCAGCGCCGAGATCACATCCGCTAGTGTAAGTGGAGGCGGCGGTGGTGGTTTTTGCTGCGGGGTGTTGTCGTAGGCAGGTGTCTGGGAGTCATCACCCCCTTGCTGACTAGAGCCCGCGACCTCGTGCATGGCCCGAGTACGAACCATCTGCAACCATACAACAATAAAATCAATCCCACAGCATACTCCATGCAGTCCAATAAAATAAGTGTAAAACATAATGACAGTAAAATGCGATACATCTCGTACATGGATAATGTAATAACTTTGCACAAGCTACACAATTACCAGACGAAATAAAACCTAGTGAAATCCAAATTGAGGGACTTCCTCTTTGGAAGTTCATCTCAACTAAATTTGGTCACTACGAGATGTTAACATCGCTTTGTCATCACGTATACTACCCTTTATCTTCAATACGACACAAACATGGCATCTAGCAAAAGAAACTTGAGTAGGAAATATAATAAAATCTTTCACTAGTTGAAGATAATAACTCATGAGTATGTTCTACCCCATTGGAAGTAATGAAACCCCAATAGGTACAACAATCTCTCAAATGAGTTCAACTGTTCATTCCTCTGCCCAGAATGATCAGTTTCTACTTATTACAGATGTTGACCTGATAATTGGCATTTTCATGTCTCAAGTTGAATACCAAAGTTAAAGTTCACTTCATTGTCTTTCCAATGAGTATTTATTTTCATCCATATCATCTCTGGTTAAAATGTTATGATAATTAGAAATCAACAGAATTTCTGGATGAATTTCAACAGCACCTCCTTTGGAAGTTGCTATTTTCATCTCTACATTCCACTGAATTCCGTGCTGCAACTGCAAAAACTTTGAATTACAAAAATGTAAAAAATCTCCTATTCTTTCCAAAAATATATCATGTAACACCCCAAAATTTTGATTTAAAACCCTAAATCATGTTAAGAGGGGAATTTAAAAATTTTTGGACGTGTTGCATGTTTTGCAAAAATTCAAATTCAAACTGGAATTCAAATTAAACTCAAATCAGAAAAGAAATAGAAAAAGAAAAAGAGAAAACAGAAAAAAAACCGGCCAGTGGGCCGCAACCCACCAGCCGGCCCAACCAGCGCCGCGCCAGCCCGCAGCCGCGCGCGCCGTTTCCTTCCGCTGACAGGTGGGACCCGCCAGCTCGTCTTCTACCTCGCGCCCGCGCCGGACTCCCTCTCACCCGAATCAAAACCGATCGGGATTTCCGCGAATCCCAGCCGAATTCCGCTCGGGGGTGACGCAAACTCGATCTAAACCACCCCGCCGCCATCCCCCGTCTATAAAAACCCCGGCCTCATTCTGTTTTTTCCCACGCGATCGGCCGATTTTCCTCCGGTGAGAACCGAGACTTCTCCGGTGAATTCTGGCTGATCTAAGCTCGGAAATTCCGATCTAACTCGCTGGTCTTGATCCACCGCCTCCGGGGAACCTTGCAGGTGCAGAAAACTCGGTGACTTGCGGTGTAAACACAGCGCCGACGAGCTTTGCCGTGGTTTCACCTCGGACCTCGTCGCCGATCACCTTCCAGGACCTCCGAGCTCAAGAAAACCCCAGAGGTGAGATCCCCGACCTCTCCTCTACCGATCTATGCCATAAAATCACAGTTCTAGGAAGAATTCCCGAAGATCCGAAAGTTTCCGGCGAGATCGCCGCTTCCCGCCGCCGTGCGCCGCCGGCAGCGCCGCCCGCGCTCGATCAGAGCGACGTGGCTGCTTGTGCGCCGTTTATTTTAAATCGCACGGTAGGGTTTAAATCCCCGCGTACCGGTTCGACGTTATAATCTCAGCCGTCGGTTTAAAATCGGATGGTCCACGTCAGCCCCGCGTTATAAAGACTGGAAATCTTACGTGCTACCCCCTGGGGTTCTCGGGAAATAAGAGCTAGCCCCGGAAACTTCTGATCTAGCCCCTGGAACTTCAGAAAATCATGTAAATTCATTTAAAAATCAGTTTTAGCCCCTGGACTTAATAAAAATTTGGAAAAACTCCTCTGATAAGTGTAGCTAGACCCTTGAAAATTCTGAAAATAATATTATAGACCCTGTAGTGGGGTGAGTTTACCTTTTTAGCCCTGTTTAGTATTTAATTTAGGAAATTGAATATGTGGCTAGTGTTTAAAAATTAAAAAGTGGGACAAACATATTGTCAAAATTAAATTAAAGACTTTCTCAGTATTTAGGAAACTTTGGAGTGAGATAAAAACATATTTTGGGCTGAATTGATTCTGTTTAATTTATTATTCACATTTAGGGACACATTTTTAAGTAAAGAATAAATCTAAAAATTAGGAAAATAATTGTGAAATATTTTACATCAGAGGCAAAGGTCAAAATATGTTATTAAATTATTTAGGACCAGAACCTATTCTATTTAGATGATGTGTCTTACTATTTTCATAATAAAGTACACATTTATGCATAGGAAAATAAATCTGAAAATATAGCAACTAGTAAATGATGAATGGAGTTTCTAAAATCCAAAGAGTTCAGTTTAGGGTTGGTAGAAATTATGAAGACACATATGGAGAAGGAAAATACCTTTCATGCTTATTTGGTAGTAAAAAGGTATAGTAATTGAATATAAGGAATTTATTTAAATTGGAAACTCATATATATATATATATATATAGTAGATAAGTATGAATGTGAACACAAAAGTAGGAATCATATATACATGATTAAAAGTGCATGAAAGCCATAAATCAACACACATAGAGTAACCACAACACATATAATGGTGAATGACTTCCATAGATATGAATGTGTGGTTTGTATGACGTGGAAGTGTGAACTATGTCTTATGGATTGTTATTTTTCTTTTGCTATGTGTGATGGTATGAAGTAGAACCTGCTCAGGAGCAAGTTATTCCTTTCCAAGATCAGGACTACCCATTCCAAGAGCAGCAGGAAGGAGGCAAGTGTCCTTGACCACTTTGATCCTATGCTAGGATGTGTAGATAGAATTATTTGCATTGTCAAATGAAATATGAAACCCAGGTTAGGAAGCTTCCCTAGAATTTCATTACCTTGTTTCCTTGTAGCTTGGGTTGGGATTTATTTTATCATGTCATTTATTATTATGCATATGCTTAGCCATGCTTAGAATGGGATATTTGGGATATGAGATCATCAGTTTATTTTACCATACTCTTGAATGAGATATTGTGATTTATTTAGAGGTAGGGATCAAGGCAAGTTGGATGTTTTGGTTGTGTGCTGGGTGCACGAGACTCGGGTTTGTGTTTAGTACTTGCCTGGATCCTAAGGACCGGTTCATGGAGCATGTAACCTGGCTTTACAGTGCCAACCACATGCTGAGATGGGGCAGCTTGGCCAATTAATTAGGTGTATCCCCGGCGTAGTATGGGTGTGTTGGATGGTGCGGGGAGTAGGTGTCAGCTGGACTACCATATGAACCGCAAGGCTCAAGAGGCGACCACTGCAGCGGGGTTGGAGCCTCTTGTATGCTGTTAGGGGTGAAACCTCAGTGGGCCCATGCTCGTCGGGAATCCCTTTGTAAAGGCTTCGTAGTGATATCCTGGCTACACACCTGGGAAGTGTGAATGTGGTTCGTAGCCACTAGCATAATGGAGGTTCTTTTAGTCCACCCGACAACGGGGGATGAAATCACTACATGTGGGTACAGTGGTACAAACTCTGCAGAGTCAAAACTGTCATGACAGGCGTGCTCACGGTCAAGAGCGGCTTGGACTTATTCATGATTAGAGGATGATGATTTTGGAAGTTGTGGATGTTAAGCGGGGAGCTTAACATTGAAAATGATGTTATGGTTATTTGGTTATGATGATGGGATGAGAGATTGGGACCATTTCACTTGTGTAGTAATGTAGGTGCTTAATAAGCTAAGGTGATAGGGATTAACTGCGTAGTGCTTTAACCATGAGTTCAACCTCTCCTTGATATAGCCATGCATGATAAAATTTTCCCACACTTGCTGAGTACCATTGGTACACAACCTTGCATATTTTGTTGGTTTATATTGCTGCTCAGGTCAAGATAATGAGGTGGTGTATAATGACCAAGACTTTGGACCCGAAGAAGGTTTCTAGGTTCATGGAGACCCCCGGGCAACGCCTGTGACGGAGCCCTCAAGAATAATATTCCGCTGCTAGTTTATTTACTTGTGATGAACTTATTATTGTCCATCGAGACATTTGCGATGTAAGACTTATTTATATTCGACACCTGGCTTGTAATAAATGATGCTTCACTATTTGTCATCACATGTATGAGAAAATGATCCTGGCATACATGTGATATTCACTCAGTTGTTCTTCGGAGAAATCGGGTGTGACAGAGGTGGTATCAGAGCCAAGGTTGCCCGTAGGAACATGGACCTAGGTAGAAATGGACGTATCTAAGGACCCTATTTTCTTAAAAACTATTTTACAAGGTGTGTGTTGAAAAGTGTTTTTTAATGGAGTCACTTTCTTCATCTTACCCCAATTTTCATTCAAAATAGGATTTTTGTTTAAGAGTTTATCTAACCTAAGTTTAAATTCTTTTTGTTTTATATGGTTCGCATGATTCGTACCGCTCGCAAGTCCACAGGAGGGAGAGTTCCCGTAGTTGCCCTTGCCGAGAGGGAGGAGAGCCGTCCGGTGACGTGCCTTTCATACGGATTGGCAGTAGGAGGCTTATTGCGCCGTCTTCGGCGTATGCTCGAAGCCGCCGGCAATACGGGCAAGCTAATCATCCACTATAACTCCACCAGGATCATCCGTGAGAAGAGGGAAGAATGGAGTTCAGAGATGAGGATAATACACGAAAATCAGCTGCTTAAGATTCACCACTCTCCAGCTTGTAGAGCGACACAGGTCGATGCGGAGAAAGATGTCACCTGGGAGGCCATCACCTGCCAGAGTCACATCTATCGTCGCCACTTGGACAAAACTGAGTACATGTATGTCCTCCAGCGTGAGAGTGGTACCACGGAGTACAAGTACCCGCCGGTGCAGCAAGGGACTTCCCATGAGCACATGGACTTGTGCTTGGAAGACGCTGCTATGCTCAGCACTCGACTGCAGGAGTGTCAACAAGAGCTTCAGGATGTCCGAGACACCCTGAAGGAAACGGAGGCGTTGCTGCGAGCCTGCTTAAAGGCGAGAGAAAGAGGAGATGGGAATGAACTGTGTGTCATCGAGAATGATGCATCGACTCCTGACTCCCCAAATCGCCGGGCGATCAGGCGTCGTCGCACTTCTCCACCAGCAGCCTCCCCACCCAAAGCAGAGTCAGAAGGAAGCCGAAATGATGAGGAAGATCCCGAGGAGCCAGCTCAAGAAAACGAGTAGTGTAGAGTCCTTCCCTTAGTTAGCAAGATGTCGAATAGTCGAGTCGTTACGTTAGATAATGGTGTGTTAATGCTTGGTGTGTGACGTGAGTTGTGGAAGCCATGAGCAATTGTCCACAGCCTCGTCTTCAGATGGTTTTGCTTTGGTATGTGAACCCACATGAAATAATATTGCATTTATTTTTGTGTGAAAAGTAAACCCTTAGAGAAGTATAACAAAGCCTCAACACTTCAAAGTACAAACAAATGAAAGTGGTAAGATAATACTAAATGCTTTCAAATTAACATTGGTTGATTCTGCCAGATGGCTGGAAGAGAAAAAGGACGTGCTGCCAACCCCGCCCACAACAATGATGAGGCCTGCAACCCTCATCTTTCTGGAGGCCAGGACAGGGGTGGTCGCCGTGAAGGAGTTGATCCCCTCCACCAAATGCTGGAGAATCAGAATCAGCTCATCCAGAACTTGACTCAAGTGGTGGCCAACTTGCATCAAGTTCCACCTCTACAAGCTGCACCACGCCAACCAAGGTTGAGTGAGTTTCTAGGAACTCAACCTCCAAAGTTTGCAAGTGCTGCTGAACCTCTGGAGGAAGATGATTGGTTGAAGACCATTGAAAGTAAGATGAGGATCATACAGTGCCAAGGGTATGAGAGAGTGCTGTTTGCCTCTCATCAATTGCATGGACCTGCTGCTGATTGGTGGACCGCCTACGTGGCCGCCCATCATGACCCTGAGAACGTCACTTGGGAAGAGTTCAAGCGTAGTTTCCGCAACCATTACATCCCAAGAGGTGAACTCAAAAACAAGAGGAAGGAGTTTTTGGGGTTGCAGCAAGGTAACATGACTGTGAGGGAATACCTCACTAAATTTACTCAACTATCCCGTTATGCCCCACGAGACATAGAGACTGATGAGCAGAAACAAGATTGTTTCGTGGAAGGACTTACCGCAGAAATGCAGTGTGCAATGTCCTCAAGTGAGTATGAAAGCTTCCAAAAGATGGTGGACAGGGCGTTTGTGGTAGAAAGGAAGCTGAAGGCCTTGGAAAGTGAGAACAAGAGGAAGGCCGGGTGGTCACATCAAGCATCAGGGAGCAACACCCGCCCACATCTGATGCAGCAACCAGCGGGGCAGACGAACCGTGCTGCGGTACCCTACTCAGCACCAAGAGGGTACAACCCGAACTACAGGCCTCCGGCAGCACCAGCACAGCGACAACGTCAGTTTGTACAGCAGCCTCGCCCTGCATATCCACCTCGACCAGCAGTGCAAGGACCCCCGAACCAACCCCAAGACAACAAAGGTCAGGCACCTAAGGTTGGGGTGCAATGTTTTAGCTGTGGTGAAGTGGGGCACTATGCCCATAAGTGGCCAAAGAAGAAGCCCGCGCAGCCACAACAGCAGAATGTAATGAGAGGACGGGTGAACCACGTCACTATGGAGGAAGCACAAGAGGCACCCGACGTGGTAGTTGGTAAGTTTCCTGCCAATTTACACCTTGCAACCCTGCTGTTTGATTCTGGTGCTACCCACTCGTTTATTGCTCAAGGGTTTGTTAAGAAGCATGACCTAGCAACAACACAAATGAACCATATGCTAGCCGTAAACTCTCCAGGTGGAGAAATAAGGACAAGACAAGTGTGTCCCAAAGTGAACCTAGACATTAATGGGGTGGTATTTACTGCTAACCTCATAGTGATAGATTCATAAGGGATATATATTATCTTGGGTATGGATTGGTTGACAAAACATAAAGGAATCATCCATTGTTCGACCAGAACGGTGGAACTAACTCACCCTAGTGGCACAAGAGTAAAGTTCATAACAATACACGAGCCTAGGAGGGACATTAAATTGAATCAAGTTGAGGTGAAAGTGCAGGATATCAGGATTATCCCAGAATATCCAGATGTTTTTCCGGAAGAATTGCCAGGTATGCCTCCCGATCGTGAAGTGGAATTTGCAATTGAGCTAGTGCCTGGAACTGCCCCGATATACAAGAGACCTTATGGGATGGACTCCAAGCAGCTAGAAGAACTCAAGGATCATTTGAGAGAATTGACGGAGAAGGGGTATATTTGCCCTAATTCCTCACCATGGGGAGCTCCGGTGATATTTGTGCCCAAGAAGGATGGAACCCAAAGGTTATGTGTGGATTACCGTGCTTTGAATGAGGTAACCATCAAGAACAAGTACCCATTACCCCGCATTGAAGACTTGTTTGATCAGTTGAGGGGAGCTTGTGTGTTCTCGAAAATTGATCTCAGGTCGGGATACCACCAACTCAAGATAAGGCAATCTGTATTCCCAAGACAGCTTTCGTATCTCGGTACGGACTGTATGAATACACTATCATGCCTTTCGGGCTAACTAATGCCCCGGCATACTTCATGTATCCCATGAACAAGGTATTCATGGAATATCTGGACAAATTTGTGGTGGTTTTCATAGATGACATTCTCGTCTTCTCCAAAGATGAAGAACATGAGAAACATCTAAGGTTGGTGTTGCAAAGGCTGAGAGAACACCAACTATATGCCAAGTTGAGCAAGTGTGAGTTTTGGCTGAAGAGAGTTCCCTTCTTAGGACATATAATCTCGGAAGGAGGAATCTCCGTAGATCCCGCCAAAATCGAGGATATACAGAAGTGGAAGACCCCTGAAAGTGTCGGGGAAGTTTGAAGCTTCTTGGGATTGGCTGGATACTATCGACGGTTTATTGAGTGATTCTCTAAGATCTCAAGACCCCTCACCAAACTGTTGGAGAAGGGAATCACATTCACATGGACGCCACAGTGCGAGACGAGTTTTCAGGAGCTAAAGAAAAGATTGACAACAGCCCCTGTGTTGGTTATGCCAGATATGCAGAAGAATTTTACGGTGTATTGCGATGCCTCTGGAAACGGGTTGGGATGTGTTCTCATGCAAGAAGGGCATGTCGTGGCTTATGCATCCCGGCAGCTTCGGAAGCACGAGAAGAACTATCCTACACATGACCTAGAACTAGCTGCAGTGGTACACGTGTTGAAAATTTGGCGGCACTATTTGATGGGGAAGAGGACAGAGATATATACGGATCATAAGAGTTTGAAGTACATTTTCACACAGCCATATCTCAACCTCAGGCAAAGGAGATGGTTAGAGCTAATTAATGACTTTGATGTGGGCATCAACTATCATCCCGGGAAAGGAAACGTCGTGGCCGATGCTTTGAGTCAGAAAGTGCAGGTCAATAAGTTGAGCGTGAAGGACATGCCTGCAGAATTGAAGGACGAGGTTATAAACCTCAATCTATGCCTGGTAAATAGTGGTGAAGCCATCGCCATGGAAGTGGATTCCACACTCGAGCTAGACATACGCGAGGGTCAAAAGAATGACGAGAAGATACAAGAGATCAGACAACTCATCAAGGAAAATAAAGCTCCTGGTTTCAGAGAGGATGAACAAGGAACGGTGCGGCACGGGAAAAGAATCTGTGTGCCAGAAGTAAAGGAGATCCGTGAATTGATTTTGAAGGAGGCTCATGATTCTGACTATTCCATTCATCCTGGGAGTACGAAAATGTACCAGGACCTCAAGAGCAGGTATTGGTGGTATGGCATGAAACGAGATGTCGCGGAACATGTTGCCCTATGTGACACATGTCAGTTGGTGAAAGCAGAACATCAACGACCCGCGGGATTATTGCAACCACTCAAAGTGCCTGAATGGAAATGGGAAGAAATCAGCATGGATTTCATCGTGGGATTGCCTAGGAACCAATCAGGGTATGATTCGATATGGGTCATCATTGATCGGCTAACTAAGGTAGCTCATTTCATCCCCGTGAAAGAAAGCTACAGCGGATCCAAATTGGCAGAGTTGTACATGTCAAGGATCGTGTGTTACCATGGAGTGCCAAAGAAGATTGTGTCGGATCGAGGGACACAGTTCACCTCAAGGTTCTAGCAGAAGTTGCACGAAACCATGGGAACCCATCTGAACTTTAGTTCTGCCTATCATCCCCAAACTGATGGGCAGACGGAAAGAACCAATCAGATCCTTGAAGGTATGCTAACGGCATGTGCACTCAAAAACAATCGGAGTTGGGACAAGAACTTACCGTATGCGGAGTTTTCCTATAACAACAGCTATCAAGCTAGTATGAAGATGTCACCGTTTGAAGCTTTGTACGGGAGGAATTGCAGAACTCCCCTATTTTGGAACCAAACGGGGGAAAGTAAAGTGTTTGGTCCAGAAGTACTACAAGAAGCCGAGGCAAAGGTGAGGGAAATTCGCAACAACTTGAGGATAGCACAAAGACGCCAAAAGAGCTATGCCGATGTACGAAGAAGAGAGCTCGTTTTCAACGTGGGAGACTATGTTTATCTCAAGGTGTCCCCTATCAGAGGACTTCGTCGGTTCAAGGTGAAAGGGAAGTTGTCACCGCGATACATCGGACCTTTTCAAGTTTTGGAGAGGAAAGGCGAAGTGGCGTATCAACTAGAGTTACCGGCTCATCTATCAGATGTGCACGATGTATTCCATGTGTCACAACTCAAGAAATGCCTGAGGACGCCTGAAGAGGTGTTACCCATGAATGAAGTGGACGTAGCTGAGGATTTGTCTTATGCCGAGCAACCATACAAGATTTTGGAGACAATGGAACGCCTCACCAAAAATAAAAGAATCCGGATGTGCAAGGTGCAGTGGCAGCATCACTCAGAAGAGGAAGCCACCTGGGAGCGGGAAGATGAGCTCAAGGCACAATTTCCGGAATTGTTTTCTTAGAACCACCAATCTCGAGGACGAGATTTCTTTTAATGGGGGTAGAGCTGTAACACCCCAAAATTTTGATTTAAAACACTAAATCATGTTAAGAGGGGAATTTAAAAAATTTTGGACGTGTTGCATGTTTTGCAAAAATTCAAATTCAAACTGGAATTCAAATTAAACTCAAATCAGAAAAGAAATAGAAAAAGAAAAATAGAAAACAGAAAAAAACGGCCAGTGGGCAGCAACCCACCAGCCGGCCCAACCAGCGCCGCGCCAGCCCGCAGCCCCGCGCGCCGTTTCCTTCCGCTGACAGGTGGGACCCGCCAGCTCGTCTTCTACCTCGCGCCCGCGCCGGACTCCCTCTCACCCGAATCAAAACCGATCGGGATTTCCGCGAATCCCAGCCGAATTCCGCTCGGGGGCGACGCAAACTCGATCTAAACCACCCCGCCGCCATCCCCCGTCTATAAAAACCCTGGCCTCGTTCTGTTTTTCCCACGCGATCGGGCGATTTTCCTCCGGTGAGAACCGAGACTTCTCCGGCGAATTCTGGCCGATCTAAGCTCGGAAATTCCGATCTAACTCGCTGGTCTTGATCCACCGCCTCCGGGGAACCTTGCAGGTGCAGAAAACTCGGTGACTTGCGGTGTAAACACAGCGCCGACGAGCTTCGCCGTGGTTTCAACTCGGACCTCGTCGCCGATCACCTTCCAGGACCTCCGAGCTCAAGAAAACCCCCGAGGTGAGATCCCCGACCTCTCCTCTACCGATCTATGCCATAAAATCACAGTTCTAGCAAGAATTCCCGAAGATCCGAAAGTTTCCGGCAAGATCGCCGCTACCCGCCGCCGTGCACCACCGGCAGCGCCGCCCGCGCTCGATCAGAGCGACGTGGCCGCTTGTGCGCCGTTTATTTTAAAACGCACGGTAGGGTTTAAATCCCCGCGTACCGGTTCGACGTTATAATCTCAGCCGTCGGTTTAAAATCGGACGGTCCACGTCAGCCCCGCGTTATAAAGACTGGAAATCTTACGTGCTACCCCCTGGGGTTCTCGGGAAATAAGAGTTAGCCCCGGAAACTTCTGATCTAGCCCCTGGAACTTCAGAAAATCATGTAAATTCATTTAAAAATCAGTTTTAGCCCCTGGACTTAATAAAAATTTGGAAAAACTCCTCTGATAAGTGTAGCTAGACCCTTGGAAATTCTGAAAATAATATTATAGACCCTGTAGTGGGGTGAGTTTACCTTTTTAGCCCTGTTTAGTATTTAATTTAGGAAATTGAATATGTGGCTAGTGTTTAAAAATTAAAAAGTGGGACAAACATATTGTCAAAATTAAATTAAAGTCTTTCTCAGTATTTAGGAAACTTTGGAGTGAGATAAAAACATATTTTGGGCTGAATTGATTCTGTTTAATTTATTATTCACATTTAGGGACACATTTTTAAGTAAAGAATAAATCTGAAAATTAGGAAAATAATTGTGAAATATTTTACATCAGAGGCAAAGGTCAAAATATGTTATTAAATTATTTAGGACCAGAACCTATTCTATTTAGATGATGTGTCTTACTATTTTCATAATAAAGTACACATTTATGCATAGGAAAATAAATCTGAAAATATAGCAACTAGTAAATGATGAATGGAGTTTCTAAAATCCAAAGAGTTCAGTTTAGGGTTGGTACAAATTATGAAGACACATATGGAGAAGGAAAATACCTTTCATACTTATTTGGTAGTAAAAAGGTATAGTAATTGAATATAAGGAATTTATTTAAATTGGAAACTCATATATATATATAGTAGGTAAGTATGAATGTGAACACAAAAGTAGGAATCATATATACATGATTAAAAGTGCATGAAAGCCACAAATCAACACACATAGAGTAACCACAACACATATAATGGTGAATGACTTCCATAGATATGAATGTGTGGTTTGTATGAAGTGGAAGTGTGAACTATGTCTTATGGATTGTTATTTTTCTTTTGCTATGTGATGGTATGAAGTAGAACCTGCTCAGGAGCAAGTTATTCCTTTCCAAGATCAGGACTACCCATTCCAAGAGCAGCAGGAAGGAGGCAAGTGTCCTTGACCACTTTGATCCTATGCTAGGTTGTGTAGATAGAATTATTTGCATTGTCAAATGAAATATGAAACCCAGGTTAGGAAGTTTCCCTAGAATTTCATTACCTTGTTTCCTTGTACCTTGGGTTGCGATTTATTTTATCATGTCATTTATTATTATGCATATGCTTAGCCATGCTTAGAATGGGATATTTGGGATATGAGATCATCAGTTTATTTTACCATACTCTTGAATGAGATATTGTGAGTTATGTAGAGGTAGGGATCAAGGCAAGTTGGATGTTTTGGTTGTGTGCTGGGTGCACGAGACTCGGGTTTGTGTTTAGTACTTGCCTGGATCCTAAGGACCGGTTCATGGAGCATGTAACCTGGCTTTACAGTGCCAACCACATGCTGAAATGGGGCAGCTTGGCCAATTAATTAGGTGTATCCCCGGCGTAGTATGGGTGTGTTGGATGGTGCGGGGAGTAGGTGTCAGCTGGACTACCATATGAACCGCAAGGCTCAAGAGGCGACCACTGCAGCGGGGTTGGAGCCTCTTGTATGCTGTTAGGGGTGAAACCTCAGTGGGCCCACGCTCGTCGGGAATCCCTTTGTAAAGGCTTCGTAGTGATCTCCTGGCTACACACCTGGGAAGTGTGAATGTGGTTCGTAGCCACTGGCATAATGGAGGTTCTTTTAGTCCACCCGGCAACGGGGGATGAAATCACTACATGTGGGTACAGTGGTACAAACTCTGCAGAGTCAAAACTGTCATGACAGCCGTGCTCACGGTCAAGAGCGGCTTGGACTTATTCATGATTAGAGGATGATGATTTTGGAAGTTGTGGATGTTAAGCGGGGAGCTTAACATTGAAAATGATGTTATGGTTATTTGGTTATGATGATGGGATGAGAGATTGGGACCATTTCACTTGTGTAGTAATGTAGGTGCTTAATAAGCTAAGGTGATAGGGATTAATTGCGTAGTGCTTTAACCATGAGTTCAACCTCTCCTTGATATAGCCATGCATGATAAAATTTTCCCACACTTGCTGAGTACCATTGGTACTCAACCTTGCATATTTTGTTTTTTTATATTGCTGCTCAGGTCAAGATAATGAGGTGGTGTATAATAACCAAGACTTTGGACCCGAAGAAGGTTTCTAGGTTCATGGAGACCCCCGGGCAACGCCCGTGACGGAGCCCTCAAGAATAATATTCCGCTGCTACTTTATTTACTTGTGATGAACTTATTATTGTCGATCGAGACATTTGCAATGTAAGACTTATTTATATTCGACACCTGGCTTGTAATAAATGATGCTTCACTATTTGTCATCACATGTACGAGAAAATGATCCTGGCATACATGTGATATTCACTCGGTTGTTCTTCGGAGAAACCAGGTGTGACATATCATATGATAAATTTTGACTTTTCCACAGGAAGTTATGCTTGAAAAACAGAACATCCAGAGAGAGTTTTGCCTCTGTCCTGTTTCTGGACAGTTTACTATTATCTGGACTTCCAACCAATTTAATGTGTGATTATGTTCTAGAAGTCTACAATAAAGTTGTAGAGCACTTAAACCTCTTTCCAGAAACATATCCCACACCTACTTTGGCTAAGTAACCTGTGAGTTATGCTCTGTTAAAGTTCAGAAAACATGCTGCAAAACAGAGCACTCTGTTTTTCAATTCCCTTTGAGCTGAACTAATCAACTTTTGAACTTTTCTACAATACCAGAGTCCTAAAGATCAACACTTAGTTATCTTAGTTTCTTTTTCAAAATTTTTATTAATGCAAACATGATTATTACATGTTGGTACTACGTTCCTCACAAAATGAAAAATCCTAACCGGCTTACAGCGGCATATACGTATCCATCGGTGGCATTAAAACGGTCACTCGCAAACTTGTTCTACTCGGACTACAGTTTCGTGGTTAGTACATTCATAAATTCCACACAATCATCAGGTCTGGCTGCACACCGAACCCCGGTCCCAATACAGTTTCATCCACTCGTCTGTCATTACTCGCCCGGGTGTTCTCAAGCCAAACACGCCTTGAGCTACGTTTCACGTTACTAACCACGTGACAGGGTCTCCCATACTTGCCCGTAGCACGCCAGGGAAGGGCGTTGCTCAAATACCCCAAACGACATGATGAGTCGTAGAGGATACTAAAGCTGGCCGGGTTACCTGCCACCAGTGAGGCTCCACCCTTCAGCTTGTGCGCACTGGTGGACAGCGCTTACGTGCACCCCCCAAGACATATGGGGTCCCGAGATGCACGATTTTCCAATATAACACATAAGTTAGGTTGTCACCTTCATATTAGACTAATATAGTAGTCCTTATTTGGGCATACTAGCGAGTCCTCACCGTAATCCTAAGTTTTCCAGTAATACTGTCCTTAATTAGTGTGCTATACCCTAAGCAGCTCTGATGCCAGCCTGTGACTGACCGAAATCCGTATGTCCAGGATCTCAGAGGGTGGTCCGCACGACGCGACACCCGACAGCACACACCATATGGCAACCATAGTATTACATTGAAAACAACTGAATATGTACACAAAATAGTATAAACCTTCAGTTTACCACTAATTACAGAGTTCGACAGCGGAAGACAATTTATACTACTCACGCCCACCTAACTAGCAAAAGTCGATTGTCCAGCCCACCGGACAACCCACACTAGCTGCACTTATCTTCAGCGCGGAGTGTACGGCTCCCATTGAGCTGTGGTCCCCGATGGTGGGTAGCCCTCGCCGGTGGACTCGTACCCTGGGTCCGTGGGGTACTCCTCACCTGCAAACACTCATAGAAGCAACCGTGAGCACGATGGCTCAGCATGGCTTAACCGACTCACCTACACAGGAAACTCTACATGCAGGTCATTCACAGATAGGATGGTAAATTTCAGCAACCGAACATGCCTACAAGTTCATCCTTAGTTCATCTTTTAGCCACAAATGAACGGTTCAGGAATCTGAAATTTAGTGAGCAATATTTGGTGGCACACATGTAGCAATACAAGTTATTCATAACAGCAATATTGAATCACATCATTCCATATGTTAACCTACGTCACGACTCAGTGACCAAGTGGTACTCATCACCGTGAGGGATGGCGAATCGAGTCGATATACACCTGCAGGGATACCCGAAGAGCACGTCACGTACGCCCACCCGTGGAGGTGCACAGCACGCTCACTCGATGTCGTACGGGACAACCTTCCACCAAACAGCCCAAACGTGAAACCGGTCTCACCCAAACGGACAGGAGGTTCCCTACACGGAGCATCTCTCAATGCCCGTTAGCATATTTCCACCTTGCTGCCGTCAACCTACACCTATAAATCGGTGCGTTATGCCTCGACGCCCGGAGGTATAGGTTACATCAGTTTATCGGGGCCCATATATCCGATATGCCTTCGGTACATTCAAACTTGATCAGCGTGGACCGCACACAGATCAGTCCTCAATCGACACAGACAGGGCTACACACATAAGACTTCCTCTTGTTGCATCCTAGCCCCCTGCCTAGTCTCATTTTTCTTGCTAAAGTTATCTCACGTCTCAAACCAATCCCGTGTGACAAACCCTATCCTCGCGAGTAGATTCCAACTACTCGACTTGTACCAAAGTCTATAAACATTAAGCTCAGCATGACTACTCGAGACTTAGAAACTACCCTCACTCTTGTTGGAATAATCTGGTTATGCATTTGGGGTTTCATCCACCCTACACCTAATGCACACACATACGTCACACTAAGTGTATATAAAGCAAAACTTTATAAAACTTGTTAAATGCAAACCGAGGCTTGACTTGTTGCTGCCGGTCAGGGGTTAGGGTCTCGTCCAGAAGTAGGAAGTCCAACATTTCCATGGTCTCCTCGCCTTCAGCGACTACACGTGAGCAATGTAACGATATGTTAATTTAAATGCAATGTGTTAAATTTAGTATGTGAAGAACAACCTCTAGCTAGACCTCCCCTTTGGCTCTGAAATTTTTATGGTGTCTTGGTAAGGACCTAATCAGAGACTTGACCAAATTTCATTTGAACCTAAGCTCATCTGAGCTCTACACAAATAAAAGTCTAATTGTTCATTACTAGAGCTTCTAAGGATTTTCAGCGATTTTCATGGATCAAACCATTACTTTCTGGAAACTAGAGTTTGAGATGGTTCTAATGGAGTTGGTATAATGTAATTTGAAGAATCCTAGAGGAAGTTATGCTCTAATAAAGATTTGTGAAAATCTGAAAAATGTTTCTGTACATTTTTCTATTTTCTCAGGGCAGTTCATTTAATCACACCATTATGGGAACTAAATGAACTTGGAAGGATCTGAAATTTTTCCTGTAACTCAAAGAATTTAAAATGAACATCCTAGCCAAATTTCAGAATTTTTCATAAAAGAATTTTCCAGATAAAATTTCCAAAAGTTTAAATTTTAGGGAATTAATTCTGGAAAAAGAATAAGTTTCATGAGCTGAATCTTGTTTTGCTGGATAGTACTCGAGGAGCTGAATCCAAAAAATTTGGTTAACTAAATTTGGAGCTTCCTAAAAAATGATATAGGCATTTGAATTTTGAAAAAAATCTGAAAACCATAGAAATGTTTAAACCCTGCACGTGGGCCCCAGGGCTATGTGTCGGCCCGACAACGAAGCCACACGTGGGTCCGCTTAATTTCCCGCGTAGCAGCATGAGATCCCGGCGCCACAGCAGATCCCGGAACAGGTTTCCTCTCACTGCCACGCGGGGCCCGCACCCTTTCGTCTACCTCGCGCCACCCCGCGATAACCGCGGTGGTGCCTCGCCAGAGAGCTTGCCGCCGGTCGTTCTACTGCCCGACCTTCGACAAAACTTGTAACAGCCCTAACTTTTGTAAAGTTTGATGTCAACTTATAAAACAAAGTTAAGGCGATAAGGGACTATAGTTGTGTCACATGAAATGATGAACATAAATATGGACATGTGATGGAGTTAAAAAAATTTCTCTAGCCCATGATCAGAACATGTTAACCTAGGGGAAAGAATTAGACTCCCAAAAACTCTAACTCATGTGCACCTTCTCTATGAGTAGAGTGAAGGAAATTTAAATGCAATTTGAATTCTTTTGAAAGGATTCCTATTCGGATTGTACAAAGGGCCATATGTGAGAGCATAGATGCATTTCTCATGTATTCAAGAGCCTAAGTTTCAAATTTGGAGAATTTTAGGTTTCATATACTATTTATTCCGGGGATTACAAGAGGCACGTTCAAATTCAAACTTGGATTTGAATTTTGAACCAAACAAACTCAATTTCAAAATCTGATTTCAGATTCGAATTCCTCATAATTCTTTTGACCTATCCTCCAAGTTTGATCAAATTCGGAGCTCATTTGCTATTTTAAATCGAATTGTGGATAAGAAGGAAAATTGTGGCTGTGGACCCCACCGGTCAGCCTCACCAAAAATTAAACCGACTCCAGCGACGCAGCAGCTCGGTGCCGGTCACCTCCCACGCCACCTCCTGCTGGCTCGTCATTTTGTTCGTCCTGATCACCACAGAAAGTGCCACAACCCTCTTTTGCCTCTCCCAGCTCGAGCCCATGGTCTGCTCCCGTGTGTTTGCTCCCGAGAAGAAAAACAGCAGCTGCTGCTCTGTTCCTCTTATCACCCAAGCAACCCAGCTCCATTTGCCCGAGCTTCTACAGCAAAAACCTTCGCCCATGAGTGCTCTAGCCGGCTAGCAACCTACCCCGGTGATCCATGCCTGCTGGTGCCTAGAAACAGCGAGGTTTCCTCTGCTCCCGAGTTCAAACTCAAGGAACCGAAACTAGATGCCGTGGACAGCCCAAACCAGAAGGGATCACGCCCAAGCAAGCCACCCTATCTGTGCACCAACAAGTCTAGTTGCTCACCTCCAAAGCTCAGCCCTAGCCATTGATCACAGAGGGAGAATTTCAAGTTTTCCTCCCGGGCGGCAGAAACGGACCTTGAGGTAAGGAATTGTAAAATTCGTCCTCAAATCGTGTTTGTTGGGTCTCAAACTTCACACACAGGATGTTAACTGCCTAGCACACCTCCTCCATGGATTTTAGACCGAGAAATTGAATGTAGAGTGAGCAATCCGAGCTCTTTTAGAGGGTATACCGCTGGACCCTATCGGGCGCACGGTGCCGATAGGTTTACCCTCTCCAGCTTGTTTAGACCTCATGCCGGTCTTCTACATGATCCCCTGGTGCTGTAGAGCCCAAGAACCGACCATTTGGTGGAGAATTCACCGTGCAAGACCTCGCCGGAGCCCTAGGGTTTGCTGTGGCCGGTGCGCCCTGTTTTCCGGCGAGTTTCAGCCGCTGGCGACCTCACTAACGTGTTCATTGTGGGGAAATATGGGGGGGGGGCGGCCAGCAGGGGGTCTGGTGGTGGCTGGGAAGTGCTTTCCGGCGACCTCGCCGGAGTGGGCCGCCACTGCCCTGTTTGGCGCGAGTCTGGAGGTTAGGGATGATAGGTGGGACCCCATGTCGGCATTTAAACATTTTCCAGATTTTCCCACTTTAGTTCAAACTTTGGAGAGCCATAACTTTGTGTAGGAGTGTCCAAAAATTGTGAAACAAATTTCGTTGGATTCCTCACAATGAGTACTATCAAGGGGTGCAGCCCAATGTTTATGAAAATCCCTGGATTTGGCTCATTAATTCATTTAATTAAAATTTTGTATGAATTTTACAGGAGTTCTGTTTATTGGAAAATTCCCAACTTTGGACAGGACATTCTTCCAATATTCCTTGAACTCCAGTAAAAATTTCATATGCATTGGACCTCATTTGCTTGGTCAAATGATGTGTTCATTTCTTATGTATCTGAAAAATGGGAAAATGGACAGAGACAATTTCAGCTTTTTCCCATTCTTTGTAAAATCCATATCTCCATGTAGGAAACTCCAAAAATAGTAAAACCAATTCCTATGGACTCAGGACATTTTGTACTGCACAAAAAGTCTACTTTGCAGCATAGGAAAGCTTAATATCTGGGGGGTAAAGGAAGATTAGTGAAAACCACATAAGGATTTGTTGTGCTCATATGAAGCCATTTCATGAGCTCAATTTTTGCACAATGCCTAACTAGCTTCCATAGAAGCTGTGGTTAAATTCTCAGCTTCATTGGACCTCTGGAACTTGAGCTACCATCTTGTTGGTTTAAGTGTTCATATAATGGACTTAATCACATGGTGATTACTAGTATCTCTTTTCACCCAAGATTTCATCTTCTCTAAGGTTTAGGTCCAACAACAGAAACCTTGCTGTTGTTTATCTCTCTTATGCGTAAGTTAACTTGTACAACAGTTTTGAATCATTTTCTAAATTGCTTTTGAATACTTGTGCATAAACCATCTTAATAGCACGTGATGTCGACGTTCGACGAGGACTCGACTCTGCAGCGAGGATCTCCATCTCGTGACGATTTTGGCGGATTCTACGGAGGAAGACTAACTCCTAGCTTCTAACAAAACCGTTGAGCAAGGCAAGCCCCGGTTTGCATATAGTTACCATTGTAAATTTTGCTTTACTTCACCTCATGTGTATTAGACTTGATATTGTGCATTATGTCTAGAATGATTGAAAACCCACTTGCATGGCTATTACATCCCTGAGTAGAAGGTTTAGTGTAGGCTTTGCCTCGTTGTAGATGCTACGCTAATGTTGTAGCTAGCTCGGTAGAAGTCGAGTAGTAAAAAGCTACTCGCGAGAAAGTTCGAGTAATGGAGTTACTCACGAGAGGTTAATAATAAGAGCACCCTCATTAAAATGAGATGGGGACGGGGATGTTCCTGTAGGATGGAGTGCTCAAGGTTGGTCTCGACCTGCGATGGGTGTGACAATGCTTGAGACCACATTTGGACTGGACCGAGATGGTAAGGCAAATGTGGAGGTTAGTTGTAGCCCCGTCCATGTCGGTTAAGGACCGTATGTATGCGGCCTTGCTGGACAAGATTGAGCTGTACCGGATATATAGTGGGGTATGGGACCCATGAAACTGATGTAACTCGATGGACCGTGATATAGAAACTCATCCTTCGCGTGCGAATGGCGTTGAGAAGGCGGGAGGTGTAAATCCTTTAGCGGGCAACTTCGACGTGTCCGCGTAGAGGACCATCCTGCTCCGTGCGAAACATTTTTCTATGTTGGGTGTCGTGTGAAAGGTTGCTGCATACAACATAAGAAAGAGCTCTTGAGAGAGTCTTTCGAGGCGGGTGTATGTGTCGTGTATTCCAGGTTGTTATTGATTTGAATCACCGTCCCTCGCGGAAGAGGATTGAGCATACTTGCCCACTGCGCCGTGACTTAGTAAGAAAAGGAACTAAGTCTCTTAACTTGTTGTTTGTGGATTAATCACTGTATTGGAACCTTGACTGAAGTAGACATAGAGCCAACTAAATTTCATTTCCACCTTAGGCTAGCAACATCGGGATAAGCGTTTTTGTTTGATTATGGACTTCCGATGTTGTGAGGCGTGAGGACCACTAAAATAAAGGCTATAAGAATCTAAATATAAGGATCAAGTTTAGTCAAGCTGCATTTTGCAAATTCCTGTTCCTACTGTCTTACTACCCCTGCATTTAGAGTTACATGTTTAGTAGTGACGGTTAAGTCTTGCTGAGCCTTAGTGCTCACGGTTGCTTCTGAGTTGTTTTTGCAGGTAGCAGGATGCCTGCTATGAAGAGGGTTGTTCGGTGAGACGACGAACCTCACGGTTCGTTCAATTCATCGGAAACCTAGCCTCTGCCTTTCTTGGGTGAAGCTAGTAGGAAGCGTTCATGGGCTGAACGACTTCTCTTCAGCGTAGTTAGGGTCGAGAGTGAGTAGTTTGTCCAGCAAATTTTAATTTCCGCTGCGTGTGTACATTATGTTGTAAAAGAAATTATCTTGAGTAAGAAAATGGTTCCATTATGTTCTTGAGCCTCTTTTCGTGCATGCTGTTGGGTGCCGCATCGCACGGCACCACCCACTGTGATCCCCGGGCCTCACAGCCGTGGTATCGGAGCCGCATTGGGAATAGCACGCATGAAAAGAGTATATTTTTGAAAACTTTGGAGTATACACGTGAGGAACGTATAGTATGCCCACATAAGGAGTATTATTAGCATAGTTACTTAAGGTGGCAAGCTAACAGTGTGTTATCATTCAATATTTCAATTCTGTAACGACGCACCTACGTGGAGGTAAGAATGGTAAGGAACGCCACTGAAAGCGGATCAATTTCGGTTAGCTCACCCATACGAGGAAAGTAGTGTGGGATGTCCCGTTCAGCAATGGACGGGAAGTGAATATGTTTTCTCAGACTCTTCATGTCTTAGAGACATATGGAATGCACTAGCCTCCAATGCGCAAACCCAGGGGCAAGAGGAGGAGACCCCATTGTGTGGTTTGTAACACGAAGTGTGTTCTCTAGGACTCTTCATGTCCTATGAGGCATACGAAAGCGCTGTTCCACCGGTGTGCTTTATTGCAAAGGTGTGGAGCCCCCGTCGGGTCACTACAGGATTCCTGTCAACATACGACGGCTAAAACCGTCGTATATAAAGCAGAAGCCGTCGTATATATACGACGGTTTGTGGCCGTCGTATATAATTTGTCGTATATATAGTTATATACGACGGCGCCGTCGTATATAACAGTATATATACGACGGCCTCTTATATACAACGGCCGGTTTCGTGGACTTGGCCCAGTGGACCAGGACCCTTATATATGACGGCTGGGCCCTGGCTGTCGTATATAAGCCCTTATATACGACAGCCGCTGGGTCCTGGCTGTCGTATATAAGCCCTTATATACGACAGCCTGGACCAGCCGTCATATATAATTTAGGCTTATATACGACGGCCCTGTATAGCGGCCGTTGTATATAAACTATACAGGCCGTCGTACATAAGCTTTTCCATTTTTTAAAAAAAATAGAAAACGGATAACCTGGCTCGATGGCCAGCTACACATACAAAGACAACAAAAAAACAGTTTGATATATAAATTCACAACATAGTGCAATAGTACACATCGACAATCACAAAGTCTGACATCCACACAAATGAAAACAAAATCACAAATCTATTGATTACTAGCCCCTCCACTACCTCTGGGAGCGAAGAAGTCATCCTGCCGCGGCGAACCTGGCGCCCTTAGCTGTGGCGATGGAGTCTGAGCCTCCGTCCCTGATCCCTGCGAAACAAAGTGACATATGTACAAGTTTACAATTGTTTTTCTAGGTTCATTAGGATTCTTAGCGGTTGGGGCTTCCACTTAATGTAACTTTCTTTTTATACCTGTACTCCAGGAAACTGCTCCTGTGATGGCGACGGCTCCAGCACGAACGGAGGTGGCTGCCACAACGGTATCTGGATTTTCTGCCCTTGCTATCGAGCTAGCGCCTGCCATTTCAAACATTACAATTTACAAAACTAATTGAAATGCAATGTAATTAAACTATAATTGTATGTTTCTTACTTCCATTGCCGCTTGCATCTGTGCCATATAGGACGCATGGTACGCCATGGCAGCCCTGTTGTTCTCTCGCTCTCTCACCAAGGCCTCCTCCTGCCGAGCCAAGCTCTCCCGAAGCGCCATGACTTCGAGATCTCTCTCGGTGACACGGCGGCTGGAGGAGCCTGCAGCTGAAGACTGCGAGGAGCTGCCTCTCGCAGGTCGTGCCTCCCTAGAGTTGACGACTCCAGAGAATATGGCAAGCCTAAAAAAACGAATCAATTCAAGGTAAAATTAAATAATCTTGAATTGAAAACAATGAAAGTAAATGAATTCACCTTCCGTGTGCTTTTCCACCTCCGCTTGCATACGCGGCTTGAGGGTCGATGTTCGGGGAGTTTTCCCAATCGAACCCTTCGCCGTGTATCCTCACAGCCTCTTGCCCATACCTAGTCCGAAAAACAATGAAATTGTGTAAGTTCAACAACATATATAGTGTCAAATAATTTCAGAGGTCATGAAACTTACCAGGCGCTCCGCTGCGTACTGACTACACTGCTCCGGCTGAGAAGGGTCAGCGTGACCTCTCCTATAGACCGCAGTAGCACTCGGTCGCACGCCGGTCTCCTTTTCCTGTTAACATATGTTAGTACGAACAATACTACATTATGAATATAATAAAAACTACCAAGAAACTTACCATCCGTTTAGCCATTCGCACAAAACCTTGGACGCCCATACCGTGCTTCCCTGAGCTCCATCTGGCATCTCGAGCCTTCTTGGACTTAGCGATGAACTCATCGCTAGCCCAATACCTGCAAAGGGCTCGGTAATCTTCAGTTTGTCCCTGTAACCAAGGGACACTAACCTGCACACATGCGTAGTTCATTAGGTGTTACTTAGCAATATTAATATGAACAATTTAAAGATTACGCAACCTACCTCTGCGTATTGCTCCTCCGTCAAGTACGTGTCAGAGGCGTCTCTGAACGACCCAACCTCGTGGTCGTGGAGCTTTAAGTAGTCGTTAACTACTTGACTCCGAGTGTTCAAAAGCATTTGCATAACAAGCTTCCGAGCGTTCACTTCGAACACAGAGCGGGCGTGATCCATCTGCTCAGCCGGGTCCTCAAGGCGGTACCTGAGCTGTAGGAAGCCAACACAGTTCGACATATACGCATATTAATATTTGAAGGAACATAAAGAATTGAAACTTCAAATATTTATGAAAGTTACTTACCCAAAAATCTGCCCACATGACTCCCTGTAGGTTGTCGTTCTCCGGGTGAGGAACGCGCGCGTAGTCGTCCCACGACGTAGCTGCACGTCCATCAATCGCACCGGGGTAGTGCAGACGCACTAAGTTCCCGATGCAACCGTTCACCGTCCTGTGGTGTTTCTGCCCGTCGTACGAGAGGTCCTCCCAAGAACTAAAAAGTTGTTTGTTAAGTCATTAAGTAAGATCATAGTGTTTGAGAAAAAATAGAAATGAATACTTTAGTAATGTGTTACCTGTCTCCAACCGGACGAATAATTACCGGCTCTCTAGTAATAGGTGGAGGACCAACAAAGTTACTCCTCCTCGTGCGTCTCCTCCGCTGCGGCACCACGTCTGGTGACCAAGAAGGCTGGTCACCGGACGTGTCCTCAGGCTGGGTGCCCTCGGGCTCGCTGGGCAGACTACCCTGGGGGTGGCTGCCGGAGGGCTGGCTACCAGAGGGCTCGCTGCCCGAGGGCACGCTGCGCTGCGTACCCGTCTCCTGAGGTGCCGCTCTGGCCTCGGACTCATAGTCCGAATCAGACTACAATGGTAAAGTAAGTAAGCTAAATTGAAAAAGTGATTTTAATAATTTTGTGCATTGTAGAAAAATTTACCTCTGTACGCTGCAAACTGACAACCCTGTCCCGCAACTCTGGACACGCACTTAACAGCTGAGTGCGTCTGCTCCCGCTGTAAGTGGAACCGTAGAAGTAGTCGTCCCTCTCCTGCGAGGGGAGGAAACCCCTCACACTCGGCGCCTTCTTCCCCTATGAACCCTTTGAACCCTTGCTTGACGACATCCTAATCAGTTTAAAAAGTAATTACTCCTAATCAGTTTCAAAAGTAATGTAAGCGATAATTAATGTCACTTTCATTTAAAAGAACATTACTCGTAATCAGTTTCAAAATTCATCAACATCATGATCATCAACATCGCGATCTGTCGTCTTGAGCTGTTTACGTTTCTGCTTTCGCATTGTAGATGTCTCTACATCTGCAACGTCTCCTACTAAGTTATCGAGTCCTGCACCAGACTCGACGATAAAAGAGTCTGGCAACTCTTCGTCTTGGTAAACTTCTTCAATGTCTCCACTATCATGATAACCATCATCTCCAGGAGTATACAAGTGCTCACGAGGATTCACTTTATATACCACCCACCAAGTGCTAAGCTTCTTACATGGATAAGGTAGATAATACACTTGTTCCACTTGATGTGCAAGAACATATGTATCTAAACCTCGTAAGCGTTCGTTGTGATTCACTTCCACCATGCCAAATTGATTTTCTCGAGTTCCATGATTGTTATCAAACCAATCACAATCAAAGAACACCACTCGAAGTTCTTTATTGCTAGCGAAAGTAAATTCCAGAATTTTATTAATGATTCCATAGTAATTGGTTTCTTTCCCTTGTGAGTCGATTGCTCTCGTCACAACTCCGCAATTTGATGTTGCTGCGAGAGGACGAAGAGTTTCTAATTGAGTTGTACGGAATCGGAAGCCATTTACGTCATATCGACCATAGCTTCTAACTTTCACTAATCCATAAGATAGTTGTCGTAAATCTTGATGGATGTCTGTGTTCGCTAATACATAAGCTCGAAATCAGGATAAGAAATTTGGCCCTCCATTAATTCCAGCCCGTCGCATCGTTTTTACTTGCTTTCTCGTTGGTTGATGCTTATGTTTCCAGTTTTGGTTGTGGAACTCATTGTACACACAAAACACATGCCATCGACATTAGCATACATGTATTGGTAAATACAATAATCATCATAAATGTAAGAGAAACACTTACTCGAAATATTTCTCCATGCCATCGATATTAGCATACATGTAGAGTAAAGCAGCAGTCCTTTCTCCTTTAGTAAAATCGTATGATGTGCTGCTGCCAACAGTAGTTCCCCTCGATTCAAAAATAGAGAGATCACTAACTGGTGGTTCGTCATCTACATTGTATTGCCGAAGTATTGACATTGTTTTCTTCTGCAAAGTAGAAACTAGAAAAGTAACCTACTTCCTTTAGAGTAAATGCTTCAGCAATGCACCCTTCAACCCTTGCTCTGTTGCCAACCATAGTTTTCAAATATCTCAAAGCTCTTTCAATATGGTACATCCATCTATATTGCACAGGACCACCAACTTTTGCTTCGAATGGAAGATGTATAAGAAGATGCTGCATTGGATTGAAGAAACCAGGAGGAAATATTTTTTTCCATCTTATATAAAAGTACAGGTATCTCCTTCTCTAACTTCTCCATCATGTCTTTCGTTATTTCTTTGGCACATAACTGCCTATAGAATAATGATAGCTTAGCTAACACCTTCCACACCGCATCATCCAGATATCCCCGAAACATAACAGGTAAGAGTCTTTCCATTATTATATGATAGTCATGACTCTTCAACCCAGTGAGCTTTCCCGTTTTAACATTCACGGCTCGTCTCAGACTAGCAGCATAACCATCTGGGAATTTCAAAGTTTTCAACCATTCCATAACTTGTTTCTTTTCATTAGGTCGAAGCACGAAAGAAGCACGTGGCTTACCACCGCTTTCAGAGAGCTCAAGAGTAGGTCGATTACAAATCTCGGCCAAATCCTTTCGAGCCTTTAAGTTGTTATTCGTTTTGCGCGTGATATCCATGCACGTGCTTATGATACATTCGGCCATGTTACGCTCCTGATGCATTACATCAATATTATGCATCAGTATCAATGACTTCACATATGGTAGCTCCCAAACTCCACATACATGAGTCCAGTTGTGAACATTTCCGTAACCTACGAAGAATCCAGGGCGAGCTTCATCAGGGACTAGTGAGTCCAACACATTGGATACTTCACACCCGCTTAGGCGTTTAGGTGGTTCCTTAGTGACAACAGTATCTTTTCTGAAGACATTCCTCTGTTGCCTGAATGGGTGGTTTCGAGGAAGCCAATGCCTATGACAATTAAAGTAGCTTATCTTGCCACCGTATGTAAGTCGAAAACACTCTGTGTCAGACACACATATGGGACACGACAAACGACCATGTGTGCTCCATCCAGAAAACATGCCGTACGCAGGGAAATCATGGACAGACCACAAATAAGCAGCTCGAAGATTGAATTTCTGCTTCTTGTAACAGTCATACGCTTCAACTCCAATCCACAACGTTTTCAATTCTTCAATCAATGGTTTCAACATCACATTGATACGTGATCCCGGATGATCTGGTCCTGGTATAATGAGGCTAAGAAACATAAACTCGTACTTCATACAAAGAGAAGGTGGTAGGTTGTACGGAATAACAAAGACGGGCCAACAGGAGTATGGTGTGGCATTTGTACTGAAAGGTGAAAAAACCATTCGTCGCTAACCCGATGCGAACATTTCTCGCATCACTAGCAAAAGCAGGGTCAAAAGAGTCCAAAGACTTCCATGCATCACCGTCCGACGGATGAGTCAACACATCTTTGTTCTCACGCACACCTTCTTTGTGCCATCTCATGTGTCTGGCAGATCTTTTAGAAAGAAACAGCCGCTTCAACCGAGGTGTCACAGGCAAGTAATGTAATTGCTTATGTGCAACTTCTGTCATTACTTTATCACCATCGTCATTGACAACTTCGACAAACCTCGATTTTCCACACTTTAAACAATTCTTCTCTTTGTCATGCTCTTTCCAAAATAGCATGCAGTTATCTGGACACACGTCAATTTTTTCATATTTCATACCCAGTCCAGATAGTAATTTCTTTGAGTGATACATTTCTTTGGGCAGTTTATGAGGTTGTGGAAGAGCATCGCTGATAAGTTTCATCATATCATTGTAGCAATTATTAGAGAAGAAATACTTAGATTTGATTGCCATAAATCTGGTCATGAAAGTAAGAAGAGTCATTTCAGTATGATCATGCAACACCTCTTCAGAAGCTTTCATGAGATTAAAGAATGCGTCTGCCTCATTTGTGGGCGGATCCTCCGTTTGTATATCTTGTAACATCTCATCGATCCTGTCAACACCCGGACAATCATCATCATCTACATGAACGGCTCGAGGAGCAGACTCACCGTGGAAACTTCAGACCTCATAATATGGCATGTAACCGTTTTTGCACAAGTGTAATGACAATGTCTTTTGTCCAAAAACTTAGTATTCCGGCATTTCGCACATGGACAACGAACTTTATCGGTCGTAGACAACGAGAACACTCGATCAATAAAGTCGTCTGTCCCGGCATACCACTCATCTGAGTGACAAGTTGCCTTGTTCCAACCGGTATAAATCCAACTACGGTCTTCACTCATGTTTAACTCTGCAGTTTTAAGTCAAAGAATTTATAGTTAGTTTATTATTTATTTATATTACAAACCTATATCTATTGGAAAGGATAGGTCCTAAACCCACCCAAGAGTGACCGAGACGAACATGCTTATAACAAGACACGAGGTCTAGATTCAGACGAAATTTCGGCAGCACAACCCCGCAGTTCTCCAACTGCACGTCCAAAAATGGAGCAGCGGAGAAGATTATGGTGACGCTGTCGAAACTACGTCCAAATCTAAACCCCGCGTCTCATTATAAGCACGCCCTCTCGGTCACTCCTAGGCTGTCCAAAATGGGACAATTCCGAACCTACACGCCTCACATGCGTAACACGTGTGAGATGGGCTGGTTCGAAACGGGTGACGCATATTGTAAAGGTTTACGTCAATCTTTCATTTTTGAGTGATTTCAAAGAGAGAGAGGAAAGAACAATAGAGAGAAGGAAGGAACCATAGTTGTTAAGGCATCGCTTAAGCGGTAAGGCGCCTGGGGATCGTAAGGCGTCCCATCGCCTTAGATCCCGGCGTAAGGCAGGTGAATACGGCGGCGGCGCTTGCACACAAGGGAGGCGGCGGCGGCGCCCGCGCACAGGATCTTGCGTTCGTATGAGGTTGAGCGCCGGCAGATCCGCGGCAGCCGGTCAATGGAGGCCGACGAGTGCCGACAGATCGACAGTCCCGCGGCGGAGGAGGCCGAGCGCCGAAGGATTGGCAGTTCCGCGGCAGAGTGTCGGAGGCCGAGCGCTGGCTAAGCCGCGGGGGGGGGGGGGGGGAGGGGGAGGGGGGATCGGAGGCCGAACGCCGCGGGGGAGGGGGAGGGGGGGTAGGGCGAGGCGGCCTAGGTTATTCACATCGTGCTTTTGTAGACGTATACGTTACCACTAAATGGGTCGTATCGGGCCCTAAGCCCATTTATGTACATCTAGTACTTTTAAACACTCAAACAATCGAAACAATAATCAATTAAACTATTAACTCATATGCATTAATCATCTAAGCAATTAACAACTCATCTAAACAAACATAACTACTGTAGTTAACAAACTTATCAATTCTAAGCAATTAAAAAACACCTAGCTAACAATTCAAATAAACATGCGCAATAATTAAACCTAAGCATATCAATTCATCTAAAGCTAAAAAATTATCCACCTGTCGGGCGGGTGGCGGCCGGGGTGGCGGCTGGCGGCTAGCGGCGGCTGGCGGGCGGCGGGTGGCGGCCAGGGCGCCGACTGTCGGGGGCGGCTGGCGGCGGCGGGCGGGCGGGGGGCGGCCAGGGCTTCGGCCGCTGGGGCGCCGGCTGGCAGGGACGGCGGCCGGGGGGGCGACCGGGGGGGCGGCCGGGCGGCGCCTGGCGGGCGGCGGCCGGGTGGCGGACGGGGGGCGGCCGGGCGGCGCCTGGCGGGCGGCGGCCGGGCGGCGCCTGGCGGGCGGCGGCCGGGTGGCAGGCCGGGGCGCCGGCTTGCGGGGGCGGCCGGGGCGACGGTTGGGGGGGCGGCCGGGGCGGCGGCGGGCGGGCGACGGCCGAGCGCTGGCTAAGCCGCGGGGGGGGGGGGGGGGGGGGGGGGGGGAGGGGGATGGGGTATCGGAGTCCGAACGCCGCGGGGGGGGGGAGGGGGGGTAGGGCGAGGCGGCCTAGGTTGTTCACATAGTGCTTTTGTAGACGTATACGTTACCACTAAATGGGTCGTATCGGGCCCTAAGCCCATTTATGTACATATAGTACTTTTAAGCACTCAAACAATCGAAACAATAATCAATTAAACTATTAACTCATATGCACTAATCATCTAAGCAATTAACAACTCATCTAAACAAACATAATTACCGTAGTTAACAAACTTATCAATTCTAAGCAATTAAAAAAACACCTAGCTAGCAATTCAAATAAACATGGCCAATAATTAAACCTAAGCATATCAATTCATCTAAAGCTAAGAAATTATCCACCTGTCGGGCGGGTGGCGGGCGGGGGGCGGCCGGGGCGGCGGCCAGGGCTTCGGCCGCTGTGGCGCCGGCTGGCGGGGGCGGCTGGGGGGCGGCCGGGGCGGCGGCCGGGCGGCGCCTGACGGGCGGCGGCCGGGTGGCGGCCGGGGGGGCGGCTGGGCGGCGCCTGGCGGGCGGCGGACGGGTGGCAGGCCGGGGCGCCGGCTTGCGGGGGCGGCCGGGGCGGCGGCCAGGGGGGGCCGCCAGGGTGGCGGCTGGCGGCGGCGGGCGGGCGGCGGCCGGGCGCGGGCAGGCGGCGGCTGGCGGCGGCGGGCGGACGGCTCGGGCTCGGGTCGGCGCGGGCGTGAATGCCCGCGCCGACCCGAGCCCCCGCGGGTATATAAGCCTTATTTACGATGGCCACAACATGGGCCGTCGTAAATAAGGCTTATTTACGATAGCCTCGGTGTGGCTGTCGTATATAACTGCTATATACGACAGCCTAGGGTTGGCTGTCGTATATAACTGCTATATACGACAGCCTAGGGTTGGCTCTCGTATATAACACTTATATACGACAGCCACGTACTAAACGACGGCTGTGTTGTCGTTTATAAACTTATATACGACAGCTTCGGCTGACCGTCGTATGTAAGTTTATATACGACAGCTAGCCGTCGTATGTTATACTGGCTGTCGTATGTTGCCCTGTTTCGTGTAGTGGGTGGTGAATAACCCGATCATGTACCTTGAGACGTGGCTTGACTCAAGGACCGCCCTTATGGCAATGATACGGGGTGTATGTTTTTACTATGATATGGACCTGCCTGAAATGATAAACCAATGTGTGTATCATTATTGAGCGATTTTCTGCAGGTACCTTAACCACGTTAGAACATGTCGTGTAGAAAACGTTTGTGAGTGATCGTTTTAGTGCCACCACTTGAGATGTATAAGCCGGTATAAAGCCGGATAGGATTTTAATTTGGTGAGGCAACGTAGTACCGTTGAACCAATGGAGGTGAGTGATACATTTATGGAAAGCTATTGAAGTATTCTACAACTCTTCAGTAGAACTCCAGATCAGAATCACCCTCCAAATGGATGAAATTCACAGAGGAGTGTGAACTGCCCAAAAACAGGGCAGTCACAAATTGCTCTCTGGAAATTTCTGTATTTCGATCATAACTTTCTGTAAAAAAATTTCTAAGGGTCAAGTAATACGCCGTTGGAAAGCTTGTGATATGTTATAAGACTTTGTAGTTCAAAGTTTCTCCAGATTTGGAGTTTAATTGTATGAAATCTTGCGGACAAAACAGCCACTTTCAAAGGAGGTGCTGTCAAAATTGTTCCAGATTTCTGTTAACATTGAAATATCACAACTTTTTGATCCAGAACTGATATGAATGCAAATCAATACTCGTTGGAAAGATATTGAAGTTAACTATAACTTTGGTATTCAACTTGAGACATGAAATTGCCATTTTCATATTCAAATTCTGGGATTAAGACCTAATGGTCATTCTGAACAGAGTAGTACTTATTGTCATTTAGCTTGAGACTTGTTGTGGACAGGGATGTCTTAGACTTCTCTAAGCTCCGTAACATGTTCTTGAGTTATTTTTCAGTTTGTCCTACTGTTGGAATCAAGGGTTTGGACAAACTTGTTAAAGTTGGTAGATATCAGAATTGTCAAAACCTTGGTTAGATTGTGTAGTGCTGCAATATCTATGTGATGTTTTTACGGTTAATGTTTTTGAATTCAAGTTGAGTTTAAACTTTGAATTTTAACCGTAAATTGCTCACTCTTGCAGCATGGATCATGCTCATTCCAGGAGTGAGGTTGGTGAGTCGAGTCACGGCGAAAGTAATTCGCCAAAACAAGAAGTGCCGACATCATCAACCGGATTGGCGGGAATCTTGGCAAAGATGGCTGAGTCTCTGGATCTGTTGGTGCGACAAAGCATACGACAGGAGACACTACAGCAAAATCCCCAGCCAAGCACTTATCTGGATTTCTTAGCAAGACAACCACCGGTTTTCTCGGAAGCGAAAGAACCGGCTCATTGGCTCCAATGTATTGAAGCCAAGTTCGATACGCTTGAGTGCGATGAATATCAGAAGACTCTATTTGCCGCTCAACAACTCTACGGAGCCGCTGGAGCTTGGTGGGCAGAGTATCTTGCAACTCTTCCTGATGGTTATCGTGTGACGTGGGATGAATTCCGGGATGTTTTCCGGGCACGTCACATTTTTTCGGGACTTCTTCGAACAAAGTATCAAGACTTTCTGGAATTAAAACAAGGAGAAAGGAGTGCGTACGAGTACTTCAAGGAGTTTGAAGACTTTATGCAATACGCCACTCATATGGTAGACTCGGAAGTGTTGAAGTGTGAGTATTTCTTCCGAGGTTTGAATGTCGAACTTAAGGAACAAGTGACCTTGTTCAATAACGGTATTTACAATGAGTTGGTAAATGCCGCTATCATTAAATAAGACATGCATCTCCGTTGTGAAGCGGAGTTGAAAAGGAGTATACCACCAGACAGTGATATTGAGGTTCGTCCGAACTATCAAGTGCGATATTACTCACCAGTTAGGCAACAAATTCAGCCTGTGGTGCAACTCTCACAACCACGGCTGGAGTTAATCACTTATGAGCCTCCACCTCAACAGCAGCGGTCAGAAATTATTCGTGCAACCCTACCGCAACCAGATACGCACGAATTATCTCCACCTCGTGTTAGTAGAGAGCTGAGGATTTCTGCAGCACGAAACCATCATGGGGCTGAGCAGAGCCACACTTATCTGTTGTCTCGTCAATTCTCAGATCAGCATCATGAACCTTCAAAGAAGAATCTTTCAAAAGCTGGCAGGGTTAATTATAATGCTATTGAGGACATTACAAAAGGCGAACCAGTTTTGACGGGCATGTTCACTTTACATGAACAGACCACTTTGGTGTTGTTTGATTCCGGGGCCACCCACAATTTTATTAGCAGAGACTATGTGCTGAAGAATAGTCTTCCATTTAGCACAGCTAAGCATCCGTTTCATATCAGCTCACCCGGAGGCAAGATATCAACAGATGAGATGGTCTCACGGGCACCTTTATGTTTGGGTGGAAACATCTATCCTGTGAGCCTTATCATACTCAAAGGCCAAAGGATTGATATTATCTTGGGGATGTCATGGTTGACACATTATGGAGCTATCTTTGACATCAGCTCTCGGACTGTCCAACTGAATTCCCCAATACATGGTTGCAACACAATGAATCTTGTGGATCCATCACCACAAGTTGCAGCAGTGCATCAGATTGAAGCTCCTAAGCTTGAGGATATTCCAGTGGTATGGGAATATCCAGATGTGTTTCACGAAGACTTGTCGGGCATGCCGCCTGAACGTGATGTAGAGTTCAAGATTGAACTAGCACCGGGAACGACACCTATTTCTCGGCGACCATACAAAATGGCACCGAAGGAGCAAGCAGAATTGAAGGAGCAGCTGAATGACCTCATGGACAAAGGTTTTATACGCCCAAGTTCATCACCTTGGGGCTGTTCCGCACTCTTTGTGAAGAAGAAGGACGAGACTTTGAGACTATGTGTAGATTATCGTCCACTGAATGCTGTCACTATCAAGAATAAGTATCCACTACCGCGCATTGATATTTTGTTTGATCAACTAGTGGGTGCTAAGGTATTCTCCAAGATGGATCTTCGGTCCGGGTATCATCAGATAAAGATCCAGGCAGAAGATGTACCTAAGACGGCGTTCTCAACAAGATATGGTCTTTATGAATATCTTGTCATGTCCTTTGGGTTGACCAATGCTCCGGCTCACTTTATGTATCTCATGAACTCTGTGTTCATGCCAGAGTTAGACAAGTTCGTCATGGTTTTCATCGATGACATTTTGGTCTATTCAAAGTCAGAAGAAGAACATACTGAACATTTGCATATTGTACTCCAACATTTCAGAGATCACAAGCTTTATGCGAAGTTCAGTAAATGTGAGTTTTGGATCAGCAAAGTGCCGTTTCTTGCGCATATTATTTCAGCGGAAGGCATTGCTGTGGACCCGAGTAAAATCGAGCAAGTGCTGAATTGGAAATCTCCAACATCTGTTCATGAAGTGAGGAGTTTTCTGGGTTTAGCGGTTATTACCGGAGATTCATTCCCAACTTCTCCAAAGTCGCTAAACCTATGACGGAGCTGTTGAAGAAAAGCACCAAGTATGATTGGAGCAATTCATGTGAACAAGCTTTTCAAACTTTAGTGAAGCATCTCACTACAGCTCTAGTTTTGGCCAGCCGGACACAACGAAGCCGTTTGATGTTTATTGTGACGCATCCGGCATTGGTTTGGGTTGTGTGTTGATGCAAGAAGGACGTGTGGTCGTGTATGGATCCCGACAACTCAGGGGTCATGAGAAGAATTACCCGACGCACGACCTTGAACTAGCTGCGGTGGTCTTAGCTTTGAAAATGTGGAGACATATCTACTAGGCAATCTATTACATCTCTACACTGACCACAAAAGCTTGAAGTACATCTTCACACAGAAGGAACTGAATATGAGGCAGTGAAGATGGCTCGAATTGATCAAGGATTACGAACTTGAAATTCATTACCACCCGGGTAAAGCGAATGTGGTTGCGGATGCACTTAGTCGGAAAGCCCACATTCACCATTTAGCCATGGCTGCACATGAAGAAGGAGAACCAGGCCTGCGCTTAGTTCCCTACGGATCGCTGTTCAACCTCGCTCTTATTCCTACAATCTGAGATGAGATTGTAGAGACTCAGAAGAGAGACAGAGGTATGTCTCATATCCGGAGGAGAGTGGACAGCGGTGAGTTGAAGATGTTCCGCAACGATGAAGAGGGTACTCTATGGTTTAACAACCGCATAGTTGTACCCCGGAATATGAAATTGCGGAGGAAGATATTGGATGAAACACATTTATCCAAGTACTCCATTCATCCGGGAAGCAATAAGATGTACCAGGACTTGAAATCTAAGTTCTGGTGGACACGGATGAAAAGAGAAATTGCAAAATACGTATCCGAATGTGATACGTGTCGGCGGGTTAAAGCCGACCATATGAGAAAAGCCGGACCACTTAAACCGCTGAAGATTCCAGCATGGAAGTGGGAAGACATAAGTATGGACTTCATTGTCGGTCTACCCATGACCAGCAACAAGCATGATTCTATTTGGGTAATCGTCGATCGTTTGACCAAGACAGCACATTTTATTCTAGTCCATACCAAATATGTGGCAAAGAAGTATACGGAGCTGTTCATTTCGAGAATCGTGTGTTTACACGGGGTTTCCCGCACCATCGTTTCTTATCGAGGTGCGTTGTTCGTATCCAGATTTTGGGAGCAACTGCATGCTTCCTTGGGAACCAAGTTAATTCGGAGTTCAGCGTATCATCCGCAAACTGATGGTCAAACGGAGAGAGTCAATCAGATTCTGGAGGATATGCTACGGGCATGTGTCATCAGTCATGGGAAGAATTGGGATGACCATCTACCGTTAGCAGAATTCTCATATAATAACGGTTATCAATCCAGCATCAAAATGGCCCCGTATGAAGCTCTTTATGGCCGGAAGTGCCGCACACCACTGAATTGGTGTGAGTCCGGCGAGAGAGTAGTCTACGGGGTTGATCTTGTGAATGAAGCCGAGGAACGAGTGCGATTGATTCAAGCCAACTTAAAGGCTGCTCAATCTCGGCAGAAGAGTTATGCAGACAAACGACGTAGACCTCTTCACTTCGACATCGGGGACCATGTGTATCTTCGTGTATCTCCGATGAAAGGGGTTCATCATTTCGGAGTGAAGGGAAAACTTGCTCCGTGATTCATCAGGCCGTTTGCTGTCACTGAGATATGCGAAAAACCCGTGGCCTATCGTCTGGAGCTACCGGCGTCACTTTCGGGTATTCACAATTTTTTCCACGTCTGTCAACTGTGGAAATGTCTTAAGTACCCAGCCGCGGTTCATATGGAGAACATTGAGGATCTTCAACCGGATCTCACTTATTCTGAGTATCCGATACAGATTATTGATGAGAAACTCGCGCCACAAGAAATCGTACATTGCGATTTTTCAAAGTCTTGTGGAGCAACCACACCGCTGATGAAGCCACGTGGGAAGGCGAGGAATTTCCCCGTTTAAATTTTCCAGACTTGTTTGTACCATATGTCGAGTAGTCATTCTCCCTTCTTCTTTCTTTTTGTAATCTCGGGACAAGATTCTTTTTAGGGGGGGGGGGAAGGTAACAGCCCTAACTTTTGTAAAGTTTGATGTCAACTTATGAAACAAAGTTAAGGCGATAAGAGACTATATTTGTGTCACATGAAATGATGAACACAAATATGGACATGTGAGGGAGTTAAAAAAAATTTCTCTAGCCCATGATCCGAACATATTAACCTAGGGAAAGAATTAGACTCCCAAAAACTCTAACTCATGTGCACCTTCTCTATGAGTAGAGTGAAGGAAATTTAAATGCAATTTGAATTCTTTTGAAAGGATTCCAATTCAGATTGTACAAAGGCCCATATGTGAGAGCATATATGCATTTCTCATGTATTCAAGAGCATGAGTTTTATATTTGGAGAATTTTAGGTTTCATATACTATTTATTCCGGGGATTAAAAGAGGCACGTTCAAATTCAAACTTGGATTTGAATTTTGAACCAAACAAACTCAATTTCAAAATCTGATTTCAGATTCGAATTCCTCATAGTTCTTTTGACCTATCCTCCATGTTTGATCAAATTCGGAGCTCATTTGCTATTTTAAATCGAATTGTGGATAAGAAGGAAAATTGTGGCTGTGGACCCAACCGGTCAGCCTCACCAAAAATTCAACCGACTCCAGCGACGCAGCAGCTCGGTGCCGGCCACCTCCCATGCCACCTCCTGCGTCATTTTGCTCGTACTGATCACCACAGCAAGTGCCACAACCCTCTTTTGCCTCTCCCAGCTCGAGCCCATGGTCTGCTCCCGTGTGTTTGCTCCCGAGAAGAAAAACAGCAGCTGCTGCTCTATTCCTCTGATCGCCCAAGCAACCCAGCTCCAATTGCCCGAGCTTCCACAGCAAAAACCTTCGCCCATGAGTGCTCTAGCCGGCTAGCAACCTCACTCCGGTGATCCATGCCTGCTAGCGCCTAGAAACAGTGAGGTTTCCTCTGCTCCTGAGTTCAAACTCACGGAACCGAAACTGGACGCCGTGGACAGCCCAAACCAGAAGGGATCACGCCCAAGCAAGCCACCCCATCTGTGCACCAACAATTTTAGTTGCTCACCTCCAAAGCTCAGCCCTAGCCATTGATCGCAGATGGAGAATTTCAAGTTTTCCTCCCGGGCGGCAGAAACTGACCTTGAGGTAAGGAATTGTAAAATTCGTCCTCAAATCGTGTCTGTTGGGTCTAAAACTTCACACACAGGATTTTAACTGCCCAGCACACCTACTCCATCGATTTTAGATCAAGAAATTGAGTGTAGAGTGAGCAATCCGAGCTCTTTTAGAGGGTATACCGCTGGACCCTATCGGGCGCATGGTGCCGATAGGTTTAGAGCCCTCTCCAGCTTGTTTAGACCTCATGCCGGTCTTCTACATGATCCCCTGGTGCTGTAGAACCTAAGAACCGACCATTTGGTGGAGAATTCACCGTGCAAGACCTCGCCGGAGCCCTAGGGTTTGCTGTGGCCGGTGCGCCCTGTTTTCCAGCGAGTTTCAGCCGCCGGCGACCTCACCAATGTGTTCAGCGTGGGGAAATATGTGGGGGCGGCCAGCAGGGGGTCTGGAGGTGGCTGGGAAGTGCTTTTCCGGCGACCTCGCCAGAGTGGGCCGCCCACTGCCCTGTTTGGCGCGAGTCTGGAGGTTAGGGATGACAGGTGGGACCCACTGTCGGCATTTAAACATTTTCCAGATTTTCCCACTTTAGTTCAAACTTTGGAGAGCCATAACTTTGTGTAGGAGTATCCAAAAATTGTGAAACAAATTTTGTTGGATTCCTCTCAACGAGTACTATCCAGGGGTGAAGCCCAATGATTAAGAAAATCCCTGGATTTGGCTCATTAATTCATTTAATTAAAATCTTGTATGAATTTTTACAGGAGTTCTGTTTATTGGAAAATTCCCAAATTTGTACAGGACATTCTACCAAAATTCCTTGAACCCCAGTATAAATTTCAGAGGTATTGGGCCTCATTTGCTTGGTCAAATGATGTGTTCATTCCTTATGCATCTGAAAAATGGGAAAATGAACAGAGACAATTTCAGCTTTTCCCCTTTCTTTGTAAAATCCATATCTCCATGTAGGAAACTCCAAAAATAGTAAAACCAATTCCTATGGACTCAGGACATTTTGTACTTCACAAAAAAGTCTACTTTGCAGCGTAGGAAAGCTTAATATCTAGGGGGTAAAGGCATATTAGTGAAAACCACATAAGGATTTGTTGTGCTCATATGAAGCCATTTCATGAGCTCAATTTTTGCACACTGCATAACTAGCTTCCATAGAAGCTGTGGTTAATTTCGCACCTTCATTGGAACTCTGGAACTTGGGCTACCATCTTTTAGGTTTAAGTGTTCATATAATGGACTTAATCACATGGTGATTACTAGTATCTCTTTTCACCCTAGCTTTCATCTTCTCTAAGCTTTAGATCCAACAACAGAAACCTTGCGGTTGTTTATCTCTCTTATGTGTGAGTTAACTTGTACAACATTTTTGAATCATTTTCTAAATTGTTTTTGAATACTTGTGCATAAACCATCTTAATAGCACGTGACGTCGACGTTCGACGAGGACTCGAATCTGCAGCGAGGATCTCCATCTCGTGACGAGTTTGGCGGATTCTCCGGAGGAAGACTAACTCTTAGATTCTAAAAAACCGTTGAGCAAGGCAAGCCCCGGTTTGCATATTGTTACCATTGTAAATTTTGCTTTACTTCACCTCATGTGTATTAGACTTGATATTGTGCATTATGTCTAGGATGATTGAAAACCCACTTGCATGGCTATTACATCCCTTAGTAGAATGTTTAGTGTAGGCTTTGCCTCATTGTAGATGATAGGCTAATGTTGTAGCTAGCTCGGTAGAAGCCGAGTAGTAAAAAGCTACTCGTGAGAAAGTTCGAGTAATGGAGTTACTCGCGAGAGGTTAATGATAAGAGCACCCTCATGAAAATGAGATGGGGACGGGGATGTTCCTGTAGGATGGAGCGCTCAAGGTTGGTCTCGACCTGCGATGGGTGTGACAATGCTTGAGACCACATTTGGCCTGGACCGGGATAGTAAGGCAAATGTGGAGGTTGGTTGTAGCCCCGTCCGTGTCGGTTAAGGACCGTATGTATGCGGCCCTGCTGGACAAGATTGATCTGTACCGGATATATAGTGGGGTATGGGACCAATGAAACCAATGTAACTTGATGGACCGTGATATAGAAACTCATCCTTCGCGTGGGAATGGCGTTGAGAAGGTGGGAGGTGTAAATCCTTTAGCGGGCAACTTCGACGTGTCCACGTAGAGGACCATCCTGCTCGGCGCGAAATGTTTTTCTATGTTGGGGTGTCGTGTGAAAGGTTGCTGCATACAACGTAAGAAAGAGCTCTTGAGAGAGTCTTTCGAGGTGGGTGTATGTGTCGTGTATTCCGGGTTGTTATTGATTCGAATCACCGTCGCTCACGGAAGAGGATTGAGCATACTTGCCCACTGCGCCGTGACTTAGTAAGAAGAGGAACAAAGTCTCTTAACTTGTTATTTGTGAATTAATCACTGTATTGGAACCTTGACTGAAGTAGATATAGAGCCAACTAAATTTCATTTCCACCTTTGGCTAGCAACATCGGGATAAGCATTTCTTGTTTGGTTGTGGACTTCCGATGTTGCGAGGCGTTAGTTCCACTAAAATGAAGGCTATAAGAATCTGAATACAAGGATCAAGTTTAGTCAAGCTGCATTTTGCAAATTCCTGTTCCTACTGTCTTACTACCCCTGCATTTAGAGTTACATGTTTAGTAGTGACGGTTAAGTCTTGCTGAGCCTTAGTGCTCACGGTTGCTTCTGAGTTGTTTTTGCAGGTAGCAGGATGCCTGCTATGAAGAGGGTTGTTCGGTGAGACGACGAACCTCACGGTTCGTTCAATTCATCGGAAACCTAGCCGCTGCCTTTCTTTGGTGAAGCTAGTAGGAAGCGTTCACGGGCTGAACGACTTCTCTTCGGCATAGTTAGGGTCGAGAGTGAGTAGTTTGTCCAGCAAATTTTATTTTCCGCTGCGTGTGTACATTATGTTGTAAAAGAAATTATCTTGAGTAACAAAATGGTTCCGTTATGTTTTGAGCCTCTTTTAGTGCATGTTGTTGGGTACCGCATCGCACGGCACCGCCCACTGTGATCCCCGGGCCTCACAAAACTCTCCGCCTGTGCACATCTTCGCCCGAGGAACACGTTGGTGCACTCACCGGGGCTTGGCGATGGCCAGGACAGTGCTCACTACGGTGACAGCGGCTGGGAGCTCATCGGTCAGTGTTCTCTATACGTTTTTCGACGCGGTTTGCTCAGAGAGATCCGCTGACACTTTCTGTTCATGAATATTAGCTCTGATCCTTGTCAAAATGGCCGCAACTAGGACCTCACCGGCGAGGTGCCCTGTTTTCGGCCGCCGGCACGAAATTCTCGTGGAACTAGGGTCCTAGTGCATGGAACTAGTTGTTACTTGATCAAGGAGGTGCGCTAGGTGTTCTAGAGCATGTCTGAACTGCAGCTCGACCGGCAGTTGCCTCTGTGCAACGAATTTTGCCGTCGACCAGATTCTAACCCTAACACACTCCGAGGAAGGAAACTAAAAATTCTCGGTCTACACCGCATGAAATGGAGCACGGCTTCCTCCTACAGATTCAGAACAAGAAAGCACACCTTTTCTTCTCTGGTGGCGGTGCGTGAAACAGCCGGGATCGCCGGTCGCAGGTGATTAGAGGGAGCGGCGATGAGTTCATGTGCGGAAACCGGAGAACAGCTCGTGACATGCTCATTTTTGCTCGGAACTGGAGAGAAGGGTGAAACAGCTCGGTGTGATGGACTTTGTGAATGTAGCCTAGAGGTGGGTGAATAGGCTTTTCGACGCTTTGTTAATCACTGAAACACTTAGTAGGTTTATCAAACACAGGGAAATCAGACTAATCCGGTAGAGTGCGTTCTACTCAGAGAAAAATCGGACTAGTCTGGTACTGTGCGGACTATTCCGGTATTCGTGGAGTGGAGAGATCAAAGTTGATCAATATTTTCACTTCTAGTACTCTATGCAGCGGAAATTAATTTGATACTTAGATGTATTGCAAAAGTGAAACAATGAATGACAGGGATCAACTTTGGTTCAATGCTTCAATGTAAATTTCACAAGATTAATTAAACACTAAAATATGATGAACAATAAATGAACAAGAGTAGAAGACAAGTGTTTATCCCGAGGTTCGATTCCACAAAGGAAAACTACGCCCCCCTTCAGGAGTCCACTATGGACCTGGTCTTCACCAACCGTACCCTCGTCGAATCGCCACGATTGCTGATTCTCTTCCACTAATCATAAAGGGCAAATAAATCGTTGAAGGGGCCTTCTGACAAGTTGAGGGCTCCCCAAGAGTTACAATGAATGAAGACAACCAAACACACTCAAAAGATGAACAATTAACGAACATGAGTGTGCGAGAGATCAAACCCAAGAGCTCAAGATGTGTAGAACAAGTCTCTCCTTTGATCAATTGCTAATCCCCAAAGATTTTATCGTTTTTGGGTTAGAATTCTTGGAGAGATGTGAATTTTCGGCTCTTGGAAGGTGTGACGGCGCAGGGGGATGAAGAGTTATGTTGGTATGGCCATACACCTCTTTTTACATTAGGGTCTCCAATGGTTACGTTAGGGTTTGCGATGTCCGGACTAGTCCGTGGTTGACTCCAGACTAGTCCGGTGTGCGGTGTGTGGAAAACGCTAAGTGTTGTGTGATACCGGACTAGTCCGCAGTAGTGCGGACTAGTCCGATGTCTACTCAGAGATATATCGGACTAGTCCGGTCCATATCGGACTAGTCTGTTTTGTGGTCAGAAAGAAAATTGGACTAGTCCGCACATGCTGATTTTGTGCAGTTAGTGTGTTTTCTTTCACTTGAGCTCTTGGGGTGTGTTTCTCCAACACACTATATACTAAATAATCTAATCTTTTCGGCTCCTGAGCTCTTATCAATTTGGATCCTCATTCTCCTTTCTTTTTGCGCTTTCTTCATAATTTCTTTAAGAACCTGCACTCATCTCAACAACTTTGTTAGGGTCTCATTTGTTTGTCATAAATCAACAAAAACCCACAAGGGATGCCTAGATGCACTTTCAATCTCCCCCTTTTTGGTGATTGATGACAACCAATTGAGATCACACAAATATGACAATAAAAATTCAGATTTTCATAAAGTGTGCACATATGAGCTTTGGACAAAGTAGGCAAAGTAGACATAAGACATATGTGCACTCTTTATGGTGGGGTGCAGAACTATGTGTGTGAGCAATAATTTTGATGTGAATATCATAATGAGCATAGTCATAACATCATCAAGAGTCTCAATCCTACATAGCAGTTTTAATCATACATCATTAACCAAAAGCATAACATAGTTATCATTACACATCACATGTCCAAAAGCATAATGATAGCATAATAGCATAAGTCTTACAAAAGCTTATAAAAACTCGTTTCTCAAACTAGGACATGAAAATAAAAGAGCCTACGACCTAAGACTCCCCCTCAATCTCTTCCCCTTTGGCATCAAGGCACCAAAAAGAAGGAGAGGAGGGATCTACTTGTCGTCGCCGGCTCACACCTCGCTGTCGGTCCATTCTTCATCTTCATCATCAGGCTGAGGAAGAGGAGGAGAGGAACCACTCGTCGTTCCAAAGTAGGCACGCTCTGATGGAGAGAGAGGAGGAAGCTCTGTGAAGTCAGATGCAGAGTCCTCTGAGATGACTGGAGATCCAATGGGCTCAATCTCCAGTTTTTGGCATATAGCTTTGACATTGGCCTTCATATATTTCATTTCTTCTTTTCTTGCCTTGTTCATATTATGAAGCTTCACCTCAGCTTTTCGGCAAGAGCTAAAAATAGCAGTAAAATTTTTTTTAATCCCACTAGGCTACCCTTTGTGAGGAGGGGCCCTAGTCTTGGATGAAGGCCTTGCATCTTCTTGAGCTCTCTCTGGATGTTCTTCAGGTGATCCAGGTGAGGGAGCAACTGTGATAGAGGCTTGAGGAGGCTTCTGAGGCCTTAGAGCAGTGTACTCCACATCCTTCACAAACTCAATTCTTGTGACTTTTTCAATCATGAACATCAAGTATGGTGCATAGCCATAGGAACGGTTTGGAGTGCAAGATATGTTCACCATGTCATTCCAAATATAATCGAAGATATTAAATCTTCGCCTCCTGCTGATTACTTTCATTAAGGTTCTCAAATAACCTTGGACACTCCCGGCATCTCCATCCTTTGGAGCAATGGTATTCCGGAGCACTCTGTTGAGAACAATGAAGAAGGGCTTCATGTTCTTTGTTGAGGGAGGATTGTATGTGAGTCGAGTATCATAGAGAAAATCCATCTTGTCCTTCTCCACAACTCCAAGATTGTGAATCATTATCTCATCAGTGCCGGTGTCCTCAAGGAGCAGCAGTCTGGCAAACTCAGTATAAGAAATTGTTGTAAAGGTCCCAAAAGTATGAATACAAAGAAACATGAGTTTGCACAAAAGTGGTTGTCATGTGTATGAAAAAGGGGCTGGTTTCAACTTGTTACATATGATAACACATGAGAGGTTGTTCAAAAACCCACTTAGGGCTACTTGTATGTTTGGACCCTAGGTGGATTAAGACCCCAGGAATGAAGTACTCAAGTGCAAAGGAGGGGTTTAAAAATCTGATTTAGAACTAAAGGATCAAACCAAATTTAAATGAGGGAGGACACAATGGGAATTCAAACTGTTGTGTTCGAACTCTTGTTTGCAGCAGCTAACACAAGAATCAAGTTGCATAATTAGATTCCTTAGGTCCAAATTAGTGGCTAGGCAAAGTTTCATTAATTTTGGAAATGGTTTGCTATCCATTTTTCCAAAAAGGATTCAAATATTCTAAAAATTCAAATGTACATTTGAATTTGGAGGGAATTTGTCTAACTACCCAAATTCAGCTCAGGTTTTAGCTCCAAATATTTAAATTGGTCACTTGCCAAATTTTGGAAATCTTCTGAGGGCTGAGGAGGGACTGCTTGTGGGGCCCACATGTCATTGGGAGAAGCTCAGTGTGCAAAAGATCTTCAGTCCGGGCAGTCCACAGTCGATGTTTTTCATCCTCCCCGCGAAGTAACCGCGCCACCGCGACAACCGGGCTGTTCTCACCGCGCGACACAGGGGCCGACCAGAGCCACCTCCCCCCCTCACGATCGTTGAGCAGGCGACCTGTTTTCCCCGCGCTTATCACCGCAGCTCGCGCGCCGTCTCTGTTTCCACTCTCACGCACAACAGAGACCTGCCGGTGCCGCTTCCCGTTCGGCCTGTTGCAAACCAGCATTGTCCCTCCGCTGAGCAAGTGATCCACGGCAAAAGTGAGCGCCAACACGTTCCCCAGCTAACCACCTCGCCACTCCGCTGTATTGTCGCTTCGTTTGGCCACAATTTGACGAATTCCGCTGAGCACCAAGGCTCACCGGCGGGAAACCGAAGTGGTCTCACGTGGAAAGCCCTACCGAAAGCTTCTCAGGCCCGAGCAAGAGGACCGTCGGACGCGCTAGGACCCCCTGATGCTCGTCCCCGAATCCCAAGCCATGATATGATCTACCGGGCTCGAATTTGAGAAAAGTTCTCTGGCGGGCACAATCCGACCATCCGGTACAGAAATCCCAAATTCACTCTCCTTTCACGTTCTTAGCTCATAAATTCTTGCACACGGGATGGCCACTAGTCGGCGATCATTATCCCTTCACAACCCTAGCTGGAAAAACGCGGAGGAGGTCTCGGGTGCACGGTGAGACACCATTAGCCGCCGGTCACGAGCAGTTTTGAGGCTAGGCCGAGCATCCTCAGGGTTCACGGGTGCCGTGGCGCCATTTCACCAAGCTTCTAGCAGTCTAGGCTAGCTGGCCGACGCCGCCGAAGGTGAGCCGGGACGTAGCACCGTCGCCGGCGGGGTTCGAGCCACCACCGGTTGGGGAAAGTTATTCCAGCGTGTTCAGCATGTGGCTTTAGGCCCTAGCAGCGAGGAAGGGCTCGGGGGATGGCCAGGAGACCGGAATCCGTCAAACTCCGGCGAGCCCGGCGGCGCACGGGCGCGGGTGGCCTGAGGTTGAAGATGACCGGTGGGTCCCGCTCATCAGTGACAGTAATTTAAATCTCTGATCGACTGTGGCACTGGGATCTCTTGTGGCTGCACGGGAAAAATCCAGTAGCCCCGTGTGGCTTAACCCAGCGAGTGACACATGTCCCCTGGACCCACAGTCAGCATTTGAACATTTTAGGATTTTCAGGTTTCAGTTCAAATTTTAAATAGCCACAACTTTTTGTAGGAGAATCTAAAGATTGTGAAACAAATTTTATTGGATTCATCTAACAGAGTACAATCCACATATGAAACCCAATTTGTATGAAAGTCATTATTTAATTCTGGAAAATTCTTTAAAGCTTTTCAGAAAAAGAATTTTAGAGGGAGTTTGGATAATCCAACAATCCTCAAATTTGGCCAGAATAGTCTTTAGGGTGTTAGTGACCCCCTGTAAAAGTTTCAGCTCAATTGGAATTAATTTGATCAGGGCAATTCAGCTTTGAAGATGCTGTGTTCAATTGAATACAGAAACATTTCAGGGAATTTCCAGAACTTTGAAATTCAATGCTGGGAGATTCTTAGCTCCAAAAACCTTTGGAAAATTCATGCAAGTCCTATGAACATAATTGAAATTGTAGTTCGCTAAGTTTGGCATGAACATGAAAGTTTATTCAGAATTAATTCCTTTTTGCCTAAAGGCTTAGGGAATTATTCTGAGTGATCCACTCATTAGATAATCCCAAATATTAGTCCAGAGTGCTTTCTTGTGACAAGGAACCCACATAAAAATTCTCAGCTCCATTGGAGCTTTGGATCACCACTGTTCTGTTTAACCACTTAAGGTGATCAATATAGAAGGGGGGGGGGACCACTTAGCACTTAATCATGTCCTTAGATCCAAACCCAAACCACTAACACCAGTGTCATTTTAAATTCTTAAACATAGTTCCAGTTTTTGAAAACGTGTTATTAGAACTTGTAGCAAAGTCCTTACAATTAAACAATTATGCATATACATTACGTGTAGCATCTACGTTAAGGACTTCAAGTCATTGGAGTGGAGATCAAAGGAAGGAGGCAAGAGATCAAGCCAAGGGATCTTCACTAACTGAATTATATATATTAGCCCCTGCAAAACAAAGGCAAGCCCCGGTTTGCATCAAAACTTATAAGTTTTTATTTGTATTCACTTTATATGTCTAGCATTTGTTTATTGCATTACGTCTATGTGGTATGACACTCCAAATGCATGAACCAGAAAACCCTGGAGTATAATGTAGAATAGGTTATCATTGATTATAACTGCTGATCTCAAATTGACAAAAGTGGATTAAAAGAAGCAAAACTCGAGTGGCCAGTTTTTTATTCGTGAACCGAGATTTAAGGGGGATCAATCAGAAGAGTTGGGAATTGATCCTCCTGGTTGGGAATGGAGACCGGGCAGCAGATGGAAGGGTCAAGGACGTGGTCCTGTGAACCTAGTCTATGTCTGAGTCAATTAAGGCCCGTTCTCGTGTGCGGCCCGTTGGACAAGTTTGAGTTGTGTACCAGATGCATACTGGCTATATGGGACCCAGGAAACCGATGTAACATGTTAACCTGGGTGTCGAGGCATACCTCACCGTCTGATGCCGATGCTGAAAGGATAGAGAAGTCGGCTCTACAAGGGTTTGCCGTAGAGAGACTTAATCCCAGTCGGTGGGACCGGTTTGACATTTGGGTGTCGTGTGAAAGGTTGCCACGTACGACGTCAGTGACGGTTGCTGTGTGCAACGTTGAGTACGGGCGTACGTGTCGTGTCAGCCGGGTGTTTTTGATTGCAATCACCGTCGCTCGCGGAATGGACCAAGCATACTTGTTCTTTGTGTCGTGACGTAGTAATAAACTGGGAAAAGTTAATAATGCTTCGTTGGTAATCCTCATAACGGAGATGAGGAACGATCAACACTTCACTAAATTTAATTTCCACCTTGGGATAGTAGCGTCGAGGCAAAGCGTTTCTTGTTTGATTGTGGAGTCTCGACGTTGATGGCGCAAGGTCAGTATGAGTCTAGGATAGCTCACTAAAGTTACTTTCACCTCGGGCAAGTGACATCGACAAGAAGTGTTTCTTGTTTGATTGTGGAGTCTCGATGTAAGTTGTGCAAGGGTTATAAAAGTTGCTTAACACTTGAAGTAAGGATTTTCCTTTAGCTCAAGTTCATCGTTTGTGCAAATTTCTATAATCAGCCCTCTATTTTCATCATGTAGAGTTTCATGACTAGGGTGACGGGTCAGTCTTGCTGAGCTTCGTGCTCACAGATACTGCATAAGTTGTTTTGCAGGTAATAACTGTACGCTGCTAAGTACGGGTGTCGGATGAGACTCGGAGCTCTCCGGGTGGTGAACTCATTACAACCCCTGCCGCTGCTACTGTGATAGTGTTGCTAGTGAGAAGGGTCCACGGGCTGGACACGTTCTCTGTTGCTTAGCATAGTTATGAGACGTGAGTTGTAATAGTCTTCCGCTGTAGAATATTTTGAGAAGTATTTGTAAAATTTACACTTTGTAAGCTTCCGCTTGATTTAGGTAATATGATGCTTTATTATGTGTGCTGTTGGGTGCCGTATCGCACGGCACCACCCAATGCGATTCCCGGGCGAGGTGCCCCGTCCCCGTGAGTAATCGGGATGGCGGGTCCTCACAGCATGGTATCAGAGCCGCATTGGTAATAGCACACGGAATGAGGATCGTATTACGACAAAAACTTAGGATACGGTGAGGAAATGGTATTAGGCCCACATAAGGACTATAGTAGTATAGTTACTTAAGGTGGCAGTACTAACGTACTTGTTATAATTCTGAAATTTTATTTATGTAACGACGCACCTAGGCTCAGGTAAGAACGGTAAGGAATGCCGCCGAAAGCGGTTCAATTTCGGTTAGCTCCCCTAACGAGGAATGAGGTTCAGGGATAGATCTCACAGCTTGGTGTGAGACGTTAAAATGAAACTCTTGGACTCTTCATGTTCCTGAGTTCATATGAAACGCTGATCCCTAGCGTGCATTAGGCAAGTTAGTGGAGACCCCATCGCGTGGTCAGTAACGCGAGAGTGTGTTCGTCTGGAAATAGCCCAGGAGGACATACGCAGCGCTTGCCATCGGCGTGCCCTGCAGGGCAGTAGGTGGTATCCGTTGGGTTGATAACATTCCCATCCGTGACGACCCGTTCATGATATACTCGGGTTCCCCGTCGTGTGGTGTTGAAACACGATCACGTACCTTGAGACGTGACTTAACTCAAGGACGGCCGTATGGCAATGATACGGGCGTTTGTATTTACTTTCAAATATGGAACTGCCTGAAATGAAACAACCTTTGAGTGCACCACTATTGAGTGTTCTTCTCCAGGTACCAACCACGTACGTATCCCGTGTAGTACACATGTGCGAGAGACCGTCTAGTGCCAATGATAAAATGGATATGCCATTATAATCCGGTTAAGATTTTCTTTTGGAGAGGCAACGTAGTACCGACATGTATCTTACGGTGCATCGACACCGTACTACACTTAATAACCTCTTCCATATTAAGAAGTGATTCATGAGCTAACTTTCAACTAAAAATGGAAGTTTGAAATAAGTATTAGTTACTGAACTCTTATTTTGAGCAAAGATTCAAATGAGAGAAGGTTTAGGTTTCAAAGATTTCAAAAACAGAGTGCTCTGTTTCTGGCAGGAATTCTTGCTGGACTTTAACAGAGCATAAATCTGAGTAGCTTGATCCAATTAAGGTGTATGATACAGTTCTGGAAAGATTTCCAAGTGCTCTACAACTTTCTTGTAAACCTCCAGAGCAAAATCACACGTTAAGTTGGTGAAAAGTCCAGTTGAAGGCAAACTGTTCAGAACCAGGACAGCAGAAAAACCTCTCTGGACCTTTCTTTTTTTAAGCCATAACTTGCTGTAGAAAAATTCCTAAGGAGCCTATGATACACCTTTGGAAAGGTTATGATATATGAACAATGTTGTAGTTCAAAGTTGGTTCAGATTCATATTGTATCCAGAAATTCTGTCAACTTTGAGCAATCATAACTTTTGATTCAGAAGCGATATGGAGGCATTTGAATACTCGTTGGAAAGATATTGAAGTTAACTTTAACTTTTGTATTCATGCCAGAGTTGGATCAGTTCATCGTGGTTTTCATCGACGACATTCTCGTATACTCCAAATCAGACGAGGAGCACACCAAACATCTTCATATTGTACTCCAGCGCTTAAGGGAACATAAACTGTACACCAAATTCAGCAAATGTGAATTTTGAATCAGCAAGGTACCCATCTTAGGCCACATTATTTCAGCGGAGGGTGTGGCTGTGGATCCAACTAAAATTGAGCAAGTCTTGAAGTGGGAGTCTCCAACATCGGTTCATCAAATCCGCAGTTTTCTAGGACTACCGGGTTATTACCGGAGGTTTATTCCCAGCTTTTCGATGGTGGCCAAACCAATGACAGAATTGTTGAAGAAGAGCAGCAAGTATGTGTGGACAGAGGCCTGTGAAGAGGCATTTCAAACTTTGAAGAAACATCTTACAACGACACCGGTGTTAGCCCAACCGGATACAACAAAGCCATTTGATGTTTATTGTGATGCCTCAGGCATTGGACTTGGCTGCGTCTCAATGCAAGATAGACGCGTGATAGCGTAGGGTCTCGTCAACTCCGCAACCACGAACAGCACTACCCCACTCATGACCTAGAACTCGCTGCGGTGGTGCTTGTGTTGAAGATGTGGAGGCGCTACTTACTTGGGAATTTAGTGCACCTCTACACCGACCATAAGAGCCTCAAATATATATCCACTCAGAAGGATATCAATATGAGGCAGCGGAGATGGTTGGAATTGATCAAAGATTATGAACTCGAGATCCATTACCATCCGGGCAAAGCTAACGTGATGGCTGATGCACTCAGTCATAAATCCCACGTGAATAACTTGTCAGTTGTTCCGGATGAGGATGAAGAACCAAGCTTGCGGGTGATTCCGTATGGGGCATTATATAATCTTGCTCTTGTGCCTACCATCAGAGAGGAGATTGTACAAGCCCAGAAGAGAGATAAAGGAATGCGGAAAATCTGGGCAAGAATCAATGAGGATAAAATGAAATGTTTCCGGGAAGATGAACAAGGTGTGTTATGGTTTAACAACCGTATCGTGGTGCCCCGGAACCTGAAGCTAAGGAAGAAAATCCTCGATGAAGCTCATATGTCCATGTACTCGATACATCCAGGGAGCAATAAGATGTATCAAGACCTGAAAACAAAATTTTGGTGGACTCGGATGAAGCGAGAAATTGCCAAATATGTATCCGAGTGTGATACATGTCGGCGAGTCAAAACTGATCACATAAAGAAAGCAGGAACGCTACAACCATTAAGTATTCCGGCATGGAAGTGGGAGGACATCAGCATGGACTTTATTGTTGGACAACCTCTCACGTCCAAAAAGCATGACTCCATTTGGGTGATTGTTGATCGCTTAACAAAATCAGCCCATTTCATCCCAGTGAGTACAAGATTTTCAACTAAGCAATATGCAGAGTTGTATCTTTCAAGGATTGTGTGCTTACATGGAGTCCCCAAGACCATCATATCGGACCGAGGTTCAATATTTGTTGCTCGTTTCTGGGAGCAACTACATGAATTTCTGGGAACAAAGTTAATCAGAAGCTCAGCATACCATCCCCAGACGGACGGTCAAACGGAGAGGGTGAACCAGATTCTGGAAGATATGCTGAGGGCATGTGCCATAGATCATGGAAAGAACTGGGATAACCATTTGACATTAGCAGAGTTCTCTTACAACAACGGTTACGAATCCAGTATTAAAATGGAACCATATGAAGCACTTTATGGCAGGAAGTGCCGCACACCACTCAATTGGTGTGAATCGGGCGAGAGGGTGATTTTCGGCATTGATCTTGTAAAAGATGCCAAAGAGCGAGTCCAGCTGATTCAAGAAAACCTCAGGGCCACTCAATCTCGCCAGAAGAGCTATGCGGACCAGCGACGCCGACCCTTGTGTTTTGAAGTCAGAGATCACGTCTATCTCCGAGTATCCCCGATGAAAGGAATCCATCGATTCGGAGTCAAGGGAAAGCTACCGCCTCGCTTTGTGAGTCCGTTCGTTATTACAGAACGGTGTGGGCCGGTAGCCTACCTATTGGAGCTGCCGCCATCCTTATCGGGCATCCATGACATCTCCCATGTCTCACACTTGAGAAAGTATTTGAAGAGGCCGACGGAGATCCTTTCGGAAGACATGGAGATATTGCAACCGGATCTCACCTACGCCGAGCAGCCCATCAAGATTATCGACGAGAAGAGCCGGGTCACTCGAAATCAGACTTTGAAATTTTACAAAGTCCTGTGGAGTAATCACACACCGGAAGAAGCGACATGGGAGAGTGAAGATTTCATCCACAAGAACTATCCGGAACTTTTGTCGTAAATTTTGTAGTTACCTTCCGCCTCATCTTTCTTTTGTAATCTCAGGACGAGATTCTTTTAAGGGGGGAGTATTGTAAAGGTCCCAAAAGTATGAATACAAAGAAACAAGAGTTTGCACAAAAGTGGTTGTCATGTGTATGAAAAAGGGGCTGGTTTCAACTTGTTACATATGATAACACATGATAGGTTGTTCAAAAACCCACTTAGGGCTACTTGTATGTTTGGACCCTAGGTGGATTAAGACCCCAGGAGTGAAGTACTCAAGTGCAAAGGAGGGGTTTAAAAATCAGATTTGGAACAAAAGGATCAAACAAAATTTAAATGAGGGAGGACACAATGGGAATTCAAAACAGTTGTGTTCAAACTCTTGTTTGCAGCAGCTACCACAAGAATCAAGTTGCATAATTAGATTCCTTAGGTCCAAATTAGTGGGTAGGCAAAGTTTCATTAATTTTGGAAATGGTTTGCTATCCATTTTTCCAAAAAGGATTCAAATATTCTAAGATTTCAAATATACATTTCAATTTGGAGGGAATTTGTCTAACTACCCAAATTCAGCTCAGGTTTTAGCTCCAAACATTTAAATTGGTCACTTGCCAAATTTTGGAAATCTTCTGAGGGCTGAGGAGGGACTGCTTGTGGGGCCCACATGTCATTGGGAGAAGCTCAGTGTGCAAAAGATCTTCAGTCCGGGCAGTCCACAGTCGCTGTTTTTCATCCTCCCCGCGAAGTAACCGCGCCACCGCGACAACAGGGCTGTTCTCACCACGCAACACAGAGGCCGACCAGAGCCACCTCCCCCCCTCACGATCGTCGAGCTGGCGACCTGTTTTCCCCGCGCTTATCACTGCAGCTCGCGCGCCGTCTCTGTTTCCACTCTCGCGCACAACAGAGACCTGCCGGTGCCGCTTCCCGTTCGGCATGTTGCAAACCAGCGTTGTCCCTCCGCTGCGCGAGTGATCCACGGCAAAAGTGAGCGCCAACACGTTCCCCAGCTATCCACCTCGCCACTCCGCTGTATTGTCGCTTCGTTTGGCCACAATTTGACGAATTCCGCCGAGCACCGAGGCTCACCGGCGGGAAACCGAAGTGGTCTCACGTGGACAGCCCTACCGAAAGCTTCTCTGGCTCGAGCAAGAGCACCCTCGGACGCGCTAGGACCGCCTGATGCTCGTCCCCGAAGCTCAAGCCATGATATGATCTACCGGGCTCAAATTTGAGAAAAGTTCTCCGTTGGGCATAATCCGACCTTCCGGTATGGAAATCCCAAATTCACTCTCCTTTCTCGTTCTTAGCTAGTCAATTCTTGCACACGGGACCGCCACTAGTCGGCGATCATTATCCCTTCACAACCCTAGCTGGAAAAACGCACGTAGACCGCATGAATTCCAGGATTTCTAAGCTCAAACGCGGAGGAGGCCTAGGGTGCACGGTGAGACACCATTAGCCGCAGGTCCCGAGCAGTTTTGAGGCTAGGCCGAGCATCCTCAGGGTTCACGGGTGCCGTGGCGCCATTTCACCAAGCTTCTAGCAGTCTAGGCTAGCTGGCCACCGCCGCCGAAGGTGAGCCGAGACGTAGCACCGTCGCCGGCGGGGTTCGAGCCACCCCCGGTCGGGGAAAGTTCTTCCAACGTGTTCAGCATGTGGCTTTAGGCCCTAGCAGCGAGGAAGGGCTCGGGGGATGGCCGGGAGACCGGAATCCGTCAAACTCCGGCGAGCCCGGTGGCACACGGGCGCGGGTGGCCTGAGGTTGAAGATGACCGGTGGGTTCCGCTCGTCAGTGACAGTAATTTAAATCTCTGATCGACTGTGGCGCTGGGATCTCTTGTGGCTGCGCGGGAAAAATCCAGTAGCCCCGTGTGGCTTAACCCAGCGAGTGACACATGTCCCCTGGACCCACAGTCAGCATTTGAACATTTTAGGATTTTCAGATTTCAGTTCAAAGTTTAAATAGCCACAACTTTGAGTAGGAGAATCTAAAGATTGTGAAACAAATATTGTTGGATTCCTCTGACAGAGTAATGTCCAAATATGAAACCCAATTTGTATGAAAGTCATTATTTAATTCTGGAAAATTCTTTAAAGCTTTTCAGCAAAAGAATTTTAGACGGAGTTTGGCTAATCCAAAAATCCTTAAATTTTGCCATAATAGTCTTTAGGGTGTTAGTGACCCCCTGTAAAAGTTTCAGCTCAATTGGAATTAATTTGATCAGGGCAATTCAGCTTTGAAGATGTTGTGTTCAATTGAATACAGAAACATTTCAGGTAATTTCCAGAACTTGGAAATTCATTGCTGGGAGATTCTTAGCTCCAAAAACCTTTGGAAAATTCATGCAAGTCCTATGAAATATAATTGAAATTGTAGTTCACTAAGTTTGGCATGAACATGCAAGTTTATTCAGAATTAATTCCTTTTTTCCTAAAGGCTTAGGGAATTATTCTGAGTGATCCACTCATTAGATAATCCGAAATATTGGTCCAGAGTGCTTTCTTGTGACAAGGAACCCACATAAAAATTCTCAGCTCCATTGGAGCTTTGGATCACTCCTGTTCTGTTTAACCACTTAAGGTGATCAATATAGAAGAGGGGGGGGACCACTTAGCACTTAATCATGTGCTTAGATCCAAACCCAAACCACTAGCGCCAGTGTCATTTTAAATTCTTAAACAGAGTTCCAGTTTTTCAAAACGTGTTATTAGAACTTGTAGCAAAGTCCTTACAATTAAACAATTATGCATATACATTACGTGTAGCATCTACGTGAAGGACTTCAAGTCATTGGAGTGGAGATCAAAGGAAGGAGGCAGGATATCAAGCCAAGGGATCTTCACTAAATGAATTATATATATTAGCCCCTGCAAAACAAAGGCAAGCCCCGGTTTGCATCAAAACTTATAAGTTTTTATTTGTATTCACTTTATATGTCTAGCATTTGTTTATTGCATTACGTCTAGGTGGTATGACACTCCAAATGCATGAACCAGAAAACACTGGAGTATAATGTAGAATAGGTTATCATTGATTATAACTGCTGATCTCAAATTCACAAAAGTGGATTAAAAGAAGCAAAATTCATGTGGGCAGTTTCCTACTCGTGAACCGAGATTTAAGGGGGATCAATCCAAAGAGTTGGGAATTGATGCTCCTAGTTGGGAATGGAGACTGGGCAGCGGATGGAAGGGTCAAGGACGTGGTCCTGTGAACCTAGTCTATGTCTGAGTCGATTAAGGCCCGTTCTTGCGTGCGGCCTGTTGGACAATTTTGAGTTGTGTACCGGATGCATACTGGCTATATGGGACCCGAGAAACCGATGTAACATGTTAACCTGGGTGTCGAGGCATACCTCACCGTCTGATGCCGATGCTGAAAGGATTGAGAAGTTGGCTCTATGAGGGTTTGCCGTAGAGAGACTTAATCCCAGTCGGTGGGACCGGTTCGACATTTGGGTGTCGTGTGAAAGGTTGCCACGTACGACGTCAGTGACGGTTGCTGTGTGCAACGTTGAGTACGGGTGTACATTTCGTGTCAGCCGGGTGTTTTTGATTGCACTCAACGTCGCTCGCGGAGTGGACCGAGCATACTTGTTCTCTGCGTCGTGACGTAGTAATAAACTGGGAAAAGTTAATAATGCTTCCTGGGTAATCCTCATAACGGAGATGAGGAACAATCAACTCTTCACTAAATTTAATTTCCACCTTGGGCTAGTACAGTCGAGGCAAAGCGTTTCTTGTTTTATTGTGGAGTCTCGACGTTGATGGCGCAAGGTCAGTATGAGTCTAGGATAGCTCACTAAAGTTACTTTCACCTCGGGCAAGTGACATCGGGATGAAGCATTTCTTGTTTGATTGTGGAGTCTCGATGTAAGTTGTGTGAGGGTTATAAAAGTTGCTTAACACTTGAAGTAAGGATTTTCCTTTAGCTCAAGTTCATCGTTTGTGCAAATTTCTATAATCAGCCCTCTATTTTCATCATGTAGAGTTTCATGACTAGGGTGACGGGTTAGTCTTGCTGAGCTTCGTGCTCACAGATACTGCATAAGTTGTTTTACAGGTAATAACTGTACGCTGCTAAGTACGGGTGTCGGATGAGACTCGGGGCTCTCCGAGTGGTGAACTCATTACAACCCCTGCCGCTGCTATTGTGATAGTGTTGCTAGTGAGAAGGGTCCGCGGGCTAGAAAGCTTCTCTGTTGCTTAGCATAGGTATGAGATGTGAGTTGTAATAGTCTTCCGCTGTAGAATATTTTGAGAAGTATTTGTAAAATTTACACTTTGTAAGCTTCCGCTTGATTTATGTAATATGATGCTTTATTATGTGTGCTGTTGGGTGCCGTATCGCACGGCACCACCCAATGCGATTCCCGAGCGAGGTGCCCCGTCCCCGTGAGTAATCGGGACGGCGAGTCCTCACAATTGTGTACTTGGATCCATGTGTCATCCAAGTCACTTTGTCTTCTCCGTCGTGGGCAAAGTGGCAAGTTGAATAGAACTGGGCAATGATCTCATCATTCCAATTGTATCTAAAGGCGAGCAGGTCCTTGAGTCCATGTCTCTCTGCAGCTTCTGTGACCTCCTCAAATGCTTCACAGCTCTTCCTTTCAAAATATGTCCAGTCGATCCATTGGCTGCGGACCACTGGAGTCTTCATTTGGAGGTACACCGAACTTTAGTAGTCCGAGTGAAAGTTGCTCCAAATTCTCTTGTCGGCTGCCCTATTGGCAGTGCTGTAGGCATCAACCTTCCTCAGGTTCCATGCCACATCACTTCCCTTGCCATTGAACTTTTCCTTCGAGGGATCCCTATTTCCCTGCCTTGTAGTTGTCATCTTAAGGGGACCAATCGGTCCAGAAGCAAGCCCCTTACCCTTGCCCTTGGTTTAGCATTGAGCCGCCGAGCTAGAACCAGCCACGTTTGCTTTTGAAGCTGGTCTCTTGATTGTAACCTTTCGATGCACCCTAGGTGGGGTGAGCGAAGGCTCGGCAGCACACTCTTGTCTCTTATTGGAGCGAGACTCCGGAATATGAGACATCACATCCTGATCCATCTCGGCTTCAAAGTCGAAGAGATTCTCACTCAATGCCGACATGATTTATGACAAAGAAGATATAAAGGATATGAATAATCAAGGATGACAAGGGATTGCATTGAATTGATGTAAGCTAGGATTTTGATCAGGGCATACCAGACTAGTCCGGTGTTCAGGGTTAGACTAGTCCGGAGTACCGCACGTGTCCGCCCTAAAAAGGGACTAGTCCGTTATAAGACTGCTCAAACCCTAACTTGTCGAAATTTGATGTTATTCAATGCAAATATGTTCTAGGGTACATGGAATACATCAATAGAGTGTCTATTGACTAGAGGAGCTGAGCTAATTGAGCAAAAACAAGGATAATCGAAGGTTCTAGGGTTTGGAGTGAAGTTTACCAAATCCTTCGATTCGAGGCGTTGAAGGAGTTCTTGATCCGGACTAGTCCGGGGTCTTTGATCCCTTTGCAGTGGGGATCGATTCCCACGGAAATTTGGGTGGTTTTTTGATGGAGAACTTGCAAATCCGCCTTTGGAGCACTTGAGTGAGGAGAGAGAGAGTGGGAAGGGTTGTGAGGATGAAGAAGCTTAGGTTTGAGTCGGCCCTAGGGTTATGGAGTCGAAATATCAGACTAGTCCGGACCATATCGCACTAGTCCGTTTTCTGGTCAGAGAGAAAATCGGACTAGTCCGTGGTTGTCCGGACAGGTTTGGACTAACGGACCTAGTGCGTACTAGTCTGCAAGTGCGAACTAGTCTGGGGTGACCATAGACTAGTCCGTGGTCCCTTGTACAGAAGTGTACAAAATATATATATATATATATATATATATATATATATATATATATATATATATTCAAAGGTTCCTATTAAGGAATAAGGGACAAAGGCACACATATATTCTTTATGAATATGATCCGTAAACATATAACAATCAAGCTATGACCATGATTCACCAAGATCAAGTAACTAACATAGTTTTTAGGAGAAAAATAGAGAAAGATGATTTTCAACACAATTAACATGATTTTGAGGATGGCATACAGGTATGCAAGTTCTCAAGCCACGTTCCGAGCATCAAGGATATTTAGTTCGTTTCGGAGCTCACAAAAGCGTTTTTCATCAAGTGGCTTGGTAAAGATATCGGCTAGTCATTTTTTAGTATTGACATGGGAAATGTCTATCTCTCCATTCATTGAGTGATCTCTCAAAAATGATGTCGGATATCTATGTGTTTGGTTCTAGAGTGCTCAACAGGATTATGGGCAATTTTAATTGCACTCTCATTGTCACAAAGAAGTGGAATACGGCTCATATTGTAACCGTAATCCCTTAAAGATTGACACATCTAAACAAGTTGTGCACAACAACTCCCGGCTGCAACATACTCCGCTTCGGCCTTGGATAAGGCAATTGAATTTTGTTTCTTGGAGGACCATGAAACTAAGGATCTAACTATGAATTGGCAAGTACCGGAAGTACTTTTTCTATCTACCTTGCGTCCGGCATAATCTGCATCTGAGTATCCAATGAGATTGAATTTTGAACCTTTGGGATACCAAAGGCCTAGGTTGGGTGTATGAACTAAATATCTCAAGATCCTTTTAACGGCTGTCAAATGACACTCCATAGGATTGGCTTGAAACCTTGCACACAAACATACACTCAACATTATATCAGGCCTAGATGCACATAAATAAAGTAAGGAGCCAATCATGGAACTGTATACCTTTTGATCCATATTTGGTCCGTCTTCATTGGGATCCAAGTGTCCATTTGTCGCCATGGGAGTCTTTATGGGCTTTGCTTTGTCCATTCCAAACTTCTTGAGAATGTCTTGAGTGTACATTGTTTGGCTTATGAATGTCCCGTCCTTTTGTTGCTTTACTTGGAATCCCAAAAAGTACCTCAACTCTCCCATCATGGACATCTCAAATCTATCAGTCATAATCTTGCTAAATTCTTAACAAAAGGATTTGTTAGTTGAACCAAATATAATATCGTCAACATAGATTTGGCAAATGAAGTGATCATCATCAAAGTGTTTAGTGAACAAGGTGTAATCAGATTTTCCAATCTTAAAGTCATTTTCAATCAAAAAATCTCTAAGGCACTCATACCAAGCTCTAGGAGCTTGTTTGAGGCCATTGAGAGCCTTACGCAGTTTGAACACGTAGTCGGGGTGCTCTTGATCTTCAAAACCGAGTGGTTGCTCCACGTACACCTCCTCCTTGATCGGTCCGTTGAGAAAGGCGCTTTTCACGTCCATTTGATAAAGCTTGAAATCATGGTGAGTGACATATGCAAGTAATATACGAATCGATTCAAGTCTAGCTACGGGAGCAAAAGTCTCATCGAAATCCAAACCTTCAACTTGTGAGTACCCTTTTGCCACAAGTCATTCCTTGTTCCTTGTTACCACTCCATGTTCATCTTGCTTGTTGCGGAAGACCCATTTAGTGCCGACAACGTTGGACTTGGGTCTTTCAACAAGCTCCCACACTTCGTTCCTTTTGATGTTGTTCAATTCTTCTTGCATCGCCATCACCCAATCCGGATCTTTTAATGCATCCTCAACCCTGTATGGTTCCAAAGAAGATACAAAGGAATAGTGTTCACAAAAATTAGCTATGCCAGATCGAGTTATTACTCCCTTTCGTATGTCACCGATTATGTTGTCAATGGGGTGATCTCTTTGGATGCTTCGGTGTACTCTTGGATGTGGCACTTGTGGTCTTGAATCTTCATTATCATCTTCTTCTCCCCCTGGATAGTTGCCCTCATTGATGTTTTGGTCTTGTTGATTTTCTTGAGGTTGATCTTGTATGGAAGCTCCCCCTTGATCATTTTCCTCCATCTTTGGTTCATTTCCTTCATTCGTATTTGAAGTTGGCACTTGTGATCGAACATCGCCCAATGCCATTCTTCTCAATGCTTGACATGGAGCTTCTTCTTGATCTAGCACACACTGATCAACTTGCTCTTCTTGAGAGCCGTTAGTTTCATCGAACACTACGTCACGTGCTACTTCAACAAGTCCGCAGGTTTTGTTGAAGAAACGATAAGCATAGGAGTTCGAATCATAGCCAAGTAAGAAACCTTCATCGGACTTCGAAGCAAACTTCGAAGCCCTTGGCTTCTTATTTAAAATGTAACATTTTGAACCAAAAACTCAAAAATATGAAATGTTCGGCTTGTTACTCGTGAGTAGTTCATATGATGTTTTCTTGAGTAACCGATGAAGATATAGTCGGTTTATGGCGTGACAAGCGGTGTTAACCGCTTCAGCCCAAAACCTGTCTGAAGTCTTGTATTCATCGAGCATTGTCCTCATCATCTCAATGAGAGTTATGTTCTTCCTTCCGGCTACTCCGTTTTGTTGAGGAGTATATGGTGCTGAAAATTCGTGCTTTATCCCTTCTTCGTCCAGATACTCCTCAACTTGGGTGTTCTTGAATTCTGTCCCATTGTCAATTCGTATGTTATTGATCTTCAATGAGAATTCATTTTGGGCACGCTTGATGAACTTCTTAAGCGTTCCTTGAGTTTCTATCTTATCATGCAAAAAGGAAACCCATGTGAAGCGTGAAAAATCATCAACAATGACTAGACCGTATTTATTACCGCCGATGCTTCTATAAGCAATTGGACCAAATAGGTCCATGTGGAGGAGCTCAAGCGGTCTTGTTGTAGTCATGACATTCTTCGCGGGATGGGGTGCTCCTACTTGCTTCCCTGCTTGGCATGCTCTACATGGCCTGTCTTTCTCAAAAACAACATCCTTTAAACCTAGGATGTGATCGCCTTTGTGGCGGACCAGAATCCACTCATCCAGGATCGCAGACGGTGGTGCCACACGATGCGACACCCGACAGCACACATCATAAGGATACATTGTATTACATTGAAAACCAACTGAAATGTACAAAGTAGTAAAATACTCAGTTACAAACTAGTGTTTATATTACACAGCGCAAGTTAAATTTGTACAACTCACGCCCGCCTATCTAGCAAAAGTCGGTTGCCCAGCCCTAGGGCAACCCACACTAGCTGCACTCTTCAGCTTAGTGCGGCGTGTACGGCTCCCACTCAGTTGTGGTCCCCGACGGAGGGTAAACCTCGCCGGTGGACTCGTAACCCGAGTCCGTGGGTGGCTCCTCACCTGAAAAACACTTAAGCAGCAACCATGAGCACGATGGCTCAACAAGACTTAACCAATTCACCTAGGCATGAAACTCTACATGTAGGGTACAATGGACATGGGACGGTAAAATTTCAGCAAACGTACACGCCTACAAGTTCGTCCTTAGTTCATCTTTTAGCCACAAGATAACCGTTCATAAATCTGAAATTTAGTAAGCAATATTTGGTGGCACACATGTAGCAATACAATTATACATATCAGCAGCATTGAATCATAACACTCCATGATTTATCTACGTTACGGTGCAGTGAACAAGCGGTACACGTCACCGCGAGGGACGGCAAATCGACTCGATATACACCTGCAGGGATACCCAAAGAGCACGTCACGTATGCCCACCCGTGGAGCTGCACAACACGCTCACTCGATGTCATACGAGGCAACCTTTCACCCAACAGCCCAAACGTCAAACCGGTCACACCGAAACGAGCAGGAGGTTCCCTACACGGAGCATCTCTCTATGTCCGTTAGCAGATTTCCACCTTGCTGCCCTCAGCCTACACCTATAAATCGGTGTGTTATGCCTCGACGCCCGGAGGTACAGGTTACATCGGTTTATCTGGGCCCATGTATCCGATATTCCTTCGGTACGTTCAATACTTTTTCAGCAGGGCCGCACACAGATCGGTCCTCAATCGACACGGGCAGGGCTGCGCACACAAGACTTCCTCTTGCTGCGCCCTAGCCCCTGCCTAGTCTCATTTTCATTTCTAAAGTGATCTCACATCACTCGAAGCAATCCCGTGTCTCCCAAGCCTAACTCGCGAGTAGACTCCAACTACTCGACTTGTACCAAAGTTCTAGGAATCATTAAGCCTAGCCTGTCTATGCGAGGTCTTTGACACTACCCTCACTCTTATAGGAACATTTGGTTATGCATTTGGAGTCTCAACCATCCTACACCTAATGCACATATATACACCTCATACTACGTATGTAAATAAAGCAAAACTTGTAAAATGGGTTAATGCAAACCGGGGCTTGCCTTGTTAGTGCTGGTCATATGTTAAGGCTTCGTCCGGAAGGAGGAAGTCGAGCACTTCCGGAGTTTCCTCGCCTTCAGCGACTACACATTAACGAGATATTACATGTCAATTCAAATGCAATGTTTAGAATTGAATAAGCAATTACTATAACTCTAGCTAGACCTCCCTTTGGTTCTGAAATTTTTATGTTAACTTGGTAGGGTCCTAACCAGAGTACTGACCAAGTTTCATTTGAAACAAAGTTCATTTGAGCCTTGTACAAATAAAAGCCTATTTGGTCAACATTAGAGCCTCTAAAGAATTCCAGGAGTTTTCATGGCTCCAACCATTACTTTCTGGAAACTAGAATTTAAGATGGTTTTAATGGAATTGGTTTCATATCATGTGAAGAATTCTAGAGGAAGTTATGCCCTAAACAAGATCTAAGAAAATCTGAAAAATGTTTCTGTACATTTTTCTATTTTCTCAGGGCAGTTCCTTTAATCACCCCATTAGGGGGACTAAATGAACTTGGATGGGTCTGCAAATTTTACTGTGGCTCAAGAATTTTCCAATGAACCTCCCAGCCAAATTTCAGAATTTTGCATAAAGTAGTTCTCCAGATAAAATTCCTAACAGTTTAAATTTTAGGGAATTAATTCTGGAAAACTATTAAGTTTCATGAGCTGAAATTGGTATTGATGGAAAGTACTCAAAAAGCGGAGTTCAGCAAAATTTTCTTCACTGAATTTGGAGGTTCCTAGCAAAAGTTCTATGCATTTGAAGTTTGATCTAAACTGGAAAATTCTGAAATGTTTAAACTCTGCGGGTGGGGCCCACTCTATAAACCGGCCCACTGAGAACGCGGCCACACCGCGGCCCACAGGTTTTTACCCGTGCTGCCGCACTGGATCCCGGCCGCATTGTGGATCCCCGCGAGCAAACAGGGGCTGACCGGTGGACCCGACCCCCCCCCCCCCCCCTTCGTCTACCTCGCGAACTCCCGCGACTTCCGCGGCGGCGCTTCGCCGGAGCTCTCGCCGCCGGCCATCTCGCTGCACGACCTCCGACGGATTTCGCCGCCTGTGCCTAACATGGATCGGAGAACACGCTGGTGCCCCCACCGAAGCTCGGCGATGGCCGGAACCATGCCCGCGACGGTGACAGCGGCTCTCCCTACTCCGGCGATGTCGCCCGAGCTACTCAGGGCCTTATTTTCGGCATTGTGTAAGGGCCTCAGTTTTGAATACATGTTTGAAGTGTTCATCACCACACACACACCTCATTTGAAGCAAGTTGGTAAACACATTTGAAGAGCAAGTAACCACCATCAACATGCTCATTAGAGAACAAACTCACATATTGCAAAAGTGGTATTTCCCACATGTGATATACAGGGGCTGGGCATATGAAAACTCCTACATAGTGCTAGGAATGTCCATGCCAAGTTTCACCCAAATTCAAAACCTTTTTGAGGTCATTTTGGGTATGGCTAGAAAGAGGGCAGTTTGAAACTACATTCAAATTCAAACTGTTTTGATCCTATGAATTCAAAAGTGGGAGGCATATTCTTACTCAGCACATTTTTGTGAGCTCACACACCAATTTTCACTCCATTTCGATTTGATCTTGACATGAGCTAAGTGGGGCAAATTCAAACTTTATTTGAATTTCAAACTGAACATGTGCTGAAATTCATTCAAACCAAACCCAATTTGAATTCTAACCAATTCAAATGGTTCAAGGGGAGATAATTCAAATCACCAGGGGCTGTGTGGGAACTACTGTTTACAACAGTGAATAGGAGTTAATCTCAGAGGTTAAAAATGAAAATGGGACCCACATGTCAGCAACTGGGATGATCCAACCAACTGAGACTTTCAGCACTCGGGTCCCCGAGCTTCAGCTGTGATCGCCACCAAGGGAGGCCGCCGCGCCAGCAGCTGCTTGGCCACGCGCGGGCACAAGTCGGTTCAGAGCCTTCTTAAGGCGCCCCCCCTCCTCGGCCGAAGCCCTCGCCATTCTCTCCCGCAAGAACACAGCGCCGGGAAACTTTCTTCTGCCGCTCAGAACCGATCGGAGAGCTCCGATCACAGCCTCCCCGTCCCCTCCAGAGCTACGACAAGGTTCTAGGAACCCTCCTCTTTCTTCCCCGTTGCTAGAACCAGCTGAAACCTGTCAAGCTCGGCTATACCGAGAGTTCAATTCAGTGACCTAAAACCGCCACACTTCGGGCTCCCATGGACAGCCCAACCGGGAGGTGATCATGCCCGAGCCATGGAACCCTTGGACGCGCTGGTGATCGGTGCTGCTCACCCCCGAGCCACAGCCCAAGTGTTTGCTCACTGGCGGCAAATTTCCAGTTTTCCCCTTTCTGGGTACAGACCGACCTTCGGGTGCGGTTCTGTCGAAACCATACTCTAGGAAGGATTAGAGGGGCTCAATACGCTCCCACACAAACTAGACACGGTAGCGCACAAGTTGCCCTCACAACCTTTGGCCTGAGAACCTCTGTACCCGGCAATTTTGATGTTTACCGACGGCGGAGCATGCGGAAAGCATCGGGCGCACGGTGAGGGACTACTTCGGACCTCTCCCGAGCTGCCTTGAGCCCATGCCAAGTTTCCTGAGTTACCACTGATGCTTTCCGGCCGTTTGCTCGGTCAGTTGGGGTGCTAGGGAAGTCGGCCGACACGGCCGAAGTCTTTCCGAACCCGCCGCTCGTCGCCGACCATGTGCCGGTCGTTGTCATGATGAGCTGAGCCCGGAATCGTGTTCTACGAGTGAAAGTAGGCAGGGGCGGCCGGAATCATGAAGCTTGGAGCTCCACAGAGGCTGCCGGCGAACTCTCCGGCGAGGTACCACGGCGGCAGAGCGCGGGCTGCGGGAGGTAGACGAAGGGGTTGGACCCCAGCTGTCAGCGGCAGATATTTTAAATCGGGATCAGGCTGCGGCTGGGATCTGATGTGCTGGCGCGCAAAAACCCTGTAGGCCTCAGTGTGCTAACGCCTCCGCGGCCAACACGTGTCCCCGTGGACCACCGGCAGATTTAAACTTTTCCCTGATTTTCAGATTTCATTCAAACTTCAAATCCTCATAACTTTGGCTAGAAGGCTCCAGATCAAGTGAACCAAATTCTGTTGGATTCAGATCTCTGAGCACTTTCTAGCAAATCAAGTTTCACTTCATCAAATTCCTTAATTCTCCAGAATTAATTCCTCAAAGTTTAAAATGTTTGGAATTTTAACTGGAGAATCCTTTGGAGGAAAATTCTGAAATTTTGCTGCGATGTTCACCAAAATATCCCTGAACTCCCATAAAAATTTCAGGTCCACTTGAGCTGATTTGATCCACCTAATGGTGTGATTAGTGAAACTGTTCCAGAGAAAATAGAAAATGTTCAGAAACATTTTCAGAATTTTCTCTGAAATTGTTTAGCTCATATCTCTAGTTAGGAACCTTCAAATCAAGTGATACAAACTCCATTAGAACCTTCTGAAAATCTAGTTTTCAGAAAGTCATGGCTTGTTCCATGAAAATTCCTAGAATACCCTAAGAGATCCAATTAAGGTCAAGGACATAATTAATTGTGGAGGGCTCAAATGAGCTTTGCTGCAACTAAAACTTGACCAAGTCTCGGTTTAGGTTGTAACCAAGCCACAGTAAAAGTTTCACAGTATTTGGGTCGGTCTAGTGAGACTTAGAAGGTTCACAAGTTTAAAACTCAATTCAAATGCATTTAATTAATACATGTACTTCTTATATCATGTAGTCGCTAAGGCCGAGGAGGAACCCTAAGTCCTAGACTTTGTTACTCCAGAGGAGCAGCTAGCCTACGACCAAGAGCAGAAAGGCAAGCCCCGGCTTGTATTAACCTTTTTACAAAGTTTTATTGTTTTGAGCACTTACTTGAGTACCATTATTTCTTGCACTAGAGTCTTGTTTGAAAATCCAAATGCATAGCCAAGAAAGCCATGGGTTGGGATTAGGATTGAAAATCGCGTTATCTACTGCAATGCTAAGATAGAGTAGGATTTGGTACAAGTCGAGTAGTTGGAACTACTCGCGAGCATAGGCTAGAGGCACTCGACTCGGGTAGAGATAGCACATGATACACATGGCAAGAAAAATGAGACCGAGCGGAGAGTAAGGGCAGCAGGACTTTGGGGCCTGTGTGCTATAGCTCCGCTTGTGTCAATTGAGGACTGAGCCGTGTGCGGGCCTGTTGAACAAGCTAGAACAGTACCGAAGACCTACCGACTATATGGGAACCGGAAAACCGATGTAACTCGGGTAGCTGGGTATTGAGGCATTGCCCGTCGTTCAGAGGGTAGGTTGAGAGCTGGAGGTGTAAATCGGCTGGCGGCACTGAGATGCGCATGCAGAGACCCCTTGCTCGGGACGATGGGACCGGTTCAATATTTGGCTGACGGGCGAAAGGTGGTTGAGTACGGCGTCTGTGATGGTTGTTGTAGGCAACATCGAGTACGGGCGTATGTGACGGGTTATTCAGGTAACCCTGCAGGTGTAAATCGATTATAATCGCCGTCCCTCGCGGTCAGTGAGTACCACTTGTTCACTGTACCGTGACGTAGAAAGAACATGCTAGTTACATGTTAAAATGTTGCTTATTGAAATATGGACTTGATTGTTAATGATTTGCTGTAGTTTAGAGCTAACTAAAGTTCCTTTCAACTTTGGGCAAAGTACATGAGAGAAATGTGTTTCTTGTTTGATTGCGGCTCTCTCATGTGCCTTAGCGTAAGGTTCTCCACAACCTGCTGCTAAAATTTGAAAGTAAGGTTCCACTAATTAGGCGAGTCCTTTGCATCTTGTTTTTATCTCATGTACCCATCACCCCTCATGTAGAAGTTCCATGTTTAGGTGAGACGGGTCAGTCTTGCTGAGCCTTCGTGCTCAGTGCTTGTGTTTGAAGCTTTTGCAGGGTTCTATGAGGAAGGGACTCCCGCAGAGGAGACGGAACCCCGGGAGGGGGATCCCGTCGAGTGGGAGTCGTGCACGCCGCCGTGTTAGTGTGCGTGTGTGCTAGCAAGGACATGTTCATGGGCTGAACATGAACTTGATGCGTAGTCTACGCCCATGAGTGTAGACTGGACCAATTTTGATGTAAGAATGTTCATAAACCTCTTTATGTAATAAACTTTGCTTCCGCTTTGTACCTTTGACGTGTGTTATCTGGTGCTGTGCAACGCAGCACCCCTCAGTGTGATCCTGGCTCGACAAGACCGTGGGGTCGTGTCAGCGTTGGTATCAGAGCTCGCTTGAGGTTTAACGCACTAAAAAGGTCATCTTTTTCAAAAATCCAGTAAGGAACGGGTTAGTAGCCCACATAAGGATGTTATTAGTATATAGAAAGTGGCATACTAACCTATTTTATTATGTTGGAAAATCGTGCATCTCGGGATGTTTATGTCTTGGGGGGTGCACGTAAGCGCTGTCCACCAGTGCGCACAAGCTGAAGGGTGGAGCCCCACGGGTGGCAGGTAACCCGACCCGCTTTGATATCCTCTACGACTCTTCATGTCGTTTGGGGTATTCGAGCAACGTCTGTCCCTGGCGTGTGTGGTGCAATTTGGGAGACCCCGTCACGTGGTCTGAAATGTGAACACGTAACTCAAGGCGTGTTTGGCTTGAGAACATCCGGGCAAGTGATGACGGCCAGGTGTACGAACTGTATGGATACCGGGCTCGGTGTGCAGCCGAGTCTGATGATTGTTTGAGTTTCTGCAGGTAGTCTAACCATGAAATGGTAGACGTGTAGTATCCGTGTGTGAGTGATGTTTAGTGCCACTGAATGAACGAAGCCGGCTAAGTCTGGTATAGGTTTTTCTTTGTGAGGACGTAGTACCGACATGATCTGGTGACGCATCGACCTCACACCCCACTAAATGAACAACTTCATTGTAAAACTTGAATGTTTTAATCTGGAGCATTAAAACTTTGTTTTAACCTCTTCCCTTAATCAGGATATTCAAAGTTAACAAGTTTTCAACTTATAGGTTGCTAAGGACAGAGCACTCTGTTTTCAGCTGAATTAAGGCTGAAGTTAATCAGAGGTTAGAGGTTGAGTTCTTTCGAGGTTGGGATCATGTGATACATTTCTGGAAATCTTCGGAAAATATTTACAACTTTTCTGTTGATGTCCAGAGGTGTTTCAACCCTTAACCAATCGAGAAATGCAGTAGAGTTGAAACTGTCGACAAAACAGGGCAGGGCAAAGACTCTCTGTAAACTCTCTGTGAATTGAGTATAACTTCCTGCATAAAATTCTAAAAATAGAAAAAGAGGTAGTTTTGGAAATCTTATGAGCTGGGTTACAACTTTGTAACAGAAAGTTTTGTCAGATTGGGAGCAGAATTAACTGGAATTCTTGGATCAAATCAGTACCTAAAGCAGGGAGGTGCCGTCCAATTTTCTCCAGAAATTCTGTTAATTTTGACATCTCATAACTTTTGAACCAGGACAGATCTTAGACCAAGCAAACACTTTCTGGAAAGCTATTGAAGTTATCTTAAACTTTGATGTTGAGCTCCAGAATTGGTTTTGCCTTTAGCATGGCCTAAATCAGGTTGAAATGGAAACTGGTCAGGGCTGTCATGCAGGCAGCAGATCAGCAGTCAAATTTGTTTAAATTTGAACTATATTTCCAAGGTTTATGGGTTCAATGACCATTCTTGTGTTATAACTCAATGGTTTACTGTTCAAATACATATTTGACCTTTCTCAAATATATTTTTACAGATGACAGCGGATAGACAGTTGGAGAACGGGTGGGTGGTGTCCCACTGTTCTCACCACAGCGGCTATCCGGAAGCATTGTGGCAATTGCTTCAATATTTGGGGTACGACCAAATGCCGCAGTACTTCGCCAAGGAAGAAGGGGAGGAGGGGAACAAGACGTGGATAATCCATGTCGAAGTCCCTGCAGGACCTACGCCACCCGGTTGGGTGCTGTTCACCGTCACGGTGAGAGGTAGGCAACCGGAAGGGATGTGGCAAGTGGCAGCCCGTGACACCATGTCCCGTTTCTGCCAGCTACACGTGAGAGCGATGGAGGGCACTCCATACGCGCTCGTTCCGGTGGAGGGACGGGCTCATCATGTGTGGGAAGGGAGGTACCGGGAGGCAACAGACCCGAGTTGCCCAAGGTACAACCGCGCGGAGGCAAATCTCAGCCTCCAGATGATGGCGGGAAACGCCGTGATGGACAGCCAATCTGTTCATACGGAGCATCTCGCCACAAGGCTCAAGGAGAGCACAAGCCGTGGAGACCATTTTGAGAGTGCCCACGGCACACTCCGCAATGTGCTCCTTCTGACGATCAAGCGACTGAACGAACAACATAATCAGTTGCATCGTCTGAAGAAGGCGAAGAAGAAAAGCCGTGTCGACATCGCGGCGTTACAAGAGCTGGTGCAGACTTTAACCCAGCAGAATGAGGACCTTACTCAAGAGCAGTACAATGCTATTGAGGAAGGGCAAGGCTGGGAAGAAGACTACAACCAGGCCATGGACGAGGTGCATGCATTGCAGGACCTCGTACCTCCGGTATTGGGAATACCGGTGGTCTTGGGCATTCCAGCAATGGGAGAACCCGAGATGGGAGAAGAGGTGGTAGATCCAGAGCCACCAGCAGAGGTACCGGAGGAGGACGATCCGCAGGAGGTCGAGTTCTACTCCGAGTAGGGGGTTACAGTTGCCAAGTAGGGTAGCTAGAGTAGTGTAACCAACCTTTTGTAATCAGTGACATGTCATGTAGGCAGTAGCGTATGTATAGGTAGTGACGACATGAGCACGACTTCTCGGAGACCTGAGAATAATGTATCTTGTATAAAGTTTATGCTTTATCAATATATGTGAATGTTGTGCAAATTATTCATGTGTCACTTCAATACCTACGGTTGCATATGGAATTTTAAGTATGACATGTGCTAATCGCTGCTGTTTTGAATTTCAGAATGACTCGTACTCGTGCCAACCCGGAAGTTGGGGGTACCAGCCAAGGGGGAGAGACCTCCCAACAGCCTCCCGAGGACTCATCGGGACAGCAGCAGCAACAGCAAACACCGCCACCGCCACTGCCAATGGTTACATTGGCCGACATTGTCGCGGCAATGGCGGGTTCTCATCAGCAGCACACGGAGTTGGTGCAAACTCTCATCGCCAATACGTCACGCCCAGAGAGACGTCAAGATCATGAGGAGCGTCAACAGAGCTCCTACTCCGAATTTCTAGCGACTCATCCCCCGATATTCTCAAGGGCGGATGAACCTCTCGACGCGGACAACTTGCTCCGCGCAATAGAGATGAAGTTCGGGCTGCTCCAGATAAGCGAGCAGCGCAAGACTCAGTTCGCGGTCCAGCAGCGCCAAGGATCTGCGAGCGCGTGGTGGGCAAACTTCTGTGCTTCACAGCCCACCGACCGAGTTATGACCTGGGCAGAGTTCCGGACGGCCTTCAGGGCCTATCACATACCGCCGGGTCTGATGAAGAGGAAGACGCAGGAGTTCCTACACCTGCAGCAAGGGAGCCGGAACGCGCTGGAATACTCCAGGGCGTTCAAGGATCTTGCGTTCTATGCATCATATCACGCCGATACTGACGAGAAGCGGCGGGACGACTTTTACCAGGGGCTTAACCCGCTCCTGAAGGACAAGTTGGCGATATTCAATCGCGGCAGCCTCAACGACATCATTGATGCTGCGATTGTCCAGGAGGACTCCGGCAAGGAGTTAGCGGCGGCGGAGAGAAAGCAAAGCGTGCCGCAAAGCACCGGAGAAGGAGGCGGTCCTTCTCAGAAGTTTCAAATGGTGAATCGCCCACCATCAGGTCCATGCTGGCAGCCACTACAGAGGCCGATGCCGTTCTGCAGTCGGCCGTATTCTTCACCGGCATTCCGGCTGGCACTGCCACCACCACCTCCACCACAACAACAACAGCAGCGGGCGATGCCGCGTGCGTATGCTCCTCAGCAGCGCATGCCAGGCTTTCATCCCCCGAGCACCACACAAGCAGCGGCCACATGTTACAAGTGTGGTCGTCCAGGACACTTCGCCAGCAGTTGTCCAGAGAGGCAAGGCGGCGGAGTTGCACCACAGTTTCCGGGGAGGAATCAACCCCGGAACCCTACTAATGCGCGGCGGGCAAACCCTAGGCCCGGCACCGTCCACCAGCTTGCCATAGAGGATGTGCCGGAGGGTGAGCCAATCCTTGCGGGTATGTTCCAACTCCACCAGCTTCCCGCCATAGTATTGTTTGATTCAGGCGCCACGCATAGCTTCATTAGCCAAGCTTTCATTGATAGATATAGCTTGCTAATACTACCCACCGATAGTCCATATTTGATTTGCTCACCTGGTGGGAGGATTTCAGCAAGCATAATGGTTTCCAAAGCACCATTATGCTTAGTGGGTAGAGTGTACCCTACGTCTCTCATAGTTCTAGTGGGACAGAAGGTCGATGTCATCGTAGGGATGTCGTGGTTAACCCGCCACGGCACTGTTCTAGACACCGTCCTTCGAATCGTGCACCTGAACTCAGAAGTGCACGGATCTCACTCCTTATTTCTGGACAGTCCAGAAATAAAACTTCCAAGTGTCTATCAATCCACAACCATCAGATTGGAAGATATTCCAGTGGTCCAAGAGTTCCCTGACGTGTTCCCGGAGGATTTGCCGGGGATGCCGCCCGATAGAGAGGTGGAGTTCAAGATTGAACTTGCACCGGGAACCATGCCAATATCCCGAAGGCCGTAGAAGATGGCGCCCAAGGAATTGGCTGAGCTGAAGACTCAGCTAACGGACCTCCTGGAGAAGAGTTTTATTAGGCCGAGCTCCTCGCCATGGGGCTGTTTGGCATTATTCGTAAAGAAGAAGGATGAAACGTTGCGACTTTGCGTGGACTATCGTCCATTAAACGCCGAAACCATCAAGAACAAGTACCCGTTGCCACGGATCAACATGTTGTTTGATCAGTTGGTCGAAGCAAAGATCTTTTCCAAGATGGACTTAAGATCCGGGTACCATCAGATTAAGATACGGGCTGAGGATATTCCGAAAACGGCTTTCTCGACGAGGTACGGACTTTATGAGTACCTGGTCATGTCCTTCGGCCTCACCAATGCTCCAGCTGACTTCATGTATTTGATGAACTCGGTATTCATGCCGGAGCTGGACAAGTTTGTCGTGGTCTTCATCGATGACATATTAGTATATTCCAAGTCAGAGGAAGATCACAAGAAACATCTGCGTATAGTCTTGCAACGGCTGCGGGATCACAAGCTATACGCGAAATTCAGCAAGTGTGAATTCTGGATATCGCAAGTGCCTTTTCTCGGGCATATCATCTCAGCGGAGGGTTTCGCTGTAGACCCGAGTAAGATCACTCAAGTGCTGAATTGGAAGTCCCCGAGGACTGTTCACGAGGTACGGAGTTTCCTCGGACTCGCGGGATATTATCGGAGGTTCATTCCGAACTTCTTGAAGATTGCCAAGCCGAAGACGGAGCTGCTGAAGAAGGCTACCAAATATGTTTGGAGTCCGGCATGTGAAGCACCATTCAAGGCTTTAGTCAAGCACCTAACATCAGCACCGGTTTTGGCGCAGCCAGACACAACAAAACCGTTCGATGTGTACTGCGATGCATCTGGCATTGGGCTCGGATGTGTGCTGATGCAAGACCTAAGAGTGGTCGCGTATGGATCACGGCAGCTTAGAAACCATGAGCAAAATTATCCAACTCACGACTTGGAGCTCGCTGCCGTGGTACTTGCACTGAAAATGTGGAGGCACTACCTACTTGGTAACCTCGTACATTTATATACAGACCACAAGAGCCTCAAGTACATATTCACTCAGAAGGAGCTGAACATGAGGCAGCGAAGATGGTTAGAATTGATAAAGGATTATGAAATAGAGATCCATTATCATCCGGGCAAGGCAAATGTAGTAGCAGATGCGCTGAGCCGCAAGTCACACATCAACAATCTGACCATCACACCGCTGGGAGAGAGCGAACCACCACTACATGTGATTCCACACGGAGCTCTCTACAACCTAGCTTTGATCCGCACCATCCGTGAAGAGATAGCAGCAGCTCAGAAACATGACAAGGGAATGTCACATTTGCGGAGACGTGTAGAAAGTGGGGAGCTGAAATGTTTCCGGAAGGACAGAGACAGCGTCCTATGGTTCAAGGACCAGATCGTCGTACCCCGTAACCTGGATTTACGGAAGAAAATTTTTGATGAGGCTCACTTATCAAAATTTTCTATTCACCCCGGCAGCAACAAAATGTATCAAGAACTCAGAAGCAAGTTTTGGTGGACACGGATGAAGCGGGAGGTCGCAAAGTACGTGTCCGAGTGTGACACATGTCGAAGGGTGAAGGCAGATCATATGCGGAAACCGGGACTGCTACAACCACTGGGCGTTCCTGCCTGGAAGTGGGAGGATGTGAGCATGGACTTCATCATCGGTTTACCCACCACCTTTCAGAAACATGATTCAGTGTGTGTGATCATCGACCAGCTCACCAATGTTGCCCATTTCATCCCGGTCAACACCAACTACAACGCCAAGAAGTACGCTGAACTGTACATCTCACGGATCCTATGCTTGTACGGCATACCCCGTACCATCATATCGGATCGGGGCACTTTATTTATGTCCCATTTTTGGGAGCAGCTACATTCTGCATTGGGGATGAAGCTGATCCGTAGTTTAGCGTACCACCCGCAGAAGGATGGGCAAACCGAGCGGGTAAATCATATCCTAGAAGACATGCTACAAGCTTGCGCTATCAACCACGACAAGAATTGGGATGATCACTTGCCGTTAGCCGAGTTCTCGTACAACAATGGGTACCAAGCCAGCATAAAGATGGCGCCCTACGAGGCGCTATACGGAAGGAAATGCCGCACACCATTGAACTGGTGTGAGTTTGGCGAAAGGGTTACCTTCGGGATTGACCTTGTCAACAACGCGGAAGAGAAGGTTCGACTGATTCAAGCGAACCTAAAAGCCGCCCAATTCTGACAGAAACAGTATGCGGACCAGAGAAGACGCCCATTACAATTCGAAGTCGGGGATCACATATATCTACGTGTGTCTCCAATGAAGGGCGTAAACAGATTTGGGGTGAGAGGAAAGTTGGCACCACGATTCATCGGTCCATTCCAGATTACCGAAAGATGTGGATCAGTAGCATACCGGCTGAGACTACTAGAAGCACTTTCCGAAGTGCACGACGTCTTTCATATTTCCCAGCTGAGGAAGTGTCTCAAGCTATCAACTACCGTTCAGCTGGAGAACATTGAAGAACTGCAACCGGATCTCACCTATCGGGAGGAACCGGTTCAGATCATTGACGAAAAGGCCCGAACCACACGCAACCGCACGTTGTGGTTCTACAAAGTTCTATGGAGTAATCACTCCGTGGACAAAGCGACATGGGAAAGCGAAGGATTTCTTCGTGCTAACTACCCCAACTTTGTCACGTCGCATATCCGCTAATTTTCCACCGTCCTCTCTCTCATTTTCACCTTATAATCTCGGGACGAGATTCTTTTAAGGGGGGAGGAATGTAAGGGCCTCAGTTTTGAACACATGTTTGAAGTGTTCATCACCACACACACACCACATTTGAAGCAAGTTGATAAACACATTTGAAGAGCAAGTAACCACCATCAACATGCTCATTAGAGAACAAACTAACATATTGCAAAAGTGGTATTTCCCACATGTGATATACAGGGGCTGGGAATATGAAAACTCCTACATAGTGCTAGGAATGTCAAAGCCAAGTTTCACCCAAATTCAAAACCTTTTTGAGGTCATTTTGGGTATGGCTAGAAAGAGGGCAGTTTGAAACTACATTCAAATTCAAACTGTTTTGATCCTATGAATTCAAAAGTGGGAGGCATATTCTTACTCAGCACATTTTTGTGAGCTCACACACCAATTTTCACTCCATTTCGAGTTGATCTTGACATGAGCTAAGTGGGGCAAATTCAAACTTTATTTGAATTTCAAACTGAACATGTGCTGAAATTCATTCAAACCAAACCCAATTTGAATTCTAACCAATTCAAATGGTTCAAGGGGAGATAATTAAAATCACCAGGGGCTGTGTGGGAACTACTGTTTACAACAGTGAATAGGAGTTAATCTCAGAGGTTAAAAATGAAAATGGGACCCACATGTCAGCCACTGGGATGATCCAACCGACTGAGACTTTCAGCACTCGGGTCCCCGAGCTTCAGTTGCGATCGCCACCGAGGGAGGCCGCCGCGCCAGCAGCTGCTTGGCCACGCGCGGGCACAAGTCGGTTCAGAGCCTTCTTAAGCCCCCCCCCTCGGCCGAAGCCCTCGCCATTCTCTCCCCGCAAGAACACAGCGCCGGGAAACTTTCTTCCACCGCTCAGAACCGAACGGAGAGCTCCAATCACAGCCTCCCCATCCCCTCCAGAGCTACGACAAGGTACTAGGAACCCTCCTCTTTCTTCCCCGTTGCTAGAACTCAGCTGAAACCTGTCGAGCTCGGCTATACCGAGAGTCCAATTCGTTGACCTAAAACCGCCGCACTTCGGGCTCCTGTGGATAGCCCAACCGGGAGGTGATCATGCCTGAGCCAAGGCACCATTGGACGCGCTGGTGATCGGTGCTGGTCACCCCCGAGCCACAGCCCGAGTGTTTGCTCACCGGCGGCGAATTTCCAGTTTTCCCCCTTCTGGGTACAGACCGACCTTCGGGTGCGGTTCTGTCGAATCCATACTCTACGAAGGATTAGAGGGCCTCAATCCGCTCCGATACAAACTAGACACGGTAGCGTACGAGTTGCCTTCACAACCTTTGGCCTGAGAACCTCTGTACCCGGCGTATTTCGAAGTTTACCGACGGCGGAGCATGCAGAAAGCATCGGGCGCACGGTGAGGGACTACTTGGGACCTCTCCCGAGCTGCCTTGAGCCCATGCCGAGGTTCCTGAGGTACCACTGATGCTTTCCGGCCGTTTGCTCGGTCAGTTGGGGTGCTAGGGAAGTCGGCCGACACGACCGAAGTCTTTCCGAAGCCGCCACTCGTCGCCGACCATGTGCCGGTCGTTGTCATGACGAGCTGAGCACGGAATCGTGTTCTCCGAGTGAAAGTTGGCAGGGGTGGCCGGAATCATGAATCTTGGAGCTCCACAGAGGCAGCTGGCGAGCTCTCCGGCGAGGTACCCCGGCTGCAGAGCGCGGGCGGCGGGAGGTAGACGAAGGGGGTGGACCCCAGCTGTCAGCGGCAGATATTTTAAATCGGGATCGGGCTGTGGCTGGCATCTGATGTGCTGGCGTGCAAAAACCCTGTGGGCCTCAGTGTGCTAACGCCTCCGCGGCCAACACGTGTCCCCGTGGCCCACCGGCAGATTTAAACTTTTCTCCGATTTTCAGATTTCATTCAAACTTCAAATCCTCATAACTTTGTCTAGGAGGCTCGAAATCAAGTGAACAAAATTCTGTTGGATTCAGCTCTCTGAGCACTTTGCAGCAAATCAAGTTTCACTTCATGAAAATCCTTAATTCTCCAGAATTAATTCCTCAAATTTAAACTGTTTAGAATTTTAACTGGAGAATCCTTTGGAGGAAAATTCTGAAATTTTGCTGGGATGTTCACCAAAATATCCCTGAACTACCATACAAATTTCAGGTCCACTGGAGCTCATTTGATTCACCTAATGGTGTGATTAGTGAAACTGTTCCAGAGAAAATAGAAAATGTTCAGAAACATTTTCAGAATTTTCTCTGAAATTGTTTAGCTCATATCTCTAGTTAGGAACCTTCAAATCAAGTGAGACCAACTCCATTAGAACCTTCTGAAAATCTAGTTTTCAGAAAGTCATGGCTTGTTCCAGGAAAATTCCTAGAATACCCTAAGAGATCCAATTAAGGTCAAGGACATAATTAATTGTGGAGGGCTCAAATGAGCTTTGCTGCAACTAAAACTTACCAAGTCTCTGTTTAGGTTGTAACCAAGCCACCGTAAAAGTTTCACAGTATTTGGGTCGGTCTAGTGAGACTTAGAAGGTTCACAAATTTAAAACTCAATTCAAATGCATTTAATTAATACATGTACTTCTTATATCATGTAGGCGCTAAGGTCTAGGAGGAACCCGAAGTCCTAGACTTCGTTACCCTAGAGGAGCAGCTAGCCTACGACCAATAGCAGCAAGGCAAGCCCCGGTTTGCATTAACCTTTTTACAAAGTTTTATTGTTTTGAGCACTTACTTGAGTACCATTATTTCATGCACTAGAGTCTTGTTTGAAAATCCAAATGCATAGCCAAGAAAGCCATGGGTTGGGATTAGGATTGAAAACCCCGTTAGCTACTGCAATGCTAAGATAGAGTAGGATTCGGTACAAGTCGAGTAGTTGGAACTACTCGTGAGCATAGGCTAGAGGCACTCGACTCGGGTAGAGATAGCACATGATACACATGGCAAGAAAAATGAGACCGAGCGGAGAGTAAGGGCAGCAGGACTTTGGGGCCTGTGTGCTATAGCTCCGCTTGTGTCAATTGAGGACCGAGCCGTGTGCGGTCCTGTTGAACAAGCTAGAACAGTACCGAAGACCTACCGGCTATATGGGAACCGGGAAACTGATGTAACTCGGGTAGCTGGGTATTGAGGCATTGCCCGTCGTTCAGAGGGTAGGTTGAGAGCTCGAGGTGTAAATCGGCTGGCGGCACTGAGATGCGCGTGCAGAGACCTCTTGCTTGGGACGATGGGACCGGTTCAATATTTGGCTGACGGGCAAAAGGTGGTTGCGTACGGCGTCCGTTATGGTTGTTGTAGGCAACATCGAGTACGGGCGTACGTGACGGGTTATTCGGGTAACCCTGCAGGTGTAAATCGATTATAATCGCCGTCCCTCGCGGTCAGTGAGTACCACTTGTTCACTGTACCGTGACGTGGAAAGAACAGGCTAGTTACATGTTAAAATGTTGCTTATTGAAATATGGACTTGATTGTTAATGATTTGCTGTAGTTTAGAGCTAACTAAAGTTCCTTTCAACTTTGGGCAAAGTACATGAGAGAAATGCGTTTCTTGTTTGATTGCGGCTCTCTCATGTGCCTTAGCGTAAGGTTCTCCACAACCTGCTGCTAAAATTTGAAAGTAAGGTTCTACTAATTAGGCGAGTCCTTTGCAACTTGTTTTTATCTCATATACCCATCACCCCTCATGTAGAAGTTCCATGTTTAGGTGAAACGGGTCAGTCTTGCTGAGCCTTCGTGCGCACTTCTTGTGTTTGAAGCTTTTGCAGGGTTTTATGAGGAAGGGACTCCGGCAGAGGAGACGGAACCCCGGGAGGGGGATCCCATCGAGTCGGAGTCGTGCACGCCGCCGTGTTAGTGTGCGTGTGTGCTAGCAAGGACATGTTCACGGGCTGAACATGAACTTGATGCGTAGTCTACGCCCGTGAGTGTAGACTGAACCAATTTTGATGTAAGAATGTTCATAAACCTCTTTATGTAATAATCTTTGCTTCCTCTTTGTACCTTTGACGTGTGTTATCCAGTGCTGCGCAACGCAGCACCCCTCAGCGTGATCCTGGCTCAACAAGACCGTGGGGTCGTGTCACACGGTTTGCTCATACAGCTCCGCTGTGGCATGCTGAGCACGAAAATGAGCTCGGTTTGCCATGGAAACGGCCGGAGCTATGCGTTCACCATCGACCTAGGCCCGGTATCGGCTGTGACCTGAAAAACTCGATAACCCGAGTCCCTACTCGACGGTTCTTTGTGCTTTTTGATCCTAGATGGCCGTGGCAAGGTGTAGATCATGTGTGTAGCTCGGTATACCCAGTGACGATCTAATACCCGCGAATTATTGGATTTTGGATGGCTCGGTCCTAAGAACACCGAAACTTTCCCGGGGAAATTCTCCCCCGATATTGCATGAAACGATGAACGGTTTGGACTAGCAGGACCAGCACCTTAGGGCGGTTGTGTCTTGTGTTGATCGTTTGGCACGAGGAGGCCTGTGTCGCCCAGACGCCGGTGACCAGAGGGAGGTGAACTCGGAGCGAGTTGCGGCGGTGGTTTGCGGGCAGAACAGAGACTGCGAGGAGATTAATGAAGCACGGCAGGAGCGCACGGTTTATCCCTTTGGCCTGTGATCTTTTCTCCCCCCCCCCTCACCAAGAAGGAGCTGGCCTGGCTGAGACGGTCGGGCGGCGACGCCGTGGCTGGCTGGCGCGCACTCTCGGCCAAGAGAAAAATCACCCGAAGACTTCAGTGTGAAGGCTACTGACAGGTGGGTCCCTCCCCTCTAATCCTCTTCTACTTTTTCACCTCTGTTTTTGCTGAAAATAGCCCTAGCTACTCACAATTGAATGTGAGACTTAACCTCAAAGTCCTTCTTTGAATTTTATTTCCAAAATTTGAAACTGATTTGGCTAAATTTGCTGCATGTTTGAACTGAAATTCAAATTCAGTTTTTGAATATTGCAAATTTAGCTCCCGACAAGATGAAGTCCAAGGGGGATGAAAATTGGTGGGCTAACTCAGAAAATATGCTGAGTTTGAATATGAGGCCAACTTTTGAATTTAAGTTATGAAAGTTGCTGCAATTTGAATTTATATTCAAATTGGCCTCTTTTTTCAATTGGCTCCAAAAGTGCCTCAAAAAGTATTGGATTTGCATGAACTTTGGCCTGAGCCTTCCAAAGACTATGTAAGGTCTAGGGGTTAGCTCAACCTTGCATGTTCATGTGTAGAAATCCTACTTTTTGGAAGTTACGGCTTTCCCCTCTAATCACTCTTTTGATGGTGGTTACTTGGTCTTCACAAGTGTTCACAAGATATCCACAAAATGAGTTGTGGTGTTGTGAGGTGATGAACAAATTTTTGCAAGTCACTTTCTTGGGCTTTTACATCCCCCCCCCTTAAAAGAATCTTGTCCCGAGATTACAAAAGCAGAGACAGCGATGTAATAGGGACTCACCCGTGCTGAGACGTCATGAATTCTGGGTAGTTTGAGCGAAGAAATTCCTCGCTCTCCCACGTTGCTTCGTCGGCGGTGTGGTTGCTCCAGAATATCTTGTAGAACCACAACGTTCATCTACGTGTGGTCTGAGCCGTCTCATCAATAATTGCCACCGGATATTCATCATACGTCAAATCCGGTTGCAGCTCGCCGATATCTTCAGTGGGAACAGCAGCCGTATGCTTCAGACATTTTCACAGTTGTGAAACATGGAAAACGTTGTGAACACCAGCAAGAGATACCTGTAGCTCCAGTCTATACGACGCTGGCCCACAGTTCTTGGTGATAGCATAGGGTCCGATGAATCGTCGAGCGAGTTTCCCCTTCACGCCGAACCGGTGTATGCCTTTCATCGGAGATACACGGAGATACACGTGTTCCCCGATGTCAAAGTGCAACGGCCTACGCCTCTTATCAGCGTAGCTTTTCTGCCGGGATTGAGCGGCCTTCAAGTTGGCTTGAATCATCTGAACGCACTCTTAGGCATCGTTCAGCACATCAACCATGAATGTGACCCTTTCACCGGACTCGCACCAGTTCAATGGGGTGCGGCATTTACGACCGTAGAGAGTTTCATATGGTGCCATCTTGATACTCTCCCGATAGCCGTTATTGTACGAGAATTCCGCCAATGGTAGATGATCATCCCAGTTTCCACCGTGGTGGATGGCACACGCTCTTAACATGTCTTCTAGTACTTGGTTCACCCTCTCCGTTTGACCGTCTGTCTGAGGGTGATAGGCGGAGCTTCTAATCAGCTTAGTACCCAAAGCATCGTGCAACTGCTCCCAAAAGCGAGACACAAATAATGCACCTCGATCTGAGTCTATGGTCTTGGGTACCCCATATAAGCATAGAATCCTTGCTATGTACAGCTCCGCATACTTGCAGGCATTGTAACGTGTATGCACAGGAATGAAGTGAGCCGACTTGGTTAATCGGTCAACGATTACCCAAATGGAGTCATGCTTGTTGGAAGTCAGGGGTAATACCACAATGAAATCCATGCTCACATCTTCCCATTTCCATGCTGGGATGTTCAGGGGTTGCAGCAGCCCTGATTTTCTCATATGATCAGCTTTCACTCGTATACACGTATCACACTCGGATACGTACTGCGCTACTTCCCGCTTCATCCGCGTCCACCAAAATTTCTTTTTCAAATCTTGGTACATTTTGTTGCCGCCCGGATGAATGGAGTATTTAGACAAGTGAGCTTCATCAAGAATATTCTTTCTCAGCTCTATATTCCGGGGTACGACTATGCGGTCATTAAACCACAGCGTCCCCTCATCATTCTTCCGGAAACATTTGATTTCCACATTGTCTATCCGTCTCCGGAGATGTTCCATACCCTTATAAACCTTCTGAGCTGCAATGATGTCCTCCCCAATGGTAGGGATGATGGCAAGGTCGTAGAGCGACCCATAAGGAACCAAGTATAAACTCGGCTCTCCCTCCTCCACCGGTGTAATGGTGAGGTTATGGACATGTGATTTCCGACTCAGCGCATCGGCAGCCACATTCGCCTTGTCGTGGTGGTAATGAATCTCAATCTCATAATCTTTGATTAGTTCTAACCACCTCCTTTGCATCATTTTCAGCTCCTTCTGGGTGAAAATATACTTCAGGCTCCTGTGGTCGGTGTAGAGATGCACCAAATTCCCCAGGAGATAGTGCCTCCACATCTTCAAAGCCAGTACCACAGCAGAAAGCTCAAGATGATGAGTTGGGTGATGCTGCTCATGGTTTTGAAGTTGGCGTGAGCCATATGCGAACACACGTCCTTGTTGCATCAACACGCAGCCGAGCCTGATACCGGACGTATCACAATACACGTCGAAGGGCTTAGTTGTATCCGGTTGAGCCAAGACCGGGGCTGTTGTGAGATGCTTCACTAATGCTTGGAACGCTCCTTCACACGCCGTGTTCCAAACATATTTTGTTCCCTTCTTCAATAATTCTGTCATCGGCTTAGCAAGCTTGGAGAAACTTGGAATAAATCTCCGGTAATATCCCGCTAAGCCGAGGAAGCTTCTGACTTCATGGACAGAAGTAGGGGCTTTCCATTTCAGCACTTGTTTAATTTTACTTGGGTCAACCACAATGCCTTCTGCTGAGATGATATGTCCCAGAAATGGCACTTGGCTGATCCAAAACTCACATTTGCTGAACTTGGCGTAAAGCTTCTGGTCTCGCAAATGTTGAAGAACGATCCTCAAATGTTTGGCGTCTTCTGCTTCTGTCTTGGAGTAAACCAAGATATCATCAATGAACACCACCACGAACTTTTCCAGCTACGGCATGAACACCGAGTTCATGAGATACATGAAATGTCCTGGAGCATTAGTGAGACCAAAAGACATGACGAGATATTCATATAAGACATATCTCGTCGAGAAAGCCGTCTTCGGGATATCCTCCGCTCAGATTTTTATTTCATGATATCCAGAGCGAAGGTCCATTTTGGAGAACACACTTGCACCCACCAATTGATCAAACAGGATGTCAATGTGGGGCAGTGGGTATTTGTTGTTGATGGTTACAGCGTTGAGCGGCCGGTAGTCCACACACAGCCTCAAGGTTTAATCCTTCTTCTTTACGAACAGCGCCGAGCATCCCCAAGGCGAGGAACTCGGCCTAATGAAACCTTTGCTCAAGAGATCATTGAGCTGTTCTTTCAATTCAGCCATCTCGTTCGGAGCCATTTTGTAGGGTCTCCGTGAGATAGGAGTAGTCCCGGGTGCAAGCTCAACCTTGAACTCGACGTCCCGCTCAGGTGGCATGCCCGGAATATCATCCGGAAACACGTCGGGGTACTCCCGGACTACGGGGATGTCCTCTAACTTGGGAGCTTCAGTATTATTAATTTCTGAAACCTCCTGGACAGGATTGTCTAATATGAGGGACTGCGGACGGTGTAGTGGGGAGTTGAGGTGAACCGTCCGTGATAATATTTCCAGGGCAGCGCCATGGTAGCTTAGCCATGACATCCGTAAGATTGCATCAATCTTCGGTCCCTCGAGAATAATCATAGTGGTGGGATATATCTTCCCACCTAAGCACAGTGGTGCTTTCGGAATCATCATAGTTGCTGAAATCTTTCCTCCCGGTGAGCAGATCATATAAGAACACTGGGTTGGAAAGGCTTCCAGTTGATGCTTAACCACATATGATTCACTTATGAAGTTGTGGGTTGCACCCAAATCAAATAATATGATGATCACTTGATCATTGAGAGTGAACGTTCCCACAATTACGTTGTCTCCCTCTAGGGCGTCCTCATTGTCGAGGTTGCGAACGCCCCCGGTTCGCTGACCAACCTTCTTGACCGGAGGTCGGCCATGAGCACCGCCCTGGAACTGGGCTTGCCCGCTGCTCTGCTGTCCCTGGGGACTGTCCTTCGAGAAATGGCCCGCCTGGCCACACGTAAAGCATGTGTAGCGAGGCGGACCTCCGCTGATCGGCGGACGGAAACCTGGGGCACGTTGTAGCGGTGGGAACGCCTGAGGTACCATCTGCTGCTGCTGCTTCTGTTGCGGTTGCGGTGGTGGCATCAACAGTCGGAATGGGGGTGACTGAAATGAACGATCCCCGAACTGCTGAGGCCGCGCTGGTGGATGCCACTGCTGACAGGATGGCGTCCGATACACCATACGGCATTTCTGGGGAGCTCCACCCTCACTACTGGTTGGAGTGCTGCGCTTCCGCTGCTCAGCCGCCAATTCCCGCTGAGCGTCTTCTTGCATGATCGCGGCATTAAAGAGGTCGTTGAAGGTGCCGCGATTGCATTGGACGAGATGCGTCTTCATCTCGGGGTGTAACACCCGATAGAAGTGCTCCCGTTTCTTCTCCTCGGTGGAGACGTAATCCGACACATATTGCGCCAGATGGTTGAAGGCACGGGATGACATGACCCCGCGGTCTTGTCGAGCCAGGATCACGCTGAGGGGTGCTGCGTTGTACAGCACCAGATAACACACATCAAAGGCGCAAAGCGGAAGCAAAGTTTTATTACATAAACAAGTTTATGAACATTTTTACAACAAAATATTCGAGTCCACACTCACGGGCTTAGACTATGCATCGAATTCACGTTCAGCCCGTGAACGTGTCCCTGCTAGCACGCACACACACTAACACGGCGGTGTGCACGACTCCCACTCGACGGGGTTCCCCTCCTGGGGTTCCGTCTCCTACTCGGGAGTCCCTTCCTCATAAAACCCTGCAAAAGCTTCAAACACAAGCAGTGAGCACGATGGCTCAGCAAGACTGACCCATCTCTCCTATACATGAAACTTCTACATGAAGGTTGATAGGTTACATGAGGTAAAATAAGTTGCAAAGGACTCACCTAATTAGTGGAACCTTACTTTCAAGTTTTAGCAGCAGGTTGTGGAGAACCTTACGCTAAGGCACATAAGAGATCCACAATCAAACAAGAAACACATTTCTCTCATGTACTTTGCCCCAAAGTTAAAAAGAACTTTAATTAGATCTAAGCTACAACAAGGCATTAACAAATAGAGTATAACTTTCAAATCAGCAAACTGTTAACATGTATCTAGCCTATTCTTGCTACGTCACGGTACAGTGAACAAGTGGTACTCACTGACCGCGAGGGACAGCGATTATAATCGATTTACACCTGCAGGGTTACCCAAATAACCCGTCATGTACGCCCGTACTCAATGTTGCCTACAGCAACCATCACGGACGCCGTAAGCAACCACCTTTCACACGTCAGCCAAATGTTGAACCGGTCCAATCGTCCCGAGCAAGAGGTCTCTGCACGCGCATCCACAGTGCCGCCAGCCGATTTACACCTCGAGCTCTCAACCTACCCTCTGAACGAGCAGCTATGCCTCAACACCCAGCTACCCGAGTTACATCGGTTTCCCGGTTCCCATATAGCCGGTAGGTATTCGGTACTGTTCTAGCTTGTTCAACAGGCCTGCACATGGCTCGGTCCTCAATCGACACAAGCGGAGCTATAGCACCCAGGCCCCAAAGTCCTGCTGCCCTTACTCTCCGCTCGGTCTCATTTTTCTTGCCATGTGTTTCATTTGCTATCTCTACCCGAGTCGAGTGCCTCTAGCCTATCCTCGCGAGTAGTTCCAACTACTCGACTTGTACCGATACCTACCCTACCCTAGCATTGCAGTAGCTAAACAGGGTTTCAATCCTAATCCCAACCCATGGTTTTCTTGGCTATGCATTTGGGTTTTCAAACAAGACTCTAATGCAAGAAGTAATGGTACTCGAAGTAAGTGCTCAAAAACAGTAAAAATTTGAAAAAGGGTTAATGCAAACCGGCGCTTGCCTTGCTGCTCTTGGTCGTAGGCTAGCTGCTCTTCCGGAGTTACGAAGTCTATGACTTCGGGTTCCTCCTCAACCTTAGCGACTACATGATATAACAAGTATATGTGTTAATTAAATGCATTTGAATTGAATTTCAACTTGTGAGGCCTATAAGTCCTACTAGACAGACCCAATGACTCTGAAATTTTTACTGTGGTTTGGATACAACCTAAACAGAGACTTAGCCAAGTTTTATTCGCAGCAAAGCACATTTGTGCTCTCCACAAATAATTATGTACTTGACCTTAATTAGAGCTTCTAGGGTGTTCTAGGTATTTTCATCGAGTAAGCCATGACTTTCTGAAAACTAGATTTTCAGAGGGTTCTAATGGAGTTGGTTTCAGTTAATTTGAAGGTTCCTAGACTAAGATATGAGCTAAACAATTTCAGAGAAATTCTGAAAATGTTTCTGGACATTTTCTATTTTCTCTGGAACAGTTTTATTAATCACACCATTCGGTGGACCAAATGAGCTCCAATGGATCTGAAATTTTTATGGTAGCTCAGGGAAATTTTGATGAACCTCCCTGAAAAATTTCAGAATTTTTCTCCAAAGGGTTCTTCAGTTAAAACTCTAACCAGTTTAAATTTTGAAGAATTAATTCTGGAGAAATATAGATTTTCACGAAGTGAAACTTGATTTTCTGAAAATTACTCAGAGATCTGAATCCAACAAAATTTGGTTCACTCGAGTTGGAGTTTCCTAGCCAAAGTTATGTGGGTTTGAAGTTTAAACTAAATCTGAAAATCAGAGAAATGTTTAAATCTGCCAGTGGGTCCACGGATACACGTGTCGGGTGCCAAGGCGACGGCACACCGGGCTACAGGTTTAATTCCCGCGCTGCCACAGTCGATCCGGGCCCACAGAAGATCAAACCACCCGGTTTCCTCACACTGACAGCGGGCCCGGCTCGGTGGTCTTCAACCTCGCGCCTCCCGCGCGGTAGTGCCGCCGGGGTCGCCGGAGCACCGCCGAACTCGACCGTCCGGTCAGCTCCCAAGCTCCAACTCACCGCTAGCCCCTAATTTGGTGCGCCGAACACGTTGGGAGGGTTTCCCCTCATCGACGTTGGCTCTAACCGAGCTCGCGACGGCGCAGCGGCTCGGGAAGAGTCCGTTGACGTTGTCCCAGCGTACTAGCCTGCCAAACGCCTGGTGAAGCGGCTCTACAGCACCAGTGGTGGCTTGGGAAGCTCGACATGGCGATGGGTAGGCTCGGGGAGGTCTCCCAAGTAGGTCTCACCGTGCGCCCAATGCTGCCCGAATAAGCCGCCGTTGGCAAGCTCGGAATTTCGCCATGTACAAGGGTTCTTACTCTATGTGTTGTGAAGCCAACTTGTGTGCCCCTAAGTTTAGCTCCTGTGTGCGAAGTTTGAGGGGATTTAAACGAGCATCAAACGGGAATGTCAATGTTTCTTACCCGAAGGTGACTTTGCACCGGCTGGAAGCAAACTGCAAAATTTGCCGTCGACGCTCAACCTCTTGGCTCAGGCTTTGGAGATGAGTTGCAGGAGGTGCTTACGCGTCCGAAAACAGCTTGTCTTGATCGTGACAGGCCTGGGATGAGGCTGCCCACGAGAGCACCTCTTCTCGGCTTGGTGGCGACTGCCACGGATCAGTGTGATTCTCGGGGTAGAGAGCACGAGATCACTGGATGATGGTTTGAGGGGGTAGTGGAGGGTACTGTGGTGGCGTTTTGCTGCTCAGCTGATGCTTGTGCGCGAGATTTGCGGGTGGCCGATGCTCGGAGGAGCAGCGGCTGGTCTGATCAGTTTCTTGCATGAGGAGGCGAGGTACTGATCGGTTCTGCCCCCGGGTGGCTCGGCTGCGGGGATAAGAAGACCGTGAGACGGTTCAGCGGGTCGGGGCGGCAAGCAGCTGCTGTCCCGATCGCTCTCTCGCTGTGGCGGCTGCTGGCTTGCGCGCGAGTAACCGAGCCCGGTGACTTCAGTCGGTTGAATTGCTATAGAGACTGACATGTGGGTTCCACCCTGTTTTTAACCTCTGAAATTAGCTTCCTCTCACCGTTACAAACAGTAATCCCCCTTATACCCATGGTTATTTGAATTATCTACCCCTGGGCCATTTGAATTGGATAAATTTAAATTGGGTTTGGTTTGAATATATTTTCAGCACATATGCAGTTTGAAATTCAAACAAAGTTTGAATTTGCTAAACTTGGCTCATGTCAAGATCAACTCCAATTGGAATGAAAATTAGTGTGTGAGCTCACAAAAATGTGCTGAGTAAGAATATGCCACCCACTTTTGAATTCATGGGATGGAAACAGTTTGAATTTGAATTTGAGTTCAAACCACCCTGTTTCTATCTATACCCAAAAGGACTTCAAAAAGGTTTTGAATTTGGTTGAAACTTGGCATGGACATTCCTAACAAGGTGTAGGAGCTTTTCATATGCCCAGCCCCTATATGATGCATATGGGAAATGCCACTTTTGCATGGTGTGAGTTTGTTCTCTAATGATCATGTTGATGGTGTTTACTTGCTCTTCAAATTTGTTCATCAAGTTTCTTCAAATTAAGTGTGTGTTTGGGGTGATGAACACTTGAATATGTACCAAAAACTTAGGCCCTTACATTCCTCCCCCTTAAAAGAATCTCGTCCTGAGATTATAAGGTGAAAATGAGAGAGAGGACGGTGGAAAATTACCGTATATGCGACGTGAAAAAGTTGGGGTAGTTAGCGCGAAGAAATCCTTCGCTCTCCCATGTCGCTTCATCCATGGAGTGATTACGCCATAGAACCTTGTAGAACCACAACGTATGGTTGCATGTGGTTCGGGCCTTTTCATCAATAATCCGAACCGGTTCCTCCCGATACGTGAGATCCGGTTTCAGTTCTTCGATATCTTCCAGCTGAATGGTAGTTGATAGCTTAAGACACTTCCTCAGCTGGGAAATGTGAAAGACGTCATGCACACCGGAAAGTGCTTCTGGTAATTTTAGTCAGTATTCTACTGATCCACATCTTTCGGTAATCTGAAATGGACCGATGAATCGGGGTGCCAACTTTCCCCTCACCCTGAATCTGTTCATGCCCTCATTGGAGACACACGTAGATATATGTGTTCCCCGACATCGAACTGTAATGGGCGTCTTCTCCAGTCCGCATATTGTATCTGTCTGGATTGAGCAGCTTTTAGGTTTTCTTGAATCAGCCGAACCTTTTCCTCCGCGTTGTTGACAAGATAAATCCCGGAGGTAACCCTTTCGCCAGACTCACACCAATTCAGTGGTGTGCGGCATTTTCTCCCGTGTGGCGCCTCTTAAGGCGCCATCTTGATGCTGGCTTGGTACCCATTGTTGTACGAGAACTCGGCCAACGGCAAGTGATCATCCCAATTCTTGCCGTGGTTGATAGCGCAAGCTCGTAGCATATCTTCTAGAATTTGGTTTACCCGCTCAGTTTGTCCATCCGTTTGCGGGTGGTATGCTGAACTAGGGATCAGCTTCGTTTCCAACGCAGCATGTATCTGCTCCCAAAAACGGGACACAAATAAAGTGCCCCGACCCGATATGATTGTATGGGGTACGCCGTACAAGCATCGGATCCGTGAGATGTACAGTTCAGCATACTTCTTGGCGTTGTAGTTGGTGTTGACCAGGATGAAATGGGCAACTTTGGTGAGCCGGTCGACGATCATCCACACAGAATCATGCTTTTGAGAAGTGGTGGGTAAACCGATGATGAAGTCCATGCTCACATCCTCCCATTTCCAGGCAGGAACGCCTAGTGGTTGCAGCAGTCCCGGTTTCCGCATATGATCTGCCTTCACCCTTCGACATGTATCACACTCGGACACGTACTTTGCGATATCCCGCTTCATCCGTGTCCACCAAAACTTGCTTCTGAGTTCTTGATACATTTTGTTGCTGCCGGGGTGAATAGAAAACTTTGACAAGTGAGCCTCATCAATGATTTTCTTCCGTAACTCCGGGTTACGGGATACAACAATCCGGTACTTGAACCATAGGACGCCGTCTCCGTCTTTCCGGAAACATTTCAGCTCCCCACTATCTATACGTCTCCGCAAATGCGACATGCCCTTGTCATGTTTCTGAGCTGCCGCTATCTCTTTACGGATAGTGGGGATAAAAGCTAAGTTGTAGAGAGCTCCATGTGGAATCACATGCAATGGTGGCTCGCTCTCTTTCAACGGTGTGATGGTCAGGTTGTTGACGTGTGACTTGCGGCTCAGCGCATCCGCCACTACGTTTGCCTTGCCGGGGTGATAATGGATCTCTATTTCGTAATTCTTTATCAACTCTAACCATCTTCGCTGCCTCATGTTCAGCTCCTTCTAAGTGAATATGTACTTAAGGCTTTTGTAGCCGGTATATAAATGTACGAGGTTACCGAGTAGGTAGTGCCTCCACATTTTAAGTGCGAGTACCACGGCAGTGAGCTCCAAGTCATGAGTTGGATAATTCTGCTCATGGTTTCTGAGCTGCCGTGATCCATACGCGACCACCCTTCGGTCTTGCATCAGCACACATCCGAGGCCAATGCCGGATGCATCGCAGTACACATCGAACGGTTTTGTTGTGTCTGGCTGCACTATAACCGGTGCTGATGTTAGGTGCTTGACCAAAGCCTTGAATGCGGCTTCACATGCTGGACTCCAAACATATTTGGTAGCCTTCTTCAGCAGCTCCGTCATCGGCTTGGCAATCTTCGAGAAGTTCGGAATGAACCTCCGATAATATACCGCGAGTCCGAGGAAACTCCGTGCCTCGTGAACAGTTCTCAGGGATTTCCAATTCAGCACTTGTGTGATCTTACTCGGGATTACAGCGATGCTCTCCGCTGAGATGATATGCCCGAGAAAAGGCACTTGCGATATCCAGAATTCGCACTTGCTGAATTTCACGTATAGCTTGTGATCCCGCAGCCGTGTTAAGACTATATGCAGATGCTTCTTGTGTTCTTCCTCCGACTTGGAATATACCAATATGTCGTCGATGAAGACCACGACAAACTTGTCCAGCTCTGGCATGAATGCCGAGTTCATCAAATACATGAACTGAGCTGTAGCGTTGGTGAGGCCGAAGGACATGACCAGGTACTCATAAAGCCCGTACCTCGTCGAGAAAGCCGTCTTCGGAATATCCTCAGTCCGTATTTTAATCTGGTGGTACCCGGATCTTAAGTCCATCTTGCAAAAGATCTTTGCTTCGGCCAACTGATCAAACAACATGTCGATCCGTGGCAACGGGTACTTGTTCTTGATAGTTACAGCATTTAATGGACGATAGTCCATGCAAAACCGCAACGTCTCATCCTTCTTCTTCACAAATAATGCCGAACAACCCCATGGCGAGGAGCTCGGCCTAATAAAACCCTTCTCAAGCAAGTCCGTTAGCTGAGTCTTCAGTTCAGCCAATTCCTTGGGCGCCATCTTGTACGGCCTTCAGGATATTGGCATGGTTCCTGGTGCAAGTTCAATCTTGAACTCCACCTCTCTGTCGTGCGGCATCCCTGGTAAATCATCCGGGAACACGTCAGGGAACTCTCGGACTACTGGAATGTCTTCCAATCTGATGGTTGTGGATTGATAGATACTTGGAAGTTTTATTTCTTGACTGTCCAAAAATAAGGAATGAGATTCGTGCACTTCTGAGTTCAAGTGCACAATTCGGAGGACGGTGTCTAAAACAGCGCCGTGGCGGGTTAACCACGACATCCCTAAGATGACATCGACCTTCTGTCCTTCTAAGACTATGAGGGATGTAGGGTACACTCTACCCGCTAAGCATAATGGTGCTTTTGGAACCATCATGCTTGCTGAAATTTCCCACCCGGTGAACAAATCAAGTATGGACTATCGGTGGGTAGTATTTGCAAGCTGTATTTAGCAATGAAAGCTTGGCTAATAAAGCTATGTGTGGCACCTGAATCAAATAGTACTATGGCGGGATGCTGGTGGAGTTGGAACATACCCGCAAGGATCGGCTCCCCCTCCGGCACATCCTCTATGGAAAGTTGGTGGACGGTGCCGGGCCTAAGGTTTGCCCGCCGCGCATTAGTGGGGTTCCGGGGTTGATTCCTCCCCGGAAGTTGCGGTGCAACTCCGCCACCTTGCCTCTAAGGACAACTGCTGGAGAAGTGTCCTGGACGACCACATTTATAGCATTTGGCTGCTGCTTGGCCGGTGCTCGGGGGACGAAAGCCCGGCATGTGCTGCTGAGGTGCATACGCACGCTGCATCGCCCGCTGTTGTAGGTTTTGTGGATGTGGTACTGGCAGTAGCGGCCTGAATGCCGGTGGAGAATATGGCCGACCGCGGAATGGCAGCGGCCGCTGTGGTGGCTGCCAGCATGGACCCGATGGTGGGCGATTCCCCATCCGGTATTTTTGAGAAGGACCACCTCCTTCTCTGCTGCTTTGTCGCGCGCTACGCTTCCTTTCTGCCACCGCTAACTCCTTGCCGGAGTCTTCCTGAACAATCGCAGCATCAATTATATCGTTGAGGCTGCCGCGATTGAACATTGCCAGTTTGTCCTTCAGGAGCGGGTTAAGTCCCCGGTAGAAGTGATCCCGCCGCTTCTCGTCGGTATCGGCATGGTACGACGCATAGAGCGCAAGATCATTGAACGCCCTGGAATATTCCAGCGCGTTTCGGCTCCCTTGTTGCAGGCGTAGGAACTCCTGCGTCTTCCTCTTCATTATACCTGGAGGTATGTGATAGGCCCTGAAGGCCGTCCCGAATTCCGTCCAGGTCATAAGTCGTCCAGGCCCTGTAGTGCACTGTAGTTCGCCCACCACGCACTCGCGGATCCCTGGAGCTGTTGGACTGCGAACTGAGTCTTGCGCTGCTCACTCACGTGGAGCAGCCCGAACTTCATCTCCATCGTGTGGAGCCAGTTGTCCGCATTGATGGGTTCATCAGCCCTTGAGAATACCGGGGGATGAGTAGCCAGGAAATTGGAGTAGGAGCTCTGTTGGCGCTCCTCACGATCTTGACGCCTCTCTGGTCGATACGTATTTGCAATAAGAGTTTGCAGCAACTCCGTATGCTGCTGATGAGAACCCGCCATTGCTGCAACAATATCCGCCAAAGTAACTGTTGGCGGTGGTGGTTGTTGCTGTTACTACTGCTGCTGTTGCTGTCCCGAGGAGTCCTCAGGAGGCTGTTGGGAGGTCTCTCCCCCCTGGCTGGAACCCCCAACGTCCGGGTTGGCAGTAGTACGAGTCATTCTGAAATTCAAAACAGCAGCGATCAGCACATGTCATACTTAAAAATTCCATATGCAACAGTAGGTATTGAAGTGACGCATGAATAATTTGCACAACATTCACATATATTGATAAAGCATAAACTTTATAGAAGATACATTAGTCTCGGATCCCTGAGAAGTCGTGCTCATGTTGTCACTATCTATATATGCACTACTGTCTACACGACATGTCATCGATTACAAAAGTTTGGGTTACATCACCCTTGCTGCCCTACTTGGCAACAGTAACCCCCTACTCGGAGTAGAACTCGACCTCCTGCGGGTCTTCCTCCTCCGGTACCTCTGCTGGTGGCTCTGGGTCCAAAACCTCCTCTTCCGGCTCGGGTTCCCCCATTGCCGGAAGACCCAAGACCACGGGTACGGCACCTACCACCGATATGCCCATTACCGGAGGTACGAGGTCCTGCAACGCGTGCACCTCGTCCATGGCTTGGTTGTAGTCCTCTTCCCAGCCTTGCCCCTACTCAATAGCATCGTCCCTCTCTTGAGTAAGGTCATCATTCTGCTGGGTCAGAGCCTCCACCTGCTGTTGCAAAGCCATGATGTCGACACGGCTTTTCCTCTCCGCCTTCTCCAGACGATGCAACTTATTATATTGTTCGTTCAGTCGCTTCATCGTCGGAAGGAGCACATTGCGGAGTGTGCTGTGAGCACTCTCGAAATGGTCTAAAGCAAAGAAGAATTATCTCTAAGGTAGCACCTATGTTCATGTCAAACTCAGTGAACCACAATTTCAATTATAGTTCATAGAGCTTGCATGAATTTTCCTAGGATTTTTGAAGCTAAGAATTGCCCAGAAAGTTTTGGAAATTCTCTGAAAATGTTTCTGTATTAAATTGAACATAGCAACTTACAATCTGAATTATCCTGATCAAATCAAATTCTTAAGAGCTGAAACTTTTACAGGAGTCTAATAACACCTTAAAGAATATTCTGGCAAAATTTGAGGATGTTTGGATAAACCAAACTCCCTCTAAATTTCTATTGCTGAAAAGATTTAAAGCATTTTCCAGAGTTAAATAAAGATTTCATACAAATTGGGTTGCATATTTGGATAGAATTTGTCAATCTGAATCTAACCCAATTTGAATCACTAAATTTGGAGGTTCCTAGCAAAAGTTATGCTCTTCTAAAGTTTGGGGAAATTCTGGAATTCGAATGAATCCGGGAAAAGTTTAAAACTCACTGTGGGTCCGGGGAGCACACGTGTCATGCCCTGAGTTAAGCCGCACGGGGCCACAGAGCTGTTTCCTGCGTTTCCACAGTTAATCTGGCGCCACAGAGGATCCGGCCACTGTTGCTGTGCGACTGACGCATGGGGCCGGTAGCACCTTCGTCTACCTCCCGCCCCCGCGCTCCCGCGCCGCCGGGCTCGCCGGAGCTCGCCGGTTTTCGTCGCTTCGGCCAAATTCCGAGCTTCTACTCGCCGCCAGGCCCTATTTAACTCGAGGAACACGATGGGACGAGTTCCATGGACCGGCGAAGCCCCCAAACTATCCCGCACCGGTGCAGCGGCTCGGAGGAGGTCCGGCGACATCGCCCCGATGATTTAGCCCGCCAAAAGCTCCCTGGAAAGGCCCTACAGCACCAGTGAAGGTTGGAGAAGCTAGGCATGGCCGCACATGGGCTCGGGAATGGATCCAAGCTAGGGTTCACCGTGCCCGACGTGTCCCGCTTAAACCGCCGTCGGAAAGATTGAAATTACGCCGCGCAGAGCGTGTTTCTTGCTAGGTTTCAAAAGGAAAGTTGTTGCTAAGCAAGGCTACTTCCTGTGAGTGAAATTTGCAGTGCTCTAAACAATCATAGCACAAGAATTTAACAGATTCCTATCCGCACCTTGGTTTGAACCGGCCGGAGGGGAATCCTGAAATTCGTCGGCAAGACGCAAGGGCAAGAGCTAGGCTTCGGATGGAAGCTGCAGGGAGCTCTTGCGCGTCCGAGGGACCTCTTGCTTGGTCGTGAAAACTGCTCTGTGGATCTGCCCACGAGAGCCGTTGGTGGCGGTTCCTTCCGGCCGCCGCTGAAACTCGGTTCTTCTCGGGTTGTGATGGCTAAATTCACACAGGGATGTTGCGAGGGGTTTGTGGGAGGGTTTGTGATGCCGTTTGATCGCTCAGCTGAGGCTCGCACACGAGCTTTCGGTGGCGTCTGATCGATCAGAGGGCAGCGGCAGCTGTCTCGGTTGGTTTCTCGCGCGGGAAGGGAAAGACAGCGTCGAGGCTTCGGTGAAGAGGGTGAGAGGGAGCACGGCAGTAGTTAACAACGTCCAGCAGCTCTCCAGCGCGAAGGAAATTCAGCATGAGGTGGAGGCGTCGGTCCCGCGCGGTATCGCCCGGGGGGAGTCGGCTCTGCCCGAGATACTTCACGTAGGAGGTAAACAAACAGAGACTGTGTTCTTCACTGAAGATCTTTTGCAAATTTTTCATCTCTCTCAATGACATGTGGGTCCCACAGCTCAGTCCCTCCTTATCCCTCTCCAAAATATCTCCCAAAGTTTGAATATGATGGAACTCAATTGTGGGAGTTTAAATCTGAGAGGCATTTGGACAATTGGGCAAGTTTCATCCAAATTCAAACATGCATTTGAATTCTTTGTTATTTAAAGTCCATTTTGGAAAATGGGGTGCAAATCATTTCCATAAATCATGAAACATTGCATACCCCCTAATTTGGACCCAAGGAATTCAAATATGAAATCTGATTCTTAATTTGGCTGCTGCAAATGAGATTTGTAGCACAAAAGTTTTGAAATTCATAGTGTTGCTCTCATTTGAATTTTTGAGTTGAACAAGTTTGTTCCAAATCTCACTTTAGTTTTCTCACACATATGGGGACTTCCCATCTTGATTTTTGACCCCTCTTGGGTTCCAAGTTTTCAAATAAACATTTGAACTTGTGTGAAGAAAGCCCTCATGTGTGTTATCACATGTGGAAAAAGTTTTAACAAATCCCAAATTCCATACATATGAAACCAATTTTTGCAAACAAGTGTTTCTTTGTATTCACAATTTTGGGACCTTTACATTCCTCCCCCCTTAAAAGGAATCTCGTCCCGAGATTACAAATGAAGAACGAAAAGGGAGGTTAACTACAAAGTTTATGACAAAAGTGACACGACCCCACTGGTCCTGTCGAGCCAGGATCACGCTGAGGGGTGCTGCGTTGCACAGCACCGTATAACACACGTCAAAGGCACAAAGCGGAAGCGGAAGCTTTATTACATAAACAGGTTTATGAACATGTTTACATCAAAATAAGTTTAGTCCACACTCGCGGGCGTAGACTAAGCATCAAGTGCACGTTCAGACCTCGAACATGTACTTGCTAGCACACACACACACTAACTCTGCGGCGTGCACGACTCCCACTCGACGGGATTCCCCTCCTGGGGTTCCGTCTCCTCTTCGGGAGTCCCTTCCTCATAGAACCCTGTAAAAAGCTTCAAACACAAGCAGTGAGCACGAAGGCTCAGCAAGTCTGACCCGTCTCACCTAAACATGAAACTTCTACATGAGGGTAATGGGTTGTATGAGGTAAAAATCATTTGCAAGGACTCGCCTAATTAGTAGAACCTTACTTTCAAGTTTTAGCAGCAGGTTGTGGAGAACCTTACGCTAAGGCACATGAGAGAGCCGCAATCAAACAAGAAACGCATTTCTCTCATGTACTTTGCCCAAAGTTGAAAAGAACTTTAGTTAGCTCTAGACTACAGCATATCATTAACAATCAAATCCATCTTTCAATCAGCAACATTTTAACATGTAACTAGCCTGTTCTTTCTACGTCACGGTACAGTGAACAAGTGGTACTCACTGACCGCGAGGGACGGCGATTATAATCGATTTACACCTGCAGGGTTACCCGAACAACCCGTCACGTACGCCCGTACTCGATGTTGCCTACAACAACCATCACGGACGCCGTACGCGACTACTTTTCACCCGTTAGCCAAATATTGAACCGGTCCCATCGTCCCGAGCAAGAGGTCTCTGCACGCGCATCTCCGTGCCGCCAGCCGATTTACACCTCGAGCTCTCAACCTACCCTCTGAACGACGGGCAATGCCTCAATACCCAGCTACCCGAGTTACATCAGTTTCCCGGTTCCCATATAGCCGGTAGGTCTTCGGTACTGTTCTAGCTTGTTCAACAGGCCCGCACACGGCTCGGTCCTCAATCGACACAAGCGGAGCTACGGCACACAGGCCCCAAAGTCCTGCTGCCCTTACTCTCCGCTTGGTCTCATTTTCTTGCCATGTGTATCATGTGCTATCTCTACCCGAGCAATGTGCCTCTAGCCTATTCTCGCGAGTAGTTCCAACTACTCGACTTGTACCGAATCCTACTCTATCCTAGCAATGCAGTGGCTAACGAGGTTTTCAATCCTAAACCCAACCCATGGTTTTCTTGGCTGTGCAGTTGGGTTTCCAATCAAGACTCTAATGCAATGAACAAAGGGAAACAAGTATGTGCTCAAAACAATAAAAATTTGTAAAAAGGTTAATGCAAACCGGGGCTTGCCTTGCTGCTCTTGGTCGTAGGCTAGCTGTTCCTCCGGAGTAACGAAGTCTAGGACTTCGGGTTCATCCTCGACCTTAGCGACTACATGATAGAACAATACATGTATTAATTTAATGCACCTGTATTAAGTTTGAAGTTGTGAAGTCTATAACCTTTGCTAGACAGACCTAATGACTGTGAAACTTTTACTGTGGCTTGGTTACAACCTAAACAAAGACTTGGTCAAGTTTTAGTTGCAGTGAAGCTCACTTGAGCCCTCCACAAATAATTATGTCCTTGACCTTAATTGGAACTCTTAGGGTGTTCTAGGAATTTTCATGAGACAAACTATGACTTTCTGAAAACTAGATTTTCAGAGGGTTCTAATGGAGTTGGTCTCACTTAATTTGGAAGTTTATAACTAAAGATATGAGCTAAACAATTTCAGAGAAAATTCTGAAAATGTTTCTGAACATTTTCTATTTTCTCTGGAACAGTTTTACTAATCACACCATTAGGTTGACTAAATAAGCTCAAATGGTTCTGAAATTTTTATGGTAGTTCAAGGATATTTTGGTGAACATCGCAGCAAAATTTCAGGATTTTCCTCCAAAGGATTCTCCAGTTAAAATTCCTAACAGTTTAAACTTTAAGGAATTAATTCTGGAGAATTAAGGAATTTCATGAAGTGAAACTTGATTTTCTGGAAAGTACCCAGAGAGCTGAATCCAGCAAAATTTGGTTTACTCAATTTGGAGCTTTCTAGCCAAAGTTATAAGGATTTGAAGTTTGAAGGAAATCTGAAAATCGGGGAAAAGTTTAAACTCGCGCGTGGGCCCAGGGGACACGCGTCGCACGCCGAAGCGACAGCACACCGCGGCCCACAAGGCTTTTGCGCGCCAGCACACCCGATCCCGGCCGCAGCCGGATCCCGATTCAAAATATCGGCCGCTGACAGCTGGGGTCCACCCCCTTCTTCAACCTCGCGACACCCGCGCCCCGCCGCCGGGGGACCTCGCCGGAGAGCTCGCCGCTGGCTGCTGTACAGCTCCAAACTTCTTGATTCTGGCCGCCCCTGCCTACTTTTACTCGGGGAACATGATTCTAGGGTTAGCTGCTCATGACAATGGCCGGAGCATGGTCGGCGACGAGCCGCCATATCGGAACGACTTCGGCCATGTCGGCTGACTCTCCTAGTACCTCAGCTACTTGGGAAATCGGTCGGGGAGCATCAGTGGACCTCAGAGAAGGTCGACATGAGATCGAGGCAGCTCGGGGAAGGCCCGAAATAGGTCCTCACCGTGCGCCCGATACCCCCCGTTCGTTCCGCCATTAGTAGACCTTGAATTACGCCGGGCACAGAGGTTCTCCGGCCCAGAGTTGTGAAGGCAACTTGTGCGTCACCGTGTCTAGCTCGTGTGGGAGTGGCCTGAGGCCCTCTAATCCTTTCTAGAGCACGAATTAAACAGAATCGTACCCGAAGGTCGTTCTGCACACAGAAAGGGGAAAGATGGAAATTCGCCGCCGGTGAGCAACCACTCGAGCTGTGGCTCGGGGGTGAGCAGCACCGGTCACCTGCGCGTCCAAGGGTGCCTTGGGTTGGGCGTGACAACGCCCAGGTCGGGCTGTCCACGAGAGCCCGAGGTGTGGCGGTTTCCAGTTCCGAGTTTGATCTTTCGGCACAGCCGATATCACTCGGTTTCAATCGACTTCTAGCAATGGGGAGGATGGAGGAAGGTCTCTAGTACCTTGCTGGGACCCTGGAGTGGAAGGAGGGAGCTGCGATCGGCTTGATCAAGCAGGAACTCGAGCGCCGGCGATGGCAGTGGAGAAGCAGGTCGTGCACGTCGGCAGCTCGGGGAATAGCGACTGAAGCACGCCGGGGAGAGAATAAATAGCCCCGGTGGCTGGCCTCCGGCTTGGGGCGCGCAGCAGGAGCTGGCGCCGGCTGCCCCCTTCGGTGGCGCGCGCGCACAGCAGCCGGGAACCGACTGAACTGTGTTTCAGTCGGTTTGCCTTGAGGCAGAGGCTGACATGTGGGTCCCACTCCTCTTTTAACCTCTGAAATTTACTCCTAAAAGCTGTGGTAAACAGTGAACCCTATTCTACCCTTGGCCATTCAAATTATTCACCCAAGAGCCATTTGAATTGATCAAAGTTCAAATGAGGTTTGGTTTGAATGAATTTCAGCACAAGTTCAGTTTGAAATTCAAATAAAGTTTGAATTTCTCCCCCTTAGCTCATGTCAAGATCAACCCCAAATGGAGTGAAAATTGGTGTGTGAGCTCACAAAAATGTGCTGAGTGAGAATATGCCTTCCACTTTTAAATTCAGTGAGTAAAAACAGTTTGAATTTGAATATGGTTTCAAACTGCCCTCTTCCTATCTATACCCAAAATGTCCTCAAAAAGGTTTTGAACTTGGGTGAAACTTGGCATGGACATCCTTAGCAAAGTGTAGGAGTTTTCATATGTCCAGCCCATCTATATCACATGTGGGAAATACCACTTTTGCAATATGTGAGTTTGTCCTCTAATGAGCATGTTGATAGTTGTTACTTGCTCTTCATTTGTGTTCATCATTCTTCCTCAAATGAGGTGTGTGGTGTGGTGATGAACACTGCAAATGAGTGTCAAAAACTGAGGCCCTTACATTCCTCCCCCCTTAAAAGAATCTCGTCCCGAGATTATAAGGTGAAAATGAGAGAGAGGACGGTGGAAAATTACCGGATATGCGACGTGAAAAAGTCGGGGTAGTTAGTGCGAAGGAATTCTTCGCTCTCCCATGTCGCTTCGTCCATGGAGTGATTACTCCACAGAACCTTGTAGAACCACAATGTACGGTTGCGTGTGGTTCGGGCCTTTTCATCTATGATCTGCACCGGTTCCTCCCGATAGGTGAGATCCGGTTGCAGTTCTTCAATGTCTTCCAGCTGAACGGTAGTTGATAGCTTGAGACACTTCCTCAGCTGGGAAATGTGAAAGACGTCGTGCACACCGGAAAGTGCTTCTGGTAATTGCAGCCGGTATGCTACCGATCCACATCTTTCGGTAATCTGGAATGGACCGATGAATCGGGGTGCCAACTTTCCTCTCACCCCAAATCTGTTTACGCCCCTCATTGGAGACACTCGTAGGTATACGTGATCTCCAACTTCGAATTGTAATGGGCGCCTTCTCCGGTCCGCATACTGTTTCTGACGGGATTGAGCGGCTCTTAGGTTCGCTTGAATCAGTCGAACCTTTTCTTCCGCGTTGTTGACAAGGTCAATCCCGAAGGTAACCCTCTCGCCAGACTCACACCAGTTCAGTGGTGTGCGGCATTTCCTGCCGTATAGCGCCTCGTAGGGCGCCATCCTGATGCTGGCTTGGTACCCATTGTTGTACGAGAACTCGGCTAACGGCAAGTGATCATCCCAATTCTTGCCGTGATCGATAGCGAAAGCTCGTAACATGTCTTCTAGGATTTGATTTACCCGCTCAGTTTGCCCATCTGTCTGCGGGTGGTAGGCTGAACTACGGATCAGCTTCGTCCCCAAGGCAGCGTGTAGCTGCTCCCAAAAACGGGACACAAATAAAGTGCCTCGGTCCGAGATGATGGTACGGGGTACGCCGTATAAGCATAGGATCCGTGAGATGTACAGTTCAGCGTACTTCTTGGCGTTGTAGTTGGTGTTGACCGGGATGAAATGGGCAACTTTGGTGAGCCGATCGACGATTACCCACACAGAATCATGTTTCTTTAAGGTGGTGGGTAAACCGACGACGAAATCCATGCTCACGTCCTCCCACTTCCAGGCAGGGATGCCTAGTGGTTGCAGCAGTCCCGGTTTCCGCATGTGGTCTGCCTTCACCCCTCGACATGTATCACACTCGTACACGTATTTTGCAGTCTCTCGCTTCATCCGTGTCCACCAAAACCTTCTTTTGAGTTCTTGATACATTTTGTTGCTGCCGGGGTGAATAGAAAACTTTGATAAGTGAGCCTCATCAAAGATTTTCTTCCGTAACTCCGGGTTTCGGGGTACGACGATCCGGTCCTTGAACCATAGGACGCCGTCTCCGTCCTTCCGGAAACATTTCAACTCCCCACTGTCTACACGTCTCCGCAAATGTGACATGCCCTTGTCATTCTTCTGGGCTGCCGCTATCTCTTCACGGATGGTGGGGATCAAAGCTAGGTTGTAGAGAGCTCCGTGTGGAATCACATGTAGTGGTGGTTCGCTCTCTTCCAACGGTGTGATGGTCAGATTATTGACGTGTGACTTGCGGCTTAGCGCATCTGCCACAACGTTTGCCTTGCCCGGATGATAATGGATCTCTATCTCGTAATCCTTTATCAGTTCTAACCATCTTCGTTGCCTCATGTTCAGCTCCTTCTGAGTGAATATGTACTTGAGGCTTTTGTGGTCGGTATATAAATGTACGAGGTTACCGAGTAAGTAGTGCCTCCACATCTTCAGTGCAAGTACCACGGCAGCGAGCTCCAAGTCGTGAGTTGGATAATTTTGCTCATGGTTCCTAAGCTGCCGTGATCCATACGCGACCACTCTTCGGTCTTGCATCAGCACACATCCGAGCCCAATGCCGGATGCATCGCAGTACACATCGAACGGTTTTGTTGTGTCTGGCTGCGCCAAAACCGGTGCTGATGTCAGGTGCTTGACTAAAGCCTTGAATGCTGCTTCACATGCTGGACTCCAAACATATTTGGTAGCTTTCTTCAGCAGCTCTGTCATTGGCTTGGCAATCTTCGAGAAGTTCGGAATGAACCTCCGATAATATCCCGCGAGTCCGAGGAAACTCCGTACCTCATGAACAGTTCTCGGGGATTTCCAATTCAGCACTTGCGTGATCTTGCTCGGGTCCACAGCGATACCCTCTGCTGAGATGATATGCCCGAGGAAAGGCACTTGCGATATCCAAAACTCGCATTTGCTGAACTTTGCGTATAACTTGTGATCCCGCAGCCGTTGCAAGACTATACGCAGATGTTTCTTGTGATCTTCCTCCGACTTGGAGTATACTAGGATGTCGTCGATGAAGACCACGACAAACTTGTCCAGCTCCGGCATGAACACCGAGTTCATTAAGTACATGAAGTGAGCTGGAGCATTGGTGAGGCCAAAGGACATGACCAGGTACTCATAAAGTCCATACCTTGTCGAAAAAGCTGTCTTCGGAATGTCCTCTGCCCTTATCTTAATCTGATGGTACCCAGATCTTAAATCCATCTTGGAAAAGATCTTTGCTTCGACCAACTGATCAAACAACATGTCGATCCGTGGCAACGGGTACTTGTTTTTGATGGTTACGGCATTTAAGGGGCGGTAGTCCACGCAAAGCCGTAACGTTTCATCCTTTTTCTTGACAAATAACGCCGAACAGCCCCATGGGGAGGAGCTCGGCCTAATAAAACCCTTCTCCAGAAGGTCCGTGAGCTGAGTCTTCAGTTCAGCCAACTCTTTGGGCGCCATCTTGTACGGCCTTCGGGATATTGGCATGGTTCCCGGTGCAAGTTCAATCTTGAACTCCACCTCTCTATCGGGTGGCATTCCCGGCAAACCGTCCGGGAACACATCCGGGAACTCTCGGACCACTGGAATGTCTTCCAGTCTGATGGTTGTAGCTTGATAGACACTTGGAAGTTTTATTTCTGGACTGTCCAGAAATAATGAGTGAGAACCGTGCACTTCTGAGTTTAAGTGCACGACTCGAAGGACGGTGTCTAAAACAGCGCCGTGGCGGGTTAACCACGACATCCCTAGGATGACATCGACCTTCTGTCCCTCTAAGATGATGAGAGACGTGGGGTATACTCTACCCGCTAAGCATAATGGTACTTTGGAGACCATTACGCTTGCTGAAATCTTCCCACCCGGTGAACAAATTAAATATGGACTATCGGTGGGTAGTATTGGCAAGCTGTGTTTAGCAATGAAAGCTTGGCTAATAAAATTATGCGTGGCGCCTGAATCAAATAGTACTATAGCGGGATGCTGGTGGAGTTGGAACATACCCGCAAGGATTGGCTCGCCCTCCGGCACGTCCTCAATGGCAAGCTGGTGGACAGTGCCGGGCCTAGGGTTTGCTCGCCGCGCATTAGTAGGGTTCCGGGGTTGATTCCTCCCCGGAAACTGTGGTGCCACTCCGCCGCCTTGCCTCTCCGGGCAACTGCTCGCGAAGTGTCCTGGGCGACCACACTTGTAACATGTGGCCGCTGCTGGTGGAGTACTTGGTGGACGAAAGCCCGGCATGTGTTGCGAAGGTGCAAACGCACGCGGCATCGCCCGCTGCTGCTGTTGTTGTCGCGGTGGTGCTGGCAGTGCCGGCCGGAATGCCGGTGAAGAGTACGGCCGACTGCGGAACGGCATCGACCGCTGTGGTGGTTGCCAGCGTGGGCCTGATGGTGGGCGATTCACCATCCGAAACTTCTTAGAAGGACCACCTCCTTCTCCACTGCTCTGCGGCGCGCTTCACTTTCGCTCTGCCGCCGCCAACTCCTTGCCGGAGTCCTCTTGAACAATCGCAGCATCAATTATGTCGTTGAGGCTGCCGCGATTGAACATCGCCAGCTTGTCCTTCAGGAGCGGGTTAAGCCCCTGGTAAAAGTGGTCCCGCCGCTTCTCGTCCGTATCTGCGTGATACGACGCGTAGAGCGCGAGATCGTTGAACGCCCTGGAATATTCCAGCGCGTTTAGGCTTCCTTGTTGCAGGTGTAGAAATTCCTGCGTCTTTCTCTTCATCAAACCGGGCGGTATATGATAGGCCCTGAAGGCCGTCCGGAACTCCGCCCAGGTCATCACTCGGTCGGTGGGCTGTGAAGCACAGAAGTTGGCCCACCACGCGCTCGCGGATCCTTGGAGCTGCTGGACCGCGAACTGAGTCTTGCGCTGCTCGCTGATTTGGAGCAGCCCGAACTTCATCTCTATGGCGCGGAGCCAGTTGTCCGCGTCAAGTGGTTCATCCGCCCTTGAGAATACAGGGGGATGAGTCGCCAGGAAGTCGGAGTAGGAGCTCTGTTGGCGCTCCTCGTGATCTTGACGTCTCTCTGGGCGAGACGTATTCGCAATTAACGTTTGCAGCAGCTCTGTATGCTGCTGATGTGAACCCGCCATTGCCGCGACAATGTCGGCCAATGTAACCGTTGGCAGTGGCGGTGGCGGTGTTTGCTGTTGCTGTTGCTGCTGCTGTCCCGAGGAGTCCTCGGGAGGCGGTTGGGAGGTCTCTCCCCCTTGGCTAGTACCTCCAACATCAGGGTTGGCACGAGTACGCGTCATTCTGAAATTCAACACAGCAGCAATTAGCACATGTCTTACTCAAAATTCCATAAACAGGAGTAAGTATTGAAGCGACGCATGATTAACTTGCACAACATTCGCATATATTGATAAAGCATAAACTTTATACAAGATACATTATCCTTGGATCTCCGAGAAGTCGTGCTCATGTCGTCACTGCCTATACATACGCTACTGTCTACACGACATGTCACCGATTACAAAAGTTGGGTTACGCTACCCTAGCTGCCCTACTTGGCAACCGTAACCCCCTACTCGGAGTAGAACTCAACCTCCTGTGGGTCGTCCTCCTCCGGTACTTCTGCTGGTGGCTCTGGATCTACCACCTCTTCTCCCATTCCGGGTTCTCCCATTGCTGGAAGACCCAAGACCACCGGTATGCCTAACACCGGGGGCACGAGGTCCTGCAATGCATGCACCTCGTCCATAGCCTGGTTGTAGTCCTCTTCCCAGCCTTGTCCTTCCTCAATAGCGTCGTCCCGCTCTTGAGCAAGGTCCGCATTCTGCTGGGTTAGGGTCTGCACCAGCTCTTGCAACGCCGCGATGTCAACACGGCTCTTCTTCTTTGCCTTCTTCAGACGACGCAACTGATTGTGTTGTTCATTCAGTCGCTTGATCGTCGGAAGGAGCACATTGCGGGGTGCGCTGTGAGCACCCTCGAAATGATCTCCACGGCTTGTGCTCTCCTTGAGCTTGGTGGCGAGATGCTCCGCATGAACAGCTTGGCTGTCCATCACAGCGTTTCCCGCCCTCATTTGGAGGCTGAAGTTTGCCTCCGCGGGGTTGTACCTTGGGCAAGTCGGGTCCGTTGCCTCCAGGTACCTTTCTTCCCACACATGCTGAGCTCGTCCCTCCACCGGAACGAGTGCGTATGGAGTGCCCTCCATAGCCTGCACGTGTAGTTGGCAGAAACGTGACATAGTGTCACGGGCTGCCACTTGCCACATCCCTTCTGGTTGTCTTCCGCTCACCGTGACGGTGAATGGCACCCAACCGGGTGGCGTAGGCCCTGCAGGAACCTCGACATGGATCATCCACGTCTTGTTCCCTTCTTCGCCTTCTTCCTTGGCGAAGTATTGCGGCCTCTGGTTGTACCCGAAATATTGGAGCATTTGCCACAATGCTTCCGGGTAGCCGCTACGGTCAGAACAGTGGGAAACTACCCACCCGTTCTCCAACCGTTTATCTGCTGTCATCTGTAAAAATATATTTGAGAAATGTCAAATATTTATTTAAACAGTAAACCATTGAGTTATAACATAAGATATGTCATTGAACCCATAACACTTGGAAACATAGTTCAAATTTTTAAACAAATTTGACTGCTGATCTGCTGTTACCATGACAGCCCTGACCAGTTTCCATATCAATCTGATTTAGGCCAGGTTAAAAGCAAAACCAGTCCTGGAGCTCAACATCAAAGTTAAAGTTAACTTCAATAGCTTTCCAGAAAGTATTTGGTTGTCCTAAGATCTGTCCTGATTCAAAAGTTATGAGATGTCAAAGTTAACAGAACTTCTGGAAACAATTGGACAGCACCTCCCTGCCTTAGGTACTGATTTGATCCAAGAATCCCAGTTAATCCTGTTCCTAATCTGACAAAACTTTCTGTTACAAAGTTGTAACCCATCTCATAAGCTTTCCAGAACTACCTCATTTTCTATTTTTGGATTTTTATGCAGGAAGTTATGCTTAATTTACAGAGAGTTTACAGAGAGTCTTTGCTCTGTCCTGTTTTCTGGACAGTTTCAACTCTACTGCATTTTTCGAGTGGTTAGGGGATAAAACACCTCTGGAACTCAACAGAAAAGTTGTAAAGCTCCTCCAAAGCTTTCCAGAAATGTATCATACGACCCCAACCTCGAAAGAACTCAACCTCTAATCTCTGATTAACTCCAGCCTTGATTCAGCTGAAAACAGAGTGCTCTGTCCTTAACATCCTATAAGTTGAAAACTTGTTAACTTTGAATATCCTGTACAAGGGAAGGAGTTACATCAAGTTTTACTACTTTGGATCAAAACTTTCCAGTTTTTACAATGAAGTTGTTTATTCAGTTGGGTGTGACGTCGATGCGTCACCATATTATATCGGTACTACGTCCTCACAAAGAAAAACCTATACCGAACTTAGCCGGCTTCGTTAGTTCAGTGGCACTACTCGTCACTCGCACACGGATGCTACACGTCTACCGTTTCGTGGTAAGGCTACCTGCAGAAATTCAAACAATCATCAGACTCGGCTGCACACCGAGCCCGGAATCCATACAGTTGGTACACCCGGCCGTCATCACTCGCCCGGATGTTCTCAAGCCAAACACGCCTTGAGTTACGTGTTCACGTTTCAGACCACGTGACGGGGTCTCCCATGTTGCACCACGCACGCCAGGGACAGACGTTGCTCGAATACCCCAAACGACATGAAGAGTCGTAGAGGATATCAAAGCGGGTCGGGTTACCTGCCACCCGTGGGGCTCCACCCTTCAGCTTGTGCGCACTGGTGGACAGCGCTTACGTGCACCCCCCAAGACATGAACGTCCCGAGATGCACGATTTTCCGACATAACAAATAGGTTAATATGCCACTTTCTATATGCTAATAACATCCTTATACGGGCTACTAACTCGTTCCTCACTGGATTTTTGAAAAAGAAGACCTTTGTACTGTGTTAAACCTCAAGCGAGCTCTGATACCACGCTGACACGACCCCACTGGTCCTGTCGAGCCAGGATCACGCTGAGGGGTGCTGCGTTGCACAGCACCGTATAACACACGTCAAAGGCACAAAGCGGAAGCGGAAGCTTTATTACATAAACAGGTTTATGAACATGTTTACATCAAAATAAGTTTAGTCCACACTCGCGGGCGTAGACTAAGCATCAAGTGCACGTTCAGCCCTCGAACATGTACTTGCTAGCACACACACACACTAACTCTGCGGCGTGCACGACTCCCACTCGACGGGATTCCCCTCCTGGGGTTCCGTCTCCTCTTCGGGAGTCCCTTCCTCATAGAACCCTGTAAAAAGCTTCAAACACAAGCAGTGAGCACGAAGGCTCAGCAAGTCTGACCCGTCTCACCTAAACATGAAACTTCTACATGAGGGTAATGGGTTGTATGAGGTAAAAATCATTTGCAAGGACTCGCCTAATTAGTAGAACCTTACTTTCAAGTTTTAGCAGCAGGTTGTGGAGAACCTTACGCTAAGGCACATGAGAGAGCCGCAATCAAACAAGAAACGCATTTCTCTCATGTACTTTGCCCAAAGTTGAAAAGAACTTTAGTTAGCTCTAGACTACAACATATCATTAACAATCAAATCCATCTTTCAATCAGCAACATTTTAACATGTAACTAGCCTGTTCTTTCTACGTCACGGTACAGTGAACAAGTGGTACTCACTGACCGCGAGGGACGGCGATTATAATCGATTTACACCTGCAGGGTTACCCGAACAACCCGTCACGTACGCCCGTACTCGATGTTGCCTACAACAACCATCACGGACGCCGTACGCGACTACTTTTCACCCGTTAGCCAAATATTGAACCGGTCCCATCGTCCCGAGCAAGAGGTCTCTGCACGCGCATCTCCGTGCCGCCAGCCGATTTACACCTCGAGCTCTCAACCTACCCTCTGAACGACGGGCAATGCCTCAATACCCAGCTACCCGAGTTACATCAGTTTCCCGGTTCCCATATAGCCGGTAGGTCTTCGGTACTGTTCTAGCTTGTTCAACAGGCCCGCACACGGCTCGGTCCTCAATCGACACAAGCGGAGCTACGGCACACAGGCCCCAAAGTCCTGCTGCCCTTACTCTCCGCTCGGTCTCATTTTCTTGCCATGTGTATCATGTGCTATCTCTACCCGAGCAATGTGCCTCTAGCCTATTCTCGCGAGTAGTTCCAACTACTCGACTTGTACCGAATCCTACTCTATCCTAGCAATGCAGTGGCTAACGAGGTTTTCAATCCTAAACCCAACCCATGGTTTTCTTGGCTGTGCAGTTGGGTTTCCAATCAAGACTCTAATGCAATGAACAAAGGGAAACAAGTATGTGCTCAAAACAATAAAAATTTGTAAAAAGGTTAATGCAAACCGGGGCTTGCCTTGCTGCTCTTGGTCGTAGGCTAGCTGTTCCTCCGGAGTAACGAAGTCTAGGACTTCGGGTTCCTCCTCGACCTTAGCGACTACATGATAGAACAATACATGTATTAATTTAATGCACCTGTATTAAGTTTGAAGTTGTGAAGTCTATAACCTTTGCTAGACAGACCTAATGACTGTGAAACTTTTACTGTGGCTTGGTTACAACCTAAACAAAGACTTGGTCAAGTTTTAGTTGCAGTGAAGCTCACTTGAGCCCTCCACAAATAATTATGTCCTTGACCTTAATTGGAACTCTTAGGGTGTTCTAGGAATTTTCATGAGACAAACTATGACTTTCTGAAAACTAGATTTTCAGAGGGTTCTAATGGAGTTGGTCTCACTTAATTTGGAAGTTTATAACTAAAGATATGAGCTAAACAATTTCAGAGAAAATTCTGAAAATGTTTCTGAACATTTTCTATTTTCTCTGGAACAGTTTTACTAATCACACCATTAGGTGGACTAAATAAGCTCAAATGGTTCTGAAATTTTTATGGTAGTTCAAGGATATTTTGGTGAACATCTCAGCAAAATTTCAGGATTTTCCTCCAAAGGATTCTCCAGTTAAAATTCCCAACAGTTTAAACTTTAAGGAATTAATTCTGGAGAATTAAGGAATTTCATGAAGTGAAACTTGATTTTCTGGAAAGTACCCAGAGAGCTGAATCCAGCAAAATTTGGTTCACTCAATTTGGAGCTTTCTAGCCAAAGTTATAAGGATTTGAAGTTTGAAGGAAATCTGAAAATCGGGGAAAAGTTTAAACTCGCGCGTGGGCCCAGGGGACACGCGTCGCACGCCGAAGCGACAGCACACCGCGGCCCACAAGGCTTTTGCGCGCCAGCACACCCGATCCCGGCCGCAGCCGGATCCCGATTCAAAATATCGGCCGCTGACAGCTGGGGTCCACCCCCTTCTTCAACCTCGCGACACCCGCGCCCCGCCGCCGGGGGACCTCGCCGGAGAGCTCGCCGCTGGCTGCTGTACAGCTCCAAACTTCTTGATTCTGGCCGCCCCTGCCTACTTTTACTCGGGGAACATGATTCTAGGGTTAGCTGCTCATGACAATGGCCGGAGCATGGTCGGCGACGAGCCGCCATATCGGAACGACTTCGGCCATGTCGGCTGACTCTCCTAGTACCTCAGCTACTTGGGAAATCGGTCGGGGAGCATCAGTGGACCTCAGAGAAGGTCGACATGAGATCGAGGCAGCTCGGGGAAGGCCCGAAATAGGTCCTCACCGTGCGCCCGATACCCCCCGTTCGTTCCGCCATTAGTAGACCTTGAATTACGCCGGGCACAGAGGTTCTCCGGCCCAGAGTTGTGAAGGCAACTTGTGCGTCACCGTGTCTAGCTCGTGTGGGAGTGGCCTGAGGCCCTCTAATCCTTTCTAGAGCACGAATTAAACAGAATCGTACCCGAAGGTCGTTCTGCACACAGAAAGGGGAAAGATGGAAATTCGCCGCCGGTGAGCAACCACTCGAGCTGTGGCTCGGGGGTGAGCAGCACCGGTCACCTGCGCGTCCAAGGGTGCCTTGGGTTGGGCGTGACAACACCCAGGTCGGGCTGTCCACGAGAGCCCGAGGTGCGGCGGTTTCCAGTTCCGAGTTTGATCTTTCGGCACAGCCGATATCACTCGGTTTCAATCGACTTCTAGCAATGGGGAGGATTGAGGAAGGTCTCTAGTACCTTGCTGGGACCCTGGAGTGGAAGGAGGGAGCTGCGATCGGCTTGATCAAGCAGGAACTCGAGCGCCGGCGATGGCAGTGGAGAAGCAGGTCGTGCACGTCGGCAGCTCGGGGAATAGCGACTGAAGCACGCCGGGGAGAGAATAAATAGCCCCGGTGGCTGGCCTCCGGCTTGGGGCGCGCAGCAGGAGCTGGCGCCGGCTGCCCCCTTCGGTGGCGCGCGCGCACAGCAGCCGGGAACCGACTGAACTGTGTTTCAGTCGGTTTGCCTTGAGGCAGAGGCTGACATGTGGGTCCCACTCCTCTTTTAACCTCTGAAATTTACTCCTAACAGCTGTGGTAAACAGTGAACCCTATTCTACCCTTGGCCATTCAAATTATTCACCCAAGAGCCATTTGAATTGATCAAAGTTCAAATGAGGTTTGGTTTGAATGAATTTCAGCACAAGTTCAGTTTGAAATTCAAATAAAGTTTGAATTTCTCCCCCTTAGCTCATGTCAAGATCAACCCCAAATGGAGTGAAAATTGGTGTGTGAGCTCACAAAAATGTGCTGAGTGAGAATATGCCTTCCACTTTTAAATTCAGTGAGTAAAAACAGTTTGAATTTGAATATGGTTTCAAACTGCCCTCTTCCTATCTATACCCAAAATGTCCTCAAAAAGGTTTTGAACTTGGGTGAAACTTGGCATGGACATCCTTAGCAAAGTGTAGGAGTTTTCATATGTCCAGCCCATCTATATCACATGTGGGAAATACCACTTTTGCAATATGTGAGTTTGTCCTCTAATGAGCATGTTGATAGTTGTTACTTGCTCTTCATTTGTGTTCATCATTCTTCCTCAAATGAGGTGTGTGGTGTGGTGATGAACACTGCAAATGAGTGTCAAAAACTGAGGCCCTTACAAAAAGTTCCGGATAGTTCTTGTGGATGTAATCTTCGGTCTCCCACGTCGCTTCTTCCGGGGTATGATTACTCCACAGGACTTTGTAAAATCTCAAAGTCTGAATTCGGGTGATCCGTGTTTTTTCGTCGATAATCTGTATAGGTTGCTCGACATAGGTGAGATCCGGCTTTAACTCGTCGATGTCTTCGTTGCGGATGGCAGCGGTAAACTTGAGACATTTCCGCAGCTGGGTCACGTGAAATATGTCGTGAATACCGCAAGGCTTGTCAGTAGTTCCAGCCGGTAGGCTACAGTTCCGCACTTCTCCTTTATGGCAAACGGACCGATGAATCGGCGAGCAAGTTTCCCCTTAACACCGAACCGATGAATCCCTTTCATTGGAGACACACAAAGATACATGTGCTCTCCGACTTCGAAATGCAGCGGTCGACGCCTCTGATCCACGTAGCTTTTCTGACGAGATTGGGCAGCTTTGAGGTTCTCTTGTATTATCCGAACTCTCTCTTCGGCTTCCTTGACAAGATCAACCCCGAATGTTACTCGTTCACCGGACTCACACCAGTTCAATGGCGTACGGCACTTCTGGCCGTATAGAGATTCATATGGTGCCATTTTGATGCTCGTCTGATATCCGTTGTTGTACGAGAACTCCGCCAACGGTAAGTGATCATCCCAGCTCTTTCCGTGGTGGATGGAACATGCTCTTAGCATATATTCCAGTATTTGATTCACCCTCTCAGTTTGCCCATCGGTTTGAGGGTCATACGCAGAGCTTCTAATCAACTTCGTCCCCAAGGATGCGTGTAGCTGCTCCCAGAACGGGCTACGAACAGCGATCCTCTATCTGACACAATGGTATGGGGAACTCCATGTAAGCACAAGATCCGTGTTGTGTACAGCTCTGCATACTGCTTTGCATTATACCTAGTATGCACCGGGATGAGATGTGCTGATTTGGTTAACCGATCAACGATTACCCAAATCGAGTCATGGTTGTGGGAGGTCATCGGCAACCCGACGATAAAGTCCATACTCAAGTCTTCCCACTTCCATGCCGGTACTTGAATTGGCTGCAACAGGCCTGACTTCTTCACATGGTCGGCCTTGACTCTTCGACACGTATCACACTCTGAAACGTACTTTGCAACTTCACGTTTCATACGTGTCCACCAAAACTTCTTCCGGAGATCTTGGTACATTTTGTTGCTGCCCGGATGAATGGAAAACTTGGACAAATGAGCTTCATCGAAAGTTTTCTTCCGTAGTCCCATATCCTGGGGTACTACAATCTGGTTGTTGAACCACAAGGTACCATCCTCGTCCTTCCGGAAGCACTTCATTTCTCCGTTGTCTATCCTTCGCTGTATGTGAGACATACCCTTGTCTTTTCGTTGAGCTTCAATGATCTCTTCTCGGATGGTCGGAATGAGAACGAGATTATAGAGAGCTCCATACGGAATGAAACGGAGGCTTGGTTCTTCATCATACATTTCAGCAATAGTTAGGTGATGGATATGCGCCTTACGACTGAGCGCATCGGCGACCACATTTGCCTTTCCTGGATGATAACGAATCTCAAGTTCATAGTCTTTAATGAGCTCTAGCCATCTTCGTTGCCTCATGTTCAATTCTTTCTGAGTGAAGATGTACTTCAAGCTCTTGTGGTCGGTGTAGAGGTGTACAAGGTTTCCGAGCAAGTAATGCCTCCACATCTTCAACGCAAGGACCACGGCAGCTAACTCAAGATCATGAGTTGGATAATGCTGCTCGTGATTTCTGAGTTGACGAGATCCATAAGCGACCACTCGTCTTTCTTGCATCAGCGCGCAGCCAAGACCAATGCCAGATGCATCGCAATAAACGTCGAATGGCTTCGTCATATCCGGCTGAGCAAGAGCTGGGGCTGTTGTGAGATGCTTCACTAAAGTCTTGAAAGCTTGTTCACACGCAGCACCCCACACAAATCTGGTATTCTTCTTTAATATTTCCGTCATCGGTTTAGCAATCTTGGAGAAACCCGGAATGAACCTCCGGTAATAACCCGCTAAACCAAGGAAGCTATGGATTTCATGCACAGACTTTGGTGACTCCCATTTCTGCACTTGGATAATCTTACTCGGATCTACAGCGATGCCCTCCGCTGAAATGATGTGTCCGAGAAAAGGTACTTGATTAATCAAGAATTCACACTTGCTGAATTTTGCATAGAGCTGATGATCTCACAATCTTTGTAGCACAATATGCAGATGTTCAGCATGTTCTTCCTCTGACTTGGAGTACACTAAGATATCGTCGATGAAGACAACGACGAATTTATCCTACTCCGGCATGAACACTGAATTCATCAGGTACATAAAGTGTGCCGGGGCGTTGGTCAAACCAAAAGACATAACGAGATACTCATACAGCCCGTATCTCATTGAGAATGCCGTCTTCAGAATATCTTCTGCCCGGATTTAATCTGGTGATATCCAGACCGAAGATCCATCTTCGAAAATACCTTCGCACCCACTAATTGATCGAAGAGCATATCAATGTGAGGTAGTGGATACTTGTTCTTGATGGTAACGGCGTTCAAAGGACGATAATCAACACGAAGCCTTAGTGTTTTGTCCTTCTTCTTGACAAACAAGGCTGAACAACCCCAAGGTGATGAACTCGGTCGTATAAAGCCCTTGCTCATTAGGTCATTCGGTTGTGTCTTCAATTCTGCCAGTTCATTGGGTGCCATCTTGTACGGCCTTCATGATATCGGTGTTGTTCCCGGTATGAGTTCAATCTTGAACTCAACGTCTCGCTCGGGCGGCATGCCCAGTAAATCATCGGGAAACACATCCGGATACTCATGTACCACCGGAATGTCCTCTATCTTAACAGCTTCCGTGTGGTTCACTGTTACAATCTGTTCCGTCTGGCGCCCAGAATTAATATATGAAGACCGTGCTGTGGGCAGTTGAGCTCAACGGTCCTAGAGCTGATGTTAAGAACCGCTCCGTGGTAATTCAACCATGACATCCCCAAAATGATGTCGATCTTCAGACCCTCAAGAATAATGAGAGTCCTAGGGTATATTTTACCCCCCAAACAAAGAGGTGCTCGGGAGACAACCTCGCTTGCGGTACTGCTGCCCCCGGGCGAAGATATGAGGTATTGCCTCTTTGTATAAACTGTTTGGAGCTGATGTTGAGCCACGAAAGATTGGCTAATGAAGTTGCGTGTGGCACCGGAATCAAAGAGAACTAAAACCGGTAGCTGATTGAGAGAAAATATCCCTTCTAAAACGGCTTCCCCTTCCAGAACATCATCAATCACGGTATAGTGAATATTGCCCCTTATCTGCCCTCCTGTCCGAAGATTTAGGTACGGGTCATATTGTTGTAAATATGATGACCCGCAGCCTTGAGTTCCCTCCGAACAATGCCTAGCATAATGGCCCATACTCCTACAAGTGAAACACGGGTGTCTTTCCGGTTCTTCGTTGACTTGCGGTGGGATGCTAGGTACACCTGGCTGCAGCGATGGAGCACAAACCACCGTCTGATGCTGCGGCTTTGGAGGTGGTGCAAGTTGTAGAACTTGACCAGCAATCAATCTCTGAGGAGTTGATCGTACATGTGGCCTCCATCATTCACCGGGTGGCGTTCGATACACCAAACGGTACTTCTGAGGCACATAACTTGTGCTGGCCTGCTCGATCTCACTCATCTTTCTCTTCTCGGCTTGCCACTCAAGTGTCGTCTTCTCTTGGACGAAAGCCGCATCGACCATGTCGGTGTAACTGCCGTTATTGTGTACGGCCAACTTCTCCTGTAATATGGCACTCAGGCCATGGAAGAATAAGTCGCACCGTGCCTCTTCTTTCGCCACATATTCGGGAGCATATTGGGCCAAAAGATTAAACCTTCTGACGTACTCGAGGACACTCATGTCCCCTTGCTTCAAGCCCAAAAATTCCTCCCGCTTTGCCTTGACAATACCTAATGGTATGTAACGAGTACGAAAGGCTTCACAAAACTCACTCCATGTCACTTGATGGTCCTCCAGAACGGTGGCAAGATGATCCACCCACCAGTTTCCGGTGGCTCCATGGAGTTGCTGAGCGGAAAACTTTACCTTTTGTACTTCATCACACTTGAATACTCCAAATTTGGACTCCATGACACGAAGCCACTGACCTGCTTCCACAGGTTCGGTAGCTTCAGTAAAGATTGGCGGTTGAGTCGCCAAGAAATCCAGATAAGAGTTCTAAGGTGGAACGACTTGTTGCATGTTCTGGAGTACGCCTTGCTGTACCAAAGCTTGGAGTAAGCGTGTGTGTTCATGCGTTGCTTCTTAGAGTAGCCTACTGTTCTCTTAGTTAGACTCGACGACTCGAGTCATAAGATCCATCCATCCCGTGGAAGGTGGTTCCGACGGTGGAATAGAAGCATCACCACCTTGGCGAGAACTCCCGGCCCTACTCCTAGAGCGAGTACGAACCATACTGCAACAATGTAGTTGAGAAGAGTTAAACAAGAACTCAGCAGTATGTGAGACTAATGAAAAACATGAATATGTCAAAACTTTATAAAAGCAGTCAAAAATTCATGTTTACACAACCCCTTAGTAGACATAGCTATCCAGCCTATCTGTACAGGACAGACCTTTATGCACTATCTCCAGATTTTGATCTAGTTAAGAGCATTTTCATAACTCAAATCGAATACCAAAGTTAAAGTTAACTTCAGTATATTTACAACGAGTACTCATATGCCTCCTGATCACCTCCGGATTAAAAGTTATGATTTTTCCAAAGTTGACAGAATTCATGGATAAAATTTGCCAGCACCTCCTTTGTACGTGGCTGATTTTCTCACAGTTGTATATGTAAATACAATAAAAATCTGAACAAACATTGAATTACAACAATGTTGCACATTTCATAACCTTTCCAACTGTGTATCATAGGCTTCTTACGGATTTTTCAACAGAAGGTTATGGCTTAAAAACAGAAAGGTCGAGAGATGTTTTGCTGCTGTCCTGGTTCTGGACAGTTTACCTTCCTCTTAACTTTCTACCCATTTAGCGTGTAATTTTGCTCTGGGGCTCTACAAAGAAGTTGTAGATAACTTGAAAATATTTCCAGAACCGTATCATACACCTTAATTGGTTCAAGCTACTCAGAGTTATGCTCTGTTAAAGTCCAGCAAGAATTTCTGCCGAAAACAGAGCACTCTGTTTTTGAAATCTTTGAAGCCTAGTCTTTCTCTCATTTGAATGTTAGCTCAAAATAAGAGTTCAGTAACTAATATTTGTTTCAAACTTCCATTTTTAGTTGAAAGTTAGTTTATGAGTCATTTCTTCAAAGGAAAGGGTTTATTAAGTTTAGTACGGCGTCGATGCACCGTAAGAAGCATGTCGGTACTACGTAGCTTTACCAAAAGAAAATCCTAACCGGATTATACCGGCATAAACGTATCTTAGGTTGCACTAAAATGAACACTCGCAAATGTGTACTATTTGTACTACGGCGTCGTGGTTAATCCTGCATAAGTCACACTCAATTGTCAGGTCCGGCTGCACACCGAACCCGGTATCCATACAGTTCTTACACCCGTCCGTCATCACTCGCACAGGTGTTCTCAAGCCAAACACGCCTTGAGCTACGTGTTCACGTTACTAACCACGTGACGGGGTTTCCCAAACTTGACCGTAGCACGCCAGGGAAGGGCGTTGCTCGAGTACCCCAAACGACATGAATAATCATACAGGATACTAAAGCGGGTCGGGTTACCTGCCACCTGTGGGGCTCCACCCTTCAGCTTGTGCGCACTGGTGGACAGCGCTTACATGCACCACCCAAGACATAAATCGTCCCGAGATGCACAATTTTCCAACATAACAAATAAGTTAGTTTGCCACCTTCATAATAAGCTAATAGTAATCCTTATGTGGGCCTAGTACCGTATCCTCACCATAACCTAAATTTTTGTTGTAATACGATCCTTATTCCGTGTGCTATTACCAACGCGGCTTTGATACCAGCTGAGACGGGCCAGGTACCGACTGAGACAGGGCTCAGCTAATGATACCACTTGTCACAGTTCTGATACCACGATGAGACGGCCCGACGCCGCCCGTTTAGTCACAGGGGCGGAGCACTCGCCCGGGAATCGCATTGGGTGGTGCCGTGTTGTGCGGCCACCAACAGCACACATACAAGGAACAATGTATTACATAAAACAATAGCGGAAGCTTACAAATTTTTTTTGTAAATAATTTACATCAAATAACTACAGTGGAAGTCTATCACAACTCATGTCGAGTAACTAAGAGCACTCGAGATGAAGTCCAGCCCGCGGACTCCTCTCGCTAGCAAAACGAAGACAAGCAGCAGCGGCTGGGTTCTCCATGTGTTACCTGACTCGGAAGTCTCCGAGTCTCACCGGACAACCTCCATCTTAGCATCGATGTTAACCTGCAAAACCACTTATATAGCAAGCGTGAGCACATAGGCTCAGCAAGACTGATCCGTCTCTCCTAAACAAGAAACTCTACATGCACGACGGTTCACAATTAGGATAGCTAGATTCGCATAAAGGACTCGCCTAAAGTTGATCCTTAACTTTCAGAGTTTAAGCCTCATTGTACAGACCTTGAACTGAACAGCATCGCAACTGCACAATCGAAAAAGAAACGCTTTGTTGCGATGCTCTTTGCACAAGGCGAAAGTAAAGTTTAATGAGCCTATCTCTAATTCAATCATGGTTGCAATACAATTTACCTCACAGACTTATCATGTCCAAAAGATAACCATTTCAGTTGTTACTACCTCAAGACGCAGTGGGCAAGTATGCTCATATAACCGCGAGCGATGGTGATTCGATTCAGTACACGCCCGGACTACACGACACGTACACCCGTACTCCGAGTTGCCAGCAGCAACCTCGACTAATGTTGTATGCGGCCACCTTTCCCAAGATCTTCCACATTGGACGCAGTACAACTGCCCCGAGTACGCAAGCTCCCTCAAGGTATATACCCGCAGTGGTATGTTCTTAAGCGAGTTACCTCCTGCTACCCTGACGCCGAAAGCCTAAGGCAGTTGGAAAAGTTCCACTATGGATCTCCCAAGGTACATCGGTTTGCTGGGTCCCATATAGCCAGTATGTGCCCGGTACACAACTCAAACTTGTCCAACAGGGCCAAGCACGGACGGGCCTTAACCGACACGGGCAGGGCTAGGCACGCACGGTCCGCAACCTACTGCATCTAAACCTCCCTGCCCCGTCTCCATTTCTTATGTGTGAACTTTCCTCATCTTTTCTATTTGGGACCCGATCCGAATAAACCAGCCCTAAACTCGCGAGTAGATTCCAACTACTCGACTTCTACCGGACCTTTCCTACTAACATTAGCGTAGCCAAATCCACTTGAGGAGGTGCTATTCTACCCTTCCTCTCTTAGGTATTTTTGGTTATGCAACTGGGGTTTTCATTATCAACTAGACTTAATGCAAACAAACAATTCAAGCTATAATCTCTAGAAATGGAAATATTTTATAAAACTGTTCAAATGCAAACCGGGGCTTGCCTGTTTTGCAGGTCACTAAGATACAATCAGTTAGTGACGATCACTTGGAGCTTGATAACTCGCTTTCCTCCCTCCTTGATCTTCACTTCAATTCCTTCTCACGTTCTTCACGTAGACGCTACACGATATGATCATGCATATGTATTTAATTGAAAAGCTTTTGCTAATAAGATCTAATGACACATTTAAAACTGGAACTCTGTTTAAGAATTTAAAATGACACTGGTGCTAGTGGTTTAGGTTGGGTTTAAACACTATGATCAAGTGTTTGAGTGCTACTCCTCACTTGTGTATTGATCACCTAAAGAGGTTACACATAACAGTGGTGATCCAGAGCTCAAATGGAGCTGAAACTTTTCATGTGAGTTCCTCATCACAAGAACGTTATCTGGACCAAAATTTAGAACTTTTAATTGAGTGGTTTATTCAGAAAAATTTTCTAAGCAATTAAGCAAAGAAGAATTAATTCTGAGGTAGCACCTATGTTCATGTCAAACCACAATTTCTATTATAGTTCATAGATCTTGCATGAATTTTCCTAGGATTTTTGAAGCTAATAATTGCCCAGAACTGAATTTACAAGTTTTGGAAATTCTCTGAAAATGTTTCTGTATTCAATTGAACACAGCAACTTACAATCTGAATTACCCTGATCAAATCGACTCCATGTAAGGGCCTCAGTTTTTGACACATGTGATCATCACCACACCACACACCTCATTTGAAGCAAGTTGATGAACACAAATGAAGAGCAAGTAACCCCCATCAACATGCTCATTAGAGAACAAACTCATATATTGCAAAAGTGGTATTTTCCACATGTGATATAAATAGGCTGGGCATATGAAAACTCCTACACATTGCTAGGGATGTCCATGCCAAGTTTCACCCAAATTCAAAACCTTTTTGAGGTCATTTCAGGTATAGCTAGAAAGAGGGAAGTTTGAAACCATATTCAAATTCAAACTGTTTTTATCCCATGAATTCAAAAGTGGGAGGCATATTCCTACTCAGCACATTTTTGTGAGCTCATACACCAATTTTCACTCCATTTGGAGTTGATCTTGACATGAGCTAAGTGGGGCAAATTCAAACTTTATTTGAATTTCAAACTGAACATGTGCTGAAATTCATTCAAACCAAACCCAACTTGAATTCTAATCAATTCAAATGGCTCATGGGTGAATAATTTGAATCACCATGGGTATTTTGGGGCTCACTGTTTACAACAGTGATTAGGAGTGAATTTCAGAGGTTAAAAACGAAAATGGACCCACATGTCAGCCACAGGGAGGATTCAACCGACTGAGACTTTTCTCACTCGGGTCGCCGAGCTGCAGCTGCGATCGCCACCCAGGGAGGCCACCGCGCCAGCAGCTTCTTGGCCATGCGCGGGCACGAGGCGGTTCAGAGCCTTCTTAAGGCGTTCTTCCCCCTCCTCGGCCGAAGCCCTCGCCATTTCCTCCCTGCAAGAACACAGCGCCAGAAAAACTCCTTCCGCCACTCAGAACCGATCGTAGAGCTCTGATCAGAGTCTTCCCGTCCCCTCCAGAGCTACGGCAAGGTACTAGGAACCCTCCTCCTTCTTCCCCATTGCTAAAACTCAGCTGAAACCGATTGATCTCGGCTATACCGAGAGTTCAATTCGGTGACCTAAAACCGCCGCACTTCGGGCTCCCGTGGACAGCCCAACTGGGGAGTTGTCACGCCCGAGCCAAGGCACCCTTGGACGCGCTGGTGACCGGTGCTGCTCACCCCCGAGCAACAGCCCGAGTGTCTGCGCACCAGCGGCGAATTTCCAGTTTTCCCCTTTCTGGGTGCAGAACGACCTTCGGGTGCGGTTCTATAAAATTCCTACTCTAGGAAGGATTAGAGGGCCTCAATCCGCTCTCACATACACTAGACACGGTGCGCACAAGTTACCTTCACAACCTTTGGTCTGAGAACCTCTGTAACCGGTGTATTTCGGAGTTTACCGACGGCGGAGCTTGTGGGAGGCATCAGGTGCATGGTGAAATCCTACATCGGGCCTCCCCAGAGCTGCTTCAAGCTCATGTCAACCTTCCTTAAGGTCCACTGATGCTCCCCGACCGGTTTCTCGAGTGATCGAGGTGCTAGGGAAGTCGGCCGACACGGCTGAAGTCTTTCCGAAGCCGCCGCTCGTCGCCGACCATGTGCCAGCCGTTTTCATGGCGAGCTGACCCAAGAATCCTGTTCCCCGAGTGAAAATAGGCAGAGGCGGCCAAAATCGTGAAGTTTGGACCTTTACAGAAGCTACCGGCGAGGTAGCCCGGCGGTAGAGCCCGGGCGGCGAGAGGTAGACGAAGGGGGTGGACCCCAGGTGTCAGGAGCAGATATTTTAAATCGGGATCGGGCTGCGGCCGGGATCTGGTGTGCTGGCGCGCAAAAACCCTGTGGGCCTCAGTGTGCCGTCGCCCCCGCGCCCAACACGTGTCCCCGCGGGCCCTGGCAGATTTAAACTTTTCCCCCGATTTTCAGATTTCATTCAAACTTCAAATCCTCATAATTTTTGCTAGAAAGCTCCAAATCGAGTGAACCAAATTTTTTTGGATTCATCTCTCTGAGCACTTTCCAGCAAATCAAGTTTCACTTCATGAAAACCCTTAATTCTCCTGAATTAATTCCACAAAGTTTAAACGGTTTGGAATTTTAACTGGAGAATCCCTCGGAGGAAAATTCTGAAATTTTGCTGGGATGTTCACCAAAATATCCCTGAACTATCATAAATTTTAAGATCCATTTGAGCTCATTTGATCCACCTAATGGTGTGATTAGTGAAACTGTTCCAGAGAAAATAGAAAATGTTCAGAAACATTTTCAGAATTTTCTCTGAAATTGTTTAGCTCATATCTTTAGCTAGGAACCTTCAAATTAAGTGCGACCAACTCCATTAGAACCCGCTGAAAATCTAGTTTTCAGAAAGTCATAGATTGTTTCATGAAAATTCTTAGAACACCCTAAAAAGCCTTCAATTACGGTCAAGTACATAATTAATTGTGGAGGGCTAAAATGAGCTTTGCTGCAACTAAAACTTGACCAAGTTTCTGTTTAGGTTGTAACCAAGCCACAGAAAAGTTTCACAGGCATTGGGTCTGTCTATTAAGAGTTATAGATTTCACAAGTTTAAAAGTTAATTCAAATGCATTAATTTAATACATGTACTTCTTATATCATGTAGTCATTAGGTCGAGGAGGAACCCAAAGTCCTAGACTTCGTTACTCCGGAGGAGCAGCTAGCCTATGACCAAGAGCAGCAAGGCAAGCTCCGGTTTGCATTAACCTTTTTAAAATTTTTTATTGTTTTGAGCACATACTTGAATACTATTGTTCTTTGCATTTGAGTCATGTTTGGAAACCCAATTGCATAGCCAAGAAAACCATGGGTTGGGCTTAGGATTGCAAACCCCGTTAGCTACTGCAAAGCTAAGTTAGGGTAGGATTCGGTACAAGTCGAGTAGTTGGAACTACTCGCGAGCATAGGCTAGAGGCACTCGACTCGGGTAGTGGTAGCACATGAAACACATGGCAAGAAAATGAGACCAAGCGGAGGGTAAGGGCAGCAGGAATTTGGGGCCTGTGTGCTATAGCTCCGCTTGTGTCGATTGAGGACCGAGCCGTGTGCGGGCCTGTTGAACAAGCTAGAACAGTACCGAAGACCTACCGGCTATATGGGAACCGGGAAACCGATGTAACTCGGGTAGCGGGGTGTTGAGGCATAGTTGGTCGTTCAGAGGGTAGGTTGAGAGCTCGAGTTGTAAATTAGCTGGCGGCACTGAGATGCGCGTGCAGAGAACTCTTGCTCGGGACGATTGGACCGGTTCAACATTTGGCTAATGGGTGAAAGGTAGTTGCGTACGGCGTCCGTGATGGTTGTTGTAGGTAACATCGAGTACGGGCGTACGTGACGGGTTGTTCGAGTAACCCTGCAGGTGTAAATCGATTATAATCACCGTCCCTCGTAGTCAGTGAGTACCACTTGTTCACTGTACCGTGACGTAGAAAGAACAGGCAAGTTACATGTTAAAATGTTGCTGATTGAAAGATGGACTTTACATGTTAATGGTTTGTTGTAGTTTAGAGCTAACTAAAGTTCTTTTCAACTTTGGGCAAAGTACATGAGAGAAATGCGTTTCTTGTTTGATTGCGGCTCTCTCATGTGCCTTAGCATAAGGTTCTCCACCACCTGTTGCTAAAACTTGAAAGTAAGGTTCCACTAATTAGGCGAGTCCTTTGCAAATGATTTTACCTCATGTACCCATCACCCCTCATGTAGAAGTTCCATGTTTAGGTGAGACGAGTCAGACTTGCTGAGCCTTCGTGCTCACTGCTTGTGTTTGAAGCTTTTGCAGGGTTCTATGAGGAAGGGACTCCCGAGGAGGAGACGAAACCCCAGGAGGGGAACCCCGTCAAGTGGGAGCCGTGCACGCCGCAGAGTTAGTGTGTGTGTGTGCTAGCAAGGACACGTTCAAGAGCTGAACATGCACTTGATGTGTAGTCTACGCCCGTGAGTGTAGACTGGACTTATCATGATGTACAAATGTTCATAAACCACTTTATGTAATAAAAGTTTTGCTTCCGCTTTGTACCTTTGATGTGTGTTATTCGGTGCTGTGCAACGTAGTACCCCTCAGTGTGATCCTGGCTCGACAAGACCGTGGGGTCGTGTCAGCGTTGGTATCAGAGCTCGCTTGAGGTTTAACGCACTACAAAGGTCATCTTTTTCAAAAGTCCAGTGAGGAACGAGTTAGTAACCCATATAAGGATGTTATTAGTATATAGAAAGTGGCATATTAATCTATTTGTCTATGTCAGAAAATCGTGCATCTTGGGACGTTTATGTCTAGGGGGTGCACGTAAGCGCTGTCCACCAGTGTGCACAAGCTGAAGGGTGGAGCCCTACGGGTGGCAGGTAACCCGACCCGCTTTGATATCCTCTACGACTCTTCATGTCGTTTGGGGTATACGAGCAACGTCTGTCCCTGGCGTGCGTGGTGCAATTTGGGAGACCCCGTCATGTGGTCTGAAACGTGAACACGTAACTCAGGGCGTGTTTGGCATGAGAACATCCGGGCGAGTGATGACGGCCGGGTGTATGAACCGTATGGATACCGGGCTCGGTGTGCAGCCAAGTCTGACGATTGTTTGAGTTTCTGCAGGTAGTCTAACCAAAAAACAGTAGACGTGTAGTATTCGTGTGCGAGTGACGTTTAGTGCCACTGAACTAACGAAGCCGGCTAAGTCCGGTATAGGTTTTTCTTTGTGAGGACGTAGTACCGACATGATCTGGTGACGCATCGACGTCACACCCCACTAAATGAACAACTTCATTTAAAACTTGAAGGTTTTGGTCCAAAGAAGTAAAAACCTGATGTAACTCCTTCCCTTAATCAGAATATTCAAAGTTAACAAGTTTTCAACTTATAGGTTGTTAAGGACAGAGCACTCTGTTTTCAGCTGAATTAAGACTGAAGTTAATCAGAGGTTAGAGGTTGAGTTCTTTCGAGGTTGGGGTCATATGATACATTTATGGAAAGCTTTGGAAGAGTTTTACAACTTTTCTGTGGAGGTCCAGAGGTGTTTCATCCCTTAACCAATCGAAAAATGCAGCAGAGTTGAAACTCTCTAGAAAACAGGGCAGAGCAAAAACTCTCGGTAAACTCTCTGTAAATTGAGTATAACTTCCTGCATAAAAATCCAAATATAGAAAATGAGGTAGTTCTCGAAATCTTATGGATGGGTTACAACTTTGTAACAGAAAGTTTTTTCAGATTGGGAACAGAATTAACTGGGATTATTTGATCAAATCAGTACCTAAAGCAGGGAGGTGCTGTCCAATTTTCTCCAGAAATTCTGTTAACTTTGACATCTCATAACTTTTGAACCAAGACAGATCATAGGCCAAGCAAATACTTTCTGGAGAGCTATTGAAGACAGCTTTAACTTTGATGTTGAGCTCCAGAATTGGTTTTGGTGCTAACATGGCCTAAATCAGGTTGAAATGAAAACTGGTCAGCGCTGTCATGTTGAACAGCAGATCAGCAGTCAAATTTGTTTAAAATTTGAACTATGTTTCCAAGTTTTATGGGTTCAATGACATGTTTCATGTTATAACTCAATGGTTTACTGTTTAAATAAATATTTGACATTTCTCAAATATATTTTTACAGATGACAACAGATAAGCAGTTGGAGAACGGGTGGGTGGTGTCCCACTGTTCTCACCGCAACGGCTATCCGGAAGCATTGAGGCAGATGCTTCAATATTTCGGATACAACCAGATGCCGCAGTACTTTGCCAAGGAAGAAGGCGAAGAGGGGAACAAGGTGTGGATGATCCATGTCAAGGTCACCGCAGGACCTACGCCACCCGGGTGGGTGCCGTTCACCGTCACGGTGAGAGGTGGACAACCCGAGGGAACGTGGCAAGTGGCAGCCCGTGACACCATGTCACGTTTCTGCCAGCTACACGTGAGAGCAATGGAGGGCACTCCATACGCGCTCGTTCCGGTGGAGGTACGGGCTCACCATGTGTGGGAAGAGAGGTACCTGGAGGCAACGGACCCGAGTTGCCCAAAGTACAGCCCCGCGGAGGCAAATCTCAGTCTCCAGGTGAGGGCGGGAAACGCCGTGATGGACAGCCAAGCTGTTCATACGGAGCATCTCGCCACAAAGCTGAAGGAGAGCACGAGCCGTGGAGACCATTTCGAGAGTGCTCACAGCGCACTCTGCAATGTGCTCCTTCCGACCATCAAGCGACTGAATGAACAGCATAATCAGTCTGAAGAAGGCGAAGAGGAAAAGCCGTGTCGACATCGCGGCGTTGCAAGAGCTTGTACAGACTTTAACCCAGCAGAATGAGGATCATGCTCAAGAGCGGGACGATGCTATTGAGGAAGGGAAAGGCTGGGAAGAGGACTACAACCAGGCCATGGACGAGGTGCATGCTTTGCAGGACCTCGTACCTCCGGTATTAGGCATACCGGTAGTCTTGGGTCTTCCAGCAATGGGAGAACCCGAGATGGGAAAAGAGGTGGTAGATCCAGAGCCACCAGCAGAGGTACCGGAGGAGGACAACCCGCAGGAGGTCGAGTTCTACTCCGAGTAGGGGGTTACAGTTGCCAAGTAGGGCAGCTAGGGTAGTGTAACCCAACTTTTGTAATCGGACATGTCGTGTAGGCAGTGACGACATGAGCACGACTTCTCGGAGACCCGAGAATAATGTATTTTGTATAAATTTTATGCTTTATCAATATATGTGAATGTTGTGCAATTATTCATGTGTCACATCAATACCTACTGTTGCATATGGAATTTTAAGTATGACATGTGCTAATCGCTGCTGTTTTCAATTTCAGAATGACTCGTACTCGTGTAAACCCGGACGTTGGGGGTACTAGCCAAGGGGAAGAGACCTCCCAACGGCCTCCCGAGGACTCCTCGGGACAGCAGCAGCAACAGCAACAGCAAACACCGCCACTGCCAACGGTTACATTGGCCGACATCGTCGCGACAATGGCGGGTTCGCATCAGCAACACACGGAATTGCTGCAAACTCTTATCGCCAATACGTCTCGACCAGAGAGGCGTCAAGATCATGAGGAGCATCAACAGAGCTCCTACTCCGACCTCCTGGCGACTCATCCCCCGGTATTCTCGAGGGCGGATGAACCTCTTTACGCGGACAACTGGCTCCGCGCGATAGAGATGAAGTTCGGGCTGCTCCAGATAAGCGAGCAGCGCAAGACTCAGTTCACGGTCCAGCAGCTCCAAGGATCTGCGAGCGCGTGGTGGGTGAACTTCTGTGCTTCACAGCCCACCGACCGAGTAATGACTTGGGCGGAGTTCCGGACGGCCTTCAGGGCCTATCACATACCGCCAGGTCTGATGAAGAGGAAGACGCAGGAATTCCTACACCTGCAACAAGGGAGCCGGAACGCACTGGAATACTCCAGGGCGTTCAACGATCTCGCGCTCTATGCGTCTTATCACGCAGATACCGACGAGTAGCGGCGGGACCACTTTTACCAGGGGCTTAACCCACTCCTGAAGGACAAGTTGGCGATGTTCAATCGCGGCAGCCTCAATGACATTATTGATCCTGCGATTGTTCAGGAGGACTCCGGCAAGGAGTTAGCGGCGGCGGAGAGAAAGCGAAGCGCGCCGCAAAGCAGCGGAGAAGGAGGCGGTCCTTCTCAGAAGTTTCGGATGGTGAATCGCCCACCATCAGGTCTACGCTGGCAGTCACCCCAGAGGTCGATGCCGTTCCACAGTCGGCTGTACTCTTCACCGGCATTCAGGCCGGCGCTGCCAGTACCACCTCCGTAACAACGACAGCAGCAGCGGGCGATGCCGCGTGCGTATGCACCTCAGCAGCGCATGCCGGGCTTTCGTCGCCCGAGCACTACACCAGCAGCGGCCACATGTTACAAGTGTGGTCGTCCAGGACACTTTGCCAGCAGTTGTCCAGAGAGGCAAGGCGGCGGAGTTGCACCACCGTTTCCAGGGAGGAATCAACCCCGGAACCCCACTAATGTGCGGCGGGCAAACCCGAGGCCCGGCACTGTCCACCAGCTAGCCATAGAGGACATGCCGGAGGGTGAGCCAATCCTTGCGTGTATGTTCCAACTCCACCAGCAACCCGCTATAGTACTATTTGATTCAGGCGCCACGCATAGCTTCATTAGCCAAGCTTTCATTAATAAATATAGCTTGCAAGTACTACCCACCGATAGTCCTTATGTGATCTGTTCACCGGGTGGGAAAATTTCGGCAAGCATGATGGTCCCAAAAGCGCCATTGTGCTTGGAGGGTAGAGTTTACCCTACGTCTCTCATAATCATGGAGGGACAAAAGGTCGATGTCATATTAGGGATGTCGTGGTTAACCTGCCACGGCGCTGTTTTAGACACCGTCCTTCGAGTTGTGCACTTAAACTCAGAGGTGCACAAATCTCATTCCTTATTTCTGGACAGTCCAGAAATAAAACTTCTAAGTGTCTATCAAGCCACAACCATCAGATTGGAAGATATTCCAGTGGTCCGAGAGTTCCCTGACGTATTCCCGGACGATTTACCGGGAATGCCGCCCGATAGAGAGGTGGAGTTCAAGATTGAACTTACACCGGGAACCATGCCAATATCCCGAAGGCCGTACAAGATGGCGCCCAAAGAGTTGGCTGAACTGAAGACTCAGCTCACGGACCTCCTGGAAAAGGGTTTTATTAGGCGAGCTCCTCGCCATGGGGCTGTTCGGCATTGTTTGTAAAGAAGAAGGATGAGACGTTGCGGCTTTGCGTAGACTATCGTCCATTAAATGCCGTAACCATCAAGATCAAGTACCCGTTGCCATGGATCGACATGTTGTTTGATCAGTTGGTCGAAGCAAAGATCTTTTCCAAGATGGACTTATGATCCGGGTACCATCAAATTAAGATACGGGCTGAGGATATTCCGAAGACGGCATTCTCGACGAGGTACAGACTTTATGAGTACCTAGTCATATCCTTCGGCCTCACCAATGCTCCAGCTCACTTCATGTACTTGATGAACTTGGTATTCATGCCGGAGCTGGACAAGTTTGTCGTGGTCTTCATCGATGACATACTTGTATATTCCAAGTCAGAGGAAGATCACAAGAAACATCTGCGTATAGTCTTGCAACGGCTGCGGGATCACAAGCTATACGCGTGAGAGTTCTGGATATCGCAAGTGCCTTTCCTCGGGCATATCATCTCAGCGGGGGGTATCGCTGTAGACCCGAGCAAGATTACTCAAGTGCTGAATTGGAAATCCCCGAGGACTGTTCATGAGGTACGGAGTTTCCTCGGACTCGCGGGATATTATCGGAGGTTCACTCCGAACTTCTCTAATATTGCCAAGCCTATGACGGAGCTGCTGAAGAAGGCTACCAAATATGTTTGGAGTCCAGCGTGTGAAGCAGCATTCAAGGCTTTAGTCAAGCACCTGACATCAGCACCGGTTTTGGCGCAGCCAGACACAACAAAACCGTTCGATGTGTATTGTGATGCATCCGGCATTGGGCTCGGATGTGTGCTGATGCAAGACCGAAGAGTGGTCGTGTATGGGTCACAGCAGCTTAGAAACCATGAGCAGAATTATCCAACTCACGATTTGGAGCTCGCTGCCGTGGTACATGCGCTGAAAATGTGGAGGCACTACCTACTCGGTAACCTCGTGCATTTGTATACCGACAACAAGAGCCTCAAGTACATATTCACTCAGAAGGATCTGAACATGAGGCAGCGAAGATGGTTAGAATTGATAAAGGATTACAAAATAGAGGTCCATTATCATCCGGGCAAGGCAAACGTAGTGGCAGATGCGCTAAGCCGCAAGTCACACGTCAACAATCTGACCATCACACCGTTGGAAGAGAGCGAACCACCACTACATGTGATTCCACACGGAGCTCTCTACAACCTAGCTTTGATCCCCACCATCCGTGAAGAGATAGCGGCAGCTCAGAAACATGACAAGGGCATGTCGCATTTGCGGAGACGTGTAGACAGTGGGGAGCTAAAATGTTTCCGGAAGGACGGAGACGGCATCCTATGGTTCAAGGACCGGATTGTCGTACCCCGTAACCCGGAGTTACGGAACAAAATTTTTGATGAGGCTCACTTATCAAAATTTTCTATTCACCCCGGCAGCAACAAAATGTATCAAGAACTCAGAAGCAAGTTGTGGTGGACACGGATGAAGCGGGAGATCGCGAAGTTCGTGTCCGAGTGTGATACATGTCGAAGGGTGAAGGAAGACCATTTGCGGAAACCGGGACTGCTACAACCACTGGGCGTTCCTGCCTGTAAGGGGGAGGACGTGAGCATGGATTTCATCGTCGGTTTACCCACCACTTTGCAGAAACATGATTCTGTGTGGGTGATCGTCGATCGGCTCACCAAAGTTGCCCATTTCATCCCGGTCAACACCAACTACAACGCCAAGAAGTACGCTGAACTGTACATCTCACGGATCCTGTGCTTGTAAGGCGTACCCCGTACCATCATATCGGATCGGAGCACTTTATTTGTGTCCCGTTTTTGGGAGCAGCTGCACGCTGCCTTGGGGACAAAGCTGATCCGTAGTTCAGCGTACCATCCGCAAATGGACGGACAAACCGAGCGGGAAATCAGACCCTAGAAGACATGCTACGAGCTTGCGCTATCAACCACGGCAAGAATTGGGAAGATCACTTGCCGTTAGCCGAGTTCTCGTACAACAATGGGTACCAAGCCAGCATTAAGATGGCGCCCTACGAGGCGCTATACAGAAGAAAATGCCGCACACCATTGAATTGGTGTGAGTCTGGCGAAAGGGTTACCTTCGGGATTGACCTTGTCAACAACAAAGAAGAAAAGGTTCGACTGATTCAAGCGAACCTAAAAGCCGCCCAATCCCGGCAGAAACAGTATGCGGACCGGAGAAGACGCCCATTACATTTCGAAGTCGGGGATCACGTATATCTACGTGTGTCTCCAATGAAGGGCGTAAACAGATTTGGGGTGAGAGGAAAGTTGGCACCCCGATTCATCGGTCTATCCAGATTGCCGAAAGATGTGGATCAGTAGCATACCTGCTGAAATTACCAGAAGCACTTTCCAGTGTGCATGACGTCTTTCACATTTCCCAGCTGAGGAAGTCTCTTAAGCTATCTACTACCGTTTAGCTGGAGGACATTGAAGAACTGCAACCGGATCTCACCTATGGGGAGGAACCGGTTCAGATTATTGACGAAAAGGCCCGAACCACACGCAACCGTACGTTGTGGTTCTACATGGTTGTATGGGGTAATCACTCCGTGGACGAAGCGACGTGGGAGAGCAAAGGATTTCTTCGCGCTAACTACCCCGACTTTTTCACGTCACATATCCGGTAATTTTCCACCGTTCGCTCTCTCATTTTCACCTTATAATCTCGGGACGAGATTCTTTTAAAGGGGAGGAATGTAAGGGCCTCAGTTTTTGACACATGTGTAAGGTGTTCATCACCACACCACACACCTCATTTGAAGCAAGTTGATGAACACAAATGAAGAGCAAGTAACCACCATCAGCATGCTCATTAGAGAACAAACTCATATTTGCCAAAGTGGTATTTTCCACATGTGATATCGATAGGCTGGGCATATGAAAACTCCTACACATTGCTAGGGATGTCTATGCCAAGTTTCACCCAAATTCAAAACCTTTTTGAGGTCATTTTGGGTATAGCTAGAAAGAGGGCAGTTTGAAACCATATTCAAATTGAAACTGTTTTTATCCCATGAATTCAAAAGTGGGAGGCATATTCTTACTCAGCACATTTTTGTGAGCTCATACACCAATTTTCACTCCATTTGGAGTTGATCTTGACATGAGCTAAGTGGGGCAAATTCAAACTTTATTTGAATTTCAAACTGAACATGTGCTGAAATTCATTCCAACCAAACCCAACTTGAATTCTAATCAATTCAAATGGCTCATGGGTGAATAATTTGAATCACCATGGGTATTTCGGGGCTCACTGTTTACAACAGTGATTAGGAGTGAATTTCAGAGGTTAAAAACGAAAATGGGACCCACATGTCAGCCACAGGGAGGATTCAACCGACTGAGACTTTTCTCACTCGGGTCGCCGATCTGCAGCTGTGATCGCCACCGAGGGAGGCCGCCGCACCAGCAGCTGCTTGGCCACGCGCGGGGACGAGGCGGTTCAGAGCCTTCTTAAGGCGTTCTTCCCCCTCCTCGGCTGAAGCCCTCGCCATTTCCTCCCCGCAAGAACACAGCGCTGGAAAAACTCCTTCAGCCGCTCAGAACCGATTGGAGAGCTCCGATCACAGCCTTCCCGTCCCCTCCAGATCTACGGCAAGGTACTAGGAACCCTCCTCCTTCTTCCCCGATGCTAAAACTCAGCTGGAACCGATTGATCTCGGCTATACCGAGAGTTCAATTCGGTGACCTAAAACCGCCGCACTTCGGGCTCCCGTGGACAGCCCAACCGGGGAGTTGTCACGCCCGAGCCAAGGCACCGTTGGACGCGCTGGTGACCGGTGCTGCTCACCCCCGAGCCACAGCCCGAGTGCCCGCTCACCGGCGGCGAATTTCCAGTTTTCCCCTTTCTGGGTGCAGAACGACCTTCGGGTGCGGTTCTGTCAAATTTCTACTCTAGGAAGGATTAGAGGGCCTCAATCCGCTCTCACATATACTAGACACAGTAGCGCACAAGTTACCTTCACAACCTTTGGTCTGAGAACCTCTGTAACCGGTGTATTTCGGAGTTTACCGACGGCGGAGCTTGCGGGAGGCATCGGGTGCACAGTAAAAGCCTACTTCGGGCCTCCCCCGAGCTGCTTCAAGCTCATGTCGACCTTCCCTAAGGTCCACTGATGCTCCCCGACCGGTTGCTCAAGTGATCGAGGTGCTAGGGAAGTCGGCTGACACGGCCGAAGTCTTTCCGAAGCCGCCGCTCGTCACCGACAATGTGCCAGCCGTTTTCATGGCGAGCTGACCCAAGAATCCTGTTCCCCGAGTGAAAACAGGCATAGGCGGCCAAAATCGTGAAGTTTGGACCTTTACAGAAGCTACCGGCGAGCTCTCCGACGAGGTACCCCGGCGGTAGAGCGCGGGCGGCGAGAGGTAGACGAAGGGGGTGGACCCCAGCTGTCAGCGGCAGATATTTTAAATCGGGATCGGGCTGTGGCCGGGATCTGGTGTGCTGGCGCGCAAAAACCCTGTGGGCCTCAGTGTGCTGTCGCCTCCGCGCCCAACACGTGTCCCCGCGGGCCCCGACAGATTTAAACTTTTCCCCCGATTTTCAGATTTCATTCAAACTTTAAATCCTCATAATTTTGGCTTGAAAGCTCCAAATCGAGTGAACCAAATTTTGTTGGATTCAGCTCTCCGAGCACTTTCCATCAAATCAAGTTTCACTTCATGGAAACCCTTAATTCTCCAGAATTAATTCCTCAAATTTTAAACGGTTTGGAATTTTGACTGGAGAATCCCTTGGAGGAAAATTATGAAATTTTGCTGGGATGTTCACCAAAATATCCCTGAACTACCATAAAAATTTCATATCCATTTGAGCTTATTTGATCCACCTAATGGTGTGATTAGTAAAACTGTTCCAGAGAAAATAGAAAATGTTCAGAAACATTTTCAGAATTTTCTCTGAAATTGTTTAGCTCATATCTTTAGCTAGGAACCTTCAAATTAAGTGAGACCAACTCCATTAGAACCCTATGAAAATCTAGTTTTCATAAAGTCATAGTTTGTTTCATGAAAATTCATAGAACACCCTAAAAAGCCTTCAATTAAGGTCAACAACATAATTAATTGTTGAGGGCTCAAATGAACTTTGCTGCAACTAAAACTTGACCAAGTATCTGTTTAGGTTGTAACCAAGCCACAGTAAAAGTTTCACAGGCATTGGGTCTGTCTATTAAGAGTTATAGATTTCACAAGTTTAAAAGTTAATTCAAATGCATTAATTTAATACATGTGCTTCTTATATCATGTAGTCGCTAAGGTCGAGGAGGAACCCGAATCCCTAGACTTCGTTACTCCGGAGGAGCAGCTAGCCTACGACCAAGAGCAGCAAGACAAGCTCCGGTTTGCATTAACCTTTTTATAACTTTTTATTGTTTTGAGCACATACTTGAATACTATTGTTCTTTGCATTCGAGTCATGTTTGGAAACCCAATTGCATAGTCAAGAAAACCATGGGTTGGCCTTAGGATTGCAAACCCCATTAGCTACTGCAAAGCCAAGTTAGGGTAGGATTCGGTACAAGTCGAGTAGTTGGAACTACTAGCGAGCATAGGCTAGAGGCACTCGACTCGGGTAATGGTAGCACATGAAACACATGGCAAGAAAATGAGACCAAGCGGAAGGGAAGGGCAGCAGGACTTTGGGGCCTGTGTGCTATAGCTCCGCTTGTGTCGATTGAGGACCGAGTCGTGTGCGGGCCTATTGAACAAGCTAGAACAGTACCGAAGACCTACCGGCTATATGGGAACCGGGAAACCGATGTAACTCGGGTAGCTGGGTGTTGAGGCATAGCTGGTCGTTCAGAGGGTAGGTTGAGAGCTCGAGGTGTAAATCGGCTGGCGGCACTGAGATGCGCGTGCAGAGACCTCTTGCTCAGGACGATTGGACCGGTTCAACATTTGGCTAACGGGTGAAAGGTAGTTGCATATGGCGTCCGTGATGGTTGTTGTAGGCAACATCGAGTACGGGCGTACGTGACGGGTTGTTCGGGTACCCTTGCAGGTGTAAATCGATTATAATCGCCGTCCCTCATGGTCAGTGAGTACCACTTGTTCACTGTACCGTGACGTAGAAAGAACAGGCTAGTTACATGTTAAAATGTTGCTGATTGAATGATGGACTTTACTTGTTAATGGTTTGTTGTAGTTTAGAGCTAACTAAAGTTCTTTTCAACTTTGGTCAAAGTACAAGAGAGAAATGCGTTTCTTGTTTGATTGCGGCTCTCTCATGTGCCTTAGCATAAGGTTCTCCACCATCTGTTGCTAAAACTTGAAAGTAAGGTTCCACTAATTAGGCGAGTCCTTTGCAAATGATTTTACCTCATGTACCCATCACCCCTCATGTAGAAGTTCCATGTTTAGGTGAGACGCGTCAGACTTCTGAGCCTTCTTGCTCACTGATTGTGTTTGAAACTTTTGCAGGGTTCTATGAGGAACGGACTCCCGAGGAGGAGACGGAACCCCAGGAGGGGAACCCCATCGAGTTGGAGCCGTGCACGCCGCAGAGTTAGTGTGTGTGTGTGCTAGCAAGGACACGTTCAAGGGCTGAACGTGCACTTGATGCGTAGTCTACGCCCGTGAGTGTAGACTTGACTTATCTTGATGTACAAATGTTCATAAACCACTTTATGTAATAAAAGTTTTGCTTCCACTTTGTACCTTTGATGTGTGTTATTCGGTGCTGTGCCACGCAGTACCCCTCAGCGTGATCCTGGCTCGACAAGACCGTGGGGTCATGTCACACCAAAAGAGCTGAACCTTTTACAGGAGTGTAATAACACCTTAAAGAATATTCTGGCAAAATTTGAGGAATTGTGGATAAACCAAACTCCCTCTAAAAATCTTTTGCCGAAAAGCTTTAAATAATTTTACAGAATTAAATAAAGACTTTCATGCAAATTGGGTGGCATATTTGGATAGAGTTTGTCAATATAAATCTAACCCAATTTGAATCACTAAATTTGGAGGTTCCTAGCAAAAGTTATGCTCTTCTAAAGTTTGGGGAAATTCTAGAATTCAAATAAATCCGGGAAAAGTTTAAAACTGACTGTGGGTCCGGGGAGCACACGTGTCACGCCCTGAGTTAAGCCGCACGGGGCCACAGAGCTGTTTCCCGCGTTGCCACAGTTAATATGGCGGCACAGAGGATCCATCCACTGTTGCTGTGTGACTGACACATGGGGCCGGTAGCACCTTTGTCTACCTCCCGCCCCCGCGCTCCCGTGCCGCCGGGCTCGCCGGAACTCGCCGGTTTTCATCGCTCCGGCCAAATCCCCAGCTGCTACTCGCCGCCAGGCCCTAATTTAACTCAAGGAACATGATGGGACGAGTTCCATGGACCGGCGAAGCCCCTAAACTATCCCGCACCGGTGCAGCGGCTCGGAGGAGGTCCGGCGACATCGCCCCGATGATTTAGCCCGCCAAAAGCTCCCTGGAAAGGCCCTACAGCACCAGTGAAGGTTGGCAAAGCTAGGCATGGCCGCACATGGGCTCGGGAATGGCTCCAAGCTAGGGTTCACCGTGCGACCGACGTGTCCCGCTAAAACCGCCGTCAGAAAGATTGAAATTACGCCTTGCAGAGTGTGTTTCTTGCTAGGTTTCAAAAGGAAAGTTGTTGGTAAGAAAGGCTACTTCCTGTGAGTGAAATTTGCAGTGCTCTAAACAATCATAGCGCAAGAATTTAACAGATTCTTATCTGCACCTCGGTTTGAAGCGGCCGGAGGGGAATCCTGAAATTCGTCGGCAAGACGCAAGGGCAAGAGCTAGGCTTCGGATGGAAGCTGCAGGGAGCTCTTGCGCGTCCGAGGGCCCTCTTGCTTGGTCATGAAAACCGCTCTGTGGAGCTTCCCACGAGAGCCGTTGGTGGCGGTTCCTTCCGGCCGCAGCTGAAACTCGGTTCTTCTCGGGTTGTGATGGCTAAATTCACACAGGGATGGTGCGAGGGGTTTGTGGGAGGGTTTGCGGTGCCATTTGATCGCTCAGCTGAGGCTCACACACGAGCTTTCAGTGGCGGCTGATCGATCAGAGGGCAGCGGCAGCTGTCTCGGTTGGTTTCTCGTGCGGGGAGGGAAAGAAAGCATCGAGGCTTCGGTGAAGAGGGCGAGAGGGAGCACGGCAGTAGTTAACGACGTCCAGCAGCTCTCCAGCGTGAAGGAAATTCAGCAGGAGGTGAAGGCGTCGGTCCTGCGCGGTGTCGCCCGGGGGGGGGGGGGGGGGGGGGGGAGTCGGCTCTGCCCGAGTTACTTCGCGTAGGAGGTAAACAAACAGAGACTGTGTTCTTCACTGAAGATCTTTTGCAAAATTTTCATCTCTCTCAATGACATGTGGGTCCCACAGCTCAGTACCTCCTTACCCCTCTCCAAAATATCTCCCAAAGTTTGAATCTGATGGAATTCAATTGTGGGAGTTTAAATTTGAGAGGCATTTGGACAATTGGTCAAGTTTCATCCAAATTCAAACATGCATTTGAATTCTTTGTTATTTAAAGTCCATTTTGGAAAATGGGTTGCAAATCATTTCCATAAATCATGAAACTTTGCATACCCCCTAATTTGGTCCCAAGGAATTCAAAAATGAAATCTGATTCTTAATTTGGCTGCTGCAAATGAGATTTGTAGCACAGCAGTTGTGAAATTCATAGTGTTGCTCTCATTTGAATTTTTGAGTTGAACAAGTTTGTTCCAAATCTGACTTTAGTTTTCTCACACATATGGGGACTTCCCATCTTGGTTTTTGACCCCTCTTGGGTTCCAAGTTTTCAAATAAACATTTGAACTTGTGTGAAGAAAGCCCTCCTGTGTGTTATCACATGTGGAAAAAGTTTTAACAAATCCCAAATTCCATACATATGAAACCAATTTTCGTAAACAAATGTTTCTTTGTATTCACAATTTTGGGACCTTTACAATATGAAACTGCCTGAAATGTCAAAAACCCTTGTGTGCACCATTATTGTGTGTTCTTCTGCAGGTACATTGACCACGTTAGTGCATGATGTTTAGAAACCATTTGTGAGTGACGTTCTTAGTTCCACCATTTGCCACGTATATGCCGTAATACCGGCTTAGGATTTTTCTTTGGTGAGGAAACGTAGTACCAAGACTGCATAAAAGGATATTTTTTAAAGAAAAGAGTCAAGATGATGTTTAGGATTCCATTTAGGGGTTATTAAACTCCCATATTGAACTAAGAGTCGATTGAGAGTATAGATTTAATCTCAAAAACTTAGGAACAATCTCCCCTGTTTTTGGCAGAAACTTTGCTGAAATTAAACAGGGCATAACATAGGAGTGGTTGAACCAATGGAGGTGTGGGATACCATTTTGGAAATTTTTTGAAGTCCTCTACTACTCTACTGTAGAGCTCCAGAACATAATCTCCCTCCAAACGGACGAAAATCTCAGATGAGTATACACTGTCCAGAAACAGGGCAGACCAAAATGCTGTCTGGAATTTTCTGTATTTCAACCACAACTTTGTGTAGAAAAATTTCTAAGAGTCAAGTAAGACATCGTTGGAAAGTATAGGAAATGAGCTACAACTTTGTAGTTCAGTGTTTTCCTAGTTGGAGGACAGAATAGTTGGAATTTTGGAAATATACCAGCCACTTGTAAAGGAGGTGCTGTCAAAATTCCTGAAAAAAAATTCTGTCAACCTGTAGAGATCATAACTCACAAACTAGGAAGGCTATAGAGGCAAATAAATACAATCTGGATTCCTATCTGAGTCTACTACAACTATGTTGTTGAACTGTAGTCCAGATTTTGCCTCCAAGGTGGACAAAACAGTTAAATTTTTCCAACTGGTCTGCTGGACCAGAAACTGAACAGAACACCATGTTGAAAATTTTCAACCAACACATGTAGTTTCACAGTTCGACGTCCAGTGGCTGTTGTAAAACAGCGAATTGGAGTCGAAAAGTTTATGCATTTGACATATCACTTCGAGCTAGGACATGTTTGGATCCAGTACAATGGCGAGGAATTACGCAGGCTAACACACTTAACATCCCGTGACGACCCACAATGGTCGAAATGAACTTTTAATCCATAAAGTTCAATACTTTGGAACTCGATCGTTTGACACGGTCCAGGGATGTATATGTTGTATAAAGTTTATACTTTATCCATATGTGTGGTTGTTATGCGTATTATTTTTTCTATTCTCGCACTACTATTGTATAGACTGGATGAAATAAACAAACATGTGCTGATCGTTTGAATGGTATGAATGCAGGATGGTGCGTACACGGTCCACGCAAGAGGAGGGAGGTCCGAGTCAGGTTCGTAGTGATGAATCTCCACCTTCGGAGCAAACCATGATGCAGAAGCAACCACCTCCTCCACCGCCAGAACTTCCAAGAAATCTTGCGGAGGTTCTCGCTGCAGTGCTCGGCTTGCGCGACGAGAAAACCGAGTTGCTGTGGATGCTAGTGGAACAGAATGCGTCCCATCAGGGAGGACGCCAGGACAATTGGCAACGCCAGCCCCAACAAAGTTCATACTCGGACTTCCTGGCGACCCATCCACCGGTCTTTATGGAGGCCGAAGAGCCTTTGGAGGCGGACAGCTTTATCCGCATTCTGGAGGCGAAGTTCGGGCTGCTACGATGCACCGAACACCAGAAGGCACTGTATGCAGCGCAACAGCTTCAAGGAGAAGCAGGTACATGGTGGGAGAACTACATTGCCTCATTACCGGCTGGCCATGCCGTAAAATGGACGGAGTTCCAGGCTTATCACATACCTCCCGGTGTTATGGAAAGGAAGCTCCAGGAGTTCCTGGCGCTGAAGCAAGGAGAGAGGAGTGCTCATGAGTACTCCAGGTACTTCAACCGGCTGGCGCAGTATGCGCCAGGATTTGTGAGAACGGAGGAAGACAAGCGCAACGCATTCTTCCGGGGCCTGAATTCCAAGATGAAGGTCCATCTCGCCCAAAGCAATCGTGGCACATTCAACGATCTAGTTAATGCCGCAATTCCACAAGAAAATGCTCAGCGCGAGCGCGGTTCTGATAAGAGGAAATGCAGCGCGCTGACGAGCAGCAGTGGTGGGGCGCCACAAAAATACCTCGTGGTGTATCGCTCACCATCCGGTCAGAGATGGTAGCCACCGGCGTGACTGCCTCAGTTTCGCGGTCGGCAATATAATGCGTCGGGCTTCCGACCAATGTATCCACCACAGCAACAGCAGCAACAAAGGATGGTCCCGCGTGCGCCTCAGTTTCAACCACGTGCACTGGGATTCCGTCCTCAAGTCGGAGGGACCCTGACACCTTACACGTGCTTCATGTGTGGCCGTGTCGGGCATATTTCGAGGGACTGCCCCGAGCCGCGACAGGGCAGGGGTGCAGCACCATATCAGGGTGCTAATAAGCCCCACAATCAGCCCAAGAAACCAGCACCAAAACCCGGAAACGTCCACCACTTAGCCATCGAAGACGTGCCGGAAGGCGAACCCGTCCTCGTGGGTACGTTTTCTTACTTAGATCATTCCGTAGTCATACTTTTTGACTCCAGTGCCACCCATAATTTCATAAGTCAGTCTTATGTTATTAAATATCAAATGCCTATCATTCCCACAAATAGTTCATACTTGATATGCTCTCCGGGTAGGAAAATAACAGCTGACAGAATGGTCTATCGAGCACCATTACAGTTGGGTGGGAATCTATATCCGACTTCTCTAATCATGTTAGAGAGTCAAAAACTTGATGTCATTTTAGGAATGTCATGGCTACATCGCCATCGTGCTGTCCTTGACATCATTCCACGTGTGGTTCGTTTAAACTCTCCACTTCATGAACCACATGCTCTTATTCTTGACCGTTTGGTTCAAGAAACTCCAGCTACATATAACACGGAAGCCACAAAACTTGAGGATATTCATGTGGTCCATGAATACCCGGATGTCTTTCCCGATGATCTTCCGGGCATGCCACCCGAAAGAGATGTCGAGTTCAAGATTGAACTTGTACCTGGGACGAAGCCGATATCACGGAGACCGTACAAGATGGCTCCGAATGAGCTGGCTGAACTGAAGGAGCAGCTCAACGATTTAATGAAGAAGGGTTTCATTCGACCGAGTTCCTGGCCATGGGGATGCTCGGCGCTGTTTGTGAAGAAGAAGGATGAAATCTAGAGGTTGTGTGTGGACTACCGACCTCTCAACACCGTCACCATAAAGAATAAATATCCACTGCCCCGCATCGATATATTATTCGATCAACATGTGGGCGCCAGTGTATTTTCAAAGATGGATCTTCGCTCCGGATATCATCAAATCAATATCCGAGCGGAAGATATTCTGAAGACCGCCTTCTCGACGAGATATGGGTTGAATGAATACCTCGTCATGTCCTTTGGTCTCATCAACGCCGTGGCACACTTCATGTATCTTATGAACTCAGTGTTTATGCAGAAGTTGGACAAGTTCGTGGTGGTGTTCATAGATGACATCTTGGTTTATTCAAAGTCTGAAGAGGAACATGCAAAACATCTGCATATCGTGCTTCAACAATTGCGAGACCATACTCAAAAGGCGTTGAATATGCAGCAACGGAGATGGTTAGAGTTGATCAAAGACTATGAGATCGAGATTCACTAGCATCACGGGAAGCCAAACATGGTTGCCGATGCCATAAGCCGCAAATATCATGTCAACAATCTTTCCATCACCCCACTTGAAGAGGAGGAGCCGAGTCTGTACTTGGTTCCATATGGGGCATTGTATAATCTTGCTCTTGTCCCTACAATACGAGAGGAGGTTATGGAAGCTCAGAAGAAAGACGTGGGAATGTCGCACATTCGGAGAAAGATGAAGAATGGCAAAATGAAATGCTTCCGAAGAGATGAACACGACACTCTATGGTTTAAAGACCGTATAGTGGTACCCCGTGATATGAAGCTTCGGAAGAAAATCTTGGACGAAGCTCATTTGTCTAAGTATTCTATTCATCCGGGCAGCAACAAGATGTACCAGGATCTGAAAACCAGGTTTTGGTGGACACGGATGAAAAGAGAAATCACAAAGTACGTATCCGAATGTGATATGTGTTGGCGGGTGAAAGCCGACCATATGCGTAAAGACGGACAGCCGCAACCATTGAGCATTCCGGCGTGGAAGTGGGAGGATATCAGCATGGACTTCATTGTTGGTTTACCTCTCACATCTCACAAGCATGACTCGATTTGGATAATAGTCGATCGACTAACCAAGTCGGCTCATTTTATTCCCGTACATACAAAATACGTGGCCAAGCAATATGTTGAGCTGTATATTGCAAGGATCTTGTGCTTGCACGGTGTTCCCCGCTCCATTATTTCAGATCACGGTGCGTTGTTTGTCGCTCGGTTTTGGGAACAGCTGCACGCGTCATTGTGGACCAAATTGATCCGAATCTCCGCGTATCACCCACAGATGGATGGTCAAACTGAACGGGTGAATCAAGAGCTTGAAGACATGCTACGCGCTTGTGCCATCCACCACGGCAAGAATTGAGAAGATCATTTGCCGTTGGCGGAGTTTTCTTACAACAATGGCTACCAAAATAGCATCAAGATGGTGCCGTATAAAGCTCTCTACGGCCGGAAATGTCGCACACCTCTCAACTGGTGCGAGACCGGCGAGCGAGTTATCTATGGCATTGAACTTGTGAATGAAGCTGAAGAACGAATGCGAGTAATACAAGCCAATCTCAAGGCTGCTCAATCTTGTCAGAAGAGCTATGCGGATAAAAGACGCCGCCCTCTCCACTTTGACATAGGGGACCATGTTTATGTCTGTGTGTCTCCGATGAAAGGAGTTCATCGTTTCGGAGTGAAGGCTAAACTTGCGCCGTGTTTCATTGGTCCGTTCGCCGTCATTGAAAAATGCGGACCCATGGCCTATCGCTTGGATTTACTGGTGTCACTCGCAGGAATTCACAATGTCTTCCACATCTCTCAGCTGAGGAAGTGCCTCAAACCCTCCCCTGAAATCCGCACTGAAGGCATAGAAGTTCTTGAACCGGACCTCACGTACACGGAGTATCCAATAATGATTATCGATAAAAAGACTCGCGCCACAAGAAATCGTACCTTATGGTTCTACAAGGTCTTGTGGAGTAACCTTACCACTGATGAGGCGACATGGGAAAGCGAGGAATATCTACAAACTAATTATCCGGACTTGCTGTCATCATATACCTGGGACGAGATTCTTTTTAAGGGGTGAGGGATGTAAAATCCCCAAAAAGTGGTTGCAAGAATTTTCAGCTCATATACAATTAGGAAAAATGAGGGGAATTAAAACTTTGAGTTATAACGGTGTGAGTTCGAAGTGGTGATTCAAACTTCCAAAAAACTTCCAAACATGGAAATCTAAATTCATAACTTGGGTCTTCATATTTCAAATATTCAACCTTCCAAATTTCAGCTCATTTGGAGGGGTTTTAATATTTGTTGGGATTAAAAGAGGAAGCCCTCTAATCTGAATTTCAAATTCAGTTTCAAATTCCAACTTCCTTAATTTGCAAATTTGGTTCTACAAATGTGTTCTCCACATTTGAATTAGCAGCCATGCCAAAAATGAGAAACTTTGGAGTTAGTTTGCTATGCTTTTGGAGCAAGGCAAAAAGGGGAATTCAAATTTCACTCAAATTCAAATGATCAAACATAATACAAACTCCACACCAGAATTCAAACCATTTGAATCCAACAAGTTTAAACCATGACTTGGGGTGGAAGTATGGACTTTAATTCTGAGTAGCTGGGGTAAAAATATCAGTGGTAATTGGATAAAAATTTGAGGTGGTGGGACCCACATGTCAGCCACACAGTTTCCTTTTTACTCTCTGTTTTCCCTTCGGTTGATCACCGAGCTGCCCCCGAGCTGTGCTTCCCTCCACCGAGAAGCTTGCACAGACTTGCTCCCGAAGACAGAATTTGTGCGTGGTGATTGCTATCCAAAGCAGCTGCCCAAACCAATTTCTATTCTCTTCCTCCAACCAGTTTCCCTCAGCTGCTCGATCGTCCACCGAAGGAAAAACACCGCGCCCACCTCTGTGCTTATCGTTCAGCAGCCTCCAGCCCCCCTAGCACCCGTTGATCACCCTAGGAGCTGTGCCAGTGACTCCTCGACGTGTTCCACCAATCCTCAGCTCGTCCCCGGCCTCCCCTCGCAGTGCCCGAGCTGTTCTTCACCGGGAGAAAACAGAGCACCGCCGCACCTCGCTGCTCGACGTCTTCCGGCGGCTCCAACGCCTCTCCCGCACGACCAAAACCTCTCTAAGGTGCGCCAAGTTGTGTAGATCATGCTTCCATAGTCCCCTTTCTCTTCGCTGTCGCCGGCTAGCCGGAATTTGGGTTTTACCGCCGGAGTACGTGTTGAACCGACGCGAGCCAAATCTGGAAATTCAACCAACGTGGTTGATCATCGGTTATACAATTCAAGCCACAGAAACTAGTAACCCTAGCAACCTCCCACGCCAAATACCGCAGCAAACCGTCCACCACACGCCCCGGTCGACGAGAAATCGCTGGGGGCGGCTAAAACTGGTCGGCCCTCTGGTGAACTCCCTTTTCCCGCCGTTTGCTGCAAGGATTAGCTTGCGTTCCATGTTCCCCGACCACTAGGGATGGTTTAGGGCAACTTATCTCGTTGGTACAAGCTTGGGACACGCCGGAACGTTTCTATGCCGCGTTCCCGAGCCGCCATGCCGATGCCGACCCATCTCCGGCCGTTTTCATGTAGGGAAACCTTGCCCGGCAGCGGCGCCACGTTCCAATGATCGTGTAGGGTGAAACTGGAGCTAATTTGGTGCAGACTTGAGGGAGAATGAGCAACCGGTGTGCACGCGCGTTCTCTGGCGGGAGGTTGAAGAAGCATCTGACCCGTGGTCCCTCCTTTGAGTCTCTGTGTAAATTTCCAACAGAAAGTTATTCAAGTTTGAAAAATCCATAACTTTTTGTAGGGAACTCCAAAATGGTGAGACCAATTTTGTTGGAATCCTCATGGCGAGTACTTCACATAGGAACAAATTGCTTACTATGAAAATGCCCAGGAATTTCTGTACACTTGTTTTTATTAAATCCTTTAGAGATTTATTCCAGGAGCAATTCTTTATGAAACGTTACCAAATTTGGGCAGCAAATCATTTTCATAGTAACTGATCTCCAGTAAAAATTTGAGCTTCATTGGAGTTCATTTGCTAGGCTAAATTGCCTTCCAAAGTTCAGCCTTTATTTGAAAATTCAAATTTAAACAGAAACTTTTCAGAACTCCTGTCCAACTTCAAAAATTCATATCTCTCTGTTGGTAGCTCCCAAAAATGGTGAAACAAATTTTTTTAGACCATGGAGACTTACCCTAATCATATTTTCCACTGTTAGCTATGTTAAAGCTCCTGATTTGGGCTCAAAATGCAGAGAATCCTTGTGCTTGTGGGAATTTTGGAGACCACAATGTGCAATGACATTTCTCCAAATTTTGCTCAGATAATCCTTAGAGAGTCTAGTATCCACTGTAAAAATTCCAAAGCCAATTAACAAACATAAATAGCAGTAGCTATGAATAGAAGTGAATTCTTATATTTCATTAGCACTTATACATATATTTTGCTACATCTCATATAGTGACCGAAGTCGAAGATACACCAGAGCCCTTGGGCGTCCTGCCACCCAACGCTAACTTCTGCTCTGACTCGCAACCAGGCAAGCCCCGGTTTGCATTTAATTACCTTTTATAAAGTTTTTCATTTGTATCACTTATGTCTAGGTTGAAATGTTTGCATTAGAGTTAAGGTGCTTGAAATCCCACTTGCATAGCCTTTTTAACTCCTATGAAGGGTTGGGTAGCTTACAGAGCCGATGAGTAGACAAGGCCCTGCTAATGTGCTTAGGATCTCGGTAGAAGTTGAGTAGTTGGAATCTACTCGCGAGTTAAGACTTTATCACACGGTATGGAGTAGATGTAACACCCCAAAAATTCTTGTTAAGACCCTAAATCATGTTAAGAGGGGAATTTAAAAATTTTTGGACGTGTTGCATGTTTTGCAAAAATTCAAATTCAAACTGGAATTCAAATTAAACTCAAATCAGAAAAGAAATAGAAAAAGAAAAAAAGAAAACAGAAAAAAAACCGGCCAGTGGGTCGCAACCCACCAGCCGGCCCAACCAGAACCCGCGCCAGCCCGCAGCCGCGCGCGCCCCTTTCCTCCCACTGACATGCGGGGCCTGCCAGTTCTTCGTCTACCTCGAGCCCGCGCCGGACTCTCTCACCCCGAATCCAAACCGATCCGGATTTCTGCGAATCCCAGCCGAATTCCGCTCGGGGGCGACGTGAACTCGATCTAAACCACCCCGCCACCCTCCCCCGTCTATAAAAACCCTGACCTCGTTCTGTTTTTCCCACGCGATCTGCTGTTTTTCCTCCGGTGAGAACCCGAGCCTTCTCCGGCGAATTCTGGCCGATCTACGCTCGGAAATTCCGATCTAACTCGCTGGTCTTGATCCACCGCCTCCGGGGAACCATGCAGGTGCAGAAAACTCGGTGACTTGCGGTGTAAACACAGCGCCGACGAGCCTCGCCGTGAATTCACCTCGGACCTCGTCGCCGATCACCTTCCAGGACCTCCGAGCTCAAGAAAACCCCGAGGTGAGATCCCTGACCTCTCCTCCACCGATCTATGCCATAAAATCACAGTTCTAGGAAGAATTCTCGAAGATCCGAAAATCTTCGGCGAGATCGACTGGAAATCTTACGTGCTACCCCCTGGGGTTCTCGGGAAATAAGAGCTAGCCCCGAAACTTCTGATCTAGCCCCTCGAACTTCAGAAAATCATGTAAATTCATTTAAAAATCAGTTTTAGCCCCTGGACTTAATAAAAATTAGGAAAAACAACTCTGTTATGAGTAGCTAGACCCCTGAGAATTCTTAAAATAATACTATAGACCCTGTAGTGGGGTGAGTTTAACTTTTTAGCCCTGTTTAATATTTAATTTGGGAAATTGAATATGTGGCTAGTGTTTAAAACTTAAAAAGTGGGACAAACATATTGTCAAAATTAAATTAAAGACTTTCTCAGTATTTAGGAAACTTTGGAGTGAGATAAAAACATATTTTGTGCTGAAGTGAATCTGTTTAATTTATTATTCACATTTACGGACACATTTTTAAGTAAAGAATAGTTCTAGAAATCAGGGAAAATAATTGTGAAATAGTTTACATCAGAGAAAAACGTCAAAAATATATTAGCAAATATTTAGATCAGAACCTATTCTGTTTAGATGATGTGTCTTGTTATTTTTATAATAAAGTTCACACGTAGGCATAGGAAATAAATCTGAAAATATAGCAACTAATAAATGATAAATGGAGTTTCTAAAATCCAAAGAATTCAGTTTAGGGTTGGTAGAAGTTATGAAGACACATATGGAGAAGGAAAATACCTTTCATGCATACTAGGTAGCTAAAAGGTGTAGTAATTGAATATAAGGAATTTATTTAAATTGGAGACTCATATATATAGTATGTAAGTATAAATGTGAACACAGAAGTAGGAATCATATACATATGATCAAAAGTGCATGCAAGCCACAAATCAACACACATAGAGTAACCACAACACATATAATTGTGAATGACCTTCATAAATGTGAATGTGTGGTTTGTATGAAGTGGAAGTGTGAACTATATCTTATGGATTGTTGTTTTTCTTTTGCTATGTGTGATGGTATGATGTAGAACCTGCTCAAGAGCAAGTTATTCCTTTCCAAGATCAGGACTACCCATTTCAAGAGCAGCAGGAAGGAGGCAAGTGTCCTTGACCACTTTGATCCTATGCTTGGATGTGTAGATAGAATCATTTGCATTGTCAATTGAAATATGAAACCCATGCTAGGAAGTTTCTCAAGAATTGCATTATCTTGTTTCCTTGTAGCTTGGGTTGGGATTTATTTTATTATGTCATTTATTTACATGCTTATGCTTAGCCATGCTTAGAATGGGATATTTGGGACATGAGATCATCAGTTTATTTTACCATACTCTTGAATGAGATATTGTGAGTTATGTAGAGGTAGGGATCAAGGCAAGTTGGATGTTTTGGTTGTGTGCTGGGTGCACGAGACTCGGGTTTGTGTTTAGTACTTGCCTGGATCCTAAGGACCGGTTCATGGAGCATGTAACCTGGCTTTACAGTGCCAACCACATGCTGAGATGGGACAGCTTGGCCATTTAATTAGGTGTATCCCCGGCGTAGTATGGGTGTGTTGGATGGTGCGGGGAATAGGTGTCAGCTGGACTACCATATGAACCGCAAGGCTCAAGAGGGGGCCACTGCAGCGGGGTTGGAGCCTCTTGTATGCTGTTAGGGGTGAAGCCTCAGTGGGCCCATGCTCGTCGGGAATCCCTTTGTAAAGGCTTCGTAGTGATCTCCTGGCTACACACCTGGGAAGTGTGAATGTGGTTCGTAGCCACTGGCATAATGGAGGTTCTTTTAGTCCACCCGACAACGGGGGATGAAATCACTACATGTGGGTATAGTGGCGCAAACTCTGCAGAGTCAAAACTGTCATGACAGCCGTGCTCACGGTCAAGAGCGGCTTGGACTTATTCATGATTAGAGGATTGATGGTTTTGGAAGTTGTGGGTGTTAAGCGGGGAGCTTAATATTGGAAATGATGTTATGGTTATTGGATTATGATGATGGGATGGGAGATTGGGACCATTTCACCCGTGTAGTAATGTAGGTGCTTAATAAGCTAAGGTGATAGGTATTAATTGCGTAGTGCTTTAACCATGAGTTCAACCTCTCCTTGTTCTAGCCATGCATGATATAATTTTCCCACACTTGCTGAGTACCATTGGTACTCAACCATGCATATTTGTTGGTTTATATTGCTGCTCAGGTCAAGATAATGAGGCGGTGTATAATGACCAAGACTTTGGACCCGAAGAAGGTTTCTAGGTTCATGGAGACCCCGGGCAACGCCTGTGACGGAGCCCTCAAGAATAATATTCCGATGCTAGTTTATTTGCTTGTGATGACCTTATTATTGTCCATCGAGACATTTGCTATGTAAGACTTATTTATATTCGACACCTGGCTTGTAATAAATGATGCTTCACTATTTGTCATCACATGTATGAGAAAATGATCCTGGCATACATGTGATATTCACTTGGTTGTTCTTCGGAAAAACCGGCTGTGACAGAAGTGGTATCAGAGCCAGGGTTGCCCGTAGGAACGTGGGCCTAGGTAGAAAGGGACGTATTTAAGGACCCTATTTTCTTAAAAACTATTTTTATAAGGTGTGTGTTGAAAAGTGTTATTTAAGGAGTCACATTCTTCATCTTACCCCAATTTTCATTCAAAATAGGATTTTTGTTTAAAAAGTTTATCTAACCTAAGTTTAAATGCTTTTTGTTTTAGATGGTTCGCATGATTCGCACCGCTCGCAAGTCCACAGGAGGGAGAGTTCCCGTAGTTGCCCTTGCTGAAAGAGAGGAGAGCCGTCCGGTGACGTACCTTTCTACGGATTAGCAGTAGGAGGCTTGTTGCGCCGTCTTCGACGTATGCTCGAAGCCGCCGGCAATACGGTCAAGCTAATCATCCACTATAACTCCACCAGGACCATCCGTGTAAAAAGGGAAGAATGGAGTCAGAGATGAGGATTATACACGAAAATCAGCTGCTTAAGATCCACCGCTCTCCAGCTTGTAGAGCAACACAGGTTGATGTGGAGAAGGATGTCACCTGGGAGGCCATCACCTGCCAGAGTCACATCTATCGTCGCCACCTGGACAGGACTGAGTACATGTATGTCCTCCAGCGTGAGAGTGGTACCACGGAGTACAAGTACCCGCCAGTGCAGCAAGGGACTTCCCATGAGCACATGGACTTGTGCTTGGAGGATGCTGCTATGCTCAGCACTCGACTGCAGGAGTGTCAGCAAGAGCTTCAGGATGTTCGGGACACCCTGAAGGAAACGGAGGCATTTCTGCGAGCCTGCTTGAGGGCGAGAGAAAGAGGAGATGGGAATGAACTGTGTGTCACCGTGAATGATACATGGACTCCTGACTCCCCAGATCGCCGAGCGATCAGGCGTCGTCGCACTTCTCCACCAGCAGCCTCCCCACCCAAAGCAGAGTCAGAAGGCAGCCGAAATGATGAGGAAGATCCCGAGGAGCCAGCTCAAGAAAACGAGTAGTGTAGAGTCCTTCCCTTAGTTAGCAAGATGTCGAATAGTCAAGTCGTTACGTTAAGTTAATGGTGTGTTAATGCTTGGTGTGTGACGTGAGTTGTGGAAGCCATGAGCAATTGTCCACAGCCTTGTCTTTAGATTGTTTTGCTTTGGTGTGTGAACCCACATGAAATAATATTGCATTTATTTTGTGTGAGAAATGAACCCTCAGAAAAGTATAACAAAGCCTCAACACTTCAAAGTACAAACAAATGAAAGTAGTAAGATGATACTAAATGCTTTCAAATTAACATTGGTTGATTCTGCTAGATGGCCGGAAGAGAAAAAGGACGTGCTGCCAACCCTGCCAACAACAACGATGAGGCATGCAACCCTCATCTTTCTGGAGGCCAGGACCGGGGTGGTCGCCGTGAAGGAGTTGATCCCCTCCACCAAATGCTGGAGAATCAAAATCAGCTCATCCAGAACTTGACTCAAGTGGTGGCCAAGTTGCATCAAGTTCCACCTCCACAATCTGCACCACACCACCCAAGGTTGAGTGAGTTTCTAGGAACTCAACCTCTAAAGTTTGCAAGTGCTGCTGAACCTCTGGAGGCAGATGATTGGTTAAAGACCATTGAAAGCAAGATGAGGATCATACAGTGCCAAGGGTATGAGAGGGCGCTGTTTGCCTCTCATCAATTGCATGGACCTGCTGCTGATTGGTGGACCGCCTACGTGGCTGCCCATCATGACCCTGAGAACATCACTTGGGAAGAGTTCAAGCGTAGCTTCTGCAACCATTACATTCCAAGAGGTGAACTCAAAAACAAGAGGAAGGAGTTTTGGGGACTGCAGCAGGGAAACATGACGGTGAGGGAATACCTCACTAAATTTACTCAACTATCCCGTTATGCCCCACGAGACATAGAGACTGATGAGCAGAAACAAGATTGTTTCGTGGAAGGGCTTACCACCGAAATGCAGTGTGCGATGTCCTCAAATGAGTATGAAAGCTTCCAAAAGATTGTGGACAGAGCATTTGTGGTGGAAAGGAAGCTGAAGGCCTTGGAAAATGAGAACAAGAGGAAGGTCGGGTGGTCACATCAAGCCTCAGGGAGCAACACCCGCCCTCGTCTGATGCAGCAACCTACAGGGCAGACGAACCGTGTTGCGGTACCCAACTCAGCACCAAGAGGGTACAACCCGAACTACAGGCCTCCGGCAGCACCAGCACAGCCACAACGTCAGTTTGCACAGCAACCTCGCCCCGCATATCCACCTCGACCAGCAGTGCAAGGACCTCCAAACCAACCCCAAGACAATAAGGGCCAAGCCCCTAAGATTGGGGTGCAATGTTTTAGCTGTGGTGAAGTGGGGCACTATGCCCATAAGTGCCCAAAGAAGAAGCCCACGCAGCCTCAACAGCAGAATGTAATGAGAGGACGGGTGAACCACGTCACTATGGAGGAAGCACAAGAGGCACCCGACGTGGTAGTTGGTAAGTTTCCTGCCAATTTATACATTGCAACCCTGCTGTTTGATTCTGGTGCTACCCACTCGTTCATTGCTAAAGGGTTTGTTAAGAAGCATGATCTAGCAACAACACAAATGAACTATATGCTAGCAGTAAACTCTCCAGGTGGAGAAATAAGGACAAGACAAGTGTGTCCCAAGGTGAATCTAGACATTAATGGGGTAGTGTTTACTGCTAACCTCATAGTGATAGATTCCCAAGGGATCGATATTATTTTGGGTATGGACTGGTTGACCAGACATAAGGGAATCATCCATTGTTCAACCAGAACGGTGGAACTAACGCACCCTAGGGGCACAAAAGTAAAGTTTATAACAATACAAGAGCCTAGGAGGGATGTTCAATTAAATCAAGTTGAGGTGAAAGTGGAGGAGATCCGAATTATCAGGGAATATCCAGACGTTTTTCCGGAGGAGTTGCCAGGTATGCCTCCCGATCGTGAAGTGGAATTCGCAATTGAGCTAGTGCCTGGAACAGCCCCGATATATAAGAGACCTTATCGGATGGACTCCAAGCATCTAGAAGAACTCAAGGATCGTGTGTTACCATGGAGTGCCAAAGAAGATTGTGTCGGATCGAGGGACACAGTCCACCCCAAGGTTCTGGCAGGAGTTGAACGAAACCATGGGAACCCATCTGAACTTTAGTTCTGCCTATCATCCCCAAACTGACGGGCAGACGGAGAGAACCAATCAGATCCTTGAAGATATGCTGAGGGCATGTGCACTCAAAAACAATAGGAGTTGGGACAAGAACTTACCGTATGCGGAGTTTTCCTATAACAACAGCTATGAAGCTAGTATGAAGATGTCGCCGTTTGAAGCTTTGTCCGGGAGGAAGTGCAGAACTCCCCTATTTTGGAACCAAACAGGGGAAAGTAAAGTGTTTGGTCCAGAAGTACTACAAGAAGCCGAGGCGAAGGTGAGGGAAATTCGCAATAACTTGAGGATAGCACAGACACGCCAAAAGAGTTATGCCGATGTACGAAGAAGAGAGCTCGTTTTCAACGTGGGAGACTATGTCTATCTCAAGGTGTCCCCTATCAGAGGACTTCGTCGGTTCAAGGTGAAAGGGAAGTTGTCACCTCGATACATCGGACCCTTTCAAGTTTTGGAGAGGAAAGGCGAAGTGGCGTATCAACTAGAATTACCTGCTCATCTATCGGATGTGCACGATGTATTCCATGTGTCACAACTCAAGAAATGCCTGAGGACGGCTGAAGAGGTGTTACCCATGAATGAAGTGAACGTAGCTGAGGATTTGTCTTATGCCGAGCAACCATACAAGATTTTGGAGACAATGGAACGCCTCACCAGAAATAAAAGAATCCGGATGTGCATGGTGCAGTGGAAGCATCACTCAGAAGAGGAAGCCACCTGGGAGCGGGAAGATGAGCTAAAGGCACAATTTCCGGAATTGTTTTCTTAGAACCACCAATCTCGAGGGCGAGATTTCTTTTAAGGGGGGTAGAGCTGTAACACCCCAAAAATTCTTGTTAAGACCCTAAATCATGCTAAGAGGGGAATTTAAAAATTTTTGGACGTGTTGCATGTTTTGCAAAAATTCAAATTCAAACTGGAATTCAAATTAAACTCAAATCAGAAAAGAAATAGAAAAAGAAAAAAGAAAACAGAAAAAAAAACCGGCCAGTGGGCGGCAACCCACCAGCCGGCCCAACCAGAACCCGCGCCAGCCCGCAGCCGCGCACGCCCCTTTCCTCCCACTGACATGTGGGGCCCGCCAGTTCTTCGTCTACATCGAGCCCGCGCCGGACTCTCTCAACCCGAATCCAAACCGATCCGGATTTCTGCGAATCCCAGCCGAATTCCGCTCGGGGGCGACGCGAACTCGATCTAAACCACCCCGCCGCCCTCCCCCGTCTATAAAAACCCCGGCCTCGTTCTGTTTTTCCCACGCGATCTGCTGTTTTTCCTCCGGTGAGAACCCGAGCCTTCTCCGGCGAATTCTGGCCGATCCACGCTCGGAAATTCCGATCTAACTCGCTGGTCTTGATCCACCGCCTCCGGGGAACCTTGCAGGTGCAGAAAACTCGGTGACTTGCGGTGTAAACACAGCGCCGACGAGCCTAGCCGTGAATTCACCTCGGACCTCGTCGCCGATCACCTTCCAGGACCTCCGAGCTCAAGAAAACCCCGAGGTGAGATCCCCGACCTCTCCTCCACCGATCTATGCCATAAAATCACAGTTCTAGGAAGAATTCTCGAAGATCCGAAAATCTCCGGCGAGATCGCCGCCGTGCGCCGCCGGGCAGCGCCGCCCGCGCTCGATATGAGCGACGTGGCCGCTTGTGCGCCGTTTATTTTAAATCGCACGGTAGACTTTAAATCCCCACGTACCGGTTCGACGTTATAATCTCAGTCGTCGGTTTAAAATCGGACGGTCCACGTCAGCCCCGCGTTATAAAGACTGGAAATCTTACGTGCTACCCCCTGGGGTTCTCGGGAAATAAGAGCTAGCCCCGGAAACTTCTGATCTAGCCCCTGGAACTTCAGAAAATCATGTAAATTCATTTAAAAATCAGTTTTAGCCCCTGGACTTAATAAAAATTAGGAAAAACTCCTCTGTTATGAGTAGCTAGACCCCTGAGAATTCTTAAAATAATAGTATAGACCCTGTAGTGGGGTGAGTTTAACTTTTTAGCCCTGTTTAATATTTAATTTGGGAAATTGAATATGTGGCTAGTGTTTAAAACTTAAAAAGTGGGACAAACATATTGTCAAAATTAAATTAAAGACTTTCTCAGTATTTAGGAAACTTTGGAGTGAGATAAAAACATATTTTGGGCTGAAGTGAATCTGTTTAATTTATTATTCACATTTAGGGACACATTTTTAAGTAAAGAATAGTTCTAGAAAATAGGGAAAATAATTGTGAAATAGTTTACATCAGAGGAAAAGGTCAAAAATATATTAGCAAATATTTTAGATCAGAACCTATTCTGTTTAGATGATGTGTCTTGTTATTTTTATAATAAAGTTCACACTTAGGCATAGGAAATAAATCTGAAAATATAGCAACTAATAAATGATAAATGGAGTTTCTAAAATCCAAAGAATTCAGTTTAGGGTTGGTAGAAGTTATGAAGATACATATGGAGAAGTAAAATACCTTTCATGCATACTAGGTAGCTAAAAGGTGTAGTAATTGAATATAAGGAATTTATTTAAATTTGAGACTCATATATATAGTATGTAAGTATAAATGTGAACACAGAAGTAGGAATCATATACATATGATCAAAAGTGCATGCAAGCCACAAATCAACACACATAGAGTAACCACAACACATATAATTGTGAATGACCTTCATAAATGTGAATGTGTGGTTTGTATGAAGTGGAAGTGTGAACTATGTCTTATGGATTGTTGTTTTTCTTTTGCTATGTGTGATGGTATGATGTAGAACCTGCTCAAGAGCAAGTTATTCCTTTCCAAGATCAGGACTACCCATTTCAAGAGCAGCAGGAAGGAGGCAAGTGTCCTTGACCACTTTGATCCTATGCTTGGATGTGTAGATAGAATCATTTGCATTGTCAATTGAAATATGAAACCCATGCTAGGAAGTTTCCCTAGAATTGCATTATCTTGTTTCCTTGTAGCTTGGGTTGGGATTTATTTTATTATGTCATTTATTTACATGCTTATGCTTAGCCATACTTAGAATGGGATATTTGGGACATGAGATCATCAGTTTATTTTACCATACTCTTGAATGAGATATTGTGAGTTATGTAGAGGTAGGGATCAAGGCAAGTTGGATGTTTTGGTTGTGTGCTGGGTGCACGAGACTCGGGTTTGTGTTTAGTACTTGCCTGGATCCTAAGGACCGGTTCATGGAGCATGTAACCTGGCTTTACAGTGCGAACCACATGATGAGATGGGGCAGCTTGGCCAATTAATTAGGTGTATCCCCGGCGTAGTATGGGTGTGTTGGATGGTGCGGGGAATAGGTGTCAGCTGGACTACCATATGAACCGCAAGGCTCAAGAGGGGGCCACTGCAGCGGGGTTGGAGCCTCTTGTATGCTGTTAGGGGTGAAACCTCAGTGGGCCCATGCTCGTCGGGAATCCCTTTGTAAAGGCTTCGTAGTGATCTCCTGGCTACACACCTGGGAAGTGTGAATGTGGTTCGTAGCCACTGGCATAATGGAGGTTCTTTTAGTCCACCCGGCAACGGGGGATGAAATCACTACATGTGGGTACAGTGGTGCAAACTCTGCAGAGTCAAAACTTTCATGACAGCCGTGCTCACGGTCAAGAGCGGCTTGGACTTATTCATGATTAGAGGATTGATAGTTTTGGAAGTTGTGGGTGTTAAGCGGGGAGCTTAACATTGGAAATGATGTTATGGTTATTGGATTATGATGATGGGATGGGAGATTGGGACCATTTCACCCGTGTAGTAATGTAGGTGCTTAATAAGCTAAGGTGATAGGTATTAATTGCGTAGTGCTTTAACCATGAGTTCAACCTCTCCTTGTTCTAGCCATGCATGATATAATTTTCCCACACTTGCTGAGTACCATTGCTACTCAACCTTGCATATTTGTTGGTTTATATTGCTGCTCAGGTCAAGATAATGAGGTGGTGTATAATGACCAAGACTTTGGACCCGAAGAAGGTTTCTAGGTTCATGGAGACCCCGGGCAACGCCTGTGACGGAGCCCTCAAGAATAATATTCCGCTGCTAGTTTATTTGCTTGTGATGACCTTATTATTGTCCATCGAGACATTTGCTATGTAAGACTTATTTATATTCGACACCTGGCTTGTAATAAATGATGCTTTACTATTTGTCATCACACGTATGAGAAAATGATCCTGGCATACATGTGATATTCACTTGGTTGTTCTTCGGAAAAACCGGGTGTGACAGTAGAGCAGAAAATGGCTTATGTTGTGAAAATGAGACCCAGCAGGGGAGATAGGATGCAGTGAGCGGAGGTCCCACGTGCGTAGCCCTGTTGGTGTCGGTTGAGGACTGAGCCGTGTGCGGCCCTGCTGGACAAGTATTGAACAGTACCGGATGCATACTGGCATATAGGAACCAGGAAACCGATGTAATTGGTTAATCTGGGTGCCGAGGCTTACCCAACCGTTTTATAGGAGTGGGTTGAGGGTAGCAAGGTGTAAATATGCCGGTGGGCACAGACACACTCCACGCGGGGAACTCCTACCCGTTACGGATGGACCGGTTCGGCATTTGGGTTGCCTTTGAAAGGTTGTTGCATACAAAAGAGTAGGAAAGTGTGAAGCACCACACTTCTGAAAGTGGGTGTATGTGACGTGTTATCCGGGTGTCTCCTGAATGCAATCACCGTCCCTCGCGGTCATTTGAGTACCCGCTTGTTGACTGCGCTGTGACGTAGTAAGAAGTGAAATAAGCCAACTGAATATCCTGTATTGAACTATTAATGTCTTGAAACCTTGTATGCTGTAGTTGTAGAGCTAATTAAGTTTATATCCCACTTTGGGCATCACCACGTCGGAGGAAAGCATTTCTTGTTTGATTGTGGACTTCCGATGTGAGGGCTGCCTAAGGATCATTAAACTGTTGCTATAAAACTGAAAGTAAGGATCAACATGTAGGCGTGTCTTTATTGCAAAGTCCTTTTTTCTATCTTACACATCCTTGCATGTAGAGTTCCATGCCTAGGGTTGTCGGTTAGGACTTGCTGAGCCATCGTGCTCACGGTTGCAATATTTGAGCTGTGTGCAGGTGAGAGTTATGAGGAAGGCTCCGAGGATGAGGCGATGCCCCCGTCAGGGTACACGGCCTAGCTGAAGCCCTGCACGCCGCCGTGATCTCCTATTCCATGCTGCTAGTGTGTAGCGTCCCCGGCTTGGGCGGCTGCAGTTTTGCGTAGATTGGATTAGAGAATAGCTATGTATATACTTCCGCTGTACAGTTAAGTTTTTGTAAAAAGACATCCGCTGTTTTATGTCAAATAAAAGTTTGTATGTTGTCTTTAATCTTTTCGTGTGTGCTGTTGGGTGCCGCATCGCACGGCACCACCCTCTACGATCCTGGAGTAAGTGAACCACGGGGTGGTCCCCACAATCTTTTGCTCACACAACTGAAGCATTCGGACTTTGCCTCCTCCTCGCGCAAAAAAAAGAGACGTCGCTGCATCCTCTGGAAATCGATGGGGAGCCGGCCAGCCACCGCGCCCAGCAACCCTCCAAACTGCAAAACGGCATGGAGTGATCGTCCTACACCTCCTCGGCACATGAACAAGCGAGTTTCAGCTTCCCTCACCCGAGAAGCGCAGCTTCATCGTGGTGGCCACACAATACCGAGACGAGGTGCTCCCGTGGACAGCTCAACTCAGAGCCATCACGGCCAAGACAAAGCACTCCTAGACGGGAAAGGACCTAGCGCTGCTCATCCCAGAACCTCAGTCCAAACCATTGATCATCGCTGGCAAATTTCATATTTTTCTTCTAATTAGCCCTTCACGCCTGGAGCTGCCGAGTTGCCCACCAATGACCGAGGTGGCCGTTGGGGATGAGATCCCCGACCTGCAGGACGCCTACACACCGGTGCTAGAGAGGATCAGGTACTTGGCGGAGGAATGCCTGACCTCGCTGATGGTCCTGGCTGACTTTCTGTCTCGCCGGGTCGCTCCTCTCCAGCAGCGTGTCCGGGCAGCTTGGCAGCACACCGGGGAGGGCGACATTACCCAGTTAGAGTGCGGAGCAGGGTCATCACCGGATCAGGAGATGCTGGGGGTGATGCTGCAGAAACTCTCTTGTGACACGATTACCGACAACTCCATCACCCCGCCGGTGAGCTGCTAGCCCGTCTACCTCAACCCACAGGCGCGGTCAAGACTGCTGAGGGAACTTCCGACGCTGGACGACATTTGTAAAATCCCAAGAATTTACTTGCTAGAGTGTTCATCACATCACAAACTCCGCCTATGTTGTAATGACATAGCCGGTCCCAAGCCCGGGTAAAGGAGTAGGGGTTGTGATAGGCTTGGCAAGCCAACAACTACACTTAGAAATTCTCATGGAAATGAAACCCAATAGAAATTCGTTGGGGCATAACCCTCTTTGCGACGCGCCATATCGGAACCCAGGTATGGTGTTAAGTGGGCAAGGGCCGGGTCGCCACCGCCTTAGTGGTGCGCCATATCGGAACCCGGATATGGTGTTAAATGAGCAAGGGCCGGATTGTCACCACCTTAGTGGCGCGCTACATCATCGCTCGGATGTAGTGATAAGTGAGCAAGGGTCTTTGCATCTTACTCGACGGGTGCAAAGCGTAAGGAAGCTAGCCGAGGAACATAGATTTCGGGTGGGTACTTGGAATGTAGGATCCTTGATGGGGAAACTACGTGAGTTAGTAGATGTTGCCATTAGGAGACGAGTAAATATCCTTTGTGTACAAGAGACTAGATGGGTGGGTCAAAAGGCGATATAAGTCGAGAATACCGATTTCAAGCTTTGGTATTCTTGATCGGCTGGGAGTAGGAATGGCGTAGGTGTTCTAATAGATAAGAGTCTTAAGGATGGAGTAGTGGATGTTTGAAGACGAGGAGATAGGATCATCTTAATCAAGATAGTAATTGGGGACATTGTCTTGAACGTCATTAGTGCTTATGCCCCACAAGTTGGGCTCAACATGAGTGCTAAGAGGCAATTTTGGGAGGACTTGGAGGATATGGTTAGTAGTGTACCGATAACCTAGAAACTCCTCATAGGAGGAGATCTCAATGGTCATGTGGGTGCAACTAACCTAGGATTTGAGGGAGTACATGGAGGCTTTGGATGCAGCGATAGAAACCAAGAGGGTAAGGACATCCTAGACTTTGCCGTAGCCTATGATCTTTTGGTAACTAACGCCCTCTTTAGGAAAAGGCAATCTCACCTAGTGACCTTTAGTAGTGCCCAACACTCTAGCCAGATTGACTTTGTCCTCAATAGGAGAAGGGATAGACGGGAGTGTCTAGATTGTAAGGTGATCCCCGGGGAGTGTGTTGTGACACAACATAAGCTTGTGGTAGTTGACTTTTGCTTCCATACATGTTCTTTGCAGGACAAAGGTGTCAAAATCACAAGAACAAAGTGGTGGAAGTTGAAAGTAGAATCACAAGAATCCTTTGAAAATATGGTGATCACAGAAGGACCCTGGGCAGAAAATGGAGATGCAGATAGTATGTGGGTGAAGATGGCAACTTGCATTAGGAAGGTAGCTAGTGAGGTGTTCGGTGTGACAAAAGAAAAGAAACTTGTAGATAAAGACACTTGATGGTTGAATGAGGATGTACAAAAGGCCATTAAGGAGAAGAAGGAGTGTTACAAGAGTTGGCATAATGATAGAAGCGCAAGCAACATGCTTAAGTACAAGGAGGCCAAGAAAAATGCAAGGCGGGCTGTGAGCAAGGCAAGAGGACATGCCTTTGATGAGTTATATGAGAGACTAGAGACAAAAGAAGGTGAAAAGGACATATACAAGATAGCAAAAATCCGCGAGAGAAAGATGAGGGATTTCAATCAAGTGAAATGCATTAAAAATGAGACTGATCGCATTCTAGTGAAGGATGAAGAGATTAAGAATAGATAGCGGGATTACTTTAATGGGCTATTCAATGATGGGAATGGGAGCACTATGGTTGAGTCGGATGACTCCTTTGATGACTCCAACAGGCGGTTCATGCGGAGGATACAAGAATTTGAGGTTAAGGAGGCCTTAAAAAGGATGAAAGGAGGAAAGGCCCTTGGCCCCGATGATGTCCCTATTGAGGTGTGGAGATGCCTTGGGGACGTGGCAATAGTATGGATCAGAAAGCTATTCAACCACATTTTTTAGTCAAACAAGATGCATGAAGAATGGAGGAAAAGTATATTAGTACCTATCTTCAAAAATAAATGAGATATTCAAAGTTGTACTAATTATCGAGGGATTAAGCTTATGAGTCATACTATGAATCTTTGGGAGAGAGTGATTGAACACCACCTGAGGAAAGTGACCAATGTTACTAAAAACGAGTTTGATTTGATGCCTGGAAGGTCTACAATGGAGGCGATTTTCTTGCTTTGTCAGCTTATGGAGAGATGTAGGGAGCGGAAGGACATGCATATGGTGTTCATTGACTTGGAGAAGGCGTACGACAAGATACTAAGGTGAGTAATGTGGTGGGCACTAGAGAAACATAAAGTGCCAACAAAGTATATTACCCTTATCAAGGATATGTACAATAATGTTAGGACTGGTGTGCGCGTAAGTGATAGTGAGACTAATGCATTTCCTATCACGGTAGGACTACATCAAGAATCAGCTTTGAGCCCATACATCTTTTCCTTGGTGATGGATGAGGTGTCAAAGGGTATAAAAGGGGATATTCACTTGGTGCATGCTCTTTGCCGATGATGTAGTGCTGGTAGATGAAACTAGGGATGGTGTTGATAAGAAATTAGAGTTATGGAGACAAAACTTAGAGTCCAAAGGGGTTTAGACTTAGTAGGACAAAGACCAAGTATACGAGGTGTGACTTTAGTGGTGTTGGTCGTGAAGAGGGAAATGTTAGTCTACAAGGACAAATAGTAGCTAGAAGGGACTCTTTCCGATACTTAGGATCAATGTTACAAAGCAATGGCAATATTGATGAGGATGTTTGCCACAGGATCAAGGTAGGGTCAATGAAATCGCGACAAGGCTCTGGAATCCTATGCGATAGGAAGGTCCCACAAAAGCTAAAAGGGAAGTTCTATAGGACGGTGATCAGACTCGCGATGCTTTATGGGACGGAATGTTGGCCAACTACATGGCAACATGTCCAACAAATGAGTGTTGCAGAGATGCGCATGCTACGGTGGATGTGCGGGTACACGAGAAGAGACCGAATAAGGAATGAGGCGATTTGTGATAGGGTGGGGGTGGCGCCGATTGAAGAGAAGTTAGTCCAACATTAACTAAGGTGGTTTGGACATATCCAGCGAAGACCTCCAGAAGCACCGGTTAACAGTGTGATTTTAAGAGGTAGAGAAAATATTAGGAGGGGTAGAGGACGACCAAGGTTGACTTGGTAGGAGGCGGTAAAACGATATTTGAGAGATTGGAATGTATCCAGAGACTTAGATCATGATAGGACCACATGGAAAGTAGCAATTCATGTGCCAGAATCTTAATCTTGTTTTTTCCTTGTTATTCTTATGTCTCCTTCCTCTCTTTTACTTCATTGATATATATATATATATATATATATATATATATATATATATATATATATATATATATTGAGTTTCATGTCTAGCCGACCCCAACATGCTTGGGATAAAGGCTTGGATGTTGTTTTTGTTGTAGTGTTCATCACATCACAACACCACAACTCATTTTGTGGAAGTCTCATGAACATTTGCGAAGAGCAAGTAAACACCATCAAGGGGTTGATTATAGGAAGAGCTCACAAATCCAAAAGTCAGACCTCACACATAGAAATATGAGAGGATGAGCACACCATTAGCCCTAAACATTCTTAGGAGGGCTCAGGCCATGTTTCATGCAAATATAAATCATTTTTAGGCACTTTTGGAGACTTTTGTAAAAAGGTCTAGTTTGAATTCAAATTCAAATTTCAGCCACTTTCATCACATGGATTCAAAACTTGACTTCATATTCAAACTCAGCGCATTTTTCTGAGCTAGTCCACCAATTTTCATCCTCATTGGAGTTCATCTTGTCGGGAGCTATATTTGGATTAATTCAAAACTGAATTTGAATTTCAAATTAAAATGTGAATCAAATTTAGCCAAACCAACTTCAATTTGCGGAAATCAAAATCATCTCAAGACTTGGTGATGAAGGCTACCCTTTAATTGTGAGTAGCTGAGATCTTTGCAGTGAAAACAAAATAAAAGAGAGAAGAGGGAAAAGGGCATAATGTCAGTCTCACAAGCTGAGAGAACCGCCACAACCCACGGGCTCTGTTCAGCGAGCTTCTCCCGCAGGCGCCACCTCCTGGTCACCGCGCCCCGAGCAAGCTACCGAGCCATCTCGTGTTAGAACCATGGAGGTGTCATGTGAAGGTATCAACATGTTCTTGCCCACGTGAACAGGCCCTCCCCCATTCCCTATGTCCTCCCCCAGCCCGAAGACACTTCACCGCCGCTCGGTTGGTTTTGCCTCCCCGGCGACCGCTTGCTACAAGCGTTTTTGTGGCGGACACTCTACACCAAAGACGACTGCCCTAAGGTGCTTGACACGCTCGTGCAGATCTCTCATCCTCACATGCATCGCTGAGGGAGAATTTCCCCGTTTACCTTTTCGGTGTTCAAAGAACTGACCCGGCAGAAACTTCAAAATTCTTAGTAATCAATCCGCCACAGCATATGCCGAGCTACACACGTGTTCTAGACCTTGCAACGGCCATCTAGGATCAAAAATCATCAAAAAACGTCGAGTACAGGCTCTACTCTTTGAGTTTCTCGAGTTGCCACGGATGTTTGACCTAGGTCGACGGTGAGCTCCCATCTTCGTCCGTTTTCATGGCGGACCGGCTCCATATCCGTGCTTAGCATGTCACCACGGAGCTGTAGGGCCAAGGGTTGATCAGAATAAGCCTTGTAGTAGCCGGGCGACGTCGCCGGAGCTGATCCATAGCCGCGGCACGTCGCGGTTAGGGTTCTGGTCACCGGGAGCCTCGGACAACCCCGGGGATGAATTCCCCGTGTTCCTAAAGTGAGGGGTGGCGAGAGTTAGTCCTGGGGGAGGCAGGGAAGACACTACCGGCAGACCTTGCCGGAGAGCGCCACCTCCTGAGCTCGGACACACGCGAGGAAGAAGAAAGCATGTGGTGGGGCCCGCGCGCAGAGTTTAAACTTTTCTTTTAATTTCAGGCTTTTGTTCAAACTTCAACTGCCCATAACTTTTGCTAGGAAGCTCCAAATTTAGTGAAACAAATTTGGTTGGATTCAGCTCTTTAAGTACAATCCAGCAAAACAAGTTTCAGTTCATTAAACTTATTGTTTTTCCAAAATTAATTCCCTAAATTTTAAACTATTGGGAATTTTATCTGAAGAATTCCTTGTGGAAAATTCTGAAATTTGGCTAGCATATTCATTTTGAAAATCCTTGAGTTATTGGAAAAATTTCAGATCCATCCAAGTTTATTTAGTCCCCCTAATGGTGTTATTAAGTGAACTGCCCTGAGAAAATAGAAAAATGTACAGAAACAATTTTCAGAATTTTCTCAAATCTTTAATAGGCATAACTTCCTCTAGGATTCTTCAAATTACATGAAATAAACTCCAATAAAACCATATCAAACTTTAGTTTCCAGAAAGTAATGGTTTGATCCATGAAAATCCCTGGAAATCCATAGAAGCTCTAGTAATGACCATTTAGATTTTTATTTGTGCAGAGCCCAAATCAGCTTTGTTTCAAATGAAATTTGGTCAAGTCTCTGATTAGGTTATTATCAAGCCATAGTAAAAATTTCAGAGCCAAAGGGAATGTCTAGCTAGAGTTATAGTCTTTACATACTAAATTCAACACATTTGCATTTAAATTTGACATATCGAATGAATTGATTACGTGTAGTCGCTGAACGCGATGAGACCCTGGAGGTGTTGGACTTCATACTTTCGGAGGAGAACTAACCCCTGACCAGCAGCAACAAGGCATGCGCCGGTTTGCATTAAACAGGTTTTATCAAGTTTTGCTTTATACTTGCTTAGCTTGAAGCATGTATGTGCATTAGGTGTAGGGTGATTGACACTCCACATGCATAACCCGATTAGTACAAAGAGAGTGAGAGTAGTGTATAAGTCCTCGACTAGTTCATGCTGTTCTCAATGTTTATAGACTTCGGTACAAGTTGAGTAGTTGGAATCTACTCGCGAGATAGGGTTCGGTACACACGGGATTGGTTCGAGATGTGAGACAACTTTATTAAGAAAAATGAGACTAGGCAGGGGCTAGGATGCAACAACAGGAAGTGTTGTGTGCGTAGCCCTGTCCATGTCGATTGAGGACCGATCCGTGTGTGAACCCGCTGAAAAAGTTTGAATGCACCGAAGGCATATCGGATATATGGGGTCCAATAAACTGATGTAACCTAAACCTCCAGGCGTCGAGGCATAGCACACCGATTTATAGGTGTAGGTTGAGGGCAGCCAGGTGGATATCTGCTAACGGACATAGAGAGATGCTCCGTGTAGGGAACCACCTGCTCGTTTCGGTGTGACCGGTTCGACGTTTGGGCGGTTGGGTGAAAGGTTGTTCCGTACGACATCGGTGGAGTGTGCTGTTGCAGCTCCGAGGATGGGCATACGTGACGTGCTATTCGGGTATCCCTGCAGGTGTATAACGAGTTGATTCACCATCCCTCATGGTTATGAGTACCGCTTGTTCATTGTATCGTGACGTAGGTAAATGATGGAATGTTGTGATACAATACTGCTGCTATGAATAACTTGTATTGCTACATGTGTGCCACCAAATATTGCTCACTAAATTTCAGATTAATGAAACGTTAACTTGTGGCTAAAAGATGAATTAAGGATGAACTTGTAGGCGTGTCCTTTGCTGCAAATTGCCATCCTGTCGTTGTATGTCTTGCATGTAGAGTTTATTGTGTAGGAGAGTTGGTTAAGACTTGCTGAGCCATCGTGGTCACGGTTGCTTCTGTGATTGTTTGCACGTGAGGAGTACCCCACGGAATCGGAGTACGAGTCCACCGGCGATGGCTACCCTCCATCGAGGACTACGGCTCAGTGGGAGCCGTGCACGCCGCGCTGAGGCTGAGTTGAGATTGTGTGGGTTGTCCGTAGGGCTGGACAACAAACTTTTGCTAGTTAGGTGTGGGCGTGAGTTGTATAATTACCTTTCGCTGTAGTAGACTCTGTAAATAGATGTAAACTGAAGGTTTGTACTACTTTTGTACAAATTCAGTATGTTCCAATGTAATACTATGTTGCCTTAACGTGTGTGCTGTCGGGTGTCGCATCGTGCGGCACCACCCTCTGTGATCCTGGGATGTACGGATTTCGGTCCGTAACAGGCTGGCATTAGAGCTTCTTAGGGGTTAGCACACTAAATAAGTACAGTATTACAGGAAAACTTAGGATTACTGTGAGGAATCGCTAGTATGCCCAAATAAGGACTATATTAGTGTAGTTACTTAAAGTGGCATGACTAACCAACTTATTATAATTCTAAATTTTGATTATGTAACGACGCTCCTACGTTCTAGTAAACATGGTAAGGAATGCCACCGAAACCGGATCAATTTCGGTTAGCTCCCCTGACGAGGAAAGGGTTCAGGGTATAGGTCTCAAGGCTTGGTGTGAGACGTCAATATGAAACTCTTGAACTCTTCTTGTTCCTGAGTTCATATGAAACGCTGGTCCCTGGCGTACATGAGGAAAGAAAGTGGAAACCCCATCATGTGGTCGGTAACGCGATAGTGTGTTCTTCTAGAAATAGCCTAGGAGGACATACGCAGCACTTGCCATCGGCGCGCCGTGCAGGGCAGCAGGTGGTATCCGTTGGGTTGATAAAATTCCGAACCGTGATGACCCGTTCGCGCTCTATTCAGGTTCCCGTTGTGTGGTGTGAAAACACGACCATGTACATTGAGACATGACTTGACTCAAAGACGGCCGTTTGGCAATGATACGGTCGTATGTTTTTATTATGATATGGACCTGCCTGAATTGACAACAACCTTTGAGTGCATCATTATTGAGTGTTCTTCTGCAGGTTCTAACCACGAACGTATCCCGTGTAGAACACGTTTGTGAGAGGCCGTTTTTAGTGCCACAGTTGAGTCGTATATGCCAGCATAATCCAGTTAGGATTTTCCATTTTGTGAGGAACGTAGTAACGACATATAATAATCACGATTGCATTAAAAACAACTTTGAAAAGGAACTAAGATAACAAAGTTTTAATCTTTAGGACTCTGGTTTTAAAGAAAAATTCAAAAGTTGATTAGTTTAGCTCAAAGGACTTGAAAACAGAGTGCTCTGTTTTTGGCAGAAAGTTTGCTGAACTTTAACAGAGCCTAACACACAGGTTACTTAGCCAATGGAGGTGTGGGATATATTTCTGGAAAGGGGTTTAAGTGCTCTACAACTTTGTTGTAGACTTCCAGAATAGAATCACAGATAAAACTGGTTGAATTTCCAGATGATTGTAAACTATCTAGAACCAGGTCAGATTCAAACACTCTCTGGACTGTTCTGTTTTTCAAGCATAACTCTCTGTTGAGAAATCTAAAATAGTTATAGGCTACATTATTGGAAAGCTTAGGAGATGTGTTACATCTTTGTAATTCAAAGTTTTTGTAGTTCTTCCAGAAAATCTGTTGATTTGAATTATCACAACTTTGTAACCAGAACTTATCTTGGGGCAAATAAATACTCATTGGAAGGATCCTCAAGTTAACTTTAACTTTGGTATACAACTTGAGTTATGAAAATGCCATGTACCCGGTCAAAATCTGGGATAACTAGAAACTGGTCATTCTGGGCAGAGGAATGAACAGTTGAACTCATCTGAGAGATTGTTGTACCTAGTGCGGTTTATTACTTCAAATGGGGTGGAACATACTCATGAGTTTATTATATTCAACTAGTGAAGGATTTGAGTATATTATCTACTGAAGTTCTATTTGCTAGAGACCATGTTTGTGTTGTATTGAAGATAAAGTGTAGTATACGTGATGACAATGCGATATTAACGTCTCATAGTGACCAAATATAGTTGAGATGAACTTCCAAAGAGGAAGTCCATCAATTTGGATTTCACTAATTTGTATTTGGTCTGGTGATGGTGTAGCTTGTGCAAAGTTATTATATCATCCCTGTATGAGATGTATCGCATGTTTACTGTCATTATGTTTTACTCTGATTTTATAGACTGCGTGGAGTATGCTATGGGGCTAATGTTATTGTCTTCATGGTTGCAGATGGTTCATACTCGGACCACGCACATGGTCGGGGGTTCTAGTCAGCAGGGGGTGATGACTCCCAGCCACCTGCCTACGACAACACCCCGCAGCAACAACCACAACCACCACCTCCTCTTACACTAGCGGACTTGATTTCGGTGCTGGTGGGCTCTCGTGAGGAGCAGACCGACCTGCTCCGCACGATTGTGCAGAATACGTCCCAGGCGGGGACGCGTCAAGAAAGGGGGCCTCGTGAGCCCCACATCACGACGTACTCGGATTTCATGAGTACGTATCCTCCAGTGTTCACCGAAGCAGCAGAACCACTGGAGGCCGACAACTGGCTGCGGACGATCAAGTCCAAGTTCGGGCTGCTCCAATGCACGGAGCGGCAGAAGACTCTCTTCACGGTGCCGCCTATGCATGGTGGGCGAATTATGTCGCCTCACTACCTGCTGGCTACGCTGTCGAATGGCAGGAGTTCCGGGAGGCGTTCCGCGCTTATCAAAAACCTCCAGGGATGATGAAGAGAATGTTCCAAGAGTTCTTGGAACTGAAGCAAGGCGGGAGGAGTGCCCATGACTACTCCTGTGTGTTGAACCATGTGGCACAGTATGCGTCAGATTATATCTCCACCGAGGAGAAGAAGCGCGAGCAGTTCTATCAGGGGTTAAATCCCGAGATGAAGACGCATCTCATGCAATGCAATCGCCACCTTCAACGACCTCGTCAATGTCGTGATTTTGCAAGAGGATGCTCAGTGGAAATTTGCAGCTGAGCAGAGGAAGCGCAGCGCTCCACCGAGCAGCCGGGGTGGAGCTCCTCAAAAATACCGCATGGTGTATCGGACACCATCTGGTCAGCAGTGGCATCCACCGGCACGACTTCAACAGTTTGGGGGTCGTCCTGACAAGCCACCCCCATTCCGACCGCCGGTGCCACCAACGTGACCGCAACAGCAGCAGATGGTACCCCGGGCGATTCCACAGCCACAACGCGCCCCGGGATTCCATCCGCCGGTCAGCAGAGGACCGCCTCGATACTCCTGCTATACGTGTGGCCAGGCGGGTCATTTCTCGAAGGACTGTCCACAGGGGAAGAAAAGCAGCGGCCAAGCCCAATATCAGGGTGGTGCTCGAGGCCGACCACCAGTCAAGAAGGGAGGTCAGCGACCCAGGGGCGTTCGTTACCTCGACAATGAGGACGCCCCGGAAGGAGAGAACATGCTGGCGGGTACGTTCACTCTCAACGACCATGCAATCATCATCTTATTTGATTTGGGTGCAACCCACAGTTTCATAAGTGCATCATATGTGGCTAAGCATCAACTGCAAGTCTTCCCAACCGATTATTCATATGTGATTTGCTCAACGGAAGGGAATATTCCAGCGAATATGGTGATTCCAAAAGCACCACTGTGCTTAGGTAGGAAGATATATCCCACTACCATGATTACCCTTACGGGACAAAAGATCGATGCAATCTTAGGAATGTCATGGTTATGCCACAATGGCGCTGTCCTGGAAACTCTATCACGTACAGTGCATTTGAATTCTCCATTCCGCCATCCACATTCAATATTATTAGACAGTCCTGTCCCGGAAGATTCAGCAGCATAAAATACTGAAGCTCACAAGTTGAATGACATCCCCGTAGTCCGAGAATACCCCGACTATGTTCCCGGATGATCTTCCGGGAATGCCACCTGAACGGTATGTGGAGTTCAAGATTGAACTTGCACCCGGGACTACACCAATATCACGGAGACCGTATAAGATTTCTCCGAATGAGCTGGCTGAGTTGAAAGAATATCTCAATGACCTGTTGAGCAAGGGTTTCATTAGACCGAGTTCCTCGCCTTGGGGATGCTCGGAGCTGTTTGTCAAGAAGAAAGATGAAACCTTGAGGTTGTGTGTGTATACCGCTCAACGCCGTCACCATCAAGAACAAATATGAAGTGCCCCGCTTTGACATCCTGTTTGATCAACTTGTGGGTGCAAGTGTGTTTTCAAAGATAGACCTTCACTCCGGGTATCCTCAAATAAAGATCCGGGTGGAGGATATCCAGAAGACGGCATTCTCGATGAGATATGGACTATATGAATATCTCGTCATGTCTTTTGGTCTCACCAACGCCCCGGCACGTTTCATGTACCTCATGAACTTGGTGTCATGCCGGAGTTGGAAAAGTTCGTGGTGGTGTTCATTGATGATATCTTGGTTTACATCAAGTCAAAAGAGGAACAAGCCGAACACTTGAGAGTCGTCCTTCAACGATTGTGGGACCATAAGCTTTATGCCAAGTTTAGCAAATGCAAGTTTTGGATCAACCAAATGCCATTTTTGGGACATATCATTTCAGCGGAAAGCATTACGGTTGATCCAAACAAAATTGAACAAGTGCTGAAATGGAACTCCCCCCCACTTCTGTCCATGAAGTCAGAAGCTTCCTCAGTTTGGCGGGATATTACCGGAGGTTCGTCCCGAGCTTCTCCAAGCTTGCTAAGCCGATGACTGTATTATTGAAGAAGGGGACGAAATATGTTTGGAACTCTGCATGTGATGGAGCGTTCCAAGCATTGGTGAAGCATCTCACAACAGCCCAGGTCTTAGCTCAACCAGATACGACCAAACCTTTCGAAGTATACTGTGATGCGCCTGGTATCAGGCTTGGCTGCGTGTTGATGCAAGAAGTACGGGTGGTCGCGTATGGCTCACGCCAACTTCGAAACCACGAGCAGAACTATACGACGCATGATCTTGAGCTCGCTGCTGTGGTATTGGCGCTGAAAATGTGGAGGCACTATCTTCTTGGAAACTTGGTGCATCTCTACACCGACCACAAGAGCTTAAAGTATATCTTCACCCAAAAGGAGCTGAATATGAGACAAAGGAGGTGGTTAGAATTAATCAAAGACTATGATATTGAGATCCATTACTACCCCGGCAAGGCGAATGTGGTTGCTGACGCGCTGAGTCGGAAATCACATATCGATAACCATACCATTACACCGATGGGAGAGGAAGAACCAAATTTATACTTGGTTCCATATGGATCAAGCTACAACCTTTCTCTCATCCCTACCATTAGGCAGGATGTGATTGCAGCTCAGAAGATAGACAAGGGCATGGCACATCTCTGAAAATGGATAGATAGCAGTGATATCAAATGTTTCCGGAAGGATGATGAGGGGATGCTATGGTGCAATGACCGCATAGTCGTACTCCGGAATATGGAGCTAAGAAAGAAGATCCTTGATGAAGCTCACTTGTCTAATTTCTCCATTCATCCAGGCAGCAACAAAATGTACCAAAATTTGAAGAGTAAATTTTGGTGGACACGGATGAAGCGGGAAATTGCAAAGTATGTATTCGAGTGTGATACGTGCAGACGAGTGAAGGCGGATCACATGAGAAAATCAGGGCTGTTGCAACCCCTGAAAATTCCAGCATGGAAATTGGAAGACGTGAGCATGGATTTCATTGTGGTATTACCCATGACTTTTAACAAACATGATTCCATTTGGGTAATTGTTGACCGGTTAACCAAGTCGGTTCACTTCATTCCGGTGCATACCATCTACCATGCTAGCAAGTATGCTGATTTGTACATTGCAAAAATCTTGTGCTTGCATGGGGTACACAAGACCATAATCTCAGATCGAGGTGCACTGTTCGTGGCTCGTTTCTGGGAGCAGTTGCACGCTGCTTTGGGTACCAAACTGATTAGAAGCTCCGTCTATCACCCTCATGCCGATGGGCAAACTGAGAGAGTGAATCAAGTGCTAGAATACATGTTGAGAGCGTGTGCCATCCAATACGGTAGAAATTGGGATGATCATCTACCATTGGCGAAATTCTCGTACAACAATGGCTATCAAGTGAGTATCAATATGGCACCATATGAGGCTCTCTACGGTCACAAATGCCGCACCCCATTGAACTGGTGCGAGTCCGGGGAAAGGGTCACATTCAGGATTGATTTAGTGAACGACGCCGAAGAGAGCGTTTGGATGATTCAAGCAAACTTAAAGGCTGCCCAATCCCGACAGAAAATTTACTCTAATAAGAGGCGTAGGCCACTGCACTTCGACGTCGGGGAAAAAGTGTACCTCCGTGTGTCTCCGATGAAAGGCGTGCACCGATTCGGCGTGAAGGGGAAACTCGCTCCCCGATTTATTGGACCCTATGCTATCATCGAGAAGTGTGGACCAGTGGCGTATAGAATGAAACTACCGGCATCTCTCGCTGGTGTTCATGACATGTTCCATGTTTCATAACTCCATAAATGTCTAAAGTATACGGCTGCTGTTCCCACCGAAGACATTGGCGAGTTGCAACCGTATTTAACCTACACTGAATATCTGGTGGAAATTATTGATGACAAGTCTCGGACCACGTGTAACCAAACTGTGGTTCTACAAGATATTGTGGAGCAACCACTCCGTTGAGGAAGCGATGTGGGAGAGCGAAGATTTCCTTCTCTCAAACTAACAGGATTTCATGGCGTCTCATCATGGGTAATTCCTCTTACATCTTCATCTCTTCTTTTATAATCTCAGGACAAGATTCTTTTAATAGGGAGGGATGTAAAAGCCCAAGAATTTACTTGATAGAGTGTTCAGCACATCACAACACCACAGCTCATTTTGTGGAAGTCTCATGAACATTTGTGAAGAGCAAGTAAACACCATTAAGGTGTTGATTAGAGGAAGAACTCACAAATCCAAAAGTCGGACCTTAAACATAGAAACATGAGAGGCTGATCTCACCATTAGGCCCTAAATGTTCTTAGGAGGGCTCAGGCCAAGTTTCATGCAAATTCAAATCATTTTTAGGCACTATTGGAGACTTTTGTAAAAAGGGCTAATTTTGAATGTGAATTCAAATTTCAGCCACTTTCATCACTTGGATTCAAATGTTGACTTCATATTCAAATTCAGCACTATTTTCTGAGTTAGTACACCAATTTTCATCCTAATTGGAGTTCATCTTGTCGGGAGCTATATTTGGACTAATTCAAAACTGAATTGAATTTCAAATTCAAATATGAATCAAATTTAGCCAAACCAACTTCAATTTGAGGAAATAAAATTTAATTCATGACTTGGTGATGAAGGCTACCCTTTAATTGTGAGTAGCTGAGATCTTTGCAGTGAAAACAAAAGAAAAGAGAGAAGAGGGAAAGAGGGCCCACATGTCAGTCCCACAAGCTGAGAGTACCGCCACAATCCACAGGCTCTGTTCGGCGAGCTTCTCCCGCAGGCACCACCTCCTGCTCATAAAACCCCGAGCAAGCCACCGAGCCATCTCGTGTTAGAACCGTGGAGGCGTCGTGGGAAGGGATCAATACGTTCTTACCCACGTGAACAGGCCCTCCCCCATCCCTTAAGTCCTCCCCCAGCCCGAAGACACTTCACCACAGCTCAGTTAGTTTCGGCTCCCCGGCGACCGCTTGCTACAAGCATTTTCGTGGCTGACACCCTACACCAAAGACGACGGCCCTAAGGTTCTTGACATGCCCGTGCAAACCTCTCATCCTCTCATGCATCGCCGAGGGAGAGTTTCCCAGTTTACCTTTTTGGTGTTCAAAGAACTGAGCCGGCCGAAACATTAAAATTCTTAGTGATCAATCAACCACAGCGTATGCCGAGCTACACACATGTTCTAGACCTTCCCACGGCCACCTAGATCAAAAATCATCAAAAACCGTTGAGTACAGGCTCTGCTCTACGAGTTTTTTGAGTTGCCACCGATGTTTGACCTAGGTCGACGGTGAGCTCCCATCTCTGGCCGTTTTCATGGTGGACCGGCTCCATATCCGTGCTTAACATTTCACCACGGAGCTGTAGGGCCAAGGGTTGATCAGAATCACCTTCTGTAGGAGCCAGGCGACGTCACCGGAGCTGCTCCGTAGTCGCGGGACGTCGCGGTTAGGGTTCAGGTCACCGGTAGCCTCGGTTGACCCCGGGGATGAATTCCCCATGTTCCTAAAGTTAGGTGCGTCGAGAGTTAGCCCTAGTGGAGGCCGGGAAGACACTTCCGGCGGACCTCGCCGGAGAGCGCCGCCACCCAAGCTCCAACGCGCTCGAGGAAGAAGAAAGCGCGTGGTGGGGCCTGTGCTCAGAGTTTATGTAAAAGTCTCAACACTTGTAAATGAGAAACTTGAGTTGTGAATAAATTTGAGTTCAAATTCAAGAAATGGGACTTGCAAAACCTTTTGTAAACATGTGAATGTTGTCATGTGCAAGAGGATTTTAAATTCAGTTTTTGAACTAAATTGTTCACTTCAATGAAAAGGTGGCCATATCCAAAAGGGAGTTAAACTATTTGTTCAAAATTCCTGATTGCAGTGGCCAACTTAAAAATCAGATTTCACATTTGAATTCTTTGGGTTCAAATTAGTGGAAGGGCAAAGTTTGAGCAAATTTGGAGGTACTTTTATTTGTATGTCAAAGAGGCTTTGAATTTCCTTGAAATTTGAATTCAAATTTGAAATTGATGTACACCATGTCAAATTTTCAAACTGGATTGCAAATTGGAGTTCTTCATGACTAAAGTTTGCAATGTGCCGGATGGGAGATATTTGAGAGGATAAACAGGGATGGACCCACATGTCATTGGAATGAAGTAACTTGCAACCAAAGTTGCCTTCTCTGTTTTTTCCCACTCGAACGCTGAGGGCTTTCCGGGCGCCACCGCGAGCTGGTCACCGAGCCACCTCCTCGCTATTCCTATAACGGTGGAGACCAGCGCGTGTGTGTGCTTGTGTTCAGCGTGATCTTTTGGTTCACAGGATGCCACACTCGGTTTCTTTTCTCCATCGCGCAAGAAAACATAACCAGCTCACCGCTGCCGCCTCGGTTGCCACCGGGAAGCCACGAACCCGTGTGTGCGATGCTTCCACAAGCTGCAGAAAGGCAAGGCTTGATCATCCTTCAACTCCTAGGCGCAACAGCTGGTCGAGCTCGGCTTCCATCCCCCAAAAACAGTTTGTCCTTGCGGCGACCTAAGGCAACCGTATCTCGGGCTTCCGTTGACAGCTCGCACCGAGGCTTTTCACGCCCGAACGAGCACACTCCGAGACGCGCCAGGACTTCAAGCTGCTCCTCCCCAAGTTTCAGCTCAAGCCGTGCACCCTAGCTCCAGAATTTCGAGTTCTTCTCTCGGACGGGGAAAACCTAACCATGGGTAAGAATCTTTGAAATTGACGCTCCATTTTCGGTTAGAGTTGTTCATGTTGTGCACACAGGAGCTAGAGTGGTTAGGGCACAATTTTTCCTTCATAGACCGAGCTTAAAACCGGGTAGATGCAGCCAATTTTGAGGTTTCCGATCGGCGGCCATGGCGGGGAGGACCGGGCGCACGGTGGAACTCTACCTAGAGCCATCTCTGATAAAAAATAAGTGCACATCGAGCACAGCCACAACCTACTGATGCTTTAGAGCCGATGAACCGAGTGTTTGGCGGTCGGGAAAAGCGGGCCAAGGTCGCCGGAGTTGAAACCGAGCCGCCGCACATCGCACGGTGGTTTAGCTCTGTTGCCAGCCTCCGGTGAGGGTTGGGACGAGTTCATCACGCCGAGAATGGGGCTAGCGACGAGTTTAAGCCTCTGAGTCTGCCGGGGAACAAAGATCCGTGGAGCACTGCCGCCCCGGCGTGGAAAGGGACGCGGGCGCAGGAAATAGCCCAAGGAGGAAGAAGACTCAGGCGGTCCTACGTGTCAGTGACCGGGTTTGAAAAAATTGATCTTCTGTGGCTCGGGATCTCGTGTGAGTGCGCACGGGAAACCCTGTTGCCCGGTGTGGCTCAAATTTCATTGGCTGCCATTTAAACTGTGGGTCCGGGTAGGTTTTCTAGGGGAAATTAATCCAGATTTCAAGCAAAGTTTAGAAATGCATAACTTGTGCTAGGAAACTCCAAATTGGGTGATTCAAATTGGGTTAGATTCATCTTGGCAAGATATATCCAAATGTGCAACCCAATTTTTATGAAAGCCAATAATAAATTCTGGAAAATTATTTGAAGCTTTTCAGTAAAAGAATTTTGGAGGGAGTTTGGTTCATCCGAAATCCCCAAATTTTTCCAGAATATTCCTTAGGATATTATTGAACTCCTCATAAATTTTCAGCTGATTTGAAATTGATTTGAGTGTGAAAAATTCAGATTACATGCTGCTGTGTTCAAAAAGTCCAGAAACATTTTCAGAGAATTCCCAAAACTTGGAAATTCAGTTCTGGGCAATTCTTAGCTCCACAAATCCTTGGAAAATTCATGCAGGCTTTATGAAATATAATTTAAATTGTACTTCACTAAGTTTGACATGAATATGTGAGTTACTTCAGAATTAATTCCTTTTTTCTTTATTGCGTAGAGAATTGTTCTTAATAAAGCACGTGAAAATTTTCTTGTGACAAGGAACTCACGTGAAAATTTTCAGCTCCATTGGAGCTCTTGATCAGCACTTTTCTGTTCAACCTCTTTAGATGAGTAACACAAAAATGATGAAATGCACTTCTCACTAGATCATGTTGCTTAAAACAAACCCAAACCTTAGCACCAGTGCCATTTTAATTTCTTAAACAGAGTTCCAGTTTTAAGCTTGTCTTATTAGCAAAACTTTTACAATTAAATACACGTGCATATTCATAACGTGTAGCATCTATGTGAGGACTTGTGAAGTGAAGTAAGATTCAAGGACAAGGTGATCGAATAATCAAGCTGTGAGACCTATGTGTGCTGAATACATTGGCAATTAGGATAAAAGTTAGCATTAACATTCAAAGTTTTGAATATTGCCAAAACATTCTTCTGTGGCAAGGTCCGACAAGTTCTTTGTTAGGTCCGCCAAGTGTTGGCAAGGTCCGACGCAAGGTCCGGAGAGCTCCTGCAAGGTCCGGAGAGCTTCTGTGAGGTCCGGAGCTTGTTTTTAGGGAGCTCCCGTGAAGTTCAACTTGTAGAACTGCAGCGTCTTGTTTTTGCTTTTAACTCGCAATGTTTCAAACTTGCTTTATGGGAAGGTTTGCTTAGTATTAATTTGCTAAGTTTTTGGTGTGTTTTGGTGGTTATGGCTGTTATCATTTGATATGGTTTGCAACATGCTTATGTGACGTGCTCATGTAAGGTGTTGTGGTTTTCGAACTAACGTGAGTCAAGTCGAGGACTTGTGCTCGGAAGAATTGGTTGTTTATTCATGTGCAGGTGTTGCTTGAGTTCAAGACATGGCTGGTGACGGGATCCTTGGACTAGTCTCAGGGAGGAGATGAGGTTCCAACAACCAAGTTTGGGAGGAGTTGTGGTTGAGTTGATCGGGAGGTCGCGCAGCATGTTTGGATCAAGGGCAGTGCATATGAAGGTAGCGTGTACGTCGTTGGAAGGTGTTTGCACGTGTGCAAGGAGTGCATGGACGTGGCAACATTGTTCCAAGGCGTTATGAAGAGAAGTGGATGTAAAGAATTGGTCGGAAAGGTCCAACCGGCTGGATTGCGTACTCAGGCTGAGGCTGAGTCAGATATGGCTCAAATATGGAAGATTTGAGTTGGTTATGATAGGATTTCGTGCTAGGCACGAAGTTGAGTTGTTTTAGGAATGTTTAGGACGTTCCTAAGGTGTTTAGAAGTCTCACGATTGCTTCTATCTGCGAATAGGAGAGTCCTGAGCAGTTACGGTAAGTTAGGATACGAGTCCAATTAGGAGTAGGAGTCCTAGATTGGATTGATTAGCCTGAGGGCTGGCAATAAAAGCAAGGGAGGCCAGAGCTCTCGTGGGTAGAGAACTTTGGGCTGTTCCTCTTGTGTTTCTATTGAATAAAGTTCATAGTTTCGAGGAGCTTTTGTGCCTTGTTCGTCCGACTTGTTTTTCGTCAAGTCTTTCTCGCCGAGTTTCTGGACAGACCGACGTTGCTTCGGTGTTTTGTCCATAACTCGAGTTTTACAGATCCAATTGACGTGATTCTTTTTGGGTTGTCTTCACAATTCAATTATCTATCATCTGTGAAATTTTCACGAGCTTCGGATCTGTAGTTTTTGAGATACACGAGTTTATTTGCAGCATTGCAGATCTGTTTTATATCGGGTAGAACAGATTGATCTTCGTTTAATGTTTTGATCGTATCTCAAGTTTTACTTCGTGTTTTCAAGTGATTCTTGTTGCATTAGATCCGTGACTTGAGTCTCTACCTCTCTACTTGATTTGTCACGGTTGAACACGTTTGAAAACACTTTCACACATGGTTTCTTTAACCGATTGATTTTTTGCTGAGGGGTTTTTGTTGTTTCTGCTGCGAAAAGTTTTAATCTACCATTCACCCCCCCCTTCTGGTAGCTTTTCATGTTCTCTTCGATCCTACAATTGGTATCAGAGCCAAGGTGCTCTAATCTTTGTGATTTGCACGTGTTTTGACTAACCATCATGGAGAAGTACTCCGCCAAACCTTGTGTGTTCAATGGCATCGATTTTCAGGTTTGGAAGGCGCGGATGGAGGCCTACATACAGGCGCAAGGCTTCGCCATATGGGAAAAGTTCTACCGGAACTTCGATGTACCACCCAACGATCAAGTTACGGCTGCGAACATGAGAGATGTTGACAACAACAACAAGGCTCTCAACTTGATCATCCAAGGATTGACTCAAAGCGACTTCGACCGTGTTGCACACCTCCGATCTGCATATGATGTTTCGAAAGCTCTTTGTGACTACCATGAAGGATCCAATACGATTAAGGAGGTAAGGCAAGATATGTTCAAGAAAGAATACATGAGTTTTGAGATGCAACCTAGTGAGTCAATTGACGACCTTTTTGCTCGCTTTAATAAAATTCTCAGCAACTTGCGTAGTGTCAATGTTAACTTTTCAGATGCTGAAAATGCTAGACAATTGTTAGGAGCATTAGATATGTCAATTTGGAAGATGAAAGTTACATCTATTCGTGAATCTACTGTCATGAGTTCTCTTACTTTAGACGTGCTTTATTCTAAATTGAAAACTCATGAAATTGACATCATCTGACGTAAAAACCCCAACAAGTCTATTGCATTTGTTTCGCAACGTGACATGTCTAGTTCTAGTCAATCATCATCTAGTGGTGCACTCTCTTTGCTGTCCTCTCTAACCCTTGAACAGATTGAAGAGTTTCCAGAGGAGGAGCTTGCACTCATCTCTACTCGGTTCTCAAAAGCATTGCAAAATGTGAGAACTAGAAGGAGAGGAAGCTCCGGACCTCAACGATGTTTTGAATGTGGTAAGACAGGACATTTTCGTACGGAGTGCACTAATCTTTCAGGTCCGACTTCACGTGAAGAAAAGCAAACAAGGCCGAAAAAATCGTTTGCAAAGAATAAGAAGAAGAAAGATTTATCAATGCGCAACATAGTGCATAGTATGATCTCTGCACTTCAAGATTTCGGCTCAAGTGATGTAGACACCGGTAGTGATGAAGATGAAGAAGCTGTGGCAAATATCTGCTGCATGGCGAGCAAGTCAAGTTCAAGCTCCGAGGAGGCAGAACACAACAGCGACGATGAAGAGGTATGTCCCACTTGCGAAGAAATGTGTGATGCTATTTCTCGTGCCACTGTTATATTAAAGAAAAAGGATAAAAAAACTTAGGAACAATGCTGTTAAAATTGAATCACTAGAATCTGAAATTAATCGTTTAAAAACTTTGATTCCTAGTGATGATTCTTGTTCCTCATGTGATTTGATTTATGAACAATTATCCTCTTTAAGAAGTGCACACACATCTACACTTGATAAACTTGAACTTGAAATTAAAAAGAACAAAGAGCTTGCTGCACTTAATGATAAAAATTTGAAAGATGCTTGTTGTTCTATAATTGATTTGCATTGTTCTTCATGTGATGATCTGAATAAGAAACTAAATGATGCTATGAATGAGATTTCTATTTTGAACAATGCTTTACGTGTGCATGAAGTTAAATATTGTTCAAATTGCAAACTAAAAGGAAAAACTTCATGTGAAAACTGCTTTGATCTGTCCAATAAACTTGATGACATGCATAGGACACTAGATCGGTTTTCTAATGCAAATAAGAACCTAAACTTGCTGCTGAATTCTTCCAAGTCTTGTAATGATAAAACTGGTTTAGGTTTTAATTTTCATGCCCATGCTAAGGCACACCCACCTAAAGTTGTAAAGTCATTAGGAAGCGGTTTGATTCAAACAGCTCCTAGACAAAAAGAGGTGATTTTCAAATCTGAAGGAGTACTGTCCCATTCGGGTTCTAATAAACGTTTTGCTTGCTCATCGAGACATGATAATAAGGTTATTTTTCATTGTACCTACTGTGGTAGAGATGGTCATGTCATGGATTTTTGTTATAGACTAGCTAAACACGATAAGAAACAAAGAATACTCGCTAGATCACATAACAACCAAGCAAAATCTGCTAGACCGAATGCTCGGAGCTTGCAACCTGCTGTAATGAGTCAAAAACTTGCTCCCGGACCTACTGTTTTTTGTGCTACATATAACACATCTTCTAAGTCAGTAGTTTGGAACAAAACTTTTCGATGTTTGGCTCATAAACCTGCTGTACCTTCTCAGCTTTCGCGTGTTATTTCTGCTGGACGTCGTGTGACTCAGTACTGGATTCCTAAAAGTCTTTAAACTAACCCCAGTATTGAGTCATCGACGTATTGTGCTGCTGTGTAGGTTTCACGTTTGAGGAAGGAGAACATTTGGATTGTGGATTCAGGTTGCTCACGCCACATGACCGGTAACAAAGAATGGTTCTCCTCTCTCTCTTTTGTGTCACGTGTAGAAAATGTTACTTTCGCCGATAACTCTTCTACTCCCATAATTGCTAAAGGTTCGGTTAGAGTAAACAATCTCTACACTTTGAAAGATGTGGCACTTGTTAAAAATTTGAAATACAACTTGCTTTCGGTTTCACAATTGCTAGATGAAAATCTAGAGGTTAGCCTTGCTAAAAATTGCTGCAAGGTTGTAGATTCAAAAGGTGAGCTTTTGTTTAACATGTCTAGGTTTGGAAGAGTTTTTAAAGATGATTTTGATTTGTCAACTTCTAAGCATCGGTGTCTAGATGCTAATGATACAAAGGATCTATATTTTTCGCATCGTAGACTTGGTCACATAGGCTTTGATCATCTCACTCGTGTTAGTGCTCTCGATCGCATACGTGGGCTGCCGAAGCTTAAAAAGGACAATGATATTGTGTGCTCTTCTTGTAGACATGCTAAGTTTGTTGCAGGTTCACATGCTCCTCTCACAATGACCATGACAGCTGAACCGGGACAACTTTTACATCTTGACACAGTAGGTCCGGCACGTGTTCAATCCTTGGAGGTAAATGGTATGTGCTTGTGATTGTTGATGATTATTCCAGATATTCTTGGGTTTATTTTATGGCATCTAAGAATGAAGATTTTAGTCATTTTAGAACTTTATTTCTTAGATTATCTATTGATCACCTAGGATCATTAAAAGCAATTAGAAGTGATAACGGAACTGAATTTAAAAACCAATCCTTTGATCACTTTTGTGCTGAAAATGGAATAGATCATCAATACTCTTCACCCTATGTACCACAACAAAATGGTGTCGTAGAAAGAAAGAACAGGACCTTAGTTGAGATGGCTAGGACTATGCTTGATGAATATCAAACTCCTAGGAAATTTTTGGCTGATGCAATTGCAACCGCTTGTTATGTCTCAAATCGTGTTTTCTTGCGTGCTAAGCTTGGAAAAACCCCATATGAGCTCCGGTTTGGAAATAGGCCTAGTGTTACACACTTTAGGGTTTTTGGTTGCAAATGCTTTGTTAAGAAACATGGTAATCTTGATAAATTTGAAGCTAGATCTGTTGATGGCATGTTTCTTGGTTATCCATCTCATCCTAGAGGCTACCATGTGCTTTTACTTCACACTAACAAAATAGTGGAAACTTGCGAGGTTTCTTTTGATGAAGCTAGCCCAAGTACTAGCTCCGATATTGCAGGTCCGGATCCATATCCGCAGGGGGAGAGTATTTTTATTGAAGAAGATGAAGAATGGTGCTGCTGCCCGAAAACTCGGAAGTAAATAACGATCAAGCTGCTGATTTTGCACCACAACCAGCACCAACAGTCACTACTGCTGGTTTGGACCTTCCTTAATCAACAAGCTCTCCTAATCAAAGGTCCGAACATGAAGAAGAAGGTGCTTGTGAAGTGTCTACTCCCCTCCGAGTACTCAAAAGTCATCCTCCACAACAAATCATTGGAAGCTTGCATGAACGAGTCACTCGGTCCAGGTTTTGTGATCCAAACTCTCATGCTCATTCTGCTTTTGTTGCTTCTTTTGAACCCAAGGATATATCACACGCACTCACTAATGAATCTTGGATTAATGCCATGCAAGAAGAGTTAGAAAATTTTGAAAGAAATAATGTTTGGAAACTTGTACCTCCACCTCAAGGTCACACATTAATTGGAACTAAATGGGTATTTAAAAATAAGCAAAGTGAGGATGGGGTTGTGGTTAGGAATAAAGCTAGGTTGGTTGCTCAAGGTTTCACTCAAATTGAAGGTCTAGATTTTGATGAAACATTCGCTCATGTTGCTAGATTAGAAGCTATAAGAATTTTATTAGCATTTGCTACATCTAAAGGTTTCAAGTTATATCAAATGGATGTTAAAAGTTCTTTTCTTAATGGCTACATAGAGGAGGAGGTTTATGTTAAGCAGCCACCGGGTTTTGAAAATCCAAATTTTCCTAATCATGTTTACAAACTGTCCAAAGCCTTGTACGGTATAAAACAAGCCCCTAGAGCATGGTATGATAGGTTAAAAACATTCTTACTTGAAAAGGGGTTTACCATGGGCAAGGTTGATAAAACTCTTTTCGTACTTAAGCATGGCAATGACTCATTATTCGTTCAAGTGTATGTGGATGATATTATCTTTGGTTGTGCTTCTCATGATCTCGTGTCCAAGTTTTCAGCTATGATGAGTTCAGAATTTGAGATGAGTATGATGGGAGAACTCACATACTTTTTGGGGCTGCAAATCAAGCAAACAAAAGAAGGAACTTTTGTGCATCAAACTAAGTATACAAAGGACCTTCTTAAGCGCTTCAACATGGACAAATGCAAGCCTCTTCGGACACCAATGGGAACAGCAACAACACTTGAACTTGACGAAGATAAAAAAGAATACAGAAGTATGATTAGATCACTTTTGTATCTCACGACGTCAAGACCGGACATACAATTCAGCATATGTCTTTGTGCACGTTTTCAAGCTTCTCCACGTGCTTCACATCGCCAAGCCATCAAAAGGATTCTCGGGTACCTACATGGAACTCAAGAATTTGGCATTTTTCTTCCTTCTTCCTCAACCGTTTCTTTGAAAGCTTTTTCGGATGCTGATTTTGGGGGTTGTAGGATTGATAGGAAAAGTACTTCGGGTGCTTGTCATTTTCTTAATAATTCACTTGTTGCTTGGTCCTCTAGAAAACAAAGTTCAGTTGCACAATCCACGGCCAAATCTGAATATGTAGCTGCGGCTAGCGCTTGCTCACAAATTCTTTGGATTGTTCAAACACTTAAGGACTATGGGTTGATTTAGATAGTGTTCCACTGTTTTGTGATAACACTAGTGCAATTTGTATTGCTAAAAACCCCGTGAAACACTCTAGAACTAAGCACATCGACATTAGGTATCACTTTCTTCGTGATAATGTTGAAAAAGGAAAAATTGTGCTTCACCATGTCGATACCGAACAACAATTGGCTGATATTTTTACAAAACCTTTGGATTTCACTCGTTTTTGTTTCATTCGTAGTGAAATAGGGGTTATGCATCCTCATGGCTTAAATTAAGGGGGAGTTTTTGAAACTTTGAAAGTCTATGTGTGAATCTGAAACTAAAATAATATGAGCATAGTATTTCATACATATATGACTTTTTGATTCCTTTTACAGTCTGAAAGTTCTTACTACATTACTCATGTTATACATTTTGTAGTTTTTGCCATGACTAGTAATTGGAATAATTACTTACACTAAATCTGGTCATGATCGAACTTTCTTGTTGTTTTGAACTTGTTGCGTGCTCACAAGTGCTTTTAATCATAAAAAATTAATCAAGTGATCAGCTCACATGTTGAGTTTTCAAATAAAAAATTGAGAAAAGATCAAGAGAATATGCATGCATCACACTTCCTCTTTTGAGATTGCTTATCATTGCACTAAGATATGAACTTGGAAGGAATTGTGACTAAAACCATGTCCTTAAGCTTCTGATTGTCAAATAACATAGGCTTGGCTTGGTTGGTTAGAATAAGGCTGATGCGGCATATAATCTCTTGCAAATATCATATGATCAACTTTGTGCCTTAAATGATTATGAATAATAAAAATGCAGCAACAAGTGTCATGTTTTCAGGTTTTGAAATAGTTGAGTAAGGGAGATCATGACTTGCTTAAACTGAAAAATACATTTGATCTCTAGCATGGCTTACACTACTTTATGTATCTCATTGATGTGATAGTGTAAGTAACCTGATAGTATGACTTGGATGAGCTTTGTTTTGTATGTATATGTTATAATATGCTCATAACATTTAAAAATTTCTCTTTTGAACCTTGCTGAATACGTTGTCAAAGGGGGGGGAATATGTATAAGGAGAGATTTTTTTACACTTTGCATATGTTATACACTTTCTTCCTTCTCTGATTTTAAAAAATGGGGAGAAATTAATAAAGGGGGAGAAATGAGTTTTCAAAGCTTTTCAAAACTTTTAATAAGCCAATGTTCGGATTTTAATTGGTGTTGCCAATGCATTCATCAAGGGGGAGATTGTGAGACCTATGTGTGCTGAATACATTGGCAATTAGGATAAAAGTTAGCATTAACATTCAAAGTTTTGAATATTGCCAAAACATTGTTCTGTGGCAAGGTCCGACAAGTTCTTTGTTAGGTCCGTCAAGTGTTGGCAAGGTCCGACGCAAGGTCCGGATAGCTCCTGCAAGGTCCGGAGAGCTTCTATGAGGTCCGGAGCTTGTTTTTAGGGAGCTCCCGTGAAGTTCAACTCGTATAACTGCAGCGTCTTGTTTTTGCTTTTAACTCGCAATGTTTTAAACTTGCTTTATGGGAAGGTTTGCTTAGTATTAATTTGCTAAGTTTTTGGTGTGTTTTGGTGGTTATGGCTGTTATCATTTGATATGGTTTGCAACATGCTTATGTGACGTGCTCATGTAAGGTGTTGTGGTTTTCGAACTAACGTGAGTCAAGTCGAGGACTTGTGCTCGGAAGAATTGGTTGTTTATTCATGTGCAGGTGTTGCTTGAGTTCAAGACATGGCTGGTGACGGGATCCTTGGACTAGTCTCAGGGAGGAGATGAGGTTCCAACAACCAAGTTCGGGAGGAGCTGTGGTTGAGTTGATCGGGAGGTCGCGCAGCATGTTTGGATCAAGGGCAGTGCATATGAAGGTTGCGTGTACGTCATTGGAAGGTGTTTGCACGTGTGCAAGGAGTGCATGGACGTGTCAACATTGTTCCAAGGCGTGATGAAGAGAAGTGGACATAAAGAATTGGTCAGAAAGGTCCAACCGGCTGGATTGCGTACTCATGCTGAGGCCGAGTCAGATATGGCTCAAATATGGAAGATTTGAGTTGGTTATGATAGGATTTCGTGCTAGGCACGAAGTTGAGTTGTTTTAGGAATGTTTAGGACGTTCCTAAGGTGTTTGGAAGTCTAACGATTGCTTCTATCTGCGAATAGGAGAGTCCTGAGCAGTTACGATAAGTTAGGATACGAGTCCAATTAGGAGTAGGAGTCCTAGATTGGATTGATTAGACTGAGGTCTGGCTATAAAAACAAGGGAGGCCAGAGCTCTCGTGGGTAGAGAACTTTGGGCTGTTCCTCTTGTGTTTCTATTGAATAAAGTTCATAGTTTCGAGGAGGTTTTGTGCCTTGTTCGTCCGACTTGTTTTTCGTCAAGTCTTTCTCGCTGAGTTTCTGGACAGACCGATGTTGCTTGGGTGTTTCGTTCATAACTCGAGTTTTACAGATCCGATTGACGTGATTTTTTTTGGGTTGTCTTCACAACTCAATTATCTATCATCTGTGAAATTTTCACGAGCTTCGGATCTGTAGTTTTTGAGATACACGAGTTTCTTTGCAGCGTTGCAGATCTGTTTTATATCGGGTAGAACAGATTGATCTTCGTTTAATGTTTTGATCGTATCTCAAGTTTTACTTCGTGATTTCAAGTGATTTTTTGTTGCATTAGATCCGTGACTTGATTCTCTACCTCTCTACTTGATTTGTCACGGTTGAACACGTTTGAAAACACTTGCACACACAGTTTCTTTAACCGATTGATTTTTTGCTGAGGGGTTTTTGTTGTTCCTGCTGCGAAAAGTTTTAATCTACAATTCACCCCCCCTCTGGTAGCTTTTCACGTGCTCTTCGATCCTACACAAGCCTCAAGTTATCGATGACACTAACTGAATATACATTCTTAGTCACCTGCAAAACAAAGGCAAGCTCCGATTTGCATTTAAGTTGTTTTATAAAGTTTTTACTTTGTTCACTACTATGGTTTAGAGTTTGTATGTGCATTAGGTCAGGAATGTTTTATACTCCAAATGCATGACCAAATGAACCCTGGAGTCATGGGTAGAATAGTGTTCCACGCTGTAGAATATTGCCACGCTGAATAGGTGGTAACATACGGTAGAAGTCGAGTAGTTGGAATCTACTCGCGAGCTATAGTTCAGGATCACACGGGTATGGTTTAAAGAGGTAAACTAAAGTTTATGTTTCCAAATGAGACCGAGCAGAGAGTGTAGACAGCGACAAGACGAGGTCTTGGTTGAGTAGCTCTGCCTGTGTTGGTTAAGGACCGTTCTCGTGTGTGGCCCTGCTGAGCAAGTATTGAGTTGTGTATCGGATGCTTACTGCTATATGGGACCCAGGAAACCAATGTACCAGGTTAACTGAATTGTAGAGGCATACCACATCATGTCGTTAGACCTATGAGCCCGAGACGTCGCGATCGGTTCTACAGTCGGGTGTCTTGCGAAAGGTTGCCACATACGACGTAATGAAGGACGCCAGATTTGGGTCTTCAGAGGCGGGCGTATGTGTCGATTTATCAGGGCAGTGTTTGATTCGAATCACCGTCCCACAAGGATATGAATACCGCTTGCTCACTGCATTGTGACATAGTAATCAAGTTGTATGATTACAGATTGCAAGTTTTAATTGCTGTTATGAAAATTTGAATTGCATGAAAACCATGGATGAGGTAGATATAGAGCATATTAAAGTTATTTTCTACCTTGAGACAAGTAACGTTGGAATGAAGCGTTTCTTGTTTGATTGTCGAGTTCCAATGTTTCTCGGTGCAAGGTCACTACTGTGATGGCTAAAATCTGAAAATTAAGGAAGAACGTGTAGACGAGTCTTTATACAATTTTCTTGTTTATTGTCCTAAGTAACCTTAATGTAGAGTTGCATGCCTTGGGAGATACAGTTAAGTCTTGGTTAGCCTTTGTGCTCAGTCTTGCTATATGAGTGGTTTTGCAGGTTAACATCGACGCTTATGAAGAAGGTTGTCTGGTGAGACTCGGAGACTTCCGAGTCATGTAACACATGGAGAACAAAGCCGCTGCAATGTCTTCGTGTTGCTAGCGAGAGGAGTCCACGGGCTGGACCTCTTCTCGAGTGCTCATTAGATATTCGACGTGAGCTGATCATAGTCTTCCTCTGTAGTTATTTGATGTAAATTATTTACAAAGAACATCTGTAAGCTTCCGCTTTTAATTTATGTAATACAGCTTTTCTTAATTGTGTGCTGTTGGGTGCCACATAACACGGCACCACCCAATGCGATTCTAGGGTGAGCGGCACGGCCCCGTGAACCAGTGTTGGGCCCTCTCAGCGTGGTATGAGAGCCGCAATGGTAATAGCGCACGGAATAAGGATCGTATTACGACAAAAAACTTAAGACGGTGAGGAAACGGTATTAGGCCCACATAAGGACTACAATATTAGCCTAATATGAAGGTGGCAACCTAACTTACGTGCTATGTCAGAAAATCATGCACCTCGGGACGTTATAAGTATTGGGAGGTGCATGTAAGTGCTGTCCACCAGTGCGCACAAGCTGAAGGGTGGAGCCTCACGGGTGGCAGGTAACCCGGCCAACTTTGGTATCCTCTATGACTCTTCATGTCATTTGGGGTATTCGAGCAACTCCCTTCTCTGGCATGCTGTGGGCAAGTATGGGAGACCCCGTCACGTGGTTAGTAACATGATCACGTATCTCAAGGTGTGTTTGGCTTGAGAACACCTGTGCGAGTGATGACGGGCGGGTGTACGAACTGTATTGGGACCGGGTTCGGTGTGCAGCTGAACCTGACGATTGTGTGTGACTTATGCAGGTTTAACCACGAAACCGTAGAACAAGTAGCAGACATTTGCGAGTGACCGTCTTAGTTCCACCTATAATATGGATATTCCGGTAAAAGCCGGTTAGGATTTTCTTTTCGTGAGGCAACGTAGTACCGACATGATTCTTACGGTGCATCGACACCGTACTACACTTAATAACCTATTCCCTGTGAAGAAATGATTCATTAACTAACTTTCAACTAAAAATGGAAGTTTGAAACAAATATTAGTTACTGAACTCTGATTTTGAGCTAAGATTCAAATGATAGAATGACTAGGCTTCAAAGAGTTAAAAAACAGAGTTCGCTGTTTCTGGCAGGAATTCTTTCTGGAGTTTGACAGAGCATAACTCTGAGTAGTTTTACCCAATTAATGTGTATGATACAGTTCTGGAAATATTTGTAAGTGCTCTACAATTTATCTGTAGACCTCCAGAGCAAAATCACACGTTGAGTTGGTGAAAAGTCCAGCTGAAGGAAAACTGTCTAGAACCAGGACAGTAGAAAAACCTCTGTTTTTAAGCCATAACTTTCTGTAGAAAAATACCTAAGGAGCCTATGATACACCGTTGGAAAAGTTATGAAATGTGCAACATTGTTGTAGTTCAAATCTTTCTCAGATTCTTATTATATTTGCATATACAGCTGTGATAAAGATAGCCACATTCAAAGGAGATGCTGGCAAATTTTATCCAGGAATTCTTTCAAATTTGGAAAATCATAACTTTTGATCCAGAGATGATCTGAAGGCATATGAATAAGCATTGGAAAGATACTGAAGTTTAATAAAACTTTTGTATTGAACTCATGTCAATAATATGTAGTTAACTTGAGTAAATTTTGGAGTTTGTGTGAACTGGTCAGGGTAGTGAAGCTGATTAGTTTAGCGTACATAAGATTTGTTTAAAAATGAATGTGGTTATGCTTTCATAAAGTTCATGACATGTTCATGTTTTATTCTTCTTTACTTACTGCTGGGATAGAATTTTGATTGACTCAAAATTTATTTCGTGCAGTATGGTACGTGCACATTCTCAAATGGAGATTGGAGGTTCGAGTCGAGGTGGGAATGACTCGACTTCATCACCAGAGCCATCGCCAACCGGATTGGCAGAAATTATGGCGAAGATGAATGAAACTCTCCAAACTCTAGTTCAGCAAGTAATAAAAAGAGAAGCTCAACATCACATGCCAACCAAGAGTACTTATCTAGATTTCTTGGAGACACAACCGCCGGTGTCTTCCGAAGCGGCCAACCATTGTGAAGCAAATCATTGGTTACGTGTCATTGAGTCCATGTTTGGGTGATCCGATGTGACGAATTCCAGAAGACTCTATTTGCCTCTCAGAAGCTTCACGGCTTTGCTGGATCTTGGTGCACAGAATATCTTGCTATCCAACCAGAAGGACATTGTGTCACGTGGACGGAGTTCCAGGATGCATTTCATGCTCGTTTCGTTCCTGCGGGCATAATGGAAACAAGTCTTGATGAATTCTGGAATTTAAAACAAGAGGAAATCAGTGTTATTAAGTATGCATAGGAATTTAATCGCTTAGCTCAATATGTTCCTGATTATGTGAAATCACCAGCTATGAAGAGTTATCGTTTTTACCGAGGGTTGACTGCTGTCGAGGAGCCCGGCCCAGGAATCGCAGTGGGTGGTGCCGTGCGATGCGGCACCCAACAGCATGCACGAAATGAGGCTCAAAAACATATGAAACCATTTTATTACTCAAGATAAGTTCTTTTACAACATAATGTACATACGCAGCGGAATTTAAAACTAGCTGGACAATCTAATCACTCTTGACCCTAACTACGCCGAAGAGAGGTCGTTCAGCCCATGAACGCTTCCTACTAGCTTCACCAAAGAAAAGCAGCGGCTAGGTTTCCAATGAGTTGAACAAACCGTGAGGTTCGTCATCTCACCGAATAACCCTCTATATTGCAGGCATCCTGCTACCTGCAAAACAACTCAGAAGCAACCGTGAGCACTAAGGCTCAGCAAGACCTAACCGTCAATCCTAAACATGTAACTCTACATGCAAGGGTAGTAAGACAATAGGAACATGTATTTGCAAAAATGAAGCTTGACTAAACTTGATCCTTATATTCAAATTCTTATAGCCTTCATTTTAGTGGTCCTCACGCTGCACAACACCGGAAGTCCACAATCAAACAAGAAACGCTTATCCCAATGTTGCTAGCTTAAGGTGGAAATGAACTTTAGTTGGCACTATCTCTAATTCAGTCAAGGTTCCAATACAAAGATTAATGCATAAACAGCATGTTAAGAGACTTAGTTCCTCTTCTTACAACGTCACGGTGCAGTGGGCAAGTATGCTCAATCCTCTTCCGCGAGCAGCGGTGATTCGAATCAATAACAACCCGGAATACACAACACATACACCCGCCTCGTAGGACTCTCTCAAGAGATCTTTCTTACATTGTATGCAGCAACCTTTCACATGGCACCCTGACATTGAAAAACGTTTCGCGCCGAGCAGGATGGTCCTCTATGCGGACACGTCAAAGTTGCCCGCTAAAGGATTTACACCTCCCACCTTCTCAACGCCATTCCCACGCGAAGGATGAGTTTCTATATCACGGTCCATCGAGTTACATCGGTTTCATAGGTCCCATACCCCACTATATATCCGGTACAGCTCAATAGTGTCCAGCAGGGCCGCATACCTACGGTCCTTAACCGACACGGACGGGGCTACAACCAACCTCCACATTTGCCTTACCATCCCGGTCCAGGCAAAATATGGTCTCAAGCATTGTCACACCCATCGCAGGTCGAGACCAACCTTGAGCGCTCCATCCTACAGGAACATCCCCATCCCCATCTCATTTTCATGAGGGTGCTCTTATCATCAACCTCTCGCGAGTAACTCCATTACTCGACCTTTCTCGCGAGTAGCTTTTTACTACTCGACTTCTACCGAGCTAGCTACAACATTAGCCTAGCATCTACGACGAGGAAAAGTCTACACTAAACCTTCTACTCAGGGATGTAATAGCCATGCAAGTGGGTTTCAATCATCCTAGACATAATGCACAATATCAAGTCTATTAAACATGAGGTGGAGTAAAGCAAAATTCAAAACGGTAACAATATGCAAACCGGGGCTTGCCTTGCTCAACGGTTTTGTTATAATCTATGAGTTAGTCTTCCTCCGGAGAATCCGCCAAACTCGTCCCGAGATGGAGATCCTCGCTGTTGAGTTGAGTCCTCATCGAACGTCGACGTCACATGAGCTATTATATTGCAATGCACATATATTTCAAAAGCAATTTAGAAACTTTTTCAAAACTGTTGTTCAAGTTAACTCACACATAAGAGAGAAAAACAACAGCAAGGTTTCTGTTGTTGGATCTAAACCTTAGAGAAGAAGAATGCTAGGTGACAAGGGAGGAAAATAAATCACCATGTGATTACATCCTCATATGAACACTTAGACCTAAAAGATGGTAGCTCAAGTTCCAAAGGTCCAATGAAGCAGAAAATTTAACCAGAGCTTCTGTGGAAGGTATTTAGGCAGTGTGCAAAAATGGAGCTCATGAAATGGCTTCATGTGAGCACAACAAATCCTTATGTGATTTTCACTAATCTACCTTTACCCCCTAGATATTAAGCTTTCCTATGCGGCAAAGTAGACTTTTTGTGAACTAAAAAATGTCCTGAGTCCATAGGAATTGATTTTACCATTTTTGGAGTTTCCTACATGGATCTATGAATTTTGCAAAGATTGGGGAAAAGCTGAAAATGTCTCTGTTCACTTTTTTCTATTTTTAGAGACATAAGGAATTAACACATCATTTGGCCAAGCAAATGAGGTCCAATGCCTCTGAAATTTTTACTGAAGTTCAAAGAATTTTGGAAGAATGTACGTTCCAAATTTGGGAATTTTCCAGTAAACAGAACTCCTGCAAAAACTCCTACAACATTTTCCATAAATGTATTAATGAGCAAAATCCAAGAACTTCCATAAATATTAGGATGCACCCCTGGATAGTACTCTCTGATAGGACTCCAACAAAATTTGTTTCACAATTTTTGGACACTCCTACAGAAAGTTATGGCTCTCCAAAGTTTGAACTAAAATGGGAAATTTTGGAAATTTTTAAAACCTGCCCGTGGGTTCCACCTGTCATCCCTAACCTTCAGCCTCGCGCCAAACAGGGCAGTGGCGGCTCCCTCCGGTGAGGGTCACCGGAAAGGACCTTCTCGGCCACATCCAGTTCCCTGCTGGCCGCCCCCCCCCCCCCCCCATTTTCCCCCACGCTGAACCGGTTGTTGAGGTCGCCGGCGGCTGAAACTCGCCGGAAAACAGGGCGCACCGGCAACAGCAAACCCTAGGGCTCCGGCGAGGTCTGCACGGTGAATTCTCCACCAAATGGTCAGTTCTTGGGCTCGAAAGCACCAGGAGATCGTGTAGAAGACCGACATGAGGTCTAAACAAGCGGGAGAGCGCTCCGAACCTATCGGCACGGTGCGCCCGACATGGTCCAGCGGTATACCCTCGAAAAGAACATGGATTCCTCGCTCTACACTCAATTTCTCGGTCTAAAATCGATGGAGGAGGTGTGCTAGGCACTTAAGATCTTGTGTGTGAAGTTTGAAACACAACAAACACGATTTGAGGACGAATTTTGCAATTCCTTACCTCAAGGTCAGTTTCTGCCGCCCCGGAGAAAATCCTGAAATTCCCCCTCTGTGATCAATGGCTAGGGCTGAGCTTCGGAGGTGAGCAACTAGGCTTGTAGGTGCACCGATGGGGTGGCTTTCTTGGGCATGATCACTCCTGGTTTGGGCTGGCCACGGTGACCAGTTCGGTTTCTTCAGTTTGAACTCGGGAGCAGCAGCAATTAAGCCGTTTCTAGGCGCAAGCAAGCATGGAACAGCGGAGGAAAGGTGCTAGCTGTGGCGGACCGGAATCCGCTCATCCAGGATCGCAGAGGGTAGTGCCGCGCGATGCGACACCCGACAGCACACGTCATAAGAACACAATATATTACATGGGAAAAACAGCTGAAACTGTACAAACAGGTACAAACTTCAGTTACAACTATTGTTCTATTACACAGCGGAAGACTATACTATACAACTCACGCCCGCCTATTTAGCAAAAGTCGGTTGCCCAGCCCTAGGGCAACCCACACTAGCTGCACGTCACTCAGCCATGGTCCCCGACGGAGGGTAACCCTCGCCGGTGGACTCGTACTCCGAGTCCGTGGGTGGCTCCTCACCTGAAAAACACTTAAGCAGCAACCGTGAGCACAAAGGCTCAGCAAGGCTTAACCGACTCACCTAAGCATGAAACTCTACATGAGGTGTACAATGGACATAGGATAGTAACATTTCAGCAAAACGACACGCCTACAAGTTCATCCTTAGTTCATCTTTTAGCAACAAGTTAACAGTTCATGAAATCTGAAATTTAGTAAGCAGTATTTGGTGGCACACATGTAGCAATACAATTATATCAATCAGCATCATTGAATCAACATATTTCATCCATTAGTCTACGTTACAACGCAGTGAACAAGCAGTACTCGTCACCGCGAGGGACGGCGAATCGACTCAATATACACCTGCAGGGAAAACCCAAAGAGCACGTCACGTACGCCCACCCGTGGAGCTGCACAGCACGCTCACTCGATGTCGTACGGGACAACCTTTCACCCAACAGCCCAAACGTTGAACCGGTCGCACCGAAACGAGCAGGAGGTTCCCCACACGGAGCATCTCTCTATGCCCGTTGGCAGATTTCCACCTTGCTGCCCTCAACCTACACCTATAAATCGGTGTGCTATGCCTCGACGCCCGGAAGTTTAGACTACATCGGTTTATCGGGGCCCATATATCCGATATGCCTTCGGTACGTTCAATACTTGTTCAGTAGGGCCGCACACGGATCGGTTCTCAATCGACACGGGCAGGGCTGCGCACACAAGACTCTCTCTTGCTGCGCCCTAGCCCCTGCCTAGTCTCATTTTCATTACTAAAGTGATCTCACATCACTCAACCGAACCCGTGTGTCCCAATGCCTATCTCGCGAGTAGATTCCAACTACTCGACTTGTACCGAAGTCCTATGACTCATTAAGCATAGCCTGTCTACTCGAGGTCCTTAACACTACCCTCACTCTTTTAGGAACCTTTGGTTATGCAAGTGGGGTTTCATTCATCCTATACCTAATGCACATACATACTTCATATGACACATGTAAACAAAGTAAAACTTTTAAAAAGGGTTAATGCAAACCGGGGCTTTCCTTGTTGCTGCTGGTCAGGAGTTAGTTCTTCGTCCGGAAGGAGGAAGTCCAGCACTTCCGGAGTCTCTTCTTCAACGGCTACACGTTAATGAAATACTACATGTTAATTTATATGCAAAAGTGAGTTTAGAGTAAGACTTCTACTATTAGTTCTAATAACCAGCCTCTAATACCTGGAACTTTTTTTAAGAATTTAAATATGAACTGGTGTTGGTGGTTTGGCTTGGACTTAATCACATGGCTAAATGCTAATTGGTTTTCCCCCCTTTTCCATATTAATCCCTTAAGTGATTAAACAGGACAGGGGTGATCTAGAGCTCCAATGGAGCTGAGAATTTTTGTGTGAGTTCCTTGTCACAAGAAAACTCTCTGGACCAAACCTTAGCACTTTTCATGGAATGGTTTGCTCAGAGTAATTTGTTTAGCAAATAAGCAAGGAGGAATTAATTCTGAGGTCAGACCCCTGTTCATACCCAACTTAATGAACTACAATTTCAATTATAGCTCCTAGAGTTTGCATGAATTTTTCTAGTATTTTTGGAGTTAAGAATTGCCCAGAACTGAATTTCCAAGTTTTTGGAAATTCTCTGAAAATGTTTCTGTATTCAAATGAACACAGCACCTTCCAATTTGAATTGCTCTGGCCAAATCAACTCCAAATGGTCTGAAACTTTTACAGGGGTTTACTAATGTCCTAAAGAATATTCTGGCAAAATTGGGGAATTTTTGGATGAACCAAACTCCCTCTAAAATTCTTTTTCTGAAAAGTTTTAAAGCATTTTCCAGAATTAATTACTGGGTTTTATAAAAATTAGGTTTCAGATTTGGATTGTACTCTGTTAGAGGAATCCAACAAAATTTGTTTCATGATTTTTGGATTCTCCTAACCCAAGTTGTGGTCCTCCAAAGTTTGAACCACAAACTGGACATTTCAAAATGTTTAAATGTCTGCCGGTGGGTCCCACCCGGCAGTCTTCCCCTTCCTCGCGCCAAACAGGGGCCCGCGGCGGCGCACTCCGGCGAGCTTCGCCGGAACTGCTCTCCCGGCCGTCTCCCGGCCCCAAACTTGCCGCCCCGCCCTAACTCACATCGCTGAACTCGTCGGTGGCGTCGCCGGCGGCCGTAGCTCACCGGAACAGGGCTCCCAACGGTGACAGTGGCGGTTAGGGTTCTGGCGTGGTCTGGAAGGTGTTATAACGCATCAAAATGATTGGCAAAGGGTCGGAGAGCACCACGGGAGCTCGAGGGTGATGGAAATGGCCGCCAAACCCCATGAAAAGGTCGGCAACCTAGAGCTCCACGGTGAACCGAGCTGTTATTCTATGGCGGCCCGAGAAACAACCTAAACCCGGCCATTTCTGGGTCATTTCCCTTGATTCTTGGTCGAGGAGGGCCGCTAGGAGGTGAGGAAGGTATGTGTAAGCTCACTCGAGCTGGATTGGACGGTGCAGCTCGAATTTCGGGGTAGACCGATCCTTACCCGGTTGCACTAGTTCTCTGGATCCTTAGGAATTCTCAGCGCACCGTCTACCAATGGTTAGAAGGGTTGCAGCTACACGATCTGGAGGCTAAAGCGCACCTTTTCTGTGTAGAAGTCCGGCGGTGAAACTGGCCGTGGCGTCCTGTCCACGGGGAGCAGTTCGCGCCTTTCCGCCGGTGGCCTGAGCTCTCAGTGGCGATCGTCGATTTGTGGTCGAGTGCGGTGCTAACACCGTGGGATGGTGAGATGGCTAGCTAGAGCACACACCGGCGCTCTCTTTCTGCGTTGGGAGCTCGGGCAAAGGCCTAGCGGACGTCGGCGTGCAGGGGAGGATCGGGGGAGCGGCGTCGGTGACCGAGCAGAGCGGGGGCTCGCTGTTTTGCAAAGAAGCACGCGTACGTCTTCGGTGGCTTGGCGAGGGGGTCATGTAGAGGAGAGGGCGCGCCGTTCCCCGGCTGCCAGCGCGAGCGACGGGAACCAGGAGGTGGCCGTTCGGCCGGCGGTGCGCGCGCGGCAGCTGGCTGCGCTCGGTTGACTGAGAAACAGAGAGCAGACTTGGGGGCAAAGTCTATTTCACCCAATGACATGTGGGCCCCACTGGTCAGTGCTCTACCCCCTCTCAAAAGATCTCCAAAACTTGACAAAAGATGAATTCAATCGTTGGAAATCTTCAACTGAGCTACATTGGTATTGTTTGGCAAATTTACCTCAAATTCAAATGTATATTTGAATTCTTGGCATATTTGGATCCTTTTTGGAAAAAATGGGTATCAAATCTTTTCAACAATTTTTGAAACTTTGCCTCCCCACTAATTTGGACCTGAGGAACCCAGTTATGCACTTTGATCCTTGTTTTAGCTGCTGCCATCACGAATTGGAATGCAATAGTTTTGAATCACCCTCTCATGTGTGATCATATGTGTATAAACCCTACTTTGTGAAAGTGAAGACTTTCCCCTCTAATCACTCTTTTGATGGAGGTTACATGCTTTTCACAACATTTCCTAAGGTGTCCACAATAAAAACTGTGGTGTTGTGAGGTGCATAAAATTTTTTGCAAGTCCCTTTTCTTGGGCTTTTACATCCCTCCCCCCTTAAAAGAATCTCGTCCCGAGATTATAAAAGAAGAGATAGCGATGTAATAGGGATTTACCCGTGTTGAGAAGCCATGAACTCCGGGTAATTTGAGTGAAGGAACTCCTCGCTCTCCCACGTCGCTTCCTCGGCGGTGTGGTTGCTCCAGAGTATTTTGTAGAACCACAACGTTCTGCTGCGTGTGGTTCTGGCTTTCTCATCAAGAATTCCCACCGGATATTCATCATATGTTAAATCCGGTTCCAGCTCGCCGATGTCTTCGGTAGGAACAGCAGCTGTATGCTTCAAGCATTTTCGCAGTTGCGAAACATGGAAAATATCATGGACACCAGCCAGAGATGCCGGTAGTTCCAATCGATACGCCGCTGATCCACACTTCTCGGTGATAGCGTAGGGTCCAATAAAACGGGGAGCGAGCTTCCCCTTCACACCGAATCGGTGCACGCCCTTCATTGGAGACACGCGGAGGTACACGTGTTCCCCAACGTCAAAGTGCAAGGGTCTACGCCTCTTATCAGCGTAGCTCTTCTGTCGGGATTGAGCGGCCTTCAAATTGGCTTGAATTGTCCGAATGCGCTCCTCGGCGTCGCTCACCACATCAACCCCGAATGTGACCCTTTCACCGGACTCGCACCAATTTAACGGGGTGCGGCACTTGCGACCATAGAGAGCTTCGTAGGGTGCCATTTTGATACTCGCCTGATAACCGTTGTTGTACGAGAATTCCGCCAATGGTAGGTCATCATCCCAGTTCCTACCATGGTGGATGGCACATGCTCTCAACATGTCTTCCAGAACTTGATTCACCCTCTCTGTCTGGCCATCTGTCTGAGGGTGATAAGCGGAGCTCCTGATCAGCTTAGTACCCAATGCAGCGTGTAGCTGCTCCCAAAAGCGAGATACAAATAATGCACCTCGATCTGAGACAATGGTCTTGGGTACCCCGTATAGGCATAGAATCTTCGCTATGTATAGCTCCGCATATTTGCCGGCATTGTAACGTGTATTCACCGGAATGAAGTGAGCCGTCTTGGTTAACCGATCAACGATTACCCATATGGAATCATGCTTGTTGGCTGTTAGGGGTAATCCCACAATGAAATCCATGCTCACATCTTCCCATTTCCATGCCGGGATCTTCAGGGGTTGCAGCAGCCCTGATTTCTTCATATGATCAGCTTTCACTCGTCTACACGTATCGCACTCGGATACGTACTTAGCTACCTCCCGCTTCATCCGTGTCCACCAAAATTTCTTTTTCAAATCTTGGTACATTTTTTTGCTGCCCGGATGAATGGAGTATTTGGACAAGTGAGCTTCATCGAGGATCTTTTTCCTCAATTCCATATCCCGGGGTACGACTATGCGGTCATTGAACCACAGCGTCCCCTCATCATCTTTCCGGAAACATTTAATTTCTCCATTGTCTATCCGTCTCCGGAGATGTGCCATGCCTTTATCCGTTTTCTGAGCTGCCATGATGTCCTCCCTAATAGTAGGGATGAGGGCAAGGTTGTACAGCGATCCATAAGGAACCAAGTATAAACTTGGCTCTTCCTCCTCCACCGGTGTAATGGTGAGGTGATGGACATGTGATTTCCGACTCAGCGCGTCGGCAACCACATTCGCCTTGCCGGGGTGGTAATGGATCTCAATTTCATAATCTTTGATCAGTTCTAACCACCTCCTCTGCCTCATGTTCAGCTCCTTCTGGGTGAAAATGTATTTCAAGCTCTTGTGGTCGGTGTAGAGATGCACCAAGTTCCCCAGGAGATAGTGCCTCCACATTTTCAGCGCCAACACCACGGCAGCAAGTTCAAGATCGTGAGTCGGGTAGTGCTGCTCATGGTTCCGAAGTTGGCGTGAGCCATAAGCGACCACACGTCCTTCCTGCATCAACACGCAGCCGAGCCCAATACCGGACGCGTCACAATACACGTCGAATGGCTTTGTTGTATCCGGCTGAGCTAATACCGGGGCTGTTGTGAGATGCTTCACCAGTGTTCGGAACGCTCCTTCACACGCCGTGTTCCAAACATATTTTGTCCCTTTCTTCAGCAACTCTGTCATCGGCTTAGCGAGCTTGGAGAAACTTGGAATGAATCTCCGGTAGTATCCCGCTAACCCGAGGAAGCTTCTGACTTCATGAACTGAAGTGGGAGCTTTCCATTTCAACACTTGCTCGATTTTACTTGGGTCAACCGCAATGCCTTCAGCTGAGATGATATGTCCCAAGAATGGCACTTGGCTGATCCAAAATTCACATTTGCTGAACTTGGCGTAGAGCTTGTGGTCTCGCAATCGTTGAAGAACGATCCGTAAGTGTTCGGCATGCTCGGCTTCTGTCTTGGAGTAAACCAAGATATCGTCGATGAACACTACCACGAACTTGTCCAGCTCCGGCATGAACACCGAGTTCATGAGATACATGAAATGGGCTGGAGCATTTGTGAGACCAAAGGACATGACGAGATATTCGTATAAGCCGTATCTCGTCGAGAACGCCGTCTTCGGGATATCCTCCGCCCGGATCTTGATCTGGTGATATCCAGAGCGAAGGTCCATCTTTGAGAATACACTTGCCCCCACCAGTTGATCAAACAAGATGTCAATACGGGGCAGTGGGTACTTATTCTTGATGGTGACGGCGTTGAGCGGCCGGTAATCCACACACAGCCTCAGGGTCTCATCCTTCTTCTTCACGAATAGCGCCGAGCATCCCCAAGGCGAGGAACTCGGCCTAATGAAACCCTTGCTCAACAGATCATTGAGCTGTTCTTTCAGTTCCGCCAGCTCATTTGGAGCCATCTTGTATGGTCTCCGTGATATGGGCGTAGTCCCGGGTGCAAGTTCAATCTTGAACTCGACATCCCGCTCAGGTGGCATGCCCGGAAGATCATCAGGGAACACATCAGGATACTCCCGGACTACGGGGATGTCTTCTAACTTGAGAACTTCAGCATTATTAATTGCTAAAACTTCCCGGACTGGCGTGTCTAACATCATGGAATGCGGACGGTGGAATGGAGAATTTAAGTGGACCGTCCGGGTCCGAGTCTCTAGGACAGCGCCATGGTATTGCAGCCATGACATCCCTAAGATTGCATCAATCTTTTGTCCCATAAGGATTATCAAGGTGGTGGGATATAGTTTCCCACCTAAGCACAGAGGTGCCTTTGGAACCATCATATTAGCTGAAATCTTCCCTCCCGGTGAGCAGATCATATAAGTGCAGCCGGTTGGGAAGACTTGCAATTGATGTTTAGCCACATAGGATGCACTTATAAAGCTGTGGGTTGCACCCGAATCAAATAATATGACGATGGCTTGATGGTTGAGAGTAAACGTACCCGCCAGCACGTTGTCTCCCTCTGGGGCGTCCTCATTGTCGAGGTTGCGGACGCCTCCAGTCCGCTGACCAACCTTCTTCGCCGGAGGTCGGCCTCGAGCACTGCCCTGAAACTGGGCTTGCCCGCTGCTCTGCTGCCCCTGGGGACAGTCCTTCGCAAAGTGGCCCGCCTGGCCACACGTGAAGCAGGTGAAACGGGGCGGTCCCCCGCTGATCGGTGGACGGAAACCCGGGGCGCGTTGTGGCGGTGGAAACGCCCGGGTTACCGTCTGCTGTTGCTGTCTTGGTGGTGGCATCGGCGGACGGAACGGAGGTGCCTGAAAGGGACGTCCCCCGAACCGTTGCGGTCGCGCCGGTGGTTGCCACTGCTGCCCGGATGGTGTCCGATACACCATACGGTACTTCTGGGGAGCGCCACTCCCACCGCTGCTAGGTGGAGCGCTGCGCTTCCTCTGCTCAGCTGCTAACTCCCGCTGAGCGTCCACTTGCATGATGGCGGCATTGACTAGGTCGTTGAATGTGCTGCGGTTCCATTGTACGAGGTGGGTCTTCATTTCGGGGTGTAACCCCCGATAGAAGTGCTCCCTCTTCTTCTCCTCCGTGGAGATGTAGTCTGACGCATACTGCGCCAGATGGTTGAAGGCACGGGAGTAGTCGTGGGCACTCCTCCCGCCCTGCTTCAGTTCCAAAAATTCTTGGAACTTTCTCTTCATTATTCCGGGAGGGATGTGATAGGCGCGGAACGCCTCCCGGAACTCTTGCCATTCCACGGCATGGCCAGCCGGACGTGAGGCGACATAATTCGCCCACCACGCACCAGCGGCACCGTGGAGCTGCTGTGCTGCGAACAGTGTCTTCTACCGCTCCGTACACTGGAGCAGCCCGAACTTGGACTCGATAGTCCGCAGCCAGTTGTCCGCCTCCAGTGGTTCTTCAGCTTCGGTGAACACTGGAGGGTGCGTACTCATGAAATCCGAGTACGACCCTTCGCGGGGCTCACGAGGCCCTCGCTCTTGACGTCCTCCTGCCTGGGACGTATTCTGCACGATCGTGCGGAGCAGGTCGGTCTGCTCCTCACGACCTCCCACCAATGCCGCTATCACATCCGCTAGAGTAAGCGGAGGCGGCGGTGGTGGCTGCTGCGGCGGGGTGCTGTCGTAGTCCGGTGGCTGGGAGTCATCGCCTCCACCTTGGCTAGAGCCACCAACCTCGTGCGTGGTCCTAGTACGAACCATCTGCAACCATACGACATTAACATCAATCCCGCAACATTTTTGCATGCAGTCCAATAGAACTGGGCGTAAAAACATTATGACAACCAAACATGCGAAATATCTCGTAAGTAGATAATGTAATAACTTTGCACAAGCTACACCATTACCAGACCAAACACAAGTTAGATTAATCCAACTTGATGAACCCCCTCTTTGGAAGCTCACCATAACTGGGTTTGGTCTCTACGAGACATTATTATTGCGGTGTCATCACGTATAACACCCTTAGGGTACAACACCCTTTTCAATGAGTTCAACTGTCATTCTTCTGTCAGAATGACCAGTTTCTACCTATTCCAAGTTTTGATCCGGTTATGGGCATTTTCATGACTCAAGTTGAATACCAAAGTTCAAGTTAACTTCAGTATCTTTCCAACGAGTACTCGTTTGCCCCCATATCAGCTTTGGTTAAAAAGTTATGCTAATTCAAAGTCAGCAGAATTTCTGGAAGAATTTTAACAGCACCTCCCTTGGAAGTGGCTGTTTCCAACCCTGATATCCACTAAATTCTGTGCTGAAATTTCAGGAACTTTGAATTGCAAAGGTGTCGCACATCTTCTACTCTTTCTAAGGATGTATTATATGACAATTTTAGATTTTTCTACTGGGAGTCATATTTGAAAAAAAAACAGATCAGTTAAGAGGATGTTTTACTCTGCCCTGGTTCTGGACAGTTTACATTTCTCTGGGCTTTAAGCCATCTTCAGGTGAGTTTCAGCTCTGGAAGTCTACAAAAAAGTTGTAGAGGACTTGAATACCTTTCCAGAACTATATAGCACACCTCCCTGGGCTAAAAGACCTGTGAGTTATGCCCTGTTGAGGATCAGCAAACGTGCTGCCCAAAACAGAGCACTCTGCTTTTCATACTTTTGGCTATACTGCTCCACTATCCCATTCTTATACCCAACCAGGGTCCTAAATGTTGAACCTATAGATTTTAATTCTTTGTTATCATTATTCTCCTGCATATGCCTACCATATCTCGGTACTACGTTCCTCACAAAAGAAAATCCTACCCGGATCATACCGGCATATACGTCTCAAATGTGGCACTAAACGGTCTCTCGCACACGTTTTCTACACGGATACATACGTGGTTAGTACCTGCAGAAAACCACACAATAATGGTGCACTCAATGGTTATTCATTTCAGGCAGTTCCATATTTGAAAGTAAATACAAACGCCCGTATCATTTCCATACGGCCGTCCTTGAGTTAGGTCACGTCTCAAGGTACGTGATCGTGTTTCAACACCACACGACGGGGAACCCGAGTATGTCATGAACGGGTCGTCACGGTTGGGAATGTTATCAACCCAACAGATACCACCTACTGCCCTGCAGGGCACGCCGATGGCAAGCGCTGCGTATGTCCTCCTGGGCTATTTCCAGACGAACACACTCTCGCGTTACTGACCACGCGATGGGGTCTCCGCTTACTTGCCTAATGCACGCTAGGGATCAGCGTTTCATATGAACTCAGGAACATGAAGAGTTCAAGAGGTTCATATTGACGTCTCACACCAAGCTGTGAGATCAATCCCCGAACCACGTTCCTCGTCAGGGAGAGCTAACCGAAATTGAACCGCTTTCGGTGGCGTTCCTTGCCATACTTACCAGAGCGTAGGTGCGTCGTTACATAATTGAAATTCAGAATTATAACACATAAGTTAGTCTTTGCCACTTTAAGTAACTGTGCTAATATAGTCCTTACTTGGGCATCTACCGATTCCTCACCGTATACCTAAGTTTTTCCCATAATGCAGTCCTTAAGTACTGTGCTATCCCCACTGCAGCTCTGATACCAGGCTGTGGCGGACCGGAATCCGCTCATCCAGGATCGCAAAGGGTGGTGCCGCGCGATGCGACACCCGACAGCACACGTCATAAGAACACAATATATTACATGGGAAAAACAGCTGAAACTGTACAAACAGGTACAAACTTCAGTTACAACTATTGTTCTATTACACAGCGGAAGACTACACTATACAACTCACGCCCGCCTATTTAGCAAAAGTCGGTTGCCCAGCCCTAGGGCAACGCACACTAGCTGCACGTCTCAGCTCAGCGCGGCGTGTACGGCTCCCACTCAGCCGTGGTCCCCGACGGAGGGTAACCCTCGCCGGTGGACTCGTACTCCGAGTCCGTGGGTGGCTCCTCACCTGAAAAACACTTAAGCAGCAACCGTGAGCACAAAGGCTCAGCAAGGCTTAACCGACTCACCTAAGCATGAAACTCTACATGAGGTGTACAATGGACATAGGATAGTAACATTTCAGCAAAACGACACGCCTACAAGTTCATCCTTAGTTCATCTTTTAGCAACAAGTTAACAGTTCATGAAATCTGAAATTTAGTAAGCAGTATTTGGTGGCACACATGTAGCAATACAATTATATCAATCAGCATCATTGAATCAACATATTTCATCCATTAGTCTATGTTACGACGCAGTGAACAAGCAGTACTCGTCACCGCGAGGGACGGCGAATCGACTCGATATACACCTGCAGGGAAAACCCAAAGAGCACGTCACGTACGCCCACACGTGGAGCTGCACAGCACGCTCACTCGATGTCGTACGGGACAACCTTTCACCCAACAGCCCAAACGTCGAACCGGTCGCACCGAAACGAGCAGGAGGTTCCCCACACGGAGCATCTCTCTATGCCCGTTGGCAGATTTCCACCTTGCTGCCCTCAACCTACACCTATAAATCGGTGTGCTATGCCTCGACGCCCGGAGGTTTAGGCTACATCGGTTTATCGGGGCCCATATATCCGATATGCCTTCGGTACGTTCAATACTTGTTCAGCAGGGCCGCACACGGATCGGTCCTCAATCGACACGGGCAGGGCTGCGCACACAAGACTCTCTCTTGCTGCGCCCTAGCCCCTGCCTAGTCTCATTTTCATTACTAAAGTGATCTCACATCACTCAACCGAACCCGTGTGTCCCAATGCCTATCTCACGAGTAGATTCCAACTACTCGACTTGTACCGAAGTCCTATGACTCATTAAGCATAGCCTGTCTACTCGAGGTCCTTAACACTACCCTCACTCTTTTAGAAACCTTTGGTTATGCAAGTGGGGTTTCATTCATCCTATACCTAATGCACATACATACTTCATATGACACATGTAAACAAAGTAAAACTTTTAAAAAGGGTTAATGCAAACCGGGGCTTGCCTTGTTGCTGCTGGTCAGGAGTTAGTTCTTCGTCCGGAAGGAGGAAGTCCAGCACTTCCGGAGTCTCTTCTTCAACGGCTACACGTTAATGAAATACTACATGTTAATTTATATGCAAAAGTGAGTTTAGAGTAAGACTTCTACTATTAGTTCTAATAACCAGCCTCTAATACCTGGAACTTTGTTTAAGAATTTAAATATGAACTGGAGTTGGTGGTTTGGCTTGGACTTAATCACATGGCTAAATGCTAAGTGGTTTTCCCCCCTTTTCCATATTAATCCCTTAAGTGATTAAACAGGACAGGGGTGATCTAGAGCTCCAATGGAGCTGAGAATTTTTGTGTGAGTTCCTTGTCACAAGAAAACTCCCTGGACCAAACCTTAGCACTTTTCATGGAATGGTTTGCTCAGAGTAATTTCTTTAGCAAATAAGCAAGGAGGAATTAATTCTGAGGTCAGACCCCTGTTCATACCCAACTTAATGAACTAAAATTTCAATTATAGCTCCTAGAGTTTGCATGATTTTTTCTAGTATTTTTGGAGTTAAGAATTGCCCAGAACTGAATTTCCAAGTTTTTGGAAATTCTCTGAAAATGTTTCTGTATTCAAATGAACACAGCACCTTCCAATTTGAATTGCTCTGGCCAAATCAACTCCAAATGGTCTGAAACTTTTACAGGGGTTTACTAATGTCCTAAAGAACATTCCGGCAAAATTTGGGAATTTTTGGATGAACCAAACTCCCTCTAAAATTCTTTTGCTGAAAAGCTTTAAAGAATTTTCCAGAATTAATTACTGGGATAAAAAATTGGGTTTCAGATTTGGATTGTACTCTGTTAGAGGAATCCAACAAAATTTGTTTCATGATTTTTGGATTCTCCTAACCCAAGTTGTGGTCCTCCAAAGTTTGAACTACAAACTGGACATTTCAAAATGTTTAAATGTCTGCCGGTGGGTCCCACCCGGCAGTCTTCCCCTTCCTCGCGCCAAACAGGGGCCCGCGGCGGCGCACTCCGGCGAGCTTCGCCGGAACTGCTCTCCCGGCCGTCTCCCGGCCCCAAACTTGCCGCCCCGCCTTAACTCACATCGCTGAACTCGTCGGTGGCGTCGCCGGCGGCCGTAGCTCACCGGAACAGGGCTCCCGACGGTGACAGTGGCGGTTAGGGTTCCGGCGTAGTCGGGAAGGCGTTATAACGCATCAAAATGATTGGCAAAGGGTCGGAGAGCACCACGGGAGCTCGAGGGTGATGGAAATGGCCGCCAAACCCCATGAAAAGGTCGGCAACCTAGAGCTCCACGGTGAACCGAGCTGTTATTCTCTGGCGGCCCGAGAAACAACCTAAACCCGGCCATTTCTGGGTCATTTCCCTTGATTCTTGGTCGAGGAGGGCCGCTAGGAGGTGAGGAAGGTATGTGTAAGCTCACTCGAGCTGGATTGGACGGTGCAGCTCGAATTTCGGGGTAGACCGATCCTTACCCGGTTGCACTAGTTCTCGGGATCCTTAGGAATTCTCAGCGCACCGTCTACCAATGGTTAGAAGGGTTGCAGCTACACGATCTGGAGGCTAAAGCGCACCTTTTCTGTTTAGAAGTCCGGCGGTGAAACTGGCCGTGGCGTGCTGTCCACGGGGAGCAGTTCGCGCCTTTCCGCCGGTGGCCTGAGCTCTCAGTGGCGATCGTCGATTTGTGGTCGAGTGCGGTGCTAACACCGTGGGGTGGTGAGATGGCTAGCTAGAGCACACACCGGCGCTCTCTTTCTGCGTTGGGAGCTCGGGCAAAGGCCGAGCGGACGTCGGCGTGCAGGGGAGGATCGGGGGAGCGGCGTCGGTGACCGAGCAGAGCGGGGGCTCGCTGTTTTGCAAAGAAGCACGCGTACGTCTTCGGTGGCTTGGCGAGGGGGTCATGTAGAGGAGAGGGCGCGCCGTTCCCCGGCTGCCAGCGCGAGCGACGGGAACCAGGAGGTGGCCGTTCGGCCGGCTGTGTGCGCGCGGCAGCGGGCTGCGCTCGGTTGACTGAGAAACAGAGAGCAGACTTGGGGGCTAAGTCTATTTCACCCAATGACATGTGGGCCCCACTGGTCAGTGCTCTACCCCCTCTCAAAAGATCTCCAAAACTTGACAAAAGATGAATTCAATCGTTGGAAATCTTCAACTGAGCTACATTGGTATTGTTTGGCAAATTTACCTCAAATTCAAATGTATATTTGAATTCTTGGCATATTTGGATCCTTTTTGGAAAAAATGGGTATCAAATCTTTTCAACAATTTTTGAAACTTTGCCTCCCCACTAATTTGGACCTGAGGAACCCAGTTATGCACTTTGATCCTTGTTTTTGCTGCTGCAATCACGAATTGGAATGCAATAGTTTTGAATCACCCTCTCATGTGTGATCATATGTGTATAAACCCTACTTTGTGAAAGTGAAGACTTTCCCCTCTAATCACTCTTTTGATGGAGGTTACATGCTTTTCACAACATTTCCTAAGGTGTCCACAATAAAAACTGTGGTGTTGTGAGGTGCATAAAAATTTTTGCATGTCCGTTTTCTTGGGCTTTTACACTAGCCGGCTAGAGCATGAGTGTGCAATGATCTTTGCTGTGGAAGGCGCTAGCAAACAAGCTCCGGTGCTTGCTTTGCTGTCGGGAGAAAACCGAGCGGCCGATGGTTTCTTCTCGGGAGCAAAAGCACAGGAGCGAGGCAGCACCGGGAGGAAGCAAAGTAGCTCTGTTGCACTCGTTGTGGGGTAGATCAGACCGAGCAGAACAATCAAGCATGCACGAGCTGGCCTCGGTGGAACGATGGTTGACGCCAGTGAGCAGTAGGTGGCGTGCTCCCGTGAACAGAGTAGGTTGCATTTTTGTGAGACTGACCGGTGGGGTCCACAGCCACAATTCTCCCTCTTATCCCCCATTTCGATTTAAAATAGCAAACAAGCTCTGAATTTGATTAATCTTGGAGGATAGGTCAAACGAAATATGAGGAACTCAATTCTGAAATCAGATTTTGAAATTGAGTTTGTTTGGTTCAAAATTAAAATTCAAGTTTGAATTTGAACGTGCCCTCATTTAATCCTCTTAATAAATAGTATATGAAATCTAAAATTCTCCAAATTTGAAACTTAGGCTCTTGAATACATGAGAAATGTATATATGATCTCACATATAGGCCTTTGGACAATCTGAATAGGAATCCTTCCAAAAGATTCAAAATGGTGTTTAAATTTCCTTCACTCTCCTCATAGAGAAGGTGCACATGAGTTAGAGTTTTGGGAGTGTAATTATTTCCCCTAGGTTAACATGTGTTGAGCATGCGCTAGAGAATATTTTAAACTCCCTTACATGTCTATTTAAGTGTTCATCATTTCATGTAACACAATTATAGTCTTTCTTTGCCTCACTTCGTTTCACAATGTGAGATAAAACTTTACAAAATTTAGGACCGTTACATTCCTCCCCCCTTAAAAGAATCTCGTCCCGAGATTATAAAAAGAAAGAGGAAGGAAGAAAAACTACTGGACATATGGTACAAACAAGTCTGGAAAATCTATACAGAGAAAATCCTCGCTTTACCACGTGGATTCATCAGCGGTGTGGTTGCTCCACAAGACTTTGTAAGATCGCAATGTCCGATTTCTTGTGGCGCGAGTCTTCTCGTCAATAATCTGTATCGGATACTCAGAATAAATGAGATCCGGTTGAAGATCCTCAATGTTCTCCATATGAAATGCGGTTGGGTACTTAAGACATTTCCGCAGCTGAGAGATGTGGAAAACGTTGTGAATACCTGAATGTGACGCCGGTAGCTCCAGATGATAGGCCACGGGTCTGCAAATCTCAGTGACAGCAAACGGCCCGATGAATCGCGGAGCGAGCTTTACCTTCACTCGGAAACGATGAACCCCTTTCATCGGAGAGACACGAAGATAAATGTGGTCCCCGATGTCAAAGTGAAGAGGTCGACGTCTTTTGTCTGCATAACTCTTCTGCCGAGATTGAGCAGCCTTTAAATTGGCTTGAATCACTCGCACTCGTTCCTCGGCTTCATTCACAAGATCAATCCCGTAGACCACTCTCTCACCGGACTCACACCAATTCAGTGGTGTGCGGCACTTCCGGCCATAAAAAGCTTCATACGGGCCATTTTGATACTGGATTGATAATCGTTATTATATGAGAATTCTGCTAACGGTAGATGGTCATCCCAATTATTCCCATGATTGATGATACATGCCCGTAGCATATCCTCCAGAATCTGATTTACCCTTTCTGTTTGACCATCAGTTTGCGTATGATACGCTGATTAGTTTAGCGTACATAAGATTTGTTTAAACATGAATGTGGTTATGCTTTCATAAAGTTCATGACATGCTCATATTTTACTTTTCTTTACTTACTGCTGGGATAGAATTTTGATTGACTCAATTTATTTCGTGCAGTATGGTACGCGCACATTCTCAAATGGAGATTGGAGGTTCGAGTCGAGGTGGGAATGACTCGACTTCATCACCAGAGCCATCGCCAACCCGATTGGTAGAAATTATGGCGAAGATGAATGAAACTCTCCAAACTCTAGTTCAGCAAGTAATAAATAGAGAAGCTCAACATCACATGCCAACCCAGAGCATTTATGTAGATTTCTTGGAGACACAACCGCCGGTATTTTCCAAAGCGGCCAACCATTGTGAAGCAAATCATTGGTTATGTGTCATTGAGTCCATGTTTGGGTGATCCAATGTAATGATTTCCAGGAGACTCTATTTTCCGCTCAGAAGCTCCACGGCTTTGCTGGAGCTTGGTGGGCAGAATACCTTGCTATCCAACCAGAAGGACATTGTGTCACGTGGACGGAGTTCCAGGATGAATTTCATGCTCGTTTCGTTCCTGCGGGCATAATGGAAATAAATCTTGATGAATTCTAGAATTTAAAACAAGAGGAAATGAGTGTTATTGAGTATGCGAAGGAATTTAATCGCTTAGCTCAATATGTTCCTGATTATGTGAAATCACCAGCTATGAAGAGTTATCGTTTTTACCGAGGGCTGACTGCTGTCGAGGAGCCCGGCCCGGGAATCGCAGTGGGTGGTGCCGTGCGATGTGGCACCCAACAGAATGCACGAAAAGAGGCTAAAAAACATATGAAACCATTTTATTACTCAATATAAGTTCTTTTACAACATAATGTACATACGCAGCGGAATTTAAAACTAGCTGGACAATATAATCACTCTCGACCCTAACTACGCCGAAGAGAGGATGTTCAGCCCGTGTACGCTTCCTACTGGCTTCATCAAAGAAAAGCAGCGGCTATGAAAAGACCGTGAGGTTCGTCGTCTCACTGAATAACGCTCTTCATTGCAGGCATCCTGCAACCTGCAAAACAACTCAGAAGCAACAGTGAGCACTAAGGCTCAGCAAGACTTAACCGTCAATCCTAAACATGTAACTCTACATGCAAGGGTAGTAAGACAATAGGAACATGTATTTGCAAAAATGAAGCTTGACTAAACTTGATCCTTATATTCAAATTCTTATATCCTTCATTTTTAGTGGTCCTCACACCGCACAACACCGGAAGACAACAATCAAACAAGAAACGCTTATCCCGATGTTGCTATCTTAAGGTGGAAATGAACTTTAGTTGGCACTATCTCTAATTCAGTCAAGGTTCCAATACAAAGATTAATCCATGAACAACATGTTAAGTATGTATCCGAGTGTGATACATGTCGGCGAGTCAAAGCTGATCACATAAAGAAAGCAGGAATGCTACAACCATTAAGTATTCCGGCATGAAAGTGGGAGGACATCAGCATGGACTTTATTGTTGGACTACCTCTCACGTCCAGAAAGCATGACTCCATTTGGGTGATTATTGATCGCTTAACAAAATCAGCCCATTTCATCCCAGTGAGTACAAGATTTTCAACTAAGCAATATGCAGAGTTGTATCTTTCAAGGATTGTGTGCTTACATGGAGTCCCCAAGACCATCATATCGGACCGAGGATCAATATTTGTTGCTCGTTTCTGGGAACAACTACATGAATCCTTGGGAACAAAATTAATCAGGAGCTCAGCATACCATCCCTAGACGGACGGTCAAACGGAGAGGGTGAACCAGATTTTGGAAGATATGCTGAGGGCATGTGCCATAGATCATGGAAAGAACTGGGATAACCATTTGCCATTAGCAGAGTTCTCCTACAACAATGGTTACCAATCCAGTATTAAAATGGCACCATACGAAGCACTTTATGGCAGGAAGTGCCGCACACCACTCAATTGGTGTGAATCTGGCGAAAGGGTGATTTTCGGCATTGATCTTGTAAAAGATGCCGAAGAGCGGATCCAGCTGATTCATGAAAACCTCAGGGCCGCTCAATCTCGCTAGAAGAGCTATGCGGACCAGCGACGCCGACCCTTGTGTTTTGAAGTCGGAGATCACGTCTATCTCCGAGTATCCCCGATGAAGGGAATTCATCGATTCGGGGTCAAGGGAAAGCTAGCGCCTTGCTTTGTGGGTCCGTTCGTTATTACAGAATGGTGTGGGCCGGTAGCCTACCGTTTGGAGCTGCCGCCATCCTTATCAGGCATCCACGACGTCTTCCATGTCTCACACTTGAGAAAGTGTTTGAAGAGGCCGATGGAGATCCTTTCGGAAGATGGAGATATTGCAACCGGATATCACCTACGCCGAGCAGCCCATCAAGATTATCGACGAGAAGAGCCAGATCACTCAAAATCGGACTTTGAAATTTTACAAAGTCCTGTGGAGTAATCACACACCGGAAGAAGCGACTTGGGAAAGTGAAGATTAAATCCACAAGAACTATCCGGAACTTTTGTCGTAATTGTTTTAATTCCCTTCCGCCTCATCTTTGTTTTGTAATCTCGGGACGAGATTCTTTTAAGGGGGGGGATTGTAAAGGTCCCAAAATTGTGAATACAAAGAAACATGAGTTTGCAGAAATGTTGGAGTCATGTGTATGAAAAAGGGCTTAGTTAAAAATAAGAGTTTGAACTAAAGGTTAAACTCAAATTTCAAATGAGGAAAGGACACAATGGTAATTCAAAACTGTTGTGTTCAAACTCTTGTTTGAAGCAGCTAACACAAGAATCAAATTGCATATTTGGATTCCTTAGGTCCAAATTAGTGGGTAGGAAAAGTTTCATTAATTTTTGAAAAATTTTACTACCCATTTTTTCAAATGGAGTTAAATGTGCAAGGAATTCAAATAAACATTTGAATTTGGATGGAATTTGTCCAAACTATTCCAAGTGAGCTCAGTTTCCAACTTTCAAACATTTGGGTTGGATAATTGTCAAACTTTGGAGATCTTTTGAGGAGGAGTGGTACTGACTAGTGGGGCCCACATGTCATTGGGGAAGTGAGTGTGCAAAAGATCTTCAGTTCAGGCAGTGCACGGTCGCTGTTTTTCTCCTCCCCGCGAAGTCACCGCGCCACCGAGACAGCCTCGGGTTTTCTCACCGTGCGACACAGAAGCAAGCCGACGCCACCTCTCCCTCGCAACCTCTGCGCTGGCGAGCTGGTTTCTCCCCTCCTTATCACCACAGCTCGCGCATCGTCCTCTGTTCCCACTCTCGCGCGCACAACAGAAACCTGCCGGTGCCGCTTCCCGTTCTGCCTGTTGCAAACTGGCGTCGCCCCTCCACTGCGCGAGTGATCCACGGCAAAAGTGAGCGCCAACGCGTGTGCTAGCTACCCACCTCGCTACTCCGCAGTGTTGTCGCGTCGTTTGATCACAATTTGATGAATTCCGCCGAGCACCGAGGCTCACCAGTGGGAAACCGAAGTGGTCTCACGTGGACAGCCCTACCGAAAGCTTCTCAGGCCCGAGCTAGAGCAGCCTCGGATGCGCTAGGACCCCCTGATGCTCGTCCCCAAAGCTCAAGCCATGAGATGATCTACCGGGCTCGAATTTGAGAAAAGTTCGCCGGCGGGCACCATCCGACCTTCCTGTACGGTAATAACAAATTCGATCTTCTTTCTCATTCTTAGGACGTGAAACCTTGCACACAGGACCGCCACTAGTCGGCGATCAATAGCCCTTCACAACCCTAGTTGGAAAAATGTACGTAGACCGCATAATTCCCAGAAGTTCCGAGCTCAAATGCGGAGGAGGTGTTGGGTGCACGGTGAGACACCATTAGCCGCTGGTCCCGAGCAGTTTTGAGGCTAGGTGGAGCACCCCCATGGTCCACTGGTGCTGTAGCGCCATTCCACCGATGTCTTGGCGGGCTAGATTGGCCGGGCGACGTCGCTGAACTTATACAGAGCCGCCGCACCGTGGCCGGCTAGGTTAGAGCCACCGCTGGCCAGGGGAGAGGGTTCCATCGTGTTCAGCACCTGAGTTTAGGCCCTAGCGGTGAGGGAAGACTTGGGAGCTGGCCCGACGACAAGGTTCGGCTCAGTTCCGGCGAGCCCGGCGGCGCGCGGGCGCGGGTGGTCGGAGGTGGAAGACGACCCGGCGGGTCCCGCATGTCAGCGACAGTGATTCAATTTTCTGATCGGTTGTGGCGCTGGGATCGCTTGTGGCCGCGCTGGAAACGTCCAGTAGCCTCGTGTGGCTTGCCCCGGCAAGTGACACCTGTCCCCTGGACCCACAGTCAGCATTTGAACATTTTGGGAATTTCAGATTTCAGTTCAAAGTTTAAATAGCTACAACATTGTGTCGGAGAATCCAAAAATTGTGAAACAAATTTTGTTGGATTCCTATGATAGAGTACTATCCAATTATGGAACCCAATTTGTATGAAGCCTTTTATTTAATTCTAGAAAATTCTTTAAATCGTTTCGGATAAAGAATTTTTGAGGTAGTTTGGCTAATCCAAAAATCCTCAAATTTTGCCAGAATATTCTTTAGGGTATTAGTGAACCCCTGTAAACATTTCAGATCAATCGGAGTTGATTTGATCAGAGCAATTCAGCTTTGAAGATGCTGTGTTCAATTGAATACAGAAACATTTTCAGAGAATTTCCAAAACTTGGAAATTCAGTTCTGGGAAGATCTTAGCTCCAAAAATGCTAGGAAAATTCATGCAAACTCTATGAGCTATAATTGAAATTGTAGTTCACTAAGTTTGGCATGAACATGGGTGTGATCTAAGAATTAATTCTTCTTTGCTTAATTACTTAGAAAATTATTCTGAACAAACCACTTAATGAAAAGTGCTAATTTTTGGTCCAGAGGGTTTTCTTGTGACAAGGAACTCACATGAAAATTATAAGCTCCATTGGAGCTCTGGATCACCCCAGTTCTGTTTAACCTCTTAAGTTGATCAATATAGAAAAGGGGGAAACCACTTAGCACTAATCATGTGCTTAGATCCAAACCCAAACTAATAGCACCAGTGTCATTTTAAATTCTTAAACAGAGTTCCAGTTTTTGAAAACTTGTTATCAGAACTGGTAGCAAAATCTTTACAATTAAACAATTGTGCATATTCATCACGTGTAGTATCTACGTGGAGGAGTTGAAGTCATTGGAGTAGAAATCAAGGAAGGAGGAGAGCAGTTGATCAAGCCTCAAGTGATCTTCACTAACTGAGTTATATATATTAGCCCCTGTAAAACAAAGGAAAGCCCCGGTTTGCATAAAAAATTACAAGTTTTTATTTGTCTTCACTTTATATGTCTAGCATTTTATTTATTGCATTACGTCTAGATGGTATGAAACTCCAAATGCATGACCCAGAAAACCCTGGAGTTTAATGTAGGATATGTTATCAATTAATCATAACTGCTGATCTCAACAAAAGTGGATTAAAAGAAGCAAAACTCGAGTGGGCATTTTCCTACTCGTGAACCGGGATTAAGGGGGATCAATCGGAAGAGTTGGGAATTGATCCTCATAGTTGGGAATGGAGACCGGGCAGTGGATGGAAGGGTCAAGGACGTGGTCCTGTGAACCTAGTCTATGTCTGAGTCGATTAAGGCCCGTTCTCGTGTGCGGTCCGTTGGACAAGTTTGAGTTGTGTACCGGATGCATACTGGCTATATGGGACCCAGGAAACCGATGTAACATGTTAACCTCGTTGTCGAGGCATACCTCACCGTCTGATGCCGATGCTGAAAGGATAGAGAAGTCAGCTCTATGAGGGTTTGCCGTAGAGAGAGTTAATCCCAATCGGTGGGACCGGTTCAACAGTTAGGTGTCGTGTGAAAGGTTGCCACGTACGACGTCAGTGACGGTTGCTGTGTGCAACGTCGAGTACGGGCATACGTGTCATGTCAGCCGGGTGTTTTTTATTGCAATCACCGTCGCTCGCGGAATGGACTGAGCATACTTGTTCTCTGTGTCGTGACGTAGTAATAAACCAGGGAAACATTTAATATGCTTCATGAGTAATCCTCATAATGGAGATGAGGAACGATCAATACTTCACTAAATTTAATTTCCACCTTGGGCTAGTAGCGTCGAGGCAAAGCGTTCCTTGTTTGATTGTGGAGTCTCGACGTTGATGGCGCATGGTCCGTATGAGTCTAGGGTAGCTCAGTAAAGTTACTTTCACCTCTGGCAGGTGACATCGAGATAAAGAGTTTCTTGTTTGATTGTGGAGTCTCGATGTAAATTGTGTGAGGGCTATAAAAGCTGCCTAAAAACGGAAAGTAAGGACTCTCCTTTAGCTCAAGTTCATCGTTTGTGCAAACTGCTATAATCAGCCCTCTATTTTCATCATGTAGAGTTTCATGACTAGGGTGACGGGTCAGTCTTGCTGAGCTTCGTGCTCACGGATACTGCATAAGTTGTTTAGCAGGTAACAATGATACGCTTATAAGTACGGGTGACCGATGAGACTCGGAGCTCTCCGAAGGGTGAACTCATGGCAACCCCTGCCGCTGCTATGGTGATAGTGTTGCTAGCGAGAAGGGTCCGCGGGCTGGACACCTTCTCTGTTACTTAGCACAGGTATGGGACGTGAGTTGTCATAGTCTTCCGCTGTAGAATATTTTGAGAAGTATTTGTAAAATTTACACTTTGTAAGCTTCCTCTGGATTTATGTAATATGATGCTTTATTATGTGTGCTGTTGGGTGCCGCATCGCACGGCACCACCCAATGCAATTCCCGGGCGAGGTGCCCCGTCCCCGTGAGTGATCGGGATGGCGGGCCCTCACAGCGCGATATCAGAGCCGCATTGGTAATAGTGCATGAAATAAGGATCGTATTACAACAAAAACTTAGGATACGACGAGGAAACGGTATTAAGCCCACATAAGGACTATAGTAGTACTTAAAGTGGCAGTACTAACATACTTGTTATAATTCTGAATTTTTATTATGTAACGACGCACCTACGCTCAGGTAAGAATGGTAAGGAACGCCACTGAAAGAGGTTCAATTTCGGTTAGCTCCCCTGACGAGGAATGTGGTTCAGGGCTAGGTCTCACAGCTTGGTGTGAGACGTTAATATGAACTCTTGGACTCTTCATGTTCCTGAGTTCATATGAAACGCTGATCCCTAGCGTGCATTAGGCAAGTAAGTGGAGACCGCATCGTGTGGTCAGTAACGCGATAGTGTGTTCGTCTGGAAATAGCCCAGGAAGACATACGCAGCGCTTGCCATCGGCGTGCCCTGCAGGGCAGTAGGTGGTATCCGTTGGGTTGATAACATTCCCAACCGTGATGACCCGTTCATGACATACTCGGGTTCCCCGTCGTGTGGTGTAAAAATGCGACCATGTACCTTGAGACGTGGCTTGACTCAAGGACGGCCCGTATGGAAATGATACGGGGCGTATGTTTTTATTATGATATGGAACTGCCTGAAATGGAAACAACCTTTGAGTGCACCACTATTGAGTGTCTTCTGTAGGTACTAACCACGTACGTATCCCACGTAGTACACGTGTGCGAGTGACCGTCTTAGTGCCACAATGGAGACGTATATACCGGTATAAGCCGGTTTAGGAATTTCTTTTGGTGAGGCAACGTAGTACCGACATGATTCTTACGGTGCATCGACGCCGTACTACACTAATAATCCTCTTCCCTATGAAGAAATGATTCATGAGCCAACTTTCAACTAAAAATGGAAGTTTGAAACAAATATTAGTTACTTAACTCTTATTTTGAACTAAGATTCAAATGAGAGAAAGTTTAGGTTTCAAAGATTTCAAAAACAGAGTGCTCTGTTTCTGGCAGGAATTCTTGCTGGACTTTAACAGAGCATAACTCTGAGTAGCTTGATCCAATTAATGTGTATGATACAGTTCTGGAAATCTTTTCAAGTGCTCTACAACTTTCTTGTAGACCTCCAGAGCAAAATTACAAGTTAAGTTGGTGAAAAGTCCATGAAGGCAAACTGTTCAGAACCAGGACAGCAGAAAAACCTCTCTGGACCTTTCTGTTTTTAAGCCATAACTTCCTGTAGAAAGATCCCTAAGGAGCCTGTGATACACCGTTGGAAAGGTTATGAGATATGCAACATTGTTGTATTTCAGAGGTTGTTCAGATTCTTGTTGTATTTTCATATACAACTGTGATAAAGTCAGCCACATAAAAAGGAGATGCTGGCAAATTTTATCCAGAAAGTCTGTTAACTCTGCAAAATCATAACTTTTGATCCGGGGATGATATGGAGGCATTTGAATACTCGTTGGAAGTATATTGGAGTTAACTTTAACTTTGATATTCAACTTGAGTTATGAAAGTCCTTCTAACTGGATCGAAATCTGGTTTGTTTAAGGACCGGTCAATCTGCTTTAAAATCCTTGATGTTAGATACATCAGTTTGCGCTTAAATCATTTTGCTTACATGTTAAGATTTCATTATCAGTGTTGCATTACTTTTTTATGGAATAAATCAAGTGATAGTATTGAATTGATAATGAAATCTTGCAATTGCAAAATGGTGCGAACTCGTTCCATGAGTGAGGGTGGGTGGTTCCGGTGGTGGTGGTGATAACTCTCCACAGCGGAAGCAGCGAGCTCCGCAACCGCAGCGGCCACCAGGACTTTCACCCACGGTCACAATGGCGGACATTCTGGCCGCCATGACGGGTGCAAGCAATGAGTGAACCGACTTGCTCCGCACCCTGGTGATGAATACATCCCGTCAAGGGGGATGTCAAGACGAAGACTCACGCCAACCTCAACTGAATTCCGATGTTGAGTTCTTGGCAACTCAACCACCAGTTTTCATTGAAGCTGAGGATCCTCTGGTGGCGGATAGCTGGATCCGTACCATTGAGTCTAAATTCGGCATGCTCCAATGCACCGAACAGTAGAAGGTTTTATACGCGGCGCAACAACTTCACGGGTCCGCCAGTGCATGGTGGGCAAATCAACTCGCCTCCTTACCCACTGGACATGACATTACATGGGCAGACTTCCAGAAGACGTTTCTCGCGTATCATGTTCCTTCCGGAATAATTCAGCGGAAACTCAAAGAGTTTCTGGCCTTAAAACAAGGAGGGAGGGGTGCATACGAGCATTTGTGAGTGTTCAACAAGCTGGCGCAGTATGCGCCTCAACATGTGAACACTGAAGCACCAAAGTGTGAATGGTTCTTCCGCAGCCTCAATCCCAAGCTAAAGGAGAGACTCGTTTTAGCTGATCGAAAGAACTTCAACGAATTGATGAGTGCTTCCATCATGGTTGAAGATGCTCAGCAGGAAGCTCAGGCTGAGAAAAGAAAGAACCATGTACCACCGGAGAGTAGCAGTAGTGCTCCGCAGAAATACAGGGTGGTAGATAGTACCTTGAACTATCAGCTGATGCCGCCGGCTCGACGATTCCAGCAACATTAGGGTCGTTCAGCTAAATACTCTGAAGTCGGACAGCTGCAACAACGGTATATGCAGCCACGTTATTCTGTTCCTCAAGTGTTCTTGCCGCAGTAGAATATAACTAGTGTCCGTACTCCGAGCAACCTTGAACCGACTTAGAAACCGTGCTTCACGTGCGGTTATTTGGGTCACATCAGCAGGAAGTGTCCAGAAAGGATACACCACATAGAAACTACATCGAAGCATGGTATAAATCAACCCCGTGCTCAACTTCAAGGAACAGCACCAAAATTCGGGTGCATTTATCATACAGCTCTAGAGGATGTGCCAGATGGGGCACCTGTGCTAGCGGGAATGTTCACCCTCAATGGACTGGACACCAGTGATAGTGTTGCTAGCGAGAAGGGTCCGCGGGCTGGGCACCTTCTCTGTTGCTTAGCATAGGTATGAGACGTGAGTTGTCATAGTCTTCTGCTGTAGAATATTTTGAGAAGTATTTGTAAAATTTAGACTTTGTAAGCTTCCGCTAGATTTATGTAATATGATGCTTTATTATGTGTCCTGTTGGGTGCCGCATCGCACGGCACCACCCAATGCGATTCCCGGGCGAGGTGCCCCGTCCCCGTGAGTGATCGGGATAGCGGGCCCTCACACCCTGCCACATCCAGTTCCCTTGCTGGCCGCCCCTCCCCCCATTTTCCCCCATGCTGCACCTGTTGGTGAGGTCGCCGGCGGCTGAAACTCGCCGGAAAACAGGGCGCACCGGCAACAGCAAGCCCTAGGGCTCCAGCGAGGTCTGCACGGTGAATTCCCCACCAAATGGTCAGTTCTTGGGCTCCAAAGCACCAGGGGATCGTGTAGAAGACCGACATGAGGTCTAAACAAGCCGGGGAGCGCTCCAAACCTATCGGCACGGTGCGCCCGACATGGTCCAGCGGTATACCCTCGAAAAGAACTCGGATTACTCGCTCTACACTCAATTTCTCGGTCTAAAATCGATGGAGGAGGTGTGCTAGGCAGTTAAGATCCTGTGTGTGAAGTTTGAAACACAACAAACACGATTTGAGGATGAATTTTGCAATTCCTTACCTCAATGTCAGTTTCTGCCGCCTGGGAGAAAATCTTGAAATTCCCCCTCTGTGATCAATGGCTAGGGCTGAGCTTCGGAGGTGACCAACTAGGCTTGTAGGTGCACCGATGGGGTGGCTTTCTTGGGCGTGATCACTCCTGGTTTGGGCTGGCCACGGTGACCAGTTTGGTTTCTTCAGTTTGAACTCGGGAGCAGCAGCAATTAAGCCGTTTCTAGGCGCAAGCAAGCACGGAACAACGGAGGAAAGGTGCTAGCCGTCTAGAGCATGAGTGTGCGATGATCTTTGCTGTGGAAGGCGCGAGCAACCGAGCTCCGGTGCTTGCTTCGCGGTCGGGAGAGAACCGAGCGGCCAATGGTTTCTTCTCGGGAGCAAAAGCACGGGAGCGAGGCAGCACGGGGAGGAAGCAAAGTAGCTCTGTTGCACTCGCTGTGGGGAAGATAAGACCGAGCAGAACAATCAAGCAAGAACGAGCTGGCCTCGGTGGAACGATGGTTGACACCGGTGAGCAGGAGGTGGCGTGCTCCTGTGAACAGAGTCGGTTTGCATTTTTGTGAGACTGACCGGTGGGGTCCACAGCCACAATTCTCCCTCTTATCCCCCATTTCGATTTAAAATAGCAAACAAGCTCCGAATTTGATCAATCATGGAGGATAGGTCAAACGAATTATGGGGAACTCAATTCTGAAATCAGATTTTGAAATTGAGTTTGTTTGGCTCAAAATTCAAATTCAAGTTTGAATTTGAACGTGCCCTCATTTAATCCTCTTAATAAATAGTATATGAAACCTAAAATTCTCCAAATTTGAAACTTAGGCTCTTGAATACATGAGAAATGCATCTATGATCTCACATATAGGCCTTTGGACAATCTGAATAGGAATCCTTTCAAAAGATTCAAAATGGTGTTTAAATTTCCTCCACTCTCCTCATAGAGAAGGTGCACATGAGTTTGAGTTTTGGGAGTGTAATTATTTCCCCTAGGTTAACATGTGTTGAGCATGGGCTAGAGAAATTTTTTAACTCCCTCACATGTCCATTTGTGTGTTCATCATTTCATGTGACACAATTATAGTCTTTCTTTGCCTCACTTCGTTTCACAATGTAAGATAAAACTTTACAAAAGTTAGGACCGTTACATTCCCCCCCCCTTAAAAGAATCTCGTCCCGAGATTATAAAAAGAAAGAGGAAGGAAGAAAAACTACTAGACATATGGTACAAATAGTCTGGAAAATCTAGACGGAGAAAATCCTCGCTTTACCACGTGGCTTCATCAGCGGTGTGGTTGCTCCACAAGACTTTGTAAGATCGCAATGTCCGATTTCTTGTGGCGCAAGTCTTCTCGTCAATAATCTGTATCGGATACTCAGAATAAGTGAGATCCGGTTGAAGATCCTCAATGTTCTCCATATGAACTGCGGTTGGGTACTTAAGACATTTCCGCAGCTGAGAGATGTGGAAAACATTGTGAATACCTGAAAGTGACGCCGGTAGCTCCAAACGATAGGCCACGGGTCCGCAAATCTCAGCGACAGCAAACGGCCCGATGAATCGCGGAGCGAGCTTTCCTTTCACTCAGAAATGATGAACCCTTTCATCGGAGAGACACAAAGATAAACGTGGCCCCCGATGTCAAAGTGAAGAGGTCGACGTCTTTTGTCTGCATAACTCTTCTGCCGAGATTGAGCAGCCTTTAAATTTGCTTGAATCACTCGCACTCATTCCTCGGCTTCATTCACAAGATCAATCCCGTAGACTACTCTCTCGCCGGACTCACACCAATTCAGTGGTGTGCGGCACTTCCGGCCATAAAGAGCTTCATACGGGGCCAATTTGATATATGATTGATAATCGTTATTATATGAGAATTCTGCTAACGGTAGATGGTCATCCCAATTCTTCCCATGATTGATGACATGTGCCCGTAGCATATCCTCCAGAATCTGATTTACCCTTTTTGCTTGACCATCAGTTTGTGGATGATACGCTGAACTCCAAATTAACTTGGTTCCCAAGGAAGCATGCAGTTGCTCCCATAATCTGGATACAAATAACGCACCTCGATCAGAAACAATGGTGTGAGGAACTCCGTGTAAAAACATGATTCTTGAGATGAACAGCTCTGCATACTTCTTTGCCACATATTTAGTATGGACTGGAATAAAAATGAGCTGTCTTGGTCAAACGATCGACGATTACCCAAATAGAATCATGCTTGTTGCTGGTCATGGGTAAACCGATAATGAAGTCCATACTTATGTCTTCCCACCTCCTTGCTGGAAACTTCAGTGGTTGAAGTGGTTCAGCTTTCCTCATGTGGTCGGCTTTAACCCGCTGACACGTATCACACTCGGATACGTACTTTGCAATCTCTCTTTTCATCTGTGTCCACCAGAACTTATATTTTAAGTCCTGGTACATCTTGTTGCTTCCTGGATGAATGGAGTACTTGGATAAATGTGCTTCATCCAATATCTTCCTCCGCAATTTCATATTCCGGGGTATAACTATGCAGTTGTTAAACCATAGAGTACCCTCTTCATCCTTGCGGAACATCTTCAATTCACCGCTGTCCACTCTCCTTCGGATGTGAGACATACCCCTGTCTCTCTTCTGATCCTCTACAATCTCATCACAGATTGTAGGAATAAGCGCAAGGTTGAACAGCGATCCGTAGGGAACTAAGTGCAGGCTTGGTTCTCTTTCTTCATCTGCAGCCATGGCTAAATGGTGAACGTGGGCTTTCCGACTAAGTGCGTCGGTAACCACATTCGCTTTGCCCGGATGGTAATTAATTTCAAGTTCATAGTCTATGATCAATTCGAGCCATCTTCGCTGCCTCATATTTAGTTCCTTCTTTGTGAAGATGTACTTCAAGCTTTTGTGGTCAGTGTAGAGATTTACTAGATTGCCTAGTAAATAATGTCTCCACATCTAGTTCAAGGTCGTGCGTCGGGTAATTCTGCTAATGACCCCTGAGTTGTCGGGATTCATACGCGACCACACGTCCTTCTTGCATCAACACACAACCCAAACCGATGCCGGATGCATCACAATAAACATCAAACGGCTTCGTTGTGTCTGGCTGGGCCAAAACTGGATCTGTAGTGAGATGCTTCACTAATGTTTGAAAAGCTTGTTCACATGAATTACTCCAATCATACTTGGTGCTTTTCTTCAACAGCTCTGTCATAGGTTTAGTGACTTTGGAGAAGTTTGGAATGAATCTCCGGTAATAACCCGCTAAACATAGGAAACTCCTCACTTCTTGAAAAGATGTTGGAGATTTCCAATTCAGCACTGGCTCGATTTTACTTGGGTCCACAGCGATGCCTTCCGCTGAAATAATATGCCCAAGAAACGACACTTTGCTGATCCAAAACTCACATTTACTAAACTTTGCATAAATCTTGTGATCTCTCAAGCGTAGGATTACAATACGCAAATGTTCAGCGTGTTCTTCTGACTTTGAATAGACCAAGATGTCGTCGATGAAAACCACGACGAACTTGTCTAACTCCGGCATGAACACAGAGTTCATGAGATACATAAAGTGAGCCGGAACATTGGTCAGCCCAAAGGACATGACAAGATATTCATAAAGACCATATCTTGTTGAGAACGCCGTCTTAGGTACATCTTCTGCCCGGATCTTTATCTGATTATACCCGGACCGAAGATCCATCTTGGAGAATACCTTAGCACCTACTAGTTGATCGAACAAAATATCAATGCGTGGTAGTGGATACTTATTCTTGATAGTGACAGCATTTAGTGGACGATAATCTACGCATAGTCCTAAAGTCTCGTCCTTCTTCTTTACGAAGAGTGCGGAACAGCCCCAAGGTGATGAACTTGGGCCTATAAACCTTTGTCCATGAGATCATTCAGCTGCTCCTTCAATTCTGCTAGCTCCTTCAGTGCCATTTTTTATGGTCGCCAAGAAATAGGTGTTGTTCCCGGTGCTAGTTCAATCTTGAACTCTACATCACGTTGGGGCGGCATGCCTGGCAAGTCTTCGGGAAACACATCTGGATATTCACATACCACCGGAATATCCTCAAGTTTAGGAGCATCAATCTGATGCACTGCTGCAACTCGTTGTGATGGATCCACAAGATTCAATGTGTTGCAACCATGTATTCGGGAATTCAGTTGGATAGTCCGAGAGCTGATATCAAAGATAGCTCCATAATTTGGCAACCATTACATCCCCAAGATAATATCAATCCTTTGGCCTTTGAGTATGATAAGGCTCGCAGGATAGATGTTTCCACCCAAACATAAAGGTGCCCGTGTGACCATCTCATCTGTTGATATCTTGCCTCCAGGTGAGCTGATATGAAACGGATGCTTAACTGTGCTAAATGGAAGATTATTCTTCAGCACATAGTCTCTGCTAATAAAGTTGTGGGTGGCTCCGGAATCGAACAACACGAAAGTGGGCTGTTCATGTAAAGTGAACATGCCCACTAAAACTGGTTCCCTATTTGCAATGTCCTCAATAGCAGTATAATTAACCCTGCCAGCTTTTGAAAGATGCTTCTTCGAATGTTCATGATGCTGATCTGAGCATTGATGAGACAACACACGAGTGTGACTCCGCTCAGCACCACGACAGTTTCGTGTTGCAGAAATCCTCAGCTCTCTACTAACACGAGGTGGAGATAAACTGTGCACAGCTGGTCGTGGTAGGGTTGCACAAACAACTTCTGATAACTGCTGTTGAGGTGGAGGCTCATAAGTGAGTAACTCCAGCCGTGGTTATGAGAGTTGCACCACATGCTGAATTTGTTGCCTAACTGGCGAGTAATACCACACTCGATAGTTCGGAGGAACCTCGATATCACTGTCTGGCGGTATGCTTCTTTTCAACTCCGCTTCACAACGGAGATGCATGTCTTCTTTAATAGCGGCATTTACCAACTCATTATACATACCGTTATTGAACAAGGTCACTTGTTCCTTAAGATCGACATTCAAACCTCAGAAGAAATACTCGCACTTCAATGCTTCCGAGTCTACCATATGAGTGGCGTATTGCATCAAGTCTTCAAACTCTTTGAAGTACTTGTACGCACTCCTTTCTCCTTACTTTAATTTCAGAAAGTCCTGATACTTTGTTCGAAGAATTCCTGAACAAATGTGACGTGCCTGGAAAACATTTCGGAATTCATCCCACGTCACTCGATGACCTTCAGGAAGAGTAGCGATGTACTCTGCCCACCAAGCTCCAGCGGCTCCGTGGAGTTGTTGAGCGGCAAATAAAGTCTTCTGGTACTCATCGCATTCAAGCATATCAAACTTGGCTTCAATACATTGAAGCCAATGAGCCGACTCCAACGGTTCTTTCACTTCCGAGAAAATCGGTGGTTGTCTTGCTAGAAACTCCAGATAAGTGCTTGGCGGGGGATTTTGCTATAGTGTCTTCTGTCGTATGCTTTGTCGCACCAACAGATCTAGAGACTCAGCCATCTTTGCCAAGATTTCCGCCAATCCGGTTGATGATGTCGGCACTTCTTGTCGTGGTGAATTACTTTCACCGTGACTCGACTCACCAACCTCACTCCTGGAATGAGCACGATCCATGCTGCAAGAGTGAGCAAATCTACGGTTAAAATTCAAAGTTTAAACTCAACTTGAATTGAAAACATTAACCGTAGAAACATCACATATATATTGCAGCACTACACAATCTAACAAGGGTTTCGACAATTCTGATATCTACCAACTTTAACAAGTTTGTCCAAACCCATAATTCCAACAGTCAGAAAAAACACTGTTCATTAACTAAAGAACATGTTATGGAACTTAGAGAAGTTTAAAACATCCCTGTCCACAACAAGTCTCAAGCTAAATGGCAATAAGCACTACTCTGTTCAGAATGACCAATAGGTCTTAATCTCAGAATTTGAATATGAAAATGGCAATTTCATGACTCAAGTTGAATACCAAAGTTATAGATAACTTTAATATCTTTTCAAAGAGTATTTATTTGCCTTCATATCCGTTTTGGATCAAAAGTTGTGATACTTCAAGTTGACAGAAATCTGGAACAATTTTGACAGCACCTCCTTTGGAAGTAGCTGTTTTGTCCGCAAGATTTCATACAATTAGACTCCAAATTTGGAGAAACTTTGAACTACAAAGTCATAGCATATATCACAAGCTTTCCAACGGTGTCATACATGACCCTTGGAAATTTTTCTATAGAAAGTTATGGTCGAAATACAAAAATTTCCAGAGAGCAATTTGTGTCTGCCCTGTTTTTGGACAGTTCACACTCATCTGAGAATTTTATCCATTTGGAGGGTGATTCTGGTCTGGACTTCTACAGAAAAGTTGTAGAAGACATCAAAAACTTTTCATACATGTATCACACACCTCCATTGACCCAATCAAAAAAAATTTGTTCCCTGTTCAAGTTCAGCAAAAATTCTGCCGAAAACAGGGGAGGTTATTCCTAAGTCTTTGTGAATAAATCTATACTCCCAATTGACTCTTAGTTCAATATAGGAGTTCATTAACCCCTAATAGAATCCTAGTCCCCAAATTTACTCTTTTTCTTCTCAAACCTTCTTTTTCATGCGGTACAAAACACACCACGGTACTACGTTTCGTCACCAAATTAAAATCCTAACCGGCTTTATACTGGCATATATGTTTCAAATGGTGGCACTAAAACGATCACTCACAAACGTTGTCCACACGACATGTACTAACGTGGTTAAGGTACATGTATAAAACCACACAATAGTGATGCACATATATGTTTGTCATTACAGGCAGGTCCATATCATAGTAAAAACATACGCCCCGTATCATTGCCATACGGGCCGTCCTTGAGTCAAGCCACGTCTCAAGGTACATGATCGGGTTATTCACCACCTGACAGGGTCTCCAAACCTTTACAATAAAGCACATTGGTGGAACAGCGCTTTTGTATGCCTCATAGGACATGAAGAGTCCTAGAGAACACACTTCGTGTTACAAACGACACGATGGGGTCTCCTCCTCTTGCCTCTGGGTTTGCACACTGGAGGCTAGTGCATTTCATATGTCTCTAAGACATGAAGAGTCTTAGAAAACATATTCACTTCCCGTCCATTGCTGAACGGGACATCCCACACTACTTTCCTCGTATGGGAGAGCTAACCGAAATTGATCCGCTTTTGGTGGCGTTCCTTACCATCCTTACCTCCACGTAGGTGCGTTGTTACTGAATTAAAATACTGAAGAGTAACACACTGTTAGCTTGCCACCTTAAGTAACTATGCTAATAATACTCCTTATGTGGGCATACTATACGTTCCTCACTCATATACCTCTAAGTTTTTAAAAACATTCTCTTTTCATGCGTGCTATTCCCAATGCGGCTCTGATACCACGTTGTCGAGGAGCCCCGCCTGAGAATCACAGTGGGTGGTGCCGTGCGATGCGGCACCCAACAGCATGCACAAAAAGAGGCTCAAAAACATATGAAACCATTTTATTACTCAAGATAAGTTCTTTTACAACATAATGTACATACACAGAGGAATTTAAAACTAGCTGGACAATCTAATCACTCTCGACCATAACTACGCCGAAAGAGGTCATTCTGCCCGTGTACGCTTCCTACTAGCTTCACCAAAGAAAAGCAGCGGCTAGGTTTCCAATGAGTTGAATGAACTGTGAGGTTCGTCGTCTCACCGAATAACCCTCTTCATAGAAGGCATCCTGCTACCTGCAAAACAACTCAGAAGCAACCGTGAGCACTAAGGCTCAGCAAGACTTAACCGTCAATCCTAAACATGTTACTCTACATGCAAGGGTAGTAAGACAATAGGAATATGTATTTGCAAAAACGAAGCTTGACTAAACTTGATCCTTATATTCAGATTCTTATAGCCTTCATTTTAGTGGTCCTCACACCGCACAACACCAGAAGTCCACAATCAAATAAGAAACGCTTATCCCGATGTTGCTAGCCTAAGGTGGAAATGAACTTTAGTTAGCACTATCTCTAATTCAGTCAAGGTTCCAATACAAAGATTAATCCATAAACAGCATGTTAAGAGACTTAGTTCCTCTTCTTACTACGTCACAGCACAGTGGGCAAGTATGCTCAATCCTCTTCTGACACGACCCCACGGCCTTGTAGAGCCAGGATCACGCTGAGGGGTGCTGCGTTGCACAGCACCAGATAACACACATCAAAGGTACAAAGCGGAAGCAAGGTTTTATTACATAAAGAGGTTTACAAACATTTTTACAATAAAATAGTCCAGTCCACACTCACGGGCGTAGACTAAGCATTGAGTTCACGTTCTGCCTGTAAACGTGTCCCCGCTAGCATGCACACACACTAACATGGCGGCGTGCACGACTCCCACTCGACGGAGTTCCCCTCCTGGGGTTCCGTCTCCTCCTCGGGAGTCCCTTCCTCATAGAACCCTGCAAAAGCTTCAAACACAAGCAGTGAGCACGAAGGCTCAGCAAGACTGACCCGTCTCTCCTAACCATGGAACTTCTACATGAGGGGTGATAGGTACATGAGATCAAACAAGTTGCAAGGACTCGCCTAATTAGTGGGACCTTACTTTCAAGTTTTAGCAGCAGATTGTGGAGAACCTTACGCTAAGGTACATGAGAGAGCCGCAATCAAACAACGCATTTCTCTCATGTACTTTGCCCAAAGTTAAAAAAGAACTTTAGTTAGCTCTAAACTACAGCAATCATTCACAATCAAAGTCCATCTTTCAATCAGCAACATTTTAACATGTAACTAGCCTGTTCTTTCTACGTCACGGTATAGTGAACAAGTGGTACTAACTGACCACGAGGGACGGCGACTATAATCGATTTACACCTGCAGGGTTACCCGAATAACCCGTCACGTACGCCCGTACTCGATGTTGCCTACAGAAATCATCACGGACGTCGTATGCAACCACCTTTCACCCGTTAGCCAAATGTTGAACCGGTCCAATCGTCCCGAGCAAGAGGTCCCTGCACGCGCATCTCAGTGCCGCCAGCCGATTTACACCTCAAGCTCTCAACCTACCCTCTGAACGACCAGCTATGCTTCAACACCCAGCTACCCGAGTTACATCGGTTTCCCGGTTCCCATATAGCCGGTAGGTCTTAGGTACTGTTCTAGCTTGTTCAACAGGCCCGCACACGGCTCGGTCCTCAATCGACACAAGTGGAGCTATAGCACACAGGCCCCAAAGTCCTGCCGCCCTTACTCTCCGCTCGGTCTCATTTTTCTTGCCATGTTTATCATGTGCTATCTCTACCCGAGTCGAGTGCCTCTAGCCTATCCTCGCGACTAGTTCCAACTACTCAACTTGTACCGAATCCTACACTATCTTAGCATTGCAGTAGCTAACGGGGTTTTCAATCCTAATCCCAACCCATGGTTTTCTTGGCTATGCATTTGGGTTTTCAAACAAGACTCTAATGCAAGGAGTAATGGTACTCAAAGTAAGTTCTCAAAACAATAAAAGTTTGTAAAAAGGTTAATGCAAACCGGAGCTTGCCTTGCTGCTCTTGGTCGTAGGCTAGCTGTTCTTCTGGAGTAACAAAGTCTAGGACTTCGGGTTACTCCTCGATCTTAGCGACTACATGAGGTAACAAGTACATGTATTAATTTAAATGCATTTGAACTGACTTTTAAACTTGTGAAGGCTATAAGTCCCACTAGACAGACTCAATGACTCTGAAATTTTTACTGTGGTTTGGATACAACCTATACAGAGACTTGGCCATGTTTTAGTTGCAGCAAAGCTCATTTGAGCCCTCCACAAATAATTATGTACTTGAACTCAATTGGAGCCTTTAGGGTGTTCTAGGGATTTTCATGGAGCAAGCCATGCCTCTATGAAGACAAGATTTTCAGAGGGTTCTAATCGAGTTGGTCTCACTTAATTTGAAGGCTCCTAGCTAAAGATATGAGCGAAACAATTTCACAGAAAATTCTGAAAATGTTTCTGAACATTTTCTATTTTCTCTGGAACAGTTTTATTAATCACACTATTAGGTGGATCAAAAGAGCTCAAACGGATCTGCAATTTTTATGGTAGTTCAGGGATATTTTGGTGAACATCCCAGCAAAATTCAGAATTTTCCTCCAAGGGATTCTCCAGTTAAAATTCCAAACAGTTTAAACTTTGAGGAATTAATTCTGGAGAAATAAGGATTTTCAGGAAATGAAACTTAATTTTCTGGAAAGTACTCAGATAGCTGAATCCAACAAAATTTGGTTCACTTGATTTGGATGTTCCTAGACAAATTTATGAGGATTTGAAGTTTGAATGAACTCTGAAAATCAGGGAAAAGTTCAAATCTGCCGGTGGGTCCACGGTACACGTGTCGGGCGCTGGAGCGACGGCACACCGGGGTCCACGGAGTTTTTGCGCGCCAGCACACCAGATCCGAGCCGCACACCGATCCAGATTTAAAATCCGAGCCGCTGACAGCCAGGACCCAACCCCTTCGTCTACCTCCCGACTCCCGCGTTCGGCCGCTGCGGTGCCCCGCCGGAGAGCTCGCCGGCAGCCTCGGTGGTGCTCCAAACTTCATGATTCTGGCCACCCCTGCCTAAGTCCACTCGGGGAACACGGTTCTGGGCTCAGTTCGTCATGACAACGGCCGGCACATGGTCGGCGACGAGCGGCGGCTTTGGAAGAACTTCGGCCATGTCGGCCGACCTCCCTAGCACCTCACTCGATTGAGTGAACGGTCGGGGAGCATCAGTGGACCTTAGGGAAGGTCGACATGATCTCGAAGCAGCTCGGGAGAGGTCCGAAGTAGTCTCTCACCGTGCGCCTGATGCTTCCCGTATGCTCTGCCGACGGCAGACTTCGAAATACGCCGGGTACAGGGGTTCTCAGGCCAAAGGGTGTGAAGGCAACTTGTGCGCTACCAGGTCTAGTCTGTGTAGGAGCGGATTGAGACTCTCTAACCCTTCCTAGAGTGTGAATTTGACAGAACCGCAACCGAAGGTTCGTCTGTACCGAGAAAGGGGAAAACTGGAAATTCACCGCCAGTGATCAAGCACTCGGGCTGTGGCTCGGGGGTGAGCAGCACTGGTCACCAACGCGTCCGGGGACGCCTTAGCTTGGGTGTGACAACTTCCCGGTCGGTCTGTCCTCGGGAGCCCGAAGTGCGGCGGCTTTAGGTCTCTAAATGGAACTCTCGGTATAGCCAAGATCAACCGGTTTTTGCCAATTTCTTACGACGGGGAAGAAGAAAGAAGACTCCTAGTACCTTGTCGTAGCTCTGGAGGGAGCAGGGTGGCTGTGATCGGGGCTCTCCGATCTGTTCCGAGCGACGGAGGGAAAAATCTGGTTCTGTGTTCTTGCGAGAGGAAAACGGCGAGGGGGCTTTGGCCAAGGAGTGGGGCGCCTTAAGAATGGCTCCGAACCGACTTGTGCCCGCGCGTGGCCAAGAAGCTTGTGGCGCGGCGGCCTCCCTCGGTGGCAATCGCTGCTGAAGCCCGAAGACCCGAATGAGAAAGTCTTCAGTCGGTTGACTCACTTCAGTGGCTGACATGTGGATCCCACTCCCCTTTTAACCTCTGAACTTAACTCCATATTACTGTTGTAAACAGTAATCCCCACAATGCCCATGGTGATTTGAATTGTTCACCCGTGAGCCATTTGAATTGGTTAGAATTCAAATTGGGTTTGGTTTGGCTAAATTTCAGCACATGTTCAGTTTGAAATTGAAATAAAGTTTGAATTTGCTACACTTAGCTCTTGTCAAGATCAACTCCAAATGGAGTGAAAATTGGTGTGTGAGCTCACAAAAATGTGCTGAGTAAGAATATGCCTCCCACTTTTGAATTCATGGGATAAAAACAGTTTGAATTTGAATTTGAGTTGAAACTACCCTCTTTCTAGCTATACCCAAAAAGTGCCTCAAAAAGGTTTTGAATTTGGGTGAAACTTGGCATGGACATTCCTAGCAAGGTGTAGGAGTTTTCATATGCCCAACCCCTAGATGATGCATGTGGGAAATACCACTTTTGCATTTTTTGAGTTTATTCTCTAATGAGCATGTTGATAATGGTTACATGCTCTTCAAATGTGTTCATCAACTTTCTTCAAATGAGGTGTGTTGTGTGGTGATGAACACTTTAAATATGTGTCAAAAACTGAGGCCCTTACATTCCTCCCCCCTTAAAAGAATCTCGTCCCGAGATTATAAGGTGAAAATGAGAGAGAGGACGGTGGAAAATTACCGGATATGCGACGTGAAAAAGTCGGGGTAGTTAGCGCGAAGAAATACTTCGCTCTCCCATGTCGCTTCGTCCATGGAGTGATTACTCCACAGAACTTTGAAGAACCACAACGTACGGTTGCGTGTGGTTCGGGCCTTCTCGTCAATGATCTGAACCGGTTCCTCCCGATAGGTGAGATCCGGTTTCAGTTTTTCAATGTCCTCCAGATGAACGGTAGTTGATAGCTTGAGACACTTCTTCAGCTGGGAAATATGAAAGACGTCGTGCACACCGGAAAGTGCTTCTGGTAATTTCAGCCGGTATGCTACTGATCCACATCTTTCGATAATCTGGAATGTACCGATGAATTGGGGTGCCAACTTTCCTCTCACCCCAAATCTGTTTACGCCCTTCATTGGAGACACACGTAGGTATACGTGATCCCCGACTTTGAACTGCAATGGGCGTCTTCTCCGGTCCACATACTGTTTCTTCCGGTATTGGGCGGCCTTTAGGTTCGCTTGAATCAGTCGAACCTTTTCCTCCGCGTTATTGACAAGGTCAATCCCGAAGGTAACCCTTTCGCCAGACTCACACCAATTCAATGGTGTCCGGCATTTTCTCCCGTATAGCGCCTCGTAAGGCGCCATCATGATGCTGGCTTGTTACCCATTGTTGTACGAGAACTCGGCTAACGGCAAGTGATTATCCCAATTATTGCCATGGTTTATAGCAAAAGCTCGTAGCATATCTTCTAGAATCTGATTTACCCGCTCGGTTTGCCCATCCGTCTGCGGGTGGTATGCTGAACTACGGATCAGCTTCGTCCGCAATGCAGTGTGTAGCTGATCCCAAAAATGGGACACAAATAAAGTGCCCCGATCCGATATGATGGTACGGGGTACGCCGTACAAGCATAGGATCCTTGAGATGTACAGTTCAGCGTACTTCTTGGCGTTGTAGTTGGTGTTGACCGGGATGAAATGGGCAACTTTGGTGAGCCGGTCGACGATTACCCACACAGAATCATGTTTCTGAAAAGTGGTGGGTAAACTGACGATGAAGTCCATGCTCGCATCTTCCCACTTCCCGGCAGGAACGCCCAGTGGTTATAGCAGTCCCGGTTTCCGCATATGATCTGCCTTCACCCGTATTTTGCGATCTCCCGTTTCATCCGTGTCCACCAAAACTTGCTTCAGAGTTCTTGATACATTTTGTTGCTGCCGGGGTGAATAGAAAATTTTGATAAGTGAGCCTCATCAAAAATTTTCTTCCGTAACTCCGGGTTACGGGGTACGACGATCCGGTTCTTGAACCATAGGACACCGTCTCCGTCTTTCAGGAAACATTTCAGCTCCCCACTGTCTACACGTCTCCGCAAATGCGACATGCCCTTGTCATGTTTCTGAGCTGCCGCTATCTCTTCACGGATGGTGGGGATCAAAGCTAGGTTGTAGATAGCTCCATGTGGAATCAGATGCAGTGGTGGTTCGCTCTCTTCGAACAGTGTGATGGTCAGATTATTGACGTGTGACTTGCGACTCAGCGCATCTGCCACCACGTTCGCCTTTCCGGGGTGATAATGGATCTCTATTTCGTAATCCTTTACCAATTCTAACCATCTTCGCTGCCTCATGTTCAGCTCCTTCTGAGTGAATATGTACTTGAGGCTCTTGTGGTCGGTATATAAATGTACGAGGTTACCGAGTAGGTAGTGCCTCTACATTTTTAGTGCAAGTACCACGGCAGCGAGCTCCAAGTCATGAGTTAGATAATTTTGCTCATGGTTTCTAAGCTGCCGTGATCCATACGCGACCACTCTTCGGTCTTGCATCAGCACACATCTGAGCCCAATGCCGGATGCATCGCACTGCACATCGAACAGTTTTGTTGTGTCTGGCTGCGCCAAAACCGGTGCTGATGTCAGGTGCTTCACTAATGCCTTGAACGCTGCTTCACATGCGGGACTCCAAACATATTTGGTAGCCTTCTTTAGCACCTCCGTCATAGGATGGCAATCTTTGAGAAGTTCGGGATGAACCTCCGATAATATCCCGCGAGCCCGAGGAAACTCCGTACCTCGTGAACAGTTCACGGGGATTTCCAATTCAGCACTTGTGTGATCTTGCTCGGGTCTACAGCGATACCCTCCACTGAGATAATATGCCTAAGAAAAGGCACTTGCGATATCCAGAATTCGCATTTGCTGAATTTCGCGTATAGCTTGTGATCCCGCAGACGTTGTAAGACTATACGCAGATGCTTCTTGTGATCTTCCTCCGACTTGGAATACACCAGTATGTCGTCGATGAAGACCAAGACAAACATGTACAGCTCCGGCATGAATACCGAATTCATTAAATACATGAAGTAAGCTGGAGCATTGGTGGGGCCAAAGGACATGACCAGGTACTCATAAAGCCCGTACCTCGTCGAGAAAGCCGTCTTTGGAATATCCTCAGCCCGTATCTTAATCTGATGGTACCCGGATCTTAAGTCCATCTTGGAAAAGATCTTTGCTTCGACCAACTGATCAAACAACATGTCGATCCGTGGCAACGGGTACTTGTTCTTGATGGTTACGGCGTTTAGTGGACGATAGTCCACACAAAGTCGCAACGTATCATCCTTTTTATTCACAAATAATGCCGAACAGCCCCATGGCGAGGAGCTCGGCCTAATAAAACCCTTCTTCAGCAGGTCCGTTAGCTAAGTCTTCAGTTCAGCCAACTCCTTGGGCGCCATCTTGTACGGTCTTCGGGATATTGGCATGGTTCCCGGTGCTAGTTCAATCTTGAACTCCACCTCTCTATCGGGCGGCATCCCCGGTAAATCATCCGAGAACACGTCAGGGAACTCTCGGACCACTGGAATATCTTCCAATCTGATGGTTGTGGATTGATAAACACTTGGAAGTTTTATTTCTGGACTGTCCAGAAATAAGGAATGAGATTCATGCACTTCTGAGTTCAAGTGCACAATTCGGAGGACGGTGTCTAAAACAGCGCCGTGGCGGGTTAACCACGACATCCCTAAAATGACATTGACCTTTTGTCCCTCTAAAATTATGAGAGACGTAGGGTACACTCTACCCGCTAAGCACAATGGCGCTTTTGGAACCATCATGCTTGCTGAAATCTTCCCACCCAGTGAACAGACCAAATAAGGATTATCGGGGGGCATTATTTGCAAGCTATATCTATCAATAAAGGCTTGGCTAATGAAGCTATGTGTGGCGCCTGAATCAAATAATACTATGGCGGGATGCTGGTGGAGTTGGAACATACCCGCAAGGATTGGCTCTTCCTCCGGCACGTCCTCTATGGCAAGTTGGTCGACCGTGCCGGGCCTCGGGTTTGCCCGCCGCGCATTAGTAGGGTTCCGGGGCTGATTCCTCCCCGGAAGTTGCGGAGGTGGTGCTAGCAGTGCCAGCCGTAACGCCGGTGAAGAATAGGGCCGACTGCGGAATGGCATCGACCTCTGTGGTGGATTCCAGTGTGGGCCTGATGGTGGGCGATTCACCATCTGAAATTTCTGAGAAGGACCGCCTCCTTCTCTGCTGCTTTGAGGTGCGCTTCACTTTCTCTCCGCCGCTGCTAACTCCTTGTCGGAGTCCTCCTGAAAAATCGCAGCATCAATTATGTCACTGAGGCTGCCGCGATTGAACATCACCAATTTGTCCTTCAAGAGCAGGTTAAGCCCCTGGTAGAAGTGGTCCCGCCACTTCTCATCGGTATCAGCGTAATACGACGAGTAGAGCGCGAGATCGTTGAACGCCCTGGAGTATTCCAGCACGTTCCGGCTCCCTTGCTGCAGGTGTAGAAACTCCTGCGTCTTCCTCTTCATGAGACCCGGCGGTATGTGATAGGCCCGTAAGGCCGTCCGGAACTCCGCCCAGGTCATAACTCGGTCGGTGGGGTGTGAAGCACAGTAGTTTGCCCACCACGCACTCGCGGATCCCTGGAGCTGCTGGACCGTGAACTGAGTCTTGCGTTGCTCACATATTTGGAGCAGCCCGAACTTCATCTCTATCGTGCGGAGCCAGTTGTCCGCATCGAGGGGTTCATCCGCCCTTGAGAATACCGGGGGATGAGTTGCTAGGAAGTCGGAGTAGGAGCTCTGTTGGCGCTCCTCACGATCTTGATGCCTCTCTGGTCGAGACGTATTGGCAATAAGAGTTTGCAGCAACTCCGTGTGCTGCTGATGAGAACCCGCCATTGCCGCAACGATGTCGGCCAATGTAACCGTTGGCGGTGGCGGTGGTGGTGTTTGTTGTTGCTGTTGCTGCTGTTGCTGCGGTGGTCCCGCGGAGTCCTCGGGAGGCTGTTGGGAGGTTTCTCCCCCTTGACTAGAACCCCCAATGTCCGGGTTGGCACGAGTACGAGTCATTCTTGAAATTTAAAACAGCAGCGGTCAGCACATGTCATACTTAAAAATTCCATATGAAACAGTAGGTATTGAAGTGATGCATGAATAATTTGCACAACATTCACATATATTGATAAAGCATAAACTTTATACAAGATACATTATTCTCGGGTCTCCGAGAGGTCGTGCTCATGTCATCACTATCTATACATACGCTACTGCCTACACGACATGTCACCGATTACAAAAGTTTGGGTTACACTACTCTAGCTGCCCTACTTGATAACCGTAACCCCCTACTCGGAGTAGAACTCGACCTCCTGCGGGTCGTCCTCCTCCGGTACCTCTGCTGCTGGCTCTGGGTCTACAACCTCCTCTCCCATCTCGGGCTCTCCCATTGCCGGAAGACCCAAGACCACCGGTATGCCCCATACCGGAGGTACGAGGTCCTGCAATGCATGGACCTCGTCCATGGCTTGGTTGTAGTCTACTTCCCAGCCTTGCCCTTCCTCAATAGCGTCGTATCGCTCTTGAGTAAGGTACTCGTTCTTCTCGGTTAGAGTCTGCACCAGTTCTTTCAACGCCGAAATGTCGACACGGCTCTTCTTCTTCGCCTTCTTCAGACGATGCAACTGATTATGCTGTTCGTTCAGTCGCTTGATCGTTGGAAGGAGCACATTGCGAAGTGCGCTGTGAGCACTCTAGAAATGGTCTCCACGGCTGATGCTTTCCTTGAGCTTTGCGGCGAGATGTTCCGCATGAACAGCTTGGATGTCCATCACGGCATTTGCCGCCCCCAACTGGAGGCTAAGGCTTGCCTCCACGGGGCTGTACCTTGGGCACCCCGGATCGGCTGCCTCCCGGTACCTCCCTTCCAACACATGATGAGCCCGTCCCTCCACCGGAACGAGCGCATATGGAGTGCCCTCCATAGCACTCACGTGTAGTTGGCAGAAACGCGACATTGTCTCGCGGCCTGCCACTTGGTACATCCCCTCCGGTTGTCTACCCCTCACCGTGAAGGTGAACGGCGACCAACCGGGTGGCGTAGGTCCTGCAGGAACCTCGACATGGATCGTCCACGTCTTGTTCCCCTCCTCGACTTCCTCCTTGGCGAGGTACTGCGGCATCTCGCTGTACCCGAAATATTGAAGCATTTGCCTTAATGCTTCCGGATAGCCGCTGTCGTGAGAACAATGGGACACCACCCAACCGTTCTCCAACTGTTTATCCGCTGTCATCTGTAAAAACATATTCGAGAAATGTCAAATATTTATTTGAACAGTAACCATTGAGTTATAACATCAAACATGTCATTGAACTCATAAGACTTGGAATCATATTTCAAATTTAAATAAATTTGACTGATCTGCTGTCCAATATGACAGCCCTGACCAGTTTCCATTTCAACCTGATTTAGGCCACGTTAAAGGCAAAACCAATGCTGGAGATCAACATCAAAGTTAAAGATAACTGCAATAGCTTTCCAGAACGTATTTGCTTTGCCTAAGATCGGTCCTGGTCCAAAGGTTATGAGATGCCAAAGTTAACAGAATTTCTGGAGAAAATTGGACAGCACCTCCCTGCTTTAGGTACTGATTTGATCCAAGAATTCCTGTTAATTCTGCTCCTAATCTGACAAAAATTTCTGTTACAAAGTTGTAACCCATCTCATAAGCTTTCCAGAACTACCTCATTTTGTATTTTTAGATTTTTATGGAGGAAGTTTTGCTCAATTTACAGAGAGTTTACAGAGAGTGTTTGCTCTGCCCTGTTCTCTGGACAATTTCAACTCTACTGCATTTTTCGATTGGTTAAGTGATGCAACACCTCTGGACCTCAACAGAAAAGTTGTAAAGATTTTCCAAAGCTTCCCAGACATGTATCATATGACCTCAATGTAAAAGCCCAAGAAAATGGACTTGCAAAAATTTTCCTCACCTCACAACACCACAGTTTTTGTTGTGGATATCTTAGGAAATATTGTGAAGAGCAAGTAACCTCCATCAAAAGAGTGATTAGAGGGGAAAGCCTTCACTTTCACAAAGTAGGGTTTCTACACACGAACATGAGAGGTTGAGCTCACCCTAGAACTTAAAAAGTCTTGGGAAAGTTTAGTCCAAATTTCATGCAAAACCAACACTTTTTGAGGCACATTTGGAGGTATTTGAAAAAGAGGCCAATTTGAATGCAAAGTCAAATTGCAGCAACTTTCATCACACAAATTCAAAAGTTAGCTTCATATTCAAACTCAGCACATTTTTCTGAGTAAGCCCACCAATTTTCATCCCTATTGGAGTTCATCTTGTCGGGAGCTAAATTTGCAATAATTAAAAACTGAATTTGAATTTCAGTTTAAACATGAAGCAAATTTAACCCAACAAAGTTTAAATTTGGGAACTCAAATTCAATCCAATACTTGGGGGCTAAGTCTCCCATTCATTGTTCAGTAGCTGGGATATCTACAAAAGAAAGGGGGAGAAAGAATTAGAGGGGAGAAGAGGGCCCACTGGTCAGCCACCCCGGGGAGCAAACCGACTCGGGCACGCGGTCGAACACCCTACGGCCGACAGAGCACGGGGTCGACCCGTACAAACGCGGCCACCGCGCCACCTCCTGCTCGGGGGATGAGGGCGCCGGCTACAAAGCGTGCGGTTGCACTGCTGGGCTACGTGAAACCCCCCGTATCCTTTCTGTTCCACTGCACACAAACCCGGCCACACAGTCGGTGTTTCGCCACCCACTGATCACTGGCGTCCGAGCAAACCAGGCGCCCTCGTGCCCGACGCTCAACACAAGAAACAACCGCCATAAGGTGCTGGTTCTGCTTGTCCTTACCGTTCGGCATTTCTTGCACCATCGGGGGAGAATTTCTTCCGGGAACGCTACGGTGTTTTAAGGCCGAGCTCCACCAAATCCAAAAATTTACGGGTGTTGGCTTATCACCGGGCGTACCAAGCTAAACACATGATCAACACCCTGCCACGACCACCTAGGATCAAAAACCAGCAAGAACCATGGGCTAGGGTTAAGGTTCTTTGAAGTTTTCTGAGAACAGCCGATATCCAGCCTAGGTCACCGGTGAGGTCGTAGTTGTAGCTGATTTCACAGGGATTGGTGCCCATGTCCGCGATCAGCAGGTGTCAGCGGTGCTCCCCGAGCAAACCGCATCGAAAAAGGTGCAGGGGATGCCGAGTTCGACGTCGCCGGTGAGCTCCCGGCCGCTGTTACCGGCGGGAGCACTGTTCCGGCAGTTGTCACGCTCTGGTGAAGGCACCACCGTGTTCCCCAGGCCGAGATAGGAGCAGGTGGCGAAAATCGGCATGTTCCGAGGGCCGGAACCCCTCTCCGGCGAGAGCTCCGGCGAGCTCGGCGGCGGGATCACGCGGGCGTCGGGAGGAGGAAGATGACTGGGGGCCCCGCATGTCAGTGCCGATATTTTAAATCATCGGATCCGCTGCGGCCCGGGATCCAGTGTGGTGACGCGGGAAGGGTCCTGTGGCCCCGTGTGGCGTGATTCCAGCAGCCGACACGTGTAGGAGGGACCCGCAGTCAGAGTTTGAATGTTTCCCGAATTAATTTGAATTTCCAGATTTAGTTCAAACTTTAGAACCCCATAACTTTTGCTAGGAAGCTCCAAATTTAGTGATTCAAATTGGGTTGGATTCATATTGCATACCTCTATCCAAATATACCACCCAATTTGTATGAAACCTATTATTTAATTCTGGAAAATTCTTTAAAGCTTTTCAGCAAAAGAATTTTAGAGGGAGTTTGGTTCAACCAAATATCCCCAAATTTTGCCAGAGCGTTCTCTAGGATGTTATTGAACCCCTGTAAAAGTTTCGGACCATTTGGAGTTGATTTGATCAGATCAATTCAAATTTGAAGTTGCTGTGTTCATTTGAATACAGGAACATTTTCAGAGAATTTCCAAAACTTGGAAATTCAGTTCTGGTCAAATCTTAGCTCCAAAAATACTAGGAAAATTCATGCAAACTCTATGAGCTATAATGGAAATTTTAGTTCACTAAGTTTGGCATGAACAGGGGTCTGATCTCAGAATTAATTCTTCTTTACGTATGTGCTAAAAGAATTATTCTGAACAAACCACTCAATGAAAAGTGCTAAATTTTGATCCAGAGCGTTTTCTTGTGACAAGGAACTCACACAAAAATTCTCAGCTCCATTGGAGCTCTGGATCACCCCTGCTCTGTTTAACCACTTGAGATGATCAATGGGAAAGAGGGGGATAACTACTTAGCACTTAACCATGTGCTTAGGTCCAAACCCAAACCACTGACCCCCAGTTCCATTTTAAATTCTTGAACAGAGTTCCAGTTGTTAGAGACTGGTTAGTAGAACTAATAGCAGAAACATTACTATAACCTCATGTGCATATTCATTAACATGTAGAATTTTATTAACGTGTAGTCGCCGAAAGCGAGGAGACTCCGGAAGTGCTGGACTTCCTACTTCCGGAAGAAGAACTAACTCCTGACCAGCAGCAACCAGGCAAGCCCCGGTTTGCATTAACCTTTTTATAAGTTTTACTTTGTTTACATGTGTCATATGAAGTATGAATGTGCATTAGGTGTAGGATGAATGGAACCCCACTTGCATAACCAGAAATTTTCCATAAGAGTGAGGGTAGTGTCTAAGACCTCGCATAGACAGGCTATGCTTAATGTGTCATAGAACTTCGGTACAAGTCGAGTAGTTGGAATCTACTCACGAGATAGGCTTGGGACACACGGGTTCAGTTGAGTGATGTGAGATCACTTCAGTAATGAAAATGAGATTAGGCGGGGGCTAGGGCGCAACAAGAGGAAGTCTTGTGTGCGCGGCCCTGTCCGTGTCGATTGAGGACCGATCCGTGTGCGGCCCATGCTGATCAAGTTTGAACGTACCGAAGGCATATCGGATATATGGGCCGCGATAAACCGATGTAGCCTAAACCCCCGGGCGTCGAGGCATAGCACACCGATTTATAGGTGTAGGTTAAGGGCAGCAAGGTGGAAATCTGCCAACGGGCATAGAGAGATGCTCCGTGTGGGGAACATCCTGCTCGTTTTGGTGCGACCAGTTCGACGTTTGGGCTGTTGGGTGAAAGGTTGTCCCGTACGACATCGAGTGAGCGTGCTATGCAGCTCCACGGGTGGGCGTACGTGACGTGCTCTTTGGGTTTCCCTGCAGGTGTATATCGAGTCAATTCGCCGTCCCTCACGGTGAAGAGTACCACTTGGTCACTGAGTCGTGACGTAGAATAATGTATGAAATATGTTGATTCAATATTGCTGATATGATATAAGATTGTATTGCTACATGTTTGCCACCAAATATTGCTTACTAAATTTCAGCTTCCTGTACCGTTAACTTGTTGCTAAAATCTGAACTAAGGATGAACTTGTAGGCGTGTCCATTTGCTGCAATATTACTATCTAATGTCATTGTACACCTCATGTAGAGTTTCATGTTTAGGTGAGTCGGTTAAGCCTTGCTGAGCCTTCATGCTCACGGTTGCTGCTTAAGTGTTTTTCAGGTCAGGAGCCACCCACGGACTCGGAGTACGAGTCTACCGGCGAGGGTTACCCTCCGTCGGGGACCACGGCTGAGTGGGAGCCGTACACGCCGCGCTGAGCTGAGACGTGCAGCTAGTGTGGGTTGCCCTAGGGCTGGGCAACCGAATTTTGCTAGATAGGCGGGCGTGAGTTTTATAGAGTAGACTTCCGCTGTGTAACATAAACAATAGTTTGTAACTGAAGTTGTACCTGTTTGTACAGTACAGTTGTTTTTCCCATGTAATATATTGTTTTCTTATGGCGTGTGCTGTCGGGTGTCGCATCGCGTGGCACCACCCTCTGCGATCCTGGATGAGCGGATTCCGGTCTGCCACAGCCTGGTATCAGAGCTGCATTGGGGATACCACTGTACTTAAGGACTGTATTACGGGAAAACTTAGGTTTATGGTGAGGATCCGGTAGTTTGCCCAAGTAAGGACTATATTAGCATAGTTACTTAAAGTGACAAAGACTAACTTATGTGTTATAATTCTGAATTTTAATTATGTAACAACGCACCTACGCTTGGTAAGCATGGTAAGGAACGCCACCGAAAGCGGTTCAATTTCGGTTAGCAACCCTGACGAGTAACGTGGTTCAGGGATAGGTCTCACAGCTTGGTGTGAGACGTCAATATGAAACTCTTGGACTCTTCATGTTCCTGAGTTCATATGAAACACTGATCCCTAGCATGCATTAGGTAAGTAAGTGGAGACCCTATCGCGTGGTCAGTAACGCGAGAGTGTGTTTGTCTAGAAATAGCCCTGGAGGACATTTGCAGGGCTTGCCATCGGTGTGCCCTGCAGGGCAGTAGGTGGTATCTGTTGGGTTGATAACATTCCCAACCGTGACGACCCGTTCATGACATACTCGGGTTCCCTGTCGTGTGGTGTTGAAACACGATCACGTACCTTGAGACGTGACCTAACTCAAGGACGGCCGTATGACAATGATACGGGCGTTTGTATTTAATTTTCAAATATGAATCCTTCCTGAAATAAAAATAACCATTGAGTGCACCATTATTGTGTGATATTCTGCAGGTACTAACCATGTATGTATCCGTGTAGTAAACGTGTGCGAGAGGCCGTTTAGTGCCACACTTGAGACGTATATGCCGGTATAATCCGGTTAGGATTTTCTTTGGTGAGGAACGTAGTACCGAGATATCATAGGCATGTGCATGAAAATTAATGAGAACAAAGAATTAAAATCACTAGGTTCAACATTTAGGGGCCCTGGTTGGGTATAAGAATGTGATAGTGGGGCAGGATAGCCAAAGGACTGAAAAACAGAGTGCTCTGTTTTGGGCAGCAAGTTTGCTGATCTTCAACAGAGCATAACTCACAGGTCTTTTAGTCTAGGGAGGTGTGGTATATAGCTATGGAAAGGTATTTAAGTACTCTACAACTTTGTTGTAGACTTCCGGAGCTGAAACGCACCTTAAAATAGCTTAAATCCCAGAGGAGGGTAAACTGTCCAGAATCAGGACAGAGTCAAACACTCTCTGGACTGTTCTGTTTTCAAACATAACTCCTAGTAGAAAAATCAACAATTTTCATATGATACATCTTTAGAAAGGTAGAAGATTGGTTACATCTTTGCAATTCAATGTTTCTGAAATTTCAGAGCATATTTCAGTGGAAACTCGAATTAAAAACAGCAACTTCAAGTGAGGTGCTGTTAAAAGGCTTCCAGAAATTCTGTTGACTTTGAATTACCATAACTTTTTAAGAAAAACTTATCTGAGGGCAAATGAATACTCGTTGGAAAGATACTGAAGTTAGCTTTAACTTTGGTATTCAACTTGAGTCATGAAACTGCCCAGAACCATATCAAAACCTTTAATATGTAGAAACTGGTCATTCTGGCCGAGAAATGACAGTTGAACTCATGTGAGAGATTGTGGTACCCTAAAGGGGGTTTGAGTACTCCCAATGGGGTAGAACATACTCATGAGAGGTTATCTTCAACTAGTAAAAGATTTGAGTATAGGTCTCACTCAAGTTTCTTTTACTATAGACCATGTTTGTGTTGTATTGAAGGTAAATGGGTGATATACGTGATGACAAAGCGATATTGACGTCTCGTAGTGACCAAACCTATTTGTGGTGAGCTTCCAAAGAGGGGGTTCATCAAGTTGGATTAAACTAGCTTGTATTTGGTCTCGTAATGGTGTAGCTTGTGCAAAGTTATTACATTATCTACACCCGAGATGTATTGCATGTTTTATTGTCATTATGTTTTTACACCTATTTTATTGGACTGCATGCAATATGTTGCGGGACTGATGTTATTGTCGTATGGTTGCAGATGGTTCGTTCAAGGACCACGCACGAGGTTGGTAGCTCTAGCCAACAGGGAGGAGATGACTCCCAGCCACCGGGCTACGACAGCACCCCGCAGCAGCAGCCACCACCGCCGCCTCCGCTTACTCTAGCGGATGTGATAGCGGCACTGGTGGGAGGTTGTGAGGAGCAGACCGACCTGCTCCGCACGATCGTGCAGAATACATCCCAGGCAGGGGGGCGTCAAGATAGAGGGCCTCGTGAGCCCCGTGAAGTGTCGTACTCGGATTTCATTAGTACGCACCCTCCAGTGTTCACCGAAGCGGAAGAACCACTGGAGGCTGACAACTGGCTGCGGACCATCGAGTCCAACTTCGGGCTGCTCCAATGTACGGAGCGGCAGAAGACCCTGTTCGCAGCACAGCAACTCCACAGTGCCGCTGGTGCAAGGTGGGCGAACTATGTCGCCTCATGTCCGGCTGGCCATACCGTGGAATGGGGAGAGTTCCGGGAGGCGTTCTGTGCCTATCATATTCCTCCCGAGATCATGAAGAGGAAGTTCCAAGAATTCTTGGAGCTGAAGAAGGGCGGGAGGACTGCCCATGACTGCTCCCGTGCCTTCAACCATCTGGCGCAATATGCGTCAGACTACATCTCCACTGAGGAGAAAAAGCGGGAGCACTTCTATCGGGGGTTACACCCCGAGATGAAGACACATCTCGTTCAGTGGAATCGCGGCACCTTCGATGACCTGGTCAATGCCGCGATCATGCAAGAGGACGCTCAGCGGGAGTTGGCAGCTGAGCAGCGGAAGCGCAGCGCTCCACCTAGCATTGGGGGTGGCGCTCCCCAGAAGTACCGCATGGTGTATCGGACACCATCCGGGCAGCAGTGGCATCAACCGGCGCGACCTCAACGGTTCGGGGGACGTCCTTTTCAGTCAACTCCGTTCCGTCCGCCGATGCCACCACCAAGACAGCAGCAGCAGACGGTACCCCGGGCGTTTCCACCGCCACAACGCGCCCCAGGTTTCCGTCCACCGATCAGCGGGGGACCGCCCCGTTTCATGTGCTTCACGCGTGGCCAGGCGGGACACTTCGAGAAGGACTGTCCCCAGGGGCAGCAGAGCAGCGGGCAAGCCCAGTTCCAGGGCGGTGCTCGAGGCCGACCTCCGGGGAAGAAGGTTGGTCAGCGGACTGGGGGCGTCCGCAACCTCGACAACGAGGACGCCCCAGAGGGAGACAACGTGCTGGCGGGTACATTTACTCTCAACAATCAAGCCATCATCATACTGTTTGATTCTGGTGCAACCCACAGCTTTACAAGTGCATCCTATGTGGCTAAGCATCAAATGCAAGTCTTCCCAACCGACTGCACGTATATGATCTGCTCACCGGCAGGGAAGATTTCAGCTAATATGATGATTCCAAAAGCACCTCTGTGCTTAGGTGGGAAACTATATCCCACCACCTTGATAATCCTAATGGGACCAAAGATTGATGCAATCTTAGGGATGTCATGGCTAAAATACCATGACGCTGTCCAAGAGACTCAGACACGGACGGTTCATTTAAACTCTCCATTCCACCGTCCGCATTCCATGGTATTAGACACTCCAGTCCGGGAAGTTTTAGCAGTTAATAATGCTGAAGCTCTCAAGTTAGAAGACATCCCCGTAGTCCGGGAGTATCCCGACGTGTTCCCGGATGATCTTCCGGGCATGCCACCTGAGCGGGACATCGAGTTCAAGATTGAACTTGCACCCGGGACTACGCCCATATCCAGCAGACCATACAAAATGGCTCCAAATGAGCTGGCTGAACTGAAAGAACAGCTCAATGATCTGTTGAGCAAGGGTTTCATTAGGCCGAGTTCCTCGCCTTGGGGATGCTCGGCGCTATTCGTGAAGAAGAAGGATGAAACCCTGAGGCTGTGTGTGGACTACCGGCCGCTCAACGCCGTCGCCATAAAGAATAAGTACCCACTGCCCCGCATCGACATACTATTTGATCAACTTGTGGGTGCAAGCATGTTCTCCAAGATGGACCTTCGCTCTGGATATCATCAGATAAAGATCCGGGCGGAGGATATCCCGAAGACGGCCTTCTCGATGAGATATCGATTATATGAATATCTTGTCATGTCCTTTGGTCTCACAAATGCTCCAGCCCATTTCATGTATCTCATGAACTCGGTGTTCATGCCGGAGCTGCACAAGTTTGTCGTAGTGTTCATCGACGCTATCTTGGTTTACTCCAAGACAGAAGCCGAACATGCCGAACACTTGCGGATCGTTCTTCAACGATTGCGAGACCACAAGCTCTATGCCAAGTTCAGCAAATGTGAGTTTTGGATCAGTAAAGTGCCATTCTTGGGACATATCATCTTTGCAGAAGGCATCGCGGTTGACCCAAGCAAGATAGAGCAAGTGCTGAAATGGAAAGCTCCCACTTCAGTTCATGAAGTCAGAAGCTTCCTCGGGTTAGCGGGATACTATCGGAGATTCATTCCAAGATTCTCCATGCTCGCTAAACTGATGACAGAATTGCTGAAGAAGGGAACGGAATATGTTTGGAACACAGCGTGTGAAGGAGCGTTCCAAGCATTGGTGAAGCATCTCACAACAGCCCCGGTCTTAGCTCAGCCGGATACCACAAAGCCCTTCGATGTGTATTGCGACGCGTCCGGTATTGGGCTCGGCTGCGTGTTGATGCAGGAAGGACGTGTGGTCGCATATGGCTCACGCCAGCTTCGGAACCATGAGCAGCATTATCCCACTCATGATCTTGAGCTTGCTGTCATGGTTTTGGCGCTGAAAATGTGGAGGCACTATCTCCTGGGGAATCTGGTGCATCTCTACACCGACCACAAGAGCTTGAAATATATTTTCACCCAGAAGGAGCTGAACATGAGGCAAAGGAGGTGGTTAGAACTGATCAAAGATTATGAAATTGAGATTCATTACCACCCCGGCAAGGCGAATGTGGTTCCCGATGCACTGAGTAGGAAATCTCATGTCCATCACCTCACCATTACCCCGGTGGAGGAGGAAGAGCCGAGTTTATACTTGGTTCTTTATGGGTTGCTTTACAACCTTGCCCTTATCCCTACTATTAGGGAGGACATCATTGCAGCTCAGAAAACTGATAAAGGCATGGCACATCTCCGGAGACGGATAGACAACGGGGAGATCAAGTATTTCCGGAAGGATGATGAGGGGACGCTATGGTTCAACGACCGTATAGTCGTACCCCGAGATATGGAGTTGAGGAAAAAGATCCTCGACGAAGATCACTTGTCTAAATACTCCATTCATCCGGGCAGCAAAAAAATGTACCAAGATTTTAAAAGGAAATGTTGGTGGACACGGATGAAGCGGGATGTAGCGAAGTACGTATCCGAGTGTGATATGTGTAGACGAGTGAAGGCTGATCACATGAAGAAATCACGGCTGTTGCAGCCCCTGAAAATTCCAGCATGGAAATGAGAAGATGTGAGCATGGATTTCATTGTGGGATCCTTAACATCCAACAAACATGACTCCATTTGGGTGATCGTTGACCAACTGACCAAGTCAGCTCACTTCATCCCCGTGCATACACATTTCCATGTCAACAGATATGGAGTTATATATCGCCAGGATCCTATGCTTGCATGGCGTAGCCAAAACAATAGTCTCAGATCGAGGTGCATTGTTTGTGTCTCGCTTTTGGGAGCAGTTACGCTGCATTGGGTACTAAGCTGATCAGAAGCTCCGCCTACCACCCTCAGACAGATGGCCAAACAGAGAGGGTGAATCAGGTTCTGGAAGACATGTTGAGAGCATGTGCCATCCACCATGGTAGGAACTGGGATGATCACCTACCATTGGCGGAATTCTCGTATAACAATGGCTATCAGGCGAATATCAAGATGGCACCCTACGAAGCTCTCTACGGTCGTAAATGCCGCACCCCATTAAACTGGTGCGAGTCCGGTGAAAGGGTCACATTCGGGGTTGATGTGGTGAACGACGCCGAAGAGCGCGTTCGGGCGATTCAAGCTAACTTGAAGGCCGCTCAATCCCGACAGAAGAGCTACGCTGATAAGAGGCATAGACCGTTGCACTTTGACGTTGGTGAACACGTGTACCTCCGCGTGTCTCCGATGAAGGGCATGCACCGGTTCAGTGTGAAGGGGAAGCTCGCTCCCCGTTTCATTGGACCCTATGCTATCACCGAGAAGTGCGGACCAGCGGCATATCGATTGGAGTTACCGGCATCCCTTGCTGGTGTCCATGATGTTTTCCATGTTTCGCAACTGCAAAAATGTTTAAATCATACAGCTGCTGTTCCTACTGAAGACATCGGCGAGCTGAAACCGGATTTGACACATGATGAGTATCCAGTGGAAATTCTTGATGAGAAAGCCCGAACCACGCGTAGCAGAACGTTGTGGTTCTACAAAATACTCTGGAGCAACCACACCGCTGAAGAAGCGACATGGGAGAGCGAGGAATTCCTTCGCTCAAATTACCCGGAGTTCATGGCATCTCAGCACGGGTGAGTCCCTATTACATCACTATCTCTTCTTTTGTAATCTCGGGACGAGATTGGGGGGAGGGATGTAAAAGCCCAAGAAAAGGGACTTGCAAAATTTTTTCTTCACCTCACAACACCACAGTTTTTGTTGTGAATATCTTAGGAAATATTGTGAAGAGCAAGTAACCTCCATCAAAAGAGTGAGTAGAGGGGAAAACCTTCACTTTCACAAAGTAGGGTTTCTACACATGAACATGAGAGGTTGAGCTCACCCTAGAACTTAAAAAGTCTTGGGAAAGTTTAGTCCAAGTTTCATGCAGAACGAACACTTTTTGAGGCACTTTTGGAGGTATTTGGAAAAGAGGCCAATTTGAATGCAAAGTCAAATTTCAGCAACTTTCATCACTCAAATTCAAAAGTTAGCTTCATATTCAAACTCAGCACATTTTTCTTAGTAAGCCCACCAATTTTCATCCCTATTGGAGTTCATCTTGTCGGGAGCTAAATTTGCAATAATTCAAAACTGAATTTGAATTTCAGTTTAAACATGAAGCAAATTTAACCCAACAAAGTTTAAATTTGGAACTCAAATTCAAACCAATACTTGGGGGCTAAGTCTCCCATTCAATGTTCAGTAGATGGGATATTTACAAAAGAAAGGGGGAGAAAGAATTAGAGGGGAGAAGAGGGCCCACTGGTCAGCCACCCCGGGGAGCAAACTGACTCGGGCACGCGGTCGAACACTCTACGGCCGACAGCGCCCGGGGTCGACCCCATCCCAATGAAGTGAGCTGGAGCATTGGTGAGGCCAAAGGACATGACCAGGTACTCATAAAGCCCGTACCTCGTCGAGAAAGCCGTCTTCGGAATATCCTCAGCCCGTATCTTAATCTGATGGTACCCGGATCTTAAGTCCATCTTGGAAAAGATCTTTGCTTCGACCAACTGATCAAACAACATGTCGATCCGTGGCAACGGGTACTTGTTCTTGATGGTTACGGCGTTTAGTGGACGATAGTCCACACAAAGTCGCAACGTATCATCCTTTTTATTCACAAATAATGCCGAACAGCCCCATGGCGAGGAGCTCGGCCTAATAAAACCCTTCTTCAGCAGGTCCGTTAGCTGGGTCTTCAGTTCAGCCAACTCCTTGGGCGCCATCTTGTACGGTCTTCGGGATATTGGCATGGTTCCCGGTGCTAGTTCAATCTTGAACTCCACCTCTCTATCGGGCGGCATCCCCGGTAAATCATCCGAGAACACGTCAGGGAACTCTCGGACCACTGGAATATCTTCCAATCTGATGGTTGTGGATTGATAAACACTTGGAAGTTTTATTTCTGGACTGTCCAGAAATAAGGAATGAGATTCATGCACTTCTGAGTTCAAGTGCACAATTCGGAGGACGGTGTCTAAAACAGCGCCGTGGCGGGTTAACCACGACATCCCTAAAATGACATCGACCTTTTGTCCCTCTAAAATTATGAGAGACGTAGGGTACACTCTACCCGCTAAGCACAATGGCGCTTTTGGAACCATCATGCTTGCTGAAATCTTCCCACCCAGTGAGCAGACCAAATAAGGATTATCGGGGGGCATTATTTGCAAGCTATATCTATCAATAAAGGCTTGGCTAATGAAGCTATGTGTGGCGCCTGAATCAAATAATACTATGGCGGGATGCTGGTGGAGTTGGAACATACCCGCAAGGATTGGCTCTTCCTCCGGCACGTCCTCTATGGCAAGTTGGTCGACCGTGCCGGGCCTCGGGTTTGCCCGCCGCGCATTAGTAGGGTTCCGGGGCTGATTCCTCCCCGGAAGTTGCGGTGCAACTCCGCCGCCTTGTTTCTCCGGACAACTGCTGGCGAAGTGTCCTGGGCGACCACATTTGTAGCATGTGACCGCTGCTTGTCCGATGCTTGGGGGACGAAAGCCCGGCATACGCTGCTGAGGTGCATCCGCACGCAGCATCGCCAGCTGTTGCTGTTGTTGTTGCGGAGGTGGTGCTTGCAGTGCCAGCCGTAACGCCGGTGAAGAATAGGGCCGACTGCGGAATGGCATCGACCTCTGTGGTGGATTCCAGTGTGGGCCTGATGGTGGGCGATTCACCATCTGAAATTTCTGAGAAGGACCGCCTCCTTCTCTGCTGCTTTCAGGTGCGCTTCACTTTCTCTCCGCCGCTGCTAACTCCTTGTCGGAGTCCTCCTGAAAAATCGCAGCATCAATTATGTCATTGAGGCTGCCGCGATTGAACATCACCAATTTGTCCTTCAAGAGCAGGTTAAGCCCCTGGTAGAAGTGGTCCCGCCACTTCTCATCGGTATCAGCGTAATACGACGAGTAGAGCGCGAGATCGTTGAACGCCCTGGAGTATTCCAGCACGTTCCGGCTCCCTTGCTGCAGGTGTAGAAACTCCTGCGTCTTCCTCTTCATGAGACCCGGCGGTATGTGATAGGCCCGTAAGGCCGTCCGGAACTCCGCCCAGGTCATAACTCGGTCGGTGGGGTGTGAAGCACAGTAGTTTGCCCACCACGCACTCGCGGATCCCTGGAGCTGCTGGACCGTGAACTGAGTCTTGCGTTGCTCACATATTTGGAGCAGCCCGAACTTCATCTCTATCGTGCGGAGCCAGTTGTCCGCATCGAGGGGTTCATCCGCCCTTGAGAATACCGGGGGATGAGTTGCTAGGAAGTCGGAGTAGGAGCTCTGTTGGCGCTCCTCACGATCTTGATGCCTCTCTGGTCGAGACGTATTGGCAATAAGAGTTTGCAGCAACTCCGTGTGCTGCTGATGAGAACCCGCCATTGCCGCAACGATGTCGGCCAATGTAACCGTTGGCGGTGGCGGTGGTGGTGTTTGTTGTTGCTGTTGCTGCTGTTGCTGCGGTGGTCCCGCGGAGTCCTCGGGAGGCTGTTGGGAGGTTTCTCCCCCTTGACTAGAACCCCCAATGTCCGGGTTGGCACGAGTACGAGTCATTCTTGAAATTTAAAACAGCAGCGGTCAGCACATGTCATACTTAAAAATTCCATATGAAACAGTAGGTATTGAAGTGATGCATGAATAATTTGCACAACATTCACATATATTGATAAAGCATAAACTTTATACAAGATACATTATTCTCGGGTCTCCGAGAGGTCGTGCTCATGTCATCACTATCTATACATACGCTACTGCCTACACGACATGTCACCGATTACAAAAGTTTGGGTTACACTACTCTAGCTGCCCTACTTGATAACCGTAACCCCCTACTCGGAGTAGAACTCGACCTCCTGCGGGTCGTCCTCCTCCGGTACCTCTGCTGCTGGCTCTGGGTCTACAACCTCCTCTCCCATCTCGGGCTCTCCCATTGCCGGAAGACCCAAGACCACCGGTATGCCCCATACCGGAGGTACGAGGTCCTGCAATGCATGGACCTCGTCCATGGCTTGGTTGTAGTCTACTTCCCAGCCTTGCCCTTCCTCAATAGCGTCGTATCGCTCTTGAGTAAGGTCCTCGTTCTTCTCGGTTAGAGTCTGCACCAGTTCTTTCAACGCCGAAATGTCGACACGGCTCTTCTTCTTCGCCTTCTTCAGACGATGCAACTGATTATGCTGTTCGTTCAGTCGCTTGATCGTTGGAAGGAGCACATTGCGAAGTGCGCTGTGAGCACTCTAGAAATGGTCTCCACGGCTGATGCTTTCCTTGAGCTTTGCGGCGAGATGTTCCGCATGAACAGCTTGGATGTCCATCACGGCATTTGCCGCCCCCAACTGGAGGCTAAGGCTTGCCTCCACGGGGCTGTACCTTGGGCACCCCGGATCGGCTGCCTCCCGGTACCTCCCTTCCAACACATGATGAGCCCGTCCCTCCACCGGAACGAGCGCATATGGAGTGCCCTCCATAGCACTCACGTGTAGTTGGCAGAAACGCGACATTGTCTCGCGGCCTGCCACTTGGTACATCCCCTCCGGTTGTCTACCCCTCACCGTGACGGTGAACGGCGACCAACCGGGTGGCGTAGGTCCTGCAGGAACCTCGACATGGATCGTCCACGTCTTGTTCCCCTCCTCGACTTCCTCCTTGGCGAGGTACTGCGGCATCTCGCTGTACCCGAAATATTGAAGCATTTGCCTTAATGCTTCCGGATAGCCGCTGTCGTGAGAACAATGGGACACCACCCAACCGTTCTCCAACTGTTTATCCGCTGTCATCTGTAAAAACATATTCGAGAAATGTCAAATATTTATTTGAACAGTAACCATTGAGTTATAACATCAAACATGTCATTGAACTCATAAGACTTGGAATCATATTTCAAATTTAAATAAATTTGACTGATCTGCTGTCCAATATGACAGCCCTGACCAGTTTCCATTTCAACCTGATTTAGGCCACGTTAAAGGAAAAACCAATGCTGGAGATCAACATCAAAGTTAAAGATAACTGCAATAGCTTTCCAGAACGTATTTGCTTTGCCTAAGATCGGTCCTGGTCCAAAGGTTATGAGATGCCAAAGTTAACAGAATTTCTGGAGAAAATTGGACAGCACCTCCCTGCTTTAGGTACTGATTTGATCCAAGAATTCCTGTTAATTCTGCTCCTAATCTGACAAAAATTTCTGTTACAAAGTTGTAACCCATCTCATAAGCTTTCCAGAACTACCTCATTTTGTATTTTTAGATTTTTATGGAGGAAGTTTTGCTCAATTTACAGAGAGTTTACAGAGAGTGTTTGCTCTGCCCTGTTCTCTGGACAATTTCAACTCTACTGCATTTTTCGATTGGTTAAGTGATGCAACACCTCTGGACCTCAACAGAAAAGTTGTAAAGATTTTCCAAAGCTTCCCAGACATGTATCATATGACCTCAATGTAAAAGCCCAAGAAAATGGACTTGCAAAAATTTTCCTCACCTCACAACACCACAGTTTTTGTTGTGGATATCTTAGGAAATATTGTGAAGAGCAAGTAACCTCCATCAAAAGAGTGATTAGAGGGGAAAGCCTTCACTTTCACAAAGTAGGGTTTCTACACACGAACATGAGAGGTTGAGCTCACCCTAGAACTTAAAAAGTCTTGGGAAAGTTTAGTCCAAATTTCATGCAAAACCAACACTTTTTGAGGCACATTTGGAGGTATTTGAAAAAGAGGCCAATTTGAATGCAAAGTCAAATTGCAGCAACTTTCATCACACAAATTCAAAAGTTAGCTTCATATTCAAGCTCAGCACATTTTTCTGAGTAAGCCCACCAATTTTCATCCCTATTGGAGTTCATCTTGTCGGGAGCTAAATTTGCAATAATTAAAAACTGAATTTGAATTTCAGTTTAAACATGAAGCAAATTTAACCCAACAAAGTTTAAATTTGGGAACTCAAATTCAAACCAATACTTGGGGGCTAAGTCTCCCATTCATTGTTCAGTAGCTGGGATATCTACAAAAGAAAGGAGGAGAAAGAATTAGAGGGGAGAAGAGGGCCCACTGGTCAGCCACCCCGGGGAGCAAACCGACTCGGGCACGCGGTCGAACACCCTACGGCCGACAGAGCACGGGATCGACCCGTCCAAACGCGGCCACCGCGCCACCACCTGCTCGGGGGATGAGGGCGCCGGCTACAAAGCGTGCGGTTGCACTGCTGGGCTACGTGAAACCCCCCGTATCCTTTCTGTTCCACTGCACACAAACCCGGCCACACAGTCGGTGTTTCGCCACCCACTGATCACTGGCGTCCGAGCAAACCAGGCGCCCTCGTGCCCGACGCTCAACACAAGAAACAACCGCCATAAGGTGCTGGTTCTGCTTGTCCTTACCGTTCGGCATTTCATGCACCATCGGGGGAGAATTTCTTCCGGGAACGCTACGGTGTTTTAAGGCCGAGCTCCACCAAATCCAAAAATTTACGGGTGTTGGCTTATCACCGGGCGTACCGAGCTAAACACATGATCAACACCCTGCCACGACCACCTAGGATCAAAAACCAGCAAGAACCATGGGCTAGGGTTAAGGTTCTTTGAAGTTTTCTGAGAACAGCCGATATCCAGCCTAGGTCACCGGTGAGGTCGTAGTTGTAGCTGATTTCACGGGGATTGGTGCCCATGTCCGCGATCAGCAGGTGTCAGCGGAGCTCCCCGAGCAAACCGCATCGAAAAAGGTGCAGGGGATGCCGAGTTCGACGTCGCCGGTGAGCTCCCGGCCGCTGTTACCGGTGGGAGCACTGTTCCGGCAGTTGTCACGCTCTGGTGAAGGCACCACCGTGTTCCCCAGGCCGAGATAGGAGCAGGCGGCGAAAATTGGCATGTTCCGAGGGCCGGAACCCCTCTCCGGCGAGAGCTCTGGCGAGCTCGGCGGCGGGATCACGCGGGCGTCGGGAGGAGGAAGATGACTGGGGGCCCCGCATGTCAGTGGCGATATTTTAAATCATCGGATCCGCTGCGGCCCGGGATCCAGTGTGGTGACGCGGGAAGGGTCCTTTGGCCCCGTGTGGCGTGATTCCAGCAGCCGACACGTGTAGGAGGGACCCGCGTTCAGAGTTTGAATGTTTCCCGAATTAATTTGAATTTCCAGATTTAGTTCAAACTTTAGAACCCCATAACTTTTGCTAGGAAGCTCCAAATTTAGTGATTCAAATTGGGTTGGATTCATATTGCATACCTCTATCCAAATATACCACCCAATTTGTATGAAACCTATTATTTAATTCTGGAAAATTCATTAAAGCTTTTCAGCAAAAGAATTTTAGAGGGAGTTTGGTTCAACCAAATATCCCCAAATTTTGCCAGAGCGTTCTCTAGGATGTTATTGAACCCCTGTAAAAGTTTCGGACCATTTGGAGTTGATTTGATCAGATCAATTCAAATTTGAAGTTTCTGTGTTCATTTGAATACAGGAACATTTTCAGAGAATTTCCAAAACTTGGAAATTCAGTTCTGGTCAAATCTTAGCTCCAAAAATACTAGGAAAATTCATGCAAACTCTATGAGCTATAATGGAAATTTTAGTTCACTAAGTTTGGCATGAACAGGGGTCTGATCTCAGAATTAATTCTTCTTTCCGTATGTGCTAAAAGAATTATTCTGAACAAACCACTCAATGAAAAGTGCTAAATTTTGATCCAGAGCGTTTTCTTGTGACAAGGAACTCACACAAAAATTCTCAGCTCCATTGGAGCTCTGGATCACCCCTGCTCTGTTTAACCACTTGAGATGATCAATGGGAAAGAGGGGGATAACTACTTAGCACTTAACCATGTGCTTAGGTCCAAACCCAAACCACTGACCCCCAGTTCCATTTTAAATTCTTGAACAGAGTTCCAGTTGTTAGAGACTGGTTAGTAGAACTAATAGCAGAAACATTACTATAACCTCATGTGCATATTCATTAACATGTAGAATTTTATTAACGTGTAGTCGCCGAAAGCGAGGAGACTCCGGAAGTGCTGGACTTCCTACTTCCGGAAGAAGAACTAACTCCTGACCAGCAGCAACAAGGCAAGCACCGGTTTGCATTAACCTTTTTATAAGTTTTACTTTGTTTACATGTGTCATATGAAGTATGAATGTGCATTAGGTGTAGGATGAATGGAACCCCACTTGCATAACCAGAAATTTTCCATAAGAGTAAGGGTAGTGTCTAAGACCTCGCATAGACAGGCTATGCTTAATGTGTCATAGAACTTCGGTACAAGTCGAGTAGTTGGAATCTACTCACGAGATAGGCTTGGGACACACGGGTTCAGTTGAGTGATGTGAGATCACTTCAGTAATGAAAATGAGATTAGGCGGGGGCTAGGGCGCAACAAGAGGAAGTCTTGTGTGCGCGGCCCTGTCCGTGTCGATTGAGGACCGATCCGTGTGCGGCCCACGCTGATCAAGTTTGAACGTACCGAAGGCATATCGGATATATGGGCCGCGATAAACCGATGTAGCCTAAACCCCCGGGCGTCGAGTCATAGCACACCGATTTATAGGTGTAGGTTAAGGGCAGCAAGGTGGAAATCTGCCAACGGGCATAGAGAGATGCTCTGTGTGGGGAACCTCCTGCTCGTTTTGGTGCGACCAGTTCGACGTTTGGGCTTTTGGGTGAAAGGTTGTCCCGTACGACATCGAGTGAGCGTGCTATGCAGCTCCACGGGTGGGCGTACGTGACGTGCTCTTTGGGTTTCCCTGCAGGTGTATATCGAGTCAATTCGCCGTCCCTCACGGTGAAGAGTACCACATGGTCACTGAGTCGTGACGTAGAATAATGTATGAAATATGTTGATTCAATATTGCTGATATGATATAAGATTGTATTGCTACATGTTTGCCACCAAATATTGCTTACTAAATTTCAGCTTCCTGAACCGTTAACTTGTTGCTAAAATCTGAACTAAGGATGAACTTGTAGGCGTGTCCATTTGCTGCAATATTACTATCTAATGTCATTGTACACCTCATGTAGAGTTTCATGTTTAGGTGAGTCGGTTAAGCCTTGCTGAGCCTTCATGCTCACGGTTGCTTCTTAAGTGTTTTTCAGGTGAGGAGCCACCCACGGACTCGGAGTACGAGTCTACCGGCGAGGGTTACCCTCTGTCGGGGACCACGGCTGAGTGGGAGCCGTACACGCCGCGCTGAGCTGAGACGTGCAGCTAGTGTGGGTTGCCCTAGGGCTGGGCAACCGACTTTTGCTAGATAGGCGGGCGTGAGTTGTATAGAGTAGACTTCCGCTGTGTAACATAAACAATAGTTTGTAACTGAAGTTGTACCTGTTTGTACAGTACAGTTGTTTTTCCCATGTAATATATTGTTTTCTTATGGCGTGTGCTGTCGGGTGTCGCATCGCGTGGCACCACCCTCTGCGATCCTGGATGAGCGGATTCCGGTCCGCCACAGCCTGGTATCAGAGCTGCATTGGGGATACCACTGTACTTAAGGACTGTATTACGGGAAAACTTAGGTTTATGGTGAGGATCCGGTAGTTTGCCCAAGTAAGGACTATATTAGCATAGTTACTTAAAGTGACAAAGACTAACTTATGTGTTATAATTCTGAATTTTAATTATGTAACAACGCACCTACGCTTGGTAAGCATGGTAAGGAACGCCACCGAAAGCGGTTCAATTTCGGTTAGCAACCCTGACGAGTAACGTGGTTCAGGGATAGGTCTCACAGCTTGGTGTGAGACGTCAATATGAAACTCTTGGACTCTTCATGTTCCTGAGTTCATATGAAACACTGATCACTAGCATGCATTAGGTAAGTAAGTGGAGACCCTATCGCGTGGTCAGTAACGCGAGAGTGTGTTTGTCTAGAAATAGCCCAGGAGGACATATGCAGCGCTTGCCATCGGTGTGCCCTGCAGGGCAGTAGGTGGTATCTGTTGGGTTGATAACATTCCCAACCGTGACGACCCGTTCATGACATACTCGGGTTCCCTGTCGTGTGGTGTTGAAACACGATCACGTACCTTGAGACGTGACCTAACTCAAGGACGGCCGTATGACAATGATACGGGCGTTTGTATTTAATTTTCAAATATGAATCCTTCCTGAAATGAAAATAACCATTGAGTGCACCATTGTTGTGTGATATTCTGCAGGTACTAACCATGTATGTATCCGTGTAGTAAACGTGTGCGAGAGGCCGTTTAGTGCCACACTTGAGACGTATATGCCGGTATAATCCGGTTAGGATTATCTTTGGTGAGGAACGTAGTACCGAGATATCATAGGCATGTGCATGAAAAATAATGAGAACAAAGAATTAAAATCACTAGGTTCAACATTTAGGGGCCCTGGTTGGGTATAAGAATGTGATAGTGGGGCAGGATAGCCAAAGGACTGAAAAACAGAGTGCTCTGTTTTGGGCAGCAAGTTTGCTGATCTTCAACAGAGCATAACTCACAGGTCTTTTAGTCTAGGGAGGTGTGGTATATAGCTCTGGAAAGGTATTTAAGTACTCTACAACTTTGTTGTAGACTTCCGGAGCTGAAACGCAACTTAAAATAGCTTAAATCCCAGAGGAGGGTAAACTGTCCAGAATCAGGACAGAGTCAAACACTCTCTGGACTGTTCTGTTTTCAAACATAACTCCTAGTAGAAAAATCAACAATTTTCATATGATACATCTTTAGAAAGGTAGAAGATTGGTTACATCTTTGCAATTCAATGTTTCTGAAATTTCAGAGCATATTTCAGTGGAAACTCGAATTAAAAACAGCAACTTCAAGTGAGGTGCTGTTAAAAGGCTTCCAGAAATTCTGTTGACTTTGAATTACCATAACTTTTTAAGAAAAACTTATCTGAGGGAAAATGAATACTAGTTGGAAAGATACTGAAGTTAGCTTTAACTTTGGTATTCAACTTGAGTCATGAAACTGCCCAGAACCATATCAAAACCTTTAATATGTAGAAACTGGTCATTCTGGCCGAGAAATGACAGTTGAACTCATGTGAGAGATTGTGGTACCCTAAAGGGGGTTTGAGTACTCCCAATGGGGTAGAACATACTCATGAGAGGTTATCTTCAACTAGTAAAAGATTTGAGTATAGGTCTCACTCAAGTTTCTTTTACTATAGACCATGTTTGTGTCGTATTGAAGGTAAATGGGTGATATACGTGATGACAAAACGATATTGACGTCTCGTAGTGACCAAACCTATTTGTGGTGAGCTTCCAAAGAGGGGGTTCATCAAGTTGGATTAAACTAGCTTGTATTTGGTCTCGTAATGGTGTAGCTTGTGCAAAGTTATTACATTATCTACACCCGAGATGTATTGCATGTTTTATTGTCATTATGTTTTTACACCTATTTTATTGGACTGCATGCAATATGTTGCGGGACTGATGTTATTGTCGTATGGTTGCAGATGGTTCGTTCAAGGACCACGCACGAGGTTGGTAGCTCTAGCCAACAGGGAGGAGATGACTCCCAGCCACCGGGCTACGACAGCACCCCGCAGCAGCAGCCACCACCGCCGCCTCCGCTTACTCTAGCGGATGTGATAGCGGCACTGGTGGGAGGTTGTGAGGAGCAGACCGACCTGCTCCGCATGATCGTGCAGAATACGTCCCAGGCAGGGGGGCGTCAAGATAGAGGGCCTCGTGAGCCCCGTGAAGTGTCGTACTCGGATTTCATTAGTACGCACCCTCCAGTGTTCACCGAAGCGGAAGAACCACTGGAGGCTGACAACTGGCTGCGGACCATCGAGTCCAAGTTCGGGCTGCTCCAATGTACGGAGCGGCAGAAGACCCTGTTCGCAGCACAGCAACTCCACCGTGCCGCTGGTGCAAGGTGGGCGAACTATGTCGCCTCACGTCCGGCTGGCCATACCGTGGAATGGGGAGAGTTCCGGGAGGCGTTCTGTGCCTATCATATTCCTCCCGAGATCATGAAGAGGAAGTTCCAAGAATTCTTGGAGCTGAAGAAGGGCGGGAGGACTGCCCATGACTGCTCCCGTGCCTTCAACCATCTGGCGCAATATGCGTCAGACTACATCTCCACTGAGGAGAAAAAGTGGGAGCACTTCTATCGGGGGTTACACCCCGAGATGAAGACACATCTCGTTCAGTGGAATCGCGGCACCTTCAATGACCTGGTCAATGCCGCGATCATGCAAGAGGACGCTCAGCGGGAGTTGGCAGCTGAGCAGCGGAAGCGCAGCGCTCCACCTAGCATTGGGGGTGGCGCTCCCCAGAAGTACCGCATGGTGTATCGGACACCATCCGGGCAGCAGTGGCATCAACCGGCGCGACCTCAACGGTTCGGGGGACGTCCTTTTCAGTCAACTCCGTTCCGTCCGCCGATGCCACCACCAAGACAGCAGCAGCAGACGGTACCCCGGGCGTTTCCACCGCCACAACGCGCCCCAGGTTTCCGTCCACCGATCAGCGGGGGACCGCCCCGTTTCACGTGCTTCACGCGTGGCCAGGCGGGACACTTCGAGAAGGACTGTCCCCAGGGGCAGCAGAGCAGCGGGCAAGCCCAGTTCCAGGGCGGTGCTCGAGGCCGACCTCCGGGGAAGAAGGTTGGTCAGAGGACTGGGGGCGTCCGCAACCTCGACAACGAGGATGCCCCAGAGGGAGACAACGTGCTGGCGGGTACATTTACTCTCAACAATCAAGCCATCATCATACTGTTTGATTCTGGTGCAACCCACAGCTTTACAAGTGCATCCTATGTGGCTAAGCATCAAATGCAAGTCTTCCCAACCGACTGCACGTATATGATCTGCTCACAGGCAGGGAAGATTTCAGCTAATATGATGATTCCAAAAGCACCTCTGTGCTTAGGTGGGAAACTATATCCCACCACCTTGATAATCCTAATGGGACCAAAGATTGATGCAATCTTAGGGATGTCATGGCTAAAATACCATGACGCTGTCCAAGAGACTCAGACACGGACGGTTCATTTAAACTCTCCATTCCACCGTCCGCATTCCATGGTATTAGACACTCCAGTCCGGGAAGTTTTAGCAGTTAATAATGCTGAAGCTCTCAAGTTAGAAGACATCCCCGTAGTCCGGGAGTATCCCGACGTGTTCCCGGATGATCTTCCGGGCATGCCACCTGAGCGGGACATCGAGTTCAAGATTGAACTTGCACCCGGGACTACGCCCATATCCAGCAGACCATACAAAATGGCTCCAAATGAGCTGGCTGAACTGAAAGAACAGCTCAATGATCTGTTGAGCAAGGGTTTCATTAGGCCGAGTTCCTCGCCTTGGGGATGCTCGGCGCTATTCGTGAAGAAGAAGGATGAAACCCTGAGGCTGTGTGTGGACTACCGGCCGCTCAACGCCGTCGCCATAAAGAATAAGTACCCACTGCCCCGCATCGACATACTATTTGATCAACTTGTGGGTGCAAGCGTGTTCTCCAAGATGGACCTTCGCTCTGGATATCATCAGATAAAGATCCGGGCGGAGGATATCCCGAAGACGGCCTTCTCGACGAGATATCGATTATATGAATATATTGTCATGTCCTTTGGTCTCACAAATGCTCCAGCCCATTTCATGTATCTCATGAACTCGGTGTTCATGCCGGAGCTGCACAAGTTTGTCGTAGTGTTCATCGACGCTATCTTGGTTTACTCCAAGACAGAAGCCGAACATGCCGAACACTTGCGGATCGTTCTTCAACGATTGCGAGACCACAAGCTCTATGCCAAGTTCAGCAAATGTGAGTTTTGGATCAGTAAAGTGCCATTCTTGGGACATATCATCTTTGCAGAAGGCATCACGGTTGACCCAAGCAAGATAGAGCAAGTGCTGAAATGGAAAGCTCCCACTTCAGTTCATGAAGTCAGAAGCTTCCTCGGGTTAGCGGGATACTATCGGAGATTCATTCCAAGATTCTCCATGCTCGCTAAACTGATGACAGAATTGCTGAAGAAGGGAACGGAATATGTTTGGAACACAGCGTGTGAAGGAGCGTTCCAAGCATTGGTGAAGCATCTCACAACAGCCCCGGTCTTAGCTCAGCCGGATACCACAAAGCCCTTCGATGTGTATTGCGACGCGTCCGGTATTGGGCTCGGCTGCGTGTTGATGCAGGAAGGACGTGTGGTCGCATATGGCTCACGCCAGCTTCGGAACCATGAGCAGCATTATCCCACTCATGATCTTGAGCTTGCTGTCATGGTTTTGGCGCTGAAAATGTGGAGGCACTATCTCCTGGGGAATCTGGTGCATCTCTACACCGACCACAAGAGCTTGAAATATATTTTCACCCAGAAGGAGCTGAACATGAGGCAAAGGAGGTGGTTAGAACTGATCAAAGATTATGAAATTGAGATTCATTACCACCCCGGCAAGGCGAATGTGGTTCCCGATGCACTGAGTAGGAAATCTCATGTCCATCACCTCACCATTACCCCGGTGGAGGAGGAAGAGCCGAGTTTATACTTGGTTCTTTATGGGTTGCTTTACAACCTTGCCCTTATCCCTACTATTAGGGAGGACATCATTGCAGCTCAGAAAACTGATAAAGGCATGGCACATCTCCGGAGACGGATAGACAACGGGGAGATCAAGTATTTCCGGAAGGATGATGAGGGGACGCTATGGTTCAACGACCGTATAGTCGTACCCCGAGATATGGAGTTGAGGAAAAAGATCCTCGACGAAGATCACTTGTCTAAATACTCCATTCATCCGGGCAGCAAAAAAATGTACCAAGATTTTAAAAGGAAATGTTGGTGGACACGGATGAAGCGGGATGTAGCGAAGTACGTATCCGAGTGTGATATGTGTAGACGAGTGAAGGCTGATCACATGAAGAAATCACGGCTGTTGCAGCCCCTGAAAATTCCAGCATGGAAATGGGAAGATGTGAGCATGGATTTCATTGTGGGATTACCCTTAACATCCAACAAACATGACTCCATTTGGGTGATCGTTGACCAACTGACCAAGTCAGCTCACTTCATCCCCGTGCATACACATTTCCATGTCAACAGATATGCGGAGTTATATATCGCCAGGATCCTATGCTTGCATGGCGTACCCAAAACAATAGTCTCAGATCGAGGTGCATTGTTTGTGTCTCGCTTTTGGGAGCAGTTACACGCTGCATTGGGTACTAAGCTGATCAGGAGCTCCGCCTACCACCCTCAGACAGATGGCCAAACAGAGAGGGTGAATCAGGTTCTGGAAGACATGTTGAGAGCATGTGCCATCCACCATGGTAGGAACTGGGATGATCACCTACCATTGGCGGAATTCTCGTATAACAATGGCTATCAGGCGAATATCAAGATGGCACCCTACGAAGCTCTCTACGGTCGTAAATGCCGCACCCCATTAAACTGGTGCGAGTCCGGTGAAAGGGTCACATTCGGGGTTGATGTGGTGAACGACGCCGAAGAGCGCGTTCGGGCGATTCAAGCTAACTTGAAGGCCGCTCAATCCCGACAGAAGAGCTACGCTGATAAGAGGCATAGACCGTTGCACTTTGACGTTGGTGAACACGTGTACCTCCGCGTGTCTCAGATGAAGGGCATGCACCGGTTCAGTGTGAAGGGGAAGCTCGCTCCCCGTTTCATTGGACCCTATGCTATCACCGAGAAGTGCGGACCAGCGGCATATCGATTGGAGTTACCGGCATCCCTTGCTGGTGTCCATGATGTTTTCCATGTTTCGCAACTGCAAAAATGTTTAAATCATACAGCTGCTGTTCCTACTGAAGACATCGGCGAGCTGAAACCGGATTTGACATATGATGAGTATCCAGTGGAAATTCTTGATGAGAAAGCCCGAACCACGCGTAGCAGAACGTTGTGGTTCTACAAAATACTCTGGAGCAACCACACCGCTGAAGAAGCGACATGGGAGAGCGAGGAATTCCTTCGCTCAAATTACCCGGAGTTGATGGCATCTCAGCACGGGTGAGTCCCTATTACATCACTATCTCTTCTTTTGTAATCTCGGGATGAGATTGTGGGGAGGGATGTAAAAGCCCAAGAAAAGGGACTTGCAAAATTTTTTCTTCACCTCACAACACCACAGTTTTTGTTGTGAATATCTTAGGAAATATTGTGAAGAGCAAGTAACCTCCATCAAAAGAGTGAGTAGAGGGGAAAACCTTCACTTTCACAAAGTAGGGTTTCTACACATGAACATGAGAGGTTGAGCTCACCCTAGAACTTAAAAGGTCTTGGGAAAGTTTAGTCCAAGTTTCATGCAGAACGAACACTTTTTGAGGCACTTTTGGAGGTATTTGGAAAAGAGGCCAATTTGAATGCAAAGTCAAATTGCAGCAACTTTCATCACTCAAATTCAAAAGTTAGCTTCATATTCAAACTCAGCACATTTTTCTTAGTAAGCCCACCAATTTTCATCCCTATTGGAGTTCATCTTGTCGGGAGCTAAATTTGCAATAATTCAAAACTGAATTTGAATTTCAGTTTAAACATGAAGCAAATTTAACCCAACAAAGTTTAAATTTGGGAACTCAAATTCAAACCAATACTTGGGGGCTAAGTCTCCCATTCAATGTTCAGTAGATGGGATATTTACAAAAGAAAGGGGGAGAAAGAATTAGAGGGGAGAAGAGGGCCCACTGGTCAGCCACCCCGGGGAGCAAACTGACTCGGGCACGCGGTCGAACACTCTACGGCCGACAGCGCACGGGGTCGACCCCATCCCAATGCGGCCACCGCGCCACCTCCTGCTCGGGGGATGAGGGCGCCGGCTACAAAGCGTGCGGTTGCACTGCTGGGCTGCGTGAACCCCCCCCCCCCCCCCCCCCCCCCGTATCCTCTCTGTTCCACCGCCCAAAAACCCGGCCACACACTCGGTGTTTCGCCGCCCACTGATCGCCGGCGTCTGAGCAAACCAGGTGCCCTCGTGCCCGACACAAGAAACGACCGCCATAAGGTGCTGGTTCTGCTTGTCCTTACCGTTCGGCATTTCATGCACCATCGGGGGAGAATTTCTTCCGAGAACGCTACGGTGTTCTTAAGGCCGAGCTCCACCAAATCCAAAAATTCACGGGTGTTGGCTTATCACCGGGCGTACCGAGCTAAACACACGATCTACACCCTGCCACGACCACCTAGGATCAAAAACCAGCAAGAACCATGGGCTAGGGTTACGGTTCTTCGAAGTTTTCTGAGAACAGCCGATATCCGGCCTAGGTCACCGGTGAGGTCGTAGTTGCAGCTGTTTTCACGGGGATTGGTGCCCATGTACGCGATCAGCAGGTGTCAGCGGAGCTCCCCGAGCAAACCGAATCGAAAAAGGTGCAGGGGATGCCGAGTTCGACATCGCCGGTGAGCTCCCGGCCGCTGTTACCGGCGGGAGCACTGTTCCGGCCGTTGTCACGCTCTGGTGAGGGCACCACCGTGTTCCCCAGGCCGAGATAGGAGCAGGCGGCGAAAATAAGCAAGTTCCGAGGGCCGGAACCCCTCTCCGGCGAGAGCTCCGGCGAGCTCGGTGGCGGGATCGCGTGGGCGTCGGGACGAGGAAGATGACTGGTGGCCCCGCATGTCAGTGGCGATACTTTAAATCGTCGGATCCGCTGCGGCCCAGGATCCAGTGTGGTGACGCGGGAAGTGTCCTGTGTCCCCGTGTGGCATGATTCCAGCAGCCGACACGTGTAGGAGGGACCCGCAGTCAGAGTTTGAATGTTTCCCAAATTAATTTGAATTTCCAGATTTAGTTCAAACTTTAGAACCCCATAACTTTTGCTAGGAAGCTCCAAATTTAGTTATTCAAATTGGGTTGGATTCACCTTTCATAACTATATCCAAATATGCCACCCAATTTGTATGAAATCTATTATTTAATTCTGGAAAATTCTTTAAAGCTTTTCAGCAAAAGAATTTTAGAGGGAGTTTGGTTCATCCAAAAATCCCAAAATTTTGCCAGAGCGTTCTCTAGGATGTTAGTGAACCCCTGTAAATGTTTCAGACCATTTGGAATTGATTTGATCAGAGCAATTCAAATTTGAAGGTGCTGTGTTCATTTGAATACAGGAACATTTTCAGAGAATTTCAAAACATGGAAATTCAGTTCTGGTCAAATCTTAGCTCCAAAAATACTAGGAAAATTCATGCAAACTCTATGAGCTACAATGGAAATTTTAGTTCACTAAGTTTGGCATGAACTGGGGTGTGATCTCAGAATTAATTCTTCTTTGCGTATGTGCTAAAAGAATTATTCTGAACAAACCACTCAATGACAAGTGCTAAATTTTGATCCAGAGAGTTTTCTTGTGAGAAGGAACTCACACAAAAATTCTCAGCTCCATTGGAGCACTGGATCACCCCTGCCCTGTTTAACCGCTCGAGATGATCAATGGGAAAGAGGGGATAACCGCTTCATTAACATGTAGAATTTTATTAACGTGTGGTCGCCGAAAGCGAGGAGACTCCGGAAGTGCTGGACTTCCTACTTCCGGAAGAAGAACTAACTCCTGACCAGAAGCAACAAGGCAAGCCCCGGTTTGCATTAACCTTTTTATAAGTTTTACTTTGTTTACATGTGTCATATTAAGTATGAATGTGCATTAGGTGTAGGATGAATGGAACCCCACTTGCATAACCAGAAATTTTCCATAAGAGTGAGGGTAGTGTCTAAGACCTCGCGTAGACAGGCTATGCTTAATGTGCCATAGAACTTCGGTACAAGTCGAGTAGTTGGAATCTACTCGCGAGATAGGCTTGGGACACACGGGTTCAGTTGAGTGATGTGAGATCACATTAGTAATGAAAATGAGACTAGGCGGGGGCTAGGTCGCAACAAGAGGAAGTCTTGTGTGTGCGGCCCTGTCCGAGTCGATTGAGGACCGATCCGTGTGTGGCCCACGCTGATCAAGTTTGAACGTACCGAAGGCATATCGGATATATGGCCCCGATAAACCGATGTAGCCTAAACCTCCGGGCGTCGAGGCATAGCACACCGATTTATAGGTGTAGGTTGAGGCAGCAAGGTGGAAATCTGCCAACAGGCATAGAGAGATGCTCTGTGTGGGGAACCTCCTGCTCGTTTCGGTGCGACCGGTTCGACGTTTGGGCTGTTGGGTGAAAGGTTTTCCCGTACGACATCGAGTGAGCGTGCTGTGCTGCTCCACGGGTGGGCGTACGTGACGTGCTCTTTGGGTTTCCCTGCAGGTGTATATCGAGTCGATTCGCCGTCCCTCACGGTGAAGAGTACCACTTGGTCACTGAGTCGTTACGTAGAATAATGTATGAAATATGTTGATTCAATATTACTGATTTGATATAAGATTATATTGCTACATGTTTGCCACCAAATATTGCTTACTAAATTTCAGCTTCCTGAACCGTTAACTTGTTGCTAAAAGCTGAACTAAGAATGAACTTGTAGGCGTGTCCATTTGCTGCAATATTACTATCCTATTTCATTGTACACCTCATGTAGAGTTTCATGTTTAGGTGAGTCGGTTAAGACTTGCTGAGCCTTCGTGCTCACGGTTGCTGCTTAAGTGTTTTTCAGGTGAGGAGCCACCCACGGACTCGGAGTACGAGTCTACCGGCGAGGGTTACCCGCCTTCGGGGACCACGGCTGAGTGGGAGCCGTACACGCCGCGCTGAGCTGAGACGTGCAGCTAGTGTGGGTTGCCCTAGGGCTGTGCAACCGACTTTTTCTAGATAGGCGGGCGTGAGTTGTATAGAGTAGACTTCCGCTCTGTAACATAAACAATAGTTTGTAACTGAAGTTGTACCTGTTTGTATAGTACAGTTGTTTTTCCCATGTAATATATTGTTTCCTTATGACGTGTGCTGTCGGGTGTCGCATCACGCGGCACCACCCTCTGCGATCCTGGATGAGAGGATTCCGGTCCGCCACACCCAACCTCGAAATAACTCAATCTCTAACCTCTGATTAACTTCAGCCTTAATTCAGCTGAAAACAGGGGACTCTGTCCTTAGCAGCCTATAAGTTGAAAACTTGTTAACTTTGAATATATTGATAAAGGGAAGGAGTTACATCAAGTTTTAATACTCTGGATTGAAAATTTCAAATTTTACAATGAAGTTGTTCATTTAGTGGAGTGTGACGTCGATGTGTCACCAGAGCATGTCGGTACTACGTCCTCACAAAGAAAAACCTATACCGGACTTAGCCGGCTTCGTTAGTTCAGTGGAACTAAGTGTCTCTCACACATGGATGCTACACGTCTACCGTTTCGTGATAAGACTACCTGCAGATAACTCTCACAATCGTCAGACTCGGCTGCACACTGAGCCCGGTATCTATACAATTCGTACACAAGGCCGTCATCACTCGCCCAAATGTTCTCAAGCCAAACACGCCTTGAGCTACGTGTTCACGTTACTGACCACGTGACGGGGTCTCCCAAATTGCACCACGCACGCCAGGGATAGACGTTGCTCGAATACCCCAAACAACATGAAGAGTCGTAGAGGATATTAAAGCGGGTCGGGTTACATGCCACCCGTGGGGCTCCACCCTTCAGCTTGTGCGCACTGGTGGACAGCGCTTACGTGCACCCCCAAGACATAAACGTCCCAAGATGCACGATTTTCCGACATAGTCAATTAGGTTAGTATGCCACTTTCTATACACTAATAACATCCTTACATGGGCTACTAACTTGTTCCTCACTGGATTTTTGAAAAAGATGACCCTTTTAGTGAGTTAAACCTCAAGCGAGCTCTGATACCAACGCTGACACGACCCCACGGCCTTATCGAGCCAGGATCATGCTGAGGGGTGCTGCGTTGCATAGCACCAGATAACACACATCAAAGGTACAAAGCGGAAGCAAAGTTTTATTACATAAAGAGGTTTATGAACATTTTTACAACAAAATAGTCCAGTCCACACTCACGGGCGTAGACTAAGCATTGAGATCACGTTCAGCCCGTGAACATGTCCCCGCTAGCACGCACACACACTAACACGGCGGCGTGCATGACTCCCACTCGACGGGGTTCCCCTCCTAGGGTTCCGTCTCCTCCTAGGGAGTCCCTTCCTCATAGAACCCTGCAAAAGCTTCAAACACAAGCAGTGAGCATGAAGGCTCAGCAAGACTGACCCGTCTCTCCTAACCATGGATCTGCTACATGAGGGGTGATAGGTACATGAGATAAAACAAGTTGTAAGGGCTCGCCTAATTAGTGGGACCTTACTTTCATGTTTTAGCAGCAGATTGTGGAGAACCTTACGCTAAGGTACATGAGAGAGCCGCAATCAAGCAACAAACGCATTTCTCTCATGTACTTTGCCCAAAGTTAAAAAGAACTTTAGTTAGCTCTAAACTACAGCAATCATTAACAAACAAAGTCCATCTTTCAATCAGCAACATTTTAATATGTAACTAGCCTGTTCTTTCTACGTCACGGTACAGTGAACAAGTGGTACTCACTGACCGCGAGGGATGGCGATTATAATCGATTTACGCCTGCAGGGTTACCCGAATAACCCGTAACGTACGCCCGTACTCGATGTTGCCTACAGCAACCATCACGGACGTCGTACGTAACCACGTTTCACCCGTTAGCCAAATGTCGAACCGGTCCAAACCGAGCAAGAGGTCTCTGCACGCGCATCTCAGTGCCGCCAGCCGATTTACACCTCAAGCTCTCAACCTACCCTCTGAACGACCAGCTATGCCTCAACACCCAGCTACCCGAGTTACATCGGTTTCCCGGTTCCCATATAGCCGGTAGGTTTTCGGTACTGTTCTAGCTTGTTCAACAGGCCCGCACACGGCTCGGTCCTCAATCGGCACAAGCGGAGCTATAGCACACAGGCCCCAAAGTCCAGCTGCCCTTACTCTCCGCTCGGTCTCATTTTTCTTGCCATGTGTATCATGTGCTATCTCTACCCGAATCGAGTGGCTCTAGCTATCCTCGCGAGTAGTTCCAACTACTCGACTTGTACCGAATCCTACACTATATTAGCATTGCAGTAGCTAACGGGGTTTTCAATCCTAATCCCAACCCACGGTTTTCTTGGCTATGCATTTGGGTTTTCAAACAAGACTCTAATGCAAGGAATAATGGTACTCAAAGTAAGTTCTCAAAACAATAAAATTTTGTAAAAAGGTTAATGCAAACCGGAGCTTTCCTTGCTGCTCTTGGTCGTAGGATAGCTGCTCTTCCGTAGTAACGAAGTCTAGGACTTCGGGTTCCTCCTCGACCTTAGCGACTACATGAGGTAACAAGTACATGTATTAATTTAAATGCATTTGAACTGACTTTTAAACTGGTGAAGGCTATAAGTCCCACTAGACAGACTCAATGACTCTGAAATTTTTACTGTGGTTTGGATACAACCTAAACAGAGAATTGGCCAAGTTTTAGTTGCAGCAAAGCTCATTTGAGCCCTCCACAAATAATTATGTACTTGACCTCAATTGGAGCCTTTAGGGTGTTCTAGGGATTTTCATGGAGCAAGCCATGCCTTTCTGAAAACTAGATTTTCAGAGGGTTCTAATGGAGTTGGTCACTTAATTTGAAGGCTCCTAGCTAAAGATATGAGCTAAACAATTTCAGAGAAAATTCTGAAAGTGTTTCTGAACATTTTCTATTTTCTCTGGAACAGTTTTATTAATCACACCATTAGGTGGATTAAAATAGCTCAAATGGATCTGAAATTTTTATGGTAGTTCAGGTATATTTTGGTTAACATGTCAGCAAAATTTCAGAATTTTCCTCCAAGGGATTCTCCAGTTAAAATTCCAAACAGTTTAAAATTTGAGGAATTAATTCTGGAGAAATAAGGATTTTTAGGAAGTGAAACTTGATTTTCTGGAAAGTACTCAGAGAGCTGAATCCAACAAAGTTTGGTTCACTTGATTTGGATGTTCCTAGCCAAAATTATGAGGATTTGAAGTTTGAATGAATTCTGAAAATTTGGGAAAAGTCCAAATCTGCCGGTGGGTCCACGGTACACGTGTCGGGCGCTGGAGCGACGGCACACCGGGGTCCACGGAGTTTTTGCGCGCCAGCACACCAGATACGAGCCACTGACCGATCCAGATTTAAAATCCCAGCCGCTGACAGCTGGGACCCACCGCCTTCGTCTACCTCCAGACTCCCGCGTTCGGCCGCCGCGACGCCCCGCCGGAGAGCTCGCCGGCAGCCTCGGTGGTGCTCCAAACTTCATGATTCTAGCCGCCCCTGCCTAAGTCCACTCGGGGAACACGGTTCTAGGCTCAGTTCATCATGACAACGGCCGGCACATGATTGGCGACGAGCGGCGGCTTCAGAAGGACTTCGTCCGTGTCGGCCGACCTCCCTAGCACCTCACTCGATCGAGCGAACGGTAGGGGAGCATCAGTGGACCTCAGGAAAGGTCGACATGAGCTCGAAGCAGCTCGGGAGAGGTCCGAAGTAGTCTCTCACCGCGCGCCGGATGCTTCCCGCATGCTCCGCCGACGGCAGACTTCGAAAGATGCCGGGTACAGGGGTTCTCAGGCCAAAGGTTGTGAAGGCAACTTGTGCGGTACCAGGTCTAGTCTGTGTAGGAGCGGATTGAGACTCTCTAACCCTTCCTAGAGTGTGAATTTGACAGAACCGCACCCGAAGATCGGTCTGTACCAAGAAAGGAGAAAACTGGAAATTCACCGCCGGTGATCATGCACTCGGGCTGTGGCTCGGGGGTGAGTAGCACTGGTCACCAACGCGTCCGGGGACGCCTTAGCTTGGGTGTGACAACCTCCCAGTTGGGCTGTCCACGGGAGCCCGAAGTGCGGCGGCTTTAGGTCTCTGCATGGAACTCTCGGTATAGCCGAGATCAACCAATTTTTCCCATTTCTAACGACGGGGAAGAAGATGGAATACTCCTAGTACCTTGTCGTAGCTCTGGAGTGACACGACCCCACGGTCTTGTCGAGCCAGGATCACGCTGAGGGGTGCTGCGTTGCACAGCACCGGATAACACACATCAAAGGTACAAAGCGGAAGCAAAGTTTATATTACATAAACTGGTTTATGAACATGTTTACATCAAAATAGGTCCAGTCTACACTCACGGGCGTAGACTACGCATCAAGTTCACGTTCAGCCCGTGAACGTGTCCTTGCTAGCACACACGCACACTAACACGGCGGCGTGCACGACTCCCACTCGACAGGGTTCCCCTCCTGGGGTTCTGTCTCCTCTTCGGGAGTCCCTTCCTCATAGAACCCTGCAAAAGCTTCAAACACAAGCAGTGAGCACGAAGGCTCAGCAAGACTGACCCGTCTCTCCTAAACATGGAACTTCTACATGAGGGATTGATAGGTCACATGAGGAAAAATCATTTGCAAGGACTCGCCTAATTAATAAAATCTTACTTTCAAGTTTTAGCAGCAGGTTGTGGAGAACCTTACGCTAAGGCACATGAGAGAGCCGCAATCAAACAAGAAAAAGCATTTCTCTCATGTACTTTGCCCAAAGTTGAAAGGAACTTTAGTTAGCTCTAAACTACAACAAACCATTAACATGTAAAGTCCATCTCTCAATCAGAAACATTTTAACATGTAGCTAGCCTGTTCTTTCTACGTCACGGTACAGTGAACAAGTGGTACTCGCTGACCGCGAGAGACGGCGATTATAATCGATTTACACCTGCAGGGTTACCCGAACAACCCGTCACGTACGCTCATACTCGATGTTGCCTACAACAACCATCACGGATGCCGTACGCAACTACCTTTCACCCGTTAGCCAAATGTTGAACCGGTCCAATCGTCCCGAGCAAGAGGTCTCTGCATGCGCATCTCAGTGCCGCCAGCCGATTTACACCTCGATCTTTCAATCTACCCTCTGAACGACCAGCTGTGCCTCAACACCTAGCTACCCAAGTTACATCGGTTTCCCGGTTCCCATATAGCCGGTAGGTCTTCGGTACTGTTCTAGCTTGTTCAACAGGCCCGCACACGGCTCGGTCCTCAATCGACACAAGCGGAGCTACAGCACACAGGCCCCAAAGTCCTGCTGCTCTTACTCTCCGCTCGGTCTCATATTTCTTGCCATGTGTATCATGTGCTATCTCTACCCGAGTCGAGTGCCTCTAGCCTATGCTCGCGAGTAGTTCCAACTACTCGACTTGTACCAAATCCTACCCTAACTTAGCTTTGCAGTAGCTAACGGGGTTTGCAATCCTAAACCCAACCCAGGGTTTTCTTGGTTATGCAATTGGGTTTCCAAACATGACTCTAATGCAAGGAAATAAGTAATACTCAAATAAGTGCTCAAAATAATAAATATTTGTAAAAGGTTAATGCAAACCGGAGCTTGCCTTGCTGATCTTGGTCGTAGCTAGCTGCTCCTCCGGAGTAACGAAGTCTAGGACTTCGGGTTCCTCCTCGACCTTAGCGACTACATGATATAAGAAGTACAGGTATTAAATTAATGCATTTGAATTGACTTTTAAACTTGTGAAATCTATAACTCTTAATAGACAGACCCAATGCTTGTGAAACTTTTACCGTGGCTTGGTTACAACCTAAACAGATACTTGGTCAAGTTTTAGTTGCAGCAAAGCTCATTTGAGCCCTCTACAATTAATTATGTAATTGACCTTAATTGAAGGCTTTTAGGGTGTTCTAAGAATTTTCATGAAACAAACTATGACTTTCTGAAAACTAGATTTTCAGAGGGTTCTAATGGAGTTGGTCTCACTTAATTTGAAGGTTCCTAGCTAAAGATATGAGCTAAACAATTTCAGAGAAAATTCTGAAAATGTTTCTGAACATTTTCTATTTTCTCTGGAACAGTTTCACTAATCACACAATTAGGTGGATCAAATGAGGTCAAATGGATCTGAAATTTTTATGGTAGTTCAGGGATATTTTGGTGAACATTCCAGCAAAATTTCAGGATTTTCCTCCAAAGGATTCTCCAGTTAAAATTCCAAACAGTTTAAATTTGAGGAATTAATTATTGAGAAATAAGAGTTTTCATGAAGTAAAACCTGATTTGCTGGAAAGTGCTCAGAGATATGAATCCAAAAAATTTGGTTCACTCAATTCGGAGCTTTCTAGCCAAACTTATGAGGATTTGAAGTTTGAATGAAATCTGAAAATCGGGGGAAAAGATTAAATCTGCCGGGGCCCGCGGGGACACGTCTTGGGCGCGGAGGCGACAGCGCACTGAGGCCCACAGGGTTTTTGCGCGCCAGCACACCAGATCCCGGCCGCAGCCCGATCCCGATTTAAAATATCTGCCGCTGACAGCTGGGGTCCACCCCCTTCGTCTACCTCTCGCCGCCCGCGCTCTACCGCCGGGTACCTTACCGGAGAGCTCGCCGGCAGCTTCTGTAAAGCTCCAAACTTCACAATTTTGGCCGCCTCTGCCTATTTTCACTCGGGGAACAGGATTCTTGGGTCAGCTTGCCATGAAAACGGCTGGCACATGGTCGGCGACGGCGTGTCGGCCGACTTCCCTAGCACCTCGATCACACGAGCAACCGGTCGGGGAGCATCAGTGGACCTTAGGGAAGGTCGACATGAGCTTGAAGCAGCTTGGGGGAGGCCCAAAGTAGGCTTTCACCGTGCACCCGATGCCTCCCGCATGCTCCTTCCTCGGTAAACTTCAAGATACGCCGGTTACAGGGGTTCTCAGACCAAAGGTTGTGAAGGCAACTTGTGCCCTACCGTGTCTAGTGTATGTGAAAGCGGATTGAGGCCCTCTAATCCTTCCTAGAGTAGGAATTTGACAGAACCGCACCAAAAGGTCGTTCTGCACCCAGAAAGGGGAAAACTGGAAATTCGCCGCCGGTGAGCAAGCACTCGGGCTGTGGCTCGGGGGTGAGCAGCACCGGTCACCAGCGTGTCCAAGGGTGCCTTGGCTCGGGCGTGACAACTCCGCGGTTGGGCTGTCCACGGGAGCCCGAAGTGCGGCGGTTTTAGGTCACCGAATTGAACTCTCGGTATAGCCGAGATCAATCGGTTTCAGCTGAGTTTTAGCAACGGGGAAGAAGGAGGAAGGTTCCTACTACCTTGCCGTAGCTCTGGAGGGGACGGGAAGGCTGTGATCGGAGCTCTCCGATCGGTTCTGAGCGGCGGAAGGAGTTTTCTGTCGCTGTGTTCTTGCGGGGAGGAAATGGCGAGGGCTTCGGCCGAGGAGCGGGAAGAACGCCTTAAGAAGGCTCTGAACCGCCTCGTGCCCGCGCGTTGCCAAGCAGCTGCTGGCGCGGCGGCCTCCCTCGTTGGCGATCGCAGCTGCAGCTCGGCGACCCGAGTGAGAAAAGTCTCAGTCGGTTGAATCCTCCCTGTGGCTGACATGTGGGTCCCATTTTTGTTTTTAACCTCTGAAATTCACTCCTAATCACTGTTGTAAACAGTGAGCCCCAAAATACCCATGGTGATTCAAATTATTCACCCATGAGCCATTTGAATTGATTAGAATTCAAATTGGGTTTGGTTTGAATGAATTTCAGCACATGTTCAGTTTGAAATTCAAATAAAGTTTGAATTTGCCCCACATAGCTCATGTCAAGATCAACTCCGAATGGAGCGGAAATTGGTGTATGAGCTCACAAAAATGTGCTGAGTAAGAATATGCCTCCCACTTTTGAATTCATTTGATAAAAACAGTTTGAATTTGAATATGGTTTCAAACTGCCCTCTTTCTAGCTATACCCAAAATGACATCAAAAAGGTTTTGAATTTGGGTGAAACTTGGCATGGATATCCCTAGAAATGTGTAGGAGTTTTCATATGCCCAGCCCATCTATATCACATGTGGAAAATACCACTTTTGCAATATATGAGTTTGTTCTCTAATGAGCATGTTGATGGTGGTTACTTGCTCTTCATTTGTGTCCATCAACTTGCTTCAAATGAGGTGTGTGGTGTGGTGATGAACACCTTACAAATGTGTCAAAAACTAAGGCCCTTACATTCCTCCCCCCTTAAAAGAATCTCGTCCCGAGATTATAAGGTGAAAATGAGAGAGAAGACGGTGGAAAATTACCGGATACGCGACGTGAAAAAGTCGGGGTAGTTAGCGCGAAGAAATCCTTCGCTCTTCCATGTCACTTCGTCCATGGAGTGATTACTCCATAGAACCTTGTAGAACCACAACGTACGGTTGCGTGTGGTTCGGGCCTTTTTGTCGATAATCTGAACCGGTTCCTCCCGATAGGTGAGATCCGGTTGCAGTTCTTCAATATCCTCCAGCTGAACGGTAGTAGATAGCTTAAGAAACTTCCTCAGCTGGGAAATGTGAAAGACATTGTGCACACCGGAAAGTGCTTCTGGTAATTTCAGCCGGTATGCTACTGATCCACATCTTTCGGCAATATGGAATGGACCGATGAATCGGGGTGCCAACTTTCTTCTCACCCCAAATCTGTTTACGCCCTTCATTGGAAACACACGTAGATATACGTGATCCCCGACTTCGAATTGTAATGGACATCTTCTCCGGTCCACATACTGTTTCTGACGGGATTGGGCGGCTTTTAGGTTCACTTGAATCAGCCGAACATTTTCTTCCGCGTTGTTGACAAGGTCAATCCTGAAGGTAACCCTTTCGCCAGACTCACACCAATTCAATGGTGTGCGGCATTTTCTTCCATATAACGCCTCGTAGGGCGCCATCTTAATGCTGGCTTTGTGCCCATTGTTGTACGAGAACTCAGCTAACGGCAAGTGATCATCCCAATTCTTGCCGTGGTTGATAGCGCAAGCTCGTAGCATGTCTTCTAGGATCTGATTTACCCGCTCGGTTTGCCCATTTGTTTGCGGGTGGTACGCTGAACTACGGATCAGCTTCGTGCCCAAGGCAGCGTGCAGCTGCTCCCAAAAATGGGACACAAATAAAGTGCCCCGATCCGATATGATGGTACGGGGTACGGCATACAAGCATAGGATCCATGAGCTGTACAGTTCAGCGTAATTCTTGGCGTTGTAGTTGGTGTTGACCGGGATGAAATGGGCAACTTTGGTGAGCCGATCGACGATCACCCACACAGAATCATGTTTCTGCAAAGTGGTGGGTAAACCGATGATGAAATCCATGCTCACGTCCTCCCACTTCCAGGCAGGAACGCCCAGTGGTTGTAGCAGTCCCGGTTTCCGCATATGGTATGCCTTCACCCTTCGACATGTATCACACTCGGACACGTACTTCGCGATCTCCCGCTTCATCCGTGACCACCAAAACTTGCTTTAGAGTTCTTGATACATTTTGTTGCTGCCGGGGTGAATAGAAAATTTTGATAAGTGAGCCTCATCAAAAATTTTCTTCCGTAACTCCGGTTTACGGGGTACGACGATCCGGTCCTTGAACCATATGACGCCGTCTCCGTCCTTCCGGAAACATTTCAACTCCCCACTGTCTACACGTCTCCGCAAATGCGACATGCCCTTGTCATGTTTCTGAGCTGCCGCTATCTCTTCACAGATGGTGGGAATCAAAGCTAGGTTGTAGAGAGCTCCAGGTGGAATCACATGTAGTGGTGGTTCGCTCTCTTCCAACGGTGTGATGGTCAGACTGTTGACGTGTGACTTGCGGCTCAGCGCATCTGCCACTACGTTTGCCTTGCCCGGATGATAATGGATCTCTATTTCGTAATCCTTTATTAATTCTAACCATCTTCGCTGCCTCATGTTCAGCTCCTTCTGAGTGAATATGTACTTGAGGCTTTTTTGGTCGGTATATAAATGTACGAGGTTACCGAGTAGGTAGTGCCTCCACATTTTCAGTGCAAGTACCACAGCAGCAAGCTCCAAGTCGTGGGTTGGATAATTCTGCTCATGGTTTCTAAGCTGCCGTGATCCATACGCGACCACTCTTCGGTCTTGCATCAGCACACATCCGAGCCCAATGCCGGATGCATCGCAGTACACATCGAACGGTTTTATTGTTTCTGGCTGCGCCAAAACCGGTGCTGATGTCAGGTGCTTGACTAAAGCCTTGAATGCCGCTTCACACGCTGGACTCCAAACATATTTGGTAGCCTTCTTCAGCAGCTCCGTCATAGGCTTGGCAATCTTTGAGAAGTTCAGAATGAACCTCCGATAATATCCTGCGAGTCCGAGGAAACTCCGTACCTCATGAACAGTCCTCGGGGATTTCCAATTCAGCACTTGAGTGATCTTGCTCGGGTCTACAGCGATACCCTCCGCTGAGATGATATGCCCGAGGAAAGGCACTTGCGATATCCAGAACTCGCATGTGCTGAATTTCGCGTATAGCTTGTGATCCCGCAGCCGTTGCAAGACTATACGCAGATGTTTCTTGTGATCTTCCTCTGACTTGGAATATACCAGTATGTCGTCGATGAAGACCACAACAAACTTGTCCAGCTCCGGCATGAATACCGAGTTCATCAAGTACATGAAGTGAGCTGGAGCATTGGTGAGGCCGAAGGACATGACCAGGTACTCAAAAAGTCCGTACCTTGTCGAGAAAGCCGTCTTCGGAATGTCCTCAGCCCTTATCTTAATCTGATGGTACCCGGATCTTAAGTCCATCTTGGAAAAGATCTTTGCTTCGACCAACTGATCAAACAACATGTCGATCCGTGACAATGGGTACTTGTTCTTGATGGTTACGGCATTTAATGGACGATAGTCCACGCAAAGCCGTAACATCTCATCCTTCTTCTTCACAAATAATGCCGGACAGCCCCATGGCAAGGAGCTCGGCCTAATAAAACCCTTTTCCAGGAGGTCCGTGAGCTGAGTTTTCAGTTCAGCCAACTCCTTGGGCGCCATCTTGTACGGCCTTCGGGATATTGGCAAGGTTCCCGGTGCAAGTTCAATCTTGAACTCCACCTCTCTATTTGGCGGCGTCCCCGGTAAATCATCCGGGAATACGTCAGGGAACTCTCGGACCACTGGAATATCTTCCAATCTGATGGTTGTGGTTTGATAGAAACTTGGAAGTTTTATTTCTGGACTGTCCAGAAATAAGGAGTGAGATTCGTGCACTTTTGAGTTTAGGTGCACAACTTGGAGGATGGTGTCTAAAACAGCGCCGTGGCGGGTTAACCACGACATCCCTAAGATGACATCGACCTTTTGTCCCACTAAGATTATGAGAGACGTAGGGTAGACTCTACCCTCTAAGCACAATGGAGCTTTTGGGACCATCATGCTTGCTGAAATTTTCTCACCCGGTGAACAGATCACATAAGGACTATCGGTGGGTAGTATCTGCAAGCTATATTTATCAATGAAAGCTTGGCTAATGAAGCTACGCGTGGCGCCAGAATCAAACAATACTATGGCGGAATGCTGGTGGAGTTGGAACATACCCGCAAGGATTGGCTCACCCTCCGTGTAAGGCCTATTCACCCCACTCTAGGCCACATTCAATTGGTATCAGAGCAAGGTTCTCCACCAACGAGACTCACATCTCGGAGAGATCAATGGCCTCTGAGAAGAACAACGATATCCCGAAGACGAACATCAACGATGAGGAGCAAGAAGCCAAAGCCTTCGATGTGCTGAAAGAATGTCCACTGGACGATGAAGAAGTGAGACAGCTAAAGGCACTACTGAGAAAGAAATTAATGGCACAAAAGGGAAAAGAGGAAGAAAAGACGATGGGGAGTGGTCATCACGACTACTCCCGATATCCTTACAACTACAACCGTCTCAATTCAAATAATCACTATCCTTACAACTACGACGGAAGTGACTATACCATGTGGAAGTACAACATGAAAATGCATCTAATATCCTTGAATCCTAGCCTTTGGCATATTGTCTGCACAGGTATAGATATCCCAGACACGGATGAAGAACTCACTCCGGAACAAGAACAAGAGATTCACAAAAATGCACAAGCCGTTGCAGTAATCACATCGTCACTGAGCAGGGAAGAATTCACCAAGATCGATGGACTAGAGAGTGCAAAAGAAATCTGAGATACACTCAAAACAGCTCATGAAGGAAATAGGTCTGTACGTGAAGCCAAAATTGAGATGCTTGAAGGGGAGTTGGGGAGATTTGCTATTGAAGAAGGTGAATCACCTCAAGACATGTACAACCAGATGAAGGCACTCATCAACAAAATCTGTGCCTATGGAAGTAAGAAATGGACTGATCACGAGGTGGTCAAAAGGATGATTAGAGCCTTCATGCCAAGAAACGTCACACTTAGCTCAATGATTAGAGAAAGCCCCGGGTTTCACAAAATGACCCCCGATGAGTTATTGGGGAAGATCATAAATCATGAAATGATGGAGAAGGATGCTAAATACGTCAAAGACTTAGCCGAGCTTACCTCTTCCAAAAAGAAAGAAGTTGCTCTCAAAGCAACGTGCAGACCCAAACTCAAAGAAACCCGTGAAGACCAAGATGACGGAGATACAAGCGACGTGAGTACCGATCTAGATGATGAGGAAATGGTACTCTTTATCAAAAAGTTCAAGCGCATGATGAGGAGAAGACATGGCAACAACTCAAATGAAGGGAAAAGCAAGGATAAAGGGAAATCCAAGGCTCGACGTATTTGCTATAATTGTGGAGAGTACGGTCACTTCATGGTGGACTGTACGTATGAAGAAAACAAGAAGAAGAAGGAAACAAAAGCACATGAGAAGAAAAATTTCAGAAAAAGGAGACAAGCTCATCAAGCTCACATTGGCAAGGAGTGGGACTCAAACGATGAGTCCTCCGATGAAGAAGAGGAGATGGCCACCATTGCCGTTAAGAAACCCACCATGAGAGCTACAATCTTCCCAAACATGGGAGGACGGGATATGAACAACCATACTTGCCTTATGGCTAAAGAAGTCAAGAAAAATGTTCGACTTACTCCTGTTGCGTTAAATACCTCTATTGATGACTTTGATAGCTCTAGTGATGATGAAGAAATGTTTAGAGGATTAAGTAAAATTGATTTAAAGAAAATGGAAATGTTGTCGAACGAAATCATTGAAAAGGAGGAACTTGTCAACCGACAATAAGATATGCTCATCCGTGAAAGGAAGAGATATCAAGAAGTTGAAAAACATCTTGAGCTTGAAAGAGAGAAGAACAAGTCACTTGAGTTTGAGCTAGCCTTGAGTAAGGAGACTTACTCAAAGCTAGAGGACTCACATATTGCAATCAAGTATGAGCTTGCTAACTTGTCAAGAGTTAACAAGATGCTTGAGGTGCAAGTTGAGTCGCTCAAGAAAAGTGACTCATCTTCCTCCAAGAGCTCTTCCTCCAAAGATATGAGTTCGACAACAATTGGAACCTGCACATGCTCTAGTAAGAAAAATATCATTTCTAATACTTCAACTTCTCATGATATGCATCCTTCCCAAAATGGCATCTTCGATAAGGAGAAGATCAAATATGCACGTAGTGCATATATGGTCACTAGACCTCCCAACGTCAAAGATGGTCTTGGGTTTGACAGGAACAAACACATGTCCACTCTTAATCATGCAAAGAAAAGAATCACCTTTGTTAAGGAAAAATCACATGAATCTGATTTACAAATATTGTTTCGTACATTTGATGCTTCCTATGTTCTTATGAAAAACAAATATGGAAAAGTCATTGCTAAATACACAGGGCCACGCCACAAGAACTCAAAAACTTGTGTGTGGGTGCCCAAGACTCTTGTGACTAACCTGAGAGGACCCAAGCAAGCTTGGGTACCTAAAACCAAGGAATAATTCTGTTTTGCAGGCTTACTCCTCCGGTGGATCTAAGTGGGTGCTGGATAGCGGATGCACAAATCACATGACCGGAGAGAGAGAGATATGTTTGTGGAGTACGAGTACAACGAGGATCGAAGTGAAGGCATATACTTTGGAGACAAGAGCCAAGGAAAGGTCCTTGGTAGCGGTAACATTGAAATATCTCCTCAACACACTTTATCTAATGTTTTACATGTAGACTCCCTAGATTATAACCTTTTGTCAATATCTCAACTATGCGACAAAGGTTATGACTGTTTATTCACTAATGAGGGTGTGACAGTTTTTAGAAGAAGCGATGGCTCGATTGCATTCAAGGGAATGTTGAAGGGAAAGCTTTATCTTGTTGATTTCAACAAAGATAAAGCCGAACTCAACACTTGCTTGGTTGCTAAGACCAACATGGGATGGCTGTGGCATAGACAGCTAGCCCATGTTGGGATGAGAAATCTGCAGAAACTTCTAAAGGTGGTCACATCCGAGGTCTAAAGGATGTGGTTTTTGAGAAAGATAGGCCGTGCAGCGCTTGCCAGGCGGGAAAACAAGTCAGAGCATCACACCCTGCCAAGAACGTAATGACCACTACAAGACCACTGGAACTTCTTCATATGGATCTATTTGGTCCAATTGCTTACATAAGTATCGGCGGTAACAAATACAGTTTAGTAATTGTTGATGATTTTTCAAGATTTACCTGGGTATTTTTCTTGTATGATAAATCAGAAACTCAGAGAGTCCTCAAGAAGTTCCTGAAAAGTGCCCAGAAAGAATTCTCATCAACCGTGAAGAACATCAGAAGTGACAACGGGACAAAATTCAAGAATACACAAGTTGAAGAGTATCTCGATGAAGAAGAGATAAAGCATGAGTTCTCGGCACCCTACTCTCCTCAACAAAACGGGGTGGCCGAAAGGAAGAACAGAACATTGATTGAAATGGCAAGAACAATGTTGGACGAATACAAGACATCAGATCGATTTTGGGCAGAAGCGGTGAACACCGCTTGTCATGCCACAAATCGGTTGTACCTTCACTGACTACTAAAGAAAACTCCATATGAGCTTCTTACCGATAAAAAGCCTAATGTTTCTTATTTCAAAGTTTTTGGTTGTAAATGTTTTATTCTGAACAAGAAACCGAGGGCTTCGAAGTTTGCTTCGAAGTCCGATGAAGGGTTCTTGCTCGGCTATGAATCGAATGCCTATGCCAGTCGTGTCTTCAACAAGGTGTCCGGTCTTGTTGAAGTAGCACGTGACGTAGTGTTCGATGAAACTAACGGCTCACAAGTGGAGCAAGTCGATAAGTGTATGCTAGATAAAGAGGAAGCTCCATGTGAAGCGCTGAAGAAAATGGCACTTGGTGATATTCTACCACAAGAGCAAACGCAAGACTCAAATGCACAAGGTGAACCTCAACATGGAAGCAATGATCAAGGGGGAGCTTTTACACAAGATCAAGTGGAGGAAGATCAAGAAGATCAAGATAATCATGGAAGCAATGATCTAGGGGGGAGACAATGAACATGAAGATGATGAAGAACAAGCAGCTACACAAGTTCCTCACCCAAGAGTACATCAGAGTGTGCAAAGAGACCATCCCGTCCACAATATCATTAGTGATATTGCTAAGGGAGTAACTACTAGATCTCGCGTTGCAAATTTCTGTGAATACTATTCTTTTGTCTCTTTTCTGGAACCATACAGGGTAGATGAAGCCTTAAGGGATCCAGACTAGGTGATTGCAATGCAAGAAGAATTGAACAATTTCAAAAGAAATGAAGTGTTGGAGCTGGTGGAAAGACCAAGGGCAAACATCGTTGGAACCAATTGGGTCATTCGGAACAAGCAATATGAACATGGAGTAGTAACAAGAAATAAAGCGAGGCTGGTGGCCAAGGGTTATTCTTAGGTTGAAGGTTTGGACTTCGACGAAACTTTCGCTCCCGTAGCTAGACTTGAGTCCATTCGCACTTTATTGGCATATGCTACTCACCATAATTTTAAGCTGTATCAAATGGACGTCAAAAGTGCCTTCCTCAACGGTCCGATAAAGGAGGAAGTTTATGTGGAGCAGCCACCAGGATTCGAAGACCAAGAGTATCCTAACCACGTCTATAAACTGCGTAAGGCTCTCTATGGCCTCAAACAAGCTCCTCGAGCTTGGTATGGGTGCCTTAGAGATTTTCTAACTCAAAATGGATTCAAAATTGGTAAAGCTGACTATACACTCTTCACTAAACATTTTGATGATCATCTATTTGTATGTCAAATTTACGTTGATGATATTATCTTTGGATCCACTAACAAGTCTTTCTGTGAGGAATTTAACAAAATTATGACAGATAGGTTCGAGATGTCGATGATGGGCAAATTGAAGTTCTTCTTGGGATTCCAAGTGAAGCAACTGAGAGAAGGCACATTTATAAGCCAAACCAAATAAACACAGGATATCCTCAAGAAATTCAATATGGACAAAGCCAAGCCCATCAAGACACCCATGGCAATCAACGGACATCTCGACCTCAATGAAGAAGGTCCAAATGTGGACCAAAAGGTATATAGGTCAATGATCAGCTCCTTACTTTACTTATGTGCATCTAGGCCAGATATTATTCTTAGCGTATGAATGTGTGCAAGGTTTCAAGCCGCACCTAAAGAGTGTCACTTAATAGCTCTAAAAAGAATCCTAAGGTATCTTGTGCACACACCTAACTTGGGTCTTTGGTATCCCAAAGGATCCAAGTTTAACTTGATAGGTTATTCCGATGCCGACTATGCAGGATGCAAAGTCGATAGAAAGAGGCCTTCAGGGACTTGTCAATTTCTTGGCAGATCCCTAGTTTCTTGGTCATCTAAAAAGCAAAACTCTATTGCTCTTTCAACAGCGAAAGTAGAGTATGTTGCAGCTGGTAGTTGTTGTGCACAACTACTTTGGATGCGACAGACTCTTAGAGACTACGGCTACAATCTAAATCATATTCCGCTTCTATATGATAATGAAAGCGCTATAAAAATTGCACACACCCCAGTAGAGCACTCAAGAACTAAGCACATAGATATTAGTCATCACTTTCTTAGAGATCATTCATTAAAAGGCGACATTGAAATTTCACATGTTAGAACTTTAAAACAACTAGCAGATATCCTTACCAAACCATTAGATGAGAAAAGGTTTTGTGAGCTAAGAAATGAACTTAATATTCTTGACTCTCGAAACGTGGCTTGAAACGTTGCATACCTGGTTGCAACCTCAAATGTTACATTTTATTGTAAAAACTGCTCCTCATCTCTTTTCCCTCTAAGAAAACTATTCTAATGAAGAAAACTTGCGAAATATGACCACTGTTTGATTGTTGCTTGCCTACTGGTCATATTACCAAGATTATTTGCAAAATTTAGTGTCCTTGGATCACTTTTAAACTTTACTATCTGTATCAGGTCTGTTGGAACCGGACTTGTCCGGTTGTCAACCGGACTAATCCGGACAGACGATATAGTTAGGTTAACTCAGGGGCACCGGACTAATCCGCTACCATGACCGGACTAATCCGGTCAGTCGCATATATAAGCGTTTGGCCGGCCCAGACCCATCCTTCTCCACTCATAAGCATTTAGTCTCCTCTCCTCTCATAAACCCTAGCTCCCAAAGTGATTTTCGGGTTGAGCCCTCAAACTCAAAGTTTTCTCCGTGGAAAATCCTCTCCTCGATGAGTGGATTCTCCTCTCCGGACTCATCCGGATAGATTCTTGCTCCTTCAACGCGAATCTTCAATTCTTGATAAATTCCCCCCTAAAACCTAACTCTCAAACTTTTCTAATTCGAGTTCGTTTCCTTTGATTTCAAAAGGATGTACATTGCCTCTAGAGATGTATTCCTACTACTTTCCTGCCTTTGTTTCTTTAGATAGAAGATTTGATTCAAATGGAAACGTTAGGGTTCTTATGCCAGGCCAGACTAGTCCGGTGCGCAGATGCGGACAAGTCCGGTATACCGGACAAGTCCGCACTCTGAAACCGGACAAGTCTGGTCTCTGACAGTTGAACCCCTACATTCCTATTTGAAGTCGATAATGAGTCCATTCGTATCTAATCCTTGAACTCCTTATCAGGCACCATGTCTTCAGACTCAGATGATAGCTCTTTCCACCTTGATGAAGAGGTTCAACGTGAAAGAGTGAGAAGAGCCAAGGAGAGAGTGATGAAGAAAAGACATGATGTGACACCCTCATCTCGGGTGTCAGCATAGGTTCATGTTTTATAAAGAGGAAACACTTTAAGAAAAGTAGGGACAGAGAAAATATCAAGAGGATAGACAATAAGAGCTGAATCCAGCTCTTGCCGCGGCCGCTGGCCACGTGGCGTGTTCGGAGCTCGTCCCTGCGAGGTGGGGAGAGGTCCGCAGCTAAAATAGCTACGTGGAAGGTTCGGGACTCACCTCCGCAATTGAAAAGAGGTCCAACCCTGTGGGACACGTGTTGCCCACTAAGCTAGCCTCTGTAGAATAAGCAAAGGCATTTCCGCAAGACACGTGTCATCCTCGGAGCAAGTCCTCGCGGAAATCAGAGGACCAGTCGCGCGGGGTACGTGTCAATCTCGGAGCCCATCTCAGAGAAGTCCAGATCTATCGAAACACGTGTCGCTACCAAAGCTTATCTCCGGGAGGTCTGTTGTTACTGGACACGTGTCGACCTTGGGGCATGTTCCTGAGGAGGGAAGAGAGGGAAGACCGGCGCCAACACGTGGCGTGCGCGGAGCTCACCTCCAAGGAAGGGGGAGGTCTCGCTCGTGACACATGGCACAACCGGAGCTCGTCTCTGCGGACAAGGAGATACCAGGCCACGGAGGACACGTGGAGCTTCCGGAGCTCATCATCACGGAGGTAACGAGTTCTGGAGCAGCTTTTACGCGTAAAGATACCGGTACGCAACAGGAACCGATCTAAATTCCACGATGTTACTAAAGATAAGATGTTAGGATCCAACAAAGATCTGAATAAGACTCTTATTCGAGATACAGTCAGATTAGGACTCTTCTCTTCCCGATTATAAATAGAACCCAAAACCTCTGGCCAAAACCACAAGCTTCTCTTTCGACTCCTGAGCCGACGACGTAGAGCCCTAGCCCTAACTCGCCGAGCAAACCATCGCTGAAGCGCAACAAGGGAGATCATCGGAGGAGAACCGAGCGGTCTGAGGAGGACCTCGAAGTCAAGAAGAACGTGAGGTAGGACTTCAATATCATTGTGTTCATCTCTTTGCATCTGTTCTTCAATTTCTTTCGAATAGAAGCCTTCTCGTGGGCAGATCACTTGATGATCAGTTTGATCTAAAGACAAGATCATCGCCACGTCCACCTTTGATCCAAACACCCCTGTCCCTACAAGGCCATGCAAGAACACGTATGGATCAATCTAATAAAACTAACCATAGCATGCATATGCATCATCACATCTAGTTTAAGGTTTGTGCATAAATATTGATTGCTGTGAATCCTGTATGCACGTGATCCTACCTAGCAGGACAAGCTCAAGGAGCTGTCTACGACGAACTGCAGCAACCAGGTTTTGAGGTCCAAGAACAACCGGAACCGCAAGAACAAGGCAAGTGCTCCTTGATCATGTTGATCCTATGTTTTGGGTAAAACTATTTTGTTTTGCGAAAAGGTGTGTGTACTGAGTCAAACATGATGGGAAACCCTTTTATAGGAGTTTACTAGTTTTGGTTGAACCACCCTTGTCGCCTGGGAGGTTTATGAGTCGGGTATGGTTTTTACTTTATGCTTCGCTGAGTCTATGTGGTTGGGAAGCAAGATAGATGTGTCTAGCTAAACTGCACTCGTAATGATAATGAAAAAAAATGATGTTAATAATGGACATGGATCGGAGGGAGATATAGGCAAGCCTGGGTTTGTAAATGAGGTAGCATGAGATGGTGGTTTTACTTGCCGTAGATCTAAGGACCGGTTCATGCATGCACATGCCAGGATAACAGTGCCACCACAAGGCCAAGTATGGGTGCGGCTTAGCTGAGTAATTAGGTAAGTTGCTAGAGTGTTATGGACTGTGGAAGGCGCAGGGAATGGGAGTCGAGTGAGGACTGCCCTGGGAACTGCATGGCATAAGAAGGGGCCCGTGGGTGGGAGAATTGGAGATTCTAGCCTGCCGGTGAAACCTTAGTGAGTCCATACATCTAGTAACCCCTTTGTAAAGGCTATTTTGTGATCTCTTGACCATACACCGACGGTTGTGTACTGGTATAATGGAGGTTCTGCAGTCGCCGACGGGTGACGAAATCACAAACTTGTGGGTAAAGAGGTGCAAACTCTGCAGAGTTATTAAAACTGTCATGATAGCCGAGCTTACGGTCACGAGCACCTGGCTAAACTGCCATGATTAGTTGGGATGGTTATTGGGAAGGTTATTGGTTTGGTTGTTGGGACTGTTGAGTCCGGGTGATGAGATGGTTGCATGATTGTTGGGTCATGACATGAGATTGGTCTCGGTATGAGACGAGGTGGTCTTATGAGATTAGATGGTAGCGAATACGAGGAGGTATTCGTGAGTATGAATAAAGGTTGGTTAATGTTCGGATGGAACACGGGAAGTGATGGAGGTATGTTGGTGATTTAATACATGCTGGGATTACATTCATTTAAAGTTAAGATGCTGTTTTATCATGATTTTATAAATTTGCTCTTCTGCAAATGAGCCTTTTTATACCTATCTTGTTTATGAGCTGCATATCATGTGTTTTCCCGCACTTGCTGAGTACATAATTGTACTCAAACTTGCATTATTACTTCATTATCAGCAGCAGGAGAAGCCTACTATGAAGACCAAGTGGAGCATTATGGCGTGTGATCTGTTCTCAACCTTGCCTGTGGAGGGAGTAGCGATGGAGCCACTTCTGCTTAGATTTGCTTCCGCATTACAATAAAGACTTCTGCTGCATAGGAATAAGACTTCCGCTGTAAGCATGAGTCCAAGACTCATGAGACATTGTAATAAACTCTGTTATTCGTGGTTATATATATTCTGAATTCAGTTTGTGGAATATATGTATATGTGTGATGAACATCCTGGGCACACATATGCATTAGTTCTTGGTTCCGTGGTTTTCCACAGAATTGCGGGCGTCACAGATTGGTATCAGAGCCACGGGTTGCAGTAGGTTACACGCCTAGATAGAAACCTTAGATTGATATTATAGCCACGGGTTAACAACAAGTTACACCCCTAAATAGGAATCTTAGGTAGCTAAGCCACACTGACCAAAGGAAGCGTCCTAGGGAGAATAGCTTAGATTGGCCTTGAAACCACCTTGGCATAGGGAACCATCCTTGAATAGGAGTTGTGTGGGCCCTTGGGATGATTATTTGTGATTGTGTGCTTAGTGTGAGTTGTGGGATGTCTCAAAACGTTGTCCATATCCACACGTAAGAAGAAAGAGGTGTGAGATGTCTCGGCACTTGCTCACATCCTCATATGGGCTAATATATACATAGTACAACTCACCTTGATGCATATAGTTAGAGGGAATCTACCTAACCTTCTAACATTCTATTCTATTTCGATCTCTCTCACAGATGGTGAGAGGAAACGCCGGCCGAAGGAACGTCCAGGAGGATGACCATGATGAAGTTCCTGCTAACCCGGGAGTTGGCGAAAACCATCTGGAAAGGTTGATGGCCATGCAAAACCAGCTTATGCAAACCATGATCCAAACTTTGGGTCAGTTGCAGGCCAACCAAAACCCCGTTCCGGCACCACCGCCACCACCACCGCCGGCTCATAATAGGTTGGGAGAGTTCATGAGAACTCGACCACCCACCTTTGCTCAAGCTAGTGATCCCATGGAGGCCGATGATTGGTTAAAATCCATGGAGAAAAAGCTTGCCATTGTTCAGTGCAATGACCGAGAGAAGGTTCTCTTCGCGTCGCACCAACTTATGGGAGCCGCTGCTGACTGGTGGGATGCCCTGAGCAATGCTCATGCCAACCCGGAGACAATCACTTGGACTGAGTTCAAGGAAAGTTTCCGCTCTCACTACATCCCTGCTATTGTGATGATGCTCAAAAGGCAGGAGTTCGAAGGTCTCCGCCAAGGACAGAAAAGTGTGAATGAATATCTCAACAAGTTCATACAACTGTCCCGGTATGCCCCCGAAGATGTCAACTCAGATCAGAGGAAGCAGTACCTGTTCATGAGAGGGTTGAACAATGAGATCCAGGTTCAGCTCCTCAACAATGACTACGTAAGCTTCCAGAAGCTGGTTGACAAGGCCATAGTAGTTGAAAACAAGATCCAAGAGATCGAGCGAGAGTGCAAGAGGAAGATGCCATACCAGCCCCAAGGGAGCAACATACGACCTAGGTACATGCCCGTTGCACCGCAGTATGGATCGACCACTCCTGCGTACGGCCCTGTTCAGCCACCACAGCAACAATTCATTGCAGCAGCACCTCGTGTGCCCATGCCTCCTGCGCCCCGACCTAACAATGGCGCCTCTGTTCAAAACCCCCACCCCAACGCACCTGCTGCCGTAGGCAACAGGGCATGCTTTGCATGCGGGGAGGTAGGCCATTTCACGAACCAGTGGCCGAGGAGAGGCCCTGGACAGCAAGGTAACGTGCCCAAGCAGAACCCGTGACCGAACGGAGGAGACAATCAAGGGAACCGTGGACAGCAGAACTATGTTCGCGGCCACGTGAACCATGTCACTGCCGAGGAAGCACAACAGGCTGAGGACGTCACAATTGGTATGTTCCTTGCCAACTCCAACCCAGCCACCATCTTATTTGATTCTGGAGCATCACATTCCTTCATATCATCCAAATATGTTGCCAAACATCATCTACCCGTATCCCACATAGAATGTGCTATGTTAGTTAATTCTCCCGGAGGAGAAATGAGGACTAATATAGTATGTTCATTGGATAGGGCGCGGGGGAAAGTCAAGTCAAGCACTAATTAGTTGGGAGAGTAAGCCTTAAAATAAGGGGGGTAGACTTCCTTGCCAACCTTATTGTCTTGGACTCCCACAGGATTGACATCATACTCGGAATGGATTGGTTAAGAAAGCACAATGGAGTAATCCAATGTGCTGAAAGGATCGTGCAGTTGACAAACGAACACGGTATTCGTGTCGAGTTTGAGTCAGACCAGCAAACAACCGAACGGGCAAATTTGAACCACGTTGAAGGAACAACATTGGACAACATTCCAGTGGTTCAGGAATTTTCGGATGTGTTCCCGAAAGAGCTTCCAGGAATGCCACCTGATCGGGACATCGAGTTTGCCATAGATTTGGTACCCGGAACTGCACCCATAGCCATGAGACCCTATAGGATGCCCGTCAACGAGCTAGTTGAACTCGAGAAGCAAATTCAAGAACAGTTGGAAAAGGGTTTTATCCGTCCAAGCTCGTCACCATGGGGAGCTGCGGTGCTCTTCGTAGACAAGAAGGATGGAACCCAAAGGATGTGCGTGGACTATAGGTCTCTCAACGAGGTAACAATCAAGAACAAATACCCTCTGCCCCGTATAGAGGACCTGTTCGACCAAATGAAAGGAGCCCGAGTGTTCTCCAAGATTGATCTTCGGTTGGGATAATTCCAGCTGAAGATTAAGCCCTCCGATATACCTAAGACAGCCTTTCGAACACGGTATGGTTCGTATGAATATACCGTTATGTCGTTTGGGTTGACAAATGCACCCGCATACTTCATGTACCTTATGAACAAGGTCTTCATGGAGTACTTGGACAAGTTCGTCGTGGTTTTCATCGACAAAATTATGGTGTATTCAAAAAGTGAGGAGGAGCATGCAGAACATCAGAGATTGACCTTGCAGAAGTTGCGTGAGCATCAATTGTATGCCAAGATCAACAAGTGTCAATTTTGGCTAAAGGCAATATCTTTCCTAGGCCACATTATCTCCGAGGAAGGGGTATCGGTTGATCCTGGAAAGGTGAGAGATGTCCTGAAGTGGGACCAACCGAAGAGCGTGAGGGATATTCGGAGTTTCCTTGGGATGGCAGGATACTATCAACGCTTCATTAAAGACTTCTCTAAAATAGCAAAACCTATGACGGAGTTGCTGATGAAGGGAAAGGTCTTTCAATGGACACCAGCCTGCCAAGAAAGTTTTGATGAACTCAAGAAAAGGCTAACCACAGCACCAGTTCTGGTATTACCAGACGTAAGCAAGAGCTTTGACATATATTGTGACACATCCAGACAGGGGCTCGGATGTGTGCTCATGCAGGAAGGACAAGTGGTAGCCTATGCCTCACGGCAATTAAAGAAGCACGAGCTTAACTATCCTACACATGACTTGGAGTTAGCAGCAGTAGTGCATGCATTGAAGATTTGGAGACATTATATCCTTGGCCATCGATGTGAGATCTATACGGATCATAAAAGCCTCAATTACATATTTACCCAGATGGATTTGAATTTGAGGCAACGTCGATGGTTAGAGCTTATCAAGGATTATGATGTTGGAATCAACTACCATCCCGGGAATGCCAATGTAGTAGCTGATGCATTAAGCAGAAAGGGAGCATGTCACCAACTCATGGATCGGGAGCTACCACCCGAACTACGTAAGGAGTTCGAACGGTTACACCTCGGATTCTTGAATAACATGGAAATAATAGAGATCCTCTCCTCATTGTAGCAAGAAATAAGAGAGGGCCAAGCATCGGACGAGGAGATCAAGGAGCTCAAGGAAAGAATCCGACAAGGAATAGAGAAGGATTTCAAGAAGGATGAAAAGGGTACGCTTTGGCTAGGAAAAAGGATTTGTGTGCCAAACATAAGACACCTCCGCGACATGATATTGAAGGAGGCACATGATTCCCCCTATTCCATACATCCCGGAAGCACCAAAATGTATAAGGACTTGAAAACGTGTTATTGGTGGGATGGTATGAAGAGGGATATAGCCGAATACGTTGCCCTATGCGACACATGCCAACGGGTGAAGGCCGAACATCAAAAACCCGCTGGATTGTTGCAACCCTTGAAGATATCCGAATTGAAGTGGGAGGATATCAGTATGGATTTTATCGTCGGATTACCACGTACTCAGTCGGGATACGACTCCATCTAGGTCATTGTGGACCGATTGACGAAAACCGCCCATTTTCTCCCTATAAAGGCCAGTTACAACGTTGCACAATTGGCAGAATTGTACATGGAGCAGATTGTGTGCCGTCACGGAGTTCCGAGGAGGATAGTCTCAGATCGAGGTTCTCAGTTTACCTCTAGATTCTGGAGGAAGCTGCAGAAAGCCATGGGTACACGACTGGATTTTAGCTCCGCCTATCACCCACAAACAGATGGACAAACCGAAAGGACAAACCAAATTTTGGAGGACATGTTGAGAGCTTGCGCCTTGAAACGTGGGCGTAGTTGGGATAGGAGTTTACCGTATGCCGAATTCTCCTATAACAACATCTATCAAGCTAGCTTGAAGATGTCGCCTTTCAAAGCATTATATGGTAGACGGTGTAGAACGCCACTGTTTTGGAACGAGACCGGAGAAAACCAGGTGTTTGGATCCAAAGTGCTACAAGAAGCCGAAGAGAAAATCCAAACCATACGGGAGAACCTAAAAGCCGCTCAGTCACGACAGAAAGGCTATGCGGACAATAGGCGATGGAAGTTGACTTTCGAAGTAGGAGACTTCATATACCTTAAGGTATCGCCTACCGAGGCCAACGGCGTTTCAACGTCAAAGGCAAGCTAGCACCTCGCTACATCGGACCATTTAAGATTTTTGACAAGCGAGGAGAAGTAGCCTATCAACTAGAGCTCCCAAACCACCTCTCCGACGTACATGACGTGTTTCATGTATCCCAGCTCAAGAAGTGCTTGAGAATACCAGAGGAACAAGTATCCATGGGAGAGCTTGAACTTCAAAAGGACCTGACTTATGCGGAACACGCTGTCCGAATCTTGGATGTAAAGGAAAGGGTCACCCGGAACAAGGTGATTCGATGGTGCAAGGTACAATGGAGCCATCACACCGAAGCGGAAGCCACATGGGAGCGTGAAGAGGATATCAAGGCAGAATTTCCCCATCTATTTTCTACTAACAAATCTCGAGGGCGAGATTCAATTTAAGGGGGGCAGATTTGTGACACCCTCATCTCGGGTGTCAGCATAGGTTCATGTTTTATTAAGAGGAAACACTTTAAGAAAAGTAGGGACAGAGAAAATATCAAGAGGATAGCCAATAAGAGCCGAATCCAGCTCTTACCGCGGCCGCTGGCCACGTGGCGTGTTCGGAGCTCGTCCCTGCGAGGTGGGGAGAGGTCCGACGCTAAAATAGCTACGTGACAGGTTCGGGACTCATCTCCTCAATTGAAAAGAGGTCCGACCCTTTGGGACACGTGTTGCCCACGGAGCTAGCCTCTGCAGAAGAAGCAAAGGCATTTCCGCAAGACACGTGTCATCCTCGGAGCTAGTCCTCACGGTAATCAGAGGACCAGTCGCGCGGGGTACGTGTCGATCTCGGAGCCCATCTCAGAGAAGTCCGGATCTATCGAAACTCATGTCGCCACCGGAGCTTATCTCTGGGAGGTCTGTTGTTACTGGACACGTGTCGACCTTGGGGCATGTTCCTGAGGAGGGAAGAGAGGGAAGACAGGCGCCAACACGTGCCGTGCGCGGACCTCACCTCCAAGGAAGGGGGAGGTCTCGCTCGTGACACGCGGCACAACCGAAGCTCGTCTCTGCGGACGAGGAGATACCAGGCCCCGGAGGACACGTGGAGCTTCCGGAGCTCATCATCACAGAGGTAACGAGTTCTGGAGCAGGTTTTACGCGTAAAGATACCGGTACGCAACAGGAACCGATCTAAATTCCTCGATGTTACTAAAGATAAGATGTTAGGATCCAACAAAGATCTGAATAAGACTCTTATTCGAGATACAGTCGGATTAGGACTCTTCTCTTCCCGATTATAAATAGAACCCAAAACCTCTGGCCGAAACCACAAGCTTCTCTTTCGACTCCTAAGCCGACGACTTAGAGCCCTAGCCCTAACTCACCAAGCAAACCATCGCTGAAGCGCAACAAGGGAGATCATCGGAGGAGAACCGAGCGGTCTGAGGAGGACGTCGAAGTCAAGAAGAATGTGAGGTAGGACTTCAATATCATTGTGTTCATCTCTTTGCATCTGTTCTTCAATTCCTTTCGAACAGAAGCCTTCTCGTGGGCAGATCACTTGATGATCAGTTTGATCTAAAGACAAGATCATCGCCACGTCCACCTTTGATCCAAACACCCCTGTCCCTACAAGGCCATGCAAGAACATGTATGGATCAATTTAATAAAACTAATCATAGCATGCATATGCATCATCACATCTAGTTTAAGGTTTGTGCATAAATATTGATTGCTGTGAATCCTGTATGCACGTGATCCTACCTAGCAGGACAAGCTCAGGGAGCTGTCTACGACAAACTGCAGCAACCAGGTTTTGAGATCCAAGAACAACCGGAACCGCAAGAACAAGGCAAGTGCTCCTTGACCATGTTGATCCTATGTTTTGGGTAAAACTATTTTGTTTTGCGAAAACGTGTGTGTGCTTAGTCAAACATGATGGCAAACCCTTTTATAGGAGTTTACTAGTTTTGGTTGAACCACCTTGTCGCCTGGGAGGTTTATGAGTCGGGTATGGTTTTTACTTTATGCTTCGCTGAGTCTATGGGATTGGGAAGCGAGGTAGATGTGTCTAGCTAAACTGCACTCGTAATGATAATGAAAAAAATGACGTTAATAATGGACATGGATCGGAGGGAGATCTAGGCAAGCCTGGGTTTGTGAATGAGGTAGCATGAGATGGTGGTTTTACTTGCCGTAGATCTAAGGACCGGTTCATGCATGCACATGCCAGGATAACAGTGCCACCACAAGGCCAACTATGGGTGCGGCTTAGCTGAGTAATTAGGTAAGTTGCTAGAGTGTTATAGACTGTGGAAGGCGCGGGGAATGGGAGTCGAGTGAGGACTGCCCTGGGAACTGCATGGCACAAGAGGGGGCCCGTGGGTGGGAGAATTGGAGATTCTATCCTGCCGGTGAAACCTTAGTGAGTCCATACATCTAGTAACCCCTTTGTAAAGGCTATTTTGTGATCTCTTGACCATACACCGACGGTTGTGTACTGGTATAATGGAGGTTCTGCAGTCACCGACGGGTGACGAAATCACAAAGTTGTGGGTAAAGAGGTGCAAACTCTGCAGAGTTATTAAAACTATCATGATAACCGAGCTTACGGTCACGAGCACCTGGCTAAACTGCCATGATTAGTTGGGATGGTTATTGGGAAGGTTATTGGTTTGGTTATTGGTTTGGTTGTTGGGACTGTTGAGTCCGGGTGATGAGATGGTTGCATGATTGTTGGGTCATGACATGAGATTGGTCTCGGTATGAGACGAGGTGGTCTTATGAGATGAGATGGTAGCGAATACGAGGAGGTATTCGTGAGTATGAATAAAGGTTGGTTAATGTTCGGATGGAACACGGGAAGTGACGGAGGTATGTTGGTGATTTAATACATGCTGGGATTACATTCATTTAAAGTTAAGATGCTGTTTTATCATGATTTTATAAATTTGTTCTTCTGCAAATGAGCCTTTTAATACCTACCTTGTTTATGAGCTGCATATCATGTGTTTTCCCGCACTTGCTGAGTACATAATTGTACTCAAACTTGCATATTACTTCATTATCAGCAGCAGGAGAAGCCTACTATGAAGACCAAGTGGAGCATTATGGCGTGTGATCTGTTCTCAACCTTGCCTGTGGAGGGAGTAGAGATGGAGCCACTTCTGCTTAGATTTGCTTCCACAATAGAATAAAGACTTGCGCTGCATAGAAATAAGACTTCCGCTGTAAGCATGAGTCCAAGACTCATGAGACATTGTAATAAACACTGTTATTCGTGGTTATATATATTCTGAATTCAGTTTGTGGAATATATATATGTGTGATGAACATCCTGGGCACACATATGCATTAGTTCTTGGTTCCGTGGTTTTCCATAGAATTGAGGGCGTCACACATGATGTCAATGTCCACTCTCCACCTTCCGATGAAAATTTGCCTAAGAAGAGGACAGTGATTGTGAAGAAGCCTCGAGGAAAGGCTATTGCCGAGAGGTCCTCGGGACCTATGAGGGCTCCCAATAAAGGGAAGGGGCTTGCTAGTGGCCCCATTGGGCCTCTGAAAATGAAAAATCCCATTCATCGCAATAGGCAACTTTCGAATAATGATTACACTGGAAAAGGGGGTGAACTAGCTGACAAGTTCAAAAAAGTAGAAGTGTATAATCAGCCCAGAGAGTCAGCTGACCACAGATTTTGGAGTAATTTTCATGCTGACTACTATGAACATGTGTATCGGAAGATGAAGCATCCAGTTGTCGAAACTCAGTGGGTTTATATTGCTTATATTCAGTCCAAGAGATGTCAAGCTTATCAGGAGGTTGTGACAGCCCTCGAGCTTCACGGGCTGAAAGACCTATTCTCCTTCCAGTGTGACTGGAATGATGAAGTCATCACGCAATTCTACTCGACTCTCTACTTCGCTCGTGATGACAACGACAGGATGATTTGGATGACACATGGGTCTCAGTACAGTGTCACCTATGAAGAATTCGCAAGAATCCTTCATCTTGAGCATACCTTGGACAATGAACTTGTAATTCACAACCTGAAACTACTGGAGAAAGATCAGCTGGACTTTCTCTATGATACACGAATGCCATTCAAACCTCCAACCACTAAATACATGAAGCCTTTCTTTGTAGTTCTCAATCGGATATTGAGAAAGACTATAGCTCCCAAAGAGGGAGATGCAGGGACTGTTTAGGCCACCCTCAGAACCTTGATGAAGGTCATAAGCAAGAAGAGGACATTCAATGTGTTTGAGTACATTTACAATGACATTGTCAATATCTCTATCAATCCCATCCGGTCTTGCGTCTATGCACCCTACATAATGTTCATGATTGAAAAAGTGACAGGACTGGAGTTCGTAAAGGATGTGCCTCACACTAGACTTAGGCCCCAGAAGCCCAATATATATTCTGCTCCTTCTGCTCCTGTCTCACCCGGAGAAGAAAGAAGGTCCAAGAGAGCTCAAGAGGAGACAAGATCTGAGGCTGCAGCTACCACTCATGCAACCTCATCTACTTGGGAATCCTCAAGTGGCATCTTCAAGATGCTATCTTCTATCTTTTCCTCTTGCCGCAAAGTTGAAGTTAAGCAACATAAAGAGAGATTGGCCAGGAAGATGCATCAAAGATATGTAAAAGCCAATATCCAGGCCATCTGTGCCAAAATGGAAATTGGGCCACAAGGGTCACTTGAGGTTTCTGAGGACTCAGTTGAAGACTTCACTGAAATGCCAACTTTCACTGACCAAGAGTTGAGCTCCTTTGGGTTTCGTGGTGGTTCAGCTGCTAACCCTCTACATGGTCAAGATGATGAAGATCAAGGTGAAGAGGAAGATGAATATAGGACTGAGAGTGAAAGTGGGAACGGCGATGAGTGATTCCACTCGATTTTTACCTTTTTGGTGCCTTGATGCCAAAGGGGGAGAGATTGAGACTAGAATAGCTATCTAGGATAAGTTATTAAGGACTTGTGATCGAGGACTTGTACTTATTTTTAAAACTATTGTAATTTGACTATTCACCTTATGTGTGATGCTTCATAGTATTGTGATGCTTACATCTATGGTTGTTATCTTTTATCCTCGTTCATCACATTTTTGTTGATCACACACTTGTTAGGCACCCCACCATAAGGTGTGCGTATATGAGAGAAGTTTTTCTTGTTGGTTATTAATTATTCTCATATATGCACACTTTATGAAAAAACAATTTTTTCTTCTTAATTGTGATATCTCAAATGGTTGTCATCAATCACCAAAAAGGGGGAGATTGAAAGTGCATCTAGGGTATCCCTTGTGGGTTTTGGAGAATTGATGACAAGCATATGAGATCCTAATGAAATTATTGAGATGATTGCAGGACAAACAAAGTGAACTAGCTCGGTGCACACAAAAAGGTGAAAAATAGAGTGGTGTCCGAAAAGGAAGACTTTAATGGAATTTACAAGAGCAAAGTAGATTTAAATGTATAGGGTGTGTGTGAGAGACACATCCCAAGAGTTCATGACTTTGCGTAAAGGTAAGGGGTTTAAAAATCAACTAAAATCCACTGGACACTGGACTAGTCCGTTCATGGACCGGACTAGTCCGTTTAACTTTCTAGAAGTCGCAGACATAGTGCACCGGACTAGTCCGCTTTTTTTGTCCTGCAATCATCTCAATAATTTCATTAGGATCTCATATGCTTGTCATCAATTCTCCAAAACCCACAAGGGATACCCTAGATGCACTTTCACTCCGGCACGTCCTCTATGGCAAGCTGGTGGACAGTGCCGGGCCTAGGGTTTGCCCACCGCGCATTGGTGGGGTTCCGGAGTTGATTCCTCCCCGGAAACTGCGGTGCAACTACGCCGCCTTGCCTCTCTGGGCAACTGCTGGCGAAGTGTCCTGGACGACCACACTTGTAACATGTGGCCGCTGCTGGTGTGGTGCTCAGGGGACGAAAGCCCGGCATGCGTTGTTGAGGTGCATACGCACGCGGCATTGTCCGCTGCTGCTGTTGTTGTTGCAGAGGTGGTACTGGCAGTGCCGGCCTGAATGCCGGTGAAGAGTACGGCCGACTGCGGAAAGGCATCGATCTCTGGGGTGGCTTCCAGAGTGGACCTGATGGTGGGCGATTCACCATCCGAAACACCTGAGAAGGACCGCCTCCTTCTCCGCTGCTTTGCGGCGCGCTCCGCTTTCGCTCCGCCGCCGCTAACTCCTTGCCGGAGTCCTCCTGAACAATCACAGCGTCAATGATGTCGTTGAGGCTGCCGCGATTGAACATCGCCAGCTTGTCCTTCAGGAGCGGGTTAATCCCCTAATAAAAATGGTCCCGCTGCTTCTCGTCGGTATCTGCGTGATACGATGCGTAGAGAACGAGATCGTTGAACGCCCTGGAGTATTCCAGCGCGTTCTGGCTCCCTTGTTGCAGGTGTAGGAATTCCTGCGTCTTCCTCTTCATCAGACCTGGCGGTATGTGATAGGCCCTGAAGGCCGTCCGGAACTCCGCCCATGTCATTACTCGGTCGGTGGGCTGTGAAGCACAGAAGTTCACCCACCACGCGCTCGCGGATCCTTGGAGCTGCTGGACCGCGAACTTAGTCTTGCGCTGCTCACTTATCTGGAGCAGCCCGAACTTCATCTCTATCGCGCGGAGCCAGTTGTCTGCGTCAAGAGGTTCATCCGCCCTTGAGAATACCGGGAGATGAGTCGCCAGGAAGTCGGAGTAGGAGCACTGTTGACGCTCCTCACGATCTTGACGTCTCTCTGGGCAAGACGTATTAACGATAAGAGTTTGCATCAACTCCGTGTGCTGCTGATGCGAACCCGCCATTGCCGCGACGATGTCGGCCAATGTAACCGTTGGCAGTGGTGGTGGCGGTGTTTGCTGTTGCTGCTGCTGTCCCGAGGAGTCCTCGGGAGAGTGTTGGGAGGTCTCTCCCCCTTGGCTAGTACCCCCAACGTCCGGGTTGGCACGAGTACGCGTCATTCTGAAATTCAAAACAGCAGCGATTAGTACATGTCTTACTGAAAATTCCATATGCAACAGTAGGTATTGAAGTGACACATGAATAATTTGCACAACATTCACATATATTGATAAAGCATAAACTTTATACAAGATACATTATTCTCGGGTCTCCGAGAAGTCGTGCTCATGTCGTCACTACCTATACATACGCTACTGCCTACACGACATGTCACCGATTACAAAAGATGGGTTACACTACCCTAGCTGCCCTACTTGGCAACTGTAACCCCCTACTCGGAGTAGAACTCGACCTCCTGTGGGTCGTCCTCCTCCGGTACCTCTGCTGGTGGCTCTGGATCTACCACCTCTTCTCCCATCTCGGGTTCTCCCATTGCTGGAAGACCCAAGACTACCGGTATGCCTAATACCGGAGGTACGAGGTCCTGCAAAGCATGCACATCATCCATGGCCTGGTTGTAGACCTCTTCCCAGCCTTGCCCTTCCTCAATAGCATCGTCCCGCTCTTGAGCAAGGTCCTCATTCTGCTGGGTTAAAGTCTGTACCAGCTCTTGCAACACCGCGATGTCGACACGGCTTTTCCTCTTCGCCTTCTTCAGACGATGCAACTGATTATGCTGTTCATTCAGTCGCTTGATCGTCGGAAGGAGCACATTGCGGAGTGCGCTGTGAGCACTCTCGAAATGGTCTCCGCGGCTCGTGCTCTCCTTGAGCTTTGTGGCGAGATGCTCTGTATGAACAGCTTGGCTGTCCATCACGGCGTTTCCCGCCCTCACCTGGAGGCTGAGATTTGCCTCCGCGGGGCTGTACCTTGGGCAACTCGGGTCCGTTGCCTCCAGGTGCCTCTCTTCCCACACATGGTGAGCCCGTCCCTCCCACGAAACGAGCGCGTATGGAGTGCCCTCCATCGCTCTCACGTGTAGCTTGCAGAAACGTGACATGGTGTCACGGGCTGCCACTTGCCATGTTCCCTCGGGTTGTCCACCTCTCACCATGATGGTGAACGGCACCCACCCGGGTGTCATAGGTCCTGCGGGGACCTCGACATGGATCGTCCATGCCTTGTTCACCTCTTCGCCTTCTTCCTTGGCGAAGTACTGCAGCATCTGGTTGTATCCGAAATATTGAAGCATCTGGCTCAATGCTTCCGGATAGCCATTGCGGTGAGAACAGTGGGACACCACCCACCCGTTCTCCAACTGCTTATCTATTGTCATCTGTAAAAATATATTTGAGAAATGTCAAATATTTATTTAAACAGTAAACCATTGAGTTATAACATAAGACATGTCACTGAACCCATAAAACTTGGAAACATAGTTCAAATTTTAAGCAAATTTGACTGCCGATCTGCTGTTCAACATGACAGCCCTGATCAGTTTCCATCTCAACCTGATTTAGGCCATGTTAAAGGCAAAACCAATTCTGGAGCTCAACATCAAAGTTAAAGCTAACTTCAATAGCTTTCCATAAAGTATTTGCTTGGCCTAATATCTGTCCTGGTTCAAAAGTTATGAGATGTCAAAGTTAACAGAATTTCTGGAGAAATTTGGACAGCACCTCCCTGCTTTAGGTACTGATTTGATCCAAGAATCCCAGTTAATTCTGTTCCCAATCTGACAACACTTTCTTTTACGAAGTTGTAACCCATCTCATAAGATTTCCATAACTATCTCATTTTCTATTTTTGAATTTTTATGCCGGAAGTTATGCTCAATTTACAGAGAGTTTACAGATAGTCTTTGCTCTGTCCTGTTTTCTGGACAGTTTCAACTCCACTGCATTTTTCGATTGGTTAAGGGATGAAACACCTCTGGACCTCAACAGAAAAGTTGTAAAGCTCTTCCAAAGCTTTCCAGAAATGTATCATATGACCCCAACTTCGAAATAAATCAACCTCTAATCTCTGATTAACTTCAGCCTTAATTCAGCTGAAAACAGAGTGCACTGTCCTTAACAACCTATAAGTCGAAAACTTGTTAACTTTGAATATTCTGATTAAGGGAAGGAGTTACATCAAGTTTTTACTTCTTTGGACCAAAACCTTCAAGTTTTAAATGAAGTTGTTCATTTAGTGTGTAGGATCGAAGAGCACATGAAAAGCTACCAGAGGGGGGGTGAATGGTAGATTAAAACTTTTCGCAGCGGAAACAACAAAAACCCCTCAGCAAAAAATCAATCGGTTAAAGAAACCATGTGTGCAAGTGTTTTCAAACTTCTTCAACCGTGAAAAATCAAGTAGAGAGTTAGAGAATCAAGTTACGGATCTAATGCAACAAGAATCACTTGAAAACACGAAGTAAAACTTGAGATACGATCAAAACATTAAACGAAGATCAATCTGTTCTACCCGATATAAAACAGATCTGCGACGCTGCAAAGAAACTCGTGTATATCAAAAACTACAGATCCGAAACTCGTGAAAATTTCTCAGATGATATATAATTGAGTTGTGAAGACAACCCAAAAAGAATCACGTCAATCAGATCTGTAAAACTCGAGTTATGAACGAAACACCGAAGCAACGTCGGTCTGTCCAGAAACTCGGCGAGAAAGACTTGACGAACAACAAGTCGGACGAACAAGGCACAAAAGCTTCTCGAAACTCTGAACTTTATTCAATAGAAACACAAGAGGAACAGCCCAAAGTTCTCTTCCCACAAGAGCTCTGGCCTCCCTTGCTTTTATAGCCAGCCCTCAGGCTAATCAATCCAATCGTATCCTAACTCACCATAACTGCTCAGGACTCTCCTATTCGCATATAGAAGCAATCGTGAGACTTCCAAACATCTTAGGAACGTCCTAAACATTTCTAAAACAACTCAACTTCGTGCCTAGCACGAAATCCTATCATAACCAACTCAAATCTTCCATATTTGAGCCATATCCGACTCAGCCTCAGACTGAGTACGCAATCCAGCCGGTTGGACATTTCCGACCAATTCTTTAGGTCCACTTCTCTTCATCACGCCTTGGAACAATGTTGCCACGTCCATGCACTCCTTGCACACGTGCAATCACCTTCTAACGACGTACACGCAACCTTCATATGCACTGCCCTTGATCCAAACATGCTGCGCGACCTCCCGATCAACTCAACCACAGCTCCTCCCGAACTTGGTTGTTGGAACCTCATCTCCTCCCTGAGACTAGTCCAAGGATCCCGTCACCAGCCATGTCTTGAACTCAAGCAACACCTGCATATGAATAAACAACCAATTCTTCCGAGCACAAGTCCTCGACTTGACTCACGTTAGTTCGAAAACCACAACACCTTACATGAGCACGTCACATAAGCATGTTGCAAACCATATCAAATGATAACAGCCATAACCACAAAAACACACCAAAAACTTAGCAAATTAATACTAAGCAAACCTTCCCATAAAGCAAGTTTGAGACATTGCGAGTTAAAAGAAAAAACAAGACGCTGCAGTTCTACGAGTTGAACTTCACGGGAGCTCCCTAAAAACAAGCTCCGGACCTCATAGAAGCTCTCCGGACTTTGCAGGAGCTCTCCGGACCTTGCGTCGGACCTTGCCAACACTTGGCGGACCTAACAAAGAACTTGTAGGACCTTGCCACAGCAGAATGTTTTGGCAATATTCAAAACTTTGAATGTTAATGCTAACTTTTATCCTAATTGCCAATGTATTCAGCACACATAGGTCTCACAATCTCCCACTTGATGAATGCATTGGCAACACCAATTAAAATCCAAACATTGGCTTATGAAAAGTTTTGAAAAAGCTTTGAAAACTCATTTCTCCCCCTTTATTAATTTCTCCCCATTTTTTTTAAAATCAGAGAAGGAAGAAAGTGTATAACATATGCAAAGTGTAAAAAAATCTCTCCTTATACATATTTCTCCCCCTTTGACAATGTATTCAGAAAGGTTCAAAAGAGAAATTTTTTAATTTTATGAGCATATTATAACATATACATATAAAACAAAGCTCATCCAAGTCATACTATCAGGTTACTTACACTATCACTTCAATGAGATACATAAAGTAGTGTAAGCCATGCTAGAGATCAAATGTATTTTTCAGTTTAAGCAAGTCATGATCTCCCTTACTCAACTATTTCAAAACCTGAAAACATGACACTTGTTGCTGCATTTTTATTATTCATAATCATTTAAGGCACAAAGTGGATCATATGATATTTGCAAGAGATTATATGCCGCATCAGCCTTATTCTAACCAACCAAGCCAAGCCTATGTCATTTGACAATCAGAAGCTTAAGGACATGGTTTTAGTCATACACAATTACTTCCAAGTTCATATATTAGTGCAATGATAAGCAATCTCAAAAGAAGAAGTGCGATGCATGCATATTCTCTTGATCTTTTCTCAATTTTTTATTTGAAAACTCAACATGTGAGCTGATCACTTGATTAATTTTTTATGATTAAAAGCACTTGTGAGCACGCAACAAGTTCAGAGCAGCAAGAAAGTTCGATCATGACCAGATTTAGTGTAAGTAATTATTCCAATTACTATTCATGGCAAAAACTACAAAATGTATAACATGAGTAATGTAGTAAGAATTTTCAGCCTGTAAAAGGAATCACAAAGTCATATATGTATGAAATACTATGCTCATATTATTTTAGTTTCAGATTCACACATGGAATTTCAAAGTTTCAAAAACTCCCCCTCAATTTAAGCCATGAGGATGCATAACCCCTATTTCACTATGAATGAAACAAAAACGAGTGAAATCCAAAGATTTTGTAAAAATATCAACCAATTGTTGTTCGGTATCGACATGGTGAAGCACAATGTTTCCTTTTTCAACATTATCACGAAGAAAGTGATACCTAATGTCAATGTGCTTAGTTCTAGAGTGTTTCACGGGGTTTTTAGCAATACAAATTGCACTAGTGTTATCAAAAAACAGTGGAACACTATCTAAATCAACCCCATAGTCCTTAAGTGTTTGAACAATCCAAAGAATTTGTGAGCAAGCGCTAGCCGCAGCTACATATTCAGATTCGGCCGTGGATTGTGCAACTGAACTTTGTTTTCTAGAGGACCAAGAAACAAGTGAATTACCAAGAAAATGACAAGCACCCGAAGTACTTTTCCTATCAATCCTACAACTCTCAAAATCAGCATCCGGAAAAGCTTTCAAAGAAACGGTTGAGGAAGAAGGAAGAAAAATGCCAAATTCTTAAGTTCCATGTAGGTACCTGAGAATCCTTTTGATGGCTTGGCGATGTGAAGCACGTGGAGAAGCTTGAAATTTGCACAAAGACATACGCTGAATTGTATGTCCGGTCTTGACGCCGTGAGATACAAAAGTGATCCAATCATACTTCTGTATTTTTTTATCGACCGGGTCACCATTTTCGTCAAGTTCAAGTGTTGTTTCTGTTCCCATTGGTGTCCGAAGAGGCTTGCATTTGTCCATGTTGAAGCGCTTAAGAAGGTCCTTTGTATACTTAGTTTGATGCACAAAAGTTCCTTCTTTTGTTTGCTTGATTTGCAGCCCCAAAAAGTATGTGAGTTCTCCCATCATACTCATCTCAAATTCTGAACTCATCATAGCTGAAAACTTGGACACGAGATCATGAGAAGCACAACCAAAGATAATATCATCCACATGCACTTGAACGAATAATGAGTCATTGCCATGCTTAAGTACAAAAAGAGTTTTATCAACTTTGCCCATGGTAAACCCCTTTTCAAGTAAGAATGTTTTTAACCTATCATACCATGCTCTAGGGGCTTGTTTTATACCGTACAAGGCTTTGGACAGTTTGTAAACATGATTAGGAAAATTTGGATTTTCAAAACCCGGTGGCTGCTTAACATAAACCTCCTCCTCTATGTAGCCATTAAGAAAAGCACTTTTAACATCCATTTGATATAACTTGAAACCTTTAGATGCAGCAAATGCTAATAAAATTCTTATAGCTTCTAATCTAGCAACAGGAGCAAATGTTTCATCAAAATCTAGACCTTCAATTTGAGTGAAACTTTGAGCAACCAACCTAGCTTTATTCCTAGCCACAACCCCATCCTCACTTTGCTTATTTTCAAATACCCATTTAGTTCCAATTAATGTGTGACCTTGAGGTGGAGGTACAAGTTTCCAAACATTATTTCTTTCAAATTTGCTAACTCTTCTTGCATGGCATTAATCCAAGATTCATTAGTGAGTGCGTGTGATATCTTCTTGGGTTCAAAAGAAGCAACAAAAGTAGAATGAGCATGAGAGTTTGGATCGCAAAACCTGGACCGAGTGACTCGTTCATGCAAGCTTCCAATGATTTGTTGTGGAGGATGACTTTTGAGTACTCGGAGGGGAGTAGACACTTCACAAGCACCTTCTTCTTTATGTTCGGACCTTTGATTAGGAGAGCTTGTTGATTGAGAAATGTCCGAACCAGCAGTAGTGACTGTTGATGCTGGTTGTGGTGCAAAATCAGCAGCTTGATCGTTATTTACTTCCGAGTTTTCGGGTAGCAGCACCACTTCTTCATCTTCTTCAATAAAAATTCTCTCCCCCTGCGGATATGGATCCGGACCTGCAATATCGGAACTAGTACTTGGGCTAGCTTCATCAAAAGAAACCTCGCAAGTCTCCACAATTTTGTTAGTGTCAAGTAAAAGCACACGGTAGCCTCTAGTATGAGATGGATAACCAAGAAACATGCCATCAACAGATCTAGCTTCAAATTTATCAAGATTACCATGTTTCTTAATAAATCATTTGCAACCAAAAACCCTAAAGTGTGTAACACTAGGCCTATGTCCAAACCGGAGCTCATATGGAGTTTTTCAAGCTTAGCACGCAAGAAAACACGATTTGAGACATAACAAGCGGTTGCAATTGCATCAGCCCAAAATTTCCTAGGAGTTTGATATTCATCAAGCATAGTCCTAGCCATCTCAACTAAGGTCCTGTTCTTTCTTTCTACGACACCATTTTGTTGTGGTACATAGGGTGAAGAGTATTGATGATCTATTCCATTTTCAGCACAAAAGTGATCAAAGTATTGGTTTTTAAATTCAGTTCCGTTATTACTTCTAATTGATTTTAATGATCCTGGGTGATCAATAGATAATCTAAGAAATAAAGTTCTAAAATAACTAAAAGCTTCATTCTTAGATGCCATAAAATAAACCCAAGAATATCTGGAATAATCATCAACAATCACAAGCACATACCATTTACCTCTGAAGGATTGAACACGTGCCGGACCTACTGTGTCAAGATGTAAAAGTTGTCCCGGTTCAGCTGTCATGGTCATTGTGAGAGGAGCATGTGAACCTGCAACAAACTTAGCATGTCTACAAGAAGAGCACACAATATCATTGTCCTTTTTAAGCTTCGGCAGCCCACGTATGCGATCGAGAGCACTAACACGAGTGAGATGATCAAAGCCTATGTGACCAAGTCTACGATGCCAAAAATATAGATCCTTTGTATCATTAGCAACTAGACACCGATGCTTAGAAGTTGACAAATCAAAATCTGCTTTAAAAACTCTTCCAAACCTAGACATGTTAAACAAAAGCTCACCTTTTGAATCTACAACCTTGCAGCAATTTTTAGCAAAGCTAACCTCTAGATTTTCATCTAGCAATTGTGAAACCGAAAGCAAGTTGTATTTCAAATTTTTAACAAGTGCCACATCTTTCAAAGTGTAGATATTGTTTACTCTAACCGAACCTTTAGCAATTATGGGAGTAGAAGAGTTATCGGCGAAAGTAACATTTTCTACACGTGACACAAAAGAGAGAGAGGAGAACCATTCTTTGTTACCGGTCATGTGGCGTGAGCAACCTGAATCCACAATCCAAATGTTCTCCTTCCTCAAACGTGAAACCTACACAGCAGCACAATACGTCGATGACTCAATACTGGGGTTAGTTAAAAGACTTTTAGGAATCCAGTACTGAGTCACACGACGTCCAGCAGGAATAACACGCGAAAGCTGAGAAGATACAGCAGGTTTATGAGCCAAACATCGAAAATTTTTGTTCCCAACTACTGACTTAGAAGATGTGTTATATGTAGCACAAAAAACAGTAGGTCCGGTTGCAAGTTTTTGACTCATTACAGCAAGTTGCAAGCTCCGAACATTCGGTCTAGCAGATTTTGCTTGGTAGTTATGTGATTTATCAAGTATTCTTTGTTTCTTATCGTGTTTAGCTAGTGTATAACAAAAATCCATGACATGACCATCTCTACCACAGTAGGTACAATGAAAAATAACCTTATTATCATGTCTAGATGAGCAAGCAACACGTTTATTAGAACCCGAATGGGACAGTACTCCTGCAGATTTGAAAATCACCTCTTTTTGTCTAGGAGCTGTTTGAATCAAACCGCTTCCTAATGACTTTACAACTTTAGGTGGGTGTGCCTTAGCATGAGCATGAGAATTAAAACCTAAACCAGTTTTATCATTACAAGACTTGGAAGAATTCAGCAGCAAGTTTAGGTTCTTATTTGCATTAGAAAACCGATCTAGTGTCCTATGCATGTCATCAAGTTTATTGGACAGATCAAAGCAGTTTTCACATGAACTTTTTCCTTTTAGTTTGCAATTTGAACAATATTTAACTTCATGCACGTAAAGCATTGTTCAAAATAGAAATCTCATTCATAGCATCATTTAGTTTCTTATTCAGATCATCACATGAAGAACAATGCAAATCAATTGTAGAACAACAAGCATCTTTCAAATTTTTATCATTAAGTGCAGCAAGCTCATTGTTCTTTTCAATTTCAAGTTCAAGTTTATCAAGTGTAGATGCGTGTGCACTTCTTAAAGAGGATAATTGTTCATAAATTAAATCACATGAGGAACAAGAATCATCACTAGGAATCAAAGTTTTTTTAAACGATTAATTTCAGATTCAGTGATTCAATTTTAACAGCATTGTTCCTAAGTTTTTTATCATTTTTCTTTAATATAACAGTGGCACGAGAAATAGCATCACACATTTCTTCGCAAGTGGGACATACCTCTTCATCGTCGCTGTTGTGTTCTGCCTCCTCGGAGCTTGAACTTGACTTGCTCGCCATGCAGCACATATTTGCCATAGCTTCTTCATCTTCATCACTACCGGTGTCCACATCACTTGAGCCGAAATCTTGAAGTGCAGAGATCATACTATGCACTATGTTGCGCATTGATAAATCTTTCTTCTTCTTATTCTTTGCAAACGATTTCTTCGGCCTTGTTTGCTTTTCTTCACGTGAAGTCGGACCTGAAAGGTTAGGGCACTCCGTACGAAAATGTCCTGTCTTACCACATTGAAAACATCGTTGAGGTCCGGAGCTTCCTCTCCTTCTAGTTCTCACATTTTGCAATGCTTTTGAGAACCGAGTAGAGATGAGTGCAAGCTCCTCCTCTGAAACTCATCAATCTGTTCAAGGGTTAGAGAGGACAGCAAAGAGAGTGCACCACTAGATGATGATTGACTAGAACTAGACATGTCACGTTGCGAAACAAATGCAATAGACTTGTTGGGGTTTTTACGTGAGATGATGTCAATTTCATGAGTTTTCAATTTAGAATAAAGCACGTCTAAAGTAAGAGAACTCATGAGAGTATATTCACGAAAAGATGTAACTTTCATCTCCCAAATTGACATATCTAATGCTCCTAACAATTGTCTAGCATTTTCAGCATCTGAAAAGTTAACATTGACACTACGCAAGTTGCTGAGAATTTTATTAAAGCGAGCAAAAAGGTCATCAATTGACTCACCGGGTTGCATCTCAAAATGCATGTATTCTTTCTTGAACATATCTTGCCTTACCTCCTTGATCGTATTGGATCCTTCATGGTAGTCACAAAGAGCTTTCCAAATATCATATGCAGATCGGAGGTGTGCAACACGGTCGAAGTCGCTTTGAGTCAATGCTTGGATGATCAAGTTGCGAGCCTTGTTGTTGTTGTCAACATCTCTCATGTTCGCAGCCGTAACTTGATCGTTGGGTGGTACATCAAAGTTCCGGTAGACCTTTTCCCATATGGTGAAGCCTTGCGCCTGTATGTAGACCTCCATCCGCGCCTTCCAAACCTGAAAATCGATGCCATTGAACAAACAAGGTTCTGCGGAGTACTTCTCCATGATGGTTAGTCAAAACACGTGCAAATCACAAAGATTAGAGCACCTTGGCTCTGATACCAATTGTAGGATCGAAGAGCACGTGAAAAGCTACCAGAGGGGGGAGAATGGTAGATTAAAACTTTTCGCAGCGAAAACAACAAAAACCCCTCAGCAAGAAATCAATCGGTTAAAGAAACCGTGTGTGCAAGTGTTTTCAAACTTGTTCAACCGTGACAAATCAAGTAGAGAGGTAGAGAATCAAGTCACGGATCTAATGCAACAAGAATCACTTAAAAACACGAAGTAAAACTTGAGATACAATCAAAACATTAAACGAAGATCAATCTGTTCTACCCGATATAAAACAGATCTGCAACGCTGCAAAGAAACTCGTGTATCTCAAAAACTACAGATCCGAAGCTCGTGAAAATTTCACAGTTGATAGATAATTGAGTTGTGAAGACAATCCAAAAAGAATCACGTCAATCGGATCTGTAAAACTCGAGTTATGAATGAAACACCGAAGCAACGTCGGTCTGTCCAGAAACTCGGCGAGAAAGACTTGACGAACAATAAGTTGGACGAACAAGGCACAAAAGCTCCTCGAAACTATGAACTTTATTAAATAGAAACACAAGAGGAACAGCCCAAAGTTCTCTTCCCACGAGAGCTCTGGCCTCCCTTGCTTTTATAGCCAGCCCTCAGGCTAATCAATCCAATCTAGGACTCCTACTCCTAATTGGACTCGTATCCTAACTTACCATAACTGCTCAGGACTCTCCTATTCGCATATAGAAGCAATCGTGAGACTTCCAAACACCTTAGGAACGTCCTAAACATTTCTAAAACAACTCAACTTCGTGCCTAGCACGAAATCCTATCATAACCAACTCAAATCTTCCATATTTGAGCCATATCCGACTCAGCCTCAGCCTGAGTACGCAATCCAGCCGGTTGGACCTTTCCGACCAATTCTTTACGTCCACTTCTCTTCATCACGCCTTGGAACAATGTTGTCACGTCCATGCACTCCTTACACACGTGCAAACACCTTCCAACGACGTACACACAACCTTCATATGCACTGCCCTTGATCCAAACATGCTGCGCGACCTCCCGATCAACTCAACCACAGCTCCTCCCGAACTTGGTTGTTGGAACCACATCTCCTCCCTGAGACTAGTCCAAGGATCCCATCACCAGCCATGTCTTGAACTCAAGCAACACCTGCACATGAATAAACAACCAATTCTTCCAAGCACAAGTCCTCGACTTGACTCACGTTAGTTCGAAAACCACAACACCTTACATGAGCACGTCACATAAGCATGTTGCAAACCATATCAAATGATAACAGCCATAACCACCAAAACACACCAAAAACTTAGCAAATTAATACTAAGCAAACCTTCCCATAAAGCAAGTTTGAAACATTGCGAGTTAAAAGCAAAAACAAGACGCTGCAGTTCTACGAGTTGAACTTCACGGGAGCTCCCTAAAAACAAGCTCCGGACCTCACAGAAGCTTTCCGGACCTTGCAGGAGCTCTCCGGACCTTGCGTGGGACCTTGCCAACACTTGGCGGACCTAACAAAGAACTTGTCGGACCTTGCCACAGAAGAATGTTTTGGCAATATTCAAAACTTTTAAGGTTAATGCTAACTTTTATCCTAATTGCCAATGTATTCATCACACATAGGTCTCACATAGTGGGGTGTGACATCGATGCGTCACCAGATCATGTCGGTACTACGTCCTCACAAAGAAAAATCTATACCGGACTTAGCCGGCTTCGTTAATTCAGTGGCACTAAAAGTCACTGACACACGGATGCTACACGTCTACCGTTTCGTGGTTAGACTACCTGCAGAAACTCAAACAATCATCAGACTCGGCTGCACACCGAGCCCGGTATCCATACAGTTCGTACACCCGGCCGTCATCCCTCGCCCGGATGTTCTCAAGCCAAACATGCCTTGAGTTACGTGTTCACGTTTCAGACCACGTGAAGGGGTCTCCCAAATTGCAACACGCACGCTAGGGACAGACGTTGCTCATATACCCCAAACGACATGAAGAGTCGTAGAGGATATCAAAGCGGGTCGGGTTACCTGCCACCCGTGGGGCTACAACCTTCAGCTTGTGGCACTGGTGGATAGTGCTTATGTGCACCCCCCAAGACATAAACGTCCCGAGATGCACGATTTTCCGACATAGACAAATAGGTTAGTATGCCACTTTCTATATACTAATAACATCCTTATATGGGCTACTAACTCGTTCCTCACTGGATTTTTGAAAAAGATGACCTTTGTAGTGCGTTAAACCTCAAGCGAGCTCTGGTACCAACGCTGACACGACCCCACGGTCTTGTCGAGCCAGGATCAAGCTGAGGGGTGCTGCGTTGCACAGCACCGGATAACACACATCAAAGGTACAAAGCGGAAGCAAAGTTTATATTACATAAAGTGGTTTATGAACACCGCCAGCCGATTTACACCTCGAGCTCTCAACCTACCTCTGAACGACCAGCTATGCCTCAACAACCAGCTACCCGAGTTACATCGGTTTCCCGGTTCCCATATAGCCGGTAGGTCTTCGGTACTGTTCTAGCTTGTTCAACAGGCCCTCACACGGCTTGGTCCTCAATTGACACAAGCGGAGCTACAGCACACAGGCCCCAAAGTCCTTCTGCCCTTACTCTCCGCTCGGTCTCATCTTTCTTGCCATGTGTATCATGTGCTATCTCTACCCGAGTCGAGTGCCTCTAGCCTATGCTCGCGAGTAGTTCCAACTACTCGACTTGTACCGAATCCTACCCTAACTTAGCTTTGCAGTAGCTAACGGGGTTTGCAATCCTAAACCCAACCCAGGGTTTTCTTGGTTATGCAATTGGGTTTCCAAACATGACTCTAATGCAAGGAAATAAGTAATACTCAAATAAGTGCTCAAAACAATAAAAATTTGTAAAAGGTTAATGCAAACCAGAGCTTGCCTTGCTGCTCTTGGTCGTAGCCTAGCTGCTCCTCCGGAGTAACGAAGTCTAGGACTTCGGGTTCCTCCTCGACCTTAGCGACTACATGATATAAGAAGTACATGTATTAAATTAATGCATTTGAATTGACTTTTAAACTTGTGAAATCTATAACTCTTAATAGACAGACCCAATGCCTCTGAAACTTTTACTGTGGCTTGGTTACAACCTAAACAGAGACTTAGTTAAGTTTTAGTTGCAGCAAAGCTCATTTGAGCCCTCCACAATTAATTATGTACTTGACCTTAATTGAAGGATTTTCATGAAACAAACTATGAGTTTCTGAAAACTAGATTTTCAGAGGGTTCTAATGGAGTTGGTATCACTTAATTTGATGGTTCCTAGCTAAAGATATGAGCTAAACAATTTCAGAGAAAATTCTGAAAATGTTTCTGAACGTTTTCTATTTTCTCTGGAACAGTTTCACTAATCACACCATTAGGTGGATCCAATGAGCTCAAATGGATCTGAAATTTTTATGGTTGTTCAGGGATATTTTGGTGAACATTCCAGCAAAAGTTCAGGATTTTCATCAAAAGGATTCTCCAGTTAAAATTCCAAACAGTTTAAAGTTTGAGGAATTAATTCTGGAGAAATAAGGGTTTTCATGAAGTGAAACCTGATTTGCTGCAAAGTGCTCAGAGAGCTGAATCCAACAAAATTTGGTTCACTAAATTTGGAGCTTTCTATCCAAAGTTATGAGGATTTGAAGTTTGAATGAAATCTGAAAATCAGGTGAAAAGTTTAAATCTGCCGGGGCCCGCGGAGACACGTGTTGGGCACGGAGGCGACAGCACACTGAGGCCCACAGGGTTTTTGCACGCCAGCACACCAGATCCCGGCCGCAGCCCGATCCCGATTTAAAATATCTGCCGCTGACAGCTGGGGTCCACCCCCTCCGTCTACCTCTCGCCGCCCGCGCTCTACCGCCGGGGTACCTCGCCGGAGAGCTCGCCGGCAGCTTCTGTAAAGCTCCAAACTTCACGATTTTGGCCGCCTCTGCCTATTTTCACTCGGGGAAGAGGATTCTTGGGTCAGCTTGCCATGAAAACGGTCGGCACATGTTCGGCGACGAGCGGCGGCTTCGGAAAGACTTCGGCCGTGTCGGCTGACTTCCCTAGCACCTCGATCACTCGAGCAACCGGTCGGGGAGCATCAGTGGACCTTAGGGAAGGTCGACATGAGCTTGAAGCAGCTCGGGGGAGGCCCGAAGTAGGCTTCCACCGTGCACCCGATGCCTCCCGCATGCTCCGTCGTCGGTAAACTTCAAGATACGCCAGTTACGGGTGTTCTCAGACCAAAGGTTTTGAAGGCAACTTCTGCGCTACCGTGTCTAGTGTATGTGAGAGCGGATTGAGGCCCTCTAATCCTTCCTAGAGTAGGAATTTGACAGAACCGCACCCGAAGGTTGTTCTGAACCCAGAAAGGGGAAAACTGGAAATTCGCCGCCGGTGAGCAAGCACTCGGGCTGTGGCTCGGGGGTGAGCAGCACCAGTCACCAGCGCGTCCAAGGGTGCCTTGGCTCGTGCGTGACAACTCCCCGGTAGGGCTGTCCATGGGAGCCCGAAGTGCGGCGGTTTTAGGTCAGCGAATTGAACTCTCGGTATAGCCGAGATCAATCGGTTTCAGCTGAGTTTTAGCAACGGGGAAGAAGGAGGAGGGTTCCTAGTACCTTTCCGTAGCTCTGGAGGGGACGGGAAGGCTGTGATCGGAGCTCTCCGATCAGTTCTGAGCAGCGGAAGGAGTTTCCCGGCGCTGTGTTCTTGCGGGAAGGAAATGGCGAGGGCTTCGGCCGAGGAGGGGGAAGAACGCCTTAAGAAGGCTCTGAACCGCCTCGTGCCCGCGCGTGGCCAAGCAGCTGCTGATGCGGCGGCCTCCCTCGGTGGCGATCGCAGCTGCAGCTCGGTGACCCGAGTGAGAAAAGTCTCAGTCGGTTGAATCCTCCCTGTGGCTGACATGTGGGTCCCATTTTCGTTTTTAACCTCTGAAATTCACTCCTAATCACTGTTGTAAACAGTGAGCCCCAAAATACCCATGGTGATTCAAATTATTCACCCATGAGCCATTTGAATTGATTAGAATTCAAATTGGGTTTGGCTTGAATAAATTTCAGCACATGTTCAGTTTGAAAATCAAATAAAGTTTGAATTTGCCCCACTTAGCTCATGTCAAGATCAACTCCAAATGGAGTGGAAATTGGTGTATGAGCTCACAAAAATGTGCTGAGTAAGAATATGCCTCCCACTTTTGAATTCATGGGATAAAAACAGTTTGAATTTGAATATGGTTTCAAACTGCCCTCTTTCTAGCTATACCCAAAATGACCTCAAAAAGGTTTTGAATTTTGGTGAAACTTGGCATGCATATCCCTAGCAATGTGTAGGAGTTTTCATATGCCCAGCCCATCTATATCACATGTGGAAAATACCACTTTTGCAATATATGAGTTTGTTCTCTAATGAGCATGTTGATGGTGGTTACTTGCTCTTCATTTGTGTTCATCGACTTGCTTCAAATGAGGTGTGTGGTGTGGTGATGAACACCTTACATATGTGTCAAAAACTGAGGCCCTTACATGGAGGGAGCAGGGTGGCTGTGATCGGGGCTCTCAGATCAGTTCCGAGCAGCGGAGGGAAAAATCCGGTTCTGTGTTCTTGCGAGGGGAAAACCACGAGGGGGCTTTGGCCGAGGAGTGGGGCGCCTTAAGAAGGGCTCCGAACCGACTTCTGCCCGCGCTTTGCCAAGCAGCTTGTGGCGCGGCGGCCTCCCTCGGTGGCAATCGCTGCTGAAGCCCGAAGACCGAAGTGAGAAAGTCTTCAGTCGGTTGAATCACTTCAGTGGCTGACATGTGGGTCCCACTAAACAGTAATCCCCACAATGCCCATGGTGATTTGAATTATTCACCCCTGAGCCATTTGAATTGGTTAGAATTCAAATTGGGTTTGGTTTGGCTAATTTCAGCACATGTTCAGTTTGAAATTCAAATAAAGTTTGAATTTGCTACACTTAGCTCATGTCAAGATCAACTCCAAATGGAGTGAAAATTGGTGTATGAGCTCACAAAAATGTGCTGAGCAAGAATATGCCTCCCACTTTTGGATTCATGGGATAAAAACAGTTTGAATTTGAATTTGAGTTCAAACTACCCTCTTTCTAGCTATACCCAAAAAGTACCTCAAAAAGGTTTTGAATTTGGGTGAAACTTGGCATGGACATTCCTAGCAAGGTGTAGGAGTTTTCATATGCCCAGCCCCTAGATGATGCATGTGGGAAATACCACTTTTGCATTTTTTGAGTTTATTCTATAATGAGCATTTTGATAATGGTTACTTGCTCTTCAAATGTGTTCATCAAATTTCTTCAAATGAGGTGTGTTGTGTGGTGATGAACACTTTAAATATGTGTCAAAAACTGAGGCCCTTACATCTTCCACGAGGGACGGTGATTTGAATCAATAACAACCCGGGATACACGACAAATACACCCGCCTCGAAAGACTCTCTTAAGAGCTCTTTCTTACGTTGTATGCAACAACCTTTCACACGACACCCCGACATAGAAAAACATTTCGTACCGAGCAGGATGGTCCTCTACGCGGACACGTCGAAGTTGCCCGCTAAATGATTTACACCTCCCGCCTTCTCAACGCCATTCCCACGCGAAGGATGAGTTTCTATATCATGGTCCATCGAGTTACATCGGTTTCATGGGTCCTATACCCCACTATATATCTGGTACAGCTCAATCTTGTCCAGCAGGGCCGCATACATACGGTCCTTAACCGACACGAACGGGGCTACAACCAACCTCCACATTTGCCTTACCATCCCGGTCCAGGACAAATGTGGTCTCAACCATGGTTTTTTTCCCACAAGGGTTTTCCACGTAAAATCAGTGTCTTGTGTTCGATCTTGTTTACGCATTATTTGCTAACAAGTGGTACCAGAGCCAGACACGAGATTAATTAAAAAATTATGGTTTTATTCCCTGTTACGGCGCCGCCGCCAGAGATTAGATCGGTTCGCTGCCGCTTTGCTGGGTTGCGCGCAGATCTTTGATGGATTGGTTGGGCGGCTGTCTGCGTCAGGTGCATCGCCCTCCTCGGGGTGCGATCCCCCCTGCCTGCGCCCCACATTCGCCGGTTGAGGCTGCCGGTCACGTCTCAGTCTTCAAATCTCTGGTCCGGGGTCAGATTTTTTTCTTCCGCTCATCATCAAGGTCACTGCTTCACGCGAGGATCGAGGTACCTGCTCACGGTTGCCTCACGTGAAGTTGATCACTGTTTCTTTCTAGCCTGCGCAGTGCATCAATGTTTCTGTTACCAAGGATCGGGACCAGGCTGTTTTGGATCTTTTCTATAGCCACGCAACAATCTACACCAGGCATTGATTTCTGGTTTTCTTTGCTGGTCGCACACCAAGATCTACCAGGAATTCTGCAGTTCAATCATTGTTGATTTCTACTTTGTTATGGCTTCTCACAAATATGATATTCCGCTGCTCGACCATGATACACGGTTCACTCAATGGCAAGTTGAGATGCGGGCAATATAAGCACACACCGATCTAGATGATGCGCTTGATGGTTTCTCCAAGAAACAAGAAAATTGGACCAACGATGAAAAGCGTCGTGACCGTAAGGCTCTTTCACAAATTCATCTTCATTTATCTAACAATAATTTGCAAGAAGTTTTGGAACAGAAAACTGCTGCTGCTTTATGGCTCAAGCTGGAATCGATATGCATGTCCAAGGATCTAACCAGCAAAATCCATTTGAAGATGAAATTGTTTACCCACAAGTTGCAAGAGGGTGGTTCAATGTCCTCTCATTTTCAAGTCTTCAAGGAGATTATTTCGGACCTAGCGTCCACGGAGGTAAATATGATGATGAGGATTTAGCTCTTATGCTCTTGTGTTCGTTGCCCCCGTCTTACTCAAATTTCAGAGACACTATATTATACAGTCATGATACTCTAACTGTTCAAGAGGTCTATGATGCTTTGCATGCCAAAGAAAAGATGAAACAGATAGTGTCTACTGATTCCGCTGCCAGTTCTGATGGAGAAGGCTTATTTGTTCGTGGTAGGACAGAGAAGAAATCAAATAAAAGTTCGAGTGGTCAGAAACACCGCTCTGAATCCAAAGGTAAAGAAAAGCTCTGCAGATATTGCAATAGGAATAATCATGATATCTCTGAATGTTACAAGCTACAGAATAAAGAAAAGAGAAAAGCTACTCAAAAGTCCACAAATAAATCCAGTGATGATGGTAGTGCCTCTATTGTATCTTCCGATAGCAGTTCTAATGGTGATGTTCTCGTTGCTTTTGCTGGATGTGCTAAAACTAATGATGAATGGGTTCTTGATTCTGCCTGCACACTTCATAAATGCTTTAACAGGGATTGGTTCTCCACTTATGAATCTGTGGAGGGTGGAGGTTCTTTTTTGATGGGTGATAACACACCTCGCAAGGTTGTAGGCATTGGATCCGTTCAGATTAAGATGTCTGATGATATTGTCAGAACATTGACAGATGTGAGGCATGTTCCAACTATGACGAGAAATCTTGTTTCTTTGAGTACTCTTGATCTCAATGGGTACAAGTATTCTGCTGAAGGTGGAGTTATTAAGGTAACTAAAGGCTCTCTTGTTGTGATGAAAGGTGACTTGCTAAAATAAAATTTATATATTCTTCAAGGCGTTACAATTATTGGTAATGTTGTTGTTTCTTCTAAGTCACGTGATTCTAATACTACAAATTTATGGCATATGCGTCTCGGTCACATTAGTGAACTTGGTTTATCAATTTTGAGCAAGAGAGGTTTTTTTGATGGGCACAACATCAGTAAATTGGATTTTTGTGAGCATTGTGTGTTTGGCAAACACAAGAGGGTGAAGTTCAACACTTCGGTTCATACAACTGAAGGTATTCTTGATTATGTGCATTCCGATTTATGGGGACCACCTCGTAATACATCTATTGGAGGTGCTCATTTTATGTTGACTATTATGGATGATTATTCGAGAAAGGTATGGTCTTATTTCTTGAAACGTAAATCAAAAGCATTTTCTGCATTTAAAGAGTGGAAGACTATGGTGGAGAATCAAACTGATAGGTGAAGGTTCTTCGTACTGATAATGGGATGGAATTTTGTTCTAATGAATTTAACTCTTATTGCAAGTCTCATGGCATTGTGAGATATCGCACTGTTGCTCACACACCTCAGCAGAACGGTGTGGCTGAGCGTATGAACAGGACTATCATCTCCAAGGCCCGTTGCATGTTGTCTAATGCTGGTCTTAATAGATGTTTTTGGGCTGAGGCCGCTTCCACTGCTTGCTATCTTATTAATCGTTCGCCCTCTATTGCAATTGATAAAAAGACTCCAATTGAGTTATGGTCTAGTTCTCCAGCTAATTATTCTAAGTTGAGGATCTTTGGTTGTCCTGCTTATGCTCATGTTGATAATGGAAAATTGGATCCTAGAGCTATTAAGTGCATTTTCCTTGGTTATGGTTCTGGTGTTAAAGGTTATAGATTGTGGGATCCTGAATCTAAAAAAGTTATAACTAGCAGAAGTGTTGTCTTTAATGAATCTGCTATGAGTACTAATGCCCCTGTTGAGACTTCTCAGAATTCTAGTGTACAGGTGGAGCATTTAATTAACTCAACACATACACCAGATGCTGATGACTCGGATGCACTTATTGATGATGATTCATCGGTTATCCCACATTCTTCTCCTGTTGTGCAGCCTCCACAACATTCTATTGCATTTGACAGGTCTAGGAGGCCTCATATTCGACCTAAGAGGTTAATTGAGGAATGCAACATTGTTGCTTATGCTTTGAGTTGCGCAGAAGCTATTGAGGGTAATACAGAACCTTCTAATTATTCTGAGGCTATTACTTCTGCGGACTGCAATAGTTGGGTTGTCGTTATGCAACATGAAATGGAGTCACTTGAAAAGAATGGTACTTGAGAGTTAGTGCCTTTGCCTAAAGAGAAAAAGTATGTTCGTTGCAAATGGATTTTCAAGAGGAAAGAACCTATTTCTCCTAATGAGACTGTTAGGTATAAAGCAAGGTTGGTTGCTAAGGGCTATAGTCTGATTGCAGGTATTGACTATAATTATGTTTTTTCTCCTGTTGTGAAGCATAGTTCTATTCGCAGTTTACTCAGTATTGTTGCTATGCATGATTATGAGTTGGAGCAACTGGATGTTAAAACTGCACTTTTACATGGAGAATTAGATGAAGACATTTATATGGATCAACCTGAAGGCTTTATTATCAAGGATCAGAACATCTTGTTTGCAAATTAAAGAAGTCTCTTTATGGCTTGAAACAATCTCCTAGACAGTGGTATAAGAGATTTGACTCCTTTATTCTCTCTCAAAAATTTAAGCGGTCTTCCTATGATAGTTGTGTTTATTTGAAGATTGCTCATAATTTAGCTATTTATTTACTTCTCTATGTCGATGATATGTTGATTGCTGCAAAATATAAGTTAGAAATAGCTAACTTAAAGGCACAATTGAGTAATGAATTTGAGATGATGGACTTGGGTGCAGCAAAGAAAATTCTTGGCATGGAGATTATTAGAGAGAGACAAGCTGGCAAGTTATATCTTAGTCAACGAGGTTATATTGAAAAGGTCCTTCATCTGTTCAGTATGCATGATGCTAAACCAATGAGTACTCCTTTAGCTCCACATTTCAGATTATCATCTGCTTTATGTCCTTAGTCAGATTATGATATTGAGTACATGTCTCGAGTTCCCTATACTAGCGCAGTTGGATCTCTTATGTATGCTATGGTTTGCTCTCGTCCTGATTTGTCATATGCATTAAGTGTTGTTAGTATATACATGGCTAATCCTGGCAGAGAGCACTGGAAAGCAGTTCAATAGATTTTGAGATACGTGTGTGGTACTTCAAATGCTTGATTGCAGTTTGGTAAATTCGGAGATGGACTTGTTGGTTATGTTGATTCAGATTATGCTGGTGATTTGGATAAAAGGAGATCTCTCACAGGTTATGTTTTCACCATTGGTGGTTGTGCTGTCAGTTGGAAAGCTTGTTTGCAGTCTACTATTGCTTTATCAACTACTGAAGCTGAATATATGGCTATTTCTGAAGCTCGTAAAGAAGCTATTTGGCTTAGAGGTTTATATGTTGAGCTTTGTGGAGATGATTCTTGCACTAATATATTTTGTAATAGTCAGAGTGCTATTCACCTTACAAAAGATCAAATGTTTCATGAGAGAACGAAACATATTGATGTGAGATATCACTTTATTCGAGATGTTACGGCTCATGGTGATATTAAAGTGTGCAAGATCAGTAGTCATTATAATCCTGCTGATATGATGACAAAGCCAGTTCCTACTAACAAGTTTGAGCTTTGCTCAAGCTTGGTTGGTATTAAAGCTTAAGTCCTAGTGACTTATTGGCACCCGGTGTTATTTATTATCGAAGAGAGTTGATTGATGATTCTTCATTGGATACATGATGGAATTTGTCTCAAGGTGGAGTTTGTTGGAATATGATCCAAATTCTGATATCGCTGGGGACACCTAGGGGATATGAGGTGGATTCTTCCACGTTAAGGATCGTATCTAATTTTTTGAGGATTTATTTCCTTTTATCTGCCACCCCTATAAATACATCTTGTAGGCTGTTGAGGGAGAGCAAGAGAGATGAGAACCTCATTGTAATTCCCATTGTAAACTCTCATCATATAGTGAGATCGCCGGTCGGCGCCCGTGGTTTTTTTCCCGCAAGGGTTTTGCACGTAAAATCTGTGTCTCGTGTTCGATCTTGTTTACGCATTATTTGCTAACAAAGAAGTCCAGCCCGTGGACTCCCCTCGCTAGCGACAAGAAGACAACAGCAGCGGCTGGGTTCTCCATGTGTTAAACGACTTGGAAGTCTCTAAATCTCACCGGACAACCTTCTTTTTAGCATCGATGTTAAACTGCAAAACCACTCATATAGCAAGCGTGAGCACATAGGCTCAGCAAGACTGATCCATCTCTCCTAAACAAGAAACTCTACATGCACGACGGTTGCAATTGGATTAGCTAATTTGCATAAAGGACTCGCCTAATGTAGATCCTTAACTTTTAGATTTTAAGCATCATTGAACAGACCTTGAGCTGAACAGCATCACAACTCCACAATCAAACAAGAAACGCTTTGTTGTGATGCTCCTTGCACAAAGTGAAAGTAAGGTTTAGTGAACCTATCTCTAATTCAATCATGGTTTCAATACAAGTTACATCACAGCCTTATCAAGTTTGAAAGAAACCATTCAGTTGTTACTACGTCAAGATGCAGTGGGCAAGTATGCTCATATAACCGTGAGCGATGGTGATTCGAATCAGTACACGCCCGGACTACACGACACGTACACCCGAACTCCGAGTTGCCGGCAGCAACCTTGGCTGACGTTGTACGAGGCCACCTTTCCAAAGATCTTCCACACAGAACGTGGTCTAACTGCCCCGAGTCCGCAAGATCCCTTAGGGTACATACCCGCAGTGGTGTGTTCTTGAGCGAGTTGCCTCCTGCTACCCTGACGTCGAAAGCCTAAGACAGTTAGAAAAGTTCCAATGTGGATCTCCCGAGGTACATCGGTTTCTTGGGTCCCATATAGCCAGTATGCGCCCGGTAGATAACTCAAACTTGTCCAATGGGGTCAACACGGACGGGCCTTAACTGATACACGAAGGGTATGCATGCATGGTCCGCAGCCTGCTGCATCTAAACCTCCCTGTCCGGTCTCCATTTCTGAAGTGTGTACTTTTCTTATTGTTTCTATTCTTGACCCGCTCCGGATAAACCAGCCCTAAACTCGCGAGTAGATTCCAACTACTCAACTTCTACCAGACCTTTCCTACTAACATTTAGCATAGCCAAATCCAGTCTAGGAGGTGCTATTCTACCCTTTTCTCTTAGGAAATTCTGAATAAGCAACTGGGGTTTTCAATATCAACTAGACATAATGCAATCAAACAATTCAAAGCTATGATCTCTAGAAATGAAAATGCTTTATAAAACTGTTCAAATGCAAACCAGGGCTTGCCTGTTTTGCAGGTGACTAAGATTACAATCAGTTAGTGAAGATCACTTGGCGCTTGATCACTCGCTTTCCTCCCTCCTTGATCTTCAGTTCAATCCCTTCACACGTTCTCACATAGATGCTACACGATATGAATATGCATATGTATTAAATTGTAAAGCTTTTGCTAATAAGCTCTAGTGACTAGTTTAAAAACTGGAACTCTGTTTAAGAATTAAAATGACACTGGTGCTAGTGGTTTGGGTTTGGGATTAAGCACTATGATCAAGTGGTAAGTGCTTTCTCCACTTGTGTGTTGATCACCTTAAGAGGTTGAACAGAACAGTGGTGATCCAGAGCTCCAATGGAGTTGAAAATTTTCACGTGAGTTCCTTGTCACAAGAAAGTCCTCTAGACCAAAATTTAGCACTTTTCATTGAGTGGTTTTTTCAGAATAATTCTCTAAGCAATTAAGCAAAGAGGAATTAATTCTGAGGTAACACCCATGTTCATATCAAATTTAGTGAACTAAAATTTCAATTATAATTCATATAGCCTGCATGAATTTTCCTAGAATTTTTGGAGCTAATAATTGCCCAGAACTGAATTTCCATGTTTTGGAAATTCTCTCATCAACACGAATGTCCCGGCTAATACCCAAAGTCAGGAAGAAAACTGAGAAACACTGGCTTCGAGCATCTAATTCTCCGGAAAGGATTAGTTGAATTAATCATGGAAAAGTTCAAACACTGACGGTGGGTCCAGGGGACACGTGTCTAGTGTTGGGACAGCGCCACACGGGGCCATAGGTTTAATCCCCGTGCTGTCACAGCTGATCCGAGTCCACAGACGATCCAGCTTCCCCCTCCAGAGCCACTGACACGTGGGCCCGGCGAGGCTTCTTCAACCTCGCGACTCCCGCGCCCTGCGCCGCTGGATATTGCTGGACTGCCTCTGAAATCAGTCATCCGGCCATCCCTAATGCTCAATCTCGCCGATAGGCCCTAATTTCATGCGAGGAACATGCTGGTGTGGTCTACCCAAGCCGGAAGAGCTTCCAACGTACCTCGCTACGTGCGGCGGCACTCATCCGAATCCGGTGATGTCGCCTCGCTGTGTTAGCCCGCCAAAAGCTCCCCAGAAAGACCCTATAACACAAGTGAGGGCTTGAGAAGCTCTGCACGGTGGCTAAAGAGATCGGGAATAACTCTAACTATACTCTCACCGTGCGCCCAAAGCTGCCCGATATTGCCGCCATCGGGAAAACTCGAACTACACCGGCTACATGTAGTTTCATGCTAGGTTCGCAAAGCAAACTGGTGCGCCCTCAAGTCTAGCTCTCGTGTTTGAAGTTTTGTGGCCTCTAAACAAGAATCAATCGGGAATTTCATGAATTCATACCCGAAGGTCAGTTTGCACCGATCAGAAGGGAATCTCAAAATTCGCCGTCGACGATCAACCTTTCGGCTCAAGCTTTGGAGGTGTGCTGTAGGAGGCTCTTGCACGTCTAGAGGAGGTCTTGCCTGACCGTGACAAGCCCTAGGTGAGGCTGTCCACGAGAGCCGTCCGTGGCGGTTTCTTTCGGCCGCCGCTTGAACTCGGCGCTCTCGAGTTGTGGTGGCTGATCTCACGAGGGAATGGTGTGAGGAGATCGTTGGCAGTCCCTTAGTGCCGTTTTGCTGCTCTGCTGGGGTTTGCACTCGAGCTTCTAGTTTGGCCGAGCGATCGGAAAGGCAGCGGTAAAGGCTTGGTTGATTTCTTGCGCGAGGAAGAAAGCAGAGAGAGCTCTCGGTGTCGGGGGCAAAAGAGAGCATGGCTGAGAGTAACGGGGCCGCCGAGGGAGTGCCAGGTCGAGGAAACTAAGGAGGAGGTGGCTTTGGCGCTGCTCGGTGTCGCACGGCGAGGAGCCTCGGTCTGCCCGAGTGAACCGACGGAAGAGCAAAAACAGAGACTGCACTCTGAGATCTTTTTGCAATTTGAACTGTCTCATTGACATGTGGGTCCCACAGTTTAGTCTCTCCTTATCCCTCTCCAAAATATCTCCCAAAATTTTCAAACAGTGAAATCAAATTGCAGGAGTTCGAATCTGAGGTGCATTTGGACAATTGGGCAAGTTTCATCCAAATTCAAATAGTTATTTGAATTCTTTGCAATTTAAAGTCCATTTTGGAAAATGAGTTGCAAAATATTTCAACAATTCATGAAACTTTGCATACCCGCTATTTTGAACCTAAGGAATTCAAACATGAAATCTGATTTTAAAATTGGCTGCTGCAAATGAGAATTTTAGCACAACAGTTTGAATTCAATGTGATGCTCTCATTTGAATTTTGAATTGAACAGATTTGTTCCAAATCTGACTTTAGCTTTCTCACACATATGGGAACTTCCCACCTTGGTTTTAGATCCTTCTTGGGTTCGAAGTCTTCAAATAAATATTTGAACTTGTGTGAAGAAAGATCTCATGTGCGTTATGACATGTGGAAAAGGTTTTAACAAGTCCCATTTTTTATACATATGAAACCAACTTTTGCAAACAAGAGTTTCTTTGTATTCACATTTTGGGACCTTTACATTCCTCCCCCTTAAAAGGAATCGCCCTGATATTACAAAAGCGAATGAGACGGGAGGGTAATTACAAAGTTTATGACAAAAGTTCCGGATAGTTCTTGTGGATGTAATCTTCACTTTCTCACGTCGCCTCTTCCGTGGTATGATTACTCCACGGGACTTTGTAAAATTAGAAAGTCCAGGTTCGGGTGATCCGGGTCTTTTCGTCAATAATCTGAAAAGGCTGCTCGACATAGGTGAGATCCGGCTTCAACTCGTCGATATCTTCGGTGCGGACAGCAGCGGTAAACTTGAGACACTTACGCAGCTGGGACACGTGAAATATGTCATGAATACCGGCAAGGCTTGCCGGTAGTTCCAGCCGGTAGACTACGGCCCCGCACTTCTCCGTGATGACAAACGGACCAATCAATCGGGGAGCAAGTTTCCCCTTGACACCGAACCGATGAATCCCTTTCATCGGAGATACACAAAGATAAACATGCTCTCCGATGTCGAAACGCAGAGGTTGACGCCTCTGATCCGCATAGCTTTTCTGACGAGATTGGGCAGCTTTGAGGTTCTCTTGTATTATCCGAATTCTCTCTTCAGCTTCATTGACAAGATCAACCCCGAACGTTACTCGTTCACCGGACTCGCACCAATTCAATGGTGTCCGGCACTTCCGGCCGTAGAGAGCTTCATAGAGTGCCATTTTGATGCTCGTCTGGTAACCGTTGTTGTACGAGAACTCCGCCAACAGTAAGTTATCATCCCAGCTCTTACCGTGGTGGGTGGCGCACGCTCTTAGCATATCTTCCAGTATTTGATTCACCCTCTCAGTTTGCCCATCGGTTTGAGGGTGATACGCGGAGCTTCTAATCAGTTTGGTTCCCAAGGATGCGTGTCGCTGCTCTTAGAAACGGGCTACGAACAGCGATCCTCTGTCGGACACAATGGTGCGGGGAACTCCATGTAAGCACAAAATCCGTGCTATGTACAACTTCGCATACTGCTTTGCATTGTATCTTGTATGCACAGGGATGAAGTGTGCTGATTTGGTTAACCGATCAACGATTACCCAAATTGAATCATGGTCCTGGGAGGTCATCTGCAACCCGACGATGAAGTCCATAATCAAGTCTTCCCACTTCCATGCTGGTACTTGCAATGGCTCCAACAGGCCCGACTTTTTCACATGGTCGGCCTTGACTCTTTGACATGTATCACATTCTGAAACGTACATTGCAACTTCATGTTTCATATGTGTCCACCAAAACTTCTTCCGGAGATCTTAGTACATTTTATTACTGCCCGGATGAATGCAAAACTTGGACAAATGAGCTTCATCCAATATTTTCTTCCGTAGTCCCATATCCCGGGGTACTACAATCCGGTCGTTGAACGACAAAGTACCTTCATCGTCCTTCCGGAAGCATTTCATTTCTCCATTGTCTATTCTTCGCTGTATGTGAGACATACCTTGTGTTTTCGTTGAGTTTCAATGATCTCCTCTCGGATGGTAGCAATGAGAGTGATATTATAGAGAGCTCCATAAGGGATGACACGAAGGCTTGGTTCTTCATCATCCATTTCAGCAATAGTTAGGTGATGGATATGCGCCTTACGACTGAGCCATCGGCGACCACTCGCCTTTCCTGGATGATAACGAATCTCATGTTCATAGCCTTTAATGAGCTCTAACCATCTTCGTTGCCTCATGTTCAATTCTTTCTGAGTGAAGATGTACTTCAAGCTCTTGCGGTCGGTGTAGAGGTGTGCCAGATTTCCGAGCAAGTAATGCCTCCACATCTTCAAAGCAAGGACCACGGCAGCTAACTCAAGATCATGAGTTGGATAATGCTGCTCATGATTTCTGAGTTGACAAGATCCATAAACGACCACTCGTCCTTCTTGCATCAGCACGCAGCCAAGACAGATGCCAGATGCATCGCAATAAACGTCGAATAGCTTTGTCGTATCCGGCGGAGCAAGAACTGGGGCTGTTGTGAGATGCTTCACTAGAGTCTTGAAGGCTTGTTCACAGGTAGCACCCCACAAAAATCTGGTATTCTCTTTAATAATTCCATCATCGGTTTAGCAATCTTGGAGAAGCCCAGAATGAACCTCCGGTAATAACCCGCTAAACCGAGGAAGCTACGGATTTCCTGCACAGACTTTGGTGACTCCCATTTCTGTACTTGGATAATATTACTCGGATCTACAGAGATGCCCTCCGCTGAAATAATGTGTCCGAGAAAAGGTACTTGATTAATCCAGAATTCACACTTGCTGAATTTTGCATAGAACTGATGATCTCGCAATCTTTGTAGCACAATATGCAGATGTTTAGAACGTTCTTCCTCTGACTTAGAGTACACCAAGATATCATCGATGAAGACCACGACGAATTTATCCAACTCCGGCATGAACACTGAATTCATCAGGTACATAAAGTGTGCCGGGGCGTTGGTCAAACAAAAAGACATAACGAGATACTCATATAGCCCGTAGCTCGTTGAGAATGCCTGTAAAAGTCCCAAAACATTTACATGAATAAAATTAAGGTTTGAATTCATATGTGTGGCAAAGGCATGAAAAATGGGACTTGCTAAAATTTTTCTTCTTGCAAAGTGATACATGTATGATCATCCAAAATGAGGCTCACAACTTTATTTGAAGGTGTTGAACCAATAAGGATTTAAATACCTCTTTGCATGTAAGTTTAAAAATCAGATTTTAAATTCAAAGTTCACTCGAATGATGGCCAAAAACATTGAATACTCATGCAGCCATATAGTTTGGAAATGGTGGAAAAATGTTAAATGACAAACTTTTCATTCAAGGATGAGCTCCAAAAAGGAATTAAATTGGAAACATTTTCAACTTCCCACCAAATTCAAATTTGCTATTCAAATTCAAACTGAAATTGGCAAATTCAAATTCTAGCCCACCTATCAAACTCAGAATTGTGGAATTTGGGAAGATCAATAAGAGGAGATATTTTGGGAGGAAAATGTGGGGTAGGACCCACATGTCATTGAGCTGAGGATTGAAACTTGCACATGAAGCAAACAATTGACTTGTCTCTGTTTTACTCGAACTGACCGAGAGCTGCTCGTGTGCCACTGAGAGAAGCAACGGCGCCACCTCCTGCTCCCCGCTTCCATGCACTGGAGACCGAGTAAAGGCCCCCCTCGTGCGCTCGGCGTGATCGCCTCCCCCGGACCGAGCTATTTGCTCTTTGCCTCCTCCTCCTCGCGAGAACACCGAGCAGAACCTCTTCTCACTGCCGCCTCCTCGGCTTGATCGGGAAACTGGCAGAACACTCGTTCCGTCTCCTCCCCGAGCTGCTAGACAGCACTACGAGCTCGGTACACACCTCCCTGACCCAGAAACTAGCGAGCTACGCCCTCCTTTCCCCGTGATCAACATCACCCACCACGACCTAGCTCAAGCCGGCGATCGGCATCACGTGGACAGACCACTATGGTGGTTTTCAAGCTCGATCAAACATGGCCTGGGGAGCGCCCTATTGTGGTGCTGCTCTCAACCGAAGCTCGGGCCAAACCGTAAAGCGTTGACGGCAAATTTCGAGATTTTGCTCCGGCGGCTTCATACCAAACGTCCGGTTCGAGTTCTTCAAATTCCCACTCCCTATTCCTCCTTTGGTCATCAAACTTGGCACATAGGTGCTAGACTAGCCGGCGATCATCTTTACATTAGCAACCCTAGCATGAAATCACCTCGGAGTAGAGGATTTTGAAGTCTCCGGAGCGTGATCATGGCAGGACCAATCGGGTGTACGGTCCCGATCCTTTTACCGCTGTTTCCGACCTAATTCATGGCCTTGCCGAGCCTTGCGATCACCTACTGATGCTGTAGAGCTACTTGGTCGACGTTTTGGTGGGTTAGAACCCACGGATGACGGCACTGAAGTCCAACCGAGGCCGCCACACGTCACCAGCCATCTTCCGGTAGCCGGCAGCTTAAACTGGTCCCGCAGCGGTGTTCCTCGACGTCGATAACCCTCTGGCGGCAAACCTCAGCTCGAGCGGTGTCTGGCAGCGGCGATCCGGCGAGTGGCAGTTAGCTCCGGCGAGGTGGAACGCGCGGGCGCAGGAAGACGGCCAGAGGTAGAAGAAAGCCGTGGGCCCCGTCTGTCAGCAACTCGAGTTTAAATCTGGGATCAGCTGTAGCTCCGTGCCAAAACACTGTGAACCAGTGTGGCTGAGTTCTGATTGGTTGGAGTTTAAATAGCGGGCCCAGTCAAATTTCAGTAGAGAAAATAATTCCAGAGATTGCTACAAGTTTGGAAAATCATATCTCTGTGTAGAAACCTCCAAATTGAGTGATTCAAATTGGGTTGAATTCATTTTTCAGAGGTCTATCCAAATATGAACTCAAATTTGTATGAAAGTTTATATATAATTCTGGAAAATTCTTTAAAGCTTTTGTGAAAAATACTTATTGAGGGAGTTTGGTTTATCCAAAAATCTTCAAATTTTTCCAGAACATTCTTTAGCATATTGTTAACCTTCTAACAAATTTTCAGCTCATTTGAAGATCATTTGAGTAGGAATTTGCTAAATACAAACTGCTGTGTTTATAAGAGTCCAGAAACTCTTTCAGAATATGTTTCCACTTGTAAAATCTATTCTGGGCAATCCATAGCTCCAAAAATCATAGGAAACTTTAGGCAAGCTCTCTGAGACATACTTGAAATTGTAGTTCACTTAATTGGGCATGAAAATGCACATTACTTCAGAATTAATTCTTTTGAGAAGGAAAGCTTAAAGAATTGTTCTGGAAGAACTACTCAAGTAAAAGATCTGAATTTTGGACCAAATTACTTTCATGTGACCAGGAACTCACATGTAAATTATCAGCTCAAGTTGAGCCTTAGAACTCCCTGTTCTTATTCTCCATACTTATGTATATGTAGAAATACATAAGAGACTTTGTGATAATTTTGGAGAACACAATTTGACTCCACATTAGCTGCAATTTGGCAAGCTAAGTCCCTAGGTAGTATAGAACCTGCTGTAAAAGTTTTGAGGCCATTGGAGTTCTTATTCTTCAGTTGCATTCCATTCTTTTCAGCTCATCTATTGTGTTCATTAGGGAAAGTAGGTAGTGCATAGCTAAAACATTAAGGCCAAGTTAGTCATTCCTGTTTCTTTGCACAACAGAGGCAAAACCAAGCCATTCTTGGCTTTTCCACACAACCTCTGTTCCTACGAAATCCATTCTATTATTCTTTCCATTGCATTCTATAAAAATTGTGCATATGCATTTCAATAGGAACCACAACGAAGGGGATTCGAAGGAGCGATTCATTGAAGTGGATCAGACTGCGGAGAATCAAGAGTTGATCAGAAGGGATCACTAAATGCTTATATACGACTACCCTGCAAAATAGGCAAGCTGCGGTTTGCATTTAACAGCTTTTAAGTTTTTACTTTCTATTCAATCTTTCGGTTAAGATATGAAATGTACATTAGGTCTAGTCCTTTGATACTCCTCTTGCATGACCAAATGAACCCATGGAGTATTGGGTAGGTGCCTTTTCATCGTGTAGAACTGCCATGCTTAAGTAAGGTTCGGTAGAAGTCGAGTGGTGAGATGCTACTCGTATGTTCAGGAACAACAGGGGCATACGGGATTGGTTCAGAAAATGTGTAGCAAGTTAAAGTTGAGACCGGAAGGTTGTAGGGGCAGCAGGACATAGAGGCCTGGGTGCTATAGACCTGTATGTGTCGGTCAAGGACCGATCCATATGCGGCCCTGTTGAACAAGTTTGAGTTGTGTACCGGACTCATGCTGGATATATGGGACCCAGTAAACCGATGTACCTCGGGAAGCTTGCGCTGAGCCTTTTCGGGTCGCCTGAGGCAAGACGGCCGGTGTGCAGTATGTGGGTAACATTCTCATGACATCTCATGTCGGTAGGTGCACCATGAGAGTGGCTACTGTATGGGGCGACTCGATCGATTCAACGGGGTTGAAATGGGAGAAAGGCTGACACGTATGATGTCAGTGATGGTTGCTGTAGGCAACGTCGAGTACGGGTGTACGTGTCGTGTAGTCCAGATGTTGTTGATTCGAATCACCGTCGCTCGTGGAATGTACCGAGCATACTTGTTCTCACAGTCGTGACGTAGTAAGAACTTGCATTAGAAAGGAACTAATCACATTGGTTTGAAGTTTATACTGTTTTTGTGATGTATCGTTGATGCATGTAAGGGCCTAAGTTTTTAGCACATATTCAAAGTGTTCATCACCACACACACACCTCATTTGAGGAAACTTTATGAATACATTTGAAGAGCAAGTAAACACCATCAACATGATCATTAGATAAGAAACTCACAAAATGCAAAAGTGGCATTTCTCACATGCGTCATCTAGGGGCTGAGCATATGAAAAACTCCAACACCTTGCTAGGAATGCTCCTTCCAAAATTCACCCAAATCCAAAACCTTTTTGAGGTATTTTTGGGTATAACTAGGAAAGGAGTTAGTTTGAACCATTTCCATCCGATAAGTTCAAAAGTGGGAGGCATATTCTTACTCAGCACATTTTTGTGAGCTCATACACCAATTTTCACTCCATTTGGAGTTGATCTTGATATGAGCTAAGTTTAGCAAATTCAAACTCCATTTGAATTTCAAACTGCATATGTGCTGAAAATATATTCAAACACTCCCCAATTTGAATTCTATCCAATTCAAATGGCCAGATGATAGATAATTCAAATGACCAAGGTTATTTGGGTGTCTACTGTTTAGAGCAGTGGGGAAAATTCAATTTCAGAGGTTAAAACCGGAGTGGGACCCACATGTCAGCCTCACTAGTGTTTTAACCGACTCAAATCACTGAGGCTTGGTTCTTGCGCGCGCGCCCACGCGAGCACCACGGCGATGCATGACCACTCTGGTCACCGATCAGAGCCACGAACCAATGTCCTCAGCTATTTTGCTGCGAGCTGCCGCAGGCAGCAGCTCGTTTTCCCGCTGCCTCAATGTTTCCAGCGCTGAGAAACCCGAGCAGGTCGCCGCACAGCTCCACCTCACCACCTCGCCGTCAACCGGCCAGCACAGCTCCTTCCACCACGAGCTAAGGCCACAAACAGCACTGCCGGTCCTTGCTCGACGTGTTACAGCCCTCAGGTGCTCATGATCAGCTTCGGTTGAGCTTGTCGGAGCCGATCTTCTGTCGCTCTGTCAACCCGAGAGCTCCTCCGACTCGACGCCGTTGTCCGAGCAGCTCTAAGCTTCTCCAGCACGACAAACGTGTCTCTGAAGTTAGCATTGAAGTCTAGTAGCTCTCCCCGTACTCCCTAGGTCCCTCTTAGCGCCGGTTAGCCGGGATTTCTATTTTTTCCGATGATCACCATATAGAACACCGAGAACCAAAACTCAAAATTCATCTCGATCACTGGTAATCCTGCTCGAGCTGAAGCTAGAGTAGCACCTCACGGTCACCTCAGCCAAATCCTAGTGGTGATGATCAACCCAGTGAGCAGACCACCTGATTTTGGCCACCGCCGGTGAAAACGGCTTGGGTCGCCGGTGAAGTCTACTTTCCCGGCGATCTCCGGCCAAGAGGAGGGCAGGGTTAGCTTCCCCGTGCCCCAGTGGTGCTTTGCGACCCATTGTCTGATCGTGTTCACCACCAAGACGAGCTAGCGCCGTCGGACCCGAGCTCATCTTCCGCCTCCGCCATCGCCGACTAGGTTTCCGGCGATGTCGAGGTCCGAGAAGTTGCCCAGCGTGTGCGCCGTGCTCCAAGGATCACGTAGGCAGAAACCTTGTCAAAAATTAGGCAGTAGCGGCCAAGAACGAACCGCGCCACCTTGCTGGGCGTCGCGCGCTCGGGCACGGGCGGGAGATAGACGAAGACACTGTGCATGGGACCCACGTGCAGTGTTTTAAACATTTCCCCGATTTTCAGTTTTAGTTCAAACTTCAAACCCGCATAACTTTGGCTAGGAGACTCCAAATCGAGTGAACCCGCATACATTCATCAACGATACATCACAAAAATAGTATAAACTTCAAACCAATGTGATTAGTTCCTTTCTCATGCAAGTTCTTACTACGTCACGACTGTGAGAACAAGTATGCTCGGTCCATTACACGAGCGACGGTGATTCGAATCAATAACACCTGGATGACACGACACGTACACCAATACTCGACGTTGCCTACAGCAACCATCACTGACATCATACGTGGCAGCCTTTCTCCCGTTTCACCCCCGTTGAATCAATCAAGTCGCCCCATACAGTAGCCACTCTCATGGTGCACCTACCGACATGAGATGTCATGAGAATGTTACCCACATACTGCACACAGGCCGTCTTGCCTCAGGCGACCCGAAAAGGCTCAACGCAAGCTTCCCGAGGTACATCAGTTTACTGGGTCCCATATATCCAGCATGAGTCCGCTACACAACTCAAACTTGTTCAACAGGGCCGCATACGGATCGGTCCTTGACCAACACATACAGGTCTATAGCACCAAGGCCCCTATGTCCTGCTGCCCCTACAACCTTCCGGTCTCAACTTTAACTTGCTACACATTTTCTGAACCAATCCCGTATGCCCCTGTTGTTCCTTAACATGCGAGTAGCATCTCACCACTCGACTTCTAGCGAACCTTACTTAAGCATGGCAGTTCTAAACGATGAAAAGACACCTACCCAATACTCCATGGGTTCATTTGGTCATGCAAGAGGAGTATCAAAGCACTAGACCTAATGCACATTTCATATCTTAACCGAAAGAGTAAATAGAAAGTAAAAACTTAAAAGCTGTTAAATGCAAATCGGAGCTTGCCTGTTTTGCTGGGTAGTCGTATATAAGCAGTTAGTGATCCCTTCTGATCAACCCTTGATTCTCCGGAGTCTGATCCACTTCAATGAATCGCTCCTTTGAATCCCCTTCGTTGTGGTTCCTATTGAAATGCATATGCACAATTTTTATAGAATGCAATGGAAAGAATAATAGAATGGATTTCGTAGGAACAGAGGTTGTGTGGAAAAGCCAAGAATGGCTTGCTTTGCCTCTGTTGTGCAAAGAAACAGGAATGACTAACTTGGCCTTAATGTTTTAGCTATGCACTACCTACTTTCCCTAATGAACATAATAGATGAGCTGATAAGAATGGAATGCAACTGAAGAATAAGAACTCCAATGGCCTCAAAACTTTTACAGCAGGTTCTATACTACCTAGGGACTTAGCTTGCCAAATTGCAGCTAATGTGGAGTCAAATTGTGTTCTCCAAAATTCTCACAATGTCTCTTATGTATTTCTACATATACATAAGTATGGAGAATAAGAACAGGGAGTTCTAAGGCTCAACTTGAGCTGATAATTTACATGTGAGTTCCTGGTCACATTAAAGTAATTTGGTCCAAAATTCAGACCTTTTACTTGAGTAGTTCTTCCAGAACAATTCTTTAAGCATTTCTTCTCAAAAGAATTAATTCTGAAGTAATATGCATTTTCATACCCAATTAAGTGAACTACAATTTCAAGTATGTCTCAGGGAGCTTGCCTAAAGTTTCCTATGATTTTTGGAGCTATGGATTGCCCAGAATAGATTTTACAAGTGGGAAACATTTTCTGAAAATGTTTCTGGACTCTTATAAACACAGCAGTTTGTATTTAGCAAATTCCTACTCAAATGATCTTCAAATGAGCTGAAACTTTGTTATAAGGTTAACAATATGCTAAAGAATATTCTAGAAAAATTTGATGATTTTTGGATAAACCAAACTCCCTCAATAAGTATTTTTCACAAAAGCTTGAAAGAATTTTCCAGAATTATATATTAACTTTCATAAAAATCTGAGTTCATATTTGGATGGAGCACTGAAAAAAGAATCCAACCCAATTTGAATCCCTAAATTTGGAGGTTTCTACAAACATATATGATTTTCCAAACTTGTAGCAATCTCTGGAATTATTTTCTCTACTGAAATTCGACTGGGCCCGCTATTTAAACTCCAACCAATCAGAACTCAGCCACACTGGTTCACAGTGTTTTGGCACGGAGCCACAGCTGATCCCAGATTTAAACTCGAGTCGCTGACAGACGGGGCCCACGGCTTTCTTCTACCTCCGGCCGTCTTCCTGCGCCCGCGCGTTCCCCCTCGCCGGAGCTAACTGCCACTCGCCAGATCGCCGCTGCCGGACACAGCTCGAGCTGAGGTTTGCCGCCAGAGGGTTATCAACGTCGAGGAACATGGCTGTGGGACCAGTTTAAGCTGCTGGCGACCGGAAGATGGCTGGTGACGTGTGGCGGCCTCGGTTGGACTTCGGTGCCGTCGTCCGTGGGTTCTAACCCACCAAAACATGGACCAACTAGCTCTACAGCATCAGTAGGTGATCGCAAGGCTCGGCAAGGCCATGAATTAGCTCGGAAACGGCGGTAAAAGGATCGGGACCGTACACCCGATTGGTCCTGCCATGATCACGCTCCGGAGACCTCAAAATCATCTACTCCGAGGTGATTTCATGCTAGGGTTGCTAAAGTAAAGATGATCGCCGGCTAGTCTAGCACCTATGTGCCAAGTTTGATGACCTAAGGAGGAATAGGGAGTGGGAGGAATAGGTAACTTAAATTGTTGCTAATAATACCTGAAAGTAAGGATTCACCTTTAGGTGAGCTTAATTATGCATTATGCCGTCCAACTTTATGTTCATAACCACATATAGAGTTTCATGCCTAGGGTGACGTTAAGTCTTGCTAAGCGTTATGCTCACGGATGCTATCCGAGTGGTTTTGAAGGATTGACTTGATGCTTATGAAGGGATGCCGATGAGACTTGGGAACCTCCGAGTGGTTACTCAAGAGCATCCTCGCCGCTGCGGTTTGTCTTCGTGTTGCTAGTAAGAAACGTCCGCGGGCTGGACTGTTTCTTTGATGCTAAGTTAGAAATGAGTCGTGAGAGCTATAGTCTTCCTCTGTAGCTTATTTGAGATAAGTATTTGTAAAACACTTTTGTACGCTTCCGCAAATGATTTATGTAATTTGATGTGTTTTTCTCGACCTGTGTGCTGTTGGGTGCCGCAGATCACGGCACCACCCGACGAGGTCCTGGCGGGGCGTCGCTTGGCGGTGGGTCCCAGGCAGCGTGATATCAGAGCTGCGTTGGGAATAGCGCATGGATTGAGCATCATATTATGTTAAAAACTTAGGATACAGTGAGATAATGGTACTAGGCCCACATAAGGACTACTATTTAGCATATTATAAAGGTGGCAACCTAACTTATTTTTTATGTCGGAAAACATGCATCTCGGGACGTTCTATGTCTCGGGGGGTGCACGTAAGTGCTGTCCACCAGTGCGCACAAGCTGATGGGTGGAGCCTCACGGGTGGCAGGTAACCCGACTCGCTTTACTATCCTCTATGACTCTTCATGTTGTTTGGGGTATTCGAGCAACGCCTGTCCCTAGCGTGCTTTGGGCAAGTATGGGAGGCCCCATCACGTGGTCAGTAACGTCAACACGTAGCTCAAGGCGTGTTTGGCTTGAGAACACCTGTGCGAGTTATGACGGCCGGGTGTATGAACTGTATTGGGACAGGGTTCGGTGTGCATCCGAACCTGATGATTGAGTGTGTTTTATGTAGGTACTAACCATGAAAACCATAGTACGAGTAGAACACGTTTGTGAGTGACCGTTTCAGTGCCACCTAAGGATACGTATATGCTGGTGTAATCCGGTTAGGTTTTTCTTTTGTGAGGCAACGTAGTACCGTCATATGTCTTACGGTGCATCGCCACCGTACTACACTGGATAGTCTTCTTTCCTAGGAAGAAATCATTCATGACTAACTTTCAAACTAAAATGAATGTTGGAAAGCACATATTATTTACTGAGCTATTCATTTGAACTAAGTTTCAAAGGAGAGAATTGCTAGACTTCTTTTGATCTGAAAAACATAGTGCTCTGTTCGGGCAGAAATTTGCTGGACTTTGACAGAGCATAACTCTGTGTAGATTGACCCAATGAATGTGTATGATATAGTTCTGGAAATGTTTTTAAGTGCTCTACATGTTTTCTGTAGAACTCTAGAACAAAATCAGAGGCCAACTTGGTTGAATGTCCAGATGAATGTAAACTGTTCAGAAAACAGGACAGCTACAAACCTCTCTGGATGTTTCTGTAAATTAGCCATAACTCTCTTAAGAAAAAATTCCTAAGGGTCATATGATACACCATTGAAAAGGTTATGAAATTTTCAACAATTTTTCAGTTCATAGTTTGTTCAGAATTGTATTTCATTTTTATGTACAACTGTGATGAAGACAGCCACATACAAAGGACAAGCTGGCAAATTTTATCCAAAAATTCTGTCAAATTTGAACAATCATACCATTTGAACCAGAGATGATCCAGAGGCATTTGAGTACTGGTTGGAAAGATGCTGAAGTTAACTTTACCTTTGGTATTCAACTTGAGTTATTAAAATGCTGGTAACCAGATCAAAATCTGGGTTAAGTACAGAAAGGTCTGTTCTCTACAGAATAGGGGACTGATTATGTTGGCTTTAGGAAGATGTGTAAACATGAATTTTTGTTATGCTTCCATAAAGTTTTAGCATGTTCATGTTTTACATACTTTCACATACTACTGAGATCATGTTTGACTTCCCTCAAAAATTTTTTTTGCAGTATGGTGCGTACTCATTCTCCGAGTAGTGCGGAAGGTTCTCGCCGAGACGGTAATGACTCGACTCCACCACGGGCACCGCCATCAACGGTATGGGCGGATGTAATGGCTCAGATGGTCGAGTAAGGTCCAGAGAACACAAGACTACTCCGAGCCTTGGTACAACAGGGCTTACGCCAACGTACACAACAGGTCGTTCCACATCGGAACGTCTATTTGGACTTCTTGGCGACACAACCGCCAATTTTCACGGAAGCCAACGAACCAGTGGAAGCGGATCATTGGCTTCGGTTTATGGAGTCCAAGTTTGGAGTGTTTGAGTGCAATGAATATCAGAAGATATTATTTGCAGTTCAACAGTTCCATGGACCCGCCGGAAATTGGTGGTTCACTTATCTCGCCACCGTACCGGAAGGCCATCAAGTGGAATGGATGGAATTTCGTGAAGCATTCCGTGCTCGTCACATTCCTATGGGTTTTTATCAAGGCCCAACAGCAAGAATTCATGAACTTCAATCAACGGGACATGAGTGTCCTCGATTATGTCAAACGATTCAATCTTTTGGCACAATATGCTCCTGCTTATGCAACGAGCGAAGCTGCAAGGTGTGACTACTTTTTCTATGGCCAGAGTGCCGTATTAAAAGATAAACTAGCTTTGTTCAATCAAGGAAATTACACAGAGTTGATCAGTGCTGCTCTGCTGCAAGAACAAGCGACACTTGAGTGTCAAGCAGAGAAGAGGGACCAAGATGATGTGCAAGAAGACACACCAGTTGTTCCTCGTAAATACCCTGTGGTGTATCACACACCATCCGATGGACTATGGGAAGCACCAGTAAGATCAACTCAGTGCAGATTTCCTGCTCAAGAATCATGTCTTGAAGCAACACCATTGCCGCAGCAACGAATGATACCTGTTGCATCATTGCTGCAGCCAAGCACATCAACTTCTCAACCACCAGTCAACGAAGAACCGGGGAAACACCTGTGTTCTTATTGCCACTGTTCTGGGCATTTTAGGCAAGAATGCCGGGAGAAGTTGTTGAACACCAGACAACAATCATTATCAGGTGGTATGCCGCCACCTGCTCAAGTCAATATAACAGCATTGCAATCCGGGAGTGTGGAACATCTTGCTATTGAGGATGTCCCGGAGGGAGCACCAGTGTTAGGCGGCATGTTTACTCTCAAAGACATGCCCGTGCTCATACTTTTTGATTCCAGTGCAACTCACAATTTTATCAGCAAAACCTGCGTGGATCAGTACCAATTGTCCACCAATACTCCCACAACGAGTTATCTTATACGCTCACCAGGAGGGAATATCTTTGCTAATCAGATTGTGTCCGGAGCAGCTTCGTGTTTAGGCAGAAAAATATACCCAACATCGCTGATTATGTTGGATAGGCAGAAGATAGACATAATATTGGGGATGTCTTGGTTAAATCGTCACGGGGGCTGTTCTCAATATCGGTAACGGGACTATCCAGATTGACTCACCGATTCATGGACAGCACACGCTGTTTTTAAACAGCGAAGACCCATATATGGTAGAGGCCTACCACACGGAAGCGCTTAAGCTTGAAGATATTCTGGTGGTACATGATTATCCCGACGTATTTCCCGATGATTTACCGGGTATGCCGCCCGAACAGGACGTCGAGTTCAAGATTGAACTGGCGCCGGGAACAATACCTATCTCACGAAGGCCTTACAAGATGGCACCTAATGAGCTAGTGGAGTTGAAAGAGCAACTGAATGAACTCATGAGCAAGGGTTTCATACGACAAAGTTCTTCACCTTGTGGTTGCTCTGCGCTATTTGTTAAGAAGAAGGACGAAACACTACGGCTATGTGTTGATTACCGTCCTCTAAATGCTGTCACGATAAAGAACAAGTATCCTTTGCCCCGCATCGACATCTTGTTCGATCAACTTGTGGGTGCAAAGGTATTTTCGAAGATGGATCTTCGGTCGGGCTATCACCAAATCAAGATCTGGCCGGAGGACACACCGAAGACAGCTTTCTCGACAAGATACGGACTCTATGAGTACCTCTTCATGTCATTTGGGTTAACCAACGCTCCGGCACACTTTATGTATTTGATTTATTCTGCGTTCATGCCGGAGTAAGACAAGTTCGTCGTAGTATTCATCGATGACATATTGGTTTACACCAAATCATATGAAGAGCATGCTGAACATTTGCGTATTGTGCTACAACGGTTGAGGGAGCACCAATTATACGCCAAGTTCAGCAAGTGCGAGTTCTGGATTGATCAAGTGCCTTTCCTAGGCCATATTATTTTAGCTTAGGGCATTGCCATGGACCTAAGCAAAATTGATTAAGTGCTGAAGTGGGAATCCCCCAAGTCTGTCCACGTGGTCCGAAGCTTCCTAGGTTTAGCAGGGTATCGGAGGTTCATTCTGAGCTTCTCAAAGATTGCTAAACCGATGAAGGAGCTGCTGAAGAAGGGAACTAAATACATGTGGAATGCAGCATGTGAAGCCACATTAAAAAAATTGGTGAAACATCTCACAACAGCTCCAGTTCTTGCGCAGCCGGACACGACGAAGCCATTTGATGTATATTGTGATGAATCCGGCATCGGTCTCGGCTGTGTTCTGATGCAAGAAGGGCGTGTAGTCACCTATGGGTCACGTCAACTGCGAAACCACGAGCAGCATTACCCAACTCACAATCTCGAGCTTGCTTCTGTGGTGTTGGCGTTAAAGATGTGGAGGCCTTATCTACTTGGTAATCTTGTTCACCTCTAAACGGACCATAAAAGATTGAAGTATATCTTCACGCAGAAGGAGCTGAATATGAGACAACGGAGATGGTTGGAGCTCATCAAAGATTATGAAATTGAGATCCACTACCATCCGGGCAAAGCAAACGTGGTTGCCGACGCGCTTAGTCGGAAAGCCCACGTGCACAACTTGGCGATTGCTGAGTTGGAATGTAAGGGCCTCAGTTTTTGACACATGTTTAAAGTGTTCATCACCACACCACACACCTCATTTGAAGCAAGTTGATGAACACAAATGAAGAGAAAGTAACCACCATCAACATGCTCATTAGAGAACAAACTCACATATTGCAAAAGTGGTATTTCCCACATGTGATATAGAGGGGCTGGGCATATGAAAACTCCTACACATTGCTAGGGATGTCCATGCCAAGTTTCAACCAAATTCAAAACCTTTTTGAGGTCATTTTGGGTATAGCTAGAAAGAGGGCAGTTTGAAACCATATTCAAATTCAAACTGTTTTTATCCCATGAATTCAAAAGTGGGAGGCATATTCTTATTCAGCAAATTTTTGTGAGCTCACACACCAATTTTCACTCCATTTGGAGTTGATCTTGACATGAGCTAAGTGGGACAAATTCAAACTTTATTTGAATTCCAAACTGAACTTGTGCTGAAATTCATTCAAACCAAACCCAATTTTGAATTCTAATCAATTCAAATGGCTCATGAGGTAATAATTTGAATCACCATGGGCATTTTGGGGCTTACTGTTTACAACAGTGATGAGGAGTTAATTTCAGAGGTTAAACTTGAGTGTGGGACCCACATGTCATAGAGAGAAGAGGGGAGACTTGCACCCAAAGTCACAGTCTCGGTGGGAAATTCCACCGAGCAGCTGCCGGTTCAACACCCCGGGAGCAGCTGCGATCGCCACCGAGGAGGAGCAGCGCCACCAGCTGCTTCCCGCGCCCACACATGAGCCCAAGGGCGGTTCCAGGGTCCTCTTAAGGCGCACCACCGAGGCAGGCACCGCTCGCTTCCCCCTCTCCCGTGAACACCGAGCCCCCGGCCTTCCGCCTCTCTGCTCGATCGGGAAACCGTGGAAACATCTCGCCTCCTCCGTGCCCGAGCTGCTAGACAGCACCCTGAGGCCGCACTCCACCTCCCCAACGACAAAAACCCCGAGCTCCGACCTCCCTTGCCCGAGAACGATCGCCACAGCGGCGACCTAACCTCAGCCGAAGGTTAAGCGCTCGTGGACAGCGTTCCACGGGAGCTTTCACGGTCCAGCAAGGGCAGCAGCAGGAGCGCGCAACAGCCGTGTTGCTCTCCTCCAAGTTTGGAAGCAAACCGTGAAGAACAAACTGCGAATTTCCAGTTTTTACTCCGGCGGCCTTAAACTGAGCTTCCGGTACGGATTCTTCAAATTCTCGCTCTAAGATTCTTCTCTAGTTATCAAATCTTGCACATAGGCACTGGACTAGCCGGCGATCAGTTTTCTTTCTGCATCCGCGGTATGAAACCGACAAGGAGTGGCAAATTTTGAGCTCGACTGAGGGCATTCATGGCGGGCACGCTCAGTCACACAGTGCCGACCGGCTTGCCGCCATATTTGAACCCATTTGACACCTTGTCTAGCTTCCTAGAGGTGTACTGCTTCTATAGAACCGACCGTTCGAGGTTTTGGCGGGTTAGAACCCACGGCCAACGGCGCCGAACCTCAACCGAGGCCGCCGCACGTCACCGGGCTATTTCCGGTCACCGCCAGCTCGAACTGACCCCACAGACGTGCTCCTCGACGTCGACAACCCCCTGGCGGCAAGTTTCGGACCAGGTGATGGCCGGCAGTGGCAATCCGGCGAGCTCAGAGTCGGTTTCAGCGAGGGGAGGCGGCGCGGGCGCTAGGGCGCGTCGGGAGGAAGACGAAGCCGGCTGGCCCACGCGTCAGCGGCTTAAAAATTTAAATCGGGATCGGGTGTAGCTGGGATCCGTTGTGCTGGTGTGCAGGAACACCGCAGACCACGGTGTGCCGTCGCCTCGGCGTGCAACGCGTGTCCCCGGGGCCCACCCGCAAGTTTAAACTTTTTCCCGATTTTCAGATTTCCTTCAAACTTCAAATCCTCATAACTTCGGCTAGAAAGCTCCAAATCGAGTGAACCGAATTTTGTTGGATTCAGCTCTCTGAGCACTTTCCATAAAATCAAGTTTCACTTCACGAAAATCCTTATTTCTCCAGAATTAACTCCTCAAAATTTAAACTGTTTGGAATTTTAACTGGTGAATCCTTTTGAGGAAAATCCTGAAATTTTGCTTGCTCACCAAAATATCCCTGAACTACCATAAAAATTTCAGATCCATTTGAGCTCATTTGGTCCACCTAATTGTGTGATTAGTGAAACTGTTCCCGAGAAAATAGAAAATGTTAAGAAACATTTTCAGAATTTCCTCTGAAATTGTATAGCTCATATATTTAGCTAGGAACCTTTAAATTAAGTGAGACCAACTCCATTAGAACCCTCTGAAAATCTAGTTTTCAGAAAGTCATAGTTTGTTTCATGAAAATCCTTAGAACACCCTAAAAGCCTTCAATTAAGGTAAAGTACAAAATTAATTGTGGAGGGCTCAAATGAGCTTTGCTGCAACTAAAACTTGACCAAGTCCCTGTTTAAGTTGTAACCAAGCCACAGTAAAAGTTTCACAGGCATTGGCTCTGTCTATTAAGAGTTATAGATTTCACAAGTTTAAAAGTCAATTCAAATGCATTAATTTAATACATGTACTTCTTATATCATGTAGTCGCTAAGGTCGAGGAGGAACCCGAAGTCCTAGACTTCGTTACTCCGGAGGAGCAGCTAGCCTACGACCAAGAGCAGCAAGGCAAGCTCCGGTTTGCATTAACCTTTTTACAACTTTTTATTGTTTTGAGCACATACTTGAATACTATTATTCTTTGCATTTGAATCTTGTTTGGAAACCCAATTGCATAGCCAAGAAAACCATGGGTTGGGTTTAGGATTGCAAAACCCCGTTAGCAACTGCAAAGCTTAGTTAGAGTAGGATTCGGTACAAGTCGAGTAGTTGGAACTACTCGCGAGCATAGGCTAGAGGCACTCGACTCGGATAGAGATAGCACATGATACACATGGCAAGAAAGATGAGACCGAGCGGAGAGTAAGGGCAGCAGGACTTTGGGGCCTGTGTGCTGTAGCTCCGCTTGTGTCGATTGAGGACCGAGCCATGTGCGGGCCTGTTGAACAAGCTAGAACAGTACCGAAGACCTACCGGCTATATGGGAACCGGGAAACCGATGTAACTCGGGTAGCTGGGTGTTGAGGCATAGCTGGTCATTCAGAGGGTAGGTTGAGAGCTCGAGGTGTAAATCGGCTGGCGGCAATGAGATGCGCGTGCAGAGACCTCTTGCTCGGGACGATTGGACCGGTTCAACATTTGGCTAATGGGTGAAAGGTAGTTGCATACGACGTCCGTGATGGTTGTTGTAGGCAACATCGAGTACGGGCGTACGTGACGGGTTGTTCGGGTAACCCTGCAGGTGTAAATTGATTATAATCGCCATCCCTTGCGGTCAGTGAGTACCACTTGTTCACTGTACCGTGACGTAGAAAGAACAGGCTAGTTACATGTTAAAATGTTGCTGATTGAAAGATGGACTTGATTGTTAATGATTTTCTGTAGTTTAGAGCTAATTAAAGTTCCTTTCAACTTTGGGCAAAGTACATGAGAGAAATGCGTTTCTTGTTTGATTGCGGCTCTCTCATGTGCCTTAGCGTAAAGTTCTCCACAACCTGCTGCTAAAACTTGAAAGTAAGGTTCCAATAATTAGGCGAGTACTTTGCAAATTGTTTTATCTAGGTACCCATCACCCCTCATGTAGAAGTTCCATGTTTAGGTGAGACGGGTGAGACTTGCTGACCCTTCGTGCTCACTGCTTGTGTTTGAAGCTTTTGCAGGGTTCTATGAGGAAGGGACTCCCGAGGAGGAGACGGAACCCTAGGAGGGGAACCCCGTCGAGTGGGATTCGTGCACGCCGCCGCGTTAGTGTGCGTGTGTGCTAGCAAGGACACGTTCACAGGCTGAACGTGAACTTGATGCGTAGTCTACGCCCGTGAGTGTAGACTGGACCTATTTTGATGTAACAATGTTCATAAACCACTTTATGTAATAAAAGTTTTGCTTCCGCTTTGTACCTTTGATGTGTGTTATTCGGTGTTGTGCAACGCAGCACCCCTCAGCGTGATCCTGGCTCGACAAGACCGTGGGGTCGTGTCAGCGTTGGTATCAGAGCTCGCTTGAGGCTTAACACACTATAAAGGTCATCTTTTTCAAAAATCTAGTGAGGAACGAGTTAGTAGCCCGTATAAGGATGTTATTAGTGTATAGAAAGTGGCATACTAACCTATTTGTCTATGTCGGAAAATCATGCATCTCAGGACGTTTATGTCTTGGGGGGTGCACGTAAGCGCTGTCCACCAGTGCGCACAAGCTGAAGGATGGAGCCCCACGGGTGTCAGGTAACCCGACCCGCTTTGATATCCTCTACGACTCTTCATGTCGTTTGGGGTATTCGGGCAATGTATGTCCCTGGCGTGCATGGTGCAATTTGGGAGACCCCGTCACGTGGTCTGAAACGTGAACACGTAACTCAAGGCGTGATTGGCTTGAGAACATCCGGGCGAGTGATGACGGCCGGGTGTACGGACTGTATGGATACCGGGCTCGGTGTACAATCGAGTCTGATGATTGTCTGAGTTTCTGCAGGTAGTCTAACCACGAAACGGTAGACGTGTAGCATCCGTGTGCGAGTGACGTTTAGTGCCACTGAATTAATGAAGTCGGCTAAGTCCGGTATAGGTTTTTCTTTGTGAGAATGTAGTACCGACATGATCTGGTGACGCATCGACGTCACACCCCACTAAATGAATAACTTCATTGTAAAACTTGAAGGTTTTTAATCCAAAGCAATAAACTTTGCTGTAACTCCTTCCCTTAGTCAGGATATTCAAAGTTAGTAAGTTTTCAACCTATAGGTTGCTAAGGACAGAGCACTCTGTTTTCAGCTGAATTAAAGATGATGTTAATCAGAGGATAGAGGTTGAGTTCTTTCGAGGTTGGGGTCATATGATACATTTCTGGAAATCTTTGGAAGATCTTTACAACTTTTCTGTTGAGGTCCAGAGGTGTTTCGCCCCTTAACCAATCGAAAAATGCAGTAGAGTTGAAACTGTTCAGAAAACAGGGCAGGACAAAAACTCTCTGTAACTCTCTGTAAATTAAGCATAACTTCCTGCATAAAAATCCAAAAAATAGAAAATGAGGTAGTTCTGGAAATCATATGAGATGGGTTACAACTTTGTAACAGAAAGTTTTGTCAGATTGGGAGTAGAATCAACTGGAATTCTTGGATCAAATCAGTACCTAAAGCAGGGAGGTGCTATCCAATTTTCTCCAGAAATTCTGTTAATTTTGACATCTCATAACTTTTGAACCGGGAGATCATAGGACAAGCAAATACTTTATGGAAAGCTATTAAAGATAGCTTTAACTTTGATGTTGAGCTCCAGAATTGGTTTTGCCTTTAGCATGGCCTAAATCAGGTTGAAATGGAAACTGGTCAGGGCTGTCATGTGGGACAGCAGATCAGCAGTCAAATTTGTTCAAATTTGAACTATGTTTCCAAATTTTATGGGTTCAATAACATGTTTTGTGTTATAACTCAATGGTTTACTGTTCAAATAAATATTTGACATTTCTCAAATATATTTTTACAGATGACAGAGGATAAACAGTTTGAGAACGGGTGGGAAGATTTCAGCAAGCGTAATGGTTTCCAAAGCGCCATTATGCTTAGCGGGTAGAGTGTATCCTACGTCTCTCATAATCTTAGAGGGACAGAAGGTCGATGTCATTTTAGGTATGTCGTGGTTAACCCGCCACGGCGCTGTTTTAGAAACCGTCCTTCGAATCGTGCACTTGAACTCAGAAGTGCACGGATCTCACTCTTTATTTCTGGACAGTCCAGAAATAAAACTTCCAAGTGTCTATCAACCCACAGCTATCAGATTGGAAGACATTCCATTGGTCCGAGAGTTCCCTAACATGTTCCCGGATGATTTACCAGGGATGCCGCCCGATAGGGAGGTGGAGTTCAAGATTGAACTTGCACTGGGAACCATGCCAATATCCAGAAGGCCGTACAAGATGGCGCCCAAGGAGTTGGCTGAGCTTAAGACCCAGCTAACGGACCTGCTGGAAAAGGGTTTTATTAGGCCGAGCTCCTCGCCATGGGGTTGTTCGGCATTATTTGTGAAGAAGAAGGATGAGACATTGCGGCTTTGCGTGGACTATCGTCCATTAAACGCCGTAACCATCAAGAACAAGTACCCGTTGCCACGGATCAACATGTTGTTTGATCAGTTGGTCGAAGCAAAGATCTTTTCCAAGATGGACTTAAGATCAGGGTACCATCAGATTAAGATACGGGCTGAGGATATTCCGAAGACGGCTTTCTCGACGAGGTACGGGCTTTATGAGTACCTGGTCATGTCCTTCTGCCTCACCAATGCTCCAGCTCACTTCATGTACTTGATGAACTCGGTATTCATGCCGGAGCTGGACAAGTTTGTCGTGGTCTTCATCGATAACATCCTGGTATATTCCAAGTCGGAGGAAGATCACAAGAAGCATCTGCGTATAGTCTTGCAACGGCTGCGGGATCACAAGCTATACGCGAAATTCAGCAAATGCGAGTTCTGGATATCGCAAGTGCCTTTTCTCGGGCATATCATTTCAGTGGAGGGTATCGCTGTAGACCCGAGCAAGATCACTCAAGTGCTGAATTGGAAATCCCCGAGGACTGTTCACGAGGTACGGAGTTTCCTCGTACTTGCGGGATATTATCGGAGGTTCATTCCAAACTTCTCGAAGATTGCCAAGCCTATGACGGAGCTGCCAAAGAAGGCTACCAAATATGTTTGGAGTCCAGCATGTGAAGCAGCATTCAAGGCTTTAGTCAAGCACCTGACATCAGCACCGGTTTCGGCGCAGCCAGACACAACAAAACCGTTCGATGTGTACTGCGATGCATCCGGCATTGGGCTCAGATGTGTGCTGATGCAAGACTGAAGAGTGGTCGCGTATGGATCACAGCAGCTTAGAAACCATGAGCAGAATTATCCAACCCACGACTTGGAGCTCGCTGCCGTGGTACTTGCACTGCAAATGTGGAGGCACTACCTACTCGGTAACCTCGTACATTTATATACCAACCACAAAATCCTCAAGTACATATTCACTCAGAAGGAGCTGAACATGAGGCAACGAAGATGGTTAGAATTGATAAAGGATTACGAAATAGAGATCCATTATCATCCGGGCAAGCCAAACATAGTGGCAGATGTGCTGAGCCGCAAGTCACACGTCAACAATCTGACCATCACACCGTTGGAAGAGAGCGAACCACCACTACATGTGATTCCATACGGAGCTCTCTACAACCTAGCTTTGATCCCCACCATCCGTGAAGAGATAGCGGCAGCTCAGAAACTTGACAAGGGCATGTCGCATTTGCGGAGACGTGTAGACAGTGGGGAGTTAAAATGTTTCCGGAAGGACGGAGACGGCGTCCTATGGTTCAAGGACCGGATCGTCGTACCCCGTAACCCGGAATTACGGAAGAAAATCTTTGATGAGGCTCACTTGTCAAAGTTTTCTACTCACCCCGGCAGCAACAAAATGTATCAAGAACTCAGAAGCAAGTTTTGGTGGACACGGATGAAGCGGGAGATCGCGAAGTACGTGTCCGAATGTGATACATGTGGAAGGGTGAAGGCAGACCATATGCGGAAACCGGGACTGCTACAACCACTGGGCGTTCCTGCCTGGAAGTGGGAGGACGTGAGCATGGATTTCATCGTCGGTTTACCCACCACTTTTCAAAAGCATAATTCTGTGTGGGTGATCATCGATCGGCTCACCAAAGTTGCCCATTTCATCCCGGTCAACACCAATTACAACGCCAAGAAGTACGCTGAACTGTACATCTCACGGATCCTATGCTTGTACAGCGTACCCCATACCATCATATCGGATCGGGGCACTTTATTTGTGTCCCGTTTTTGGGAGCAGCTGCACGCTGCCTTGGGGACGAAGCTGATCTGTAGTTCAGCGTACCACCCGCAGACGGATGGGCAAACGGAGCGGGTAAATCAGATCCTAGAAGACATGCTACGAGCTTGTGCTATCAACCACGGCAAGAATTGGGATGATCACTTGCTGTTAGCCGAGTTCTCGTACAACAATGGGTACCAAGCCAGCATAAAGATGGCGCCCTACGAGGCGCTATACGGAAGAAAATGCCGCACACCATTGAACTGATGTGAGTCTGGCGAAAGGGTTACCTTCGGGATTGACCTTGTCAACAATGCGGAAGAGAAGGTTCGACTGATTCAAGCGAACCTAAAAGCCGCCCAATCCCGTCAGAAACAGTATGCGGACCAGAGAAGACGCCCACTACAATTCGAAGTTGGGGATCACGTATATCAACGTGTATCTCCAATGAAGGACGTAAACAGGTTAGGGGTGAGAGGAAAGTTGGCACCCCGATTCATCGGTCCATTCCAGATTACCGAAAGATGTGGATCAGTGGCATACCGGCTAAAATTACCCGAAGCACTTTCCGGTGTGCACGACGTCTTTCACATTGCCCAGCTGAGAAAGTGTCTTAAGCTATCAACTACCGTTCAGCTGGAGGACATTGAAGAACTGCAACCGGATCTCACGTATCGGGAGGAACCGGTTCAGGTCATTGACGAAAAGGCCCGAACCACATGCAACCACACGTTGTGGTTCTACAAGGTTCTATGGAGTAATCACTCCGTGGACGAAGCGACATGGGAGAGCGAAGGATTTCTTCGCGCTAACTACCCTGACTTTTTCATGTCGCATATCCGGTAATTTTCCACCGTCCTCTCTCTCATTTTCACCTTATCATCTCGGGACGAGATTCTTTTAAGGGGGGAGGAATGTAAGGACCTCAGTTTTTGACACATGTTTAAAGTTTTCATCACCACACCACACACCTCATTTGAAGCAAGTTGATGAACATAAATGAAGAGCAAGTAACCACCATCAACATGCTCATTAGAGAACAAACTCACATATTGCAAAAGTGGTATTTCCCACATGTGATATAGAGGGGCTGGGCATATGAAAACTCCTACACATTGCTAGGGATGTCCATGCCAAGTTTCACCCAAATTCAAAACCTTTTTGAGGTCATTTTAGGTATAGCTAGAAAGAGGGCAGTTTGAAACCATATTCAAATTCAAACTGTTTTTATCCCATGAATTCAAAAGTGGGAGGCATATTCTTATTCAGCACATTTTTGTGAGCTCACACACCAATTTTCACTCCATTTGGAGTTGATCTTGACATGAGCTAAGTGGGACAAATTCAAACTTTATCTGAATTCCAAACTGAACTTGTGCTGAAATTCATTCAAACCAAACCCAATTTGAATTCTAATCAATTCGAATGGCTCATGGGGGAATAATTTGAATCACCATGGGCATTTTGGGGCTTACTGTTTACAACAGTGATGAGGAGTTAATTTCAGAGGTTAAACTTGAGTGTGGGACCCACATGTCATAGAGAGAAGAGGGGAGACTTGCACCCAAAGTCACAGTCTCGGTGGGAAATTCCACCGAGCAGATGCCGGTTCAACACCCCAGGAGCAGCTGCGATCGCCACCGAGGAGGAGCAGCGCCACCAGCTGCTTCCCGCGCCCACACATGAGCCCAAGGGCGGTTCCAGGGTCCTCTTAAGGCACTCCACAGAGGCAGGCATCGCTCGCTTCCCCCTCTCTCGTGAACACCAAGCCCCCGGCCTTCCGCCTCTCTGCTCGATCGGGAAACTGCGGAAAAATCTCGCCTCCTCCCTCCCCGAGCTGCTAGAAAGCACCCTGAGGTCGCACTCCACCTCCCCAATGACAAAAACCCTGAGCTCCGACCTCCCTTGCCCGAGAACGATCGCCACAGCGGCAACCTAACCTCAGCCGAAGGTCAGGCGCTCGTGGACAGCGTTCCACGGGAGCTTTCACGGTCCAGCAAGGGCAGCAGCAGGAGCGCGCAACAGCCGTGTTGCTCTCCTCCAAGTTTGGAAGCAAACCGTGAAGAATCCACTGCGAATTTGCAGTTTTTACTCCAGCGGCCTTAAACTGAGCTTCCGGTACAGATTCTTCAAATTCTCGCTCTAAGATCCTTCTCTAGTTATCAAATCTTGCACATAGGCGCTGGACTAGCCGGCGATCAGTTTCCTTTCTGCATCCGTGGTATGAAACCGACTAGGAGTGGCGAATTGTGAGCTCGATTGAGGGCGTTCATGGCGGGCACGCTCGGTCACACGGTGCCGACCGGCTTGCCGCCATCTTTGAACTCATTTGACACCTTGTCGAGCTTCCTAGAGGTGTACTGATGCTATAGAACCGATCGTTCGAGGTTTTGGCGGGTTAGGACCCACGGCCGACGGCGCCGAACCTCAACCGAGGCCGCCGCACGTCGCCGGGCTATTTCCGGTCACCGCCAGCTCGAACTGACCCCACAGACGTGCTCCTCGACGTCGACAACCCCCTGGCGGCGAGTTTCGGACCAGGTGATGGCCGGCAGCGGCAAGCCGGCGAGCTCAGAGTCGGCTCCGGCGAGGGGAGGCGGCGCGGGCGCGAGGGCGCGTCGGGAGGAAGACGAAGCCGGCTGGCCCACGCGTCAGCGGCTTAAAAATTTAAATCGGGATCGGGTGTGGCGGGGATCCATTGTGCTGGCACGCAGGAACCCTGCAGACCACGGTGTGCCGTCGCCTCGGCGTGCGACGCGTGTCCCCGGGGCCCACCCGCAAGTTTAAACTTTTTCCCGATTTTTAGATTTCCTTCAAACTTCAACTCATCATAACTTCGGCTAGAAAGCTCCAAATCAAGTGAACCAAATTTTGTTGGATTCAGCTCTCTGAGCACTTTCCAGAAAATCAAGTTTCACTTCATGAAAATCCTTATTTCTCCAGAATTAATTCCTCAAAATTTAAAATGATTGGAATTTTAACTGGAGAATCCTTTTGAGGAAAATCCTGAAATTTTGCTGGAATGTTGACCAAAATATCCCTGAACTACCATAAAATTTCAGATCCATTTGAGCTCATTTGGTCCACCTAATGGTGTGATTAGTGAAACTATTCCAGAGAAAATAGAAAATGTTCAGAAACATTTTCAGAATTTTCTCTGAAATTGTTTAGCTCATATCTTTAGCTAGGAACCTTCAAATTAAGTGAGACCAACTCCATTAGAACCCTCTGAAAATCTAGTTTGAGAAAGTCATAGTTTGTTTCATGAAAATCCTTGGAACACCCTAAAAGCCTTCAGTTAAGGTCAAGTACATAATTAATTGTGGAGGGCTCAAATGAGCTTTGCTGCAACTAAAACTTGACCAAGTCTCTGTTTAAGTTGTAACCAAGCCACAGTAAAAGTTTCACAGGCATTGGATCTGTCTATTAAGAGTTATAGATTTCACAAGTTTAAAAGTCAATTCAAATGCATTAATTTAATACATGTACTTCTTATATCATGTAGTCGCTAAGGTCGAGGAGGAACCCGAAGTCCTAGACTTCGTTACTCCGGAGGAGCAGCTAGCCTACGACCAAGAGCAGCAAGGCAAGATCCGGTTTGCATTAACCTTTTTACAACTTTTTATTGTTTTGAGCACATACTTGAATACTATTATTCTTTGAATTTGAGTCTTGTTTGGAAACCCAATTGCTTAGCCAAGAAAACCATGGGTTGGGTTTAGGATTGCAAAACCCTGTTAGCTACAGCAAAGCTTAGTTAGAGTAGGATTCGGTACAAGTTTAGTAGATGGAACTACACGCGAGCATAGACTAGAGGCACTCGACTCGGGTAGAGATAACACATGATACACATGGCAAGAAAGATGAGACCGAGTGGAGAGTAAGGGCAGCAGGACTTTGGGGCCTGTGTGCTGTAGCTCTGCTTGTGTCGATTGAGGACCGAGCCATGTGCGGGCCTGTTGAACAAGCTAGAACAGTACGAAGACCTACCGGCTATATGGGAACCGGGAAATCGATGTAACTCGGGTAGCTGGGTGTTGAGGCATAGCTGGTCGTTCAGAGGGTAGGTTGAGAGCTCGAGGTGTAAATCGGCTGGCGGCACTGAGATGCGCATGCAGAGACCTCTTGCTCGGGACGATTGGACCGGTTCAACATTTGGCTAACGGGTGAAAGGTAGTTGCGTACGACGTCCGTGATGGTTGTTGTAGGCAACATCGAGTACGGGCGTACATGACGGGTTGTTCGGGTAATCCTGCAGGTGTAAATCGATTATAATCGCCGTCCCTCGCGGTCAGTGAGTACCACTTGTTCACTGTACCGTGACATAGAAAGAACAGGCTAGTTACATATTAATATGTTGCTGATTGAAAGATGGACTTGATTGTTAATGATTTGCTGTAGTTTAGAGCTAATTAAAGTTCCTTTCAACTTTGGGCAAAGTACATGAGAGAAATGCGTTTCTTGTTTGATTGCGGCTCTCACATGTGCCTTAGTGTAAAGTTCTCCACAACCTGCTGCTAAAACTTGAAAGTAAGGTTCCAATAATTAGGCGAGTCCTTTGCAAATTGTTTTATCTCAGGTACCCATCACCCCTCATGTAGAAGTTCTATGTTTAGGTGAGACGGGCCATACTTGCTGAGCCTTCGTACTCACTGCTTGTGTTTGAAGCTTTTGCAGGGTTCTATGAGGAATGGACTCCCGAGGAGGAGACGGAACCCAAGGAGGGGAACCCCGTCGAGTGGGAGTCGTGCACGCCGCCGCGTTAGTGTGCGTGTGTGCTAGCAAGGACACGTTCACGGGCTGAACGTGAACTTGATGCGTTGTCTACGCCCGTGAGTGTAGACTGGACCTTTTTTGATGTAACAATGTTCATAAACCACTTTATGTAATAAAAGTTTTGCTTCCGCTTTGTACCTTTGATGTGTGTTATTCGGTGCTGCGCAACGCAGCACCCCTCAGCATGATCCTGGCTCGACAAGACCGTGGGGTCGTGTCATGGAAGATGAAGAACCGAGCCTCCGTGTCATTCCGTATGGAGCACTTAATAATATTGCTCTCATTCCAACGATCCGTGAAGACATTGTTGAGGCTCAAAGAAGATACAGGGATATGTCTCACATATGGAGAAGACTAGACAACGGAGAGGTGAAATGTTTCCGGAAGGATGAGAACGGTACGATATGGTTTAACGACTGTATAGTGGTACCGCGCAATATGAAACTCCAGAAGAAGATCTTGGATGAAGCCCACCTGTCGAAGTTTTACATTCATCCCGGAAGTAGCATGATGCACCAAGATTTGAAACAGAAATTTTGGGTGGATGAGGATAAAGAGGGAAATCGCTAAATACGTATCCATGTGTGATACGTGTAGACGGGTCAAGGCTGATCATATGCGGAAAGCCAGACCGCTACAACCTTTGAAGATACCGGCATGGAAATGGGAGGATGTGAGTATGGATTTCATCGTCATATTACCACTCACATCCCGGAAGCATGACTCGATATGGGTGATTGTCAACCGGTTGATGAAATCGGCTCATTTCATACCGGTGAACACTCATTATCGAGCAAGGCAATATGCGGAGTTATTCATCTCCACAATTATATGCTCACATGGTGTCCCAAAGTCTGCATATCACCCTCAAACCAATGGACAAACTGAGAGGGTGAACCAGATGCTGGAAGATATGTTGAGAGCGTGTGCCATCCACCACGGTAAGAATCGGGATGATCACTTACCGTTGGCGGAGTTTTTATACAACAACGGGTATCAAGCGAGTATTAAAATGGCACCGTATGAAGCTCTCTACAGCCGGAAGTGTCGCACACCACCGAATTGGTGTGAGTCCAGCAAAAGGGTTCTGTTTGTGGTTGATCTTGTCAACGAAGCCAAAAACCGAGTTCGGTTGATACAAGAAAATTTGAAGGCTACACAATCCCGACAGAAGAGCAACACTGATCAAAGGCGTAGGTTATTGCATTTTGACGTCTGAAAGCACGTTTATCTTCGTGTATCTCTGATGAAGGGAATTCACCGGTTCGGTGTAAAGGGGAAACTCGCTCCCCACTTTATTGGTCCTTTTGCTATCACGGAGAAGTGCGGACCCGTAGCCTACCGGCTGGAACTACCAGAAAGTCTTGCGGGTGTTCATGATGTATTTCATGTGTCACAGCTGCAGAAGTGCCTCAAATTCACTGCTGCTGTCCGCACCAAGGAAATCTACGAATTGAAACCAGACCTTACCTACACCGAGCGACCGGTTCGGATTTTGGATTAAAAGACCCAGGTAACCCGGAACCGGACGATCAAATTGTGCAAGGTGTTGTGGAGTAATCATACCGCGGAAGAGGCGAGGTGGGAAAGCGAGAATTACCTCCACACCAACTATACGGAACTTTTAGCTTTGTACAGTTTGTAATTACCTCTCCCGTCTCGTTCTTCTTTTGTAATCTCGGGACGAGATTCTTTTAAGGGGGAGGAATGTAAAAGTCCCAAAACATGTACATGAATAAAACTAAGGTTTGAATTCATATATGTGGAAAAAGCATGAAAAATGGGAATTGCTAAAATTTTTCTTCTTGCAAAGTGACACATGGATGATCATCCAAAATGAGGCTCACACCTTTATTTGAAGGTGTTGAACCAATAAGGATTTAAATACCTCTTTGCATGTAAGTTTAAAAATCAGATTTTAAATTCAAAGTTCACTCAAATGATGGCCAAAAACTTTGAATACTCATGCAGCCATATAGTTTGGAAATGGTGGAAAAATGTTAGATGACAAACTTGTCATTTAAGGATGGGCTCCAAAAAGGAATTAAATTGGAAGCATTTTCAACTTCCAACAAAATTCAAATTTGCTATTCAAATTCAAACTGAAATTGGCAAATTCAAATTCTAGCTCACCTATCAAACTCAGAATTTTGGAATTTGGGAAGATCAACATGAGGAGATATTTTGGGAGGAAAATGTGGGGTAGGACCCACATGTCATTGAGCTAAGGACTGAAACTTGCACATGAAGCAAACAATTGACTTGTCTCTGTTTTACTTGAACTGACCGAGAGCTGCTCGTGTGCCACCGAGATAAGCAACGGCACCACCTCCTGCTCCCCGCTTCCACGCACTGGAGACCGAGTAAAGCCCCCCGCCCCCTCGTGCGCTCGGCATGATCACCTCCCCTGGACCGAGCTATTTGCTCTTTGCCTCCTCCTCCTTGCGAGAACACCGAGCAGAACCTCTTCTCACTGCCGCCTCCTCGTCTTGATCGGGAAACCGGAAGAACACTCGTTCCCTCTCCTCCCCGAGCTGCTAGACAGCAACAAGAGCTCGGTACACACCTCCCTGACCCAGAAACTAGCGAGCTACGGCCTCCTTTCCCCGTGATCAACATCATCCGCCATGACCTAGCTCAAGCCGGCGATCGGCTTCTTGTGGACAGACCACTACGGTGGTTTTCAAGCTCGATCAAGCATGACCACGGGAGCGCCATATTGTGGCTGCTCTCAACCGAAGCTTGGGCCAAACCGTGAAGCGCCAATGGCGAATTTTGAGATTTTTCTATGGCGGCTTCATACCGAACGTCTGGTACGAGTTCTTCAAATTCCCACTCCCTATTCCTCCTTAGGTCGTAAAACTTGGCACATAGGTGCTGGACTAGTCGGCGATCATCTTTGCTTTAGCAACCCTAGCATGAAATCTCCTCGGAGCAAAGGATTTTGAAGTCTCCCAACCGTGATCACGGCGGGACGGATCAGGCGTACGGTGCCGATCCATTTACCGCCATTTCTGACCTAATTCATTGCCTTGCCGAGCCATGCGATCACCTACTGATTCTGTAGAGCTAGTTGGTTGATGTTTTGGTGGGTTAGAACCCACGGACGACGGCGCCGAAGTCCAACCGAGGCCACACATGTCACCAGCCATCTTCCAGTCGCCGGCAGATTAAACTGGTCCCGCAGCCGTGTTCCTCGACGTTTATAACTCTCTGGCAGTGAACCTCAGCTCGAGCGGTGGCTGGCAGCAGCGATCCGGCGAGTGGCAGCTAGCTCAGGCGAGGGGGAACGCTCGGGCGCGGGAAGACGGCCGGAGGTAGGAGAAAGCCGTGGGCCCCGTCTGTCAGCGACTCAAGTTTAAATCTGGGATCAGCTGTGGCTGGGGGATCTGCTGTGCCTGCGCGCCAAAAAACTGTGAACCAGTGTGGCTGAGTTCTGATTGGTTGGAGTTTAAATAGCGGGCCCAGTCGAATTTCAGTAGAGAAAATAATTCGAGAGATTGCTACAGGTTTGGAAAATCATATCTCTGTGTAGAAACCTCCAAATTGAGTGATTCCAATTGGGTTGGATTCATTTTCAGAGGTATATCCAAATATGAACTCAGATTTGTATTAAAGTTAATATATAATTCTGGAAAATTCATTGAAGGTTTTCTGAAAAAGAATTATTGAGGGAGATTGGTTTATCCAAAAATCCTAAAAATTTTCCAGAATATTCTTTAGCATATTGTGGACCTTCTAGCAAATTTTCAGATCATTTGAAGATTATTTGTGTAGTAATTTGCTAAATACAAACTGCTGTGTTCATAAGAGTCCAGAAATATTTTCAGAAAATGTTTCCCACTTGTAAAGTCTATTCTAGGCAATACATAGCTCCAAAAATCATAGGAAAATTTAGGAAATATATCTGAGACATACTTGAAATTTTAGTTCACTTAATTGGGCATGAAAATGCACATTACTTCAGAATAAATTCTTTTGAGAACAAATGCTTAAAGAATTGTTCTGGAAGAACTACTCAAGTAAAAGGTCTGAATTTTGGACCAAATTACTTTCTTGTGACAAGGAACTCACATGTAAATTATCAGCTCATGTTTAGCCTTAGAACTCCCTGTTCTTATTCTCCATACTTATGTATATGTAGAAATACATAAGAGACATTGTCAGAATTATGGAGAACACAATTTGACTCCGCATTAGCTGCAATTTGGTAATCTAAGTCCCTAGGTAGTATAGAACCTGCTGTAAAAGTGTTGAGGTCATTGGAGTTCTTGTTCTTCAGTTGCATTCAATGCTTTTCAGCTCATCTATTATGTTCATTAGGGAAAGTAGTTAGTGTATAGCTAAGACATTAAGATCAATTTAGTCATTTCTGGTTCTTTGCACAACAGAGGCAAACAAAGCCATTCTTGGCTTTTCCACACAACCTCTGTTCCTAAGAAATCCATTCTATAACTTCTTTGCATTACATTCTATAAAACATGTGCATATGCATTTCAATAGGAACCACAACGAAGGGGATTCAAAGGAGCAATTCATTGAAGTGGATCAAGCTCCGGAGAATCAAGGGTTGATCAGCAAGGATACTAACTGCTTATATACGACAACCCTGCAAAACAAGTAAGCTCCGATTTGCATTTAACAGCTGTTAAGTTTTTACTTTGTATTCGCTCTTTCATTTAAGATATGAAATGTGCATTAGGTCTAGCGCTTTGATACTCCTCTTGCATGACCAAATGAACCCATGGAGTACTGGGTAGGTTTCTTTTCATCGTGTAGAACTGCCATGCTTAAGTAAGGTTCGGTAGAAGTCGAGTGGTGAGATGCTACTCGCATGTTCAGGAACAACAGGGGCATACCGGATTGGTTCAGAAAATGTGTAGCAAGTTAAAGTTGAGACCGAAAGGTTGTAGGGGCAGAAGGACATAGGGGCCTGGGTGCTATAGACCTGTCCGTGTCGGTCAAGGACCGATCCGTATGCGGCCCTGTTGAACAAGTTTGAGTTGTGTACCGGACTCATGTTGGATATATGGGACCTAGTAAACCGATGTACCTCGGGAAGCTTGCGTTGAGCCTTTTCGGGTCGCCTCAGGTGAGACGGCCGGTGTGCAGTATGTGGGTAACATTCTCATGACATCTCATGTCGGTAGATGCACCATGAGAGTGGCTACTATACGGGGCGACTTGATCGATTCAACAGGCATGAAAAAGGAGAAAGGCTGCCACGTACTATGTCAGTGATGGTTACTGTAGGCAACGTCGAGTACGGGCATACGTGTCGTGTAGTCCGGGTGTTATTGATTCGAATCACCGTCGCTCACGGAATGGACCGAGCATACTTGTTCTCACAGTCGTGACATAGTAAGAACTTGCATAAGAAAGGAACTAATCACATTGGTTTGAAGTTTATACTATTTTTGTGATGTACCGTTGATGAATAGCTAGTGCAAACTCGATTCTTTTATGCCGTGAGCAAATTACATCAGGGGAAAGCGTTTCTTGTTTGATTGTGGACTCCCGATGTGGCGTGCCCAGGGTTACTTAAATTGTTGCTAATAATACCCAAAAGTAAGGATTCACCTTTAGGCGAGTTTAATTATGCATTACGCCATCCTACTTTATGTTCATAACCTCATATAGAGTTTCATGCCAAGGGTGACGGTTAAGTCTTGCTGAGCGTTATGCTCACGGATGCTATCCAAGTGGTTTTGCAGGATTGACTTGATCCTTATGAAGGGATGCCGATGAGATTTGGGAACCTCCGAGTGGTTACTCAAGAGCATCCTCGCCGCTGCGGTTTGTCTTCGTGTTGCTAGTAAGAAACATCCGTGGGCTGGACTGTTTCTTTAATGCTAAGTTAGAAATGAGTCGTGAGAGCTATAGTCTTCCGCTGTAGCTTATTTTGAGATAAGTATTTTCAAAATACTTTTGTATGCTTCCGCAAATGATTTATGTAATGTGATGTGTTTTTCTCGACCCGTGTGCTGTTGGGTGCCGCATATCACGGCACCACCCGACGAGGTCCTGGCGGGGCGTCTGTAAAGGCCTCAGTTTTTGACACATTCAAAGTGTTCATCACCACACACGCACACCTCATGTGAAGATAGTTGATGAACACATTTGAAGAGCAAGTAACCATTATCAACATGCTCATTAGAGAATAAACTCACAAAATGCAAAAGTGGTATTTCCCACATACATCACATAGGGGCTGGACAGTTGGAAAACTCCTACACATTGCTAGGAATGCCCATTCCAAGTTTCACCCAAATTCAAAACCTTTTTGAGGTACTTTTGGGTGTAGCTAGAAAGAGGGTGGTTTGAACTCAAATTTAAATTCAAACTGTTTTTATCCCATGAATTCAAAAGTGGGAGGCATATTCTTACTCAGCAAATTCTTGTGAGCTCACACACCAGTTTTCACTCCATTTAGAGTTGATCTTGACATGAGCTAATTATAGCAAATTCAAACTTTATTTGAATTTCAAACTGAACATGTGCTGAAATTTAGTCAAACCAAACCCAATTTTAATTCTAACCAATTCAAATGGCTCAGGGGTGAATAATTCAAATCACCATGGGCATTTTAGGGCTTATTGTTTACCACAGTGAAATGGAGTTAAGTTCAGGGGTTAAAAGGGGAGTGGGACCCACATGTCAGCTACTGAAGCAAAAGCAACCGACTGAAAACCCAGCTCGGGTTCTTGCTCTGGACCGAGCAGCCGCCACGGCGAAGGCACGATCGGGACAGCAGCTGCTTGCCGCCCCGACCCGCTGAACCGCCTCGCGCCCTGCTTAACCCTGCGGCCGCCCTGATCGGAGGGAGAACAGCTCACTTTGCTGCTTCCTCGCACCAGAAACACCGCATCACTGCCGATCGCTCAGAGCTGATCAGGGAAGCGTGATCACCGCCTCTCCACTCCCTCCAGAGCTACGACAAGGTACTAGGAGCCTTCCTTCTTCTTCCCCGTCATTAGAGATCGGCAAAAACCGGTTGATCTCGGCTATACCGAGAGTTCCATTCAGAGACCTAAAGCCGCCGCACATCGGGCTCCCGTGGACAGCCCAACCGGGAGGTTGTCACGCCCAAGCTAAGGCGTCCCTGGACGCGTTGGTGACAGGTGCTGCTCACTCCCGAGCCACAGCCCGAGGGCTTGATCGCCGGCGGTGAATTTCCAGTTTTCCCCTTTCTCGGTACAGACCGACCTTCGGGTGCGGTTCTGTCAAATTCACACTCTAGGAAGGGTTAGAGGGTCTCAATCCGTTCCTACACAGACTAGACTTGGTAGCGCACAAGTTTCCTTCACGACCTTTGGCCTGAGAACCCCTGTACCGGGCGTATTTCAAAGCTTGCCGACGGCGGAGCATGCGGGAAGCATCGGGCGCACGGTGAGAGACTACTTCGGACCTCTACCGAGCTGTTTCGAGCCCATGCCGAGCATCCTGAGGGACCACTGGTGCTTTCTGGCCTTTTGCTCGGTCAGTTGGGGTGCTAGGGAGGTCGGCCGACACGGCCGAAGTCATTCCGGAGCTGTCGCTCGTCGCCGACCATGTGCCGGCTGTTTTCATGACGACCTGAGCCCGGAATCATGTTCCCTGAGTGGACTTAGGCAGGGGCGGCCAGAATCGTGAAGTTTGGAGCACCACAGAGGCTGCCGGCGAGCCCTCTGGTGAGGTGTCGCGGCGGCCGAAAGCGGGCGTCGCGAGGTAGACGAAGCCAGGTGGCCCACATGTCAGCGGCTCAGATTTAAATCGGGGATCGGTCTGCGGCTCAGATCAGGTGTGCTGGCGTGGAAAAACTCCATAGACCCCGGCGTGCCGTCGCTCCAGTGCCCAACACGTGTCCCTGTGGACCCACCAGCAAATTTAAACTTTTCCCGATTTTCAGATTTCATTCAAACTTCAAATCCTCATAACTTGGGCTAGAAAACTCCAAATCAAGTGAACCAAATTTTTCTGGATTCAGCTCTCTGAGTACTTTCAGCAAATCAAGTTTAACTTCATGAAAATCCTTATTTTTCCAGAATTAATTCTTCAAAGCTTAAACTGTCTGGAATTTTAACTGGAGAATCCTTTGGAGGAAAAATCTGAAATTTATCTGGGATGTTCACCAAAATATCCCTAAACTACAATAAAATTTCAGATCCATTTGAGCTCGTTTGATCTACCTAATGGTGTGATTAATGAAACTGTTCCAGAGAAAATAGAAAATGTCCAGAAACATTTTCAGAATTTCTCTGAAATTGTTTATCTCATTTCTTTAGTAGGAACCTTCAAATTAGGTGAGACCAACTCCATTAGAACCCTCTGAATATCTAGTTTTTAGAAAGTCATGGGTTGCTCCATGAAAATCCCTAGCACACCATAAGAGCTCCAACTAAGGTCAAGACATAATTAATTGTGGAGAGCTCAAATGAGCTTTGCTGCAACTGAAACTTTGCCAAGTCTCTGTTTAGTGTAAGGGCCTCAGTTTTTGACACATGTTTTAAGTGTTCATCACCACACACACACCTCATTTGAAGCAAGTTGATGAACACATTTGAAGAGCATGTAACCACCATCAAAATGCTCATTAGAAAACAAACTCACGAAGTGTAAAAGTGGCATTTCCCACATACATCATATAGGGGCTGGGCATTGGGAAAACTCCTACACATTCTTAGGAATGTCCATGCCAAGTCTCACCCAAATTCAAAACCTTTTTGAGGTCATTTCATCGGTCCATTCCAGATTACCGAAAGATGTGGATCAGTAGCATACCGACTGAAATTACCAGAAGCACTTTCCAGTGTGCACGACGTCTTTCACATTTTCCAGCTGAGGAAGTGTCTTAAGCTATTTACTACCATTCAGCTGGAGGACATTGAAGAACTGAAACCGGATCTCACCAATCGGGAGGAACCGGTTCAGATCATTGACGAGAAGGCCCGAACTACACGCAACCGCATGTTGTGGTTCTACAAAGTTCTATGGAGTAATCACTCCATGGACGAAGCGACATGGGAGAGCGAAGGATTTCTTCGCGCTAACTACCCCGACTTTTTCATGCCGCACATCCGGTAATTCTCCACCGTCCTCTCTCTCATTTTCACCTTATAATCTCGGGATGAGATTCTTTTTAGGGGGGAGGAATGTAAGGGCCTCAGTTTTTGACACATGTTTGAAGTGTTCATCACCACACACACACCTCATTTGAAGCAAGTTGATGAACACATTCGAAGAGCAAGTAACCACCATCAACATGCTCATTAGAAAACAACCTCACAAAGTGTAAAAGTGGCATTTCCCAAATACATCATATAGGGGCTGGGCATTGGGAAAACTCCTACACATTGCTAGGAATGTCCATGAAAAGTTTCACCCAAATTCAAAACCTTTTTGAGGTCATTTATGGTATAGCTAGAAAGAGGTTAGTTTGAACTCAAATTCAAATTCAAACTTTTTTATCCCACGAATTCAAAAGTGGGAGGCATATTCCTACTCAGCACATTTTTGTGAGCTCACGCACCAATTTTCACTCCAGTTGGAGTTGAGCTTGACATGAGATAAGTGGAGCAAATTTAATCTTTTATTTGAATTTCAAACTGAACATGTTCTGAAATTTATTCAAACCAAACCCAATTTGAATTCTAACCAATTCAAATGGCTCAAGGGTAGATAATTCAAATCACCATGGGCTTTGCGGGGACTACTGTATACAACAGTGAATTGGAGTTAAGTTCAGGGGTTAAAATTGAAAGTGGGACCCACATGTCATAGAGCTAAAACGGGTGACTTGCACACTAAGTCACAGCCTCGGTGGGAAATTCCACCGAGCAGCTGCCGGCTGTACCACCGAGAAGAGCAGGCGCTACCAGCTGCTTCCTACCTCGTGCACTGGTTCCCAGGGCGTCCTGTTCGTGCCCCCACACGACCCTTACCGTCTCAGCCCGAGCGAAGACCCGGTTGCCTTTTTCTCCTCGCGGGTGACATTGCACAGCGCCATTCTCTTCCCCCGTGCTCTCGGTTGATTGGGAAAATGGAGAAAACAATCGCACCCTCGCCTCCCCGAGCTGCTAGGCAGCACTCTGAGCTCAAGCACCACTATCCCAATGCCTAGACCACCGAGTTTCGGCCTCTGTTCCCGTGATCAACGACAACCGCCACGACATAGTTCAAAAACAGCGATCGGTCTCACGTGGGCAGCGCACCACAGTAACTTTCACGGCCGAGCAAGGACGGCAAAAGAAGCACACGGACTCCACGCTGCTTCCACCTGAAGCTCAAGCCACGTCGTGAGCTCTCGCCGATGAATTCCGAGATTTTGCTCCGGCGGCCTCAACCCGAGCTTCCGGTACAGTTCCTTAAAATTCTACTTCTCTACTCCTCCTTAAGTCATCAAACATTGCACGTGTATGTTGGATTAGCCAGCGATCAATTCTCCTTTAGCATCCATCGCATGAAAACGCCTCGGAGTGGCGGAATTCAGACTCTACTAGGGGTGTCCGCCGCGGACCCATTCGGTCGCACGGTGAAACCGTATTTGCGGCCACTCCCGAGCTACTCTGAGGTTGTGCCGATCTTCCTAGAGCTGCGCTGGTGGTGTAGAGCCCATCGGTGCAAGTGTTGGCGGGCTAGAGACCTCGGGCGACGGCGCCGAACCACAGCAGTAGCTGCCGCACATCACCGAGCTGGTTCCGGCCACTGGCAGCCCAAGCAGAGCCCACCATCGTGTTCCTCGATGCCCTAAATCCTCTGGCGGCGAGTCTCTAGCTAGGCGGCGGCCGGAAGCGCTGGTCCGGCTAGCAGCAGTCTGCTCGGGCGAGGGGGGATCGCGTGGGCGCGAGAAAGAGGGCGGGAGGAAGAAGAAAACGTGGGGCTCGGTTGTCAGCAGCTCATATTTTAAATCGGGATCGGGCTGTGGCTTGGATCCGGTGTGCTGGCGCGCAAAAACTCCGTAGACCCCGGTGCGCCGACGTGTAAGGGCCTCAGTTTTTGACACATTTTTGAAGTGTTCATCACCACACCACACACCTCATTTGAAGTAAGTTGATGAGCACAAATGAAGAGCAAGTAACCACCATCAACATGCTCATTAGGGAACAAACTCACACATTGCAAAAGTGGTATTTTCCACATGTGATATAGAAGGGCTGGGCATATTAAAACTCCTACACATTGCTAGGGATGTCCATGAAAAGTTTCACCCAAATTCAAAACCTTTTTGAAGTCATTTTGGGTATCGCTAGAAAGAGGGCAGTTTGAAACCATATTCAAATTCAAACTGTTTTTATCCCATGAATTCAAAAGTGGGAGGCATATTCTTATTCAGCACATTTTTGTGAGATCACACACCAATTTTCACTCCATTTGGAGTTGACCTTGACATGAGCTAAGTGGGAAAAATTCAAACTTTATTTGAATTCCAAACTGAACTTGTGCTGAAATTCATTCAAACCAAACCCAATTTGAATACTAATCAATTCAAATGGCTCATGGGTGAATAATTTGAATCACCATGGGTATTTTGGGGCTTACTGTTTACAGCAGTGATGAGGAGTTAATTTCAGAGGTTAAACTGGAGTGTGGGACCCACATGTCATAGAGAGAAGGGGGGAAGACTTGCACACAAAGTCAAAGCCTCGGTGGGAAATTCCACCGAGCAGCTGTCGACTGTGCCACCGAGAAGCCACCGGCGCCACCAGCTGCTTCCTTCTTCGCGCGCTGGCGCCCAGGGCGGCTTGCTCGCGCCTCCACGCGACCGGCACCGCCTCAGCCCGAGCGAAGACCTGCTGGCTTTATCCCCTCGCGTGCAACCCTGAGCAGCGGCAGATTTTCTCCCCGAAGCTCTCTGCTCGATCGGGAAAACCAGCAAACGATCGCTCCTTTCTTCCCTGAGCTGCTAGACAGCACCCTGAGATCGTACTCCACCTCCCCGACGCCAAAAACCCTGAGCTCCGACCTCCCTTGCCCGAGAACGATCGCCACATCGGCGACCTAACCTCAGCCGAAGGTCAGGCGCTCGTGGAAAGCGTTCCACGGGAGCTTTCACGGTCAAGCAAGGGCAGCAGCAGGAGCGCGCAACAGCCGTGTTGCTCTCCTCCAAGTTTGGAAGCAAACTGTGAAGAATCCCCTGCGAATTTCCAGTTTTTACTCCGGCAACCTTAAACTGAGCTTCCGGTACGGATTGTTCAAATTCTCGCTCTAAGATCCTTCTCTAGTTATCAAATTTTGCACATAGACGCTGGACTAGCCGGCGATCAAATTCCTTTCTGCATCCGTGGTGTGAAACCGAATAGGAGTTACGAATTCTGAGCTCGATCAAGAGTGTTCATAGCGGGCACGCTCGGTCACACGGTGTCGACCGACTTGCCGCCATCTTTGAACCCGTTTGACACCTTGTCGAGCTCCCTAGAGGTATACTGATGCTGTAGAACCAATCGTTCGAGGCTATGGCGGGTTAAAACCCACAGCCAACGGCGCCGAACCTCAACCGAGGCCGCCGCACGTCGCCGGGCTAGTTCTGGTCACCGCCAGCTCGAGCTGACCCCACAGACGTGCTCCTCGACGTCGACAACCCCCTGGCGGCACGTTTCAGACCAGGGGATGGCCGGCGAGCTCAGAGTCGGCTCCGGCGAGGGGAGGCGGCGCGGGCACGAGAGCGCGTCGGGAGGAAGACGAAACCGGCTGGCCCACGCGTCAGCGGCTCAAAATTTTAAATCGGGATCGGGTGTGGCCGGGATCTGGTGTGCTGGCGCGCAAAGACCCTGTGGGCCTCAGTGTGCGGTCGCCTCCGCGCCTAACACGTGTCCCCGCGGGGCCCGGCAGATTTAAACTTTTCCCCCAATTTTCAGATTTCATTCAAACTTCAAATCCTCATAACTTTGGCTAGAAAGCTCCAAATCGAGTGAACCAAATTTTGTTGGATTCAGCTCTCTGAGTACTTTCCAACAAATCAAGTTTCAATTCATTAAAACCCTTATTTCTCCCGAATTAATTCCTCAAAGTTTAAAGTGTTTGGAATTTTAACTGGAGAATCCTTTGGAGGAAAATTATGAAATTTTGCTGGAATGTTCACCAAAATATCCTTGAACTACCATAAAAATTCCAGATCCAATTGAGCTCATTTGATCCACCTAATGGTGTGATTAGTGAAACTGTTCCAGAGAAAATAGAAAATGTTCAGAAACATTTTCAGAGAAAATTCTGAACATGTTTCTGAACATTTTCTATTTTCTTTGGAACAGTTCCACTAATCACACCATTAGGCGGATCAAATGAGCTCAAATGGATATGAAATTTTTAGTGTAGTTCAGGTATATTTTGGTGAACATTCCAGTAAAATTTTAGGATTTTCCTCCAAAGGATTCTCCAGTTAAAATTCCAAACAGTTTAAAATTTGAGGAATTAATTCAGGAGAAATAAGGGTTTTCATGAAGTGAAACTTGATTTTCTGGAAAGTGCTCAGAGATCTGAATCCAACAAAATTTGGTTCACTCAATTTGGAGCTTTCTAGCAAAAGTTATGAGGATTTGAAGTTTGAATGAAATCTGAAAATCAGGGGAAAAGTTTAAATCTGCCGGGGCCCGAGGGGACATGTGTTAAGCGCGGAGGCGACCGCACACTGCGTCCCACAGGGTCTTTGCGCGCCAGCACACCAGATACCGGCCACACCCGATCCTGATTTAAAATTTTGATCCACTGATGCGTGGGCCAGCTGGCTTCGTCTTCCTCCCGACGCGCCCGTGCGCCCGCGCCGCCTCCCCTCGCCGAAGCAGACCCGGAGCTCGCCGGCTCGCCGCTGCCGGCCATCCCATGGTCTGAAACTCGCCGCCAGGGGGTTGTCGATGTCAAGGAACACGTCTGTGGGGTCAGTTCGAGCTGGCGGTGACCGGAAATAGCCCGGCGACGTGCCGCGGCCTCGGTTGAGGTTCGGCGCCGTTGACCGTGGGTTCTAACTCGCCAAAACCTCGAACAATCGGTCCTACAGCATCAGTGTACTTCTAGGAAGCTCGACAAGGTGACAAATGGGTTCTAAGATGGCGGCAAGCTGGTCAGCACCGTGTGACCGAGCGTGCCCGCCATGACCGCTCTTGATCGAGCTCAGAATTCGTCACTCCTAGACAGTTTCACACCACGGATGCAGAAAGGAACTTGATCGCCGGCTAGTCCAGCGTCTACATGCAATATTTGATAACCAAAGAAGGATCATAGAGCGAGAATTTGTACAATCCGTACCGGAAGCTCGGTTTACGGTCGCCGGAGCAAAAACTGGAAATTCTCTGTGGATTCTTCACGGTTTGCTTCCAAACTTGGAGGAGAGCAGCACGGCTGTTGCGCGCTCCTGCTGCTGCCCTTGCTGGACCGTAAAAGCTCCCGTGGAACGCTGTCCACGAGCACCTGACCTTCGGCTGAGTTTAGGTCACCGCTGTGGCCATCGTTATCGGGCAAGAGAGGTCGGAGCTCGGGGTTTTTGGCGTCGGGGAGGTGGAGTGCGATCTCAGGTTGCTGTCTAGCAGCTCGGGGAAGAAGAAGGCGAGCTGTTTTCTCGGTTCTCCGATCGAGCAGAGGGGCGGCAGGTCAGGGGCTCGGTGTTCACGGGAGAGGGGGAAATGATCGGTGCCTGCCTCGGTAGAGCGCCTTAAGAGGGCCCTGGAACCGCCCTTGGGCTCGTGTGTGGGCGCTGGAAGCAGCTGGTGGCGCTGCTCCTCCTCGGTGGTGAGCACAGCTGCTCCCGAGCGTTGAGTCGGCAGCTGCTCGGTGGAAGTTCCAACCGAGACTGTGACTTTGGGTGCAAGTCTCCCCTCTTCTCTCTATGACATGTGGGTCCCACCCGGGGTTTTAACCTCTGAAATTTACTCGTAATCACTGTTATAAACAGTGAGCCCCAAAATACCCGTGGTGATTCAAATTATTCACCCATGAGCCATTTGAATTGATTAGAATTCAATTTCGGTTTGGTTTGAATGAATTTCAGCACAAGTTCAGTTTGGAATTCAAATAAAGTTTGAATTTGTCCCACTTAGCTCATGTCACGATCAACTCCAAATGGAGTGAAAATTGGTGTGTGAGCTCACAAAAATGTGCTGACTAAGAATATGCCTCCCACTTGTGAATTCATGGGATAAAAACAGTTTGAATTTGAATATGGTGTCAAACTGCCCTCTTTCTAGCTATACCCAAAATGACCTCAAAAAGGTTTTGAATTTGGGTGAAACTTGGCATGGACATCCCTAGCAATGTGTAGGAGTTTTCATATGCCCAGCCCCTCTATATGACATGTGGGAAATACCACTTTTGCAATATGTGAGTTTGTTCTCTAATGAGCATGTTGATGGTGGTTACTTGCTCTTCATTTGTGTTCATCAACTTTCCTCAAATGAGATGTTTGTGTATGGTGATGAATACTTCAAATATGTGTCAAAAACTGAGGCCCTTACATGCCCCCCCCCTAAAGGAATCGCATCCCGAGATTATAAGGTGAAAATGAGAGAGAGGACGGTGGAAAATTACCGGATATGCGACGTGAAAAAGTTGGGGTAGTTGTCGCGAAGAAATTCTTCGCTCTCCCATGTCGCCTCGTCCACGGAGTGATTACTACATAGAACCTTGTAGAACCACAACGTATGGTTGCGTGTGGTTCGGGCCTTTTCATCAATAATCAGCACCGGTTCCTCCCGATAGGTGAGATTCGGTTGCAGTTCTTCAATATCTTCCAGCTGAACGGTAGTTGATAGCTTAAGACACTTCCTCAGCTGGGCAATGTGAAAGACGTCGTGCACACCAGAAAGTGCTTCTGGTAATTTTAGTCGGTATGCCACTGATCCACATCTTTCGGTAATCTGGAATGGACCGATGAATCGAGGTGCTAACTTTCCTCTCACCCCAAATCTGTTTACGCCCTTCATTGGAGACACACGTAGGTATACGTGATCCCCCACTTCGAATTGTAATGGGCGTCTTCTCCGGTCCGCATACTGTTTCTGCCGGGATTGGGCGGCTTTTAGGTTCGCTTGAATCAATCGAACCTTTTCTTCCGCGTTGTTGACAAGGTCAATCCCGAAGGTAACCCTTTCGCCAGACTCACACCAGTTCAATGGTGTGCAGCATTTTCTTCCGTATAGCGCCTCGTAGGGCGCCATCTTTATGCTGGCTTGGTACCCATTGTTGTACGAGAACTCGGCTAACGACAAGTGATCATCCCAATTCTTGCCGTGGTTGATAGCACAAGCTCGTAGCATGTCTTCTAGGATTTGATTTTCCCGCTCGGTTTGCCCATCCGTCTGCGGGTGGTATGCTGAACTACGGATCAGCTTCGTCCCCAAGGCAGCGTGCAGCTGCTCCCAAAAACGGGACACAAATAAAGTGCCCCGATCTGATATGATGGTACGGGGTACGCCGTACAAGCATAGGATCCGTGAGATGTACAGTTCAGCATACTTCTTGGCGTTGTAGTTGGTGTTGACCAGGATAAAATGGGCAACTTTGGTGAGCCGGTCGACGATCACCCACATAGAATCATGCTTTTGAACAGTGGTGGGTAAACCGACGATGAAGTCCATGCTCACATCCTCCCACTTCCAGGCAGGAATGCCTAGTGGTTGCAGCAGTCCCGGTTTCCGCATATGGTCTGCCTTCACCCTTCAACACGTATCACACTCGGACACGTATTTTGCAGTCTCCTGTTTCATCCGTGTCCACCAAAACTTGCACCTGAGTTCTTGATACATCTTGTTGCTGCCGGGGTGAATAGAAAACTTTGACAAGTGAGCCTCATCAAAGATTTTCTTCCGTAATTCCGGGTTACGGGGTACGACGATCCGGTCCTTGAACCATAGGACGCCGTCTCCGTCCTTCTGGAAACAATTCAGCTCCCCACTGTCTACATGTCCCCGCAAATGCGACATGCCCTTGTCATGTTTCTGAGCTGCCGCTATCTCTTCACAGATGGTGGGGATCAAAGCTAGGTTGTAGAGAGCTCCGTGTGGAATCACATGTAGTGGTGGTTCGCTCTCTTCCAACAGTGTGATGGTCAGATTGTTGATGTGTGACTTGTGGCTCAGCACATCTGCCACTACGTTTGCCTTGCCCGGATGATAATGGACCTCTATTTTGTAATCCTTTATCAGTTCTAACCATCTTCGTTGCCTCATGTTCAGCTCCTTCTGAGTGAATATGTACTTGAGACTTTTGTGGTCGGTATATAGATGTACGAGGTTACCGAGTAGGTAGTGCCTCCACATCTTCAGTGCAAGTACCACGGCACTCCAAGTCGTGAGTTGGATAATTTTGCTCATGGTTCCTAAGCTGCCGTGATCCATACGCGACCACTCTTCGGTCTTGCATCAGCACACATCCGAGCCCAATGCCGGATGCATCGCAGTACGCATCGAACAGTTTTGTTGTGTCTGGCTGCGCCAAAACCAGTGCTGATGTTAGGTGCTTTACTAAAGCCTTGAATGCTGCTTCACATGCCGGACTCCAAACATATTTGGTAGCCTTCTTCAGCACCTCCGTCATAGGCTTGGCAATCTTCGAGAAGTTCGGAATGAACCTCCGATAATATCCCGCGAGTCCGAGGAAACTCTGAACCTCGTGAACAGTTCTTGGGGATTTCCAATTCAGCACTTGAGTGATCTTGCTCGGGTCTACAGCGATACCCTCCACTGAGATGATATGCCCGAGAAAAGGCACTTGCGATATCCAGAATTCGCACTTGCTGAATTTCGCGTATAGCTTGTAATCCCGCAGCCGTTGCCAGACTATACGCAGATGCTTCTTGTGATCTTCCTCCGACTTGGAATATACCAGGATGTAGTCGATGAAGACCATGACAAACTTGTCCAGCTCCGGCATGAATACCGAGTTCATTAAGTACATGAAGTGAGCTGGAGCATTGGTGAGGCCGAAGGACATGACCAGGTACTCATAAAGTCCGTACCTCGTCGAGAAAGCCGTCTTCGGAATGTCCTCAGCCCTTATTTTTATCTGATGGTACACGGATCTTAAGTCCATCTTGGAAAAGATCTTTGCTTCGACCAACTGATCAAACAACATGTCGATCTGTGGCAACGGGTACTTGTTCTTGATGGTCACGGCATTTAATGAACGATATTCCACGCAAAGTCGTAACGTCTCATCCTTCTTCTTTACGAATAATGCCGAACAGCCCCATGGCGAGGAGCTCGGCCTAATAAAACCCTTCTCCAGGAGGTCCGTGAGCTGAGTCTTCAGTTCAGCCAACTCCTTGGGCGCCATCTTGTACGGCCTTGGGGATATTGGCATGGTTCCCGGTGCAAGTTCAATCTTGAACTCCACCTCTCTATCGGGCGGCATCCCCGGTAAATCATCCGGGAACACGTCAGGGAACTCTCGGACCACTGGAATATCTTCCAATCTGATTGTTGTGGCTTGATAGACACTTGGAAGTTTTATTTCTGGACTGTCCAGAAATAAAGAATGAGATTCGTGCACTTCTGAATTCAAATGCACGATGCGGAGGACGGTGTCTAAAACAGCGCCGTGGCGAGTTAACCACGACATCCCTAGAATGACATCGACCTTTTGTCCCTCTAGGATTATGAGAGACGTAGGGTAAACTCTACCCCCTAAGCACAATGGCGCTTTTGGGACCATCATGCTTGCTGAAATCCTCCCACCAGGTGAACAAATTAAATATGGACTATCGGTGGGTAGTATTTGCAAGCTGTTTTTATCAATAAAAGCTTGGCTAATGAAGCTATGCGTGGCGCCTGAATCAAATATTACTATGGCGGGATGCTGGTGGAGTTGGAACATACCCGCAAGGATTGGCTCACCCTTTGCCACGTCCTCGATGGCAAGCTGGTGGACAGTGCCGGGCCTAGGGTTTGCCCGCCACGCATTAGTAGGATTCCGGGGTTGATTCCTCCCCAGAAACGGTGGTGCAACTCCGCCGCCTTGCCTCTCTGGATAACTGCTGGTGAAGTGTCCCGGGCGACCACACTTGAAACATGTGGCTGCTGCTGGTGTAGTGCTCGGGGGGACAAAAGCTCGGCATGCGCTGCTGAGGTGCATACGCACGCGGCATCGCCCGCTGCTGCTGTTGTTGTTGTGGAGGTGGTACTGGCAGTGCCGGCCTTAATGCCGGTGAAGAGTACGGCCAACTGCGGAACGGCATCGACCTCTGTGGTGGCTGCCAGCGTGGACCTGATGGTGGGCGATTCACCATCCGAAACTTTTGAGAAGGACTGCCTCCTTCTCTGCTGCTTTGTGGCGCGCTTCGCTTTCTCTACGCCGCTGCTAGCGCCTTGCCGGAGTCCTCTTGAACAATCGCAGCATCAATGATGTCGTTGAGGCTGCCGCGATTAAACATCGCCAACTTGTCCTTCAGGAGCGGGTTAAGCCCCTGGTAAAAGTGGTCCCGCCGCTTCTCATCAGTATCTGCATGATACGACGCGTAGAGTGCAAGATCGTTAAACTCCCTGGAGTATTCCAGCGTGTTCCGGCTCCCTTGTTGCAGGTGTAAGAATTCCTGTGCCTTCCTCTTCATTAGACCTGGCGGTATGTGATAGGCCCTTAAGGCCGTCCGGAACTCCGTCCAGGTCATTACTCGGTCAGTGGGCTGTGAAGCACAGAAGTTGGCCCACCACACGCTCGCGGATCCTTGGAGCTGCTGGACCGCGAACTGAGTCTTGCACTGCTCGCTTATCTGGAGCAGCCCGAACTTCATCTCTATTGCGCGGAGCCAGTTGTCCGCGTCAAGAGGTTCATCCGCCCTTGAGAATACCGGGTGATGAGTAGCCAGGAAGTCGGAGTAGGAGCTCTGTTGATGCTCCTCACGATCTTGACGTCTCTCTGGGCGAGACATATTGGCAATAAGAGTTTGCAGCAACTCCATGTGCTGCTGATGTGAACCAGCCATTGCCGCGACGATGTCGGCCAATGTAACCATTGGCAGTGGCGGTGGCGGTGTTTGCTGTTGCTGTTGCTCTCCCGAGGAGTCCTCGGGAGGCTGTTGGGAGGTCTCTCCCCCTTGGCTAGTACCCCCAACGTCCGGGTTGGCACGAGTACGCGTCATTCTGAAATTCAAAACAGCAGCGATTAGTGCATGTCATACTTAAAATTCCATATGCAACAGTAGGTATTGAAGTGACACATGATTAACTTGCACAACATTCACATATATTGATAAAGCATAAACTTTATACAAGATACATTATTCTAGTTTCTCCGAGAAGTCGTGCTCATGTCGTCACTACCTATACATAAGCTACTGCTTACACGACATGTCACCGATTTACAAAAGTTGGGTTACACTACCCTAGCTGCCCTACTTAGCAACTGTAACCCCCTACTCGGAGTAGAACTCGACCTCTTGCGGGTCGACCTCTGCTGGTGGCTCTGGATCTACCACCACTTCTCCCATCTCGGGTTCTCCCATTGCTGGAAGACCCAAGACCATTGGTATGCCCAATACCGGAGGTACGAGGTCCTGCAAAGCATGCACCTCGTCCATAACCTGGTTGTAGTCCTCTTCCCAGCCTTGCCCTTCCTCAATAGCGTCGTCTCGCTCTTGAGCAAGGTCCTCGTTCTGCTGGGTCAGATTCTGTACCAGTTCTTGTAACGCCGCGATGTCGACACGGCTCTTCTTCTTTGCCTTCTTCAGACGATGCAGCTGATTGTGCTGCTCATTCAGTCGCTTGATCGTCGGAAGGAGAACATTACGGAGTGCGCTGTGAGCACTCTCGAAATGGTCTCCACGGCTCGTGCTCTCCTTGAGCTTCGTGGCGAGATGCTCCGTATGAACAGCTTGGCTGTCCATCACGGCATTTCCCGCCCTCATCTGTAGGCTAAGGTTTGCCTCCACCGGGTTGTACCTTGGGCAACCCAGATCTGTTGCCTCCCAGTACCTCTCTTCCCACACATGTTGAGCCCGTCCCTCCACCGGAATGAGCGCGTCTGGAGTGCCCTCCATAGCCTGCACGTGTAGTTGGCAGAAACGTGACATAGTGTCACGGGCTGCAACTTGCCACATCCCTTCCGGTTGTCTTCCTCTCACCGTGACGGTGAACGGCACCCAACCGGGTGGCGTAGGTCCTGCAGGGACATCGACATGGATTGTCCATGTCTTGTTCCCCTCTTCGCCTTCTTCCTTGGCGAAGTACTGCGGCATCTGGTTATATCCGAAATACTGAAGCATCTGCCTCAATGTTTCCGGATAGCCGCTGCGGTGAGAACAGTGGGATACCACCCACCCGTTCTCCAACTGTTTGTCTGCTGTCATCCGTAGATATATATTTGATAAATGTCAAATATTTATTTACACAGTAAACCACTGAGTTATAACATAAGACATGTCATTGAACCCATAAAACTTGGAAACATAGTTCAAATTTTTAAACAATTTGACTGCTGATCTGCTGTTCGCCTGACAGCCCTGATCAGTTTCCATCTCAACCTGATTTAGGCCATGCTAAATGCAAAACCAATTCTGGAGCTCAACATCAAAGTTAAAGCTAACTTCAATAGCTTTCCATAAAGTATTTTCGTGTCCTAATATCTGTTCTTGTTCAAAAGTTATGAGATGTCAAATTTAACAGAATTTCTGGAGAAAATTGGACAGCACCTCCCTGCTTTAGGTACTGATTTGATCCAAGAATCCCAGTTAATTCTATTCCTAATCTGACAAAACTTTCTGTTACAAAGTTGTAACCCATCTCATAAGATTTCCAGAACTACCTCATTTTCTATTTTTGGATTTTTATGCAGGATGTTATACTCAATTTACAGAGAGTTTACAGAGAGTCTTTGCTCTGTCCTGTTTTCTGGACAGTTTCAACTCTACTGCATTTTTCGATGGGTTAAGGGATGAAACACCTCTGGACATCAACAGACAAGTTGTACCTCTTCAAAAGCTTTCCATAAATGTATCATATGACCCCAGCCTCGAAAAAACTCAACCTCTAACCTCTGATTAACTTCAGCCTTGATTCAGCTGAAAACAGAGTGCTCGGTCCTTAACAACCTAGAAGTTGAAAACCTGTTAACTTTGAATATCCTGATTAAGGAAAGGAGTTACATCAAGTTTTACTACTTTGGATCAAAACCTTCAAGTTTTAAATGAAGTTGTTCATTTAATGGGGTGTGATGTCGATGCGTCACCATATTATGTCGGTACTACGTCCTAACAAAGAAAAACCTATAACAGACTTAGCCGGCTTCGTTAGTTCAGTGGCACTAAACATCACTCGCACACGGAGGATACACGTCTACCGTTTCATGGTCAGACTACCTGCAGAAATCACAAACAATCGTCAGACTCGGCTGCACACCGAGCCCGGTATCCATACAGTTCGTACACCCGGCCGTCATCACTCGCCCGGATGTTCTCAAGCCAAACACGCCTTGAGTTACGTGTTCACGTTTCAGACCACGTGATGGGGTCTCCCAAATTGCACCATGCACGCCAGGGACAGACGTTGCTCGAATACCCCAAACGACATGAGGAGTCGTAGAGGATATCAAAGCGGGTCGGGTTACCTGCCACCCGTGGGGCTCCACCCTTCAGCTTGTGCGCACTGGTTGACAGCGCTTACGTGCACCCCCCAAGACATAAACGTCCTGAGATGCACGATTTTCCGACATAGACAGATAGGTTAGTATGCCACCTTCTATACACTAATAACATCCTTATATGGGCTACTAACTCGTTCCTCACTGGATTTTTGAAAAAGATGATCTTTTTAGTGCGTTAAACCTCAAGCGAGCTCTGATACCAACGCTGGCACGACCCCACGGTCTTGTCGAGCCAGGATCACGCTGAGGGGTGCTGCGTTGCACAGCACCGTATAACACACGTCAAAGGTACAAAGCGGACGCAAAGTTTATATTACATAAAGTGGTTTATGAACATGTTTACATCAAAACAAGTACAGTCTACACTCACGGGCATAGACTACGCATCAAGTTCATGTTCAGCCCTTGAACGTGTCCTTGCTAGCACACACACACACTAACTCTGCGGCGTGCACGACTCCCACTCGACGGGGTTCCCCTCCTAGGGTTCTGTCTCCTCTTCGGGAATCCCTTCCTCATAGAACCCTGCAAAAGCTTCAAACACAAGAAGTGAGCGCGAAGGCTCTGCAAGTCTGACCCGTCTCACCTAAACATGGAACATCTACATAAGGGGTGATGGGTACATGAGATAAAAATCATTTTGCAAGGACTCGCCTAATTAGTAGAACCTTACTTTCAAGTTTTAGCAGCAGGTTGTGGAGAACCTTACGCTAAGGCACATGAGAGAGCCGCAATCAAACAAGAAACACATTTCTCTCATGTACTTCACCCAAAGTTGAAAAGAACTTTAGTTAGCTCTAAACTACAGCAATTCATTAGCAATCAAGTCCATCTTTCAATCAGCAACATTTTAACATGCAACTAGCCTGTTCTTTCTACGTCACGGTACAGTGAACAAGTGGTACTCACTGACAGCGAGGGACGGGGATTATAATCGATTTACACCTGCAGGGTTACCCGAATAACCCGTCACGTACGCCCGTACTCGATGTTGCCTACAACAACCATCACGGACGCCGTACGCAACTACCTTTCACCCGTTAGCCAAATGTTGAACCGGTCTAATCGACCCGAGCAAGAGGTCTCTGCACACGCATCTCAGTGCCGCCAGCCGATTTACACCTCGAGCTCTCAACCTACCCTCTGAACGACCAGCTATGCCTCAACACCCAGCTACCCGAGTTACATCAGTTTCACGGTCCCCATATAGCCGGTAGGTCTTCGGTACTGTTCTAGCTTGTTCAACAGACCCGCACACGGCTCGGTCCTCAATCGACACAAGCGGAGCTACAGCACACAGGCCCCAAAGTCCTGCTGCCTTTACCCTCCGCTTGGTCTCGTTTTCTTGCCATGTGCTTCATGTGCTATCTCTACCCGAGTCGAGTGCCTCTAGCCTATGCTCGCGAGTAGTTCCAACTACTCGACTTGTACCGAATCCTACACTATCTTAGCATTGCAGTAGCTAACTGGGTTTGCAATCCCAAACCCAACCCATGGTTTTCTTCGCTATGCATTTGGGTTTCCAAACAAGACTCTAATGCAAAGAATAATAGTATTCAAAGAGGTGCTCAAAACAATAAAAATTTGTAAAAAGATTGATGCAAACTGGAGCTTGCCTTGCTGCTTTTTGTCGTAGGCTAGCTGCTCCTCCGGAGTAACGAAGTCTAGGACTTCGGGTTCCTCCTCGACCTTAGCGACTACATGATATACAAGTACATATGTATTAATTTAGATGTATTTGATTGAATTTAAACTTGTGAAGTCTATAACTCTTACTAGACAAACCCAATGACTGTGAACCTTTTACTGTGGCTTGGTTACAACCTAAACAGAGACTTGGTCAAGTTTTAGTTGCAGAAAGGCTCATTTGAGCCCTCCACAATTAATTATGCACTTGAACTTAATTGAAGGCTTTTAGGGTGTTCTAAGGATTTTCATGAAACAAACTATTACTTTCTGAAAACTAGATTTTCAGAGGGTTCTAATGGAGTTGGTCTCACTTAATTTGAAGGTTCAGCTAATGATATGAGCTAAACAATTTCAGAGAAAATTCTGAAAATGTTTCTGAACATTTTCTATTTTCTCTGGAACAGTTTAACTAATCACACCATTAGGTGGATCAAATAAGATCAATTGGATCTGAAATATTTATGGTAGTTCAAGGATATTTTGGTGAACATTCCAGCAAAATTTCAGGGTTTTCCTCCAAAGGATTCTCCAGTTAAAATTCCAAAAATTTTAAACTTTGAGGAATTAATTCTGGAGAAATATGGGTTTTCATGAAGTGAAACTTGATTTGCTGGAAAGTGCTCAGAGAGGTGAATCAAACAAAATTTGGTTCAATCAATTTGGAGCTTTCTAGCCAAAGTTATGAGGACTTGAAGTTTGAATAAAATCTGAAAATCGGGGGAAAAGTTTAAATCTGCCGGGGCCCGCGGGGACACGTGTTAAGCGAGGAGGTGACCGCACACTGCAGCCCACAGGGGTTTTGGCGCACCAGCACACCCGATCCCGGCCGCAGCCCAATCCCGATTTAAAATATCTCCCGCTGACAGCTGGGGTCCATCCTTTCGTCAACCTCCCGCCGCCCTCATCTGGAGGCTAAGACTTGCCTCCGCGGGGCTGTACCTTGGGCAACCCGAATCGGTTGCCTCTCGGTACCTCCCTTCCCACACATGATGAGCCCGTACCTCCACCGGAATGAGCACCTATGGAGTACCCTCCATATCTCTCACGTGTAGCTAGCAGAAACGCGACATGGTGTCGCGGGCGGCCACTTGCCACATTCCCTCCGGTTGTCTACCCCTCACCGTAACGGTGAACGGCGCCCAACCGGGTGATGTAGATCCTGCAGGAACCTCGACATGGATTGTCCACGTCTTGTTCCCCACCTCGCCTTCTTCCTTGGCGAAGTACTGTGGCATCTGGTTGTACCCGAAATATTGAAGCATCTGCCTCAATGCTTCCGGATAGCCGCTGTGGTGAGAACAGTGAGATTCCACCCACCCGTTCTCGAACTGTTTATCCGCTGTCATCTGTAAAAATATATTTGAGAAATGTAAAATATTTATTTGCACAGTAAACCATTAAGTTATAACATAAAACATGTCATTGAACCCATAAAACTTGGAAACATAGTTCAAATTTAAACAAATTTGACTGCTGATCTGCTGTCCAACATGACAGCCCTGACCAGTTTCCATTTCAACCTGATTTAGGCCATGCTAAAGGAAAAACCAATTCTGGAGCTCAACATCGAAGTTAAAGCTAACTTCAATAGATTTCCAGAAAGTATTTGCTTGGCCTAAGATCTGTCCTGGTTCAGAAGTTATGAGATGTCAAATTTAACAGAATTTCTGGAGAAAATTGGACAGCACCTCCCTGCTTTAGGTACTGATTTGATCCAAGAATCCCAGTTAATTCTATTCCTAATCTGACAAAACTTTCTGTTACAAAGTTGTAACCCATCTCATAAGATTTCCAGAATTACCTCATTTTCTATTTTTGGATTTTTATGCAGCAAGTTATACTCAATTTACAGAGAGTTTACAGAGAGTCTTTGCTCTGTCCTGTTTTCTGGACAGTTTCAACTCTACTGCATTTTTCGATAGGTTAAGGGATGAAAGACCTCTGGACATCAACAGAAAAGTTGTACCTCTTCCAAAGCTTTCTATAAATGTATCATATGACCCCAGCCTCGAAAGAACTCAACCTCTAACGTCTGATTAACTTCAGCCTTGATTCAGCTGAAAACAGAGTGCTCGGTCCTTAACAACCTAGAAGTTGAAAACCTGTTAACTTTTAATATCCTGATTAAGGGAAGGAGTTACATCAAGTTTTACTACTTTGGATCAAAACCTTCAAGTTTTAAATGAATTTGTTCATTTAATGGGGTGTGATGTCGATGCGTCACCATATTATGTCGGTACTACGTCCTAACAAAGAAAAACCTATACCAGACTTAGCCGGCTTCGTTAGTTCAGTGGCACTAAATGCCACTCACACACGGAGGCTACACGTCTAACGTTTCATGGTCAGACTACCTGCAGAAATCTCAAACAATCGTCAGACTCGGCTGCACACCGAGCCCGGTATCCACACAGTTCATACACCCGGCCGTCATCACTCGCCCGGATGTTCTCAATCCAAACACGCATTGAGTTACGTGTTCACGTTTCAGACCACGTGACGGGGTCTCCCAAATTGCACCACGCATGCCAGGGACAGACGTTGCTCGAATACCCCAAACGACATGAGGAGTCGTAGAGTATATCAAAGCGGGTCGGGTTACCTGCCACCCGTGGGGCTCCACCCTTCAGCTTGTGCGCAATGGTGGACAGCGCTTACGTGCACCCCCTAAGACATAAACGTCCCGAGATGCACGATTTTCCGACATAGACAGATAGGTTAGTATGCCACCTTCTATACACTAATAACATCCTTATATGGGCTACTAACTCGTTCCTCACTGGATTTTTGAAAAAGATGATCTTTTTAGTGCGTTAAACCTCAAGCGAGCTCTGATACCAACGCTGGCACGACCCCACGGTCTTGTCGAGCCAGGATCACGCTGAGGGGTGCTGCGTTGCACAGCACCGTATAACACACGTCAAAGGTACAAAGCGGACGCAAAGTTTATATTACATAAAGTGGTTTATGAACATGTTTACATCAAAACAAGTACAGTCTACACTCACGGGCATAGACTACGCATCAAGTTCATGTTCAGCCCTTGAACGTGTCCTTGCTAGCACACACACACACTAACTCTGCGGCGTGCACGACTCCCACTCGACGGGGTTCCCCTCCTAGGGTTCTGTCTCCTCTTCGGGAATCCCTTCCTCATAGAACCCTGCAAAAGCTTCAAACACAAGAAGTGAGCGCGAAGGCTCTGCAAGTCTGACCCGTCTCACCTAAACATGGAACATCTACATAAGGGGTGATGGGTACATGAGATAAAAATCATTTTGCAAGGACTCGCCTAATTAGTAGAACCTTACTTTCAAGTTTTAGCAGCAGGTTGTGGAGAACCTTACGCTAAGGCACATGAGAGAGCCGCAATCAAACAAGAAACACATTTCTCTCATGTACTTCACCCAAAGTTGAAAAGAACTTTAGTTAGCTCTAAACTACAGCAATTCATTAGCAATCAAGTCCATCTTTCAATCAGCAACATTTTAACATGCAACTAGCCTGTTCTTTCTACGTCACGGTACAGTGAACAAGTGGTACTCACTGACAGCGAGGGACGGGGATTATAATCGATTTACACCTGCAGGGTTACCCGAATAACCCGTCACGTACGCCCGTACTCGATGTTGCCTACAACAACCATCACGGACGCCGTACGCAACTACCTTTCACCCGTTAGCCAAATGTTGAACCGGTCTAATCGACCCGAGCAAGAGGTCTCTGCACACGCATCTCAGTGCCGCCAGCCGATTTACACCTCGAGCTCTCAACCTACCCTCTGAACGACCAGCTATGCCTCAACACCCAGCTACCCGAGTTACATCAGTTTCACGGTCCCCATATAGCCGGTAGGTCTTCGGTACTGTTCTAGCTTGTTCAACAGACCCGCACACGGCTCGGTCCTCAATCGACACAAGCGGAGCTACAGCACACAGGCCCCAAAGTCCTGCTGCCCTTACCCTCCGCTTGGTCTCGTTTTCTTGCCATGTGCTTCATGTGCTATCTCTACCCGAGTCGAGTGCCTCTAGCCTATGCTCGCGAGTAGTTCCAACTACTCGACTTGTACCGAATCCTACACTATCTTAGCATTGCAGTAGCTAACTGGGTTTGCAATCCCAAACCCAACCCATGGTTTTCTTCGCTATGCATTTGGGTTTCCAAACAAGACTCTAATGCAAAGAATAATAGTATTCAAAGAGGTGCTCAAAACAATAAAAATTTGTAAAAAGATTGATGCAAACTGGAGCTTGCCTTGCTGCTTTTTGTCGTAGGCTAGCTGCTCCTCCGGAGTAACGAAGTCTAGGACTTCGGGTTCCTCCTCGACCTTAGCGACTACATGATATACAAGTACATATGTATTAATTTAGATGTATTTGATTGAATTTAAACTTGTGAAGTCTATAACTCTTACTAGACAAACCCAATGACTGTGAACCTTTTACTGTGGCTTGGTTACAACCTAAACAGAGACTTGGTCAAGTTTTAGTTGCAGAAAGGCTCATTTGAGCCCTCCACAATTAATTATGCACTTGAACTTAATTGAAGGCTTTTAGGGTGTTCTAAGGATTTTCATGAAACAAACTATTACTTTCTGAAAACTAGATTTTCAGAGGGTTCTAATGGAGTTGGTCTCACTTAATTTGAAGGTTCAGCTAATGATATGAGCTAAACAATTTCAGAGAAAATTCTGAAAATGTTTCTGAACATTTTCTATTTTCTCTGGAACAGTTTAACTAATCACACCATTAGGTGGATCAAATAAGATCAATTGGATCTGAAATATTTATGGTAGTTCAAGGATATTTTGGTGAACATTCCAGCAAAATTTCAGGGTTTTCCTCCAAAGGATTCTCCAGTTAAAATTCCAAAAATTTTAAACTTTGAGGAATTAATTCTGGAGAAATATGGGTTTTCATGAAGTGAAACTTGATTTGCTGGAAAGTGCTCAGAGAGGTGAATCAAACAAAATTTGGTTCAATCAATTTGGAGCTTTCTAGCCAAAGTTATGAGGACTTGAAGTTTGAATAAAATCTGAAAATCGGGGGAAAAGTTTAAATCTGCCGGGGCCCGCGGGGACACGTGTTAAGCGAGGAGGTGACCGCACACTGCAGCCCACAGGGGTTTTGGCGCACCAGCACACCCGATCCCGGCCGCAGCCCAATCCCGATTTAAAATATCTCCCGCTGACAGCTGGGGTCCATCCTTTCGTCAACCTCCCGCCGCCCTCATCTGGAGGCTAAGACTTGCCTCCGCGGGGCTGTACCTTGGGCAACCCGAATCGGTTGCCTCTCGGTACCTCCCTTCCCACACATGATGAGCCCGTACCTCCCCGGAATGAGCACCTATGGAGTACCCTCCATATCTCTCACGTGTAGCTAGCAGAAACGCGACATGGTGTCGCGGGCGGCCACTTGCCACATTCCCTCCGGTTGTCTACCCCTCACCGTAACGGTGAACGGCGCCCAACCGGGTGATGTAGATCCTGCAGGAACCTCGACATGGATTGTCCACGTCTTGTTCCCCACCTCGCCTTCTTCCTTGGCGAAGTACTGTGGCATCTGGTTGTACCCGAAATATTGAAGCATCTGCCTCAATGCTTCCGGATAGCCGCTGTGGTGAGAACAGTGAGATTCCACCCACCCGTTCTCGAACTGTTTATCCGCTGTCATCTGTAAAAATATATTTGAGAAATGTAAAATATTTATTTGCACAGTAAACCATTAAGTTATAACATAAAACATGTCATTGAACCCATAAAACTTGGAAACATAGTTCAAATTTAAACAAATTTGACTGCTGATCTGCTGTCCAACATGACAGCCCTGACCAGTTTCCATTTCAACCTGATTTAGGCCATGCTAAAGGAAAAACCAATTCTGGAGCTCAACATCGAAGTTAAAGCTAACTTCAATAGATTTCCAGAAAGTATTTGCTTGGCCTAAGATCTGTCCTGGTTCAGAAGTTATGAGATGTCAAATTTAACAGAATTTCTGGAGAAAATTGGACAGCACCTCCCTGCTTTAGGTACTGATTTGATCCAAGAATCCCAGTTAATTCTATTCCTAATCTGACAAAACTTTCTGTTACAAAGTTGTAACCCATCTCATAAGATTTCCAGAATTACCTCATTTTCTATTTTTGGATTTTTATGCAGCAAGTTATACTCAATTTACAGAGAGTTTACAGAGAGTCTTTGCTCTGTCCTGTTTTCTGGACAGTTTCAACTCTACTGCATTTTTCGATAGGTTAAGGGATGAAAGACCTCTGGACATCAACAGAAAAGTTGTACCTCTTCCAAAGCTTTCTATAAATGTATCATATGACCCCAGCCTCGAAAGAACTCAACCTCTAACGTCTGATTAACTTCAGCCTTGATTCAGCTGAAAACAGAGTGCTCGGTCCTTAACAACCTAGAAGTTGAAAACCTGTTAACTTTTAATATCCTGATTAAGGGAAGGAGTTACATCAAGTTTTACTACTTTGGATCAAAACCTTCAAGTTTTAAATGAATTTGTTCATTTAATGGGGTGTGATGTCGATGCGTCACCATATTATGTCGGTACTACGTCCTAACAAAGAAAAACCTATACCAGACTTAGCCGGCTTCGTTAGTTCAGTGGCACTAAATGCCACTCACACACGGAGGCTACACGTCTAACGTTTCATGGTCAGACTACCTGCAGAAATCTCAAACAATCGTCAGACTCGGCTGCACACCGAGCCCGGTATCCACACAGTTCGTACACCCGGCCGTCATCACTCGCCCGGATGTTCTCAATCCAAACACGCATTGAGTTACGTGTTCACGTTTCAGACCACGTGACGGGGTCTCCCAAATTGCACCACGCATGCCAGGGACAGACGTTGCTCGAATACCCCAAACGACATGAGGAGTCGTAGAGTATATCAAAGCGGGTCGGGTTACCTGCCACCCGTGGGGCTCCACCCTTCAGCTTGTGCGCAATGGTGGACAGCGCTTACGTGCACCCCCTAAGACATAAACGTCCCGAGATGCACGATTTTCCGACATAGACAGATAGGTTAGTATGCCACCTTCTATACACTAATAACATCCTTATATGGGCTACTAACTCGTTCCTCAATGGATTTTTGAAAAAGATGACCTTTTTAGTGCGTTAAACCTCAAGCGAGCTCTGATACCAACGCTGACATGACCCCACGGTCTTCTCGAGCTAGGATCACGCTGAGGGGTGCTGCGTTGCACAGCACCGTATAACACACGTCAAAGGTACAAAGCGGAAGCAAAGTTTATATTACATAAAGTGGTTTATGAACATGTTTACATCAAAATAAGTACAGTCTACACTCACGGGCATAGACTACGCATCAAGTTCATGTTCAGCCCTTGAACATGTCCTTGCTAGCACACACGCACACTAACTCTGCGGCGTGCACGACTCCCACTCGACGGGGTTCCCCTCCTAGGGTTCTGTCTCCTCTTCGGGAGTACCTTCCTCATAGAACCCCGCAAAAGCTTCAAACACAAGAAGTGAGCGCGAAGGCTCTGCAAGTCTGACCCGTCTCACCTAAACATGGAACTTCTACATGAGGGGTGATGGGTACATGAGATGAAAATCATTTGCAAGGACTCGCCTAATTAGTAGAACCTTACTTTCAAGTTTTAGCAGCAGGTTGTGGTGAACCTTACGCTAAGGCACATGAGAGAGCCGCAATCAAACAAGAAACACATTTCTCTCATGTACTTCACCCAAAGTTGAAAAGAACTTTAGTTAGCTCTAAACTACAGCAATTCATTAGCAATCAAGTCCATCTTTCAATCAGCAACATTTTAACATGCAACTAGCCTGTTCTTTCTACGTCACGGCACAGTGAACAAGGGGTACTCACTGACAGCGAGGGACGGCGATTATAATCGATTTACACCTGCAGGGTTACCCGAATAACCTGTCACGTACACCCGTACTCGATGTTGCCTACAACAACCATCACGGACGCCGTACGCAACTACCTTTCACCCGTTAGCCAAATGTTGAACCGGTCCAATCGTCCCGAGCAAGAGGTCTCTGCACGCGCATCTCAGTGCCGCCAGCCGATTTACACCTCGAGCTCTCAACCTACCCTCTGAACGACCAGCTATGCCTCAACACCCAGCTACCCGAGTTACATCAGTTTCCCGGTTCCCATATAGCCGGTAGGTCTTCGGTACTGTTCTAGCTTGTTCAACAGGCCCGCACACGGCTCGGTCCTCAACCGACACAAGCGGAGCTACAGCACACAGGCCCCAAAGTCCTGCTGCCCTTACCCTCCGCTTGGTCTCATTTTCTTGCCATGTTCTTCATGTGCTATCTCTACCCCAGTCGAGTGCCTCTAGCCTATGCTCGCGAGTAGTTCCAACTACTCGACTTGTACCGAATCCTACACTATCTTAGCATTGCAGTAGCTAACGGGGTTTACAATCCTAAACCCAACCCATGGTTTTCTTGGCTATGCATTTGGGTTTCCAAACAAGACTCTAATGCAAAGAGGTGCTCAAAACAATAAAAATTTGTAAAAAGGTTAATGCAAACCGAAGCTTGCCTTGCTGTGTTTTGTCGTAGGCTAGCTGCTCTCCGGAGTAACGAAGTCTAGGACTTCGGGTTCCTCCTCGACCTTAGCGACTACATGATATACATGTACATATATTAATTTAGATGCATTTGATTGAATTTAAACTTGTGAAGTCTATAACTCTCACTAGACAAACCCAATGACTGTGAACCTTTTACTGTGGCTTGGTTACATCCTAAACAGAGACTTGGTCAAGTTTTAGTTGCAGAAAGCTCATTTGAGCCCTCCACAATTAATTATGCACTTGAACTTAATTGAAGGCTTTTAGGGTGTTCTAAGGATTTTCATGAAACAAACTATGACTTTCTGAAAACTAGATTTTCAGAGGGTTCTAATGGAGTTGGTCTCACTTAATTTGAAGGTTCAGCTAAAGATATGAGCTAAATAATTTCAGAGAAAATTCTGAAAATGTTTCTGAACATTTTCTATTTTCTCTGGAACAGTTTAACTAATCACACCATTAGGTGGATCAAATAAAATCAATTGGATCTGAAATTTTTATGGTAGTTCAAGGATATTTTGGTGAACATGTCAGCAAAATTTCAGGATTTTCCTCCAAGGGATTCTCCCGTTAAAATTCCTAACAGTTTAAATTTGAGGAATTAATTCTGGAGAAATAAGGAATTTCATGAAGTGAAACTTGATTTTCTGGAAAGTACTCAGAGAGCTGAATCCAGCAAAATTTTGTTCACTCAATTTGGAGCTTTCTAGGCAAAGTTATGAGGATTTGAAGTATGAAGGAAATCTGAAAATCGGGGAAAAGTTTAAACTCGCGCGTGGGCCCAGGGGACACGCGTCGCACGCCGAGGCGACGGCACACCGCGGCCCACAATGATTTTACGCGCCAGCACACCGGATTCCGGCCGCAGCCGGATCCCGATTCAAAATATCTCCCGCTGACAGCTGGGGTCCACCCCCTTCTTCAACCTCGCGACACCCGCGCCCCGCCGCCGAGGGATCTCGCCGGAGAGCTTGCCGCCGGACGCTGTACAGCTCCAAACTTCTCGATTCTGGCCGCCCCTGCCTACTTTTACTCGGGGAACAGGATCCGAGGGTCAGCTGCTTATGACAATGGCCGGAGCATGGTCGGCGACGAGCCGCCACCTCAGAACGACTTCGGCCATGTTGGCTGACTACCCTAGCACCTCAGCTACTTGGGAAATCGGTCGGGGAGCATCAGTGGACCTCAGAGAAGGTCGACATGAGCTCGAGGCAGCTCGGGGAAGGCCCGAAATAGGTCCTCACCGTGCGCCCGATGCCGCCAGTTCGTTCCGCCATTAGTAGACCTAAAAATTACGCCGGGCACAGAGGTTCTCCGGCCCAGAGTTGTGAAGGCAACTTGTGCGTTACCGTGTCTAGATCGTGTGAGAGCGGCCTGAGGCCCTCTAATCCTTTCTAGAGCACGAATTAAACGGAATCGTACCCGAAGGTCGTTCTGCACACAGAAAGGGGAAAAGTGGAAATTCGCCGCCGGTGAGCAACCACTCGAGCTGTGGCTCGGGGATGAGCAGCACCGGTCACCCGCGCGTCCAAGGGTGCCTTGGCTCGGGCGTGACAACGCCCTGGTTGGGCTGTCCACGAGAGCCCGAGGTGCGGCGGTTCCAAGTCCCGAATTTGATCTTTCGGCACAGCCGATATCACTCGGTTTCAACCGAATTCTAGCAACGGGGAGGATGGAGGAAGGTCTCTAGTACCTTGCTGGGGCTCTGGAGTGGAAGGAGGGAGCTGCGATCGGCGTTCTCCGATCAAGTCCAAGCTGCGGAAGTTTTCGGCCGGCGCTGAATTCTTGCGGGGAAGAACGACGGTGCCTCGGCCGAGGAGGGGGCAGGCGCCTTAAGAAGGCTCTGCACCGCCTCATGCCCGGGCGTGGGGAAGCAGCTGGTGGCGCGGCGGCTGGCCTCGGTGGCGATCACCGCTGCGGCTCGGCGACCCGAGTGAGAAAGTCTCAGTCGGTTTGATCTGAGCAGTGGCTGACATGTGGGTCCCACCTCCAGTTTTAACCTCTGAAATTTACTCCTAATCACTGTTGTAAACAGTGAACCCCATACTACCCTTGGCAATTCAAATTATTCACCCATGAGCCATTTGAATTGATCAAAGTTCAAATGAGGTTTGGTTTGAATGAATTTCAGCACAAGTTCAGTTTGAAATTCAAATAAAGTTTGAATTTCTCCCACTTAGCTCATGTCAAGATCAACTCCAAATGGAGTGAAAATTGGTGTGTGAGCTCACAAAAATGTGCTGAGTAAGAATATGCCCCCCACTTTTAAATTCATTGGATAGAAACAGTTTGAATTTGAATATGGTTTCAAACTGCCCTCTTCCTAACTATACCCAAACTGACCTCAAAAAGATTTTGAATTTGGGTGAAACTTGGCATGGACATCCTTAGCAAAGTGTAGGAGTTTTCATATGTCCAGCCCATCTATATCACATGTGGGAAATACCACTTTTGCAATGTGTGAGTTTGTTCTCTAATGAGCATGTTGATAATTGTTACTTGCTCTTCATTTGTGTTCATCATTCTTCCTCAAATGAGGTGTGTGGTGTGGTGATGAACACTGCAAATGGGTGTCAAAAACTGAGGCCCTTACAGTACCCATCACCCCTCATGTAGAAGTTCCATGTTTAGGAGAGGCGGGTCAGTCTTGCTGAGCCTTCGTGCTCACTGCTGGTGTTTGAAGCTTTTGCAGGGTCCTATGAGGAAGGGACTCCAGAAGAAGAGGCGGAACCCCAGGAGGGGAATCCTGTCGAGTGGGAGTCGTGCACGCCACCGTGTTAGTGTGTGTGCTTGCTAGCAAGGACACGTTCACAGGCTGAACGTGAACTTGATGCGTAGTCTACGCCCGTGAGTGTAGACTGGACCTATTTTGATGTAAAAATGTTCATAAACCACTTAATGTAATAAAAGTTTTGCTTCCGCTTTGTACCTTTGTGTAAGGGCCTCAGTTTTTGGACACATATTTAAGGTGTTCATCACCACACACACATCTCATTTGAAGAAAGTTGATGAACACATTTGAAGAGCAAGTAACCACCATCAACATGCTCATTAGAGAATAAACTCACATATTGCAAAAGTGGTATTTCCCACATGTAATATATAGGGGCTGGGCATATGAAAAACTCCTACACATTGCTAGGAATGTCCATGCCAAGTTTCTCCCAAATTCAAAACCTTTTGAGGTTATTTTGGGTGTAGCTAGAAAGAGGGCAGTTTGAAACTACATTCAAATTCAAACTGTTTTTATCCCATGAATTCAAAAGTGGGAGACATATTCTTACTCAGCACATTTTTGTGAGCTCACACACCAATTTTCACTCCATTTGGAGTTGATATTGACATGAGCTAAGTGGGGCAAATTCAAACTTTATTTGAATTTCAAACTGAACATGTGCTGAAATTTATCCAAACCAAACCCAATTTGAATTCTAACTAATTCAAATGTCTCAAAAGCAAATCACCAGGGGTTTTGTGGGGATTACTGTTTACAACAGGGATGAGGAGTTAAGTTCAGAGGTTAAAATTGAGGGTTGAACCCACATGTCATAGAGATAAGAGGGGAGACTTGCACACAAAGTCATAGCCTCGGTGGGAAATTCCACCGAGCAGCTGCCGGCTGTGCCACCGAGAAGGAGTTGGCGCCAACAGCTGCTTCCCCCTTCGCGTTGCTGGCGCCCAGGGCGGCCTGCTCGCGCCCCCACGCGACCGTCACCGCCTCAGCCCGAGCGGAGACCCAGCTGCCTTCTTATCCTCGCGGGCGACACCGAGCAGCGGCATTCTGTTTCCCGAGCTCTCGGTCGATCGGAAAAACGGAGCAAACAATCGCGCCTCACCTCCCCGAGCTGCTAGGCAGCACCCTGAGCTCGAGCACCACCCTCCCAACACCTGAACCACCGGGTCTCGGCTCCAGTTTCCGTGAACAACGACGACCGCCGTGATTGAGCTGAAGAACGGTGATCGGTCTCACGTGGACAGCGTTCCACATGGGCTTTCACGGTCCAGCAAGAGCGGCAACAGGAGCACGCAACCACCGTGTTGCTCTCCTCCAAGTCTGGAAGCAAACCGTGAAGAATCCGCTACGAATTTCCAGATTTTGCTCCGGCGGTCTTAAACCGAGCTTCCGGTATGGATTTTTCAAATTCCCGCTCATAGATCCATCTTAAGTTATCGAATCTTGCACATAGGCGCTGGACTAGCCGGCGATCAATTTCCTTTCTGCATCCGTGGTATGAAACCGACTAGGAGAGACGAATTTTGAGCTTGATCGGGGACGTTCATGGCGGGCACGATCGGTCACACGGTGTCGACCGACTTGCCACCATCTTTGAACACCTTTGAATCCTTGTCGAGCTTCCTAGAGGTATACTGATGCTGTAGAACCGATTGTTCGAGGTCTTGGCAGGTTAGAACCCACGGGCGACGGCGCCGAACCTCAACCGAGGCCGCCGCACGTCGCCGGGCTATTTCCGGTCACCGCCAGCTCGAACTGACACCACCGACGTGTTCCTTGACGTCGATAACTCCCTGGCGGCCAGTTTCAGACCGTGCGATGGCCAGCAGCGGCAAGCCGGCGAGCTCCGAGTCTGCTCCGGCGAGGGGAGGCAGCGCGGGCGCAAGGGCGCGTCGGGAGGAAGAAGACGACGCGGGGGACCGGCCATCAGCGACTTAAAAATTCAAATCGGGATCGGGTGCGGCTGGGATCTGTTGTGCTGGCACGCAGGAACCCCGCAGACCACGGTGTGCCGACCCCTCAGCGCGCAACACGTGTCCCGTGGCCCACCCGCAAGTTTAAACTTTTCCCCGATTTTCAGATTTTATTCAAACTTCAAATCCTCATAACTTTGGCTAGAAAGCTCCAAATCGAGTGAACCAAATTTTGTTGGATTCAGCTCTCTGAGCACTTTCCAGCAAATCAAGTTTCACTTCATGAAAAACCTTAATTCTCCAGAATTAATTCCTCAAAGTTTAAATTGTTTGGAATTTTAGTTGGAGAATCCTTAGAGGGAAAATTCTGAACTTTTGCTGGGTTGTTCACCAAAATATCCCTGAACTACCATAAAAATTTCAGGTCCATTTGAGCTCATTTGATCCATATAATGGTGTGATTAGTGAAACTGTTCCAGAGAAAATAGAAAATGTTCAGAAACATTTTCAGAATTTTTTCTGAAATTGTTTAGCTCATATCTTTAGTTAGGAACCTTCAAATTGAGTTAGACCAACTCCATTAGAACCCTCTGAAAATCTAGTTTTCAGAAAGTCATGGCTTGTTCCATGAAAATCCCTAGAACACCCTAAGAGTTCCAATTAAGGTCAAGGACATAATTAATTGTGGAGAGCTCAAATGAGCTTTGCTGCAACTGAAACTTAACCAAGTCTCTGTTTAGGTTGTAACCAAGCCACAGTAAAAGTTTCACAGTCATTGGGTCTGTCTAGTAAGAGTTATAGACTTCACAAGTTTAAATTCAATCAAATGCATTTAAATTAATACATATACTTGTATATCATGTAGTCGCTAAGGTCGAGGAGGAACCCGAAGTCCTAGACTTCGTTACTCTGGAGGAGCAGCTAGCCTACGACCAAGAACAGCAAGGCAAGCTTCGGTTTGCATTAACCTTTTTACAAGTTTTTATTGTTTTGAGCACATACTTGAATACCTTATACCTTGCATTAGAGTCTTGTTTGGAAACCCAACTGCATAGCCAAGAAAACCATGGGTTGGGTTTAGGATTGCGAACCCCGTTAGCTACTGCGATGCTAAGATAGTGTAGGATTCGGTACAAGTCGAGTAGTTGGAACTACTCGCGAGTATAGGCTAGAGGCACTCGACTCGGGTAGAGATAGCACATGATACACATGGCAAGAAAAATGAGACCGAGCGGAGAGTAAGGGCAGAAGGACTTTGGGGCCTGTGTGCTATAGCTCCGCTTGTGTCGATTGAGGACCGAGCCGTGTGCGGTCCTGTTGAACAAGCTAGAACAGTACCGAAGACCTACCGGCTATATGGGAACCGGGAAACTGATGTAACTCAGGTACCTGGGTATTGAGGCGTTGCCCATCATTCAGAGGGTAGGTTGAGAGCTTGAGGTGTAAATCGGCTGGCGGCACTGAGATGCACGTGCAGAGACCTCTTGCTCGGGACGATGGGACTGGTTCAATATTTGGCTGACGGGTGAAAGGTGGTTGCGTACGGCGTCCGTGATGGTTGCTGTAGGCAACATCGAGTACGGGCGTACGTGACGGGTTGTTAGGGTAACCCTGCAGGTGTAAATCGATTATAATCACCGTCCCTCGCGGTCAGTGACTACCACTTGTTCACTGTACTGTGACGTAGAAAGAACAGGCTAGTTACATTTTAAAATGTTGCTGATTGAAAGATGGACTTGATTGTTAATGATTTGCTGTAGTTTAGAGCTAATTAAAGTTCCTTTCTGCTTTGGGCAAAGTACATGAGAGAAATGTGTTTCTTGTTTGATTGCGGCCCTCTCATGTGCCTCAGTGTAAGGTTCTCCACAACCTGCTGCTAAAACTTGAAAGTAAGGTTCCACTAATTAGGCGAGTCCTTTGCAACTTGTTTTCACCTCATGTACCCATCACCCCTCATGTAGAAGTTCCATGTTTAGGAGAGACGGGTCAGTCTTGCTGAGCCTTCGTGCTCACTGCTTGTGTTTGGAGCTTTTGCAGTGTTCTATGAGGAAGGGACTCCCAAGGAAGAGACGGAACCCCAGGAGGGGAACCCCGTCGAGTGGGAGTCGTGCACGCCGCCGTGTTAGTGTGTGTGCGTGCTAGCAAGGACACGTTCATGGGCTGAACGTGAACTTGATGCGTAGTCTATGCCCGTGAGTGTAGACTGGACCTATTTTGATGTACAAATGTTTATAAACCACTTTATGTAATAAAAGTTTTGCTTCCGCTTTGTACCTTTGTTGTGTGTTATCCGGTGCTGTGCAACGCAGCACCCCTCTGCATGATCCTGGCTCGACAAGACCGTGGGGTCATGTCAGCGTTGGTATCAGAGCTCGCTTGAGGTTTAACTCACTACAAAGGTGTTCTTTTTCAAAAATCCAGTGAGGAACGAGTTAGTAGCCCGTATAAGGATGTTATTAGTGTATAGAAAGTGGCATACTAAACTATTTGACTATGTCAGAAAATCGTGCATCTCGGGACGTTTATGTCTTGGGGGGTGCACGTAAGCGCTGTCCACCAGTGCGCACAAGCTGAAGGGTGGAGCCCCACGGGTGGCAGGTAACCCGACTCGCTTTAATATCCTCTACGACTCTTCATGTCGTTTGGGGTATTCGAGCAACGTATGTCCCTGGTGTGCATGGTGCAATTTGGGAGACCCCGTCATGTGGTCTGAAATGTGAACACGTAACTCAAGGCGTGTTTGGCTTGAGAACATTCGGGCGAGTGATGACGGCCGGGTGTACGAACAGTATGGATACCGGGCTCGTTGTGCAGCCAAATCTGACGATTGCTTGAGTTATCTGCAGGTAGTCTAACCACGAAACGGTAGACGTGTAGAATCCATGTGTGAGTGACGTTTAGTGCCACTGAATTAACGAAGCCGGCTAAGTCCGGTATAGGTTTTTCTTTGTGAGGACGTAGTACCGACATGATCTGGTGACGCATCGACGTCACACCCCACTAAATGAACAACTTCATTTAAAACTTGAAGGTTTTGATCCAAAGTTGTAAAACTTTGCTGTAACCTCTTCCCTTAATCAGGAGATTCAAAGTTAACAAGTTTTTAACTTATAGGTTGCTAAGGACAGAGCACTCTGTTTTCACCTGAACTAAGGCTGAAGTTAATCAGAGGTTAGCGGTTGAGTTCTTTCGATGTTGGGGTCATATGATACATTTAGGGAAAGCTTTGGAAGAGTTTTACAACTTTTCTGTGGAGTTCCAGAGGTGTTTCCTCCCTTAACCAATCGAAAAATGCAGTAGAGTTGAAACTGTCCAGAAAACAGGGCAGGGCAAAGACTCTCGGTAAACTCTCTGTAAATTGAGCATAACTTCCTGCATAAAAATCCAAAAATATAGATTGAGATAGTTCTGGAAATCTTATGAGATGGGTTACAACTTTGTAACAGAAAGTTTTGTCACATTGGGAGCAGAATTAACTGGAATTCTTGGATCAAAACAGTACCTAAAGCAGGGAGGTGCTGTCCAATTTTCTCCAGAAATTTTGTTAACTTTGACATCTCATAACTTTTGAACCAGGACAGATCTTAGGCCAAGCAAATACTTTCTGGAGATCTATTGAAGACAGCTTTAACTTTGATTTTTAGCTCCAGGATTGGTTCTACCTTTAACATGGCCTAAATCAGGTTGAGATGGAAACTGATCAGGGCTGTCATGTTGAACAGCAGATCAGCAGTCAAATTTGCTTAAAATTTGAACTATGTTTCCCAGTTTTATGGGTTCAATGACATGTCTTATGTTATAGCTCAATGGTTTACTATTTAAATAAATATTTGACATTTCTCAAATATATTTTTAAAGATGATAGCGTATAAACGGTTGGAGAATGGGTGGGTGGTGTCCCACTGTTCTCACCACAGCGGCTATCCGGAGGCATTGAGGCAGATGCTTCAATATTTCGGATACAACCAGATGCCACAGTACTTCGCCAAGGAAGAAGGCGAAGAGGGGAACAAGACGTGGACAATTCATGTCGAGGTCCCTGCAGGACCTACGCCACCCGGTTGGGTGCCATTCACCGTCACGGTGAGAGGTAGACAAGCGGAAGGGATGTGGCAAGTGGCAACCCGTGACACATGTCACGTTTTTGCCAGCTACACGTGAGAGCGATGGAGGGCACTCCATACGCGCTCGTTCCGGTGGAGGGACGGGCTCATCAGGTGTGGGAAGGAAGGTACCGGGAGGCAGCCGATCCGGGTTGCCCAAGGTACAGCCCCGCGGAGGCAAGTCTTAGCCTCCGTATGAGGGCGGGAAACGCCGTGATGGACAGCCAAGCTGTTCATATGGAGCATCTCGCCACAAAGCTCAAGTAGAGCACAAGCCGTGGAGACCATTTCGAGAGAGCTCACAGCGCACTCCTCAAGTGCTCCTTCCGACGATCAAGCGACTGAATGAACAGCATAATCTGTTGCATCGTCTGAAGAAAGCGAAGAAGAAAAGCCGTGTCGACATCGCGGTGTTGCAAGAGCTAGTGCAGACTCTAACCCAGCAGAATGAGGACCTTGCTCATGATCGGGAAGACGCTATTGAGGAAGGGCAAGGCTGGGAAGAGGACTACAACCAGGCCATGGACGAGGTGCATGCATTGCAGGACCTCGTACCTCCGGTATTGGGCATACCGGTGTTCTTGGGCCTTCAAGCAATGGGAGAACCTGATATGGGAGAAGAGGTGGTAGATCCAGAGCCACCAGCAGAGGTACCGGAGGAGGACGACCCGCAGGAGGTCGAGTTCTACTCCGAGTAGGGGGTTACAGTTGCCAAGTAGGGCAGCTAGAGTAGTGTAACCCAACTTTTGTAATCGGTGACATGTCGTGTAGGCAGTATCGTATGTATAGGTAGTGACGACATGAGCAGGACTTCTCAGAGTGCCGAGAATAATATATCTTGTATAAAGTTTATGCTTTATCAATATATGTGAACGTTGTGCAATTATTCATGTGTCACTTCAATACCTACTGCTGTATATGGGATTTTAAGTATGACATGTGCTAATCGCTGCTGTTTTGAATTTCAGAATGACTGGTACTCGTGCCAACCCAGACGTTGGGGGTACTAGCCAAGGGGGAGAGACCTCCCAACAGCCTCCCGAGAACTCCTCGGGACAGCAGCAGCAACAGCAGCAACAGCAACAGCAAAGAACGCCACCGCCACTGCCAACGGGTACATTGGCCGACATCGTCGCGGCAATGGTGGGTTCACATCAGCAGCACACGGAGTTGCTGCAAACTCTCATCGCTAATATGTCTCGCCCAGAGAGACGTCAAGACCGTGAGGAGCGTCAACAGAGCTCCTACTCCGACTTCCTGGCGACTCATCCCCCGGTATTCTCAAGGGCGGATGAACCTCTCGACGCGGACAACTGGCTCCGTGCAATAGAGATGAAGTTTGGGCTGCTCCAGATAAGCGAGCAGCGCAAGACTCAGTTCGCGGTCCAGCAGCTCCAAGGATCCGCGAGCGCGTGGTGGGCAAACTTCTGTGCTTCACAGCCCACCGACCGAGTTATGACCTGGGCGGAGTTCCGGACGGCCTTCAGGGCCTATCACATACCGCCAGGTCTGATGAAGAGAAAGACGCAGGAATTCTTACACCTGCAGCAAGTGAGCCGGAACACGCTGGAAAAATCCAGGGCGTTCAACGATCTCGCGCTCTATGCGTCATATCATGCCGATACTGATGAGAAGCGGCGGGACCACTTTTACCAGGGGCTTAACCCGCTCCTGAAGGACAAATTGGCGATGTCCAATCGCGACAGCCTCAATGACATCATTGATGCTGCGATTGTTCAGGAGGACTCCGGCAAGGAGTTAGCGGCGGCGGAGAGAAAGCGAAGCGCGCCGCAAAGCAGCAGAGAAGGAGGCGGTAATTCTCAAAAATTTCGGATGGTGAATCGCCCACCATCAGGTCCCCGCTGGCAGCCACCACAGAGGTCGATGCTGTTCTGCAGTCGGCCGTACTCTTCACCGGCATTCAGGCCGGCACTGCCAGTACCACCTCCGCAACAACAGCAACAGCTGCGGACGATGCAACGTGCGTATGCACCTCAGCAGCGCATGCCGGGCTTTCGTCCCCCGAGCACCGCACAAGCAGCGGCCACATGTTACAAGTGTGGTCGTCCAGGACACTTCGCCAGCAGTTGTCCGGAGAGGCAAGGCGGGCGGAGTTGCACCACAACTTCCGGGGAGGAATCAGCCCCGGAACCCTACTAATGCGCGGCGGGCAAATCCTAGGCCCGGCACCGTCCACCAGCTTGCCATAGAGGACGTGCCATAGGGTGAGCCAATCCTTTCGGGTATGTTCCAACTCCACCAGCATCCCACCATAGTACTATTGGATTCAGGCGCCACGCATAATTTTATTAGCCAAGCTTTCATTGCTAAACACAGCTTGCAAATACTACCCACCGATAGTCCATATTTTATTTGTTCACCGGGTGGGAAGATTTCAGCAAGCGTAATGGTTTCCAAAGCACCATTATGCTTAGTGGGTAGAGTGTACCCTACGTCTCTCATAATCTTAGAGGGACAGAAGGTCGATGTCATCCTACGGATGTCGTGGTTAACCCGCCACGGCGCTGTTTTAGACACCGTCCTTCGAGTCGTACACTTAAACTCAGAAGTGCACGAATCTCACCCCTTATTTCCGGACAGTCCAGAAATAAAACTTCCAAGTATATATCTGACACGACCCCACGGTCTTGTCGAGCCAGGATCACGCTGAGGGATGCTGCGTTGCACAGCACCGGATAACACACATCAAAGGTACAAAGCGGAAGCAAAACTTTTATTACATAAAGTGGTTTATGAACATTTGTACATCAAAATAAGTCCAGTCTACACTCACGGGCGTAGACTATGCATCAAGTTCACGTCCAGCCCTTGAACGTGTCCTTGCTAGCACACACGCACACTAACTCTGCGGCATGCACGACTCCCACTCGACGGGTTCCCTTCCTGGGGTTCCGTCTCCTCCTCGGGAGTCCCTTCCTCATAGAACCCTGCAAAAGCTTCAAACACAAGAAGTGAGCATGAAGGCTCAGCAAGTCTGACCCGTCTCACCTAAACATGGAACTTCTACATGAGGGGTGATGGGTTACATGAGGTAAAAATCATTTGCAAGGACTCGCCTAATTAGTAGAACCTTACTTTCAAGTTTTAGCAGCAGGTTGTGGAGAACCTTACGCTAAGGCACATGAGAGCCGCAATCAAACAAGAAACGCATTTCTCTCATGTACTTTGCCCAAAGTCGAAAATAACTTTAGTTAGCTCTAAACTACAGCAAATCATTAGCAATCATGTCCATCTTTCAATCAGCAACATTTTAACATGCAACTAGTCTGTTCTTTCTAGGTCACGGTACAGTAAACAAGTGGTACTCACTGACCGCGAGGGATGGCGATTTTAATCGATTTACACCTGCAGGGTTACCCGAACAACCCGTCACGTACGCCCGTACTCGATGTTGCCTACAACAACCATCACGGACGCCGTACGCAACTACCTTTCACCCGTTAGCCAAATGTTGAACCGGTCCAATCGTTCCGAGCAAGAGGTCTCTGCACGCGCATCTCAGTGCCGCCAGCCAATTTACACCTCGAGCTCTCAACCTACCCTCTGAACGACCAGCTATGCCTCAACACCCAGCTACCCGAGTTACATCGGTTTCCCGGTTCCCATATAGCCGGTAGGTCTTCGGTACTGTTCTAGCTTGTTCAACAGGCCCGCACATGGCTCGGTCCTCAATCGACACAAGCGGAGCTACAGCACACAGGCCCCAAAGGCCTTCTTTCCTTACCCTCCGCTTGGTCTCATTTTCTTGCCATGTGTTTCATGTGCTATCTCTACCCAAGTCGAGTGCCTCTAGCCTATGCTCGCGAATAGTTCCAACTACTCGACTTGTACCGAATCCTACACTATCTTAGCATTGCAGTAGCTAACGGGGTTTGCAATCCTAAACCCAACCCATGGTTTTCTTGGCTATGCACTTGGGTTTCCAAACAAGACTCTAATGCAAAGAATAATAGTATTCAAAGAGGTGCTCAAAACAATAAAAATTTGTAAAAAGGTTAATGCAAACCAGAGCTTGCCTTGCTGCTCTTGGTCGTATGCTAGCTGCTCCTCCGGAGTAACAAAGTCTAGGACTTCGGGTTCCTCCTCGACCTTAGCGACTACATGATATAAGAAGTACATGTATTAAATTGATGCATTTGAATTGACTTTTAAACTTGTGAAATCTATAACCCTTAATAGACAGACCCAATGCCTGTGAAACTTTTACTGTGGCTTGGTTACAACCTAAACAGAAACTTGGTAAAGTTTTACTTGCAGCAAAGCTCATTTGAGCCCTCCACAATTAATTATGTACTTGGCCTTAATTGAAGGCTTTTAGGCTGTTCTAAGGATTTTCATGAAACAAACTATGACTTTCTGAAAACTAGATTTTCAGAGGGTTCTAATGGATTTGGTCTCACTTAATTTGAAGGTTCCTAGCTAAAGATATGAGCTAAACAATTTCAGAGAAAATTCTGAAAATGTTTCTGAACATTTTCTATTTTCTTTGGAACAGTTCCACTAATCACACCATTAGGTGGATCAAATTAGCTCAAATGGATCTGAAATTTTTATGGTAGTTCAGGGATATTTTGGTGAACATTCCAGAAAAATTTCATGATTTTCCTCCAAAGGATTCTTCAGTTAAAATTCCAAACAGTTTAAATTTTGAGGAATTAATTCTGGAGAAATAAGGATTTTCATTAAGTGAAACCTGATTTGCTGGAAATTGCTTAGAGAGCTGAATCCAACAAAATTTGGTTCACTCAATTTGGAGCTTTCTAGCCAAAGTTATGAGGATTTGAAGTTTGAATGAAATCTGAAAATCGGGGGAAAAGTTTAAATCTGCCGGGACCCGCGGGGACACGTGTTAGGCGCGGAGCCGACAGCACACTGAGGCCCACAGGGTTTTTGGCACGCCAGCACACCTGATCCCGGCTGCAGCCCGATCCCGATTTAAAATATCTCCCGCTGACAGCTGGACTCCATCCTTTCGTCAACCTCCCGCCGCCCGCGCTCTGCCGCCAGGGGACCTCGCCGGAGAGCTCGCCGGCAGCTTCTGTTGAGCTCCAAACTTCACTATCTTGGCCGCCCCTGCCTACTTTCACTCGGGGAACAGGATTCTGGGGTCAGCTCGTCATGACAACAGACGGTGCATGGTCGGCGACGAGCCGCCGCCTCGGAAAGACTTCGGCCGTGTCGGCTGACTTCCCTAGCACCCCAACTACTCGAGCAACCGGTCGGGAAGCATCAGTGGACCTCAGGGAAGGTCGACATGAGCTTGAGACAGCTCGGGGGAGGCCCGAAGTAGGTCCTCACCGTGCACCCAATGCCTCCCACATACTCCGCCGTCGGTAAACTTCGAAATACGCCGGGTACAGAGGTTCTCCGGCCAAAGGATGTGAAGGCAACTTGTGCGTTACCGTGTCTAGCTTGTGTGAGAGCGGATTGAGGCCCTGTAATCCTTTCTAGAGTATGAATTCGACGGAACCGTACCCGAAGGTCGGTCTGTACCCAGAAAGGGGAAAACTGGAAATTCGCCGCCGGTGAGCAAACACTCGGGCTGTGGCTCGGGTGTGAGCAGCATCGGTCACCAGCGCGTCCAAGGGTGCCTTGGCTCGGGCGTGACAACGCCCCGGTTGGGCCGTCCACGGGAGCCCGAAGTGCGGCGGCGTTAGGTCGGTGAATTAAGCTCTCGGTATAGCCGAGATCGACCGGTTTCAGCTGAATTCTAGCCACGGGGAAGAAGGAGGAAGGTTCCTAGTACCTTGCCGTAGCTCTGGAGGGGACGGGAAGGCTGTGATCGGCGCTCCCGATCGGTTCCAAGCGGCGGAAGGAGTTGTTCCGGCGCTGTGTTCTTGCGGGGGGGGGGGGGGGACGCCTTAAGAAGGCTCTGAACCGCCTCATGCCCGCGCGTGACCAAGCAGATGCTGGCGCGGCGGCTCCCCTCTGTGGCGATCGCAGCGGCGGCTCGGCGACCCGAGTGAGAAAAGTCTCAGTCGGTTGAATCCTCTCTGTGGCTGACATGTGGGTCCCACCCGGGGTTTAACCTCTGAAATTCACTCGTAATCACTGTTGTAAACAGTGAGCCCCAAAATACCCATGGTGATTCAAATTATTCACCCATGAGCCATTTGAATTGATTAGAATTCAATTTAGGTTTGGTTTGAATGAATTTCAGCACATATTCAGTTTGAAATTCAACTAAAGTTTGAATTTGCCCCACTTAGCTCATGTCAAGATCAACTCCAAATGGAGTGAAAATTGGTGTGTGAGCTCACAAAAATGTGCTGAATAAGAATATGCCTCCGACTTTTGAATTCATGGGATAAAAATCAGTTTGAATTTGAATATGGTTTCAAACTACCCTCTTTCTAGCTATACCCAAAATGGCCTCAAAAAGGTTTTGAATTTGGGTGAAACTTGGCATGGACATCCGTAGCAATGTGTAGGAGTTTTCATATGCCCAGCCCCTCTATATCACATGTGGGAAACACCACTTTTGCAATATGTGAGTTTGTTCTCTAATGAGCATGTTGATGGTAGTTACTTGCTCTTCATTTGTGTTCATCAACTTTCCTCAAATGAGGTGTGTGTGTATGGTGATGAACACTGCAAATATGTGTCAAAAACTGAGGCCCTTACGTTCCTCCCCCCTTAAAGGAATCTCTGTAAAATCCCCAAAAAGTGAAAGCAAGAAAATTCAGCTCATGTACACTTATGAAAAATGAGGGGAATTAAAACTTTGAATTATAATAAGTGTGAGTTCAAAGTGAGGGTTTAGACTTCCCAAAAACTTCCAAACATGGAGATCTAAATGCACAACTTGGATCATCATAGTCCAAATATTCACCCTTTCAAATTTCAGCTCATTTGGAGGAGTTTTCATATTTGTTTGGGATTAAAAGGAAGAGCCCTCTAATCTGAATTTCAAATTCAGTTTCAAATTTCAAATCCCTCAATTTGAAAATTTGGTTTCACAAATGTGTTCTCCACCTTTTAATAAGCAGCCATGCGAAAAATTGGAAATTTTGGAGCTGGTTTGCTATACTTTTGAGGCAATATAAAGTGGAGAATTCAAACTCCTTTTCAAATTCAAAGGATCAAACCCCATTCAAATCCTACACCAGAATTCAAACCATTTGAATTCTGCAAATTCAAACTTAACTTTGGGATGATGTAAAGCTTTTAAAGTTGAGTTGCTGGAGGTAAAAATATCAGAAAAGTTTGACTAAACAAAGGGGGAGGTGGGGCCCAATTGTCAGCCACCTAAAGCAAACAACCGACTGTTTTTCCCTCTCTCTCTCTGTTCCCGGTTGATCACGGCGCGACAGCTCCCGGAAAAGCGCTCCCCCGACGTCCTCACCGAGCCACCGAGCTGGTTCTCGCTGGCCGACGTCGGCGCGCGCGTGGGCGATAAGAGCGGCCACCCGAGTACCCCAGCGCTACTTCTCATCCTCCTCAGCTCGTGCAGCGCCGCGACAGTCTCATTTCCGCTGAACACCGCCGCTCAGCTCTCTCCGATCGACCACAGCCCTCCAAGCTCGATTGCTCGAGCGCTCCACAGCAAAGAGCATCGCCGGGATGTGCTCTAGCCCTTGCCAAAGCCCCTTCGAGGTTTGCCGGTCCAAACTGCTCGAGAAACGAGAATTGGCGCCAAAGCTTCAAGGTGCCCGGACCTTGCCGTTTTGGCTCTCCGTCGACAGCAGCAACCGGCCACCCTCTCCCCCGACTTCCTATACAAGAAAGGTGCGTGGACATGTCCTGGTCGTGTCGCCGGAGGCCGTTTAGCGTTTGCTAGAACCGGTAGCGAGAATTTCACCGTTTCCCCAAACGGTACACCGACGGGTAGTGCACGGTCTAGCCAAAAATTCGTGGTGCACGATCCTTTGGACCTCGAGTAATCTTGCACAGAGCTTCTCTACTTCGTAGCGCCTCTCCTCGACGAAGAACCAAGCAAAAACATCAAGAAACGAGGGAGCCCTAGCTGTTTTCTTAGTCGCCGGTGCAAAAGCACCTCGGGTCGCCGTGGAGCCCTCGGTTGCCGGCAGTTTCACCGGCGGCCAGGACTCTTACGGGCTCCTACATCACTCACTGATGCTCTAGAGCCCAAGAATCGATCGAATGATAGAGGAATGAGGGTTCCCGACCTCGCCGGAGTTCAAAACTTTGTTGTCACCGGTGCGCGATGGTTTCCGGTGAGCCACGGCCGCCGGCGACCCTCCCACAGTGTTCAGCGCGGTTAGAAATGGGGGAGCAGCAAGTTTGACGAAGTTTAAACCACAGGAACCCCGTCCCGGCGAGCCTCACCGGCGTGCGCCGCCGCGGGAGGCGCAGGCAGCGCGGGGAAGACGAAGGAGGGCCGGTCCCACCGGTCAGCCTGCGGGTGCGCACGAGGATCGGTTTGTGGCGCCGGATCTGGTGCGGCTGCGCGGGAATAACCCCGTAGCGCCCGGTGTTGCCGAAATCTGACTGGTCCGAATTAAAACAGTGGGCCCAGCCCAATTATTTGAAGTTTCTATTAGAGAAATAATTCCAGAATTTAGCTGATCTTTGCAAGCCCATAACTTTGTGTAGAAAACTCCAAAAAGAGTGAGACCAATTTTGTTGGATTCCTCATGGGGAGTACTTCACAGAGAAACCAGTTTTAGGCTATGAAAATGCCCAGGAATTTCTGTAGAATTGTTTCTAGTAAATCGTTTAGGGATTTATTACAGGAGCAATTCTTTATGAAATATTCCCAAATTTGGGCAGGAAATCCTCTTCATAGATACTGATCGCCAGTAAAGATTTGGGCTTCATTGGAGGTCATTTGCTAGGCCAAATTACCTCCTCAAGTCAGCCTTTATTTAAAAATTCAAATTTAAACAGAAGCTTTTTCAGAACTCCTGTCTAAGTTCAAAAATTCATATCTCTCTGATGGTAGCTCCAAAAATGGTGAAACAAATTTTGTTAGAACCATTGAGACTTACCCTAATCAGATCTTCCACCATTGCTATGTCAAAGCTCCTGATTTGGGCTCAAAATTCAAATAAGCATTGTACTTGTAGGAATTTTAAAGACTACATTTTGCAATGACATGTCTCCAAATTTGGCTCAAATCATTCTTAGAGAGTCTAGTATCCACTGTAAAAATCCCAAAGCCAATTAAGGATTCTAAATAGCAGTAGCTATGAATAGAAGTCCAATTCTTATAAATCCTTAATACTTATACATGTATTTTATTACATTTCATAATAGTGACCGAAGTTGAGGACGCACCGGAGCCGTTGGACTTCCTCCCACCAGAAGCTTCACTTCTTCTCTGACTCGCAACCAGGCAAGCCCCGGTTTTCACTTAAGTACCTTTTATAAAGATTTTTATTTGTATCATTTATGTCTAGGGTGAATGTTTGCATTAGAGTTAGGGTGATTAAAACCCCACTTGCATAGCCTCTTTAAATCCTATAAAGGGTTAGGTAGTTTACAAACTCGACGAGTAGAGACTGCCATGCTAATGTTTAGGATCTCGGTAGAAGTCGAGTGGTTGGAAGCTACTCGCGAGATAGTACTTATTACATGGAATAAAAAGAGGTAGAAAATGGCTTAAGATATGAAAATGAGACCCAGCAGGGGGGATAGGAAGCAGTGAGCAGAGGTCTCACGTGCGTAGCCCTGTTGGCGTCGGTTGAGGACCGTCCGTGTGCGGCCCTGCTGGACAAGTATCGAACAGTACCGGATGCATACTGGCATATGGGAACCAGGAAACCGATGTAATTGGTTAACCTGGGTGTCGAGGCTTACCCAACCGTAAATAGGAGTGGGTTGAGGGTAGCAAGGTGTAAATCTGCCGGTGGGCACAGTCACGCTGCACGCGGGGACCTCCTACCCGTTACGGATGGACCGGTTCGGCATTTGGGTTGCCTTTGAAAGGTTGTTGCATACAACAGAGTAGGAAGGGGTGTGGAATCACGCTTCTGAAAGTGGTGTATGCAACATGTTATCCGGGTGTGTCTTGATTGCAATCACCGTCCCTCGCGGTTATTTGAGTACCCGCTTGTTCACTGCGCTGTGACGTAGTAAGAAGTGAAATAAGCCAAATGAAAATGCTGTATTGATCTTAATGTCTTGCATACCTTGATTGCTGTAGATATAGAGCTAATTAAGTTTATATTCCACTTTGGGCATCACCACATCGGAGGAAAGCGTTTCTTGTTTGATTGTGGACTTCCGATGTGAGGGCTGCCTAAGGCACATGAATCTGCTGCTATAAAACTGAAAGTAAGGACCAACTTGTAGGCGTGTCTTTATTGCAAAATCCTTTCCTATCTTACATACCCTTGCACGTAGAGTTCCATGCCTAGGGTTGACGGTTAAGACTTGCTGAGCCTTCGTGCTCACGGTTGCAATATTTGAGCTTTGTGCAGGTGAGAGTTATGAGGAAGGTTCTGAGGACGAGGCGATGCCCCCGTCGGGGTACACGGCCGAGCTGGAGCCCTGCACGCCGCCGTAATCTCCGTCTACTTGCTGCTAGTGTGTAGCGTCACCGGGCTGGACGGCTGCACTTTTGCGTAGCTAGGATGAGAGGCCATATATGTACATTACTTCCGCTGTATAGTTATGTTTTGTAAAAGACTTCCGCTGTTCTATATCAAATAAAAGTTTGTATGTTATCCTTTATTCTTTTCGTGTGTGCTGTTGGGTGCCGCATCGCACGGCACCACCCTATGCGATCCTGGAGTGGGTGAACCATGGGGTGGTCCCCACAGTCGTGGTATCAGAGCCACATTGGGAATAGCACGCTCGAAAAGAGCTTATTTTGAAAACTTAGAAGTAGTCGAGTGAGGATTAGTCATTAAGCTCACATAAGGTCTATGATAGTACTAGTTATGATGGTGGAAAAGCTAACATATGTGTTATACATTCTGTAACGACGCTCAGACGTCTGGTAAGAGGTAAGGTACGCCGCCACAGGCGGATCAATTGCGGGAACTCACCATACGAGTAATAGTATGAAATGCTATACCGTGGCTTGGCACGGTAGTTAATATGAGTCTCTGGACCTCTCTATGGTCCTGAGAGCATATGAAAACGCTGATCTCCAGCGTGCTTTAGGAAAAAGTGAGAATACCCCATCGTGTGGTAAGCAACACGATAGTATGCAACTCTTGAACGTTCAATGTTCAAAGGGCCATACGCAGCGCTCGCCATCGGCGTGCCTCAACGGTCATGAGGCAGTAGGTGGTATCTGTTGGGTTGATAAATTTCCCAACCGTGACGACCCGTTCGCGCTCTACTCGGGTTCCCCGTCGTGTGGTGTGAAAACACGACCATGTACCTTGAGACGTGGCTTGACTCAAGGACGATCCGTATGGCAATGATATGGACCGTATATTTTTACTATGATATGGAACTGCCTGCAATGTTAAAACCTTTGTGTGCATCATTATTGTGTGTTTTTCTGCAGGTACCCTAACCACGTTAGTGCATGACATGTAGAAACCGTTTGGGAGTGACGACTTTAGTTCCACCATTTAACACGTATATGCCGGAATACTGGTTTAGGATTTTTCTTTGGTGAGGAAACGTAGTACCGACTGCATAAAAGTTTATTTTCAAAGAAAAGAGTCAAAATGAAGTTTAGGAATCCATGTAGGGGTTAGTAAACTCCTATATTGAACTGAGAGTCAATGGGAGTATAGGTTCAATTTCAAAAGCTTAGGAACAATCTCCCCTGTTTTTGGCAGAAATTTTTCTGAACTTGAACATGGCATAACTTAAGATTGGTTGAACCAACGGAGGTGTGGGATACCATTCTGGAAAGGTTTAGAAGTCCTCTACAACTTTTCTGTAGAGCTCCAGAACAAAATCTCCCTCCAAAGGTATGAAAATCTCAGATGAGTAGGTACTGTCCAGAAACAGGGCAGACCAAATGCTCTCTGGAATTTTCCGTATTTTGACCAAAACACTTAGTTCACCGTTCGACGTCCAGTGGCTGTTGTAAAACAGCGAGTTGGAGTCGAAGGGTTTATGCATTTGACGCATCACTTCGAGTTAGTACATGTTTGGGTCCAATACAATAGCGAGGAATTACGCATGCTAACACACTTAACATCCCGTGGTGACCCCGATGGTCGAAATGAACTTTTTAACCTATAAAGTTCAATACTTTGGAACTCGACCGTGTGACACGGTCCAGGGATGTATATGTTGTATAAAGTTGATACTTTATCCACATGTGTGACTGTTATGCGTACTATTTATTCCATTCTCGCATCACTATTGTATAGACTGGATGAAATAAACCAACATGTGCTGATCGTTTGAATGATGTGAATGCAGAATGGTGCGTACTCGGTCAACGCAAGAGGAGGGAGGTCCGAGTCAAGTTCGTGGTGATGAGTCTCCACCTCCGGAGCAGACCACGACGCAGCAGCAACCACCTCCTCCACCGCCAGAACTTCCAAGGAATCTTGCGGAGGTTCTCGCCGCAGTGCTCGGCTCGCGCGACGAGCAAACCGAGTTACTGCAGATGTTGGTGCAGCAGAATGCGTCCCATCAGGGAGGACGCCAAGACAATGGGCAACGCCAGCCCCAACAAAGCTCGTATTCAGAATTCATGGCGACCCATCCACCGGTCTTCACGGAGGCCGAAGAACCTTTGGAGGCGGACAGCTTTATCCGCACTCTAGAGGCAAAGTTCGGGTTGCTACGATGCACCGAACATCAGAAGGCGCTGTACGCAGCGCAACAGCTTCAAGGAGAAGCCGGTACCTGGTGGGCGAACTACAACGCCTCCTTACCGGCTGGCCATGCCGTCACATGGACGGAGTTCCGGGAGGCGTTCCGCGCCTATCACATACCTCCCGGTGTGATGGAAATGAAGCTCCAGGAGTTCCTGGCGCTACGACAAGGCGAGAGGAGTGCTCATGAGTACTCCAGGTCATTCAACCGGCTGGTGCAGTATGCGCCAGGATTTGTGGGCACGGAAGACAACAAGCGCAATGCGTTCTTCTGGGGCCTGAACTCCAAGATGAAGGTCCATCTCGCCCAGAGCAATCGCGGCACATTTAACGACCTCGTTAATGCCGCGAATCTACAAGAAAATCCTCAGCGCGAATGCGGTTCTGACAAGAGGAAACGCAGCGCGCTGACGAGCAGCAGTGGTGGGACGCCACAGAAATACCGCGTGGTGTATCGATCACCATCCGGTCAGAGATGGCAGCCACCGACGCGACCGCCACAGTTTCGCGGTCGGCAATATAATGCGCCGGGCTTTAGACCGACGTATCCCCCACAGCAACAGCAGCAGCAAAGGATGGTTCCGCGTGCACCTCAGTTTCAACAGCGTGCACCGGGATTTCATCCTCAAGTCGGCGGGACCCCGACACCTTACACGTGCTATACGTGTGGCCGTGTCGTGCACATTTCGATGGACTGCCCCGAGCCGCGACAGGGCAGGGGTGCAGCACCGTATCAGGGTGCTAATGAGCCCCACAATCAGCCCCACAATCAGCCCAAGAAACCAGCACCAAAACAAGGCAACGTCCACCACTTAGCCCTCGAAGACGTGCCGGAAGGCGAACCCGTCCTCGCGGGTACGTTCTCTTACCTAGATCACCCCGTAGCCATACTTTTTGACTCCGGTGCCACCCATAATTTCATAAGTCAGTCTTATGTTATTAAATATCAACTGCCTATCATTCCCACAAATAATTCATATTTGATATGTTCTCCGGGTGGGAAAATAACAGCTGATAGAATGGTCTATAGAGCACCATTACAATTGGGTGGAAATCTATATCCGACTTCTCTAATCATGTTAGAAAGTCAAAAACTCGATGTCATTTTAGGAATGTCATGGCTACATCGCCATGGTGCTGTTCTTGACATCATTCCACGTGTGGTTCGTTTAAACTCTCCACTTCATGAACCACATGTTCTTATTCTTGACCGTTTGGTTCAAGAAACCCCAGCCACATATAACATGGAAGCCACGAAACTTGCGGATATTCGTGTGGTCCGTGAATACCCAGATGTCTTTCCGGATGATCTTCCGGGCATGCCACCCGAAAGAGATGTCGAGTTCAAGATTGAACTCGTACCTGGGACGACACCAATCTCACGGAGACCATATAAGATGGCACCGAATGAGCTGGCTGAACTAAAGGAGCAGCTCAACGAGTTGATGAAGAAGGGTTTCATTCGACCGAGTTCCTCGGCATGGGGATGCTCGGCTCTGTTTGTGAAGAAGAAGGATGAAACCTTGAGGTTGTGTGTGGACTACCGACCTCTCAACGCCATCACCATCAAGAATAAATATCCACTGCCCCGCATCGATATTCTCTTCGATCAACTTGTGGGTGCGAGTGTATTTTCCAAGATGGATCTTCGCTCCGGATATCATCAAATCAAGATCCGAGCAGAGGATATCCCAAAGACGGCCTTCTCGACGAGATATGGGTTGTATGAATACCTCGTCATGTCCTTTGGTCTCACCAATGCCCCGGCACACTTCATGTATCTCATGAACTCAGTGTTTATGCCGGAGTTGGACAAGTTTGTGGTGGTGTTCATAGACGACATCTTGGTTTACTCCAAGACTGAAGAAGAACACGCCAAACACTTGCATATCGTGCTTCAACGATTAAGAGACCATAAGCTTTATGCCAAGTTCAGCAAGTGCGAGTTTTGGATCAGCCAAGTGCCATTCCTTGGTCATATCATTTCTGCAGAAGGCATTGCAGTTGATCCAAGCAAGATCGAACAAGTGCTGAAATGGAAGTCCCCCACATCAGTCCATGAAGTCAGGAGTTTCCTCGGGTTAGCAGGATATTATCGGAGATTAATACCAAATTTCTCCAAGCTTGCTAAGCCGATGACTGAACTGTTGAAGAAGGGGATCAAATATGTTTGGAGCCCAGCTTGTGAAGAAGCTTTCCAAGCATTAGTGAAGCATCTTACAACAGCCCCGGTGTTAGCTCAACCGGATACGACCAAGCCCTTCGACGTATATTGTGATGCGTCTGGCATCGGGCTTGGCTGTGTATTGATGCAAGGAGGCAGAGTGGTCGCCTATGGCTCACGTCAACTTCGTAACCACGAGCAACACTATCCGACTCATGATCTTGAGCTCGCTGCTGTAGTGTTGGCCATGAAGATGTGGAGGCACTACTTACTTGGAAACTTAGTGCACCTCTACACCGACCACAAAAGTCTGAAATATATATTCACTCAAAAGGAGTTGAATATGCGGCACCGGAGATGGCTAGAACTGATCAAAGACTATGAGATCGAAATTCACTACCATCCCGGGAAGGCAAACGTGGTTGCCGATGCCTTAAGCCGCAAATCCCATGTCAACAATCTGTCCATCAACCCACTTGAAGAGGAGCCAAGTATGTACTTGACTCCGTATGGGGCGTTATATAATCTTGCTCTCATGCCAACCATAAGAGAAGAGATTATGAAAGCTCAGAAGAAGGACATGGGAATGTCGCACATTCGGAGAAGGATGGAGAATGGCGAAATGAAATGCTTCCGAAGAGATGAACACGACACGCTATGGTTTAAAGACCGTATAGTGGTACCCCGTGACATGAAGCTTCGGAAGAAAATCTTGGACGAGGCTCATTTGTCCAAGTATTCTATTCATCCGGGCAGCAACAAGATGTACCAGGATCTGAAAACCAGGTTTTGGTGGACACGGATGAAGAGAGAGATCGCAAAATACGTATCCGAATGTGATACGTGTCGGCGGGTGAAAGCCGACCATATGCGTAAAGCCGGACAGCTGCAACCGTTGAACATTCCGGCGTGGAAGTGGGAGGATATCAGCATGGACTTCATAGTCGGATTACCTCTCACGTCTCACAAACATGACTCGATTTGGGTGATAGTCGATCGACTAACCAAGTCGGCTCATTTCATCCCCGTACATACAAAGTACGTGGCCAAGCAATATGCGGAGTTGTATATTGCAAGGATCTTGTGTTTGCATGGTGTTACCCGCTCCATCACTTCAGATCGCGGTGCGCTGTTCGTCTCTCGGTTCTGGGAACAGCTGCACGCATCACTGGGAAACAAACTTATCCGAAGCTCCGCGTATCACCCGCAAACGGATGGTCAAACTGAACGGGTGAATCAAGTTCTTGAAGACATGCTACGCGCTTGTGCCATCCACCACGGCAAGAATTGGGACAATCATTTGCCGTTGGCGGAGTTTTCTTACAACAATGGCTATCAAGCTAGCATCAAGATGGCGCCGTATGAAGCTCTCTACGGCCGGAAATATCGTACACCTCTCAACTGGTGCGAGTCCGGCGAGCGAGTTATCTACGGAATTGAACTTGTTAATGAAGCGGAAGAACGAGTGCGAGTAATACAAGCCAATCTTAAGGTTGCTCAATCTCGTCAGAAGAGCTATGCGGATAAAAGGCGCCGCCCTCTCCACTTCGACATCGGGGACCATGTTTCTGTCCGTGTGTCTCCGATGAAGGGAGTTCATCGTTTCGGAGTGAAGGGTAAACTTGCGCCGCGGTTAAATGGTCCGTTCGCTGTCATTGAAAGATGCGGACCTGTGGCCTATCGCTTAGATTTACCGGCGTCGCTCGCAGGCATTCACAACGTCTTCCACATTTCTCAGCTGAGGAAGTGCCTCACGCCCTCAGCTGAAATCCGTACAGAAGACATAGAAGTTCTTCAACCGGACCTCACGTACACGGAGTATCCAATCCGGATTATCGATGAAAATACTCGTGCCACAAGAAACCGGACCTTATGGTTCTACAAGGTCTTGTGGAGTAACCATACCGCTGATGAGGCGACATGGGAAAGCGAGGACTATTTACGAACATATTATCCGGACTTGCTATCATCATATACCCGGTAAAGTTTTTCCCCACTTTACTTTTCCTTTGGAATCTCGGGACGAGATTCTTTTTAAGGGGGGAGGGATGTAAAATCCCCAAAAAGTGGTAGCAAGAAAATTTAGCTCATGTACACTTATGAAAAATGAGGGGAATTAAAACTTTGAATTATAATAAGTGTGAGTTCAAAGTGAGGGTTTAGACTTCCCAAAAACTTCCAAACATGGAGATCTAAATGCACAACTTAGATCTTCATAGTCCAAATATTCACCCTTTCAAATTTCAGCTAATTTGGAGGAGTTTTCATATTTGTTTGGGATTAAAAGGAAGAGCCCTCTAATCTGAATTTCAAATCCAGTTTCAAATTCCAAATCCCTCAATTTGAAAATTTGGTTTCACAAATGTGTTCTCCACCTTTTAATAAGCATCCATGCCAAAAACTGGAAATTTTGGAGCTTGTTTGCTATATTTTTGAGGCAATATAAAGTGGAGAATTCAAACTCCTTTTCAAATTCAAAGGATCAAACCCCATTCAAATCCTACACCAGAATTCAAACCATTTGAATTCTGCAAATTCAAACATAACTTTGGGATGAAGTAAAGCTTTTAATGTTGAGTTGCTGGAGGGAAAAATATCAGAAAAGTTTGACTAAACAAAGGGGGAGGTGGGGCCCAATTGTCAGCCACCTAAAGCAAACAACCGACTGTTTTTCCCTCTCTCTCTGTTCCCTGTTGATCACGGTGCGACAGCTCCCGGAAAAGCGCTCCCCCCGACGTCCTCACCGAGCCACCGAGCTGGTTCTCGCTGGCCGACGTCAGCGCGCGCGCGTGTGCGATAAGAGCGGCCACCCGAGTACCCCAGCGCTACTTCTCCTCCTCCTCAGCTCGTGCAGCGCCGCGACAGTCTCATTTCCCCTGAAGACCGCCGCTCAGCTCTCTCCGATCGACCACAGCCCTCCAAGCTCGATTGCTCGAGCGCTCCACAGAAAAGAGCATCGCCGGGACGTGCTCTAGCCCTTGCCAAAGCCCCTTCGAGGTTTGCCGGTCCGAACTGCTCGAGAAACGAGGATTGGCGCCAAAGCTTCAAGGTGCCCGGACCTCGCCGTTTCGGCTCTCCGTCGACAGCAGCAACCGGCCACCCTCTCCCCCGACTTCCTATACAAGAAAGGTGCGTGGACATGTCCTGGTCGTGTAGCCGGAGGCCGTTTAGCGTTTGCTAGAACCGGTAGCGAGAATTTCACCGTTTCCCCAAACGGTACACCGACGGGTAGTGCGCGGTCTAGCCAAAAATTCATGGTGCACGATCCTTTGGACCTCGAGTAAGCTTGCACAGAGCTTCTCTACTTCTTAGCGCCTCTCCTCGACGAAGAACCAAGCAAAAACATCAAGAAACGAGGGAGCCCTAGCTGTTTTCTTAGTCGCCAGTGCAAAAGCACCTCGGGTCGCCGTGGAGCCCTCGGTTGCCGGCAGTTTCACCAGCGGCCAGGACTCTTACGGGCTCCTACATCACTCACTGATGCTCTAGAGCCCAAGAATCGATCGAATGATAGAGGAATGAGGGTTCCCGACCTCACCGGAGTTCAAAACTTTGCTGTCACCGGTGCGCGATGGTTTCCGGTGAGCCACGGCCGCCGGCGACCCTCCCACAGTGTTCAGCGCGGTTAGAAATGGGGGAGCGGCGAGTTTGATGAAGTTTAAACCACGGGAACCCCGTACTGGCGAGCCTCGCCGGCGTGCGCCGCCGCGGGAGGCGCGGGCAGCGCGAGGAAGACGAAGGAGGGCCGGTCCCACCGGTCAGCCTCCGGGTGCGCGCGAGGATCGGTTTGTGGCGCCGGATCTGGTGCGGCTGCACGGGAATAACCCCGTAGCCCCCGGTGTTGCCGAAATCTGACTGGTCCGACTTAAAACAGTGGGCCCAGCCCAATTATTTGAAGTTTCTATTAGAGAAATAATTCCAGAATTTAGCTGATCTTTGCAAGCCCATAACTTTGTGTAGAAAACTCCAAAAAGAGTGAGACCAATTTTGTTGGATTCCTCATGGGGAGTACTTCACAGAGAAACCAATTTTAGGCTATGAAAATTCCCAGGAATTTCTGTAGAATTGTTTCTAGTAAATCCTTTAGGGATTTATTACAGGAGCAATTCTTTATGAAATATTCCCAAATGTGGGCAGCAAATCCTCTTCATAGATACTGATCTCCAGTAAAGATTTGGGCTTCATTGGAGGTCATTTGCTAGGCCAAATTACCTTCTCAAGTCAGCCTTTATTTAAAAATTCAAATTTAAACAGAAGCTTTTTCAGAACTCCTGTCTAAGTTCAAAAATTCATATCTCTCTGATGGTAGCTCCAAAAATGGTGAAACAAATTTTGTTAGAACCATTGAGACTTACCCTAATCAGATCATCCACCATTAGCTATGTCAAAGCTCCTGATTTGGGCTCAAAATTCAGATAAGCATTGTACTTGTAGGAATTTTAAAGAATACATTTTGCAATGACATGTCTCCAAATTTGGCTCAAATCATCCTTAGAGAGTCTAGTATCCACTGTAAAAATCCCAAAGCCAATTAAGGATTCTAAATAGCAGTAGCTATGAATAGAAGTCCAATTCTTATAAATCCTTAATACTTATACATGTATTTTATTACATTTCATAATAGTGACCGAAGTTGAGGACGCACCGGAGCCGTTGGACGTCCTCCCACCAGAAGCTCACTTCTTCTCTGACTCGCAACCAGGCAAGCCCCGGTTTTCACTTAAGTACCTTTTATAAAGCTTTTTATTTGTATCATTTATGTCTAGGGTGAATGTTTGCATTAGAGTTAGGGTGATTGAAACCCCACTTGCATAGCCTCTTTAAATCCTATAAAGGGTTGGATAGTTTACAAACTCGACGAGTAGAGACTGCCATGCTAATGTTTAGGATCTCGGTAGAAGTCGAGTGGTTGGAAGCTACTCGCGAGATAGTACTTGTTACATGGAATAAAAAGAGGTAGAAAATGGCTTAAGATATGAAAATGAGACCCAGCAGGGGGGATAGGAAGCAGTGAGCAGAGGTCTCACGTGCGTAGCCCTGTTGGCGTCGGTTGAGGACCGTCCGTGTGCGGCCCTGCTGGACAAGTATCGAACAGTACTGGATGCATACTGTCATATGGGAACCAGGAAACCGATGTAATTGGTTAACCTGGGTGTCGAGGCTTACCCAACCGTAAATAGGAGTGGGTCGAGGGTAGCAAGGTGTAAATCTGCCGGTGGGCACAGTCACGCTCCACGCGGGGACCTCCTACCCGTTACGGATGGACCGGTTCGGCATTTGGGTTGCCTTTGAAAGGTTGTTGCATACAACAGAGTAGGAAGGGGTGTGGAATCACGCTTCTGAAAGTGGGTGTATGCAACATGTTATCCGGGTGTATCTTGATTGCAATCACCGTCCCTCGCGGTTATTTGAGTACCCGCTTGTTCACTGCGCTGTGACGTAGTAAGAAGTGAAATAAGCCAACTGAAAATGCTGTATTGATCTTAATGTCTTGCATACCTTGATTGCTGTATATATAGAGCTAATTAAGTTTATATTCCACTTTGGGCATCACCACATCGGAGGAAAGCGTTTCTTGTTTGATTGTGGACTTCCGATGTGAGGGCTGCCTAAGGCACATGAATCTGCTGCTATAAAACTGAAAGTAAGGACCAACATGTAGGCGTGTCTTTATTGCAAAATCCTTTCCTATCTTACATACCCTTGCACGTAGAGTTCCATGCCTAGGGTTGACGGTTAAGACTTGCTGAGCCTTCGTGCTCATGGTTGCAATATTTGAGCTGTGTGCAGGTGAGAGTTATGAGGAAGGTTCTGAGGACGAGGCGATGCCCCCGTCGGGGTACACGGCCGAGCTGGAGCCCTGCACGCCGCCGTAATCTCCGTCTACTTGCTGCTAGTGTGTAGCGTCCCCGGGCTGGACGGCTGCACTTTTGCGTAGCTAGGATGAGAGGCCATATATGTACATTACTTCCGCTGTATAGTTATGTTTTGTAAAAGACTTCCGCTGTTTTATATCAAATAAAAGTTTGTATGTTATCCTTTATTCTTTTCGTGTGTGCTGTTGGGTGCCGCATCGCACGGCACCACCCTATGCGATCCTGGAGTGGGTGAACCATGGGGTGGTCCCCACAGTCGTGGTATCAGAGCCGCATTGGGAATAGCACGCTCGAAAAGAGCTTATTTTGAAAACTTAGAAGTAGTCGAGTGAGGATTAGTCATTAAGCCCACATAAGGTCTATGATAGTACTAGTTATGATGGTGGAAAAGCTAACATATGTGTTATACATTCTGTAACGACGCTCCGACGTCAGGTAAGAGATAAGGTACGCCACCGCAGGCGGATCAATTGCGGTAACTCACCATACGAGTAATAGTATGAAATGCTATACCGTGGCTTGGCACGGTAGTTAATATGAGTCTCTGGACCTCTCTATGGTTTTGAGAGCATATGAAAACGCTGATCTCCAGCGTGCTTTAGGCAAAAGTGAGAATACCCCATCGTGTGGTAAGCAACACGATAGTATGCAACTCTTGAACGTTCAATGTTCAAAGGGCCATACGCAGCGCTCGCCATCGGCGTGCCTCAACGGTCATGAGGCAGTAGGTGGTATCCGTTGGGTTGATAAAATTCCCAACCGTGACGACCCGTTCACGCTCTACTCGGGTTCCCCGTCGTGTGGTGTGAAAACACGACCATGTACCTTGAGACGTGGCTTGACTCAAGGACGATCCGTATGGCAATGATACGGACCGTATGTTTTTACTATGATATGGAACTGCCTGCAATGTTAAAACCTTTGTGTGCATCATTATTGTGTGTTTTTCTGCAGGTACCCTAACCACGTTAGTGCATGACGTGTAGAAACCGTTTGGGAGTGACGACTTTAGTTCCACCATTTAACACGTATATGCCGGAATACCGGTTTAGGATTTTTCTTTGGTGAGGAAACGTAGTACCGACTGCATAAAAGTTTATTTTCAAAGAAAAGAGTCAAAATGAAGTTTAGGAATCCATGTAGGGGTTAGTAAACTCCTATATTGAACTGAGAGTCAATGGGAGTATAGGTTCAATCTCGAAAGCTTAGGAACAATCTCCCCTGTTTTTGGCAGAAATTTTTCTGAACTTGAACAGGGCATAACTTAAGATTGGTTGAACCAACGGATGTGTGGGATACCATTCTGGAAAGGTTTAGAAGTCCTCTACAACTTTTCTGTAGAGCTCCAGAACAAAATCTCCCTCCAAAGGTATGAAAATCTCAGATGAGTAGGTACTGTCCAGAAACAGGGCAGACCAAATGCTCTCTAGAATTTTCCGTATTTTGACCAAAACACTTAGTTCACCGTTCGACGTCCAGTGGCTGTTGTAAAACAGCGAGTTGGAGTCGAAGGGTTTATGCATTTGACACATCACTTCGAGTTAGTACATGTTTGGGTCCAATACAATAGCGAGGAATTACGCATGCTAACACACTTAACATCCCGCGGTGACCCGGATGGTCGAAATGAACTTTTTAACCTATAAAGTTCAATACTTTGGAACTCGATCATGTGACACGGTCCAGGGATGTATATGTTGTATAAAGTTGAAACTTTATCCACATGTGTGACTGTTATGCGTACTATTTATTCCATTCTCGCATCACTATTGTATAGACTGGATGAAATAAACCAACATGTGCTGATCGTTTGAATGATGTGAATGCAGAATGGTGCGTACTCGGTCAACGCAAGAGGAGGGAGGTCCGAGTCAAGTTCATGGTGATGAGTCTCCACCTCCGGAGCAGACCACGACGCAGCAGCAACCACCTCCTCCACTGCCAGAACTTCCAAGGAATCTTGCGGAGGATCTCGCCGCAGTGCTCGGCTCGCGCGACGAGCAAACCGAGTTACTGCGGATGTTGGTGCAGCAGAATGCGTCCCATCAGGGAGGACGCCAAGACAATGGGCAATGCCAGCCCCAACAAAGCTCGTATTCAGAATTCATGGCGACCCATCCACCGGTCTTCACGGAGGCCAAAGAACCTTTGGAGGCGGACAGCTTTATCCGCACTCTAGAGGCAAAGTTCGGGCTGCTACGATGCACCGAACATCAGAAGGCGCTGTACGCAGCGCAACAGCTTCAAGGAGAAGCCGGTACCTGGTGGGCGAACTACACCGCCTCCTTACCGGCTGGCCATGCCGTCACATGGACGGAGTTCCGGGAGGCGTTCCGCGCCTATCACATACCTCCCGGTGTGATGGAAATGAAGCTCCAGGAGTTCCTGGCGCTACGACAAGGCGAGAGGAGTGCTCATGAGTACTCCAGGTCATTCAACCGGCTGGTGCAGTATGCGCCAGGATTTGTGGGCACGGAAGACAACAAGCGCAATGCGTTCTTCCGGGGCCTGAACTCCAAGATGAAGGTCCATCTCGCCCAGAGCAATCGCGGCACATTTAACGACCTCGTTAATGCCGCGAATCTACAAGAAAATCCTCAGCGCGAATGCGGTTCTGACAAGAGGAAACGCAGCGCGCTGACGAGCAGCAGTGGTGGGACGCCACAGAAATACCGCGTGGTGTATCGATCACCATCCGGTCAGAGATGGCAGCCACCGACGCGACCGCCACAGTTTCGCGGTTGGCAATATAATGAGCCGGGCTTTAGACCGACGTATCCCCCACAGCAACAGCAGCAGCAAAGGATGGTTCCGCGTGCACCTCAGTTTCAACAGCGTGCACCGGGATTTCATCCTCAAGTCGGCGGGACCCCGACACCTTACACGTGCTATACGTGTGGCCGTGTCGTGCACATTTCGATGGACTGCCCCGAGCCGCGACAGGGCAGGGGTGCAGCACCGTATCAGGGTGCTAATGAGCCCCACAATCAGCCCCACAATCAGCCCAAGAAACCAGCACCAAAACCCGGCAACGTCCACCACTTAGCCCTCGAAGACGTGCCGGAAGGCGAACCCGTCCTCGCGGGTACGTTCTCTTACCTAGATCACCCCGTAGCAATACTTTTTGACTCCGGTGCCACCCATAATTTCATAAGTCAGTCTTATGTTATTAAATATCAACTGCCTATCATTCCCACAAATAATTCATATTTGATATGTTCTCCGGGTGGGAAAATAACAGCTGATAGAATGGTCTATAGAGCACCATTACAATTGGGTGGAAATCTATATCCGACTTCTCTAATCATGTTAGAAAGTCAAAAACTCGATGTCATTTTAGGAATGTCATGGCTACATCGCCATGGTGCTGTTCTTGACATCATTCCACGTGTGGTTCGTTTAAACTCTCCACTTCATGAACCACATGTTCTTATTCTTGACCGTTTGGTTCAAGAAACCCCAGCCACATATAACATGGAAGCCACGAAACTTGCGGATATTCGTGTGGTCCGTGAATACCCAGATGTCTTTCCGGATGATCTTCCGGGCATGCCACCCGAAAGAGATGTCGAGTTCAAGATTGAACTCGTACCTGGGACGACACCAATCTCACGGAGACCATATAAGATGGCACCGAATGAGCTGGCTGAACTAAAGGAGCAGCTCAACGAGTTGATGAAGAAGGGTTTCATTCGACCGAGTTCCTCGGCATGGGGATGCTCGGCGCTGTTTGTGAAGAAGAAGGATGAAACCTTGAGGTTGTGTGTGGACTACCGACCTCTCAACGCCATCACCATCAAGAATAAATATCCACTGCCCCGCATCGATATTCTCTTCGATCAACTTGTGGGTGCGAGTGTATTTTCCAAGATGGATCTTCGCTCCGGATATCATCAAATCAAGATCCGAGCAGAGGATATCCCAAAGACGGCCTTCTCGACGAGATATGGGTTGTATGAATACCTCGTCATGTCCTTTGGTCTCACCAATGCCCCGGC